>CM060938.1:376904735-381904735 GCA_030765085.1 Allium cepa | reverse complement strand
ATCAGATTTTGGTCCGAAAAGCTACTTTTTGCAAACGGTCAAATTAGGACTCGAGACCACTTCCATTGAGTTCGAAATGTCGTTTACAACTTTTTAAGTATAAACATCGATAGGTTTGGAGTTAGTGAAATTTCACTAACTTTTCCTGCTTTGGACTTTGGGTTAGTTTAGCCTATTAAGCCCAAGTTCCAACCCTCTTCTCCTCACTCTTCATAAATTTCCTAACTAATCAAGCTTTGGCATTAATGGTGGAGGGAATGGGAAATTAAAACTCCAAGCACAAATTCAATTGCAAATCCAACATTCAACTCCAAATTCAAGTAGAAGATATTGGATTCAAGCTTTGGATTGCTTCTCCTTGCTTTCAAGCTTCATCTTCATAAACTTTAGTGCAAAGGTGAGATTTTTATCTCACAATTCTAGCCTATAACCATATTGGACTTTTGGGAATGATTCCCTATCATGTTTGCACGCACATTTGCATTTGGTTTGGATTGGATTGGCGAAAAACTCCACTTTTTAGTGTTTTTGGTGAAAAACTACTCACTAGGTCGTTCTGCCTTTGTTAGGTCGTTCTGTGTGAAAAGTCGCACTGGAGTTAGGTCGTTTCCGACCTTAAAATGGCCTATACCTTTAGGTCGCTCGGAGTTATCTCATTAGGTCGTAGGTCGCATGTGAGTTAACTCCTAGGTCGTTCTGGCCTTATTAGCTCGTATCGGAGTTAGGTCATAGGTCGCATGGGCCTTAGGTCGTAGGTCGCATGTGAGTTAACCCCTAGGTCGTTCTGGCCACTTTTCGTGTGTTTGGGTTTAGGTCGTTGGACCTTTAGGTCGTTGGACCTTTAGGTCGTTGACCCCCTTGAGTCGTTAACTAGTTAAGTCGCTCGCTACTTGACTCCATTAGGTCGCTCGTCACTGGATGCAGTTAGGTCGCTCGACTCCCTTACCCACTAGGTCGCGTACTTAGTTAGGTCGCGTGACCCCATAACTGTTAGGTCGTTAGACCGTTAACCCTATAGGTCGCTTGGCCTATTTGTTTAGGTCGTAGGTCGTTGGACCTTACCTCGATAGGTCGTTCCCACTTTTGGACGTGTGCACTCTAGGTCGCTAGGCCGCCTCTCTTTAGGTCGCGTGACCCAATACAGTTAGGTCGTTTGACCTTATGTTCTTTTAGGTCGCGTCTCCTTTAGGTCGCGTCTCCTTTAGGTCGTGCCTCTTTTAGGTTGCGTCTCCTTTAGGCCACGCCTCTTTTAGGTCGTTCGAATGCTAGGTCGCTCGACCCTATCCCTTTAGGTCGTTAGACCTCATTTTGTCTTCACTAGGTCGTACCGTTTTGGTCGGGGCGCTGCCCCGCACCCCGCCGGGGGCGCTGCCCCCTAGACCCCCGCGACCTGACCGGGCAGTTCGAACCTCGTAGGCGGTGGCGTTGCCCCCGCACCCCCACCTTGGGGGGTTGCCACCCCCCCTGGACCCCCCCTCCGTAGGGGATCTTATCTGAAAAACATTGAGCTGATTTCCTTGGATTTTATTCGCATCTCCGTATGCGATCTTTGTGACTGATTGTTTCTACACTTGCTTATGTGTTTTGTCACTTTATAATATAAAGGTTTCAATACTAGTAGTAAATATCAAAACTCTTTTAACAAACAATTTCAACTCTATTTTTAATAACAAAGCTCTTTTCTTAAACCGTTTTCCAATCTATTAGTATATATAAGCCTTTACCTCACTCGGATGAGAAATCTAATTAAACGACTTAGTAAAACAAGTGGTATGAAACGCTTGCGTTTACTTCGTCGGTTAATTCTTGGACTTGTTCGATTGAACCTCTTGTGACAATTTTATTAGTGAAGATTTACAGTTTGTTCGTAAATATTTAAGTTAACCAAGTGGTTATGGGACATGAAGCTAAACTTCTATATTTACTAGCTTAGTGTAATTGACACTTCTCGTTGATCTTGATGATCGCTTTATGAATTAGACTAGCAATTGCGCGATGTCTCTTTCATTGCAAGGTTAGACTAGACACCACTTGTGTGATTCCATTCACACATACCTTTCTGCTTTTTGGTTAGTCTTGACCTCAATCTGTGTGATTCCATTCACACATGCGGGGTAGCTCCCCTTGGTCTTCGGACCGTCATGTGATAGGTCTCTTTCCCTTTTTATGATTTATGGATTTCTCGTGTTGATTTCTGGAATTTATGACATTGACTTGTTATGAGTACAAGTTTAGGGTATGATGCCCTCTTCGAATCTTTGAGAAGATTCTTATGATGTTGATTATCTCTTATTGATTGATCTTCTGTTGATCATTATTTACATACTTATAGTGGTATGTCATTATGGATGTTTATGTTTATGCCATATCTTTTATGTTATATCATGTCATCTGATATTTATAGCTAGACTGATCCGTTTATTATTTTCTTAAATAATACTCGGGTCAGACCGAAATGTTACAGGTGCTTCTGCTTGACTTCTTCCCAGGGATTCATCACTCTGACTTTTGGCTAACTGTTTAGATTAGCAGTTTTTGTTGTATACACTTGAGATATAGACTCATAGTTGTATTCTTTTGTATAGCACGTGTTGCTATTCTTTTGTATTATCGTGGATCTTATTGACCACTACTCTGATGTACACTTTCATGTGTTAGTTATATATTCATATCTTCTTCCGCCTTTGTGATATGGATATCTGTGACTGATTTGTGATATGATTATTTCTATGTTTGTTTCCGAAGATTATTTATAGCCACCGTGTGATAAGCAATTACATGGATGGTCACTCCTCAACAGCCTTATTCTCCGTGCTAGTTGACAGCACTACTCCGGAGTGTTCTTGGCTAGCATGGGTATAGAGGTGGGGCGTTACAATTATACTAAGCCTTATGGAAAAGTTTAAAGTGATTTGGAGTTAATTTGCAACTCTTTCATTTTAGAACATAAGAGAAGAAGAAAAGCCGTGGATTTTTATATCCAGAGCTTTGTAAATTTTGCGATTATTTCCTAAGCGTATGCCCTTGCTTATATAGGCTTATGCAAGGGGTTATTACCTGTAACAACCCAGGTTTGGAGATTACCTGACAATATTGAATTATAACAGTAGTTATAATTTAATATTGTGATTTAAAATAAAATTGGCGATTTTATATTGTTTATTTAGAATAAAAAATGAATTTTTGAATTAAAAAATGAGAAAATAAATTTCCAAACTTTATTTTATTTTTTTGGGTCAATAATGAATGAAAAATGGTTTTTATTTGGAGAAAATCCAATAATTTAATTAATTATTGCCAATTACTTCTCTTAATAATTTTAAAGGAAGTTCTAATTTTTGAAGGTTGTTTATTTAAATAAAAAGGTGAAATTTGGTTTAAAAATGAGTTTTGGTCATAAATTATGTTTGTAAATGGTTTAAAATATTTTTACGTAAGAGAAATATTTTTGATGAATTTTAGGAGTTAAAAACAAGGTTTTGTTCATTTATTTGAGTAAATAGTGTGTTTTTGTAAAATTAAAGGGTTTTAATATCAAAATTTTAAAAAATATATATAAAATAATCTTTTATTAGATGTAAAATGTTTTATTTCATAAGCACACAAGTTTACATAAACTGTTTGTGTAAAAATTTGAAAGAAAATGCATTTGTTTTATTTCATATAGTGTAATATATGTGCATTTGATTTAAGTGTTGATTTTATAACTTAGGCCATTTAATTTTCTTCTTCTTATTTGGGTCCTAAAAGCCCATTTTCCTAATATAAGAGATAAGGAAATGAGAAAAATATTTTCTGTACGTACAGTAAATCATTCTCTTCTCCTTCCTCTAGTCAGTGAATAGAAAAAAAGAATCCAATTTCATTTTCTTCAATCTATGGCTTTTAAAAATCAAATTTCTTCAATTCAAGCTGAGATTTTTATCAATTTAAAGTAAAATACACAAGCAATCATACTCTAAAACCTAAATACTTTCATCCAATCTTGTTTTTGAGGAGATTGTATTTTAATTGTCTCTTTTTGTTTGCATGTCTCTATTTGTAGTTTCTATAGGTTCTAGAGGCCTAAACCATCTCAAAGCTTCAACATTTTAGCTGCAAATCTGCTGTTTGATCTTCTTAAACAAGGTGAGTTGAATAACTCACATATTTTAGCTAATCCAAAGTCCAACGTTCTTGAATCTGTATAAATGTTTCTGTCTGTAGTCAACTTTTTGTAGTTTTTATTTCTCTGTTCAAATCTGTTCTAGGTTGCATCTTGGAGCACTGATATTTTTCAATTCCGGCAAAGAAATATTGTCGGATTTCATTCAATAGTCAGTATTGACGTATTTGTGCATGCCTGTAAAATTTTATTGTAAAATGTTGATGTTTGACACCAGAAACATGCAGCCAAAAATCAACACAAAGCAGGAATTTCGCTAAAGAAAAATATCGTGACCTGCTTGTCGACCTAGGAATCGATCATAAACCCAAGAAGGTCGATCGTACGGTCGACCATGAGGTCGACCTATATGCTTGCTTGTTCTGTTCTTTTCTCCTATGCTCTAGTGCTTGTTCTAGCATATGTTGCTCTTACGTTCACTTGATTTTTTTGATAATTTTGTGCTATTTTGGGAGCTATGATGCCTATCAATAGGCTAGCTAAATTTTAAGAATTTAAAATTCAAATTTTGAATTGATTTTGAATTGAATTTAAATATCGGTTTTGAGTGATTATCTTCGTTTTTCTTCGTTTTCGAGCAGGGATTTTTCCAATTAGTTTTGAAATAATTTTTAAAACAAATTGGCATTTAAAATAATTATTATGTAATATTTTTGAAGTACTTTCAAATATAAAATCTATTTATTCTCTATAATAAGGGAATTTTCATCTATAGAATTTAAAATTAATTTTTAAAAACAGTTTTCAAAGCTTTTTTTCTCAACCAAATTATTTTATATATAAAATGTACATTTTTCCACTATTCGAGCGAATGAGAAGGAGAACTAAATGGTTTGGTAAAACACGTGTTATGTAACACATGCGTTTATCTTATCGGTTAATTATCGACTTGTCTGTTTTATCGTTTTGACCTTCGGGTCGAGTTTACCGATTAAATGAGGTAAACTTTTACTACTTTGAGTGTGAAATTTAATAGCGGTTAGTAAACTGTTTTGTGCGAACGTGTGGTATGAAACGCACGTCAACACTGTTTGTGTTACTATCCGAAAGTTTGTGACACATTTGACTAAGAGACTTATTTGCGAGTACTGGACCTTCGAGTCATTTGTCCTTCGAGACGTTTGTTTAAGAGACGTATTTATTTGTCCTTGGGATGTTGCCTTTCAGGACGTCTGTCTAAGAGACGTGGCGACATTTTTTGAGAGAACAGTACTTGGAGGGCTTCGGCCATAAGCACGCGCTATATCTTCGAGATGATTTCATTTATTTCTTTGTGATTTTCCAAGTGTATCGCCTTTTTACATTATTAGCCATTTGAGCCATTCGAAATATTATATATGGCGATTACATCTTTGGAAATTGAACTTTTTATCGAGTTCTATATTTAAGATTTTGTTTGACAACACTTGGCGTTTATTTGAGATTTATACTCTCCTATTTGGAGATATATGAGATTGCCATTTTTGGCGTATTTTGCGTTTTGAAACATCTCTATTTAGAGAATATTTTTGTAATTGCTATTTATGGCGAGTTTTGCATTTGAGATTTGAGATTCTCCTATTTTGGAGATATGGTTCATAGAAACCATTTTAGTGGCTTTTGAAATTTCACCGATGATATGAGGCGTTTATTATACTTAGTATTATTCGGTGAGTTTACCAATTTTGAGGACAGAAACTTAGTTTAATTACCTTATTTAAAGTAATGGCATGCTCTTATTATTATTTCTTCTCATTCGAGAGTACCCTACCTTTACCTTATGCATCATACTATCATTTATCCCGACTAAACTGATTTTTTTAGCTAGACTGGCCCGTGTATTTTATACTCGGGTCAGACCAAGGTGTTTCATGTTAGGTACCCTTATGGACTTAGCATATTCTGCTTTCGCATGGACTTATCTGCTTACCCTTTTTGTTGTATTCTTTTGTCGCTACTCTGGTATGTATATTTTTTTTTGACTCGTGTGTATATTGTGATTGTCATACCACTTATGATATATTATTTGTATTGTATTGGTATCAGTGTATATGTATATATGTGTGTATATATATTTGTTGTTCTATGATGTGATATGCATTCAGTTGTTGTATTTTGTTCCGATAGATCATATAGCCACTTGTAGTATTGTATTAAGCATTTATTGGATATGTTGATCCATTTGAGTTAGAAAACTAATATAGAGCACTAATTGACGTATTTAATAGATATTTAAGACGACTATAGATGGTCGCTCCTAACCAGCCCTATTCTTCATATTAGCAGACAGTATTATCCAGTAATACTCTTTGTTAATGTGGGTCTCGGGGTGGGGCGTCACAACTTGCCATCAAAGCTGAGTTCAGAACAAAATATGATAAACGCAAAACATAAGCATATATTATGATACATCCAAGTACAATACAAGTGTTACAAATCCCTTAATCATCATGTCTTTTGTCTTATTGTGTCCTTCATGATAGAAATTTGGGATATGTCTAGGAATATATTTTATTCCATAGTATTGCATAATTGAATTAATTGTATCTTATCTTAAGAGTAATCTTAATCGTGATTGTTTTATTCGAGTCCTCTTCGATATGAGTGCTTGACACTCGTCTGTATCGGAGGAATTTATTGATGTTTTTTGATGTTCTTATCTTGTGATTTCTTTGAAGATTGCGAATCCTATTAAGGGGATCTGTAATATTTGGCATGATGCATGAGGATTTTGGATTATTGCTTATAGCTTATCTTTTCGTGCGAATTAGCATGCTATTTTTTATCTAGAGTTTAGAGTATTTGATATAAAGTGGCTTACCTATTATCAAGCCATATTTTATGAATAGAGGGACCCTATATAAAGTATGCTAGTTCGGTTGATTTGTTGTTTCTTGTTCTTTGAAATGTTATTGATGATTCCGAAGTATTTATATTCACTCTTGAGTTTTGAGGTGTTAATGATATATCTCGAATTCTAGTCATCTGACTCTGTTGATTTCTATAAGTCAGTTTCGGGTATGACACCTAATCGAGCAATCTAATACTGTATTGACTTCATTCCTAGTTCTTAGCCTTTGGTCATCCTCCTACGAGGACATCCACTAGGTGGTGATTCATTTAATTTATTTGATATTTCCATTCTTACCCCTTTTGAGATATCCTCTTTGGATACTCAATTGTTAATGTACTTTGTGGTATTACTTCACACGGAGTAATGATTTATTGTTAATGTTACTTCTCATTCGAGAAGATATTTTACCCTTGCTTTTATATCTCATTTCTCTCTTTTTAATCTACTGAGTGATGCTAGGGTCATTCTTCATCTTGGCCCTATACTGATTTTTCATGTGCTACGAGTCCCGAGGGATAGCATTTCTCTTACCGCATTCCGCACTCGTTATGAGTCTTGTGAGTGGTTCGTTATACCATTCGGAATAATGAACACTCCAACCTATTCCATCAATCTCGAGGATCGAGTATTTTGGGAATATCTTGATGAGCTCTATTTGTGTTCCTTGACTTTGAGAATATGTAATAAGTTGTGTTTTCAAATTTTTCAAAAAAAACTGAAGGTATGTTTCTAAGAGAAATTAGATTTTTTTTTGGAGAAAAACAAAGAATATTTTGAGTATTATATATGAAGCCTTTTTTAAAATAAAATGAATTTTTGTGTTGGGTTGTCCATTTAGTGCTTTAAGAATTCTGGACAATGCGTTTGGCCAATGTTATCAATACAGTTTCCTAAATGTTGTGATGAGACATTCAGACACGGTAAATTGAGTTTTAATTAACAAATTTTGAAATAATTAATATGGTGGAGTATTAATTTTATTTTAACTGTTTAGTGAAACCATTGAACCATAGTGAGTGTCGGAGGAGTAGCGAGGTAGTTTTGATCATTTCAACTCTATAGCCAATCGATGGGGTCATTCACTATAAATCAATAGCAAGGTAATATCCTTATATTATTTGAAATTTGAGAAATTGAGTATGGTACTTTAGGTAAGTAAAGTGAATGATTCTAATTAAAAGGATGTCTTAACTAGAAGAAAATGCCATTTGATGCTTTGATTAATCAAATGATGTATTAAAGTAAAAGAGTACTTTGGTTAAAAAATTAAAATGTTAATTAAATACTTTTGTATAATTTATTAATGATGAATGTAAAATTTGTTTTGGCATTTAGTTATTTGAGCAATAGTAGAGGATAAATATAAAACTCAATCTTTAAAAGAAAATAAAGAAGTGTTAGTTTAGAACATTTAGTATAAATTTGTGAGCAATTTTTTTAAACTTAAATGATACTAAAACTTGTGGGTTTGAAATTGCAAAATTCTTTTGAAAACAAGTTTGAATTGATTATCAACTTTAATTAGTTTTATGTTGATAATCAGATGGAAATTTAATTTTTGTGACAAGTGGAAATGTGAATTTGGATTGTTTTGATAAATGGACAATTCATGCAGTATAATCATTTTAAATTGTGAGAATAATTTTAAACTTCATATATATATGTATATATCCCAAAAATTTATTTTGGTGGATAATTAATAATAATCTCTTGATAATGGAAGAGATTAGTTATCGCTTCCAAAATGAGTTTTCAAGTTAATTGTTTAAGTTAGATTTTGGAAAGTAATGGAAATGTTTCCACTTCATAAAATGTTTTATGATGATTACATAAAGTTGGTCATAATTTTGTATGTCTTAGCTTACCTAGGAAAAAAAATCATTTAATAAATGATTTAGAAAAGATCATGTTCGAAAAAGTTGTTTGAGATTAAAATGGTTTGGGTAAATTTCAAATTTTAAATTGATTTAAAAGCTGAAATTTGTTTGGAAAAGTGCTGTAGTAAAACAGCGATAACTTGAGATTTATAACTCCAAATAAGGTCGATCTTTTTATAAATGAAAAATCTTTCAGTAAGCTATAAATTTTCATTATACCACTTTGGAAGATTTTAATTTTAATTTAGTTTAAAATAGGTTTGAAAGTGGATGGGCAGTTCTGCCCTATTACAAAATTCTCTAAGATTTAAGCTAAAAGTAAATTTAACATAACTTTCAAACCTTAAATCCGATTTTGATTATCTTTATAATGTTGGAAATCTTAGACTTAGCAGAACAACTTTTGTTTACAAAAGTTTTCATATTTTACTGTTTGCTGTGTGTCAAAACTTATCTTCTTTACAACATATCTGAAATGAAATTGATCTATTTCCCTTAATAGTTAAGTGTAGTACTTCTTTTTTATGAACATGAACTATTATCATTTATTTGAGTTAAGTACAGGTGAAATAGGGTAGTTGGAATATATTTTTAGAAAAAATATTATATATAAGATTGTGCAAACTCGCTTTAAAATGCTATAAAGGAAAGTTTGTTTTCGGATTAAATTTTTAAAGTGTTAAATCATGATAAATATTGTGTTTCTGACCTAATGGTCGATGTATATTATATAAATCATTTTTGTAATATTGTATATGGCCCTCCGTACAAAGGAGACTCCTCCGATTTTTTCGAAAATTTCCAACACTTAGAAAATTTGAGAAACATATGTGAAAATATATGTTACCAATTAAAATTTATGGAAGAATTATAGGATAGACAACTCAAAATTTTTGTTTACTCTAAATAAAGAGTAATGAGTTTAAATTAAGAACCTAAGCAAGAAGCTTTAGAAATTTTCAATTGTTGAGAATTAAGAATTCAATTAGTTTGAAGATAATGGGTTTGTGAACTTTAGGAATATTTGTTTAGTAAAAGAAATAGAAAAAATCTATTCCTTAAGTTTATTTTTCCTTTGTGTAATTATTTTACGACTTGCATTTATGCAGTCGTATGAGTTTGGTGGTATTGGTGAAAAACCACCTACCTCTTATTGGGTTTTCTTTTCATAATAGCTGTCAATCTATATCGGTATGACTCCCTTCGTAGTGTTATATAGAAAGTTGTATCGATTATCATCTTGTGGGATGGAGTTCGGGATAAACTTATGACTAAATCCCGACTCTGTTCGTGAAGCTTCATAGGAATTGATCTCAACCGATTTGTCTATTGCGTAACATCATGTCCATGTTTTGCTTTGAAGGTGAAACACCTTTGAAATTGGGATGTATTGCACATAGAAATTCAATGGTCTGCAAATCCCAGTAGCTCCACTTGGGAAACCATAGAATTAATCGAGCAATCTTATCTTGGTTTTCTATCATCTTGTGTTGAGGGTGTGAAATTTTAAACTCGAGCATATCTATCTTCCTTTGCTTGATGAAATTAATACATTGAACACAAACTCTTCTCTAGAAATTGTAAGGACGCAATTTTTATAAGGCAGAGTCTGTAACAATCCTGGTTTGGAGATTACTTGACAATATTGAATTATAATGGTAGTTGTAATTTAATATTATGATTTAAAATAAAATTGGGGATTTTATATTGTTTGTTTGGAATAAACAATGAATTTTGAATGAAAAAAATAAATTCCAAAATTTATTTTATTTTTTGGGTTAATGATGAATAGAAAATGGTTTTTATTTGGAGAAAATGCAATAATTTTACTAATTATTAGCAATTGCTTCTTTTAATAATTTTTAAAGGAAGTATTTAATTTTTAAAGGTTTTTATAGTAAAAAGGTGAAATTTGGTTTAAAAATGAGTTTCGGCCATAAATTATGTTTGGAAATGGTTTGAAATATTTTTCTAAGTAAGAAAAGTGCTTTTGGTGAATTTTAGAAGTTAAAAACAAGGTTTTATTCATTTATTTGAGTAAATAGTGCGTTTTTGTAAATTAAAGGGTTTTAATAATAAAAATGTTTTGAAAAATATAAGATAATCTTTTTATAAGATGTAAAATGTTTTATTCGTAAGCATACGAGTTTATATAAATTGTTTTTGTAAAAATTTGAATTAAAATGCATTTGTTTTATTTCATATAGTGTAATATCTGTGCATTTGATTTAAGTGTTGATTTTGTAACTTAGGCCATTTAATTTCTCTTGTTATTGGGTCTTAAACGCACATTAACCTAATCTAAGAGATAAGGAAATGAGAAAAATATTTCCTATGCGTACAGGAAATCATTCTCATCTCCTTCCACTAGTCGGTGAACAGAAAAAAGAACCCAACTTTATTTTCTTCAATCTATGGCTTTTAAAACTCAAATTTCTTCAACTCAAGCTAATGTTTTTATCAATTTAAAGTAAAATGCATAGGTAATCATACTCCAAAACCTAAATACTTTCATCCAATCTTGTTTTAGAAGAGATTGTTTGTTAATCGTCCCTTTTGTTTGCATGTCTCTATTTTCTAGTTTCTACAGGTTCTAGAGGCCTAAACCATCTCAAAGTTTCAACCTTTTAGCTGCAAATCTGGTGTTTGATCTTCTGGAGCAAGGTGAGTTGAATAACTCACAAATTTTAGCTAATTCAAAGTGAAAATTTCCTGAATCTGTACAAAAGTTTCTGTCTGTAGTTAACTTTCTATAGTTTTTAGTCCTTTGTTCAAATTTGTTCTGGGTTTCATCTTTGAACACCGATATCTTTCAACTCCGGCAATGAAATGTTGTCGAATTTCTTTCAGTAGTTAGTTCAAATGTAGTTGTGCATGCCTTTAAAATTTCATTGTATAAGTGGATGTTTGATACTAGAAACTTGCAGCCAAAAATAAACACGAAGCTGAAAATTCGCCGAAGGAAAACTCCATGACCTAGGTCGACAGGCATGTCGACCTAGGTGTCAACAGGCATGTCGACCTAGTTGTCGACCATAGACCGATGAAGGTCGACCGTACAGTCGACCTTGGGGGTTGTATGGTCGACCTATGCTTGCTTGTTCTCTCTCTTTTTTCCTGTGCTCTAGTTCTTATTCTAGCTTGTGTTGCTCTCACTTTCACTTGATTTTGATGATGATTTTGTGTTATTTTGAGATATATGATGCCTATTAATAGGCTAGCTAAATTTTAAGAATTTGAAATTCAAATTTTGAATTGAATTTGAATACGGTTTTTGAGCGATCTTCTTCGTTTTCGAGCATGGATTTTTCCAAACTGTTTTGAAATAACTTTTAAAATAAATTGGCATTTAAAATAATTATTATACAATATTTTTGAAGTATTTTCAAATATAAAATCTATCTATTCTCTATAATAAGGGATTTTAACTTATTGGCTTCAAAATTAATTTTGAAAAATGGTATTCAAAGCTTGCTTTCTCAACCAAATTATTTTATATATAAAATATACTTTTATGCACTATTCGAGCGAATGAGAGGAAGAGTTAAACAGCTTGGTAAAACATGTAGTATGGAGACGTGCGTTTATCTTATCGGTTAATTCCCAACTTGTTTGTTTGATCATTTTGGCCTCCAGGTCAAGTTTACCGATGAGATGAGGTAAACTTTTTACTGCTTTGAGTGTGAGACTTACTAACGGTTAGTAAATCGTTTAGTGCGAACGTGTGGTATGGGATGTACGTTAACATTGTTTGGCTTTCTATACGAAAGTTTGAGACACATTTGTCTAAGAGACGTATTTTCCATAATTGGACCTTTGGGATGTTTGTCGAAGGGACGTATTTGTCCATTAAGACGTATTTGTCCTTTAGGATATTTGTCCAAGAGACGTATTTATTTGTCCTTTGGAATGTTGTCATTCAGGACAATTGTCTAAGAGACATGGTGCCTCATTTTGATAGAACGGTACTTGGCGGGCTTCGGTCATAAGCACGTGCTATATCTTTGTGATGATTTGGTTAATTTCTTTGCGATTTTCCAAGTGCATCGCCTTTTTACATTATTGGCCATTTGAGCCGTTCGAGATATTGTACATGGCGATTACATCTTTGGAAACTGAACTTCTTATCGAGTTTTATATTTGAGATTTGGTTTTGCCAATACTTGGCATTTATTTGAGATTGATACTCTCATATTTGGAGATATATGAGATTGTCATTTTTAGCGTATTTTGTGTTTTGGGACTTCTCTGTTAAGAGAATATTTTTGTGATTTTCATTTATGTCGAGTTTTGCATTTGGGATTTGGGATTCTCCTATTTTGGAGATATGGTTCATAAAAACCATTTTAGTGGCTTTTGGGATTTCGCCGATGATATGAGGCGTTTATTATACTTAGTGTTATTTGGTGAGTTTACCTATTTAGAGGGTTGCATTTAGTGTAATTACCTTATTTAAAGTGCTGGCATGCTCTTATTATTATTTCTTCTCATTCGAGAAGACACCCTACCCTTACCTTATGCATCATATTATCATTTATCCATAGTAAACTGATTTTTTTTAGCAAGACTGACCCGTGTACTTTATACTCCGGTCAGACCGAGGTGTTTCAGCTTTGGTACTCTTATGGTCTTAGCCTATTCTGCTTCCGCATGGACTTATCTGCTAGCCCTTTTTGTTGCTACTATAGTATTATATTGTTTTGACTCGTGTGTATATTGTGGTCATCATACCACTTATGATGTATTTTTTGTATTGTATTGGGATGTATCAGTGTATATGTGTGTGTATATATATATGTTTACTATTCTATAATGTGATATGCATTTAGTTATTGTATTTTGTTCTCATAGATCCTATTGCCACCTGTATTGTTGTATTAAGCATTTATTGGATATGTCGATCCATTTGAGTTGGAAAAAGAAATATAGAGCACTTATCGATGTATTTAATACATATTGAAGACAAGACTATAAATGGTCGCTACTAACCAGCCCTACATTAGCAGACAGTATTACCTAGTAATACTCTTTGTTAATGTGGGTCTCGGGATGGACTGTCACACTACCACCTTCTACCTCTCATGGAAGGTCACATAGGAGCATCCTTCTCACATGATAACTTTATGTAACTTCACCTTTTTGCTATTTACCATTATACCCCCACGATGATAATATCTCTTATCCATTAGAACAATCTAGAATGTTCTATGCTTTATGAAGACGGGAGTGTGTTAATTGGTTGCTAATGTGTTCATTTGATCATTACTTAAGTGCAAAAGAGTTCAAACAACTTATATCTATCGTAAAGTTGTTTATCAACAAAACGATTTCCAATCACATTATTGATTTTTCTTCGAAGAATATATTTTTGTAAATATTTTTTCAAAACAAGTTTATCATCATTACTTATGATTTAAAAGAGGATAAAGAATTTTTTAATTCATTTTAGTGATATTTAATCCAAGATTCAAATATTTAAATAATTCAGATATTTAAATACAATGTGTCCGAAATTCTGGGTCGTTACATTCTCCTCCACTTAGAATATTTCATCCTCAAAATAAAAATATAAGCAACCAAAGAGGAAATCACTCTTTGATAATTAATAGTATCAAAATCATTAGCAAACAAAGCTTACGGTTTGCTCAAGTTCAAAAACCTACCTTCTTATCGAACAAGGATAATAACCAATCAACTAAGCGTACTTTACGCTCAATAACTTCAGGTTATTACTTAGACGGTTATTTATGATACCTCATAACAAATCGAAGAGTCATCACCTAAACCCTCATAAGACAATAAAGCATATTATGCATACATATTAAAGCTCGTACACTGCACATGGATCATTCACGCGCAATATCCGATTGAATCACTTGCTCGATCGCATAAATTTCACTTCCCAACTAGTATAGTTCAACTTGACCTCTTTAGTGTGGACTTAGATCAGGTTCCTTGATAAAAAACTCCGTTCTCCTTGCGTAGCATATACTATGATAGAATATTTCAGAATCATATCAAGAATCTACATCAAGTGTTTGCCGTTGAGAATCTAGTGAAAGATCCTTGTTCGGACCGGTGTAAACCACCTTAAAATCATGTACTCGAATACAAGATCAAGAATAGTCATGCAAATAAAATGATCTACGTATAACTTACATATTCATCTTATTGGTTTCAAAACTATACCAATATCATTTTTAATCACATTCATTTATCTAAATAGTATGTCATTCAATACTAAAATTGTTTATGTGTCACTTTATAAAAACGAAACTTCAAGTTTATAAATATTCTACAAGTTCATACTCGTATAATACTCCATTAACCCCTAAGCATATATACAAAATACCAAATTTGTAAGATGTATGTTCAACAAATTTAGAACTTGTTTTAACTTACTTTCTTCTCAATTCAAGTGTTATATAAACTTAACGTTGTATTTTCAAAAATACTTAACTATAAGTTCCATAATAATTTGAAAGTTCTTGATTATCGAAAATCATCGAAAATCCCATTTCATCTTAACAAATGAAACTACCAAACAACATATCATATCTTGATGCACATCCATTTTCCTAATGCATAGGCTATATGTGTCAATGAAATAAATTAACAAGAAAACTTTAGAACTAAACACCGGTTTTCATTTCAAATCTTTTGAAACTTATATGTATACATATATCTTTTGTATATCAAATCATACTTTGGGATTAAATCAAACTCACTTTTACCAAAGCAACTTTGTAGCATTCCATACATAGAAACCAAAAACGAACGCCGATGATGTTGAGGATATTACAACAATTATTTTCAAGCGATAGGAGTGAGTTCAATACATCCAAACCATACTTTTGGACTTAACCAAAATCGTTTCAAAACGGTATAAAATACTTCATAAATGTTACTAAGTACCATGATCATAATTTCTTAAACCAATTTTCCCGAATACTTGCTTTCAAATAATATTACTATTATTTTCTCCAAAATTTTGAAAAAAATTTTCAAAGATATTGGGATTTAAGTCCTTAATTTCTCTATTTAATTCCTTTTTGTTTACAAACCATGTATATATAAAGTTGCTTTCTTTTCTAAACCATTTGCAGATGTATATCTTTGTTTAGATTACAATAAACAACTCTGGTTAAAATTCAATTTTAACCCAACATTATCATTGTCCTTATAGTCAAACCGTGACACTTAATTCACAAGATGTTCGTATTTAATGTTCCCACGAATTTACTGTCTACCCAAACCTTTTTGTAAGAAGGAAAATTTCTTGTAAATCAGCAAGCTATAGTAAATGCCTGTAAACTGGCCGAGCACAACTAATCAAACAATATATTATCATTTCTCAACAAATAAATACACTATAAAACATTTTTATAAAACAAACAAATACACTCTCATATGTGTAATACACTCAACTCATGCTAGGGCATTCCATTACCCATCTCTTAATGATTCATATCCAACCAAAGTCAAGGTTCTCACTTAACCTTCAGCTCTGATACCAACTGTAACAACCCACTTTTTCGACCCTTAAATGTCGAAGTAATACATCCACGGTATTCACATGTCAAGCACCCAAGTACCAAAAAACAAAATGTTAGGTTGAAATAGAAAGAAAAGAAGAATAGAAGAAGAAAAAGATGAAAACAATATCAGAATACCACAATGGAATTATAATATATAATATCAAAGGAATAGTACAAAGATTTACTCTGAATACAGAAACGTCACAGTTACTAAAACCTGAGTACTTTCATCAGTGTGGATAGTTATAACTGCCTTTCATCATAATGCTGATATATACAATACAACAATGCAGTGGAAATGAAATTTGTTAATAAAGGAATCATGTATATGGAAGTTTTTGTAAAATATAAATGTGAATTTATAAACATTTTTTTATAAATGTGAAATCAATTTAAATTGATAAACTAGATATAGAAGTTTATTAAAGGAATTCCATTCATGTTTATGGACAGTGGATAATCGTTTAATTAAAAGTGCAGCATTAATGAAGTTGGTTAGAAATTATATCCACGATTTTGGACAATGGATTATCCTTTAATAAATGTGTAGAAATATTGGATTTGATAAATGAACTATATTCACAATTTTGAACAGTTAATAATATATTAAATAAAATGGATATGTTTTGAAAAGTGATCTTTTAAATGAAGTTAAACGGTTTGAAGATGTTTTAAATATGTTAAGTATTGAATACATAGATTTCAACATTCATTGTTGAAACATATGTTTTCGAGAAGTAAGGAAATGATGGACAATAACACCATTGTTATTGTAAATGATTTTCAAAAAGAGATGTTTTGTATAGTATATGGGATTTGTATATCTATCTAATTATCGAATCCCAATACTACTGATTTTGGGTTGTCGCATGATGTTTTACGCAACATTCGCTTTGACCCAAATAAATATGTTTAAGAGAATGTTTTTCTTAAAGAATAAAGTATATACTTAATCATGATTTAAGCATATGTAATATTTTCTGAGTGTTAAAAGTAAATTGGTTTGTGAATTACTTATTATTAAATAAGTATATCGAAATGTTTTCCAATATTGAAAAACTGAAATGGTTTTGAGAATACATATTTTAAAAGGTAATTTAAAGTGAATATTTGGAAAGTGATTTAATTAATAAAAGATTAACTAAAAGGCTTGTGCTAAATATTTTTTTGTTTGCTTTGATAGTTAAATAACTGACTATCAAATTTGCCATTTTAGTTTCTCAACTTGATTTGCGAACTATTTAGTCGTACACTTAGTATGTAGCAATCTGTGTAGGCTTGATTATCGTTTGTGTTGAGCATGTTGATTCGTGTAGTGCGGAGTATTACCCCAATCTATCGAGCTTCATTCTTGGCTGAAGGATAGAAAGTTTGAGTTGGAGACGTGATAAGTCTATGAGACTTAGTTTCTGTGTGAGGTTGAGAAATGCTTTTGCGTTGTTGGTGCGAAGAGAACGAGATCGGTTTATCGAAAAAAACTCTTCGGACCAACATTTATGCGATGATTGTACAGGTTGGTTGTGATGATATTGATATTCAAGGTTTTTATAGTGGAGGACTGCTTATTGATCATTTGGGGTTAAAACCCCAATGTACATCCAATAGCAGTAGTCTCTTCTTTATGAAACATCTAATGCAAGGACTATTCACTACTAATCCAAGGGATTTCCCGACAGGATGTGGTAGGATAGTACCTTCGGTTTGTCTTATTCCTAGACAACTTGTATGGATGTTTGTCGGACATTGCATTTCTAAAGACTATGTACGTTGGTTTTTAAAAACGTACATCGGTGGTGGTGGAGAAGGAAACTTCTCTTAGCTTAACATCCTCCTTGAGAGGTATGAGCTTAAGGGTTGTATTTTTATGGAAGACAATTAGTAGTCAACAGAAATGGACGTATCACATTCAAAGTGATGTGATTTTTGATATGTGAAAGGTAATTTTTACCTCAAGCCTCATCAACCGAAAATGACCAAAACAGGGTTAGATGCATCAAGACTAAGTGGGTCGCTTCCATCAGGATATTATCATGCTCTTTTAGATATATCTTTACATGTTATGACGTCGTGTATCTGATTATTGTGACTTGTATGCTATAAGGGCCCTCGAAAATGGTTGGTAACGACCGGAGGATGACATAATCGGTACTATCTAGTTACAGTAGTGGATCAGTCTTGTGTTGGTAGAGTAACATTGTAATGGTTTCTTGGGACATCCATCTAGAGGCATACCCATTGGAAAGTAGTCCCTTCACCTAGTCATTTGCATGCAAATCCAAATTCCACTACGTACCTACCATTTTATTTGTAGAACTTAGTATGTTGGAATTTAATAATGGTAAAAATTTCGGCTATGATTAATATTATTTGTGCAATAAACACTATTGTAATATAAGATGATTTGATATTAAATTTTTTAGTTATCGTAAGTTAAAAACATGTCCGTGTTTATGTGTGGGAGTGTCTTACGAGATACTTTGGTTTTGATAAAGGAAAAGTTCGATAATTTAATAAATTCAGTTGAGTGTATCTCTCACGGCGATTTACTAGACTGATCGGGTGTTCTTCCCTTTCAATGCTCAAGTCAGACCGAGTATTTTTACAGGTTCAAATTTGGTGCTTTTGGAGCTTCAGTAGGAAGCCTGGAGATCTTCATTTTCGTATACACATATCTGTTTTGATTATCCTCTTTGCGCATTGTTGTTGTATATTATCGGCAATTGTAAGGATAGGTTATTATAACTGTCCAGGATGATGATTAGTGATTGATTATTGAACTCTGGTTGAAGTATGTATATATAGTTTCGATTTTGTAAAGATCACTAATATGATATTATATGTTTTCCGTTGTGATGTGAGATTCTGTATTGTTCTGTTTGGTTCTACCTTCTCTCTTTCTTCTCTTCTCTTCTTCTCTCTTCTTTTCTTTCTCTTAACTTTCCGTTAGTCGGTGCTTTTTTGGTCGGACATGTGTGGATTATTGTCGATTCAAAGGGTATAGATTTGCAGATCATCGCAATACTTCTAAACTAGTTTTGATCCATTCCCAGACAATGAAAATTTTACCCCTAACTCTTCATATTCACCATGTAGTGGGCGAAAATGCCCACAATATTTGCACTCAAAAGCGTACTTTCACGAATGTAAAGTGTGCTTTGTCTGATCAGGGGTTTCCTTACTTGTCTTGCAGTCATCATCTTGATGTCTCACTATCCGTGTATTATTTTTGTTTCCCTAAAGCGTTTTCCTTTGCTAGTTCAGTCTAAGGCTTGGCTCTTCTTAAGGATGGTGTGGTGACTCTCTCTAGCCGTCTTTGATTAATCTTCACCAAGTGGGATTCTGTTTTCCCAGGCTTGGTCTTCTTGCTTCCTACTTTGAGGTTCTACAGTGTGTGAACCAACCGATGTATGCATTATGGTATTTTTCTCGGATCTATTGACGTGGCATCCTATTTATGTTCATTGTATGGGTAACTCTAGTGATCATGACCTATCCATCCCATGTGATTTTCGAATTTGCATATTTCTCGGTGAACTTTTCTCCACTTCCGCGCATGCACGCATGTGATTAATTATTAATGGATTTGGTGGAGTAAGAATCTCCATTGAAGGGTACTCGTATGTAGTTTTTGTAATGTGCTGCCTTTGAGTGAAGGCTGACAATTTCTTCCCTATCCTATGCTTTGTATCTTCTATATTGACGTTTGCACAAAGACATGCACATTTTGTAGGAGCTTTAATTGGGGTCATTATATCTGATTAGGCTTAACTAATTGCAATAGTTTTGTGTTTCATATAGTCTAGTAGGGTGATGATGTTTGGAGCAATTCCTTGTTCTTCAATTAGCTTTTCTAGGACTTGCCCCCAAATATATTTGCACAAGGTTAGCATAGCGAATTTCCTTGGTAGTTTGCCTGTTGATATCTCATGCATCTGTTTGGAGTTGAGTACTAGCAAGCGATAATAGGGTAGATGTCCGGTCTAAGCGAGTGGTCTTGGCTCTTTTGGGCAGAGCTCGGGGAAATTCATCGGCATTGTGAATTAGGAGTCTATCGCCGGTCCTATTTATGTCGATTATCGTAGTCAGATGCCTCCGGCATGGCGTGTTTATTTGTGACATCTGCTTGCTATCTCTACATTGGTCAGCTAGAATCAACCTTTTAACTCAAATGTCTCGTCGGCTTTGGCGGTAGAGGATCGTCCAATTCGGTTGACTTTGCCTACAATTTTAGGATCCTTTCAGGCCTAGTGTGGTCAAGGACTTTCATCCTTGCCTTAGAATTAGTTACATACTATTAGTACATTTTTATTTTGAATTTTACCATAAATATGTGAGTCATCCCACGTGTTCTCGGGATTGATTTATCAGTAAAGGTACTAAAATATTATGTTAAAATAGACTTTGACATGAATTAATTACATTCGGAAGGTTAGAGATCAAATCTCTTCTGTTTAGAGAAGTCCGTGTCATTCAAAGTGATTCCTTATTACTTAGGTTTAGAGAGTAATTTGGGGGATGTAGCAGTCCATAAATACTCATCACATCCTCCAGAGCACCCACTAGTGACGTTGCCAAAAGTCGGTCTGGAGCGCTCATTATTTGTTTGGCTTAAACCCTAGTATAGTGCACTTGGTTGCTTCTCACAACATGCTGCCTTGTATTATCAATCGGTTTTATACTTGTGAACTTGAGGTCATAATACCAATGTGCTATTACCAAGCTGAGTTGTAGTGTATGTGTATAATCAAGGGGTGAGATGGTGTTATGCCCCTAAGTATTTTGGATCAAATTTAGCTTGTCTCGCAAAAGTTAGTCAACCTTTGCACTGAGTTTTTCTTAGTCTCCATAAGAGTGCTCAGCTTTGGGAGAATCCTTACAGTTTCTTGAGCGAAATTAGCTGGAAGGGATATTCCAATTCTTGTGGCAATGTTGGATTGATGTTCCGCTATCTCTGATGGAGTTGAGTCGATGCTTCATTTCCTCTAGTGGAGTGAAAGCGAAGGAATATCCTGTTATGGTTAGCAGAGTGGAATTCATATTCCTACTATCTGTATGTAATTTCATAATACTAAAAGAAATTGTTAGAAGCTTCTAGTTTAAGGACAATGAACTATATTCTCTGTCAAGAGAGTCCTTCTAAACTTAAGATTTGTGGCACGTAAGTTACTTTCCCTAATTGTGGATTTTGGTATGACAAGGTTTGTCAGCCCAACCTAAGTTCTAAGGCAGTCTAACTTTTGTGACTACCGTACTTAAGATTTAGAGCCGGGATTTATACATAGTAACTACCCGACCATTTTTTCCTATATCGTGAGTATTATTCGATTTACTGTGGCCCGACTAGTGTGGGTGTCGATCGTCAACTACGAACTCTCCCTAGTTCACACATGCCTTAATCGTGGGATTTATTATCGATTCTTAGTTGTCGGCGAGTTGAACGCGGATGATAAACTGCCTAGGCTATAATCGTACCTAATCCATGGCTTATAATCAGTTTATCATTGTTGGTTGGGGGGCCGATCGTTAACAGTGAACTACCTAGGCTATTTTCATGCCCTTAGTCATAGTTATCTTACTTTCACTGCTCTTGGCGAGAGCTTTCGATTGATCGCAATAGGAGAAATATCAGACAAACAATCAAACAAAACATCAATTTTTACAGTGGTTTGGCCAGAATATGCCTACGTCCACTGTCTTTCTTTTATTGTTTTAGGTGATACATGCTTTTTATAACCCGAGAGAAGTAATAGCGGAGATGCTGGTGATTCCTTCCTTTCCCAAACACTTATTTCGTCAACTGTCAATGGAAAGTAAGCTCCATTATGGAGATCCTTATGAACAACAAATGGTCCTTCCCAAAATGGATCTAGTGCACCTGGACGGGAAAAGACTTGCTTGAGAACAATATCTCCCTCTTGTAATTCTTGGGGCTTCACCTTAGATTTGTATTGTTTTGCCACTTTTCTTCTATGTGTGGAGGTCTTGAGTGCAGTGTTATTCCTTTTTTCTTCAATCAGGTTTAAGGACATGTTGAGAAGCTCCTCGTTTTCTTTTCGATTATAATGTGTCCTATGATATAGAGGGATAACGATTTCGACCAAAAGCATGGCGTATGCGCCGTATGCTTAGGGTAAATAGAATATGTCATGTTGCTGTTCTGTAGGAGGCATGGTAGGCCCATAGTGCCATGGGTAGTTCGTCCACCCACGCTCCTTTGGATTTATCTTGTTTTTACTTAATTATTGTTTGCAAGACTTTACTGACAGCTTCAACCCGCCCATTGGACTGGGGCAACTCTTGTCATGATTCAATCCACATTAGGCTTCGAATGCATTTATTCTTTAAGTTACTCAAGCTATATTTGTGCTCGAACGCCCGACTGGTATGTCGTTGCTAGGGAAAGGGGCGGTCGCCAACAGTGAACTGCCCAGGCTAGGGCCCTTAGTCATAGCTATCTTATTTTCACTACTGCCAACACAAGCTTGTGATCTGGGTTGCTAATCACAAAACAGTATTGTTTATCACAACGTAGGTGTTAAGTGAATATAACTACATATGTGTTAAGCGGATGCATTAGTCGCTTGTCTCAGCAAAGGGAAAGAGCAGTTTATACCAAACCTACCGCTTCGAAAGAAGCGCAAAGTACAGGTTATGCAGTATGCTTGGTTTAAGACGTTCTCTTGGATAGGCAGTCTCTCTTGGTATTTTTGTAAGACTCTGTGGAACCTAGGAGCCGAGAGCATTGTCCTGAAATGACAACAACTGAGTTAGATAAAAACGAAAGAAAAGGTTTTCTATGGTACCTCCTTTGCAAGACCATCTGTTGTCATGCATATGACATGTTTATGCGAGCATATTGTGTGATCGGAGAGCTCCTCATAAGGATTTTCTACAAGTACTCTATTTGATAATGGGGATTTTACCGGGCCAAGGTTCTTATTTGGCATTTTAGTGCTTCCTCCTAGAAATCATTGGTCTAGTAATTTTGTCGGGTTGACTCCAGCTAGTTTGGTGGACTTATAATGGATGTCCCTAGTATGCATCCTGCTATCCTTAGTTCTTAATCAATTTGAATTGTGTTTTCTGATTACTGGATCGTGATGGAGAGATGAAGCTAGTATCTTAATTGGTGACTATAATGTATTAGCGGTTACTATATATATTGCTGATTCAGGTTGAATTGTGATATGAGGAGTGGTGGCGGTGGTTTTGGATATCCCTCGCCTTTCTACTGTGGGCAAAATATGTTGGAATTGCTGGAGCTCTGTCTTTCAAAGCCTTTTATATAAACAATTGTGTTATCCAAGTTCTCGGTAGTTGTTTTTTCCATTGCATCCTCTTCCTTACCTTTTGAGGTAACACCATACTCAAATGGATGGCTTCTTTCTGATCATTGATCATTCGAGCTTCGAAGGCAGAGAGTTGTATCTCTTCCATTTTGCTTTAGCATTTGTATTGCAAGTTGTGTTAGCTTTCCTGGGTGACCATCTATCTGAACTCCTGAAGTGATGTTTCCTCATCTTTATGTGCCTTGCCAACCCAATGAAGAGGTCATGCATAGTCGTAGGGGTAAGTTTGATTTTTTGTCTTTACTTTGTGTAGCGTGTAAGCACCCTCGGGTCCATCAACACATGCAACAGATTTATGAATCCTTCCTCCACCTTTTTCTAAGTATGGAGATCCAAGCATAGATGGTAGAGCCCTATAATAGCTTAGGATTGATTAGAATGAAAGAAATGTAATTATATAGTACCTCCTTTCTACCCCCTGCTTATCAGCAAGTGTAGAGATCTTGGCAAGTGTCTAGGAGGCAGTTAGCCCCTATAAAGGTTTATAGTGGGCACTCAAAATTTTTTGTTTTCCTGAAGGGTGGACTAGTAACTCTTGGTCTTATCTCCTTTTCTATTCATATTTGTTGAACATAGCCCTAGTAAGGAGAGCTATATTATTTGGGTCCTCTCTAGTATGCGTTGGATTGGTGATGCCTTTGGGCATGATAGGAGTAACGAAGTGTCATGCTTGTCATATCTAGACTTATAGTATTCAATCATCATGACTTCGATCTTCAAGTTGTGATATATCGATCAATTAGTGGGATCCCAATTGTAGTACTTCAATTTGATGCTAGATGGAAAAAGAGCTGTGCTTGGGGTTCATTTGGTTATGTGGAATGCCCCTAGACTGGGACTTCCCATGTATTATGACGTTGAGGTCCAATACATCTTTCTGCCCTAAACTTGTTAAAAGTTTGTACACCAAAGCTTTATGTTAAGCAATGAAATCTTTATTGATTTCAATCACAACCATGTCGAATTTACGTCCGATAATTTTTAGCACCGGGAGGTTATTAGACTAGTTTTCCTGCTTTTTCTCATCCGAATAGCTGTTGCATTCTTTGCAGCGGAGTTCTCTCCCTTTAGGCGGCATATCGAGAAGTTGTTCTCCTTCTCTTCATTGAGAGTTTGTACTTTTCGAGAAGGATAATTCAATTTTTGGAAAGGATTGGGAGGTTTTGTAACTTCAAAGGGTTGATGGTACAACTCTTAAAATAAATAGAGAATCTTGAGATAGGAGGAATAGCTTTTCAATTCGAGGAATGGTGATTAAAAACTTGAAAATAGAAAAGGAGAAAAAACCTAATTTCAAAGAGACAATAACTTTAGATCAGGAGAAAGGATTTTGAGTTTGGAGGGAGAAAGGATTTTCTTAGAAAAGTAATTTTATATTTTACTAAGGGAATAGATTCCTCTTATAGAAATAGGAAGATAGTCTTCTTATGTTAAAGAAGCAATGCTTCTTGATGGAAAGAGAATAAGATCTATAATGATTTTAGATCTAAAAAATGAATAAGTGTTTCTTTTGGTCAAAAGCAATGTTTTTGGTCTGAAATGAGAAAAGAGGATATAACGATCTCTGATCTAAGAAATGATAACATGTTTCTTTTTGCATAAGAAATTGTGTCTGCAGATCTGAAAGATGATACAGTGATTTCAGATCTAAGAAGTGAATGCATGTTTTTTGTTGGTTAAGGAAAAACGTTTGTAGATCTTTTATCTCCAAGAAATAGTGATTGTAGATTCTAATGAGAAATAGATTTTTTATAAAGCAACGAATTTTGATCTGGGAGATATATAGTATTTTAATTCAAGAAACAGTGATCTCAAACTAGAAAAGTGAGAAAAAGAGAATCTCTCATTCCAAGGAGACGACGACTTTAGATCTAAAAAGAAAAGGTTACAGATTCTATTAAAAATGCAATTTCAGATCTTAAGACTAGAAACAGTTTTTCTTTTGTGGATGAAAAATAATGATCTATATCTAAATAGAGTGAAAATGGGACTTCTTATGCCAAGAAACTATGTTTTTGGATTCCAAATGAGAAAAGAGAGTTGGCTTGATTTCAGATCCAAAGAATGAGTACATGTTTCTTTTTGGTTAAAGGATACGTGCTTGTGGATCCGAAATAGTTAAAGGAACAACTACGGATTTCATATCCAAGAGTTGATTTTTTTTATTAATAAACAGTGTCTGTGGACAGTAAAAGTAAGTTCTAAAAGGTGGACAAAAGAATTTCTCTATGTGGTAAAATGGATGTTCAGATCTGAAGAGAAAAGGAGGATTTTCTGTTTTACATAAAATAGTCATGGTAGATATGAAAATAAACATAGATTCTAGATCTTAGAAAAGGGGAGAGAGTTTCTTAAGAGAAGAAAAAACAATCTCAGATCAGAAGATTAGAAATAGTAGGTTTCAAAATAAAAATAAAAATAAGAAAGAGAGAATTTCCTTCTGAAAAAGAAAAGTTCAGCTCTTAATGAAAGCACCAAAATATTTGCACAAAATGGGCAGACACTCAAATTGTTGTTGTAGGGCTGTATATATTGTTTGTATATATAGATATTGTTTGATGAAAATTAGTTGCGGATGTTTAAGGTAGAAAATCAGTCATTTGTAATACAGAATATGCAAAGGACTTAAATGTAAAAGGACACAGAATTTATAGTGGTTCGGCTTGAATGTGCTTACATCCATTGTTCCTTGTATATTATCCCTTTCATTTTGGATTACAATTACAAGCTTTGAATACGAGTAAACATGCTATTAGAACTAAGAGTTTCCCTCTCAAGGTTGTTTGCCATTGTTGTTGAAAACTTCGCTCTTCAACATCCTCTTTTTTATAATGCCAAGTGCCTGGTATTTATAGAGTGAGGTTATGATAGGAGTGGCAACTGAGTACATAGCCTCTGAGATTTGGTTCCTCTAGGAATGGTTCAACCTTCCTTCATGTGAGATTTGGTTCAACCTTCCTTTCTCTGGGATTTGGTTCAGCATTCCATTATATGGGATTTAGTTCAACCTTCCATTCTCCGAGATTTGGTTCAACCTTCCTTCCATTGGAAAGGTTAGATGTTTAGTAGTTTGATTGTCTATTGGACCGTTACTCATGTTTCATGAAAATAAGCGCTTGCCTGGACTTGAACCTCGGTGGGTTGGCTAAAAGGCGCAAGTCTTCACCATTGTGCTACACATGTTATTATGCCATAACCCCTTCAATCTAGGTTAGAATTGAAGGAGACTTGAACTGGTAGTTGTGTATCACTAAGTAGAGTATTCCAATGCCTCTGAATGTTACATGTGAGAGAGAAAATTAGTAGTTCTCCAAAGTCGGACCCATATAACTTAGACAACGGGCTAATGTTAAGATGTTCACATCTTTCAAACCGTTACTCGGATTGAGACGCGGTTTCTACCTAGGTTCATATCTTGATCTTGAGAATACATCTAAACTAGTTTAGGTCCATTCCAAGACAATGAAAATTTTACCCTTGACTCTTCATATTCACCATGTAGTGGGCGGAAATGCCCACAACAACCACTTCTCCAATGCTTTTGGAAGGGTGGTTTCGACACCATCACTTCTTTGCTTAGGAATGCTTTTGAAAGATAGGCTTTTAACCAAAATGGTTTTAATGACCCTTTTGCTCTGTTGAAGTATAGCCTAAATGGTTTTGAAGGAGATGGTTTTAATTAGTTTCGAAAGGTGTTTTCCACATGTTTTAAATTGAACCCAAATGCTTTGAAAGGTTTCAAAAGGGTGGTTCCTCAATGGTTTTTAAAGGTTGAAAGGAAAGGTTTTCCAAAGGTTTCAAAAGGAATATTTAAAGGTTTTAAAAGAAGGATGTCTAAGGTTTTAAAGCTTTCAAAACCAAGGTTTTTCAATGGTTTCGAAAGGTTTCTAAGAATGGTTTCGAAAGGATGGTTTTGGCCTTTCGGCCTAGGTTAGAAGAAGGGTTTTACTTGGTTTCGAAAGTGGTGCTTTCAATTATTTTTTTATTTTGTCTGATAGGCTCGAGTCAGCCAATGATAAGTAGTTAGCCAAACAAAACTATTGTGTTTGGACAGATAGTCCATGCATTACCTGATATGTATGTTTATATAATAATGCTTTACAGTTTTAACCAGTTTTGGTTGCAGGAAATGGGTTTGCAAAAGATAAGTTTTAAAAGAATATTGGTGAGGGAAAATCCGTTCTGCTAAGTGGCATGGTTTCACTTAATATCAAATAACCGAGATGTATAGTATCATTCACACCAAGCTTTATGCTTGACTCGAAGTTTATGTTTCCCCTTAAACTCTCGAGT
Source organism: Allium cepa (assembly GCA_030765085.1). Lineage (NCBI taxonomy): Eukaryota > Viridiplantae > Streptophyta > Magnoliopsida > Asparagales > Amaryllidaceae > Allium > Allium cepa. Next base: position 381,876,680 of record CM060938.1, on the reverse strand, counting down.
GCTCCAAATTGATTTGAGTAGGTTGAGGGTTGAGGGTTGAGATTTTATAGGTTTTAGTAGGATAACGAATAAAGCTTTCGGGACGAGCAGGTTGCTGACGGATGGTTACTTAGGAGTTGCAGTTTGATTTTGTTTTATTCCGTTGTGTTTTATTTAAGACAATTATGTCTACTTAGTACTCTGGTCAACCAAAGGGGCATCGTCATATGTTGATCTTGGCGTATTTTATGTAATAATTATATTTTATCTGAACTTGAAAAACGATTTTGGGATTATGTAATTTGATGTGAAACATATGTTTTGGAAATGTAATCAGTAAAATGACGTTTTTCGAAATCTATGATTTTGTTTCATATTAAAATTCTTCTGATATTATGGATATCATTAACATAGCTGTATTTAGTTGCCAGAAGTTAATACCATGATGACTGCAACATTTGTAACTTAGCTTTGGGCCTCCAGATAGGGGATGTTACAAATTGGTATTAGAGCATAGGTTTATGAAGTTTTTTTTAACTAAAATTGATTTTTGAAAATCGGGTATGGGATATTGCTATAGTAACATACATATATTAACTATATATATAAGTATTTACTATATCTCTATTCTCCTATCTCTCTTAGGCTATTCTTCTGTATCTCATGAGGCTTGAATATAGATATGGACGCAAGAAGAGGCTGAGTTAACCTGGGAAGGGATAGCACAACCACCAGCGGAAATGCTCAACCCAATACGAGGAGGACTCATGGTCAGGCTCAAGCTGAAAATGTTGGTGTTGGAGTCTCATAAGTTTGTATTGGAGCCATGTATCAGTTTTTCGTGAACATGATGCAAGCTAGGGTTGTTGTTAGAGTTGTTGGAGCGAATGCAGGATTACGAGTTTAGGAAGCTCCAGTTGTCAGTGATTATGCTAAGTTTACTGGAGATTATGTGTAATGAACGCCTTTCTGACTTCCAAAGACGAGTCATTATGGATAAAAGAAAATGAAAGATAAGAAGAAAATTTAAAAACCACAGAATCTCACATCGGAAAGGAATGTGATTGTAGCCCGTAAATCAGTTAGGTGTGATTGTACCCCGTAAATCAATTAGATGATCTTGTAGCCTAGTTAAATCAAGAGAGTTCGCCTTGAACTTGAAGACATGAGTGTGTATCTTGTGGCCTTGAAATTAAGATTGTAATATCGACATTATATTTGAAATGAAATCTGCATAAGAAATTGTGTGGGACTTGATGCAGGGTAACTCCAAACCGGTATAAAATTCCGGTATGTTCTTTCCTTTACTACTTTATATTTACTATTTGCATCTGTCTCTAATTCTGTGATTGTTTCTGTGCTTGTAAATTGCATATGTCTGTGTTTAATTTGAAAAGATTTGTGACGACCCGGAATTTTCTAGCAATATCAATTTAATAATCTGCATTAAATATTAAATTGATTTGACATATTTTTATTAATTAAATTTGAATTAATACTTTTCTTTTAATAAATATTCAATTGGTAAATTTTATCTGTTAGAAATTAATTGTTTGTTTTCTATTTATATATGTATATATTTGTATACATTGTAAATAGATGAATTTGTTTTAAAATTTAACTAATAAAATATGTTTAAATACTAATATATATTTTAGTGAATTAGAAATTGTGTTTTATTTAATATAAACATTTCAAAGCTAAATAAATAAATAAATACAGGATTTTAAATACATAAGTAAATGTTTAAATAGTTCAAGACTCATTTTAACTTAAGTTCAAATTTAATTTATTAACAAAAGATTTGTTTACTTTTCTTTTAGTATAGTTTGATTTAAAATATGAATTTAAAAATATATATGAGTTATATATGATTTTGTCAAACAATACATTAACATACACTAATAAATATGTAGTTTATAATAAAAGATAATCTATTCTATCTATCATTTCAAAGTGATAAATATGTTTTTATAAAATAAATAAAATTAAAATATGCATATAGAAATATAAGTAAGTACATAAGTTAAATTATAGTAGCATAACAACTATCAAGTCATTTAGTTTCAAACAACAAACATAGGAATAAAATAAAATATACATAAAGCTATAAATTAGAAGTTAAACATATAGAATATATTCATAGATTAAAGTTAAGTATAAATACATTTCAAATTTACAATAACTAGTCAACAATTAAAACTAGAAACAAAATCAAGTTTTAAGTTTGTAAACTATCAAAAATGAAACTGCAGTATACATATGTACATGTTTAAGCATCAAGACAGTAACAAAATCTAAAATATATGCAAGCTACTGAACAATAGTAAGCTGCAGTATATAAATATATGTATATGTTTAAAAAGCATTGAGTAACAATAATATGTGCAGGCCAAATTTGAATGAAATTCATGACAGCAACAAAATGAAAGATATAAAAATCTATGTGTACAAGCTGAGATAAAATAAACTGCATATATATGAACCTTGTGTAGGAAGATAGTATTAAATATCCTTAAGCTAACAAACAAAAAGTAATTAACGAAAAAACTTCTAGTACACAATTATATTCATATCAGCCACCCTTAATAAAATATCTCTGGAAACATCTGTACAAATAAAGATTTTATGCACATATCTGTTTCAGATTGTTGAAACATAATCATATGACCTGTCTGCATATACTATGTGTATTTATTTATAAATTAGCTTCATCTGCATATTCAGTTCGAACTAAGAACAATTAAATTTCATACAAACTAAAACATGAAAATAAAACTATTCCATACTTAAACAAAAATCCAAGAAGCAAAGCAAGTGGAAGTTTCAGCTGTTTTCATGCCTGCTTCAATTAAGTGCCTCTGTTCTTCCATATATCAGTGAGTAACTTTTAATCAAACTAAATAAGTAGATTTCTGTTGCTTATAAAGCTCTGGGATGGATGATTCTTGTTATTCATATATAGTGATGATTCAGTAATAAGAATATTTGAAACATGAATGTCTGAACTGTTTTTTTTGGGCTTTGACAGCCTCTGTTCTTTCACAGTTGAAAATGAGTAACTTTATTTTATAAAAAAATATATATCTATTTAAGAAATGAATCTGTAGTATATATGTCTATGGATAGTATAAGTATATATATATATATTTATATACATATTGAATCCTCTGCCTATGCCTGTAGGGTGTGGTGGTGTGCAGGCTGTAACATGTGTTCACAAATTTGAATTCTAAAACAACTTTGTTCCCAAAACACAATCTACTTGGAATTTGGAACTAGAGTATAAACAAAATATTGTTGTTAGACATTGTACTAAATTTTTAAAATATGTTCAAACTAAAGAACTCAGCAGCAACTCTGGAAAGCTAAATGCATAATCACAACTTTAGGTTAATCAAAAATTTCACTTTTTAAATTTTGGAATTTAGGAATACAAGATGAATCAGTGAACCATAACACGATTTTTAAAGGATAAAGAATTTTTTTTTAGCCGTAGATGTTGAGTGCAGTTTTTACCTTACTGTTTGAGGCATTATGAGTTGCCATGGACGAACGCGTGGATGGGGGAGATCGTGACTGGAACTGGAGATGCGGGGGTGATCGTGGGGACTGAAAAAAAGTAGTGGGTGGCAGCAAATTTGTTAGTGGAAGCGTCGACAATGGTTTCAAGTTTTGAAACCTAATTTTACTGCACTTGGAGTTTGGGATCACCGCGGCTAGCATAGGCGACCGAGTGCCACGTGGATTGGAGGGGACGTAGGAGAGAGATTGTCGAAGGAGTAGCCGGAGTTTGGTGGCCTCCGGTGGTGGGACCGCCGCGTGCGTGCCGTTGACAGGTTTGAGGAGGTGAGTGGGTTAGTGTTTTCCAGGTTTTTGTTTTATTTATTTCATTTGCGTGCGCCCAGGGGGGAAACTCGAAGCAGCTTGAATTTTTACTCGGGGGAACTCGCGTATAACTCGGAGAGAACGCAGGGGTGCTCGGTTTTTAGAGTTCAGGTTTGTAAAACCTGAAACTGTTTTAACAGTTTCAACTGTTTTAAAACTTTGTTTTAAAATTTAAAATCAAAGTTAAAATCTAGATCTAAATCAAAATTTAACTGTGAATTCCAGTCAGTTTTGAAAATAAGTTGGGTATAAATAAGTTTTCAAAACTTAAATTATTTTAATAATTTAAAAGTGCCAAATGTTTAAGTTTATTCAAAAGGGAGTTAAATTCAAAAATAAATTATAAATGGTTAAAGAAAGTACTCAGACAAGTTAACACTAAGGGGATCAGTACTTAGTTATGAAAAGCTAGATTTGGGAACTAAAATAAAGTTTTATAATTTAAATTTATTCAAATAAATTTTAGGTGTAATTAAATATCTAAGTTTAAAAAGGGGTTTTGAAAATAAGTTAGTGTAAACATTTTATTAAGATAAAATTTAAATTATTGAAATAAATGTTTAAACATATTGGAAATAAGAATTTAAATCAATTATAAGAACAATTTACTTTAATTCATGAAGTTTTGGAATTTTATATGTTTTGATCTTTAAGTTAATTAGGCAAGAATACTTAATGATGAATATTAGTTAATTTAGTAATTATAAGTTTAAAGGTAGTAATTAAAGTTAATTAATGAATTAATTAACTAATACGAGATTAAGAACCATAAATTAGATATTTATTTAAATTAATAAATTTTTATGATGAGTAATATAAGTTACTTAAATACAATAATAATCATTAACAAGATTATTAATACAATAATAATCTTTAAAGAAGTGTTAATGAAGATCATTAACAAGATTATTTATAATTAATTAAAGTACTTGATTTTTAATAAATTGGATTAGTTAATACAATAATAATCATTGTAATTATTTATTTGAAAAGTAATTAAGAAATTAATTACTTATTTACTGAGTAAATTGATTTGATTTGAGTTAATTAATTTAGTATAATTAACTGACATTTTGGAAGTAAATTACTTAGAAAAGTAATTGAAGAATAATTACGAGATGTAATGAACTGGATGATGTTGTTAATGGAAGTAATTGAGAATATAATTACTTAAAATTAATCAAGAGGTTAATTAAGCTTGTTATTGAGAAGTAATTAATTTAGGATGATTAATTACTGTATATATTAATCAAGAGGATTAATATTTGTGTTTTGAAGATTTGTATTCTTCATTAACAAATGAAAATGAAATTAGAAATCATTGATATAATTAATGATGGGATTAGAAATTGATTTATTTGGGAATAATAAATCAACAAGATAATTAAATGGGAATAAATCGATATAAATGTAATTAATGGATTTATTCAAGATTAATTTCTGTAAATAAATTAAAGGAAATTTCTGGAATGCAGTAAAGGATATTTAAATCAAAGATGATTAATCTGAAAATATAAGTAATTGATGATCGGGTATGTGTAATTACTTAGTGTAATTAATGGAGCATAATTACTCAGAATAGTAATTAGATGATAATTACTTGATGAGATTCATTCAAGATGATTTGTAAATGAAGTAATGTGAGTAATTTCTTTTGTAATTAATCAAAGGATTAATTTATGGGAATAATTAATCATGGAATGATTAATTTGTTAATAAGTAATTGAGAGTAGTTAATTACTGGTTTGTTATTAATCAAGGAGTGATTAATAACTGTGTTTAAGTAAAGATTAATCACTTAATTAATTTAAATAAGTAATTTAATATAAATTGGAGATCATTAATTAATATAATTAATGATGTAATTAAGAATTGAAAATTTAGGAATCACAAATTAAGGAGGTAAGTAAATGTTAACCTATTATGACTGATTTAGAATAATTCAATTGAGAATTAATTAATTAAAGATTAAATTACTTCTTGTAATTAGAAAATGATTAATTAATTTGATTTATAACTAATTAATAATTGTGAGAGCAGGATTTATGAAATGAGTAATTAATTTAATTTATTTTAAATTAATTAAAATGGAAGTAGTTAATTTAATTCATTTTAAATTAATTATAGTTTGTGATTCATAAATCATTGCTGATGGATGATATTGATATTTCATTGTTTGATTGTGATCTCAGAAATGAATTGGATAATGTCTATGTGATATGAGATGTATGTTTTAAGTATGATAATGTTTAATTATCTGTTGGGATGATGATATTAGTTATATGTTTATGATGATGATGTGATTATCTGTTATGAGATGTGAATTATCTATCTGTGCATATTGATAATATTGAATTAACTATTAAGACTAAATAGACAACTTGGCCTTAAAAGACACGCTTTGGATTTCGATGAGACCGGGATCGGTTTTCCGCATTAGGAATATCCGAAAACCACATCGATTCCAAATTAACGATAGGTCGTGAATCTGAAGTGAAGATGAAAGTTTTGAATGCAAGGGTTATCGTCGTTAACTCTGAGGGTGATTCCAAAATGAGTGTAACGAGATAATGCCTTCGGTTTCGTTCGAACCCGGGACGAACTTGTATGGATTGAATGCTTTCAACACATCGTCAGGCGGACGATGAGCATTCTAAGAAATATTGTAACAACCCGATATTTTCGTCAATTTTCAAATTGAAGTTTTTAAAATTTAAATTACAAATGGTTATAAAGTTTGAGGGGCTTTGATTTTTTTTAAATAGTGGTTCATTTGTTTTGGTTTCGGTCCAAACTTTGGTTTTCGGTAGTTTGTTGATAAACGTTCGATCTCTGTAGTGTTTACTTGGTTTTCCATAGCGTACCTGTGAATTAAGAACAATGCTATCAGAAAGTGTGAATAATTTTTATAACAATCAAATTGCACTTACTATTAAACGAACAAGCTAAACCCTTAACTAAATTATTTATTAAATAAACCAGCCCAACCAAACTGCCTCTCCCATTTCAGCCCACATTATTAAATTATAAAACTTAATCAAATCGCAACTCATTTCTCAGCCCAGCCCACAATCCCCCTCTTTACGTACTTTGACCCGATCCCCCTTTCATTTACATTGGCGTGCCCTAATCGATCGAGAGGAAAATTATGGCGGCCTCTCTCTCACTCGTTTGTCCAAATTTAGGGCTTCGGTTGATAGCTTCGTTCGTCTTCGGTCGAATTCTGGCCGGCTTCCCCTAAATTCGTCGACAAGGTGAGTAATCCCTACTCACATCTAATTCAAACGTGTTGTTTTTTTATTATTCGAGACCTTGATTTTGTTCATATCAGTTCGATCTCCTTTATTTGAGTTCTATATGTATGTTTGAATTTATCAACTGATTCGCTCGGCCGTTCGAAGTTGTTGGATATTGGTGATTTCTCTGGTTTTATCAATTTCATATAATTTGATGGTGATTTTGTTCGTTCTTGTTGCCTTCGGCATTGACTTGTTGAAATCTGCAAACTTAGTTGGTGGAAATAATTTAGAGGAGAATTTACTTTGCTTTTGCAATTGCTTCAGTGTTGACTACGGTCTTTAATTTGGGTTTAAGACTGTTGAGATATGATTGTTGGAATTCATCTGCTTATTTTGTTTTGGCCATAGTATTGCCGTCTTCCACCTGTTTTACGTGCTCCCTTAACTGGGTTCAATGTGTTGGCAGTGTTGTTCTTTGTTCTTGATTTAAACTAAATTGAGTTGTGACTTCACTGTGTTTTAATTGTGTACATACTTGTTGATCTGCAGTTTCATTTTGTGGCACTTTTGAATTTTACTGCCTTGAGCTCAAGTACTTGTAGCCTTTGATGTTCTTAATGTAGCCTTGTTTTCATGTACATTGAGGCCACCACCGATGCCTCTGAACCTGGTTGCAACTGCTGCCACCACTTGTTCTTCACGTAGTATGCTTTGGGTTGTAGCCTCAACTCTGTCCACTGTTAGCTTGAGTCTTGTTTGCTGCCTTGTTGTCATTGTGTACATGTAGGTGGGCATTTATACTTGCTTTTAAGTAAAGTTGCATGTAGCCACCTCTGTTTCATTTGAATAGGTATTTGGCTGCAACCCATTGTATGTGTGATTTTCTGATTTGCTTGAGTTACTGTTGTATTAAGTTTCATTGTAGCATTCGCATAGAAACCATTGTTGTTTCACTGTTTCCCTACCAGTGCACGTTCACTGATTGACCCAGATTATATTTGCCGTGCACAATTCTGGGTTGACATACCCCTGGTACACTCACTCATTTGAGTTGTACGTTGTCAGTTGATGGCTTTAAGCCTGAATTACTTCGTTCTTGGTTGGTATACCACTGTTTTATGTATCCGGTCCATGTATTCAGCGAAATGTTTAAGTTATATACTGCTTACTGCTTTCTTTGCACCATTCATGTTGCAAGTATTTCTGGTCGAAAAACTGGCCTTTGCATTGCTGAGTTGACCTTGGTGTTTTGTTGTACATACGAAATTGATTCATATGTATGCTAAACATTGCTTCTCAGTGACATTTACTTGCATTCATATGCTTAAATGTTTTGGGTTGTTGCTGTGTTGACTTTGGCCTGTTGTTCAAATGGCAGTGGCATTGATATTTGAACCTTCATTGATTTTGGTTCGTTGAGCTTTTGTGTACATCATCACTGTAGTGGCAAGGCAGTGCACGCAAGCGTGTACTGCAGCCACACGGTATTACTTTTAGTGATATTCTAATTGCTTTTGATTTATGGATCTTTTGCGTATTTCCATATGTCGTAGTGGCGAGGCAGTACATGCGTGCATGTACTGCAGCCCTACCCGTGTTGACCTTTTAATTGATGTTTCAATTGTTTGAATTGATTAGTGTGTCCATTTCATAATTTGAATTTGCTGATTTGTTGTTTAACACTATTACGTGTTATATTTATAGTTATCCTATTTCTTTAATTAGGGATCGGATAGACGAGATTTATTGTGACTGTCGCCTATTCATTATTTAATTATTATTGCTTCTGTGCACTAATAACTGAGTTTGAATTAGACTGACCCGAGTATTATTTTCTTTTGAATTTAATACTCGGGTCAGACCGAGTATTTCAGGTTGTAGATATTCTGCTTTGGGTTGCTGCTAGAGCTATGAAGTTCTTTCATATCTTTTGGAGTAGTCGTCGTCATTTGTAGTAGTATGTAAAATTGTATAGGAAGATATGTATTCATGTATATTATATACGTTAATGTACTTGTATATGTAACTTCCTTAGTCGACTGTTGTAGTTGTATCATATGTACCGTGTGAATGTATTGTAACTGACATCAGTTATTATATATATATGAGACTTTCTGTTTCATCTGTGTTCCGCATTTATATTATCTGTGTTGTTATTTTATATTTACTGTTCTAAACTATTACGAACCATCGTAGTTCGTTTTATACTGGAATTGGGGTATGTCGATGGGAGAAAATAAATCAGAGATGAAAAATGAAAGAATATATATATTTATATCACTCCCATCGAGATAACCAATACTAGTGTAAGGCCAACTATTGATGACCGCTCCTCAACAGCCTTATTCTCCGTGCTAGTTGACAGCATTACACCGTAGTGTTCTTGGCTAGCGTGGGTATAGAGGTGGGGCGTCACAGCTTGGTATCAAAGCTTGGGGTTTAGAACAAATATAAAACATAACTTAGATAGTACATGTGTTACAACTATTTGTCGACGTTTTATCTCTCATATTTGCAAATGATTATCTTTGATCGTTAGGTATGAATTCTTAACGCTTATTCGTATGCATTTGATTTTTGTTTCTTGTGTTTTCGTCTTTGATTTGATTTAGCCGATGATTGATTTTGTTCGAATCTCAGCGATTCCGAACTTGATATTTTATGTTTTCCTCGGATTGATTTCCATTAGACTTCGGTCACTTGTTTTTGAAAAATTTCTAAATTCTTGATTTCCAAGACTCTGACTTGGTTTGCCGTTGAGTCCTTTGATGATGATGTTGAATCGTTTTATACTCTATTATGGCCATTAATTGTTGACTTCGGCATTGACTTGATTTCTATTTTTTTTTTTTTTTTGAAGTCATTTATGCATTTATGCTCGTTTTGTTTCATTATTCCATTTGTCAATCGATTCTTCTTGTCCGATTAGTTGTTGTCATCTTTGTCGACTTTGAAAACTTCTATTTTTGGAATTTTTGGATATTCCTACTTTGATCGATTTAGAATCGAATTATTTGGATTTTATTCACATCTTCGAATGTGAATTTTAGTGAATTGATTTGGTTTCCAAATTTAATCGATTTTTGATTATTTCTCGATTTGTTGCTATCATTTATTAGCAACTTTGATGACCATTTCTTCGGAATTTTTGTGAACCTACCTTTCGATGAATTCGGTATCGATTTCTTTGGATTCTATTCACGTCTTCGTATGTGAATTCTTGTGATTGATTGTTTCTGCAATCATTTTTGTGATTTGTCACTTTAAAAATATAAATGTTTCAATACTAGTAGTAAATATCAAAACTCTTTTATCAAAATGTTTTCAACTCTATTTTCAATATCAAAATCTTTTCCTAAACCGTTTTCCGATCTATTAGTATATACAAACCTTTATTTTCACTCGTATGAGAAATCTAATTAAACGGCTTAGCAAAACAAGTGGTATGAAACGCTTGCGTTTACTTCGTCGGTTAATTTTTGGACTTGTTCGATTGAACCACTTGTGACATTTTTCTAGTGAAGATCTACAATTTGTTCGTAAATATTTAAGTTAAGCTAGTGGTTATGGGACATGAAGCTAAACTTTTATATTCACTAGCTTAGTGTAATTGACACTTCTCGTTGATCTTGATGATCGCTTTATGAATTAGACTAGCAATTGCGCGATGTCTCTTTCATTGCAAGGTTAGACTAGACACCACTTGTGTGATTCCACTCACGCATACCTTTTTGCTTTTTGGTTAGTCTTGACCTCAATCTGTGTGGTTCCATTCACACATGCTTAGTGTAATTGACACCCCTCGTTGATCATGATGATCGTTCTGATGGTCAGACTAGACACCACTTGTGTGATTCCATTCACACATACCTTTCTGCTTTTTGGTTAGTCTTGACCTCAATCTGTGTGATTCCATTCACACATGCGGGGTAGCTCCCCATGGTCTTCGGACCGTCATGTGATAGGCCTCTTTCCCTTTTTCTGTGATTTCTAGATTCCTTATGTTGATTTCTGGAAATTTTATGCTTCACCTATTCTTGTGCATTGGTGAATTCATATGTTATTAATTTGTCATGAGTACAAATTTGGGGTATGTTACCTCTTTGGATCTTTGAGAAGATTCTTGTGATATTGATTATCTCTTATCGGTTGATCTCCTGTTGATCATTATTTGCATACTTATAGTCGTATGTCAGTATGGATATTTCATATTTATGCCATACCCCTCATCGGTTGATCTCCTGTTGATCATTATTTACATACTTATAGTAGTATGTCATTATGGATATTTTATGTTATGCCATATCTTTTATTCTATGTCATACTCTGTTCGAGTTTTTATACTCCGTTCGAGTTTTTATACTCCGTTCGAGTTTTCATACTCCGTTCGAGTTCTCATACTCTTATCTTGTGATTTCTGGATTTCTTGTGTAGATTTCTAGAATTTGTGCTTCACCAACTTTCGTGATTTCTATTGATAAGTTTTATCAATTCTTGTGCATTGGTGAATTCGTGTGTTATTGACTTGTTATGAATACAAGTTTAGGGTATGATATCCCTTTCTATCTTCGAGAAGATTCTTGTGACACTTTTGATGAACGAAAATTCATTGGTATTATATTTTGATGCCAATTATTTCGATGAAATTTTGACGTATGTCGAAGTTGCTACTGACATTGCTATTTTAATCACGTGTTTTAAAAAATTTGTTATTCTTCAAAATATTTCAAAATATAAATCAAAATTGTTTTCAAAATTTTTACGATTTGCGCTTTCAAAAGAATGAGGAAGCGAATTAAACGTTTCAGAAAAAAATCGAGGACTACGACCCCTTTCTTTTACTGATTCGCTTAATTCCGGACTTGTCCGTTTGAGAACGTAAAATGTTATTTATTTAAAATACACAATTTTTCACTTTCAAGGAAACGATGAAGTGAATTAAACGATTTAGTAAAACTCGTGGTGATGTGTAACGCCCCGAAAATTTCAGACTTTCGAAATTCAACATCGATACTCACTTTATCGACTGCCGAGAAATCGAAGGCCGAAAACCGAGATGTTATGGGTTTTTAAAAGAAGAAAGAAGTAGAAGAGAGAAAAGATAGAAAACATAGAACAGAACAGAAACATAGAGAATTTGAAAATAGAAGATAGAAGAATTTTAAAAATAGAACGGAACAGAAGAACCAACAACAGAACAACAACAGAATCTCACAATTCGCAGCGGAACAACATATAATAATAAATGAATAATCTTTAAACAAAGAACTATATCAGTTATTACATTACATCACATTTCATTACATCATATCATCAGAGTGTACAACATCATACAACAACAGACAATGCAGCGGAAAAGAAATACTATATAAACTAGTAATACGCCATGCTATCCAGCTTGCCTCCAGCAACTCCAGAATATCCAGAATATCCTGATAAACCTTTCTCTTGACTGCCCGTGTGGAAATTGGTGGGCACCCAGAGTTTAGGAAGGAAAACAATAAACTCCGAGTCAGTCATGTGACTGGTGTGAGAACTCAAAACAGTTTATTTAACTTTAAAATCAAAATAGGAATATTTTTAAATTCAATTCGCAATGCTTTTAAAAATGAGACTACCATAAGGCCTCCCGCACACACACACATGCAAACGCAGAATCGGAGGAGATTTCTCCTTATGATAGTCAAAGATGCTTGATACGCATTTAAATAACATTTGATATTATTACTAGTGCATAGTGTAGTAAATTCATTTCTAAAATAAAGATATAAATCTTAGCCAACATACGACCATTATCGTATGCCTACTATAGCTACTATCCAAACAGTGGTGACCACCATAAGTGAATAGCAGGTTCTACAACTAATACCGTACAAGTTTCGTATTGGGAATTGGATTTCCAACAAATGGTCAGGCCAAGGAACTTTCCATTGCCACATGAGAATGCCTCTGGATGGACATCCCCGAGAACCAAACCGGATCTCTACCAACACAAGGCCGGGTTACCCCTAACTGGATAACAACTGACCGAATATGCCATCCCCCGGTCCTTTGGGACCTTTATCCGAGAGCTCTCTAATCAATTCACACAATCATAAAAACAAAGTGTTTCAACATGAGTAAGTATCTGGGCTCCATACCATGATACCACCCTTTTCCAGAAGGAAATGCACATATCCTAAAGGGTGCTACCCCTCATAACCTTGCTGCATCTTTCCTGTTTTGACCATTTCCGGGATGTGAGGCTCGACGAATTCACGTCCACAAAAACATACTTTATACAAAAGCCATGTTTTGGGTCAACAAATGATCAACACAATGATCACTAAGATAGACGATCAAATAAATGATCCTATCACAAATAATCAACACAATGATCATTTCAGCATCACTCAGCATGTCACATTACCAAATTGGGAATATATCGCTGATAACTTCAACTATATAACCTTTGAGCTCGTACGTCTCAAAGAAGGGTGTTAAGCAAAGAATAAATTCTCCGCCACCAACAGAAATATATTTGAAAGAAATCGGCTTTATATCTCAAATTGTAATGTCAGGCATACAATCCATACAAGTCTGTTCCGGGATCGAACAAAACCGAAGGCACTTACAAAGAAGTCCTTGCAATCCGGATATTCACAATCCTGATCGGATTTCCCATCACTTAGGGAGTTTCTATACCGGCGCGACTCGGTGCAGAAACAATCGATAGGTCATCCTATCGCTCTTGCAAATATCCGGTCTTCAACACCGATCTTCAAATGCAATTCACAACGACGTATCACATATTCGGAATGGGTTATACGACCCCATGGTCCTTTCCCGGTTAACCCGAATAGTGAGCGCTTATTCAAAAATAAGTGTGCATTCAAATTCAAAAAAATCACATCAAATACCCATTCAAAGGGAAATACTGATAGTCGGCTATTGAACTATCAATGGATATGCATACATCACCAGATTCCAAATAATTTTCCAAATTATTTATTTTCCAAAATATCTTTGCAAGATATATAATTTCAACACTTTAAAATAAATCAACATTTATTTTCAAACAAATTCCCTTTCACATATAAATTCCATAATGAATTTATATTTCAAAATATTCATGCATATGATTTCAATTTTTCATTTCAATTTATCTTCAAAAAGATAAATTCTAGTTATTCACTTCATATTGGAAAAACAATTCCATACTTATTCAATAAGTAATTCACAAATCTTTTTATTTTCAACACTTAGAAAATATTCAATATACTTAAATCTAATTAAGTATATATTTCATTCTATTAAGGAAATCATTCTCTTTAACATATTTATTTGGGTCAAAACAAATGTTGCGTAAAACATCGTTACGACAACCCAAAATCACTAGTATAGGGATTCGAAATTAAATTAGATATATATAAATCCCAATACTATACAAAACATTTCCTTTCGGAAATCATTTACTATAACAACAGTGTTATAGTCCACCATTTCCTTTTATTTCTCGAAAACGTCTATTTCAACAATAAATGTTGAAATCTATGGTTTCGAATCCCAACACATTTTAAAACATCGTTAGATCGTTTTAATTCTATTTAAAACATCACATTCAAACATTTTCTTTAACGTGTTATTCACTATTCAAAAATGTGAATAAACTACGTTAACAAATTTCATCCTTTTTATACATTTTAACTTAAAGGATTATTCACAGTCTAAAACGTGAATATAACTCCATTTATAAGTTATAACAATTAACTTATCAAAATAAGTTGTTTGCGGATTTATAAAACAACGTTTATAAATTCCATTTCTATTTATTTATAAAAACTTCCTTTTTATAAATTCCTTTATTTACCTATTCCAGTTTATAACTCAATTATAGACTAAAAGTTCATATTATAAGTTAACTACTTATAAACGATTATTTCACAAAATCGTTCCTTAGAATTTCATAATTCTAAATCTTATAACTTATAAGATTCATTTATTTAACCCAATCTATTCTTCAAATAACTTCATAAAATTTATAAATCTACTGTTTATAAATTTCGTTTATAACTTCACCATTTATAATTCTATTGATTTCATTCTTTAATGAAATTCATTTTCAGTTCATTCAAACACTTATAAAAACTTGTTTTATAATGTCTAAATCTCAATTTATAAATATCCATTTATAAATCTCTTAATATAAATCAATTTATATTATTCTTTAAACGTCTTTAAATCCCTTTAAAAACTTCATCATTTTGATTTATAAAATAGTCAAATCTTTATAAACTCTATTTTTAAACTTTTATAATAAATTCAAAAATCCAATTTAACTTATTTTATAAAATCATTAACCCATATTTCTCAAAAATCAATCTTTAACTATATTTCTCAAAATCATAATTTTTATAACTTTAAAAATTATAACCTTTATTTATTTAAAATAAATCAGTTTCCAAAAATATAGAATAATTTCAACAATCACTTTTAAAATCATTTTAAAATCCCAAAATCTGGGTCCAATGATGCTACACACCAAATAGTCAATCACGACTAACAACGATATCATATATCGATATGATAATCCATCACATATCAAAATATCTGAAATCAAATAAAAACTGTTGAGGAATCCAGTTGGATCCCTCCAACCTGTTTTCCTGCATCCAAAAACATTAGCACAATACCAATTTCGCTCCAGTACGAAATTATCGCGGTATATGTTCTTATTAAATATTATCCGCTTAATAACGGCGCAATAGGGTCTCATCCGCAAAAAATACGGGAAATCAATCAACTGCAATATATACATATGCCAATATATATATATATTGATATTATATATAATACCAATTTCACTGTTTATGAAATATTCGCGGTATATGTTTTTACTAAATAACATCCGCTTAATAACGGCGCATAATGTCTATTTTAACAATCAATAGATATTAATCATCATTCAAACATGCATTCAAATATTTTAAATCTAACTATTTAAAATAAAATCGAAACCTATTCGATTGAGTGAGAAGTTCTCACCTTGGTTTTAAATTCCGTTTTAGCTTTTATTTCGAATAAAATTAAACGCGCGTTTAATTTTACCCAAAATTCTCACTAACTCCAAACGACTCCAAACCAACTCCATCGCGTAGTGCTCGTCCATATGATTCCAACGCAACTGAGTTTGCATTTTTTCGACCTCGTATGAAAAAGTTATGATTTTTACAAGATTGTACATGTTTTATATACACAATTTATAACTAAATTAACAATTTTAACACCCTAATCAACCTGGGCCCTTGGATCTGCACTGCTCAACATCAGGCCACACGTTGCTTCATCTTCCTCACGTCCCCTACAGCTCCAAACACGCACAACATAACCCAACTCCATAGATTAGGGTTTTAATTTCCATCGCGATCTCTCGACGAAACTCGATCACAACCCCACCATGTCGAAGCCCTTCGCGAGCTCGTCCACCACCACCAACATCATAAAGCTCGGCTGCCACCCTAGCCTAGGGTTGCGTGCGCAGGCCATGACAGTCGGCCCCACTTATCTCTCCCTCCGTCGCACCATTTCCGATCATATCCGTATGGATTTCAAGCTCTCTTCATGCTCTACCTTTTTCGTGTTGAACACTTCTTCTAATTCTTTGTAGATTGAGAGAGATTGAGGGGTGAATGAGAATGATTTCTGGCCATTCATGTATAAGTGACGGCTAGGTTATAAAATTAGGGTTTGGAATGATATTTTTATCAAATTATGAAGAGTAGGGGCTATTTATAAGGAACGAGCGACACTATTCATCCCGGAAATTCCGAACTCCGATTTAGACGCCGTAACCAGCGTACCTAGGGTTTATCCCGCATTCCGGACACAATGGAACAGGTTTCGGAAGCTAATTTGGAAGTATGTGCGAGTTATGGCTGAAAACGCTCAATTTGAATTAAACATTTAAACCGATTTCTAGGCGTTTTAATTCGTACCGGACAAACGGTAAATCCAATTGACTTGAAATTTGAAACCTTACAATAATATCACATTACGGATCCGATGAAACTGGTTTCGTCGAATTCTGAGACTTTTTGAAAAATGGCTATTTTGACTCGCCAAATTTAAATTAAAAATAAATTCGATGCGTTTCGAGCTGCCACGAACAAACGATAGCTCCGCTTGATACGAAAATTGAAATCCGGTAATAACTAACTATTACGGATCCAATGAAACTGGTTTCGTTCAATTCTGAGACTGTTCAAAAATTGGCTATTTTACAGTCGATTATTAAATATTAAAATATTCAATTTTCACAAATTAACTTTTTATTCGATTTTAAAAGTTCTAAAATATCATTCTAACTTCAATATGATAAAATAAAATTTTACAATTCATTTTCAATCATATTTAACTCAATTTTCAATTATTTCCATATTTTAACGTATTAAATTATTGATTTAATTATCCAATTAAATCCAATAATTCAAATAAAAATTTATTTGACTTAAAAATTCCCTTATTAATATTTAAAATAAATTAAATATTAAAATTTTAATTAATAAAAATTCTGGGTCGTTACAATCTTCCCCCCTTAAAAGAATTTCGTCCTCGAAATTACAAGTAAGAAAGGTTATAGAATTTATTAATTTTCCCAAATTCATAGTTAAACTTCTTATAAATCTTTACTAAGTTTTCAAATCATACTTAGTTATCATTTCAAAACAACTATCTATTGTTTAACTTTCAATTTCAAAACAAAGTTAAAGTTTTCAAAACTTTTCAAATTTTCCCAAAAGTTTTCTAACGCCTTAAATTTCCGGAAAAATTCGCCATAGTCTCCTTTGCGCGGCTCGATCCGAAAAAAATATGACAGTATATATATCACAAATATACATCTCATCAAGTAATGAGGCATCCCGAAGGGAAAAAAGTGTAAAAGTACGATATTTAATCCGAGATATGTACCTTATATTTTATTAGCAAGCATATACGGCTAATATAGCGCGAAAGCGAACTCCAAATGCGAAGCGAACGCGATCCGCACCTACTAAACACTCAACAAACAACATGAGAATCATGCATATAGATAATAGTATCGATATACAACATATAGGAATATAATAACTATATATGTCACATAACAAATGCAACATATATTCAACCATCAACCAACTAACATCCATATCCAATAAACATTCATTCATATTCTCATTCATATTTAATGAATTGGTTTTCACTCTAAATCATATTTGATTTATTAACATTGGATTTTATCAACATTCATTTTCAATTCAATTAGTTATCATTTACTAATTTAAATCCAATTCACATTCAATTGTATTCAAACTTATTTACTTCTAATTTGAATTCAATTTCATAGCTTCCAATTTCATTAATTCTTAATGAATTATATACAATCAACTAACAACCAATGTTTATATAATACAACCAAATTCCTTTGCTTATATTCATTTTCATTCAATTTTATTCAACTTCTAATGACATTAGATTTTAATGAATTAACACTTTCATTAATTATTCCCTATCAACTTAAATTACATTCAATTGATTAAACATTCAAGCCATTCATTCAATTCAATTACAAAGTTGAATTCTATTACATAACTCAAGTTTATATTCATTTAATCCACTTGATTATTTACTTCGATACCAAAATTCAATTCCATTCATCATCTCTTAAGTTATATTTCCATTTAACTTTAAATTCACTTTTATTTAGAACTCATATTCATAAATATATTCATATAGTTTCACTTCTTATATATACAAGTTTATTTCACAATTGTAAATCACTTTAATTATAATTCATACTCTTATAATTCACTTGCTTATACAATTATTCTTTTATTTAGATTATTCGAACAACCTAACAATCAACTTATAAATACTTTAACAATTCTGAAAATTATTCTTTTATATATAAAATAAAATCAAGGTAAAATTATTTCATTTACCCAATTTAAAACAATATTGTGTCGAATTGTTCTATTCAAGTGTTTAGAAACCCTTTCGGCATAGTTTGACATACCGTGCTGACGAAGGTTCATATACCACTCAACAAATCAATCATCACAATATAAAACAATTTCATATTCACTAACAAATACGCACTCATAACTATTATTATACTCAAACTCATTCTAGAATACTGCTGACTCTATCTCTAATGAGTAATACCCAACAGAACCATGGTTGTCGCTTAACCATCAGCTCTGATACCAAATGTAACGCCCCGAAAATTTCAGACTTTCGAAATTCAACATCGATACTCACTTTATCGACTGCCGAGAAATCGAAGGCCGAAAACCGAGATGTTATGGGTTTTTAAAAGAAGAAAGAAGTAGAAGAGAGAAAAGATAGAAAACATAGAACAGAACAGAAACATAGAGAATTTGAAAATAGAAGATAGAAGAATTTTAAAAATAGAACGGAACAGAAGAACCAACAACAGAACAACAACAGAATCTCACAATTCGCAGCGGAACAACATATAATAATAAATGAATAATCTTTAAACAAAGAACTATATCAGTTATTACATTACATCACATTTCATTACATCATATCATCAGAGTGTACAACATCATACAACAATAGACAATGCAGCGGAAAAGAAATACTATATAAACTAGTAATACGCCATGCCATCCAGCTTGCCTCCAGCAACTCCAGAATATCCAGAATATCCTGATAAACCTTTCTCTTGACTGCCCGTGTGGAAATTGGTGGGCACCCAGAGTTTAGGAAGGAAAACAATAAACTCCGAGTCAGTCATGTGACTGGTGTGAGAACTCAAAATAGTTTATTTAACTTTAAAATCAAAATAGGAATATTTTTAAATTCAATTCGCAATGCTTTTAAAAATGAGACTACCATAAGGCCTCCCGCACACACACATATGCAAACGCAGAATCGGAGGAGATTTCTCCTTATGATAGTCAAAGATGCTTGATACGCATTTAAATAACATTTGATATTATTACTAGTGCATAGTGTAGTAAATTCATTTCTAAAATAAAGATATAAATCTTAGCCAACATACGACCATTATCGTATGCCTACTATAGCTACTATCCAAACAGTGGTGACCACCATAAGTGAATAGCAGGTTCTACAACTAATACCGTACAAGTTTCGTATTGGGAATTGGATTTCCAACAAATGGTCAGGCCAAGGAACTTTCCATTGCCACATGAGAATGCCTCTGGATGGACATCCCCGAGAACCAAACCGGATCTCTACCAACACAAGGCCGGGTTACCCCTAACTGGATAACAACTGACCGAATATGCCATCCCCCGGTCCTTTGGGACCTTTATCCGAGAGCTCTCTAATCAATTCACACAATCATAAAAACAAAGTGTTTCAACATGAGTAAGTATCTGGGCTCCATACCATGATACCACCCTTTTCCAGAAGGAAATGCACATATCCTAAAGGGTGCTACCCCTCATAACCTTGCTGCATCTTTCCTGTTTTGACCATTTCCGGGATGTGAGGCTCGACGAATTCACGTCCACAAAAACATACTTTATACAAAAGCCATGTTTTGGGTCAACAAATGATCAACACAATGATCACTAAGATAGACGATCAAATAAATGATCCTATCACAAATAATCAACACAATGATCATTTCAGCATCACTCAGCATGTCACATTACCAAATTGGGAATATATCGCTGATAACTTCAACTATATAACCTTTGAGCTCGTACGTCTCAAAGAAGGGTGTTAAGCAAAGAATAAATTCTCCGCCACCAACAGAAATATATTTGAAAGAAATCGGCTTTATATCTCAAATTGTAATGTCAGGCATACAATCCATACAAGTCTGTTCCGGGATCGAACAAAACCGAAGGCACTTACAAAGAAGTCCTTGCAATCCGGATATTCACAATCCTGATCGGATTTCCCATCACTTAGGGAGTTTCTATACCGGTGCGACTCGGTGCAGAAACAATCGATAGGTCATCCTATCGCTCTTGCAAATATCCGGTCTTCAACACCGATCTTCAAATGCAATTCACAACGACGTATCACATATTCGGAATGGGTTATACGACCCCATGGTCCTTTCCCGGTTAACCCGAATAGTGAGCGCTTATTCAAAAATAAGTGTGCATTCAAATTCAAAAAAATCACATCAAATACCCATTCAAAGGGAAGTACTGATAGTCGGCTATTGAACTATCAATGGATATGCATACATCACCAGATTCCAAATAATTTTCCAAATTATTTATTTTCCAAAATATCTTTGCAAGATATATAATTTCAACACTTTAAAATAAATCAACATTTATTTTCAAACAAATTCCCTTTCACATATAAATTCCATAATGAATTTATATTTCAAAATATTCATGCATATGATTTCAATTTTTCATTTCAATTTATCTTCAAAAAGATAAATTCTAGTTATTCACTTCATATTGGAAAAACAATTCCATACTTATTCAATAAGTAATTCACAAATCTTTTTATTTTCAACACTTAGAAAATATTCAATATACTTAAATCTAATTAAGTATATATTTCATTCTATTAAGGAAATCATTCTCTTTAACATATTTATTTGGGTCAAAACAAATGTTGCGTAAAACATCGTTACGACAACCCAAAATCACTAGTATAGGGATTCGAAATTAAATTAGATATATATAAATCCCAATACTATACAAAACATTTCCTTTCGGAAATCATTTACTATAACAACAGTGTTATAGTCCACCATTTCCTTTTATTTCTCGAAAATGTCTATTTCAACAATAAATGTTGAAATCTATGGTTTCGAATCCCAACACATTTTAAAACATCGTTAGATCGTTTTAATTCTATTTAAAACATCACATTCAAACATTTTCTTTAACGTGTTATTCACTATTCAAAAATGTGAATAAACTACGTTAACAAATTTCATCCTTTTTATACATTTTAACTTAAAGGATTATTCACAGTCTAAAACGTGAATATAACTCCATTTATAAGTTATAACAATTAACTTATCAAAATAAGTTGTTTGCGGATTTATAAAACAACGTTTATAAATTCCATTTCTATTTATTTATAAAAACTTCCTTTTTATAAATTCCTTTATTTACCTATTCCAGTTTATAACTCAATTATAGACTAAAAGTTCATATTATAAGTTAACTACTTATAAACGATTATTTCACAAAATCGTTCCTTAGAATTTCATAATTATAAATCTTATAACTTATAAGATTCATTTATTTAACCCAATCTATTCTTCAAATAACTTCATAAAATTTATAAATCTACTGTTTATAAATTTCGTTTATAACTTCACCATTTATAATTCTATTGATTTCATTCTTTAATGAAATTCATTTTCAGTTCATTCAAACACTTATAAAAACTTGTTTTATAATGTCTAAATCTCAATTTATAAATATCCATTTATAAATCTCTTAATATAAATCAATTTATATTATTCTTTAAACGTCTTTAAATCCCTTTAAAAACTTCATCATTTTGATTTATAAAATAGTCAAATCTTTATAAACTCTATTTTTAAACTTTTATAATAAATTCAAAAATCCAATTTAACTTATTTTATAAAATCATTAACCCATATTTCTCAAAAATCAATCTTTAACTATATTTCTCAAAATCATAATTTTTATAACTTTAAAAATTATAACCTTTATTTATTTAAAATAAATCAGTTTCCAAAAATATAGAATAATTTCAACAATCACTTTTAAAATCATTTTAAAATCCCAAAATCTGGGTCCAATGATGCTACACACCAAATAGTCAATCACGACTAACAACGATATCATATATCGATATGATAATCCATCACATATCAAAATATCTGAAATCAAATAAAAACTGTTGAGGAATCCAGTTGGATCCCTCCAACCTGTTTTCCTGCATCCAAAAACATTAGCACAATACCAATTTCGCTCCAGTACGAAATTATCGCGGTATATGTTCTTATTAAATATTATCCGCTTAATAACGGCGCAATAGGGTCTCATCCGCAAAAAATACGGGAAATCAATCAACTGCAATATATACATATGCCAATATATATATATATTGATATTATATATAATACCAATTTCACTGTTTATGAAATATTCGCGGTATATGTTTTTACTAAATAACATCCGCTTAATAACGGCGCATAATGTCTATTTTAACAATCAATAGATATTAATCATCATTCAAACATGCATTCAAATATTTTAAATCTAACTATTTAAAATAAAATCGAAACCTATTCGATTGAGTGAGAAGTTCTCACCTTGGTTTTAAATTCCGTTTTAGCTTTTATTTCGAATAAAATTAAACGCGCGTTTAATTTTACCCAAAATTCTCACTAACTCCAAATGACTCCAAACCAACTCCATCGCGTAGTGCTCGTCCATACGATTCCAACGCAACTGAGTTTGCATTTTTTCGACCTCGTATGAAAAAGTTATGATTTTTACAAGATTGTACATGTTTTATATACACAATTTATAACTAAATTAACAATTTTAACACCCTAATCAACCTGGGCCCTTGGATCTGCACTGCTCAACATCAGGCCACACGTTGCTTCATCTTCCTCACGTCCCCTACAGCTCCAAACACGCACAACATAACCCAACTCCATAGATTAGGGTTTTAATTTCCATCGCGATCTCTCGACGAAACTCGATCACAACCCCACCATGTCGAAGCCCTTCGCGAGCTCGTCCACCACCACCAACATCATAAAGCTCGGCTGCCCCCCTAGCCTAGGGTTGCGTGCGCAGGCCGTGACAGTCGGCCCCACTTATCTCTCCCTCCGTCGCACCATTTCCGATCATATCCGTATGGATTTCAAGCTCTCTTCATGCTCTACCTTTTTCGTGTTGAACACTTCTTCTAATTCTTTGTAGATTGAGAGAGATTGAGGGGTGAATGAGAATGATTTCTGGCCATTCATGTATAAGTGACGGCTAGGTTATAAAATTAGGGTTTGGAATGATATTTTTATCAAATTATGAAGAGTAGGGGCTATTTATAAGGAACGAGCGACACTATTCATCCCGGAAATTCCGAACTCCGATTTAGACGCCGTAACCAACGTACCTAGGGTTTATCCCGCGTTCCGGACACAATGGAACAGGTTTCGGAAGCTAATTTGGAAGTATGTGCGAGTTATGGCTGAAAACGCTCAATTTGAATTAAACCGATTTAAACCGATTTCTAGGCGTTTTAATTCGTACCGGACAAACGGTAAATCCAATTGACTTGAAATTTGAAACCTTACAATAATATCACATTACGGATCCGATGAAACTGGTTTCGTCGAATTCCGAGACTTTTTGAAAAATGGCTATTTTGACTCGCCAAATTTAAATTAAAAATAAATTCGATGCGTTTCGAGCTGCCACGAACAAACGATAGCTCCGCTTGATACGAAAATTGAAATCCGGTAATAACTAACTATTACGGATCCAATGAAACGGGTTTCGTTCAATTCTGAGACTGTTCAAAAATTGGCTATTTTACAGTCGATTATTAAATATTAAAATATTCAATTTTCACAAATTAACTTTTAATTCGATTTTAAAAGTTCTAAAATATCATTCTAACTTCAATATGATAAAATAAAATTTTACAAATCATTTTCAATCATATTTAACTCAATTTTCAATTATTTCCATATTTTAACGTATTAAATTATTGATTTAATTATCCAATTAAATCCAATAATTCAAATAAAAATTTATTTGACTTAAAAATTCCCTTATTAATATTTAAAATAAATTAAATATTAAAATTTTAATTAATAAAAATTCTGGGTCGTTACATTATGGGTCATGTGCGTTTGCTATTTCGGTTAATTTCGGACTCGTTAATTGAAAATTTGTGATTTCTGATTATCGCTTGTGATAATCAGATAATTGAGATTTAATTATCGTTTGTGATAATTAAACATTTGCGATTTGAGATTTGATTATCAATTGTGATAATTAAATATTTATGATTTCTGATTATAGTTTTTGATAATCAGATATTTATTGTTTCTAATTATCGTTTGTGATAATTAGATATTTGTGGTTTAATTATCGTTTGTGATAATTAAACATTTGCGATTTGAGATTTGATTATCAATTGTGATAATTAAATATTTGTGATTTAAGATTGATTTTCGATTTTGATAATCGAATACTTGTTGATTTGATTATCGTTTTTGATAATCGAATATTTGCGATTAGAGATTTCTGAATTATCTATTGATAATTAGATTTTGTTGATAATTTGTGAATTTCTTTTATGAAATTAAAAGATTTCTTTGGCGTTTATATTGTACTACGTCGGTGTACCGACTCAATTTTCTGCTATTCATGATGTTTTCCACGTCTTCCAATTACGGAAATGCCTTAGGGATTTCCAATTTCTATTCTTGAGCAATCTTATATTCACATCATTGCTTCGGGGGTGTAGCACCTTCGAAATATAGATGTTTCTCTTGTTGAGATTCTCAATGGTTCTCAAATTCTATGGATTTCTCTTAGGAATCCAAAGAATTCATCGAGCAAACATGTTCAGGCTTTCTCTTTCATGCTCTATATGGTGAACTTTCTATTTCTAACTTCTTTATCGTATGATGATGTTCTTTATGGTTGTTACAATTTGTCCATTTGTTCCTTAAGATTGCGAGGACGCAATTTCTTTAAGGAGGGTAGTCTGTAACAACCCGATATTTTCGTCAATTTTCAAATTGAAGTTTTTAAAATTTAAATTACAAATGGTTATAAAGTTTGAGGGGCTTTGATTTTTTTTTAAATAGTGGTTCATTTGTTTTGGTTTCGGTCCAAACTTTGGTTTTCAGTAGTTTGTTGATAAACGTTCGATCTCTGTAGTGTTTACTTGGTTTTCCATAGCGTACCTGTGAATTAAGAACAATGCTATCAAAAAGTGTGAATAATTTTTATAACAATCAAATTGCACTTACTATTAAACGAACAAGCTAAACCCTTAACTAAATTATTTATTAAATAAACCAGCCCAACCAAACTGCCTCTCCCATTTCAGCCCACATTATTAAATTATAAAACTTAATCAAATCGCAACTCATTTCTCAGCCCAGCCCACAATCCCCCTCTTTACGTACTTTGACCCGATCCCCCTTTCATTTACATTGGCGTGCCCTAATCGATCGAGAGGAAAATTATGGCGGCCTCTCTCTCACTCGTTTATCCAAATTTAGGGCTTCGGTTGATAGCTTCGTTCGTCTTCGGTCGAATTCTGGCCGGCTTCCCCTAAATTCGTCGACAAGGTGAGTAATCCCTACTCACATCTAATTCAAACGTGTTGTTTTTTTATTATTCGAGACCTTGATTTTGTTCATATCAGTTCGATCTCCTTTATTTGAGTTCTATATGTATGTTTGAATTTATCAACTGATTCGCTCGGCCGTTCGAAGTTGTTGGATATTGGTGATTTCTCTGGTTTTATCAATTTCATATAATTTGATAGTGATTTTGTTCGTTCTTGTTGCCTTCGGCATTGACTTGTTGAAATCTGCAAACTTAGTTGGTGGAAATAATTTAGAGGAGAATTTACTTTGCTTTTGCAATTGCTTCAGTGTTGACTACGGTCTTTAATTTGGGTTTAAGACTGTTGAGATATGATTGTTGGAATTCATCTGCTTATTTTGTTTTGGCCACAGTATTGCCGTCTTCCACCTGTTTTACGTGCTCCCTTAACTGGGTTCAATGTGTTGGCAGTGTTGTTCTTTGTTCTTGATTTAAACTAAATTGAGTTGTGACTTCACTGTGTTTTAATTGTGTACATACTTGTTGATCTGCAGTTTCATTTTGTGGCACTTTTGAATTTTACTGCCTTGAGCTCAAGTACTTGTAGCCTTTGATGTTCTTAATGTAGCCTTGTTTTCATGTACATTGAGGCCACCACTGATGCCTCTGAACCTGGTTGCAACTGCTGCCACCACTTGTTCTTCACGTAGTATGCTTTGGGTTGTAGCCTCAACTCTGTCCACTGTTAGCTTGAGTCTTGTTTGCTGCCTTGTTGTCATTGTGTACATGTAGGTGGGCATTTATACTTGCTTTTAAGTAAAGTTGCATGTAGCCACCTCTGTTTCATTTGAACAGGTATTTGGCTGCAACCCATTGTATGTGTGATTTTCTGATTTGCTTGAGTTACTGTTGTATTAAGTTTCATTGTAGCATTCACATAAAAACCATTGTTGTTTCACTGTTTCCCTACCAGTGCACGTTCACTGATTGACCCATATTATATTTGCCGTGCACAATTCTGGGTTGACATATCCCTGGTACACTCACTCATTTGAGTTGTACGTTGTCAGTTGATGGCTTTAAGCCTGAATTACTTCGTTCTTGGTTGGTATACCACTGTTTTATGTATCCGGTCCATGTATTCAGCGAAATGTTTAAGTTATATACTGCTTACTGCTTTCTTTGCACCATTCATGTTGCAAGTATTTCTGGTCGAAAAACCGGCCTTTGCATTGCTGAGTTGACCTTGGTGTTTTGTTGTACATACGAAATTGATTCATATGTATGCTAAACATTGCTTCTCAGTGACATTTACTTGCATTCATATGCTTAAATGTTTTGGGTTGTTGCTGTGTTGACTTTGGCCTGCTGTTCAAATGGCAGTGGCATTGATATTTGAACCTTCATTGATTTTGGTTCGTTGAGCTTTTGTGTACATCATCACTGTAGTGGCAAGGCAGTGCACGCAAGCGTGTACTGCAGCCACACGGTATTACTTTTAGTGATATTCTAATTGCTTTTGATTTATGGATCTTTTGCGTATTTCCATATGTCGTAGTGGCGAGGCAGTACATGCGTGCATGTACTGCAGCCCTACCCGTGTTGACCTTTTAATTGATGTTTCAATTGTTTGAATTGATTCGTGTGTCCATTTCATAATTTGAATTTGCTGATTTGTTGTTTAACACTATTACGTGTTATATTTATAGTTATCCGATTTCTTTAATTAGGGATCGGATAGACGAGATTTATTGTGACTGTCGCCTATTCATTATTTAATTATTATTGCTTCTGTGCACTAATAACTGAGTTTGAATTAGACTGACCCGAGTATTATTTTCTTTTGAATTTAATACTCGGGTCAGACCGAGTATTTCAGGTTGTAGATATTCTGCTTTGGGTTGCTGCTAGAGCTATGAAGTTCTTTCATATCTTTTGGAGTAGTCGTCGTCATTTGTAGTAGTATGTAAAATTGTATAGGAAGATATGTATTCATGTATATTATATACGTTAATGTACTTGTATATGTAACTTCCTTAGTCGACTGTTGTAGTTGTATCATATGTACCGTGTGAATGTATTGTAACTGACATCAGTTATTATATATATATGAGACTTTCTGTTTCATCTGTGTTCCGCATTTATATTATCTGTGTTGTTATTTTATATTTACTGTTCTAAACTATTACGAACCATCGTAGTTCGTTTTATACTGGAATTGGGGTATGTCGATGGGAGAAAATAAATCAGAGATGAAAAATGAAAGAATATATATATTTATATCACTCCCATCGAGATAACCAATACTAGTGTAAGGCCAACTATTGATGGCCGCTCCTCAACAGCCTTATTCTCCGTGCTAGTTGACAGCATTACACCGTAGTGTTCTTGGCTAGCGTGGGTATAGAGGTGGGGCGTCACAAATATGTTCTATAAAGGTAATCGTAACCTCAAGCCTCATCAACCGGGAATGGCTAAAACAGGGGAGGTGCAGCAAGGTTAGGTGGGTCATGCCCAAGCAGGACAAGGATATTCCTGTAACGACCCAGAATTTTTATAAATTAAAATTTGGATATTTAATTAATTTTAAATATTTATAAGTGAATTTATAAGTCAAATAAATTTTATTTTGAATTATTGGATTTAATTGGATAATTAAATCGATAATTTAATATGTTAAATTATGAAAATAATTGAATATTGAGTTAAATATGATAGAAAATGATTTGTAAAATTTTATTTTATCATGTTGAAGTTAGAACGATATTTTAGAACTTTTAAAATCGAATTAAAAGTTAATTTGTGAAAATTGAATATTTTAATATTTAATAATCGACTGTAAAATAGTCAATTTTTGAACAGTCTCAGAATTGAACGAAACCAGTTCCATTGGATCCGTAATAGTTAGTTATTACCGGATTTCAATTTTCGTGTCAATCGGAGCTATCGTTTGATCGTGACAGCTCGAAACGCATCGAATTATTTTTAATTTAAATTTGGCGAGTCAAAATAGCCATTTTTCAAAAAGTCTCGGATTTCGACGAAACCAGTTTCATCGGATCCGTAATGTGATATTATTGTAAAGTTTCAAATTTCAAGTCAATTGGATTTACCGTTTGTCCGGTACAAATTAAAACGCCTAGAAATCGATTTAAATCGGTTTAATTTAAATTGAGCGTTTATAGCCATAACTCGCACATACTTCCGAATTAGCTTCCGAAACCTGTTCCATTGTGTCCGGAACGCGGGGTAAACCTTAGAAACGCTGGTTACGGCGCGTAAATCGGAGTTCGGAATTCCCGGAATGAATAGTGTTTACGCTTGCTTTTCTTATAAATAGCACCACACACAAATTAAAATAAAAAAAAAGAGAAACCCTAATTATAATAGCCAGCCGCCACCCTAGGTAACAACGGCCAGAAATGCTCCATCTTCATCACCAAAAATCTCCAAATCCGTCGACTATTAGACGAAACTCTCAACTACAATCTTGAAGAGCTCGATGAGATCTATAATATCAACGGTCAAGATCGCGAATAGCTTCATGGATCAACGGCAAATTGGAAAGGAAGTGCACGACTTGGGCACGCAGTTCTAGGACGTGGTGGTGGCCGAGTTCCATGGCCTTGGGGCCGAGTGTAGCTAGTGGTGAGGCGCACGTCATGGAGCTACCTGATCGAGCTCTCGTCGAGTGTGGTGAGATCGAATTGGAACCCTAGTATTGGGTTAATGGGTTTGTTCGGCTGTATGGTGTCGTGTGCGTGAGAAAGCAGGTTGGGGGAGAAGCAAATTCACGGCTATGATGGAGGGGAGCTTTGATCCTGTGGCCAGAAACTGTTTAGGTTTAAAAATATAAAGTTTATATTGTAATTAGTTAATATAAAATACGTGTAACTTGTAAAAATCATAACTTTTTCATACGAGGTCGAAAAAATGCAAACTCAGTTGCGTTGGAATCGTATGGACGAGCACTATGCGATGGAGTTGGTTTGGAGTCGTTTGGAGTTAGTGAGAATTTTGGGTAAAATTAAACGCGCGTTTAATTTTATTCGAAATAAATCGCTAAAACGGAAATTAAAACCAAGGTGAGAATTTCTCACTCAATCGAATAAGTTTCGATTTTATTTTAAATAGTTAGATTTAAAATATTTGAATGCATGTTTGAATGATGACTGTAAATTATTGATTGTTAAAATAGACATTATACGCCGTTAGTAAGCGGATGTTATTTAATATAAACATATACCGCGAATATTTCATAAACAGTGAAATTGGTATTATATATAATATCAATATATATATATTGGCATATGTATATATTGCAGTTGTTGATTTCCCGCGTTTTTGTTTAGCGGATGAGACCCTATTACGCCGTTATTAAGCGGATAATATTTATTAAGAACATATACCGCGATAATTTCGTACTGGAGCGAAATTGGTATTGTGCTAATGTTTTTGGATGCAGGAAAACAGGTTGGAGGGATCCAACTGGATTCCTCAACAGTTTTATTTGATTTCAGATATTTTGATATTTGATGGATTATCATATCGATATATGATGTCGTTGTAGTCGTGATTGACTATTTGGTGTGTAGCATCATTGGACCCAGATTTTGGGATTTTAAAATGATTTTCAAAGTGATTTTTGAAATATAAAAATATTTTTGGAATTGATCCATTTAAATAAATAAACGTTATATAATTTTAGAAGTTATAAAATTATGATTTTTGTGAAATATAGTTAAAAGCTGATTTTTGAAAATAAGGAATTAATGACTTTATAAAAGAGTTTAAATGGAATTCTGAACTTGTTATAAAAAGTTTAAATATAGGATTTATAAAATTTGATTATTTTATAAATCGAAATGATGAAATTATAAAGGAATTTAAAGACGTTTTGGAATAATAATATAAACTGATTTATATTAAGAGATTTATAAATGGATATTTATAAATTGAAATATAGACATTATAAAACGAGTTTTTATAAGTGTTTGAATGTAGTGAAAATGAATTTCATAAATGAATGAAATTTATAGAATTATAAACTGTGAAGTTATAAATGAAATTTATAAATAGTAAGATTTATAAATTTGTGAAGTTAATTGAAGAATAGATTTGGTTAAATAAATGAATCTTATAAGTTATAAGATTTATAATTATGAAGTTTAAAGAACGATTTTATAAAATAATCGTTTTATAAGTATTTAACTTATAATATGAAAGTTTAGTTTATAATTTAGTTATAAACTGGAATAGGTTAATAAAGGAATTTATTAAAGGAAGTTTTTATAAATAAATAGAAGAGGAATTTATAAACGTTGTTTTATAAATCCGCAAACGACTTATTTTGATAAGTTAATTGTTATAACCTATTAATGGAGTTATATTCACGTTGTAAACAGTGAATAATCCTTTAAGTTAAAAAGAATAGAAATAATGGAATTTGTGAACATAGTATATTCACGTTTTTGAATAGTGAATAAGACGTTAAAGAAATGTTTTGAATGTGATATTTTAAATAGAATTAAAACGATCTAACGATGTTTTAAAAGGTGTTGAGATTCGAAACCATATATTTCAACATTCATTGTTGAAATAGATGTTTCGTGAAATAAAAGGAAATGGTGGACTATAACACTGGTGTTATAGTAAATGATTTCCGAAAGGAAATGTTTAGAATAATATTGGGATTTATATATCTATTTTAATTTCGAATCCCTATACTAGTGATTTTGGGTTGTTGTAACGATGTTTTACGCAACATTCGTTTTGGCCCAAATAAAAATGTTTAAGAGAATGATTTCCCTTAAAGAATGAAATATATACTTAATTCGATTTAAGTATATTGAATATTTTCAAAGGTTGAAAATAAAAAGATTTGTCGATTACTTATTTTTAATAAGTATGGAAATGTTTTCCAATATGAAGTGAATATTTAGAATTTATCTTTTGAAGATAAATTGAAATGGATAGTTGAAATTGTATACGCATGATATTTTGAAATATAAATTCATTATGGAATTTATATGTGAAAGTGGAACTTGTTAAAAATAAATATTGATTTATTTTTGAAGTGTTGAAATTATATATCTAGTAAAGATATTTTGGAAAATAAATAATTTGGAAAATTATTTGGAATCTGGTGATGTGTGCATATCCAGTGATAGTTCAATAACCGACTATCAGTATTTCCCTTTGAATGGGTATTTGATGTGAATTGATTGAATTTGAATGCACACTTATTTTTGAATAAGCGCTCACTATTCGGGTTAACCGGGAAAGGACCATGGGGTCGTATAACCCACTCCGAATATGTGATACGTCGTTATGAATCGCATTTGAAGATCGGTGTTGAAGACCGGATATTTGCGAAAGCGATAGGATGACCTGTCGATTGTCTCTGCACTGAGTTGCAACGGTATAGAGACTCCCTAAGTGATGGGAAATCCGATCAGGATTGTGAATATCCGGATTGCAAGGACTTCTTTGTAAGTGCCTTCGGTTTTGTTCGATCCCGGAACAGACTTGTATGGATTGTATGCCTGACATTACAAGTTGAGATATAAAGCCGATTTCTTTCAAATATATTTCTGTTGGTGGCGGAGAATTTATTCTTTGCTTAACACCCTTCTTTGAGACGTATGTGCTCAAAGGTTATATAGTTGAAGTTATCAGCAATATATTCCCAGTTTGGTAATGTGACATGCTGAGTGATGCTGAAATGATCATTGTGTTGATTATTTGTGATAGGATCATTTATTTGATCGTCTATCTTAGTGATCATTGTGTTGATCATTTGTTGACCCAAAGCATGGCTTTTGTATAAAGTATGTTTTTGTGGACGTGAATTCGTCGAGCCTCACATCCCGGAAATGGTCAAAACAGGAAAGATGCAGCAAGGTTATGAGGGGTAGCGCCCTTTAGGATATGTGCATTTCCTTCTGGAAAAGGGTGGTATCATGGTATGGAGCCCAGATACTTACTCATGTTGAAAACACTTTGTTATGATTGTGTGAATTGATTACGAGCGCTCGGTGATAAAGGTCCCAAAGGACCGGGGGATGGCATATTCGGTCAGTTGTTACTCAGTTAGGAGTAACCCGGCCTTGTGTTGGTAGAGATCCGGTTTGGTTCTCGGGGATGTCCATCCAGAGGCATTCTCATGTGGCAATGGGAAGTTCCTTGGCCTGACCATTTGTTGGAAATCCAATTCCCAATACGAAACTTGTACGGTATTAGTTGTAGAACCTGCTATTCACTTATGGTGGTCACCACTGTTTGGATAGTAGCTATAGTAGGCATACGATAATGGTCGTATGTTGGCTAAGATTTATATCTTTATTTTCGAAATGATTTTCCTCTACACTATGCACTAATAATAATATCAAATATTATTTTAAATGCGTATCAAGCATCTTTGACTATCATAAGGAGAAATCTTCTCCGATTCTGCGTTTGCATGTGTGTGTGTGCGGGAGGCCTTATGGTAGTCTCATTTTTAAAAGCATTGCGAATTGATTTAAAAATATTCCTCTATTTTGATTTTAAAGATAAATAAACTATTTTGAGTTCTCACACCAGTCTTGTTAAGCTATTGGGCTATGTGATGGGGGATTCTCGCTTCGCGGTTTGGTGGCGAACGGGAGACTCTTGCCCCTACACGTCCTCTTTTAGGGGGTTGGTTAGGCGTAAGCTGTGACAGTCGAAAGGCTGGCCGTAAAAGCAAGTTTGGGATACCAGTGTAAGCCACGGTGGGGCTGGGATGGTTGAAAAGCCTACCGGTTGTGACCGCTGACGGCGCGTACGTTACATTTGGTATCAGAGCTGATGGTTAAGCGACAACCATGGTTCTGTTGGGTATTACTCATTAGAGATAGAGTCAGTAGTACTCTAGAATGAGTTTGAGTGTAATAATAGCTATGAGAGTGTATTTGTTAGTGAATATAAAATTGTTTTATATTATGATGATTGGTTTATTGAGTGGCATATGAACCTTCGTCAGCACGGTCAGTCAAACTATGCCGAAGGGGTTTCTAAACACTTGAATAGAACAATTCGGCACAGTATTGTTTTAATTGGGTAAATGAAATAATTTTGCCTTGATTATATTTTATATATAAAGAAATAATTTTTCAAAATTATTAAATTGTATGTAAGTTGATTGTTAGGTTGTTTGAATAATCTAAATTAAAGAATAATTGTATAAGTAAAAGAATTATAAGAATTGAAGTATAATTAAAGTGATTTACAATTGTGAAATAAACTTATATATATAAGAAGTTAATATATTTATGAATATGAGTTGTAAATAATCAAATGGATTAAATAAAATAATGAATATAAGTGTTGATTCATTAAAATCTAATGTTATTAGAAGTTGAATAAAAAAATGAATGAATATAAGCAAAGGAATTTGGTTGAAATTAATATACTTTGGTTGTTATATGATTGTTGATTGGTTGTATAAAATTCATTAAGAGTTAATGAAATTGGAAGCTATGTAATTGAATTCAAATTAGAAGTAAATAAATTTGAATAAAATTGAAAGTGAATTGGATTTAATTAGTAATGTAAACTAATTGAATTGAGAATGAATGTTAGTAAGAAAATTCACTGTTAATGAATCAAATGTGATTTATATTGAAAACCAATTCATAAAATATTAATGAGAATATGAATGAATATTTATGATTATGAATGGTTGATGGTTGAATATATATTGCTATTGTTGCATTTGCTATGTGATATATATAGTTGTTATGTTGCTATATGTTGTATATTGAGATTATTTGCATATGTGCATGTTCTCATGTTGTTTGTTGAGTGATTAGTAGGTGCAGATCGCGTTTGCTTCGCATTTGGAGTTCGCTTTAGCGCTATATTAGCCGTATATGCTTGCTAATAAAATATAAGGTACATATCTCGGATTAAATATCGTACTTTTATACTTTTTTCCCTTCGGGATGCCTCATTACTTGATGAGATGTATATTTGTGATATATATACTGTCATTTTTTTTTCGGATCGAGCCGCGCAAAGGAGACTATGGCGATTTTTCCGGAAATTTAAGGCGTTAGAAAAATTTTGAGAAAATTTGGAAAATTTTGAAAACTTTAACTTTGATTTGGAATTGAAAGTTAAACAATAGATAGTTGTTTTTGAAAAGATAACTAAGTATGATTCGAAAACTTAGTAAAGTATGGTAAGAAGTTTAACCATGAATTTTGGGAAAATTAATAGATTCTGTAACTTCTCTTACTTGTAATTTCGAGGACGAAATTCTTTTAAGGGGGAAAGATTGTAACGACCCAGAATTTTTATAAATTAAAATTTGGATATTTAATTAATTTTAAATATTTATAAGTGAATTTATAAGTCAAATAAATTTTATTTTGAATTATTGGATTTAATTGGATAATTAAATCGATAATTTAATATGTTAAATTATGAAAATAATTGAATATTGAGTTAAATATGATAGAAAATGATTTGTAAAATTTTATTTTATCATGTTGAAGTTAGAACGATATTTTAGAACTTTTAAAATCGAATTAAAAGTTAATTTGTGAAAATTGAATATTTTAATATTTAATAATCGACTGTAAAATAGTCAATTTTTGAACAGTCTCAGAATTGAACGAAACCAGTTCCATTGGATCCGTAATAGTTAGTTATTACCGGATTTCAATTTTCGTGTCAATCGGAGCTATCGTTTGATCGTGACAGCTCGAAACGCATCGAATTATTTTTAATTTAAATTTGGCGAGTCAAAATAGCCATTTTTCAAAAAGTCTCGGATTTCGACGAAACCAGTTTCATCGGATCCGTAATGTGATATTATTGTAAAGTTTCAAATTTCAAGTCAATTGGATTTACCGTTTGTCCGGTACAAATTAAAACGCCTAGAAATCGATTTAAATCGGTTTAATTTAAATTGAGCGTTTATAGCCATAACTCGCACATACTTCCGAATTAGCTTCCGAAACCTGTTCCATTGTGTCCGGAACGCGGGGTAAACCTTAGAAACGCTGGTTACGGCGCGTAAATCGGAGTTCGGAATTCCCGGAATGAATAGTGTTTACGCTTGCTTTTCTTATAAATAGCACCACACACAAATTAAAATAAAAAAAAAGAGAAACCCTAATTATAATAGCCAGCCGCCACCCTAGGTAACAACGGCCAGAAATGCTCCATCTTCATCACCAAAAATCTCCAAATCCGTCGACTATTAGACGAAACTCTCAACTACAATCTTGAAGAGCTCGATGAGATCTATAATATCAACGGTCAAGATCGCGAATAGCTTCATGGATCAACGGCAAATTGGAAAGGAAGTGCACGACTTGCGCACGCAGTTCTAGGACGTGGTGGTGGCCGAGTTCCATGGCCTTGGGGCCGAGTGTAGCTAGTGGTGAGGCGCACGTCATGGAGCTACCTGATCGAGCTCTCGTCGAGTGTGGTGAGATCGAATTGGAACCCTAGTATTGGGTTAATGGGTTTGTTCGGCTGTATGGTGTCGTGTGCGTGAGAAAGCAGGTTGGGGGAGAAGCAAATTCACGGCTATGATGGAGGGGAGCTTTGATCCTGTGGCCAGAAACTGTTTAGGTTTAAAAATATAAAGTTTATATTGTAATTAGTTAATATAAAATACGTGTAACTTGTAAAAATCATAACTTTTTCATACGAGGTCGAAAAAATGCAAACTCAGTTGCGTTGGAATCGTATGGACGAGCACTACGCGATGGAGTTGGTTTGGAGTCGTTTGGAGTTAGTGAGAATTTTGGGTAAAATTAAACGCGCGTTTAATTTTATTCGAAATAAATCGCTAAAACGGAAATTAAAACCAAGGTGAGAATTTCTCACTCAATCGAATAAGTTTCGATTTTATTTTAAATAGTTAGATTTAAAATATTTGAATGCATGTTTGAATGATGACTGTAAATTATTGATTGTTAAAATAGACATTATACGCCGTTAGTAAGCGGATGTTATTTAATATAAACATATACCGCGAATATTTCATAAACAGTGAAATTGGTATTATATATAATATCAATATATATATATTGGCATATGTATATATTGCAGTTGTTGATTTCCCGCGTTTTTGTTTAGCGGATGAGACCCTATTACGCCGTTATTAAGCGGATAATATTTATTAAGAACATATACCGCGATAATTTCGTACTGGAGCGAAATTGGTATTGTGCTAATGTTTTTGGATGCAGGAAAACAGGTTGGAGGGATCCAACTGGATTCCTCAACAGTTTTATTTGATTTCAGATATTTTGATATTTGATGGATTATCATATCGATATATGATGTCGTTGTAGTCGTGATTGACTATTTGGTGTGTAGCATCATTGGACCCAGATTTTGGGATTTTAAAATGATTTTCAAAGTGATTTTTGAAATATAAAAATATTTTTGGAATTGATCCATTTAAATAAATAAATGTTATATAATTTTAGAAGTTATAAAATTATGATTTTTGTGAAATATAGTTAAAAGCTGATTTTTGAAAATAAGGAATTAATGACTTTATAAAAGAGTTTAAATGGAATTCTGAACTTGTTATAAAAAGTTTAAATATAGGATTTATAAAATTTGATTATTTTATAAATCGAAATGATGAAATTATAAAGGAATTTAAAGACGTTTTGGAATAATAATATAAACTGATTTATATTAAGAGATTTGAAATATAGACATTATAAAACGAGTTTTTATAAGTGTTTGAATGTAGTGAAAATGAATTTCATAAATGAATGAAATTTATAGAATTATAAACTGTGAAGTTATAAATGAAATTTATAAATAGTAAGATTTATAAATTTGTGAAGTTAATTGAAGAATAGATTTGGTTAAATAAATGAATCTTATAAGTTATAAGATTTATAATTATGAAGTTTAAAGAACGATTTTATAAAATAATCGTTTTATAAGTATTTAACTTATAATATGAAAGTTTAGTTTATAATTTAGTTATAAACTGGAATAGGTTAATAAAGGAATTTATTAAAGGAAGTTTTTATAAATAAATAGAAGAGGAATTTATAAACGTTGTTTTATAAATCCGCAAACGACTTATTTTGATAAGTTAATTGTTATAACCTATTAATGGAGTTATATTCACGTTGTAAACAGTGAATAATCCTTTAAGTTAAAAAGAATAGAAATAATGGAATTTGTGAACATAGTATATTCACGTTTTTGAATAGTGAATAAGACGTTAAAGAAATTGTGACGACCCAAACTCGATGTCCAATAAACGACATCAAATTCGCATCGCCGGAGCTTATAACAACAATTAGATGAATATAAAACAGCGGAACAGAATCAATATCATAAATAACATCACTGTTACAACATCAACATAATAACCATACTACAACAGAGTATATAATACATATACCATAATCTCTAAATACAACATCATGATAATACAACAGTGAACATATATCCAAAAAGTCCTCAAATGAAAGAGGTGATAACGAACTCCCAAAAGCTAAACCTGAAGTCTCCAAAAGCTCCTAATATATCTCCAAGATAAGAGCTCAAAATACTGCTACTCCAAAATATAGGAACCTGCTACTAGGCTGCCCGTGTGGAAATAATGGGCACCCAGAGTTTAGGAAAGAAAACAATAAACTCTGGATCAGTCATGGGACTGGTATGAGTAAACAAGACAGTTGTATTTTAAATAAACAAGATTTATAAAAGAATTTTCGGAATGCTTTTAAAAATGGAACTACCATAAGACCTCCCGCCACACACACAATGCAAACGCAGAATTGGAGGAGATTTCTTCTTATGATAGTTAAATATGCTTGATACGAGAAAAGGATTCTTTGATATTATTACTAGTGCATAGTGAAGTAAATCATTTCGAAAGTAGAATATAAATCTTAGCCAGCATAGGTACCATTATATTATGCCTACTATAGCTACCTCCTGAGGAAGCGGGTTCTACAACTAAAACCTTACAAGGCTCGTATTGTTTCTTTGGATTTCCAACAAATGGTCAGGCCAAGGAACTTCCCATTGCCACATGAGAACGCCTCTGGAAGGACGTCCCCGAGAACCAAACCGGATCTCTACCAACACAAGGTCGGGTTACCCCTAACTGGGTAACTACTGACACGAGTATGCCATCTCCCGGTCGTAACCAACCTTTAACCGGGGCCCCAACAACAAATCACAAAATCATATATATATATCTGCGATATCCACATAAGTTAAGTATCTGGGCTCCATACCATGATACCACTTCTATCCAGAAGGAAATGTACATACCCTAAGGGGTGCTACCCCCAATAACCTTGCTGCATCTTTCCTGTTTCGACCATTTCGGGGTGTGAGGTCCGACGAAGTCACGTCCACAAAAACATACTTTATACAAAAGCCATGCTTTGGGTCAACAAATGATCAACACAATGATCACTAAGATAGACGATCAAACAAATGATCCTATCACAAATAATCAACACAATGATCATTTCACAGCAACACTCAGCATGTCACATTACCAAATTGGGAATATATCGCTGATAACTTCAACTATATAACCTCTGAGCTCGTACGTCTCAGAGAAGGGTGTTAGGCTAAGAGAATAAATTCTCCGCCACCAACAGAAATATATTTGAAAGAAATCGGCTTTATATCTCAACTTGTAATGTCAGACATACAATCCATACAAGTCTGTTCCGGGCTCGAACAGAACCGAAGGCACTTACAAAGAAGTCCTTGCAATCCGGATATTCACAATCCTGATCGGATTCACCATCACATATGGAGAACTCTATACCGGAGCAACTCGGTGCAGAGTCAATCGACAGGTCATCCTATCGCTCTCGCAAATACCCGGTCTTCAACACCGGTTCTTCAAATGCTATCCAATTCGACGTATCACTATTCGGAATGGGTTATACGACACAAAGGTCGTCTCTCGGTTAAACCGAATAGTGAGCGTTAATTTAAAAACAATGTGGATGTCATTCATAATAATTCACAGGTTCGATGTGGGTTTCGGATAACAAACTGAAATCCGATTCCCTGTCGCATCGAAGTTTAAATGCCGTTTTACAGACAACGGGGTTTTCACATCAATACAGAACGAATCACAATCACAGTGCAATAACATGGCAATATCATCATGCAGAATTTCGAACAGAACAGAGATATCAATGTAAATTAACAACAGTAGTTAATTACTTTCCAATGTGATTTAAATACATGTGCCACTAAATAAATTAAATTCAATGATAAGAATTTGGATAAATAAATTAAATTTTGATTACTCAATTTATTGTTTCAAAATTTACAAATTCTTACTTACAAATTTATTTAAACACTTAATTTGTTCATCAATCAATTTAATTACAAGTTTGTAAATCATTCTTAAAATTTAAAATCATTGATTTATGACAATTATTTACTTTAATTATCATTTTAAACTACAATTCAATTAGATCTCAATTGAATATATTGATTTATTATTCCTTAATAAATTATTTTAATGTAACTATCAAATTTTGAATCAATCAATTTAAATTATCAACTTAATGATTTTTTTTAAATTTACAACTTTAATTTTAATTGCTTTTATTTATTTAATATTATTAATTAAAAAGTAATTTTAAATCATAAATTATTTAATTATAGAGTTAACAAAATTCTAAAACATTGTTAATTAATTTAACTCAAAATAAGTCAACAAATCCACCTTTGTTTAACTTGCCAATGCCAAAGTCTTATGTAACATTTGTTAACTTGAAATTTGGGCTTAGCCCAAACACGCAAGCAAGCCCATTTAAACAAAGTTCTTCAGCCTTTCTTCCCTGTGTCATCTCCTTTACCTCTCGTTCTCTCTTCTCTTTTTTTTTTTTTTACTTTATGCTGAAGTAACTAAATCACGGTCCAAACCAATTGGAACAGATCGATTTAATATACACGAGCCCGAAGCGACAACCCAATCCTTTCGAGAACGACTCGAAGACAAATTAGAGTTCCTCCGATACTTCATCCCCTTCTCGAGTCAGACGTGCACGTGCACGTGTCCCAACGCCACCGCCCTCAGATGATCGTCGCGATGATGCTCCACGACCCCACGAACTCCCTCGAACACAAAATCGTACCCAGTTTCCATGGAAACCCATTGAGTCGAAATCGAGCTAAAAACTCGATCAAACATTGTAGCCTTTGCCAGAACTTTGCCCCTCCCCATCGCCTCCGCTCTCGAAACCACCAGCCACCTTCACCGAAACCGCTTCACACCTTCCCACTACCTTTCCCCCACTCGCGATCCCTTCCGATGATCACCTGAGGACCCGCGAACCCCAAAAACATCACATGAACTGAAGCACCATTAAACCCTAAATCTAACTCGTACTCCCAATTCACGCTATAGAAAAATAAATTTGTATTTTTCCCAACATTCTTGAGTATTAAACTAGCTCCATGCAAAATTGCAGCATTCAAGAATCTTTCGATCATCAGGAATCGATTTAAAAGCCACTTTTGTTATAATATGAACTGCTCCTAAATTACTGAATTAAAAATCATCATCACTGTTTTGAAAATCATATTTTCATATGTTCGTTTAAATTATAACATCAATTCCATGATTTAAAATGCTTGAATTTAACTTATAATCTTGTTTTTACTGTAATATTCATATTACAGAGCCAAAGTTTTTATTTCAAGCTTAAAAATTTAAACTGTGAGTCAAGTATGCACACAACCTATTTTGTTTTTAAGTATCTAAGTTAAATGAAGTTCATTTGAAAATAATCTTCTCTTTTTTTTTTTAACTAGCTCTGAGATATGAACATTAAAGAACAGAGCATACTTATGTTTTCCAGTAACACAGAACAATATGCAGAGCAATAATTTCTGTTTATATATAACAACACACATATTCATGGATTAAGTATTTATATTTCAAATAAATATAGGTTTTACTCACCTGAATAATATAGAAACAGAGAATACTTTGTTTCTTTTTAACTGCAGTTTGCTCCTTCTTCCCTGGTTTGGTTTTTAACTTCTTTTTTTTACTTTCTGTTTTAATCACCTGAAGGCCTTTGGAATTTATGAAATATGATGTTTTATCTTTTTTTTTCAGGTTTTCAGAAGTTTGTGGAATGAAATAACTAAGGCCATTGATGTTCCTTTATAACAGATTTTTTTTACTGAAGTTTATTAAAACAAGTACAGGTTAAACATGCTGGAAGTAAAGCATTGAATGCAGGTATGTTCTTTGTAGATGCTTGCATTTAATGAAAGTATGTAGTGTTTCATGCTTGTATATTTTCAGCATGCTATTTGACTTGTTTTATATTTTAATAATGTAAGAGTTTGTTTTACTTTATTTTATTTCTTTTGCTTACCCCTTTTAGTTTACTGGTTTGTACATTTTCTTTTTGCAAGTTGTTTAGTTACATTGTTAATTTAAGCATGTTATGTTTTTTTTTTCTTACTGTTTTGTTAACTTGCTTGTTTATTTGTTCATTTATTTATTTGTTTATTCTTTTGTTTAACTATTTGTTTGTTTATTTGTTTGTTTGTTTAGTTGTTTACTTGTTTAATTATTCATAGGATTATTTGTTTATTTGTTTATGATGCGATTTAAATTTTAAAATTTTATCATAACTTACATTAACAAATTTTTTTTTTCTTTTAAAAGTTTTAACTAAAAATACTAACTTTGTTCATATTTTATTCCTTTACTACTTTTCAATTTTTTTATTTCAAAGAGTTTAAAATATATTACTAAATTTTAAATTCAAAATTTTCGGGATGTTACAACATCCCCTCCTTAAGAAAATTTCGTCCTCGAAATTAAAAGAAAGAGAACGTAAACAAATAATATAAGAATTTAGAAATAAGGAAATGACTTACAGATTTAAGTCGAGATGTCAATTCTGCATTTGGGATACGATTTCTTCATATTATCTTCGGTCTCCCAAGTACAGTCCTTTGGATCGCCACTCCATTGTACTTTGACCAGCCTCACAATCTTGTTCCTCAATCGCTTCTCATCACGATCTACAATCTTTATCGGTTCCCTTCTAACTGCCAAGTTGGGAGTGATTTCAAGATCCTGCTGAGCAGCTTCTTCAATAATATCATCTGGATCGTGCACATATTTCCGAAGATTAGAAATATGGAACACATCATGTACGCCAGATAACCAGTTGGGTAACTGCACTCTATATGCTAGAGAACCAATCCTTTCCAGAATAGGAAAAGGACCAATATAACGCGGTGCCAACTTTCCAGTTTTCCCGAATCTCAACACACCCCGCATCGGAGATACTTTTAGAAATACAGAATCTCCAACTTGAAATTCCAAATTTCTCCTTCGACGGTCATAATAGCTCTTCTGACGACTTTGGGCAGTTAATAACTTCTTTCGAATAAATTCTACCTTCTCAGTGGCTTCTTTTATCATATCCGGTCCAAGAACTAGTCTATCACCTGATTCGATCCAACATGTAGGTGATCGACACGGACGACCATATAAAGCTTCGAAAGGAGCCATTTCTAAACTGGCTTGATAGCTGTTATTATATGAGAATTCAACCAGATGCAAATGGTCCTCCCAAGAACCACCAAAATCATGAACACAAGCACGCAGTAGGTCTTCTAAAACTCGGTTAACCCTCTCAGTCTGTCCATCAGATTGCGGATGGTAAGCAGTACTGAAATTTAATTTCGTTCCTAAAGCGTCTTGAAATGCTTCCCAAAATCTACAAGTGAAGATCGGATCACGATCACTCACTATACTGCTGGGAATACCATGGAGGCGAACAATTTCCTTTATATAAATACCTGCCAAGCTTGCCGCAGTACGAGTGGATTTAACTGGAATGAAATGGGCATTCTTGGTTAGACGATCCACAATAACCCAAATCGCTTCATTGCCTTTCCTGGTACGAGGCAATCCATCGATGAAATCCATCGATACTTGATCCCACTTCCATTTCGGTACTTCTAAAGGTTGAAGTAAACCGGCCACTTTCCTTTGGTCGCTCTTGATCTGCTGACAAGTAACACAACGACTTACATAAATAGATATGTCTCTCTTCATCGTTTTCCACCAGAATGTCCTTTTAACATCACGATACATTTTGTTGACTCCGGGATGGATGTTAAATTTGGACTTGTGGCATTCATCCAATACTTCACGTTTCAGTTCTGGAATGTCAGGGACACAAATCCTGCCTTTTAATCTAATGATTTTATTGTCGTCAACTTCAAAACTCGTATCTTCACCATGACGGATTTTCTCATAAATTTGATGAAGGAACTCGTCCCCTTTTTGTTTACTGGCAATTTTCTCAAGAAGAGTAGGAGTGATAACCAGATAAGCAAGAACAGCATATCTTCTGCTTAAAGCGTCTGCAACTACATTGGCCT
Source organism: Allium cepa (assembly GCA_030765085.1). Lineage (NCBI taxonomy): Eukaryota > Viridiplantae > Streptophyta > Magnoliopsida > Asparagales > Amaryllidaceae > Allium > Allium cepa. The sequence continues at coordinate 381,831,874 of CM060938.1, read as the reverse complement.
TTCCGGGTGTATACAGAATATCCAAGTCATAAGATGCCAGAAATTCCAACCAACGTTGTTGTCGCAGATTCAGATCCTTCTGGGAGAAAAGATATTTCAAGTTTTTATGATCGGTGAATAATTCGAATTTTTCACCTATAACAAAGAGAGTTTATTAAGTATATTTCTTTAGCTAATTTCGCAAATTATTTAGAAAGCTGAAAAGATTCTTACCCAGAAGATAATGTCGCCATATTTTCAAAGCGAAAACAACAGCCAAAAGTTCCAAATCGTGCGTTGGGTAGTTCTTCTCATGCGGACGTAATTGTCTACCCGCGTAGGCAACTACCTTTCCATTTTGCATTAATACTGCACCTACCCCTTCACCACTTGCATCAGTATAGACAGATAAGCCTTGGTTCCCGTTAACAATAGTGAGAACAGGAGCAGTGGTTAATCTCTTTTTCAACTCTTGAAAAGCTTCCTCACATTTTGAAGTCCAATCAAATTCTACACCTTTCATTGTTAGCTTAGTCAATGGGCTAGCCAACTTAGAAAAATCTTGAACGAATTTCCGGTAATAGCCTGCTAAACCCAAAAAGCTTCGAACTTCTTTTGGAGTAGTGGGTTGTTTCCAATCAAGAATAGCGGAAATTTTGCTAGGATCTACTGAAATTCCTTCTTCATTAACAATATGGCCAAGGAATTTGACTTCATTGACCCAGAAATGGCATTTGGAAAATTTCGCATATAGAACATTTCTCCTTAAAATTTCTAAGACAATTCTAAGGTGCTCGGCATGCTCATCTTTAGTTTTGGAGAAAATTAAGATGTCATCAATGAATACAAGCACAAATTTATTCAGAACTTCCCGAAACACACGAGTCATGAGATCTACGAAGTATGCTGGAGCATTGGTTAGCCCGAAAGGCATAACCAACCATTCATAGAACATATTAGGACCTCTGAAAGCGGTCAGATGGACACAATCTTCGGCGATTCGTAATTGATGGAATCCTTGGGCTAGATCCATCTTTGAAAAGAAACGAGCGCCGTGCAACTGATCAAATAAATCATCAATCCTGGGCAGTGGAAATTTATTCTTGAGAGTTTGTTTATTTAGATCGCGGTAATCTACACACAATCTCAAAGATCCGTCTGATTTAGCAACAAATACGACGGCTGAGCCCCATTCAGAAACACTGGGTCGAATTAATCCTTTTGCTAGTAGCTCATTAGTTTGATGAACCAATTCAATCTTTTCCCTGGGTGCCATCCTGCGACTTGCGTGAACAACAGGACGAGTATTAGGTACAAGATCAATTCGGAATTCTATTTCTCGATGAGGAGGTAAAGATTTCACTTCTTCGAATACGTCGGAAAAATCCCGAACAACAGGTATAGACTGCAAAGTGGGTTCAAGATTTCCCAAAGTATATATCAGTCTGTCGCTCCTTGGACTTGGATTCTCACAAGAGATTTCAATAAAATTTCCAAGGCTTGTTTTGATTAAAACTGTCCGATTACTACACTCCAATCTAGCATCGTATCTCGTTAACCAGTTCATACCGAGTAAGATTTCAAATTCGTCAAATTCGAGGACATAAAGGTTGATAGGAAATTTATAGCTAGCATATGAAATAGGAACTCTCTTACAATATGAACTAAGATTTGCGGGACCTCCAACCGGATTTTTCACGCAAATAAGATCGTCAGCAAATTTAGTTTCAAGTCCTAGTTCATTTACGGTTTGTTGGGAAATAAAGCTATGTGAAGCTCCCGTATCAAATAAAGCTCTAACAGTTCTATTATTAATAGTAAGGTTACCTTCCAAAACACTTTTCCCTTTGTCAGCTTTTGAAGATGAGGGGTCCTCCTTTATTGCATAGACTTTTGCTACCTGCGCTGGCCTCATCACTGGGCAATCTTTAACTAAATGTCCCGGTTTATGACAATTGTAACATTCTCTAGCTGGTCTCTTCGGTTTTGGACAGTGACTTGAATAGTGGCCTTTCTCTTTGCAGTTGTAACAAGTGACATTTTCTGCTGCGCTTCCCTGAATATTCCTCTTCTTCTCATTGCCTTGCCAAGGTTTCTTGCCTCCGAATTTACGCTTTTTAAAATTCTGACTACCTGAATTACCTTTCTCCACAGTCGCTTCCTGTATATCAAGAGTAGCGTACCTGTAACCCATATCTACTAAATCTGAGAAAGATTCTTTAACATGACCCGTCATTCTTCCATGATATTTCTGGTTCATTCCTCGGATAAACCTTTCGTTTTTCTTCAGAGGTGTATTTAGCAATTCCGGACCAAACCGAGATAGTTCATTGAATTTATTCAAATATTCTTCAAACGACAAACTTCCTTGTTTCAAATCCAGAAATTCCTGATACATTCTAGAAACACCCGCTGATGGCATGTAACGTTTCTCAAACACTTCTTTAAAACGATCCCAAGTGAATTCTTCCTCGGATTCATCTACAATGATGGTTTCCCACCAAGCTGAAGCTTCTCCTTGGAGTTGCCAAGAAGCTATAAGTCTTTTCTGCTCATCCTGCAATTTTAGTCCTTTAAAAATCTTTTCACACGATCTTACCCAAGCTTGAGCGTCAATAATTAACTCTTTGCCAATAAATGGTTTTCCACCAAGCTTTTCAAACTTCTTATATAATTCAGCCAAGTCCGGCTGCTGCTGAATTTCTATTACTGCTTCTGCGGCTGCGGGAATTTGATTTGGTACTGCAGCATTGCCTTGACCCCTCACTCTTCCTCTGCGTCCACTCATTTTCACTATCTGAGATTAGTAAGAAAATTGATTTAGATATGCAGACGAAATATCTTAAGGAATATCAGCAGTAAAAATAACAGACTAAGAAAATTTTAAAGTTTCAATTTTTTATTATACTCATTCTAGGGTATACTTCACCCTATCTCTAATGAGCCATCTAATGTGTTATACCCCGTAGCTAAGTTCTTACTCAACCAACAGCTCTGATACCACTTTGTGAGATCCAGGCTTTTCAACCATCGACAGCAGTCACAACCGGTAGGCTTTTCAACCATCCCAGCCCCACCGTGGCAACAACTGGTATCCCAAACTTGCTTTTACGGCCAGCCTCTCGACTGTCACAGCTTACGCCTAACCAACCCCCTAAAAGAGGATGTGTGGGAGTAAGAGTCTCCCGTTCGCCACCAAACCGCGAAGCGAGAACCCCCCATCACATAGCCCAATAGCTTAACAAGACTGGTGTGAGTAAACAAGACAGTTGTATTTTAAATAAACAAGATTTATAAAAGAATTTTCGGAATGCTTTTAAAAATGGAACTACCATAAGACCTCCCGCCACACACACAATGCAAACGCAGAATTGGAGGAGATTTCTTCTTATGATAGTTAAATATGCTTGATACGAGAAAAGGATTCTTTGATATTATTACTAGTGCATAGTGAAGTAAATCATTTCGAAAGTAGAATATAAATCTTAGCCAGCATAGGTACCATTATATTATGCCTACTATAGCTACCTCCTGAGGAAGCAGGTTCTACAACTAAAACCTTACAAGGCTCGTATTGTTTCTTTGGATTTCCAACAAATGGTCAGGCCAAGGAACTTCCCATTGCCACATGAGAACGCCTCTGGAAGGACGTCCCCGAGAACCAAACCGGATCTCTACCAACACAAGGCCGGGTTACCCCTAACTGGGTAACTACTGACACGAGTATGCCATCTCCCGGTCGTAACCAACCTTTAACCGGGGCCCCAGCAACAAATCACAAAATCATATATATATATATATATATCTGCGATATCCACATAAGTTAAGTATCTGGGCTCCATACCATGATACCACTTCTATCCAGAAGGAAATGTACATACCCTAAGGGGTGCTACCCCCAATAACCTTGCTGCATCTTTCCTGTTTCGACCATTTCGGGGTGTGAGGTCCGACGAAGTCACGTCCACAAAAACATACTTTATACAAAAGTCATGCTTTGGGTCAACAAATGATCAACACAATGATCACTAAGATAGACGATCAAACAAATGATCCTATCACAAATAATCAACACAATGATCATTTCACAGCAACACTCAGCATGTCACATTACCAAATTGGGAATATATCGCTGATAACTTCAACTATATAACCTCTGAGCTCGTACGTCTCAGAGAAGGGTGTTAGGCTAAGAGAATAAATTCTCCGCCACCAATAGAAATATATTTGAAAGAAATCGGCTTTATATCTCAACTTGTAATGTCAGACATACAATCCATACAAGTCTGTTCCGGGCTCGAACAGAACCGAAGGCACTTACAAAGAAGTCCTTGCAATCCGGATATTCACAATCCTGATCGGATTCACCATCACATATGGAGAACTCTATACCGGAGCAACTCGGTGCAGAGTCAATCGACAGGTCATCCTATCGCTCTCGCAAATACCCGGTCTTCAACACCGGTTCTTCAAATGCTATCCAATTCGACGTATCACTATTCGGAATGGGTTATACGACACAAAGGTCGTCTCTCGGTTAAACCGAATAGTGAGCGTTAATTTAAAAACAATGTGGATGTCATTCATAATAATTCACAGGTTCGATGTGGGTTTCGGATAACAAACTGAAATCCGATTCCCTGTCGCATCGAAGTTTAAATGCCGTTTTACAGACAACAGGGTTTTCACATCAATACAGAACGAATCACAATCACAGTGCAATAACATGGCAATATCATCATGCAGAATTTCGAACAGAACAGAGATATCAATGTAAATTAACAACAGTAGTTAATTACTTTCCAATGTGATTTAAATACATGTGCCACTAAATAAATTAAATTCAATGATAAGAATTTGGATAAATAAATTAAATTTTGATTACTCAATTTATTGTTTCAAAATTTACAAATTCTTACTTACAAATTTATTTAAACACTTAATTTGTTCATCAATCAATTTAATTACAAGTTTGTAAATCATTCTTAAAATTTAAAATCATTGATTTATGACAATTATTTACTTTAATTATCATTTTAAACTACAATTCAATTAGATCTCAATTGAATATATTGATTTATTATTCCTTAATAAATTATTTTAATGTAACTATCAAATTTTGAATCAATCAATTTAAATTATCAACTTAATGATTTTTTTTAAATTTACAACTTTAATTTTAATTGCTTTTATTTATTTAATATTATTAATTAAAAAGTAATTTTAAATCATAAATTATTTAATTATAGAGTTAACAGAATTCTAAAACATTGTTAATTAATTTAACTCAAAATAAGTCAACAAATCCACCTTTGTTTAACTTGCCAATGCCAAAGTCTTATGTAACATTTGTTAACTTGAAATTTGGGCTTAGCCCAAACACGCAAGCAAGCCCATTTAAACAAAGTTCTTCAGCCTTTCTTCCCTGTGTCATCTCCTTTACCTCTCGTTCTCTCTTCTCTTTTTTTTTTTTTTACTTTATGCTGAAGTAACTAAATCACGGTCCAAACCAATTGGAACAGATCGATTTAATATACACGAGCCAGAAGCGACAACCCAATCCTTTCGAGAACGACTCGAAGACAAATTAGAGTTCCTCCGATACTTCATCCCCTTCTCGAGTCAGACGTGCACGTGCACGTGTCCCAACGCCACCGCCCTCAGATGATCGTCGCGATGATGCTCCACGACCCCACGAACTCCCTCGAACACAAAATCGTACCCAGTTTCCATGGAAACCCATTGAGTCGAAATCGAGCTAAAAACTCGATCAAACATTGTAGCCTTTGCCAGAACTTTGCCCCTCCCCATCGCCTCCGCTCTCGAAACCACCAGCCACCTTCACCGAAACCGCTTCACACCTTCCCACTACCTTTCCCCCACTCGCGATCCCTTCCGATGATCACCTGAGGACCCGCGAACCCCAAAAACATCACATGAACTGAAGCACCATTAAACCCTAAATCTAACTCGTACTCCCAATTCACGCTATAGAAAAATAAATTTGTATTTTTCCCAACATTCTTGAGTATTAAACTAGCTCCATGCAAAATTGCAGCATTCAAGAATCTTTCGATCATCAGGAATCGATTTAAAAGCCACTTTTGTTATAATATGAACTGCTCCTAAATTACTGAATTAAAAATCATCATCACTGTTTTGAAAATCATATTTTCATATGTTCGTTTAAATTATAACATCAATTCCATGATTTAAAATGCTTGAATTTAACTTATAATCTTGTTTTTACTGTAATATTCATATTACAGAGCCAAAGTTTTTATTTCAAGCTTAAAAATTTAAACTGTGAGTCAAGTATGCACACAACCTATTTTGTTTTTAAGTATCTAAGTTAAATGAAGTTCATTTGAAAATAATCTTCTCTTTTTTTTAACTAGCTCTGAGATATGAACATTAAAGAACAGAGCATACTTATGTTTTCCAGTAACACAGAACAATATGCAGAGCAATAATTTCTGTTTATATATAACAACACACATATTCAAGGATTAAGTATTTATATTTCAAATAAATATAGGTTTTACTCACCTGAATAATATAGAAACAGAGAATACTTTGTTTCTTTTTAATTGCAGTTTGCTCCTTCTTCCCTGGTTTGGTTTTTAACTTCTTTTTTTTACTTTCTGTTTTAATCACCTGAAGGCCTTTGGAATTTATGAAATATGATGTTTTATCTTTTTTTTTCAGGTTTTCAGAAGTTTGTGGAATGAAATAACTAAGGCCATTGATGTTCCTTTATAACAGATTTTTTTTACTGAAGTTTATTAAAACAAGTACAGGTTAAACATGCTGGAAGTAAAGCATTGAATGCAGGTATGTTCTTTGTAGATGCTTGCATTTAATGAAAGTATGTAGTGTTTCATGCTTGTATATTTTCAGCATGCTATTTGACTTGTTTTATATTTTAATAATGTAAGAGTTTGTTTTACTTTATTTTATTTCTTTTGCTTACCCCTTTTAGTTTACTGGTTTGTACATTTTCTTTTTGCAAGTTGTTTAGTTACATTGTTAATTTAAGCATGTTATGTTTTTTTTTCTTACTGTTTTGTTAACTTGCTTGTTTATTTGTTCATTTATTTATTTGTTTATTCTTTTGTTTAACTATTTGTTTGTTTATTTGTTTGTTTGTTTAGTTGTTTACTTGTTTAATTATTCATAGGATTATTTGTTTATTTGTTTATGATGCGATTTAAATTTTAAAATTTTATCATAACTTACATTAACAAATTTTTTTTTTTTTTATTTCTTTTAAAAGTTTTAACTAAAAATACTAACTTTGTTCATATTTTATTCCTTTACTACTTTTCAATTTTTTTATTTCAAAGAGTTTAAAATATATTACTAAATTTTAAATTCAAAATTTTCGGGATGTTACAGAAATGTTTTGAATGTGATATTTCAAATAGAATTAAAACGATCTAACGATGTTTTAAAAGGTGTTGAGATTCGAAACCATAGATTTCAACATTCATTGTTGAAATAGATGTTTCGTGAAATAAAAGGAAATGGTGGACTATAACACTGTTGTTATAGTAAATGATTTCCGAAAGGAAATGTTTAGAATAATATTGGGATTTATATATCTATTTTAATTTCGAATCCCTATACTAGTGATTTTGGGTTGTTGTAACGATGTTTTACGCAACATTCGTTTTGGCCCAAATAAAAATGTTTAAGAGAATGATTTCCCTTAAAGAATGAAATATATACTTAATTCGATTTAAGTATATTGAATATTTTCAAAGGTTGAAAATAAAAAGATTTGTCGATTACTTATTTTTAATAAGTATGGAAATGTTTTCCAATATGAAGTGAATATTTAGAATTTATCTTTTGAAGATAAATTGAAATGGATAGTTGAAATTGTATATGCATGATATTTTGAAATATAAATTCATTATGGAATTTATATGTGAAAGTGGAACTTGTTAAAAATAAATATTGATTTATTTTTGAAGTGTTGAAATTATATATCTAGTAAAGATATTTTGGAAAATAAATAATTTGGAAAATTATTTGGAATCTGGTGATGTGTGCATATCCAGTGATAGTTCAATAACCGACTATCAGTATTTCCCTTTGAATGGGTATTTGATGTGAATTGATTGAATTTGAATGCACACTTATTTTTGAATAAGCGCTCACTATTCGGGTTAACCGGGAAAGGACCATGGGGTCGTATAACCCACTCCGAATATGTGATACGTCGTTATGAATCGCATTTGAAGATCGGTGTTGAAGACCGGATATTTGCGAAAGCGATAGGATGACCTGTCGATTGTCTCTGCACTGAGTTGCAACGGTATAGAGACTCCCTAAGTGATGGGAAATCCGATCAGGATTGTGAATATCCGGATTGCAAGGACTTCTTTGTAAGTGCCTTCGGTTTTGTTCGATCCCGGAACAGACTTGTATGGATTGTATACCTGACATTACAAGTTGAGATATAAAGCCGATTTCTTTCAAATATATTTCTGTTGGTGGCGGAGAATTTATTCTTTGCTTAACACCCTTCTTTGAGACGTATGTGCTCAAAGGTTATATAGTTGAAGTTATCAGCAATATATTCCCAGTTTGGTAATGTGACATGCTGAGTGATGCTGAAATGATCATTGTGTTGATTATTTGTGATAGGATCATTTATTTGATCGTCTATCTTAGTGATCATTGTGTTGATCATTTGTTGACCCAAAGCATGACTTTTGTATAAAGTATGTTTTTGTGGACGTGAATTCGTCGAGCCTCACATCCCGGAAATGGTCAAAACAGGAAAGATGCAGCAAGGTTATGAGGGGTAGCGCCCTTTAGGATATGTGAATTTCCTTCTGGAAAAGGGTGGTATCATGGTATGGAGCCCAGATACTTACTCATGTTGAAAACACTTTGTTATGATTGTGTGAATTGATTACGAGCGCTCGGTGATAAAGGTCCCAAAGGACCGGGGGATGGCATATTCGGTCAGTTGTTACTCAGTTAGGAGTAACCCGGCCTTGTGTTGGTAGAGATCCGGTTTGGTTCTCGGGGATGTCCATCCAGAGGCATTCTCATGTGGCAATGGGAAGTTCCTTGGCCTGACCATTTGTTGGAAATCCAATTCCCAATACGAAACTTGTACGGTATTAGTTGTAGAACCTGCTATTCACTTATGGTGGTCACCACTGTTTGGATAGTAGCTATAGTAGGCATACGATAATGGTCGTATGTTGGCTAAGATTTATATCTTTATTTTCGAAATGATTTTCCTCTACACTATGCACTAATAATAATATCAAATATTATTTTAAATGCGTATCAAGCATCTTTGACTATCATAAGGAGAAATCTCCTCCGATTCTGCGTTTGCATGTGTGTGTGTGCGGGAGGCCTTATGGTAGTCTCATTTTTGAAAGCATTGCGAATTGATTTAAAAATATTCCTCTATTTTGATTTTAAAGATAAATAAACTATTTTGAGTTCTCACACCAGTCACATGACTGACTCGGAGTTTATTGTTTTCCTTCCTAAACTCTGGGTGCCCACCAATTTCCACACGGGCAGTTAAGAGTTAGGTTTATCAGGATATTCTGGATATTCTGGAGTTGCTGGAGGCAAGCTGGATGGCATGGCGTATTACTAGTTTATATAGTATTTCTTTTTCCGCTGTTTGTTGATGTATGTTGTTGTACACTCTGATGATATGATGTGATGTAATATGATGATAATGTAATAACTGATATAGTCCTTTGTTTAAAGATTATTCATTTATTATTATATGTTGTTCCGCTGCGAATTGTGAGATTCTGTTGTTGTTCTGTTGTTTCCGTTCTGTCCCGTTCTTATTTCCTTTCTGTTCTATTTTTTAAAATTCTTCTATCTTCTCTTATCAAATTTTCTATTTTTCTATCTTCCTCTCCCTCTATTTTCTATCTTCTTATCTCTTCTTCTCTCTTTTTCTTTTCTTAAATTCTTTTTAAAACCCATAACATCTCGGTTTTCGGCCTTTGATTTCTCGGCAGTCGACGAAGTGAGTGTCGATGTCGGATTTTCGAAGAACGAAAATTTTCGGGGCGTTACAATTCCCCTGTCTAGATGTCCCTTTTTATTCGGCTTAGTGGGCAGTTGGTCTGCAGCCAACTGCGGGGTTTATCTTATTCGGGACTGTTCAGTAAGGAATGGTTCCGGCCTTGTGTTGCAGGGGATGAAGGGAGTAATCCTCGGTACGTTGATCTAGGCCACGTACTGTGACGGGCGGTACCCCAGTAGCCCTACCATTGTATGGAATCCAAAATCCAATAAGTGCCTACGGTTTTGATTGTATTGCCCACTTTTGTGGCTAGTAGCTGGAATTTAATGAATGTAACAATTTCGGCTATTTTCTATTTACTTGAAAACCCTAGACCTATTATAATATCACTGGATTTCCTATCAAATGTTTTGGTTAGCGTAAGGTAAAAACTTTTCCATGTTTATGTGTGGGAAGTCTTACGTGATACCTTTTGTTTTTCAAAAGATTTTTCAAAATTAAGCAACTTTAACCTGTTACTCATACCAGACCCATGTCTGACCCGAAGTTTATTTTTGTTTTTCATAAACTCTCGGGTACCCAAATTTTTACGGGTAGCCAAGGGATTCAGGTTTAGCTTTGACGAATTTTGGAGGAGCAATGGAGCAGGAGGCTTCAGCGTTTTAGATAGATATATATAGTTCCGCTGTGTGGTATCTCTGTGATGTATTGTGTATTGTGTTGTATTAACTAGACAGGTGTTTATAACTGTCTAGTATGTGATGTACTATATGTATCACTCTGATTGATGTTATATATATTATGTAAATACTTATGTGATTAATATAATTTATTCGTTCCGTTGTGAGATTCTGATGTTGTTGTTCTTTCTTCTCTATCTTTTCTATTTTCTTACCTCTTTCTTTCTTATTAACGATGCTTCTTCCTGGGAGTAGGAAGTGGGGTCGTTACAAGATTTCAAAAGGATTCATACAATTAATCAAACACTATTCACCCCCTCCTTTAGTGTTAATTCTGCCTTAAGATACGTGGTCTGCATTTCCTACTTTTGGTATCGGAGCATTGATTTTCAAAGTTAATATAATTTGAATTTCGAAAAAGTTTTAAATGGTAATTTTTGAAAATTTTGTAAACACTAGTTCAAAACTGTTCATATCATCACTGTTTCATAAGGCTGCATATTGTTATTATAGAAAGTCAAGTTATCTACCAAATTGATGTGTTATTCAGGAACGGATGTGTTATATGGCTTTTAATAAATCAACACGGACAAATGGTGCAAATCAAGAAAAATAAATGGATACTTGATAGTGGATGTTCGAGACACATGACGGGCAATCTGGAGATACTGAATGAAATAATTTATGAAGATGGAGGAATGGTCAACTTTGGAGAAAACTCAAAAGGATTTGTGATTGGCATCGACAATGTCGGTAACTTTAAAACTCCTACTATTTCTGATGTTTTGTTATTTAGGAATCTAAAATGCAATTTACTTAGCATAAGTCAACTATGTGATAAGGGGTACAAAATTATATTTGGAAAGGACAAGTGTCACATCGAAGGTAATAAATCAATATTACCTTCGAAGGAATTAGGAAGAAAAATATTATATTCTCAGTATGAAAATCGCATATGATAAACTATGTCTTTTGGCTAATACAAGTGACCTTTGGATTTGGTATAAAAGATGTGGGCATTTGAATTCCAAACTTTTATCTAGACTATCAAAACTTGGTTGAGTAAGAGGTCTCCCTAAAATGGATTTTAAAAGATAGTATATGTGATACTTGTCAATTAAGAAAACTTAAAAGAGTTAATTTAAATTGAAAGATATGATTTTAACTTCAAAACCTCTTGAGTTATTTCATTTAGGTTTATTTGGTCCATCTCAAATTCAGTCGATAAGTTATTGTAAATATATTTTTTGTAATTGTAGATGATTATTCTAAATTTACATGGACAATTTTTCTAAAACATAAAAGTGATGCTTTTGATTTATTTAAAACTTTTGCAAAAAGAATTCAAAATCAACTTTCTTCAAAAATCAAAACTATTTTCAGTGATCACAGTGGAGAATATGAGAATGAAAATTTTGAGAATATTTGTAATAAAAAAGGAATAACTCATAATTTTCCCATTCCAAGAATTCCACAACAAAACGGAGTAGTAGAGCGTAGAAATAAGACGATTTAAGAGTGCAAGAACTATGATTTCAAATAGTTAATTACCAAGAAATTTTTGGGATGAAGCAGTCGCTACAGCTTGTTACATTCGAATAGGATTTTAATCAAACCTTTAACTAATAAAACACCATATGAACTTCTCTCCAATAAGAAACCTAAGGTAACTTATTTTAGAGTTTTTGGAAGGAAATGTTTCATTCTAAATACAAAGGGAAATTTAGATAAATTTGATCCTAAATCCGAAAAAGGAATCTTTATCGGATATTCTAATAGAAATTAAGCATACAGAGCTTTCAATTTAAAAACTAACATCATTGAAGAAATAATGCATGTATATTTTGATGAAATTTCAAAGATTTTATTCAAACAAGTGATGAAGGTGATTCTGTTACCTTACATAATGAATCAAATGAAACAAATTGTGAAACTGTTCATCCTAATAAAAGGATCAGCCTTTTAAAAGATCATCCTGTAGAAAATATACTAGGAAATATTGAATCTGTTGTTAGAACTAGAAAACCAAACAAGATGAGTAATCTAGCCTTTATATCAACTATTGAACCCAAAAATCCAAAGGAAGCATCATTTGATGATTCATGGATTCTTGCGATGCAAGAAGAACTAAATCAATTCACCAGAAATGATGTATGGGAACTTGTTCCTAGACCTAAAGACAAAACTATAATAGGAACAAAATGTGTTTATAAAATAAAATGAATGAACAAGGTGATGTTGTTAGAAATAAAGCTCGGTTAGTCGTGCAAGGTTATTGTCAAGAGGAAGGAATAGCCTATGATGATGCACCCATAGCAAGATTAGAAGCCGTTAGAATTCTACTTGCTTTCGTAAACCACAACAATTTCAAGTTATTTCAAATGGATGTAAAAAGTGCATTTTTAAATGTTTTTGTTAAAGAAGATGTTTATGTTGAACAACCCCTACTCTCTGATGATGAAAAGTTCCAGAATCATGTTTACAAATTAAAGAAAGCTTTATATGGTCTAAAACAAGCTCCTAGAGCCTGGTATGACAGACTAAGATCTTACTTATTATAATCAAATTTTGAAATAGGTAAAATATATAATACTCTTTATCTTAAAAGAAACAAAAATGATATCCAATTAGTATAGATTTATATAGATGATATAATTTTTGGATCAACAAATAATGAAATGACGAAGAGTTTTCTGAAATAATGAGAAAAGAATTTGAGATGAGTCATATGGGTGAACTTACTTTCTTTTTAGGATTGCAAATAAAACAATTAGATAGTGGTATTTTCATTAGTCAAGAAAAGTATGCCAGGAATCTAATTAATAAGTTTGGTATGATCACTACGAGTGGAAAACCCACTCCTTTGGCAACTAATGAAGCCTTGAATAAAGAAGACATGTTAAAAGATGTCGATCAAAAACTATACCGAGGAATGATTGGATCGCTACTCTTTATAATTTTGAGCAGGTCTGGTATGATGCATAGCGTTTGTCTCTGTGCAAGATACTAACCTCAACCCAAAGTGACCCATTTAAAAGTTGTTAAATGTATCCTAAGATATGTCAAAAACTCTTTAGACTATGGCCTATTTTACCTTAAAATGATTCATTTGATTTAATCTCATATTGTGATGCTGATTATGCTAGTTGTAAATCGGACCGAAAAAGTACAAGTGGAACTTGTCACTTTAGGACATTCTATGGTTTCTTGGTTTAGTAAAAAGAAAAATAATGTCTTACTATCAACAACTGAAGCAGAATATATCTCTGCTGCTTTGGCTTGTTCTCACGTTATCTATATGCAACAAACCCAAAATGATTTTGGATTGAATATTTCAAAATCACCAATTTATCGTGACAATACAAGTGCAATAAATTTATCCAAAAATTCTACTCATCATGCCAGAACCAAACATATTGATATCAGACATCATTTTCTCAGAGATAATATAAGTAAAGAGATTATTTCTCTTGAATTTGTCAACACTGAGAATTAAATAGCTGATATTCTGATCAAACCCTTGAATCAATCAATCTTCACTAAATTAAGAAGAGAACTAGGTATTTGCTGTACAACTGAGAAATAGAATATAGATATAGTAACATATATATTTAAATAAAGAAAGAAAAATAAAATTTTCAAAATTTCCACAAGGATGTCGACATCCCCTAACCCCTATGTCGACATACAACAGCCAAATCTAAATTTTGATTTTCGCTCTAAAATCAGTTTGGTGGTTACAAAAATCACAATATTTCAAATTCTTCTGCCTTCTCTCTTTATTTTCTCTGTAATAAACTTCTGAAAATATAAAATAATGGCCTCCTCATCAAAATCAACCAAAATGCGACCTTTTCTTTCCCTTCTCCTAATTCTAGTCCATTTCAAAGAACTACACTAGCCCGAGTCATGAGGATAGAGGAAACTTTGAAGGACCCTCTGCAAATTATGACTGAGTTGCAAGTCACTCAAATAAGGATGGCGAAGGAACAAGAGAAACAGGGCAAAATCCTCATAAATTTGTAAAAATTTATATTGGAAAATCAGTGGACCCGATCGTGATTGATGATGACTCCTCTAACATTCATATTCATAATCTATTAGAGGAAGGCGACGATGAAGAAGAAGAAGAAGTGCAAATGGACAAAGACGATATAGTTATTTGCGTTGGAGAAGTCTGTTTTGATAAAGATGGTAATTTGGTCGAACAATGTGGAATCTTTTGTCTCCATTACCCAAATTGTTCGATTCACAAGTCACTAATTATCAAAGACTCTCATTAGATTGTTTTAAGTTAATATTTTTATATATTGTGTGTATTTGTATATATTTGTATATATCTTTGTGATATAACAACACACACACATATATATAATAAAATTTATGTTTTGCTTAATTATACTTCATTATTAGTATTTAGTTCCATGAGTATTAATTTAAGAGGGAGTTATGTTGTTTAGGATTAGTTTTTGTTGATGACAAAGGGGGAGAATTATAAAATAGGATAGGATAGTTAGGCTGTTAGTTAGGCTTAGATTAAGAGGGAATTAGTAGATAAAGGGGACTTGTTAGAATAAGGGTGAGTCGGAGTAGAATCAGAGTTTGGTGGAGTAGATTTTATAAACAAAGGTTGTCATCATCAAAAGGGGGAGATTGTTAGTTCCTGAGATGATGGTTTTGATGACAAAAACCTTAGGACTTGTTATAAAATACAAATACTAATATTCTTGTCTAGATATATATATGTATATGCAGGCATTGAAGAATGAGGATTGTATATTATAAAGATTCAAGACTGAGTATAGAGATTCAAGACTAACGAATTCAAGATTAAAGAAACCAAGATAGAAGACTCATGGGTATCAAGAGTTCAAGATTTCAGGAGTTCAAGATATCAAGATAAGTAATAGTGTCTAGATTTATGTTAAAGTTTCATAATAGCACTAAATCTTTATTTGGATTTTAATTATGGAATGGAATCCACCTTCTAGCTTTAATTGTAGGATGGAAACCACGACCTCTTTAGTGGGATGGAACCCACGACCTTCTCTAGTGG
This sequence comes from Allium cepa, assembly GCA_030765085.1. Taxonomy (NCBI): domain Eukaryota; kingdom Viridiplantae; phylum Streptophyta; class Magnoliopsida; order Asparagales; family Amaryllidaceae; genus Allium; species Allium cepa. Next base: position 381,816,135 of record CM060938.1, on the reverse strand, counting down.
AATGGAATCCATGAAATTTTCAAAATGATTTATTTTAAATATTTTCAAATTTTTTTTAAAAGTCATCTCTCTCAACTTAAATTTTTTAGCCTTAAGCTGTTTTTATTATCTTTTATATTCAAAATCATCTCTTGTTTTTTAACCTATCTTCTGGTTTTAATATTATAAGCTTTAAACCTCAAAAATATAATCTATACTTAGTTTTTAATATTACTTTTATATTATAGATTATATATTTTTAAGATTACCTTTTAATTCTCTTTTATAAGTTTAAACTATATTCAAAAAAGTTTATAAACTTTAGAAATTATTTTGATAAGTTTTAGAAACAAAATCTATTTTAAAAAAAAAAATCAATTTTCAAAATATACATAGGCATGTCGACATACCCCATCCCCCCATGTCGACATGGTAGCAGTAGAAATTCAAATTTCAAATTTTCAAATGAAGTTTTTATTCGTCATAACCTTTCATGAATGGACATGATTGTTGTTCTTCTATAAATACTAGTTATTTTCAATGAATTTTAAGTTAGTTTTTGTTCATTTCTTCACTCCTTCTTCTCTACTCAAATATTCTCTTATATTTTAACAAAACTCTACCTAAATCCTAAGTGAATCAAACTTGATCATCTCTAGTTTAATTCTCTGCCATTATCTCTCAAAGATCTCAGTGCTATTCAGAGTTATAGGATCATTTCTGATCAAAGAGTTGTATGGAGCCCTCTATCTATCAAAGTGACATTGGAAATTGTGTAATTATAGCCTGTAAATCAATTGGGTGAGATTGTAGCTTGTAAATCAATTAATTGATCTTGTTGCCTTGTTAAATCAAGAGAGTATGCCTTGGACTCGAAGAAATGAGGGTGTATCCTATGGCCTTGAAAGTGAGGTTGTAATATTGACATTATATTTGAAAATAAATCTGCACAAGAAATTGTGTGGGACTGGATGTATGGTAACTCCGACCAGTATAAAATTCCAGTGTGTTCTTTTCTTTACTGCTTTTTATTTACTATTTGCATTTGTGTCTGATTCTGTGATTGTTTCTGTATTTTTGAATTGCATCTGTCTGTGTTGAATTTGAAAACATTTCAAAAAGATTCATAAAATTAATTAAACATTATTCACCCTCCCTCTAGTGTTAATTCTTCCTTAAGATTCGTAATTCGCATTTCCTACAAGGAACAACATATAATATATAACATAGGATTATACATAGTCACTGCTATCATAAAACATCAGAGTCATAATAGTACAAGCTCCATACTAGAACAATTATAACTACTTGTACTTGCATCACAAGTCCAAAATACATATATATACATACATAGCGGAAATAGATAGTAGCTAGCTATCGGGGAAGCCACCTGCTCCAGCTCCTCCAGAATGCTATCGTGAGAAATCTAGATCACTTGGTTACTCATAAAAATTTGAGTATCCAAGAGTTTTAGGAAAGGAAAATAAAACTCCGGGTCGGATATGGGTCTAGTGTGAGTAAACTCAAACAACTTAATTCTTACTTTTATAAAACAATTTAAAAATCAAAGGTATCTCGTAAGACCACGCCGCACATAAACACAGACGGGTTTTTGCCTTACGATAACCAAAATACTTTGTATTGAAATTCAATGATATTATAATAATGTCTAGGGTTTTCATGTAAGATAGGACACAGTTAAAATGCTTTCATCTCACATTTTAACATACTTGGCACAACTAATTCCATACGACACTTATTGGATAATGGATTCCATACATGATCAGGTAAGGAACTATCTTCTGAAGATGTACCTCTAGATAAAATACACCTGGGGTCTGACAAGAACATCTTGTACCCCTACTACACAGAACCATCCTACCACTTGACTAGTAGTACCGAATACATCACCACCACAGGTGGAATCAGCAACCGTACCGGAGCATACAAAAAATGGGTCAAATATCAATTCTAGATACGGTGGTGACATGCCCTTATGGGAGCGACCCGCACATCCCTACTACATACCTTGTTTTGGTCATTTTTGGTTGATGAGGCCTGATGCTATGTTTACCTTTTCTAGAGCACTGCCACTTAGAATGCTATATTGGCTTCCAGATGTTGACACAATGTCAGCAGTCATCCATACAAGTCCTTCAAGAGATGAACGAACCGAACGAACTATTTCCACTACACTCATTTTGGATTCATCCTCAGAGTTAGTAGAAAATAGACCTTGCACTTTAAATCTTGAATCTTGATCGTGACTTCAATACTTCCAATTTGAATATTTACGTTGGTTTGAAGTGGTTTACGGATAACAGCTTGGCATACGAACCTGGTCTCTTCAAACCAACTTTCGATAATTTAAAAAGGTCAAGTTATTGATAGTAAACAACTTCACTATCAGGTGGGAGATTAACATATGGAAATACATTCGCTTAATTAAATTAACCTCCTTATGTTTATCACAATTTTGATTTCCAACATTCTTGCTAAACACCAGTTACTTACTTTCATAAATGAGTCAATGTTTTCAATCTTTCTTTAATTCGTTCGATTATTTAGTGATCCAGACAAGAGATCATTTGGTTTGGAATCAATACACCTTGAGAAGAATATTGGTTTAAAAACACATTCAGTTTAATTTAAAATCGCCTTTGGAAAAGATTTAATTAAATAAATAAATAAGTTTAAACCGTAATTAAATCTTAATTAATCCAAATTAAATCAAGATTAAATCATAATTAAAATCTAATTAGACTTATTGAACTTAGATAGGCCATAATTAACTTCCTAATGCATCTTGATCAAGGTTAAATCAAATCATTATTAGTTAAACCTTAATTAATTAAAATATTAATTAAATAATCACTTGATTAAATAATAACTAATTAACTTAATTAAATAATTATTAAACATTAATTACTTCTTAACCATTTTAAATACTAACTAAAAACTTAATTAATCAATAGTAGTCATTAACTTACTTAAGTGATGATCCATTACTAATTACCTTCTTAATTACTAACTAAGGCTAATTAACTTTTTATTTAACAAATTAATTTTATTTAACTAATTAATTAAATAATTCTTTAAATAATTAGATTAAAAAACTTAATTAGTTTTTAATTTCTAATTAAGTTTATTTTGAGAACTTTTACAAAACAACTTCAAGTTAAAACTACTTGAAACTAAAATCGATAAATTTCGTCGAACTGCATCCATAACGACTATCGCTATGGGCAGTTTGCTCTAACATATTCTTAACGAACCACTTCACAACCCCTTACTTTTTTTTCATGGTTGAAACATTCTTTGGAAGATTTAAAAAAAAACTTTTGAAACTAAAGCTACAAATTTTAATCCATTTCAAAATTTTAAACTTCGAAAAACAACTTCGGTTCCAACTAGATCTCAAATCCGTCGCAACTACACAAAGTAGATAACTTTGTTTACCAAAACTCATGCCACAGCTCATGTTTTAAAATCAACACATTGCTAACACAACCCATCTTCATCATAGGTGGCAATCGTACATCCATGTATACATGTTCACTAACTTTACAATACAAGATCGATTTCCATAACCAAATCAAGTTATATTAAATCATCCAAATCGTAATCAAAACTCACGGCTACCATTCAACTTCTACACTATATTATCACTATAATAATGACTTAATAATAAAGTGAAAATCTTTACCAAAACAAAGTAGTTTGCTCACCGAAAGCTTTACAAATCTCAAAGTAATTTCCATTAGAACTTTGATATATGCTAGCACTTGGTCCTAACTTGCAAACATGAAGCTTTTGGATGCCTAAACACCTATATTAGGCTCAGTCATGGTCATATTTGGGCTTATCCTGATGTGTTTTTTTGGTGGAAGGGGACTTGATTTTGGAAGAGGAAGTGTAGAGATGGATGTAGAATTGTTTTAGTGAGCTAAAAAGAAGAGTTTGAGTGGAAAACCATGATTTTTTATTACTTTTACAAACTATGGAGGCCATGAATATTTTGGAAAGGTAGTTTTATATAGTGAAGAGGAGAAAGCAAATGAGAATGTGTGTGTGGATGTATATTTATAGGCAAAAAGATTTGAAGAGAATTACTAAACTATCCCTTATTGATTTAACATAATATGTCATGATATTGGAAAAGTAACATCACCTTCCTACCCCTCTCTCTTGTCACATTTCTCCTCCTTCTCTAGTCAAATCCATAAGATCATGATGAGTAATAATGTCTAATTATGAAAATATTAAGATATGACAACACTTAATAGTATACATTTATATATAATGTTTATTAGTTTTAAAGTTATGAATTGTCACATCACTTATTAATTATAATTAACATAAGATAATCTATTCCTAACTGTATTATTATTTATTTAATTATCTACAATATATGTGTACATATGGTGCACAATGACGAACAACTTCCCGAAAACTTTTCGTTGTCGAAAGATCGAAATTTCGACAAACGTTCTTTGGTCACATTTTCTACTTTTCTATGAACTATTTAATCCGGTTGACAAATTTAAAAATGATTTTCCCCTTATTATTAATTAATTACAATGGTTTTATTTATTTATAAAAATCTATTTATTGACTATATAAAATATATATAATTGCCTAGTTAAAATGATCAAATCATGGTCGTTACATTATGCTAAACTTGGAGGGAAGCCATTTATTAGAACTGAGGATGCCATCGAGAAGGAGAATTGGTTGCTACACAGAGAAAGGATTTTTGCTGACTTAAGGCTCAATGATGAGCATAAGAGGAGGCTTGCTTCTAGTCAGCTTCAAGAAGCAGCTTTATTTTAGTGGAATGGTGTAACGGCTAGTGTGGATGAGGAGACAATGACATGGGCAGAGTTTAAGGAGAGGTTCCAAGAGAGGTTCTTGTCGGTGATAGCACGGTCTGTTTTGATCTAGAAGTTTGCTGAGTTAAAGCAAGGAGAAATGCCTGTTTTGGAGTATGCTAGCGGGTTTGAAGAGTTGGCTAGATATGGTTATTCCACTGTTGATACAGTATGAAGAGGAATGAGAAGTTCATAACGGGGTTAAAGCCTGAGTTAGCTAGGGCTACCTTACTGCGTATTAGAGATCCTTGTGATGTGGTAGTGGAGAGGGCATTAAGACATGAAGAGATGCTTTCTTGTCTAGAGAAGAGTAAGGCAATGGAGGTCCAGGTTGGCCATGGTTAGAAGAGGAAGTTCTTTCGCAAGAAGGGTGCTCAGAAAGGTGCAGCAGTGAAGAAAGGGAAGTCTAAATTGGTTTGTTTTAAGTGCAATAAGAAGGGGCATTTTGCTAATAAATTTCGTATTGGAAAGGCTAAAGAAGAGATCGGAAAGAAGAATATTAGGTGCTTTAATTGCGATCAGATTGGCCAGTATAAGAATCAATGCAAAGAGCCCGGTAAGGATGGGAAGGACAAAGTGTATGCATTGGAGCCTGCTATTTCGAAGCCAATAGTGCAGGAGAAAGGAAAGACAGTTTTGGGAGGCACGCTTTAGATCCATGGTATGCCTATTAGCGTTATGTTTGATACTGGCACATCACATTCTTTTATATCTCGATGTTTAGCAGATAAGCTTAACTCGAACCCTCATATTTAGTTACCTCCTTAAGGGTTGCAAATGTGATAGGAGGATATGTGACACTTGGGATGAAGTGTGACCACTTAGAGTTTGATTTGTTAGGTTGTACCTTTGTTTGCTGTTTGCATGTATTGGACTTTGTAGGGATCGAAATTATATTGGATATGGATTAGTTAAGTAGTATGATGCTAGGATATTTTACCATGGTAATATCATCCAGACACCCTGATTGTAGTGATCGGATTGTATATACCGTAGAAAGCCCTAGTTGTGAGGTGCATGCTTTGTTTGGTGCAATGGAGTTTGAAGACGAGTTGAATCGAGTTTTCGTGGTTAGAGAATTCGCAGATGTCTTCCAATCGCTAATAAGATTGCCACCAAAACGAGCCACTGAGTTTCAAAAATATTTGGTGCTTGGAACAGAACAAGTTAGTAGATGTAACGACCTATAGACTTTTGATAATTGTATTTGTTAATTTAATAAGATTTTAGTAATTTAATATTGAAGAAATAAAAATCTGTAATTTAATAATGAAATGAGCACGAAAATAAAGTGTAATAGATGTTAATGTAAGTTGATTATTAACAATGTGTATGAAATTCCAATTCATTGTAATTTAAATGATATGCTTGGTTATAAATTTAATATAAGAAAATAGAAGTAAATATTGAATTAACCAAGGAAATAATACATTGATTTATAGTTATTGAACGAGATTTGTGTTATAAACTAATGGTAACATTTGTTGTAAGTAATAAACTGATAAATGAAATTGAAAAGTGAGCAGTGACAATTTTGTAAGTTACCTATGTATCTAGTCCATTAAATTAAATTTGAAATTTGTTTGTGATTAAAATGAAGTTAAATATTACATTATTTGAAATTAGGATAAAATGGGGAAATATTAATGTAGTGAATATAAGCCAATGTTAATCATACTATAAGCTGAAATCGATTGAATAATAAATGGAAAGCAAAATAAATTGAATTATTGGAAATGTAATCTATAATCTATAAATATAGTGAAATTGAAATTTAGAACTTTGGAATTGGTGAAATATGCAACATTAAATTTGTTATTAAGGGTTATAAATTACCGAGCAAATCCCAAGTGATAGAAATGGAAAATTATTAAATTTGAATTAAAAAGGACATAATTAATTTAATATTATTTTATTTAATTTACTGAAATATAGCCATTTTGGTCACTTACTCGGATTTTGACGAAACCAATTTCATCGGATTCGTAACGGTGAATTATTGTAGGATTTCAAGTTTCATAACTATCGGGCTTGTCGTTTGATCGTACGGGCTCGAAACGCCTAGAAATCAATTAAATTGAAATCATTTTGAAATAAGCTGAATTTTAGCATAACTTCATCATATTATGGAATTTGGACTTGAAACCTATTCCATTGAATTTGAAATGATCAAAAACATTGATTTCGATATATGGGTTGACACATTTTCCTTCCGGAGACAGAACGGACTTTTTGGGTCATTATCGATCAACTCTCCAAACCAATCGAGCCCACTCAATTCTATTTTGTTCTGCCTATATATATATATATATATATATATATATATATATATATATTTGCAGCCATTGGAAAGAGGAGGAGCAAATGGAATTGTACATACGGAAATCAAAATTAAGTGATGATTAGGGTTCATAATGATATATATATATATATCATTATGAACCCTAATCATCACTTATATATATATATATATATATCATTATGAACCCTAATCACCAATGGCTGCAAACCCTAATTCCCAATTGCAAATCAAAATTCAACTTCAAAATTCAAACTGATCGATATATATTGAATTATATATCGATTTGAAGCTCTCGACGAGCGTATCTCAGATCTGTAATTTTTTTCCAATTTGAACCACTGTCTATCCAGAAATCAAAGAACAAATTGTGGTTATTTATGGAGTCGCGATCAACTTTTCCTAATCCTCGATTTGAGGGTACAACTTTATAGAGGGGACCGAGGGGAGTGCTTCTGTGTCGTTCTTTTGGTTGGTTGACGGTTGGATCGGCCTAGATGATTCGCCTAGGCTTTTAGCAAAATGGCGGCGGCTAGAATTTTTCATCATGACTTAGTCGTGGTTGAGTCACGCGGCCATAGGAGAAGTGCGCTTGGCACGGAGGAGCAGCGGAGGTCAATTCGTGGCGTGCGTTTTGGCTTGAAGCGAGGCGATGGATGGGTTCGTTCGTGAGCAGGACGCCCTCTGATGCATGGTACCGTTTGAGAAGATGAAGGTGACGTAGCGAATTTTGGTTGGTTTTTTTATTTCAACTAAAAAAAATTCAAATGTTCTAATGCTTATATCTTTTACACACGAGGTTCGTTTCACGTGCAGTTTTCTCCGCTAGGATCGTATTAAAATTCCGGACAACTTGATGCTTGTTTGGACAAAATAGGAGACTATTTGAATTTTGGGTCTAAATTGGAATTAAATTCAGTTTAAATTCAAAAGGTGTGTGTTTTAACCCACTCACAACTTATAAAATTTCTTATGTTTGTTAAATTTAACTTATGACGTGATTAGGAATTTATTTATGATTGTTTGGTATACTTTTAATCATCGTTTCAGTTAAATTGAATTTATTTTTAAAATTGTTATTTAATTTATTATTGCATATAAACTGCCGGTTAAATACATGTTATTTATTATCAATTCTATATTGATATTTATTGATTGTTTTAGATGATGATCGTAATGGATGTTGATTGTTGATATTGGTTGAATGGATGTTTAGTTTATATCGTTATAAACTGCAAGTTCGTTATGGATTATTATTAATTCGGGATTGCGGTTTGAAATGATATACAACCGTAAAATATTAAATTGCGAATTGAAATGATAAATATCCGTATCACTTGACCCTAGGGTAGAGAATAATATACGGACACCGGATTGGTTAATTTAAATGATTTTAAAATCCTTAAATTTTTGAATTTAATCAATTGATGTTTTTGAATAAAATTCGATTTACATAAATTGAAATATTATAGAAAAATCAAGTTTCGTGTTAAAATGCGAATTTGTTTAAAAAGGAATTTCTTTAAGAAATTAAATCGAAAGTTTTAAAGTTAAACTTTTTATGTATAAAAGAAATTCTATCGAAATTGAGTTATTAAATTGTTTGAAAATAACATTGAAATATTTTGAAATTGGAGTAATACATATTGATTTTTGAATATGGATCGAAACGATATGAAATTCGATAGTTTATTGAAACTTGGTTTGCCGATTTGGAAGTTGGAAATGGTCCGAATATGTTGAAATGAAATGAATAGTTTAATTTGATGTTAATTTCAAAATTCATATATTATTATAAACTGTTTTTAAAAATATATTATTAAAAAAAATCTAATTATTAAAATTTTCAAATTTATTAAACTATTTAACCAATATTGACTATATATATTTTATTCTATCTTAAAACAATTTAATTTATTTTAAAACTAAATAAACCCTTTTAATTTATATTAAATCTAGTTAATCTATTTTAAGCTATTTAATCTGTTTTAATTATATTTAATCTAAATTAAATCTATTTAACTGTCTTAAACAAAATTAAAAATATTTTACCTAAATTTAAACTATTCTAGAGCATTTTGACTATTTGGAACTATTTAAATTAATTTCTAAATTTTCAAACTAAGTACGTGGAAGAGATTATATTCATTTCAATTTGGTTTTAAAAGAAAATAAGGTTAAATTATGTTATAACCTAATTTGGGATTTTGAATGTATAATAAATTGAAATGATGATTTTGAAGCAATGACTTAACCTATTTTGGAAAATTTTTGGAAGAAACTATGATTTTGGAAATAATATGATTTAAAAGTGATATAATTTTGAGTGTATGATATTTCGATATAAACTGTGAATTCGACTTTGAAAGGAAATATAATTATCAAACTTTAACTGTGATATGAATTCAAAGATGAATATGATTCCGAAAGTATGTAATGATTTCAAAAATGATATGGTTCGTATCGTATATGATACTTTGATATCAATTACGAAACGATTTTGGAAGTGTAGAAGAACCATTCGGTGTGTAATAAGCGATTGGTTCTCAAAGAGACTTGGATCGGATGTTTTCATACTCTCTGCCAATACCGAAAACCACTTTGACAACTGTGTACACGGTGGAGATTCCAGAATGAAGTAGGATGGTGGCGACGATCCTATATGAGGTATATACGTGGACCCGACTCCCATGAGTTGGCTTAAGGTGGCTAAAACAGAAGCAATTGACGGGTCAATGAGGTAGCTCCTATGATCGAACACATTCCATCGATTCTATATTCTGACATTTCATTTATTCGGTGGCCACTTTTCGATTTTTACTCGGGAGTGTATTTTGAGGTGGGCGGTAGTTGCGGCTATGTGTTACCACCAATCCGGAAGTGTAATCGGTATATCTACCCTGGCATTGCCTAGTTGTGCCATGTCACCTACCCTAGCGCGCCTTCTACGAGTTTGTTTTATGTCGTACCTATGAGGTATCCTCTAGCCCCTGTTTACGGGGAGCCACGGTACTGTGTAGACTATTGACATTATAAAATGTGTTAAGGGAGATATGGGTAACGCCGTAATGCTATTTTAATAGTTTACTTTATTATAGACATATTATAATAGCGTATTGTATTATATCGTAGATAGTTTAACGGATCCTTAGGAGGTGTGAATCGCAAGCATCTCTTGTGTTACCGCACTCACGTTAGACACTGGATAGGAGATGCCGAAACCCGTAAACATCTATGACGTCATTCCACTCATATTTATTTCTATTGATTTAACTCACATAAGATCTTTTAGTTCTGACTCGAGTGTTTTGTCTTTTCATTCCGTTTGGGTCAGCCTGAGCGTTTCAGGATTTGAATACCTTATTTCTGAAGGACGAAGACGAAGATTGTATTGCTATTATTTATTATATTATTCCACTACATTCACACTATTCCGCTGCATTGTTATTCATCACTGTTGTAGGTAACTCTGATTCCATATTGTATTAATATAATCAAATGTTTTGTAAACAGCTTCATGAACTGTTATTTGATTATTATATTTTGCCATTCCGCTGCGAGATTCTATTTTGTTTTTCTTCCTTTTTTTATTCACCTGAACAATAATCCACTCTTTTGTATGATTTGAGTCAGATGTGTGCAGTTTATTTTCGATTTAAAGCGTGCAAAAAGATGGGATGTTACAGTAGACTACCCAAAAGGATGACACCTAAAGGGACGAGAAAGATGAAAGTGAAGTTGGTGGATTTGGAAGGGTAGAATTTTATTAGACCTAGTAGTTCACCTTGGGGAGCTACCGTAGTATTTTCTAAGAAGCCGGCGGATAGTTAAGGTTATGTGGCAATTATCGTAAGCTGAATGAGAGGACCATAAAGAATCGATATCTATTACCTAGAATTGACGATTTGTTCAATTAGTTGAGCGGAGCCAAGGTATTCAATCGGTTGGATTTGGCGACATGTTATCATCAGCTTAGAGTGGTAGAGGATAGTATATCTTTTATGGTGTTTAGGACTCGATACGGATCATACAAATGGTTAGTTATGCCATTTGGGCTAACTAATGCGCTGACATTCTTTATGCATTTGATGAACCGAATTTTCAAAGAGCACTTGGATAATTCGTGTTAGTGTTCATAGATGATATTTTGATATACTCTAAAGATGAGAAAGACCATAAAGTTCATCTTAGAGTGGTTCTTGAGACTTTGAGAGAATATCAGCTAAAGGGGAAATTTTCGAACTGTCATTTCTGGAAGAAGGAGGTGAAATTTCTTGGTCATATAGTTTCAGAAAGAGGATTGGCAATAGATCCAACTAGGATCGAAGAAGTGAATGTTAGTCCGTGAGATGATGGTTTTGATGACAACAACCTTAGAATAGATTATAAAATATAAATACTAACATTATAAGTTTAGATATATATGTATATGCAGGATTTAACCATGCAGGTACTAAGAATGAAGATTGTACAGTATAGAGATTCAAGATTTCAAGATAAAATATCAAGATAGAAGACTCATGAGTATCGAGACTATCAAGATTTCAAGATTTCAAGGATAAGTATTTTTTATTATTATTAGGAATTTTTGTTAAAACTTGTAGAAAAGCACTGGCATCTTAAAATCCAATTTATTCGTGGAATGGAATCCACTTCGAGCCCGTTAAAGGGATGGAACCCTAAGTAGGATGAAACCTACGAAAAATCTAGTGGAACATTGTTTTGTATCCGCTAACTTTTATTCAAAATGATTTTTCAAAATTATATCCTGTTTTATAAATGTTTTCCAAACTTTCCTTTTAAAAGATTCAAAATCCTCGATCCTGATTTTAAATAATTTTAGCCTCAAAAACATCTTTATTTTCAAAGTCAAATTACTCCTGATTTTAAACTATCTTTTTAAATAATATATTTAACTTTTAAATATTTATACTTAGATTTAAATATAAAATTGTAGTTAAAATCTATATATTTTTTTCTTTATATTTACTTATGAATTTTAACTATAGTCAAGTATATTTATAAAGTTTGAAATAGTTTTTATATAAGATAAAGGTTATTTTCAAAGAAAATCAAAAACACCAAAAAGTCCTTTGGGATGTCGACATGCCTAGGTATACATGTCGACATATAACGTTTTTGATTTTTTTAAATCTTCCCACCAAAATTCAAAATTTTAATTATATATTCTTCTCAATTTCGACTTTTCATTCATTCTCTCTGTTTTCTCTTCATTCTCTCTTCTGAAATAAATAAAATCATGGCTTCATCCTCAAAATCAAACATAAAATCAACTTTCTTATTTCCCTCTCATTCCAATGCACTACTCTTGCTCGTGTAACGAAAATAGAGGAGTCTATGATTGATGTACTTCAGATGTTAACTGAAATTCAAGTAACTCAACTTTGTATGGCAAAGGAACAGGAAAGGCAAGGCAAGATTCTTAGGAATTTGCAAAAATTCCTAATGAACAACCAGGCCAACCCTATCTTGATCGATGAAGACTCTTTACACAATCAAGAACAAGAGGCCGGCGACGAAGAAGAAGAAGAACCCATGGAAGAAGCATACGAGGAGGATGATGACCAAGTAGTGTGTGTTGGAGAAGTGTGTTTCGAAAAAAATGGGAATCTTGTCAAACAACGTGGAAATTTCTGTTTTCACTATCCAAACTGTTCGATTTATAGATCTCCTATGTTTAGAAACACACATTAGTTTCTTCTCTTTCTGTTTGCGCAAAAAATGGGCAAACACCTCAAAGTCGTACGATTTAGTTGATTATATGTTGTTCTTAGCGATTTGGGTGATTTATGCAAATATGTAAAAAGCAGGAAATAAACTGTAAAAGACACACAGATTTATAGTGGTTCGGCTAGAACGTGCCTACATCCACTTTATATGTTATTCTCCTCTTTCTCTTCAGATTACAAGTACAAAGCTTTGGTTACAAGTATATGAAAGTTGTTTGAAAGTTCCTTCCGTGCTTGAGCTCTCCAACTTATCCCCCATTGTTGTAACCCTGCCCCTCTATTTATAGAGTGAGGCTGGGGGCAGGGGTCCTGGATGTATATAGCTGCTGGTGGGCCTGGGCTGAAGCAATCTAGCCTGGCACATCTGGTTCGGCGGAGCTTGGTTCGGTCGTAGCTGGGATGGTTGGACCGGTGGTAGGTTGGTCCGGTGGTAGGTTGAGTGGAGTCTGGTTCGGTGTGGGTTGGTTCGGTGTGGGTTTGGACCGGTGGAGCTTGGTCCGGTGGAGGAGATTCGGTGGAGCTCGTTCGGTAGTACATGGAAGTGTGGTTGGTTCGATGATGAGTTGGGAATGTCGAATGCTTCTATATTTGGGAGTGCCGAATGAGCTCCTGTATTGGGAACGCCGGATGAACCAAGGCATCTTGAATGTCGAATGAGACTTCGCTCTACATTGCCGAATGAAACTTTAAACCTTTGATACCGAATGGACTTTTATACTTGAATCATGAGTGAAATCCCAGACTTATATACGCTTGCTGGCTGCTTCTTCTTGGTTCGGTCGTGGTGGAAACGCACCCAACACTGATATTCCAGTTTTGACCAAAAATGGGATAACACTTTGCCCCCCAAAACATGCCTTGCGGTAGGAAGGCGTGTTTTGTAATGCCATGAGCTAGATGTTCATATCCTGTTGATGTCCTCATGCCTTGCGGTAAGAAGGCGTGTTTTTTAATGTCATGAGCTGGATGTTCATATCCTGTTGATGTCCTGCAAAGGAATTTACAGTTTTATGTGATCTCCAATGACGACTGTTCGGGATCGAGCCATTCGAGGCGAAGTGCGACCGTTCATGGTCAAGCGCCTAACTTCAAATGACGATCATTCGGGATCGAGCCATTCGAGGTGAAGTGCAACCGTGCGCGGTCAAGTGGCGGACCTCAAATGACGACCGTTCGTGATCGAGCCATTTGAGGTGAAATGTGACCGTTCACGGCCGGTGCCGTTCGCGGCAAAAGATGGAATAGGACCGTTCGCGGTCAAGCGCCTTACTTCGAATGACAATCATTCGAGATCGAGCCATTCGTGGTAAGGTGCGACTGTTGGCGGTCAGGGGGTGGACCTCAAATGGCGACCTTTTGTGATCGAGCCATTTGTGGCGAGATGAGTTGTGCCGTTCGAGGCGAGTTTGTGACTGTTCGAAGTCGGGTGTCGTTCGAGGCGAATTGTGACCATTCGAGGTCGGGTGCCGTTCTAGGCGAGTTGTGATTGTTCGCGATCGGGTGTCGTTCGCGGCGAATTGTGACTGTTCGAAGTCGGGTGCCGCTCGAGGCGAATTGTGACTGTTCGAAGTCGGGTGTCGTTCGAGGCGAATTGTGACTGTTCGAAGTCGGGTGTCGTTCGAGGCGAATTGTGACTGTTCGAAGTCGGGTGCTGTTCGAGGCGAGAAAGTGTGCCCAGGAGGGCTTGGTATTACTGATGCCAGGCTCACGTTCGAGTGGGTCCTTGGATCGTTTGTGTGCCTATTGGAGGCGAGTAAGTGTGCCGGGGGGGCTTGGTATTGTTGATACCAGGTTCACGTTCGAGTGGGTCCCTGGATCGTTTGCCAGATTTCATGTTCGGGGGAGTTTCTGAATCAAATACTTTGGCGGTTCATCACCATCAAGAGGTGCTTGTGGACCGTTCACGATCCAACGGGCATACGAGTAAATTTGCAAATATCAAAGCAATAACCAGACGAATTCCACAACAGGAATGTTCAAGTCAAGATCAAAGCAAGAGCAAGACGAGGATGTCAAAGCGTAAATTCTTACTATGGTCCGGTCAGTAGTCATTCATAGCATGCCTATGGATCGTGCGCGATCGCTTACATGTGTAAATGACCTAACCGTGCTAGTGAGAGGTTTGCGACTTGTTCATCGCTTTCGACCTACCCCCCGAGTTCAGGAGGGAATTTTACCTGCCCCCTGGATGAGCGTTCATTCCTTACTAGGTTGCTCAGAGGCCCCTATCTCTCTCTATGGGATTGGATCAACATGCTCCAAGTGTGGTGCCCCCATGCAGGATCGATGCCTGATTAGCTTCTGAAGAAGCCTCTTGATTTTCCTCCATGTTCACATCTCTCTAGCCTTGGCCTTCTGCTTGATTGTCTTGCCATGACTCTTCCAATCTGAATCTCTAAACTCTCAAGTTCGAATTCCAAGCGGTAGAATCCTTGAGTTCAACTCTCAGTGAAAGCACCAAAAATGTTTGCGCAAAAAATGGGCAAACACCTCAAAGTCGTACGATTTAGTTGATTACATGTTGTTCTTAGCGATTTGGGTGATTTATGAAAATATGTAAAAAGCAGAGACTAAACTGTAAAAGACACACAGATTTATAGTGGTTCGGCCAGAACGTGCCTACATCCACTTTATATGTTATTCTCCTCTTTCTCTTCAGATTACAAGTACAAAGCTTTAGTTACAAGTATATGAAAGTTGTTTGAAAGTTCCTTCCGTGATTGAGCTCTCAAACTTGTCCTCCATTGTTGTACCCCTGCCCCTCTATTTATAGAGTGAGGCTGGGGGCAGGGGTCCTGGACGTATATAGCTGCTGGTGGGCCTGGACTGAAGCAATCTAGCCTGGCACATCTGGTTCGGCGGAGCTTGGTTCGGTCGTAGCTGCGATGGTTAGACCGGTGGTAGGTTGGTCCGGTGGTAGGTTGAGTGGAGTCTGGTTCGGTGTGGGTTGGTTCGGTGTGGGTTTGGACCAGTGGAGCTTGGTCCGGTGGAGGAGATTCGATGGAGCTCGTTCGGTAGTACATGGAAGTGTGGTTGGTTCGGTGATGAGTTGGGAATGCCGAATGCTTCTATATTTAGGAGTGTCGAATGAGCTCCTGTATTGGGAACGCCGGATGAACCAAGGCATCTTGAATGCCGAATGAGACTTCGCTCTACATTGCCGAATGAAACTTTAAACCTTTGATACCGAATGGACTTTTATACTTGAATCATGAGTGAAATCCCAGACTTATATACGCTTGCTGGCTGCTTCTTCTTGGTTCGGTCGTGGTGGAAACGCACCCAACACTGATATTCCAGTTTTGACCAAAAATGGGATAACACTTTCCTTCCGTTGTTGTTTGTGTTTTTATGTTTTCCAAACGCAAATGTAAATACAACCATATACGTAATAAATAACTCGTGTTCTTATAAGTGTTTTTATTATAAGTATTATTGTGAATTCTTAGTTAGGATAGTTAATAGATTAGGACTATGTTTTAGTATTAGACTTAAGTGTTGATTATTTATGATAACACTATCATTATAATCACATGTCATAGAGTAATAGTTTTAAAGGGAGTTATATAGTTTGGAGTTATCTAGTTTAGATAAAGTTTTTGTTGATGACAAAGGGGTGGAAATATAAAATAGGATGGTTAGGTATAGATTAAGGGGGAGCTGTTAGTTTTAGGGGGAGTTATTAGAATAGAAATAATATTTTATAAACAAAGGTTGTCATTATCAAAAAGGGGGAGATTGTTAGTCCGTGAGATGATGGTTTTGATGACAACAACCTTAGAATAGATTATAAAATATAAATACTAACATTATAAGTTTAGATATATATGTATATGCAGGATTTAATCATGCAGGTACTAAGAATGAAGACTGTACAGTATAGAGATTCAAGATATCAAGATAAAATATCAAGATAGAAGACTCATGATTATCGAGACTATCAAGAGTTCAAGATTTCAAGGATAAGTATTTTTTATTATTATTAGGAATTTTTGTTAAAACTCGTAGAAAAGCACTGGCATTCTAAAATCCAATTTATTCGTGGAATGGAATCCACTTCGAGCCCATTAAAGTGATGGAACCGTAAGTAGGATGGAACCTACGAAAAATCTAGTGGAACATTTTTTTGCATCCGCTAACTTTTATTCAAAATGATTTTTCAAAATTATATCCTGTTTTCAAAACTTTCCTTTTAAAAGATTCAAAACCTTTCGTGATTTTAAATAATTTTAGCCTAAAAAACATCTTTATTTTCAAAGTCAAATTACTCATGAGTTTAAACTATCTTTTTAAATAATATATTTAACTTTTAAATATTTATTCTTAGATTTAAATATAAAATTATAGTTATATTCTTTATATTTACTTATGAATTTTAACTATAATCAATTATATTTATAAAGTTTAAAATATTTTTTATATAAGATAAAGGTTATTTTCAAAGAAAATCAAAAATACCAAAAAATCCTTTGGGAAGTCGACATGCCTAGCATGACCATGTCGACGTGGTGACAGTTTGATTCAAAAATTCAAATTTCAAAAGAAGTGTTTATTCAGCCATAACTCTTCATGAATGATCAAGGCTGTTGTTCTTTTATAAATAGTGGTCAGTTTCAACGAATTTTAAATAATAATTTTCTGGTTTTCACTCCTCTTCTTCTTCCTCATTTCTTAATACATATTCTTATCATTACTCTAACGAAATCAACATTGAATCATACTCCATTACTTCTAGTTTGATTCTCTATCACTATTTCTACAAGAGTCTCAGTGTTATTCAGAGTTATAGACTTCTTTGTAATCTATTAAGCGAGAAAAGGTGTGATTGTAGCCTTGGAAATCAATCAAAAGTGAAAATGTGTGATTGTAGCCTTGGTAAATCAATTGGGTAAACTTGTGGCCCGAAAATCAAGTATCTCTACCCAGAGGATCGAAATTCTGGAGGGTGTACCTCATAGCCTTGAAACCAAGGGCATAATTGTACAATTGCTTTTGAAAGGAAACCCGTACTTCTGTTGCGGGACTGGATGTAGGGTAACTCCTAACTAGTATAAAATACGGTGTGTTCTTTCCTTTACTGCTTTTATTTTATTTCTGCATCCGTGATTGTTTCTGTGATCATATCTGTGTCCGTATATTGCATACTTTTGTGTCTAAATTAACATAAATTTAAAAGGTTTGGTAATTCACCCTCCCTCTAGTGTTAATCTTGGCCTTAAGATCCATAATCTGCATTTCTCACAGTGAATAGTTGGAAAAGACCAGAAACAGTGACGGTGATAAGAAGTTATCTTGGATTGGCTGGGTAGTATCGAAGGTTTATAAAGGATTTTTGCAAATAGCAGCACTGATGACCAAGCTAACGTGAAAGGATGTGAATTTTATGTGGACCAATAAGTGTGAGGAAGCATTCCAGAGCTTGAAACACTTATTGACCCATGCACCTGTATTAGTTGTTCCGGAAGGAAATAGGGTTTTGGTAGTATATAAAGATGCATGTGGAACTGGAATAGGAGCTGTGTTGATGCAGAGAGGTAAAGTGATTGCATATGCTTATCGACAGCTTAGACCGCATGATGTTAGATATCCAAAGCATGACTTTGAGTTAGCTGCAGTTATTTTTGCTTTGAAGGTGTGAAGAAATTACCTTTTGGGAGAAAGGTTTGAGCTTTATATGGATTATAAGTTGTTGAATTATTTGTTCTCTCAAAAGGAGATGAACATGAGACAACATAGTTGGTTAGAGTTTATTGCTGCTTATGATTTTGGAATGGAGTACACACCAAGGAAAGGAAATAAGATCGCAGATGCGCTTAGTAGGAAGCATCAGAATGTAGTGTTGGCTATGATAGCAGAATGGAAAGACGTGGAAGCATTTTCATCTTGCAGAGTGCAGTAGAGATCCAAGCTGGGTCTAGTGGGGAATATATTATGTTATCTTATTTAGAAATCCGACCGATATTGATTGAGAAGATTTCATATAAACATTAAGGGGATCCACTATTGGCTGAAAGGATCGGGAAGTTAAGGGATGAAACAGAGAGCGATGACTTGAAGGATTTCAATCTTGACCAAAGTGGGTGGTTGAGATAGAAGGATAGATTTATGTGTTCCAGACGTAGGAGACATAAGGAAGGAAATTTTGGAGGAATGCTATCGATCGAAGTTCACTATTCATCCAGGAGGCATAAAGATGTATCGGGATATGAAGAGAAGTTTCTTCTGGGAAGGAATGAAGAGGGATGTTGGCTTATGGGTGAAACGGTATTTGAACTATCAGTAGGTGAAAGCCGAGCATCATAAGCCAAGTAAGTTGCTTCATCCATTGGATATTACGGTATGGAAGTGGGATTCTATTTTTATGGACTTTATAGACAGGTTGCCTTGATCTAATAAAGGTAGTGAAAGTATATGGGTCACAGTGGACAAACTGACCAAGGGTGCCCATTTCATTCCTGTTAAGTTAAATAGAATGACCCTGTATTAGCTGAGTTATTTATGAAGAATGTGGTTAGACTACACGGAGTTCCTTATAGTATTGTTAGTGATAGAGATTCTTTATTCACTAGCGAATTTTGAAAGAGTCGATGGGAGAATTTAGGAACCAAGCTCAAGGTGAGTACCGCTTACCATCCTTAGACAGATGGGGAAACATAAAGAGTTAACAAGATCTTGGAAGATGTTAAGAGCTTGTGTATTAGACTTCGGGGGATCATGGGAAGACCATATACACCTAGTCGAGTTTTCATATAACAATAGTTATCAGACTAGTATAGGGATAGCACGGAAGACCATGCTAATCTCCCGCATGTTGGTTAGAGACCGGAGATAGATTAGTCCTTGATGCCGATTTGGTAAGAGAAGAAGCAAGGAAGGTTGAGCAGATAAGAGCGAGAATGAAGGAAGCTCAGTCTAAGCAGAAGAGCTATGTAGATAGAAGACGAATGATTTAGAGTTCTCTGTTGGAGATTGTATTTTCCTCAAAGTATCACCGATGAAAGGTTTTATCAGGTTCGAGAAGACAGGAAGTTAGCACCGAGATTCGTAGGACCGTCTCCTATTTTATAGAGGATCGGGAAACATGCATACACAATAGAGTTATTGAGTAGTTTGGCAGGAACCCACGATGTATTCCACGTATCTCATCTGAGGAAGTGTGTTAGGGATCCAGACACTACTATAGCACCGACTGTGTTAGAGGATTTAGTAGTGGATCTAGACTTGACTATAGTTAGGAAGCCTATTCGGATAGTCGCAAGAGGTGAGAAGAAGTTAAGGAACAACACAGTCAGATTAGTGAAGGTCCAGTGGAGTGACGATAGAGAGTATACTTGGGAGACTAAGAGCAGGATGAGAGATGGTTATCTTGATTTGTTTGATGGTATGTTTTACCTTCGATTGTTTTGATATGTACCATATTGTAATTTCGAGGACGAAATTCTTTATAGAGGGGAGATTGTAACATCCATATTTTTAGTAACATTATTTAGGATATTTAATAAGCTAAATTAAATTAAGTAATGTAGGTTGATTAATGGAATTGAGACTTTGTGATTAATAGGGGTAGCCGTGCCATTTTAATGTGTAAATCAAAACGAGATAGCATGAAATAAAATAGACAAAAGGAAATAGATAAGGGCAAAATGGGAAAAAGGATATACTTATGCCCTAAACCCTTAGGAATCTAAACTGCACATTCATTTCATTTGTCAAAATTATCAAACTTGAGGCCGGCTACCATTAGCAAGAGCAAGAGAAAGAAAAAGCTAGGGAAGAAGATTAATCCAATCGAAGCTATTTAAATCTCAAATCCTAAATATCAAAAGCTAAGGTGAATAATGACTACATCTCATTTTCCTAAATATTTTCAGTTTTAAGTTGAATCTGAAGTGTTTTGCATGATTATGCCATGTTTTTGATGGATTAAATGTTGATGTATACTTGTTGATGATTTATGCATGTTCATATAGATTTTGTGATATGTTTTGATATGAAAACCTTATTAAATGAAATCCAAATGCCTTGTGAATTCAAATTTAGATCAAAAATGACCAAGATATGGGACTTAAATGTTTTGATGAATATATAAAATTAATTAAGGTATGGGACTTAAATGTTTTGTATATTTAGAAAAGGAGAATGGGTATTTTGTAAAATAAAACTATTTCTTATTTCTGAAATCTTGGCAGCACTTTTAAAAAAGGAATTTAGCAACCAATGAAAATTTGATAAAAAGAGAAGATTGGTTGAAAAGTGTTTCACCTTTAAGTTAAAAACAAAATTTACATTATTTAGCATGTCCCGCCACTTCCGATACAAGGGGTTTTGACCTAGACGTTTCACCAAATTTCTTTCAAAAACAATGCGCATGGTATCAATACATTTGGTGCATAGTGAACTGGATAGAGGCAGACGGTATAGGATCGAAATGCAGGGTTTTGAATGGGTCAAAGAATGCCTTTATTTTAAAATGAAGTGGTGCCAGCTTTGCTTTCGAAGAGTTAGCTTTCGACTGGGTTGGCTTCCGGCCTAGTCAAATGATTTCAAAGGAATGGTTTTGAATGGGTTGCGCTCTTTTGTTTTAAGAATTGCTTTCAAAGGGGTCGAAACCTATAGCTGCCGCTTTTCCTACCTTTCTAAGTCAATGGTTCGAAAGGTATACTTTGTTTTAAACTTGGCCACTTCTCCAATGCTTTCAGAAGGGTGGTTTCAACACCATCACTTCTTTGCTTAGAAATGCTTTCGAAAGATAGGCTTGCGACTTAAATGGTTTTAATGACCCTTTTCTCTGTTGAAGTATAACCCAAATGGTTTTGAAGGAGATGGTTTTAACTGGTTTCGAAAGGTGTTTTCCACATGTTTTAAATTGAACCCAAATGCTTTGAAAGTTACTAAAGAAAGGTTTCAAAGGGCTGGTTCCCCATTGGTTTCGAAAGGTTGAAAGGAAAAGTTTTCCAAAGGTTTCGAAAGGCAATTTTTAAAGGTTTAAAAGAAGGATGTCTAAGATTTTAAAGCTTTCGAAATGAAGGTTCTTCAATGAATCTGAAGGGTTTCTAAGAATGGTTTCAAAAGTAAGGTTTTAGCCTTTCGGCCTAGGTTAGGAGAAGGGTTTTACTTGGTTTCAAAAGAGGTGCTTTCAATGGTTTTGAAAAGGGTACTTTCAATCGATTCGAAAGGGGTGCTTTCAAAAGTTCAATGTTTTCATCAAAAAAGGTTTGAGTAAATTATATATATATATATATATATATATATATATATAACATGGCAAGGTGATTTTGAGTAAAACATAGAGTATATGTATTTTTCTTATGTGAGTTAGAAACAAAGGTTTTAAATCAGTTTGAAATAGTTTTCAAGGAAAATTTATGGGAAGTATCCTCTAAGTAAAATGACTTAGATATTATAATACCAGATAAGACTGGTATATGGTTGCACCCTATACATTAGCTATTAGCCCTAGCTAATTTAGTCCAAAATTCTAGTGGGTTGGGCTTTGTCATATGTAAGACTAGAATTATGATTACACACAGAAAGGAATATATATTTATATACAGAGAGGTTATTGGTGAGCCTACAAAACCATTGGGATCGGATGACCCTAGGAGATGTTAAGTTAAGGACAGGACGTCGAGAAGAGATGTATTTAACAGATAGTTAAGGACAGACTGTCCATAGGAGAAGTATTTAACAAATAGTTAACGATAGACCATCCAGAAGAGGTATGTCTAACAGATGGCAGATTATTCTGTTATATTGTATGGTAGGCCCTAGTCAGTCAAATGTTAGTAGTTAGCCAAACAAAACTATAGTGTTCGGATAGATAGTCCATTTATTACCTGATATGTATGTTTACATAATAATGCTTTACAGTTTTAACTAGTTTTGGTTGCAGGAAACGGGTTTGCGAAAGATATGTTTTAAAAGGATATTAGTGAGGAGAAACCAATTCAGCTAAGCGGTGCGGTCTCACTTAATATTAAATAACCAAGATGTATAGTATTATTCACACTAGGCATTATGTCTGACTTAAGGTTTATGTTTTCCCCTTAAACTCTTGGATGCTCAATTTGAGTAGGATGATGGTTGAGGTTTTACAGGTTTTAGTAGAATGGCGAATACAGCTTCCGGGGACGAGAAAGTGGCTGATGGATAGTTATTTAGGAGTTGCAGTTTGATTTTGTTTTATTCTGTTGTGTTGTATTTAAGACAGTTATGTCTATTTGGTACTCTTGTCAACCAAGGGGCCATCATATATGTCGCTCTCTGCGTATCTATTTAATAATTATATTTTATCTGAACTTGGGAAAAGATTTTAGGATTATGTAATTTGAATGTGAAGCATACGTTTTGGAAATGTAATCGGTATAATGTCTTTTTTGAAATCTATGATTTGTTTCATATTCAAATGCTTCTGATATTCTGGATACCATTAACATAAACGTATTTAATTGTTGGAAGTTAAAACTATGGATGACTATAGTATCTATAGCCCTTAGCTTTGGGTCTCTTGATATGGGATGTTACGGTTACTTACTTTTCAAATTAAATCATTAGTTTGTAATATTTTAGAATACCAAAAATAAGGCCAAGTGCTACTAAAGCCCTAAATAACAAAATCATATTCATGTCATCAATATGGCATCCAACAAGTCATATATCATAATATATATGAAAATTAAATCAACAATGTGAGGAATCCCGTTGGATCCCTCCAACCCGTCCCTTTGCATCACATACAACATATAACTAGAAAAATATGAATCAACCACTTCAAAGCGGGATTCATATACAAAGGGTCATCTGCTCTTACATAAGAACGTAATAGGGTCATATCCTCTCCAATAGGCGGAGATATATCCAATCCAACAATATAATTTAGTATATTATCCAACAATCAATAACGATCAGAAATAAATATCCAAACATCAAATAAATAATATTTATTGACTATATAAATTTTCTGATTGGCCAAAAAGGTGAGATTAACTCATTTAGATTTTTATACTCACCAAAACCGTTTTGAATTAAAATTGAACGGACGTTCAATTCTAACCCAAAATTCCAACTAGCTCCAATCCCATTCGATCCAACTCCATAGCATAGTGCTCGTTGATATGAACGCAAAACGACTTATCGCGCTCGATTTGAACCTCATATCAATTAAATATGCATTAACAAATTTTAGTATAATTAAAATAATGATTAACTTAATAATTAACAAATTAAAACTTTACCCTTTCTCTCGCTCACATTTGCAAGCTCCAGGCAATCGCGCCTTTCAATTTTTTTTAAAATTTGCAAACGACGATCGCGCAGCCACGTACGATGCCACCACTTAACTTTCCATCTGTGCATTACGCCTCCACCTCCATGCCTTGCCCACTCCACGCGCAGGTGATAAGAACCGAACCCATAGCTCCAGTTTGAATGTGGGCCCACAATCGTTGCCTCGTTCGGCGATAGCTCCATCAAACAGGTAGTTTTCTTAATAATATCGCCCTCTATGTTTTCTCAATTAAAGACATTGGCTAATTCAGCCTCTGAAGGCTCCGATCGATGAAGGTCGTTGAATTTGGTTAATGGAAATGGCAGCCGAATATTAGAAGCTTGGTTTTTGGCAAAAGAAGGAAATTGAGGGCTTTTTATTAAAAAAATTCCAAAAGTACTATATATCCGTGAAAATTTTGAACTCCAAACGAAGCGTGCCGCCTAGCGTTCTATATGTTATACCCTTATTCCGAATACAGTGAAACATATATTGGGAGCCAAATCTATCATATATAGAAGATAGATTTTCAAAATCTAGTTGTATTAATTTAAATTCCTTTAATTAATTTCTACGCGTTTTGAACTCACACGACCAAATGGTGCGTCTAATTGCCAAGAAATTCGACAGCATATTATATTCACTATTACGGATCCAATGAAACCGTTTTGTCAAAATCAGAGACAGTGCCCCAAAAAGCTATTTTTACACGTTAATTAAAACGAGTAATTCCCTATCTTCCTACTTATTTAAATAGAATTTAAATCAACTTTAGAAATCATTTTTGTTCACGTTAAATTCAAGATCCAATTATTTAAACAATTTCAATATTAAATTTAACAATTTAGTTGCGCAATAAGTCGCTATATTTGCAATATATTTTATTTAATTTATAAAATTAACGTTTCAATATTTAATCAATTAAATATTTCAAATTCAATTGACTAAACTTCTAGGTCGTTACTGTAACGAACATGTTAACTCATCTAGTATACTAATATATCATCCAAATTTACGCTCAAACGCTTAAGTTCATGTACACAAAATATTATATATATATATATATATATATATATATGCATGTATGTACGTATGCATGTATGTATGCATGTCTGTATGTATATGTATGTATAAATATAAATTATATTTTATTTTGAATAATTATAAATATATGTGTGTGTGTAGAGTTTATAATACGTATATATCTATAATTATATATATAAATGATATTTGAAATATATTACAATTTTAATTATTTATTTTGTTGTAAAACCAAAAACAAATTTTTTTTTGTGTGCATATATATAATCTCATAAATAGTTTAATAGTAAATAAACATTTATATATATGAATATATATGAATGAAAAATATAAAATATAATTATATAAATATATATGTATACACACTTTCCTAATAATACTC
Source organism: Allium cepa (assembly GCA_030765085.1). Taxonomy (NCBI): domain Eukaryota; kingdom Viridiplantae; phylum Streptophyta; class Magnoliopsida; order Asparagales; family Amaryllidaceae; genus Allium; species Allium cepa. Next base: position 381,790,547 of record CM060938.1, on the reverse strand, counting down.
ACAAGAAAATCAACCTTTTTAACTTAATTAATTTAAAATTTGCTATCGGAACTAAATAATAAAAATATATATTATGTTTTTCAAGTTATAATTTGTGTTTTAGTATTATTTTATAAAAAATCTGGATGATATTTTATCATTTGAATATTTCAGTATACATATTTTTTAATTTAAGACCAATTTAAAATTTAATTATATATTCGGCATTTATATTAAAATTTAGTTAATATATAAAAAATTAATTTCTTTTCTGCTGTCGAGAGTTCATGGGTGCGAAAATGATTTTATAAATTTTAAATTTTGTTATACGATATATCTAATTATCTTACAAATTTATTTATGTGATTTGATTTAAATAATATTTATATATATAAGCACATATATTAAAATAAAAAAATTTATGCCAAAAAATATTTAGATATAAGGCTATCTGTATATATTTTTAAAACATATTTTGTATAGTATAATGTTTAGTATTTTAAATATAATATTTTTATTAATTAAATAATGAGTATTAAATAATGCGTTTAAATTAATTTAAATAACAAATCAATCTTTTTTTAATCTAAAGCCATGAGTTTCAAGGCATGTATATATACAAAAATTATTATAAATATATAAGTATATAACAAACAACCATTCAAAATGTGATGAGTTACCGATATACTAGGATCGTCACCTAACTAACAAAGCATTATATGGTAATAGACTTAGGTAATTATATGTATTTATTGAGCAAACTCAAAGTACATATATATACTTAGGCTATCACGATATGGTAGATACGAGTAATGATTTAATTTTGATTTGTTGAGGAAACTCAGGGTCGAAGTAAAATTAGGACAAGGTATCAGAGGTTAGGGGTTGTATGCGATACAACCTATAAATAGTTATCCATCGTCCATGAAGCTAAGACTTGATGTGAAAACTCATTGTCAGAATTCCAATACGAAAAAGTCCTGACACCCACTAATGAAGCCGAAAGACTTCTATATTTCGACTTAAATTTTGGGGAAATATAAAAGACTTGTGGGAGCCTCATTAGAAAAAATAAAACGATAACATATAACCTTTCTAATATTGTAAGAACATATGCTACATAATATAATTATAATTTACATCGATAAATATATGCATTAATATGATTGATATGTATATCAATTAAAACATACAAAGGAACTGGATTAAATATTGACAAAGAAATATAAAATATACTTACCAATAAATTTTGCATGCTGACCCTTACAATTGCCTAATTATACAACTACTAAATAAATTCGTAACTTGGTCACTTACTTGTTTACTTACCTGGGACCCTGTATTTTCTCCAACGAGTTTTGAACTCTAAAAGCAATGCAAGGATATAAATATTTGATTCATTTCCAATCACATATAAATGTCATATAGTGAACGGTCACCACTCGTAATGTACGATACTTCGATGAAATCAGTTCATCTAAAATAAGCAAATAAACTAGAGTGCAAGATCGAGTATTCAATTTGATTGATTACAATAACGATCATATTGTGTTAAATATAATATAGGACCAAAACTACAATATAGATTTAAGAGCTCGATCGCTGAAATATCAGTTTGATCAATTTACGTAAGCTGCATCATATTTAATATCCCTAAATGTTGAGGATAATCAAGTGCATTTTGTAAAGAGTTCAATATGATATTGTTGTAAGGGATATCTTTTGAATGGTTCAACCATTTAGAAAAGAAAAGGAATATACAAGAGTGGCTGTGATTTAAGGTGTAGTTGGGATGAAGAGAATAAATAGTCACTTATGCTCCATAAAGAAACATAAAAAAAATGAGAAGTTCAATAATAAAAATTAATAATTAATATTGGAATAAGAAATACAATTTCTATTCTAAAATGTACATAAGAAAATTGTTTTTTATGAGATTCATTTCTTTGAGTTCAAGATATTTGACCAAAGAACTCTCCACTGTAAACTAGTTGCAGTATATGAAATAAATAATTTATATTAAGTAACCGATGGATCTCCAAATTTAGTACACTATTATAGTAATAGACGAAATAGTGGGGGAGTGCCATGTAACACTTATTGTGTAACAACCTAGATTTTCAAACGCTTTATATTTAAATATCGAAATTATTTAATTCATGGATTTGTTGTAAATAAAATGATTTTTAAAGCTAATTAAATTCTTTTGAAATAATAAATTATGATAGAAAACTCTTAATTTATAAAAAAAGATTAAACTAGTTTTAATAATAATTCTTATTAGTCAACGCATGAAATTATCATCCCATGGCACTGTCTCAGTTTTTGACGAGACTAGTGTCATTGGATGCAGATTACAAGATTGAAGTGCACCGATGAGTTTTGTGATGATCCAATGCACTATGTAGTCATGCGAGCTCAAGATGCTTAGCGATTAATTTCAAAAATTAAAATACATTATTTATTTTTCTATAAATACCCATATACTTAACCTAATTCCTCACTTCATTCTTTTCCTTTCTTCCTTCAACAAAATGTAGCCACCGCCCCCTCTTCTCTTTCTTCCAATTGTTTCATGAGCTATAGGCGTCAAGGAAACTTAATTTTAGATTCATTGGCTACGTATAAGTCAGAGCTTCACATCTGTAAGCTCGAAGCTGCGTGCAATCAAGTTTGGTGATGCTCAATTTGTTACAGCTGAAGTTATGGTTTGGTGTAAGTGCTGCTAGAGGTGAAGGTAAGGTTTGTCGATGGTGGCGTTGAGTTTCTCTGGTGAAGGGGCATATTAGGAGGAGTTTGGTGAAGTGCATTCATCAGAGGTGGAAAGCGTCAATTTCTTTGTTGTTTTTAGTGGTGGAGGTCGCGATTGGCAAAGGGTGTGTGGAGTGGTTGTCTTCATGTCTTTTGGGATAAGCTCGTGAAGCATAGTAGATTGGAGGTGGTGGTAGTAGATTTAGTGGACCATAGCGTAGTGGAGAGACAGTCAAAGTTCAAACAAGGGTCTAGGAGGAGCAGGTCACGATGGCTAGTGGTGCATCGAGCTTAACGTGAGGTTGTGGTTGTGTTTGGCTCACAAAGAGATAGTTATTGGCAGTAGTCGAAGGTTCTTCAATGTTCCTTAGCAGCAAGGAGGGTACATAAGGTGCACGGGCATGCACTTATGCGTATGAATCGTGTATAGGAATTCATATTTGGAGGGGAAGGATATAAGGAGGTAATTGTATTTATTTGGTGATTAGTAATAAACTAATTGATGTTGTAATCTCAATATCTTAAAAACCTGTAAATTTTGCCTACGAGGTCCAATCAATACATTGTTTTCGCTATTGCATTCGTATCGGAATTCTCAACGACTTGATTTGATTTTGTCAAGTTTGCAGCAAGTGAAATTTTGAGCCAAAATATAACGTCGTTTGATTTTAGATCAAGCAGAATGCATAAACGTTAGCTTGAATTTTGGTGATTTTACTCACTAATTTATATGGATATTGTTGTGATATAATTGTTTGTTGTGAAAAATATAAATTAAAATTAGTAACAATTCAATTTATTGCTTTTGGACCCCGTATTGCTTTTAAAAGCAAATGACAACGATATAAGTAGTATAATCTCTCTTTTAATTCTCTATAGAATATATCATGGCCCATACTTGTTTACATATTTGACGTTATTATCTGATTTAGTTGGAAATTGTGTGTGAATGGTTGAAGTAAAATTATCACTTTAAACGCACTTTGAAATCCCATGTATTTAACACATGTTTAATTGGTTAAGTTGTGAATATATTTGGAAATATAAATTGGTTATTCATTTCACACGTTTTTTTGTGTTTGATATTGAGAAATTAATTTGGAAATCTGTAGAAATTAGGAACAACATTGTGATAGCATGAAGCGAAAAGGTTGATATGGATGCATTTTTGAAATCGCTTTGTGTTTGGCAATTTTAAAATTCACTTTGAAAGACATCCTAGGGTTCTTTGCAACTTTTAACAAATACTGTTAGTGTATTTATTTTTGAAAATATATCAGAGTTTCAATATATTTTAATAGTTATTTGAGAATTTCTATAGTAAAGGTTTTTAAATTATAAAACATGTCTTATGATTTTTAAATAAAATTATAAATTAGATATTTTAAGTAATAGTATGGGTAAGTGTTTTAAAACATATTATAAGTATTTTAAAGAGTAATGTATAGTGATGCTTGGATTATCATTTTATGGAAAGTATTTAGTCCTATCTTGAAATAGAAGATTGGTAATAAGTATATGAGATTTAAAATCAGGAGATTTATAAAGGAGTTTTATAAATTGAAAGGAGATTTATAATGGGAGTTTTATAAATAGAAAGGAGATATATAATGGGAGTTTTATAAATAGAAAGGAGATTTATAAAAGGAGTTTGTAAATCTAAAAGAGATTTATAAAAAGAAAAGGTTTATTTGATTTTTATAAAAGATCATTTTAAGAAGGTTTAGTTGGAAAAGAAGTTAAGTACTATATCAAAGAATATAAAAGAGTTTTTGGGATTATAACACTTACGTTATAATGAATTGTTGTGTAAAGATAATTCAAAAGAAACATCATCTTGTTTTAACGAGTGAAGATGTACTCAAATCTTTAAATGGATGTGTTTCAAAGTAATGGCAAGTATAAAAGTGATTTTGGGTTTATGGAAACAATGTTGCGCAACATTTGTTTTGTAATTATATTTTTCAAAAGTAATTAGATCTCTAAAAGGGAGTTTTAAAGATAATGGTTAAGTGAAGTGTTTTGGGTTTGTTGTAAAGAATGTTTTTGTAATATTTGTTTTAAACCCTTGAATTATAATTCAAAATGGTAACATATTGTTAAATGATTTTGGTAAATACTTAGATCATTAATAATGGAATTTAAAGATAACAAGAAGTATGAAATCTTTTGGAAAACATAGAAACCTATAAATTTTAAAGTATAAAAGAGAGAAGAGGTTTATAATACAATGCGTGAGAAACATTTGTGTTAACCTCTTTGATTTAAATCTTGTCAATGATTTGTCGATATTCCTATATCATTGAGATACATATATGAGTATTTTTTGGATGTATTTAAAAAAGTACAAATGTGAATTAGTTGAAATTGAATGATACACTTATTTCTAAATATTGCGCTCGTTATTCGGATTACCCATTCCGAATAGTGATACGACGTAATGGATAGCATTGAAGACCACTGGTGAAGACCAAGTATTTGTGAAAACGATAGGATGACCTATCGATTGTCTCTTCACTGTTAGCTACGGTATGGACATTTCCTTTGTGATGGGAAATTCGATCGGGATTGTGAATGCCCGGATTGCAAAGGCTTCTCTAGAAGTGCCTTCGGTTCTGTTCGAACCCGGAACAGACTTGTATGGTTACGTGTCTGACATTACATTTTGAGAGATAAAGCAGATTTCTTTCAAATACATTTCTGTTGGTGCAGAGGATTTATTCTCTTAGCTTAACACCCTTCTCTGAGACGTATGAGCTCAGAGGTTTTGTAGTTGAAGGTTATCAGCGATATACTCCAAATTTGGTAATGTGGCATGCTGAGTGTTATTGTGTGATGATTATTTATTGATTATTTGTTGATCAAAGCATGGCTTTGTGAAAAAGCGTAGCTTTGTGGACGAGACTTCGTCAGACCTCACACCCCGGAAATGGTCAAAACTGGAATATGTGGCAAGGTTATGAGGGTCGCGCCCTTTAGGGTATGTCATTTCCTTCTGGAAAACGGTGGTGTCAGGTATGGAGCCCTGATGCTTAACCTATGTGGTTGCTCCAATCTCATTTTCTCTGTGGTTATTGCTTGGCGATCGAGGGCCCTCGGATAAAGGTGCCAAAGGACCGGGGGGGTGGCATATTCGTGTAGTAGTTACCTAGTTACAAAGGTAACCCGACCTTGTGTTGGCAGAGAGCTGGTTAAGTTCTTGGGACGCCCTGCCAGAGGCAATCCCATGTGGCAATAGGAAGTTCCTTAGCCTGACCATTTGTTGGAAAATCCAAAGAAACAATACTAGCCTTGTACGGTTTTAGTTGTATTACGTGCCATTCACTTATGGTGGCGCCCCACTGTTTGGATGGTAGCTATAGTAGGCATAGTTCGGAATGTCTATGCTAGCTAAGATTTATATTCTATTTTTGAAATGCTTTCACCACTATGCACTAATAGTAATATCAAAAATGATTTGTTTTGCGTAGTAAGCATCTTTGACTATTATAAGGAGAAATCTCCTCCAATTATGCGTTTGCATTGTGTGTGTGCAGGGAGGCCTTATGGTAATTTCATTTTCCAAAAACATTGCGGATATTTTTCACTTCCATTGTTGTTGTTGTTTTAAAGATAAATAACTGTTTTGAGTTCTCACACCAGTCCCATGACTAACCTGGAGTTTATTGTTCTCTTCCTAAACTCTGGTTGCCATAAATTTCCACACGGGAAGTCTAGAGTCAGGTTATCAGGTCATTCTAGATTCATAAGTGCTTTGGAGCTCAAGTGGCGAGCTGGATGACGAGACGTATTACTTGTATATGATATTATCTTTCCGCTGTAAATTCACTTGGAAGGACATGTTTGTATAGCTTTCCATTGTCTAATTGTGTTGTATATTGCTGTGGTACACTCTGATAATGTAGTGTTATAACTGATATAGTTCTTTGTTGTAAAGATTATCCATTTATCTATTATATGTTGTTCCGCTGCGATATGTGAGATTCTGATATTTTTCTGTTTTGTTTCTTTACTTCTTCTATCTTTTTCTTTTACCTCTTCTTTTTAACCCTAACAATTACGTTTTCCGGCATTCGATTATGCGGCATTTGATACAGTGGACGTAAGAATGCCGACCTTCGGATCCCGATAAAATCGCGTTCGTTACAATTTTTTCTACTTTATGCTTCTCTCATCCTATGACGAATAAGGTCAATCTATTCTATGAAATCACAAATAAAATCTGGACCTAAAACCAGTTGCTCACCGGCTTCAAGCCAACATGAAGGAGATCGGCATGGCCTTCCATAGAGTGCCTCGAAAGATGCCATACCAATACTAGATTGGAAGATATTATTATAAGAGAACTCAACAAGTGAAATATGATCTTCCTAACTTCCACCAAAAATCAGAAAACATGCACGAAGAAGATCTTCAAGAGTTTGATTCACATGCTCTATTTGTCCATCAGATTGAGGATGATAAGCGATGCTAAAAATAAAGGATGACCATCAAGGTTATATAAAATAAGAGATGAACACCGATTGAAATCACGATCTCGAATCTCACAAGTGGGTAAAGTCTCGAGATCATTCCATTCAGGTAACAACATGGAAATAACAGCTTGTTGCTTACGACTAAGGGCATCGGTAACACAATTTCCCTTTCTGGGAGTATAGAGAATATCAAGATCATAAGATGCAAGGAATTCGATCCAGCACTGGTAACGCAAATTAAGTTCCTTTTAAGAGAGAATAAATACTTTAAAAATTTATGGTCAGTGTTGAGAACAAATTTCTCTCCCAATAGATAATGACGTCAAATTATAAGAGCGAAAACATTAGCCGCAAGATAAAATCATGAGTGACATATCTAGTCTCGACAGGCTTTAATTATCTAGAAGCATAAGTGATAATACGTTCCCTTTTGCATGAGAACGGCACCCAAACCAACACGACTAGCATCGATACAAATAGTGAAGTCTTGGTTCCCTTCGAGAATCATAAGAATAGAAGCATCGGAAAGGAGTTCTTTTAATTCTTTTGAAAAGCAGAATATATGCTAAATCAAATTTACAAATATTCTTTGCTTGTCTCAATATCAGAATCTAGTTATACTTATAAATATATCTTATTAGAATGATTTGCAATTTTAAATTGTTGTTCTCACCCATAATCAATGAATACAAGGATAGACTCATCGAAATATTCACAAAATACTTGATTCATAAGATGGATGAAATAAGCTGGAAGGTTCGTCAAACCGAATGACATAACGAGCCACTCATAAGAATCATAACAAGTGTGTAATGCGGCAAGTAGAACGTTATCCTCCGCAACTCGTAGCTGATGAAAACTGGTGGCAATGTCGAGCTAAAAAGGACCTTTGTACCACTCAATAGATCGCTTAGGTTGTAATCCTAAGACAGGTTCAAAGATATTGAGAAATTCGCGAATTACTTGAATGAGGTAAATAACATCTTCCTCATCATGTGGGTTTAAAGAATAAAATGATGCCACCAAATTGGAATCAAAATCATTAAGAACAATAAAAATCTGCTTAACAGATTGAGGATGTCAAAGATCGATAGTTCTCTTGGGATATAGGGTATGGGCTTCGTATCGATTAAGCCAATCCATTCCCAAAATCATTTTAAAACCTAAGTAACGCATAATATGCAAATCGGTATGGAAAGCATAATCATGTAAAATAATCTCGACATCTTTACAAAGTAAACTGAGTATTACAGACCCACCAACCAGATTTGCATTTCTCAGTGAAGTCATCAAGCCCATAATATTTAAAGAAAAAGTATCAACAAGTTCTTTTGATATAAAAGAAGGAGATGCACCCGTATCAAAAGAATTAGAATAGGATGATAATAAAACAAAATAATGTCATCAATGACAGAATGAGGAATACCTTGACCAAGAGAAGGGTTACTAAGGGCTTGCCCAACATTCATCTTACCCTCTTTCTTGCTTTGAAGTTTGGAACATAAAGATAAAAGATGACCCAAACCTTTGCAATAGCGACAAGTAAGGGACTTCAGACACTTATTTGCATAGTGGTCCTTAGAACTACAATTGTAGCATTCTCCACGATTTGAGATTGGAGTCTTTACTACCGTAGTTGCCTGCTTCCCTTTCTTGTTGGGAATAGGGCTTTTGAATTTAATATGCCTCTTCTTGTTGTTATTGAGGCTCTTTTTGGCACCTTGAACATCACTATCGCTTTCTTTATCGGCCTCTTCAAGTCAAAGAGTGATATTTGCAAGCTGGTCGAAAGGCACTTCTAGTTTCAAAGGTAAAACCTTTTTGAAGTTCTTATTCAAAGCACAAATAAACCTTTGATTCTTTAAAGATCCAAAAGTTGTTGGACAGACATGAATACGCCATCCAGAGTAGGACCACTGGATTGACCAAAACTATGACTGCCAGGTCTAACCATCTCTTCTTCTTTAAAAAAGAAAGAATGAATGAAGAAGAAAAATATTCTCAAAATGACTTCAAATAAGCTTGATTGGTAAGACAAAACATCATAAAAGAAAATAGGATAGAATGGGTCATATGACTCGAATTAAATTCTAAGGCACGATTCCTAAGAGAGACTTAGGACAATGATCCTTGCTAGATTATTCTACATTGTTCCAAAGTTTGGCTCTGATACAAAGCTGTGACGCCCCACCTCTATACTCACACTAGTCAATGACACTATGGGGTAATGCAATCGACTGGTGCGAAGAATTAGGCTATTGAAGAGCGACCATCTGTGTAATTTCTTTGTGTGATTATCGATATGTCAGATAATACGTCTTGCATTTTTGTTTCAAGAGGAAATCCGACATATCCATTACAAACTCATAGCCACCGTGTAGTAGCTTTGAGTTTGTATTGGATATGTCGGTTTTTTTCTTGAAACAAAAATGCATGACGTATTATCTGACATATCGGTACTCGCACAAAGAAATTACCCAGATGGTCGCTCCTCAGCAGTCTTATTCTTCGTAATAGTCGACGGCTTTACCCAGTAGTGTCATTGGCTTGTGTGAGTATAGAGGTGGGGCTTCACAGCTTCTTTCTTACATCGCCATACAAACCATCTCAACATACATACTAAAAACATTCTTAAGTGGTTCTAACCCTACAGGGGTTCATACTACAAGCACTAGTACATCACTAAACATCATCTCCTCAAATCTTCGGCTCAAATATGAGCTAAAACTTAATACTAAATACCACTAGATAGACAACCAACTTCCAAATACTACCATCATTCTGAAGCTGATTCATTCCAATAACTAACATTAATCTCTCCATCATTTTCTTCATCGTCGTCATAATCATTATTCCCCTGCTCATCGTCTGCCTCATTTCCATCCTCATACCGTTGCATCCTATCTTCCTCATATGGAAATCATGGTTGGTTCCATGGAACATGCCGCATTCCTACTGGAACTCCTGGGATTACTTCCCCATCTTCTTGTTCCTCGAGACGCTGCATAGGGATTTCCATGGATTTCCTTCCTCGATCTCCTCTATCCCCTGCACTTCCTCATCTTCCATGATTTCAACTTTTACCTCGGGTTCTGCTTCCTAGTTGTAGTAAATATACGAGCTTGAAGATTCTTCTCGCCAAACGGTATGGTCTCCATCTAAATCCCATATCATATTGATGTTTAGGCTGCTGTTGTTTGATTCATGGGGTATAATCGAATTTGGATCTTCTATAGGCTCAGATTCCTCCTCTTTCATTTGTTCCTTGGAGGTTGGAGCAACCTCTTCATCGCTTAAAATAATGATAAGTTTAGGAGTGGGTGGAGGTATTGCAGCCACAAGATAGCCATCTTCATCTAACCTAGTATACTGATCTAATTCTTCCATTATGATGGGTCGACCATCTTTAAAACTCTTAATTATTCAGTAAAAATATTTATAAAAGACTTAGGAAAGAATTGTTAAGTTTAAATTTATACTTAAAATTTATTGAAAACCATTGCAAATAATGCTGCGAATAGTGATTTTAAATTATATTGATCGAAACGACTTTTCTATCTTTTGAAAATTTATTCATATAACTAAAATCTCTTTTAAAACATTTTAAAAGATATATAAAGACTTTTCCATATTTTTAAAACATTTAATAATGTTAAATTTTAAGAAATCATTTTTTGGATTCCAAACTACGAAACCACAATTATTTTGAAAACTTGTTATTCTTATATTTCGAAATCTACATATTGAAATCTTGATCTTTTTCCTTAACTGTGGATATAATAGTTTAAAAAATTCTTATTACGAAGAATTCTGAGCTATATTCCACTTTATATACTAATTTAACTTTTGCCGCGTGAAACGCAAACTACTATTACGCGATGCGTCTAGTTTTGGCTCGTTTTTCATTTCTTATTCAAACTTCACCAAATTTGTCCTAGTGTTTATAAAACACATTTTGAATCATTTTAAAATCATTTCAAAGAGTTTTAAGATTCCATACTACTTTTATAATTTGATACGAAAAGTGATTTCCTTGTGTAATTTCGACTTGTATTCAATGTGACTTGTTTATATGTCCAAATAACAATATTTTCACAACATCCAAAAATGATAAATAATCAATATAAACAAGCAAAGCATCCAATATATGTATATATAATATAAATGGAGTTTCTAACTTTTTATATAACTTATTTATCTTCTTGTTACTAATTACTTTCCAAATTTCCACTAATTACTATAATTCATCCAACCAAACATCTTAAGCATTTCAATAGTCATGTTAAACATTTAAAACTATTTATAATGATTTAATTTACGAGTTCTCACCTACATTGGATATCATTTCGACTAGATTTCATTATACCTTTGCTAACTCAAACTAAAAACTACGACCGCAAGTTTGGAAGCCCTTGTCGTGCTCGGTTTCTTGTGCTCACGGCCAAGCAAGGAATGAGGTAGTGGCTCGGGTAATGGTGGTATGGGTGATGGATATGGGTCTGAGTGAGGAAAGGAAGTGATTTTAAAGTGTTTTAAGGTTACATATATATTATATAAATTTAGTTTCTTTTCACAAATATTTTCTTTATTATTTTATTAAGTAGAGAAGCCATTAAAAATGCTTAGCAATGATGAAGAAGATGAAGAAAATGTTCTAGGAACTTATGAAGAATGGGTGGGGTATTTAATGGAAAATTTTGGAATCAAAATATTTTAACATGAAATTACCAAACTATCCTTGCCATCACCTCCAACCCCTGTAGGATGCACACAGTCGCCCTCTCCTCCTAGCTATGTGGTAGTAGCGATGATGGTGGGTGGTGATGATGTGATGTGGTGTAAGGTTGACTTGATGTTTGCTTTTTGAAGTACTTATTACTTTAGATATTTTATTCTTTTACCTTACGTAAAATATATATTCATTTTCTGCTCTTATCATCTGTATATGTACATGTCACAAATGTGTGCAAATCATTTGAACATCGTATAACTTATATACGTTAAACCATTACGAACTCGGATTCTGATCTTCAGTCGTATTTTCATTTATTAATTAATGTATGCATACTTGTAAACAAATTTTGAAACCAATATTCTTATTATTATTAATGAATTAAAATGATCTTATATGAGTTATAAAACCATATAAATCAATATTATACAATTGCTTATGAAAAGTGTTATTATATCGATAAACCGATATCGATTTTCCTTATCATTTCCAATCATGTTTATAAATTTATAAAACTATCACATTTGATTTATTATCACTTTATTACGATTATAAATGAATTTTAAAACTATTATTTGAATATCTATAATAATCACTAAATAATTAAATCTTAATTTAAAATCATTAATTAATTATTAAATATACCGGCGTCACTAACGATGTCATAAATCAATTAATACGTTAATATAATTTAAAATAGGTTCTCCATTTTATGTGGTTCAAAACATCATTAATGGGGTTATAAATCCTTACATTTGAATATTTCAAAAATAATCTTAATTTATAAAGCGATGAATTTGTGGGTCGCTATAACGAATGAATAGGGAATTGGAGAATACTTTTATGTACCATTGTGAAGATATTCTAAATATATATACGAGTTGAAAAGGGAAATTTTAATTAATAAAGTAAAATTAATTAAAAAGGGCTTAAGAAGTTGTTTATATGACTTGATCATGCTGGGGTGTGTCAATTATATTTATGTGATTACTTGTGTATGAAAAGTGTACGGGATTTAGTTTTCCTTATGTCATCATTTTCATTTTTGTTGAAATTAAACAAATAAAATTCTAGAAATATCTAGAAGAAACACAAGAATTATATGGTACAGTTATTTTTGATGATGTTATAGTGTACGTATAAACTCGTTTTTCTCTTCTAAAACAAATGATAAGGAAATTCTTCCACTTAGAAACGGTTGGAAGGTGATCTCTACTTTTATGTACATTCATTTCCATAAGAACCTGAGTTGAGTTTATTGAAAATCGAACAATTAGTTTTGAAGTGTCTAGTAAGTGGGGAGTGTACATATATAAGATGACTCGAGACCTTAACCACTTCAAAACCATATATTTGTTATATGCTTTGGATGAGCTTCGTGATTGGTTCGAGATGCTGGAATCTATGTAGAGATTCAAGATCTGATTAAGATACTCGGACACATGTAGTGATCTATTTAGGATGTGGGAATCCATGTATGATTCTGAGATCTGTTGAGATATAGGAATCAATGTGTGGTTTCAAGATTGGTTCGAGTTGGAGACTCATGTATCGAGATCTGTTCAAGTAGTGACTTGTATGCTAGAATGCTGGACGTAGCCTCTACAGTGGAAATGAATAAAACCAAAGATAGGATGCATAGGCAAGAGGTTTAGCTAACCCATTAGGGTGCAAGTGGCTCTACGCTAGAGATTCCTATAGTTAAGCATGCGTAAGTGGTGCATTCATTCGTGGTGGCCAGCTATGTATTTCCTGTGGTATCAGCTAGGGATGTACGATGCTTCAAATGGATATTTTGATCCTTGTGTAGGAGGACAGTCCTAGATGTTCTGATGGCACCTATGTAGAATCCTACATAATTAGCGAGCATGCCTTAGCGGTTTTGATTATATACCTAGTATTGTTGTGATGTACACTCACATGCATCATCAACTACTTGGTTATTTATATTCCACACCTTACACATTATTATAGTATCACTGGATTTCACTTTAACTTCTTTTCATGGTGACCATCCCTCCCTCCTTACCCATCATTCCTTTTCCCATCCCTCCTTCTGCCAACCTCACTCCCCGTTCCCTCTCTGAACTTCCCTTTTTGGCCATCCCGCCACCTTCTCAGCCTGTTCCTCCTCTTCCTCTCGATACTTCTATTGATCATTTCTCTCCTTTCATTTCTTCTTCTAGCTCTCCACTCTTATAACCACCCTATGCCCTTCGTCTGCTTCTCCTAGCACTATTTGGTCCTTCCTTTTTATATCAAAACCTAGAAATGGTCGTTCCTATAACCCTATTCATTTTGATGTTTAATACTCTGGCTCTCCTCTAGGACCTCCTCATGAAGCGGTTGAAGAAGGCATTAAAGCTTGGTCTGGATGCCTAGTGGAATTTTTCTTGGCTGGAAATGTTAACTTTATGGCAATGAAGTTACACTTGGAAAAGGCTTGGAAGCTTAAAGTTGCATACGATATTTTCTTTGATAAACAAAACTATTACTTCTGGTTCTCTAATGATGAAGAGATGATGAATATTCTTATATCCTACATTTATAATAGGATGGACGTTTATTATATCAAAGTGGAATCCTTCATTTTCATATGTTCACGCTTTTATACGCTCCCTTCCAATATGGGTCCATTTCTACAGAATTCCCATTCTAACATGGTCGCTGTTGGACACTAATTAGCTGGCATGCCATCTTGGTAGGCTTATATGCTTTGATGAAAATGCAGAAAAATTGAAAATATTTGAATATGCAAAGTGCTTGAATGAAATTTCTCCGGATCATGAGCTGCCTGAATTTTTATCTTTCGGAGATGAAACGTGTCCAAATATATTACTTGAATATTCGTGGAAACCTTTAATTTGTACTCACTACAAGATATTTGCACATGCTTCTGATCATTGTGATAGGACGAAGGAGATAAAGAATGATTTGAATTTAACATTTTAATTGACAAGGAAAAAGATGAAGTGAATGTGAATACTTCTCCTAATGATGTAGGTGAAGCTTCAAAAATAGAAGAGGGATATTTGCAAAAAGAGAAAAAATACCAATTTTCCAAAGGAAAAAAGAAAATGAAATCTGTTTGGAAAATTTGGAGGAATATTAATAAGGTTGATAGTACCAATATGGTTGCTGCTGATGATGAAGGTGCCGATGATCTTAATGGAGATCCGATTGGTGATGATGTTGACGATACTCGGTTGAAAACATTTGAACATGTCGGTGAAACTCAGGTTGAAACTGCAGGAAATAACCATATGAAAAAGATAGGTATTGAAAATGTAACTGTTGTTGAAACATTTGCTTTCATCTGTTGATGGGGTTAATGCTAGTGTAAATGGTCAATTATTGAACCAGACCCGATAGTAACTCACAACCCATTCTCTATTCTACAGCAATTAAGTAATGATTTAGAAGCATCTGAACATGTTATTCCAATACAAAATCCCCCAGCCATCAATAACTGTTCCCTGAATTATCATGGCTATTCCTTTCACAATGATTTATGTGAGGACATGCACACTGACATGCATAGTAACATGCACCAATCTTCCCCTATCATTTCTTCGTCCATTCCTATTACTTCTTCAAAACTTATCTCAGGTATACATCTCCAAAATCCCTTTATTCTTCAATATCTCTTCCCAATCAAATTTTCAATGATCTGCTTCCTTCTACTCCTTCCATTCTTCCTTCCATTGATGTAACTGGCTCTAATCTTTCTTCAGATAATCATACCATTCCAGTCTCATCTTCCAAGAAGAATAGAGGAAAACCTAAAAACGTAAGAGACAATCAAACTTCCCTTGTTTTAGACAAAGGGATTCCATATTTTATGGAGAAAATTCTAATGGTCCCCTCTGCAAATTCCTTCTCTTCAACCTCCTCTTGGGTTAAAACCGGGGCATCCTCATCCATTAATCATGTTGATTGACAACATTGGCTTTTGGAATATTCAGGGAGCTAATTCCTTAGCCAAGCAACTTAAAATCAAAAATCAAATCTCCTCATATAAAATTCAATTAATGGCAGTTGCAGAAATAAAACTTAACTATGTAAACATGACCAAAGCAGCTTCAACTATTAACCATCATTGGAATTACATTCATAACCTTTCTCAAGCCCCTTTTGGCGGGGTTATCATTATTTAGAACCCTGATATTTTCACATTAACTCCTTTATGTGTACATAGGCAATACATCCATTTTGATATCCTCCATATTCCCTCTTCTACCTCTTTTTTCTGAAAAAATGTCTATGCAGAAATAGCTCTGTGCATAAATAACTATTCCTTGATAAACTCTTCTCTCTATAACCTACAATTCGCCATGGATTTGCATTAGAATTAGAATTGCATGCAAAGCTCTATTGACAAAAGTGGTGGTGTTCACTTATCTATCAACAAGTTGGACCCCTAAAATGCAATATATGAGTCAAACCTCCTTCCCATAATTGCTAATGGTTGCTACTATACTTGGAATAATTCCAACAGAGTAGGAAAAAGGACATACTATAAAATTGATAGACCATACCAGAACTATACTTCTGTTTTGAACTGGCCCTCCCTTAAAACCATCGTTCCACCTCCATTCCTATCTGACCACTTATCTCTGATTTTGGACTGGGACATGGTCGGTGTGAGAAGAAAATCCTCCTTTTCGTTTTTAATATTGGGTCTGAACACCCTGACTTCCTTAATATTGTTACTGACTGTTGGAAGACTCATTTTTTTGGCAACCATATGTTTGTTTTGCAGGTTAAACTTTGACATCTTAAAGGAATACTTAGAAAATGGGCACTTGCTTCATTTGGTAATGCTGCCACCTCTCTTCTTCTACTAGACATAAACTTTTCCAGGTGTAAAAGAACATACAACAGTGCACTGATAGTATATCTCTGGCTAGATCAGGAAACTTCTCTCAACTAGAACCTTGCTAATGCTTTGCTGAATGAAAATAAGATAATTACATGAAAGACAAAGCTTAAATGGCTAGCTCATGGTGACAAAAATACTGCTACTTTCCATGTTTCCTTCAAAATTCAACAAGCTAGTGCTAATATTTCAAGTATGAAGTATACAAGACAAAAATGACAATTTATGTTCATATCATGATGCCATTCAAATTGCATTTTTGGATTATTTTCAAGACATTCTTGTTGCTAAGGACATTCCTGAAATGCACAAGCATCATTTTGATCAACCATCCCTCCCTACCATTTCTGATGTTAATATGGAAATTCTATTGAAGGAGGTAACAGCGGATGATGTTAATAATTCCATTTTTGGTATGAAATCCTTCAGTTCTCTAGGCCCTGATGGTTATAATGCACATTTTTTTTAAGGTAACATGGCATATTATAGGTGACGATGTGGTCAAAGTGATCAAAAAAAATTCAAACATAACAAATTATTAACTGTTATTAATTCCACCAGGATAGTTCTGCTTCCTAAGACTCGTCAGTCTAATTTTGTCAAGCAATTTAGGCCGATAGCGTGTTGCAACATAATATACAAAACTATTTCAAAGATCTTGGCAGAAAGAATGATAACTGTTCCTATTGAGGTGATCTCTCCTAATCAAAGTGCTTTCATCACCTCTAGAGACATTACTGATGATATTATGTTGTCGAATGAACTCTTGAGAGGCTACAATAGAAAGAACATCACACAAAGATGGGTCCTGAAGCTAGATATACAGAAAGCTTATGACACTGTTCAATGGAAGTCCATAATATATATTTTGCATAAAATTAAATTTCCCATCCCTTTTTGGCTTGGGTATACACATATATTTCAACTGTCAATTATTCTCTCATCTTGAATGGTAATACCTTTGGATATTTTCATGCTTCCCAGGTTATTCGACAAGGTGATCCTATGTCACCTTACCTTTTTGTATGTGTTATGGAATTATTCACTTACTTAACAAAGAATGCAGTGTCCTCTAATAAGCTGGAATATCATCCTTACTGTAAGATCAATGGTATTACATCTTTATTATTTGCAGATGATCTCATGTTATTCACTAAGCCTACTGTTAAATAAATTAATGGTGTTCTAGATGTCTTGTTAGATTTTAAACTAAAGATTGGATTGTCTATCAATAGTAGCAAATCCAAAATTAAAATTGCTGGATTATCTAACATTAATATGTATGGCATCTATGCTCTCTCTGGTCCAACTCCTTTTGATGATACTGAAAAGTACTTGGGTGCTCCCTTATGTTCATCTAGAATTAGAACTGGTCAGTGCCTTCAACTATATGAGAAGATTACTGCCAAGATCTCCTCTTGGCCTGCCTCTAAACTATCCATAGCAGGTAGACTAGTCATTGTCAAGTCCATTGCCATCTCCATGTGTCTTTACTTTGGTAGAATATTCATCTCACCCTGCAAACTCGTTAACATGATCAATTTTGCTCTGACCCACTTCCTGTGGCATGGTAATCCCTATTCAAGAACGCTTGTTCTTGTTGCCTTTTAAACTTTATGCTGCCCTTATCAAAATAATGGTCTTGGTATTATGAACATAAATATATGGAACCATGCTGCTCTCTCATCTCAAATTGACAAAATCTTAAGATATGAATGAAATTTATGGGCGGCATGGACAAAGACTCATTTAATCAAATGCAAAAACTTCTGGAAAATGAGCATTCCTCTAGACCGTAGCTGGTCTTGGAGGAATATTCTACGCAGTAGATCTGCTTTTATCTGTATTTTCCAAAGCTGTATGAGGATTAGAAAGGATATCTCCTTTTGGTTCGACCCTTGGCCCAAACACGGAGTGATTCTGGCAAATTTGATTAACTATAATTTGAGACATATGACAGGTATAGCTGAGAAGGCTTCTGTTGATTGTTTTTGGACTGCTGGTTTAATTAATCTGCCTTACTCTAGCTCATTCCTTGTTAGAAATGTATGGAACATTATTCTGACCAATACCTATAACACTGCTGATATCCATGCTTTGTGGAATGGTAAGGAACATGCACTTAAAAATGTTTACAAACTCATGCTTCATAATACCCCTTTGAACAATTTTCCATGGCACACCAGAATTGGGACATCATCATCCCCTCCAAAAGAAAATATATCATGTGGAAGGTGCTTAGAAATGGATTACATACCCTTGACAAGCTTGAGGTTAGAGGAATGATTCAATCATATAGTTGTTTATTATGTGGTAGAGTGGGTGAAAATGTCTCACATCTGTTTTTTGACTGTGATTATACATTCTTTGTATGGGAAAAGGTTCTGAGTTTGTTACACTTACATAAACCAAATAGAGATACTTCTCTTGACTGGTACTATATATTTAAAGCTACGAGATGGAAGAACTCAAGATCTAAAAAATTTCTTTCTATGCTTAAGGCTGTTATGTATATTCTTTGGAGGGAGGGAAAAAATAGGGTGTGTAGTGGTAACATGGTTGCTAAGCATGTACTAGTTCTCTCCATCTCCAAACAGTTCAGTCCTTAGGCTGTTATCATCATTATTTGATTTGCTATGTTGTTAGTCCCCTTTTCCATTTCTGGTGATATGCTTGGCGTCAGAGATATGATGTTTCGGGCCATGCTTGCTGTCTGATGCCATTTTCTTTGGGTCTTTTGTTGGTTTGGGTCCTGCTTGGAGCATTCTGCAGCTTGGTTGGAGTCTTTTCTGTGATGCTTGGTATTTTTGACATACGCAACGTTTAATGGTTATTTTTTTTATTTCTTTCCTTTGTACCCCTCCGTAATTCTATATTTATGATTGTAATTTTGCATGGTATAAATAAAAGGTAAGGGCCCTTTTAATCCAATTGGCTTTGCCAAAAATATATTTCTAATAGAAATGGTTTTGTTATCATAAGTTAAAACTCATCCGTGTTTATTTGCGGCATGGTCTAACGAGATACCTTTATTTTTGAAGGATTTTTGAAATATAAAAATCCATAGGATTTGAGTTTCTCACGCTGGTTTACTAGACTGATCTGCATGTTATTCTTTTGTAATGCTCGGATCAGTCCGAGTATATTTCTAGATTTAGCGATGGACATTTTGGAGCTTCAGGAAACAATTTGAATGCCTTTAGGCATATTTATGTATTAAATTTCCCATGCATTACTAGTTTGTATTATCAGCATTTGTAAGGACGAGTTGTTATAACTATTTAGGTTGAAGATAGGTTAGTTTATTTTGATTGATGTATGTATATTAAAGTTTTCTTTTGGTAAAGGTCTTTTGAGATATTATATGTTATCGTTCTTCATGTGAGACTCTGATATTATGTTCTTCTATCTTGTTTTGTTCTTTTTTCTTTTACCCTATGTTCTGTCTTTTCGATACTTGGGTGCTCGGAATGAGAATACTATGGAAGTATTAGTGTCAACATTTGAGGGTAGAAAAGGCTGTTCGTTACATTTGGTATCAAAGCTGAAGGTTAAGCTAAAACCTTGGCTTTGGTGGGGTATAACTCATTAAAGATAAGGTTAGTAACATCATAGAATGAGTCGAGTGTATTATATATATGAGAGTGCGTATTTGTTATTAATACGAAAATGTTTTGAATTGTATTGATTAGGCTGTTGAGTGGTTAATGGATCTTTGTCAATATGTGTTGCAAACGCTATTGATAGGGACCGCTAAACACTTGAACAGGACTAACCGACATGGTATTATTTTGAAATTTGTAAATGGAATATTATCTAGGATTATATTTTATATATAAAAGAATGATTTTGAAAAATTAATATAATTATTTATGATGTGTTTGTTTGTTTGGAAATGATAATATTCCATTCTTATCATTTATTGTTGGTTGGTTTTTGAATTGTGCTAGACCAGTTTATGAGCGTTTTTTTACCTTTTTGTTGTATGTGCTGGGTAGATAATAACTTGTGGAAATATTGAAATGAACAGCTTGTGAATTTAGTTTCATAGTTTCTGACTATAAGGCATTCGATGATAATGTTGAGTTAAATTTAATTTTAATAAAAGTTGTTTTTATAGTTTTTGATAAAGACAAGATATTTTAAAAATAAATATTGATGAAATGATCTTATATAAGAAAGTGACTTTATAAATATTGTTTATTAATAGAAAAGTATATAAACTGAGAATTTAAGAACTTGAACCTCGGTTTTTTTGGAAAAAAATTTCCAAATTTTGTGAAGAAAAAATAACGTAGTATTATTTGAAAATGTTTATGTATAGAAATGTTTTCAAAGGATTTTAAAAGAGATAGAAATTATTGAACTTACTTTTGTCGTTGGAAAATAATTATGGTAATGACTGCAACATCATTGGCATTGTTTATGAGTTTCTAAGTGGGGATGCTACCGAACTAGTTTGCTTTGAAGTTGTTTTGGTGAAACACATTTTGATTTAAATCCCAGAAGTATGATTTGATACACAAAAATTATAAGTATATATTATTTCAAAATGATTGAATTAAAACCCGGTGTTTAGTGCTTAAGTTTTTGGTTAAGTTATATTATGGGCGCATGTATCCTATATATTACAGTAGTTTAGTTGTGCATCTTGTTTTGATCCGTTAATTAGAAATTTTCAATTATTGAAATGAAATGGGATTTTTGATGATTTTGGACAGTTGGAAACTTCTGGATGGATATAAGAAAATGAAGCAAAGTGTGTTTGTGAAAATATAAAAAATTGAGTTTTCGTAACTCTTAAATTGAAAGATAGTAGAATTAAAATAAGTTTTAAATTGATTGAACATCTTTGTTGATTAGAACCGTCGATGCTATTGGGATAACTAATATACGTCCTTACCTTAGGGTTGTCTAAGAAAAGTAGACTCCAGTCTTAAGTTCGTATATGTATATATATTTAGTATCCTCCTATGATTCTTTACTAACATCCTATACTATTATACTACCTATTAACACTTCATGGAGTATCCATTCATATACCTATTTATGATTCTTGGAGGTGTTGTCTATGGCTTAAACAACACCTCCAAGAATCGTAAATAGGTATATGAATGGATACTCCATGAAGTGTTAATAGGTAGTATAATAGTATAGGAGGTTAGTAAAGAATCATAGGAGGATACTAAATATATATACATATATGTTCTCTCTAAGTCTAACTCTTCCAACTACTTGCCTAACCCGACGGATAAAGAGGTCTAGAACGTTGACTTGGAGATAAGATTGAAATTTATTTTGGTTCTTCATTGAAGTTTTTAAGTAAGTAAAATGAATGAAATTGTTTCACATGTACTGCTAGGATGTAGTGAATTGATATACAATATGAACTTAAGTCTTGAAAAGTTCAAAAAATGAAGTTGTGGCTTTTTAAAATGATTAGTGCTATAAGTAAAATGAATATGATTTAACATGAAAAGAAATAGGTGTAATTAAGAAGCCAATTGAATAAAGTACATAAATTGTGTGAAGATTATTTTATCGCATACCAATTCTTGATGTAGAATTCAATTATGGGATTTCGAGATGATTTACACCAGTCCGAGTTAGAATTTCTCACGCGATTCTTAACGGCGAGCACTTGATATGGATTCTTGGTGTGATACTTAAGTTTTCTATCAAAATATATAGCTATGTAAGGACGATAGAGGTTTCTAGTCAAGAAACCTGATGGGAGTCTATGGTAGAGAGGCCAAATGAGAGGTACTAGTTTGAAAGAGAAATTTATGTGATCGAGCTAGTGATAAGATATGTACTGTGTACGAATGATATATGCCTTTCATACGGGCTTTATTATATTTGTATGTTATGTGGGTTGGCTTATAGTGTAACGACCCCAATTTTGAATTAATATTAAATTGATATTTAATGTAATTTTTGAACAAATTTTGGAATAAAATTTGAATTTGACTTTGGAATTTGAAATTTGAATATTAAATTTATACTTAAATTTTAAATAAATATCTTAGAAAAAAATTGTATTTGGATTATTGATATAATTAAATTTGATGTTATATAATTAAACTTTAAAAAGAATTCGAATGAGGTTTAAATAAATAAATAAATAAATATATAGTAACACATTAGAGTAAAATAGAAAGAAATACATTAAAAATAAACTATAACAACATAATAAAAGTAGAACTTCATTGTATTTCAAAGTAACAAGGCAAAGACAAAGAAAAAAAAAATCAAATTGGAAAAGTATGTACACTTGCAACAGGAAAATAAATACATTGAAATATGAAACAAGAAAAGTATATGTATTTGCTTGCAAAAGAAGACACTAAAATAAATATACTCAATTCTAAGTATGGCTGAGGTAAACAAATGTAATAACCAAAATATTTGCAGCCACCAAAGTAAAGAATGTATCAGCCGAAGTCAATACAAAGAAATGCAAAAAAAGGACATAAAGAAGTACAAGCAAATTGTAACTTCTCCATAATGCAAGCAACTTCATCCATGCTATTGTACAAACAAACATACCATGCTGTACAAACATGATATCAACCAGTAAAGTTTTCTTTGATATATATTAGCCTTATCACTTCGGCTCTTCAAAGTTGAGTAACTTCTAAAGTAAACTTCATTTAAAAAAAACTTAAACAAACTCAACTGATACAATAATTCAATCAACTCAACCAAGAAAATATAAGAAGAAGAAGCTTCAGCCTGCAAATCCAAACAGCTGTTTCAACATAAATGCAACTCTGTTCTTCTTTCCTGGAAATCATGTGAGTAATTCCAACTTTAAAAAAAAAATTAAGTACGAATTAGTTTGAATAATTTTTCTATGATCAATATTGTTTTGAGATATATGTTTGCAAATTTCTAAAGCTTGATGTATGTAGGCATTAGAAAAAATTACAACTTCTCTGTTTAATCTCAGAGTGCAGAACAACAAAGAAAATTCAATTTCTTTTTTTTAATCAATATTAGGCTTTGGTTTTAGAACAGATTAGTCGTACTTAAGAATGAGTTATAATCAAAAAAATAGTTTCATGAAATACAAATGAATATAGAATGAAAAATCAAAATTTTACAGTAGAAACTTTGTTTTCTGGAAAATCCGAGTATCACGAAATTTTGGTTCAAGAATATAACTTGAATCCTTACTGGATGATATGATTTTTAAACCTGGTTTGATGATTTTTCAGTGTGGGGTTTGAGAGCAATTTGTTTTTGTCTACGAATTAAAATTCGACCAGATTCTGGTGATCGGAGGTTCTGAGGGTGTCGGGGTTGTTAGTGGTGATGGAGGAGCCTATGGTAGTGGTAGGAAAATTGCCCGGTGGTGGCAACGACCACGGTAGCGACGGCGGCGGAGCTTTGAAAATTTTGAACCTAATTTTTGTCGAGTCGTGATATTTCGATTCGTTCATCCTTTCTGATGGACCGAGTGCTACGAAACATTGGTTGATGGTAGAGGGGTAGTTGGCGATGGCGTGGCCGAGATTGTAGGGTTTCCGATGGCCGAGGCACCGAGGACGAGGCGCTGACAGGAAAGCAGGTGGTTCCATTTTTTTTGTTTCCAGGTTTTGTTTTTTCATTTTAGCTCGTTTCGAATTTGAGGCCGATGGTGATGGTGTGATAGTTGAAGTGTGTTGCCGCGATAATGTTTGATGCGTTGGAGGAGGTGGCGAAGACCAGTGGTGATGGCCGACATTGTACACGTGCATGAGCACGTTGTTCTGGTTTGGGAATTTTTTTATTTATTTTTTGGTTTTGCCTGGAAAGAACAGGGTGAGTCTCGCGTCATACTACAGTAATTCGAGTAGCATACTCGAAGCAAGGAAGAAGGGGCTCGATTCAAAGTTATTACAGGTTTTCAACCTGAAACTGTTCTGGTTTGGGAATTTTAAACCAAAATTTTAAATTTTAAATCAAGGTTTTAAAACTGAGGTTTAAATCAAAATGTAATTAAAAATTTAAGTTTAAATTGGAACTTAGTTTGTAAATAAAAATAAAGTTTTAAATTCAATTTGGTTTAAAAATTTCAAAGCAATTAAGTGTATTAAAGAAGTTTGAATTCAAAAATGGAATTGAATTATAAATGGAAGATTTAAACAAGCTGAAATTTAAAAGTTTAAACCTGAAATAAATTTTAAACCTGATTTCGAGATTTTGAAATTAATTAAGTTTTATAACTTAAGGATATAGAAATAAGTTTAAATTTAAATTGAAATTCAAAATGGAAAATTTGAAATCAATGGTTTCAAACATATTGTGAATAATAGTTAAACTATCAATATGGATGAGTTTACTTTAATTAGTGAAGACTACTGAATTCTTAAAGGGTTAATCAATTTATCATCAATAATGATTAATATAAGTAAATTTCTTTAGAAAAGTAATTAAAGAAATTTAATAGTTAATAAAAGTCATTGACTAAGATTATTGAAAAAAAATTCAATGTGATTAAATTTAACTATAAATTTAGATTTATTTAAATTAATAACAATCGTTGTGTAATTGTTAAGTATGATTACTTAATATAAGTAATTGAGGAATGAATTGTTCAGTGTAAGCAAGTGAGTTAATTAATCTAGAACAATCATTTGACAAATTGAAAAAATATGATTACTTAGAAAGTAAATAATAGGTAATTGATGGATGTAGTGAATTGAATGATAATTAGAAATTTGAGTATAATTATTTATTAATAATTAAAGAATTAATTAATAATTGTGATTAATTAAGATAAATTAATTAATTAAGGGTTAAATTGATTCATTAATTAAGATTGATTAGTGCATAATTAAAAAGTGAATTTATAAATGATAAAAGGGGATTTTATTCTAAAATAAATTGTAATTAACTTAGGATAATTAACCCAGATTTTTAATTAATACACTTGATTTAAATTTATCAGTCAACTAATAAATTTTACTTGTGAATGTTTGAACTTGACTGAATAATTAAAATTGTTTGATATCCCTGATATTGATGCTTTGTGATATGTCTTGATTTGTGTTATGAAATGTAATTTATTTATCTGAGATAAATGTAATTATTATCTATGATATATATATGTCTATGTTCTGTGAATAAAAGATAAGCATTATGGTTTATACCGCTTATCAAATGTAAGCGTTATAGTTTATACCGCTTATCAGATAAATTTCTGTATTTGATCTGTGATGGTCGAATGTTGTTGCACTATTGTGTTTAATCCCTGGACCACACCATACACACACAATTATGGATTTCACGAGAAAATCGGTTAAGTCACAGATGTTTGAAATAGTTTTAAATTTGAATATTAAATTCAAATGTTTTGGAAATGGAATCGAAATAAAGGTGAAAAGCTTTAGGAATGGAATTTCAAGATAAAATTTATTTTTTACTTGATTGAGTTTTGGAATTTAAATATTTTGATTTAAATTTGAATTCAATATTTGAAATTGAATTCTATGATCTGGAAACTAGGGACTAAAGATGTTATACCAGTTTATATGGGTTAAACTATTTTAAAGGTATTGGTTTGGGAATTTGAATTTAAATTCAAAGGGTTTAACTTGTGTAAATAAAATTGGATCTTTCTAAAATAAAACTATTGTTTTGAAATAATAAAAGCTTTCATATAGGAAGTGAAATAATAAAAGCTTTCATTAGGAAGTGAACTTCCAAATTGTGTTAAAAAGGATTTCAAGTTAAAAATGAAAATGATTTCCCAATTCATGGAAACTGTTTGAAAACTATAAGATAAATCTTGATTTAAAGATTTAAATGAATTAATCCAATTAAGATGAAATTGTTTTTATATCCGAGAATGAATCTTTGTGAAACTAGGTGAACTTTATGAGGTAAATCTTTTGTTTAAAAGATTTGAAATGGTAATTGATTTAAACCATTTGAAAGAAAGTTTGAATTATTAAGTTGTGACTTAATTGAAATCCCATATCCATATGTTTTAAATATTATGCTCACTATTCGGTTTAGCCGGGAGAAGACCTTTGTGTCGTATAACCCATTCCGAATATGTGATTCGATGTTATGGATAGCTTTTGAAGATAGGTGATGAAGACCGGGTATTTGCGAGAGCGATAGGATGACCTATTGATTGTCACTGCAGCGAGTCGCGCCGGTATAGAGACTCCCTAAGTGATGGGAAGTACGAACGGGATTGTGAATATCCGGATTGCAAGGACTTCTTTAGAAGTGCCTTCGGTTCTGTTCGAACCCAGAACAGACTTGTATGGATTGTATATCTGACATTACAAATTGAGATATAAAGCAGATTTCTTTCAAATATATTTTCGTTGGTGGCGGAGAATTTATTCTCTCAGCTTAACACCCTTAGAGGTTATGTAGTTGAAGGTTATCAGCGATATATTCCCAATTTGGTAATGTGGCATGCTGAATGTTGCTGATCATTTGTTGATTGAAGCATGGCTTTGTGAAAAGCGTAGCTTTGTGGACGAGACTTCGTCGGACCTCACACCCCGGAATGGTCAAAACAGGAAAGATGCAGCAAGGTTATTGGGGGTATCACCCCTTAGGGTATGTGCATTTCCTTCTGGATAGAAGTGGTATCATGGTATGGAGCCCAGATTCTTAACTTATGTTGATATCGCAGATATATATATATATATATATATATATATATATATTACTTTGTGATTTGTTGCTGGGGCCTCGGTTAAAGGTTAATTACAACCGGAGATGGCATACTCGTGTCAGTAGTTACCCAGTTAGGGGTAACCTGGCCTTGTGTTGGCAGAGATCCGGTTAGGTTCTCGGGAACGTCCTTCCAGAGGCGTTCTCATGTGGCAATGAGAAGTTCCTTGGCCTGACCATTTGTTGGAAATCCAAAGAAACAATACGAACCCTGTACGGTTTTAGTTGTATAACCTGCCATGGAATGTGACGGTAACCTGCTATTGAACATGGTAGCTATAGTAGGCATAAGTGCGAAATGCCTATGCTGGCTAAGATTTATATTCTACTTTCGAAATGTTTTCTGCACTTTGCACTTATAGTAATAATATCAAAGGAATTCGCGTATCAAGCATATTTGACTATCATAAGAAGAAATCTCCTCCAATTCTGTGTTTGCATTATGTGTGTGGCGGGAGGTCTTATGGTAGTTCCATTTTTAAAAGCACTCCGAAAATTCTTTTATAAATCTAGTTCTTTAAAAGTAACTGTTGTTTTTGTTTACTCATACCAGTCCCATGACAGATCCGGAGTTTATTGTTTCTTTTCTAAACTCTGGATGCTCAAAATCTTTCTACACGAGCAGTCTAGAGTTGGGTTTTTCAAATAGCTAGGTTTTATAGATTATCTGGAGTTAGTTCAGTATTTGGACCAGACTGCACTTGCTTATCTTTGTGCATCGTTATTTGGAGTTCGAGTTACTGTTGGATTGGATCTTGGAAATGGAGTTGCAGTTTTTGGAGTTCTTCCTTGAAGGCTATCTTAGAGTTATTTGTTCTGCTGCTAGTGTTACCTATTTTCTTTCCGCTGCTATTTTTATTGTATCATATCTCTGATGTATATTGATATCTATTGGATCATCTGTTGTATCAGATATTGTATCAAAGCTGTATATCAATGTATTATTTTTTTCTTCCGCTGTGTTGTTTACTTAATGTTGTTATAAGCTCCGGCGAATCGGATTTGAACGGTCGAATCTATGGCATTCCAATACGATATGAAGTATGATGTCGATTTTCGAGCGCGAAAAATCCCCGTTCGTCACATGTGGTATCAGAGCTAAGGTAAAACTTTAGCTCAGGAGTATAACACATTAAGTAGCTCATTAGAGATAGAGTGAAGTAAACCCTAGAATGAGTCTCCCTAAGATATCCGTTTGTATGCCTCAGTAAATTCTCTTTCTATCTACTGATAGTGAGTATGAGTGCAAGAAGTGAACGAGATAGGGGACAGGGAAATACGACTATAAATGGTCAATACCCTGCAACAGTGGAAACAATCTTTCTCTATCAAATTTTCTTTGATTCGTCTTTCCAAATTCTTTTGATTTCTTCGTGACAGCTCCAGAAGAAGTTTCGGTGTGATGGTGGCTCTACGAATCGTTGTAGAAAAAAAAAATCCTTGCTTCGTATTTCATCGGTTTCTTCTCAGTTTTTGATTTAAACCTTAATGAATATGAATTGAAATTTGGAATTGAAATTTTAAGTAAATTGAAAATTTTAAATTGAGTTAAAATTGATTAATAGAATATGAAGGATAAATTGAATTGTGTCGATAAAACGATTTCGTTTAAAACCAAATTTGAAATTCTATTATAATTTCTTGAATGGATAGAAGTCCGAAGAGGGACAAATGGGTATATATTTTGAGGTATTCCAATTTGAGTTTGGAATCCATATCTAATATTCGGGAGTTGTGGAAAATAAAATCCATTTATCTATTCTTTGGGTCCCGATATGTTCTACGAATGGTTAGTTATCCCTTCGAACTAACCATTGCCCTTGCATATTTCGTAGATGGCCCGAGTACCCTGTGTAGTATTGTATGAGTTTGTTCTCATATTGGTGATATTCTGATTTGGTAAGCCAAATGAAGAATAGACGTTCAGTTTGATTTGACGAAACACTCTTCATCTATCTTTGTTATATCTCTCTGGCAAATTTCGGGGACGAAATTTCTTTAAGAGGGGAAGTCTGTAACGACCCCAATTTTGAATTAATATTAAATTGATATTTAATGTAAGTTTTGAACAAATTTTGGAATAAAATTTGAATTTGACTTTGGAATTTGAAATTGAATATTAAATTTATATTTAAATTTTAAATAAATATCTTAGAAAAAAGTTGTATTTGTATTATTGATATAATTAAATTTGATGTTAGATAATTAAACTTTGAAAAGAAATCGAATGAGGTTTAAATAAAAATATATATATATATAGTAACACATTAGAGTAAAATAGAAAGCAATACATTAAAAATAAACTATAACAACATAATAAAGTAGAACTTCATTGTATTTCAAAGTAACAAGGCAAAGACAAAAGAGAAAAAAAATCAAATTGGAAAGTACGTACACTTGCAACAGGAAAATAAAATACATTGAAATATGAAACAAGAAAAGTACATGTATTTTCTTGCAAAAGAAGACATTAAAATAAATATACTCAATTCTAAGTATGGCTGAAGTAAACAAATGTAATAACCAAAATATTTGCAGCCACCAAAGTAAAGAATGTATTAGCCGAAGTCAATACAAAGAAATGTAAAAAAAGGATATAAAGAAGTACAAGCAAATTGTAACTTCTCCATAATGCAAGCAACTTCACCCATGCTATTGTACAAACAAACATACCCTGCTGTACAAACATGATATCAGCCAGTAAAGTTTTCTTTGATATATATTAGCCTTATCACTTCGGTTCTTCATATTTGAGTAACTTCTAAAGTAAACTTCATTTAAAAAAAACTTAAACAAACTCAACTGATACAATAATTCAATCAACTCAACCAAGAAAATATAAGAACAAGAAGCTTCAGCCTGCAAATCCAAACTGCTGTTTCAACATAAATGCAACTCTGTTCTTCTTTTCTGGAAATCATGTGAGTAATTCCAACTCTAAAAAAAAAATTAAGTATAAATAAGTTTGAATAATTTTGCTATGATCAATATTGTTTTGAGATATGTGTTTGCAAATTTCTGAAGCCTGATGTATGCAGGCATTAGAAAAAATTATAACTTCTATGTTTAATCTCAGAGTGTAGAACAACAAAGAAAATACAATTTTTTTAATCAATATTAGGCTTTGGTTTTAGAACAGATTAGTCGTATTTAAGAATGAGTTATAATCAAAAAAATAGTTTCATGAAGTACAAATGAATATAGATCAAATTTTTACAGTAGAAACTTTGTTTTCTGGAAAATTCGAGTATCATGAAATTTTGGTTCAAGAATATAACTTGAATCCTTACTAGCTGATATGATTTTTAAACCTGGTTTGATGATTTTTCATTGTGGGGTTTGAGAGCAATTTGTTTTTGTCTATGAATTGAAATTCGACCAGATTCTGGTGATTGGAGGTTCTGAGGGTATCGGGGTTATTAGTGGTGATGGAGGAGCCTACGGTGGTGGTAGGAAAAATGTTCGGAGGTGGCCACGACCACGGTGACGATGGTGGCGGAGCTTTGAAAATTTTAAACCTATTTTTTGTCGAGTCGTGATATTTCGATTCATTCATCCTTTCTGATGGACCGAGTGCTACGAAACGTTGGTTGATGGTAGAGGGGTAGTTGGCGATGGCGTGGCCGAGATTGTAGGGTTTCCGATGGCCGAGGCACCGAGGACGAGGCGCTTACATGAAAGCTGGTGGTTCCTGTTTTTTTTGTTTCCAGTTTTTTTTATTTTTATTTTAGCTCGTTTCGAATTTGAGGCCGATGGTGATGGTGTGATAGTTGAAGTGTGTTGCCGCGATGATGTTTGATGCGTTGGAGGAGGTGGCAAAGACCGGTGGTGATGGCCGACGTTGTACACGTGCACGAGCACGTTGTTCTGGTTTGGGAATTTTTTTTCTTTTTTTTGGTTTTGCCTGGGAAGAATAGGGGGAGTCTCGCGTCATACTCGAGTAATTCGAGTAGCATACTCGAAGCAAGGGAGAAGGGGCTCGAGTCAAAGTATTACAGGTTTTCAACCTGAAACTGTTCTGGTTTGGGAATTTTAAACCAAAAATTTAAATTTAAAATCAAGGTTTTAAAACTGAGGTTTAAATCAAAATGTAAATAAAAATTTAAGTTTAAATTGGAACTTAGTTTGTAAATAAAAATAAAGTTTTAAATTCAATTTGGTTTAAAAATTTCAAATAATTAAGTGTATTAAAGAAGTTTGAATTCAAAAATGGAATTAAATTGTAAATGGAAGATTTAAACAAGCTGAAATTTAAAAGTTTAAACCTCAAATAAATTTTAAACCTGATTTCGAGATTTTGAAATTAATTAAGTTTTATAACTTAAGTATTTAGAAATAAGTTTAAATTTAAATTGAAATTCAAAAAGGAAAATTTGAAATCAATGGTTTCAAACATATTGCGAATAATAGTTAAACTATAAATATGGATGAGTTTACTTTAATTAGTGAAGACTAATGAATTCTTAAAGGGTTAATCAATTTATCATCAATAATGATTAATATAAGTAAATTTCTTTAGAAAAGTAATTAAAGAAATTTAATAGTTAATAAAAGTCATTGACTAAGATTATTGAAAAAAAATCAATGTGATTAATTTTAACAATAAATTTAGATTTATTTAAATTAATAACAATCGTTGTGTAATTGTTAAGTATGATTACTTAATATAAGTAATTGAGGAATGAATTGTTCAGTGTAAGCAAGTGAGTTAATTAATCTAGAACAACCATTTGACAAATTGAAAAAATATGATTACTTAGAAAGTAAATAATAGGTAATTGGTGGATGTAGTGAATTGAATGATAATTAGAAATTTGAGTATAATTATTTATTAATAATTAAAGAATTAATTAATAATTTGATTAATTAAGATAAATAAATTAATTAAGGGTTAAATTGATTCATTAATTAAGATTGATTAGTGCATAATTAAAAAGTGAATTTATAAATGATAAAAGGGGATTTTATTCTAAAATAAATTGTAATTAACTTAGGATAATTAACCCAGATTTTTAATTAATACAGTTGATTTAAATTTATTAGTCAACTAATAAATTTTACTTGCGAATGTTTGAACTTGATTGAATAATTAAAATTGTTTGATATCCCTGATATTGATGCTTTGTGATATGTCTTGATTTGTGTTATGAAATGTAATTTATTTATCTGAGATAAATGTAATTATTATCTGTGATATATATATCTGTGTTCTGTGAATAAAAGATAAGCGTTATGGTTTATACCGCTTATCAAATGTAAGCTTTATAGTTTATACCGCTTATCAAATAAATTTCTTTATTTGATCTGTGATGGTTGAATGTTGTTGCACTATTGTATTAAATCCCTGGACCACACCATACACACACAATTATGGATTTCACGAGGAAATCGGTTAAGTCACAGATGTTTGAAATAGTTTTAAATTTGAATTTTTAAATTCAAATGTTTTGGAAATGGAATCGGATAAAGGTGAAAAGCTTTAGGAAGGAATTTCAAGATAAAATTTATTTTTTAAATTACTTGATTGAGTTTTGGAATTTAAATATTTGATTTAAATTTTAATTCAATGTTTGAAATTGAATTCTATGATCTGGAAACTAGGGACTAAAGATGTTATACCAGTTTATATGGGTTAAACTATTTTAGAGGTATTGGTTTGGGAATTTAAATTTAAATTCAAAGGCTTTAACTCGTGTAAATAAAATTGGATCTTTCTGAAATAAAACTATTGTTTTTAAGTAATAAAAGCTTTCATATAGGAAGTGAAATAATAAAAGCTTTCATTAGGAAGTGAACTTCCAAATTGTGTTAAAAAGGATTTCAAGTTAAAAATGAAAATGATTTCCCAATTCATGGAAACTGTTTGAAATCTATAAGATAAATCTTGATTTAAACATTTAAATGAATTAATCCAATTAAGATGAAATTGTTTTTATATCCGGGAATGAATCTTTGTGAAACTAGGTGAACTTTACGAGGTAAATCTTTTGTTTAAAAGATTTGAAATGGTAATTGATTTAAACCATTTGAAAGAAAGTTTGAATTATTAAGTTGTGGCTTAATTGAAATCCCATATCCATATGTTTTAAATATTGCGCTCACTATTCGGTTTAGCCGGGAGAAGACGTTTGTGTCATATAACCCATTCCGAATATGTGATTCAACGTTATGGATAGCATTTGAAGACCGGTGATGAAGACCGGGTATTTGCGAGAGCGATAGGATGACCTATTGATTGTCTATGCACCGAGTCGCGCCGATATAGAGACTCCTTAAGTGATGGGAAGTCTGATCGGGATTGTGAATATCCGGATTGCAAGGACTTCTTTGGAAGTGCCTTCGGTTCTGTTCGAACCCAGAACAGACTTGTATGGATTGTATGTCTGGCATTACAAATTGAGATATAAAGCAGATTTCTTTCAAATATATTTCCGTTGGTGGCGGAGAATTTATTCTCTTAGCTTAACACCCTTAGAGGTTATGTAGTTAAAGGTTATCAGCGATATATTCCCAATTTGGTAATGTGGCATGTTGAATGTTGCTGATCATTTGTTGATCGAAGCATGGATTTGTGAAAAGCGTAGCTTTGTGGACGAGACTTCGTCGGACCTCACACCCCAGAATGGTCAAAACAGGAAAGATGCAGCAAGGTTATTGGGGGTAGCACCCCTTAGGGTATGTGCATTTCCTTCTGGATAGAAGTAGTATCATGGTATGGAACCCAGATATTTAACTTATGTTGATATCGCAGATATATATATGTATTACTTTGTGATTTGTTGCTGGGGCCCCGGTTAAGGGTTGGTTACAACCGGAAGATGGCATACTCGTGTCAGTAGTTACACAGTTAGGGGTAACCCGGCCTTGTGTTGGGAGAGATCTGGTTTGGTTCTCGGGAACGTCCTTCCAGAGGTGTTCTCATGTGGCAATGGGAAGTTCCTTGGCCTGACTATTTGTTGGAAATCCAAAAAAACAATACGAACCCTATACAGTTTTAGTTGTATAACCTGCCATGAAATGTGGCTGTAACCTGCTATTGAACATGGTAGCTGTAGTAGGCATAAGTGCGAAATGCCTATGCTGGCTAAGATTTATCTTCTACTTTCGAAATGTTTTCTGCACTTTGCACTTATAGTAATAATATCAAAGAAATTCGCGTATCAAGCATATTTGACTATCATAAGAAGAAATCTCCTCCAATTTCGCGTTTGCATTGTGTGTGTGGCGGGAGGTCTTATGGTAGTTCCATTTTTAAAAGCATTCCGAAAATTCTTTTATAAATCTAGTTCTTTAAAAGTAACTGTTGTTTTTGTTTACTCATACCATTCCTACGACTGATCCGGAGTTTATTGTTTCTTTCCTAAACTCTGGATTCTCAAATTCTTTCTACACGAGCAGTCTAGGGTTGGGTTTTTCAAATAGCTAGGTTCTGTAGATTATCTGGAGTTAGTTCAGTCTTTGGACCAGACTGCACTTGCTTATCTTTGTGCATCGTTATTTGGAGTTCGAGTTACTGCTGGATTGGATCTTGGAAATGCAATTGCAGTTTTTGGAGTTCTTCCTTGAAGACTATCTTAGAGTTATTTGTTCTGCTGCTAGTGTTATCTATTTTCTTTCCGCTGCTATTTTATTGTATCATATCTCTGATGTATATTGATATCTATTGGATCATTTGTTGTATCGGATATTGTATCAAAGCTGTATATCAATGTATTATTTTTTTCTTCCGCTGTGTTGTTTACTTAATGTTGTTATAAGCTCCGGCGAATCGGATTTGAACGGTCAAATCTATGGCATTCGAATACGATATGAAGTATGAATGTCGATTTTCGAGCGCGAAAAATCCCCGTTCGTCACATATAGAGAGTTTGGGAAATGACACATCGAGTTGCTTGAGATAGGACGAATAATTGACTGAATAACACCAATGGCTATTTGAGCGTAAGGTACGCGTAGTAGGTTATTCACCTTCCTTGCACGATGAGAAAGTTTTTAAACCTGGGAAAACCATGAGTTTTGGTTGCTAATGATTGCAATACAGTGTAGTGTTATTATGTGATTGTTTCTTTGGTTGCTAGTGAATTGGAATACCATTAGGTATTGATGTGTGATTATTGCTTTTGTTGTTTATGTCGGTACTTCGAGGATGAAATATTCTAAGAAGGATAATGTAACAGCCTAGAATTCTGAATGCTTTATATTTAAACATCGAATTTATATAAATACTTGAATCATGGATTTATTGTGAATAAAATGATTTATAAAGTTGACTAAATTCTTTTTAAATATTAAATGGTGATTGAAAACTTTTAAATTATAATTAAAGTGATTAAAATGGTTTTAATAATAATTAACTTTAATCAACGCATTAAATTATCATCCCGTGGCATTGTCTCGGTTTTTTACGAAACCAGTGTGATGGATCCGAAATAATGAATTAATTTGCACCGAGAAGTTTCATGATGATCAGATACACTATGTGGTCATGCGAACTTGAGACACATAGCGATTAATTTTAGAAACTAAAATATAATATTTCTTTACCTATAAATAATCCTATACTTAACCAAATTCCTCATTTCTTTCTTTTCCTTTCTTCCTTCAACAAAATGTCGCCCCCGCCCCCTCTTCTGCTTCTTCCAATTGTTCCATGAGCTACAGGCATCTAGGTAACTTGATTTTGGATTCTTTGGCTTCGCATAAGTAAGAGCTTCTCATCCGTAGGCTAGAAGTTGCATGCGATAAAGTTTGGTGATGGTTGATTTGCTACTACTGAAGTTAGGGTTTGGTATAAATGGTGCTAGAGATGGAGATAGGGTTTATCTATGGTGTCGTTGAGTTTCTCTAGTGAAGGGGCACATGTGGGAGGAGTTTGGTGAAGTGCGGTCATCGAAGGTGGAAAGAAATAGTTTATTTGTCATTTCTGATAACGGAGGTCACGATTGGCAGAGGGTTGTGGGGTGGTTGTCTTCATGTCCATTGGTATGTGCTCGTGAAGTTTAGTTGATTAGAGATGGGGCAGCACATTTAGTGGAACCATAGAGTGGTAGAGGGATAGTCAATGTCCGATCAAGGGTTTGAGAGGACCAGATCACGATGGCCACTGATGGAACGAGCTTGACATGGAGGTTGTCGTTGGGTTTGTCGTGCAAAGAGATAGTCGTTGGTGATGGTCAGAAGTTGTCCGGTGGTCCGTGCCAGTGGGGAGGGTAGATGAGGTGCATGGTCGTGCACTTGAGCACATGAACTATGTATAGGAATTCATTTTTGGGGGAGAAGGAGAGGAGGAGGTAATTAATAGTTAATTTGGTGATTAGTAATAAATTAAATAAGGTTTTAATATCAAAATCTTATAAAACCTGTTACTTTTGCATGTGAGATCCAATCGAGTTGTTGTTTTCACCATTGCACCCGTTTTGGGATCCTTTATGACTTGGGCTGATTTCGTCAAGTTTGGAGCAAGTAGAAATTTGAGCTAAAAGAGAATGCCATTCGATTTTAGATCAAGCATGAACGCATAAGCCTTGGCTAGAATTTTAATAAGTTTACTCATCAGTTGATTTATATATATTGTTGTGATATAATTGTTTGTTATGCAAAATATAAATTAAAATTTATGACAATACAAGTTATTAGTTTTGGATCCCTTGTTGCTTTAAAAAGAAAATGACCACAATGTATGTAGTATAATCATTCTATTAATTCTCTATATCAATTATTGTGACCCTGACTTGTTTACATGTTTGATGTTGTTGTTTGATTTATTTGGGAATATATGTGAATGATTGATGCAAAATTGTTGCTATAAATGCACTTTGAAATCCTATGTATTTAAAACACGTTTAATTGGTTAAATTGTGAATATATTTTGGAAATATATATTGGTTGTTCATTTCATATGTTTTGGTGTGTTTGACATTGAAAAATTGATTCGAAAATTTGTAGAGATTGTGGAACAATGTTATGATACTTGGAAATGAAAATGTCGTTATGGAGGCACTTTGAAATCGCTTTGTGTTTGGCGATTTTGAATTTAACTTTGAAAGACATCTTAGGGCTTCTTGGAAATTTCTAATAAATAGTATAACTTTATTTATTTTTTTAAATATATTAGAGTTTAAATATATTTTATTATAAATTAGACATTTTAAGTAATAGTTTGGGTAAGTGTTTTAAAACATATTACAAGTATTTTAAAGAGTAATTTATAGTGATGTATGGAATGATAGTTTTATGGAAAGTATTTAAATCTATCTTGAAATAGAAGATAGATGATAAATATGTAAGATTTAAAGTCTGGAGATTTATAAAGGAGTTCTATAAATAGAAAGGAGATTTATAAAAGAAGTTTTGGAAATAGAAAGGAGATAATAAAAAGAGTTTGAAGATTTAAAAGAGAATTACAAAATGGAAAGGGAGTTTGATTTCTATAAAAGGTCGTTTGAAAAGGATTAGTTGGAAAAGAAGTCAAGTATTTTGGAAAAGAATATAAAAGTTGGGTTATAACACTTATTTTATAATAAAGGTTGTGTAAAGATAATTCATAAGGTATATCACCTTGTTTTAAAAAGTGAATATGTATTCGGAGCTTTAAAGTGATGTGTCAAAGTAATGGCAAGTATAAAAGTGAATTTGGGTTTATAGCAACGATGTTGGGTAACATTCATTTTAACCCATTTAATTATTCTTTTGAGAAGTATAGGTCTTTAAAAGAGAGTTTTAAAGATAATGGTTAAGTAAAATGTTTTGGGTTTATTGTGAATAATGTTTTAGTAACATTTGATTTAAACCCTTGAATTATATTTTGAATTGGTAAAATTTTGTTAAATGATTTTGGAAAATTCTTAGATCTTTAATAATGGAATTTTAAAGATAATAACAAGCATGGAATCTTTTGGGAAAGATAGAAAAGTAAAATTTTAAATTATATAAGAGAGAAGAGGTTTATAATAACAATGTGTGAGAAACATTTGCTTTAACCTCTTTGATTGTATTTTGAAGTTAGTAAATCTTATCGATGATTTGTGACTATACCTATATCGTTGAGATAAGTATATGAATACTTTTTGAAGTATTGAAAAGAGTAAAAATGAATAGAGAATTGAATAATACTTGTATATATCATTGTAATTATATTTTAAATATATTACAAGAAGACAAGGGAAGTTTCAATCAACAAAGGAAAATTAATTAAAAAGGGGATTTGAAATCGTTTATATGACTTGATCGTGTGTGGGTGTGTTTATCATGTTTGTGTGATTACTTGTGTATGGAAAGTATGTAACGCCCCTAATTTTAGTTCAACATTATTCAGGATATTTAATTGGATAGATTAAATAGAATAATGTAGATGGTTAAGGGGAGAGAGATTTGGAAATTTATATTTTCAAGCCATTACTAATGAATTAAGTAAGAATGTTTAAAGAACTAATATATAAGAGAAAATATAAGAGGGAAAAAAATAGGTAGACCCCACTTTAACTCCTTAAAACCTCTCATATCACTAATGAATCAGTTTTACTTGTACCGAGAGATGAGAAAAGGTTAAGGAATAGGACAGACAGATTATTGAAAGTCTAGTAGAGTGACGACGAAAAAGACTGTACTTTGGAGACGGAGGATAGGATTAGAGATATTTATCTTGAGCTATTATGATGGTATATTCTATATTTGTTTTATATAGAATTTGTAGCTTGTAGGATTTAGTGGCATTGTTTGCATATTTGATATGCCTGTTATGTAGTCCTTACTAAATAACTAGAATGAAATTCTTTAAGGAGGAAAGTCTGTAACACACCTAATTTAAATTTAACATTGTTTGGTATATTTAGTTGGACATATAAATAGAATAATGTAAATGGTTAAGGGGAGTGAGATTTGAAAATTTATGTGGTCGAGTCATTATTAATGATCTAAGTAAGATTGTTTAAAGAAATATCATGTAAGAGAATATATATGAGGGGTAAAATATGTAGATCCAACTTTCACTCCTTAACACCCCCCTCATATCATTCTCATTTTTCCTAACACCAAAAAAAAAAAAGAGGAGGCCGACCATTAGCAAGTAAAATTAGGAATGAAATATAAGGGTGATTCAATGGCAATAGCAAAGGAAGCAAAACAATAATCAAATCTTAACTCCAGCAATTAAACCTAAGGTGAATAGTACATGAACCAACTTTATTTTTATTCTTGAATTGGGCTATGGATAATATCTAAATGGATTTTATGATTTCTGCCAAGTTATTGTTATTTAAACATTATTTGATAGAATAGTGATTTACGGAATTATTTATGAAATTACTTAAGTGGGTTTTAAGGGTACAAAGTTTTGAATCTTCCAATGCCCTTTTTTATATGTGGTGTAAAATATTATTTTGGAGATGTGCTTTTATTTTAATAAGTTTTCAAATTTAATTGAATATTTTATGAATTTCCTATGGTGGAAGTTGGGTTAATTCAGGTTTTAATTATTTAAAATAATTAAATATGGTATTTGGCCTTGAAATTTTTATATGATGAAGAATATGGTATTTTTGAATTTTTGGGGATTTTTTCCAAATGATTTTGAATTATTATGAATTTATTATGCTATATGAGCATTTAATTAAGGATATTAATTAATTAGTTTGGTATATGTTCTAGAACTCTACAACTTATATGTGGTAGTACTTTTGAAAAGTATTGAGAAATATATTTTATCGACCAATAGAAAATTAATAAGAATTTGTATTTTGTGGAAAATAATTACTTTTATTGGTAATACATCAGTTTTCTTGATAATTTCGATCCTACCATAACCCGTATATTCTCAATGAGCCTCAAAACCACCTCATCTATGAGTATCGACGTCAATAAGGAGGCAAACCTAGGATAAATAATTAAGTAGTTATGAAGTGTTTCCAGCCGTGTCGAAGTCGACAACTGTAGTAATCTAAGTTAGGCGGCATCGCAACTTTGTGATTCATCTTAAGGTCTAAAGGTTCAACGTCATGATCATTGAGGCCACCTCTTATTATTATCACCTCCATCAATGACACTACATGTCTTCATCTATATGTTAAGTGACACGGCATACTTCTATTTTGAATACTCTCGACATCAATTTTACAAATGGCTAGGACAATGCTTGTCTCATCTTCGAGTTTATATATGTAGCGGCCTAACAGTTGAAGTGAACTAAGTATGTTTTTACAATGACACTGATTGTCTTGATGTCGCCATTCATCGGTGTCGGCAACATTGCTCTAGCTTTCAAAAATACTGTTTTGATTTGAAAAGGTTGGGTAACCTAAATTTCTTCTATGTCATCGACCTAATTTTCGACATAATATATTGTACTTAATAGAATTTACATTTTGTTTTTCTAACCCTACTAGAGGTTTAATGCTATAAAGTGTGACGGGTATGTCTCCAATCTTC
Organism: Allium cepa; assembly: GCA_030765085.1. NCBI lineage: Eukaryota > Viridiplantae > Streptophyta > Magnoliopsida > Asparagales > Amaryllidaceae > Allium > Allium cepa. The sequence continues at coordinate 381,749,626 of CM060938.1, read as the reverse complement.
TTTATTAAAGGCAGAGAGCCTTATGCCACTTTGCCTATATTGTTAATGACGTCACATTGATATAAAACAATCAAGATAAAGGAAACAAGCCTTATGTTTCATGACTTCTACTTTAAAACTATTGGAATGTATTCGACTTTATAACATAGATCTAGGATTATACTACTACAAAGTGATCTCGTTTGGCTTTAAGAATGCTTGGGCAACTTACCAGCAACTGGTGAATGCCATGTTCAAACATCAACTCTAGAAGACTTTGCAAGTCTATGTAGATGATATGCTAGTTAAATCACGCGTAGCCGCAATTCACTTGGACGACCTCACCGAAATGTTGAAAATACCCTATAAATATAGAATGAAACTCAATCCACTTAACTGTCACATCGGGGTAGCCTTTGGAACGATTAAGGATTCATTGTAAGAGCCAGAGGCATTGAAGCTAATTCCGAACAAATTACTACTTTGTAGGAAGTCGAGGCACCAAGAAACAAGAAGGAGTTACAAAGCTCGAATGGAAAAGTTGCAGCCCCAAGCCAGTTCATCTCAAAAGCAACCGATAAATGTATATCGGTCCTTAACTCACTGAAGAAGGGAAAGAAGAACTTCAAATGGAATCAGGCTTGTCAAACTGCCTTCGAAGAACCGCTGCGACATTTGGAAACTCCACCAATCCTATCCAAGCCGGTAGAAAGAGAAGACTTCTTTATCTACTAAGCAGTCTCGCCCCATTGATTAAGTACTTCACTCATACGAGAAGAAGTTAGGGTCTAGCTACCCGTATATAACATCAGTAAACTTCACTGGAGCCGAGAAGAACTGTCCGAAGTTGGAAAAACTAGCATATTGCCTCTTGATTGCATCCAGAAAATTATGACCATACTTCCACGCACACCCGATCAAAGTACTAATAGATCAACCCTTGAAGCAGGCGTTGTACTGCACTGAGACCTCTAGACGGCTTATTAAATGGAACATTGAGCCGATTCAATGTGAAATCACTTACCATCCTCGAAGGGGGATCATGGGAAGGCCCTAACAGACTTCGTTATCGAGTTTACAATAGGAAATAATGAAGAAGAAGTTACTCCAGAAGTGAACTGGAGGTTGTTTGTCAACGGCGCATCTAACAACTTTTGCTCGAGGAAAGAAGTCATGCTCGAAACTCTTGAAGGACGATCCATTTGCTATGCCTAATGCTTAGAATTTCCTGCAACAAACAATGAAGTAGAATATGAAGCATTGATAGACAGGCTGAAAGTTGTGAAGGAACTCAGGATAAAGTCCATACATATCTATAGAGACTCTCACCTTGTCGTCTATCAGGTGAGAAGAAAATATCAAGCCTGGGGAGAGAACCTCACCCTGTTTCTATCCAAAGTATTGGAATTGTTGAATAACATCGAGCATTACACCATAACTCATATCCCATGGGAAAACATACGATGGCCGACTACCTAGCAAAACTGGCCAGTTTCGGAGAAGCTGGGTTAATGGGATTGGTCCCTGTTAAAACTCTAAGTACTCCAAGCATAGGCGAGATGGATATCGACTTGATTTTCGAAACAAGCGAAGAACCATAAACATGGATGAACCGATCAAGGACTATCTGCCTGGAGGGACACTCCTCGTAGACCAGAATCAAAGGAAAAAGCTCCTTCGAAAGGCTCTACGGTTTGTAATAGGACGAAATACTCTACCAAAGGGGATTTCGTGCCCTCTTGCTCATGTGTGTGACTAACGGTGAAGTTTTAAGAATATTCAGGGAAGTTTTAATTAGGAAACTGCGGAGATCACACCGGGGGCCAAACCCATGCAAAGAAATTTCTCTGATATGGGTAATTTTTGGCTAACGGTCAATCGCGATGCAGTAGATTATGCCAAACGATGTGACCAATGCCAAATATCCAGCAAGATCAAAATAAATCCTTTTGTCGAGCTAACACAGGGGTCAGTCCGTGGCGATCGCAATATAGGGGATCGATATGATTGGTGTATTGCTATAGCAAAAGGAGGAGCCAAATACGTTATTGTCATTATTGACTACTTTACCTAATAGGCTGAAGTGGAACAGCTGGCCATTGTTACCACAAAAAAAAGTAATTAACTTCGTCACTAAAAACATTATCTGTAGGTTTGGAGTGCCATAAAAAATCATCATGGATAACGGGACTCAATTCGAAAGCATTTGGTTCAAAGACTTTTGTAACGCTTCTGAATTAAGAAAAGCTTTCCCGCTATTGCACATCCGCATGCAAATGGGAAAGTGGAGGCAGTAAACAAGATCATCAAGTCCACTACTAAAAAGTGGCTAACTGTGATAAAGGAAATTAGGTTGATGAACTTCCACTTGCACTGTGGGCTTATAGAATAACACATAAATCTGCAACCGGGCACTCTCCATTCGACATGGCATATGGTTCAGAAGCAATGATCCCAATTAAACTAGAAGTCCATTATCATCAATGGTAGAACTTCAATCAAAGGCAGAACGAGCAGCTCCTCCTCGAGTAGCTTGATATGATCGATGAGAAGCGGGAAGAAGTCGAGCTAAGGACTACCGCTCACCAGAAAAGGGTCGCATGACATTTCAACCCCAAGGTCCATAACTGTGCTTTCAAAGTAGAAGACCTTATCCTCAAATCAGCTTACCGTGTACTAGGAACATTCATGCCAAACTGGGAAGGACCTTATGTAATCGACCAGAAGCTAAGAGATCACACGTTCAAGCCAACAACCGTTGATGGAATCCAAATTCACTATTCTTTGAACAGCGAATCACATCATCGTTGCATTATCTAGGACTATCTCATGTATTTCCTATTTCAGCAAACAAGCCAACTCGAGATACCAGAGGCATTGTAAATAGGCAGAATGTGCCCAACTTTTATTTCAATTAATGAAATTGCTTTGCTTTTTGAGCTAATAAAATGTATTCACATAAATAACCTGCCAAGTTGACAGGGTCAAATCAACTCAAAACCATCCGATCGCTACTTGAGATAGTGGAACCATATTCATTATGCTCTATCTACCCGCCAAGTCGATGGAAGCAAATCGGCTCAAACCGCTAATCCACGGAACTCGATCTCGGCCTTTTAAGAAACTATGTTGCTCCGGCGATACCGGAAGGTCTGAATCTAAACTGCGCCCCACTTCTTTATTGACAAATCATGTCCAAGCGAACATAATTACCGAGTTGCACATCTTGTAAGTCGTGCATTTCTTCTTGGTTCGTAATACTACGACCGAGCAAGCCTCAATCCCACTAAAGCGCATTTCGTAAGCCATGCACCACTACTTGGATCAGCAAAATTGCATCCAAAGACGAGGAACTCTCATATTACAGAAAGCCATGCACTACTTCCAAAGCTAAGAAATAGGACACCAAGAAGTGACACTTGTGCACAATTGCCTGAACGTCAGCGTTGCGATGGAATCACTTAACAGCATTTCAAGTAATCAGGTGTTGGCTTGGTATCACCAATCACTTAAGTGCATAAATCACTTAAATGCATAAATTACTCATCGTTCGCCCGCTAAAAAGCTTTATGGATATCTCAAGTTAGAAATCAAAATGGGATATCTAAAATGAGGATAATGAAACCAAAAGTTCTTAAAGATAGTAATTGCAGTATAGACCTTACTGGGGGCACCCAGAAGACTACCAGGGGCACCCAGTCTTGTATCAAGCATTTGGAGTAAGCAGTCCCTTGAATTAGGGGGCGTGCACACACCAACACTCAACCAATAGCAAATACTTCACAATTATATTACACCGAGCAAAGAACTTTGGCGGTAATAACGGGAACAACATATAAAAATATAGTGTTGAATAAAAAACTGTTATAAAAAGACAATAGTGCATGGATTGTAGATAAGTAAACAAGTGAATTTACAATCAAAATTCCAACAGTTTTATTACTTATAATGTTTTTCATGCAGATCAACAAATAGCGGGAGCCATACCCACACAATATCGGCCAAAAATAGGAAAATAAAAACACTAGTGGTGCAACAATAAGGAGATATGCTAAGTGTAGACTCTACATTTTTACAAAAAGCAACCAAAAAGGAAAAAGCTCCGCTTCACGAGTACACAGACAGACCATGACTTCTTGTCACTCCCTCCCCTGCCGTCTTTCCCAACTATGATCGAAAACTTCTCAAGTTTCTGTCCTTTCGAGATGATCTCACTTTCTGAAACATTGCCACTGGCAGACCCTTCTTTGCCTTTGTACTTTTGGGATTTGTGAGAACTCTTTCACGACCTTTTATACTCTTCGTCCTTCTCCTTCTTCACCACTATTATCTACTGCTTGATCATCCACTGCTCGGCTTCTACTTTGTATGATTAGCTAGCTTAATCTGCTTGCTCCCATGTGTTAGTAGCTGCCAAACCATGCAACGCTGCAATTTGCTCGGAATGCAAACAGGGTTGCGAGCCATATGCGGAGACGATAGTTGTTGTGGTCATAATGGAAGTTGATCCGGCAGCGTGAGGAAGAGGTAACTCTGTAGGAAGAGAGGTTGATCTATAATATCAGAATAAAGGGCGGTTATCTTGGCAAATTCATCTGGTGTAAGTTGGAATTCTTCAAACATGGCAGAGATAAGAAAATTACCTGATGTGGGGGTTTGTTCATGCGCCACAACTTCGAAACCCTCATTGTTACCCTCTTTTGATGGCTGCATAATCATGAAAGAAGTAGACACAATCCCCTCATCAGCGCGAAGATGTGAAGAAGGCTCACCAGGGCTTGAAGGAAAATGCCTGGTTATAGCCTTAGTGGTGGCCACAACATCAATAGCTTATCGTTCCCTCTTCAATCTCAATATTTCCTTGGCCCTCTCTCAATATTTGGCAGGACTCTTTATTCAGATATGTTGAACCCGCTCCACTTCGGTTTAACCGCCACCCATGTCTTGAAATTAGGCAGAATCTCTTCCAAGAATACAGCAAGCATATGATGGAACGACAATCCTAAGTAACTAAGACTCCCCTGATGCAGTATTGAATTGGCACTGAAGCCCAAAATAGTATCATCCAAGCCTTCCATCTTTTTGAAGGTATCTTGAAGCTCTGAAAAGCTGGCATCCGTGTTAGCCTTCTCTACCATAAGTTATTTCTTCGCAGTATCAAAATTCAAAACTTGTTGACTAAGAGAGGGAAGTTCTTGAGCCTGTTGGGCGAGAGATTTCTTCTTCATCTCAACCATCATCTTTCTTATCCTCAACCTTTATTTTAAAGCCGCCTCATCCGTATGGAACTTCTTTATCTCATCTCTAAATACGATTACAGCTCGGTCAATGGGTTCTTTAAGCTTCTTAAGCAAAGAAGAATTTTGCTCTCCCTCTTGAGGGCATCGTCTCTCTCTTTCTTTAGCCTCTCAATCTCTGCATCATGATTTGCAAACTGCTTCTCGTACTCATCCTTTTCAAACTCAAATGAGAGGATTTCTTGGTAGTTAATCCGGCTAACAGTAGACAGCTGTATGCATAATTTTTCTTACCCTTCAGCTTGCTACAAACTGCTCTAAATTTCTTGGAAATGGGGTGAATAAGAATCAGCATGAATTGACTTCATATTAAGCTTATCAAACACAACCCCCTCTTAAGCACAAATTAGGGAATAAAGCTTGTAGGTGCGGGGTACCAGTAGGAAGAATGTATGGCACATGCCTAGAAATCTGGAAGGTGGTGGTCATGACCGTATAATGGTCACAGCACCGAAAGTAGGGACGTTTATTCCAATGGAAGTAGGAGGCTGTGAAACATTTTTGTTCTTGGTTTATTTTCCGCTTCTTTGACGGATCTCCCCGCTCAGTCGGGCTCTTCCACTTTTCGTAACCACTTCTTTTGTCTCTGCCTTGTTCTTTCTTGGTATGATGACACTCTTCTGCCTCCCTGTAACTTCCTAAAATTTCAGTCATTTGAAATTGGTGTTGATTTTAAATATTCACAAGTTAAGTTTATAAGATGAATAACTTATATTTGAAATATTTTGATTTAATTGGATAATTAAATGATTAATTTAATATTTGAAATTGCTGAAATAATTAGAAATTGAATTTAATGTAAATGAATTAATTTATAAAGTTGGTATAAATTCTATTTGAATTAGAATGGTGTTAGAGAACTTTTGAAATTGATTTAAAAGTTAAATTACAGAAATTGAATATTTTAATATTTAATTAACGAGTGAAAATAGTCATTTTTCATACAGTCTTGGATTTTGACGAAACTAGTTTCATTAGATTTGTAATGTTATATTATTATAGTATTTCAAATTTCGTGTCAATCGGATTTACGGTTTTGTCGTGGTAAACTAAAACGCATAGAAATCTGTTTAAGTGAATTTCAAATTTAAAATAAGTCGATACGAAAACCTATCTTTCAAATACAATCGAATTAGCTCTTGATATATATTCCATTGTGTCCAGAATAGGGGTAAAACATTATAAACGCCAGGTGGCATGCTTCATTTGGAGTTTGAAAATTTTTCGGGTGAATAGTGTCGTGAAATTTTCTATAAAAGGCCTCGTTATTTACTATTTTTCACTCAAGCCCTAGCCATGAAACCCTAGCCGCCACCTTGTATTTCACGGTTGGAAATCTTCCAGTTTCCCTCCCTCTGATCTCCTCATCCATCCATAATTAGACCTCAGCTTCAACAGGAAAGTTGAAGAGCATCGCGAGATCATCACATCCAACGGTGGAGATCGTCGTAGGAGAATCGAAGCTTGACAAATCGAGCTTGAATACCACGCGTTCGAACATGATTTTCATGATGACGGGGCAGCCGAGTTCATCAATTCTCTGGCCATGGGTAGCTCACGTGGTGGGCATCCGAGTGGAGGTCGCCGATCATCTTCAAATGCAACGGAGTGGTCATGAAAATTCATGGAAAAATGACGACATGGGTTAGGTCATACGTATACATAGCCTGGGGGAAGAAGAAGAAAATGCGATCGGCCAGATGTTAATCAAGAGAAATGAACGGCTGAGATTTGCCTAGGTTTTTAAAATAAAATAAAATTTGCGATTAATTTATATATTAAAATTGTGTAATCTTTAAAAATCCTTAACTTCTTCATACGAGGTCCCTTTTTGACGAAACAAATTGCTTTGGGTCCATATTGACGATCACTAAATTTTAGAGCTGGTTTGGAGTTGATTGGAGCTAGTGTGAATTTTAGGTAAAATTAAATGCTTGTTTAATTTTATTCATAATAAAAATACTGCAACTGCTATTGGAATCTATATGAGTACAACTCACTCTTTCTGACCAAATGATATTCTTATATAAGTGAGAATAAATATTATTTATGATGATTAATGATTGTTTGGATGATATATGATATATTATCTATATATTGATTGGTATTTGGATATATTCCTGCCTATTGGAGCAGATGAGACCCTATACGCTCCCGTGTATAAGCGGATGACCTTTCGTACACGCGTCAGCCTCGAAGCGGACATTGTACATATACTCTAATATGTATATTTGTTGCAGCTGACAGGTTGGAGGGATCCAATTAGATTCCTGACCACTGTTGAATTATTTACAGGTATTGATATATACTCGGTTATCATGTGATATATGATGTTTTGGATGCCGTGATTGATGTATTTAGTGCTGTTGTAGCATTGGGCCTATTTTTGGAAATTTAAAAATGTTAAAGTGATGATTTCAATTTAAAATGGATTTTCAAGTGATTTTGAAAATAGATGTTTTATTGAAATTTTGAACAGTTAAGTAGATGGATTTATTTTAAATAAGGAAATGTTATAAATTTTATGTTATAAAATTATGATTTTTGTAAAATATAATCAGAAGGTGATTTTTGATATATGAAGTGAACAATTCGGTAAAATAGTTTAAATTGAGATTTTTGTAATTTATTATAAATGGTTTTATATATAAGATATATAAAATTGAATTTTTATAAATCAAAATGATGAAATTAAAAGGAGTTTTGTAAATGTTAAAATGAAGTTATAAATGAATCTTATAGGTGGATAAGGTTTATAAGTTTTGTGAGGTTATAAAAGAACGAATTTGTAAATAAAGAGAATTTATAAGTAATTAACTTATAATAGGATTGTGGCAAATAAATGAAATATAAAATAGAAATGGTTAATAAAGGGGATTTATAAATCGAAGTTTTTATAAACTAGAAATGGAATTAATAAACATTGTTTTATAAATCCGAAATTAATTGAATTTGATAAGTTAAATATGGAAGTTTATTAAAGGAGATATCCACGATTTTTGGACAGTGGATAAACCTTTAATAAAAATGTAGAAGTAATGAATTTGGTAGAGGAGATATATTCACAATTTTGGACAGTGGATTATCCTTTAAAATAAATGTGTAGAAACATTGAATTTGGTAGATGAATTATATTCACGATTTTGGACAGTGAATAATCTTTTAAATAAAAGAATGTTTTTGGAAGTAATATTATAAATGGAGTAAAATGACTTGAAGATGTTTTAAAATGTGTTGAGCATCGAATACATAGATTTCAACATTCATTGTTGAAATAGACGTTTTTGAGAAGTAAGGAAATGGTGGACTATAACATTGTTTTTATAGTAAATGATTTTTCGAAAGGGAATGTTTGGTATAGTATATGGGATTTGTATATCAATCTTATTTTCAAATCCATATACTAGTGATTTTGGGTTGTCATAACGATGTTTTACACAACATTCGTTTTGACCTGAATAAATGTGTTTAAGAAATGTTTTACTTATAGAATAAAGAATGAAATATATACTTAATCCTGATTTAAGTATATTTAATATTTTCTAAGTGTTGAAAATAAAAAGATTTGTGAATCACTTATTATTAAATAAGTATGTTGAAATGTTTTCCAATATTGAAATGGTTTGGAAATATATCTTTTTAAAGATAATTTGAGTGAATATTTGGAAAAGGATTTAATTAATAAAAGATTAATTAAAAGGGCCTAGTGAATGGTGTTAGATATTTGTTTGTTTGCTTTGATAGTTAAATGACCAACTATCAAATTTAACCATTTTAGTTCCTCGACTTGATGTGGTAACTATTTAGTCGTACACTTAGTACGTAGCCTTCTGTGTAGGCTTGATTATCATTTGTGTTGAGGATGTTAATTCTATAATGTGCAGTATTACTCCAATCTATCGAGCTTCCTTCTTGGCACGAAGGATAGCAAGTTGAAAGTTGGGGATGTAATAAGTCTATGAGACTTAGTTTCAGTGTGAGGTTGAGAAATGCCTTTGCATTGTTGGTGCGAAGAGACCGGGACCGGTTTATCCGAAAACCACTTCGGACCAACATTTATGCGACGATTATGCAGGTTGCTTGTGATGATATTGATATTCAGGATTGTCGTAGTGGGGGACTGCTTGTTGATCGTTTGGGGTTAAAATCCCAATATAACTATAGTAGCAGTGGTCTCTTCATTATGAAATATTCAATGCAAGGGCTATTCGCTATTAATCCTATGGATTCCCGACAGGATGTGGTAGGAAAGTATCTTTGGTTTGTCCTGTTCATGGACAACTTGTATGGATGTTTGTCTGACATTGCATTTCTAAAGATTATGTACATTGGCTCTTACAAACGTACATCAATTGTGGCGAAGAAGGCAGCTTCTCTTAGCTTAACACCCTCCTTGAGACGTATGAGCTTAAGGGTTGTACTTTTATGGAAGGCAATTAGTAGTCAACGGCAATGGCCATGTGGCATTCAAAGTGATGTGATTGTGATTCGTGAAAGGTAATCGTTACCTCAGGCTTCATCAACCGGAAATGACCAAAACAGGGTTAGATGTAGTAGGGCTAAGTGTGTCATTCCTAAGTAGGATATGATCATCCTCTTTTAGATATATGTTTACATGTTATGCCGTCGTGTATCTGATTATTGTGGTTTGTATGCTTCGAGGGCCCTAAAAAAGGTCGACAATGACCGCAGGATGACATATTTGATACCATCTAGTTATAGAGGTAGGCCGGTCTTGTGTTGGTAGAGGAACTTTGTGATGGTTTCTCGGTACATTCCTCTAGAGATGTACTGTCGGAAGGTAATCCCTTCACTTGGTCATTTGTACGGAAATACAAACTCCACTACGTACCTGCCATTTTTATTGTATTAACCATTTTAGGCTATATGCTGGAATTTAATCAATGTAACAATTTCGTCTATGATTAATGTTATGTGTATACTAGATACTAGTATAATATAAGAGGATTTGATATGAAATGTTTTATTTATCGTAAGGTAAAAACATGTTCGTGTTCATGTGGGCCTGTCTTACGAGATACTTTTGTTTTGAATAAGGAAAAGTTTGGTAGTTTAATAAATTCAGTTGAGCGTGTTTCTCACGCTGGTTTACCAGATGATTCAAGTATTCTTCCCTTTCAATGCTCGGATCAGACCAAGTATATCTACAGTTCAGATTGGTGCTTTTGGAGCTTCAATAGAAGAGCTCGAGATATTCATTTTCATATACACGTATCTATTTTGATTATCCGCTGTGCTTAGTTGTTGTATATTATCGACAATTCTGAGGACAAGTTATTATGACTGTCCAGCCTGATGATTATTGATTGATTGTTGAATAATGATTTATGTGTGTGTATATATAGTTTCTGTTTTGTAAAGATCATTAATATGATATTATATGTTTTACACTGTGATGTGAGATTCTATATTGTTCTGTTTTGTTCTATCTTCTCTCTTTCTTCTCTTCTCTTCTTCTCACTTCTTTTCTTTCTCTTGATTTTCCGTCAGTCTGTACTTTTTGGGTCGGACATCTGTGGTTATTATCAATTCAAAGGGTATGGATTTGCAGATCACCACACTCCCTCTCCTTCCTCTTTTTCCTTTCCTTGTCAGTCTCCCAGGGAGTATGGTACCTTAAAGAGTGTCTCTGCAAATGTTAAGACTCCAAAGCTCGATCAAGATCATTGTAAAGACGATGAGACATGACACCTGCAGCAAGCGATAAAATGACTTTAGGAAAGAAGCGTTTGATGAACTAAAACATCCAAAAATAGTAATAATAATATAAAGTGTGTGATCCTAGTGAAGTTTGTGTTGCAATTTAATGACCCCAACGGAATACACAAACCAGATCGGTCACCAACTAATGTCAACACATTGCTTCCTGTAGGGATAATCTGAGTAGACTATGAAAGAAACCCTTCTAATTAAAGTCATCCATCAAGTCACCCATATTCACAAAAATATTACTCATATTTACTAAATCATTGTCAGCACTTTTCGGTGGAGAGCTGGATACAGGCTCGATCTTGGGAGAAGCTCTCTCAATAGGCTCTTTTAAAAAAGGTGAGGGTGCATGACCAGGGCTTAATTCCGAGGCCATTTCGCCTAAGTTGGCATAACCCTCATTAATGACCCAATCTATTTCTTCTCATTTAGAGGCGATCCTCATTAAGTTCTCCTTCTTCCTCCTATTCAATAAGTGGAGCCTTGCCATTGAATAAACTCTTCCTCTTTCTCTTCTGGAATCGATGCATTTTGGGTGGTCCGTCAATTCCGACTTGAAGTTGGATCTCCTCAGGGGTCTTCTCTGACCCATCAAATGGGCCAATTTCTTCTTCATCATCTTCACCAGATTCATGGGAAGAGGAAACAGAACGGATTCAGGCTCTAAAGTGGGAAGGAGCGCTAACAAATCCAACGGATCTCCCAGGGTGTAAAAGACCACATCGGCGCAGGTTCTCATTTGTGAGCAAGAATCTAATTGTGCGCTCCTAAGCATCAATTACTTTCAAGATGCAAAGAACAGTGTCAGGTTCTTGTAATTTTAGAAGAATTGCACGAAAAATATGACCATTCAGAAAACTTATAACAATTAAAGGAAACTCTGAGCATGGTGAAAGACATTTACCTCCCGTAGTCCATAAACGGGTGAATTCTTCTGGACATTTTGCAAAAAAGAACTAATTCTTAAATGAAGGAGCTTTGCTAGAAAGATCCCCTATAAGTTTCCACGTATGCTGCGCTTCAATATAAACAAGTGATGGAATAACCTCTCCCTTCTTGAACAATAGAATATACTATAGCTCAGTGAAGCTCTAGACACGATTAAGCGTCAGCATGAAGAGAACATATAAGCATGTCAGCATGGCATATCCATTTGGAAGAATCTAGAATTGGGCCAACCCTAAGTTCTTAAGTGTTGTCATTAAAAAGTGACTGAACGAAGGCACCGCACCGTACATGCACATATATCAGTGGCAAGCTATGTATCCGAAAGTGACCTATGAGCAAATTCTCCGCTCGATGGTAGAAGTACGTTATCCTTCGAGATAACATATTGCAAGAAAATGCTTCGCAATATCCTATGCATAAGAATTGTTGGAGCTTTCTCCGAAGGATCAAGCAAGACTCTGAAATTAGGAGGAGTGCAATTGATGACGGGACCGACTGGAATCAGATGACCATATTGACCTGAAGTTATGGAGCGATGGACACGGCTGGGATCGGCGATGACTCCGCTTCAGAAAGAGGTGAGTTCTCCTCGACTGATTTGCACCGATAAGATTTGCACGTCATTCTATATAAGAAACCTTGTGTTCAAAATAGTCAGGTATATTGACTATGTAATGACAAGACCAATTCAAAGTGAACGAATATAGATTGATGGGCCCGCATCAAGTAAACAATTCTCAATATAAGTCGATTTTAGTTCTTTGGAAGGTGATAGTGGCATGAGTTGCACACAAGATGCTACCCTAAGCTATTATCACATCCTAGAAAAACCAAAATCAATCTACAAGACGCTATGCTGGGATCGATTGTGTAACACTTTGCAAGTCAATTTTGACTTTATGGATGAAGATAGCAAAGCATGTCGAGTACCAAGGAAAAACCCTAGCTTCGTGAAGAATTCTAGACTTGATTTTCTATCTTCTTCCACAAAGTCACAATCAACTCAAATCTTCCACAGTATCCGTCACCAACACAACTTCATCACCAATCGCTAATGTAGTAATATGCTAAAATTCATGCTACCAACCTTCGAATTCAAGAAGATAACTTGATCTTTAGTTTAAGGAGACCCAAGCTTGGATTTCACTTGGATCGGATCGGGAGTCTTCACGAAGTTGGGGATTTTTGGTGGCGGTTTCCTTCTCAATCGTCCAAAAAGGTTTCAGGAGGCGACGGCTAATGGCACTGGTGGTGGAGATCGACGATGGCAGCTTTTGATGGATGGAATGCTTAGACGGCTAGCTAGGGTTTGGAGAGGTCGAATCGGCTAGAGAAATGAAGGATTGGGTCGAATTGAAATGAACCGAAGTAAAAGGTCGGCTCATATAAATGTTTAAAAAGAGAATGAGAAATTTTAAAATTCATCAAGTACATGGATCAGTACCGATCCAATCCAATTGGATCAGTACCGACCCAAATTTACTCCTCCAAATGGTTCCATCTTTTCCCTACACGACCTACTCGATGCTCGTATTCATTCTAGAAATTATCAAGTCAATCACTCTGTAATCATGAACAATGGTGATCCACACTAAGGACTGAACAGTTAGTAGGTACTTCATAGAAAGCTTTTCAAGATGGCCAGATAAGACCAATAAAACTCCTTAAAATGAAAATCTAAAGATAAATATTCCATGGCACACCTTGTTTTCATCTAAAGCGTACTCTGGAGGGTAAATGTTAATCGGTTTTTAACCCAGAAGAATTCAATAGAAGTTAAAACATATAGATTAAGCCAAAGTGACATAGGACTTGACCCAAAGACCTAAAACAACTAGAAGATGGGCTTTATGAATTTTGGACAAAAAATTTGCAAATTATTCGGATCGACACTAATCCAATCTAATTGGATCGATACTGATCCAAAGCATTGCCTCATTTCTTCACCAAATCATTTGCCCCATATTCCTATGGCTCAGCCTAACTTATCTATCAAGTTTGGTGACATTCAAGAGTCCAAAGTCCAAGGATCGGAGATTTTTCTGATTTAGGCTATAGTTTAATCAACTCCATGTATGAATCACTATCAGAAAAATCAACAAGCTATAAAATTTCATAGAGAACATCAAAACCAAACAAGGAAGCCGACCATGTGAAGATTGTACAAGAATTGCATGACTTTTAGGATCGATGTCGCTCCGATCCAATTTAATCGGCATCGATCCAAAAGGTTAGCACCAAACAGCTCCAAATTTCCTAAGCTGGCTCTATAAGATAGATACGGGATACTGGTAAAGCAGCTCTGGCCCAAGTGCTCTCCAACTCCAATAAATACCATACCATTTACAATAGAAAGGGAATCCTTTGGATTGGCTACTGCAACTCTACCACTACTATTCTTCACTCTTTTTCTCCCACAAAATAGCCTCAAAGGAGCAACTGAGATCCTTCAGTTGCCGCCAAGTACTTGTGATATAAATCTAACTTAGGTGATTCAATCATATTATAAACCAAATCATTCTTGTAACAGCAGTAAGATAATAAGAGCTATAAAGTGGATGTAGACTTCATTAACAACAGAACCACTATAAAAATCTCTTGTCTCTTTACCTTTTCTTTGGATTACTGCTGTTTTTACTATTTTATTTTCTTGAGTAAACATAGCTGGTGCTTTTACACTTAATCTAGGGTGTCGATCCATTTTTGGGTTAACACTATACTTTAGCTAGTTGACCCTAGCTAATATAAGTCCAAAATTCCATTATGTAGGGTTGTGTTATGGGTAAGACTAAAGGAAGGTTGCATAGAAAGGAATACACAAAGTAGAGATAGGTTATTGGCGAGCCTACAAAACCATTAAGATCTGTTACCCTAGAAGTAGTAAGTTATGGACAAACTGTCTAGTTTTCCTCTAATAGTAAGTTGGAGTATTTATTAGTCTTAGTAGGCCCAAGTCAGCGATAGGTTTACAGTGAGCCTGATAAAACTATGATGTTAGGGCAAATATACCATTGATTACCTATTTGGTACACATACATGTTATTATATTTTTTATTATAACTAGTTTGGTTGAAAGATTTTTATTGAAAAAGATACGCTTTAAAGGATATTAGTTAATGGAAACCCATTCTGCTAGGCGGCATGGTCTCACTTATATAGATAAATAGATAATTCACACTAGACTTTTTGTCTGACTGGAAGTTTGTGTTTTTCCCTTTAAACTCTCGATTTCTCAAAGTTTCATTTGAGTAGGTTGAGAGTTAAGGTTTTTAGGTTTAGTAGTTTTTGGCAAATAAAGCATTCAAAGATGTGCAAAAGATAGATATAACCATGTAAAAGGTTATAAATTTATCTATTCTGCTGTTATTGAATGTTGTACGTAATGGCAGATGTTATATCTGTCTAGTTAGTTACTTTGACCATCCAAGAGGCATCTTCATATGTCACTCTTGACATATTTTGTAGTATTTATATTTATCTGAACCTGCGCAACATTATGGGACTATGTACTGAATATGAAATGCTATTTTGAAATGTAACGAGAAAAGTTGTTTTGAAATTGTGTTTGAAATATTTCATTATTCTTGTGCTTCTGATATTATGGATACCATTAACATTATCATAATTTGTCATTTCAAAATTAGTGCTATAGATGATCACAGAATCTGTTTAGTTTTGGGCCTCAAAACGGGGGATGTTACAACTTGGTATCAGATCATAAGTTTATATATAACTTAAAAGAAATTTAAAGCTAGAAAGATTTTTAAAACATAACTCAAATAAATCAGAGAATAAGATTGGGCTATGGGATAACATTATAGTAACATACTTGTATTTGCTATATATGATTATATGCTTTTTCTCTATTTCCCTCTTAAACTGTTCTTCTATGTCTTACTAAGGTTCGAATGAAAATTTAAAGTAAGATTTGGAGGCGGGAAGAGTGAATCTCGGTGGAGGAAGTATCATAACAATTGGAAACGCCAAACCCAATACTAGAAGGAATTTGGTTTAGGCACATGTTGCAAATGTAGGTGCTGGAAAACTGCAAGCTGATATGGGAGCTATGTATTAGAGCTTCATCAACATGATGCAAGCGGGAGCTGCTGCTAGACTTATAGGTAAAAATGCTGAAGAAGTGAATCAGGAAGCTTCGGTTGTCAACAACTATATTACGCTCAGTAGGGATTATGCAAGGCTTGGAGGAAAGCCATTTATCAAAAACTGAGGATGAAATTGAATTAGAGAATTGCTTGCTTCATCGCGAGAGGATTTCACTGGTCTTGGGCTAAATGATGAGCATAAGAGAAGATTGGCATCTATGCAACTGCAAGGAGCTACGTTTTATTGGTAGGATACTGCTATTGTTGGAGTAACGAAGGAAAACTTGACTTGGGTAGAATCTAGGAGAAGGTTTAAAGAAAAGTTTATGTCAGAAATTACCAAGTCAACCCCGTTGAGAAAGTTTGATGAGCTGGTATAGGGAGATATGATTGTGTTGTAGTATTCCATGAGATTCGAGGAATTATCGAGGTATGGTTATGTTGTTATGGGAACAATAATTAAGATGATTGAGATATTCATCTGTGGATTGAGACCTAAACTTGCTTGTGCAACTTTACCACATCTCAGAGATCCATTTGATGTAGTTGTTTAGATGGCTTTAAGGAATAAAGAGATGCTTTCTTTCTTTTGTAATAACAAAGCAGTGGAGGCTAAAGGTGGGCTGAATTAGAAGAGAAATTCTTCCATAAAAAGGAAGCTTAGAAGAGTGAGTTGCCAAGAAAGGAAAATCTAAGGTTATCTGTTGTAAATTTGATAAGAACTGTCATTCCACATTTAAGATGGAAAGAAGGTGATAGGAAAGGTGAACATTATATGCTTTAACTGTGATCAGATCGATCGCCATAAGAATCGGTGTAAGGAGCCAGCCAAAGTTGAGAAGGGCAAGGTGTTTGCATTGGAACTAGCCACCTCGAGACCAACAACTAAGGAGAAAGTAAAGGTTGTGATGGAAGGTATGCTTTTGATTCATGGTATACCTGTTAGAGTTCAATTTGACACTAGTGCATCACATTCTTTTATATCTCATTGTTTGGTAGATAAGCTTAACCTAAAACTCTCATACCTAGTTACTTCCTTAAGGGTTGTGAATCCGATAGAAGGATATGTAACTCTTGGGATAAGATGCCATCAGTTAGAGTTTGAATTGTTAAGTCGTATGTATTCTTGCAGTTTGCATGTGTTTGATTTCATAGGCTTCGAAATTATTTTGGTATGGGCTGGTTAAGTAAGTATTATGCTAGGATAATTTTCCATAGTAGGAAAATTCACTAAGACACCCTAGTTGTGTAATCGAATTATATATTCTGTAAAAAACCTGAGTTTTGATGTTTGTGCTTTGTTGGATGCAATGTAGGACGAAGATGAGTTAAATCAGGTTTTCGTTGCTAGAGAAGTGTAGACATCTATGAACCAGTTATAGGACTACCGTCGAAACTAGCTATTGAGTTTCAGATAAATCATGTACCAGAAGCTGACCGATTAGTTTACTACCAAGTAGGATGATGCCTACCGAGATAAAGGAGTTAAAGGTGTAACTAGTGGATTTAGAAGGGACGTGTTTTACTATACCAAGCAGTTCGCCTTAGGGAGCAGCCATAGTGCTTGTTAAGTAACCAGACAGATCCTTAAGGTTGTGTATCGATTATCATAAGTTAAATGCAAGGACGATAAGGAATAGACATTCATTACCGTGGATTGATGATTTGTTTGATCAGTTGAGTAGATCCAAAGTATTCTCTCGGTTGGATTTAGCAATAGGGTTCCATCAGCTAGGAGCAGCAGAGGATAGTATTCCTTTGATGATGTTTAGGACAAGATATGGATCATACGAATGGTTAGTAATTCCATACAAACTGACTAATGCGCCAGCCTTCTTCATAGAATTAATGAATTGGATCTTTTG
Source organism: Allium cepa (assembly GCA_030765085.1). NCBI lineage: Eukaryota > Viridiplantae > Streptophyta > Magnoliopsida > Asparagales > Amaryllidaceae > Allium > Allium cepa. Next base: position 381,731,704 of record CM060938.1, on the reverse strand, counting down.
AGAGCATTTGGATAGATTCGTGTTGGTGTTCATAAACGACATTTTGATATATCTGAAGGATGGAAGAGATCATGAAGTTCATCTTAGATAGTGGTTGAGATACTAAGGCAACATCGGTTAAAAGAAAAGTTTCCAAACTGTCATTTTGGAAAAAGAAGGTGAAGTGTCTTGGCCATGTGGTCTCAAAGAAAGGGCTGTTGATAGATCCAGCTAAGATCGAGGCACTTAATAATTGGAAGAGACCCGAGATAACGACTGAGATAAATTTTTCTTGGACTAGTTAGCTATTACCAGAGATTTATTAAGGATTTCTGATGTGCACGTAAATGTGCACATTTTTATCTCCATATTTAATCTATTTAAATTAAATAAATGATCATATTGGGTATCTTAACTTGTTTTAACCAAAATTCACATTAATTCCAAATTGTCACACATTCATCTTCATTCAAGGGTGAAATGGTCATTTTTGTGCATTTATTAAATTGAGAAAAATTACTTAGGATTTTCTATGTTTTTTTGTAGTAAATTTGGTGACTTTTACAAGTGGTTTCATGAAGATATGCATGCACAAAATCAATACAAAGGAATGAAGATGGAAATAATTCAAAGTGAAGATCATGGAGGACCCCACCTACCCACCTACCTTAATGTACAAATTAAAGTCTAATGCACATGCTTATGGATTTAATGGCTTCATGTACATTTAAGTGGGGATTAAAACATGCTAATGATAACTTGGCCTCCACACTTTCTCATGGGCATTTTGGGCATTCCCCAAAAATAGGAATTAGGGTTTTAAACTTGTATATATACCCCTTATGTTTCATGTAACATTATCTCCTCTCTTAGTCTCTCTTCATTAGTTTAGGATCAAAATAAAAGACAAGTTCTTTTTTTTCTTTCATGGCTACTTGGCCATTTCTCTTTATGTAGTTTTTTTTTTATGCAACTTCAATACATGTTCTTTTTATTTTCATGCTTATTTACTTTCATGTTGTAGTGTAGATTTATTTTTCATGCAAGTAGTATAGTTTTTCTCTTTGCTCTCTTTTTCCTCTTCTTTTTATTCAATGTTGCTTGCTACATTTGTTCATATGATGACAAATATGAGAGGCTAATCCCTTCAATTTAGGGGTAATGAAGCCTCTAATCATGTAGCTTCAACATTTTGATGTTTTGTACTCTCTTTTTGTGCTTTAATGTGAATGTATGAAGTGGTTAACTTGTTGTTTAGCTTTGAATTTGATAGTCTATGTTGTTCATAACAAATAGGCTATGCTTAAATAAACATAACACAAATTGCCTCTTCATCTAAATATGATTATGGCAAAGAAGTGGTTGTTGAAATTGAAATTTGATAGCCTATATTTCTAAACAATGGTTAATAGGCTATGCTTAAAATAGATTTTTATTTCAACTTTGTTGTCATATTTCATGAGATTTAAAAGTGTATTAGTGGCTGTGTTATAGTTTGATGGTTTATATTGAGCTAATTAATAGCACAAATATACCATACTTATGATAAGCACATCAACTAATTCACTAATGACAAGAAAAGAGAGATCATAACTTCATTTTGTTGATTTATGTGATCTAGAGAGTGGAAATTGTCTCTAAATTGTCTTAACACTCTCATATTTTTATCTATTTTCTTTTGTCATTTTTCTTTTTCTTTTTAGTTAATCACTCTTCCAACTTTGGTTAATTTGATTGAGTAGATTTTTAAAATCATCAATTCCCTGCGGATCGACCCGTATTCGCCGCGTGCTACATTCGTACACCGTGCGCTTGCGGTTATTTTTATCTCTAAATTCGTTCGACGGTTTTCTAAACCGATAGAATTTCCGTCGACGAACAAGTTTTTGGCGCCGTTGCCGGGGAATTGTTTTGATTTTAAATTTTTATTCTTCGGATTATTTTTCTTTGTTTGATTTTTGTGTGCTTTTTATTTTGTGTGTGTTTGCATTTTCCTTGTAAAACTTTTTTTTTTTTGTTTGTGTATTTTTGTGTGTGTTGTTCTTGTTTTCTTTTTCATTTGCATATTAAAAAAAAAATACAAAATCACAATTCAAAAAAAAAAACTGTTCATTGCATTTCTGTTTTCTGCTACAATCTCTGTTACAATTTTCAAAACAACTTCTGTTTTCTGTTACACATTCTGTTTTTATTTCTCCTCTGTTCCTCTGTTTTGCACATCTGTGCATATACCAGAGCAGACAACAGCTACCCCAACTTCTTGCAACCACCATCTTGCTTCAACACTTCACTGTCACACCTTCACAACTCCCCTTCACCATACCATTCTATCTACTGCACACATCACCAACTTCACATTCACCATCCACTACCCCTTCCCTGTCTGCCCAAACCACTGCACAGTGCTCAAACATCTCCAATCCTTCCCTTTGCTGTCATCAATCAACCCTCTAAAATCAACTGCCTCATATTTCATCTGCCCACTGTTCTACTTTCTGCAATTCTACAACTCATTCCAACCTATCACTCACCTTCAGATACTCTCCTGACCTGCCTAAACTTCAATCATCACTCCCCCTTCACCACTACATTTCACCGACCAATACTGCACTTCCATAACCATTCTTACAACCTTCAACGCTACCAACCCCTATCCCCTTCTCAACAGTTTCAACAACCATCCCCTTCTCCTCTGCATCCTCACCACCTCATTCAAAATCCAACCACTTCTCAAACCAACCTCATCACATACATCATCACAGTCTTCACTTCATCATTCCATACAAGCAGAGCACCACCCAAAGCTTCAAAACAGTCCAACTGACTGTAACTCAACCACCTGAACATTACCCTACCATCATATTTCCATATAGACTTCATTAGCTGCCGTTCATACAATTGCCCCTCTTCACCATTAACCACCACAACCAAAACATCTACACTTCACCACATAAAACTACAGCAGCCACAAACCCACAGCACTGCCAAACCATCTTCTCATTTCTACCCATAACTGTCAATCCAGGATTGCCTACACACTTCTGTGCACCTCCCTTACCCACTGCCTATACTATCATCAACTACAGAACAAAATCTCAACATCCATTACTTCACCACAGTCATACATCTCCATATACAAACCATTCCTCTTGCATCTCCTACTGTCAAATACCACTTCACATAACCTATTCAAACTCCTCCGTCATACTGCTGCCTTTATTCCATTTGACAAGCCTACCTCTGTCACCTTCATACAACCACTTACCACCACTTATCATAACAACCAACTGTGCACATTCAAACTTGCTACCATAAGCATAGCAGCTCCAAACTACTCTGCCTGATACAAATTCCACAAATACTTCAGCAGCTTCAAACACAGCATATACGACACTCCATCACCAGAAACTCAGTTCACCAGAAACAACAAAAAAAAAACGCTTGCATACCATTTACCTCTGTGAGTACCATTTAGCCCGAAATCACAACTGCAGTTAACTTCATCCAACTCCAACACCAATTCAACTGAGCCTCCAACATTACTGCAAGCACTACTGCTGACCATTCGATTGCCATTATTCACTGCCATTTACCTCAGATGATATTCTGCGCAACCGTCACCCATTCAACATCCCAATCCACCAGAAACAACAGCAGACCATACCTTCACCTAACCCCAACCAAGCCGAAACATTAACCTAAGACCGCTTTCGAACTGCAACCCAATTCGACATCGAGCTTCTCAGATACCCGCGCCTAGACTTCATCAATTCGAAAACCACCTTCCTCAGCCTAAATCACCTCAACTCGAATCCCCTTCGACCTAACTCCATCTTCTCAGCCTTTCATACCCGTCATCGAAATCAAAGGCTTGAACAACTAGAACCGCGACTACACAGCAGCTCGACTTCGTATTCGAACATCAAGCCTTCTAGTGAATTCGATTTGAAGCACCAATTTTTTTTTTATTTTTTTTATTTTTTTCCTTAAGGCTTTCGATTTGCAGAACTCGAATTAATTTGGGTATAAGATTTTGGACATTGGATGTTTTTTTTTATCAGAGTTGTGTCGTTTTATCTGATGATTAAGAAGTTTGGAGGTGCGTTAATTTTTTTGGTTTAGTGGGCTGGGCCCTAGTGGTGTAAAAAAAAAATAACAGAGGGAGGCTTGCAAGTTTTGTTTTATTTCTATTTTCATTTTCTTCCTTCATAAAAAAAAATCTTTTGTTTAGATCTCTTACTAGTTGTTCCTCCATTCAAAAAAAAAAAATTTGAGCAATTCTTTTTTTTTTTTTAAGTAAAACCCTACTTTTAAGTTTCCTTTCAAAAAAAAAATACCAAAAAAAAAATACCAAAAAAAATAAAAATATTGTATATATCTTAGTTTTAAATTTTCAGGTTGCCAAAGCAGGAAATAAAGGAAGAATAGCTTGCTGAAAATTGCTTCCTGAGCTAGCCAAAATAAATTGCTCTGCTTGCTAAAAAATTCTGCTTTCATTTCTAGTTTTATTTGAATTGAATTATTGGTTGCTTGCATTTGCATTTTAAAAAAAATAAAATTCATTCGTAGTTGCATTGTTAATACACGTTTAATTTCTGTTCTGCATTTCATCTTAGATTTTGATTAATAATAACGATTAGAAATCGATAACACTTAATTGTATATTAACAATTTGTCTTCTTTGAATAATTTAAATTCTTGGTGTCTAGGCTACGGCAGAGCAATAATCAGTTATAAATATTACGGTGATTCGTAAATATTATACTGAATTGTTTCTCTGAAGGTACTTAAACCTTCGGCTGCATTGCTACGGTGATTCGTGGTGCACCGATAAATCCTGTCCGTTACCTGGCTGAGAATTATCTTGTTGATTTAAGACAATTTGTGATTATATAATTTTGGGTTAACTTAGGATAAATCATTTGTAATTAACCTTGCATTCATTTAGTTGCATTTGTTCATGCATGTTTAAAAAAAACAAAAAATTTCAAAATCCAAAACTAATTTTTTTTTAAATATTCCTTTTCTTTTTCTTTGAAATTTTTAAATCCTTTTCCTTTGAAATTTCAAAAATCCAGAAAAATTATAAAAACAAAAAAAAATCCAAAAAAAATTATAAAATCTTTTCAAAAGGCAAAAAAAAAATTGAAAATTCAAAAACAAAACAAAAATCAATTTCCATTTTGAAAAATAAATTCTACTTGTAAATATTTTTGTTTATAAAAAAAAACCAAAAAAAAAAATCTTGAAAATGTCCGAGTTTCCCCACTTACGTGAGTTTTATGATAGTTGTGAAAATCAGTATAATCCATACGATTTCACTCCAAATTCGTATGGATATTTTAACACCAACTATTGTTTAAACGATTCAAATTTCGAACAACAAAATTTTCAAAACAATGATCAATCCTCAAATCTCGAAAATAGCATTTCATCTTTACTTGAACTCTCTACACAACAAAATCAAAGTGTAAACGAATTGAGTAACTCATATTTGTGCAATAGTTCAAGTCAAAAAAATCAAAATTTGAATTCACTTCAAAATTCAAATGATTTCGAGTGTAACCCATGCCAATTCAATTTTGAGCTTCAAAATGAATTTCAAAATCAAGACGAAAATGTGAACAGATTTTCAAATAATTTTGGCAATGTGAATAGTTTCAGTAACGATATGATTGAAACCTTTGGTTGTCAACAAATTCAAAATGAAAAATTTCAAATTAATAATCATGAATTTGATTTTGTTCACCAAATGGAAAACAATAACGGGGGTTTATTACTTGAAAAATACAAAACCTTTCGTGAAAATCATAATCAAATCTCAACTTGCGAAGAATCAAATAATAATCTACCGTATATCGAAATTGACAATTTTTGTTCTCAACAAATCCAAATTGAAAATTCTCAAGTTAATAACTATAAATTGGATTTTGTTGAGCAAATGAATGAAGTTTACGATGATCACACGAATTTTTTGTTTGAAACATACATGAAACAACGTGAAAAACAAAGTCAAATTTCAACGTGTGACGAGTCAAGGGATAATCCATCTTTTACCCAAATCGATGATTTTCAAACAACAACTTTTGAAATGGAAAATGATGATCTTAACGAAGTTGTTGAAAATTTGGTAATTGAGTTGGATTTCAATTCTATTGAGGGTGAGAAAATCGATATAAATTTCGAGCTTCCTTTTTCTGAAAATTTGAATACAACAACTTTGGATTTTGAAATGGATACATGCGATGAAGTTGTTGATAATCCAACGAAGGAAGATGAATTTAACGAACACGAGTTTTATGGACTTTTCGAAAATGAGTCATTAAATTCTGATGGGGAAGATTTCGATCACCATTTTGACTTTGAAATCGATAATTTGGAAGAAGTTTTCAATGATAAACTTCAATTTCAATTTGGTGAAAATAAATGTGTATTTCAATCAATTGTTTTATCAACCCCAAAAATCATTGTAAACAAATCAACTCGTTCAATTTTTAATAAAACAAAATTTGTTTTTCCAAATCCACATTCAACTTCGAAATCTTTTACGATTTGGTTTTTCGAGCTTAGGCTGTGTCTCGTGTACTCGACGAGACAAATGAATCGGTTTTTGGAAGACCGTTTCATTTACTTTTTGACAATATACTTTCTAATCTCGTGTAAATACCGTTCGTTTTCATGTAAATAATAATAAACATCCCTTTCACTTGGGTTGACTGTGGGGACGCAGTCAAAATCAAGTGTGGGGGGAGACTCATCTTCATTCTTTTTTTTCATGGTTTATTTTTACTTTAAAATCACAAAAACAAAAAAAATAAAAAAATCCCAAAAACAAATTTTCTTTTGATTTATTTTTAAAAGAAACACTATAAGATAAATATATGGCTTTGGTTTATTAAATTGAAATTTTTGGAAATTTATTTGTCTAAACAAAAATAAAATTGAAGTTTGATTACAAATAATAATGGTTTAACTAGTATATAGGAAGATTCATGGTGTCAATTATGAAGTATATCCTAATTGAAAATCTTTGTTTTAAAAAGTGGTTGATTTAAAGTAAAGGACATAACATTTTTTTTGTCTTCTAAATTAAATGGTGCTAAGATGATTTTGCAAAACTCTCTCTCTCTCTTAAAAATAATAATAAAAATAATAAAAAATAATAACATCCAAGTATTCACTCTCATTTAAAAGTCCTCACGGTTATGCATGGGTGAATTACTTGGAATCTTTGATTATGTGCTTCCATACTCATTTAAAAGTCCTCACGGTTATGCATGTATGGAGCACATGTAAAAAAAAAAAACATAATGAAAACCACCTACGGTCGATAGGTGTATGCACGAAAGTGTGTGCACTCGCCATGCTCTGTACTCCCCTCACATAAGTCCGAAAGGTAGTGCATGGGTGGTATATCTGGCCTCAGTTTACCTGAGCTAGGTGTGTAATTTTTCTTGCAAATAATGAGAGAGCAAGCAATTGAAATTCTAGCACTATTTTTACCTATTTGATTTGATTTGTTATTGAAAAGAAATGAAAATACCGCTTTGATAAACTTTGATAATCAACTAAGGATCCATTTTATAATTACACTTTGTTATTAACCGAAACAACAAATTAAACTATTGTCTATTTGTTATGATAACTTGATTTTTGTTGAAAATTTTGACGAGTAAATGACATAAATTTTCAAGATAATAACCAAAACCTATATTTAACTTATTTGTGTCAATTTAAAAATAAATCCTTCATTTGTAAATATTTTCAAAAATTTGCATTCATCTCTTTGTAAATAAATCTTGCATTTTGTAAATATTTTCATCATGCATTTGGATTTTGTGGGTAGTATCCGCTGAAAACCCTCACGAGACAACACTCGTCCTACTGGGGACACCCAGAGGTTTAACGGCTTATTGCATACGCTCAATGCAATCGTGCTCCCTACGAAAACGGATTTACCTTAGTTTTAGTTTATTCGAGGACGAATAAAAAGATAAGTGTGGGGGTATTTGATGTGCACGTAAATGTGCACATTTTTATCTCCATATTTAATCTATTTAAATTAAATAAATGATCATATTGGGTATCTTAACTTGTTTTAACCAAAATTCACATTAATTCCAAATTGTCACACATTCATCTTCATTCAAGGGTGAAATGGTCATTTTTGTGCATTTATTAAATTGAGAAAAATTACTTAGGATTTTCTATGTTTTTTTGTAGTAAATTTGGTGACTTTTACAAGTGGTTTCATGAAGATATGCATGCACAAAATCAATACAAAGGAATGAAGATGGAAATAATTCAAAGTGAAGATCATGGAGGACCCCACCTACCCACCTACCTTAATGTACAAATTAAAGTCTAATGCACATGCTTATGGATTTAATGGCTTCATGTACATTTAAGTGGGGATTAAAACATGCTAATGATAACTTGGCCTCCACACTTTCTCATGGGCATTTTGGGCATTCCCCAAAAATAGGAATTAGGGTTTTAAACTTGTATATATACCCCTTATGTTTCATGTAACATTATCTCCTCTCTTAGTCTCTCTTCATTAGTTTAGGATCAAAATAAAAGACAAGTTCTTTTTTTTCTTTCATGGCTACTTGGCCATTTCTCTTTATGTAGTTTTTTTTTTATGCAACTTCAATACATGTTCTTTTTATTTTCATGCTTATTTACTTTCATGTTGTAGTGTAGATTTATTTTTCATGCAAGTAGTATAGTTTTTCTCTTTGCTCTCTTTTTCCTCTTCTTTTTATTCAATGTTGCTTGCTACATTTGTTCATATGATGACAAATATGAGAGGCTAATCCCTTCAATTTAGGGGTAATGAAGCCTCTAATCATGTAGCTTCAACATTTTGATGTTTTGTACTCTCTTTTTGTGCTTTAATGTGAATGTATGAAGTGGTTAACTTGTTGTTTAGCTTTGAATTTGATAGTCTATGTTGTTCATAACAAATAGGCTATGCTTAAATAAACATAACACAAATTGCCTCTTCATCTAAATATGATTATGGCAAAGAAGTGGTTGTTGAAATTGAAATTTGATAGCCTATATTTCTAAACAATGGTTAATAGGCTATGCTTAAAATAGATTTTTATTTCAACTTTGTTGTCATATTTCATGAGATTTAAAAGTGTATTAGTGGCTGTGTTATAGTTTGATGGTTTATATTGAGCTAATTAATAGCACAAATATACCATACTTATGATAAGCACATCAACTAATTCACTAATGACAAGAAAAGAGAGATCATAACTTCATTTTGTTGATTTATGTGATCTAGAGAGTGGAAATTGTCTCTAAATTGTCTTAACACTCTCATATTTTTATCTATTTTCTTTTGTCATTTTTCTTTTTCTTTTTAGTTAATCACTCTTCCAACTTTGGTTAATTTGATTGAGTAGATTTTTAAAATCATCAATTCCCTGCGGATCGACCCGTATTCGCCGCGTGCTACATTCGTACACCGTGCGCTTGCGGTTATTTTTATCTCTAAATTCGTTCGACGGTTTTCTAAACCGATAGAATTTCCGTCGACGAACAATTTCTCGTGGATAGCAACACCGTTGACTAAGATGACAAGGAAAGCAGTAAAGTATGTTTGGATCGATAAATGTAAGGAGGCATTCCAAAAGTTGAAACAATTGTTGACCAATGCACTGACGTTAGTTGTTCCGAATGGGAATCAAGATTTAGTAGTGTATACAGATGCATGTGAAACTTGATAAGGATATGTGTTAATGCAAAGAGGAAAAGTAATTGCCTATGCTTCTCAGTAGCTCAAACCACATGAGGTTAGATATCCGACGCATGGCTTAGAGTTAGATGTAGTAATTTTTACACTGAAGGTGTGAAGACATTACATTTTAGGAGAGAGATTCGAGTTATTTATGGACCACAAGTCATTGAGATGCTTATTCTCTCAAAAGGAGTTGAATATGAGACAACAGAGATGGTTAAAGTTTATAGCTTCCTATGACTTTAGAATTGAGTATACACGAGGAAAAGGAAATAGAGTAGCATAGTGCTAAGTAGAAGGCATAGAATGCAGTGTTAGCAATGATAGCTGAGTGGAAAGATTTAGAAGCATTGACTACATGCAGAGTAGAGTTAAGATCTACGGTAAGTTCGAGCCAAGAAATCACCATGTCATCATGTTTAAAAGTTGGACCAGTAATGATCGAAAGGATTGCTTCTAAGCAAGAAGATGGTCCATTACTAGCTGAACGATCAAAAGGTTAAAGAGTGAAACTGAGATTGGTGATTTAAAATATTTTAGTCTTAACCAAAATGGGTGGTTGGGAAAGAAAGGTAGGTCATGTGTTCAGAATATTGGAAACATAAGGAAGGAAGTTCTTAAGGAGTGTCATTAATCAAAGTTCACCATTCACCCGAGAGGAATTAAGATGTATAAGGATATGCAAAGAAGTCTCTTTTGAGAAGTATGAAGAGGGATGTGGGCTTATGGGTAAAGTATTGTTTAAAGTACCAAAAAGTAAAATCCAAGCCTCAAAAGACGAGTGGATTACTTCAGCCTTTAAACATTCCAGTTTGAAAGTGGGATTCTATATCTATGGATTTCATAAACGAGTTGCCAAGGTCGTATAGAGGAAATGGAAGTACCTGGGTTATAGTGGACAGATTGACCAAGAGTGCACACTTTATACCCGTTAAGTCGACTAGAACGGCACCAGTCTTAGCTAAGTTATTCATGAGGAATGTAGTTAGAGTGCATGGGAGTCCTAATAGTATAGTAAGTGATAAAGATTTCTTGTTCACTAGTGTGTTCTGGAAAAATTTACATGAATATTTAGGTACCAAGCTCAAGATAAGTACCGCTTACCATGTCCAGACCGAGGAGTGAACGAAAAGAGTTATTAAAGTCTTCGAAGATTTGTTAAGAGCTTGTGTACAAGATTTTGGAGGATCATGGGAAGACCATCTACACTTAGTCGATTTTTCATATAACAACTGTTATCAAGCTAGTATAAGGATGGCACCATTTGAAGCTTTGTATGGAAGGCATGTAAATCTCTTGTATGTTGGTTAGAGACCGAAGATAGATTAGTTGTTGGTCCAAGTGTAGTAAGAGAAGCCATGGAAAAGATTGAGTTAATTCATGTTAGAATGAAGGAAGTTCAGTCAAGGCTGAAAAGTTGTGCAGATAAGAGACGAAAAGACTTAGATTTCTCAATCGGAGATCATGTTTCCATCAAGGTATCACTGATGAAAGGCGTAATAAGTTTCGGGAAGTGGTGAAGTTGGCTCCTAGATCTATTGGACCATTCCTACTATGTAAAGGATTAGGAAACTTGCTTATAGGATAGAGCTACTGAATAATTTAGCATGAGTCCACAGTATTTTCATATTTCTCCTCCGAGGAAGTGTGTTCGAGATCCAGAGACTACAATTACCCCGACAGCATTGGAAGACTTAGTAGTGGAATTGGACATGATTATAGTTAGAAAGCCAGTTCGCATAGTGGTTAGCGATGAGAAGAAGCAAGACAGTCAGATTGGCTAAAGTCCACTGGAGTGAGGACAAGAAAAACTATATTTGGGGAACAAAGAACAGGAATAGAGACAATTATCCTGACTTGTTTGATGGTAGGATTCTTCATGTTTGATTGATGTATGTGCCTTATCATGATTTTGAGGATGAAATTCTTTAAGAAGGAGTGTCTATAATGAACCTAATTTTGACTAACATTATTTAGAACATTTATAGATAAATTAAATAAAATAATGTAAAGGCATAATAAAATTGAGATTTTTTAATTAAGTTTAGGCAGTGCCTTAGTTAATAAACCCAATTAGAGAAATAAAATTTTAGGACAAGAAGGAGGAAAATGATAAGGCAAAATTGGGATAGCCTTCATTCCGACCCATTAAACCCTTCTATCTTCGTTTCCTTCATTTATTTACACACATACAAACTAAACCTAGAGTGAGGTCGGCTATAGCAAAGGAGAAACAAGTAGGAAACTAAAAGATTGAGGAATCAAAGCTAAAAGGAAACTAATTTTACACTAATCTCATCTTCCTTATCCAAATCAAGATGAATAATACATATACAACTCATGTTTTCAATTTTTTTTGGTTGTATTGGGAAATCCGAATTTAATATTTCTATTGTGCTAGGTTTTAGTAGTTTGAATGATTATATGCTTGTTGGTGATTTTCTAGAATTTAAATATGAAATTTAGTGATATGTTTGAGTTAGAAAACCTATCATATGTTACCCAAATGACTTAAGATTTTAATATGATGTTAGAAATATCATTTTAAAAGTGATTTTTTTAATTTAATAATTTTCCAAGCAAGTATGGATTTTATCTGAATTATCTAAGTGGAGAAATAGGTTAATTTCGGGTTTTAATTATTAAAAATAATTTTTTGGCTTTAAAAAGTTTATATGTTGAATGGTATGATTAATTTGATTTATTTTGATTTTTGGAGATTTTTCCTAAGAGTTTAGGAATAATAAATAAATTCGTTAAGTCTAACGGACTTATTAGTTTTATTAAAATGTTTATAAAATGGGTTAATTGCAAAAATGTTTAGTCACGATAAGTATTAAACGCGGCAGTTTTCCTGCAAAGAAATTGATAAAGTTTTTTTTAGCCAATAAGCTTTCGACGAATGATAGAGGTTTAGTGAAAAGAAACAACTTTTTATAGTAATATTACAATTTTTACATTATTTTCAACTCTGCCATGTCGACAATGTCCATGTCAAGCGACATCTCACTGCATCTCAGAGTCATCGATGCGGAACAAACCAGTACATATGATGTCAACGAGCTTAGCATGAAATGGATTGGTTTGGAGCTTGTTGAGGCAGTAATAAATGAAAAGGGACGTGCCTTGTGTAACGACCCAGAATTTTTAATAATTTAAATTTGAATATTTAATTAATTTTAAATGTTAATAAGTGAATTTTTAAGTCAAATAAATTTTTATTTGAATTTTTGGATTTAATTAGATAATTAAAACAATAATTTAATATGTTAAATTATGGAAATAATTGAAAATTGAGTTAAATATGATAGAAAATGATTTGTAAAATTTTATTTTATCATGTTAGAGTTAGAATGATATTTTAGAACTTTTAAAATCGAATTAAAAGTTTATTTGTGAAAATTGAATATTTTAATATTTAATAATCGACTGTAAAATAGCCAATTTTTGAACAGTCTCAGAATTGAACGAAACCAGTTCCATTGGATCCGTAATAGTTAGTTATTACCGGATTTCAATTTTCGTGTCAATCGGAGTTATCGTTTGATCGTGGCAGCTCGAAACGCATCGAATTGTTTTTAATTTAAATTTGGCGAGTCAAAATAGCCATTTTTCAAAAAGTCTCGGAATTCGACGAAACCAGTTTCATCGGATCCGTAATGTGATATTATTGTAAGATTTCAAATTTCAAGTCGTTTGGATTTACCGTTTGTCCGGTACAAATTAAAACGCCTAGAAATCGATTTAAATCGGTTTAATTTAAATTGAGCGTTTGCAGCCATAACTTGCACATACTTCCGAATTAGCTTCCGAAACCTATTCCATTGTGTCCGGAACGCGGGGTAAACCTTAGAAACGCTGGTTACGGCGTCTAAATCGGAGTTCGGAATTTCCGGGATGAATAGTGTTTACGCTTGCTTTTCCTATAAAAGAACCCTTCACCCTTCATAAATTTCAACACTAAAAACCTAACCCTAATATCATGTAGCCGCCACCTCCTAGTTGAATGGCCAGAAATGCTCCAACTTCATCCCTCTAGATCTTCCAATCCGTCAACAATTAGAGGAAGTTGTCAACATGAAAGTTGGAGAGGGGAGTGAGAGCTACGATGTGAACGGTGGTGATCGGAAACGGAGCAACGTGGCGGCGTCAGGGGGGGCCGTTCGTGGACTGTTCACCACCGTGCGCGCGCGTCATAGGGGGGCCGAGCCTTGAGCTCTTCCTGGTGGAGATAGCTTGCGTCGTGTGCTTCGCATTGGCGTTGGTGTGATCGAGTATCGTTGAGAATTGGAGGAGAATAATTCAACCCTAGCTAGCTATAATGGTTCGGCCATGTTACGTGTATTCCTGGAGATGAACGAGAGGTTGGGGGAGATGAGCTAGAGGCGTTGGATTTGGATCCAGTGGCTGTAGTTGAGTTGGGTTTAAATTTTTTAATAATGTTGCAAATTAGTGAATATAAATCATGTACAAACTTCAAAATTTGATATCTTTTTCATACGAGGTCGAAAAAATGCAAACTCAGTTGCGTTGGAATCGTATGGACGAGCACTACGCGATGGAGTTGGTTTGGAGTCGTTTGGAGTTAGTGAGAATTTCGGGTAAAATTAAACGCGCGTTTAATTTTATTCGAAATAAAAAGCTAAAACGGAAATTAAAACCAAGGTGAGAACTTCTCACTCAATCGAATAGATTTCGATTTTTATTTTAAATAGTTAGATTTAAAATATTTGAATGCATGTTTGAATGATGATTGTTATGTATTGATTGATAAAATAGACATTATACGCCGTTAGTAAGCGGATGTTATTTAATAAAAACATATACCGCGAATATTTCATAAACATTGAAATTGGTATTATATATAATATCAATATATATATATATTGGCATATGTATATATTGCAGTTGTTGATTTCCCGCATTTTTTGTTTAGCGGATGAGACCCTATTACGCCGTTATTAAGCGGATAATATTTAATAAGAACATGTACCGCGATAATTTCGTACTGGAGCGAAATTGGTATTGTGCTAATGTTTTTGGATGCAGGAAACAGGTTGGAGGGATCCAACTGGATTCCTCAACAGTATTTATTTTATTTCAGATATTTTGATATTTGATGGATTATCATATCGATATATGATATCGTTGTTAGTCGTGATTGACTATTTGGTGTGTAGCATCATTGGACCCAGATTTTGGGATTTTAAAATGATTTTAAAAGTGATTTTGAAAATATACTATATTTTTGGAATTGATCCATTATAAATAAATAAACGTTATAATTTTTAAAGTTATAAAAATTATGGTTTTTGTGAAATATAGTTAAAAAGCTGATTTTTAGAAATACGATTAAAAGTCGATTTTTGAGAAATATGAACTAATGATTTTATAAAATAATTTAGATTGGATTTTTGAATATATGATAAAAGTTTAAATATAGGATTTATAAAATTTGATTATTTTATAAATCGAAATGATGAAATTATAAAGGAATTTAAAGACGTTTTAGAATAATAATATAAACTGATTTATATTAAGAGATTTATAAATGGATACTTATAAATTGAAATATAGACATTATAAAACGAGTTTTTATAAGTGTTTGAATGTAGTGAAAATGAATTTCATAAATGAATGAAATTTATAGAATTATAAACTGTGAAGTTATAAATGAAATTTATAAATAGTAAGATTTATAAATTTGTGAAGTTAATTGAAGAATAGATTTGGTTAAATAAATGAATCTTATAAGTTATAAGATTTATAATTATGAAGTTTAAAGAACGATTTTATAAAATAATCGTTTTATAAGTATTTAACTTATAATATAAACATTTAGTTTATAATTGAGTTATAAACTGAAATATGTTAATAAAGGAATTTATAAAAAAAAGAAGTTTTTATAAATAAATAGAAATGGAATTTATAAACGTTGTTTTATGAATTCGCAAACGACTTATTTTGATAAGTTAATCGTTATAACTTATAAATGGAGTTATATTCACGTTTTAGACTGTGAATAATCCTTTAAGTTAAAAAGTATAAAAAGGATGAAATTTGTTAACATAGTATATTCACGTTTTTGAATAGTGAATAACATGTTAAAGAAAATGTTTTAGAATGTGATATTTTAAACAGAATTAAAACGATCTAACGATGTTTTAAAGGTGTTGAGATTCGAAACCATAGATTTCAACATTTATTGTTGAAATAGACGTTTTCGAGAAATAAAAGGAAATGTGGACTATAACACTGTTGTTATAGTAAATGATTTCCGAAAGGAAATGTTTTGTATAGTATTGGGATTTATATATCTATTTTAATTTCGAATCCCTATACTAGTGATTTTGGGTTGTCGTAACGATGTTTTACGTAACATTCGTTTTGGCCCAAATAAATATGTTTAAGAGAATGATTTTCTTAAAGAATGAATTATATACTTAATTCGATTTAAGTATATTGAATATTTTCCAAGGTTGAAAATAAAAAGATTTGTGAATTACTTATGAATAAATAAGTATGGAAATGTTTTCCAATAAGAAGTGAATATTAGAATTTATCTTTTTGAAGATAAATCGAAATGAATTATTGAAATCGTATATGCATAGATATTTTGGAAATATAAATTCATTATGGAATTTATATGTGAAAAGTGGAATTTGTATAAAAATAAATATTGATTTATTTTTGAAGTGTTGAAATTAAATATCTTGTAAAGATATTTTGGAAAATAAATAATTTGGAAAATTATTTGGAATCTGGTGATGTGTGCATATCCAGTGATAGTTCAATAACCGACTATCAGTATTTCCCTTTGAATGGGTATTTGATGTGAATTGATTGAATTTGAATGCACACTTATTTTTGAATAAGCGCTCACTATTCGGGTTAACCGGGAAAGGACCATGGGGTCGTATAACCCACTCCGAATATGTGATACGTCGTTGTGAATCGCATTTGAAGATCGGTGTTGAAGACCGGCATTTGCGAGAGTGATAGGATGAACTATCGATTGACTCTGCACCGAGTAGCTACGGTATTGAGTTCTCCATATGTGATGGTGAATCCGATCAGGATTGTGAATATCCGGATTGCAAGGACTTCTTTGTAAGTGCCTTCGGTTCTGTTCGATCCCGGAACAGACTTGTATGGATTGTATGCCTGACATTACAAGTTGAGATATAAAGCCGATTTCTTTCAAATATATTTCTGTTGGTGGCGGAGAATTTATTCTTTGCTTAACACTCTTCTCTGAGACGTACGAGCTCAGAGGTTATATAGTTGAAGTTATCAGCAATATATCCCAATTTGGTAATGTGACATGCTGAGTGATGCTGAAATGATCATTGTGTTGATTATTTGTGATAGGATCATTTATTTGATCGTCTATCTTAGTGATCATTGTGTTGATCATTTGTTGACCCAAAACATGGCTTTTGTATAAAGTATGTTTTTGTGGACGTGAATTCGTCGAGCCTCACATCCCGGAAATGGTCAAAACAGGAAAGATGCAGCAAGGTTATGAGGGGTAGCACCCTTTAGGATATGTGCATTTCCTTCTGGAAAAGGGTGGTATCATGGTATGGAGCCCAGATACTTACTCATGTTGAAACACTTTTTTTTTTATGATTGTGTGAATTGATTAGAGAGCTCTCGGATAAAGGTCCCAAAGGACCGGGGGATGACATATTCGATCAGTTGTTACTCAGTTAGGAGTAACCCGGCCTTGTGTTGGTAGAGATCCGGTTTGGTTCTCGGGGATGTCCATCCAGAGGCATTCTCATGTGGCAATGGGAAGTTCCTTGGCCTGACCATTTGTTGGAAATCCAAAGAAACAATACGAAACTTGTACGGTATTAGTTGTAGAACCTGCTATTCACTTATGGTGGTCGCCACTGTTTGGATAGTAGCTATAGTAGGCATACGATAATGGTCGTATGTTGGCTAAGATTTATATTCTACTTTCGAAATGAATTTGTTATACACTATGCACTAATAATAATATCAAATGTTATTTTAAATGCGTATCAAGCATCTTTGGCTATCATAAGGAGAAATCTCCTCCGATTCTGCGTTTGCATGTGTGTGTGTGCGGGAGGCCTTATGGTAGTCTCATTTTTAAAAGCATTCCGAATTGAATTTAAAAATATTCCTCTATTTGATTTTAAAGTTAAATAAACTGTTTTGAGTTCTCACACCAGTCACATGACTGACTCGGAGTTTATTGTTTTCCTTCCTAAACTCTGGGTGCCCACCAATTTCCACACGGGCAGTTAAGAGTTAGGTTTATCAGGATATTCTGGATATTCTGGAGTTGCTGGAGGCAAGCTGGATGGCATGGCGTATTACTAGTTTATATAGTATTTCTTTTTCCGCTGTTTGTTGATGTATGTTGTTGTACACTCTGATGATATGATGTGATGTAATATGATGATAATGTAATAACTGATATAGTCCTTTGTTTAAAGATTATTCATTTATTATTATATGTTGTTCCGCTGCGAATTGTGAGATTCTGTTGTTGTTCTGTTGTTTCCTTTCTGTCTATTTCTATTTTTCAAATTTTCTATCTTCTGTCTGTTTTTCTAATTCTCTATTTTCTAAAAAAAATTGTCTATCTTCTTTTCCCTCTATTTTTCTTTTTCTTTCTTCTTTTTCTCTCTTCTTTCTTTTCTTTTTCTTTTCTTTTTAAAACCCATAACATCTCGGTTTTTCGGCAACGAAAATCCGTCAGACGTTACATTTGGTATCAGAGCTGATGGTTAAGCGACAACCATGGTTCTGTAGGGTATTACTCATTAGAGATAGAGTCAGCAGTACTCTAGAATGAGTTGAGTGTAATAATAGCTATGAGAGCGTATTTGTTAGTGAATATAAAATTGTTTTATATTGTGATGATTGGTTTATTGAGTGGCATATGAACTTTCGTCAGCACAGCCTCGAAACTGAGCCGAAGGGGTTTCTAAACACTTGAATACAACAATTCGACACAGTATTGATTTTAAATTGGGTGAATGAAATAATTTTACCTTGATTATATTTTATATATAAAGAAATAATTTTCAGAATTATTAAAGTGTATGTAAGTTGATTGTTAGGTTGTTTGAATAATCTAAATAAAAGAATAATTGTATAAGCAAGTGAATTATAAGAGTATGAATTATAATTAAAGTGATTTACAATTGTGAAATAAACTTGTATATATAAGAAGTGAAACTATATGAATATATTTATGAATATGAGTTCTAAATAAAAGTGAATTTAAAGTTAAATGAAAATTTACTTTAGAATTGGAATCTGAATTTATTTACAAGTGGGAATTTAAGTTATGAAAAACAAAGGATGTTTGTTAAATGGAATATAACTTAAGAGTTGTTGAATATGAGTTGTAAATAAAAGTTACAAAGGTGAACTTAAGTTATGTAATGAAATTCAACTTTAGAAATTAAATGAATTGAATGTTAATCAATTAAATGTAAATTTAAGTTGATATAAAATAATGAATATAAGTGTTGATTCATTAAAATCTAATGTTATTAGAAGTTGAATAAAAAAATGAATGAATATAAGCAAAGGAATTTGGTTGAAATTAATATACTTTGGTTGCTATATGGATGTTGATTGATTGTATAAAGTTCATTAAGTGTTAATGAAATTGAAAGCTATGTAATTGAATTCAAATGGGAAGTAAATAAATTTGAATAGAATTGAATGTGAATTGGATTTAGTTAGTGAATGTAAACTAATTGAATTGAGAATGAATGTTAGTAAATCCAATGTAAATGAATCAAATATGATTTAAAGTGAAAACCAATTCATTGAATATAATGAGAATATGAATGAATATTGATTGGTTATGGATGATATTGGTTGATGTTTGCATATGTTGCTTTTACTGCATTTGCTATGTGACATATATAGTTATATGTTGCTATATGTTGTATATTGATACTATTTTCATATATGCATGATTCTCATGTTGTTTGTTGAGTTTAGTAGGTGCGGATCGCGTTGCTTTGCATTTGGAGCTCGCTTTAGCGCTATATTAGCTGTATATGCTTGCTAATAAAATATAAGGTACATATCTCGGATTAAATATCGTACTTTTACACTTTTTTTCCCTGCGGGATGCCTCATTACTTGATGAGATGTATATTTGTGATATATATACTGTCATTTTTTTTTTCGGATCGAGCCGCGCAAAGGAGACTATGGCGAATTTTTCCGAAAATTTAAGGCGTTAGAAAAAATTTGAGAAAATTGGGAAAATTTTGAAAACTTTAACTTTGTTTTAGAATTGAATGTTAAACAATAGTAGTGTTTTTGAAAAGATAACTAAGTATGATTTGAAAACTTAGTTAGGTTCTGTAAGAAGTTTAATTATGAATTTGGGAAAGTTAATGAATTCTGTAATTTTCTTACTTGTAATTTCGAGGACGAAATTCTTTTAAGTGGGAAAGATTGTAACGACCCAGAATTTTTAATAATTTAAATTTGAATATTTAATTAATTTTAAATGTTAATAAGTGAATTTTTAAGTCAAATAAATTTTTATTTGAATTTTTGGATTTAATTAGATAATTAAAACAATAATTTAATATGTTAAATTATGGAAATAATTGAAAATTGAGTTAAATATGATAGAAAATGATTTGTAAAATTTTATTTTATCATGTTAGAGTTAGAATGATATTTTAGAACTTTTAAAATCGAATTAAAAGTTTATTTGTGAAAATTGAATATTTTAATATTTAATAATCGACTGTAAAATAGCCAATTTTTGAACAGTCTCAGAATTGAACGAAACCAGTTCCATTGGATCCGTAATAGTTAGTTATTACCGGATTTCAATTTTCGTGTCAATCGGAGTTATCGTTTGATCGTGGCAGCTCGAAACGCATCGAATTGTTTTTAATTTAAATTTGGCGAGTCAAAATAGCCATTTTTCAAAAAGTCTCGGAATTCGACGAAACCAGTTTCATCGGATCCGTAATGTGATATTATTGTAAGGTTTCAAATTTCAAGTCGTTTGGATTTACCGTTTGTCCGGTACAAATTAAAACGCCTAGAAATCGATTTAAATCGGTTTAATTTAAATTGAGCGTTTGCAGCCATAACTTGCACATACTTCCGAATTAGCTTCCGAAACCTATTCCATTGTGTCCGGAACGCGGGGTAAACCTTAGAAACGCTGGTTACGGCGTCTAAATCGGAGTTCGGAATTTCCGGGATGAATAGTGTTTACGCTTGCTTTTCCTATAAAAGAACCCTTCACCCTTCATAAATTTCAACACTAAAAACCTAACCCTAATATCATGTAGCCGCCACCTCCTAGTTGAATGGCCAGAAATGCTCCAACTTCATCCCTCTAGATCTTCCAATCCGTCAACAATTAGAGGAAGTTGTCAACATGAAAGTTGGAGAGGGGAGTGAGAGCTACGATGTGAACGGTGGTGATCGGAAACGGAGCAACGTGGTGGCGTCAGGGGGGGCCGTTCGTGGGCTGTTCACCACCGTGCGCGCGCGTCATAGGGGGGCCGAGCCTTGAGCTCTTCCTGGTGGAGATAGCTTGCGTCGTGTGCTTCGCATTGGCGTTTGTGTGATCGAGTATCGTTGAGAATTGGAGGAGAATAATTCAACCCTAGCTAGCTATAATGGTTCGGCCATGTTACGTGTATTCCTGGAGATGAACGAGAGGTTGGGGGAGATGAGCTAGAGGCGTTGGATTTGGATCCAGTGGCTGTAGTTGAGTTGGGTTTAAATTTTTTAATAATGTTGCAAATTAGTGAATATAAATCATGTACAAACTTCAAAATTTGATATCTTTTTCATACGAGGTCGAAAAAATGCAAACTCAGTTGCGTTGGAATCGTATGGACGAGCACTACGCGATGGAGTTGGTTTGGAGTCGTTTGGAGTTAGTGAGAATTTCGGGTAAAATTAAACGCGCGTTTAATTTTATTCGAAATAAAAAGCTAAAACGGAAATTAAAACCAAGGTGAGAACTTCTCACTCAATCGAATAGATTTCGATTTTTATTTTAAATAGTTAGATTTAAAATATTTGAATGCATGTTTGAATGATGATTGTTATGTATTGATTGATAAAATAGACATTATACGCCGTTAGTAAGCGGATGTTATTTAATAAAAACATATACCGCGAATATTTCATAAACAGTGAAATTGGTATTATATATAATATCAATATATATATATTGGCATATGTATATATTGCAGTTGTTGATTTCCCGCATTTTTTGTTTAGCGGATGAGACCCTATTACGCCGTTATTAAGCGAATAATATTTAATAAGAACATGTACCGCGATAATTTCGTACTGGAGCGAAATTGGTATTGTGCTAATGTTTTTGGATGCAGGAAACAGGTTGGAGGGATCCAACTGGATTCCTCAACAGTATTTATTTTATTTCAGATATTTTGATATTTGATGGATTATCATATCGATATATGATATCGTTGTTAGTCGTGATTGACTATTTGGTGTGTAGCATCATTGGACCCAGATTTTGGGATTTTAAAATGATTTTAAAAGTGATCTTGAAAATATACTATATTTTTGGAATTGATCCATTATAAATAAATAAACGTTATAATTTTTAAAGTTATAAAAATTATGGTTTTTGTGAAATATAGTTAAAAAGCTGATTTTTAGAAATACGATTAAAAGTCGATTTTTGAGAAATATGAACTAATGATTTTATAAAATAATTTAGATTGGATTTTTGAATATATGATAAAAGTTTAAATATAGGATTTATAAAATTTGATTATTTTATAAATCGAAATGATGAAATTATAAAGGAATTTAAAGACGTTTTAGAATAATAATATAAACTGATTTATATTAAGAGATTTATAAATGGATATTTATAAATTGAAATATAGACATTATAAAACGAGTTTTTATAAGTGTTTGAATGTAGTGAAAATGAATTTCATAAATGAATGAAATTTATAGAATTATAAACTGTGAAGTTATAAATGAAATTTATAAATAGTAAGATTTATAAATTTGTGAAGTTAATTGAAGAATAGATTTGGTTAAATAAATGAATCTTATAAGTTATAAGATTTATAATTATGAAGTTTAAAGAACGATTTTATAAAATAATCGTTTTATAAGTATTTAACTTATAATATAAACATTTAGTTTATAATTGAGTTATAAACTGAAATATGTTAATAATGGAATTTATAAAAAAAAGAAGTTTTTATAAATAAATAGAAATGGAATTTATAAACGTTGTTTTATGAATTCGCAAACGACTTATTTTGATAAGTTAATCGTTGTAACTTATAAATGGAGTTATATTCACGTTTTAGACTGTGAATAATCCTTTAAGTTAAAAAGTATAAAAAGGATGAAATTTGTTAACATAGTATATTCACGTTTTTGAATAGTGAATAACATGTTAAAGAAAATGTTTTAGAATGTGATATTTTAAACAGAATTAAAACGATCTAACGATGTTTTAAAGGTGTTGAGATTCGAAACCATAGATTTCAACATTTATTGTTGAAATAGACGTTTTCGAGAAATAAAAGGAAATGTGGACTATAACACTGTTGTTATAGTAAATGATTTCCGAAAGGAAATGTTTTGTATAGTATTGGGATTTATATATCTATTTTAATTTCGAATCCCTATACTAGTGATTTTGGGTTGTCGTAACGATGTTTTACGTAACATTCGTTTTGGCCCAAATAAATATGTTTAAGAGAATGATTTTCTTAAAGAATGAATTATATACTTAATTCGATTTAAGTATATTGAATATTTTCCAAGGTTGAAAATAAAAAGATTTGTGAATTACTTATGAATAAATAAGTATGGAAATGTTTTCCAATAAGAAGTGAATATTAGAATTTATCTTTTCGAAGATAAATCGAAATGAATTATTGAAATCGTATATGCATAGATATTTTGGAAATATAAATTCATTATGGAATTTATATGTGAAAAGTGGAATTTGTATAAAAATAAATATTGATTTATTTTTGAAGTGTTGAAATTAAATATCTTGTAAAGATATTTTGGAAAATAAATAATTTGGAAAATTATTTGGAATCTGGTGATGTGTGCATATCCAGTGATAGTTCAATAACCGACTATCAGTATTTCCCTTTGAATGGGTATTTGATGTGAATTGATTGAATTTGAATGC
Organism: Allium cepa; assembly: GCA_030765085.1. Classification (NCBI taxonomy): domain Eukaryota; kingdom Viridiplantae; phylum Streptophyta; class Magnoliopsida; order Asparagales; family Amaryllidaceae; genus Allium; species Allium cepa. Next base: position 381,707,780 of record CM060938.1, on the reverse strand, counting down.
ACACTTATTTTTGAATAAGCGCTCACTATTCGGGTTAACCGGGAAAGGACCATGGGGTCGTATAACCCACTCCGAATATGTGATACGTCGTTGTGAATCGCATTTGAAGATCGGTGTTGAAGACCGGTATTTGCGAGAGTGATAGGATGAACTATCGATTGACTCTGCACCGAGTAGCTACGGTATTGAGTTCTCCATATGTGATGGTGAATCCGATCAGGATTGTGAATATCCGGATTGCAAGGACTTCTTTGTAAGCGCCTTCGGTTCTGTTCGATCCCGGAACAGACTTGTATGGATTGTATGCCTGACATTACAAGTTGAGATATAAAGCCGATTTCTTTCAAATATATTTCTGTTGGTGGCGGAGAATTTATTCTTTGCTTAACACCCTTCTCTGAGACGTACGAGCTCAGAGGTTATATAGTTGAAGTTATCAGCAATATATCCCAATTTGGTAATGTGACATGCTGAGTGATGCTGAAATGATCATTGTGTTGATTATTTGTGATAGGATCATTTATTTGATCGTCTATCTTAGTGATCATTGTGTTGATCATTTGTTGACCCAAAACATGGCTTTTGTATAAAGTATGTTTTTGTGGACGTGAATTCGTCGAGCCTCACATCCCGGAAATGGTTAAAACAGGAAAGATGCAGCAGGTTATGAGGGGTAGCACCCTTTAGGATATGTGCATTTCCTTCTGGAAAAGGGTGGTATCATGGTATGGAGCCCAGATACTTACTCATGTTGAAACACTTTGTTTTTATGATTGTGTGAATTGATTAGAGAGCTCTCGGATAAAGGTCCCAAAGGACCGGGGGATGGCATATTCGGTCAGTTGTTACTCAGTTAGGAGTAACCCGGCCTTGTGTTGGTAGAGATCCGGTTTGGTTCTCGGGGATGTCCATCCAGAGGCATTCTCATGTGGCAATGGGAAGTTCCTTGGCCTGACCATTTGTTGGAAATCCAAAGAAACAATACGAAACTTGTACGGTATTAGTTGTAGAACCTGCTATTCACTTATGGTGGTCACCACTGTTTGGATAGTAGCTATAGTAGGCATACGATAATGGTCGTATGTTGGCTAAGATTTATATTCTACTTTCGAAATGAATTTGTTATACACTATGCACTAATAATAATATCAAATGTTATTTTAAATGCGTATCAAGCATCTTTGGCTATCATAAGGAGAAATCTCCTCCGATTCTGCGTTTGCATGTGTGTGTGTGCGGGAGGCCTTATGGTAGTCTCATTTTTAAAAGCATTGCGAATTGATTTAAAAATATTCCTCTATTTGATTTTAAAGTTAAATAAACTGTTTTGAGTTCTCACACCAGTCACATGACTGACTCGGAGTTTATTGTTTTCCTTCCTAAACTCTGGGTGCCCACCAATTTCCACACGGGCAGTTAAGAGTTAGGTTTATCAGGATATTCTGGATATTCTGGAGTTGCTGGAGGCAAGCTGGATGGCATGGCGTATTACTAGTTTATATAGTATTTCTTTTTCCGCTGTTTGTTGATGTATGTTGTTGTACACTCTGATGATATGATGTGATGTAATATGATGATAATGTAATAACTGATATAGTCCTTTGTTTAAAGATTATTCATTTATTATTATATGTTGTTCCGCTGCGAATTGTGAGATTCTGTTGTTGTTCTGTTGTTTCCTTTCTGTCTATTTCTATTTTTCAAATTTTCTATCTTCTGTCTGTTTTTCTAATTCTCTATTTTCTAAAAAAAATTGTCTATCTTCTTTTCCCTCTATTTTTCTTTTTCTTTCTTCTTTTTCTCTCTTCTTTCTTTTCTTTTTCTTTTCTTTTTAAAACCCATAACATCTCGGTTTTTCGGCAACGAAAATCCGTCAGACGTTACACCTTGACATGGTCATATCAATGCGCATGATGCCGTGTTTTATACTCGAAAACATGCTTCTGCATATACCACTCAATGTTCTTGCCTCGCTGATCTAGATGTCATCAACCTACACCATGCCGCATATAACTTGTCATCAAGCCTAATCTAGGCCGCTTTAGGACTCATCATCGAGCCTAATCTAGGCCACTTTTTAACTTTCGTTAAGTTTACTCTAGGCCACTTTTGATATTGTTATCGAGCCTTATCAATGCCGCTTTTAACTAGTCTTCAAGTTTTTATGGTTATCGAGCTTAACCTATAATCTATATTTTAGACCCTCGATGTGGCCTTGGGGCCAATGTTTTTATGTGTTATCGAATTTCAATTTTTATAGTGTTAATGCTATGAAGTACTAACTTTGACATCATCCCATGTACTTTTCAAATAAAAGACTTCGACATGCTTTTGAATGGGCAAAGAACTTTAATGGCGATGACGTCGCTGAGTTTTATGATTGTGAAAGTTTTTACATAGTTTTTGCCTTATAGCTTAAGTTTTGAGAGGGTTGAAGACCTTAATGATTTCGTCATCAACAATTTTTGTAAAGCATATATCATAGCATAAGTATTTTGAGTAAAGTAAAGAACTAATATTTTCCTTGTATTAAGAATGATTTCAAGGGTTAAATCATTTACAAAGATTTTTTTTAAAAGGAAATATGGATAGGATAGTGTAACGTCCCATATTTTTAGTAACATTATTTAGGACATTTAATTGGTTAAATAAAATAAAATAATATAAGTTGATTAATGGATTGAGATTTGTAATAAATAAGTGGTAATCGTGCCATATTAACAATGAACCAAAGAATAAAAATGAAGTGTTAGGGTAAATAGATAAGGAGCAATACATGAAAAACATTATTCTTATACCCTAAACCCATATGCCATACAATTCTCACGTTCATTCATACGTACACAAATAAAAAATATAAGCTAATGTGCCACCATTTGTAAGCTCAAGAGAAGATAAAACCTAGAATTCTAAGAGGAAGAATCAAATCACTTAATCAAGAATAAACCTCACATCTTTAATCATAAAACTAAAGTGAATAATGACTACATCTCATTTTTCTATTTGTTTTCAGTTTTAAGAAGAATTTGAAGTATTTAGTATGATTATGCCATGTTTTTGAATGATTAAATTTTTATATATGCTTGTTGATGATTTATGCTAGTTCATATAGATTTTTTGATAAGTTTTAACATAGAAACCCATTTAAATGACATCCAAATACCTTCAATTTTAGATGGATTTCAATTTACATAATTTTCTAAACTAACGTGGATTTTATATTAATTTTCTAGTGTAGAAAATGATTATTTGGGATTTAAATTATTTATGGCTAAATAATTACTATATTGGGTCTGAAATTAATTTATGTTAGGAAACATATTAAAAATGATTTTTTAAACTTTTTGTAGAATTTTCCTAAGTGTTTTAATAGATATATAAAATTATTTAGGTATGGGACTTAAATGTTGTATATTTATAAAAGTAGAAGGGGTATTTTGTAAAAAAATTAAATTGTTTATTTTTGTAATTTTGGCAGCACTTTTGGAAAAGAAAATTAGCAACCAATAATATTTTGACAAACTAGGCAGGTTAGTTGAAAAGAAATTCTTTTTAAAGTTAAAAACAAATTTTGCATGCTTTTGTGACGTTTCTCCACTATCGGTACCTAGCTTCCGACCAGGTTCCTCCACCACTATCACCATTGAAACCAATGCGCATACCATCAAAAACTTGTTATGCAGCGAATTGGATAAAGGCGAAATGTATTGGGACAAAGCCATGGATTCCGAAGGGGTTGAAGCGCTACTTTATTTTAAATTGAAAACGCGGCTGCTTTTCTTTTGAAGGATATGCTTGTTGAATATGCTAGTATATGATTTTTGTTTGATGATAATAAACATATATATATATATATATTCTTTTAAATGCATTTGTTAATGTACTATTTTATTTTTCACAGATTAAATAAATATTTGCTGAATAAAATAAATAACACAGGATTCAAATTCAAACGGATATTTTATTCAAACAAATATTTATTACAATTTTGAATAGTACAAATTTAAGCTCTCACTACATATACACAATGTCGATTACATCACATTTCAATTTACATAATTTTCCTCACTACATATCGCTCATTCACTCGTATTTAATCTTCAACTTGAATCCAGCATCTGAGCAGTCTGCAAAAATACACACTAACGCTGTAAAATTGAAAATAAAATATTTTTGTAGTGTAAAATAAAATGTTCTTTGAAAATATTATTTGCCTCGGTTATTTAGGTTGTTCATCATCTTTTAAATTTGAATTCATCATATACGAACAACTTGTGACATGCATAGTGTATCACTGTACATGCCACAAGGCTGTGCGCACCGATATACACTTGATAAAGTTATAGGGATAGGTGAGCACAAGATCAAACCCAAATCAAAAGCCGGGTTTAACTCAATTGCAATAAAAATAAAGTCACGATATCATCACATGGTCAAACTCGAGCTACATGCTGGATTTAACTCAGATGCACTACAAAACATCACAAAATCGTTGAGCATAAGAATTCAAATACAAACAAGGCAAAATGAAGACAAATTCCAAAATCATCAACTCAGTGCAGCACAACCAAACTGCCAAGGCTCAAAAACTTATATATGCTAGAGAGAACCAGGATATATGAATTCGAGCCCAAGACAAATATTTAGAGTTTACTTTTAAATTAAGATCAAAGACGACTAGTTCACGGGAAAGTCTCGACCAAAATTCAAAATGTACTCAATACATCTATAGTGCACCAGAGAAGTTGTACATAAGCAAGTGCAGCCTCAACATGAAGTTCAACAGTGATGAAGCATGGTCAAACAAGACTAAAATGGCAACGGGTAACAAGTAACATACTACGATGCACTAGATGAAGCCGTAAACGAAACAGCGACTCGAGTGAACAATACAAGCTTCGCCTAAAAACTCAGATGTCCAGAGACCAAAAAAACAAGTCCAAATGCAATGCAGAACAACAGTAAAAAATGGAGATAGCCAATAACAAAAGAGAAGTTTCAAATTGAACAATACAAAGCCTCATCATCAACATGACTCAATGCATAAACATAATACACGCTCAAATGAAACAACCTATACAACACTACAAAGGATGATGCCGGAAACATATGCAAAGATGAAAGACTCAACACATGAATGCACAACACAAATGAAACAGTGATACCAGTGACATGAAGTAATGCAAACTCAAGTGAAGACAGTGCACATATAGTGAACTCGCATGAACACGCAAGAATGAATGCAACTGGACAGACTTCAAACAAGAAGTAACATGAATGCAAAGCTTTTGGTGAACCTAGTAAATAAATTGAACAAAGTCAATGTCAAGCCGTGGTTGTCAAAGAATTTGAATAAGCCAAAATGTACACGAGTTCAAAAATCATGGTACAGTTGTAAGTTAAATGTGAAGGCATGGAGACAACATGGTGATAAACTGCATTCAAGCATCAAGCTAAAATTACAATAGAGGAATTAAAAGTTTTTACCAACACCAAAGTCAGGTGACAATGAACAAGTCAGAGACATAATGGCCGAAGTCAATACACAAAGAAAAGACAAAGTCATTGCCGTGATGACCAAGGCAATAAGAATCAAATAATGTCAACAGCAGTGTCAAAGCTGATATTGAACAAGTAAGTGACCGAAGTCAACAAAATGTCAGAAATCGAAACTGTGGTGGTCAAGAAATCGCGCAAGGAAAAATTTAAAGCCATGATTATCGAGTAGCCAAGCAATCAAATATACGTTTTTGAAAAGGTCAGAAATCATCACAATCATTCAAGCATAATCAAGTGGCCAAGACTAATTCAAGCATAAAATTATTAGACGAATTCGTATAAAATACGAATGAAATTTATAAAAACGAACCCAATATAAACCATAACATCATCGGCTACAATACCAATTCGAGTCCGAGAAAAATTGAGAATAATAAATCATTAACTCGAATCATCGATCGAGTTCAAGCAAGCTAACCAAAAAAAGCAAAAGGCATAAATTATACACTGATGTCAAGATTGAACTCGATCGAGAAGAAGCAGTAGTGTGCGAATTGAAGAGACAGTCGATTGACAGAGAAAAGAAAGTGAAATCACATATTTGATTGATCAAATTGAAATCGACGCTTCTTCAATTGAAGAACCTTAGCTTATAATTTCAGAATGAACGAGCAACAACCATTTTCACAAAGAAGAATACAAGACCGATAATATAGAAAGGGAAATGCATTTATGTTTTATTTAGGGCCGGCATTCTCCCTGGGCTTTAATATTTTAAATCAGGGTCTAGTTTTTTTAATTGTTTTTAAATTTGCAATTTTCCTTTAAACCGTTTATAATTTCTAGTCGTGTGACTAAGGGACGAACTACGGTGGTGTAGTTCGAAAATTCGCAACTCATGGCTAAATTGGGGCAGGGTTTTGAGCGTAGAGTTATGGTTAGTCGATATAGGGAGTCGCAAGTTTACGTGTATAAGCATCTGACTACTTAATTTCTAGTGGAAACCTTGGAGGCAGCACGTAGGCATGGTTTTACCGAAGCTGGGTAAATTCTGTGTTGTTCTATTTCTACATTTTTATTCTGCTATTATCTGTGCTGCCGTTATTCAACTATTATCTGTGCTGAATTTTTTTAATATACTTCCGCAATAAATTTTTATGAATAATCGTATCACCCTATTCACCCCCCTCTAGGGTTAAATCGATCCTACAAGTGGTGTCAGAGCTAGGAACAATAACCATTTTTGTTTTAAAAAATTTGATTTTTCAGAAACCAATTTTGTTTTAAAAAATTTGAATTTTTAAAACGGCTTCTTTTAATACTACTTTTGCTGAGGGTCAGTCTATAGTTAGACTACCAATGTTAAATGGTGAATATTCTTACTAGAAAAATGGAATGAATTTTTTTTCTAAAAACCGTTGATGCTTGGAATATAGTTGGGACAGGTTATAGAGCACCCATTATAGTTGTAAATAATCGAGAAATTGAAAAACCATTTGATCAATGGACAGATTTAGAAAATAAGTTATAGAATGATAACGCTAAAGCTGTGAATTCTTTTATTTGTTCATTGGATCGTATTGAATTTAGTCGTGTCTCACATTGCCTAACTACGTAGGAAATATGGCATATACTAGAAGTGACTAATGAAGAAACATCTCAAGTCAAGGAATCTCGCCTTGTCATGCTGAGTAGCTAATATGAGAATTTTACAATGGCCAAGGAAGAAAATGTCAATGAGATGTACGGACAGCTTTCCAACATCGTATACAAATCAAAAGCTCTTGGAAAATCATACAGGGAATTGGAAATAGTCCGAAAAATCCTCAAAGTCCTTCCACGAAGTTTTGAAGCAAAAGTGACTACCATTCAAGAATGAAAAGATTTGAAACAATTCAAAGTTGAAGAACTCATCAGAAATCTCACCACTAATGAGCTTAAAATGAAATTCAAGGAAGAGCGTGAAGGAGGAGATACTCGAAAGAAATCAATAGCTCTCAAAGGAACAACTGAAAGTGATGATGATGACGATGATGATGGAGTAGCAGAACTGGCACTGTTAATGAAGAGATTCGAAAAGTGGAACCGCAAACATGAAAATCCAGCTCTAAATCAAAAATTAGAAAGCAGAATAATCAAAGTTCTAGATAACCCAAAACAGCAAGTAATCATTTATCACACTTGCAACAATCCCAGATACATCAAGCCCATTTGTCCTCAAAATCGACATGGCCAAGAAAAGAATTCAAAAGGGAGAAGTTTTGCAGCCATATGGAGTAAAAGCGATAATGATTATAAAAGCACTAGCAGTGAGAGCGGGAAAGAAGATCTGTGCTTTAGAGGTGATACAACTGATATCGATGATGATGAGCCAAGCGAGGTATAAATCTCACTCACTCAGAATTACTTATATATTTCCACGAAGTAAATGGTTGTTTTGAAAGACTTAGGGAGAAATATGCTAAAATTGAATCACAAAGAGATACTTTGATAGAATCAAATAAACAACTTGACTAATTAGTTAAAAACTATTAAAGTAGGATCCCTAAGTGTGATAAGTGTCCAACATTTGAAGAAGAAATTAAAAAATCAGAAATTAAAATTAAATCACTTGAAAACGAAATTCTGATTTTGAAAAAAAGCGAAAATACTTGAAGAGAAAATTCGATTAAAAAGTGCACACAATTATTGAATGAAAATGTATCCCTCAAAGCATATGTCCAACAACTGTCAATATCTTTAGGAAAATTTTCCAAAAGTGAATGATTGTTGAATATGCAATAGGAAAACAAATTGTTAATACTGCTAGACAAGGACTTTGGTATACTCATTTTGAATATGTTAGTAAATCCGAGTGCACTATCTGTAGAAAAATTGAACACAATCAAAATATTTGTTGGTATAGACCCAAACAAGTGAAAACTATACCAATTTGGATTCCCAAAGGCATGAATATAAAATCCCTTAAAGTTAAACAAATCTGGGTGCCGAAAAAACATATATAAATAGTTTTGGGTATCCACAAACATATTTTTCAAAATCTACTGCCACTAACAACCATGGACCTATAAAAACAAATACGTCGCAAAAATATTTTATCGTGTAGGTGTGGTGGCAGGCAAAGGAACATCAATTGTGTTACTTGGATTCTGGCTGTTCCAGGAACACAACGAGCGCTAAGTAACATCAACTGTGTTACTTGGATTCTGGCTGTTCCAGGAACACAACGAGCGACAAATCATAGTTCCTTAGCCTAGTATAAAGGTGGCAGAATCACAATGGGCAATAATGAAAAATTATCGTAAAGGTAAAAAAGATAACGGTTTATCTTGAAAAATTTATTAAATGTGATAATCTGCACCATAATCTGAATTAAATCAGCCAGTTATGTGATAATTATTTTGACTTTTTTCAAAAATGTTGACCAATCATCAACTCTTTCATATAGATTTGCTTGGATTAATGATGGCGTTTATTTGATGATTACTCTCGGATATATTTGGTTACTTTAATGCTGACACCATGATCACTATTTGCACGACTTCGATTCAATTTCATTTGAAAGCTGTTAAAAATGATTTTCAAGAAATTTTTGCAAATTCATAATCTGGTCTATAACATGCAATTAATGATAATCTTGAGTTGAAGGAAAATTCGGATGCAGATTACACTGGTAATCTAATCGATAGAAAAATTTCCAATGGAACGTGATTTATGTCAAGACATTCAGTAATTACATCATTTTTTAAAAGAAAATATCTACGTATTTTTCTTTTCAAATAGCAGATATTTTTCTGAAACCCCTTCCAGAAAATCATTTTGTTGACCTTGTTTTAGATTAGTCATCTTAAAATTTTGATTTAATAATTATTTTTGGATTTGATCTTAAATGATTACATTGACTAATCTAACTCCCTACTAATTATCGAAAAGATAAATAGTGATTGAAAAAGTGATGAGTTTTGATATTAATCATATAATATAACTTGAAACGGTATATTTAGTAAATTACTTTAGAAATTTGAACAAGAGCTATAAAAACTTTTTGTTGGTAAAAATTCCATGAACATCTCTATTTCTATCATATTTCTAACGACCATCACTCATCAAAATTCAATATAGTTTGTCAATACGTAGTATTTTAAATAGGAAATCATTCGTTTTCCATTTTATATTTTTTTTAAAAAGATCCAAAGTATTCACTCTCATTTAAAAGTCCTCACGGTTAGGCACGGGTGAATTATTTGGAATTTTTGATTATGTGCTTCCATGCTCATTTAAAAGCCCTTATGGTTATGCATGTATGGAACGCATAAGAAAATTGATTGATTAAACAAGCAAGTTCTAATCCCATTTACAAGTCCTCACGGTTATGCATGGTTAGAAGATACTTGAATTCATTTTTTGTATAAAAAGTTTGGAATACTGCTAATCACATTTAAAAGTCCTAACGGTTATGGATGGTTAGTAGATATTCAAATTCCTGAGATAAACATACCACAAATAGATACAGCTATATGGTTTTTGCATCATCCCTATCATACTAAAAGTGGAATATGCACCTAAAAGAGTATTTATGATTTTTGTTTGATTTTTTATTGAAATTTAATATTTATAGTCGATTGAGTTTTAATGTTGTATTAATGTCTATCACTTTATCTCTATTTTTTTTAACACTATTATTCTTTTGCTGATAACAAAAGGGGGAAAGAAAAGTTAAGATTTTGACAAATAAAGGTCAAATATTTTCTATTTGCATCTAGGCTTCATTTGCATATTTTTTTACATGCATATATGAATGGGGAGCTTTGTATAGAAAGGGAGCATCCAAATAGGGGAAGCAAGTTGAATGATCAAATGCATTTAATAAATTCAAAATCTTAAATATATGTTTGTTATCATCAAAAGGAAAGGTTGTTGAATATGCTAGTATATGATTTTTGTTTGATGATAATAAACATATACATATAAATATATTCATTTAATTGTATTACTTAACGTACTATTTTATTTTTCATAGATTAAATAAATATTTGCTGAATAAAATAAATAACATAGGATTCAAATTCAAACGGATATTTTATTCAAACAAATATTTATTACAATTTTGAATAGTACAAATTTAATCTCTCACTATATATACACAATTTCGATTACATCACATTTTAATTTACATAATTATCCTAATTACATATCGCTCATTCACTTGTATTAAATCTTCAACTTGAATTCAGCATCTGAGCAATCTGCAAAAATACACACTTACGTGGTAAATTTTAAAATAAAACATTTTTGCAATGTAAAATAAAAAGGAATTTTGAAAATATTATTTTCCTCAGTTATATGGGTTTTTGGTCATCATTTAAATTTGAACTCATCATATACGAATAGCTTGGGACATGCACAGTGTATCGCTGTATGTGCCACAAGGCCGTGCACATCGATATACACTTGATAAAGTTACAGAGACAGATGAGCACAAGGTCAAACCCAAATCAAAAGCTGGGTTCAACTCAAGTGCAATAAAAATAAAGTCACGATATCAGCACAAGGTCAAACCCGAGCTTTAAGCTGGATTCAACTCAGGTGCACTACAAAACATCGCAAAACTATCAAGCACAAGAATTCAAATACAACCAAGGCAAAATGAAGACAAATTCCAAAATCATCAACTCGGTGCAGCACAACCAAACTTCCCAGGCTCAAAAACTTATATATGCTACAAAGACTCGGGATGTATGAATTCGAGCTCAAGACAAATATTCAGAGCTTGCCTTTAAATCAAGATCAAAGACAACTAGTTCATGGAAAAGTATCGGCCAAAATTCATAATGTACTAAATACATCTATAAGTGTACCAAGAAAGTTGTACATAAGCAAGTGCAGCCTCAATATAAAGTTCAACAGTGATGAAGTATTGTCAACTAGACTAAAATGGCAACTGGCAACAAGTAACATACATACAATGCACCAATGAAGCCGTAAATGAAACAGTGACACGAATGAACAGTACAAGCTTCAAATGAAAAATCAAATGTCTAGAGACCAGACAAACAAGTCGAGATGTAATGCAGACCAACAGTAAAAAATGGAGATGTTCATCAACAAAAGAGAAGTTTCAAATTGAACAATGCAAAGCCTCATCATCAACATGACTCAATGCATAAGCACAATACAGACTCAAATGAAACAACCTGTACAACACTACAACGGATGATACCAGAGACATATGCAAAGATGAAAGACTTAAGAGGCACATGAATGTACAACACAAATGAAACAGTGATACCAGTGACATGAAGTAATGCAAACTCAAGTGAAGATAATGCACATATAATGAACTCGCATGAACACGCAAGAATGAATGCAACTAGATAGACATCAAACAAGTAGTAACGTAATTGCAAAGCTTTAGGTGAAACTGGTAAATAAATTGAACAGAGTCAATGCCAAGTCGTGGTTGTCAAAGAATTTGAACAAGCCAAAGCGCACATGAGTTCAAAAATCATGGTACAGTAGTAAGTTAAATGTGAAGGCATGGAGACAACATGGTGATAAACTGCGTTCAAGCATCAGGTTAAAAATACAACAGAGAAATTAACAGTTTTTACCAAAGTCGAAGTCAGGTGACAATGAACAAGTCAGAGACAAAATGGCCGAAGTCAATACACAAAGAAAATACAAATTTAGTGCCATAATGACCAAGGCAAAAAGAATCAAATAATGTCAACAACATTGTCAAAGCCGATATTGAACAAGTAAGTGACCGAAGTCAACAAAATGCCCGAAATCAAAACCGTGGTGGTAAAGTAATCGAGCAAGGAAAATTTAAAGCTAAGATTATCAAGTAGCCAAGCAATCAAATATACGTTTTTTAAAAGGTCAAAAATCATCACAATCATTCAAGCATAATCAAGTGGCAAAGACTAATTCAAGCATAAAATTATCAGATGAATTCGTATAAAATATACAAATGAAATTTATGGAAACCAACCCTATATAAACCATAACATCATCAGCTACAATACCCATTACGAGAAAAACTGAGACCAATAAATCAATAACTCGAATCATCAATCGAGTTTAAGAAGTTAACCAGAAAATGCAAAAGGCATAAATTACATACCGCAGCGTAGAGATTCCTAACTCGACCTTCAAAATTCAGCACCGAATACGACACTCGTATTCAAATGTCGCAGATCCAAATGTCGAATCTAGTTCGCCGGAGCTTATAACACATTAAGTACAACACAGCGGAAAAAATGAAATAATACATATAATATACAACATTTGATACAATAACAGATACAAAAGAATGATACAATGAATATCAGTATACATCAGAGATATGATACAAGATAATAGCAATGGAAAAGAAAGGATAATACTAACAGTGGGACAATAACTCAAATACTCTTCAAGGAAGAACTCCAGCATCGGTAATCTCCATCAACAAAGCAATAATCTAGAAATAGCTCGAACTTTCAATCAAGATGAAGTGATCTACACCTACTATTGATTATCTAAAAAACCTAATTCTAGGCTGCCCGTGTAGGAAAATTGTCGGCACCCAGAGTTTAGGAAAGGAACAATAAACTCCAGGTCAGTCGTGGGACTGGTATGAGCAAACAAAAACATTTGGTCTTTTAAAACAAACAAAGAATTTAAATTTGAAATCCGCAATGCTTTTTGAAAAATGAAACAACCATAAGGCCTCCCGCCACACACACAATGCAAACTCAGACTTAGAGGAGATTTTTCCTTATGATAGTCAAATATGCTTGATACGAGGAAATTTCTTTGATATTATTACTATAAGTGCAAAGTGTGGAAAACCATTCGAAAGTATAATGTAAATCCTAGCCAACATAGGTACCATTATACTATGCCTACTATAGCTGCCATTTTAAATGGTAGGTTCTACAACTAAAACCATACAAGACGCGTATTGTTTTAATTGGATTTCCAACAAATGGTCGGGCTAAGGAACTTCCTACTGTCCATGGGATCGCCTCTGGCGGGACGTCCCGAGAACCTAACTGGATCTCTGCCAACACAAGGTCGGGTTACCTCTGTAACTAGGTAACTACTACTCGAGCACGCCACCCCCGGTCCTTTGTGACCTTTATCCGAGGCACCTCAAAACCACAAAGCAATCACAAAGTATTAGATCTGCAGTATCCACATTAGTAAGTATTTGGGCTACATACCATGATACCACCCTTTACCAGAAGGGAATGACATACCTTAAAGGGCGCGACCCTCATAACCTTGCCGCATCTTTCTTGTTTCGACCATTTCCGTAGTGTGAGGTCCTGATGCAGTCTCGTCCACAAAGCAACGCTTTTATACAAAAGCCATGCTTTGATCACAAATGATCAACAAATGATCATCAACACACAACAGCACTCAGCATGCCATACTACCAAATTAGGAATATATCACTGATAAATATCAACTACATAACCTCTGAGCTCGTACGTCTCAGAGAAGGGTGTTAAACTAAGAGAATAAATTCTCCGCCACCAAGCAGAAATGTATTTTATAGAGATCAGTTTAATATCTCAAAGTGTAGTGTCGGACATACAACCATACAAGTCTGTTCCGGGGTCGAACAGAACCGAAGGCACTTTCGAAGAAGCCCTTACAAATCCGGGTATCCACAATCCCGATCGGACTTCCCATCACTTAGGGAATTTCTATACCTTAGCTACTCGGTGTAGAGACAATCAATAGGTTATCCTAACGTTCCCGAAGACACCCGGTCTTCAACACCGGTCTTCAAATGCAATCCATAACATCGTATCACTATTCGGAATGGGTTATATGACACAAGGTCCTCTCCTGGCTAAACCGAATAGTGAGCGCAATATTTAAAAACATATGGATATGGGATTTCAGTTAATTCACAACTTAAAAAAATCCAAAACTTTTCTTTCAAATGGTTAAACAAGTTACCATTTTAAAACTTTAAACAAAAAGATTTATTTCACAAAGTTTCACCCAACTTCATAAAGATCTACTCATATATTTCAAAACAATTTTCATTTCAATTGGATTAACTCATTAAACCTTTAGATTAAAGATTTAATTTATAGCTTTCAAGACACTTTTCCAAAGATTTATTCGTAACTTGGAAGATCGTTTTTATTTTAGACTTGAAATCCTTCTTATACAAGTTAGAAGTTCATTTCTTATGTGAAAGCGTTTATTATTTGAAAAACACATGGTTTTCATTTCGGAAAAATCTAATTACATTTGTACAAGTTACAATCTCGGGTTAAATCCTAAAGTCCCCAAACAACAGCTTTAAAATGGTTTAAAACCCATATATACTTGTATACCCTTTTAAAATCATAAATAAGGTTTAATTCCAAATTTGGGATTCAAATTCAAAGCAAATTCTGAAATAAATCAAGTTATTCAAAATTAACTTTTACCTTTGAAATTTCTTTTCAAAAGCTTTTTATTTTAAACCCAATCCATTTCCAAAACTATTTGAATTCAAAAATTCAATTTTAAAACAATTTCAAAAAATTCTGTGACTTAACCCATTTCCACGTGCTATCCATATTTGTGTGTGTATAAGTGTGGTCCAAGGGTTCAACACAATAGTGCACAACATCATCATCACAGATTCAATGATATCAATAAGCGGTATAACCCATAACGCTTATCTATATTCACAGATTCATAGATAAAGTAAATTATCAATCACAAAGATTCACTAATATGATTCGATATGGGTTTCGGATAACCAACTGGAATCCGACTCCCTGTCACATCGAAATTCAAACATCGTTTTACGTGTCAATGGGTTTGCATATTCATATACAATATATATATCACAGATATAACAGCTTAGCACAAAGCGTCAAATCAAATATCAAAATATCAGTCCATCACACAACATTCAATAACAATCAAACATCTTTGATTAAGGTGAGTCAATCGTGTGGTTTTAAATTTATTTCTCACATAATTACCTTCATTAGTAATCTTTAATCAATGATTAATTATCATTAACTACAATTGGTTAAGTCTTAACCACCTTCTTTAATTAATCATTTCTTTAATTAATTATCTTAATTAATTAACCCTTAATTGTAATTAATTGAATCTTAATTACTTTTATTAATCAAGCTTTAATTAATTATTTTAATAAGTAAATCCTTAATTATGAATTAAATCGTAATTCCAATTAATTATCCTTAATTGGTTAATCTTAATTTAAATCACCCTAATTAATTAACCACATTAATTAATTATGCTTTAAAGTAATTAACCCTTAATATTTGATTAATAAATGTTTAGTCTTTAATTATCTACTCTTAATTATTTTCACCAAGTAATTATTATTTTTATTTAACCATTCATTAATCTCTGGAATAATTAGCTCGAATTATTAATCAATTACTTTAATTACTTTCATTAAGTGATTCACTAAATAATAATTTCCCTTTAACAGTTATGTTAAATTAAACTTTTGAAGGTTACTTAGCTATTTTAAAACATCCTTTATAGTAATTATTCTTAATTAATAAATTAATCTTAATTACGAATTATTAATTACTTGATTATCATTAATGAATAAATTATCTTACTTTTAAGTTAAAAATTTTGAACGTTTGATTTTTTTTATTTCTAAACAACTTATTAAGTTTCATTTAAAATAACTTATTAAAAATATAAGTTTGAAACTTTTTAAAAAAAATCTTTGTTTCAAAATCTTAAATTTATACCTTCTATCTTAATAATAAAATAATCCCAAAACCCCAGGCAACCCGAGTGAAAACCCGAGCTAAACCCCCACGAACTCGAGCCCTACTTCGAGATTTTCTAGAAATTAACCCGAGTGACCTAGAATTTTCAATTTAAATTTTATTTTTCTAAGTGCTTTGCTCTAACACCAAAATCCTACTTCGAGTCAACAGCTTTAAAACTTCGAACAACAACCTTAGCAAGCTTTCTTCTTTCCCGAGCCAAAACCACACCCAGATACGAATATGCACCGGTGCACGTGCACCACTTCCCCAGCCATCTCCGATCGAGTCGCCGCCCACCACCAAGTCGACGATGATCCAGACGAACCTCCTTACCACCCAATTCAACGAAAACAGTAGCAACACAAAATCGACACGTTCGACCCAGAACTGGAACTAGACCTTCGACTTAAAACCACCACGCGCCTCCACGATTGACCACCAGACATCCATCGAACCAACCCAAAGCATCGTTACGTTACCACGCGTCGTTTCCACCAAGTGCGATTGCTTCAGGTTCACCCACAACCATGCCATACTTTCGAAAACCATGAAGAACCCAACAGGGTCTTAAACCCTAAATCTACTTCGTTACATTGCTCCGATGATTAAGAAACCCAACCATCAGGTTTCCCTTAATCTCCTTCACGTCAACCTCCTTCAGACCCAAACTAGTGACTCGGTTCTTTATTGATCGACCGGAATTGATAAAGAAGCCAATCCTGATCAACTCGATGAATCACATTAATTGACAAAGAAACCAAATGACATTTTAAAATATCTATTATTTCAAAACTTTTAAACCCAAAAGAAATTGGAATTCATTTATACATAGTTTATTACTTATTTTGTTTGTTTTAGATTTTCCTTCAATTTATTTTCAAATTAAATTTCAAAAGTTTGAAATACATTATTAATTTTAATTGATAAATTTTAGGATGTATCTTTTTTATTTATAAGGTATTTTAAATATACAAATTCAAAATCCCATTTAAAATTTAAAAATCAATCTCTAGATAAATAAATATCCTATTTAATTTGGAAAATTCAAATTAATTTACAATTTTTTTCCAAAAATCATTTTAATTATCAACTTAAATTTTAATTAATAGTCGGGATCGTTACAGATTCCCCTCTTAAAAAATTTCGTCCTCGAAATTTACAAGGGAGACAACAAAGAAAAGATAAAAGATAGAGAAATATCTTTCCAAATCAAACTGGATATCAATTCTGTATTTGGCTTACCAAATCAGAATATCAACAATATGAGAAAAAACTCATACAATATTACACAAGATATTTGGGTCCATCGGTCTACGAATATACAAGGGCATAGATTAGTTCGAAGGGATAACTAATCGTTCGTAGAATATATCGGATCCTAAAGAATAGATAGATGGATTCAATCTTTTACGATCTCTCAAACACTAGGTATGGATTCCAAATTCGGGTCGGAATACCCCAAGTATATACCAACCTGTCCCTCTTCGGACTTTGATACCCACAAGAAATTACGATAGAATTTCAAATTTGGTTTTAACCGATATCGTTTTATTGATACAATTCAAATTTAGCTTCATATTTGTTAACCAATTTTAACCCAATTTAAAATTTCCAATTTATTTAAAATTTTCAATTTCAAATTTCAAATTCATTAGAATTTAGATCGAAAAGGCTAATAAGAAACGGATGAAGATACGAAGTAAGGACTTTCTACAATGATTCGTAAGGCCACCTTCACACCTAAACTTCTTTCTGGAGCTGCTACGTAGCAATCAAAAGAATTTGGAATCGAATCAAAGGAGATTGATGGAGAAAGTTGTTTCAACTGTCGTAGGGTATTGACCATTGTAGTGGTACTCCCTTGTCCCCTATCTCGTCCTCTTCTCGCACTCATACTCACTATCAGTGGATAGTAAGAGAATTTACTGAGGCGTTCGAATGGATATCTTAGGGATTACTCATTCTAGGGTACACTTCACCCTATCTCTAATGAGTTACTTAACATGTTATACTCCTGAGCTAAAGTTTTAAGCTTCAGCTCTGATACCAAAGGTAGCGATCCCTGACTCGACCTTCGAAAATCAGCACCGAATACGACACTCGTATTCAAATGCCGCAGATCCAAACGTCGAATCTGGTTCGCCGGAGCTTATAACACATTAAGTACAACACATCGAAAAAAAATGAAATAATACATATGATATACAACATTTGATACAATAACAGATACAACAGAATGATACAATGAATATCAATATACATCAGAGATATAATACAAGATAATAACAGCGGGACAATAACTCAAATAGTCTTCAAGGAAGAACTCCAGCATCGGTAATTTCCATCACCAAAGCAATAACCAGAAATAGCTCGAACTCCCAATCAAGATGAAGTTATCTACACCTACTATTGATTATCTGAAAAACCCAACTCTAGGCTGCCTTTGTAGGAAAATTATGGGCAACCAGAGTTTAGGAAAGGAACAATAAACTCCAGGTCAGTCGTGGGACTGGTATGAGCAAACAAAAACATTTGGTCTTTTAAAACAAACAAAGAATTTAAATTTGAAATCCGCAATGGTTTTTGGAAAATGAAACTACCATAAGGCCTCCCGCCATATACACAATGCAAATGCGGACTTGGAGGAGATTTCTCCTTATGATAGTCAAATATGCTTGATACGAGGAAATTTATTTGATATTATTACTATAAGTGCAAAGTGTGGAAAACCATTCGAAAGTATAATATAAATCCTAGCCAGCATAGGTACCATTATACTATGCCTACTATAGCTGCCATTTTAAATGGCAGGTTCTACAACTAAAACCGTACAAGGAGCGTATTGTTTTGATTGAATTTCCAACAAATGGTCAAGCTAAGGAACTTCCTACTGTCCATGGGATTACCTCTGGCGGGACGTCCCGAGAACCTAACCGGATCTCTGCCAACACAAGGCCGGGTTACCTCTGTAACTAGGTAACTACTACTCGAGCATGCCACCCCCCGGTCCTTTGGGACCTTTATCCGAGGCACCTCAAAACCACAAAGCAATCACAAAGTAATAGATCTGTAATATCCACATTAGTGAGTATTTGGGCTACATACCATGATACCACCCTTTACCAGAAGGGAATGACACACCCTAAAGGGCGCGACCCTCATAACCTTGCCGCATCTTTCCTGTTTCGACCATTTTCGGGGTGTGAGGTCCTGATGCAGTCTCGTCCACAAAGCTACGCTTTTATACAAAAGCCATGCTTTGATCACAAATGATCAACAAATGATCATCAACACACAGCAGCACTCAGCATGCCATACTACCAAATTAGGAATATATCACTGATAAATATCAACTACATAACCTCTGAGCTCGTACGTCTCAGAGAAGGGTGTTAAGCTAAGATAATAAATTCTCTGCCACCAAGCAGAAATGTATTTGATAGAGATCATTTTAATATCTCAAAATGTAGTGTCGGACATACAACCATACAAGTTTGTTCTGGGGTCAAACAGAACCGAAGGCACTACCGAGGAAGCCCTTGCAAATCCCGGTATCCACAATCCCGATCGGACTTCCCATCACTTAGGGAATCTATATACCGTAGCTACTCGGTGCAGAGACAATCGATAGGTTATCCTAACGTTCTTGAAGACACCCGGTCTTTAACACCAGTCTTCAAATGCAATCCATAACGTCGTATCACTATTCGAAATGGGTTATATGACACAAGGTCCTCTCCCGGCTAAACCGAATAGTGAGCGCAATATTTAAAAACGTATGGATATGGGATTTCAGTTAATTCACAACTTAAAAAAATCCAAAACTTTTCTTTCAAACGGTTAAACAAATTACCATTTTAAAACTTTAAACAAAAAGATTTATTTCACAAAGTTTCACCCAGCTTCACAAAGATCTATTCTTAGATTTCAAAATAATTTTCATTTTAATTGGATTAATTCATTAAACCTTTATATTAAAGATTTAATTTATAGCTTTCAAAACACTTTTCTAAATATTTATTCCTAACTTGGAAGATCGTTTTTATTTTAGACTTGAAATCCATCTTATACTTCATTTCTTATGTGAAAGCCTTTATTATTTGAAAAACACAAGGTTTTCGTTTCAGAAAAATCCAATTATATTTATACAAGTTAAAATCTCGGCTTAAATCCTAAAGTCCCCAAACAACAGCTTTAAAATGGTTTAAAACCCATATATACTTGTATACCCTTTTAAAATCATAAATAAGGTTTAATTCCAAATTTGGGATTCAAATTCAAAGCAAATTCTGAAATAAATCAAGTTATTCAAAAATAACTTTTACCATTGAATTTTTTTTCAAAAGCTTTTTATTTTAAACCCAGTCCATTTCCAAAACTATTTGAATTCAAAAATTCAATTTTAAAACAATTTCAAAAAAATCCGTGAGTTAACCCATTTCCACGTGCAATCCATATTCGTGTGGGTATAAGTGTGGCCCAGGGGTTCAGCACAATAGTGCACAACATCATCATCAAAGATTCAATCATATCGATAAGTGGTATAACCCATAACGCTTATCTATATTCATAGATTCATAGATAAAGTAAATTATCAATCACAAAGATTCACTAGTACGATTCGATGTGGGTTTTGGATAACCAACTGGAATCCGACTCCCTGTCACACCGAAATTCAAACGTCGTTTTACGGGTCAAAGGGTTTGCATATTCATATACAATATATATATCACAGATATAACAGCTTAGCACAAAGCATCAAATCAAATATCAAAATATCAATCCATCACACAACATTCAATAACAATCAAACATCTTTGATTAAGGTGAGTCAATCGTGTGGTTTTAAATTTATTTCTCACATAATTACCTTCATTAGTAATCTTTAATCAATGATTAATTATCATTAACTACAATTGATTAAATCTTAACCAACTCCATTAATTAATCATTTCTTTAATTAATTATCTTATTAATTAACCCTTAATTGTAATTAATTGGATCTTAATTACTTTTATTAATCAACCTTTAATTAATTATTTTAATAAGTAAATCCTTAATTATGAATTAAATCTTAATTCCAATTAATTATCCTTAATTGGTTATTCTTAATTTAAATCACCCTAATTAATTAACCACATTAATTGATTATGCTTTAAAGTAATTAGCCCTTAATATTTGATTAATCAATCTTTAGTCTTTAATTATCTACTCTTAGTTATTTTCACTAAGTAATTATTATTTTTATTTAACCATTCACTAATCTCTGTATTGATTAACTCGAGTTATTAATCAATTACTTTAATTACTTTAATTACTTCCATTAAGTGATTCACTAAATAATAATTTCCCTTTAACAGTTATATTAACGTAAACTTTTGAAGGCTACTTAGCTATTTTAAAACATCCTTTATAATAATTATTCTTAATTAATAAATTAATCTTAATTACGAATTATTAATTACTTGATTATCATTAACGATATAAATTATCTTACTTTTATGTTAAAAATTTAGAACATTTGATTTTTTTTTTAATTTCTAAATCACTTATTAAGTTTCATTTAAAATAACTTGTTAAAAATATAAGTTCAAAACTTTTAAAAAAAATCGTTATTTCAAAATCTTAAATTTATACCTTCTATCTTAATAATAAAATCATCATTTATAAAAGAAACAATTCTTAGAAATCTAGTTAACTATCTGCTATAGTTTCAAAGTTTGGAAACCCAAAACCCCAGGCAACCCGAGTGAAAACCCGAGCTAAACCCCCACGAACTCGAGCGCTACTTCGAGATTTTCCAAAAATTAACCCGAGTGACCCAGAATTTTCAATTTTAATTTTTTTTTTCTAAGTACTTTACTCTAACACCAAAATCCTATTTCGGGTCAACTGCTTTAAAACTTCGAACAACAACCCAAGCAAGCTTTCTTCTTTCCCAAGCCAAAACCACACCCAGATATGAATATGCACCGGTGCACGTGCACCACTGCCCCGGCCATCTCCGATCGAGTCGCCGCCCACCACCAAGTCGACGATGATCCAGACGAACCTCCTTACCACCCAATTCAACGAAAATAGTAGCAACAAAAAATCAAGATGTTCTACCCAGAACTGGAACTAGACTTTCGACTTAAAACCACTACGTACCTCCACGATTTACACTGGACATCCGTCGAACCAACCAAGAGAAGCGTTACTTACCATGCGTCGTTTCCACCAAGTGCGATTGCTTCAAGTTCCCCACAACCATGCTATACTTTCGAAAACCATGAAGAACCCAACAGGGTCTTAATCTCTAAATCTACTTCATTACATTGCTCCGATGATTAAGAAACCTAACCATCAGTTTTCCCTTAATCTCCATCACGCCAAACTCCTTCAGACCCAAACTCGTGACTCGATTCTTTATAGATCGACTGGAATTGACGAAGGAGCCAATTCTGATCAACTCGACGAATCGCATTAATTACTATACTAAAAATTATGACATCCCCTTTAAAAATCATTATTCGTTAGCACGGATCTAATTTTCAAATCAAAATACCAAATTGCGTTCATTAAATTTTCTGTCTTTAAAAGAAATCTTCCTGTTGTTTCACCCTTCCCTATTATCTACCAAATATATCTTCTTGAATTTATTTTTTAAAATAATTTAAGACCTAAACAAACATTTAATGTTTTAAGATCAAACTCTGTACGAAATCAGAGGAAGTTGAATTTTTTTTATTTACATTTGAATCCTGTAACAAGAACAGGATGAACAAAATGCCCCTGAACACAACCACATAAACATAGATGCTACTTCTATATACATATTCATGTAAAGCATCATCATCATAGAACAAAGCACAATCCAGATTCAAATTTATGGATAGATTTGCTCACCTCAAAATTGAAGACAGAGGACAGAAAGCTAAAAACAGGGAACAACGAGGAAGCAAAGCCTGTATTTTTTTCCTTTAATTTGTGAAGCTTTTATCTGCAAATTGTAAAATTTTTTTTGCTTATTCATGTTGCATTTACTTATTTAGTTCACCACTAACAACCATTCTAATTTTACCTACAATTTTGAATTCTTGTTATACCTAGGGAAATTTTCTTTTTCTTCCTGTAGATTTTTTTTGAAAACCAGAAGCAAAATTTATCTTGGATCTTCAATTTTCCTGCAATTGATTAATATAATTGTTGTTTAATTCTTGCTTTGTTACTAATCAACAAGATTAAGTTAAAATCTTAAAAAAAGAAATTTTACTTGCCTTCCATTATTTCTAGGTTTTCATTTTTTTTCATATTTCTGAAGTTGGTTCTTGGTTTTGAATCTAAACTTGCATTTGCTTCCAGATTTGATATTAACCCATACTTGGTTTGTATTGCAGCTGAATAAATCTTCAGATTGCAGTTTGAATTTTGTTGAAGCTTTTGAAAATTGCTCTTGCTTTTTTTTTTGGTTTCCAGATTTATCATTTTCTTTCTTGATCTGGGTTCTTTCTACTTTATTTGGTGTTGTAGTTTGAGATATTCAAATCTTTCTACTATTTACTTTTCAGAAATTTTGCTGAAATGTTTCATGATTGTACATGGGGAGATGGGAAGGTTTTTGTAATCCTTTAATCTTATTATTTAATTCAATTTGATTGTATTGAAGGCCATTTGTAAAGAGATATCATAACTCAAGATTTTGTTAACTCCTTTACTCCAAACCCATGTGCATGTATATTTCTTTACTTCCTTATGTATATGTTTACATTTAAATTTTTAAAGACAAAAGAATATTTATTTATTTTTTTAAAATAATTTTTTTATCATATTTACTTTATAGATGAATGTACCCTTTTATTTCATTAGCATATATATACAATGTTAAAAGCATTTAGCCAATATTTACCTTTTATACATTATATCTTAATGAATTTTAAATGCCATTTATTTTTAAAAACATTCATTTTTTTAATTTAAATCCAAATCTCAAATTTAAGCTTTGAAATATAAACATTTTGTCTATTTATTATATACGTACACATACTTATGCAACTTACATTCAAATTAAATGTATACACTTAAATCTACTCATATATGCAATATACATATATGTATAAAATTTTAAATTTAAACGACTTTTTAAAATATCCATTATTTCAAAACTTTTAAACCCAAAAGAAATTGGAATTCATTTATACACGGTTTATTACTTATTTTATTTGTTTGAGATTTTCCTTCAATTTATTTTCAAATTAAATTCCAAAAGTTTAAAATATACTATTAATTTTAATTAATAAATTTTAGGATGTATCTTTTTTATTTACAAGGGATTTTAAATATACAAATTCAAAATCCCAGTTAAATTTTAAAAATCAATGTCTAGATAAATAAATGTGCTATTTAATTTGGAAAATTCAAATTAGTTTGCAATTTTTTTCCAAAATCATTTTAATTATCAACTTAAATTTTAATTAAAAATCGGGATCGTTACACAAAGTCAAGATTGAACTCGATCGAGAAGGAGCAATCGTGTGCGAACTGAATAGGCGGTCGGTCGACAGAGAAAAGAAAGCAAAATCACATATTTGATTGATCAAATTGAAGTCATCACTTCTTCAATTGAAAAGCCCTAGTTTATAATTTTAGAACGAACGAGCAACATCCATTTTCACAAAGAAGAATGCAAGGCCGATAATATAGAAAGGGAAATTCACTTATGTTTTATTAGGGTCGACATTCTCCTAAGCTTTAATATTTTAAATTAGGGTCTATTTGTTTTTTATTTTTTTCAAATTTTCTTTTTTCCTTTAAACCGTTTGTAATTTCTAGTCGTGTGACTAGGGGATGAACTACGGTGGTGTAGTTCGAGAATTCACAACTCAGTGGCTGAGTTGTGGCAGGGTTTTGAGCGTAGAGTTAAGGTTAGCCTATAGCGGGTGTCATGAGTTTACGTGTCTAAGCGTCTAACTACTTAATTTCTAGTAGAAACCTTGGGGCCAGCACGTAGGCAGGGTCTTGCTGAAGCTGGGTAAATTCTGTGTTGTTCTATTTCTACATTTTTATTCTGCTATTATCTTTGCTGCTGTTATTCGACTATTATTTATGCTGAAATTATTTTATATACTTCCACAATAAATTTTTATAAGTAATAGTATCACCTTATTCACCCTCCCTCTAGGGTGAAATCGATCCTAAAATGCTTTCGACTTGGTTGGCTTCCGGCTGAATCAATGTTTTAAAGGAATGGTTTCAAATGGGTTGTGCCTTTTATTTAAGTAAATGCTTTAAAATAGGGTCGGAATCCTTGCTGCCACTTTTCCTTCCTTTCGAAGTCAATTCTTTCCGAAGGTATACTTTGTTTTTAAAACTTAACCACTTCTCTAATGATTTCAGAAGGTTGGTTTCGACACCATCTCTTCTTTGCTTAGGAATGCTTTCGAAAGAGTGCTTTCGACTTAAATGCTTTATGACCTTTTTGCTCTGTTGAAGGTAAAACTCAAAGGTTTCGAATGGTTTAGTTTTTAATGGTTTTGAAAGGTATTTCCACATGTTTATATCGAACCCAATGTTTTTAAAAGGTTTGTCGTTTACAAAGGTTTAATGCTTTCAAAAGGTTTTAATGAAGGTTTCGAAGGGGTGGTTCCTTAATGGTTTCGAAAGGTTTGAAAGGAATGGTTTTCCAATGTTTTCAAAAGGCAGTTTAAAGTGTTTTAAAGACAAGATGTCTAAGGTTTTATAGCTTTCGAAGGAATGGTTTTTCAAGTGTTTTCGAAAGGAAGATTGAATGATTTCGAAAGGAGTGTTTTGGCTTTCGACCTAGGTTATAAAGAAGGGTTTACTTGATTCGAAAGGGGCACTTTCAACTATTCGAAAGGGGTACTTGTAATGGTTTAAACGTTTTCATCAATAAAGTTTTGTGTAAAGTGTATACGTATACTCTATGCTTTACTCAAAATCGCTTTCAAGGTGATTTTGAGTAAAGCATAGAGTATATGCATTTTTCTTGTTTAAGTTTGGTTTAAAGGTTTTAAATTAATTTGAGATGAAAAGGTTTTCAAGGAAAATTTTGGGAATATTATCCTAAGTAAAATGACTCAGATATTAGAATACCAAATGGGATTGTTATAGGGTCACGCCCTATACATTAGCTACTAGCCCCAACTTATTTAGTCCAAAATTCCAATGTATAGGACTTTGTAACATGTAAGACTAAAATGATGATTACAAACAGAAGGGAACATATATTTGTATATAGATAGGCTATTGGTCAGCTTGCAAAACCATCACGATCAGGTGACCCTAAGAGAAGATAAGTTAGGGACAGATCATCTAGAAGAGGAGTATTTAATAGATAAGCTTGGGACAAACAGTCCAGAAGAGGAGTCTAATAGATGTTGGATGATTTATTATATATTGTCCGATAGGTCTGAGTCAGCCAAAGGTTAGAGTTAGCCAAACAAAACTGTAATGTTCGGTCAGATAGTTCATTTGTTGCCTGATATGTATGTTTACATAATAATGCTTTATAGTTTTAACCAGTTTTGGTTTCAGGATAAAGATTTGCAAAAGATATATTTTAAAAGGATATAGTAGGGGAAACCTTTTCTGCAAAGCGGCGTAGTCTCACAAAAAATATCAAATAACCGAGATGTACAATATTATTCATACCAGGCTTTACGTCTGACTCGAAGTTTAAATTTTTCCACTTAAACTCTCGGGTGCTCAAAATTGATTTAAGTACGCTGAGGGTTAAGGTTGATAGGTTATTAGTAGCTTGGCGAATAAAGCTTTCGAAGATCAGCAGGTGGCTGATGGATAGCCATTTAGAAGTTGCTGTTTTATTCTGTTTTTCCGCTTTATTGTATTATGTTAGTATGACTATATAGTACTCTGGTCAACCAAGGGGGCATAATCATATGTTTCTCTTAGGCGTATTTTGTAATAATTATATATGATCTTTACTTGAGAAATGATTATGGGATTATGTAACATGGATATGAAAATTTGTTTCGAAATGTAATCAGAAGAATGCTTGAATCTGTGATGTTTTTGTTTTATATTCAAGTGCATCTGATATTATGGATACCATGAAAATTACCATATTTGGTCACTGGAAGATAATACTGTAGATGACCTCAGCATCTATAGTGCTTAACTTCAAGGATCCAGATAGGGGATGTTATAGGTAGTTAACCAAGAATTTTACTAAAAAATGACTCGAAGATTAGAAAACTAGATGAGACTAGTATGGGGTCGCTCCTTATACTTTAGCTAGTAGCCCCTGGCTAATATAAGTCCAAAACTCTAGTGTGTAAGTTAGTGTGATAGGTAAGACTAAAAGAAGGTTACACATAGAAAGGAATACACAGCATAGAGGTAGTTATTGACGAGCCCGTAAAACCATTAGGATCAGTTGACCCTAGAAGTAGTAAGTTACGGATCGACCGTCTAGTTTCCCTCTAATAGTAAGTTAGAGTATTTATTATGTTTGGTAGTTTTGAGTCAGCCATAGATTTATAGTCAACCTAACAAAAGTACGATGTTTGGGCAGACAGTCCATTGATTACCTACAATATATGCATACATGTTGTAGTGTATTGTTTACTATAAGCTATTAGGTTGTAGCATTTTGGTTGCAAGTGATATGCTTTTAAAGTATATTAATGAGTGGAAACCCGTTCCGCTAGGTAGCGTGGTCTCACTTGATATTGGTAAATCGAGATGTCATATTATTATTCACACTTGGCATTATGTCTGACTCAAATTTTATGTTTCCCTTTTAAACTCTTGGTTGCTCAAAATTTAATTTGAGTAGGTGGAGAGTTAAGGTTTTCAGGTTTAATAAATTTTGGCGAATAAAGCATCTGAATACATGTAGAAGGCAGATCTAGCTATGTAGGAGATTATCTACAGCTATGAATGAATGTTATATGCAATGGTAGATTTAATAACTATATAGTTAGTAACTCGATCATCCAAGGGGCATCTTCATATGTCGCTCTTAGCATATTTTACAATAATTATATTTATCTGAACTTGGGAAATGTTATGGTATTATGTAACGAATATTAAATGTAATGAGAAAAGTTCTTTTGAAATTGTGTTTGAAATATTTTATATTGTTGTGCTTCTGATATTATATGGATACCATTACATTATCACATTTTATCACCGAAAATTAATATATAGATTACCGCGGTGTCTGTAGCGATTAGTTTCTTGCCTCAAAATGAAGGATATTACAAGCCATTTGATGGTAAGATGGCTAGTGCCTTGATAGATATGAGGAAAGAATGGGTAAGAGAGAATAGTGGATTTGGATTCTAACTTATCACCCTATCCTCTCCTCTACAAATATATCATAACCCTAATTCTTTTTCTAATTTTTTGAAGCATGCATTAGCTCTACCTCTGGCTAAAATTCATTTTCCTATCTCCTTCATTTCCAAGCTCAAATCAATTAAAATAAACATTATTTTATAGTCAGTGGTCTACAATTCGGGAGATAGCACCTTCAGAAGTGGAATCTGGTTTAAGAGTTTATTTCAAACCTTTAAATTATGGTCCTTTGGCATTGGTGAAAAGTGATTATCTGGTCTATAATTATATATTAATAATTAGATAACTTATATACCATATATTGTTTTGTTAGTTAGGCGACAATTCTAGTATATCGTCATATTTACTATGGTTGTTTATTTATAAGTTATATATTTATATAAAAAATGAACATATACATGCCTTGAAACTCATGGCTTAAGATAAAAAATATTGATTTTTATATATTCAAATTAATTTAACATTCATTATTTAATTAACAAAATTTATAATTTAAATACTAAATATTATACTATGCAAAATATGTTTAAAATTATATATAGATAGTTTTATACCTGAAATATATTTTGGCGTAATTCTTTTATTTTTAACATATATTTAAATATTATTTAATTAAAATAATTTAAATAAATCTATAAAATAAATACATATATCATAAAATATAATTTAAAATTTATAAAATCAGTTTCACACATGATGAACTGTCGATAGCAAAAATAATAATTTTTTGCATATTAATTAAATATAATATAAGAGCCAAAATTAAAATTAAATTCAAAATTGGTCTTAAATTACCATATAGTATATTGAAATATTCAAATGCTAAAATTGATATAGATTTTTTCATAAAATATTAAATAAAAATTATAGCTTCGGAAAAAAATTATATATATGTATTATATATTATTTTCGATCGAAATTTAAATTAAATAAATTAAAAAATTTGATTTTTCCGTGAGTTTTATTTCTTTAAGTATATATATAATTGTATTTTATATGCTTCATTCATATATAACTATACATACATACATGTGGGTGTGTGTGTGTTTATTTTTATTGAACTATTCATAATAATATATATGTGTGCACAAAAAGTAAAGAAAATCGATTTTGTTTTACAACGAAATGAATAACTAAAATTTTATAATATATTTTAAATGTATTATATATATATATACCTGTATATCTATATATAAATTCCATATATATACAATTATTCAAAATAGAATACAAACTTTTATACATTCATACATACGTACGTACGTACGTACGTACATACATACATACATACATACATACATACATACATACATATATATATTTGTAATATTTTGTATACATAGATTAAAGCATACGAGCATACATATGGATTATATATTTTTATACTGGATGAGCTAACATGTCTGTTGTAATGTAAATCTCAGCACTTATACACGAGCATGTTAAACTTTGCATATATTACTATGTGACACATGCATGCACACATGCGCACGCACGTGTGCACGCATGCACGCACGTGTGCACGCATGCATGCACGTGTGCACGCATGCACGCACGGGTGTATGATACACGTATACATATATTATAACATTAACTACGTATATAAAACTATATTATGAATTTAAATAAAATAATGATTTTATTTAAAAATAATTTAGAATTGTTCTAAATAAATTGAACTACATAGGCCCGATAAAGATCTAAAATGGTAAAATTGAAATTCGCCCATTACTTCCACTGCGAGATGACCTAGTTCTAATAAGAAACACTTGAATGAGTAAGGGAATTGTACCATTAAAAGGCCCAAAAATAAGATAGTTATCCCTCTTTATGTTTCGCAACAAGATGTCACTTTCTTACTATAGAAATACTGAATTATTGGACTCCTAAGAAAAGTATAAAAAGAAGAAAGACACGAAGTAGTTGAATATTATTACTACCATAAAGCGTATGAACATAAAACTATAGATTGTAGGTTTTATCTGGAATCGTAAAATACTACGTAAGGCAAGAAGAACTTCGAGAATTTGTTCAATATCAACTCTCAAGGTGTTAAAGGAAAAGTAATTGATATTCTAAATAACAGTGAATGTACATTCTTATCATAAGTACAAATGACTAAAAGTAAAACTCAAAACGTATTTTCAAAAGGAAATAACTTCCTACAAAATAACGAATCAATAAAGCCTTTTGTCCCACCTCAGGGACCAACCAAAGCACCCATCCAAAGGAGATGCTCAATAAAGTCTTAGGTCCCACCTCAGGACTCGACCAAAGCACCCATCTAAAGGGATGCTCAATAGAGCCTTTGGTCCCTCCTTTGGTTCTAGCCAAAGCACCCATCCAAAGGAGATGCTCAATAAATTCTTAGGTCCCACCTCAGGACTCGACCAAAGCACCCATCTAAAGGGATGCTCAATAGAGCCTTTGGTCCCTCCTTTGGTTCTAGCCAAAGCACCCATCCTATAAATGGTGGTTAATTGAGCCTGTGGTCCCGTTGTTGGACCCAGCCAAAGCACCCATCTAAGGGAGATGGTCAATTAGGCCTTTGATCCCGCTTTTATGTCCGGTTAAAGCACCCATCCAAGTGATGGTCAACTAAGACTTTCGTCCCGCCGTTGGGCCCAACCAAATCACCATCCAAGAGAGATGGTCAATAAAGCCATTGATCCCGCTTCTATATCCGGTCAAAGTACCATCCAAGGAGCTAAGGTCAATCAAACTATTGGCTCATTGTTGGGCTCGGTCAAAGCACCAATTCGAGAAGTGATGGTCAACCAAGCCTTTTATCCAACTTCAACATCTGGCAAAAGCGCCCATCAAAAAAATAATGATCATGTTAAGTCTTTGGTTCAGAATAGCCAACTAAAAAAGAGCCAAATGGAAAAAATAAATATAGGAAAAGACTCCACCAACTATATCAAGAAGCGTAAAGGATGAACAAACACCGTAAAATTGCTATGAAAAATAGTTTTTCATTATTATAAAACCTTCATATTATATATTATGATTTTTTACAATAAAGATAGCTTTTACAAAGAATTCGTGATTCTAGAGGAAGATGGTGATGTTGGTACACTAATTCTTTTCTTTTCCCTCCAACTTCCAAACTAGAAGAATTAATTTCACTGGTCGAATTTGCATTTTTATATAGAATGGTGGTTCAACCTATCGCTTTAAGAATGTATAGGCATCCATATACAAAGAAGTGTTGATATCTCTGATAAATTGAAGCAACGGTTGTTAACAGATTTTTTTGTTAAACTTAGAATGTGAAGGATAAACATAAATTGGTCGGGAATTTGTTAAAGAAGCCTTACGACCTTTTGAAGGAGGTGTGTGCGTCCTATGTTGAAACCAAAGTAATGTTGTATGTATGAGAGTCCAACATAAGTCAAACGTCAAGTCTCTCTATTGTATGCTATACAATTGTTAATTGTACAAGCCCTTATCTACAAAAAGGTTACAAGATTACACTATGCACTAAAGTCCCCAAATTGATTCAGGGTTACAAACTTTAAAAATGTAAGAGAGAGAATAAAATGAATCACCCATTTTACAATGCCATGAGGTCTGTATTTATAGGTGTTGGAGCTGCGGCATGGCTTTCATGGCACTTTAAGATGCTTGACATTCAGAATCATTCATTATGTTGATGGCATGCGGCATTTCCTTATTCATAGATGATTTCTGGCAACCTTTAGTAGGCTGTTAACATGCGATGTCCTACTTCATTGGTACAATATTATCTTTGAGTCCTAAATATCTTTGACATCCATGTCGCATCCCCCGAAATATGACACCATATTCATAAGGCTGCATTTCGACATCCTTTGAAGGCCGATGATTTATGATATCACTTGATATTCAATATCTTTTACCGAATTGATGACAAGCAATAATCTTTTGTATGCTATCGGTATGCGACAAACTCCTTCATTTACACTGATATAAGGCAACATTCTTCATAACCCCTAACATCTGATATCCCAAATGCATATTGAGATTCGACATCGTTTGTTATGTTGATAGCATACGACATCCTTGGGTATATAGCATAATTATGATATCTTTCTTTACATTTCTATTATTTGATATCCTTTCATGTATTGTCTCATGAAGCTTGCAGTCCTTCCACTTATTAATATTCGACATCTGTTTTTATATTACTAAAGTGCGACATCCTCCTTTGTAAACAATCTATGAAATCAACACTCATATAACCCTCTTGCTTTGTTGATAATATACGATATCTATGCTACTTATGCTAATGGTATTCGACATCATTGTTTTCTATTATTTAAGTTCTATAATCATTGTGGTCTGTCATCCTTAAGGACACGATATCCTTATGCGAGATGCTTTTCATACTTTCGGCATCATGATTTGTAGTAATATTTGCCCCCCTAGTATAGAGAAAACATTAAATTTTCAAGTCAATTCCTTGATATTAGCACTTCCTGCCAATTAATATCACTCTTAAATCTAGGCCATTTATTTGAATTTAGATCAATGGCTCCTATGTTTCCTTTTTCTCTTTATAAATACTCATCCATCTTCTCTATTCTCCTTTTATCCACAACATCAAACTCAAAGAAAAGTTTTTAATTTACTGAATTTTATTCAAAATCCTCCCATCCTTTGGCATCCCAGCATAAATGGTGGTACGGTTTTCATTTTACGCATTTGAATCGACAGATTAGATTAAGAAATTCTGAATTTGAATTATAGCTAGAGTTTTATTTGGGCATTTTTGATTTTGAATCGATATTATGGTCTAATAAATAGGTCTGGTTATTGATCTTTGAATTATAACTTAGATCATAAATGTGTTATGCCTATGGATGAATTTAACCATCGAATTATTATAATGTTTGGGCTTAATTGATTGATTAAAGATTGTCTGTATTAATTAAAAAACTTAGGACCTTCTAGTTTGGTTAAAAGTCGGTTGTTAATGAGGAACCCGAAACCCACTCTAGAACACAGTAGTTTGTTTGATTTCAAAGTTATTGCCCTACAACATCTAATATTTAACCTAAGTTCGACATCGTTATTTCAAAAACTAGTTCAAAGCTTTGAAACTATTATAATACGAGATCATTATAATGTCGGCAACAAATTAGGAGTGCTATAACTATTCAGGAATTCAACATGCATTTCAAACGGTTGTCATTTAGATTTTATAATTCTATAGTTAGTTTTTATCCCTTTTTGACAAATATTTAAGTGTTGATGATTCAATATTCTTGTTCAAATCCTATACGACATTACTAGTTTGCCATGTATTTATTATTTAGCAAACTTATAGATTACTTGTATATTAGATATATTTATGAGCTTAAAAATTAGTTAGAGTATTTCTAAATTGTTCGACATTATTTACCGATTTCAACCATTTCCCAATTCGATATTAGGTCAAGGTTTCGATATCCCATTTAAGAGGCTATTAACATGATAGGTAAATTAGACCTTTTTGACTAGTTACGAACTTATCATAAACCATGGATTTAACAGTTGTTTACATATCCTCAATTGATTATGAACTTCCTAAGTATTCTATCAATTCGACATGAGCTATTTAATGGGATGTTGACTTATTGAAAGTGAAAGAGCTATTTATAAATTTCAACATTTTATTGTTAAGACTTCGGTAATTTCTAATTAATTAACTACCTTTTGTTTAGGCATTTAATTGTCTATTTTGCATATATGAGTATTCTAAAATGTGTATAATTTCCTAAACTTTGTGTAATATCACTTGGTAAGCAAATGGAAAGCAAGAAATCAAGTAAGAGCTCTAAACCATCTCCTTCTAAAAGAAAGGAGACTTCTGGCTTAACAAATCTTACATTTTTACTCGGGAGAAAGCATACACGATTCTCTGGCAATTTGGGATTGCAAACATAGAAGCCATGCTTGTCGATCCCTCTAGCAGGATAGACAACCATCCAAATGGGTTCTTTGCCTTTACACTTATCCATATTTGGCATTCGGGGTAGTTTCCTTTTACAAATTTCCTCTTGCAATGCATGAAGCAATTGAATGTCGCTTCAATCCAGCTGACCCATGATTCATACACTTGTTTGAGTTGCCTAGAAGTTTTTGCTAGGGAAGCTAAACTCTCTTATCTAAGCACCAAGACACTTCATATCTTTGCAAACCTTATAAGAATCAATGAACAACTAGATAATCCGTTGTACTATATTCATTCTTTCCCGAAAAGCTTAATTACTCAACCAATTAACATAAAAATTAACAACCCGTAATTTTACCACTTTAAAAATGAAACATTTAATATGTTTTAGATATTCAAATAAAGAATTTTCAAACTTAAATAATCATGTTTTATGCGATAAATAAAAATGATAAACTTATTTTTAGAATTTGATTACAAAATCAAGAAGTTTGGGTTTTCCTCAAAAAGTGACAAAAGTCGGTTTGCTATAAAATTGGATGTATGTTCAACTTTTGTTTTAATGATAAATAATTATATTAAATTGCTATAAAATGATATTAAGTGATTGGTAAAAGTTTTTAAGTATAAAAGTACTTCTTCTATAAAGATTGACAAATTTCATCGCACATTGACAAATCGACGTTGTATTTTTACAATTGGATTTTAATGTTATTAAATATGATTTTATAAGTCAAATACACTTGTTTTAATTATTTACAGATGATATGAAACACTTCAAGTTTATTTTTACATAAACAAATAGTTTAACATGCTTTGTTCAAAAATCAACGTTTTGTTCAATATAAGTTGTTGCAACGTTGTTACACCTTTGTTAACATGCTTTAATACATATATATACATTTTAAAACTAATTAAGTTTAATTTTACTAAATATCATTAGAGAATTCTAGAATGTCATTAATAAAAGCAAGTAAGGTGATTAAAAAAATTCAAA
Organism: Allium cepa; assembly: GCA_030765085.1. Taxonomy (NCBI): domain Eukaryota; kingdom Viridiplantae; phylum Streptophyta; class Magnoliopsida; order Asparagales; family Amaryllidaceae; genus Allium; species Allium cepa. The sequence continues at coordinate 381,672,280 of CM060938.1, read as the reverse complement.
AAGAAAGCATCAAATCAAATCTCACCAAAACCAAGGCAAATCTTCACTTTAATCCACTTTTCCATCCAAATACATTCCTGTAGCATTAAGTGAAAATGACGTAATGTAATGAGGTGATGGATGATGGTTAGTGTTGAAAAAGGTAAGTTTACTTTAAAGTTAAGAAAGGGTATTTTGGTAACTTGATAAGGAGTTAATTTAGTGACTTACCACTTTTTTTTATTATAAATACATAAGCTTTCCTCTCATTTTAGCACACACTTTCTCTTCTACTTCTTTCTTTAAGCTATTTTAATGACATCTTCTTCTCTTCTTCTTTCTCATTAACTTTTCAAAATAATATCAAACAAAGTCAAAACACCTTCAAAATTTGCCAAAGTCATTAATTCATAACTAGAAGGTTGTATGCCAAGTTTCGAGTCAAGGAAAGAGGTTAGGGGGTCTAACCACCCATGGCTATGAATTATGAGAAAAGGAAGGAGGAAATTCGGGATTATTTTGGTTTGGTTTCGAAGCATGGTAGAAAGCATGGTTTAGACCTTAAGTTTCTCACCTTAAAGTTTGATGGAGTGGAATCCAAAGTGAGTTATTTCTTTCTTAAAGTTCATTAAAACCATTGCTAAATTGAAGGAACTTTAAGTGTTAAGTGTCATTTGATAACCCTTGTTGAATGCTTGTTTGCTTTGTTTGCTAAAAAATGGTTCTAATTTGATTATGTTTGGATGGTTAATTAAGTATTTTAAAATTTAAGTTAAATACTTAATAGGGTATGCAGAAACTACTAGTACACGTGTTTCATCTATGAGATCTAAGAAGACTTGGGCGAGGGACGGAAAATGTCGAAGGGAAAGCCCGGATGCTCCAAAATAAATATCAAATCGTTTTAACCTAAGATATAATAAAAATTATTATAAATATTTGATAGAATGAAGTGTTGATAATCATTTATTGTTGTGATTGACCGTTTGAATTAGGCTCAACCAGTTTATGAGCAGTTTACTTTTTATATGCATAGACTTGGTCGACAATAAATGGAGAACAATTAAATACGAACACCTTGTGATTAGGATTTCACAGCTTGACAATAAGGTGTTCAATAAAAATATTAGTTAAGCAGAAATTATAATAAAAGATGTTTATTATGATTTTGGAAATAAAAGGTATCTTATCTTTTGATTGAAATGATTTCTTTTGGAAAGTAATAGAAATATTTTAAGAATAAATATTTTTGAAGGGGTTATAAATGGTTTATAAAAGTGTTTTATAAACAAAGAGAAATTCAAAAACCTAGTGTATGAAAATGATTAGGTTTTTGGGAAATGAAAATACTATGATTGAAAGTATTTGTTAATATTAGTGAAAATAATGTATCGCATTGGGATATAAAATGACTTGTTATGTTACCAATGATTCAAGTAACCCATAACTAAAAAGTGGGCATATGTTTTTGGTATAATCTACTCTTGGAATAGAAGGATGTACTTACTATCGATTACATGAAGGCTGGGACCCAGTTGCCTTGTTATTGGGAAAAACCTTTTGATCTGGTTGCATATCTTTTGATATGCTTTTATTACAGTATTTGGGATTTCCAAATAAACTTTTCAAAAGTGATTTAATTTAAAATTCTAAAGTAAAGTATAATTTGATACAAAATATGTATGTATATTATTTCAAATGTTTTGACATTAAAGAAAAGAATTTGGTCCGAGGAGATTATTTTCGAAAAGAATTATATTTTAAAAGTAATAAAGTTAATTATATTTTTGAAAATCTAGAAGTGAGGATTAAGCTAAGTGGGTAGATTTTGGAATCTACATTTATATGATATATGCTATAGTTTGGTATTTACATAATTGTTGTACATCATAGGCTCCCATGGATTCATATTTATGGTCGGAGAATAACGTGGGCTTGATCTTGTATCTACTTAGGTACCTAGTTAGATAGGGGTACGTAGGCAGTCACAAGTAGTAGTGATGTAGCCAAAATAATAATATATACTTTTCCTGTTTATTGTTTGCTATTTATCGTGTGTTGTTATCTCTTTTCTGCTTACTATTTAATTTCACATTTGACATGTTTATTGAGTTTGCAAAAATGGTTACTACTGTCTGTCTCATCAGAGTTGTGCAGCATTAGATATTTGTATCTATATTTGGTATGCATTAAAGCGCATCTAGTAAACTAAATTGATTATTTTGATAACTTGTATGATTAAAATCGTATCTTATACATTAAATAGTGTTGAATACTTATCAAATCTTATATGTTAAAAAGGTAGTTTTCATTTGATGTTTTAGAACAGATGGATTTTTCGGCAATTTTGACTGGTCCGAAAATCTGGGTCGTTACAATTGGTATCGGAGCTTAGGTTAGGTGCCTAAGTAAATTTGTCTAGGTTAGTAAATCAACATAGAAATCTTAAAATAAAAATGCCTTTATTTGTTAAATAAAATGGATAGGATAAGGCACCATACGTCCGACCGAGGTATGTAACTGCCTTAATTTGATGTTTATTTTTAGGTGTACTTAATCGTTTAGTTTCATTATATTTTTCCATCCTTGGAATTTTGAGGACGAAATTCTTTTATGGAGGGAGTATGCAACGACCGATAATTTTACAACTTGCCTCCTTCTTTGATGAGGAGACAAAATCCAAATTGTTGCTTCTAAAGAATATGAAGGTCCATAAAAGGAGAAGGGGGAAATGGTAGGGAAGAAAAAGACTCGAGAAAAGCCAGCTAGAATCTAGAGATGCCACTATAACTTATGATAATAACATTACGAAGGATGCTAAGAAGAAGGTCACTTTCTTTATTAATCAAGCTCTCACTACTATTAAGTAAAAGTGTTATCAAGATGCTCTTTTCGTGGAATATAGAGACAATATTAGCAAATGTCCAGATTTGGATTTTTCTTCTTTTCCAAAGCTAAATGGAAGATTCAAGAAAAAGTTTGATCTTATACTGGGAAGAGTCGAGGGATCGTTTGAAGATGAATTCCCTGAAGAAGTGACTATCAATCCAAGGATGTTTTTATCTTTTGATGACCTCCTATTTGAAGGAGGTGGAGATTTAGACGAAGAGGAGCATGATAACGAAGATGATGATAACAACGATGGTAATGATGATGATAAGGATCATGACAATGATGATGACAATCAAGATGGTGGTGGTAGTAGTAAGGGTGCAGACAGACCAAGAGATGGGGGCAATGGATCAGGTGGTCACCACATAGACTCATCTGCCCATGACGCATATCTTTCTTATTTTCTCAATCCTTGAGTTGCTTCATGGAAAACTATTCCCCAAAAGAGGCGACTCCTCCCAGTCAATAACTGAGTAAAGTATGCCCATGACTGGGATCCTAATTAGAGGAGATTGAAATCCGTACTTAGTACTTTAAAGGAGATAACTCCTCCCAGTCACCACTTAGAAATGGCAGGATATGTACTATCGATTGAGATATGTACTTAGTAGTTTAAAGGAGATAACTCCAACTTAGAGGAAGAAATCAAAGAGAAGGATAAAGGAATCCAAGAGTTAAGAGAGAAAATGGATGCAATTAGTCATTCTAGACCATTTGTCCAGCGGATCAAACCTGATGCAGAAATTCCTAAATTATATCAATGAATAAATGACCTTAAGGTGGACTTGTTGAAAAGTCAAGTATCTTGTCAATCATTGGAGCTAATTGCAACTGGAGGCGAATCTAGACTTCCTACTCCTACTCCTAGGAGAATGATTAGATCCCGATCTTTAGCCGGCGAGAGGCATTCCCTTCTTTTTGATACCCTCCTCCAGGTCTAGACTATGGAGAAATTTCTAGATGGTGTCAAAGTGTTCAATATGAATGTTTTCAATCTTTGAAAGGAAAATGAGATGAGAAAGTATCATAATGTCTCAATGATTATCAAGGTTAAACCAAAGAAGTGAGTCGTGATAAAAATATTCAGAGTAAAGTTAAAACTTTCAAAAGAGCTAATAAGACACTTAATCGTGCACTGATGATTGAGATCATTTCTATTGATGATAGGACTTATCCAAAAGAAGTAAAAGAAGTTTAAAGAACTTCTAGATGTAGCAATCATCACATCACTAAACCATCTTAATAGGATTTGATTAGTCTTGTTTTGATATTTGCAACTTTTGAGTATAAAGTGTAAAAGTTGTAAATAAATTTGTACCTGAATGATTGACATGTTGATTGAACTTCATGTTTCTTTAATTACTTTTGCGTTGAATTATTTGAGACATGCTTCTTGTTTACAAAGCTTTAATTTGATGCAATTCATCATGTAGCCTTCGATTGAGTACTGATTGGCCTTCTTAATATAAACCCTATCATTAAAACCTATAATATATTATCGTCAAGAGATTAATAACTTATTTAATCAAAAATTTGGAACAATCCTTCCTTTTATAATTGGGAATTAGGAACAAAGATTCTTGTTATTAGAAACTTTGAATTCTGTTCTAGGAGGATTTAATAAGGCCTTTAATAAATCTAACCTTTGCCTTCATCACTTAGAGCTTTGGAGTTTGACACTTGTATTTTAGTTTAGAAGGAGCGTATATCTATAAATCTGTCTAATAATCATTGAAGATCATAAATCCTTGGCCATAATGTTATTTAAATAAGAGGTTAAAAAATTTTCTAGTAATAAATTTGAAGTGGAAGACCAGGAAATCACCAAGAAAATATATTTCTTGAATAGAAGACCAAAAAATGATCCAGTAGTTATATGATAATAACTTGAATCGAAGAATGAAAAACTATACATTCTCAAATAGTAGGAAACTAGACTTTTGAATAACAATAGAGATACTCGTTATTAGATATTTTGAATTATTTAAATTTCTGCTACTGCATGATAGATAGTTTTTAATCCTTCCTTTGAAAGTTGCCTCAACTTTGACTTGGTGCAGAACTAAATGTGTTTAACTGATCTTCCCCTAGAAGATTGCCCCAATCCTTTTTTGGGGCAGAGTTTTATTTACTTTTGTATTCAATTGATCTTCCTCTATAAGCTTGCTCTTACTTCTAATCGGGTAGAGATTTAGGCTTTGTCACTTCTCTTATTATCATCTTTAACTAACTAAACTTTGATCGAACTCCATATCACCATCTTAGGTGATGATTTAGGTTTTGGTCAGTGGTTTGGTTAGCTATCATGAGCAGAACCAAAATCTTACCCATCTTACTTTAGGAGGCGATCCGGTCAGATCATATAGGCGGAACCGAAGTGTGGTTTGGTGCTTTGGCTAGGCCATCATAGGTGGGACTAAAGCCTTACTCCATCCTCCCTCTAAAGGGCACTTCAGATAGGCCTTATAGGCAGGAATGAAGACTGTTCGATGCTCTATCCAAGCCATCATAGGCAAGACCCAAGGATTACTCCGTCCTCCCTTTAGAGGCGCTCTGGCCAAGCCACGTAGGCTAGATTGAAGGCTTACATTGCTTTGGCCAGAACAATTTAGACAGGACCAAAGGCTTACTCCGACCTTCCTCTAGAAGGTTCTTTAACCAGTCCATTGTGGGGCGATCAAAGACTTTATTTCTCCCTTTGCTAGCATCTTAGATAGTGATTTAGGATTTTCCTTTTATTTTACGAACCCTTTCTGTTAAGAATTTTACTTTATTCAGGATTTTCCTAAACTGGGGTTACAAACTCATTCAACATTCCCTTTCTTAGTAAATCTCCAATTATTCCCTTTAAGGCCCAACAATGATTGGACTCATAACCATTCACTTGATGATATTGGCAATAAGCACCTCTAAGATTCCTTTTATTTTTAGACTACTTCTTCTTTAAAGGCCAATAATTTAGTTTTCTCTTGGTTAGAAGATAGATATGTTCATAAGAAGTTGTGAGAGAATGTGTCCTAAAATTATCAGGACATAGTGCCTTTTGTTCTCATTTGACTTTGTGGCAACGGACTGGCATTTTAGCATCATCCATAAATTTTCTCTTTTGAATTTTGACTTGTGCGGGAGAATGATCAACTATTCTTTTACATTTCCAGCAAACTTATTGAAATCTCTTAATATTTCCTTTTCGAAGACTTTTCCCTTCGATTGTAATTATATGGCCTTCCTTATCTTCGAGAAATAACTATCAGTCATCGGGCTTTCTTTTCCTAAAGCAAAGATTGGGTTAGGCCCTATGTGGGATGGGTTCATACTCTACTTATCGAGATCATAACGAGCTAGTTATATCTTTTCTTTCATGATTTTTAGGACTAATATTCTTAACATTTGCTCTCCATGAAATCAAGGATCATAAGTGATTTGGTGATTTGGTCTAACCGCTTGAGGTTCAGAAGACCCTTATTTAGAAATAGTCATTATATAGTCTAATGGGCTATGCTGGATTTAAAAGGTTCTCTGTATCCCTTATGTGCAAGTAGGGAGAGCCCTTTATACGTGTGCCACGGAAAGTCAAATATAGGATATGCGGGGTGGCGGAGGATCGGGCCCTCTTTGTAATTCCAAAATGGTAACAAATTTTTTTGTTAAGCCTGAAATTTAAAGGATAAACAAAACTTGGTTGGGAATTGGTTAAAGAAGACTTACGGCCATTTATAGGAGTTTGTCTGCATCCCATGATAAACGAAAGTCATGTCGTATGTATAAGAGTCCAACATGAGTCAAAAGTCAAGCCTCTTTATTGATATGATATGCTCTGCAATTGTTAACTATACAATCCCTTATTTGCAAAAAGGTCATAAGATACAATAGGAACTAAAATCACCAAATTGATTTAGGGTTACAAACTTTAAAAATGTAAGAGAGAGAAGGGAATGAATAACCTCATTTACAATGCCATGGGATTTGTATTTATAGGGATTGGAGTTGGCAGCATGGCTGCTATATGGCATTTCGAGATGCCTGACATTCGGAATCATTCATCATGTTGATGGCATGCGGCATTCCCTCGTTCATTGATGATTTCTAGCAACCTTTAGTAGGTTGTTGACATGCGACGTCCTGCTTCACTGGTAATATATGATATTATCTTTGAGTCTGGATTATCTTTGACATCCATGTCATATTGATGACTTGCGACATCCTTTAGGATATGAAACCTTATTCATAATGCTGCTTTCGACATATTAATTTTGATGATCTATGATATCACATGATATTCATTTACCGAATTAATGACATGCGACAAGCTTCTGTGTACTGTTGGTATGCTGCAACCACCTTTATTTACATCTATAGAAGGCTACATTCTTCATAATCCTCGACATCCAATATCCCTAATGCATTATTCAGATTCGACATCATTTTTAATGTTGATAGCATGCGACATCCTTGGGTTTATAGCATACGAAACTTTCAACATCATGGTTTGTAGTAATAATAACTTCCTTAGTCGGCAATCTCATTTTGGGCCTGAAAATGAGAAGTTGGCTTCCATGTCAAAAGTGACTACAACTTCAATCAGGTAGCCTACTAAAGAGTCAAGTTGAAATGCTCAGAGGTATAAAATTGCATAAATTCTAGTTGACCTTTGAGTTCTTTTACCTTTTTCATCAAAGTCTCTCATTGAAGGAGGGTTAGTGATGCGTTGAATCGCCATAATAAAATATTTTTTAATTTTCTTTCCCTTATGTCTAATGACATTAAGGGAATATATGAAGTTAATTTGGGAAACTAAAGCATTCTCATAAGTTTTATCAGCACCATTCAATTGAGAAATCTTATAAGATAAGCCTTTTTGATTAGTTTTGAGCTTTTGAATTTTCAAAACGAACTCGTTCTTCTTACGCTTCAAAGATTCCGCATCAAATATGAGCTTAGAAAATACTTTGGTATACTTTATAACCCAATACTTTTTTATCTTTTGGTTGTGTTCGAATTTAAAAATCCCTCTTAGCCTAGCTAGCTCACCAGAAATGACTTTTAAGGCGAAGGTGCTAGAGGTGGAATGACAATACTACCATTACTTATCAAAAAATCTTGAGATGAAGGGGAAGCCCGTGAAGGAGCCATTTTTAGAAGTATTCACTAATATCAACATAGGGTGTCCTCTTTTTACCTTTAGCTTAAATAAGCTCATAAAATTGACATTCGTTAATCCAAGAATTTCATTTTCCTTAGAGGAGATTTTCTTCTCAAGTTCATTAACAGTCTTTCAAGAAGCTTTGAGGATGGACTTTAAGTGAATGTATTTCTTATACCACTTGTTAGGTTTTGCTTATTAGCTTAAGCTTTGTCAAATAGATGATAGACCCAAAATAGAATAGGATGAATGATTCTCCATGTCCATGACTAAACTAGTTGGATGCTATCAAGATTTTGGTGTGAGGTCGGGATCATCAAGAGATAAAGTCAATTGTTTATTCTAAATCGAAACATAAGTTAGAACAAACCCTTAGTAAAAAAAATCCAAAAAATCACTTTATTGATAGTTTGAAGTACAATTAACACCATCAAATTCATGCAAAATGGCGATAATAACAACATGTACATTTCTCCAGTAATCCTAGGATTGTGGAAGGACATCTTGAATTTTCAAATGAGACGAAGGGAAGTGGATAATGTGGTAGTAAAGGGGGCTCCAATGCTAGGTGGAGTATTAACCTAGGGGAAAACCCTATAATTCCATTCTTTACGGAGGGGACTAACCTCACTACAAAATAGCATTGCATAGTTAGTTTGCATCTCGTTAAAGTATTGATCTTTTTAGTCTTCCAAGAAATTATAGGGAATCATGAGCACATATAATGAAGGACATGAAGAAAAAAATATTTTAACAAACAAAAGCTTTCAATTAAGGAGAAATTCTCCATAAAAGTGATTTTTAACCTAACTAATTTACTTAAGAAATCTTCGATGATAGGCGATAAAGAAGAAACAATTACAACTCAGAAGTCTACACACCAATAACATAACAAAACCAAGAGTCAAAATATAAATTTTATATAAAATTTACTCCAACGTCAAAAAAGCACAAACTAATATTATAAAATAGGTGTCATGAAGGTTCATAAAGAATGGATTCCTTATAATATTCAAAGATAAATTTGTCCTTATTGAACTTAACCCTATCTGGGGAAAGTGAATTAATAGTCAAGGGTGCAGTGGAGACGTTAGGTAAATTCCAACACTCTCTAGGATGTGGATCTGATCCATGCTCATTAGGATACATCTTCCACCGTCATCTAATTATGACCCCGTAGTCATCGCCCAAAAAAAAAATCGATCAGTAGAAATCTGACACAAAATAAATAAAGGCACTACATTAGTTTGGCTCTATCTTCAATAAGCATCCAAAAGAGGATAGTTAGCTCTTCATTCTCTTTATGGTAATAGGATTTTCATAGTAAGGTTTGTGAATCGCTTAACCCTAACGTCTTCTAAGCACTTAGAATGTTTTAGAAGTTTCGTTTATTTATCATTTGACCCATTCAAATCCCCGCATAGTATGTCCTCTTCTATGTGGAGTCTTAAAATTTCATCTTTATTTTATCTTGTAAGACCTAAAAATAATTTCTATTTTCCTTCCTATATTGGTAATTAAAAAAAAGTTCTTAAGACTCTATAGAGATAATTAAGAATAAGAAAATAAGACATAAAGAGTAATTTGCCCTAGCAGGAATTGTCAGGGATCTTGGCTTGGAGGATTGAACTTGTTGGATATCATAGAACGACCGATAAACTTGCCTGGGTCTGACAAAATAGGTGCAACACCTCGTAATTTTAGTGATAATTAACTAAAAATAAATTAACTAATAATTAGTAATGTCGAAAATAGAATTATTATAAATGTCAGAATTTGACTATGAAACTTGCACTATTTGGTTTATGGTGATTTTCATATCAATCTTTGTATATAAAGTTTTTGAATCGAAGTTCAAACAGAAATTTATTAACATTTTAATTTTTCGAATTGGTAATAATTATATATCTAATTAAGGTAATAAAAATAATTAACTAACGTTAATTACTGTCAGTTAGAGTTATGTAATGACCCGCAATTATCACTTCGATAAATTATATTTATATTCAAAATATTTACATATGGGTTTAAAAGCAAGAAATAATCACATTTTAAGTGGGGAATAATAATAGTTATTTTTTTTGCGAAAAATATTTGCAGAAAAATTAACGAGGTAAAATATTGATAATTTGTAAATATCGTCCTAGGTAAAACATCGATAAAACTGCCAGAAATCGTTTTATCAATAAACTGCTTTTAAATAATAATAATCATGTATAACTCTAGATACATACATAAATATATGTATTCAAATAAGATTGTGAAATAAACTATTTTATTTTATTTTTGGAAAATAAAATGTATTTATTACATATACAATTGATATCATCGATTTTATATATTTCTTCGAAAATTCAAGTTAAGTTTAAATTTTAAGTAAATGGATTTTTATTTACAAATAAACTTATTTTAATTATTTGATAATGATGGTAAATCATTTTTAAATTTTTTTGTCAAAATAGATAATTCGTAGAAATATAGATATAATGTGACCGTAGAACGTTTTTCAGAATTTTAACTTTTCGACACCACAAATTTGTCGAGAATTTTGTTCGCCTTTATGCACTATATAAACACATATATAGAAGATAATTAACCATATAATAGTACACTTAATAATATATTGCCTTATGTTAATTATGTTAAGGAAGTGATGTGACAAGTCAAGGTTTTAAAAATAATAATTTATATGTTTAAGCATATATCATTACCTCTTGTCATTTCTTAGCCTTATCATCATTATCCATCATTACCAAGAGGATGTGACTAGAGATGGGGGATGTGACATATGAGGGGAAGGAATGTGGTGATGTGACTTGTCAAAATAATGACACGTTAGGATATTTTAATCTAAGTTAGTTTGGTAATTTTCCTACTTTCTTTCAATACACATTCAATTCGTCATATTTTCATTTACTTCTCTGTTTCCATTTTCCAAAATCTTTCTTCATGTTTTATGACTTATTATGTTAGTTTAAGTTGTCTTTTAAACTCAAAAATTTTAAATTGTTTTAAAGATATAAACATGTTTATAAACTCTTTCTTTTCTATCTTTCCTCTACTTTATTCGGCCATAACTTCTTCTATTTTACACTAAATCAAGATTTTTCACGTTTTGAAAATCGTACAAAATTTCAATAGTTATAGCTTTCTTTTTTTATCACTTTTTTTAATTCAAGCTTTGGTTTGTCAAAATCTAATTTTTTACTGTGTATTCTTAGACTTAGAAATTCAGATCCGAAAATTGCCCTCCTTCTTTTGACCATATCTACCTCCAACATAGTCTGATTTGAGTGATTCCTTTTTTAATTTATAGAGAAAAGAATTTTCTAAAACTTTTCTTCTGATCTCTTTTTCAAAATCTACGAGTAATATGTCCAAAATCACGTGTAATATGACACATTTTTTGGGAAAATTTTTGTGCATCTGAGGCATTTCACGTTTCAAAGATTTTCGGTGAGTAAAACTATCTTATTTTTAGAAAGAACTAACTTTATTTTCATAGATTATATGTTGTGGAAATATATAGTTCATATTGTTAAAATATCATGCTATGATAATGATATATATTAGTGATTTGTGGTTAGCATAGTTTAGATGTTAAATATTGTCTTTGGATGTTAAGCATCATGTTTGGATGTATAAAGTGGTATGTTAGGTTGTAAGAATTCAATTTGGTGTATGGTATGTTTATGGTATGGTTGTGATCAAAACTAGTTTTATGTTTTGTAAGAATTCCAAAATTTTCACCTTCATATGTTGCGATGGACGTGAGCTCCGATTTGGAATCAATACTAAGTTTTCTAGTTTTAAAATTTTGGACATGTTTTCAAAAATTTTATCCTTGTTTTTAAGTTTCTAGAACTTTAAAAGTTAGGTTTCCAAACTTTTAATTGCAAGGAATAAGCAAATTATTTTGCTTAAAGGTAAGTTTAAGCGAACTGTGCTCATAGCGGTAGCGCAATGGACGCAGTTCGACAAAATGATCGATTTTCGTTTAAAAATGTCTTCTTTTGGAATGTTTGGCAAAAGTTTTCCAAACTTGATTAGTCGCATAAAAAAGTTACTTTAGATTATTTATTTATTTAAAAATAATTAAAGGTAATTAGCAGTTAATTAGTAATTAAGTGATTGGGGTTAAGTAACACTTAAGAAGATAAATGATTAATTAGTGATTAATAAAAAATTAATTACTGGTTTATGAAGTTAAGAAATAATTAAGTTAGTTTGGTTAATTAATTATTATTTAATTAAATGATTATTTAATTGACTTTTAATCAATTATGATTTAACTAATAATGAACTGTTTGAACCTTAACTAAAATACATTAGAAAGTTAATTAGGACTTAACCAAGTTCATTAAGTTAATTAAAGTTTAATTATGAATTAATTTTGATTTAGTTAAAATATAATTAGGGTTTAAGCTAATTGAGTATACTTTAATCTTTTCAAAGCTATTTTTGAACTTAATCGGTTATGTTTTAAATCAGTTTTCTTTTTATGGTTAATTGATTTCAAATCAAAGCAACTCTTGTCTAGACTATTAAGTAGACAAATTAATTGAAGTAGTGACTATAAAACATTGACACATTTTATGGGAAGTAAGTTGACTTGTTTTTAGCACAAATTCTGAGTATCGGTAACATGATAGGCACAACGAAGTTAATTTCAATAAGTGGGTCATGATAACTTAAGCATATAGATATACTTCTATATGTACATTTTTCACTTGATTATGTATTTACTTATACTTATAACCTGGACATCTATCTATGATTGATTATATGTTATGTGTGAATCCCATACATATCTAATGTTTGGCAGTATCTATGATATAACTTAGATAAGTTAAACCCAAATTTAATGTTCCAATGTAGTCGTTAAGCCTCTATTTGGTTTTGTAAAGTAAATATTTCATTTGTTTTGGAATGATCTTCAAAGTTATTCTATTTTGAACAAGATATTTGAAGAATGATTTGACAATTGGTTTGAGAAGTTTTATAAATGATTTTGGGTATTCATAAAAGGAGTTTTAGAAACAGATTTGAATGTTCATTAAAAGATTTTATAAATGGATTTGAATGTCTATAAAAGGAATTTTTATACAAGGTATGAAAGTTTATAAAGAAGTTATATAACCAGGTTTGAATATTATAAAGAGTTCATAAATGAGTATGGAAGTTGATAAATGTTTGTAAACGTGTTTAGGTTTAAGCAAAGAGGATTTCATTAATAAAGAAAATTTATAAAAGATTTATTTATGATAAATAAAATGCGAATTTATGGTTTGGGTTTCTCAAGGCAGACTTTTTAAAAATGGTGGTATGGGATATCCTTTCCACAATCAACACCAAAGGAATAGTGCTTAGAGTTATCCTTTTCTCCAATTTAAATAATGTAGTTCAATCTTTTTAAAGATTTGGTAATGGGAAATCTTACAAATTTTTTGTGAATATACTTATGTAAAGGAGATAAGTATATGAATGTTGATAAATATTTGGGAAAAGAGATTTAATAAACGAAAATGGTTTTGATGCTTAGTGATTTCTTTGGGTAATTAAATCTCTAGATGTTATTATTGTTATTTGATATTCAAATAACCGACTATCAAATTTGGCCTAATTTGACTTAGGAAGTTTTAATGTAAATTCCAGTTCCCATATGAGCATTCCAATACTTAATTCTAAAAGAACTGGGAATGAGTCAATCGAAAATTATCCGTTGTTTGTACGGAGAGACCGGGATTGGATTTATATATCCGAAACCACTCCACCCCAACACGTAAGTTCGTGTGGAAGACATTTTGATGATGATTGTAGATGGTGCTCTTTAAAGTGCAAGGGCTACTACTACTAATCCTAAGGGTGATTCCAACATGGATGTAGTAGAGTTAGTGCCTTCGGTTTCATTCAGACCCAGAACGAACTTGTATGGATGATTCTGGCATTACATTGATGCCTGGAGGGCAGTGTTAGTATTACAAGATGGATTGCAATTCAAAAAGGTAAAACGTAACCTAAGCCCTCATCAATCGAGAATGACTAAAACAAGGGATATGCAGCAGGGCTATGTGGGTCGCCCCTATTAGGGTATATCATCACCCTTCTAGATATACACACTATCATCAATGAATTCGTGTAAGTGGAGCGCTCGGTTAAAGGTTGCAAAGCAATCGGAGTGATGACATATTTGATACTATCCAGCAAGGGGTAGGCCGATCCTGTGATGACAGAGGTCGTTAGGTACGACCTTGGTACATTTTTCTAGAGGTGTACTATGCCAAGCGGTACCTTAGTAGCCCAGTCATTAGTTGGAATCCATTCTCCAATACATGCCTTACATATTTGATTGTATAACATAGTATGTTGGAATGTGAGATGCAAGCATTTCAGCTAATTTACCTATTTATTTTAAACCTTGACACTATGATAATATCATTGGATTTTAATATAAAATGTTTTGATTATCGTAATGTAAAATCTCATCCGTTTTTATGTGAGATGTGGTCTTACGATATACCCTTTGTTTGAAAGGTTTTCAAGTGTAGAATTCATTTTTCTTGTTACTCGTTATCGAGTTTTACTCATGCTGGTTTACCAGACCGACCAAGGCATTATTCTACATAATGCTCTGGTCAGACCGAGCATGTTTTTCCTAGGTTTGGCTAGATACTTTGGAGCTAGAGAGGAGCTGGATGGTTAAAACATATTCACGCATATTTTACTTCTGCTGTATTATAGAGTTTATATGTTTGTCAATGTAAGGATAGGTTTCTATAACTGTCCAAATTTAGGATAAGTCTAGTGCACACTGATGTTGTATATATTAATAAAGATGTTTTCTTTTTGTAAAGATCATTGTTGTACTATACATTATCCGCTGCATTGTGATTTTCTATATTGTTTAGTTCTCTTCTATCTTCTACCTTCTTCTTTCATCCAGACAAATTGGTATTTTCGGCACTTGAATGTTCGGCATGTTATACAGTGGACATATAGGTGTTAATTTTCGAGGGTCGAAAATTCGGTTCGTTACATTTGGTATCAAAACTGAAGGTTAAGCGAGAACTTGGCCCTGGTAGGGTTTACTCATTTGAGATTCGATAAGTGAGACCCTAGAATGAACCTAAGTGTATTATAAATGTGAGCGCATATTTGTTAGTGAGGAAAAATGTTTTATATTGTGTTGTTGATCTGTTGAGTGGCTTAAGAATTTTGGTCGACGCATTTGGCCAACTTTATCGATGAGGATTTCCTAAAAACTTGGATAAGTCCAATTGACATAATATTGCTTTAAAATTGGTAAATGAAATAATTATACCTAGGATATATTTTATATATAAAAGATAATGGTTTCCAAAAGTCTATATAGTGGTCGATGAGATGTAGGGTTAAAATTGAATTTAAAATAAAATTTGTTTAGCAAAAAGAAAATCTTTAGATGACCTATAAAAATGAAAAGGATTCTGAGAATATTAAATCTAGGTGGCATTGTTAAATATTTAAATGACTTTGAAAATGTTGTAGTAATTGTACTTAAAAGATATTTTAAGATACAAATATTTTGAAAAGGATTTGAAAGTAAAGTTTTCTTTGGACAGTTCAGGAAGGAGTTTCTATCTGTTTTGTGATAATCGGAATAATCTTCTAAGTGACAATCGAATGTTTTCTTAGGCAGATATGATAGTGCACTTAGTGAATTATCCTCTTTGTCTTTGTACAATCGAAACGAGTTCGAATCCGAATGAATTCAAAGCTAGTGGATGATTTTATTAAAGAACTATTTATCTATAAATAATATTGTTTCAAAAGGGAACTTGTGAAGAAAGAAACATTTTTATGATTAACTAGTTCGAGTGTCTTGGAAATAACTAAAAATGGGTAAGAGATTTCGGATGGTATACACTTCTCTTGGGTATTTCCCTACTTGGTAAAAGGGATATATAATACTATTTAGTAGCGTCCGGTTCCTTAATATCATTTTTGAGTTATTCGAGCTATATATTATGTGTTTAGAAGGGTTAAATATAAAGTGTCATTTCAAAAGGATTTTGAATTAAAACCAAGATATTGTATTCTCGAATCCTTAAAAGAGTAGATTTTTCAAAATAAAAGATGTCTTGATTAAGAGAGAGTTAATAAATAAAGTTTTAAGTTTGTTGAACATCCTAGGTTAAGTAAAACCAATTTAAGATTTGAAATTGTATATACTCTTTTGGATATAGAAGAGTATCATAATAAAATGAATTTGAGTTATAGAATGTTAATAAACTTAATTAATGTTCTTAAGTAAGATGGTGATTCTTTAAAAAGGTAATTATAATCTTAGGAAGTAGGAACCAATGGGATTAACACTTAGGTTGTACGTAGATCAGTTCTCTTTTTCACATAGTTCTCGATCTAAGATTCGAGTACATGACTCGAGGTGTTTCACATAGGGATTAATCGCTTGATTTTTTACGGCTAGCGTTGGTGAGGGTGCTTATGTAGAACCAAAGGTTTCTTATCATAGTTTATGGCTATGGAAGGGAATAAAGGTTTCTAATTAAGATGCCTGATCAAAGTCCACGGTAGGAAGTCGAGTGAGCGATACTAGTTGGAAGGAAAGTTATATGTTTAAGTGAGTGATCGAACTAGATTTTTACATAGGAATGATCTATGTACATCATATGGATTGATGAATAGTTTTAAGTATTTCTGGGAATAGGTTATGGTATAATTTCGGGAACGAAATTCTTTTAAGGAGGAAGAACGTAATGACCTGCAAATTTAACACTTGGATAAATTATATTTATTACTAAAATATTTAGATATGGATTTGAAAGTAAGAAATAATCATGTTTTAGTGGTGAATAATAATAGTTATTTTGTTGGGGAAAAATATTTGTGGACAAATTACCGAGTAAAATATTGATAATTTGTAAATATCGCTCTAGATAAAATATCGATAAACAGCTGGAAATTGTTTTATCAATAATTTTTTTTTTTAAACAATAAGAATCATGGATAGCTCTGGATACATAAATAAATATATGTATTCAAAAAATTATGAAATAAACTAATTTATTTTATTTTTTAGAGAATAAAATGTATTTATGACTTTGACGGTTGATATCATCGGTTTTATATATTTCTTCGAAAATTCAAGTTAAGTTTAGATATTAAATAAATGGGTTTTTATCTATAAATAAACCAATTTTCATGAATTAATAACCATTGTAAAATCATTTTTAAAATTTTTTTACCAACATAGATAGTTCGTAGAAAAATAGAAAGTATGACCGGAGAACGTTTTTCGAAATTTCGACTTTTCGACACCGAAAAGTTTTCGGGATTGTTGTCCACCTTTATGCACTAGATAAACACATATATTGTAGATAATTAACCATATAATAATACACTTGATAATATATTATCTTATGTTAATTTTGTTTAGGAAGTGATGTGATAAGTCATGGTTTTAAAAATAATATATATATATATATATACATATATATATATATAAGTTATATCATTATCTCTTATCATATCTTAGCCTTATCATCATTATCCATCATGACCTAGAGGATGTGACTAGAGAGGAGGGGATGTGACATATGAGGGGAAAAGGTGGTGAAGTAACTTGTCAAAATAATGACATGTTTGAATATTTTAATCTAAAGTTTGTTTGGTAATTTTCCTACTTTCTTTCATCTATAAATACACATCCCTTTCACCATATTTTCAGTTACTTCTCCATTTCCATTTCCCTAAAGCTTTCTTCATGTTTCATGACTTCTTATGTTAGTTTTAGTTTTTTTTTTAAATTAAAAGTTTTAAATTGTTTTAAAGATGCAAATTTGTTTTTAAACTCTTTCTTCTACATTTTTTCTCCACTTTATTTGGCCATAACTTCCTATATTTTACACCAAATTATGATTTTCTATTTTCTAACCGTAAAAAATTTCAGTAGCTACAACATTCTTTTTTATCATTTTCTCTAATTTCAAGCTTAGGTTTGTCAAAATCTCGTTTCTTTATAGTGTACTTTAAACTCAGAAATTGAGGTCCAAAAATAGCCCTCATTCTTTTAACCATGTCTACCTCAAACATAATCTTATTTGAGTGATTCCCTTTTTTAATTTGTAGAGAAAATAATTTTCTAAAACTTTTCCTTTGATCACTTTTCCAAAATCTGAGAGTAGTATGTCCAAAAATCACGTGGAAGATGACATATTTTAGATATGATTTTTGTACATCTAAGGCATTTCAGATTTCAAAGATTTTCAGTAAGGAAAAGTATCTCATTTTTTGAAAGAAATAACTTTATTTCCATAGATTATGTATTGTGAAAATCCATAGTTCATGTTGTTAAAATATCATGCTATGGTAGTGATATACGTTAGCGGTTTGTGGTTAGCATAGTTTGGATGTTAAATATTGTGTTTGGATGTTAAGCATTTTGTTTATATATTTAAAGTGGTATGTTTGGTTGTAAGAATGTGATATTGGTGTATGCTATGTTTATGGTATGGTTGTGATCAAAACTAGTTGTATGTTGTTTAAGAATTACAAAGTTTTCACCTGTTTGTACCAAAATTGGGCACAACACTCTTCGGATGTGTTTTAAAAGATAAAGTGAAGAAAATAAATGGAAAATGAGGCAGATCTAACAAATACACAAATAATAAGAAAGAAAATCGCACAGAAACACATGAATTTAAAGTGGTTCGGCGTATGGCCTACGTCAACTATGAAATGATCGACTTTTATTAACTTTAGCTTGCTGGTTACAACGAATCACAATAGTAAAACTTGAGTACAACAGTGATTTTAGGAGAGTCTGGACGTAGAAGATCCAAAAGTCCCATTTTCTGTATGTCCTGGGCTGCTATTTATAGGGGTAGGCTGCAAATTTCTTGCACAGATCTCGAAAGACCTCTTCTCTCACGTGGTGGGCCTACATGATCGATCCCATGCCATTTGCACTCGATTCGTGATCGATACAAACGAACTTCATATCGATCAATATTTTGTCCAATCGAGTCGAGATCGATCATGAACATTCTTTTGGTTGTATGCAAGTTCCTGTGAAAATTTGGTAGCATATGGACTTGTAGATTTTGAGTTATCATCGATGCAAGTTTCGATTTGCTGAAGGCTACTGAATTCGCATCGATCTTGTTCGTATCGATGTTTCGACATGTGACATCTGATGACATGGCGCTTGCTTTTAGGATCGATCAACTTTTCATGCTAAGTGACTGAGTCTTTCATATGGGTGCATCTTGTTCGTATCGATCTAGTTTAGCCTTGTTCATATCCATTATCGCTGCTCCATTTCACACCAATCAACATAAATGCCATTCGTATCAATCCATTTTGTGTTATTCGAATCGATCACTGGCTGATCAGTAAGAGTGCAATACTTTAAAGGATCGATATGAAGTAACGATCTTTTTACAGTTTTGATGGATACGATTTAAATGTTGGTTGATCGATGCGAACAAGCCGAAGATGATGGATGTGCAACAATCCGAGGATGGATGGATATGAAGTGCACGGTTCTGGATGGATGCGAACGAGAGCGATGCGAAGGGAGTGAAATGATGGATACAAATGAATTGACTTCCTTGGCTTGCATCGATCATATCTTGAGCATATAAAACTCGGATTGACTTGAAATTTGAAATGACGGCTTTCGTGCCTCTACTTGTCGTGTCATGTTAATTGTAGCACAATCCGAACTTGGGCAAAATTCACAAGTATCCGTAGAAAACCTGCATATACCGTTTTTCATGATGAACTGTCTTTGGGTCTCGGTCAATTTCTTGGTGTCACAGCCTTGCAAAATGGCGGGATAACATTTGCTCCCCAAAGTACGTCTTGTGAGAACATGACGTGCTTTGAAAAGTTGCAATCTTCATCCTGAACAGTTTTATCTGACTTGTTTGAACGGTTGTTGTCTTCTCATCGAAAGATGTGACTTTTGATTGATCTTTAGAAATATAAATAATGAACCGTTGACTGCTAATTGTTATACCATGTACTGTTGTAAATGAGTGTTGCATGATAGTAATCTATTGTTCTTTGTTGTAGTTGTCACCAGGTAAGCATTCAATTCCTGAGAATTTTAAAAATTGAATATCAGTCCGACATACATGCACATATGTTAGCTTGACTCTTGTTCACGTTTGCACGTTCACAGGTTGTTGTCAAGTTTTTATTGAGTTTCATGTTGATCCTCTCCAGAACCAACGTGAAGTTCGAATTGTAATAATGCTAGATGGTTGTTGTAGTGTTTTTCTTCGTATCAATCCTTTCCTAGATCGAATTTAAATGTCTGAATGTACGCTTCGTATCGATGGCTATCAATACGAACATGATGGTTTCTTTAGGACACTTTGTATTGATGGTTACGAAGCTTTTATGGTGTTTGAATAGATGGACATGAATCTGAAACTTCGCATTGATGGAGTTGAATAGTTCAAGTACAATCTTGCTTCAATTTTCTTATCGATATACAAATGGGTACGAACTGGCCGGATATAATTGTGTGATGGATATGAAGCTTCGCCTTCGTATCGAGGAAGGTAACTAGTCTTTTTGGTTCAAAAACCGGGATATGAAGCGTCCTTTTTTGCTTGGCTACGAACCTATATAAAAGGATTCTGGACATAGTCGAATTTACCACTTGTGTCCATTCTCTTATCTTCTTTCAAATCGATCGAAAACTCGGGAAGAAAGAACTTCCTTAATCCCCACATCATTATAATTCTCTAACCCTCCGTGAATACAACTTAATTTAGTCTACGAATTCATGTTTGAAAATGATGAGACTCGAGATTCAACACCATTCCATTTGTATTCATGGCAGAGTTTGACAAAGAGGAGGTCGAAGATGGTCGGGGAAGGAGGAGATGGTTTCTATGTTGCTTGATTTGACTGGAGAAGATGAAGTGTAGATGCATACGTAGCCACTCGTATGGATCCTGGATCAAGCGATGCAATTCGTATCGTCCTGGATACAATAGAACTTCGCATCGAGCGACCGAAGCGTTTCGTATCGGTAGGAGGGCTTTCGTATCGATCAACTAATGATGGCCTTCGTATAAATCCATAGCTATCGATATGAAGTTCAAGGTCCAGTGATCGATATGAATCAAATGGGATTTCATGCCGATATGAAATGACTTCCTGGCGATTGATACAAAGTATCGTTCCATGACCGATACAAATCATGCTTCCTTTGATGGATGCGAACTGTACTCTTGGTGATCGATACGAATGGTGTTTCTAGTGATCGATCCAGGTCCAAACTTTGATGGATATGAAATCTCTACACACTTGAATATTTGATTCCGACGAGCTTCTACCCTGCATAACTGGACTTAACCGTTTCGCCGCATATTTGACCGCCTTTCGAAGCTCGTCGATGGAATTGTGACTTGAGAAACTTAATAAACTTTTACTCAGATCGGTCTCTAAAGTCAGGATGTCATGGTAATGATGGTCAGCAATGACGGTCCCTTCAGTTTAATTTCAAAGTCTCATCGTTTGAACATTCCTTAATTTTTGTAGAATTTCTGTAGTATTACGTAGCACTGCACCATACAACACATTCATGCACCTCACATTGGAGAATACACGGGCTTATTATCATCTAACGATGGTTTTCAGTGAGTTGATTAGTTATGGAATCTACAAGTTCTCAGCAGCAGGAAACTCAGAGTTCGTCTTCTTCGATAATAGAAAAGCCGGCTATTGCAGCCAAAGTAATAGGTCTAGCTTCGGATGAGCTTCCAGGAGAAACTTTTATTACGAATCAATAGGATTCTATGCCATCCAACATCTTTGACGATATGTTGGGGCGAATATGCTTAGGGCACGGTCTATCATTAGATGACGTTTTGCTACCCAGACCAAATGACAGGCCACACGCTCTACCAGAAGGATTCACGGCCTTTAACCAACACTCGCGCACAGTCGGAACACTTCCTCCATTCAACTAGTATATTCGAGAAGTGTTAGCTTTCTTTGGAATCGCCCCGTCGCAATTACATCCTAGTGGATATGCACTATTGAACTATCTATTCATTGTATTCATGGAGCATCTTTTTCGATCCCCGACCCCGGAAGAAATCCGATACTTTTTTAATGCTAAGAGTCAGGGAGACAATCCTTCGTTCACATTTCTAGAGGTAGTCAGGAATTGCCAGGTGGTGCTGGCATCCTGGACCAGACTTAGCTACTTTAAGTCAGAGTGGTTCTATGTCCGATGCCCTTCAGGATTTGCCAGTCGGTAGTTAGTCAGACTTCAGTGCTGCAACTTTTCCAGTAGTTAACAAAATAGTCATAACTGACATTGAATCTAATATCTTCTTTCCATTATAGCCGCAATTCCGTGACCCGAAGGTGCCCGAGAAAGATGAGAGACATGGACTCGGTGCTCACAGATAGAAATTTAAGGATTGTCGGGTAAATAGATCGAAATCAAAGCATGGGACTAGAGGAATCGCTTAGGGCAGCCCCGGTGAGATGAGCTAAACATAGAATGCTCGGGATCGTAATTGCTGAGGAGGGCGTTGAAGAGAACATGCCTACTGACGACGAACCCGTAGCCGGGCCTTCTGGTAGTTTTCAGGACTTAGAGAGAAGGAAGAAAGGCAAGGCAGTAGCATATAAGCGTCACAAGTCCATGAGATGGAAATTCATGATTGTGTCTTTGTCAGTCTCTGGTGTTAGAATCTCAGAGGCCTCTTCCTCTAAAATAGAGAATCCCTTTGTAGGGCTTGCCGACATTCCAATTCCGGACTATGTGTCACTCCAACACGACACCGGATTGGAAGGGCTTCAAAGTGCTCTAGATTTAACCGATTCTCTTCCCACATGTGTGGCCGACATTACCGGTTGGTCGAGAGGTTGCACATAGGTATATACAGTCCATGGCACTTCACGATTTCCAATCTTAAGTTGTTTGTTTCTGGAGATTACTGATTCTACTTTTCTTTTACTTTACAGATGTGATGACTAGACGAGAATCCATGTTGGGAAGCATTCGCTCAACACGTCAGTCATCTAATTCATAATATGAGTCTCGCGAAGAGAGGCTGATAGAGACCGCGATCGCAGTTATCCCAGCCAAGAACGTTACGAGAGGGATAGAGATAGAGAATACAGATATCGGTCCCGATCACGCTTTCCACCTCCTTGAGCTCCAACACAACCCTCCGATCATGATAGACAACCATTAGAGCCTCCACGTCAAAAACCATCTTCTCAAGCTCCCAAGCCCGATCTACAACATCGTAGAATCAAAGTCGAAACTACCATTGTCATAGAATAGGCTACTACCGAGCCTACTGGAGAAGGAGTAATCAAAATTGCCTAGTAGAGAAAAGATTTTCCGAACATTTGTCTTGACGGCTTTATCTTCCCTCCACACTTAAAGAAAATTCCAGCTGAGGCGGAACAAATGATACATGACTATATCCATGATGTTTATACCCAATACAAGGAGTGGATGAAAACCACGGATAAAACATCGACGGTGGCTTTTGAGCGAGCAAGAGCAATTGAGAAGTTAGAAACCGACCTCGTCCAAAAGGACCGTATAATTCTAGTGCTAAACAACAAAGCTGAATCTTCCTATAAATATGAAATAGAGGCCACCAAGAAAGCTAACGAGGCCAATCAGTCCATGGAGAGGATGCGACAAACGCATTTCACATTGGTTGAGGAGATGGGTCACCAGAATACCGCAATTACAGTTGAAAGGGACGCTGCATTGAAGGAACTTAACAAGCTTAAAGCCAAATTCTCTGGAATCATAAAAGAAAAGGATGATGCGAATAAAGCAGCTCAGGAGTGTGCGAACAAGCTATAGCGCTCCGGGTTAAAGGGATGCAGCAGCACTTAAAGTTTGGGAGGCTGAGGCCAGGGCAGTTGATGAAGTTAAGATGGCAGAGGTCATACTAGAAACCGATATTGAAGACCATTTGATCACATACAATGTCAATGTTCTGAAGCATACAAATCTAGCCTGGCTCGATAATTATCCAGCGCACCTGTACAACGCTTGGGGCCGATTAGTAGAAGATGAAAACACCAAACAACAGGCTGAATCGATTGATGAACTTGAGCTCGAGAACCGGGTGTTGATTGAAAGGAAAGTTCTCCATGATACCACGATTGCATTTGAAAAGGAGAGACTTGGCACTCAAGGCTCGGAGGCTGGAGAAAGTTCTGGTGTTAAGCATCATGACGTAAGTCCTGAAACTCTCATGCCGACCCAGCCTAAAACTACATCTGCGGTTGATCCCTAGTCTATCCCTACATACAATCCCGATTAACCGCAGTTGTCTTCAGTCCAAGAGCAAGTATCTGAAGCTACTTCGCCAGCCGCAAGTCAAACTGAGGAAGGTACTCTGAACATTTCCTACGCCTGCTCAAAATCAAAAGTGTAAATTGAAATGATTATTAACATTTTTCCATTTGTCACTCTATAGTGATTGGAGTAACATCTGCTATGCCTCCATCTACGTAGGAGTTGCATCACAAGCAGGAGGCTGTCATTACGGAAGCGACAATGGTAGCGGCTACTGCATCTATGGATAGGGTACAAAGGATTACACTTACCTTCAATGAACATATGATGGAGGAATTTCTCGGTCATTACAGTGACTCCTTTGTTGACCTATCGTTTGTCATGAGTGGAAGCGCACCTACGATCAGCACCTCAGGCCCAACTAATAATGCTCCCGGTGAGGCTCGGACAATTCACAAAGAGGAAATAATAGCCAAAATTAATGCCGAAATGGAAGCAGCTACCCGTGCTAGTAGCTTTGGAGGTTTAATGGGGCTTTGGTCCTGCCCCGTTACGAATGATTTCTCCTGGTGGTACGGTCATCGACACTAGTGTGCCTCTCCCGCCTCCTACTATTGATCCTGTCCCTCCGACTCGCCATCAAGAAATGTTTAAATACATGTGAGTTGGGAGGAGGGAGTTGATATAATGCACCTAACTAGAGACCAGCCGCCAAAAGGCAAGGGCTCAAAGAGGAAGCCAAGTGGCAGCTCCAGCGGGTCAGCACCGAAGAAGAAGCCAAGAAAAAAGAAAGAATTAACATGTCTTTTCGGCTCATTTTTGGTAGATGGATAGGAATCTATTTTTGCTTTCTTTTTGCATGTCGTGTACAGATGCAGGCCCGGCCCCTTCTAGCAGAACTTTTGGTATAGTTTTGTACTTCACCTTTTTCTTCCAAAGAATGATTGAAATAAAATTTCATTTTTCCCTCTAGCTCAATTTGTGTTCATTTGCTTAAGTGCTCTAGTGTTAAAACTTCAATTCATTGTACTTATGAAATTTTAGTCTCCGAACCCAGCCCAAGTTTTGTCGCTAAGTTCCAAAGTCACTACTTCGGGTCGTGATCGAGTGTTAGGTTGAATTTCGATACTGCACTGTCTCAATTAGTGACTGGTACTTAAATTCTAGCTTTAGATTCAGGGATACATTTGAGAGAACGGTCAGCAATCGTTGTTTGCCTTTAACACATCGACCTCAATCTTTATGAAACAAAGATAAAACACGGTGAATTCGGGTAGTCGAACCATACTGGCTCACCAATTGGTGATCGCATCCACACTCTCGGGATTTCACTTGTTCGTCGGCCGTCGATTATGCCCGCTTAAGTTTTAGCTATACGTCCACGCTCCAGGGACTTAAGTTATTTTCATGAGCTGTCAGTCATGCCCGTTTAATATTTATAATTACGTCTGCACTCTAGGGACTTTAGATTGATTTGTGCGCAGTCAGTCACACCTGATTTATGTTTATACGCTGGCCGTACCCTGGGGACTCAGAGTTGTCTTATGGATAATCGATTTTCATCCGGTTTGTGTCTACACTCCAATCCACTCTTTGAGGATTTAGGGTTAGTCGATGTTCATACTCCAATCCATGCTTCGAGGACTTAGAGGTAATTAATGTCAATACTCTGGTTCACACTCCGGGAATCCGAAGTTAGTTGACGTTTGTACTCCAGTTCGCACTCCGGTAATCTGGAGTTGGTTGATGTTGACACTCCGTTACGCACTACGGGAATCCGGAGTTAGTTGACATTTATACTCCAGTTTGCACTTCGGGAATCTAGAGTTGGCCGACAGATGGTTAGTCACATCTGTTTATGCTTTAGGATATTGTTCGCACTTCAGGAACGACGGATTTATTAGGATCATGGATGGTCGACTCACATCCACCCTAAGTTAACAAGCGAGGTCATTAGATGGATGGGTCCATCCTCCTCGAACTTGGTTTGAATGCGGGAGAAGCCGTTGGGTGGATGGATCCACCCTCTTCGAGACCATATTTGTAAGTTTATACTCCAATCCGTATTCTGGAAATCTGGAGTTAGTTAGAGGATTTTCATGTATCAATCCTTTTTTGGCTTCCATGAGATAACTTGCCGCTGAGCTTGGGTTTCACTTAGCGAGTAACCGGTTGTATCACAGTTACTCCCTATTTGAATAAACCCCACCGTCGGGTGGAATTTAGCTTTCCATGCATAGTGATAGTTATATGACGCATATCAAAAAACATAGCTCTGGCTCGAAAAGATTGCATTTTGTCGCTGAAATAATAAAATACGGCACAGTCAGTGGACTCATTATAAATCAAAATTTCAAAATGCATAAAAAAATGCAATTGAAAAATAAACTGAATAATTAAAGCCTATCATGCGTAATAGCGATGAAGGCTTTCGTTATTCCAGGCTCTTGATAGAGTAAGACCATCAACGGTCGATAATTTGAATGTGTCATTTCCGAGCTTTTGTTGGATGACATACGACCCTTTCCATATTGGTTTCATGTGTGAAGGAACCGTGTAGATTCTTTTAAGGGCGAGATCGCCAAGTTCGAAGGTTCGGGGTCGGACCTTAGCATTGTATAATCGGGCGACTCAACTTCAGTATGCGGCTTCCCTCAAATCAGCCACTTCACACTTCTCGTCCAATGAATCCAAAGATTCGTTAAGCAATATGGTGTTCGTTTTCAAATCATAATAGGTCACACGATGAGAAGGTACCTCCATATCTATCAGAATAACGGCTTCTGAGCCATAGGAAAGAGAGAACGGAGTGTGGAAAGTCATGGACTTGTGGGTTGTTGGTAAGCCTATAGAGCTATAGGAAGTTCATCGACCCACTTGCCCTCGTCATTTTCCAGTCGTTTCGTCAGAATAGACTTTATAACTTTATTCATAGCTCCAACATGTCCATTCACTTGAGGGTGTGCAACTGCGAAGAATTTTTTCTGGATGTGTAATCGTTGACAAAAATTCTTAAATTCAATACTATAGAATTGGGTTCCATTATCAGTGATGATGTTATATGGGAGACCAAATCGACAGATAATGTTGCATACTAAAAGTTGATCACTTTTTTCATTGTGATTGTAGCAAGGGGCTTAGCTTTCACCCACTTGGTAAAGTACTCAACTATGACGATGGCGTACTTCGTACCACCTTTAGCCAGAGATAGGGAACCAATAATGCTAGTGCCCCATACTACAAATGGCCTTGGACTCACCATCTGGGTTATCTCGGTAGGAGGTGCTTTAGGAATACGAGCATGTTTCGGACATTTGTCATATTTTTTAGCGTAATCCGATGCATCGCGATTTACAGTCGACCAATAGTATCCATATCGGAGCACTTTCTTGGCAAGAGCTTGCCCCCCGATGTGATCGCCACACTCTCCTTCATGACATCATGCAATACTCGTTTGACTTCATCATGAGCGATATGCCGGAGCAAAGGAATAGAGTACCCTTTTCCATACAAGACTCCATTCTAAATGGTGAACAACGAGGCCTCTTTTCACTTCTGTGCTCTGCAGGGTCCCATGCTCGAGATAATTTCTGAAAGGGGTCATCCATGACTCCTTATCGGGAACGACCTCAAACATCCAATCTGTTTCTACCTGATCGATTCTCGGGAAAGATAATGTTTCCATGGGAACATTTCCATTTTCTATGCGTCACCTATACTGGCCAACTTCGCTAATAAATCGGCTTTCTGATTGCGCTCTCGAGGGATGCAATGGATGGCATAATAATTGAGCTGATTCAGTATTTCTTGGATCCGGGCTAGGTGTGTAGCTAGCCTTCGGTCTTTGGCCTGGTACTTCCCACAAACTTGACACACAATCAATTGCAAATCACAATAAATCTCCACAGCAATGATTTTTAAATCTCTTGCAAATCTCAATCCAACGAGTAGGGCTTCATATTCGGCTTCATTGTTGGTCGCATAAAAATCGAACTTTAAAGCACAGCATATAGATCGATCTTCAAGAGTTTCAAGTACGACCTCTGCACCTGAGCAACAGTCATTTGATGCACCATCATTATGTAGCTTCTAGATATACTTGGGAGATTAACAGGTTTCGGGCAAGTTTTCCGGGATAGTGAATTCACCTATGAAATCTGCTAGGACTTGTCCTTGAATGGCTCATCTAGGAGTGTAAGTATGTCAAATTGACTTAGCTCGATATTCCACTTATGTAACCTACCGGACATCTCAGGCCACGTAAGGACCCGTCGTAACGGTTGGTCAATGTAGACAATGATAGGATGAGCCTGAAAATACGGACGGAGCTTCCTCGAGAAAATAACAAGACAATAAGCCAACTTCTCTAGCTTCGAATAGTT
This sequence comes from Allium cepa, assembly GCA_030765085.1. Lineage (NCBI taxonomy): Eukaryota > Viridiplantae > Streptophyta > Magnoliopsida > Asparagales > Amaryllidaceae > Allium > Allium cepa. The sequence continues at coordinate 381,643,578 of CM060938.1, read as the reverse complement.
TCTCTCAACTCTAGTCAGTCGTTTGCTAATGTAGTAGACCGACCTTTGTATTCGTTCTTCCTCCCGAATTAGGGAAATACTGATTGCGTTTTCTGATACTACCATGTAGATGTATAATCTCTCATGATCAATGGGCTTTGATTGAATGGGTGGTGTGGAGAGAAGATGTACTAGTGCTTGGAATGCACCCTCACATTCCATAGTCCATTCAAAGTTACGTTTCCCTTTCTGATCAGATCGAAAAAGGGAATGCATTTGTCAGTGGATTTTAAAATGAACCTGCGTAGTGCTGTTACTTTTCCATTGAGGCTCTAGACTAGCTTTATAGTTCTTGGAGTCTCAAGATTTCTAATCGCCCAGATCTTTTCGGGATTGGCTTCAATTCCTCGAGCGTTGACGATAAACCTAAGGAATTTTCCTGATGCGACCCCAAAGTGACATTTCAATGGATTGAGCTTCATTCTATATTCTTTCAGGATGTTAAACATGATTCCAAGTCTCTGATACGATCAGTGGAGAATCACGACTTCACTAGCGTGTCATCCACATATACTTCCATGGTCTTTCCAATATGGTTAGCGAACATTTGATTAACTAACTGTTGGTAAGTTTCCCCAGCGTTCTTGAGTTCAAAAGGAATAACTTTGTAGCAGTAAAGCCCAGATCGATTACGACGTTGGCATGCTCCTGTTTAGGTAAGTGCATGGTTATCTGGTTGTAGCCAGAATACGCATCCATGAGGGATAAGAGTTCACGTCCACCTATTGAATCTACGAGCTGATCGATTCGAGGAAGTGGAAAACTATCTTTGGGCAAGCTTTATTCAAGTCTGAGTAGTCAACACATTTTCTCCATTTCCCGTTCGGCTTCCGAACAAGTACATGATTGGACATCCATTTCGGGTATAATGCATCTCAATGAATCCGTTTGATTTAAGCTTATCTACCTCTTCCTTAAAGGCGGCAGATCTTTTTGGATCCATACCACGCCTTTTTTGTTTGACCGAGACAAGCCGCGGTTCAATTTTCAATATGTGGCTTGCGATGTCCTGGCAAATTCCACACATGTCAGAATGTGTCCGGGTGAAAGCGTTAAGGTTTTCTAGGAGAAATTCAACCAATTCCTCTTGCATTTGTTGGCTTAACTGAGAACCAATCTTTGCCATTTTAGAATCATCGTCATTATCGATCGGGACATTGATTGTTAGCTCGGCCGAGGAAGCTTGACTGTCTTTATTTTCGTCTTCACTTTCCATATCTCTCGGATCAAGATCCCTCCGGAATTGGTTGAAGTGCCCGGGCCTGGGCCTGGGCGTCAATTGTCAATTCTCAACAAAGCAGATGCAGAGAGATTCCTCTACACCCTTTCTTTTTCCTTTCGCTTCCACTCTCACAGCTCAGCAACATAACAGGCTCGTGTAGCAGCCTGGTCTCCTTACCAACTCCACTATCGGTAGGGAATTTCAAAGTTGGAAGCCAAGGGGAAATGGCAGCCCTAAATTCAGCTGGGCCCGGTCGGCCCAAGAAAGCATTGTGTGGCGAGTCTATATCCAACAATGAATTGTAATATCCAGACTCTCCGGCGCTCTTCAATTCCTAATTCCACTAGCAGTTCCACCACTCAGTGGGTGTAGTTGCACTCCCATTGAAGCCATGAATACGGGACTGACAAGGAATCAAATCTTTAGTTTCCATTTTCATCTGGTCATACGCTCGCTTAAACATTATGTTTACAGAACTTCCACTTCTACTAAGAGCTTCTTCATCCAAGCATGACCTACATGACCTGATATGAAAAGTGGAACAATGGTTGGGGCTTCAAGCCTACTGGCATCTCTGTCTCGAAATACAATGTCATCTGTCATCGTTTTTTGTTGCTTGACAAGAGCCCCATCTTCCAAACTACTACAACACTCGAAGCTCGCATGCCTGATAGGGCGGGCATACGACTCCATTTCCTTCCAGCTTCGGTCTGCTGGATGGGGATCACCACTAACAATATTGATCACCAACCTCCCGTCGGTACAAGCGGGTTCTTACTGTCTTGTCTGATTCTGTATATGGTTCTGATTCGATGGGCCCGCACCTCCTGATTGTGGTGAAACTGCTCTAACTTTCTCTCATGTATCAACTTCTCAATGATATCCTACAAATGACAGCACTCATTTGTGCTATGGCCATAGCTCTCGTGAAATCTATAAAACTTCTCTGTTTGGATCTGTTTCTTCGATGATTTCTTATACTGAATAGTATTGTAAGTCTATAAATACGCATTTCTCAATGATTTATTCAATGGAGTATAATTGTCAAACATGGGAGCCCTACGTCGTAGCCTATGATTCTGAACTCGTTTCCTGTTTTAATTTTCGTTGCCTTTCTGTTAATTTCGTTTATTCTCTATGTCCAATTGCACTTTTCCAGAACTCTCTCTGTTTGTTTAACCACAGCAATTCTCTTAATCACTTCCACACTAGGCCCTGTGTCATCCTTTTTCCTATACTGTTTCGCATCCTCCCTTCTCAAGAATGAGGCTACCTTGGAATAGAAACAGTCCAATGACGTAGGAGGTTTTTTGGCCAACAAGTTGGCAAACTCGGAATCGGAATCAATCCCCTTAGTCAGTACCATCAAGATAGAGTTATCATTAGGATTGCTAATCTCAGCGCATGCAGCATGAAATCTCTCTAAATAACATCGGAGTGTCTCTCCAGGAGCTTGAGTGACACTGGACAAAGTATTAAGATCTTTCGGCCTTGTTACATGCATGTGAAATTGCTCAACAAACTTTGTTGCCAACTGATCAAAACACGAAATAGATATAGATGGTAAATGAGTGAACCACATAGTTGTTATGCCTCCTAGGGAAATCGTGAAACTTCGGCACTTAACTGCGTCAACAACTCGTGCAACATTCATTAACCATTCATACTTTTGGATATTTTGATTAGGATCAGATTTCCCTTCATCGACGGGTAAATTTGGCATCCTTAATCGCCAAGGTGGTTCAGCATAGAGTATTTCATCAGTAAAAGGAGTATGAATCCGGGAGATTCCCAGTTGTCATTGTTGATTCCTTGACTCTCTCAGATCATCTGATGAATCATCGTCAGGATGTCCGACATCTGGACATTCTGGGCCTGTTGAGCCAAGGTGTGGTCAGGTTCCACAATGTGAGGATGGCCCGGTCCCGTTCCTGGTCTACGGTCCATATCTTGCCTCCTTGGTTCTAAGTTCTCCGGAACATAAGGTTCGGGGGTATATTCATGTTGGCGATGGTTTGGATCTGTCTGATTTCGGACATCAACTCCCAATTCAGTAGCAATGGTGGCAGTACGGTTGTCTGTAACATGATGAGGAACAGTACCTCCCTAAGAGAAGGGTCCAGTCTGATAGCTGGTTGATGGGCCAACGCTTGGTTTTCCAATGTTCAATGTATGCTGATGTCCAATGGCTTGAGTATAAATTCCATCTAGCCTGGGCGTGCAGATCTAAGATGGTAGTCAAAAGAGGCTAAGCTTTCAGTGGATGAATAAGAAGCTTGATCCCCTTGGATCTCCTTCGTCTTTGACGATTCAATTAATTGGTTAATTCTACGTTGGCATGTAGTTACTGAGTAAGTTGCTGCCGACTCTGTGTGTTAACTCTTGTATTAGCATTTGAAATTCTTCCCTGGTGATAGGGCCTTGAGGATCTGATGGTCCGACAACGTTCTGATCGGCAGGAGGTAGTTGTACGGGGTTCTTTCGGTCCCGTCCTTCTAGATCCTCCACTGTTGAAGTAGTTCTAGTAATAGCCATGATGGATAGCGAAGCTCTTTCTTAGACTTGATGCAAATCTAAATAGGATGGAAGAACTTTAAACTTGAAATCTAGATCTTCGTCTTAGATTTACGCAATCCAAAATTAATAGCAGATCCAACAAGCAGGAAAAAAACTGGATTTCTCAGTGAAAGCACCAACGTGTTTGTACCAAAATTGGGCACAACATTCTTCGAATATGTTTGAAGACATAAAGTGAAGAAAATAAATGGAAAACGAGGCAGATCTAATAAACACACCAATAATAAACAAGAAAATTGCACAAAAACACACGAATTTAAAATGGTTCGGCGTATGGCCTACGTCCACTATGAAATGATTGACTTTTATTAATTTTTTCTTGCTGGTTAAAATGGATTACAACAGCAAAACTCGAGTACAACAGTGATTTTGGCAGATTCTGGACGTAGAAGTGCCAAAAGTCCCATTTTCTATAGGTCTTATGCTACTATTTATAGGCATAGGCTGCAAATATCTCCCTCAGTTCTCGAAAGACCTCTTCTCTCATGTGGGTGGGCCCACATAATCGATCCTAAGCCGTTTCCACTCGATCCGTTATCGATACGAACGAACTTCATATCGATCAATATTTTGTCCAATCGAGTCGAGATTGATCATGAACATTCTTTAGGTTGTATGCAAGCTCCTGTGAAAATTTGGTAGCACCTGGACTTGTAGATTTTGAGTTATGATCGATGGAAGTTTCGATTCACTAAAGGCTGCTGAATTCGCATCGATCTTGTTCGTATCGATAGCCTCGTATCGATGTTTTGGCACGTGACGTCTGATGACATGGCGCTTCTTTTAGGATAGATCCATTTTGCATGCCGAGTGACCGAGTCTTTCATAGGGGTGCATCTTGCTCGTATCGATCCAGTTTAGCCTTGTTCGTATCCATTGTCGCTGCTTCATTTCGCATCAATCAACATAAATGCCATTCGTATCAATCCATCTTGTGTTATTCGCATGGATCATTGACCGATCGATACGAGTGTAGTACATTAATGGATCGATACAAAGTAACGATCTTTTTACAATTTCGATGGATACGAATTGGATGTTGGTTGATCGATGCAAACAAGCCGAAGATGATGGACGCGTAGCAATTAGAGGATGGATGGATACGAAGATCGCGACTCTGGATGGATGCGAACGGGAGCGATGTGAATGGAGCAAAATGATGGGTATGAATGAATTAACTTCCTTTGCTTGCATCGATCATTTCTTGAGCATATAAACTCGGATTGACTTGAAATTTGAAATGTCGGCTTTTATGGCTCTACTTGTCGTGTCATGTTAATTGTAGCACAATCCGGACTTGGGAAAAATTCACCACCCATAACAAAACTGCATATACCATTTTTCATGATGAACTATCTTTGGTTCTCAGTCAATTTCTTGGTGTCACGGCCTTGCCAAAAGGCGGGCTAACATCACCTTTGTATGTTACGATGGACGTGAGCTCTGATTTAGGCTCGAAATTAGGTTCCCTAGTTCTAAAATTTTGGAAATGGTTTCAAAGTTTTTATCTTTGTTTTTAAATTTCAAAATTAGATTTACAAACGTATTCTCAAGGAATAAGCAAAGTATTTCACTTAAATTTAAGTTTATGCGAACTGCGCTCATAGCGATAGTCGCAATGGACGCAATTCGACAAAATTGTCAATTTTCTTTTTTAAATGTATTCTATTGGAATGTTTTACAAAAAGTTTTCCACATATGATTACTCACATAAGAAGAGTTAAGTCAGATTATTTAATAATTTTTTTATTTAATAAAATAATTTAAGGTAATTAGCAGTTAATCAATCATTAAGTAAGTGATTAGGCTCAAGTAACAGTTAAGGAAAGTTAACGATTAATTAGTGGTTAATAAAGTTTTTGATTAGTGGTTTATGAAGTTAAGAAGTAATTAAATGGTTAACTATTATTTAATTAAGTTAAGTAGGATAATTAATTATTATTTAATTAAGTCATTATTTAATTGACTTTTAATTAATTAGGATTTAACTAATATTGAATTGTTTTAACCTTAACTAATATGCATTAGGAAGTTAATTAGGACTTGACTAAGTTCATTAAGTTAATTAAAGTTTAATTACGAATTAAAATTGATTTAATAAAATATAATTAGGGTTTAAGCTAATTGAATATACTTTAATCTTTTCAAAGCTATTTTTATAATTAATCGGTTTGTTTTAAATCGGTTTTCTTTTTAAGTTAATTGATTTCAAATCAAAGGATCTCTCGTCTGGATCATTAAGTAGCCAAATGAATTAAAGTAGTGATTATAAAATGTTGACATGTTTTGTGGGAAGTAAGTTGACTTGTATTTAGCATAAATGCTGAATATCAGTAACATGATTGGCATAAGGAAGCTAATTTCAATAAACAGGTCATGATAACTTAAGCATATAAATGTACTTCTACATGCACACTTTTCACCTGATTATGGATTTACCTATATTTATAACCAAGACATCTACCTATGATTGATTGTATGTTATGCGTGAATCGCTTACATATCTAATGTATGGCGGTACCTATGATATAACATAGATAAGTTAAACCCACATTTAATGATCTAGTGTTGTCATTGAGCCTCTATTTGGTTTTGTAAAGTAAATATTTCATTTTCTTTTGAAATGATCTTTAAAGTTATTCTATTTTGAACAAGATATTTAAAGAATGATTTGACAATCAGTTTGAGAAGTTTTATAAATGATTTTGGTTATTCATAATAGGAGTTTTAGAAATGGTTTTGAATGTTTATAAAAAGATTTTGTAAATGGATTTGAATGTCTATAAAGGGAATTTTTATAAAGGTTCAAAAGTTTATAAAGAGTTATATAACCGGGTTTTAATAATTATAAAGAGTTCATAAATGAGTATGGAAGTTGCTAAATGTTTGTAAATGGGTTTGGGTTAAAGCAATGAAGATTCATGGATAAAGAAAATTTATAAAAGGATTTATTTATAATAAATGAAACCAGAATTTGAGGTTTGGGTTTCTCGATGCTGACCTTTTAAAAATGGTGGTAGAGGATATCTGTTCCACACTTAACAATGAAGGAATAATGCTTAGAGTTATCCTTTTCTCCAATATAAATAATTTAGTTCAATCCTTTTTAAGAAATTTCATAATGGGAAATCTTACAAATATTTTGTGAATATACTTATGTAAAGCAGATAAGTATATGAATGTTGATAAATGTTTAAGAAAAGATATTTGATAAAATAAAATGGTATTGAGGCTTAGTGATTGCTTTGTGTAAGTAAATCTCTAGATTTTATTATTGTTATTTGATAGTTAAATAACCGATTATCAAATTTGGCCTAATTTGACTTAGGAAGTATGAACATAAATTCGAGTTCCCATATGAGGACTCGAATACTTACTTCCAAAAGAACCGAGAATTAGTCAATCAGAAATTATCGGTTGTTGGTACGGAGATATCGGGATCAGAGTTATATATCCGAAAACCACTCCGCACCAACATGTACATTCGAGTGGAAGACATCTTGATGATGATTGAAGACAGATCTCTTTGAAGTGCAAAGGCTACTGCTACTAGTCCTAAGAGTGATTCCAAAATGGATGTAGTAGTGTTAGTGTCTTCCGTTTTGTTCACACCAAGAACGAACTTGTATGGATGAATGTTGCATTGCATTGACGCTCGTAGGGCAGTGTTAGCATTCCAAGATAGATTGCTATTCAAAAAGGTAAAACGTAGCCCCAAGTATCATCAACTGGGAATGACTAAAGTAAGGGATATGCAGCAGGGCTATGTGGGTCGCACCCAATAGGGTATATCATCACCCTTCTATGAATTCGTGTATGTGGAGCGCTCAGTTAAAGGTTGTAAAGCAATCGGGGTGATGATATATTCGGTACTATCCAGCAAACGTAGGTCGGTCCTGTATTGGCAAGGGTCGTTAGGTAGGACCTCGGTACATTTTTCTAGAGGTGTACTATGGTGGGAGGTACCCCAATAGCCCATTCATTAGTTGGAATCCATTCTCCAATACATGCCTTAAGTTTTCGATTGTAGGGCCCAGTATATCGGAATGTGAGATGCAAGCATTTCAGCTATTTTATATATTTACTTTAAACCTAGACACTATTATAATACCACTGGATTTTGACATAAAATGTTTTGGTTATCATAAGGTAAAATCCTATCCGTTTTTATGTGCGGTGTGGGTCTTACGAGATATCCTTTGTTAAAAGGTTTTCAAGCATAGAAATGTGAAGAACCCGATTCTTCGACTTCCGAAAACTGATATCAATACGTCCACTCTATCAACTGCCGAGAAATCTAATGCCGGAAAACCGAATTCTTAGGGTTTAAGAAGAAGAAAGAAGTAGAAGAAGAAAGAAAGAAGAAGCAACAGAACAATATAAGAATCTCACAATCGCAGGAGAACAACATGTAATAGATAAATGAATAATCATTAAACAAAAGAACTGTACATTTTATACATTACATCACATTACATTCATTATCAGAGTTTACAACAACAAACAGCGGAAAAGAAATACTATATACTAAATGATACGCCTGCCCTCCCACTTGCCTCCAATTCTCTACAGCAACTCCCGAATCCAGAATGACCTGATAACCTAACTCTAGACTGCCCCAGTGGAAATTGGTGGGCACCCAGAGTTTCGAAAGGGAAACAATAAACTCCAAGTCAGTCATGTGACTGGTGTGAGAACTTAAAACAGTTATTTATCTTTAAAATAAAGAACATGATAATTTTAAAATAGATTCGCAATGCTTTTTAGAAAATGAGACTACCATAAGGCCTCCCGCACACACACAATGCAAACGCAGAATCGGAGGAGATTTCTCCTTATGATAGTCCATGATGCTTGATACGCATTAAAAAGAAACATTTGATTCTATTACTAGCGCATAGTGTAGAAAACAATTTCGAAAATAGAATATAAATCTTAGCCAGCATAGGCATTTCGCACTTATGCCTACTATAGCTACCATCCAAACAGTGGGGCGCCACCATAAGTGAATGATAGGTTATACAACTAAAACCGTAAAAGATCGTATTGTTTCTTTGGATTTCCAACAAATGGTCAGGCAAAGGAACTTCCCATTGCCACATGAAAATGCCTCTGGAAAGACGCCTCGAGAATCTAACCGGATCTCTACCAAGACATGGCCGGGTTCCCTTTGCAAAAATAGGTAACTACTGACACGAGTATGCCATTCCCAGGTTATAACAACCTTTCATCCAAGGATCCTCGATTCCAACAACCAAAAAGAAATAAATTTGCATCACAACATAGGTTAAATATCTGGGCTCCATACCATGATACCACCTCTATCCAGAAGGAAATGAACATACATGAAGGGGCCTACTCCTTAGAACCTTGCCACATTCTTCCTGTTTTGACGATTTCCAGGGTGTGAGGTCCGACGAAGTCTCGTCCACAAAGCTACGCTTTATACAAAAGCTGTGCTTTGTTCAACAAATGCTCAGCAGCACTTCGTATGCCACATTACCAAATTGGGAGTGTATCACTAGTAACCATCAACTATATAACCTCTAAGGGTGTTAAGCTAAGAGAATAAATTCTCCGCCACCAACGGAAATATATTTGACAGAAACTAGCTTTACATCTCAAATTATAACGTCAGACACACTTCCATACAAACCCGTTCCGGGATCGAACGGAACCGAGGTCGCTTTCGAAGAAGTCCTTGCAATCCGGATATTCATTAATCACAACCGGACTTCCCATCACAAAGGGTAATAAATTTCTATACCGGAGATTAGCCGATGCAGAAAATTTGATGGTAATCCTTTCATTTTCACAAATATCCGGTCTTCCACACCGGTCATCAAATGCTATCCATTACTACGTATCACTATTCGGAATGGGTTATATGACCCCAAGGTCCTTTCCCGGCTAACCCGAATAGTGAGCGCTTATTTTGAAAATAAGTGTGGCATTCAATTTCAAGCAAATCAAAACAAATACCTATTTAAAGGTAAATATTGATAGCCGGTTATTTAACTATCAATAGGTATGCACAACATCACCAAATTCCAAATAACTTTCCAAATTATTTATTTTCCAATATATCTTTACAATATATATATATATATATATATATATATATATATATATATATATAATTTCCATACTTCAAAAATAAATCGATATTTATTTTTAAACAAATTTCTCTTTCCTTTATAAATTCCATAGTGAATTTAAACTTCCAAAATATCTGCGAATATACGATTTTCAAATCGATTTCTAATATTCATTTTCAATTTATCTTTAAAAAGATAATTCTCAAAACGTTCATTTCATGCTGGAAAAAATATTTCCCTACTTATTTAATAATAAGTACTTCATCAATCTATTTATTTTCAACATTTGGAAAATATTCGATATACTTAAATTAATATTAAGTATATATTTCAATCCTTAAGGAAAACATTCTATTAAACATATTATTTGGGTCAAAACGAATGTTACGTAAAACATTGTTACGACAACCCAGAATCACTATATAGGGATTCGAATTTAAGATAGATATATAAATCCCAATACTATATAAAACATTTCCTATTGGAAATCATTTACTATAACAACAGTGTTATAGTCCACCATTTCATTCTTTCTCGAAAACGCCTATTTCAACAATGAATGTTGAAATCTATGTTTTCAATGCCTAATACATTTAAAACATCTCTAATCGTTTTAATTCTATTCAAAATATCATTTTCCTTAAAACGTATCCATTTTTTTAATAATATATTCATTGTCCAAAATTGTGAATATATCTCCTTTAATAAACTTCTATGTTTAATCTATCGAATTCAATTGATTTCGGATTTTATAAAACAATGTTTATAAATTCACATCTATATATTTTACCAAACTTCAACTTATAAAATCCTTTAATTAACAAATTCTATTTATATCTCATTTAAATGCTAAAATCCAATTCATAAGTAAATTATTTATAATCCTCTTATTTTACAAAAATCATTTTCTTTTATAACTTCACAATTTATAAATTTCATTCATTATGAATTCATTTATAATTCATTTTAACGCTTATAAAAAGTCATTTTATAATTCCAATATTTTAATTTATAAAATATCAATTTTATAAATCTTTTTATATAAACCATTTATAATAATTCAAACATCCCAATATAAACCATTTTACAAATTAATCTACTACTTATTTCAAAAATCAAATTTTATTTATTTCCATATCTATTGATACCAGAATTTTATTCGGCTAAATTTTAGCCTTCAACGATTTCAATTATAAAGATAATCACACAGGGATTATAATAAAAAGAAATCAACACACAATATTGAAACCAATTCAATTATTTGAGGAATCCAGTTGGATCCCTCCAACCTGTTTCGCTGCATCCATAGACATTAGCACAATACCAATCCCATTTCAAGACGGGATATCGCGGTATATGGGATTTATAAAATATTATCCGCTATTATGCGGCGCAATAGGGTCTCATCCGCTATATAATTCGGGAAATCAACTCCAAGTACATATATAATACCAATTCCACTTCAAGGTGGAATATCACGGTATATGGGTTTAATAAATAACCTCCGCTTAATAGACGGCGTATAGGGTCTATTTCAATACAATAGATAATACTATATTATCCAAACAAACAATCAACACAATCAAAAAATTTAAATCTAACTATTTAAAATTTAAATAAAACTCTTTGGAGTGAGAATTTCTCACCTTAACTTTTTATTTGCAGTCCATTTCCCATTCCAGCTCGTTTCTCCATTTTTAGACCTTGTAACCGATGATTATACAGTTGATAAATATTTGAAGTAAATCAAATAATCAATTTTTCGTTTTTATAGTTTTAATTAACCAATTTCTCCTTTAAATAAATTTATTTAACTAAAAATTAAAATTAAAACTAAATTTCCTTTATTTCTGTTTTTTTCTTTCTTATGTATATATATATATATATATATATATATATAAATTTTGATTCTCTTTGAACACAATTTTATTTTGAAACTATACCCATACAAAAAATCTATATGGGTTAAAATCTAATTTCTTTATATAACTTTCAACATTTCCAATTGCCTATTTTTTTGTTTTTAAATTTTAAATTTTAATCTAATGATTTATTAACATTTGAGATAATCTACCAAAAATTTACCAATTAATAAATTAAATTGACCAATAATTTATTTTAGACTAATCATCTGTTTGAACTAATTACCTTTCATAAAATATTTTTTAGAGACTAAAATAAATTTTAAATAAGATAAATAAACAAATTAATTGCTAATTTAAATTAGAAAATTGTATTTTGTCTCTATCTTTCATTTTTTCAAACTGTATAAACTAAGAAGGTGATCTCTATTCACTTTAAAAATCTAACTCCTTTCCATTTATTTATTTTTATTCTTAATAATTCCTATATATATATTAAATAAATTAAAAACAAAAATAATTTTTATACCTCATTGGAAAAAATTTGCGAACCCAGACCATTGCTCGAAGCCCTAGCCCATGGCCATCCACCGTTGTTCGCGTCCCACTGCCTGCATACGAACTCGTGGCCCAACCCATACTCCAGCCTCGCCGAAACTTGCACCTCCATATGCACGCGAGTGGCAGCCACCTATCAGCATCGCGATTTCATACCAACGCGACCATTCCACACTGACAACGATGAATCCACGTTCGAGCTTGCGAATGCCGCCGCCACCGAAACCCTAGCTCGCGACCTCTTCATTCCGACCAATTCGCATCGTGACTCAATTCCAATCATGATCAATGTTCGCGCGATACACCGAGTGCCATCTGTTCTTCGATTGATTACCAATTGAAATTCAGATTTGATTACAAATAGGAAAGGGAAAAAGGGGAACTGTTCTTATTAGGAAGTGTCGGCCATTTTGTTTTTGATTAAAGAAGAAATTGTTTTAAAATACTCGGCTCCTTCGAATTCGATTTAGATCTGGGTATTTTCTTCGACCAGTTTTAGATGAGAGGAGGAAATTTGAATTTGCATCGGCCATGAATTTATTTCGATTTGTTCGTTTAACTGAAGAAGGAAAAGGACGTGAATATTGAAAATTGAAAGGGCATGGGCTACACGATTTCGTATTGTGATTTTAGGCATAATTCACGGAAGGGAAGAAGCTAATGTTGACAAATTATAAATTTTAAATTTTAATTGAATTTGATTTAAATTTCAACGCGTTTATTTATCGTACGATCACACAACAACTCCGAACGCTATGAAATTTGAAATCCGGTAATAATTCAATATTACGGACTCAAGGGAACTGGTTTCGTCGAATTCCGAGACCGTGCCTCGGAAGGCTATTTTTAAATATTGATTTAAACGACAAAAATTCAAAAATGATCAGTTCTGAAGCTTCTATTATCTTCAGTATCATTAATATGAATTTTACAAGCCTTTGAAATATTTTTAATCAACTTAAAACCGAAGATTCAAATTTTTATTCAACTTTCCTTAGATTAAATTCTAAAATTTAATTGGTATATTCATAGTTATATTGAGAATTCAAGCTAAATAGTTATTCAAATATTTAAAATTAATTAAATATTTTCAATTTAAATTGTTTAAAATTTAGGGTCGTTACAAACTTCCCCTTAAAGAATTTCGTCCCGAAATTACAAGTTAGGAAGAATGATTCTTAACCCGTTTATTATTTTTCACAATCCAAATAGTTTTATCAACTTACTAACCTAAATCTTTTTATTAGAGATTCATTAACATTTCAACTAGCTTTCTAACTTCACTTATAAGTTTCAACCAACATTGTTTTCCTAACAATTCGAATTTAAATTCAAATTTTAAACTTCCAAATTTTCTCAAAAAATTTCTAACACTCTAAATTTTCGAAAATTTTTGCCAGCGTCTCCTTTGCGCGGCTATCTCGGCACGACTACAAAATGGCGCCACAGGCCCTCAAATCCCAAAAGAAAACGAAAAGCCAAGCGGCTGGACAAAAAAAATCATCAATTCTCATATTGAAACTTGAATACGTACCTTTTTGTCGAGCAATTCAATTTTATCTTCGAAACCAAATTTCCAATTCTATTTCCTTTAATATACCTATATATCCTACTAGTAGTAGTATCCAATTCCAACATTCAAACCATTTTGCCAATTCCATTATAAAAATCTCGATACTTACTTCTTATACATTTTTACTTCACTATTGAAGTTACATATCCATTTCCATTCAATTTCATTTGAATTCAATTCACAATTTCAATTCTATTTGAATTAAATTTATCTTCTATTCTGAATATTGAATTTTATCTTTCAATTCTAATTCTCATTACAACTGAATCATATTAGTTTGAATTAGTTTCATTCACTAATTTACTTCAATTTTCAATTTGAAATCGTTTGTCGTTAACTAAAAATTTTCAACAATTTTCAAAAATATTCTAACTCCCAAAATTTTCGAAATTTTTTGACAGAGTCTCCTTTGTACGGAGGAGCTTTTGCAATTTGACAATAGATATAAATATATATACATCGACCCACACGGTCGAAAAAACAAAAAACAGTTCATATTTCCTATTTTTATTGCGTAGGAGTACCTTATTTAGCATTTTTAAGCAAAGCGGCTTATTATTAGCATTTTAGCGCGACCAAATCCAGCCAAACGACGTACTTAATCAATTTAAACACATAAGTAACATATATAGGAAATTCATTTACATTTCACTTATTTCAATAGAAAACACAAAGTTAAAAGCAATGCATGTGATATACATTCATAAGCACATATTTAAGGTTTCAACACTAGTTTTAATTTGTATGCAACCAACTTACATACCATTCCATTCAATTCAAGTGATTTACAATTCACTTCCTTTCATTCAATTCATTTTATTTTAATACTTCACTTTATTTATCACAAATCAAATCCAATTTCAATTAAATTCTATTTGCTTACAAAATCGAAATAAATTTCAACATTAAATTCACTTTCATTTACTTGTAATTGCAAATTTATTTATTCATTCACAATTTATTTCCATAATTCAATACTCAATTCCCATTTATTTTCAACTTAATAAATTTTCTTTAAGTAATCATTTCACTTATCCTCCTTAGACCTTTCTTCAAATTCACTTTATTTAAATTTATTCACTTATACTTACTTTAATTTAACTTTATTTTTTTTAAATTAAATTTATTCTATCAAAATTCAAATTGTATAAGTTATCAACTCAATACTATTCCATAAATATTTTTATATAGTATTCCAGAGTTTTTTCAACCTTTCAAAATCATTATTGAAAACAATTCAAATTATCTTTTGAATTTCCAAAACCAACCCAAATTTTCCAAACAACTTCCATTTAAAACAATTTGGCAGCAATCGCTCTTTTGAAAACCCGAAAATGAACACCGATGATGTCGCGATCATCATCGGAATTATTTTCCAACGATCGAAAAGAGTTTAGAACTTTTCATTCCCTCAAAATACTTTTCAAAACCTTTGAAATTCATTTTCAAATCAAATAAGGAATTTAATTTCTAAAATTTCCAAATTCTTTCAAAAACATTTTTAAATATTTCTCTGGAATTCCATTCCTAACGATCAATCACATTTGTAATTTATATTCTCAAATTTCATTTGTATGAGAATTTTATTTCTAAACTTTTGATTATGATTCCAATTCTTATTCAATTTCAATGGTAATAGTTTAATATTATCAATTCCTAACAACCATGCATCCATATACTGTAATAATTTACAGAAAATCATTTCTTTTATATACAAAAATAGTTTTGGGCAAAATTATTTCATTTACCCTATTTTTAAAACAATACTGTGTCGGTTTATCTCGTTTAAGAGTTTAGAAACCCCTATTAATTCAGTTAGCTAGACTGCACTGACCAGAATCTATAAACAATCAACCGATAAGTCAAAACAATACAAAACAATTTCACATTAACTAACAAATACGCTCTCATGTCTATTATTACACTCAAACTCATTCTAGAGTACTGCTGACTCTATCTCTAATGAGTAACACCCAACAGAGCCATGGTTGTCGCTTAACCATATGCTCTGATACCAAATGTGAAGAACCCGATTCTTCGACTTTCGAAAACCGACATCAATACGTCCACTGTATCAACTGCCGAGAAATCGAATGCCGGAAAACCAAATTTTTAGGATTTAAGAAGAAGAAAGAAGTAGAAGAAGAAAAAAAGAAGAAGCAACAGAACAATATCAGAATCTCACAATCGCAGCGGAACAACATATAATAGATAAATGAATAATCATTAAACAAAAGAACTGTACATTTTATACATTACATCACATTACATTCATTATCAGAGTTTACAACAACAAACAACGGAAAAGAAATACTATATACTAAATGATACGCCATGCCCTCCCGCTTGCCTCCAATTCTCTACAGCAACTCCCGAATCCAGAATGACCTGATAACCTAACTCTAGACTGCCCGTGTGGAAATTGGTGGGCACCCAGAGTTTAGAAAGGGAAACAATAAACTCCATGTCAGTCATGTGACTAGTGTGAGAACTTAAAAAAGTTATTTATCTTTAAAACAAAGAACAGGATAATTTTAAAATAGATTCGCAATGCTTTTTAGAAAATGAGAC
The DNA here is from genome assembly GCA_030765085.1 of Allium cepa. NCBI lineage: Eukaryota > Viridiplantae > Streptophyta > Magnoliopsida > Asparagales > Amaryllidaceae > Allium > Allium cepa. The sequence goes on along the minus strand of CM060938.1, from coordinate 381,627,078 downwards.
TACCATAAGGCCTCCCGCACACACACACAATGCAAATGCAGAATCAGAGGAGATTTCTCCTTATGATAGTCAAAGGTGCTTGATACGCGTTAAAAAGAAACATTTGATATTATTACTAGTGCATAGTGTAGAAAACAATTTCGAAAGTAGAATATAAACCTTAGCCAGCATAGGCATTTCGCACTTATGCCTACTATAGCTACCATCCAAACAGTGGGGCGCCGCCATAAGTGAATGATAGGTTCTACAACTAAAACCGTACAAGATCGTATTGTTTCTTTGGATATCCAATAAATAGTCAGGCCCAGGAACTTCCCTTTGCCACATGGAAACGCCTCTGGAAAGACGCCCCGAGAAGCTAACCGGATCTCTGCCAACACAAGGCCGGGTTACCTCTACAAAAATAGGTAACTACTGACACGAGTATGCCATTCCCTGGTTGTAACAACCTTTCATCCGAGGATCCTCGATTCCAACAACCATAGAGAAATAAATTTGCAGCACAACATAGGTTGAATATCTGGGCTCCATACAATGATACCACCTCTATCCAGAAGGAAATAAACATACACTAAGGGGCGCTACTCCCTTGAACCTTGCCGCTTTCTTCCTGTTTTGACCATTTCCGGGGTGTAAGGTCCGACGAAGTCTCGTCCACAAAGCTACGCTTTATAAAAAAGCAGTGCTTTGTTCAACAAATGCTCAACAGCACTTCTTATGCCACATTACCAAATTGGGAGTGTATCACTAGTAACCATTAACTATATAACCTCTAAGGGTGTTAAGCTAAGAGAATAAATTCTTCTCCACCAACGGAAATATATTTGATAGAAACCAGCTTTACATCTCAAATTGTAACGTCAGACACACTTCCATACAAGTCCGTTACGGGATCGAACGGAACCGAAGGCACTTCCAAAGAAGTCCTTGCAATCCGGATATTCATTCATCACGACCGGACTTCCCATCACAAAGGGTAATAAATTTCTATATCGGAGATCAGCCGATGCAGAAACATTCGACGGTAATCCTTCCGTTTCACAAATATTCGGTCTTCAACACCGGTCATCAAATGCTATCCATTACGACGTACCACTATTCGGAATGGGTTATATGACCCCAAAGTCCTTTCCCGGCTAACCCTTATAGTGAGCGCTTATTTTGAAAATAAGTGTGGCATTCAATTTCAAGCAAATCACAACAAATACCTATTTAAAGGTAAATATTGATAGCCGGTTATTTAACAACCAATAGGTATGCACAACATCACTAAATTCCAAATAATTTTCCAAATAATTTATTTTCCAAAATATCTTTACAAGATATATATATATAATTTCCATACTTCAAAAATAAATCGATATTTATTTTTAAACAAATTTCTCTTTCCTTTATAAATTCCATAGTGAATTTAAATTTCCAAACTATCTGCGAATATACAATTTTCAAATCGATTTCTAATATTCATTTTCAATTTATCTTTAAAAAGATAATTCTCAAAACGTTCATTTCATATTGGAAAAAACATTTCCCTACTTATTTGATAATAAGTACTTCACCAATTTATTTATTTTCAACATTTGGAAAATATTCGATATACTTAAATTAATATTAAGTACATATTTCATTCCTCAAGGAAAACATTCTATTAAACACATTATTTGGGTCAAAATGAATGTTACGTAAAACATCATTACGACAACCCAGAATCACTAGTATAGGGATTTGAATTTAAGATAGATATATAAATCCTAATATTATAAAAAACATTTCCTTTTGGAAATCATTTACTATAACAACAGTGTTATAGTCCACCATTTCAATCTTTCTCGAAAACGCCTATTTCAACAATGAATGCTGAAATCTATGTTTTCAATGCCTAATACATTTAAAACATCTCTAATCGTTTTAATTCTATTCAAAATATCATTTTCCTTAAAACGTATCCATTTTTTTTAATAATATATTCATTATCCAAAATTGTGAATATATCTCCTTTAATAAACTTCTATGTTTAATCTATCGAATTCAATTGATTTCGGATTTTATAAAACAATGTTTATAAATTCACATCTATATATTTTACCAAACTTCAACTTATAAAATCCTTTAATTGACAAATTCTATTTATATCTCATTTAAATGCTGAAACCCAATTAATAAGTAAATTATTTATAATCCTCTTATTTTGCAAAAATCATTTTCTTTTATAACTTCACAATTTATAAATTTCATTCATTATGAATTCATTTATAATTCATTTTAACGCTTATAAAAACTCGTTTTATAATTCCAATATTTTAATTTATAAAATATCAATTTTATAAATCTTTTTATATAAACCTTTTATAATAATTCAAATATCCCAATTTAAACCATTTTACAAATTAATCTACTACTTATTTCAAAAATCAAATTTTATTTATTTCCGGTATCTAATGATACCAGAATTTTATTCGGCTAAATTTTAGCCTTCAACGATTTCAATTATAAAGATAATCACCCAGGGATTATAATAAAAAGAAATCAACACACAATATTGAAACCAATTCAATTATTTGAGGAATCCAGTTAAATCTCTCTAACTTGTTTCCCTACATCCACCGACATTAGCACAATACCAATCCCGTTTCAAGAAGGGATATCGCGGTATATGGGATTTATAAAATATTATCCGCTATTATGCGGCGCAATAGGGTCTCATCCACTATATAATGCAGGAAATCAACTCCAAGTACATATATAATACCAATTCCACTTTAAGGTAGAATATCGCGGTATATGGGTTTAATAAATAACCTCCGCTTAATAGGCGGCGTATAGGGTTTATTTCAATACAATAGATAATACTATATTATCCAAACAAACAATCAACACAATAAACAATTTTAAATCTAACTATTCAAAATTTAAATAAAACCCTTTTGAGTGAGAAGTTCTCAACTTAGCTTTTTATTTGCAGTCCATTTCCCAATCCAGCTCGTTTCTCCATTTTTAGACCTTGTAACTAATAATTATACAGTTGATAAATATTCGAAGTAAATCAAATAATAAATTTTCATTTTGATAGTTTTAATTAACCAACTTCACCTTTAAATAAATTTATTTAACCAAAAATTAAAATTAAAACTAAATTTCCTTTATTTCTGTTTTTTTTTCTTTCTTATATATATATATATATATATATATATAAATTTTGATTCCCTTTGAACATAATTTTATTTTGAAACTATACCTATACAAATAATCTATATGGGTTAAAATCTGATTTCTTTATATAACTTTCAACATTTCCAATTGCCTATTTTTTATTTTTAGTTCAACTAATATTTTAAATTTTAATCTAATGATTTATTAACATTTGAGATAATCTACCAAAAATTTACCAATTAATAAATTAAATTGACCACTAATTTAATTTAGACTAATCATCCGTTTGAACTAATTACCTTTCACAAAATATTTTTTAGAGACTAAAATAAATTTTAAATAAGTTAACTAAACAAATTAATTACTAATTTAAATTAGACAATTGTATCTTGTCTCTATCTTTCATTTTTTCAAACTGTATAAACTAAGAAGGTGATCTCTATTCACTTTAAAAATCTAACTCCTTTCCATTTATCTATTTTTATTCTTAATAATTCCTATATATATATTAACTAAATTAAAAACAAAAATAATTTATATATCTCACAGGAAAAAGTTTACGAACCCAGACCATTGCTCAAAGCCCTAGCCCAAGGCCATCCACCGTTGTTTGTGTCCCACTGCCTGCATACGAACTCGCAGCCTAACCCATACTCCACCCTCGCCGGAACTCGCACCTCCATACGCACGCGAGTGGCAGCCACCTATCAGCATCGCGATTTCATACCAACGCGACCATTCCACACTGACAACGATGAATCCACGTTCGAGCTTGCGAGTGCCGCCGCCACCGAAACCCTAGCTCGCGACCTCTTGATTCCGACCAATTCGCATCGCGACTCAATTCGAATCGTGGTCAATGTTCGCGCGATACCTCGAGTGCCCTCTGTTCTTCGATTGATTACCAATTGAAATTCGGATTTTATTTCAAATAGGAAAGGGAAAACGAGGAACTGTTCTTTAGGAAGTGTCGGCCATTTTGTTTTTGATTGAAGAAGAAATTGTTTAAAATACTCAGCTGCTTCAAATTCGATTTAGATCTGGGTATTTTCTTCGACCATTTTTAGATGAGAGGAGGAAATTTGAATTTGCATCGGCCATGAATTTTATTTCGATTTGTTTCGTTTAACTGGAGAAGGAAAAGGACGTGAATATTTAAAATTGAAAGGGCATGGGCTGCACGATTTCGTATCATGATTCTAGGCATAATTCACGAAAGGGAAGAAGCTGATGTTGACAAATTATAAATTTTAAATTTAAATTGAATTTGATTTAAATTTCAACGCGTTTATTTATCGTACGATCACAGACAACTCCAAACGCTACGAAATTTGAAATCTGGTAATAATTTAATATTACAGACTCAATTGAACTGGTTTCGTCGAATTTCGAGACTGTGCCTCGGAAGGCTATTTTTAAATATTGATTTAAACGACAAAAATTCAAAACTGATCAAAACAGTTTCAAATTCGATTCTGAAGCTTCTATTATCTTAAGTATCATCAATATGAATTTTACAAGCCTTTGAAATATTTTTAATCAGCTTAAAACTGAAGATTCAAATTTTTATTCGACTTTCCATAGATTAAATTCTAAAATTTAATCGGTATATTCATAGTTATATTGAGAATTCAAGCTAAATAGTTATTCAAATATTTAAAATTAATTAAATATTTTCAATTTAAATTGCTCAAAATTTAAAGGGTCGTTACAAGAAATCAATTTGTTTTTTACTTGTTTTCGAGTTTTACTCATGCTGGTTTACTAGACTGACCCGAGTATTTTTCCATGTAATGCTCGGGTCAAACCGAGCATGTTTTCCTAGGTTTGGCTAGATACTTTGGAGCTGGAGAGGAGCTGGATGATCAAGAATTATTCATGTATATTTTAGTTCTATTGTATTAAAGAGTCTATATGTTTGTCAATGTAAGGACGGGTTTCTATAACTGTCCAAATTTAGGATAAGTCTAGTGTACTCTAATGTTATATATATGAATTATGATGTTTCCTTTTTGTAAAGACCATTTTTGTATTATACATTATTCGCTACGTTGTGAGATTATGTGTTGTTTAGTTCTCTTCTACATTCTACCTTCTTCTTTCACCCTAACAAATCGGTATTTCTGGCACCTGAATGTTCGGCATGTGATTATTAGTGTCGATTTTCATGGGTCGAAAATCTGGTTGGTTACAAGTTAACTGATAATAAACGTTACTTAAGCATTAAATAAGTCAACCGTGAAGAGAAATTATATCAATTGAGTTAGGAAGGAAGCAAATGAAACAAATCAAACATCGCTAATTATTACCATAATTTACTACGACCGGTCGATCGCTAATTTGGGCCGCTTGACAGTGATGGTCAACCGTTAAGTGTAACGACCTGTATTTTGGACAATTAAAAATATTAAATTTAGTAAGAATTTGTAATTTAATATTGTCAAAAATAAAATTTATGATTTAGTAACGTGAATTTCATTAGATTATAAATTTTGAGCTTAAATAAAATTTAATACAACAACTACAGTGAAGTGAAAGGTGGTAACACATATTATGAGGTAATTTAACAATATCGATTGAACGTAATTAACCACTATTTTAATGTAATTTCAATCAATTGTAATAATAAAGGTTAATAAGGAATGAAATAAATGATGTATCAAATGGTGAAATCATATATTATTTAATTGAAATTGGTTTTAGCGTAGAATAAGAAATTGGTTATTTAGTAAGTAATTTATAATCCTTGTTGTAAACAATAAATTTATAGATATTTGAATTACTAAGTTACAACAATTGTTTTATTTCTTATCTTATTTTTAAATCCGTTTGAAATTAATTTTGGTAATCAATTGGAAATTTAATGTAATTAAATATTTCAACTAATATGAGGGAAGACGTTAACTATAGAGTAATTAGTGTTATAAGTGGAACTTATATTTAATTAATACTTAAGGGAATTGTGATTTAATATAAAGAACATTTAAGACAAAATGAAAGAACTTGTTGGAAATTAAAATATACTAAACTAGGGTATATTACAATTGTAATTAAATGTTGAAATTAATTTATTGTTTAAATTTTGGGTTTACCATGAAAAATTAGGTTTTAAAAGATCATTAAAATCTTGTTTAATCGAGAATGACGATCGAAAACTTTTAGTTTAGAATTTGAAAGTGATTGAATCAATTTAATAATAATCCATTTTAATTAACGTGTAAAAATTGATATAATTTGATTTTAGAGCTAACTTCTCTATACAATAGAATTAGGGCTTGAAATTAGTTTCATTAGGTTAAAAATATTAAAAACCTACATTTTGATATATAGGATGACCTATTTTTGTTTCGGGAATGAAACGGGTTTCCATGCCTTTTGCCATCGCTTTGGCCCAATCGATATCTGTTCCTCTATCCTTGTTCCATCTTTGTTTATATATATGTTGTAATAGAACCCTAGCATCCTTTTCTTCTATTTTTTCTATGTATTTTTTGATCTAACTTGTCCCTTTCAATGGTGAATATCCCAAAACCCTAATCTTTCAATTTCAAATCTAATTCAAAATTCAAACTATTCAAACCCTATCATATTGTATACCATCGCGAAGCACTCGACGAATGAAATCAACATTTGCAAATTTTTTCTGCAATCGATTAGAAATTGGAAAAAAAAGTCTTGGTCGTTCATTTCAGGGTTTGGATTAAAAGGTGGATTTGCCACAATCGACGATCGGGGAGCGCTGCAGTGTAGAGGAGACTTGGTGAAGCATTTCTATATGGTTGGATCATGTCATTGGTGCATATGATTGCCAGAATTAGCGATGGAACGGCAGTAGCGGACCTTTCTGGCGACGCGAGGTTGCACTTGGGGCCCAGTTTGAATGCTTGCCGTGGCGCATCTGATGGTGGGGTCTGATGGTCGAATGGCAAATTGTGGTAGCGATGACGGCGACATGAAGTTGGCGGCTGATCGTATTTTTGGTTTCTGTTGATCGATAGGGTTTTAGGAAGGTTAAGATATTTACAATTCCGCCCTTTTATATTTTAATTAAATTTTAAAATTTGTATCTTCTAACTTGCATAATTTTTACATACGAATTCCGATTAACGTGCGGTTTCTTCCATTAGACTCACATTGAAATTCCAGACAAGATGAAAGTAGTTTGGTTGAATTTGAAAACTATTGAAATTTTGGGCTTTTGTTGGATTTTTAATGGGCTTAAAATCAAAGATGAGTGATTAAACCCACACACGCAATACTGAATTTTCTGATGTTGGTTAAATTAAAAGCATGAAGCGATAAAAATTTATTGATTCCCATTTGGTAATTTAAATTGAATTTGAATTTTGTATGGAATTAAATTGACATTTAAATTAATATTGAGCTTAATTGCTAGTTAAACACTGACAATTGATAACTAGTAACTATTGTGATGTATTGGTTAATTTGGATATTACTGCAATAGGATTCCTATTGATATGTTAGATGTATGGTTGTTTATTTATTTAGACATATTCCTACTATTATCCTATTTATTGCTTGACATCCTATAAATTGTCACATGCAATATTTGAAATGAACTAAGAAACATGATGAAATGATATATACCTATGTCATTTAATTATGAATTGAAATGATATATATCCATCCATGTAATTAAACTTGAAATAACTGATCACTTGGCATAGGGTAGAAAATTATATACGGACACCGGATTTTGGGTAATTTATATGGTTTTAAATCTTGAATTTAGATTTGTTTAAATTATATTGCTTTAAAGAGTATAAAATTTTGATTTACATGAATTACATTATTGTCTATTCAAGATTTTAAATGTTGAAATTGAAATTATTTAATTGAAATTGTTTAAGGGATTTAATTTGAAATCTTAAAGTGGAAATTGAGATATGATTTGAATTTATTGAAAGTGAATCATTTTCAAGGTTTAAATTTTAATTTAAACTTTGAATTTACTTTAATTAAAATAAGTTTGAACGTGAAATGGATTTAACCTAAATTGTTTCAAAATGAGAATGTGAATTGGAATTTTCAGCCTATGGCGAGAATCGGATAAATTAAATTTGAAGTAAAGTTTGAAATCGTTTGAATCGATTTTGGTTTAAAATAAATTTGAATACGAAGTTGACCTGAATTGGAGTCGAAAATTTGGAGTCAAAAAATCGAATTCTTTGTGATTGGAACATGAGTTCAAATTGTTGTAAAAGAGAGGAACACTTTTAATATAAACTATTTTAATATATATATATAAATATATATTATTTAATAATCAAATTATTTTAATATATAAACTTTTTAATTATCTAAACTATTTCCAACCTCTAAAACTATTCTGATTACCCGAACTATTTCTCGATATTAAAACTATTTTAATTAACCAAATAAATTTCAATATTCAAACTATTTTGATTATTTAAAACCATTTTCAATATTCAAATGATTTTAAAGGAGTACTACTTAGATTTAAATCATTGATTTGAATATGAATGTTTTGGTATAAAGGTATAACCTGTTTTGGATTCAAAATCATTTTGAAGTAAATCTGTTATTTTGATATGAAATATTGCTTGTTCTTGAAATTTAAAAGAACCAACCGGTGTGTGGATGACATTTAGTTATTAAAGAGGCCGGGTATGGATATGGGCATACTCTATGTCGATACCGAAACCACTTTAATAACTATGTACGTGGCGTGATGATCCAGAATGAAGTGGTTAGATATTGGTGAACGTTTACTAGATTTGAAGAAAGTGAATGATGATGGATGACCGCAACATTTGTGTCAATTTGAAATGACTAAAACTGGAGTCATGCTTGGCCAATGAGGCTAGCTACCTTTAGCGGACACACTCATTTGTATTACTATCTCTATATTGTTATTAATTGGTGTGCATCCTTGGATTTTGGGAGTGTTGGACGCGACTGGCCGTTAAGGGTTACCACTAATCCGGATTAGGCAAATTGGTAGTATCCTACCATGGACATTGCCTCACATGCCTTGTCATACAATTATCCTTATTCAAACCACTATGATTTTGGTTTAGTGTGTCGTATCATGGCGCATCACTGGCTACCGACGTTCTACTGATTGAGTTACATGTAAACTATATGTCAATGCTTGAAAATGCATTAAAAGGGATTAATGTAAAGACTTAATGCTATGAAAATATTTATTTTATTAATATACATAACATATATAGCGTATCTAACTATATATAGATAGACTGGCAGATACTTAGAAGATGGAAAATCTCGTAACACTCTTAAGTTATTGCACTCACATTGTACACTTGATAGGAGATGGAAAATCCCGTAAACATCCTTAAAGCTATTACACTCATATTTACTTGTTATTGATTTAACTGACATTAGAGCTTCTAGTTCTGACTCGAGTGTTTTGTCTTTTCATTACGCTCGGGTCAGCCTGAGTATTTCAGTGTTCGAAGACACGATTCCTTAAAGATGAAGATGTAGTTTGCTATACCGTATTGCTATTATTTTTCCGCTGCATTATTTTGATATGTTTGTTTATTATACTCTTATTATGTCATAGAAATTGAAATCAAATGTGTATTGTACAACAACTTTGTGAACTGTTTGTTTGATTATTATACTTTGTCATTCCGCTATGAGATTCTGTGTATTGTTTTCCTTTTTATCTCTTATTTTCTTATTAACCCCATCGATAATCTGCCCTTTTGAATGGATAGAATTATCCATGTGTGGTTTATTGTCGACTTAAATCGCCAAAAAAGATGGTCATCATAGTAGGAGGCGGCGGTCGACCGGCTGAACTATCGATTTAAGATTTTTGACATGGCTGAACTTTTCAGAATTAAAATAATTTAATCAAATGGCTGGCATTACTTCAAACCCCAATAAATAAGAACCTAACCCCTCATTTTTCTTCCTGCCGTTTCCTCTTTTCCACAAATTTTTAATTTTTAAAAATAGTTATAATTTACATATGCATATAAAAATGAGAAATGGTAGAGAATGACTAAGAATAAGAATAGGATTGAATCAAATCATCAAATCCAAGGTAAATTACAAATATGAATCTAGAATCCAAATTAAATCCAAATACTTCTCTGATCTAGATTTCTAATAGGTATATATGCGATTGTAGTATATATTCCAATGAAGAGAAAAGGCGAGTCAAACCAAATAGCAAGAATTATATCTAGAGATTTGAAAAGCTAAAATGGTGAGCAGGAAATTATATATTTTTATATAATATTCGATCTATATCGTTATAAATCTAATCATGTATGCCTAAATGTAAAATTGGAGTTGTAAGCTAAAATTTTATTAATCTAATGAATTTGTAAACCCTGCCTACATATTCTATGGTTGGCAACTTGTATTTAACATTGCACATACTTGAATCTAGAAAGTATTGGGTAGCAGTAGTCCCTGAATTTAGTCTAGGTAGCAGTAGTCCCTAAATTTGATAAATTATATTGTAACTCTAGATTTGTTGATTAATTGATTTAGGCAAGTAAATGTAATCAAAAGTTATGACAATAAATTATTGGGATTTAAGTGATATTTTAATTCATTAGAATGTAGGGTTTTGCGATGTGAATTTCTATAGATTATCAAGTTTAAAATTTTAAATAAAGTATGCCATTTGAATTAACAAAGAATACGCCTAAAAGAATGATATGTATAAAATAGAGATATTTTACCGTATTTTTCACTATCTATTTCAAGAACTACAAAATATAATTCATTGTAATTCCAAACATAACACAAATTCTCTCTTTGGATAAGATATAGATATTTGCAGTGTTAACCTTTCTTTTTAGGGAAGATGTGAGTCTAGTGCATTAAAATTCAAAAATACTTAAGAATGAATTAAAAAATTGAAGTTGTGATAATAACAATAGTTAAATTGTAAAACCAATATATATATACATATATGCAATAGAGGCAAGATGAAAACCAAATAGCAAAGGAAGGCATGTAATAAAATGAGTAAAGAGAAGAAGTATATAAAATATATGATATGGAAAGTCCACTTGATAAGGGAGGGTAGTAATGGTTAAAAGGAATAGGAATAAAACTTCATTGATGTAAAAGGGAAGTAAATAGGAAAATATATTTAGGTCTTTTAATGAGGGTAGCAATTAACAACAAATTAATATTAAAAGGATAAGAAGTAAACATGTGAAAAAGTAAAGAAATGTTATGAACCGTTGAACATTAGAGGCATAATAATTAAACGAGTATGGATATATATAAACACACACATATACACATATACATACACACATATATATACGTAGTCTCGAGTATGCGTTTATGACGGCTGTGAATTATTAACATTAGTAAATAACTTAGATGGATAAGAATGACATGGTCATTAGAATGGGTTGGAATGCGAGGTCGATAGTATTACACAATAGAAGTCTGCCTACTGTAGGGGGATACCAACAATTATGTATACATTACACTGATGTGGGATATATCCAACTGTAAGACTAATGGAATTATTACATATGCTTGCGTATAGGTAAAGGAATACCCCAGTAAAGTATGCTTCAAACTTTTAGAATGGGTATTGCCTTGATTGCATCTGGAAATCAAAATAGGATGGTGAGCAAGGATGGATGCTACGTCAGTGTGTTGGTACAAGATTAGGAAGTAGGAGTAGGTCGAGAACGTCATTGGTACTAAGAAGTCAGTAGAAAGATGAGGGTTACATATAAATGGTGTAACGACCTGCCTTTTTGGATGGTTTAAACTGACGATAAATGAAACATCCCACCTTTTTGTACACTTTAAATCAACGATAAACCACACACATCGGACTTAAACCATACAAAAGGGCGGATTGTTGTGGGGGTAAATAAGAAAAAGAAGAGAAAAAAAACAAAATAGAATCTTGTAGCGGAACGATAAAATATAATAATCACATAAACAGTTCATGCAGCTGTTTTACAAAATATTCGATTATACTTATACAATATATAACAGAGTTACACATACCAGAGAATAATAAATAACAATGCACGGAATATAGGATGCATTGAAATATAATAAATAATAGTAATGAAATCTCCGTCTTCATCCTCTAGAAATAAGATCTTCAAACCCTGAAATGCTCAGACTGACCCGAGCGAAATGAAAAGACAAAACACTCGAGTTAGAACTAAAAGATCTTATGTAAGTTAAATCAATGGTAAACAATATCAGTGGAACGGCGTCAGAGATATTTATGGGATTTGACATCTCTTATCCAGTTTCGAACGTGAGTGCAGTAACTTAAGAGATGCTCGGGATTCACATCTCCTAAGGATCCGTTAAACTATTTACCATGTAGTAATATTTCTCTATTGTAATAATGTCTATTAGCAAAATGAACATACTTTAAAATAGCGTTAAGGAGTGACCCAATATTCTCCTTAACACATAAATAGTGCTAATAGTCTATACAGCACTGTAATACCTCCTGATCAGGAGGCTACCAAAGGATACTCCATAGGTACGACACAAATCAAACTCGTACAAGGCGCGCTAAGGTATGTGACACGGCACAACCAGACAATGCCAGGGTAGATATACCAATTACTCTTCTAGAACGGTGGTATCGCGTGGCAGCTACTACCGCCCACCTCAAGCCACCCCCCTAAAATCAAAAGGGCGCAAATCAATCTCAAAGTAATAGAATAGTATCGAAGGAGTGTGTCCGATAAAAGGCGCTACCTTCTTAGCCCATCAATCGCTTCTATTTTAGCCACCTTATGTCGACTCACGGGAGTCGGGTACAAGTATTTACCTCAAAGGAAACGCCGCCACCATCCTACTTCATTCTGTAATCTCCACCATGCACACGGTTGTTAAAGTGGTTTTCGGAGTTGGCAGAGAGTATGACAACTTCCGATCCCGGTCTCTTTAACAAGCAAACATTATTATAAAACCACGGTCTTTTCAAAATAGTTTATACTTTTAAAACCAGAATATAATATCCATTTCAACCCCATATAAATACGATGTCATTTCCATTTTAAAACCCAAATTAATATGATATCATTTTTATAAAACCCAAATCAATATAATATCATTTTTATTTCAAATATATCCTCTTTCCCAAAATCGTAGCACTTTCAATGTCATAACGCTTCGAAACCAAACATTTGAAATTATAACATTTTCAAATCATAATAATTTGACATTCGTAACTTTGAAACATAACTTCCATCCCTTAAATGGTTCAAATACTAAAATACTTTATATTATAAATAGCTTCTTCAATTTTGTAAATCAATTCCAGAACAACTCAAATTCCAAAATTTTATATTTAAACCAAATCTCAAATTAATAAATTCAATACAATTCAGTTTTCAAATAAACTATTCCAATTTATATTGATTTCATAACCGATTGATCCAAAAAATAAACCTTTCAAATTCAGTATATTTCAAGCCTTAGGCATTCAACAATTTCAAAACTAAGTTTGATAATTACAATTCGGCAATTCAATTTTCTATTATTTAGTTTTGAAATATTTTACTTAATAAATCCATTATAATTTAAATATAACCCAGATTTCAAATAATTGGATATTTCCTTAAATTTAATTTTACTTGAAATATTCATTTAAATCACTCTAAACCAAAATCAAGTTATAAGAATCATACCTTTTAAAGCCTCAATTTTATTTAAATTTTAAATCAAATTTATTCGAGTATAATTCTTAAATAATTTAATTCAAACCAATTTCATATTTATCTTTCATCCTTAATCTAATTTAAGTCATTATAAACTCTATATACAATATAATTTAAACAGATACTTAACCATATTACATATAAACAGTCAAACTTTATTATTTAACTTATTTTATATTTCAAAACAAATTTAAACATAGCTAAAACCAATAATACGATAACATTTATATAACATCAAAAATCAATATTTATATAACCCATATATTTCTTTACAAAACCATAGAAATCCTATCAAAATATTTTCATATATATAAACCACGGTGTATGTATATAATTTTCTACCCTATGGTCAAGTGATACGGATATTTATCATTTCAATCGATAATTTAAAATATAATACGGTTATATATCTTTCGAACCGCAATCCCGAATGAAATAAAATCTATAACAACCTGCAGTTTATAACAATATAAAATACAACACCCATTAATACAATATCAACCATCAACCATTTATCACAATTATCATCCAATTCAAACAATAACATCAATATAGAATATATAATAAATAACAGGTATTTACTGGCAGTTTATATTCAATAATAAATTAAATAACAATTTAACTACCAGTTTATATGCAATAATAAATTAAATAACAATTCAATTCGATAAATTCAATTTAAATGGAATGATGATAAAAATATGCCAAACAGTCATAAATAAACTTCTAATCACATCAAAAATTAATTTAACACATGTAAGAAATTTTAGAAGTTATGAGTGGGTTAAAACACTCAACCTTTTGAATTTAAATTGAATTTAAATCCTATTTAAACCCAAAATTTGAATAGTCTCAGAATTCGTCCAAACTAGCGCCAAAATGTCCGGAATTTCAATACAAACCTAACGAAGAAAATCGTGCGTAGAACGGAACTCATATGGGAAAAATATTGCAATTAGAACATTTGAATAAGAAATTAAAAATAAATAAATAATACCCAACGCTACCTATCCAGATCAGCCACGTCAGGAAGCCCTTCACGTTCCAGAACCCTAGCTACTCGTGTTTTGATCGCGACAATGCTTGAGCCACCGAAGTACCATCGATTTGCGCCACCACCAGAGAAGCTTTGAACACGATCAGAGACTGCCGCTTCGAAGGCCATGCCCTGCCGCAACCTTGACTTCCGACCGGTCCCCTACGATGCCGCCGCCCGCTCCCAAGCCGAGAACGAAAGTCAGCAATTAATCATCGATTTCTAGCGCATCCTGACCGAGTTGTGATGAACGACGACAAGCATAAGACCTGCTCGTCACCACATTCGCAACGGCACTATCTGATCGTCGATTGGGTGTGGATCCACCGTTGGATCATCAAAAGTACAACATGAATGGCCATGGTTCATTCTCAATTTCTGGACAAATGGTGATTTGAATTGAAAAACGAATTATAGATCTAAGACGCGCTCGTCGAGAGCTTCGGATCGATATAAAATTTGATATTATTTGAGAAGTCTTAACTTTTGTTGTTGAATTTGAATTGGAATTGAATTGGAACATTTAGGGTTTGTCTGCCATTGAGGAGGAGGAGCAATAGAAATTTCTGTACGTACAGAAAAATGAACATAAGAAATAGGCTATGGTTTATAACGAGATATATATAGACAAAGCTAAAAATAGAATAGATGGACCAGATTGACTTGCACGTTGAACGATAAAATGGCCCAAAAAGCCCGCTCTGACTTCGGAATGAAATTGGGTCAACCCATATATCAAAATAGATTTTTCAAAAATATTTTAAACGCAATGGAATAGGTTTAATGTCCAAATTCTATCGTTTGAAGAAGTTATGCTAAAACCAAGTTATTTCAAATTGATTTCAATTTCATTGATTTCTAGTCGTTTCGAGCCCGTACGATCAAATAACAAGTCTGATCGCTACGAAACTTGAAATCCAAATTCACGGTTACGGATCTGATGAGACTAATTTCATCGTAATCCAAGTCAGTGGCAAAAATGGCTATTTTTACATGAATTAACTAAATTAATAATTGATTATGTGACGCACCACCTCTATACCCACGCTAGCCAAGAACACTCCGGAGTAGTGCTGTCAACTAGCACGGAGAATAAGGCTGTTGAGGAGCGACCATCCATGTAATTGCTTATCACACGGTGGCTATAAATAATCTTCGGAAACAAACATAGAAATAATCATATCACAAATCAGTCACAGATATCCATATCACAAAGGCGGAAGAAGATATGAATATATAACTAACACATGAAAGTGTACATCAGAGTAGTGGTCAATAAGATCCACGATAATACAAAAGAATAGCAACACGTGCTATACAAAAGAATACAACTTTGAGTCTATATCTCAAGTGTATACAACAAAAACTGCTAATCTAAACAGTTAGCCAAAAGTCAGAGTGATGAATCCCTGGGAAGAAGTCAAGCAGAAGCACCTGTAACATCTCGGTCTGACCCGAGTATTATTTAAGAAAATAATAAACGGATCAGTCTAGCTATAAATATCAGATGACATGATATAACATAAAAGATATGGCATAAACATAAACATCCATAACGACATACCACTATAAGTATGTAAATAATGATCAACAGAAGATCAATCAATAAGAGATAATCAATATCACAAGAATCTTCTCAAAGATTCGAAGAGGGCATCATACCCTAAACTTGTACTCATAACAAGTCAATGACATAAATTCCAGAAATCAACACGAGAAATCCAGAAATCATAAAAAGGGAAAGAGGCCTATCACATGACGGTCCGAAGACCAAGGGGAGCTACCCCGCATGTGTGAATGGAATCACACAGATTGAGGTCAAGACTAACCAAAAAGCAGAAAGGTATGTGTGAATGGAATCACACAAGTGGTGTCTAGTCTAACCTTGCAATGAAAGAGACATCGCGCAATTGCTAGTCTAATTCATAAAGCGATCATCAAGATCAACGAGAAGTGTCAATTACACTAAGCTAGTAAATATAGAAGTTTAGCCTCATGTCCCATAACCACTTGCTTAACTTAAATATTTACGAACAAACTGTAAATCTTCACTAATAAAATTGTCACAAGAGGTTCAATCGAACAAGTCCAAGAATTAACCGACGAAGTGAACGCAAGCGTTTCATACCACTTGTTTTACTAAGTCGTTTAATTAGATTTCTCATCCGAGTGAGGTAAAGGCTTGTATATACTAATAGATTGGAAAACGGTTTAAGAAAAGAGCTTTGTTATTAAAAATAGAGTTGAAATTGTTTGTTAAAAGAGTTTTGATATTTACTACTAGTATTGAAACCTTTGTATTATAAAGTGACAAAACACATAAGCAAGTGTAGAAACAATCAGTCACAAAGATCGCATACGGAGATGCGAATAAAATCCAAGGAAATCAGCTCAATGTTTTTCAGATAAGATCCCCTACGGAGGGGCGGTCCGGGGGGTGGCAACCCCCCAAGGTGGGGGTGCGGGGGCAACGCCACCGCTTACGGGGTTCGACCTGCCCGGTCAGGTCGCGGGGGTCCAGGGGGCAGCGCCCCCGGCGGGGTGCGGGGCAGCGCCCCGACCAAAACGGTACGACCTAGTGAAGACAAAATGAGGTCTAACGACCTAAAGGGATAGGGTCGAGCGACCTAATGGTTGCGACCTAGGGGTCTAAGGAGCACGACCTAGTGGTCCAGCGACCTAAAGGGTAAAGGTCATGCGACCTAAAATGGGTTCGCGACCTAACACTCAAACGACCTAAAGAAATTAAGGAGCCGAGCGACCTAAGTAGAAACAAGGCCCAATGACCTAAGGGTTAGGTCATGCGAGTTAAGTGATCAGGCGACCTAAGGTCTTACGACCTACGGTCTAAAGGCCACGCGACCTAGAGGATCTGCGAGCTAACGAGGCCGACCTAAGGTGCAAGCGACCTAAGGGACAACGAGCTAAAGTATGGTACGTGACCTAAAAGATGGCGCGACCTAAGGTGAGAGCAGGTCGAGCGACTTAAGGCGATGCGCGACCTAAGACCTAGCGACCTAAAGGGATGCGCGACCTAAGAGAGGCATCAGGTCGAACGACTTAAGGGTGATGCGACCTACGACCTAAGCTCAAATACGAGCTACGAGCTAGCGACCTACGACCTAAGCTCAAATGCGAGCTAAGGCTTACGACCTAAGGCCCTAACGTACTAACATTTGTCGCGACCTAAGTGGTGACGACCTAACAAGGAAAGGCTGAGCGACCTAACGCTGCAGAGGGGATTTAAGGCCAGAAACGACCTACGACCTAACGTGAAACGACCTAACTCCGAAGTGAAAATTCAAGGCAGTGCGACCTAGCGCGATAACACGCGAACGACCTAAGGGTTAGGTCGCGAACGACCTAACTCCGAACACCAAAAATGGCCAGAACGACCTAAGTGCAGAAAATTCACCAAAACGCTAAAAATTGGAGTTTTTCGCCAATCCAATCCAAACCAAATGCAAATGTGCATGCAAAAGTGATAGGGAATCATTCCCAACAGTCCAATATAGTTATAGACTAGATTTGTGAGATAAAAATCTCACCTTTGCACTAAAGTTTATGAAGATGAAGCTTGAAAGCAAGGAGAAGCAATCCAAAGCTTGAATCCAATATCTTCTACTTGAATTTGGAGTTGAATGTTGGATTTGCAATTGAATTTGTGCTTGGAGTTTTAATTTCCCATTCCCTCCACCATTAATGCCAAAGCTTGATTAGTTAGGAAATTTATGAAGAGTGAGGAGAAGAGGGTTGGAACTTGGGCTTAATAGGCTAAACTAACCCAAAGTCCAAAGCGGGAAAAGTTAGTGAAATTTCACTAACTCCAAACCTATCGATGTTTATACTTAAAAAGTTGTAAACGACATTTCGAACTCAATGGAAGTGGTCTCGAGTCCTAATTTGACCGTTTGCAAAAAGTAGATTTTCGGACCAAAATCCGATTAACGAGCTAATATTTAAATAAAATATTTAAATACAAACTCGATAAATATGCTGGTTGTTACAGACTCCCCTCCTTAAAGAAATTGCGTCCTCGCAATATATAAGATGGAAATAAAAAGTAACAACCATAAAAGCATATTAACACAAGAGGAATTTTGAAATAAGAAGTTCACCTCTAGGAGAAGGAGTAAGCAAGTCCAGATGTGTACGTGCGATGAATTCTCTGGATTCCCAAGAACAATCCTTAGGATTTGAGGACCATTGAACTTTTTCAAGCGGAACATCTTTATTTCGAAGTCGTTTAACCTCAGAAGCTATAACTCGAATAGGATGCTGCTCATAAGTTAAATTCGGCGAAACTTCAATTTCTTCCACAACAGCACGCTCAAGAATAGAATCGGAATCCCGAAGGCATTTCCGTAATTGAGAAACGTGAAATACATCATGCATAGCAGAAAACTGAGCCGGCAATGCAAGGCGATAAGCCATGGAACCAATACGTTCAGTGATAGGAAATGGCCCAATATATCGAGGCGCTAACTTCCCCGATCGACTGAAACGTACAACACCCTTCATAGGTGAAACACGAATAAAAACAGGATCCCCAACAGAAAATTCTAATTTCCTTCTTCGATTATCGGCATAGGATTTTTGTCTACTCTGGGCTTCTTTCATCCTATGTTGAATAAGTTCAATCTTTTCCGTGGAATCACGAATAAAGTCTGGACCTAAAACCAGCTTCTCACCGGCCTCAAGCCAACAAGAAGGAGATCGGCATGGCCTTCCGTAGAGTGCCTCGAAAGGTGCCATACCAATACTAGATTGGAAGCTATTATTATAGGAAAATTCAACAAGTGAAATATGATCTTCCCAACTTCCACCAAAATCAAGCACACAAGCACGAAGAAGATCTTCAAGAGTTTGATTCACACGCTCGGTTTGTCCATCGGACTGGGGTTGATAAGCGGTGCTAAAATTAAGCTTCGTTCCTAAAGCTTTTTGAAGACTCTTCCAAAATCCACTAGTAAACAATGGATCACGATCGCTAACAATAGAAGTAGGAACTCCATGCAATTTTACAATTTGCTTGACAAATAGTTTGGCCAAAAGAGGAACGGTTCGGTTAGACCGAACCGGAATAAAATGGGCGGATTTAGTAAGTCTATCAACAATCACCCATAAGCTATCATGACCCGAACGAGAACGGGGAAGGCCATCTATAAAGTCCATGGAAATTTGATCCCACTTCCAAATTGGAATTTCTAAAGGTTGCAATAACCCACCAGGCCTTTGATGTTCGGCCTTGACAAGTTGGCAAGTCATGCAACACTTAACAAAGTTAGCAATATCAGATTTCATTCCCTCCCAATAATAAAGTCGCTTCATATCAGCGTACATTTTACTACTACCGGGATGAATGGTGAATTTAGAACAATGGGAATCTTCTAAAATATCTTTACGAAGATCTCCAATATTTGGTACGATAAGTCTACCAAATTTTCGAATGCCGCCACGAGAATCAATATCATAGTCTTTCAAACCTTCAATATCAATTTTATCCTTAACATTTTTGCCAAGAAGAGCCAATTCAGAATCTAGCCCTTGAGCTTCAAGAATGCGGTCTAAAAGAGAAGGATGAGCCTCAAGGCTACATAAAACAAGCGATGAGCATAAATCGGATACGCGCTCTCGAATCTCACAAGTGGATAAGATCTCGAGATCGTTCCATTCGGATATCATCATAGAAACAACTGCTTGTTGCTTACGGCTAAGAGCATCGGCGACCCGATTACCCTTACCGGGGGTATAAAGAATATCAAGATCATAAGGTGCAAGGAACTCGAGCCAACGCTGTTGACGTAAATTAAGTTCTTTTTGAGAAAATAAATATTTCAAAGACTTATGATCCGTGTAAAGAATAAATTTCTCTCCCAATAGATAATGACGCCACATTCGAAGGGCGAAAACAATAGCCGCGAGCTCTAGATCGTGTGTGGCATATCTAGTCTCGGCCGGCTTCAATTGCCTAGAAGCATAAGCAACAACACGTTCTTTTTGCATAAGAACGGCACCCAAGCCAACGTGACTAGCATCGGTATAAACAACAAAATCTTGATTCCCCTTGGGAATAACAAGAATAGGAGCATCGGAAAGGAGTTCTTTCAATTTCTGAAAAGAGGCTTCACATTTGTCCGACCAAATGTATTTAACTCCCTTCTTAGTCAAGCCAGTAAGAGGCACGGCAATCTTAGAAAAGTATTTAATAAAACGACGGTAATAGCCCGCCAATCCGAGAAAACTACGAATCTCTGTCACACTCTCCGGTCTCTTCCAATCTTGAATCGCTTCAATCTTTGAAGGATCCACGGATATCCCGGATTCGGAAATAATATGACCGAGAAACTTCACACGAGATTGCCAAAAGTGGCATTTAGAAAATTTCGCATTTAATTGATTACTCCTAAGTGTTTCCAATACAATCCGAAGATGTTTCTCATGTTCCTCCTCGGTTTTTTAATACACAAGAATATCATCAATGAATATGAGAACAAACCGATTGAGGAAATCTTTGAAAACTCGATTCATGAGGTCAACGAAATAAGCTGGAGCATTCGTTAACCCAAATGGCATAACAAGCCATTCATAAGATCCATATCAAGTACGGAATGATGCCAAAGGAATGCTATCCTCAGCGGTACGAAGCTGATGGAAATCGGTAGCCAAGTCCAATTGTGAAAAGACCTTAGCACCACTAAGATGATCGAATAGATCATCAATCCGAGGTAAAGGATATTTATTTTTAATAGTAAGATCGTTAAGCTTGCGACAATCAACGCAGAGCCTCAGAGTACCGTCGGATTTCTTTACGAAAATAGCCGAAGCTCCCCAAGGCGAGGAACTAGAGCGAATAAATTGCCTCGTCTCCAACTCAGATAATTGTTTACGCATCTCCTCATTTTCCTTATTGGACATGCGATAAGGAGGACGAGTAATAGGTTGAGCTCCAGAAACAAGATTAATTCTGAACTCAATTGCTCGTTTAGGTGGTATACCTAAAACGGGCTCGAATATGTCAGAAAATTCACGAACAACATGAATACGAGAAATAATATCATCTTCATCATCATCATCGTTATCACGAGGATTTAAAGAATATAAAGATGCCACCAAACATGATTCTGAATCTTTAAGATTAACAGAAATCTGTTTAACAGATTGTGGATGTCGGAGATGAATAGTCCGCTCAGGACATAGGATATGGGCTTGATAACGGTTAAGCCAATCCATTCCCAAAATTATTCCAAAGCCTAAGTAACGCATGACATGCAAATCGGCTAGGAAAGAAAAATCACATAAAATAATCTCCACATCTTTACAAAGCAAACTAAGAGTTGCGGATCCACCAACAGGATTCGCAATTTTTAAAGAAGTCATCAATGCAGTAACACTTAAGGAAAAAGTGTCTACCAGTTCCTTTGATATAAAAGAATGGGATGCACCCATATCAAAGAGAACTCTAATAGGTTGATCATGAAATAAAATAATACCATCAAGAATGGAATGAGAAATACCTTGGCCACGAGATGTGTTGCCAGGGGCTTGAGCCACATTTAACTTTCCCTCATTCCTGCTTTTACGTTTGAGGCATTGATGTATAAAGTGATCTGGGCTCTTACAATAGCGACAAGATTTGGGCTTAGAGCACTTATTCGCATAATGATCCCCAAACCCACAGTTGAAGCAACTCGCACCACTAGGAGAAGGAGACTTTGCCGCAGGAGTTGCCTGCTTACCCTTTTTGTTGGGATAAGGACCCTTAAATTTGTTTGGCCTCTTCTTGTTGTTGAAGTTTGGTTTAGCGCCTTCCACTTCAACATCACTCTCTCTATCAGCCTCTTCAAGACGAAGAGCGATATCGACGAGTTGATCAAATGCGACTTCTAGTTTCAGGAGCAGTGGCTTCTTAAGACTCTTATTTAAGCCATAAACGAACCTCTGGTTCTTCTTCAATGGGGTGTTGATGTATTCAACCCCATATTTGGAAAGCGACTCGAAGGCTGCGACGTAATCAGTCACAGAGGATTGACCTTGAACAAGGTCTATAAAACGTCGAGCCAAGGTTACTTTCCCAGCTTCTGGTACAAACTTTAACTCGAAGCGTCCCTGAAATTGCTCCCAGGAGAGATCCGCTTCATTAATTTCTGAAATAAGGAGTTCGTACCAGTCCAATGCTCTCTCTTGGAGCATGCTGGAAGCCACCTGAATGCGGTGGAGATCGATAAGGTTCATGCGAGAAAAGATTCGATCGCATGATTTTAACCAAGCCTGGACCTCGATGATATTTTCCGAACCTTTGAAGGGCTTCCCACCCAAGTTGGTGTAATCGCTGCACAAGCGTGCAAATCTCGACTTTGGGTGAGTAGGTTCCGGGTTAGCTCCAGCTGCTTGAGCATTAGTTACTAAATCAAGAAGCTGTTGAGCAGTCATAAAAACTCCATCCGGTGGTGGAGCACTAGATGATCCAGCTCTGGGACGACCTGGTCTAGACATTCTTTTCCTTAAGAAAGAAAGAAGAGAAAGAAAATAGTTATTCACCAAATGAATATCAAACATTCTTGACAGGTGAAATAAGGAATCATAAAAGAAATAGGATGAATCGGTTTGAAAACCCGAACAAAATCCTAAAGCAAGACTCCTAAGGTGGACCTAGGATGATGATCCTTGTTAAGTTATTCTACATTGTTCCGAAGTTTGGCTCTGATACCAAGCTGTGACGCCCCACCTCTATACCCACGCTAGCCAAGAACACTCCGGAGTAGTGCTGTCAACTAGCACGGAGAATAAGGCTGTTGAGGAGCGACCATCCATGTAATTGCTTATCACACGGTGGCTATAAATAATCTTCGGAAACAAACATAGAAATAATCATATCACAAATCAGTCACAGATATCCATATCACAAAGGCGAAAGAAGATATGAATATATAGCTAACACACGAAAGTGTACATCAGAGTAGTGGTCAATAAGATCCACGATAATACAAAAGAATAGCAACACGTGCTATACAAAAGAATACAACTTTGAGTCTATATCTCAAGTGTATACAACAAAAACTGCTAATCTAAACAGTTAGCCAAAAGTCAGAGTGATGAATCCCTGGGAAGAAGTCAAGCAGAAGCACCTGTAACATCTCGGTCTGACCCGAGTATTATTTAAGAAAATAATAAACGGATCAGTCTAGCTATAAATATCAGATGACATGATATAACATAAAAGATATGGCATAAACATAAACATCCATAACGACATACCACTATAAGTATGTAAATAATGATCAACAGAAGATCAATCAATAAGAGATAATCAATATCACAAGAATCTTCTCAAAGATTCGAAGAGGGCATCATACCCTAAACTTGTACTCATAACAAGTCAATGACATAAATTCCAGAAATCAACACGAGAAATCCATAAATCATAAAAAGGGAAAGAGGCCTATCACATGACGGTCCGAAGACCAAGGGGAGCTACCCCGCATGTGTGAATGGAATCACACAGATTGAGGTCAAGACTAACCAAAAAGCAGAAAGGTATGTGTGAATGGAATCACACAAGTGGTGTCTAGTCTAACCTTGCAATGAAAGAGACATCGCGCAATTGCTAGTCTAATTCATAAAGCGATCATCAAGATCAACGAGAAGTGTCAATTACACTAAGCTAGTAAATATAGAAGTTTAGCCTCATGTCCCATAACCACTTGCTTAACTTAAATATTTACGAACAAACTGTAAATCTTCACTAATAAAATTGTCACAAGAGGTTCAATCGAACAAGTCCAAGAATTAACCGACGAAGTGAACGCAAGCGTTTCATACCACTTGTTTTACTAAGTCGTTTAATTAGATTTCTCATCCGAGTGAGGTAAAGGCTTGTATATACTAATAGATTGGAAAACGGTTTAAGAAAAGAGCTTTGTTATTAAAAATAGAGTTGAAATTGTTTGTTAAAAGAGTTTTGATATTTACTACTAGTATTGAAACCTTTGTATTATAAAGTGACAAAACACATAAGCAAGTGTAGAAACAATCAGTCACAAAGATCGCATACGGAGATGCGAATAAAATCCAAGGAAATCAGCTCAATGTTTTTCAGATAAGATCCCCTACGGAGGGGCGGTCCGGGGGGTGGCAACCCCCCAAGGTGGGGGTGCGGGGGCAACGCCACCGCTTACGGGGTTCGACCTGCCCGGTCAGGTCGCGGGGGTCCAGGGGGCAGCGCCCCCGGCGGGGTGCGGGGCAGCGCCCCGACCAAAACGGTACGACCTAGTGAAGACAAAATGAGGTCTAACGACCTAAAGGGATAGGGTCGAGCGACCTAATGGTTGCGACCTAGGGGTCTAAGGAGCACGACCTAGTGGTCCAGCGACCTAAAGGGTAAAGGTCATGCGACCTAAAATGGGTTCGCGACCTAACACTCAAACGACCTAAAGAAATTAAGGAGCCGAGCGACCTATAAGAAGCAGCGACCTAAGTAGAAACGAGGCCCAATGACCTAAGGGTTAGGTCATGCGAGTTAAGTGGTCAGGCGACCTAAGGTCTTACGACCTACGGTCTAAAGGCCACGCGACCTAGAGGATCTGCGAGCTAACGAGGCCGACCTAAGGTGCAAGCGACCTAAGGGACAACGAGCTAAAGTATGGTACGTGACCTAAAAGATGGCGCGACCTAAGGTGAGAGCAGGTCGAGCGACTTAAGGCGATGCGCGACCTAAGACCTAGCGACCTAAAGGGATGCGCGACCTAAGAGAGGCATCAGTTCGAACGACTTAAGGGTGATGCGACCTACGACCTAAGCTCAAATACGAGCTACGAGCTAGCGACCTACGACCTAAGCTCAAATGCGAGCTAAGGCTTACGACCTAAGGCCCTAACGTACTAACATTTGTCGCGACCTAAGTGGTGACGACCTAACAAGGAAAGGCTGAGCGACCTAACGCTGCAGAGGGGATTTAAGGCCAGAAACGACCTACGACCTAACGTGAAACGACCTAACTCCGAAGTGAAAATTCAAGGCAGTGCGACCTAGCGCGATAACACGCGAACGACCTAAGGGTTAGGTCGCGAACGACCTAACTCCGAACACCAAAAATGGCCAGAACGACCTAAGTGCAGAAAATTCACCAAAACGCTAAAAATTGGAGTTTTTCGCCAATCCAATCCAAACCAAATGCAAATGTGCATGCAAAAATGATAGGGAATCATTCCCAACAGTCCAATATAGTTATAGACTAGATTTGTGAGATAAAAATCTCACCTTTGCACTAAAGTTTATGAAGATGAAGCTTGAAAGCAAGGAGAAGCAATCCAAAGCTTGAATCCAATATCTTCTACTTGAATTTGGAGTTGAATGTTGGATTTGCAATTGAATTTGTGCTTGGAGTTTTAATTTCCCATTCCCTCCACCATTAATGCCAAAGCTTGATTAGTTAGGAAATTTATGAAGAGTGAGGAGAAGAGGGTTGGAACTTGGGCTTAATAGGCTAAACTAACCCAAAGTCCAAAGCGGGAAAAGTTAGTGAAATTTCACTAACTCCAAACCTATCGATGTTTATACTTAAAAAGTTGTAAACGACATTTCGAACTCAATGGAAGTGGTCTCGAGTCCTAATTTGACCGTTTGCAAAAAGTCGCTTTTCGGACCAAAATCCGATTAACGAGTTAATATTTAAATAAAATATTTAAATACAAACTCGATAAATATGCGGGTTGTTACAGATTATATAAAATCTAGTTTTCAATTTCAACTCTCTAATTAACAAATTTCATCATTTTTAAATTCCTTAATCATTTACACTAGTTTAACCAAATTTAAATGTCAATTTAGAGTTGATTAATTTTTCAATTTCGGTGTTAGCCTTTATTCCATTAATTTCAGGAATTATAAATTTAGTTTCCAATAATTCCATTTAATTTACTTTCATTCTAGTATACAATTAATTGTTGTCAAATGGTTCCATTTAACATTGTATTCATGGTCTATTGCATTAATATTCTCAGATTTCATCTTAATCTCCATTAACGTACTAATTAAATATTTAATTTCATTTATTTGTGGTAAATCCAATTATAGAATTTAAACTTCAAATAAGTTAATAAATCTTGATTTCCATTCTTTAAATCGACAAATTGTCATATTATAAATAGAATTAACATTATTTCCATTTATTTCTTAAATTTGTACAAACATTGATTTTATCAAATTATAGTTTATTATGCATTATTTCATCAATTAATATGCATTGAACTTATTTCCCGATTTATTAATTACAATTAGTAATAATCTTACAATTGGTTCAATTAATTGGGTTTGCACCAAATTTGTTATTTATTAACTTGTATTAACATTATTATCCTTATTTTAATGATTTCCTTATTAAATTACAAATTTTTATTTTCTTTCTGAGTTAAATTACCAAAACTTATTAAATTAACAAAATTTAATTATTGAAAATTACGGGTCGTTACACTCTCCTCTACTCAAAACTTTTCATCCCCAAAAAGGAAAAAGAAGGGGAAAAGAAAGAATTGAGTAAACAATATATCTTATTCAAAAATATTAAATTTATAAACAAATAAATTTACAAAATTAATTAATTTAAATAAAATATACCAATTTGTAACTATTAAATCTTTTTATACTCAAATTAATAATGTTTTGAAAATATTTTTCGAAATTTTCTAAGTCTAAAATTTACGAAAATTTCGACAGAGTCTCCTTTGTGAGGAGAGGCCTAGAAGAAAATATAATATCAAATATAACAATACCCAACATACATTTTCCAAAATAATATATATCGCAACACGGGAAAAACAATGTAATAACGCTATGAACCGTAATCCGAAAACGTACCTATTTATTGGGCAATTTACACTTATTTTCTGAAACCAAAAGCAGTAGCAATTGCTTCCTTAACCTATATTTCACTTATATAATCCAAAAAGAGTTAATAATTATATAGAATGAAATATATAAGTTGTTTCAACCATCAACAAACAAATCCAATATAAACAACAATCACTTGCAATAAGACATACAATCATCACATAAAATCAACACAAATCAATCATTCATTCATATCAAACTAAACAAATAGTTGTTCGGGTTCAAAAACTTTAAATTGTACAGAATGAAAAATAAACTACTAAGTGCACCATTTACTCAACAGCCTTAGATGAAACTAGATAGATTATTTATGCGTCCAACAATTTTAAAGTATCCTTGCCCCAAAAAACCATAAACCGAAAAAACAACAATTTCAAACAATAGATCAATTTAAATTCTATTAATTTCATTTCATAACATTTGTTGTTTGATTTCCTTTTCATTCAGATAATAGTTTATCTTCTTAATTTACATTTATGTCTTGTCAATTTTCATTTCCTTCCATTGATTCAATGTTTATTTCACTTACTTGAATTTATACTTACATAAATTCATTTTTATTTATTCATATCATATAAATTTTATTTTTATTACATTACATTCATTCATTTTTCATTTTCATTTATTTTCGTTCATTTAACCATAGTATTCATGTTCAATTCAATTTCTTAGTATATCACTTCATTAACTTAAGTTTATAATCACATATTTATAATACTTACCTTTCTATTATATTTAATTAGTAGCATTTCAATCATAATTTAAGTTTATACGCACTATAATATAAAATTCCTATTTCATTTAGCTAGTAGTATTAAAATTTTGACTCAAGTTTATAACTATTTCCATGTCAAATTTCTTATTTATAAAGCAAATTTTATTGAGCACTTTCATTATTTAAGTATTACTTGTATAATATTCTATTGCATTTTCTTACTAACATTTCAATGTTTTAAATCTTTGGAAAGTAATATATATGCTTTTTAAGAATGTAACTGAAAATTACACAAGCTTTATCTTATTTCTTTTAATAAATCTAATGTTCAATCATTATTGTAACGACCCGCAAATTCGTACCCCTTGAGTCAACACTATTCTACAACAATCAACTCAAGTTGAACAGAAATACGAACCATTAAGGTTAAAGGAAAAGAGGTAGAAGAAGAAAATAGAAAACAACCTCAGAATCTAACCATCGCAGCGGAATAAAATAAAATAGATAATAAATAATCTTTACTCAAAAATTACATATATCTGTTTATTTGTTACATCGCCAGAGTACATCAATCACAATTCAACATCTACAACATACAACTGGATACATAGCTACTCAACATAGCGGAGTATATATAAAACAAGTACCAAAGTACGTATCGCCATCCAGCTCGTCTTTCGAGCTCCACAACATCATATCCTGTATCCTATAATACTCGGTCTGACCCGAGCATTATAGTTAAATAACACCCGAGTCAATCTGGAATACCAGCGTGAGAAATCACACCCAATTGATTTTTAAGTTTCAAAAATCCTTTGAAAAACAAAGCATCTCGTAAGATCACGCCACAAATAAACATGTCGGGTTTTTACCTTACGATAGCTAAAACACTTTTTATAGAAATCCACTGATATTATAATAGGGTCTATATACAAATACTTATTAAAATAGCCAAAATTGTTACATTATTAAATTCCAGCTACTAGCCACAGAGTGGGTAATACAAACAAAACTCGTACAAGGCTCGTAGGGAGAATGGATTTCCAACTAATGACTAGGCACTGGGGTACCACCAGTCACAGTACGTGGCCTAGATCACAGTACCAAGGAGTACGTACGCTCCCCAGCAACACAGGACAGGGACTACCCCTTACTGGATAATCCCGAGTGAGATCACCCCACGATTGGGATCAACAAACGCCCACTAAGCCGAAATAAAAAGGGACATCTAGACAGGGATGACCTCACCCTGAATGGATGCTACCCACCTAGCCTTACTGCATGACCCCTGATTTTCAATCATTCTCGGTTGATGAGGCTTGATGCTAAGTGTTATCTTTTAGATCGTTCACTTAGAATGGTCATCGTCCACCTGACGATATTCTAAAAGCATTAATCTATACAAGTCCGTCCCGGGTTCGAACGGAACCGAAGGCACTATTCCTACTACATCCATTTTGGAAATATCCTCAGGATTAGTAGAGACTAGCCCTTGCACTTCACTGCTCCATCTTCGAATCCAAACTCGTTTTTCCATGAAAACGTACAAACCGGATCGAAGTGGTTTTCGAAAAATAAATCCCGATCCCTGTCTCTTCAAAACGATCAACGCATTTGTCCAATATTGATAGTTGATTATTTAACTATCAATTAACATTCACAAACATCCATCCAACAATAAATAATCTCTCAAATTATTTATTAACCTCAAAATATCTTCACAAGATATATTTCTATTTTCAACCCTTTGAAAACAGTTTCAAACCATCTTTCTTTTTCAGAATAACTTTTCCAAGTATTTTCTATCTCCACTGAAATCACCAAGCACAAAACTAGATTTTTAAAATAATTTAAAACACTTTACTTTGAAATATACTTTAAAACATTAAAGTTAAAATTACTTCAATAATTTGTTAAAATGCATACTATATGAATATTTGAGAATAAGGTTATTTAATAAAATATAAAACTAGATTTTCACTTTTAAAAACAAAATACTAAGTCACTCTATAAATAAGTATTGCTATAATAGTTAAAAGAAAATACTTACTTTAGAATTTAAATATTTAGAAATAATAAACTTTCCAAAACTTGCTTTTTAACCAACTTTAAAACTTTAACTTATATTTAAAAATTTACTTTGGAAACGTACTTGGTTATCCAGGGAGAATTTCCAATTTCAATCACTTAAACCAAACTTCCAAATTGATTTCCAATTTATTCCATTTGAAATAAAATTTCTTTACTTACTCAGTTCATTTCAAAATTCATTAATTATGGACTTTATCATTTTTATTATTATTTTCTGTTTGATTTAAATCTTTTAACCGAAATACACAAATTTCAGATTTTCCCAATTTCTTCTTTATTCTTTTCAATAATTTAAATCTTAAATTTTAAATAAATGTTTTTTCTTTTAAAATAATAATACTGAAGTTTAAAATTTCATTAATCTTCTGATTATTCAAAATTTCCCTTTTATATATGGAATTTATTAATTAGCATTTTGAAACCACTAATATTCTTATCTAATTCATTTTAATTTATTTGCATTCTTTATAATTACTTCACCTTTAAATTCGCTTCCTTTTTTTTCAAAAATTCACTTCTATATGTATTTTGATATCAGTGAACCGAAATATATTCAAGCAAGTATAGCATTCAATATTTCAATATAATTCATCACAGAATATCAATTAATCACAACAGAGAATATTAAATAACTTAAATAAATGTTGAGGGATCTAGTTGGATCCCTACAACCTGTTTCGCTGCATCCATAGACGTTAGCACAACATGAAATACTAATTCCACTTCAAGGTGGAATATCACGGTTTATGGGTTTTGAAATATAAAATCATTTGCTATTTGATGTGGGAAATCAAACATTCCAAGATATATTATGTACTACTATATATAACATAACACAACAAATCCAATCAATCGATCGATTATTTAAATTTAACCATTTAAATTTAAACTAAATTTCCACTGAGTGAGATTAACTCACCTTTATCATTTTGCAGTCCGACTCAACCGGCTATTTCCTTCACAACCTTTAATAACTAAAATGATTTAATAAGTTGATTGCACGAGTTAATCACCCTAATACTTATATTTTTATTATTATTATTATTTTTGTTATTATATATTTTTTAGTGTGTAAAAACATATATGTACATTTATTTCTTTTGAACTACATACATATTTATAAAATAGGTTACAAATTTCAAAAATACAACTTTTTATAAATTCTTTGAACATTTTAAAACCCCTGTATGTATAATATTTTTTTAAAACAAACACTGTAATATGCTAGTAACCCAAACTATTTTTTAACAATACATAACCTAATTATTATTTTTTCTTATGACAAATTAATTTAGTTGTGTACTATTATCAGTAAATAACTTAATTAACCAATTTCAAATTAAAAATTTTATGTGTATATAAAATTTTATAAAAAGAATACCCTACAGCGAACAACTCCTCTGCCTCGCGCATCAACCGCTGCCTTCCACGCGAGCTCGCGGCAACTCCATTTCTCTTCGCATCACCATTAAACATCCCTCAACCATATACAAGCCACCGTTACCACCTCAGACCGCCACCGTGACTCCCTTCCAACCGTGCGTCGAAGTCGCCCCCATCTCGAACTCGATTCAACTTAACTCGATCTGCCTCGATGAAAAAAATCTCAGCTTCGTTTTTGAGATCTCCCCTGTGCTTAATTTCATTTCGCCCCCTTCTTAAATTCGATCGCGATAGAGTCGCGATTCTCAAATCCCCCCTCGATTTTTCGCCGCTGCGATATTCGCTCGACCCCGCACGAGATGCTTGCGATCGATGGAGTCGGCTAAGAATCGAAGTTGATTTTCACAAACGAGAAGACTTCAGTTTTCGAATTAAAGTGAGGAGGAATGAGCAGCCATGATTTATGAGAAAGGCTCGGCCATGATTTCTTGTTTTTTTTCTTATTCTGAGACATCGACTACTTCAATATAGTTTTGACCATTTTTACTATCTTTATTTTTGTTTTCCCTTGGATCCAATAAGCAGGGAAAGGGAAATTGGGTTTTACTTTCTAAACGAACAAATATCTTCTTTTTATTTTATTTATTAAACTTAGAAGCTTACTAAAGAAGATAAAGCGATTTTTCTCTTTTTTTATTTAAAAAAAATCCCTATACGTGATGCTAGCTACAGTATTCAATGCAAATTTCAACGCGATAATATACCGTACGCTCACACAACAAGTCCAAATGCCATGAAAATTGAAATCCGATAATAATTCGATATTACAGACCCAATGGAACTGGTTTCGTTGAATTCTGAGGTTGTGCCTCGGAAGGCTATTTTTTAAAAAATTCAAATTAAACTATATAAAATTTTAAAATAGAACAAATAAATGTTAAATTAAATTTTAACACTTTTATTATCTTCAGTATTATCAATATAAATTTTATAAGCCTTCAAATTACTTTTAACAGGCTTAAACTCCAGATTCAACATTTTACCCGACTTCAAATTATTAAATTCAAAAGTTTAATTATCAAATCAATAATGATATTTGAATTCAAGTATAAAATTTAACTTTTAAATATTTAAAATCAATTAAAATTCCAATTTTAAA
Organism: Allium cepa; assembly: GCA_030765085.1. Classification (NCBI taxonomy): domain Eukaryota; kingdom Viridiplantae; phylum Streptophyta; class Magnoliopsida; order Asparagales; family Amaryllidaceae; genus Allium; species Allium cepa. The sequence goes on along the minus strand of CM060938.1, from coordinate 381,593,962 downwards.
CAGTCAAAAATTCCGGGTTGTCACATTCCTCCCCCTTAAAAGAATTTTGTCCCCGTAATTACTAGTTAGGAAGAATGGTCCAATACCCATTACTATTTTCCATAACCAAACAGTTTTATCAACTTTCCATAACATATCTTTTTATTAAAAACCCCCTATTACCTCAACCAACTTTCCTAAACCTTCCATAGTTTTCAGTAACTTTACTTGTTTAACCATTCAAATTTAAATTCAAATTCATATTAATTATCAAAATTTTCTCACAAATTTTCTAACTCTCTAAATTTTCGAAAAATTTCGCCAGCGTCTCCTTTGCGCAGCTAGCTTAGTACAACTACAAAAGGCCTCTACCGGCTCCCAAATCCCAAAAGAAAACAAAAGCCAAGCGGCTAGATCCAAAAAACCCAATCAAATTTCACAGAAACTTAAACACGTACCTTTTTGTCGAGCATTTCAAATTTATCTTCCGAAATCAAAATCAATTCTCTTTTCCCTATATAATACCTGCATATCTTACATAGCAAAATGTCCAATCACAACATTCAAAAACATTTTATCGACTTCCTTACAAATGTCAATATTTATTCACTCAAATATTACTTAGAATATATTTGTAAGATCAATTTCCAATTTAGAATTCACCATTCCTTTCATAAGTTAGTATAAGCATTTAATATGTTCCTTCTATTTATTTTCACCTTACCACTTTAGTTTATATCTGTTTCTATTCAAATTGATTCTTTCATTTCCATATGAATTCAATTTATCTTCAGCTCTGAATATTTGAATTTTATTTTTCATTTATAAATAATTCATGTCATTATTTTAAATTAGTTTCATTAACTAATTTAATTCAATTTCCAATTTGAGATCGTTTTGTCGTTAACAAATTTTCCAAACATTTTCAAAAAAATTCTAACTCCCAAAATTTCCGAATTTTTTTAGCAGAGTCTCCTTTGTACGAAGGAGCTTATGCAATTTGACAAAATATATAACTATATATACATCAACCCACACGGTCGGAAAAACCAAAAACAGTTCATATTTCCTATTTTTATTGCGTAGGCGTACCTTATTTAGCATTTTTAACAAGCAGCTTATTTATTTAGCAATTAGCGAAATCAAATCCAGCCCAATGACTTCCTTGAACCTGTACTTACTCAATTTAAACATGTAAGTGCCATATAAATGAAGTTTAACAACATTTCACTTATTTGCAAGAGTTAAACACATTAATTTTAGAAGAAATGCACATCAAACGCTTTTCCTAAGCAATTTATATAGTTTTCATGCTAATTCAATTGTTTCAATTAATTTATAAACCATATTCATACAATTTGAATGATTTTCAACCCATTCGTATACAACTTCATTCAATTTAAATGGTTTAAAATTCAATCGCTTACATTCAATACATTTTTAATTTTCAACAAACCCATATTATTCCAATTGATTTAAAAATCAATTTTATTTACTTGCATTGATTTATAGAATTTTATTTTCTTCTATTTTCGTCCAACGACCAATTTTCTTTTTCTCATGCAAACTGGTAATGTTCATTCAAGTAAATAACCACTTAAGCCGATGACCATTTTAAATTGATTCCAACTCAATTTATTATCAAATTCCTTATATTTTAATTCATTCACAACCATTTATTTAGCTCGACACATTCCATTTAAATTTTATTCACGATCCATTCATTTGCGTTTTATTCATTTTTTCCCGCATTCATTTAAAACCATTCTATTAAACTTGAAAACATTCTATTTTTCTTATTGTCTCTAAATTATTTCAATTCCTTAACAATTTAAGTGGTTTACAATTATTTATTTAAGCATTTCATTCCCTTAAATATTATCTATTACTCATCGAATTTTAGTTCGATTCAAATTTATTTTCACTTGATTTAAATCCAATCCAATATCATTAAACTTAGTTTAAGTTGAATTCAATACAACTCTCCTCCATCTATCTAGCTTAAGTTAATTTACTTCAATTTATTCAAATTTTATACTTAAGCTCATTTTCATTTTACAAGTGAATTTTTCTTTTTAGTTTAACGTGATTCTATCTCAATCAAATCTCATTCTAAATCTACAATTTCATTTTTATTCGATACATTTTCAATTATATTTAATTTGTTATGCCTCAAGTCAAATTTTAATTAATAACTCAAGTTCTGATTCCACCATCCGTTTTCAATTTACCACCCAATTTTATGTACTCACAGTTCAATCACATTTACTTACTAACAATTCCATTGGAATTTGATTTTATAACTTGAGTTTTATTTTCAAACTTCATCATTAACTCTAAATTCAGCTTCTATTTAACTACATTAGGTTCCATTTACATATTTCATTAACTAATTTATTATCTAATTAGTTCCCCTATTTATAATACAATACTTGATTTTTAATTCCAAATATCACTTCATTTAATTTTCTTAAGTTCAAATTTATTTTATAATTTAAGTTTGGATTTTTGTTTTATTTTTCAAATCATCAAACAATATTTATTTTGGGTTTTCTATTCCACTTTTTAAATTTTATAAGTCGCCACTTATTATTTCACACATCTCCATTCATTCTAGGCTTGAATATATTCATCTTTTATTTTTAACTCGAGTTTTACACTATTTATAATCCAAGCATATATTTATTTTTATATTTTTTATTCCATGGATTTTTAATTCCTTTACAAGTTATTCTAATTTATTTATTTCAATCCAATTCTTATCCAATATATTTATCCATTTATTCAGGTAAGAATCTAATTCCATTCAATAATTCAATTGAATTCCTATTCCAATTCAATTTTATTTTACTCATATTTATTTAACTTAATTCGATTTCAACTTAATTCGATTACAATTGGATATTATTTTCAGCCTATTCAATTAATTTCTATCCAGTTAAATTTTATTCCCCAATCTAAGTTAATTTTATTTTTAACCTTTCACTTTGAATTTAAATTTCCAACATTCAAAGCTTATATTTCCTTCCTGATTTAGAAATCATCTTAATTTATAAGCTTATAACCAATCCCATCAGGATTTTTAAACATCCCGGCTTTTGGTTTCAAATCATTTTGAAATCTCCAACATCTCAAATCACATTTCTCAAAAGTTAAACCAATCCGGGTTTTTACCCCCAACAAATTTCCTTTGGAATTTTCAGAAACAACTAGCTTTTCTGAACAAATCAATTTGGCAACAATCCATCACTTAGAAATTCAAAAATGAATACTGATGATCGACCGTCATCATCAGAATTATTTCCCAATAATCCAAGTGATTTCAATGCTATATCACCTGCAAAATCCATTTAAAACAAATTTCCTTTTAGAAATATCTCTAAAACAATAATGCTATTATTTATCTCCAAAACATTTTGACAAACACTTCCAAAATCTCTGGGATTTTAAATTCCAAATTCTGGTTAAATCAATTTTGACTATAATTCATTTGTATAGATTCTCATTTGATCATATTTCAATTTATAAATCACGTTTATAATTCACATTTATAAATTTCATTTTATAAATGAATTTATTTCCTTAATCTTTAGTTATATTTTCAATTTCTAGTTATATTTTCACACAACAGTGATAATAATTTAATATTATTCTTCCTAACATCCAAGCAACCATATATTAGCTAAAATAGTTTACAAAAACTTTCATTATATCAAAAATATATTTTTGGGTAAAATTATTTCATTCACCCGCATTTAAAACAATACCGTGTCGGACTGTTCTATTCAAGTGTTTAGAAACCCCTTCGATACAGTTGTCCAGACTGTGTGTGACGCCCCACCTCTATACTCACTCTAGCCACGGACACTACGGGGTAATGCCGTCAACTAGCGCGGAGAATAAGGCCGTTGAGGAGCGACCATCCACGTAATTGCTTTGTGCGAGCACCGATATGTCAGATAGTACGACATGCATCCAGTTTCAGGAGGAAATCCGACATACCGATACAAACTCAAAGCTACTACCCCGTGGCTATATATATATATATTCTTCGGAAACAAATATAGAAATAAATATAACACAAATCAGTCACAGACATTCATGTCACAAAGGCGGAAATAGATATGAATATATAACACATGAAAGTATACATTACAGTAGTGGTCAGACAAGATCCACACTATCACAAAGAATAGCTACAAGTTCTAGATAAAAGAATATGGATACATCAATGAGTCTATATCTCAAATGTATACAACGAAAACTACTAATCTAAGTAGTTAGCGAAAAGTCAGGGTGATAATCCCAGATGTGAAGTCAAGCAGAAGCACCTATAACATCTCGATCTGACCCAAGTATTATTTAATAAGAAAATAATAAACGGATCAGTCTAGCTATAAATATCAGATGAAATGATATAAAATAAGAGATATGACAAAATAGTGTAATATAACCAAAATGCCATGCAGTGATAAGTATGCAATTGAAAATCAACTAGGGATTAATCAATATTACAAGAATCTTCTCAAAGATAAAAAGGAATGTCACACTCTTTATTTATATTCACCAAACCATAAATATTGACAATAATATCAATGTCAATCACAAAGTTAATCACACACAAATTCACCAATGCACAAATATTGATAAAACTTATTAATGTAAATCAATAAAATTGGTGAAAACACAAATTCCAGAAATCATCAATGGAAATCCAGAAATCACTAAAAGGGGGAGGCCTATCACAAAACGGGAGCATGAAAACTCACAACACGTGTATCACAAAATGGAATGCTATTCCATGGTTTCTAACCATTAATTTTGAGCCGAAGCTCCACAGAACGGCCCAAAGACCATGGGTCGCTACCCCACCAAATTAAGCCGAAGCTCCACAGAAACGGGGTTTTGTCTCCCTCGCAGACAAAGAGACATCACACATTTGCTAGTCTAAATCACAAAAATGATCATCAACGATCATCAAGAAGTGTCAATTACAGTAAGCCAGTAAATATATAAGCTTAGCTTCATGTCCCATAACCACTAGCTTAACTTAAATATTTACGAACAAATTGTTGATCCCCAATCAAAAATTGTCACAAGAGATTCAATCGAACAAGTCCAAGAATTAACCGGTGAAGTAAACGCAAGCGTTTCATACTACTTGTTTTACTAAGTTGTTTAATTAGATTTCTCGTACGAGTGAGATAAAGGTTTGTATATACTAGTAGATTGGAAAACGATTTAAGAAACGAGATTTGTAATAAAATAGGGTTGAAATCGTTTTGATGAAAGAGTTTTGATATTTACTATTAGTATTGAAACCTTTATATTTATAAAGTGATGAATCACAAAAATGATTGTAGAAACAATAAATCAGAAAAATTCACATTCAATGACGTAAATAAAATCCAAAGAATTCAATTCCAAATCCACCAAAGTGGAAATACCCTTGTGACTTAACAGCCCCGACTTACGACTTAACATAAGTCAACACAAGAAATCAATCGCTCAACGCATGCGACTCCACGGCATATTACCTAAGAGATCAGCGACTTAAGAAATAGCATGCGGCCTAACAGAGCAATACAATATGGCGCGACTTATGGCATGGCGCGACCCATAGCATGGCGCGACCTAAGTTAGTGCGACCTAAAGCATAAGAGAAGGTCGAGCGACCAAAGTGGTGCGACCTAAGGGGTGCGACCAAGCCGAGCGACTTAAGTAAGAAGGCCGAGCGACTTAAAATGGAACGACCTAAGCATGGCGCGACCTAAGTATGTGCGACTTAACAGTGCAAGCAGGCCGAGCGACCTAAGGAGGTCAATGACCTAAGGCAGCCCGACTCATTGCAAGGCGAGCGACCTAAGGGGTTGCGACCTAAGGCAGGCCGACCTAACTGCAAGGTGAGCGACCTATGGGGTGGAACGACCTAATGGCCGAGCGAATTAAGGGGTAAGAGACGGCTGAGTGACTTAAGATGGAACGACCTAAGCATGGCGCGACCTAAGGCGTAAGAGAAGGCCGAGCGACTTAAGAGGGAACGACCTAACTTGTCGCGACCTAAGTATGGCGCGACCTAACATGGCCGAGCGACCTAGGTTACTAGGACAAGCCGAGCGACTTAAAGAGACCAATGGCACGACCTAAGTGGTTGCGACCTAAGTGCAGGCCGAGAATCATGTGTGCAGGCCGAACGACCTGAGGAACAAAAGTGCAAAAACTCTCTCAATTTGCAATCGGTCGAGCACGAACGCTAGGGGATTACGCCCATCGGCTACCCGGTCCTATTTGCTCCTCAATGCATCACCAAAAACGTGTTCAATCATCAAAGTTTGAACCCAAAACACTAAAAATTGGGATTTTCACCAATTCAATCCAAACCAAGAGCAAAGCATATGAAAAAGTGTTAGGAATTCATACCCAACAATCAAAGATAGTTATAGACAAAGATGTGAGATAAAAATCTCACCTTTACACAAAATCAATGAAGTAGAAGCTTGAAAGCAAAGGAAGAATCAACCACACTTCAATCTCAACACAAGAAGCTTGAATCACTGGCTTCTCTTTGAATTTGGAGTTAGATGTTGGATTTGCAAATGAACTAGGGCTTGGAGTTTTAATTTCCCATTCCTCCCTCCATTTTTGATGAAGCTTGAGTGTTAGGAAATGAAAGTGAAGTTATGAAGGGAAGAGGAGGGTTGAGCTAGAGTTAATAGTTTAGGCTAAACCAATCCCAAAGCCCAAAGTGAAAATTCCGTTAACTCCAAACATATCAAAGTTTATACTCAAAAAGATCGCAAACGGTGTTTTGAACTCAATGGAAGTGGTCCCGAGTCCTAATTCGACCGTATGCAAAACGTACTTTTCGGACTAAAATCCGACAAACGATAAAATATTAAAATAAAATATTTAAATATTCAATCGTAAAATATGCGGGTTGTTACAGACTCCCCTCCTTAAAGAAATTGCGTCCATGCAATATTTAAGAAGAAAATATAAGGTAACAACCATGAAAGCATATCAACACAAAAGAAATTTGAAATAAGAAATTCACCTTAAAGAGCACGAGTAAGTAAGTCCGGATGTGTTCGCTCGATGAACTCTCTAGATTCCCAAGAGCAATCCTTAGGATTTGAGGACCATTGTACCTTAACAAGCGGAACATCTTTATTTCCAAGGCGTTTGACTTCCGAAGCAATAATACGAATAGGATGTTGCTCATAAGTTAAACTAGGCGAAACTTCAATTTCTTCCACAACACCGGGCTCAAGAATAGAATCGGAATCTGGAAGACATTTCCGTAATTGAGAAACGTGAAACACGTCATGAATAGCAGAAAACTGAGCCGGTAATAAAAGGCGATAAGTCACGGAACCAATACGTTAGGTGATAGGAAATGGCCCAATATATCGAGGCGCTAATTTTCCCAATCGACTGAAACGTACAACACCCTTTATAGCTGAAACACGAATAAACACAAGATCTTCCATTGAAAATTCTAATTTCCTTCTCCGGATATCGGCATAGGATTTTTGTCTACTCTGGGCTTCTTTCATCCTATAACGAATAAGGTCAATCTTCTCTGTGGAATCATGAATAAAATCTGGACCTAAAACCAGCTTCTCACCGGCCTCAAGCCAACAAGAAGATGATCGACATGGCCTTCCATAGAGTGCCTCGAAAGGTGCCATACCAATACTAGATTGGAAGTTATTATTATAGGTAAACTCAACAAGAGAAATATGATCTTCCCAACTTCCACCAAAATCAAGAACACATGCACGAAGAAGATCTTCAAGAGTTTGGTTCACACGCTCATTTTGTCCATCGGACTGGGGATGATAAGCGGTGCTAAAATTAAGCTTCTTTCCCAAAGCTTTTTGAAGACTCTTCCAAAATCCACTAGTAAACAATGGATCACGATCACTAACAATAGAAGTAGGAACTCCACGCAATTTAATAATTTCTTTAATAAAGAGTTTGGCCAAGAGAGGAACGGTTCGTTTGGACCGAACGGGAATAAAACGGGCGGATTTAGTAAGTGTATCGACTGTCACCCATAAGCTATCATGATCCGAATGAGAACGCAGAAGGCCGTCAATAAAATCCATGGAAATTTGGTCCCACTACGAAATTGGAATTTCTAAAGGTTTCAATAACCCACCGGGCCTTTGATGTTTAGCCTTGACAAGTTGGCAAGTCATGCAACACTTAACAAAGTTAGCAATATCAGATTTCATTCCCTTCCAATAATAAAGTCGCTTCATATCCGCGTACATTTTACTACTACCGGGATGAATGGTAAATTTAGAACGATGAGAATCTTCTAAAATGTCCTTATGAAGATCACTAATATTTGGCGAGATAAGTCTACCAAATTTTTGAATACCGCCACGAGAATCAATATCAAAGTCTTTTAAACCCTCAATATCAATTTTATCCCTGAAATTTTGGCCAAGAAGAGCCAATTCGGGATCTAGCTTTTGAGCTTCAAGAATGCGGTCTATAAAAGAAGGATGAGCCTCAAGGCTACATGAAAAAAGAGATGAACATAAATCGAAAACACGATCTCGAATCTCACAAGTGGATAGAATTACGAGATCATTCCATTCGGATATCATCATAGAAACAACCGCTTGTTGCTTACGACTAAGTGTGTCCGCAACACGATTTCCCTTTCCGGGGGTATAAATAATATCAAGATCATAAGCTGCAAGAAATTCGAGCCAACGTTGTTGAAGCAAATTAAGTTCCTTTTGAGAAAATAGATACTTCAAAGTTTTATGATCGGCGTAAAGAATAAACTTTTCTTCCAAAAGATAATGACGCCAAATACGAAGGGCGAAAACAATAGCCGCGAGCTCTAAATCATGAGTGGCATATCTAGTCTCGGCTGGCTTCAATTTCTTGGAAGCATAAGCAATAACACGTTCTCTTTGCATAAGAACGACACCTAAACCAACGCGACTAGCATAGGTATAAACAATAAAATCTTGGTTTCCCTCGGAAATCACAAGAATAGGAGCATCGGAAAGGAGTTCTTTTAATTTCTGGAAAGAAGCTTCACATTTGTTCGACCAAAAGTATTTAACTCCCTTCTTTGTCAAACTAGTGAGAGGCACGGAAATTTTGGAAAAGTCCTTTATGAAACGGCCGTAATAACCTGCCAATCCAAGAAAACTACGGATCTCCGTCACACTCTCCGGTCTCTTCCAATTTTGAATCGCTTCAATCTTTGAAGGATCCGCGAAAATTCTGGATTCGGAAATAATTTGACCGAGAAACTTCACACGAGATTGCCAAAAGTGGCATTTAGAAAATTTTGCATTTAATTGATTACTCCTAAGAGTTTAATGCTTTTCATGCTCCTTCTCGGTTTTTGAATACACAAGAATATCATCAATAAAGATGAGGACAAACCGATCGAGGAAGTCTTTGAAAACTCTATTCATAAGGTCAACGAAATAAGCTGGAGCATTCATTAAACCAAATGGCATAACTAGCCATTCATAAGATCCATAACGAGTACGGAACGATGTCAAAGGAATGTTATCCTCTGCAAATACGAAGCTGGTGAAAACTGGTAGCTAAGTCTAATTGTGAAAAGACTCTAGCACCACTAAGTTGATCGAATAGATCATCAATCCGAGGTAAAGGATATTTATTCTTGATATAAGATCATTAAGCTTGCCGTAGTCAACGCAAAGCCTAAGTGTACCATCGGATTTCTTCACAAAAATAGCCGAAGCTCCCCAAGGCGAGGAACTAGAGCGAATAAATTGCTTCGTCTCCAATTCGGATAATTGTTTGCACATCTCCACATTTTCTTTATTGGACATACGATAAGGAGGACAAGTAATAGGTTGAGCTCCAGGGATGAGATTAATTCTGAACTCAATTGCTCGCTTAGGTGGTAATCCTAAAACGGGCTTAAATATGTCGAAAAATTCACGAACAACGTGAACAAGAGAAATAATATCTTCCTCATCATCATCATCATCATGAGGATTTAAAGAATATAAAGATCCAACCAAGCTGGAATCCGAATCTTTAAGATCAATAGAAATCTGCTTAACAGATTGGGGATGTTGAAGATGAATAATCCGCTCGGGACATAAGATTTGGGCTTCATAGAGGTTAAGCCAATCCATTCCCAAAATCATTCCAAAGCCTAAGTAGCGCATGACATGCAAATCGGCTCGGAAAGAAAAATCACGCGAAATAATCTCGACATCTTTACACAATAAACTGATTGTTGTGGATACACTAACCAGATTTGCAATTCTCAAAGAAGTCATTAAACACAAAACATCCAAAGAAAAAGTATCAACAAGTTCTTTTGAAATGCAAGAGTGGGACGCACCCGTGTCAAATAGGATGATCACGAAATAAAATAATGCCATCAAGGACAGAATGAGAAATACCTTGACCACAAGATGTGTTGCCAGGGGCTTGAGCAACATTGAGCTTTCCCTCCTTCTTGCCTTAAAGATTGGGACAAGAAGATAAATAATGATCCGGGCTTTTGCAATAGCAACAAGCACGAGGCTTTGAACACTTGTTCGCATAATGGTCCTTAGAACCACAGTTGTAGCATTGCCCACCACTTGAGGTAGAAGTCTTGGTTGTCGGAGAGGCTTGCTTCCCTTTCTTATTGTTGGGATAAGGACCCTTGAACTTATTAGGCCTTTTCTTGTTGGTGAAGTTCGGTTTGGCACCCATAACTTCAACATCACTCTCCCTATCCGCCTCTTCAAGATGAAGAGCGATATCTATGAGTTGATCAAAAGAAACTTCTAACTTTAGAAGTAATGGCTTCTTGAGATTTTTGTTCAAGCCATAGACAAATCTTTGGTTCTTCTTCAATGGGGTGTTTATATACTCGACCCCGTATTTAGAAAGCGACTCGAAAGATGTGACATAGTCTGTCACATAGGATTTACCTTGAACAAGGTCTATAAAACGACGAGCCAAAGTCAACTTCTCAGCTTCTGGCACAAATTTTAATTCGAAGCATTCCCGGAATTTCTCCCAAGTAAGATCCGCTTCATTTATTTCAGAAATCATAAGCTCATACCAATCTAATGCTCTTTCTTGGAGCATACTAGAGGGCCACCTGAACACGGTGAAGATCAATAAGATTCATGCGAGAAAAGATTCGATTGCTTCTCAGCCAAGCCTGGACTTCAATAATAGTTTCAGAACCTTTGAATGGCTTCCCACCCAAATTGGTATAATCGTTCCACAAACGTGCAAATCCAGACTAGGGTGAGTAGACTCCGGATTAGATCCGGCTGCTTGAGCATTCCTTACTAGATCAAGAAGCTACTAAGAAGACATAAATACTCCATCTTGGGGAGTAGCACTAGATTGACCGGCGCTGGGACGGCCAGGTCTAACCATTTCTCTTCCTTTTGAAAGAAAGAAAGAAGAAGGATAAGGTTATTCACCAAATGGATATCAAGCAATCTTGATGGATAAAACAAGGAATCATAAAGAAAATAGGATGAATCGGTACGAAGACTCGAATTAAATCCTAAAGCACGACTCCTAAGATGGACTTAGGATGATGATCCTTGTTAAATTATTCTACATTGTTCCGAAGATCGGCTCTGATACCAAGCTGTGACACCGCACCTCTATACCCACTCTATCCAAGGACACTACTGAAGCTCAAGTTCTAAAGGCATTCAAAACAATTGCAAAGGAAGTTCAAGAAGGATTTAAAAGAAAGCAAAAAAATTCAGAAGCCTGAAATTATGCTCTGCTCATCAGCATTTAAAAAGGTGAGTAGCTTTTCTAAAAAAAAATTAAAGGTTGAAATTTGTTGCATGTTAGTATCCTAAAATGAATAAATTTTGCATATGTTTATAAATAAACTGTCTGCTGTGTAAATTGTTTTAGTATGTATGCTGTTTCCTTGTTCTGTTTTGTTTCCTGATGCAATTTTGTTTAGAATCCTGATTGCTTAAATTAGTTTATGTTGAAATGTAGGATTTAAACAAGATATATATGTTGACTTTAAAGATTAGAATTCAAGATTTTTATTCAAGTTAAAATTAAACAGGAATTCACTGTAATTCATGATTAACAGAGCAACAGTTGTGTAAAGTGGAAAATTCAAACCTTACAAAATAATGTTTTAGGGTAATAATTCAAAACATCATGTAAAATTATGATTTTTAAAAAAGTAAAACTATAAAAAAAAATTCTTAAACCTGAAAGCAATTCAAACTACACTGAATATACATTTTGGGTTAGTATAGATGACATTTGTGGTTGTTTGAGTTGAAAATTTCTTCTGAAGAAGGTGGAGGAGCTATCAGTGATATTGGGAAAATTCTTAGATTAGGGTGCAATTTGTTTTGATGTTGAGATTTGGGTTTTAAAGTTTTAAACCCTAGTTTACTGGGTTTGAGAAGAATTGGACACCCCGGCTTTGACAATGGATCGAGCTCATAAATTTCTTGGGTATTGATAGATGGTGGTTTGAGGAAGACATCACCGGAGTTACAGTGTCATCCATGGCCGATGGCGCGTGATGGAGCCGTTGATAGGTTCGGGTGGTTTTGTGTACTGTGCTGTTCCAGGTTTTGAAATCAGTGACTCGATCTTGATTTTGGGTATTTATGGATGTAATGGGTGTATGGATGGATTGTGGAGTTTAGTGACGACCATGGGGAGGTTGCGGTGTTGGCCAGTGGTGGCCGGAGAGGATGTACATGTGCACAGAGAAGAAGGGGATGTGCTGATGATGTTGGGGTGGTTTCAGGTTGTAGTGGCTTCGGGATGATATCGGGTGAATCAAGTTTTGGCTTGAAGAAATTTTGTTTCCGACTCGAAGTAAAATATGGGGAGCTCGGGTATTTGAAATTGTTTCAGGTTTTAATAAACAAACAGAAACCTGCTTCCGGTTTTTTTTAAAAATAAATTTTGAAGTAAAAAGTATAAATGCAAACTAAAATCCGAACTAAATTTTAAATCTGAATTTGAAAATGAATTCAATTAGTTTAAAATTTGATTTTTGAAATAATTTGATTTTTAAATTCTAGTTTGTTTTCAAATAAAAACAGAAACTGTTTTCTGTTTTTAAATTTAAAGGTAAAGTTTAAATTGTAAGTTGAAGTTCAAACTAGGATGTTAAAATTTGAAATTTGAATATGAATTTAAATTAGATTGTCTGAAGATTGGGATCATTTAAGTTTTTTTAAATTTAAATTTTGTTTTAAAACTTATAGGTGTAAAAGTATATGTCAGTTTTGAATTTGAATAGGAAGTTTAAATTTTAATTTTTGAATTTAAATCTGGGTTTTAAATCTGAAAATAAAACTTAAAATTTAGTTTAAAAATCAAATAAGTTTAAATCTAAATTATTTAATTACATTGAAAGGTTAAATGATTTGAAGATTTATGTAAGTAAGTTTTCAAGAATTTAAGTTTAAATCTGTAATTAAGGTTCAGGCTGTATTTCAGTTTTGAAATTTAAAGGTAATTTTTAAAAATTTATTTGAATTTAAATTAAATTAGGATTTATATTCTTTTAAACTTATTTATAAAGTAGATATTTCTTTTAACATATTAGATAAAAGTTTGAATTGTTTTAAAATGTTGTTTAAGATAAATTTGCATCTTAAGTTTAAAATAAAGTTAAATGGAATTTGAAGTAAATTTAAAAACAATTTGTGTTAAATGATTAATTAAGTAAGGAATGTTTATCTTAAAGATAATTAAAATTTTAATAATTTGTGTTCATCTAAATTATTAAGTTAATTTAAATGGGTAATTTAATATTTAATTAATTAAATGTGGATGATTAATTAAGTAATTAATAATTTTTTTTAAAATTGATTAATTAAGATTTGAGATTAATTAATTTAGGTTAATTAATCTATAATTTAGAATTGTTAATTAAATTTTAATTAATGGGTAAGATTATTTAATCAAGTGATTAATGATTAATTAAGATTGTAATTAACACTTAATTAATTAATAATTAGAGATTAATTAATTGTAATTAAATATTAATTAATTGTAATTAAATATTAATTAATTTGTAATTAATAATAATTAAAATAAATTGATTTCTTAATTAAGTAATTAAGAAATGCTAATGAAGGTCGTTAACTTAAGATTATTTAACAATTAATTAATGTAATTAATTTTGATAATTAATTAGATTAATTGATTAATAATAATCATTTTTGAAATTGTTTAAGTTTAATTACTCTATGGAAGTAATTAATGAGTTAATTACTTAATGTAATTAATTGGTTTAATGTGATTAGTTAATATTAATTAATTAAGTTTAATTAATTTAAACATTTAATGATTTGATAATTACTTTATGTAATTAATGGGTTTGTAATTACTTAGGGAAGTAATTAATTAATAATTACTGGATGTAATTAAAGATATTTATTATAGAAGTAATTTGGATTTAAATTACTTTGTAATTAATCAAGGGATTAATTGAGATAATTAATTAAGAGTAATTCATTTATGAGATGAGTAATTAAGGATAGTTAATTACAGGGTTTGTTATTTATCAAAGGTGATTAATATATGTGGTTAATTGCAGATTAATTACTTAATGTAATTAATTTTAAATAGAGAGATTAATTGAATGATAATTAGAAATCATTAATTAATAAAATTAATGATGTAATTTAAAATCGATTAATTAAGGAATAATAAATAAATGAAGTAATTAATTAATAAAGGATTTATGTAATTAACTTTAGTTAATTAATTGATTTAGTAATTAAAGTTAATTATTGTAAAGGGTTAAATATAATTAACTATTTAAAGGCTAATTACTTATTGTAATTAGGGAATTGTTAATCAGTAATGATTAATTGAATTGAATATTGAGTTGGTGATTATTTAATTGTTTTGTGATCAATTAATGGTTAAGTTAAGCAGGATTATAATGATGAAGTAATTAATTTAATTTATTTTAAATTAATTAGAGATTAAGTAATTAATTTAATTCATTTTAAATTAATTATAAATGGTGTGATCATTAGATCATGCTTATGTAGGAATGATTGATATTGGGCGCCATGTATGGTTTGTAATCTCAGTTATGAGATGAGTATTGTATGTGATATGGATGGTTGCATTGGGATGATAATATGGAATATCTGTTTATAGTGATGATATGGATTATCTATCGATGATAATGTTGATTTTCCATTGCTATGTTGTGAATTATCTATTTGTGTGTATATAGGTAATGAATTGAAATTTTTTTATCTCTAAAACAACTTGGCCTTAAAAGACACGCTTTGGGTTTCGGTGAGACCGGGATCGAGTTTCCATATTTGGATGTTTGAAAACCACATCGATCCAAATTAACATTAGGTCGTGAATCTGAAGTGAAGATGAAGATTCAGAGTGCAAGGGTTATCGTCGTTAACTCTGAGGGTGATTCCAATATGAGTGTGATGAGATAATGCCTACCGTTTCGTTCGAACCCGGAACGAACTTGTATGGATTGAATGCTTTCAGAACATCGTCAGGTGGACGATGAGCATTCTAAGTGATATGTCCTATAAAGGTAATCATAGCCTCAAGCCTCATCAACCGGGAATGGCTAAAACAGGGAAGTGCAGCAAGGCTTCGTGGGTAGCCCCCACTTGAGAGTGACATTTACCCCTGTCTAGATGTCCCTTTATTTCGGCTTAGTTGTGCGGTTGCTGATCACAACTGTGGGGTGGTCTTGGTCGGAACTGTTCAGTAAGGAATGGTTCCGGGTTTGTGTTGGAGGGGAGCGGGCGTACTCTTCGGTATGGTGATCTAGACCACGTACTGTGACGGGCGGTACCCCAGTAGCCCTGCCATTGATGGAATCCAAAATCCAATAAGTGCCTTACGTATTAGTTGTGCCCAACTATGTTGGAACGTGAGATGTAAGCATTCCAGCTATTTCTGTATTTTACTTGAAAACCGTAGACACTATTATAATATCATCGGATTTCCTATCAAATGTTTTGGTTAGTGTAAGGTAAAAACTTTTCCATGTTTATGTGTGGGAAATCTTACGTGATACTTTTTTTCCAAAGATTTTTCAAAAGTTAAGAAACTTTAACCTGTTACTTACACTAGACCCATGTCTTACCCGGAGTTATTTCTGTTTTTTCTTTAACTCTTGGGTACTCAAATTTTTACGAGTAGCCAAGGGATTCAGGTTAGCTTTGACGAATTTTGGAGGAGCAATGAAGCAAGAGGCTTCTGCGTGTAGATATATATAGTTTTCCGCTGTGTTGGTATCTCTGAGTGTTTCTGTATTGTGTATTGAGTTGTAATAACTAGACAGGTGTTTATAACTGTCTAGTATGTGTTGTAGTATCTGTGCAACTCTGATAATTGTTATATACTATGTAATACTTATGTTATTAATATAATTTATTCGTTCCGCAGTTGAGATTCTTGTGTTGTTTTTTCTTTCTCTTCTTTCTTTTCTCTTTTCTATTCCTTTCTTTCTTAAGGATGATACGAATTTTGTGGACAAAAAGTCGGGTCGTCTCAGCAGCGGAATAAAATATAATAAATAATAAATAATAAATAATTTTTACTCAAAAATTACATATATATGTTTATATATTACATCATCAGAGTACATCAATCGCAGTTCAACATCTACAACATACAACTAGATACACAGCTACTCAACGTAGCAGAGTATATATAAAACAAGTACGAAAGTACGTATCGTCATCCAGCTTGTCTCCTGAGCTCCACAACATCATATCCCGTATCCTATAATACTCGGTCTGACCCGAGCATTATAGTTAAGTAACACCCGAGTCCGTATGGAATACCAGCGTGAGAAATCACACCCAATTGATTTTTAAGTTTTAAAAATCCTTTCAAAAACAAAGCATCTCGTATGACCACGCCACAAATAAACATATCGCGTTTTTGCCTTACGATAGCTAAAACACTTTTTATAAAAATCCTCTGATATTATAATAGGGTATATATACAAATACTTATTAAAATAGTTGAAATTGTTACATTATTAAATTCCAGCAACTTGCCACAGAGTGAGTAATACAAAGAAAACTCGTACAAGGCTCGTAGGGAGAACGAATTTCCAACTTATGACTAGGCACTGGGGTACCACCTGTCACAGTACGTGGCCTAGATCACAGTACCGAGGAGCACGCCCGCTCCCCTGCAATACAAGACCGGGACTACCCTTTACTGGATAATCCCGAGTGAGATCACTCCGCGGTTGGGATCAGCAACCGCCCGCTAAGCCGAAATAAAAAGGGACGTCTAGACAGGGATGACCTCGCCCTGAAAGGGTGCTACCCACCTAGCCTTACTCATAACCCCTGATTTTCAGTCATTCCCGGTTGATGAGGCTTGAGGCTAAGCGTTACCTTTTAGATCGTTCACTTAGAATGCTCATCGTCCACCTGACGATGTTCTGAAAGCATTCATCCATACAAGTCCATCCCGGGTTCGAACGGAACCGAAGGCACTATTCCTACTACATCTATTTTGGAAATATCCTCAGGATTAGTATCGAATAGCCCTTGCACTTCACTGCTCCATCTTCGAATCCAAATTCGTTTTTCCACGAAAGCATACAAACCGGATCGAAGTCGTTTATGAGAAATAAATCCCAATCCCGGTCTCTTCGAAACGATCAACGCATTTATCCAATATTGATAGTTGGTTATTTAACTATCAATTAACATTCACAAACATCCATCCAACAATAAATAATCTCTCAAATTATTTATTAACCTCAAAATATCTTCACAAGATATATTTCTATTTTCAACCCTTTGAAAACAGTTTCAAACCATCTTTCTTTTTCAGAATAACTTTCCCAAGTATTTTCTATCACCATTGAAATCACCAAGCACAAAACTAGATTTTTAAAATAATTTAAAACACTTTACTTTGAAATATACTTTAAAACATTTAAGTTAAAATTACTTCAATAATTTGTTAAAATACATACTATATGAATATTTGAGAATAACTTTACTTGATAAAATATAAAACTAGATTTTCACTTTTAAAAACAAAATATTAAGTCACTCTTTAAATAATTATTTTTATAATAGATTAAAAGAAAAATACTTACATTAGAATTTAAATATTTAGAAATAATAAATTTTCCAAAACTTTCTTTTTTAACAACTTTAAAACTTTTAACTTATATTCAAAAATTTACTTTGGAAACGTACTTGGTTATCCAGGTAGAATTTCCAATTTTAATCATTTAAATCAATCTTCCAAATTTATTCCCGATTTATTCCATTTGAAATAAAATTTCTTTACTTACTCAGTTCATTTAAAAATTCATTAATTATAGACTTTATTATTTTTGTTATTATTTTCCGTTTGATTTAAATCTTTTAACTGAAATACACATTTTAGATTTTCTCAATTTCTTCTTTATTCTTTTCAATAATTTAAATCTTAAATTTTAAATAAATGCTTTGTTCTTTTAAAATAATAATACTGAAGTTTAAAATTTCATTAATCTTCTGATTATTCAAAATTTCCCTTTCATATACGGAATTTATTAATTAGCATTTTGAAACCACTAATATTCTTATCTAATTCATTTTAATTTATTTGCATTCTTTATAATTACTTCACCTTTAAATTCGCATCCTTTTTTTTCAAAAATTCACTTCTATATATATTTTGATATCAGCGAACCGAAATTTATTCAAGCAAGTACAGCATTCAATATTTCAATATAATTCATCACAGAATATCAATTAATCACAACAGAGAATATTAAATATCTAAATAAATGTTGAGGAATCTAGTTGGATCCCTCCAACCTATTTCCCTGCATCCAAGACGTTAGCACAACATAAGATACCAATTCCACTTCAAGGTGGAATATCATGGTATATGGGTTTTGAAATATAAAATCATTCACTATTTGATGTGGGAAATCAAACATTCCAAGATATACTATATACTACTATATATAACATAACACAACAAATCCAATCAATCAATCGATTATTTAAATTTAAACTAAATTTCAACTGAGTGAGATTAACTCATGTAACGACCCGCTATTTTGGATCATTCAAATCGACAATAAAAAACCATACATATCCGACTTGAATAATTCAAAATACTGAATTGTTAATTAAACTTGGGCAAAACTTAAAATATACAGTAAATAAATCAATCACAGATCACAGAGTAATATAATACAGCGGAATAGATAAAGAATAGTAGTTCATGAAGCTACTATATACATCAGAGTTAGAAAAATACAACCGAATAGTTCAAATGCAATGAAGTCTCCAATGCAACAGATGACTTCGCTGAACCAATCAACTGGAAAGGCTAGAATCTGAATCGATAGTTGGATTTCCAAATGAAGCTCCGAACTCCAAAGGTGAGTCTCAATGCTGTATCACTCAGTCTGACCCGAGCGTAAAGCAAAACACAAAACACTCGAGTCAGGATTAACATTCTTATATCAATAAATACAACTCAAGTGGAATATCAACTAAAATACAAATAACTTAAAGGATGTTTGGGATAACCATCCTCTAAGGGTCCATGGAACTTTCTACAAGGTAGAAATATACACTATAACACCGTGGTCATTTCAGCTTAATTTATACTTCAAAACCAAATCTCATTTTCACTTCAAATGTCTCTATATTTCCCAAAATAGTATTTATATATATTAAATAATTTATACAGTAAAGTATTTTCAATTTCCTCAACTTAACAAATCACATCAACCCGACCTTCCCATTCAAATTAAATTCAATCTCAAATAATCAATTTAAATTCAACTCAATTTCTAAAATAACCACTTAAATTTTATCGATCTCAAATTCGGATTTATAATCACAAATACCCCTTTATATTTCCATATATTTCAAAACTTTAAATATTCAACGTTTCATCTAAATTTTCATTCAATTTAGTTTTCTAAATAATAAATTCAAATTAAGTTCAACCTAAATTTTCATTTTAATTCAATGTAGTTGCTTAATAACAAATTCAACTACGTTGATTTCAAATACGGATCCGAATCTCAACACAAAACCATTTAAATTCCAATATAGTTCAAGGCTTTAATATTTAAATGTTCTATATAACAGTTTCATATAGATCTCGATTTAACCTCATTATTATTTAGTCCTGAAATACTCCTTTATTAGATTCAATATCATTTAAGTAACCTTAAATTATATTTTACTCAATATTTTCTTTAATTTATTTAAACGTGAAATATTCATTAAATCCCTTAATCAAAAATCCAGTTATAAAATCATACCCTTTAAATTTCCCATTCAAAAATTTCAAATCGATATAATTAAATAAATCCTTATTTAAATACCATTTTATAAACCCAAATTTATCTCCCAATCTTAATTATTCAATTTATTACAAAAGAATCTATTTGAAATATAGATTTACATAAATACTTAACCGTATTATATGCATTAAATCAATCTAATTTAAATCAAATATTACAACTAAATCTATATATACAATTTTCATTTATATAATATCTTAAGCATCAAATTTATTAAACCATATATTTCTTTCCAAAATTATAGAAATTATTTTAAAAATATTTATTGTGACCAACGGTGTCTGTATATATTTCCTATCATATAGTCAAGTGCTACGGACATTTATCATTTCAGTCCGTACATTAAATATATATGGGTGGATATCATTTCAACCCGTAATCCCAAATTCGATTAAATGAAAATCGCTTGGGTTTATCATTTCAACCCATAACGATTTTCTCCTATTCTAAAGTCTGTTCGGGTATGTATCATTTCAACCCATAGTGATTTCTAAACTACAGGGAACTTGCAGAGTGATAACAGAAAATACAATAAAATAACAGGCATATATCATCAATAACAATATAATATAAACAACGGGATATGGTGTCATATCCTGCAGGTGAACAGTTACAGATAATAGCATATATAACAAATTTAAATAACTACAGCAGCATATTTCAATTGTCGTTTCAATTGAAATCAAATTTAATGAATAAAAAATGTTAATCGTGAGTGATTGCTCACCTTTCGAGGTTAGAGAGATAGACAATGAAGTTGAGTTACGAATTGCAAGCACGACTTCCAAAGCAAAGTTAGATGGTACGATTTCGGCGGAAAAGATGATAGATAGAAATTGATGAGAACGGATCAAATTAGCTTGATAAAATTGAAACGAAGATTATATGATTAATTTGTTACTTTCTTTCAAAATGAACGTTAAATCAAAACATGCATTTTAAAAAAATGAAATACATATATATGCATACCCATGAAAACCATATAACTTTAAAACGCTTCCATTTCATATTAATGTTAAATAACAAATATATAATTATTCAAAATGTCACATATATAGTATATTCATTTTATGGTTGTCGTTTCCATGTAATAAATATTCATTTTAAACCAATATTAAAATAATATATATGTATAGTTAAAAGTCAATGTTCTAACATAAAACACATATATTAAAGATCAACACACACATATATAATATCTTTTGAAGTGAATAATTTTGTATATATATAATTATTATAGTTTATTACTTTTCTTTACAAAATATCCAACAGGAAATCAAACAAACTTATGCACATATATATGCAGATAAACAATATTCTTTACAATACATTGTTAACTTACTCCTTTTTTTTCCTTTTTTTTAAAGAGTATATATGCAGTACAGTTTATGAGAAAAAAAATTATTTTTTATTTTTATAAAACCATATTCTAAATTTAAATGTATTTTAAATTAAAACATACATTGTAACAACCCGATATTTTTCAGCCATTCGCATCCGCACATGTCGGACTTGAATTGCTCAAAATACCGCTTTGTAAATAAATTTGGAGCAAATGAAATACAATCACAGAATCACAGACATAGAACAAACAGAATACCTCGCAGCGGAATATAAAATACATAGTAGTTCATGAAGCTACTACGGCAGAGTCTCAAACCAAATACATAATACAGTCTGAAAACAACATAATAGAAATCCGAAATACGTAGAAATTCACTAATACATGAGATAAACTAGAATAGCTGAAACAGAAAGTAGACATAAATGTAGATAAGCAGAAACTCCAGCAAAGACCAGCTCCAGAAGAGAATCCAAAGCTGTGAATACTCAGGCTGACCCGAGCGTAAAGTAAAACACAAAACACTCAAGTCAGGACAATATATACTTATATAATGTAAACCAACTCAAGTGAACTGTAGTCGAAATGCACAATAACTTAAAGGATGCTTGGGATCACCCATCCTTTAAGAATCAGTTAAACTATAAATTAATTACATCCCGTGGTTAAAATTTCAAAATGGTATTTTATACTTCAAAATCAAATGTAATTTCAAAACTCAATATCATTCAAAATATCATATCTTCCAAACCACATTCATTTTTATTTAATTTAAATACCATTACAAAACACATTTCAAAATAGTTATATTTCGAAACAAATTACTTCATTTTAAATCATAAAATGAAGTTATTATATTTAATAATTAAATTATTAAATTTACAAAATTTTAGTCTTTCAAAATCCATTTATCCACTTAATTTATTAAAACAGATGAAAATTCAACTTTCGTAGCATTTAGAAATTGCTACGGAAAGTTACATTCAAAACAGTTCAATTTAATAAAAGATAGCATTTAAAAAGGTTGTAATAGGGTTACATTAGTTTCAAATAAAACTTAGTTAAATTCAATAATTATAGCATTTACAAAAATGCTATAATAACCTTTAATTAAACTTAGCCATTTGGTTCATTATTATCAACTACAGCATTTACATTAGAATTAATAGCATTTCAGAAATGCAGTTAATTAACTTCAAGTATTCAATATAATTTCACAAACAATTATATTTTTATTTAAATCATTTTTAGCATATAAAATCATATAATTTCACTTTTAAAACAGTCATTCAAATACCTTTATATTCATGATTTTATAAAGTTAAATCTCCATTCAAAAATCAAAATTTAATAATAATTCAATTATTAAATTCCAACATAAAATTTCGAATTCATTAAATTTAATTTAATTTAACACTTAAGTTTAAAATTTTCAAATATAACTTAATTTCATTTTTATTTACTTAACTTAAAATTCACTTTTAAGACAAATTCACAAATTTCCAATTTTAGTTATATTTCCAAATTTCAACCTAAATATTCATTCATTTCACATTTTAACTTTATTCAAAAATCATTAATATATTAAAAAATTCATTTTTAATTCATTTAATTCAAAATATCATAAATTTATCACATTTTAATATTTAATTTAAATTCTATTTATCACCAAATTATAATTTCCAAAATAACTTACATTTCAGATTTCCTAACTTTACCATTTATTTATTTCACTTGTAAATTTTCAAAAAATCAATAATGCTATACAAAAATCACTTTTAATCAAATTTAAATCAAAATATTATAATATTTACATTTCTAAAATAATTTAGAAATTTTAGAAAAACATATTTTAACAACGGGTATGTATTTCATTTTCTAGCCTAGGTAAAGTGATACGGGTAATATATCATTTCAACCCGTAATTTACAAAGAAAACCCGGGTTTGATCATTTCAAACCCGCAGTCCCAAGTAAAAGAGAATAATTGAAAATCATTCAGGCCTATCATTTCAGCCCATAACGATTTTCTCCTATTCTAAAGTCCATTAGGGTATGTATCATTTCAACCCATAGTGATTCTAGTCTACAGGGAACTTGCAGTGTGATAAATTGATGAAAATAACAGAATAGCATGAAATAACAGTAACATATGGTATAAAAAGTGTAAATATAGGTGTGAACATCATATGAATGTAATATAGCAGTTATAATAGGATGATATGCATTTACAGATTCAGGTGATGTCAGTTTATCACTACATAAGTACATATTAGTCTGGTGAGATTTACTCACTGTTTTGAGCTGATGACACAACGACGAATTGCACAACGGGATCTACACAAGCACAAAAGCACAATACAGATACGAAATGGAGGATCCAAGGATTAATTCCCTTGAATACAAATCAAACAAACAATATAATAATTATAAGGTTTCAGACCAAAAATACGATAAACGATGCTAGAAATTAAGGAACAACAATTAATCAAACACTTGCACTTGCTTCCACCATCACTATGCTCAGCCTATAGGGTGGTAAGGTACTGCCATGGGGTGTATTTGGTTAGGTATGGGTCATATATGGTCGGCCTAGCAAGGGTAGTGAAGGTATGGAAGTTGCTATGTATGAAAATACAAGTACAAGGCAAACAAGTGGATTTTTATGCAACCATGGCTCAACCAAAGGACCATTGGGCTCGGCCCGTACAAGGTGAAGGTCGGGTGGGGTCTAGAGTGTCGGCCAAAGGTGGTGGAGGGACTGGTGGTGGCAGCCAAGGAGGTGGTTTAGGTGAAAAATGAAGGGTATGTGCATAAATGGTTCGGCTAGGCTGAACAAGTGGAGTGTTTGCATAAACTTTGGTGGATCTAGTCATAGATGACCTCGGCATGGCTTGGTCAGTGGGCTGGAGGAGATGGTGACATGATGTGGTGATGGTGGAGACGGCTATGGTGGTGGAGGAGCAAGGCCGAACCTATGATGAAGAAGAACAAGTGTAAAAACCATGAATTCAAGCATAAACAAATGGAAAAAGGAAATAAAGTTTACCAAACTTTCTTCAAAAGCTATGGCCGAAATTTTTTGAGGAAATGAGAGAAAAAATGAAGTAAGTGAATGAGAAATGAGGGTGGCAGCTGAAAGAATGAAGAGATATGGCCATTTGAGTGAAAAGAAACGTTAAAATGTGAAAAGGTGGGAAAATCAAAAGGCATAGGAAACAAAAGGTCACAAACCCTTTCAATTTACCTTTTATTATTTATATAAATTTATGTAGCTGAAATAATAATAATATCAGATAATATTTCGAAATTTTCAACCAATATACAAATATATATAATATTTATCAATTATGTAAAGCAAAATTAAGGAAAATAGTTAAAACGGTGAACTAGACTAGCAAAATTTGAAGTTAAATGAAATAATTTTTAGAAAATTCATATAAGCTTGTAAAGGATTTTTAAACATAAATAATACATAAAATACAAATATATTCACAAAATAAATATTTAAAATTTAATTTAAATATAAAATTATAATGAAGAAAATAGCAGAAAATGGGAAAACAGCCCTTAGAAATAGGAAATCAACACAGTAATTTTTAGAAAAATTCTATTATTAATTTAAAAATATTTAGAGATGAATTTTCACAAATAAAACAAATTTAAAATAAAATAAAGAAATTTAAAAATGAAGAAAATGACAGAAAATTAGGAAACAGCCTTTAAAAATAGGAAATAAATACGGTAAATTTTGGAAAAATTATATTATCATTTTAAAAATGTTTAGAAATGATATCACACAAAAAAAAAATTAACATAATTTCAAAATGAAATAAAGTCAAATTTAAATATATAGTCAAAATCTAGGGTTGTTGCACTCTCCCCCACTCAAATCTTTTCGTCCTCGAAAAGGAAGGAAGCGGAGAAACAACAAGAAAGAGCAATAGGTTGGAATGCATCCCCGAAAGAAGGTAGGGAAAAAAAGATAGCTAGGAAGTAAAGCAGGTTGAAAGACAAGGATGAACCATTATTTGAACCATTATACATTTCAATTTTTTTTTTATGATGAATAGTCATTTGATTCAAATCTGATGGTTCAAAGTAAACAATATTTAAAACATTTTAAATCTTTAAAAGGGAAAATAACTGATCAAAATATTCTTTACATAGTACTTTATCAAAATACTTTTATAAATCGATGTCTTAACAAGTTTACTTTCGTTCCTGCAGACTCTGGCTATGCGTTGATCAGGCGCAAAGCTAGAATTCTCCAAGTACTTAGTAGACTTGTTTCAACACCCAGTGAAAATAATGAAAACACTTTTTAAAAGAAACAGATATGGAAAGTACAATCCAAACAAATCAACCAAACCGAAACAGTTGTCTAACCATGGATCGCAGATACACAATGGTTACGCCTGGATCCCCCAGGAAACAATCCGTATCCGTAAGCTTTCTCAGCCCTGCGAGTTACGCCATGATGACGAGTAGAATGCAGGATACACAATGGTTACGCCTGGATCCCCCAGGAAACAATCCGTACCCCCTGGCCAGCTCAGCCAGGCATTTGCGCTACTAATGCGACCTACATAGAGTGCAGGATACACAATGGTTACGCCTGGATCCCCAGGAAACAATCCGTACCCCTAGGCCAGCTCAGCCAAGGCAGTTGCGCTATGTAGTCGCGATCATAAGACCATGGAGATCGCCATGGAATTCGATGGACAATCGAGTATCATATCCGGAAAACCCAAATCAAAGAGAGAGAATAATATCGATAGAATGAATCCACAGTGTGGCCACAAAGCGGATATCAAGAAGAAGGCGCTTTCCATATCTTTACTTCGAAAATATGTATCATATAGTACCTTTCAAATCATTTTCAAATATCATACTTATATAAAGTCCATTTTATATAAGATTTCATTTCAAATCAAATACTTTTCAAAACAATAGTATATCAAATCACACTTATATAGATTTCGATTATATAAGATTTCACTTTTCAAAATTGGGTACCTTTTCAAATCAACAGTTTTCAAATCTACTGCATACTTATACAAATCAATTTTATATAAGTTCGATAACTCCCAAATCAAAGTATTTAAAAAAAAAAAAGGTTCTCAATTTTAAATCATTTCAATAGTATTTCGGTTTAAAAATCATATATGATTTCACCAAATCATTTCTTCCAAATTACATATTCAGTTTCAAAATTTCTTAAAACAATAGGTTTAGAAAATAATCCAAATTTCCAAATCAACAAAATTTAAGTCAAATAAATCCATTTCCATTTCAAACATGTATTCACTTCAAAAGTCATAATACTTTCAAAGTTATGAATCTTTCGAAACTAAAATACTTGAAATCATTACACTTTGAAAATCATAACATTTAGACATCATGCATTTGAAATCATAAAACATGCCCTTAATTCTTTTCATTTCAATTTTTTTCAATTAAACCAAAATCTAAAATTTCCAATTTTAATTCAATTCAAACCATCAGTTTCAATTTAGTTTTCCAACAAAACCATTTCAAATATTATCAATTTCAAATACAGATTTGATTTACAAAATAAACTATTAAATCTTAAATATGTTTCAAGGCTTAAATATACCATATTTCAAAACTAAATTTCATAATTTCATATATCCCAAATTTTACTTCATTATTACTTACATATGTCATTATTTCGCAACATTACATTCGATCGCTCGCTTGATCACACAAGTTCGCTTTCGAACTAGTATTGTCCATTCGACTTCCCTAATGCGGACTTCGATATGGTTTCTTGACTAGAAGCCATCAGTCTCCTTGCATAGCCATATACTATGATAGAGAATTCTAGAATCAAGCACAAAATCCATATCAAATGTTCGCCATCAAGAATCAAATGAAAAATCCTAACACGAAATGGTGTAATTCACCTCGAACTTGTGTACTCAAACTTGGATCAAATTAATTATGCGAATAAAACAACGTACGTACAACTTATGTATCTATTCCAACTTGTTAAATAAATAGTTTTATAAAGATGTTACTAAGTTAAAACATTTAAAACCAAAATTTTCTCAAACATTTGAAGACTATTTTTTATCCAAAATATTTGAAAACTAAATTTCATATTAGTATAATTCAAAATAGTCTTATTTATTTACTTAACAAAACATTTTCAACTTATAAAAAACCATATTGTTTCATACTTGAAACATACAAACTAAACTTATATTCTTTATCAAATACTTTATACCTTTCAAAAAAAAAATTTAGCTTTGAAAAAATTAACCTTGATTTGGAAGTGCTCGAATCTTAAAATAGTCGAAGAAGTCATATTTTCAATCCAAGAGTTGAAAATCAACACTAAATCAGTAAATCAATTTCAAAGTTAGGTTTCAAAATCTGAAACTCGAGAACTGAACACTGGCTTACTTTAAATCTTTTCAAATATATATATATACGGATCTATCTTTCGAATATCAAACCATACTTCGAAATCTGAAATCAAAATTGGTTTCACAAAATCACTCGCAGAGCAAAGCTACTAGAGTGGCCTCTCTCTCACTCAGAAACTCGAAAATCAATGTCGATGATGCATGCATTCATCACCGAAATTATTTTCCAGCGACATAAGTGAGTTCTGGACTTCAATTAACTTTGAAAAACTTCTTTGAAATTCCTTCGAAATCATTGAAATTCATTCGAATACATTTGAAACATTTCTTATTTGAAATATATATATATATATATATATATATCTTTAAATCATATTACTATATATATTTTCCAAAATCTTAAAACCGATTCAAAATACCGGAATTTGATTCCTCGAAATTCAAATTCAAAACCCTTCAGTTATAAATCATTTATGTATAAATCAAGTTCTTATAAAATTTTCAAAATTTCAAATTCTTTCGAAATTTCAAATTTTTATTTTTGAAAGGTATATAATCCTTATCGAAAACATTTCACTTTTTATATACAGAATATGGTCATCCTTAATAATTTCGATGTATGCACAATTTCAAAATACAACCAAATACAAATTTCCAAAGGATGATTCAAGGAAGGATTTCAAACAAACAAAGATTCAAAATTAGAGGGACTCTAATCAAATAGAATTCTAGTTCGAAGATAAACTCAAACGAAGATGAGATAATTTAATTACCAAATAGAGGATAGATAAGCCTATATAAATCGCGGGCGAACATAACCGGTCAACCGAGACTTTAGGAATATAATCAATACGGAAATCTAAGGCAAATCGACCTTCGATCGCCAGAGAATAGAATCCCGGTAGAGCAGGAGATAGATAGCATCGACATCCGAGGATAAAAAAATCTTCAGTGAATCAATGCCAATTGTAAAGGAGTTTCACCCCTTTACAAATCATTCAAAGATTTACAGAATCATCGCTCTTTAGAGAGGTCATTCCAAAGTAGAGTTAAAAATGCTCCAAAATTAAAAGGAAAAATGGGGAAAACAAGACTGGATTCCAGAACAAGTGGGAGTGTCCCAAAGTTCAAGGAATCCTAGTCGATAAGAATCTTAACCAAAGGATTTCTAACAAGGTGGATACAGAAGTAATGAAGTTCAAAAAAAAAATCTTGATTCCAAAATAAGAAATTTTTTATACCAAAATAATCTTTGAAAATCCTTTAAAAATCATTTGGAAATCATTTTATACTTCGAAAATGCGTTCTCTCACAAGGAAAGGATTCCGAGATTTATTTCACTCATTCAAGGGTATTTCTACCCTATCTCTAATGAGTTTTTGCTCCGCAGGCTAAGGTTTGCCTAAAACCTAAGCTCTGATACCAACTGTAACAACCCGATATTTTTCAGCCATTCGCATCCGCACATGTCGGACTTGAATTGCTCAAAATACCACTTTGTAAATAAATTTGGAGCAAATGAAATACAATCACAGAATCACAGACATAGAACAAACAGAATACCTCGCAGCGGAATATAAAATACATAGTAGTTCATGAAGCTACTACGGCAGAGTCTCAAACCAAATACATAATACAGTCTGAAAACAACATAATAGAAATCCGAAATACGTAGAAATTCACTAATACATGAGATAAACTAGAATAGCTGAAACAGAAAGTAGACATAAATGTAGATAAGCAGAAACTCCAGCGAAGACCAGCTCCAGAAGAGAATCCAAAGCTGTGAATACTCAGGCTGACCCGAGCGTAAAGTAAAACACAAAACACTCAAGTCAGGACAATATATACTTATATAATGTAAACCAACTCAAGTGAACTGTAGTAGAAATGCACAATAACTTAAAGGATGCTTGGGATCACCCATCCTTTAAGAATCAGTTAAACTATAAATTAATTACATCCCGTGGTTAAAATTTCAAAATGGTATTTTACACTTCAAAATCAAATGTAATTTCAAAATTCAATATCATTCAAAATATCATATCTTCCAAACCACATTCATTTTTATTTAATTTAAATACCATTACAAAACACATTTAAAATAGTTTATATTTCGAAACAAATTACTTCATTTTAAATCATAAAATGAAGTTATTATATTTAATAATTAAATTATTAAATTTACAAAATTTTAGTCTTTCAAAATCCATTTATCCACTTAATTTATTAAAACAGATGAAAATTCAACTTTCGTAGCATTTAGAAATTGCTACGGAAAGTTACATTCAAAACAGTTCAATTTAATAAAAGATAGCATTTAAAAAGGTTGTAATAGGGTTACATTAGTTTCAAATAAAACTTAGTTAAATTCAATAATTATAGCATTTACAAAAATGCTATAATAACCTTTAATTAAACTTAGCCATTTGGTTCATTATTATCAACTACAGCATTTACATTAGAATTAATAGCATTTCAGAAATGCAGTTAATTAACTTCAAGTATTCAATATAATTTCACAAACAATTATATTTTTATTTAAATCATTTTTAGCTTATAAAATCATATAATTTCACTTTTAAAACAGTCATTCAAATACCTTTATATTCATGATTTTATAAAGTTAAATCTCCATTCAAAAATCAAAATTTAATAATAATTCACTTATTAAATTCTAACATAAAATTTCAAATTCATTAAATTTAATTTAATTTAACACTTAAGTTTAAAATTTTCAAATATAACTTAATTTCATTTTTATTTACTTAACTTAAAATTCACTTTTAAGAAAAATTCACAAATTTCCAATTTTAGTTATATTTCCAAATTTCAACCTAAATAGTCATTCATTTCACATTTTAACTTTATTCAAAAATCATTAATATATTATAAAATTCATTTTTAATTCATTTAATTCAAAATATCATAAATTTATCACATTTTAATATTTAATTTAAATTCTATTTATCAACAAATTATAATTTCCAAAATAACTTACATTTCAGATTTCCTAACTTTACCATTTATTTATTTCACTTGTAAATTTTCAGAAAATCAATAATGCTATACAAAAATCATTTTTAATCAAATTTAAATCAAAATATTATAATATTTACATTTCTAAAATAATTTAGAAATTTTAGAAAAACATATTTTAACAACGGGTCTGTATTTCATTTTCTAGCCTAGGTAAAGTGATACGGGTAATATATCATTTCAACCCGTAATTTACAAAGAAAACCCGGGTTTGATCATTTCAAACCCGCAATCCCAAGTAAAAGAGAATAATTGAAAATCATTCAGGCCTATCATTTCAGCCCATAACGATTTTCTCCTATTCTAAAGTCCGTTCGGGTATGTATCATTTCAACCCATAGTGATTCTAGTCTACAGGGAACTTGCAGTGTGATAAATTGATGAAAATAACAGAATAGCATGAAATAACAGTAACATATGGTATAACAAGTGTAATATAGGTGCGAACATCATATGAATGTAATATAGCAGTTATAATAGGATGATATGCATTTACAGATTCAGGTGATGTCAGTTTATCACTACATAAGTACATATTAGTCTGGTGAGATTTACTCACTGTTTTGAGCTGATGACACAACGACGAATTGCACAACGGGATCTACGCAAGCACAAAAGCACGATACAGATACGAAATGGAGGATCCAAGGATTAATTCCCTTGAATACAAATCAAACAAACAGTATAATAATTATAAGGTTTCAGACCAAAAATACGATAAACGATGCTAGAAATTAAGGAACAACAATTAATCAAACACTTGCACTTGCTTCCACCATCACTATGCTCATCCTATAGGGTGATAAGGTACTGCCATGGGGTGTATTTGGTCAGGTATGGGTCATATATTGTCGGCCTAGCAAGGGTAGTGAAGGTATGGAAGTTGCTATGTATGAAAATACAAGTACAAGGCAAACAAGTGGATTTTTGTGCAACCATGGCTCAACCAAAGGACCATTGGGCTCGGCCCGTACAAGGTGAAGGTCGGGTGGGGTCTGGAGTGTCGGCCAAAGGTGGTGGAGGGACTGGTGGTGGCAGCCAAGGAGGTGGTTTAGGTGAAAAATGAAGGGTATGTGCATAAATGGTTCGGCTAGGCTGAACAAGTGCAGTGTTTGCATAAACTTTGGTGGATCTAGTCATAGATGACCTCGGCATGGCTTGGTCAGTGGGCTGGAGGAGATGGTGACATGATGTGGTGATGGTGGAGGCGGCTATGGTGGTGGAGGAGCAAGGCCGAACCTATGATGAAGAAGAACAAGTGTAAAAACCATGAATTCAAGCATAAACAAATGGAAAAAGGAAATAAAGTTTACCAAACTTTCTTCAAAAGCTATGGCCGAATTTTTTTGAGGAAATGAGAGAAAAAATGAAGTAAGTGAATGAGAAATGAGGGTGGCAGCTGAAAGAATGAAGAGATATGGCCATTTGAGTGAAAAGAAACGTTAAAATGTGAAAAGGTGGGAAAATCAAAAGGCATAGGAAACAAAAGGTCACAAACCCTTTCAATTTACCTTTTATTATTTATATAAATTTATGTAGCTGAAATAATAATAATATCAGATAATATTTCGAAATTTTCAACCAATATACAAATATATATAATATTTATCAATTATGTAAAGTAAAATTAAGGAAAATAGTTAAAACGGTGAACTAGACTAGCAAAATTTGAAGTTAAATGAAATAATTTTTAGAAAATTGATATAAGCTTGTAAAGTATTTTTAAACATAAATAATAACATAAAATACAAATATATTCACAAAATAAATATTTAAAATTTAATTTAAATATAAAATTATAATGCAGAACATAGCAGAAAATGGGAAAACAGCCCTTAAAAATAGGAAATCAACACAGTAATTTTTAGAAAAATTCTATTATTAATTTAAAAATATTTAGAGATGAATTTTCACAAATAAAACAAATTTAAAATAAAATAAAGAAATTTAAAAATGAAGAAAATGGCAGAAAATTAGAAAACAGCCTTTAAAAATAGGAAATAAATACGGTAAATTTTGGAAAAATTATATTATCATTTTAAAAATGTTTAGAAATGATATCACACAAAAAAAAATTTAACATAATTTCAAAATGAAATAAAGTCAAATTTAAAAATATAGTCAAAATCTAGGGTTGTTACATACATAATTATTTTCTAGTCAAAAATTTATCTTTAATATAAAATAACGCCTATGGATAAGACAAATTTCCTATGTACTTCACACTGTAACTTTATATCTAACATAAATATGCTTTAGTAACCATAACCATTATAAAACTAATAAAAAAAATCTTTCCCAAAATATCGCTATATACTATAAAATACATGCGCTAAACGGGGAAGCATGCAACATAGCCTAAAATATGCAGACTAAATATACACTACTATGCATATGGCTACAAGACTAAACAGTGCCTAAAACCTTCCCTGACCAAACCACTATGTATAAATAATATAACTTATGCCAAAACTGTAAACAGTATTATATGTAAATATTCATCCAAAATATCATATATATACAGTACGCCTAAAATATAGCATACTGTAGCAGCATATGCATCTTTATATACTCTACAACAAATCAAAACACACGCTATATTACAATACAAATATATATTAACTGATATTTTATAACTTTTATAAACTAGTATATTTATATAATCCTATAAATAAGAAAACTTCAGCACCAAAGAATCCAGCTGTAGACCTCTTATGTATTGCCTATATTATATACTAGTTTAACAAAAGTTGCTGTAACGTGTTTACGTATATCACCAGCTTTGAATATATATATAAAAGATGATATAAACATAATTAAGAAAACATTCATATATTTATAACTCACGCAACCAAAAGTAAAACAATATATATAATTTTCTTTTCACGCAACACACTTATATACATACCATGAATATAATATGTACAACATGTATTACTTATATATACATATTCAACAAATACAAATAAACTAACAGGCATGAAATACTATATATAACTAACGCAACCCATACTATATATGCATAATATATTGTACAGGTACAACTTCTTATATTATAACCGAAATATGTATATGTAAACCTTTTGATTATAATTTAAAATTTATACTTTACATAACAATACATAGAAACTAATACATATATTAACGTATTGTATAGATATAGATTACTAACCCAAAATATAAGAATTTATTTTGCTACATGAACACCACTTACCTTAAAACAACAAAGAGGCTGGCTCGTCTAGGTACTGGTGAAAAATGCACATGGGGTGCATGAGTTAGGGTAGGGTGGTGTAGGTCGCAGCGCGGAGGCGATGGAGGGGAGGCCAACGAGTTCCAAACAGATGGTTTCTTCTCTCTTTTTTTCAAATAAAAGGACAGGGAAGAAGGAGAGGGGGAGAAGGAGAGAGGAGAGAAAACAAAATGTCAGTGGTTTCACTTTGGAAGCAATGAAAAGAATACAACGTAAGTTTGTTATTAAAATTTTCTTTTGTATGAAGCAAGAGAAACATAACAGCTTCGGATGGGAAAAGGCAACAGTTAAATTTTGAATAAGAAAGTGGCAGAAGAGGGATGAAAACGTAAAGAAAATAATAAAAGAAATAAGTGAATGCGAAGTAACGTATAGAAATTTTATACGTTTCAAACTTGAAATGGCAACGATCATGAGTTGATCTAGCTACATTTAAAGCAATAACTGTTTTGTTCATTTGGATAGTACGTAATAAGTTTGGAAAGGCAATGATATTTAAAATGGAACAAGGAAGGTTATAAATCAGATTGGAATGAAAACGTAAAGAAAGAAAGAAAGAAATAAAAGAAATCAGTGAATGTGAAATAACGTATAGTATTTTATACGTTTCAAACTTTGATAAAATAAATTGAAAATTTAAATTCTGCTATGTTTAATTGGACGTAATCCAAATATTAAATTTTTATTTCAAAATATTATTATATAAAATTTCTCAAAAGTTTCAATTAATTACGTTAAATAAGACCATTTAAAACTATTAAAATCTACGGGTCCTTACACTCTCCCCCACTCAAAACTATTCGTCCCCGAAAAGGTAGGAGGTAGGAGAATAGGACAACCAGAAATAAAATAGATTGAAAGACAAGATAAACAATTAATTTAAAACTATATAAATTTTATTTGAAATATTTATTTGATAACTTCGTTTGAAATTTAATTTTCTTTAATACTTTAATACTTTTCAAACTCTTTTGATAACAATTATTTACATTATTACTTATATTTACAAAGAAGCTATTGAAGTATTAAATCCAAAATTCATAAATTTTTATTTTATTTCAACATACCTTCCAAATATTATTATTTGATCACAAATCATTTTTTTTAAATGTTTTATTTTAGATAAATAACTTCTAAAATATTTATAACACTAAAATTTCTATTAAACCATGTAGTATACAAATAAGCAATATTTAAAAAGGATATATCCAACAAGGAAGGAAGGTAGATTTGGAAAACAGAATCAAGGTGAATAACTAAACTGAGTAGATAAGATAGATGCAAGGAACAGTATCGGGCATGAATAATTAATCTAGAACCATAAGAATTTAAATTTCAAATATTAATTCAAAATTTCTTTGTTCGGAAAAATACTTTTATAATAAATACCTTTATAATAATACTTTTATAATAAAGTACTATTATATCGAAATAGATTTTCCTTTCGAAAATACTTTTATAACTCGATGTTTCAACAAGTTTATCCTCGTTCTTGCAGACTCTGGCCATGCATTGATCAGGTGCAAAGCTAGAATTCTTCAAGTACTTAGTAGACTTGTTTCAACACCCAATGAAAATACTTGAAAAACCTTTAAAACGGATATGGAAAGTACAATCTAAACAAAACAACCAAACCAAAACCTTTGTCCGACCATGGTTCGCAGATACACAATGGTTACGCCTGGATCCCCCAGGAAACAATCCGTATCCGTAAGATTTCTCAGCCCTGCGAGTTACGCCATGATGACTAGTAGAATGCAAGATTCACATTGGTTACGCTTGGGTCCCCCAGGAAACAATCCGCACCCCTAGGCTATCTCATCCAGGCAGTTTCGCTACTATTCGCGACCAACACAGATTGCAGGATACACAATGGTTACGCCTGGATCCCCCAGGAAACAATCCGTACCCCTAGGCCAGACTCAGCCAGGCAATTGCGCTATGCAGTCGCGAGAGAAAAAAAAACCATGGGTTACGCCACGGTGGGAACACTCGAGTATTACATCCGAAAAACCAAAAATCAGAGGGATTAGTATCGATAGAATGAATCCACGATATGGTCACAAAGCGGATATCAAGATGAAGGCACTTTCCATTTCTTTACTTCGAAAATATATATCATATAGTACCTTTTCAAATCACTTTCAAATATCGTACTTATATAAAGTCCATATATATAGGATTCCATTTTTCCCAAATCAAATACTTTCCAAAATCAATAGTAGATCAAATCATACTTATATAGACTTCGATCATATAAAATCTCTTTCCAAATTGAGTACCTTTCAAATCAATAGATTTCAAATCAACTTCATACTTATACGATCCATTTTATATAAGTTCGACCACTCCCATATCAAGTGCTTAATAATATAAGGTTCTGAAATTTCAAATCATTTCAATATCAATTCAGTTTCAAAATCATATATGATTTCACTAAATTTTCTTCCAAATTAAATATCTAAATTTCAAAGTTCCAAAAATAATAGGCTTAGAAAACTATCCCAGTTTCCAAACTAAAATAATTCAAGTCAAACAAATTCATTTCCAAAATCACAATATAAGTACTGGTTTTTAATTTCAAATTAATTTTCAAAACCAAATATTTTCTCAAATTCAATTATACTTAAAAAGGTTTCCAAATTTATAATTATCCCTTTAAAACTTTTAAACTATCCATTTCTATTTGAAATATCCAATTTACCTTTCTGAAAACCATTATTCAAAACTATTTTTTTTTCAAGACATTTCAAAACCAAATTTATATTCTTTATCAAACATTTTATACTCTTCGAAATTTCTTTGCTTTGAAAATTTAATCTCGATTTGGAAGTGTTCGAACATTCAAAATAGTTTGGGAAATCAAATTTTCAATTCAAGAGTTGAAAATCAACAATAAATTAATAAATCAATTATTAAATCCCAAACTCGAGGACTGAACACCGGTCTCATTTTAAATTGTTTCAAATATATACTTATATCTTTCTAAAATATCAAATTATACTTCAGAATTTGAAATCAAAAACGGTTTTACAAAATCACTTGCATAGCGAAGCAATTAAAGTGGCCTCTCCCCCACTCGAAAACTCGAAAATCAAAGTCGATGATGCGTGCACTCATCACCGAAATTATTTTCCAGCAACATAAGTAAGTTCTGGCTATTTTCTTGAGAACTTCTTTGAAATTTCTTCAAAATTATTGGAATTCATTTAAACTCAATTGAAACATTTCTTATTCGGAAAAATACTTTTAAATCGTATTATTTTTATATATTTTCCAAAATCTTAAAACCAATTTCAAAATACCGAAATTCAATTCTCGAATTTCGAATTTAACTTTTCAGTTATAAATCAGTTTTATATAAATCAATTTCTTATATTTTTTCAAAATTTCAAATCATTTCAAAACCCTTTTATATAGAATAACATTTCTTATTTGTTTTATATGTAGGTATATAATCCTTATCGAAAATATTTTCACTTTTATATATAGAATAAAATCATAGTTATCAAAATAATAATTTCGATATATAAAACAATTTCAAAAATGCAAACATACCCGATTTTCATAGGATAATTTTAAGAATGGATTTTAAAACAAAGATAGAGATTTGAATTAGAGGAGAACAAATCAATAGAATTCTGATTCGGAGATAGACTCGATCGAAGATGTGATAATTAAATTACAAAATAGAAGATGGATATACTTCTATAAATCGCGGGCGACCTTAACCGGATCAACCGTGAATTTAGCAATATAATGGATGCAGAATTCTAAGTCAAATCGACATTCGATCGCTATATATAGAATTCAAAATAACAGGAGATAGTAGCATCTAAACCGAGGGATACATAAATCTTCGGTGAATCAATTCCAATTGTAAAGGAGTTTCATCCCCTTTACAAATCATTCAGTGGAGTCATGGGATACTCCAGAATCGAACGAATATAAATAGGGAGAGACAAGAATGAATTTCGAAAACGAGGGACATTCCAAAATTCAAAGGAAATCGAGTCAAAAGGAAGAGATTCAACTCGAGCGAAAGTGATTCTATAAATAAATTTTCCATATATGCTAAGTTTTGCCTAGAGCCAAAGCTCTGATACCAACTGTAACGACCAGCTATTTTGGACCATTCAAATCGACAATAAAAAACCATACATATCCGACTTGAATAATTCAAAATACTGAATTGTTAATTAAAATTTGGCAAAACTTAAAATATACAGTAAATAAATCAATCACAGATCACAGAGTAATATAATACAGCGGAATAGATAAAGAATAGTAGTTCATGAAGCTACTATATACATCAGAGTTAGAAAAATACAACCGAATAGTTCAAATGAAGTGAAGTCTCCAATGCAACAGATGACTTCTCTGCACCAATCAACTGGAAAGGCTGGAATCTGAATCGATAGTTGGATTTCCTAATGAAGCTCCAAACTCCAAAGGGGAGTCTCAATGTTGTACCACTCAGTATGACCCGAGCGTAAAGCA
The DNA here is from genome assembly GCA_030765085.1 of Allium cepa. Taxonomy (NCBI): domain Eukaryota; kingdom Viridiplantae; phylum Streptophyta; class Magnoliopsida; order Asparagales; family Amaryllidaceae; genus Allium; species Allium cepa. The sequence goes on along the minus strand of CM060938.1, from coordinate 381,555,123 downwards.
AAATACAAAACACTCGAGTCAGGATTAACATTCTTATATCAATAAATCCAACTCAAGTGAAATATCAACTGAAATACAAATAACTTAAAGGATATTTGGGATAACCATCATCTAAGGGTCCATGGAACTTTCTACAAGGTAGAAATATACATTATAACACCGTGGTCATTTCATCTTAATTTATACTTCAAAACCAAATCTCATTTTCACTTCAAATCTCTATATTTCCCAAAATAGTATTTATATATATTAAATAATTTATACAGTAAAGTATTTTCAATTTCCTCAACTTAACAAATCGTTCCAACATCAACCCGACCTTCCCATTCGAAATAAATTCAATCTCAATTTATCAATTTAAATTCAACTCAATTTCTAAAATAACCACTTAAATTTTATCGATCTCAATTCAGATTTATAATCACAAATACCCCTTCGTATTTCCCTATATTTCAAAACTTTAAGTATTCAACGTTTCATCTAAATTTTCATTCAATTTAGTTTTCTAAATAATAAATTCAAATTTAGTTCAACCTAAATTTTCATTTTAATTCAATTTAGTTGCTAAATAACAAATTCAACTACGTTGATTTCAAATACAGATCCGAATCTCAACATAAACCATTTAAATTCCAATATAGTTCAAGGCTTTAATATTTAAATGTTCTATATAACAGTTTCATATAGATCTCGATTTAACCTCATTATTATTTAGTCCTGAAATACTCCCTTATTAGATTCAATATCATTTAAGTAACCTTAAATTATATTTTACTCAATATTTTTTTAATTTATTTAAACGTGAAATATTCATTAAATCACTTAAATCAAAAATCCAGTTATAAAATCATACCCTTTAAATTTCCCATTCAAAAATTTCAAATCGATTTAATTAAATAAATCCTTATTTAAATACCATTTTATAAACCCAAATTTATCTCCCAATCTTAATTATTCAATTTATTACAAAAGAACCTATTTGAAATATAGATTTACATAAATACTTAACCGTATTATATGCATTAAATCAATCTAATTTAAATCAAATATTACTACTAAATCTATATATACAAATTTCATTTATATAATATCTTAAGCATCAAATTTATTAATCCATATATTTCTTTCCAAAATTATAGAAATTATTTTCAAAATATTTATATGGACCAACGGTGTCTGTATATATTTCCTATCATATAGTCAAGTGATACAGACATTTATCATTTCAGTCCGTACATTAAATATATACGGGTGGATATCATTTCAACCCGTAATCCCAAATTCAATTAAATGAAAATCGCTTGGGTATATCATTTCAACCCATAACGATTTTCTCCTATTCTAAAGTCTGTTCGGGTATGTATCATTTCAACCCACAGTAATTTCTAAACTACAGGGAACTTGCAGAGTATTAACAGAAAATACAATAAAATAACAGGCATATATCATCAATAACAATATAATATAAACAACAGGATATGGTGTCATATCCCGCAGGTGAACAGTTACAGATAATAGCATATATAACAAATTTAAATAACTACAGCAGCATATTTAAAATGTCGTTTCAATTGAAATCAAATTTAATGAATAAAAAAATTGTTAATCGTGAGTCATTCCTCACCTTTCGAGGTTAGAGAGATAGACAATGAAGTTGAGTTACGAATTGCAAGCACGACTTCCAAAGCAAAGTTAGATGGTACGATTTCGACAGAAAAGCTGATATATAGAAATTGATGAGAAGGGATCAAATTAGCTTGATAAAATTGAAACGAAGATTATATGATTAATTTGTTACTTTCTTTCAAAATGAACGTTAAATCAAAACATGCATTTTAAAAAAATGAAATTTATTTATATATATATATATATATATATGCACACCCATGAAAACCGTATAACTTTAAAATGCTTCCATTTCATATTAATGTTAAATAACAAATACATAACTATTCAAAATGTCACATATATAGTATATTCATTTTATGGTTGTCGTTTCCATGTAATAAATATTCATTTTAAACCAATATTAAAATAATATATATGTATAGTTAAAAATCAATGTTCTAACATAACACATATATTAAAGATCAACACACACATATATAATATCTTTTGAAATGAATACTTATGTATATATATAATTGTTATAGTTTATTACTTTCCTTTTCAAAATATCCAGCAGTAAATCAAACAAACTTATGCATATATATATGCAGATAAACAATATTCTTTATAATACATTGTTAACTTACTCCTTTTTTTTCCTTTTTTTTAAAGAGTATATATGCAGTACAGTTTATAAGATTTTTTTTTATAAAACCATATTCTAAATTTAAATGTATTTTAAATTAAAACATACATAATTATTTTCTAGTCAAAAATTTATCTTTAATATAAAATAACGCCTATGGATAAGACAAATTTCGTATGTACTTCACACTATAACTTTATATCTAACATAAATATGCTTTAGTAACCATAACCATTATAAAACTAATAAAAAAAAAATCTTTCCCAAAATATCGCTATATACTATAAAATACAAGCGCTAAACAGGGAAGCATGCAGACATAGCCTAAAATATGCAAACTAAATATACACTACTATGCATACGGCTACAAGACTAAACAGAGCCTAAAACCATCCCTGACCAAACCATTATGTATAAATAATATAACTTATGCCAAAACTGTAAACAGTATTATATGTAAATATTCATCCAAAATATCATATATATACAGCACGCCAAAAATATAGCATACTGTAGCAGCATATGCATCTTTATATACTCTACAACAAATCAAAACACACGCTATATTAAAATACAAAAATATATTAACTGATATTTTATAACTTTTATAAACTAGTATATTTATATAATCCTATAAATAAGAAAACTTCAGCACCAAGGAATCCAGCTGTAGACCTCTTATGTATTACCTATATTATATACTAGTTTAACAAAAGTTGCTGTAACGTGTTTACATATATCACCAGCTTTGAATATATATAAAAGATGATATAAACTTAATTAAGCAAACATTCATATATTTATAACTCACACAACCAAAAGTAAAACAATATATATATTTTTCTTTTCACGCAACACATTTATATACATACCATGAATAATATGTACAACATGTATTACTTATATATACATATTCAACAAATACAAATAAACTAACAGGCATGAAATACTACATATAACTAACGCAACCCATACTATATATGCATAATATATTATATAGGAACAACTTCTTATATTATAACCGAAATATGTATATGTAAACCTTTTGATTATAATTTAAAATTTATACTTTACATAACAATACATAGAAACTAATACATATATTAACGTATTGTATAGATATAGATTACTAACCCAAAATATAAGAATTTATTTTGCTATATGAACACCACTTACCATAAAACAACAGAGAGGCTTGCTCGTCTAGGTACTGGTGAAAAATGCACACGGGGTGCATGAGTTAGGGTAGGGTGGTGTAGGTCGTAGTGCGGAGGTGATGGAGGGGAGGCCGACGAGTTCCAAATAGATGGTTTCTTCTCTTTTTTTTCAAATAAAAGGACAGGGAAGAAGGAGAGGGGGGAGAAGGAAAGAGGAGAGAAAACAAAATGTCAGTGGTTTCACTTTGGAAGCAATGCAAAGAATACAACGTAAGTTTGTTATTAAATTTTCTTTTATATGAAGTTTAACGCCCCACCTCTATGCCCACGCTAGCCAAGAACACTACGGTGTAGTGCTGTCAACTCGCACGGAGAATAAGGCTGTTGAGGAGCGACCATCAATAGTTAGGCCTTATACTAGTATTGGTTACCTCAATGGGAGTGGTATATAAATATATATTCTTTCATTTTTCATCTCTGATCTATTTTCTCCCATCGACATACCCCAATTCCAGTATAAAACGAACTACGATGGTTCGTAATAGTTTAGAACAGTAAATATAAAATATCACACAGATAATATAATGCGGAACACAAATCAAACAGAAAGTCTCATATATACAATAACTAATGTCAGTTACAATACATTTGATACAATACATATGACACGGTACATATGATACAACTACAACAGTCGACTAAGGAAGTTACATATACAAGTACATTAACGTATATAATATACATGAATACATCTCTTCCTATACAATTTTACAGACCACTACAAATGACGACGACTACTCCAAAAGATATGAAAGAACTTCATAGCTCTAGCAGCAACCCAAAGCAGAATATCTACAACCTGAAATACTCGGTCTGACCCGAGTATTAGATTCAAAAGAAAATAATACTCGGGTCAGTCTAATTCAAACTCAGTTATTAGTGCGCAGAAGCAATAATAATCAAATAATGAATAGACGACAGTAATTAAACCAAGTCAGAATGCAATTCAGAAATATTGAATTGAAATAAACAGAATAGTTCAAACCATTGAAATATCAATTAAAATATTAATTCAAGTAGGGCTGCAGTACACGCACGCGTGCACTGCCTCGCCACTACGGAATATGGAATACGCAAAAAGATCCATAAGTCAAAACAAATAGAATATCATACACGCCATACTGTGTGGCTGCAGTTCACGCTTGCGTGCACTGCCTTGCCACTATGGTGATAATGTACCCAAAAAAAAACTCAATTCCGTGTGGCTGCAGTTCACGCTTGCGTGCACTGCCTTACCACAACAGTAACTATGTACATAACCGGGCACACAAGGTCAAACCCAAAATAAAAAGACGGGTTCAACACAGGGCGATATAAACGGAATGCATAAGTAACTGTACAACAACAAGTTCAGACCAAAAAGCAATGCAAGTGTAGTAATGGGTGAACAGACCACAGATTTGCAACACAGTGAAGATGACAAATACAATATAAACATCCAGATCAAATGCACAATACCAAAGACACAAAGGCAACTGACCCAATGCCAGAGCTCAGTGATACTCAAGCACCAAATCAAACTGAAATAGCAATATGGAGGGAATGTTTTGTTTGAACTGTTTGGTTTTTTAAAGTTGATGAGGCAGCAAGACTATGTTAGTGATGCAGATAGGCAAATGATACCAAATAAAACCAGACTACAAAAGCCAATGCCGAAGTCATTCCAGCAAGATAACAATGAATCAAGTGACTTGATGAAGAGATATCAACAAGCACATAAATGAAACAAGTGATTATGCACCACTGACCATGAATGCAGTAGGAGTCAATTTGAATGCAAGTATTTCAAAAATGTACAAATGGTCAGTCCAGTTCTAAACATGCATCAAAAGTGGCTTTAAAAATGAAGACTGCAATTATCAAAAGTGAAGAATGGATGCAACAATACCCAAGACAAATGAAACGTGATACCAGCAACATGAATATGAGAACAAGCATACTTGAAGACTACTGGAATGCACAGTTAACTTGAATGAAGACATGAGTTAATGCAAACTTCAGCTACAAATGGTCAAGTGAATCTGTATATTAATTATGCAAACACAGGTTATAAAATGACCAATTTGCAAACATAAATGCTCAAGTGTATCTGCACATCAAGTATGCAAACCAAAGTTACAGTAAAACAACAAAAAGGCACAAGTCAACATATATAAACCAGGCTGGCTACACCATATCAAAGTGCAACAGAATCTCAAGCATCGCCAACAATAAGGATACAACTATATGAACACAGCAGTATGAAGGTGAGAGCACCATAGAGATGGCACCACAGCACACCACAATAAAAGATCAATGTTGATGCCATTGAACAGCAGGGCAAAGGCAACAAAAAGTAATCTAGTACAGATTCCAGTTATCAACTGAAAACTCAAGAAAGCAAAAGTTAGTGATGAAGACAAAGCACATAAAGGCACCTGAAGGTAGCAACAAGGTACAACACAATTTAGCACGCAGGCTACAAAAATCCATGAAACAAATTTCCATACTGTCGCATATGGTCCCAACAGCTATAATGAAGCTGCAGTAACATGAAGCAACAATCGACACAATTTCAATCCAAAGCAATGCATCATGAGTACAGATACATGCACTAGTGGAGTAAAATGTCACAGACCATTCATTGATCAAATAATAAAACCGAGTGCAATCTCAAGTGAACTCAACAAGATATCAAATTCAAATGCAAACTGTTTTGGAGGAACAACAATTAGACCAACAAGCATCCCTAGTTGATAGTTATAACAAAGTCATGTTTAATATGCAAGAAAATCAATATTGGACCAATTCAAATGCCACGGTGAGCCTCCAGAATTTCAAATCAAGCGAGACAGAGGCTAAATATCAAAAACCACTTTCTATAAACAGAAGTATTAAGTTCCATTGAAATGATCAGAAAAAAATATATCAAAGCAGTGGTGATGACTGACGATAAGACAAAGTCATGGAATCGCACTCACACAACCACGTGACCGAAGTCAGATGGAAGTAGAGTCGTGGTGGTCACGAGATAAAGCACTGCCGTGATAATCAGCAACCAAGAAATCAGCAACATCAAAATAAATTTTCCACGAAAAAACGACAGTTTAAATTCACGTCAACACAAAAATCGAACTGTAGGAACATACCACTAAAGTCGAATTAGATGTGAGTAAACTCACAAAAGCACAAGATTTAACTAGCTAGAGTTTAAATTAGATGTGAGTGAATAATTACATCACTCACCTTTGTAAAACGAGGCAGCCGAGGGGAGACGAAGCCATGGTCCTCACGAAGACGTTCGAAGCCATCAACGTCGGCATCTTCAATTTTGAAAAGCCCTAATCTATGAGTGACGAAGAGGAGGCCGCCATTATTTTCCTTTCGGTGGTTTTAGGTTTGCAAACGAACAAATAAGAAAAATGAATAAAAATTAAAAAGGGGGATGGGTTATTTGTTTTGAGAATTAACACGGCCCAATAAAAAAAAGAAAACATGGACCGCTATTAAATTTCGAAGCCCAAAATTCCTTCTAAAAATTTATCAAAGAATTTTAACTTAAAATTGCAAAAAAACTTCAATTGGCAATAAGCAACAATGTTAATCGTTTAAATGTCGGTTATTAATTGAGGCGGAGATCCGGGTTTTTTACAGACTCCCCTCCTTAAAGAAATTGCGTCCTCGCAATCATAAGGAATAAATGGACAAAAGGTAACAACCATAAGAGCATGAAAGAGTAAGCTTGAACGTGTTTGCTCGATGAATTCTCTGGATTCCAAAGTGAAATCCATTGGATTTGAGAACCACTGAGCTTTCACGAGAAAAACATCTTTATTTCGAGGATGCTGAACCTCCGAAGCAATGATGTGAATAGAAGGTGGCTCGAGAATAAGAATAAGGATCGGAAATCCCAAAGGCATTTCCGTAATTGGAAGACGTGGAAAACGTCATAAATAGCAGAAAATTGAGCCGGTACACTGGCGTAGTACAATATAAACGCCAAAGAAATCTTTTAATTTCATAAAAGAAATTCACAAATTCTCAACAAAATTTGGTTATCAAATAGATAATCAGAATACAGAAATCCCGAAACAGCAATATCTAATCATGGATTCGATAATTAGAAGACAGCAAAAATTTAATTATCAACAAAGATAATTAGAAAACACAAATATCTAATTATCCATAGATAATTCAGAAATCTCAAATCACAAATATTCGATTATCAAAAACGATAATCAAATCAACAAGTATTCGATTATCAAAATCGAAAATCAACCTTAAATCACAAATATTTAATTATCACAAACGATAGTTAAATCTCAAATATCTAATTATCACAAGCGATAATTAAATCTCAAATATCTAATTATCACAAACGATAATTAGAAACAATAAATATCTAATTATCAAAAATGATAAATCAAAAATCATAAACATCCAATTATCAAAACGATAATCAGAAATTACCACAACGGTAATCAAATTTCAAATCACAAATATTTAATTATCACAATTGATAATCAAATCTCAAATATCTAATTATCACAAGCGATAATTAAATCTCAAATATCTAATTATCACAAACGATAATTAGAAACAATAAATATCTGATTATCAAAAACGATAAATCAAAAATCATAAACATCCAATTATCAAAACGATAATCAGAAATTACCACAACGGTAATCAAATTTCAAATCACAAATATTTAATTATCACAATTGATAATCAAATCTCAAATCGCAAATGTTTAATTATCACAAACGATAATTAAATATCAAATATCTGATTATCACAAGCGTTAATCAGAAACAGCAAATATCTGATTATCACAAACGATAATCAAAAATCACAAATTTTCAATTAACGAGTCCGAAATTAACCGAAATAGCAAACGCACATGACCCATAACCACGAGTTTTACTAAATCGTTTAATTCACTTCATCGTTTCCTTGAAAGTGCAAAATTGTGTATTTCAAATAAATAACATTTTACGTTCTCAAACGGACAAGTCCGGAATTAAGCGAATCAGTAAAAGAAAGGGGTCATAGTCCTCGATTTTTCTGAAACGTTTAAATCGCTTCCTCATTCTTTTGAAAGCGTAAACTGTAAAACTTCTGAAAACAATTTTCATTTATTTTATAAAAAATAATAATAATAATAATAATAATTTACATTCTCAAACGAACAAGTCCGGAATTAAGCGAATCAGCAAAAGAAAGGGGTCATAGTCCTCGATTTTACTGAAACGTTTAATTCGCTTCCTCATTCTTTTGAAAGCGCAAATCGTAAAAATTTTGAAAACAATTTTGATTTATATTTAAAACAATTTTTAAAACACGTGATTAAAGCAGCAACATCCGTAGCAACTTCGACATACGTCAATATTTCATCGAAATAATTGGCATCAAAATATAATACCAATGAATTTTCATTCATCGAAAATGTCGCAAGGATCTTCTCAAAGATAGGAAAGGGTTTCATACCCTAAACTTGTATTCATAACAAGTCAATAACACACGAATTCACCAATGCACAAAAATTGATAAAACTTATCAATAGAAATCACGAAAATTGGTGAAGCACAAATTCTAGACATCTACACAAGAAATCCAGATATCACAAAATGAGAGTATGAAAACTCGAACGGAGTACCAAAACTCGAATGGGAGTATGAAAACTCGAACCGGAGTATGAAAACTCGGACGGGAGTATGACATACAATAAAAGATATGGCATAACATAAAATATCCATATTATCATACTGCTATAAGTATGTAAATAATGATCAACAGGAGATCAACCGTCATGAGGTATGGAATAAATATGAAATATCCATACTGACATACTACTATAAGTATGTAAATAATGATCAACATGAGATCAACCGATAAGAGATAATCAATATCACAAGAATCTTCTCAAAGATCCAAAGAGGTATCATACCCCAAACTTGTACTCATGACAAATCAATAACATATGAATTCACCAATGCACAAAAATAGGTGAAGCATAAAATTTCCAGAAATCAACATAAGGAATCTAGAAATCACAGAAAAAGGGAAAGAGGCCTATCACATGACGGTCCGAAGACCAAGGGGAGCTACCCCGCATGTGTGAATGGAATCACACAGATTGAGGTCAAGACTAACCAAAAAGCAGAAAGGTATGTGTGAATGGAATCACACAAGTGGTGTCTAGTCTGACCATCAGAACGATCATCATGATCAACGAGGAGTGTCAATTACACTAAGCATGTGTGAATGGAATCACACAGATTGAGGTCAAGACTAACCAAAAAGCAAAAAGGTATGCGTGAGTGGAATCACACAAGTGGTGTCTAGTCTAACCTTGCAATGAAAGAGACATCGCGAAATTGCTAGTCTAATTCATAAAGCGATCATCAAGATCAACGAGAAGTGTCAATTACACTAAGCTAGTGAATATAAAAGTTTAGCTTCATGTCACATAACCACTAGCTTAACTTAAATATTTACGAACAAATTGTAGATCTTCACTAGAAAAATGTCACAAGTGGTTCAATCGAACAAGTCCAAAAATTAACCGACGAAGTAAACGCAAGCGTTTCATACCACTTGTTTTGCTAAGCCGTTTAATTAGATTTCTCATACGAGTGAAATAAAGGTTTGTATATACTAATAGATTGGAAAACGGTTTAGGAAAAGATTTTGATATTGAAAATAGAGTTGAAAACATTTTGATAAAAGAGTTTTGATATTTACTACTAGTATTGAAACATTTATATTTTTAAAGTGACAAATCACAAAAATGATTGTAGAAACAATCAATCACAAGAATTCACATACGAAGAAGTGAATAGAATCCAAAGAAATCGATACCGAATTCATCGAAGGGTATGTTCACAAAAATCCCGAAGAAATGGTCATCAAAGTTGCTAATAAATGATAGCAACAAATCGGGAAATAATCAAAAATCGATTAAATTTGGAAACCAAATCAATTCACCAAAATTCACATTCGAAGACGTGAATAAAATCCAAAGAATTCGATGCTAAATCCATTAAAGTAGGAATATCCAAAAATCCCAGAAATAGAAGTTATCAAAGTCGACAAAGAAGATAACAACTAATCGGAAAAGAAGAATCGATTAACAATTGGAAATACAAAGCAGAACGAGCATAAATGCATAAATGACTTCAACAAAAATAAAAATCAAGTCAATGTCGAAGTCAACAATTAATGGCCATAATCGAGTACAAAACGATTCAACATCATCATCAAAGAATTCAACGGCAAACCAAGTCAGAGTCTTGGAAATCAAGAATTTAGAAATTTCTCAACCCCAGGCTCTGATACCAAGCTGTAACGCCCCACCTCTATACCCACGCTAGCCAAGAACACTACGGTGTAGTGTTGTCAACTCGCACGGAGAATAAGGCTGTTGAGGAGCGACCATCAATAGTTAGGCCTTATACTAGTATTGGTTACCTCAATGGGAGTGGTATATAAATATATATTCTTTCATTTTTCATCTCTGATCTATTTTCTCCCATCGACATACCCCAATTCCAGTATAAAACGAACTACGATGGTTCGTAATAGTTTAGAACAGTAAATATAAAATATCACACAGATAATATAATGCACAAATCAAACAGAAAGTCTCATATATACAATAACTGATGTCAGTTACAATACATTTGATACAATACATATGACACGGTACATATGATACAACTACAACAGTCGACTAAGGAAGTTACATATACAAGTACATTAACGTATATAATATACATGAATACATCTCTTCCTATACAATTTTACAGACCACTACAAATGACGACGACTACTCCAAAAGATATGAAAGAACTTCATAGCTCTAGCAGCAACCCAAAGCAGAATATCTACAACCTGAAATACTCGGTCTGACCCGAGTATTAGATTCAAAAGAAAATAATACTCGGGTCAGTCTAATTCAAACTCAGTTATTAGTGCGCAGAAGCAATAATAATCAAATAATGAATAGACGACAGTAATTAAACCAAGTCAGAATGCAATTCAGAAATATTGAATTGAAATAAACAGAACAGTTCAAACCATTGAAATATCAATTAAAATATTAATTCAAGTAGGGCTGCAGTACACGCACGCGTGCACTGCCTCGCCACTACGGAATATGGAATACGCAAAAAGATCCATAAGTCAAAACAAATAGAATTCATACACGCCATACCGTGTGGCTGCAGTTCACGCTTGCGTGCACTGCCTTGCCACTATGGTGATAATGTACCCAAAAAAAACTCAATTCCGTGTGGCTGCAGTTCACGCTTGCGTGCACTGCCTTGCCACAACAGTAACTATGTACATAACCGGGCACACAAGGTCAAACCCAAAATAAAAAGACGGGTTCAACACAGGGCAATATAAACGGAATGCATAAGTAACTGTACAACAACAAGTTCAGACCAAAAAGCAATGCAAGTGTAGTAATGGGTGAACAGACCACAGATGTGCAACACAGTGAAGATGACAAATACAACATAAACATCCAGATCACATGCACAATACCAAAGACACAAAGGCAACTGACCCAATGCCAGAGCTCAATGATACTCAAGCACCAAATCAAACTGAAATAGCAATATGGAGGGGATGTTTTGTTTGAACTGTTTGGTTTTTTTAAAGTTGATGAGGCAGTAAGACTGTGTTAGTGATGCAGATAGGAAAATGATAACAAATAAAACCAGACTACAAAAGCCAATGCCGAAGTCATTCCAGCAAGATAACAATGAATCAAGTGACTTGATGAAGAGATATCAACAAGCACATAAATGAAACAAGTGATTATGCACCACTGACCATGAATGCAGTAGGAGTCAATTTGAATGCAAGTATTTCAAAAATGTACAGATGGTCAGTCCAGTTCTAAACATGCATCAAAAGTGGCTTTAAAAATGAAGACTGCAATTATCAAAAGTGAAGAATGGATGCAACAATACCCAAGACAAATGAAACGTGATACCAACAACATGAATATGAGAACAAGCATACTTGAAGACTACTGGAATGCACAGTTAACTTGAATGAAGACATGAGTTAATGCAAACTTCAGCTACAAATGGTCAAGTGAATCTGTATATTAATTATGCAAACACAGGTTATAAAATGACCAATTTGCAAACATAAATGCTCAAGTGTATCTGCACATCAAGTATGCAAACCAAAGTTACAGTAAAACAACAAAAAGGCACAAGTCAACATATATAATCCAGGCTGGCTACACCATATCAAAGTGCAACAGAATCTCAAGCATCGCCAACAATAAGGATACAACTATATGAACACAGCAGTATGAAGGTGAGAGCACCATAGAGATGGCACCACAGCACACCACAATAAAAGATCAATGTTGATGCCATTGAACAGCAGGGCAAAGGCAACAAAAAGTAATCTAGTACAGATTCCAGTTATCAACTGAAAACTCAAGAAAGCAAAAGTTAGTGATGAAGACAAAGCACATAAAGGCACCTGAAGGTAGCAACAAGGTACAACACAATTTAGCACGCAGGCTACAAAAATCCATGAAACAAATTTCCATACTGTCGCATATGGTCCCAACAGCTATAATGAAGCTGCAGTAACATGAAGCAACAATCGACACAATTTCAATCCAAAGCAATGCATCATGAGTACAGATACATGCACTAGTGGAGTAAAATGTCACAGACCATTCATTGATCAAATAATAAAACCGAGTGCAATCTCAAGTGAACTCAACAAGATATCAAATTCAAATGCAAACTGTTTTGGAGGAACAACAATTAGACCAACAAGCATCCCTAGTTGATAGTTATAACAAAGTCATGTTTAATATGCAAGAAAATCAATATTGGACCAATTCAAATGCCACGGTGAGCCTCCAGAATTTCAAATCAAGCGAGACAGAGGCTAAATATCAAAAACCACTTTCTATAAACAGAAGTATTAAGTTCCATTGAAATGATCCGAAAAAATATATATCAAAGCAGTGGTGATGACTGACGATAAGACAAAGTCATGGAATCGCACTCACACAACCACGTGACCGAAGTCAGATGGAAGTAGAGTCGTGGTGGTCACGAGATAAAGCACTGCCGTGATAATCAGCAACCAAGAAATCAGCAACATCAAAATAAATTTTCCACGAAAAAACGACAGTTTAAATTCACGTCAACACAAAAATCGAACTGTAGGAACATACCACTAAAGTCGAATTAGATGTGAGTAAACTCACAAAAGCACAAGATTTAACTAGCTAGAGTTTAAATTAGATGTGAGTGAATAATTACATCACTCACCTTTGTAAAACGAGGCAGCCGAGGGGAGACGAAGCCATGGTCCTCACGAAGACGTTCGAAGCCATCAACGTCGGCATCTTCAATTTTGAAAAGCCCTAATCTATGAGTGACGAAGAGGAGGCCGCCATTATTTTCCTTTCGGTGGTTTTAGGTTTGCAAACGAACGAATAAGAAAAATGAATAAAAATTAAAAAGGGGGATGGGCTATTTGTTTTGAGAATTAACACGGCCCAATAAAAAAAAGAAAACATGGACCACTATTAAATTTCGAAGCCCAAAATTCCTTCTAAAAATTTATCAAAGAATTTTAACTTAAAATTGCAAAAAAACTTCAATTGGCAATAAGCAACAATGTTAATCGTTTAAATGTCGGTTATTAATTGAGGCGGAGATCCGGGTTGTTACATGAAGCAAGAGAAATGTAACAGCTTGGGATGGGAAAAGGCAACAGTTAAATTTTGAATAAGAAATTGGCAAAAGAGGAATGAAAACGTAAAGAAAATAATAAAAGAAATAAGTGAATGCGAAGTAACGTATAGAAATTTTATACGTTTCCAACTTTGAAATGGCAACGATCATGAGTTGATTTAGCTACATTTAAAATAATAACTTTTTTGTTCATTTGGATAGTACGTAATAAGTTTGGAAAGGCAATGATATTTAAAATGGAACAAGGAAGGTTATAAATCAGATTGGAATGAAAACGTAAAGAAAGAAAGAAAGAAAAGAAATCAATGAATGCGAAATAACGTATAGTATTTTATACGTTTCAAAAAATAAATTTAAAATTTAAAATCTGCTATGTTTAATTGGACGTAATCCAAATATTAATTTTTTATTCCAAAATATTATTATATAAAATTTCTCAAAAGTTTCAATTAATTACGTTAAATAAAACCATTTAAAACTATTAAAATCTACGGGTCGTTACAACTCACCTTTATCGTTTTGCAGTCCGACTCAACCGGCTATTTCCTTCACAAAATTTGGACCTTGAATAACATTAGAGGATTTTATTAATATTTGAACAAATCGAAAAATCAATTATCGTTTTCTAGTTTTAATTTTAGCCAATGATTAAATTTTAAACAAATAATCAATCTAAACTAATTTCCTTTAATAACTAAAATGATTTAATAAGTTGATTGCACGAGTTAATCACCCTAATACTTATATTATTATTATTGTTATTTTTATCATTATATATTTTTTAGTAAGTGAAAACATATATGTACATTTATTTCTTTTGAAATACATACATATTTATAAAATAGGTAACAGATTTCAAAAATACAACTTTTTATAAATTCTTTGAACATTTTAAAACCCATATATATATATATATATATATATATATATATATATATATATATATTTTAAAACAAACACTGCAATATGCCAGCAACCCAAACTATTTGTAAACAATACATAACCTAGCTATTATTTTTTCTTATGACAAATTAATTTAGCTGTTTACTATTATCAGTAAATAACTTAATTAACCAATTTCAAATTAAAATTTTTATGTGTATATAAAATTTTATAAAAAGAATACCTACAACGAACAACTCCTCTGCCTCGCGCATCAACCGCTGCCATCCACGCGAGCTCGCGGCGAGTCGAATTCTCTTCCCGTCGCCATTAAACGCCGCTTGACCCTATACAAGCCACCATTACCACCTCAGACCGCCACCGCGACTCCCTTCCAGTCGCGCGTCGAAGTCGCCCCCATCTCGAACTCGATTCAACTTAACTCGATCTGCCTCGATGAAAAAATCTCGGCTTCGATTTTGAGATCTCCCCTATGCTTAATTTCATTTCGCCCCCTTCTTAAAATCGATCGCGATAGAGTTGCGATTCTCAAATCCCATCTTCGATTTGTCGCCGCTGCGATTTTCGCTCGACCCTGCACGAGATGCTTGCGATCGAAGGAGTCGGCTAAGAATCGAAGTAGATTTTCACGAACGAGAAGACTTCGATTTTTGAATTTAAGTGATGAGGAATGAGCAACCATGATTTATGAGAAAGGCTAGGCCTTGATTTCTTGTTTTTTTTTTATTCTGAGACTTCGACTACTTCAATATAGTTTCGGCCATTTTTATTATCTTTGTTTTTGGTTTCCCTCAGATTCAATAAGCAGGGAAAAGGAAATAGGGTTTTACTTTCTGAACGAACAAATATCTTCTTTTTATTTTATTTATTAAACGTTGAAGCTTACTAAAAAAGATAACGTGATTTTTCTCTTTTTTTTATTAAAAAAAACCCTATACGTGATGCTAGCTACCGTATTCAATGCAAATTTCAACGCGATAATATACCGTATGCTCACACAACAACTCCAAACGCCACGAAAATTGAAATCCGATAATAATTCAATATTACGGACCCAATGGAACTAGTTTTGTTGAATTCCGAGACTGTGCTTCAGAAGGCTATTTTTTTTTAAAACTCAAATTAAACTATATAAAATTTTAAAATGGAAAAAATCACTGTTAAGTTAAATTTTAACACTTTTATTATCTTCAGTATTATCAATATAAATTTTATAAGCCTTCAAATTACTTTTAACAGGCTTAAAACTCCAGATTCAACATTTCACCCGACTTCAAATTATTAAATTCAATAGTTTAGTTATCATATAAATAGTGATATTTGAATTCAAATGTAAAATTTAACTTTTAAATATTTAAAATCAATTAAATATTTCGACTTTAAACGCTCAAAAATTCCGGGTCGTAACAATTATATCCTTAGCTTTTTATAGATTATAGACTCTAACTTTCTTGTTATTTCATTTATAACCTAACATTTAATCTTTTATTTCATTTAGAGGTCCCAATTATAAATTAATTAAATTCCATTTCACTACAATAATTGAACATTAATTAATGGGAACTTAAGAACTAAATACCGGGTTAAATTTCAAATCCTTCAAAATAATAAATAAATGTATAGACTTACAACTTATATATATCTAACTATATTTGATACAATTTAAAAAATTATTTGTTTATCAAAATAAATCTACAGTAAAACTACTACAGTGGCCATCCCACTGCAAAACTCGAAAATGAATGTTGATTTTGCGTGCACTCATCACCGAAATTATTTTCCTTCGACCGAGAGGGGAGTATAGAACTTATTTATTTCCAAAGTTCTTTTAAAACAATTCTTTCAAATCATATTGAAATACTTATATCAGAAAATGCTTCTAATTAATATTATTATTACATTTCGAAATCATTCGAAAGAATTTTCAAAATCTCGAAACTTAAGTTCTACAATTTCCAATTTATTCTCATTTTAGTTGTAAAATCTATTTTACAACCAATATTTGTAAATTTCACTACCTAACAACCAATATAGTACAACCAAATATAACCTTTATAAAATATAGTACTTTATGTACAGAAAACATAATAGGCAAAATTATTTCATTTACATATATTTCAAAACAAATATTGTGTCGATCTTTCCTATTAAGTGTTTAGAAATCCATATTGATGTCATAGCGTCCTATGCACCAACTAGAATTTATAAATACAAAACGGGACAAATTAACACGATATCAAAACCTTTTCATAACACTAACAAATACGCTCTCTCATATATATACGCTCAGCGACTCATCATAGGGTATTACTACCCTATTAACAAAGAGTCAGACCCCACAAAGCTAAGGTTCATCGCAAAATCAAAGCTCTGATACCAGATGTAACATCACACATTTTTGTATGCTTTAAATTGATGATAACCACACAAATCAGACTTAAACCATATAAAAGAGCGGATTGTTATGGGGTAAATAAGAAAAAGCAGGGAAAGAAAAGCAAAATAGAATCTTGCGGCGGAACAATAAAATATAATAATCACATAAACAGTTCATGAAGCTGTTTTACAAAATATTCGATTATGCTTATACAATACATATCAGAGTTACACATACAAGAGAATAATAAATAACAATGCAGCGGAATATAGCATGCGATGAAATATAATAAATAATAGTAATGAAATCTCCATCTCCGTCCTCTAGAAATGAGATATTCAAACCCTGAACTGCTCAAACTGAACCAGTCGAATTGAAAAGACAAAACACTCGAGTCAGAACTAAAAGATCTAATGTAAGTTAAATCAATGGTAAACAATATGAGTGGTACGACGTCAGTGATGTTTACGGGATTTGACATCTCCTATCCAGTGTCAAACGTGAACGCAGTAACTTAAGAGATGCTCGGGATTTACATCTTCTAAGGATCCGTTAAACTATTTACTATGTAGTAATATTTCACTATTATAATAATGTTTATTAGTAAAATAAATTTACTTTAAAATAGCGTTAAGGAGTCACCCAATGTTCCCCTTAACATATAAATAGTGTCAATAGTCCATATAGTACCGTAATACCTCCTGACCGGGAGGCTACCAGAGGATACTCCATAGGTACAACACAAATCAAACTTGTACAAGGCGTGCTAGGGTAGGTGACACGGCACAACTAGGAAATGCCAGGGTAGATATACCAATTACGCTTCTGGACTAGTGGTAATGTATAGCAGCTACTACCGCCCACCTCGAGCCACACCCCAAAATCAAAAGGGCCCAAATCAATCACAAAGTAATAGAATGGTATCGAAGGAGTGTGTCCGATAAAAGGTGCTACCTTTTTAGCCCGTCAATCGCTCCTGTTTTAGCCACCTTATGCCTACTCACGGAAGTCGGGTCCACGTATTTACCTTAAAGAAAACGCCACCACCATCCTACTTCATTCAGGAATCTCCATCGCGTGCATGGTTGTTAAAGTGGTTTTCGGAGTTGGCAGAGAGTATGGCAACTTCTGATCCCGGTCTCTTTAACAAACAAACGTTATTATAACACCACGGTCTTTTCAAAATAGTTTATACTTTAAAAACCAAAATATAATATCCATTTCAAACCCATATAAATACAATATCTTTTCCGTTTTAAAACCCAAACCAATATGATATCATTTTTATAAAACCCAAATCAATATAATATCGTTTTAATTTCAAATATATCCATTTTCCCAAAATCATAGCACTTTCAATGTTATAACACTTCGAAATCAAACACTTGAAATTGTAACATTTTCAAATCATAATACTTTGAAATTCATAACTTTGAAACATAACTTTCATCCCTTAAATGGTTCAAATATTAAAATATTTTATATTATAAATAGCATCTTTAATTTCGCAAATCAATTCCAGAACAACTCGAATTCCAATTTTTTTTATTTAAACCAAATCCCAAATCAATAAATTTCAATACAATTCAGTTTTCAAATAAACTATTCCAAATTATATTGATTTCACAACTAATTGATCCACAAAATAAACCCTTTCAAATTCAGTACTTTTCAAGCCTTAAGTATTCAACAATTTCAAAACTAAGTCTGATAATTACAATTCAGCAATTCAATTATATTATTTAGTTTTGAAATATTTTACTTAATAAATCCATTATAATTAAATATAACCCAAATTTCAAATAATTGAATATTTCCTTAAATTTAATTATACTTGAAAAATTCATTTTAATCACTCTAAACCAAAATCAAATTATAAGAATCATACCTTTTAAAGCCTCAATTTTATTTAAATTTCAAATCAAATTTATTCGGGTATAATTCTTAAATAATTTAATTCAAACCAATTTCATATTTATCTTCCAACCTTAATCATATTTAACTCATTATAAACTCTATATATAATATAATTTAAACAGATACTTAACCATATTACATACAAACAGTCAAACTTTATATTTAACTTATTTTATATTTCAAAACAAATTTATATATAGCTAAAACCAATAATAAAATAACATTTGTATAACATCAAAAATCAATATTTATATAACCCATATATTTCTATACAAAACCATAAAAATCCTTTCAAAATATTTTCATATATATAGACCACGGTGTCTGTATAAAATTTTCTATCCTATGGTCAAGTGATACATATATATATCATTTCAATGCGTAATTTAAAATATAATACAGTTATACATCATTTCAAACTGTAATCCCGAATAAAATAAAATCTATAACAACTTACTATTTATAACAATATAAAATACAATACCCATTCATCCAATATCAACCATCAACCATTTATCACAGTCACCATCCAATTCAAACAAACAGATAATAAATAATAGGTATTTGCGGGCAGTTTATATTCAATAATAAATTAAATAACAATTTAACTGCTAGTTTATATGCAATAATAAATTAAATAACAATTCAATTCGATAAATTCAATTTAACTGGAATGATGATAAAAATATGCCAAACAGCCATAAATAAATTTCTAATCACATCAGAAATTAATTTAACACACATAAGAAATTTTAGAAGTTGCGAGTGGGTTAAAACACTCACCTTTCAAATTTAAACTGAATTTAAATCCAATTTAAACCCAAAATTTGGTGCGACGACCCGGAATTTCTAACCATTTAAAATTTGAGAAATTAATTGATTTTAAATATTTAAAAGTTACTTTTAACTTGAATTCAAGATTCAAATATTTACTTGATAATAAATCATTGAGTTATATAGTTTAAATACTGAATTTAATAATTGAAAATTGGGTAAATTGTTGAATCTGAAATTCCTAAGCCTGTTTAAAATAATTTGAAGGCTTCTAAAAATTTTAACGATCATACTGAAGGTAATAAAATAATAGAGATTTAATTTAAAGGTGATTTGTTTAGTTTTAATAATATATCGTTCAAATCGGTATTTGAAAATAGCCTTCCGAGGCACAGTCTCGGAATTCGACGAAACCAGTTCCATTGGATCCGTAATAGTTAGTTATTATCGGATTTCAATTTTCGTAGCAATCGGAGTTGTCGTTAACCCTGGCAGCTCAAAACGCTTAGAACTATTTTAATCGATTTAATTGAAATTTGATCATTTTTCTTTGTAACTCGCGCATGCTATCAAATTGGCCACCGGGATACGTTCCATCGTGTTCGGAATGCGGGTAAACCTTGTAATCACCTAACGACATTATTTAAAAGGAGTTTGAAATTTTAAATGGCAATTAATGTGATGTTTTGAAAGTTTTACGATATAATAAAATTCAAAGTCAAGGGTTAAAGATATTTTCATTTAACTCGTACTCGAGAAGCCTCTCACCCATCTATATCTAATTCCCCGTCTTCCTCTCTAAGGGATCGAACGCGAAAATGAAATAAAAAATGGCCGATACTTCAGTTAAATTTCCTCTTCACGTATGATAAAAGAAAAGGAATAAAGGGGCCAACCCCTCTTCATCTTCATCCTCCTCAAACTTGACCCGATCGAGAAAATAGGGTTTTTCCCAAATCAATAAATTGAAATTCCCAGCTACATTGCGAATCGATCCCTCCATCAATGAACAATCCTTGGCCAAGCATCGAGATTAGGGCCTTATTGTGGTGGCGAATCAGAGTCGCCGTGTGCTCATGAAGGTCGTTGCGAGACAGAATCATCGGCATGCCGTCGAGTTCAGGAAGTTGAAGTCGCGTGTCATCGGGGTTTTCGCGAAGGTATGGGGGCTTACGCGAACACGGGGAAGGCAAGATTGCGATACTGAAGTGGACACAGAGGTGTGGTGATGCCGTGAGGATTTCCAAAGTCGCGTGAGGCAGGGAGTGAGGTCGAGGGGTGATGTTGAGGCCGTAGGCGAAGAGTGTGGGGTAAGGCAGTTTGTTGATGGCTGTAGTTGAGGACGTTCGACAGTGATGGTGAAGAAGCTTGCTGCTCGTCTGCGATTCTGGTGAAAATATACTGTAATTAATTTTAAAATTTATATGGCTAGTTAATTTAATCAAGGATTAATAATGAAGGTGATTAAGTTATTTAAACAATTTATTTAATTATTTTTAGTTATAAATCCAAATATATGTATATAATAAAAATAAATAAAATCATTGATTAGTGCTATATATATATATGCATAAGATTTGGAATATGTGAGAATTTATAAAGGGTTAGATTTTGGAGTATATAATTTATTTTTATAAATGTATATGTAGTTTCAAAGGGAAAAGTTCTAGTTTAAATTTAAATCATTAAAATTTATTTATTCAAATTGATCGAATATTAATAAAATCCTTTAATATTCATACAAGGTCAATAACCGTGGAATCAAAATCGAGGATGAAATGGATTGCAAATAAAAGCAAAGGTGAGTAAATCTCACTCTTTTGAATTTCTATTTAAATTTAAATGGTTAAATTTAAATATTTGGTTGAATGGTTGAACTAATTTGATATGCACCGTGAATTGATGATCCGGTGATTGTGACTTTGGATGATTCTCAAGCTATTTGTAATTTGACTCGAAATATTGGGGTTTAAGTTGTTTAAACTTAAATCATAAAAATGAATTGTTTCCATTTTAATGTTAATAAAGATTTAATGATTTGTGATTCATTAAATTTGTAGGGTAATTAGAATGGATAATAAATAAATTCAGTCAATTGATGATTGGGGCGATTAATTTAGTAATTAAAAGTTTGAATTAATTAATTAATTAATTAAAGTTAAGTCAATCTATTAAGTTTAATAAATCCATAATAATCAATGATGGTTTGATAAGCGAATACTTAATGTAATTAATAAAAGATGATTACTTGTGTAATTAATCAAGAGATTAATTGAGATGATTAATTAAAGAGAAATTGATTTATTTAATGAAGTAAATAAATGGATAGCTAATTATAGGTTGAGATAATTCAAGGAAGATCAATATTGTGGTTGAATGAAGTAATTGATGTGGATTAGGATAAACTGAAATATGATTGGAAATCATTAATTTATATAATCAACGATATAATTAAAGATAGATTAATTAAGATGAATTAATCAGGAATAAGTGACTTAAGAGGAGTTAATTAATATAAGTAATTAAGAATTAAGGGAATTAAATAGTTAATCAATAAGATTACTTATTGATTTTGGTTAAGTACAACTAATATCGTGAAGTTAATTTAAGATAATTAATTGAATGAAATTGAAAAAAATATTTGATCCAGGGTGATTAATTAAGATGAATAGTGAAGGATTCACTAATTAATTGATTTGGAATTGATTAAGATTGAATGAAGGAATCTAAATGAATGTGGTTAGAAATTCAAATTAGAATCAATTGAATTATTTTGTATGTGATTAAGCATTGCTTATGGATGACTGAATGGTATTGGATGCTTTGGATGAGTTGATACCTATGTTATGAAATGTTATGTATTTCATTTTGATAACTTGGGTTATGATGACATGAGACTCGAAGAGACCGGGGTCGGGTACTGGGAAATGCCCGAAACCACTTCGAATTTTATAAATTGATATTGAAATCTATAGGCTTACTGAAGTAATGTTAAGGAATTGGACCTGTTAAATCTAAACCATGGTATTTAGGAAATGGATGTGTGGAATAAGTGATGTCTAAAATAAATTGTGGCTTTGTAATTGATATGAGTACCCGGGTTTTATATAAGTTGATTGCTTGGTATTCCATGTTAGTTGGATTTACTCACGCGGGTTTTCCAGCCTGACCCGGGTGTTACTTTGATGTAATGCTCGGGTCAGACCGAGTATCACAGATTTTCAGGTAGGTACGTTCTGGAGCTCAGGAGACGAGCTGCATGGCAAGGGCGTATAGAGTATTTCCGCTGTGTTTATATTATTATAAATCTGTTATATGATATTTGTGTATATTCAGTGACTGTATATATGTGAAACTCTGATGTATATTAAATGTAATCGACAGATATAATATTCTTTTGTAAACTGATATTATTTATTATTATATTTTATCCGCTGCGAATGTGAGTTGTTGATGTTTCTGTTCTTCTTCTTCTATCTCTTTCTTCTTTTTCATAACTATCTGAAATTTTCGGGTTCGAAAATTCCGGGTCGTTACAGTTGGTATCAGAGCCAAAAGGTTAAGCGAGAACCTTGGCTCTGGTGGGAATTACTCATTTATTAGAGTCTGTAGTACTCTAGAATGAGTTGAGAATATATATCTATATATGAGAGCGTAATTGTTATTTTCTTATATAAATTTTTAAAATGATTTTATATAAAATATATTTTGATATATAAAGACATATTTCCTTCTAATAAATATTAAAGCGATTGGTTGTTAAATTTATTGAAATTAAATTAAGAGGCAATATAATACAACCAAATTAAAATTTAATGGATTGAAATTAAAATTCTAAATTTGGTCCCAGAATTGGAAAATTTTGTTTCAAAGCAACGAAAAATAATAAATAAGTAGTATTTGGATAACTGGGACTTGATGCAAACAATGGGTTGTTTGAAAATTGATTTGAATTTCAAACTAAGGGTGGTCTAAAATTTTAAAATATGGCTGGGAGGGCCAAGAAATAAATATGTATATATGTATGGATATACATGATATCAAAGATAATTTGAGATTTAAAATTGAAAATGGATGGACGGTTTAAAATAAATTGGATGATATCATCCTATTGTTAATGAAAATTTTTAAATTGTGAATTGGTTTGGTTTAAATGAAATAGGAATGAAGTGTGGTGATATATCCATTATTGAGAAAAAGGGAAGTTAAACTTTCATTTGGAAATAAGGATATGGAATTACTTTGAATTAAAAATTTGAATAACTGAATTTGTAAAATATACTTGTTTAAGAACTGGCTTCAAACTGGAAGTTAAAACTGAATAATAAATTAAATTTTGAAAACAAATAAAATTGTATTGAACCTTGAAATACATAAATAAAAATAATTTAAATTGGAATTTTGAGAATTGGACTCAGAAATTAAATGGATTAAAAACCTTAAAATAAAAGTTAATTTGGTTTAAAGAGTTAAACCAACCTTTGAGGATTTAACTCGAATTTATATAATTGGAGATTGGTTAAAGTTGAAATTTAAATTACATTAGTACAAATTGAATTTAGTTTGAATTAACTAGAATTGAAGTTGCCTTGGGATTAAATAAATTTCAATGGAATTTGGAGTTATTTGAATTGGAATTGGGTCAATTTAAATGGAAATTTAAGTTGAATCATCGGGGAAGTGAACAGTTGGCTCTTGCCTATTTTCAATATAAATTGTTTTGATATAAACTTATTTTTTTCTAAGCTATTAAGTATATACAACCTTTCTTTCTTAAAGCCAAATTGTTTTATACTTGTTCTACAATGATTTTTTTTGAAGCTATTTAATCATTTTTCAACTGTTTCTAAACTAATTACTATTTTTCAACTATTTCACAAACTAATTTCTATTTTACAACTATTTTGCAATTATATAAAATTTCTGAAACTATTTAACTATTTTCCAACTATTTTATAATTATCTAACCATTTTACAGCTATTTTGTAAACTAATAATTATTTTTCAAGTACTTACCTATTTTTAAAAAATTTCAAGCTATTTTCTAAATATAAACTGGTCGGAGTTCAAACTGTTATGGATTTAATACCCAATTGAGATAAGAATTGAAGTGATAATTCAATGAGAATTTAAGGCAATTGTAAATAAGTGAAAGGGAATTAATGGAAATGTGAATAGGAATATAAATTGATTTAGCTAAAAAAATCAGTAAAATTAAATACGTAGGATGTACGTATATTATTCTATTCGCATAGTGATTTGATCTAGATTCGAGCACAGAATTTCGAGGTAGTTTATCGATCCGAGTTGGGGTTTTTCACTCGATTTTCGATGGCGAACCTGGATATGGATTTTTGATTGGTTCTGGATATTCTCTATCATAGGTATGGCTATGCAAGGAGAATGACGGTTTCTAATCAAGAAACCAGTCAGTGTCCGCACTAGGAAGTCGGGTGGACGATACTAGTTCGGAAGTAAAATTTGTGTGATCGAATGAGCGATCAGATTGGTATAGCGTACGAATGATAAGTGTACATCGTGCGGATTTAAATGAAATTGATATTGAAAAGAGAAGTCAAATTTGAATATTTGATTTTAAACAAAGGAAGCTATATATCTTTGTTATATGAGATAAAACTCCCCTTGATAAATCTATAGCCAGAAGATAATATTTTTGAAAGTGTTTGAAGTATAAAAAGAGTTTTATACAAGATTGAAAAGATCCAAAGATCTAAATTTTTTATATATCCGAATATATATATAAAAAGGATCTTATGAGTGGAAAAAAAAGTTGTGGGAACCTTTGGATTTGGAAAGGCTTTTGATTTTTGGATAAAATCAATATCGAAATTTGAAAAGCCTAGTTTGAGAATTATCGATTTGGGATAATCGATTTTGTGTAAAGGAGATATGTATGATATCATACTAGGTGTATGATTTGAAGATACTATATGTGTATAGTATAAAATATTTTGATGATGGCTCTGGAAAAAAAGGCGCTCCCTTGAAATGAACTTCTCAGGAGTGCCACCGGGTGGTGCTTCCTTGAGCCCCAAGGGGGGGTTCTAAAGTTGATCCTGTGAGGAGTCTGGACAAAACTAGTTCCTGAGGATTTTTGGGTAGCGAAAGTCGAGGGCGTTGATGCCTACAAGGGCATTTGGGTTATGCTGTGACGACAGTGTAACTCGATGGCCCTTGCGAATAGCTAGATGCACTATCTCCCTTCAACCCTTTGCTTTGAGCGAAATGTGGCAAAAGGAAGGAAATTCCATGGACCAACCCCATCGTCTCTACCCCGTAGGAACTATGAGATCGCCCCAAGGACGCCTTCGGCATCCAGGGTTCTATGACTTTTTACTATCGTCCAACTGTTACGGAGGCCTTTTCCTCCGTTCAATACATAATGACTGAAGCTAACATTGGTTGGTTAATTCGATCAGTTCATCGATGGTCGGCAAGTATGATGGTTCTAATGATGATTCTGCACGTATTTCATGTGTATCTTACAGGTGGGTTTAAAAAACCCCGCGAATTAACTTGGGTTACAGGTGTGGTTCTGGCGATGTCGCTGCGATCTACTATGGGGACCATAGCGAAATCGTGTGGAGGATGAGTGCCAACAGTCTACACTTGATTTTGCCGGGAAGGCAACGCAACATCGGTAGACTGCGATCTATGGTCAAGTGGAGTGGAGAAGTTTCATTTTTTGCAGCGAAATTCGATGGCGCTGATGCCTACAGTTATATGGGTTTTTGCTGTGATAGCTATGTAACCCCAGTTGTAGCTGCGATCTGTCGTGGGTTCCATGGTGTAATCGAGGGGCGTAGAGGCCTACAGTTATCATGGATTTTGTCGGGATGACAACGTAACCATCGGGTTAACTGCGACCATGGATGGGGGTGATGATTTCCAGAGCATTCTCACCAAAGTTATTTCCTCTATTTTCAAAACTGTATTCAATATTTTTAATAAAATTATTTTTCAAGTATTTTCACTGGGTGTTGAAAACGGGTTTGCCAAGTACTTATAGGTTTTCAGTCCTACGCCTGATCAACGTACGACTGAATTTCTGTGAGAACAAGGATGGACTGGTTGAGACATCGAGTCATAAAAAGTAGTTTTTTATACAGAGCTATTTTATTAAGTATGATGTGAAATTAAAATCATTTCTAATTTTTTTTTAAAATAAAGATGTCGGAATTTTGGGGAAATAAAAGGAAATCCAAACTAGAATTTTAATGAAGTGATTTTGTAATTAAAATTGAATATTGATTTAGAATTTGGAAATAAGCTAATTGATTAAATAATTGTTTGATTGAGTATGTTAATAAAATTTAACTTTGGTAAATAAATGGATTGTAAATTAATAATGGAATTTGGAAATGAATTAGAATTGTAGATAGAATTCGACTTGGATTTGAGAATGAATTAAATAAGAGGAGATGTTGTAAAAATAAAAATAAAATAAAGTTGGATTGAAAATGTGATGGTTTGAATTATAAATAAAATTCAAGGGCGATTTGAATAATATTTAATGAAATTTGCAAGTACATTGAATATAAGAGAAGTGATGTTATATGAAATAGAAGTGATTATAATAGATATGTTTTGGATTGCAACAAAACCCAAGTGAATAGAAATAAATTGAGAATGACCTTGTATTAATAAAATAAATTCGAACATGAATTAAGTACGTAAATTAAAATTTTAAAATGGGTTAATTGAGTTCAATAATAAATGGATGAAGTCTGATTACATAAAAACTAAATCAAAGTTGTGATTGAAATTGGATTATCAAACTGAATTTAAGTTCGGTGGCATATTAATTTGAAGTATAAATGAGTTAAGTATGTGCTTGGATATTATTTTGATAAATTGAGGAGGTGAATTTAAAATTAAAATTTAAAATTGATGGGCTAACTGAATTTAATGGAAGTTGATTAAATGAGGATCAAATGGAAGTAAACTTAAGTTTGATGTTGGAATAAATTAAAGTAAATTAACTTAAGTTTAAAAATTTATGGAAGTTTGGCTTCAAATAAGGGTGAAAACCCATTAATAAAGCTTGGATTGAATTAATTTTGGAATGGCTAGTATTATACAAGAATGATATGTGTCAAGAATGGTGGGTGAATAAATTAGAAATGAAATGAAATTAAATATAAAATGAGTTGAAAATTATTTTAAAATAGTTATAAACTAAAATAAATACTCTATTGAGTGAATATCGTCAAAATTGCATAAAATAATTGTCGTTTGGCGTGAACAAAAGTAATTAAAATTCTTTGAGTTGATAGGGATTAAATAAATTTGATTTTCAATTAATTGAAGTGAATATGAGCTTGTTTGGATTTAAAATCAATTGGATGTAAGAAATTGAGTTGCAAGCCATTAAAATTGAATGAAATGGCATATAAATTTGGTTGGAAACAATTGAATAAGCTTTAAAATCATATGAATCGCTTATGGGAAGCGTTTGGCACTTGTTGTGTATGTAATATATGTGTTTAGCTATTGAAAGTAAGTGGAATGCTAATGAATTCTCTATATATGGCACTTACATATTTAGATTGAGTAAGTACAGGTACCTGAAGGCCGTTTGGCTGGATTTGGATGCGCTAATTGCTAAAATAAATAAGCTGCTTGCTTAAAATGCTAAATAAGGTACGCCTACGCAATAAAAATAGGAAATATGAACTGTTTTTGCTTTTTCCGACTGTGTGGGTCGATGTATACATATTTATATCTCTTGTCAAATTGCAAAAGATCCTCCGTACAAAGGAGACTCTGGCAAAAAAATTTGAAAATTTTGGGAGTTAGAAAATTTTTGGGAAAATATTTGTTAACAACAAAGCGATTTCAAATTGGAATTTAAAGTAAATTAGTAAATGAAACTAATATAAATCAGTTATAAATGAAAGATAGAAATTCAATATTCAAAAAAGAAAGTAAATTGAATTCGTATGAAAACAGGAAAACTAATTTGCATAGAAGTAGAGGTGAAAACTACTGTAAGGAAATGTATAAAATAATTTGAAGGGCTATGATTGGATATTGTTGCTAAACAAGATATGTAGGTATTAAAAAGGGAAACGAAAGTTGGATTTGATTCCAAAAGATAAATGTGAATTGTCCGACAAAAAGGTATGTATTTTAATTTCTGTATGAATTGGATTGAGTTTTTGATCTAGCCACTTGGCTTTCTGTTTCGTTTTCGGAATTTGGGAGCCCGTAGAGACCTTTTGTAGTTGTACCGAGCTAGCCGCGCAAAGGAGATGCTGGCAAAAATTTTCGAGAATTTAGAGAGTTAGAAAAATTTTGAGAAAATTTTGATAATTCCAAATTTGGTTTTAGATTGAAATTTAAATGATTGAACAAAAGGGATAGTATTTGAAACTATAAAGATTTTGGGAGGTTAGTTAAGGTGATAGTGGGTCATTAATAAAACATAATTGGTAGGATGTTGAATTGTGAGTTTTGGGAAAAGGTAAACGGGTTTCGAACCATTCTTCCTAACTAGTAATTTCGGGGACGAAATTCTTTTAAAGGGGTGGAATATGACGACCCGGAATTTCTAACCATTTAAAATTTGAGAAATTAATCGATTTTAAATATTTAAAAGTTACTTTTAACTTGAATTCAAGATTCAAATATTTACTTGATAATTAAATCATTGAGTTATATTGTTTAAATATTGAATTTAATAATTGAAAATTGGGTAAATTGTTGAATCTGAAATTTCTAAGCCTGTTTAAAATAATTTGATGGCTTCTAAAAATTTTAACGATCATACTGAAGGTAATAGAATAATAGAAATTTAATTTAAAGGTGATTTGTTCAGTTTTAATAATATATCGTTTAAATCGGTATTTGAAAATAGCCTTCCGAGGCACAGTCTCGGAATTCGACGAAACCAGTTCCATTGGATCCGTAACAGTTAGTTATATCGGATTTCAATTTTCGTAGCAATCAGAGTTGTCGTTTGACCCTGGCAGCTCAAAACGCTTAGAACTATTTTAATCGATTTAATTGAAATTTGATCATTTTCCTTTGTAACTCGCGCATGCTATCAATTTGGCCACCGGGATACGTTCCATCGTGTTCGGAACGCGGGTAAACCTTGTAATCACCTAACGACATTGTTTAAAAGGAGTTTGAAATTTTAAATGGCAATTAATGTGATGTTTTGAAAGTTTTACGATATAATAAAATTCAAAGTCAAGGGTCAAAGATATGTTCATTTAACTCGTACTCGAGAAGCCTCTCACCCATCTGTATCTAATTCCCCATCTTCCTCTCTAAGGGATCGAACGCGAAAATGAAATAAAAAAAAATGGCTGGTACTTCAGTTAAATTTCCTCTTCACGTATGATAAAAGAAAAGGAATAAAGGGGCCAACCCCTCTTCGTCTTCATCCTCCTCAATCTTGACCCGATCGAGAAAATAGGGTTTTTCCCAAATCAATAAATTGAAATTCCCAGCTACATTGTGAAGCGATCCCTCCTTCAATGAACAATCCTTGGCCAAGCATCGAGATTAGGGCTTTATTGTGGTGGTGAATCTGAGTCGTCGTGTGCTCGTGAAGGTCATTGCGAGACAGAATCATCGGCATGCCGTCGAGTTCAGGAACTTGAAGTCGCGTGTCATCGGGGTTCTCGCGAAGGTATGGGGGCTTACGCGAACACGGGGAAGGCAAGATTGTGATACTGGAGTGGACGCAGAGGTGCGGAGATGCCGTGAGGATTTTCGAAGTCGCGTGAGGCTGGAAGTGAGGTCGAGGGGTGATGTTGAGGTCGTAGGCGAAGAGTGTGGGGTAAGGCAGTTTGTTGATGGTCGAACACGGGGAAGGAAAGATTGTGATACTGGAGTGGACGCAGAGGTGTGGAGATGCCGTGAGGATTTTCGAAGTCGCGTGAGGCTGGAAGTGAGGTCGAGGGGTGATGTTAAGGCCGTAGGCGAAGAGTGTGGGGTAAGGCAGTTTGTTGATGGCTGTAGTTGAGGATGTTCGACAGTGATGGGGAAGAAGCTCGCTGCTCGTCTGCGATTCTGGTGAGAGATATACTGTAATTGATTTTAAAATTTATATGGCTAGTTAATTTAATTAAGGATTAATAATGAAGGTGATTAAGTTATTTAAACAATTTATTTAATTATTTTAGTTATAAATCCATATATATAATAAAAATAAATAAAATCATTGATTAGTGCTATATATATATGCATAAGATTTGGAATATGAGAGAATTTATAAAGGGTTAGATTTTTGGAATATATAATTTATTTTTATAAATGTATATGTTGTTTCAAAGGGAAAAGTTCTAGTTTAAATTTAACTCATTAAAATTTATTTATTCAAATTGATCGAATATTAATAAAATCCTTTAATATTTATACAAGGTCAATAATCATGGAATCAAAATCGAGGATGAAATGGATTGCAAATAAAAGCAAAGGTGAGTAAATCTCACTCTGTTGAATTTCTATTTAAATTTAAATGGTCAAATTTAAATATTTGGTTGAATGGTTGAACTAATTTGATATGCACTGTGAATTGATGATCCGGTGATTGTGATTTTGGATGATTCTCGAGTTAATTGTAATTTGACTCGAAATATTAGGGTTTAAGTTGTTTAAACTTAAATCATAAAAATGAATTATTTCCATTTTAATGTTAATAAAGATTTAATGATTTGTGATTCATTAAATTTGTAGGGTAATTAGAATGGATAATAAATTAATTCAGTCAATTGATGATTGGGGCGATTAATTTAGTAATTAAAAGTATGAATTAATTAATTAATTAATTAAAGTTAAGTTAATCTATTAAGTTAATAAATCCAGAATAATCAATGGATGGTTTGATAAGCGAATACTTAATGTAATTAATAAAAGATGATTACTTGTGTAATTAATCAAGAGATTAATTGAGATGATTAATTATAGAGAAATTGATTTATTTAATGAAGTAAATAAATGGATAGCTAACTATAGGTTGAGATAATTCAAGGAATATCAATATTGTGGTTGAATGAAGTAATGAATGTGGATTAGGATAAATTGAAATATAATTGGAAATCATTAATTTATATAAACAACGATATAATTAAAGATAGATTAATTAAGATGAATTAATCAGGAATAAGTGACTAAAGAGGAGTTAATTAATATAAGTAATTAAGAATTAAGGGAATTATATAGTTAATATCGTGAAGTTAACTTAATATAATTACTTGAATGAAATTGAAAAAAATATTTGATCCAGGGTGATTAATTAAGATGAATAGTGAAGGGTTGACTAATTAATTAGTTTGGAATTGATTAAGATTGAATGAAGGAATCTAAATGAATGTGGTTAGAAATTCAAATTAGAGTCAATTGAATTATTTTGTATGTGATTAAGCATTGCTTATGGATGACTGAATGGTAATGGATGCTTTGGATGAGTTGATACCTATGTTATGAAATGTTATGTATTTCATTTTGATAACTTGGGTTATGATGACATGAGACTCGAAGAGACCGGGGTCGGGTATTCGGAAATACCCGAAACCACTTCGAATTTTTTTTAAATTGATATGTGAAATCTATAGGTTTACTGAAGTGATGTTAAGGAATTGGACCTGTTATATCTAAACCATGGTATTTAGGAAATGGATGTGTGGAATAAGTGATGTCTAAAATAAATCGTGGCTTTGTAATATATATGAGTACCGGGTTTTGTATAAGTTGATTGCTTGGTATTCCATGTTAGTTGGATTTACTCACGCTAGTTTTCCAGCCTGACCCGGGTGTTACTTTGATGTAATGCTCGGGTCAGACCGAGTATTGCAGATTTTCAGGTAGGTACGTTCTGGAGCTCAGGAGACGAGCTGCATGGCAAGGGCGTATAGAGTATTTCCATTGTGTTTATATTATTATAAATCTGTTATATGATAATTGTGTATATTCAGTGATTGTATATATGTGAAACTTTGATGTATATTAAATATAATCGACAGATATAGTACTCTTTTGTAAATTGATATTATTTATTATTATATTTTATCCGCTGCGAATGTGAGTTGTTGATGTTTCTGTTCTTCTTCTTCTATCTCTTTCTTCTTTTTCATAACGATCTGAAATTTTTGGGTTCGAAAATTCCGGGCCGTTACATTTGAACAGTCTCAAAATTTGTCCAAACAAGAGTCATAATGTTCGGAATTCCAATACAGACCTAGCGGAGAAAACCGCGTGTAAAACGAACTTCATGTGAGAAAAATATTGCAATTAGAACATTTGAATAAGAAATTAAAAATAAGTAAATTAAAACCAATGCTACCTATCCAGATCAGCCACGTCAGCAAGCCCCTTACGTTCTTGAACCCTAGCTACTCGCGTCTCGATCGCGATAATGCGTAAGCCGCCGAAGTACCATTGATTTGCGCCACCAACAAAGAAGCTTTGAACACGATCAGAGTCTGCCACCTCGAAGGCCATGCCCCGCCACAGCCTTGACCTTCGACCGGTCCCCTACGACGCCGCCGCCCTCTCCCAGGCTAAGAACAAAAGTCGGCAATTCGTCATCGATTCTGCCGCATCCTGAATGAGTTGCGATGAACAAAGACAACCATAAGACCTGCTCACCACCTTCACAACGGCACTATCCGATCATCGATTGTGTGTGGATCCACCGTTGGATCATCAAAAATCCAATATGAACGGCCATGGTTCATCCTTGATTTCTGGACGTACGGTGATTCGAATTGAAAAATGAATTAAGATCTGAGATGCGCTCGCCGAGAGCTTCAGTTCGATATAAAATTTGATATTATTTGAGGATTTTGAACTTTTGTTGTTGGATTTCAATTGGAATTGAATTGGAACATTTAGGGTTTGTCTGCCATTGAGGAGGTGGAGCAATAGAAATTTCTGTACATACAGAAAAATAAACATAAGAAATAGGATAGGGTTTATAATGAGATATATATTGACAAAGCTAAAATAGAATAGATGGACCAGATTGACTTACACGTTGTACGCGATAAAATGGCCCAAAGCGCCCACTCTGACTCCGAAACGAAATTAGGTCAACCCATATATCAAAATAGATGTTTTAAAATATATTAAATGCGATGGAATAGGTTTCAAGTCCAAATTCCATTGTATGAAGAAGTTATGCTAAAATCAAGTTATTTCAAATTGATTTCAATTCCATTGATTTCTAGGCGTTTCGAGTCCGTACGATCAAACGACAAGTCCGATCGCTATGAAACTTTAAATCCTACAATAATTCACCGTTACGGATCGTATGAGACTGGTTTCGTCCAATTCCGAGTCAGTGGCAAAAATGGCTATTTTTACATTAATTAACTAAATTAATAATTGATTAGATAAAATCAAGTTTTCAATTTCAACTCTCTAATTAACAAATTTCATCATTTTTAAATTCCATAATCATTTACACTATTTAACCAACTTTAAATGTCAATTTAGAGTTGATTAATTTTTCAATTTCATAGCTAGCCTTGATTCCATTAATTTCAGGAATTATAAATTTAATTTCCAATAATTCCATTTAATTTACTTTCATTCTATTATACAATTCATTGTTGTCAAATGGATGCATTTAACATTGGATTCATGCTCTATTACATTAATATTCTCAGATTTCATCTTAATCTCCATTAACGTAATAATTAAATATTTAATTTCATTTATTTACGCTAAATCCAATTATTGAATTTAAACTTCAAATAAATTAATAAATCTTGATTTCCATTATTTAAATCGACCAATTGTCATATTATAAATAGAATTAATATTATTTCCAGTTATTTCTTAAATTTGTACTAACATTGATATTATCAAATTACACTTTATTACGTATTATTTCATCAACTAATATACTTTGAACTTACTTCCCAGTTTATTAATTACAATCAGTTATAATCTTGCAATTGGTTTAATTAATTGGGTTTGCACCAAATTAGTTATTTATTAACTTGGATTAACATTATTATCTTTATTTTAATGATTTCCTTATTAAATTACAAATTTTTATTTTCTTTCTGAGTTAAATTACCAAAACTTGTTAAATTAACAAAATTTAATTATCAAAAATTACGGGTCATTATAATAAACCACACATGTCAGACTCAAACCATTCAAAAGGGCAGACTGTTGTGGGGTAAATAAGAAAAGGCAGAGAAAGAAAGAAAACAAATACAAAAGGTCACAGTGAAATGAAAAATATAATCATCAAATAAACAGTTCATGAAACTGTTACAAATAACATTGATTAAACTTTTATAATACAGATCAGAGTTACATACAACAAGAACACATAATAGATAAATGCAGCGGAATAACATGATGCAGTGGAATATATATAATAAGTAATAATAGTACAAAATCTTTGTCCTCATCTTCCATACGATAAACTGAAAAGCTCAGACTGACTCGAGTGAATTGAAAAGACAAAACACTTGTGTAAGAGCTAAAAGATCTTATGTAAATTATATCAATAGTAAATAAATATGAGTGTAATGGCGTCAGAGATGTTTACGGGGTTTGACATCTGTAATCCAGTGTCTAACGTGAGTGCAATGACTTAAGAGATGTTCAGGATTTCCATCTCCTAAGGATCCGTTAAACTGTCTACTATGTAGTACAATACACTATCATAATAGCGTCTACAGTAAAGTATTAAAATAACATTAAGGTGTAACCCATATCCCCCTTAACACATTTTATATACTCTCATAGTCTATACAGTACCATACGCTCCTCCGTAAACTGTAGGGTTACATAGAGGGCACTCTATAGGTATGGAATAAAAATCTCGTAGAAGACATGATAGGGCATGCGAACACGACATTCGAGGTGATGCCAGGGTAGATATACCAATTGCACTCCTGGACTGGTGATAACGCATAACATCTATTACCGTCCACCTCAGAAACACTCCCACAATCAACATCGAGGGTGGCCACCAAATAAATCACAAAGTAATAATATGGTATCGAAGAAATGTGCCCGATCAGAGGTGCGACCTCACTTGGCCCGGTATAGCTCCTGTTTTAGTCACATCTAAGCTGACTTACGGGAGTCAGGGTCACGTAAATACCTCATACAAAATCGTTGCCAAACCATCCTATTTCACTTCAGGAATCTCCACCATGTACACAGTTGTTAAAGTGATTTTTTTAAGTATTGGCAAAGAGTATGACAATATCTTATCCCGGTCTCTTTAACGACCAACACTTATTTCACACTGGATGGTTCTTTTACATTTCAAAAGTTGATTCACAATTTATATCAGAATATCATATTCTCAAAACCATATCATTTTCGAAATCACATTTACTTCCAAAATTATGTCACATTTGAAATCATATGTAACGAAACAAATTTTTCCCGCTCGAGAATCAACATCCATACTTTAAATCGTATTCGAATGCCGTAGATTCGATCGTTCAAATCCGATTCGTCGGAGCTTATAACACAATTAAGTAAACATCACAGCAGAATAAAAGAATAATACATTGATATACAGCATTGATACAATATCTGGTACAACAGAATGATACAATGAATATCAATATACATCAGAGTAATGATATAATAGAATAGCAGTGGAAAGCAAAATAGATAACAACAGCAGCGGATAATCTCCATCTCCAAAGCTCCAATCCAGCAATAGCTCGAACTCCTATAGATAAGCAAGTGCAGTCCATATCCAAAGACTGAACTAAGTCCAGATAATTCAATGAACCTAACTATCTGAAAAACCCAACTCTAGACTGCTCGTGTAGAAAATAATGAGCACCCAGAGTTTAGGAAAGGAACAATAAACTCCGGATCAGTCATGGGACTGGTGTGAGCAACAAAAACAGTTTATCTTTAAAAACAATCAACAAAAGATTTAAAGTAAATTCGCAATGCTTTTTGAAAATGAAACTACCATAAGACCTCCCACCACACACACAATGCAAACGCAGACTTGGAGGAGATTTCTTCTTATGATAGTCAAACATGCTTAATACGCAGAAAATTTCTTTGATATTATTATTATAAGTGCAAGTGCAGAAAACATTTCAAAAGTAGAATATAAATCTTAGCCAGCATAGACATTTCGAACTATGCCTACTATAGCTACCATCCAAACAGTGGGGCGCCACCATAAGTGAATGGCAGGTTCTACGACTAAAACCGTACAAGGCTCGTATTGTTTCTTTGGATTTACAACAAATGGTCAGGCCAAGGAACTTCCCCTTGCCACATGAGAACGCCTCTGGAAGGACGTCCCCGAGAACCTAACCGGATCTCTGCCAACACAAGGCCGGGTTACCCCTAACTGGGTAACTACTGACACGAGTATGCCACCTCCCGGTTGTAACAACCTTTTACCGGGTCCCCAACATCAAACCACAAAACAAGATATATATAAGTTTGTGATGTCCACATAAGTAAGTATCTGGGCTCCACACCATGATACCACTTCTATCCAGAAGGAGATGTACATACCCTAAAGGAGCGCTACCCCCTAATAACCTTGCCGCATCTTTCCTGTTTTGACCATTCCGGGGTGTGAGGCTCGACGAAGTCTCGTCCGCAAAGCCACGCTTTGGTACAAAGCCATGCTTCGGGTCAACAAATGATCAAAGTAATGATCACAAAGATAAATGATCAAACAAATGATCATATCACAAATGATCAAACAATGATCATTACACAGCAACACTTAGCATGTCACATTACCAAATTGGGAATATATCGCTGATAACCTTCAACTACATAACCTCTGAGCTCGTACGTCTCAGAGAAGGGTGTTAAGCTAAAAGAATAAATTCTTCGCCACCAACAGAAATGTATTTGAAAGAAATCTGCTTTATATCTCAAATTGTAATGTCAGACACACAATCCATACAAGTCTGTTCAGGGTTCGAACAGAACCGACGGCACTTCCAAAGAAGCCCTTGAAATCCGGATATTCACTAATTACGTTCGGACTTCCCATCACATATGGAGTCTCTATACCGGGGACAAGTCGATGCAAAGACATTCGACGAGTTGTCCTTCCGTTTTCGAAAATATCCGGTCTTCATCACCGGTCTTCAAATGCTATCCATAACGACGTATCACATATTCGGAATGGGATATATGACACAAAGGTCCTCTCCCGGCTAAACCGAATAGTGACCGCAATATTTAAAAACATATGGATATTGGGATTTCAATTAAGCCACAACTTAAAACCCAAACCTTTCTTTCAAATGGTTTAAACAAATTACCATTTCAAATCTTCAAACAAAAAGATTTATTTCACAAAGATCAATTCATAGATTTCCAAAATAATTTCATTTCGATAGGATTAACTCGTTAAATTTTTAAATCAAAGATTTAACTTATAGCTTTCAAACCGTTTCGATAACTTGGAAGTTATTTTCATTTTCAAACTTGAAATTCTTTTTAACACAAATTGGACGTTCATTTATTAGGTGAAAGCTTTTACTATGTGAAAACCAACAGTTTTCGTTTCGAAAAAATCCAATTACATTTACATGAGTTAAAGTCCCTGAATTATGTTCATATTTCGAAAATCAATATTTTTAAAATAGGTTAACCCATATATAACTGGTATAATATCTTTAATCCCTAGTTTTAAATCATAGTATTCAGTTTCACACTTTGGAATTCAAATTTAAATCAAATTATTTAAATTCCAAAATTTAATCAAGTCATTCAAAAATAAGTTTCATCTTTGAAATTTCATTTCAAAAGCTTTTCATTTTAAACCCAATCTCATTTTCAAACCATTTGAATTTTAAAATTCAAATTTAAAACTATTTTCAAAAATCTGTGACTTAATCGATTTCCTCGTGAAATCCATATTTGTGTGTGTATGGTGTGGTCCAGGGGTTTAACACAATAGTGCAACATCATTCAATCATCACAGATTAAAAACACAGAAATATAGTTGAGAAGTGATATAAACCATAACGCTCATCGTCCATTCACAGATTCACAGATAATATACAAATGCAAATAAATATACACAGCTCAATCTACCGAACAAAATATCACAAATCTGATAGGATAATCAATTCAGGACATGTCATACAATACAATCATTCATAAGCATTCAATAAACATTTGTAAGCAAGATTAATTAATTGTTTAATCCTAATCAATTCATTTTATTTCCTAGTAAAATAAATTTCTTATGAATTTTAATTATCTAATCCTGATTTATTAATTACAAACCATTTGATATAAATTAATTTATCAAACATTTTGATTAATTAAATTATTCTTAATCAATCATATTAATCAAATTGACCTTTGAACCAATTGTATAATTAATTAACTTCTTAATTTATTATTTCAAGAAATTTTCTCTTCAATTACTTATTATTAAGCAATCATTTCATAATAAAAAATCATTAATTACCGATTTATCTTTATCATTGATTTAATCAAAATATCCAAATTTTATTACAATTAGTAACTAGCCCCTTAATTTCTTTCATTAAGTAATTAACAATTTACAATTGATTTAATTAATAAATCTAATTTGTTATCAAAATTTATCACATTAATTTTGTTACTTAATAATTCATAGTTAATTATCCTCATTAACTAATAACATTCCTTAACTTACTTCTTAATCAATTAAATCCAAATCATTAATTAATTTAACTTAAAATTTTGATGAACTATAAATCATTCAAAACTTAATTATTTTTGAGATAAAAGATTTTTATTTTTATTTTTTTATAATTGATTCAATTATCATTACAAACACTTTTGAAAACATCTTGTTTTCAAATTCACTTTCCATTAAAAATTAAAAGGATTTGAAATAACTACAAATTTAACTTTGCAATTTTTCATTTATTTTAAATTCAATTTTTCCTCATACAACAAGAGTTCGACCCGAGTTCCCCTGAGAAACAACCCATACAAACAAAACAGGTTATCAACCTGTAGCCAACCAAACAAGCCCAAACCCAAGTTACTTCTCCTCCCCCAAAACCTGATGCCCATCGATGCTTCAACATGCACGGTGCACGTGCACCGTGCCGCCTTCACCTCCGGCCCTCTGCCGGTCATCGAGACAAGTCGACGAACCTTCCCACATCAGTCTCCGGTCATCGAAACTTCGAACTCCCCTGAGAATCGAATTTTAACATTCGAGCCCAAACCTAGAAACGCACAAAGCACATAAACCCAAAACTGTCAACGTTGCCGTTCGCCCAACCTCGACCACCTGAACATGCGAAACTCCGGCTATAGCTTCGTCATCGCCCCCTTTTCCATCACCCACCGCTGTGTGCAACTCGATGCACGAGAGACGCCGCTTCAGTCGATTCCTTAACCACTAAAAAAAATTAGGTTTCCCAACTTAAACCCCTCGCCGCTGCCTCCACGGTCATCAGACCACCGCCGCACCATTTTTACATGAACCCCTGGTCGCTCCTCCACGTCCAGGAGGAAACTCGACTCCTCCAGTCAACGAGATCACTCACGGCGACCCAAAATGCCCAAAACGATCAAACCCAAACTGCTACTTCACTGCTTAACTAAAAATTATGATTTGAGTTTTAAAAATCCTATTTTTGATTGAGTAAACATTTTGTAAACTTGAATCAATAATTTGTGATGATCGAAATTATCACTTATGCTAACTTTGTACTGTTCTTATATTTTTCCCAGAGCAATTCAGTTTTTATTAGCATGAATTAAATTTTACAATCTACTTTATACTTGCCTAAACATGTTTTGTTTATATACTTTGCTCTAACAATCAATGGTTTGAGAAATTATGATTTTTGAAGTAGCTCAGTCTCTTAAAATTTATAAACAGAGCAAATATCCAGATAAAAGAAAATGGCCAGGCTTCATCTTATCAAAATTAAATGAAATGCATATATTTCATACAACAATATACCTGATATTCATCATACACTAGATTTAAACTTAGGTTACTTAGATTATGAAGTTACTCACAGATTCACGGCATTGAATTCAAGAACTGGTTTTAAAACTTAAAGTTGCTTACCTTGTTTTTGAAGGACAGAGGAGAAAGAACAGAGAACTACTTTGAATCAGAATTTGAAAACTGCAAACTGGAAACCCCTCCCTTGATCTCTGGTTTGTATTTGATTGTTGTTGTTGTTTGAGTTGAATTTTGTTTTAGATCTTAAAATGATGCTTGCATTTTCCTTTCTCTGGTTCAAACTCTTTTTTTTTTCTTCAGCTTGCTAAGCTATTTTCTTTTCTCAGGTTTGCTTATTTTCTTATTGAACAAAATGAAATAAAGTAATGCATATAAAGAGAAACAGTGTGAACATTGCTTGGTTTCGTACTAAGAACATGGCTGAAGGTAATGGCATTAAATGCCTTGGTCTCCTTGCTGGTTTACATATATACTTATCTTATTATTATTTTTCTTTTATGTTTGTACTGTTTTATAACAAATGCATATCTTCCTTTTGTCATATTGACTTCGGCTATTGCATATAAAAAGAAAGTTTACAGGCTGTGCTTATTTCTGTTTGTACAACAAAGGTGATATATTTTCTTCTTTGTTTTCTTCTTGCATATTCTTTTCTGTTTTTGTTTACATCAT
Organism: Allium cepa; assembly: GCA_030765085.1. NCBI lineage: Eukaryota > Viridiplantae > Streptophyta > Magnoliopsida > Asparagales > Amaryllidaceae > Allium > Allium cepa. The sequence continues at coordinate 381,513,338 of CM060938.1, read as the reverse complement.
TCCTCATGTATATATCTTCTTTTGCACGCTAAGGAGGCTGAAAGGACGTTAAAGCAATTCGAATAGACTTTATTTATGCCTGCATTTAAATGCAATGGTACTTCATGCTTATATTTTATTTGTTTGTACTTAGATTTTTATCTTGTTTTTTGCCTATTTTACTCGGCTGCACACCTTATTTGTACTGAAGAGATTTTGTCTTTGTTTTATTTGTTTATGTTTTTAAAAGATTTGTTTGTACAGTTTGTTTATGCTTGCCTACACTTGCATTCTTTTGTTTACTTCAGCTTTGTCTCGGCTGAGATGTTTTGTGCTTTGTTCCTATGCTTTGATACTTTATTTTGTACTAAATTTTGTATCTTTTTATTTAGGCTGAAATGATTTTGCATAACTTTCTTTACTTGCCTGATGTACAGGATAGTATACTTCATTGTTTTACTTTGCATATTTATTTGCTTGAATACTTTATTTTGTTTACTTTTTTATTTGCTTTACTATTCCCTTTGTTCATTATTTTACAAGTATACAAAGACATTTTATATTTACTTCTTAATCAATTCATAATCTAAATAGTATTTTATATCAATTACCCATTATTTCATAATTTTTATTCAAAAATGAAATTGATTATCAATTCACACTCAATTTAAATCCAGGATCGTTACAGACTTCCCCCCTTAAAAAGAATTTCGTCCTCGAAATTCGCCAGAGAGAGATAATGAAGATAGACGAAAGATAGAGAAATATCTTTTCAGATCAAACTGGATATCTGTTCTGCATTTGGCTCACCAAATCAGAATATCAACAATAGATACAAGAAATTATAATAAAATTTCAAATTTGGGTTTAAATGATATCGTTTTATTGATACAATTCAATTTATCCTTCATATTCTATTGATCAATTTAACTCAATTTAAATTTCCAATTTATTTCAAATTTCAGTTTCAAATTTCCAATTCATATTCATTAAGATTTAAAATCAAAAACCAATGAAGATACGAAGTAAAAATTTCTTACAACGATACGTAGGGCCATCATCACACCGAACTTCTTTCTGGAGCTATCACGAAGAAATCAAAAGGATTTGGAAACGAATCAAAGGAAATTGATAAGAAAGTTGTTTCCACTGTTGCAGGTTATTGACCATTTATAGTCGTATTTACCTGTCCCCTATCTCGTTCTCTTCTTGCACTCATGCTCACTATCAGTGGATAGTAAGAGAATTACTGAGGCGGTCAAACGGATATCTTAGGGATATACTCATTCTAGGGATACTTCACCCTATCTCTAATGAGCTGCTTAACGTGTTATACTCCTGAGCTAAAGTTCAACCTTAGCTCTGATACCAAATGTAACGAAACGAATTTTTCCCGCTCGAGAATCAACATCCATACTTTAAATCGTATTCGAATGCCGTAGATTCGATCGTTCAAATCCGATTCGTCGGAGCTTATAACACAATTAAGTAAACATCACAGCCGAATAAAAGAATAATACATTGATATACAGCATTGATACAATATCTGGTACAACAGAATGATACAATGAATATCAATATACATCAGAGTAATGAAACAATAGAATAGCAGTGGAAAGCAAAATAGATAACAACAGCAGCGGATAATCTCCATCTCCAAAGCTCCAATCCAGCAATAGCTCGAACTCCTATAGATAAGCAAGTGCAGTCCATATCCAAAGACTGAACTAACTCCAGATAATTCACTAAACCTAACTATCTGAAAAACCCAACTCTAGACTGCTCGTGTAGAAAATAATGAGCACCCAGAGTTTAGGAAAGGAACAATAAACTCCGGATCAGTCATGGAACTGGTGTGAGCAACAAAAACAGTTTATCTTTAAAAACAATCAACAAAAGATTTAAAGTAAATTCGCAATGCTTTTTGAAAATGAAACTACCATAAGACCTCCCACCACACACACAATGCAAACACAGACTTGGAGGAGATTTCTTCTTATGATAGTCAAACATGCTTAATACGCAGAAAATTTCTTTGATATTATTATTATAAGTGCAAAGTGCAGAAAATATTTAGAAAGTAGAATATAAATCTTAGCCAGCATAGACATTTCGAACTATGCCTACTATAGCTACCATCCAAACAGTGGGGCGCCACCATAAGTGAATGGCAGGTTCTACAACTAAAACCGTACAAGGCTCGTATTGTTTCTTTGGATTTCCAGCAAATGGTCAGGCCAAGGAACTTCCCATTGCCACATGAGAACGCCTCTGGAATGACGTCCCCGAGAACCTAACCGGATCTCTGCCAACACAAGGCCGGGTTACCCCTAACTGGGTAACTACTGACACGAGTATGCCACCTCCCGGTTGTAACAACCTTTTACCGGGGCCCCAACATCAAATCACAAAACAAGATATATATAAGTTGGTGATGTCCACATAAGTAAGTATCTGGGCTCCGTACCATGATACCACTTCTATCCAGAAGGAGATGTATATACCCTAAAGGAGCGCTACCCCCTAATAACCTTGCCGCATCTTTCCTGTTTTGACCATTCCGGGGTGTGAGGCTCGACGAAGTCTCGTCCGCAAAGCCACGCTTTGGTACAAAGCCATGCTTCGGGTCAACAAATGATCAAAGTAATGATCACAAAGATAAATGATCAAACAAATGATCATATCACAAATGATCAAACAATGATCATTACACAGTAACACTTAGCATGTCACATTACCAAATTGGGAATATATCGCTGATAACCTTCAACTACATAACCTCTGAGCTCGTACGTCTCAGAGAAGGGTGTTAAGCTAAAAGAATAAATTCTTCGCCACCAACAGAAATGTATTTGAAAGAAATCTTCTTTATATCTCAAATTGTAATGTCAGACACACAATCCATACAAGTCTGTTCCGGGTTCGAACAGAACCGAAGGCACTTCCAAAGAAGCCATTGAAATCCGGATATTCACTAATTACGTTCGGACTTCCCATCACATATGGAGTCTCTATACCGGGGACCAGTCGATGCAAAGACATTCGACGAGTTGTCCTTCCATTTTCGAAAATATCCGGTCTTCATCACCGGTCTTCAAATGCTACCCATAACGACGTATCACATATTCGGAATGGGATATATGACACAAAGGTCCTCTCCCGGCTAAACCGAATAGTGAGCGCAATATTTAAAAACATATGGATATTGGGATTTCAATTAAGCCACAACTTAAAACCCAAACCTTTCTTTCAAATGGTTTAAACAAATTACCATTTCAAATCTTTAAACAAAAAGATTTATTTCACAAAGATCAATTCATAGATTTCCAAAATAATTTCATTTCGATAGGATTAACTCGTTAAATCTTTAAATCAAAGATTTAACTTATAGCTTCCAAACCGTTTTGATAACTTGGAAGTTATTTTCATTTTCAAACTTGAAATTCTTCTTAACACAAATTGGACGTTCATTTATTAGGTGAAAGCTTTTACTATGTGAAAACCAACAGTTTTCGTTTCGAAAAAATCCAATTACATTTACATGGGTTAAAGTCCTTGAATTATGTTCATATTTCGAAAATCAATATTTTTAAAATAGTTTAACCCATATATAACTGGTATAACATCTTTAATCCCTAGTTTTAAATCATAGTATTCAGTTTCACACTTTGGAATTCAAATTTAAATCAAATTATTTAAATTCCAAAATTTAATCAAGTCATTCAAAAATAAATTTCATCTTTGAAATTTCATTTCAAAAGCTTTTCATTTTAAACCCAATCTCATTTTCAAACCATTTGAATTTTAAAATTCAAATTTAAAACTATTTTCAAAAATCTGTGACTTAACCGATTTCCTCGTGAAATCCATATTTGTGTGTGTATGGTGTGGTCCAGGGGTTTAACACAATAGTGCAACATCATTCAATCATCACAGATTAAAAACACAGAAATATAGTTGATAAGCGATATAAACCATAACGCTCATCGTCCATTCACAGATTCACAGATAATATACAAATGCAAATAAATATACACAGCTCAATCTACCGAACAAAATATCACAAATCAGATAGGATAATCAATTCAAGACATGTCATACAATACAATCATTCATAAGCATTCAATAAACATTTGTAAGCAGGATTAATTAATTGTTTAATCATAATCAATTCAATTTATTTCCTAGTAAAATAAATTTCTTATGAATTTTAATTATCTAATCCTGATTTATTAATTAAAAATCATTTGATATAAATTAATTTATCAAACATTTTGATTAATTAAATTATTCTTAATCAATCATATTAATCAAATTGAACTTTGAACCAATTATATAATTAATTAACTTCTTAATTTATTATTTCAAGAAATTTTCTCTTTAATTACTTATTATTAAGCAATCATTTCATAGTAACAAATCATTAATTACTGATTTATCTTTATCATTGATTTAATCAAAATATCCAAATTTTATTACAATTAGTAACTAGCCCCTTAATTTCTTTCATTAAGTAATTAACAATTACAATTGATTTAATTAATAAATCTAATTTGTTATCAAAATTTATCACACTAATTTTGTCACTTAATGTAACGACCCAGAATTTTTATTAATTAAAATTTGAATATTTAATTAATTTTAAATATTAATAAGTGAATTTATAAGTCGAATAAATTTTTATTTAAATAATTGGATTTAATTGGATAATTAAATCAATAATTTAATATGTTAAATTATGGAAATAATTGAAAATTTAGTTAAATATGATTGAAAATGATTTGTAAAATTTTATTTTATCATATTGAAGTTAGAATGGTATTTTAGAACTTTTAAAATCGAATTAAAAGTTAATTTGTGAAAATTGAATATTTTAATATTTAATCGACTAGTGAAAATAGTCAATTTTTGAACAGTCTCAGAATTGAACGAGACCAGTTCCATTGGATCCGTAATATTTAGTTATTACCGGATTTCAATTTTCGTGTCAATCGGAGTTATCGTTTGATCGTGGCAGCTCGAAACGCATCGAATTATTTTTAATTTTAATTTAGCGAGTTAAAATAGTCATTTTTCAAAAAGTCTCGGATTTCGACGAAACCAGTTTCATCGGATCCGTAATGTGATATTATTGTAAAGTTTCAAATTTCAAGTCAATTGGATTTACCGTTTGTCCGGTACAAATTAAAACGCCTAGAAATCGATTTAAATCGGTTTGATTTAAATTGAACGTTTGTTGCCATAACTCGCACAGATGTCCGAATTAGCTTCCGAAACTTGTTCCATTATGTCCGGAATGTGGGGTAAACCCTAGAAACGCTGGTTACGGCGCGTGAATCAGAGTTCGGAATTTCCGGATGAATAGTGTTCGATTTTTTCCTATAAATAGCCCATAAATTCACAAAAAAAAAAGAAAAAAAAAAAAAGCAAAACCCTAATTCTATCAGCCGCCGCCTCCATTAGGCATGAATAGCCAGAAATTCACGAGCTTCTCCTCCAATTATCTCCCAATCCACTCAATATTACAATAAACTTTCAACTAGAGTATTGAAGAGGGCGATGAGAGATACGTATTCAACGGGTATGATCGCGAATGGAGTTATAAATTGTGAGATATGGGGGGCCGTTTGTGGCAAGTTGCGCACGCAACCCTAGGAGCATCAGGTGGCCGAGCTTCATGCTGCTGGTGGTGGAGGTAGCTCTTGCGAAGGGCGTTCGAATGGAAGTGGTTTGATGAAGTTTAGTCGAGTATAGGCGGAGCAAATTGAAACCCTAGTATTGGATTCATGGGTTCATGGTGACGGCAATAACCTGGAGGGGGAACGAAGGAGAAGGGGAAGGGTATGTGCGGTCCTGATTTGCTGAAGTTGGATCTAACGGCTGTAGATTGTTTAGGTTAAAATTTTTAATTATAGTTGTAATTTTAAATTAGTTAAATCGTGTAAAACTTTGAAAATGCATAACTTTTTCATACGAGGTCGAAAACGCGCGAAACCAGTTGCGTTGGAATCGTATGGACGAGCACTACGCGATGAAATTGGATTGGAGTCGTTTGGATTTAGTGAGAATTTTGGGTAATTTTATTCGAAATAAATCGCTAAAACGGAAATAAAATCAAGTTGAGAACTTCTCACTCAATCGAATTAGTTTCGATTTTATTTTAAATAGTTAGATTTAAAATATTTGAATGCATGTTTGAATGATGATTGTTATCTATTCATTGTTAAAATAGACATTATACGCCGTTAGTAAGCGGATGTTATTTATTAAAAACATATACCGCGAATATTTCATAAACAGTGACATTGGTATTATATATAATAGCAATATATATATATATATTGGCATATGTATATATTGGAGTTATTGATTTCCCGCATTTTTTTAGCGGATGAGACCCTATTGCGCCGTCTATTAAGCGGATAATATTTTAAATCCCATATACCGCGATAATTCCGTACTGGAGCGGAATTGGTATTGTGCTAATGTTTGTGGATGCAGGAAAACAGGTTGGAGGGATCCAACTGGATTCCTCAACAGTATTTATTTGATTTCAGGTATTTTGATATTTGATGGATTATCATATCGATATATGATGTCGTTGTTGTCGTGATTGACTATTTGGTGTGTAGCATCATTGGACCCAGATTTTGGGATTTTAAAATGATTTTTAAAGTGATTTTTGAAAATATACTATATGTCTGGAATTGATCCATTTTAAATAAGTAAACGTTATAATTTTTAATATTATAAAAATTATGGTTTTTGAGAAATACGATTAAAGATTTATTTTTGAAAATATGGGGTTAATGGTTTTATAAAATAGTTTAATCGGGATTTTTGAAATTATTGTGAAAAGTTAAATATAGGATTTATGAAATTTAATTATTTTATAAATCAGAAGGATGAAATTATAAAGGAGATTAAAGACGTTTTAAAAAGAATAATATAAATTGATTTATATTTAGAGATTTATAAATGGATATTTATAAATTGAAATATTGACATTATAAAACGAGTTTTTATAATTGTTTGAATGAAGTGAAAATAGATTGCATAAGTGAATGGAATTTATAGAATTATAAACGGTGAAGTTATAAATGGAATTTTATAAGCAGTAGGTTTATAAAATTTATAAAGTTATTAAAAGAATGGTTTTGGATAAATAATTGAATCTTATAAGTTATAAGATTTATAATTATGAAGTTCAAAGGAACGATTTTTGCAAACAAATAAATTATAAGTATTTCACTTATAATATGAACCTTTAGTTTATAATTGAGTTATAAATCGAATAGGTTAATAAAGGAATTTATAAACGTTGTTTTATAAATCCGTAAACGACTTATTTTGATAAGTAAATTGTTGTAATCTATTTATGGAGTTATATTCACATTTTAGATAGTGAATAATCCTTTAAAATAAAATGAATAAAAGGGTGAAATTTGTTAACAAGTATATTCACGTTTTTGAATAGTGAATAATATGTTAAAGAAATTGTTTTGAATGTGATGTTTCAAATAGAATTAAAACGATCTAACGATGTTTTAAAAGGTGTCGAGATTCGAAACCATAGATTTCAACATTTATTGTTGAAATAGACGTTTTCGAGAAATAAAAGGAAATGGTAGACTATAACACTATAGTTATAGTAAATGATTTCGAAAGGAAATGTTTTGTATAGTATTGGGATTTATATATCTATTTTAATTTCAAATCCCTATACTAGTGATTTTGGGTTGTCGTAACGATGTTTTACGTAACATTCGTTTTGGCCCAAATAAATATGTTTAAGAGAATGATTTCCTTAAAGAATGAAATATATACTTAATCTCGATTTAAGTATATTTAATATTTTCCAAGTGTTGAAAATAAATAAAATTTGTGAATTACTTATGAATAAATAAGTATGGAAATGTTTTCCAATATAAAGTGAACGTTTAGAGAATTTATCCTTTTGAAGATAAATTGAAATGAATAATTTAAATCGCTTATTCATAAATATTGTGAGATATAAAGTCACTATGGAGTTTATGAATAGAATGGAAATTTGTCTAAAAATAAATATTGATTTATCTTTGAAGTGTGAAATTATATATCTTGTAAAGATATTTTGGAAAATAAATAATTTGGAAAATTATTTGGAAACTGGTGATGTGTGCATATTCATTGATAGTTCAATAATCGACTATCAATATTTCCCTTTGAATGGGTATTTGATGTGATTTGTTTGAATTTGAATGCCACACTTATTTTTGAATAAGCGCTCACTATTCGAGTTAACCGGGAAAGGACCATGGGGTCGTATAACCCATTCCGAATATGTGATACGTCGTTATGAATTGCATTTGAAGACCGGTGTTGAAGACCGGATCTTTTTGAAAGCGAAAGGACAACTCGTCGATTGTCTTTGCACCGAGTAGCTACGGTATAGAGACTCCCTATGTGATGGGAAGTCCGGACGTGATTAGAGATTATCCGGATTGTAAGGACTTCTTTGTAAGTGCCTTCGGTTTTGTTCGATCCTGGAACAGACTTGTATGGATTGTATGTCTGACGTTACAAATTGAGATATAAAGCCGATTTCTTTCAAATATATTTCTGTTGGTGGCGGAGAATTTATTCTTTTAGCTTAACACCCTTCTCTGAGACGTACGAGCTCAGAGGTTATGTAGTTGAATGTTATCAGCGATATATTCCCAATTTGGTAATGTGACTTGCTGAGTGTTGCTGTGAAATGATCATTGTGTTGATTATTTTTGATAGGATCATTTGTTTGATCGTCTATCTTGGTGATCATTTCTATGATCATTTGTTGACCCAAAGCACGGCTTTTGTATAAAGTGTGTTTTTGTGGACGTGACTTCGTCGAGCCTCACAAACCGGTAATGGTCGAAACAGGAATTGTGCGGCAAGGTTTCCAGGGATCGCTTCCCTAGGGTATGACCATTCCTTCTGGAAAAGGGTAGTATCATGGTATGGAGCCCAGATACTTACTCATGTTGAAAACACTTTGTTATGATTGTGTGATGATGGTGACGAGCGCTCGGTGAAAGGTTCCAAAGGACCGGGGGTGGCATATCTGAGGGTCTGTAATATCCCTTGGGAAAAGGGATTCCCGGCTTTGTTTAGCAGAGAACGGTGGTTCTCGGGGCGTCCTTCCAGAGGCGTTTCCATGTGGCAATGGGAAGTTCCTTGGCCTGACCATTTGTTGGAAAATCCATTCTTCAAATACGAGCCTTGTACGGTTTTAGTTGTATAACCTGTCATGGAATATGGCGGTAACCCGCTATTGAACATGGTAGCTATAGTAGGCATAGTTCGAAATGTCTATGTCGGCTAAGATTTATATCTTTATTTTCGAAATGAAATTTTCTCTACACTATGCACAAGTAATAGTATCAAATGTTCTTTTTAATGCGTATCAAGCATCTTTGACTATCATAAGGAGAAATCTCCTCCGATTCTGCGTTTGCATTGTGTGTGTGTGCGGGAGGCCTTATGGTAGTCTCATTTTAAAAAGCACTGCGAATTGACTTTAAAAATATTCCTCTATTTTTCATTTTTAAAGATAAATAAACTGTTTTGAGTTCCCACACCAGTCACATGACTGACTCGGAGTTTATTGTTTTCCTTCCTAAACTCTGGGTGCCCACCAATTTCCACACGGGCAGTCAAGAGTTAGGTTTATCAGGATATTCTGGATATTCTGGAGTTGCTGGAGGCAAGCTGGATGGCATGGCGTATTACTAGTATATAGTATTTCTTTTTCGCTGCACTGTTTGTTGTTGTTGTACACTCTGATGATATGATGTAATGAAATGTAATGTGTAAAATGTAATAACTGATATAGTTCTTTGTTAAAGATTATTCATTTATTATTATATGTTGTTCCGCTGCGAATTGTGAGATTCTGTTGTTATTCTGTTGTTTTCTTTCTATTCCGTTCTATTTTCTTTCTGTTCTATTTTCTACTTTCTTTCCTCTCCATCCTCTCTCCTTATCTCTTCTTCTGTCTTTTTCTTCTTCTTAAACCCTCAGTGTTCGGTTTTCCGTCGTTCGATTACTCGGCAGTCGATAAAGTGAGTATCGATGTTGAATTTTCGAAAGACGAAGAATCGGGTCCTGACAATGTGGTATCAGAGCATATGGTTAAGCGACAACCATGGTTCTGTTGGGTATTACTCATTAGAGATAGAGTCAGCAGTACTCTAGAATGAGTTTAAGTGTAATAATAGCTATGAGAGCGTATTTGTTAGTGTATATAAAAGTTGTTTATATTGTGATGATTGGTTTATTGAGTGGCATATGAACTTTCGTCAGCGTGGTCCGCAAAACTATGCCGAAGGGGTTTCTAAACACTTGAATAGAACAATTCGGCACAATATTGATTTTAAATTGGATAAATGAAATAATTTTGCCTTGATTATATTTTTATATATAAAGAAATAATTTTTCAGAATTATTAAAGTGTATATAAGTTGATTGTTTAGATGTTTGATAATCTAAATGAAGAAGAATTGTATAAGCAAAAGAATTATAAGAATTGAATTATAATCAAAGTGATTTACAATTGTGAAATAAACTTATATATATAAGAAGTGAAACTATATGAATATATTTATGAATATGAGTTGTAAATATTAAAAAAAATGAATTTAAAGTCAAATGGAATATAACATAAGAGATCAAAGTAAAATAATAAAGTGAAGTGATAAATGTGAACTTAAGTTATATAAATGAAATTCAACTTTAGAAATTGAATTGAATGAATGGATAAAATGTTAATCAATTAAATGTGAATTAAGTTGATATGAAATAATGAATGTAAGTGTTAATTCATTAAAAGTGAATGATTTTGGAAGTTGAATAAGTAAATGAAAATCAATTTAGTTAAACCAAAATGAATGTAAGTGAAGCAAAGGAATTTGGTTGTAATGAATATACATTGGTTGTTATTTGATTGTTAGTTGATTGTATATAATTCATTAAGTATTAATGAAATGAAATTGGAAGCTAAAGTAATTGGAATTCAATTGGAAGTTAAGTGAATCTTAAATAGATTTGAATTTGATTTGGAAGTGAACCAACTTGAATATGAATTCGTGAATATAAACTAAGTGAAAAAGAATATTAGTAAGAACATCCACTGTAATGAATCGAATGTGATTAAATTGAAAACCAATTCATTAATATTAATGAGAATATGAATGAATATTTATTGGTTATGAATGATAGTTGGTTGATGTTTGCATTTGTTGTTTGTTTGCATTTGCTATGTTGGCATATATAGTTATTATGTTGCTATATGTTGTATATTGATACTATTGTCCACATGCATGATTCTCATGTTGTTTGTTGAGTGATTAGTAGGTGCGGATCGCGTTTGCTTCGCATTTGGAGCTCGCTTTCGCGCTATATTAGCCGTATATGCTCGCTAATAAAATATAAGGTACATATCTCGGATTACATACCGTACTTTTATACTTTTTTCCCTTCGGGATGCCTCATTACTTGATGAGATGTATATTTGTGATATATATACTGTCATTTTTTTTTTCGGATCGAGCCGCGCAAAGGAGACTATGGCGAATTTTTCCGAAAATTTAAGGCGTTAGAAAATTTTTGAGAAAATTGGAAAATTTTGAAAACTTTAACTTTGATTTGGAATTGAAAGTTAAACAATAGTAGTTGTTTTTGAAAAGATAACTAAGTATGATTTGGAAACTTAGTAAGTGTTATAAGAAGTTTAAAAATTTGTTTTGGGAAAATTAATAGATTCTGTAACTTTTCTTACTTAATAATTTCGAGTACGAAATTCTTTTAAGGGGGGAAGATTGTAACGACCCAGAATTTTTATTAATTAAAATTTGAATATTTAATTAATTTTAAATATTAATAAGTGAATTTATAAGTCGAATAAATTTTTATTTAAATAATTGGATTTAATTGGATAATTAAATCGATAATTTAATATGTTAAATTATGGAAATAATTGAAAATTTAGTTAAATATGATTGAAAATGATTTTTAAAATTTTATTTTATCATATTGAAGTTAGAATGGTATTTTAGAACTTTTAAAATCGAATTAAAAGTTAATTTGTGAAAATTGAATATTTTAATATTTAATCGACTAGTGAAAATGGTCAATTTTTGAACGGTCTCAGAATTGAACGAGACCAGCTCCATTGGATCCGTAATAGTTAGTTATTACCGGATTTCAATTTTCGTGTCAATCGGAGTTATCGTTTGATCGTGGCAGCTCGAAACGCATCGAATTATTTTTAATTTTAATTTAGCGAGTTAAAATAATCATTTTTTCAAAAAGTCTCGGATTTCGACGAAACTAGTTTCATCGGATCCGTAATGTGATATTATTGTAAGGTTTCAAATTTCAAGTCAATTGGATTTACCGTTTGTCCGGTACAAATTAAAACGCCTAGAAATCGATTTAAATCGGTTTGATTTAAATTGAACGTTTGTTGCCATAACTCGCATAGATGTCCGAATTAGCTTCCGAAACCTGTTTCATTGTGTCCGGAACACGGGGTAAACACTAGAAACGCTGGTTACGGCGTGTGAATCGGAGTTCGGAATTTCCGGATGAATAGTGTTCGATTTTTTCCTATAAATAGCCCATAAATTCACAAAAATAAAAGAAAAAAAAAGCAAAACCCTAATTCTATCAACCGCCGCCTCCATTAGGCATGAATGGCCAGAAATTCACGAGCTTCTCCTCCATTTATCTCCCAATCCACTCAATATTACAATAAACTTTCAACTAGAGTATTGAAGAGGGCGATGAGAGCTACGTATTCAACGGGTATGATCGCGAATGGAGTTATAAATTATGAGATATGGGGGGCCGTTTGTGGCAAGTTGCGCACGCAACCCTAGAAGCATCAGGTGGCCGAGCTTCATGCTGCTGGTGGTGGAGGTAGCTCTTGCGAAGGGCGTTCTAATGGAAGTGGTTTGATGAAGTTTAGTCGAGTATAGGCGGAGCAAATTGAAACCCTAGTATTGGATTCATGGGTTCATGGTGACGGCAATAACCTGGAGGGGGAACGAAGGAGAAGGGGAAGGGTATGTGCGGTCCTGATTTGCTGAAGTTGGATCTAACGGCTGTAGATTGTTTAGGTTAAATTTTTTAATTATAGTTGTAATTTTAAATTAGTTAAATCGTGTAAAACTTTGAAAATGCATAACTTTTTCATACGAGGTCGAAAACGCGCGAAACCAGTTGCGTTGGAATCGTATGGACGAGCATTACGTGATGAAATTGGATTGGAGTCGTTTGGAGTTAGTGAGAATTTTGGGTAAAATTAAACGTCCGTTTAATTTTATTCGAAATAAATCGCTAAAACGGAAATAAAATCAAGGTGAGAACTTCTCACTCAATCGAATTAGTTTCGATTTTATTTTAAATAGTTAGATTTAAAATATTTGAATGCATGTTTGAATGATGATTGTTATCTATTCATTGTTAAAATAGACATTATACGCCGTTAGTAAGCGGATGTTATTTATTAAAAACATATACCGCGAATATTTCATAAACAGTGAAATTGGTATTATATATAATAGCAATATATATATATATATATATATATATATTGGCATATGTATATATTGGAGTTATTGATTTCCCGCATTTGTTTAGCGGATGAGACCCTATTGCGCCGTCTATTAAGCGGATAATATTTTAAATCCCATATACCGCGATAATTCCGTACTGGAGCGGAATTGGTATTGTGCTAATGTTTGTGGATGCAGGAAAACAGGTTGGAGTGATCCAACTGGATTCCTCAACAGTATTTATTTGATTTCAGGTATTTTGATATTTGATGGATTATCATATCGATATATGATGTCGTTGTTGTCGTGATTGCCTATTTGGTGTGTAGCATCATTGGACCCAGATTTTGGGATTTTAAAATGATTTTTAAAGTGATTTTTGAAAATATACTATATGTCTGGAATTGATCCATTTTAAATAAATAAACATTATAATTTTTAATATTATAAAAATTATGGTTTTTGAGAAATACGATTAAAGATTTATTTTTGAAAATATGGGGTTAATGGTTTTATAAAATAGTTTAATCGGGATTTATGAAATTATTGTGAAAAGTTAAATATAGGATTTATGAAATTTAATTATTTTATAAATCAGAAGGATGAAATTATAAAGGAGATTAAAGACATTTTAAAAAGAATAATATAAATTGATTTATATTTAGAGATTTATAAATGGATATTTATAAATTGAAATATTGACATTATAAAACGAGTTTTTATAATTGTTTGAATGAAGTGAAAATAGATTGCATAAGTGAATGGAATTTATAGAATTATAAACGGTGAAGTTATAAATGGAATTTTATAAGCAGTAGGTTTATAAAATTTATAAAGTTATTAAAAGAATGGTTATGGATAAATAATTGAATCTTATAAGTTATAAGATTTATAATTATGAAGTTCAAAGGAACGATTTTTGCAAACAAATAAATTATAAGTATTTCACTTATAATATGAACCTTTAGTTTATAATTGAGTTATAAATCGAATAGGTTAATAAAGGAATTTATAAACGTTGTTTTATAAATCCGTAAACGACTTATTTTGATAAGTAAATTGTTGTAACCTATTTATGGAGTTATATTCACATTTTAGATAGTGAATAATCCTTTAAAATAAAATGAATAAAAGGATGAAATTTGTTAACAAGTATATTCACGTTTTTGAATAGTGAATAATATGTTAAAGAAATTGTTTTGAATGTGATGTTTCAAATAGAATTAAAACGATCTAACGATGTTTTAAAAGGTGTCGAGATTCGAAACCATAGATTTCAACATTTATTGTTGAAATAGACGTTTTCGAGAAATAAAAGGAAATGGTAGACTATAACACTATAGTTATAGTAAATGATTTCCGAAAGGAAATGTTTTGTATAGTATTGGGATTTATATATCTATTTTAATTTCAAATCACTATACTAGTGATTTTGGGTTGTCGTAACGATGTTTTACGTAACATTCGTTTTGGCCCAAATAAATATGTTTAAGAGAATGATTTCCTTAAAGAATGAAATATATACTTAATCTTGATTTAAGTATATTGAATATTTTCCAAGTGTTGAAAATAAATAAAATTTGTGAATTACTTATGAATAAATAAGTATGGAAATGTTTTCCAATATAAAGTGAATGTTTAGAGAATTTATCCTTTTGAAGATAAATTGAAATGAATAATTTAAATCGTTTATTCATAAATATTGTGAGATATAAAGTCACTATGGAGTTTATGAATAGAAAGGAAATTTGTCTAAAAATAAATATTGATTTATCTTTGAAGTGTGAAATTATATATCTTGTAAAGATATTTTGGAAAATAAATAATTTGGAAAATTATTTGGAAACTGGTGATGTGTGCATATTCATTGATAGTTCAATAATCGACTATCAATATTTCCCTTTGAATGGGTATTTGATGTGATTTGTTTGAATTTGAATGCCACACTTATTTTTGAATAAGCGCTCACTATTCGGGTTAACCGGGAAAGGACCATGGGGTCGTATAACCCATTCCGAATATGTGATACGTCGTTATGAATTGCATTTGAAGACCGGTGTTGAAGACCGGATCTTTTTGAAAGCGAAAGGACAACTCGTCGATTGTCTTTGCACCGAGTAGCTACGGTATAGAGACTCCCTATGTGATGGGAAGTCCGGACGTGATTAGAGATTATCCGGATTGCAAGGACTTCTTTGTAAGTGCCTTCGGTTTTGTTCGATCCTGGAACAGACTTGTATGGATTGTATGTCTGACGTTACAAATTGAGATATAAAGCCGATTTCTTTCAAATATATTTCTGTTGGTGGCGGAGAATTTATTCTTTTAGTTTAGCACCCTTCTCTGAGACGTACGAGCTCAGAGGTTATGTAGTTGAATGTTATCAGCGATATATTCCCAATTTGGTAATGTGACATGCTGAGTGTTGCTGTGAAATGATCATTGTGTTGATTATTTTTGATAGGATCATTTGTTTGATCGTCTATCTTGGTGATCATTTCTATGATCATTTGTTGACCCAAAGCATGGCTTTTGTATAAAGTGTGTTTTTGTGGACGTGACTTCGTCGAGCCTCACAAACCGGTAATGGTCGAAACAGGAATTGTGCGGCAAGGTTTCCAGGGATCGCTTCCCTAGGGTATGACCATTCCTTCTGGAAAAGGGTAGTATCATGGTATGGAGCCCAGATACTTATTCATGTTGAAAACACTTTGTTATGATTGTGTGATGATGGTGACGAGCGCTCGGTGAAAGGTTCCAAAGGACCGGGGTTGGCATATCTGAGGGTTTGTAATATCCCTTGGGAAAAGGGATTCCCGGCTTTGTTTAGCAGAGAACGGTGGTTCTCGGGGCGTCCTTCCAGAGGCGTTTCCATGTGGCAATGGGAAGTTCCTTGGCCTGACCATTTGTTGGAAAATCCATTCTTCAAATACGAGCCTTGTACGGTTTTAGTTGTATAACCTGTCATGGAATATGGCGGTAACCCGCTATTGAACATGGTAGCTATAGTAGGCATAGTTCGAAATGTCTATGTCGGCTAAGATTTATATCTTTATTTTCGAAATGAAATTTTCTCTACACTATGCACTAGTAATAGTATCAAATGTTCTTTTTAATGCGTATCAAGCATCTTTGACTATCATAAGGAGAAATCTCCTCCGATTCTGCGTTTGCATTGTGTGTGTGTGCGGGAGGCCTTATGGTAGTCTCATTTTAAAAAGCACTGCGAATTGACTTTAAAAATATTCCTCTATTTTTGATTTTTAAAGATAAATAAACTGTTTTGAGTTCCCACACCAGTCACATGACTGACTCGGAGTTTATTGTTTTCCTTCCTAAACTCTGGGTGCCCACCAATTTCCACACGGGCAGTCAAGAGTTAGGTTTATCAGGATATTCTGGATATTCTGGAGTTGCTGGAGGCAAGCTGGATGGCATGGCGTATTACTAGTATATAGTATTTCTTTTCCGCTGCACTGTTTGTTGTTGTTGTTGTACACTCTGATGATATGATGTAATGAAATGTAATGTGTAAAATGTAATAACTGATATAGTTCTTTGTTTAAAGATTATTCATTTATTATTATATGTTGTTCCGCTGCGAATTGTGAGATTCTGTTGTTGTTCTGTTGTTTTCTTTCTATTCCGTTCTATTTTCTTTCTGTTCTATTTTCTACTTTCTTTCCTCTCCATCCTCTCTCCTTATCTCTTCTTCTGTCTTTTTCTTCTTCTTAAACCCTCAGTGTTCGGTTTTCCGTCGTTCGATTACTCGGCAGTCGATAAAGTGAGTATCGATGTTGAATTTTCGAAAGACGAAGAATCGGGTCCTGACACTTAATAATTCATAGTTAATTATCCTCATTAACTAATAACATTCCTTAACTTACTTCTTAATCAATTAAATCCAAATCATTAACTAATTTAACTTAAAATTTTGAAGAACTATAAATCATTCAAAGCTTAATTATTTTTGAGATAAAAGATTTTTATTTTTATTTTTTTATAATTGATTCAATTATCATTACAAACACTTTTGAAAACATCTTGTTTTTAAATTCACTTTTAAATTCCATTACCAATTAAAAGGATTTGAAATAACTACAAATTTAACTTTGCAATTTTTCATTTATTTTAAATTCAAATTTTCCTCATACAACAAGAGTTCGACCCGAGTTCCCCTGAGAAACAGCCCATACAAACAAAACAGGTTATCAACCTGTAGCCAACCAAACAAGCCCAAACCCAAGTTACTTCTCCTCCCCCAAAACCTGATGCCCATCGATGCTTCAACATGCACGGTGCACGTGCACTGTGCCGCCTTCACCTCCGGCCCTCTGCCGTTCATCGAGACAAGTCAACTAACCTTCCCACATCAGTCTCCGATCATCGAAACTTCAAACTCCCCTGAGAATCGAATTTTAACATTCGAGCCCAAACCTGGAAACGCACAAAGCACATAAACCCAAAACTGTCAACGTTGCCGTTCGCCCAACCTCGACCACCTGAACATGCGAAAATCCGGCCATAGCTTCGTCATCGCCCCCTCTTCCATCACCCACCGCCGCGTGCAACTCGATGCACGAGAGACGCCACTTTAGTCGATTCCTTAACCACTAAAAAAAATTAGGTTTCCCAACTTAAACCCCTCGCCGCTGTCTCCACGTCCATCAGACCACCGCCGCACCATTTTTACATGAACCCCTGGTCGCTCCTCCACGTCCAGGAGGAAACTCGACTCCTCCAGTCAACGAGATCACTCACGGCGACCCAAAATGCCCAAAACGATCAAACCCAAACTGCTACTTCACTGCTTAACTAAAAATTGTGATTTGAGTTTTAAAAATCCTATTTTTGATTGAGTAAACAGTTTGTAAACTTGAATCAATAATTTGTGATGATCGAAATTATCACTTATGCTAACTTTGTACTGTTCTTATGTTTTTCCCAGAGCAATTCAGTTTTTATTAGCATGAATTAAATTTTACAATCTACTTTATACTTGCCTAAACATGTTTTGTTTATATACTTTGCTCTAACAATCAATGGTTTGAGAAATTATGATTTTTGAAGTAGCTCAGTCTCTTAAAATTTATAAACAGAGCAAATATCCAGATAAAAGAAAATGGCCATGCTTCATCTTATCAAAATTAAATTAAATGCATATATTTCATACAACAATATACCTGATATTCATCATACACTAGACTTAAACTTAGGTTACTTAGATTATGAAGTTACCCACAAATTCATGGCATTGAATTCAAGAACTGGTTTTAAAACTTAAAGTTGCTCACCTTGTTTTTGAAGGACAGAGGAGAAAGAACAGAGAACTACTTTGAATCAGAATTTGAAAACTGCAAACTGGAAACCCCTCCCTTGATCTCTGGTTTGTATTTGATTGTTGTTGTTGTTTGAGTTGAATTTTGTTTTAGATGTTAAAATGATGCTTGCATTTTCCTTTCTCTGGTTCAAACTCTTTTTTTTCTTCTTCAGCTTGCTAAGCTATTTTATTTTCTCAGGTTTGCTTATTTTCTTATTGAACAAAATGAAATAAAGTAATGCATATAAAGAGAAACAGTGTGAACATTGCTTGGTTTTGTACTAAGAACATGGCTGAAGGTAATGGCATTAAATGCCTTGGTCTCCTTGCAGGTTTACATATATACTTATCTTATTATTATTTTTCTTTTATGTTTGTACTATTTATAACAAATGCATATCTTCCTTTTGTCATATTGACTTCGGCTATTGCATATAAAAAGAAAGTTTACAGGCTGTGCTTATTTCTGTTTGTACAACAAAGGTGATATATTTTCTTCTTTGTTTTCTTCTTGCATATTCTTTTCTGTTTTTGTTTACATCATTCCTCATGTATATATCTTCTTTTGCACGCTAAGGAGGCTAAAAGGATGTTAAAGAAATTCGAATAGACTTTATTTATGCTTGCATTTAAATGCAATGGTACTTCATGCTTATATTTTATTTGTTTGTACTTAGATTTTTATCTTGTTTTTTGCCTATTTTACTCGGCTGCACACCTTATTTGTACTGAAGAGATTTTGTCTTTATTTTATTTGTTTATGTTTTTAAAAGATTTGTTTGTACAGTTTGTTTATGCCTGCCTACACTTGCATTCTTTTGTTTACTTCAGCTTTGTCTCGGCTGAGATGTTTTGTGCTTTGTTCCCATGCTTTGATACTTTATTTTGTACTATATTTTGTATCTTTTTACTTAGGTTGAAATGATTTTGCATAACTTTCTTTACTTGCCTGATGTACAGGATAGTATACTTCATTGTTTTACTTTGCATATTTATTTGCTTGAATACTTTATTTTGTTTACTTTTTATTTGCTTTACTATTCCCTTTGTTCATTATTTTACAAGTATACAAAGACATTTTATATTTACTTCTTAATCAATTCATAATCTAAATAGTATTTTATATCAATTACCCATTATTTCATAATTTTTATTCAAAAATGAAATTGATTATCAATTCACGGTCAATTTAAATCCAGGATCGTTACATCATATCACTTCCGAATTCATATTTCCCAAAATAGATTAAATCCTCATTAAAATCATCATATTCCTCAACTATGTCATTTAAATTCCTACTTATGTTACAACATCTTTTAATCGTATTCTACTTAAAATTCAAGGATTTATATATAAAACTTCCACTTTAAAAAGACCTGAAATTCGAAAAATAGTTTGGATGGTTTAAAATAGTTTTAAAAATAGTTTAAGATATTTTAAAATAGATTAAAATAGATTAATGTAGCTTAAAATAGATTAAAATGGATTAATATAGTTTAACTAGATTAAAATAGATTAATATAATTTGAAATACATTAAAATAGTTTAATATAGTATAAAATAGATTAAAATGGATTAGTATAATTTAAAATTGATTAAAATAGTATGATATAGTTTAAAATAGATTAAAATTGATTAAATAGATCTAAAATAGATTGAAATGGGTAAAAATACTTTAAATAGATTTAAAATAGATTAAACTATTTAGAATTTCGATTTAAACCAATTCCAATTCCAACCTTCAAACTTGGATTTTCAAAGTAATTCAATATATAAATCAATTTCCTTAAAAATATCATTTAATCCAATTCAAGATTTAAGGGTTTTAAAATCGTTAAATTTAACCAATCATTGTCCGTATATAATTTTCTACCCTATGGTCAAGTGGTACAGATATTTATCATTTCAATCCGCAAAAAATTAAATTTACAGGTATATATTATTTCAACGCGCAATCCCAAATTAAAAATTAAAAATCCATAAAATCGCTCGAGTTTATCATTTCAACCCATAACGATATTTCCCTAGTCTATAATTCCATTCGGGTATGTATCCGCTCAACCCATAGTGATTTACTAACAATAAACTAAAGGGAACTTCTTGTGTGATAACAACATATGAATGAACATACATCCAATCATCCAAATTCAACAATTAAAAATCCATCACAATGATCATTCAAATCAACCAATAGATCATAACAAATAACTAGTTATGTATTTAACCAACAAGTTAAATTCAATATTAATTTATATGGCAATTAAGTTCAATATAAATTCAAATTAAATTAAGATGTCGAATTAAACTACCAAATAGTAACTAATAATATTACACATCATAAATCTAATTCAACTAACATAAGAATGTTTAGTATTTGTGAGTGGGTTAAATCACTCACCTTTGATTTATAGTCTATTTAAATCCAATAAAAGCACAAAATTTGAATGGAAGAAATCGCGTGTGAATCGAAGTTTATATGCAAAAAATATTCATGTTATAAGAAATATTATTAAAATAATAATATTTGGTATACGTTTAAATAAAAATAAACAAAGTATAATACTTACATTTTTCTCAGGATAAGCTTCAAGCAAAGATGAAAGAACAAATTAAGATGAGGGCAGGACATGTAGAAAGAATGAAACTCGTGTTTCATAAAAGAAAGCTTTTAAATTTGCGAATTGAGAGCTTTTGAATTTGCATGTTTATATTAAAAAAATTTGAGAAAGAAAGATTTGAGATAGTGATCTAAACATAGGAAATGAAGTGGCGATAAGAAAAAAAATGAAGGCATAATTTTAAAAACGTGAACAATTTGCTGATTAGATTATAGCTTCAGCAAAGAATAATTTGGCCTAAATGAATATGAGGTGTCAGGAGAAACAAAACGTAAAAGAAGAAATAAAGTGGTAGGTTATTTAATAATAAAGAAATGAAATGACCGTAGAAATATGAAATGAGATGGAGAAAAAAACAAGGTCACATTTTTACTTTACCCTAGGAAATGGTGGTAGGACATGGTGTAAAGAGGTGAAGAAAGGTTAAATAAAAAAATATGTGTACATATAAATCGAAACTCACGTTTGAGAAGATGTAGCCTCAGGAAAAAGAGGATGGAAACAAACGAAAATGAAGAAACAACAAAAATGAGGAAAGAAATGTGGTATGTATTAAATAATGATGAAGGAATGCATTAACCATATGTACACTACCAACAAACCTTTGAAATCCAAATTTTAAACTTATGTGTCCTCTTATTACTTTCCTTAACTCCCATAAACCCATAGTTACACCTATTTAATTTTACATTAACACACAATAAATAAAAATAAATTCTTCACACAAATTTGTGTAATTAATTAAGGCAGTATACAACATTAAGAACCATTCATTTCTCTCTCTCTCTCTGATTAGATTGGGAATTTAAACAAACATACTAACATTTCGATTAAACATTTTACCAGGAACGCATTAACATGCATTAAAAAAATATGACAGCATAAATGAGGTATATAAACAGGTGTATAATACACACACACACACATCTTTATCTCCATTTATGGTTTACATTCATAAATAAAGGTATGCTACTAATCTACATAAGGAGACAATGAATGCAAGAGTAAATTAGAAGAGCGAAGAGGGAAAGGTAAATTATGTTGCAATTAAAATCTAATCAATTCTAAGTAAAAAGGAAATAGTCAAGTGTAAATCTATTTCACCCCTTTACAATCTCCTATTAACATTTAATTTCAAACCATATGAGATTTCAAACCCAAATAATCCTTTTTTATATATAATTGGATCTAAAACATAAGTTTATATTTAGGTACAAACATATATGCTGTAAACCGACACTAAAATTAGAAACATGAACTGAATTAATTGGAAATAAATCACCCAATTTAAATTTATTTCAATATACATCCACCATTAACGTCTTCTCTCTTTTTAATTAAAAGGTTCCAATCACATTAATTGTCATTGATTTCTAAGTTAAATTCTAAAAGAGGAATGAGACAATTCAATTCCTTTTAAAGTAATTTAACGTACTTATGTAATTATTGTATACAAACCAAAAGCTATTAATTTCATGTTAAATAATTGATTTCTTATTCCTATAATTAATCTGTAAGCTAAAATATATTTCAAACAAATAAACATATGTTTACTCCTTTACTAAACTTATTCATTTTTATTCTTTTATTTTTGATTTAAATGTTCTCATATTAAATCAATTATTACCTTATGAATTTATTCAATATAAGTTCTCATTTTATTTCACTCAACTCTACAATTAACATCTTTTCTTATATTAACTGCAATATCTAATTACATTTAATTTCATTGATTTCCAAATTGATTTCAACAGATTAAATAATAAGATGATAAGTAAAACAATATTTACATTTAAGTAATTTAAATACATAAAAAACACATTTATAAATCAATTTAGTATTTAATATTACACTAATTATAGTGTTCAATTTCAACTGTAGTCAAATCCAATCAATAATATTTTAATTCCAATAAATTGATTAAATTTGATTTCAATCATTTATTATCAAACGGGTAAAACTAACACTAATTTACATTTTATTACCTTAATTTTATGCAGTTATTGCCTCAATAATGTGACATTTAATTACATTTAATGCAATTTATTTCTAATTTGATTTCAACAAGTTAAACAAATAGGTAAAAAATAATAATTATCAACTTTAGCTTAATTTAATCACATCTATAAGTTGATTGTCTACATAAATGCTATAATTATTTGCACAACACTAATTATTATTCCATTACAATTTATTAAATATTATTTCATTAATTAATATAACATTTAAATTCTTAATTTTTCTTTTAATCCAATTATCAATTAATACACACATTATTTCATCAATTAACCAAACATTTAAATTTATTCTTTATTTTAAATTTATAATCAATTTTAACTTACAATTATTATTGTTACTTGAGATTACATTCATTAATCATCTATTACATTAATTTACATTATTAAACTTCATTCTAGTTAGTTTTCCCATTCCTATATCATAAAGTTTATTTCTTCCAACATTAAATTACATAATCTTATTAAATTAACTATTTTAATTATTGAAAATTATGCGTCATTACAAATAGGCTATACCACCTACGAGTGTAGGTAATGTTGGGTCATCCACTGCCATAGTTGTTTGTTAGTATGCAAATCTAGATAACCATTAGGAGAGGTCTTTCGAACAATTGGAGCAGTCCGAGGAGCTGAGTCCTTAATAGTCCATGCAGTTGAGTCCATAATAGTCCATGATGTTGAGTCTATAATAGTTCGTGGAGCTAAGTGCATAATAGTCAGAGGAGCTAAATACTCAATAGTCCGTAGAGCTGAGTCCATAATATGAAGCAGATAGGTAAATCCCCAGAATGACATAAAATAAGGCTAAACTATTGTGATTCCGTTATTAGTCACTACAGGAGTTCCTTAGTATGCACAATGATGAGGGCGTTATACTGTATTGATGATGGATCCGGATGAGGTGCTGGATTACGGATACTGGCAGGGATAGTATCTTAGCCGAAAAGGGAACTGCGACACTTATCATGCGCATACATGGAGTCCAGATGGCTAAGAAAAATAAAAGACATAACAAGTGATGGAAGGCAATCGGCATAAAATAGTGTTATATATAACGTGTATAATTTACTAGTCACCGTAACGTTGTTCTGACCCCCTCTTCATTACAATCCACAAGATAGCTTTAGAGGGACATGTAGTGGTACAACGAGAGAATTGTGAAAGGACGGGTTTCGTTATGCATACTTGGCACTGAGAAGGACACTAGTTATTAGAAATGTCAATTTGGTTTGTACTATGTGCTTTATTATACACTATTTCACTGTGAATTATATTGATAGTGTTTTGATATGCATTTATTTATTTATTCATGGGATACCAAACCAACAATCCATACTTTGGTGGATTTAGGTCTTCAATTTAGTGAAAATTCAAACTCACTGAGGTACGGGTTGTTATATTTGGTATCCGAGCTAGAGTTGTCAATCTTGAAAAATTAGGAAATGTTGAGTGAACGTATTTGTATTTTCCTATAAATATAAATATATTATACGCCGGATCTTACAAATTTTGACTATAGAGTAGTTGCAAAAATAAAGATAGGCAAGTCAATCATGAGTTGGAACAATGGATGAAGTTTAAGGTATAACCCTATCTCAATCACCTTATGGAAAATTGGTTGTATGGAAAGACATTGATTTAAGAAGAGCATTAGTGCAG
Organism: Allium cepa; assembly: GCA_030765085.1. Taxonomy (NCBI): domain Eukaryota; kingdom Viridiplantae; phylum Streptophyta; class Magnoliopsida; order Asparagales; family Amaryllidaceae; genus Allium; species Allium cepa. The sequence goes on along the minus strand of CM060938.1, from coordinate 381,488,167 downwards.
CATATGGAAAGTCCCTGAAGTTGGGTATTAGGTGACTCCCAAGTTGCATCTTAGATAGCTCAATTATTGTAGATCCCTATTGGTTTATCGATCGATGATGTACATTAGGTCAAGAAAAGGGGAAAGCAAGAATCTATATGTTGTAGAAATCCAGAAGCAAGAATTAAATATGTTCCCGGAGGAAAGTGTGTAGTAATCACTCCAAGATGATAGTTGGATTTTAATATTTAAAAGAAAGATAAGTTAGTAAATAGTACGAAAGAAGGAAAAGTGCAAAAAAGGGACAGAAATAATCCACTCCGAGTTGATCCTATCTAAAAGAGTTTAGTATAAAGTTGAAATGATTTTAATATAAAGGATTGAGAAAATACATAAGTAATATATTTGAAATGATTTTCAAAAGAATTATTAAAGGTAGAATGACCTTATATTTGGAAAGTAAATATTAAATTTTTGGAAAAATAGAATATCTACATTTTATTTAAATAAAAACATTTAGTAGAAAATAAAATTTGTCACGACCCGACTTTCCACTCCCGGAAAATCGCATCATGAATAAAGAAAGAAAGGGATAGAAAAGAGAAAAGAAAGAAGAGAAGAAGAAACAACACACGAATCTCAACAGCGGAAACGAATAAATTATATTAATAACATAAGTATTACATAGTATACATCAAATATCAGAGTACACAGACATATACAACACATACTAGACAGTTATAAACACCTGTCTAGTTATTACAACTCAATACAAACAGAACACTCAGAGATACAAAACACAGCGGAATTATATAACTATACGCAGAAGCCTCCTGCTCCATATGCTCCTCCACAAATCGTCAAAGCCAATCCTGAATCCTAACCTGAATTCCCTTGGCTACTCGTAAAAATTTGAGTACCCAAGAGTTAAAGAAAAACAGAAATAACTCCGGGTCAGACATGGGTCTGGTGTGAGTAACAGGTTAAAGTTGTTTAACTTTGAAAAACCTTTGAAAGAAAAGGTATCACGTAAGACTTCCCACACATAAACATGGAAAAGTTTTTACCTTACGCTAACCAAAACATTTGATAGGAAATCCGGTGATATTATAATAGTGTCTAGGGTTTTCAAATAAAATACAGAAATAGCTGAAATGCTTACATCTCACATTCCAACATAGTTGGGCACAACTAATACGTACGGCACTTATTGGATTTTGGATTCCATACAATGGCAGGGCTACTGGGGTACCGCCCGTCACAGTACGTGGCCTAGATCACCGTACCGAGGAGCCACCCTAACTCCCCTGCAACACAAAGCCGGACCCGTTCCTTACTGAACAGTTCCAAATAAGACAACCCCGACGGTTGTCATGATCAACCGTCCCACACAGCCGAAATATAAAGGGACCTCTAGACAGGGGTAAATCTTACTCTCAAGTGGGGGCTACCCACGAAGCTTTGCTGCACCTCCCCTGTTTTAGCCATTCCTGGTTGATGAGGCTTGAGGTTACGATTACCTTTATAGAACACAACACTTAGAATGCTCATCGTCCACCTGACGATGTTCTGAAAGCATTCAATCCATACAAGTTCGTTCCGGGTTCGAACGAAACCGAAGGCATTATCTCGTTACACTCGTATTGGAATCACCCTCAGAGTTAACGACAATAACCCTTGCACTCTGATTCACCATCTCGAATCTATAAGATCTATTCCGTCAAACTCATTACGGAATCACCCACAGAGTTATACTGACGTATAGCCCTTACACCTCGAGTCTTCACTTGCTCCACTTAGATTAACGACCTAACGTTATTTGGAATCGATGTGGTTTTCGGATGTCCAAATATGGAAACCCGATCCCGGTCTCATCGAAATCCAAAGCGTGTCTTTTAGGTCCAAGTTGTTTTAAGTTTAAAACAATTCAATTCATTATCTAAATATATACAGATAGATAATTCACAACACCATAGATAATCAACATTATCATTATCAACAGATAATTCATACCATAATCAAATAATCTATATTATCATCCAGAAGCAACCAATGCATCCATATCACATACACTTTTCATCTCACCACTGAGATTTACAAACCATACCAATCAACCAATACCAATCATCAAACATAAGCAATTGATCAAATGATCACACCTTCTATAATTAATTTAAAATGAATTAAATTAATTACTCAATCTCTAATTAATTTAAAATGAATTAAATTAATCATCAAAATCCTGCTTAACTTAACCATCAATTGATTTCAAATCAATTATAAATCATCATCTCAATATTCAATTAATATTAATTTACTATCTGTAATTACAATAAGTAATTAGCATTTAATATTAATCACCCAAGTTAATTATATTAAACCCTATATATATTAATCACCCTTGATAAATAACCATTCTGTAATTAACTTCATTAATTACTCAACCCGATAATTAATTATTATTAATTAATTATCTAAATTAATCCCCTTGATTAATTTCAAAGTAATTTAAATCCAAATTACTTCTATATCAAATATCTTTAGTTACATCCTGTAATTATTAATTAATTACTTCCTTAAGTAATTACAAATTTATAAATTACATAAGTAATTATCAACCAATCCACAAATGTTTAAATTAATTAAACTTAATTAATTAATCTAAACAAATCACATAATCCTTAATTAATTACATTAAGTAATTAATTCACTAATTACTTTCATAAGTAATTAAAACTTAAACAATTGATTATTAATTAATTAATCTAATTAATTACCAAAAATTAATCACATTAATTAATTGTTAATGACTTCATTAACATTTCTTAATTACTTAATTAAGGATTACTTAAATTAATCATCATTAGTTATTAAGTAATTAATATTTAATTACTATTTAATTAATCTCTAATTATTAATTAACTAAGTGTTAATTAAAAACTTAATTACCATTAATCACTTGATTAAATAAATCTTAATCATAAATTAAAATTTAGTTAACCATCCTTAATTATAGATTAATTAAACTTAATTAATTAATATCAAATTAAACTAATCATCATTAATTATTTAATTAAACATCCACATTATTAATTAATTAAATAATTAATATTTATCTTAATTACCTTAATAATTAATGAATCCAATCATTAATCTTTATTTATCTTTTAGATAAACATTTCTTATTTAAATTAAGCATTTAAAAACCAAATGTTTTTAAATTTACATTAAATTCAATTTAACATTTCTTTTAACTTTAAGACTCAAACTTATTTAAAATAAGATTTTAAACAATACAACTTAATCTTATATGTTTACAAGAACATATACTTTGTTAATAAGATTAAAAAGAATTTAAATTTCAATTCAAATTAGATTCAAACCAATTTAAAAATTACTTTAAAATTTAAAAATTGGAATATAACTTTCAAACTTATTTTAGATTCAACTCTTTAAAACTCTATCTACAATTTACAACTCTAATTCAAATGTAAGTCATTTGAAACAATTTAAATTTAAATCTTTAATTTAAAAACTGAAATCTAAATTTTAAATCCAGATTTAAAAACTCAGTTTGAATTCAATTTGAATTCCTAAATTAAAAACTTAACTTTTCAATTCAATATGCAAAACAACAATGCATTTATACTTGAGAGTTTAAAATTAAATTTAAATTTAAAAACATAAATGTTTTCAAATATCAAACAGTCAAATTTGAATTCATATTCAAATTCCAAACTTAAACCCAGTTTAAATCTTCACTTTCAAATTTAAACTTACCTTTTTATTTTTAAAATAGAAACAGTTTTCTGTTTATTTAAAAAACTTAAACTTTGAATTTTTTTTTTTGAAATTAAATAATTTCAGAAGAACAAAATTCAAACTTATTTAAATTTATATTCAAATTCAGGTTGTGGAAGCCTGAGTCCAAATTGAGTTTACAATTTAAACTTTCACTCTTAATTTAAAAACTGCAACCTATTTCTCTTCTTTTATATTTTTATATATTTTTAAACCAATTTGAATTTCTGTATTTAAATTTATTACAAAATAATAATTCAAACAATTTGAATTTATTTTCAAACTCAAATTAGATTCTAAGTTCAGGATTTCAGATTAAATTTAAACTTTATTTTTTAAAATTTCATAAAACAGAACTGCTCTGTTTGATAGAACTGTAACAATGTAACTCGAGCAACAAAAATTCTGCTTCGAGTCAGTTACCCTTCTCCTTCGAGTTATCTCCCACTTTCCTCGAGACAAACCCGAGGCAAAAACCCTGCAACACAGAACCTACCCCAAACCTGGAACAACCTATACCCCATACTTCCTAAAACCTGTCAACTCCAGATTCTCTCAACTCCGACCAACATCATCGACCAAACTCCAGCAGTAACTCCTTCAACACAACATCAATTCACACCCCAAGGATCTTTGAACTCGTTCAATCCTTGAGTTCATACTCGAGCAATTACAGCAACTTAGTGGAACTAGGGTTCATATCAGAAACCCTCCAAATTTCAACCCTAAACTAAAATTCAACCCAATTAAATAATTTCCCACAATCTTAGATAGATATACCACCTTCAGAAATAAATACAATCAAACAAATTCAATCATCCTCTGTGTTTATCAATATGTATAATATTGTAAATTGAAAGTTGTTTCCTTGTTTTACAGTATTATAACTAGTAATCTTTTTGATTTAAAATTCATGCATTCATTCATTATTTCAAATTTATTTAACCTATATAAAGTGTTTTAACTTTATTCTATCAAGAACCAAACATATTTCATTCAGATGTTAATTCATAACACAGCCAAATCAGAAGAAAATCATCAAATGGGTATACAGTCAATACCCTGATGAACAAACATGCACCACATTCAAATATAAATGCTCAACAGTTCATAAATCACAGGTAAACTATTCATAGCAATTTTATATAGGTTCATTTCTAATCTATAAGCATGCACAACCTTACTTAATTTTAAAATAAAAAGAGTTACTCACCTTATTTGCCAAAATGCAGAGCATGCACTGTCCAGATTGATCATGCAAAGCACATCAATTTGCAGAGAAATGCAGACCCCCTTTTCTTGCTTAAATGATGCATGCAGGCCTTCAATCTTGATGAAGATTAAAATGCAGGCTTGTTGAATGTTTTAAAGATGATGCTTGCTTTATGATTTCAGATGCAGTATTTCCAGGTTCTACATGCAGGCTCCTTGAATGCTATTAAAAGGCAGAGCTTTTATTTGGATGCATGCATGTCTTTGATTCATATTTGATGCAGGGATGCTAGAAATTGCATGCAGGTCTGAATGTATTTGGTTTCAGATCCAAATTGAAGATTCCATGAATGCAGAACTTATTCATGTTGATGCAGGCAGTAATTTGGGTTTGAGGAGTTACAGATTTGTTTGTAAATGCAGGTGGTAGTTTGGGATATGCAGACTTGTATTTGGAGGATGCAAATTGTACATGGATGTGAGCATGTAATTTGGTTTTCTTGATTAAGAAATGAGAAAATGAATGAGTATGAAGAACAAGAATGATATGAATGTATTTTCAGAAAATGAAATAAAAGAAAAAGAAAATAAATCATTGACACTTGTAAACATAGAGACACTTGTTAGCTTAAATCTTTAATACACAAACACATGTCTTTTTGAATTAAGTTAATGTTTAATTAGAGTTAATAAAGTATTAAGCTTTGTTAATTAAATCTTTATACACAATTATGAACATAAATAAGTTTCTAAAGAAACAAGCAAAGTATTATAAATAAAATAATATACAAATGATTCATTTGAAAAAGAAACCTTTTAAACAAATTTATAAAAGAGTTTGTAACATAATTTAGTATACAACTTGAATTAAAAATGAATTTGAAACTAATTAAAACATTTATCTCAAATTTAAAAACACATAGTTATTTAATTAAATATTTTTGAAAAGCTTAAATTAAAAATAAATCACCATTTCTATTTTCAAAACATATTAAAATTATACTATACTAATTTAACTAAACAAATTGTCTATTTAAAATATATACAAATACATATACATTATTAAATAGAAAACAATTTATTAACTCATTAAAAATAATTCCACAGATTAAAAATTTAAATAAAGAAGATTATTTAAATCAATATCAAATTTATTAACAAAAATTATCAATTCAATATAAATTTAAATCCAGATTATTAAATTTATATTGTCCAAAATTCCGGGTCGTTACAATCCTTCCCCCTTAAAAGAATTTCGTCCCCGAAATTTAAAACAAAGGCAATTTAATAATCTATTTACAAATTTTATTTTAAAACACAGCATATGTTAAACATATGCCAACAACCAAAGCAACCAATTCACACAATCAGAACAAATCTAATCATCCAAAAGAATTTCGGATAAAATTTCACGAGTTTCCCCGGTATATATATATATCGGGATACTCGCTCTATAGAATACAATCAATCAATACTACTAAGCTATAGAGCTCCTAAAAACAATTCTATACAGAATATCAGACTACAGACGAGTCTGACACAACAAACAAACCATCCTAAACTACTGGTTCTACAACCAGAAATATCAAACATGTACTCCCTCAGAGATACGCGAAACACCCTGAATCCCAGTTATCCAAACTGGCAATTCAACTCCAGAAAACCAAACACTGATCTTACCAATCACAGAAGAAACCAAAACACTACAGAGCGAGCTTCCCAAACTTACAGCTCCTTGGGTCAGAGAAAAAAACTTAACCAAAATCAAATCTCCAATTCCAGAATCCAAATTCCTCTGTCTCTTATCCATAAAATTCTTCGGACGATCCTATGCTACCAACATCACTCCTAATCAGCTCAACTCTTGCTGATTCCAAAAGAAACAGACTGAAGCAAAACAATCCAATGATCTCCTCAAGATCACTCAAAAACCAAGAACACAAACCCTGCTTCTCAACAACAGAAGACTGAACAAACTTCTCCTTATCCGAAAAACAAACAGAAGCATCTCCAAACTGCTTCCGCTGCACAACTCTGATCCGAAACAGAAGAAAATGCTGACGAAGAGCACAAGCACAGACTAGATAACCCAGCACAGAAATATGGTTCCACGGATCATAAAGAAAAACTCAGATGTTCCTTCCAAACCTGAGTTGCTTCACCAACTTCTATCTCAAGGAACCATCTATCTACTAACTGGACCACCAGTTCCAATCCTGGTAAGAAAACTCGATCTCCAGATGCAGACAAACTCTGACTTCCAGAAAACATCCAGACAATCTCCAACAAACACAAGAGAACATACTATCGCAAGTCACTTTTGCGATCAACTCAGCCTAAATCCATAGTAACTGCTCTTTCTTTACCAAACAGAAGAGCTTATGCTGGCTTAGCCAACTTACCAGAGAAACGGATCTACTCTACTGCTTCTGAATTCCACTTCAGAAAAACTATCTAGCCAGAAGACTCCTACCAACTCAGAACACTCAGCCAAACTCAGCCACATCACCGTGCTGACTCACTTTTTATTCTTGTTCCAAAGAAACATCTTCGGAAATATCCATAGTCACTGCATCTCATCACGCAGCTACTATTTCCTAAGATATCCAGATATCATCACTTGCTTGCTTCTGTCCAACCGACAGATCAAAACTCAACTCTGCACTTCAAAGATGAACTCCGAACCTTTACAGGTTACCTTCAGAGATCGATGAAGTCCTTATACCAAACAAAACTCACTCGAGACAGTATTAGGTCTACAGTCTCGACAAATACACTTCCAACCTCATCCATCAAACAACAACCAATGGTAGTCGTGTTACACACACTTCTACCTCATCTACCTTTATAACTTACATTGGAAAAACCCGAACAGGTAATCCAACAAATAGGTAGAACCAATAAATATATATATATACATATAAAATTACAAATACGCTCTCTCAAGATAGACACCATTCCAGAGCCTAGGTATTCACTCAACCTAACGCTCCCTAAAGAAAAACAAATTTCAGAGCCTAGGTATTCACTCAACCTACAGCTCTGATACCAAGATGTCACGACCCGACTTTCCACTCCCGGAAAATCGCATCATGAATAAAGAAAGAAAGGGATAGAAAAGAGAAAAGAAAGAAGAGAAGAAGAAACAACACACGAATCTCAACAGCGGAAACGAATAAATTATATTAATAACATAAGTATTACATAGTATACATCAAATATCAGAGTACACAGACATATACAACACATACTAGACAGTTATAAACACCTGTCTAGTTATTACAACTCAATACAAACAGAACACTCAGAGATACAAAACACAGCGGAATTATATAACTATACGCAGAAGCCTCCTGCTCCATATGCTCCTCCACAAATCGTCAAAGCCAATCCTGAATCCTAACCTGAATTCCCTTGGCTACTCGTAAAAATTTGAGTACCCAAGAGTTAAAGAAAAACAGAAATAACTCCGGGTCAGACATGGGTCTGGTGTGAGTAACAGGTTAAAGTTGTTTAACTTTGAAAAACCTTTGAAAGAAAAGGTATCACGTAAGACTTCCCACACATAAACATGGAAAAGTTTTTACCTTACGCTAACCAAAACATTTGATAGGAAATCCGGTGATATTATAATAGTGTCTAGGGTTTTCAAATAAAATACAGAAATAGCTGAAATGCTTACATCTCACATTCCAACATAGTTGGGCACAACTAATACGTACGGCACTTATTGGATTTTGGATTCCATACAATGGCAGGGCTACTGGGGTACCGCCCGTCACAGTACGTGGCCTAGATCACCGTACCGAGGAGCCACCCTAACTCCCCTGCAACACAAAGCCGGACCCGTTCCTTACTGAACAGTTCCAAATAAGACAACCCCGACGGTTGTCATGATCAACCGTCCCACACAGCCGAAATATAAAGGGACCTCTAGACAGGGGTAAATCTTACTCTCAAGTGGGGGCTACCCACGAAGCTTTGCTGCACCTCCCCTGTTTTAGCCATTCCTGGTTGATGAGGCTTGAGGTTACGATTACCTTTATAGAACACAACACTTAGAATGCTCATCGTCCACCTGACGATGTTCTGAAAGCATTCAATCCATACAAGTTCGTTCCGGGTTCGAACGAAACCGAAGGCATTATCTCGTTACACTCGTATTGGAATCACCCTCAGAGTTAACGACAATAACCCTTGCACTCTGATTCACCATCTCGAATCTATAAGATCTATTCCGTCAAACTCATTACGGAATCACCCACAGAGTTATACTGACGTATAGCCCTTACACCTCGAGTCTTCACTTGCTCCACTTAGATTAACGACCTAACGTTATTTGGAATCGATGTGGTTTTCGGATGTCCAAATATGGAAACCCGATCCCGGTCTCATCGAAATCCAAAGCGTGTCTTTTAGGTCCAAGTTGTTTTAAGTTTAAAACAATTCAATTCATTATCTAAATATATACAGATAGATAATTCACAACACCATAGATAATCAACATTATCATTATCAACAGATAATTCATACCATAATCAAATAATCTATATTATCATCCAGAAGCAACCAATGCATCCATATCACATACACTTTTCATCTCACCACTGAGATTTACAAACCATACCAATCAACCAATACCAATCATCAAACATAAGCAATTGATCAAATGATCACACCTTCTATAATTAATTTAAAATGAATTAAATTAATTACTCAATCTCTAATTAATTTAAAATGAATTAAATTAATCATCAAAATCCTGCTTAACTTAACCATCAATTGATTTCAAATCAATTATAAATCATCATCTCAATATTCAATTAATATTAATTTACTATCTGTAATTACAATAAGTAATTAGCATTTAATATTAATCACCCAAGTTAATTATATTAAACCCTATATATATTAATCACCCTTGATAAATAACCATTCTGTAATTAACTTCATTAATTACTCAACCCGATAATTAATTATTATTAATTAATTATCTAAATTAATCCCCTTGATTAATTTCAAAGTAATTTAAATCCAAATTACTTCTATATCAAATATCTTTAATTACATCCTGTAATTATTAATTAATTACTTCCTTAAGTAATTACAAATTTATAAATTACATAAGTAATTATCAACCAATCCACAAATGTTTAAATTAATTAAACTTAATTAATTAATCTAAACAAATCACATAATCCTTAATTAATTACATTAAGTAATTAATTCACTAATTACTTTCATAAGTAATTAAAACTTAAACAATTGATTATTAATTAATTAATCTAATTAATTACCAAAAATTAATCACATTAATTAATTGTTAATGACTTCATTAACATTTCTTAATTACTTAATTAAGGATTACTTAAATTAATCATCATTAGTTATTAAGTAATTAATATTTAATTACTATTTAATTAATCTCTAATTATTAATTAACTAAGTGTTAATTAAAAACTTAATTACCATTAATCACTTGATTAAATAAATCTTAATCATAAATTAAAATTTAGTTAACCATCCTTAATTATAGATTAATTAAACTTAATTAATTAATATCAAATTAAACTAATCATCATTAATTATTTAATTAAACATCCACATTATTAATTAATTAAATAATTAATATTTATCTTAATTACCTTAATAATTAATGAATCCAATCATTAATCTTTATTTATCTTTTAGATAAACATTTCTTATTTAAATTAAGCATTTAAAAACCAAATGTTTTTAAATTTACATTAAATTCAATTTAACATTTCTTTTAACTTTAAGACTCAAACTTATTTAAAATAAGATTTTAAACAATACAACTTAATCTTATATGTTTACAAGAACATATACTTTGTTAATAAGATTAAAAAGAATTTAAATTTCAATTCAAATTAGATTCAAACCAATTTAAAAATTACTTTAAAATTTAAAAATTGGAATATAACTTTCAAACTTATTTTAGATTCAACTCTTTAAAACTCTATCTACAATTTACAACTCTAATTCAAATGTAAGTCATTTGAAACAATTTAAATTTAAATCTTTAATTTAAAAACTGAAATCTAAATTTTAAATCCAGATTTAAAAACTCAGTTTGAATTCAATTTGAATTCCTAAATTAAAAACTTAACTTTTCAATTCAATATGCAAAACAACAATGCATTTATACTTGAGAGTTTAAAATTAAATTTAAATTTAAAAACATAAATGTTTTCAAATATCAAACAGTCAAATTTGAATTCATATTCAAATTCCAAACTTAAACCCAGTTTAAATCTTCACTTTCAAATTTAAACTTACCTTTTTATTTTTAAAATAGAAACAGTTTTCTGTTTATTTAAAAAACTTAAACTTTGAATTTTTTTTTTTGAAATTAAATAATTTCAGAAGAACAAAATTCAAACTTATTTAAATTTATATTCAAATTCAGGTTGTGGAAGCCTGAGTCCAAATTGAGTTTACAATTTAAACTTTCACTCTTAATTTAAAAACTGCAACCTATTTCTGTTCTTTTATATTTTTATATATTTTTAAACCAATTTGAATTTCTGTATTTAAATTTATTACAAAATAATAATTCAAACAATTTGAATTTATTTTCAAACTCAAATTAGATTCTAAGTTCAGGATTTCAGATTAAATTTAAACTTTATTTTTTAAAATTTCATAAAACAGAACTGCTCTGTTTGATAGAACTGTAACAATGTAACTCGAGCAACAAAAATTCTGCTTCGAGTCAGTTACCCTTCTCCTTCGAGTTATCTCCCACTTTCCTCGAGACAAACCCGAGGCAAAAACCCTGCAACACAGAACCTACCCCAAACCTGGAACAACCTATACCCCATACTTCCTAAAACCTGTCAACTCCAGATTCTCTCAACTCCGACCAACATCATCGACCAAACTCCAGCAGTAACTCCTTCAACACAACATCAATTCACACCCCAAGGATCTTTGAACTCGTTCAATCCTTGAGTTCATACTCGAGCAATTACAGCAACTTAGTGGAACTAGGGTTCATATCAGAAACCCTCCAAATTTCAACCCTAAACTAAAATTCAACCCAATTAAATAATTTCCCACAATCTTAGATAGATATACCACCTTCAGAAATAAATACAATCAAACAAATTCAATCATCCTCTGTGTTTATCAATATGTATAATATTGTAAATTGAAAGTTGTTTCCTTGTTTTACAGTATTATAACTAGTAATCTTTTTGATTTAAAATTCATGCATTCATTCATTATTTCAAATTTATTTAACCTATATAAAGTGTTTTAACTTTATTCTATCAAGAACCAAACATATTTCATTCAGATGTTAATTCATAACACAGCCAAATCAGAAGAAAATCATCAAATGGGTATACAGTCAATACCCTGATGAACAAACATGCACCACATTCAAATATAAATGCTCAACAGTTCATAAATCACAGGTAAACTATTCATAGCAATTTTATATAGGTTCATTTCTAATCTATAAGCATGCACAACCTTACTTAATTTTAAAATAAAAAGAGTTACTCACCTTATTTGCCAAAATGCAGAGCATGCACTGTCCAGATTGATCATGCAAAGCACATCAATTTGCAGAGAAATGCAGACCCCCTTTTCTTGCTTAAATGATGCATGCAGGCCTTCAATCTTGATGAAGATTAAAATGCAGGCTTGTTGAATGTTTTAAAGATGATGCTTGCTTTATGATTTCAGATGCAGTATTTCCAGGTTCTACATGCAGGCTCCTTGAATGCTATTAAAAGGCAGAGCTTTTATTTGGATGCATGCATGTCTTTGATTCATATTTGATGCAGGGATGCTAGAAATTGCATGCAGGTCTGAATGTATTTGGTTTCAGATCCAAATTGAAGATTCCATGAATGCAGAACTTATTCATGTTGATGCAGGCAGTAATTTGGGTTTGAGGAGTTACAGATTTGTTTGTAAATGCAGGTGGTAGTTTGGGATATGCAGACTTGTATTTGGAGGATGCAAATTGTACATGGATGTGAGCATGTAATTTGGTTTTCTTGATTAAGAAATGAGAAAATGAATGAGTATGAAGAACAAGAATGATATGAATGTATTTTCAGAAAATGAAATAAAAGAAAAAGAAAATAAATCATTGACACTTGTAAACATAGAGACACTTGTTAGCTTAAATCTTTAATACACAAACACATGTCTTTTTGAATTAAGTTAATGTTTAATTAGAGTTAATAAAGTATTAAGCTTTGTTAATTAAATCTTTATACACAATTATGAACATAAATAAGTTTCTAAAGAAACAAGCAAAGTATTATAAATAAAATAATATACAAATGATTCATTTGAAAAAGAAACCTTTTAAACAAATTTATAAAAGAGTTTGTAACATAATTTAGTATACAACTTGAATTAAAAATGAATTTGAAACTAATTAAAACATTTATCTCAAATTTAAAAACACATAGTTATTTAATTAAATATTTTTGAAAAGCTTAAATTAAAAATAAATCACCATTTCTATTTTCAAAACATATTAAAATTATACTATACTAATTTAACTAAACAAATTGTCTATTTAAAATATATACAAATACATATACATTATTAAATAGAAAACAATTTATTAACTCATTAAAAATAATTCCACAGATTAAAAATTTAAATAAAGAAGATTATTTAAATCAATATCAAATTTATTAACAAAAATTATCAATTCAATATAAATTTAAATCCAGATTATTAAATTTATATTGTCCAAAATTCCGGGTCGTTACAATCCTTCCCCCTTAAAAGAATTTCGTCCCCGAAATTTAAAACAAAGGCAATTTAATAATCTATTTACAAATTTTATTTTAAAACACAGCATATGTTAAACATATGCCAACAACCAAAGCAACCAATTCACACAATCAGAACAAATCTAATCATCCAAAAGAATTTCGGATAAAATTTCACGAGTTTCCCCGGTATATATATATATCGGGATACTCGCTCTATAGAATACAATCAATCAATACTACTAAGCTATAGAGCTCCTAAAAACAATTCTATACAGAATATCAGACTACAGACGAGTCTGACACAACAAACAAACCATCCTAAACTACTGGTTCTACAACCAGAAATATCAAACATGTACTCCCTCAGAGATACGCGAAACACCCTGAATCCCAGTTATCCAAACTGGCAATTCAACTCCAGAAAACCAAACACTGATCTTACCAATCACAGAAGAAACCAAAACACTACAGAGCGAGCTTCCCAAACTTACAGCTCCTTGGGTCAGAGAAAAAAACTTAACCAAAATCAAATCTCCAATTCCAGAATCCAAATTCCTCTGTCTCTTATCCATAAAATTCTTCGGACGATCCTATGCTACCAACATCACTCCTAATCAGCTCAACTCTTGCTGATTCCAAAAGAAACAGACTGAAGCAAAACAATCCAATGATCTCCTCAAGATCACTCAAAAACCAAGAACACAAACCCTGCTTCTCAACAACAGAAGACTGAACAAACTTCTCCTTATCCGAAAAACAAACAGAAGCATCTCCAAACTGCTTCCGCTGCACAACTCTGATCCGAAACAGAAGAAAATGCTGACGAAGAGCACAAGCACAGACTAGATAACCCAGCACAGAAATATGGTTCCACAGATCATAAAGAAAAACTCAGATGTTCCTTCCAAACCTGAGTTGCTTCACCAACTTCTATCTCAAGGAACCATCTATCTACTAACTGGACCACCAGTTCCAATCCTGGTAAGAAAACTCGATCTCCAGATGCAGACAAACTCTGACTTCCAGAAAACATCCAGACAATCTCCAACAAACACAAGAGAACATACTATCGCAAGTCACTTTTGCGATCAACTCAGCCTAAATCCATAGTAACTGCTCTTTCTTTACCAAACAGAAGAGCTTATGCTGGCTTAGCCAACTTACCAGAGAAACGGATCTACTCTACTGCTTCTGAATTCCACTTCAGAAAAACTATCTAGCCAGAAGACTCCTACCAACTCAGAACACTCAGCCAAACTCAGCCACATCACCGTGCTGACTCACTTTTTATTCTTGTTCCAAAGAAACATCTTCGGAAATATCCATAGTCACTGCATCTCATCACGCAGCTACTATTTCCTAAGATATCCAGATATCATCACTTGCTTGCTTCTGTCCAACCGACAGATCAAAACTCAACTCTGCACTTCAAAGATGAACTCCGAACCTTTACAGGTTACCTTCAGAGATCGATGAAGTCCTTATACCAAACAAAACTCACTCGAGACAGTATTAGGTCTACAGTCTCGACAAATACACTTCCAACCTCATCCATCAAACAACAACCAATGGTAGTCGTGTTACACACACTTCTACCTCATCTACCTTTATAACTTACATTGGAAAAACCCGAACAGGTAATCCAACAAATAGGTAGAACCAATAAATATATATATATACATATAAAATTACAAATACGCTCTCTCAAGATAGACACCATTCCAGAGCCTAGGTATTCACTCAACCTAAATCAATATCAAATTTATTAACAAAAATTATCAATTCAATATAAATTTAAATCCAGATTATTAAATTTATATTGTCCAAAATTCCGGGTCGTTACAAAATTCATTGGATCGAAGATAATAGTAAGTGGGTTTTGATGAAAAAGGGTAATTCTTTTGAAAAAAATAGTAGTGAATATGTAGCTCATGATTTTTCTAAGATGAAAAAATATTAGTGGAAAAATTCATTTTAGTGGTGGACAGTAGAAAGTGGTAAATTGGGTAATAGAATGGAGAAAGAATGCTAGATCCCAAAAACAAAAGTCGTATGTGAATGCACTACAATGGTTCAATAAGAGGACGGTTAATTGAGAGGAAAAGGTGTATAAGAAGAGTAACTTAAATAAGAGCAGTTTAGGAAAAAGAAAGTTTAATAGTGGTAACATTATGAAATATAAATATAAGTTATATTAAGAATTTATGTAAAATAATGCTAGTAATTAAAAATAACGTTTGAAGAACATATTAAAACAAATTAATGTTAGTAATTTAATTAGAAGCAACATAGGAAATTAAAGACAAAATAAAGAAAATGGATATTTTCCATTGTTGTGCAAGTAGATTGCATGCTTTTTTTAAAAGTTCCATCTACATGATATTAAAGACTTCACCATGGATTGGAGGCAAAGACAGAATAAGTAATAAAAAAATAATAGGATGGAAGTGCTCTTGTCTACTCCAGCTTTTATTGTCTAAAATTGTAAAAGATGTTTTGGAAACATTTTAAAGTGTAATTTTTTTAAGGAATGGTTTGGTATAAGAATTGAGTTTTAAAAAAGCAAAACAGAATAAATTGTATGAGTAAAAATCCCAATTTTAAGAAGTAGAAATCCTTGTTGTCAGAAGAGGCTTTAAAAGGAAAGGTTGTGTGACGCCCCACCACTATACCCACGCTAGCCAAGAACATTACGGTGAATGCTGTCGACTAGCACGGAGAATAAGTCTGTTGAGGAGCGACCATCCATGTAATTTCTTTGCGCGAGCACCGATATGTCAGATAATATAACAGGCATTCTATTTCAAGAGGAAATCCGACATACCGACACAAACTCAAAGCTATTACACGGTGGCTATATAAATCCTTCGGAAAACAAATATAGAAATAAGCATAACCCAAATCAGTCACAGACAATTCATATCACAAAGGCAGAATAAGATATGAATATTACACTAGAAAGTGTACATCAGAGTAGTGGTCTAAAAAGATCCACAATATCACAAAAGAATAGTTACACGAACTACACAAAAGAATAAGTATATATTAAGGAGTCTATATCTCAAATGTATACCACAAAATAACTACTAATCCAAGTAGTTAACCCAAAAGTCAAGGAATTAATCCCGGATGAGAAGTCAAGCAGAAGCACCTGTAACATCTCGGTCTTACCCGAGTATTATTTAATAAGAAAATAATAAACGGATCAGTCTAACTATAAATATTAGATGAAACGATATAGAATAAGAGATACGACTAAACACATAATAATCACAATGCCAAGCTGTGATATATATATATATATATATATATATACTTAGTTGATAATCATCAAGAGATTAATCAATGTCACCAAATCTACACAAGAATCAAGGAAACGTCATACTCCTTATTTTGTTCACCATACCATAAATATTGACGATAATATCAATGTCAATCACAAAAGTCAATGACACACAAATTCCAGAAGACTACACAAGAAATCCAGAAATCACTAAAGTCAATGACACACAAATTCACCAATGCACAAATATTGATAAAACTTATCAATGGAAATCACGAAAATTGGTGAAACACAAATTCTAGGAATCTATACAAGAAATCCAGAAATCACAAAGGGGGGAGGCCTATAACAAACGGGAACATAAAGCCCACCAACACGTGTATCACAAACGGAATGCTAATTCCATGGTTGCTAGCCATCACAAATTGAGCCGAAGCTCCACAAACGGCCCGAAGACCATGGGTTGCTACCCCATCACAAATTGAGTCGAAACTCCACAAAACGGGGTTTAGTCTCCCTCGCAGACAAAGAGACATCGCACATTGCTAGTCTAAATCACAAAGATGATCGTCATGATCAGCGAGAAGTGTCAATTACACTAAGCTAGTAAATATATGAGTTTAGCTTCATGTCCCATAACCACTTGCTTAACTTAAATATTTACGAACAAACTGTAAATCTCCACTAGAAAATTGTCACAAGAGGTTTAATCGAACAAGTCCAAGAATTAACCGACAAAGTAAACGCAAGCGTTTCATACCACTTGTTTTACTAAGCCGTTTAATTAGATTTCTCATACGAGTGAGGTAAAGGTTTGTATATACTAATAGATTGGAAAACGGTTTTATAAACGAATTTGGTATTAAAATAGTATTGAAATCGTTTGAGGAAAGAGTTTTGATATTTACTAATAGTATAGAAAATCTTTATATTTTTAAAGTGACAAATCACGAAGAAGATTGTAAGAACAATCAATCACAAAAATTCACATACGAAGACGTGAATAAAATCCAATGAAATCGATAAAGGATCCATCGAAATGGATATTCAAAAATCCCTAAAAAGAGTCATCAAAGTCATAATAGATGATAACAACAAATAGGATTATCACGAATCGATTTAAATTGGAATTTCAATCCAAAAAGGCAAATTGGACTCAAACAGCAGGTTCAGTCGACTGAACAGAGTTTTCAGTCGACTGACCCTGTACCTGGAAATTTTCCAGGTTCAGGAAACTTTCTGTTTCCAGTTTCAGTCGACTGTGCAGAGTTTTTCAGTCGACTGAATCATGCCTGGAAACTCTCGGGTTTCAGGTTCAGTCGACTGAACAGAGTTTTCAGTCGACTGAATCATGCCTGGGCTGTTTTTCAGCCTTATTCAAATGAAGAGCAAACTCTTTCAAAATGCAACCGGACGAACATTGGCTCTAAGGGTTTATGCCAATCGGCAACCCGGCCCTATATGCTCCTCGATGCATCACCAAAAGCATGATCAAACATCCATAAAAGGATTTCACACAAATTTGACTTAAAAACCCAAAAATTGGAGTATTCACAAAACCAATCCAAATCAAGAGCAAATGCACATGAAGAAGTGTTAGGAATTCATACCCAACAACCAAAGATAATTATAGTCATAGATGTAAGATAAAAATCTCACCTTTTCTCAAAATCAAACAAGAAGAAGCTTGAAAGCAAATGGAGAATCAACCTCTCTTCAACACAACCCAAATGAGCTTGAATCTATGCTAAAAACAAGAACATTCCCAAAATTAGGTTTAGGAATTTCTGAAATTGGTAAGAGAACAAGTTGGAGAAGAAGAAGAGAAGCTTACCAATGGGTTCTTCTTGAGTTTGGAGCTAGGAATTTGATTTGCAAGAGAAACTAGGGTTTTGGAGTTTTAATTTCCAATCTCTCCCACCATTAATATTCTAAAAACTGAAATGAGAAGAGAATGAGGGTGAGCGGGGAAGAGTGGCTCAGATTTGAGCATAAGTTAACATAGGGCTGAGCCCAAACCAAACCCAAAGTGAAAAGTAGCAAAAATCAACTTTCTCCAAACATATCGAAGCTTATACTCAAAAAGGTCGCAAACGGCATTTTAAACTCAATGGGAGTGGTCCCGAGCCCTAATTCGACCGTATGCAAAAAGTAGCTTTTCGGACTAAAATCCGACTAACGATAAAATATTTAAATATAAAATCAACAAATATGCGGGTTGTTACAGACTCCCCTCCTTAAAGAAATTGCGTCCTCGCAATATTACAAGAAGAAGATATATAGTAACAACCATAAAAGCATATTCAACACAAAAGAAGTTTGAAATAAGAAGTTCACCTCAAAGAGCACGAGAAAGTAAGTCCGGATGTGTACGCTCGATGTACTCTCTAGATTCCCAAGAACAATCCTTAAGATTTGAAGACCATTGAACTTTAACAAGCAGAACATCTTTATTTCGAAGTCGTTTGACTTCCGAAGCAATGATACGAATAGGATGTTGCTCATAAGTTAAATTAGGCGAAACTTCAATCTCTTCCACAACACCGGGCTCAAGAATAGAATCGGAATCTCGAAGACATTTCCGAAGTTGAGAAACGTGAAACACGTCATGCATAGCAGAAAACTGAGCCGGTAATAAAAGGCGATAAGCCATGGAACCAATACGTTCGGTGATAGGAAATGGCCCAATATATCGAGGCGCAAGTTTTCCCGATCGACTGAAACGTACAACACCTTTCATAGGTGAAACACGAATGAACACAAGATCTCCCACAGAAAATTCTAACTTCCTTCTCCGGTTATCGGCATAGGATTTTTGTCTACTCTAGGCTTCTTTCATCCTATGACGAATAAGATCAATCTTTTCTGTGGAATCACGAATAAAATCTGGACCTAAAACCAGCTTCTCACCGGCCTCAAGCCAACAAGAAGGAGATCGGCATGGCCTTCCATAGAGTGCCTCAAAAGGTGCCATACCAATACTAGATTGGAAGCTATTATTATAGGAAAATTCAACAAGTGAAATATGATCTTCCCAACTTCCACCAAAATCAAGAACACAAACACGAAGAAGATCTTCAAGAGTTTGATTCACACGCTCGGTTTGTCCATCGGACTGGGGATGATAAGCGGTGCTAAAATTAAGCTTCGTTCCCAAAGCTTTTTGAAGACTCTTCCAAAATCCACTAGTAAACAATGGATCACGATCACTAACAATAGAAGTTGGAACACCATGCAATTTAACAATTTCATTGATAAACATTTTGGCCAAAAGAGGAACGGTTCGATTAGACCGAACGGGAATAAAATGGGCAGATCTTGTAAGCCTATCAACAATCACCCATAAGCTATCATAACCCGATCGAGAACGGGGAAGGCCATCTATAAAATCAATGGAAACTTGATCCCACTTTCAAACTGGAATTTCTAAAGGTTGCAATAACGCTCCGGGCCTTTGATGTTCGGCCTTAACGAGTTGGCAAGTCATGCAACGTTTAACGAAGTTAGCGATGTCAAGTTTCATTCCCTCCCAATAATAAAGTCGCTTCATATCCGCGTACATTTTACTACTACCGGGATGAATGGTAAATTTAGAGTGATGAGAATCTTCTAAAATATATTTACGAATATGCCTAACATTTGGCACAATAAGCCTACCAAATTTTCGAATGCCGCCACGAGAATCGATATTAAAGTCTTTCAAACCTTCAATATCAATTTTATCCTTAATATTTTGGCCAAGAAGAACCAATTCAGTATCTAGCCTTTGAGCTTCAAGAATGCGGTCTAAAAGAGATGGATGAGCCTCAAGGCTACATAAAACAAATGATGAGCATAAATCGAAAACACGGTCTCGAATTTCGCAAGTGGATAAAATCTCGAGATCGTTCCATTCGGATATCATCATAGAAACAACAGCTTGTTGTTTACGGCTAAGAGCATCGGCGACAAGATTACCCTTACCGGGAGTATAAAGAATATCAAGATCATATGGTGCGAGAAATTCGAGCCAACGCTGTTGACGCAAATTAAGTTCCTTTTGAGAGAATAAATATTTCAAAGACTTATGATCTGTGTAAAGAACAAATTTCTCTCCTAAGAGATAGTGACGCCAAATCCGAAAAGCAAAAACAATAGCCGCGAGCTCTAAATCATGAGTGGCATATCTAGTCTCAGCAGGCTTTAATTGCCTAGAAGCATAAGCAATAACGCGTTCCTTTTGCATAAGAACGGCACCCAAACCAATGCGACTAGCATCGGTATAAACAACGAAATCTTGATTCCCATCGGGAATAACAAGAATAGGAGCATCAGAAAGAAGTTCTTTTAATTTCTGAAAAGAAGCTTCACATTTGTCCGACCAAATGTATTTAACACCTTTCTTCGTCAAGCTAGTGAGAGGCACGGAAATCTTAGAAAAGTCTTTGATAAAACGACGGTAATAGCCCGCCAATCCGAGAAAACTACGAATCTCTGTCACACTCTCCGGTCTCTTCCAATCTTGAATCGCTTCAATCTTTGAAGGATCCACGGAAATTCCGGATTCAGAAATAATGTGACCGAGAAACTTCACACGAGATTGCCAAAAGTGGCACTTAGAAAACTTTGCCTTTAATTGATTACTCCTAAGAGTTTCCAACACAATCCGAAGATGTTTTTCATGCTCCTCCTCGGTTTTAGAATAAACAAGAATATCATCGATAAAGATGAGAACAAACCAGTCGAGAAAGTCTTCAAAAACTCGATTCATTAAGTCAACGAAATAAGCCGGGGCATTAGTTAACCCAAATGGCATAACAAGCCATTCATAAGATCCATACCGAGTACGGAACGATGTCAAAGGAATGCTATCCTCTGCCATACGAAGCTGATGAAAACCGGTAGCCAAGTCCAATTGTGAAAAGACTCTAGCACCACTAAGTTGATCGAATAGATCATCAATCCGAGGTAAAGGATATTTATTTTTGATAGTAAGATCATTAAGCTTGCAGTAGTCAACGCAAAGCCTAAGTGTACCATCAGATTTCTTCACAAAAATAGCTGAAGCTCCCCAAGGCGAGGAACTAGAGCGAATAAATTGCTTCGTTTCCAATTCAGATAATTGTTTACGCATCTCCTCGTTTTCTTTATTGGACATACGATAAGGAGGACGAGTGATAGGTTGAGCTCCCGGAATAAGATTAATTCTGAACTCAATTGCTCGCTTAGGTGGTAATCCAAAAACGGGCTCGAATATGTCGGAAAATTCACAAACGACGTGAATAAGAGAAATAATATCACCCTCATCATCATCATCGTCATCACGAGGATTTAAAGAATATAAAGATGCAACCAAAGCAGAATCTAAATCTTTAAGAATAACAGAACCCTGATTAACAGATTGAGGATGTCGAAGATGAATAGTCCGCTCAGGACATAGGATATGAGCTTCATAATGGTTAAGCCAATCCATTCCCAAAATCATTCCAAAGCCTAAATAACGCATGACATGCAAATCGGCTCGGAAAGAAAAATCACACAAAATAATCTCGACATCTTTACACAATAAACTGATTGTTGCGGATCCACCAACCGGATTCGCAATTCTCAAAGAAGTCATTAAACACAAAACATCCAAAGAAAAAGTATCAACAAGTTCTTTTGATATAAAAGAATGGGACGCACCCGTATCAAAAAGAACTCGAATAGGATGATCACGAAAAAAAATAATTCCATCTAGAATAGAATGAGAAATACCTTGGCCACGAGATGTGTTGCCAGGGGCTTGAGCAACATTTAACTTTCCCTCCTTCTTGCCCTGAAGCTTGGGGCATGAAGATATAGCATGACCGGGAACTTTGCAGTAGCGACAAGAAAGAGACTTTGGGCACTTGTTCGCATAATGGTCCTTCGAATCACAATTATAGCATTCCCCACGACCAAAGGAAGAAGTCTTTGCCATGGAGGTTGCTTGCTACCCTTTCTTATTGGGATAAGGGCCTTTGAATTTGCTTGGCCTCTTCATGTTGTTGAAGTTTGGTTTGGAACCCACCACTTCAACATCATTCTCTCTATCCGCCTCTTCAAGACGAAGAGCGATATCAACGAGTTGGTCGAAAGAAACTTCTAACTTTAGAAGTAATGGCTTCTTGAGACTTTTGTTTAAGCCATAGACGAATCTCTGATTCTTCTTAAGAGGGGTATTGATGTATTCAACCCCATATTTGGAAAGCGACTCGAAGGAGGCGACGTAATCAGTCACGGAGGACTCACCTTGGACAAGGTCTATAAATCGCCGAGCCAATGTCACTTTTTCAGCTTCCGGTACGAATTTTAACTCGAAGCGTTCTCGGAATTTCTCCCAGGTGAGATCCGCTTCATTAATCTCAGAAATAAGAAGCTCGTACCAATCCAATGCTCATTCTCGGAGCATACTAGAGGCCACCTGAACTCGGTGAAGGTCAATAAGATTCATGCGCGAAAAGATGCGATCGCATGTTCTTAGCCAAGCCTGTACTTCAATAACAGTTTCGGAACCTTTGAATGACTCCCCACCCAAATTGGTGTAATCGCTACATAAGCGTGCAAATCCCGACTTTGGGTGAGTAGGTTCCGGGTTAGCTCCAGCTGCTTGAGCATTTGTTACCAAATCAAGAAGCTGTTGAGCAGTCATAAAAACTCCATCCTGGGGCGGAGTGCTAGATGGCACGGCTCTGGGGCGGCCTGGTCTAGACATTTCTCTTCCTTTAGAAAGAAAGAAGAAGAAGAAAAGGTAATTCACCAAATGAATATCAAGCAATCTTGATAGATAAAACAAGGAATCATAAAAGAATGTAGGATAGAACGGTACGAAGACCCGAATAAAATCCTAAAGCACGACTCCTAAGATGAACTTAGGACGATGATCCTTGTTATAATATTCCATATTACTCCGAAGTTTGGCTCTGATACCAAGCTGTGACGCCCAACCTCTATACCCACGCTAGCCAAGAACATTACGGTGAATGCTGTCGACTAGCACGGAGAATAAGGCTGTTGAGGAGCGACCATCCATGTAATTTCTTTGCGCGAGCACCGATATGTCAGATAATATAACATGCATTCTATTTCAAGAGGAAATCCGACATACCGACACAAACTCAAAGCTACTACACGGTGGCTATATAAATCCTTCGAAAAACAAATATAGAAATAAGCACAACCCAAATCAGTCACAGACAGTTCATATCACAAAGCGGAATAAGATATGAATATTACACTAGAAAGTGTACATCAGAGTAGTGGTCTAAAAAGATCCACAATATCACAAAAGAATAGTTACACGAACTACACAAAAGAATAAGTATACATTAAGGAGTCTATATCTCAAATGTATACCACAAAATAACTACTAATCTAAGTAGTTAACCCAAAAGTCAAGGAATTAATCCCGGATGAGAAGTCAAGCAGAAGCACTTGTAACATCTCGGTATGACCCGAGTATTATTTAATAAGAAAATAATAAACGGATCAGTCTAACTATAAATATCAGATGAAACGATATAGAATAAGAGATACGACTAAACACATAATAATCACAATGCCAAGCTGTGATATATATATATATATATATATATATATATATACTTAGTTGATAATCATCAAGAGATTAATCAATGTCACCAAATCTACACAAGAATCAAGGAAACGTCATACTCCTTATTTCGTTCACCATACCATAAATATTGACGATAATATCAATGTCAATCACAAAAGTCAATGACACACAAATTCCATAAGACTACACAAGAAATCCAGAAATCACTAAAGTCAATGACATACAAATTCACCAATGCACAAATATTGATAAAACTTATCAATGGAAATCACGAAAATTGGTGAAACACAAATTCTAGGAATCTACACAAGAAATCCAGAAATCACAAAGGGGGGAGGCCTATCACAAACGGGAGCATAAAGCCCACCAACACGTGTATCACAAACGGAATGCTAATTCCATGGTTGCTAACCATCACAAATTGAGCCGAAGCTCCACAAATGGCCCGAAGACCATGGGTTGCTACCCCATCACAAATTGAGTCGAAACTCCACAAAACGGGGTTTAGTCTCCCTCGCAGACAAAGAGACATCGCACATTGCTAGTCTAAATCACAAAGATGATCGTCATGATCAGCGAGAAGTGTCAATTACACTAAGCTAGTAAATATATGAGTTTAGCTTCATGTCCCATAACCACTTGCTTAACTTAAATATTTATGAACAAACTGTAAATCTCCACTAGAAAATTGTCACAAGAGGTTCAATCGAACAAGTCCAAGAATTAACCGACAAAGTAAACGCAAGCGTTTCATACCACTTGTTTTACTAAGCCGTTTAATTAGATTTCTCATACGAGTGAGGTAAAGGTTTGTATATACTAATAGATTGGAAAACGGTTTTATAAACGAATTTGGTATTAAAATAGTATTGAAATCGTTTGAGGAAAGAGTTTTGATATTTACTACTAGTATAGAAAACCTTTATATTTTTAAAGTGACAAATCACGAAGAAGATTGTAAGAACAATCAATCACAAAAATTCACATACGAAGACGTGAATAAAATCCAATGAAATCGATAAAGGATCCATCGAAATGGATATTCAAAAATCCCTAAAAGAGTCATCAAAGTCATAATAGATGATAACAACAAATAGGATTATCACGAATCGATTTAAATTGGAATTTCAATCCAAAAAGGCAAATTGGACTCAAACAGCAGGTTCAGTCGACTGAACAGAGTTTTCAGTCGACTGACCCTGTACCTGGAAATTTTCCACGTTCAGGAAACTTTCTGTTTCCAGATTCAGTCGACTGTGCAGAGTTTTTCAGTCGACTGAATCATGCCTGGAAACTCTCGGGTTTCAGGTTCATTCGACTGAACAGAGTTTTCAGTCGACTGAATCATGCCTGGGCTGTTTTTCAGCCTTATTCAAATGAAGAGCAAACTCTTCCAAAATGCAACCGGACGAACATTGGCTCTAAGGGTTTATGCCAATCGGCAACCCGGCCCTATATGCTCCTCGATGCATCACCAAAAGCATGATCAAACATCCATAAAAGGATTTCACACAAATTTGACTTAAAAACCCAAAAATTGGAGTATTCACAAAACCAATCCAAATCAAGAGCAAATGCACATGAAGAAGTGTTAGTAATTCATACCCAACAACCAAAGATAATTATAGTCATAGATGTGAGATAAAAATCTCACCTTTTCTCAAAATCAAACAAGAAGAAGCTTGAAAGCAAATGGAGAATCAACCTCTCTTCAACACAACCCAAATGAGCTTGAATCTATGCTAAAAACAAGAACATTCCCAAAATTAGGTTTAGGAATTTCTGAAATTGGTAAGAGAACAAGTTGGAGAAGAAGAAGAGAAGCTTACCAATGGGTTCTTCTTGAGTTTGGAGCTAGAAATTTGATTTGCAAGAGAAACTAGGGTTTTGGAGTTTTAATTTCCAATCTCTCCCACCATTAATACTCTAAAAACTGAAATGAGAAGAGAATGAGGGTGAGTGGGGAAGAGTGGCTCAGATTTGGGCATAAGTTAACATAGGGCTGAGCCCAAACCAAACCCAAAGTGAAAAGTAGCAAAAATCAACTTTCTCCAAACATATCGAAGCTTATACTCAAAAAGGTCGCAAACGTCATTTTAAACTCAATGGGAGTGGTCCCGAGCCCTAATTCGACCGTATGCAAAAAGTAGCTTTTCGGACTAAAATCCGACTAACGATAAAATATTTAAATAAAATATTTAAATATAAAATCGACAAATATGCGGGTTGTTACAGGTTGACTTGAAGAACAAGAAAATGAACTTTTGAAAATTTAATCGCGGTTCTAAAAGTTAATACACCGGTTTATTTTTGAATTTAATTAAATATTTCTAAGTTTGTACTTTAAAAGATAAAAAATTTGGGATTAAGTGCTTCAAAATTTTGAAGTTTTAATTTCCAAAAAAAGGGCGAAAACTAAACCAAAATTTTAACATTGAGTAGATAGGGATGACTGGATAGGTAAATGTGGTAAAAGGTAAGATTATGAAGAAAATAGCGATGACTGCACATAGAATAGCGGTAAGGAATCCCCATAAAGTGTATGAAATATTGGTGAGGACTAGGAATATTTTTGTAGAAATGTGTACAAGCCATAAGAAAAACACATAAAGGAATGATGAATTGCATTAAAGTACACCTCTACGAGTTCTAGAGTATGCTTGCATGAATGTAACATCCCGCCTTTTCGTATGATTCAAATCGACGATAAGCCGTACACGTGGGACCTAAACTATACAGAAGGGCGGATTGTTATGGGGTAAATAAGAAAAAGCAGAGAAAGATAAGAAAAAAAATAGAATCTTGCAGCGGAACGATAAAATATAATAATCAAATATACAGTTCGTGGAGATGTTTTACGAAAACACTTGATTATACTTATAGAATATATCAGAGTTACACATACCAAAGAATAATAACAATGCAGCGGAATAAATTGGTGTAGTGGAATAATATAGTATATAATAGTAATACAATTCTTCGTCTTTGTCCTTCAGAATAAAATCTTCAAATCTGTAATGCTCGGACTGACCCGAGCGAATTGAAAAGACAAAACACTCGAGTCAGAACTAAAAGATCTTATGTAAGTTAAATCAACGGTAAATAATATGAGTGTAACGGCGTCAAAGATGTTTACGGGATTTGACATCTCCTATCCAGTCTCTAACGTGAGTGCAATAACTTAAAAGATGCTCGGGATTCACATCTCCTAAGGATCTGTTAAACTATTTATTATGTAGTAATATTTTGCTATTATAATAGTGTCTATAATAAAATAAACTTACTTTTAAATAGCGTTAAGGAGTTACCTAATCTCTCCCTTAAAACGATAATAGTCCCAGTAGTCCATCCAGTATCAGCGCATCTCCAGATCGGGAGACTACCCTAAATACTCCATGGGCTACGGGAGAAAATCAAACTCGTACAAGGCGCGATAGGGTAGGTGGAACGACACAACTAGGCAATGCCAGGGTAGATTTACCAATTACGCACACGGGCTGGTGGTAACGCGTAGCGCGAAGCTACTGCCCACCTCGAGCCACACCCCCAAATCTAAAACAAAAGTGGCCACTGAATAAATCCAAAGTCAAAGTATAATATCGAAGGGATGTGTCCGATCAAAGGTGCTACCTCATTGGCCCGACTTCGCTTCTGTTTTCGCCACCTTATACCAACTTACGGGAGTCGGGTCCACGTATTTACCACAAAGGAAATGCCGCCACCATCCTACTTCATTCTGTAATCTCCACCGCATACACGGTTGTTAAAGTGGTTTTCGGAGTTGGCAGAGAGTATGACAACTTTCGACCCGGTCTCTTTAACAACCAAACGTTATTATAACACCACGGTCATTTCAAAATAATTTATACTTCAAACCAGAATATAATATCCATCTCAAACCATATAATTACGATATCATTTCCCTTTTAAAACCAAATCAATATGATATCATTTTCAAATATATCCTTTTCTAAAACCATAACATTTTCAAAGTTATAATATTTCGAAACCAAACGCCTGAAATATAGCCTTCCAAAACATAAAACTACACCACTTAAATGGTTTAAATGTTAAATTACTTTATAAAATAAAATAGCTTCTTTAATTTCACAAATAAATTCCAAATACCGATTTGAATCTCCAAATAAAACATATCAAATTCAATATATTTCAAAGCTTAAATATTTAATATTTCAAAACTAAATTTTATAATTCATATATATATATATATATATACCAATTTCCCATTTTCTATTATTTAATTTTGAAATATTTACTTGCTACATCCAATATCCTTTAAATAAAACTTCAATTTTCAATAATAAAATATTCCTCATTTTATTCACTTAATTCAACTTGAACCCGAATTAAGTTATAAACCCATATTCTTTTAAAATCTTAATTTTCAATAAGTTCCAAAAGGATTCTTACTAAATATAATTCTTTAATTAAATAAAATCTCCAATCAATTTCAAAACTATCTTCTCAACCTTGATTTATAGAAATCAATATAAACTCTATACAAAAATATACTTTAAGTAAATACTTAACCATATTATATTTCAATAAAGTCCTTTATTATTTAACTTATTTATACTTTAAACAAATCTTATTTATAGCTTAAACCCAAGAATTTAACTATATATAAAATACATTTAAATGATATCCAAATCCATACATCATAAAACCGTACATTTCTTCAAAAACTATAGAAAATCATTCAAAATATTTAGCGGTGCCTGTATATAATTTTCTATCCTACGGTCAAGTGATACGGATATTTATCATTTCAATCCGTAATTTAACATAAAATTACGGTTATATATCATTTCAAACTGCAATCCCGAATGAAATAAAATGCATAACAACTTGCAATTTAAAATAATATATAACAAAACATCCATTCATCCATCAACAGATCACATATTCATCACAATCAATCATCCAAAACAATCAGTCAATACCAATAGATAACTGATAATATATATAACAGGTATTTAACTGGCGCTTTTATTCAATAATAAATTAATTAACGATTTAATTTAAATAAATGCAATAACTGAGATGATGATTTAAAATATACGAAAAAGTCATAAATAATTGCGTAATCACAACAAAAATTTAACTTAACAAACATAAGAAATTTTAGAAGTTGTGAGTGGGTTAAAACACTCACCTTTTGATTTTAAATTGAATTTAAATCCAATTTAAACCCAAAATTTTGACAGTTCCAAATTCGTCCAAACCCGCGCCATAATGTCAGGAATTCCAATACGAACCAAGCGGAGAAAACCGTGCGTGAAACAGATATCGTATGCACAAGTTATTGTATTAAAATGAGTTGAAAATAAAAATTAAATTAAAACAAAAATAAAATAACTAACCCTTGCCACGTCATCACGTAATTCACATGCACGGCCTTACCCATTTCGAAACCCTACTCTACACGATACACAGACCAGAGCCGCCACCCTAAAGTAAATTTTCGTCGACGCTATGAAGCTCGGGGCCCCCATCAAGCGACGCCACCAGCACCCTCGCCTCAGATTGCACCTTCGGCTATCACCACGGTGCACGCGGCCCCTCCCTGGTTCGCCAGCAATGCACGTCTTTCGCACCTATCTCCACTTATTTGAGGCGCCTCCAATCATCGATAGCACGAACGACTCCAGATCCACCACTAGTTCGACTCCCTCATCGCAAAATGGCGCTAGCCGATCGCCGATTGGCCGCAGATCTACCGTTGGATCGATATTGTGGCCTATGAACGGCCAGGGTTCACCTTGAATTTTTGGGCAACCGGTGAATCAATTCGAAAATCGAACAGTACCAGAATATTATGCTCATTGCGAGCTTCAATATATATATATTTTCCAAAAAATTTTGAGGAGTTTGAAATTTTTGCTTTGGATTGAAATTTGATTTGTGTTCGGATCTAGAATTTGTTTGTCTACCATTAAGGAGGAAGATAGCTGAATTTTTTGCACATACAAATGAGAAATAGAGGTAGGCTAGGGTTTATAATCGGTATTTATAGATAAATTTGAGATAGAATAGATGGATCGGTTTTATAAATGCACTGAACAATATATGGCCCGAAAAGGCCGTTTCGACTCCAAAAAGAGATTGGGTCAACCCATGTATCAAAATAAATATTATAAATGCAATGGAAAAGGTTTCAAGTCCAAATTCCATCGTATGAAGAAGTTATGCTAAAAATCAATTTATTTCAATTTGATTTCAACTGATTTTAATTTAATTGATTTCAAGGCGTTTCGAGTCCGTACGATCAAATGACAAGTCCGATCGCTACGAAACTTGAAATCCTACAATAATTCACCGTTACGGATCCGATGAAACTGCTTTCGTCGAAATCCGAGTCAGTGGCCAAAATGGCTATTTTCCAGTTAATTAAATAAAATATTAATTAATTAATTAAACCCACTTTTTAACATTCAATTATATAATTGACAAATTTTATCACTTTTATATTTCTCAATCATTTAAAATGATTTAAACAAATTTAAATGTCAATATAACGTTGATTCATTCATCAATTTCAGCGTTAACCTTCATTTTCCTTACATTTAGAAATTAAAATTTAATTTAAAATAATTCCAATTAATTTATTTTTCATTCTATTATTCAATTCATTAAGGCTAGATGGATGAAACTAACTTTGGACTCAAGATCTACAACATTAATATTCTCAAATTTCAACTACATTTTCAATTAATGAATAATTAAATATTTAATTTCATTCATTTGCAATTAGTCCAATTATGGAATGTTTATTCCAACAAATTTTTTTTATTTGATTTAAATCTTTATATCACATCCACCAATTTCAAATAATGTAGAAAATGCTGGATTTTACATTATATTACATAAATATACTCAACTTACTTTCCTTATTGTGTACTAACTGTAATTCCCAATAGTATTGAAATCTTTGCTAAATATAGCATTTGCATTTCCTCCTTTATTGGGATTTCATTCAACTTGTTTATAGTCAACTTATTTTAACATCACTACCTTTAAATTTAATTATCAATTCATTCATAAACCACAACAATACATTATTACCAAATATTACCTTAAATCCACCCCTAACGTAATATTTAATTCCATTTATTGCAATAGGTTTCAATTAATAGTGATTGTGCTAAACTAGTTTGCATTAACGTTATTCCATTAATCTACATCCAAATACATTTAATATTCCCAATAAATTTACTTACTTGGTCTCATTCTTCTATTGCACCAATTACTACCTTATAATAAGTTTACGTTTCTAACTTAAATTTACATTCACCCTTTTCGTTATTTTATTAATTATCATTAAAGTACATTTAATTATCTTTATTGGTACTTGGTGGATTAACTGGTAACACAACCATTATATCCTTTATAATACTTGTATATTTATTCTTCACAAACAACTACTATCTATAATAATATTTCACAAATTAATTCAATAATTACACTTGTTTTTCTCATATTCCCATTATAACTAAGTTATAATATTTACACTATTTCATTTTGTGTTTTCATTCAGTCTATCAAAGTTTTAGCTTTAATAACCATTGCTATACTTCACCCTAGTTATTTTTCATTATTCGTCTACAAATTTTATTTGTTTCAATAATATAAGGTTTTATTTCTTTCTAAATAAATTATAAAATCCTAATAATTTATCTAATTTTTTGTTCATTCCTTATGAAAACTTAATCAGATTAACAAATTTAATCATTGAAGTTTCCAGGTTGTTACAACGAAGGATCAAGGATAATGAAAGTAAATACCAAAAATTTGAGAATACTATCAAGGGATTTGGATTTAAAGAAGATGGTAACAGAGGGTAATATGACGGAAAACAATATAGGGGATGTTGATAGACTCAAAGTTAAGGACGACAAGTTATGCGGTGGAAAAGTAATTCCGGCAAGTCAATTTGCCAATGAGTTATTTTAAATGTGCATAGTTAATATTTCTTACCCACTAAAGTATGAGGATGCACAGTTTATTCCATAATAGGTTATGATAAGGAAAGTAATGGATGGAACTTAATTATTAGAAGCCAAAGGGAAGTTAAGGTACGTGGGTTACAGTGGAATGATATGTTAGAAAGGTCCATTTAATTTTAGTAGGGTGATGAGGCCACAATATCGTAATTGTCAGTTGATGTTGAAGGGCAGCTTCCAGCAATTGTTTCTTTTAATTTTGGGTTTTAAGCATTAGTTATTTCTGTTGTATAAATGCATATGATATCATGAAAAATGTTCCTTTTGAAAATTGGTTTTCTGGAAGGACCGCTATATTAATTGGAAAACTGTGGAAGTAAGGAAATTTCATGTATACACTAAACTAATGCAAATAAGACCAGAAGTTTATAAAATAAATTAGGAAATTTATTAGTTACTAAACTAAAGCAATGGTAAGTTCAAAAGGCCTTAAAATTTTGAAAAGGTTAATTTTTGCAAGTAGGGAAAGTTTATTGTGAAGTCATGGATCGGCATCCCTATGCCTTAAAAGCTGAAATTTATAGATGAACTTTTGTGCCGGTTGTTATCTTAAGGTAAAAGAAAAGTTTTTGAAAATTAAAAATTTTACCGTGTGGTATGATAGAGTCTACTATGGACATTAAACTATTGACTAAATCTCAACATCGTAGGCGCAATTTTTTTGAAAAAAAAATATACTTATTAAAAAATTTGTTCAAAATTCTTGGTTTTGAAAAGTAAAATATTTTCATGATAAGTTTTGAAAAAAATAGGTTTCTAAAACTTTAAAATTTTCCAAATATTTTAAAGTTAATTTAAGACGATTTTGAGAAGAGAAAGAGGAAATTTTTTGATTTTTGAAATGTCATATGCTTAGTAAGGGAAGTAGTCGATAGGTTAGAAAGTATAGATTTTACTGTGTAGTAGAAGCGACGGTAAAATAAGACATAGCTAGTGATAAGGGGGAAATATGTCTTAGAGATGGAATCTATTCTTCCATACCTTTTCAATAGGTAAACCAAGCTTTTATGAAATAACTTTGTTTAAAATTTTAAAAATAAATTTCTTTATATGGACTGTACTTGGAAAAATTAGAAAAGGATTAGGGCAAAAGAGAAGTTCTAAGTTAAAGTGAAAAGTGTAACGACCCGCCCTTTTTGACAGTTTAAACCGACGATCAAATACACATGTCGATTCCAAACCATTAAAAGGGCAATAGTTATTGGGGTAAATAAGAAAAGAAAAGAAAGGGAAATAAAGGAAATGAAGCAACACAGAATCTCACAGCGGAAGGCTAAAGTATAATAATAAAATAACAGTTCATGAAGCTGTTAATTAAATGAATACATTTGAAATGAATACATTTGATTATTATTATACAACATTTATCAGAGTTACATACACAACAAATATCATACAACAATGCAGCGGAATGGAATGAATATAATAGTAGTAGATAATATACCAAATCTTCGTCTCCGTCCTCCAAGGAAATGATCTTCAACCTAAACTGAAAACTCAGGACTGACCCGAGCGTAATGAAAAGACAAAACACTCGAGTCAGGACTAAAATATCCTTATGAAAGTTAAATCAATCGTAAATAAATATGAGTGTAACGGCGTCAGAGATGTTTACGGGGTTTGATATCTCATATCCAGTGTCAACGTGCGTGCAATAACTCAAGAGATGTTACGGGATTTTCCATCTCTCAAGGATCCGTTAAACTATCTACTATGTAGTAATATACGCTAAGTAGATAATGTCTATCAGTAATATAAAGTATCAAAATAGCGTTAAGGCGTTACCATAATCCCCCTTAACACATTTTATATTCCCAAAAGCATATACAAGACCGTAGTTTCCCCAAAACCGGAAGTCACCAGAGGGCAATCCATATACTCAAGGTACAAATCAAAACGTAGTGGTCGCGAATAGGATAATCAGTATGACAAGGTACATGAGGCAATACCAACTAGGATACTAGTAGTTGCGTGATCCGGACTGATGTTGGGCATAGCCAGCAGCTACCCCAACACCGCGAAACAACACTCCGAAATCAAGGGGTGCACCCAAATCGAATCACAAATGTAATAGAAATGGTATCGAAGAAGTGTGTCCGCTAGAGGTGGCGAACCTCAATGGCCCGGCGCGGCTCCTGTTTTAGTCATGTCAGGGGTCATCCAATAATCGTTCTCTTTCTTCAGTCAACGCGTTCACCAAACCATCCCCTTCATTCTGGATCAACACTCCGCGTATAATAGTTATTAAAGTGGTTTTCGGTATCGACAGAGAGTATGTCCATATCCGATCCCGGTCTCTTTAATAACTACGTATTATTACACCGTTGGCTATTTTACATTTCAAATCGATTCATAAATGATATCAAAATATCATATTCGCTTCAAAAAAATCAAATCCATTTCAAATATCATCGTATCTTTCAAAATAAAAGGTTCCCTTTCAAAAATCATTTTTCGCATCAATATTCCTTTCGATTTCAAAATCATTTCGAATTTCAATTTAGGTTGCAACCTCATTTAATCCAATTCGTATTTAAATTCAAAATTTTAAATATAAACATTTCACCCTTCTGATCAGCTTAGAATTTTAGAAAGTAGTTTTAAGTAGTTTAAAAGTAGTTTAAATAATGAAGTAGTTTAAAACACTTAAAATTTTAAAATGGATTTGAAATAGATAAATTTAGTTTAAAATAATTTAAATTGGGTTAGGTAGGTTTAAAATAGATTAAAATAGTTTAAGTATTCAAAATGGTTTATATAACCGAGAAATTTGGAAAACAAAATAAAGCAGCTTCAAAACCAATCTATTTCAATTATAACTTCCCAATTCAGATCAATTTCAATTTCCATTCTACCAATTCAATTTCGATTTTAATTCAAATCGGTGTCAACTTTGACTGCAAACTTATTCAATTTTATATTCACTTTTGAGTAATTCAATTTCAATTTTATATTCACATCGATTAATTCAATTTCAATTTTTATATTCACTTTCGATTAATTCAATTTAAATTTTATATTCACTTCGATTAATTCAATTTCAATTTTATATTCACTTCGATTAATTCAATTTCAATTTTATATTCACTTCGATTAATTCAATTTCAATTTTATATTCACTTCGATTAATTCAATTTCAATTTTATCGATTTGGAGCTTGATTTTCAAAATATCCATTTATAACACTTAACCAAATTTATCCATCATTATTCAAGTTTTAAATCCAAATTTCAAATATGATTCAATTTCAAGCTCAATTTCGAAATATAAATTTTATATCGCTTTTTACTAGGTAATATTAAAAACTCGAATTCAGGTTCAATCTTTAAACAAATCAATTTTCGAAAATCAATCAAATCCCATATTTTAAATTTCAAAGTCCCGACTGATATTATTTAACAATTTCCTTTAACCAAAATTTATCTCAACATTCCAACTCAAATTTTCGATGAATTCAATTTCTATAAATCGAGTTCTATTTATAACTTTAAATCAAAACATTTAAATAAATTTCAAATCGACGATTTCAAAAATTATTAATTTAGCCAATTCGGTGTCCGTATATAATTTTCTATCCTATGGCCAAGTAGTTATTTATTTCAATTAAATGTCAGGGATGAATATATATTACTTAATTAAATCATAGTATCATATGTATGCATAACAGGATATATATAAGCATATAAACATCCAAACATTCAATTATCAACCAATAGCATCCATCAAAATACATCATCCAATAAACAATACAATTCATGGCAGTTTCATAGTTATCGATGTCAGGAAATTAAATCGCAATTCAATTTCAATTTCAATTTCAATTTAACTGTCAATTTAATCTTTCAACGGTTAATTCAAATGACAACTAGGTGACAATTAAATTTATATCAAACAACGATAAATAAATTTCATATCACTTCATGATGTCAATTTAACTAGCATAAAGATATTTAGTACGGTGTGAGCGTTATAAAACACTCACCTTGATTTTACGATTTTAAATCAAATCGAACGACGCTCGATTCAACCCAAAATTTTCTCTAGCTCCACACGACTCCAATCCAATTCCATAGCGTAGTACTTGTCAATACGATTCCGACGCAAGAAGTTTCGTCCGAATCCGACCTCGTATGAAAGAGAAACATCATTTTAAACATTTACAAATCAATTTACATTATAATTTTAATTTCAAAACCCTAAATCTAATCTCGGCCGCACACTACCTCAATCTCAGATCTGGGCCGCTCCTACTATCTTCTCCCCCTCATCGCGTTTACAGGTTCGCATGTGAACCCAAAGCCGCCGCTCCATATCCAAAATACACGGCCACTACGCTCGTCGATAGCACGATCAGATGAAGCCACATCAAAGCCCTACTCGCCAAGCACCTCCGCCTCCATTCTCATGCAACTCGGTGGTCCCCACGCACGTGAAAACGTGCACGAACGCCGGCCACTCTAGCTCGATTTTCCGATGATCCCTGCGTCTATAAACGATCACGACCGTTGGTTAGCTAGATCTCCCTGCCCTCTTCGAGTTTGCAGCTGATGACATTTGCTAAAAGTTCACGGATTGGAAGTAATCGAGGGAAAGATGAAACTAAATTATGGCCGTGGGTTTCTACGGAGGCGGCTGAGCAAAGAAACCCTAGGGTATATTAAATTTTGCAAAAGAATGAATATATTGAGTGCTTATATAGAAATTTCAACGAACCGTATTCACCCGGAATTTCCGAACACCGATTTACGCGCGGTGACCGGCGTTTCTAGGGTTTACCCCGCATTTCGGACACAATGGAATAGGTTTCAGAAGCTAATTCGATCGTCTGCGCGAGTTATGGCAATAAACGTTCGATTTTTAAATTAAATCGATTAAACGATTTTCTAGGCGTTTTGGCTTGCCCCGGACAAACGGTAAATCCGTTTGACACGAAATTTGAAACCTTACAATAATATCACATTACGGATCCAATGAAACTAGTTTCATCGAAATCCGAGACCGTTTGAAAAATGACTATTTTAACTCGCCAAATTAATATTAAAACAATTTCAACGCGTTTCGAGCTGCCACGGTCAAACGACAACTCCGATTGCTACGAAAATTGAAATCCGATAATAACTAACTATTACGGATCTAATGGAACTTGTTTCGTCCAATTCTGAGACTGTTCAAAAATTGGCTATTTTCCAGTCGATAATTAAATATTAAAATATTCAATTTTCACAAATTTACTTTTAATTCGATTTTAAAAGTTCTACAACATCATTCTAACTTTAATATGATAAAATAAAATTTTACAAATCCCTATATATCATATTAAACCCGTTATTCAATTTATCCAATAAATTCCAATTTTTATCTTATTAACTCTATTAAAATCCAAATATAACTTGCCTTCACTTTGGAAACCAATTTGAATCATATTAAATCAAATTTCAATTATTCACTCTATTTTTATATATTAAATTTCAATATCAAATTAATCATGTCAAATTCGGAATTTAATTTATTCAAACATTCGTAATATTAAATTTAACAAATTTGATTATTCTTAAATCACTATCTTTTGAAATATTCAAAATGAACTTATAAGATTTAACTTTTGAAACGAATTAAAATTATAGAGCAACTATTTCCATTATACGGTTATTTAATTCCCATTATTAAATTATTGAATAATTTCCAAATATTTAATTTAAAAATTTTACCGGTTCAATATTCAATATTTGATTTTAAATAGATTTTACTTATAAATCAATTACTCTATTATACCCAATGAATTTCAACATTTATTATCCTATTCAACTATTGATTTCAAAGGCATTCACTAAGTAGCATTTATTTTTCATTACTTGGCTAATTGTTGTCGCAATTCATTCCATTTATTATTATTCCAAACGACTTATAATTTTTTTTCTAACACTAAAATCACGAAAACTTATTAAATTAGCTATTTTAATTATCGAAAATTTACGGGTCGTTACACTCTCCCCCACTCAAAACTTTTCGTCCCCGAAAAGGAAAAAGAAGAGAAAGGAACCAAGTGAAGAATTCAACATTTGATATATTTTATTCAAAATTATCCACTTATAAACAATGAAATTCCATTTATAAAGTCATAACTACGCTTTCACCAAGTTACTCCGAACGGCTTCATAACATTAAAAGTTAGTACTCAAAACAAGTTATAAATTTTTTTTTAAAACTTGAAAAATTTTCTAACACCCGGATTTTACGGAAAATTTCGGCAGAGTCTCCTTTGCGCGGCTCGATCGGAAAAAATATAATAGCATATATATCACAAATATACATCTCATCTCAATGATGAGGCATCCCATATGTGGGGAAACAACATATAAATATCACTAATATCATATAAAACCGTAAGCGTACCTTTTATTTAACATTTATTAGCATTTTACTTACATTATGCGTTTAGCGTAGAAGCGAGCTCCACAACGAAGCGCAACCCCTTTGCTACCTACTAAAATGCTCAATAACTAAGTTAGAACCATGCATATAAAGATAGATCGCTATACTTAGCCTACACAACATATATATAACATATTTAGCTTCAAAACTGAGATTTCAATTTCTGGACAGCAAACAAATCTTAGCTTTAGGTCACCTAAACGGTAAAATTTGACAATAGAATCTAAACAAAAGTTGTTGCATTCATTTCAGGCTTTCCGGAATGTCCAAAATCATCAAATTCGGATCATCCTTTCAAAAGTTATGACCGTTTTACTTAGGGGATACGCTTCAGCCTGGGCAATGAATTGCGCAGGTCAGCGACGTTCACCCACGTTTTCGACCTTCTAAACAATATCAAAACACAAAACACTTAAAACAAAAGTTTTAGCTTAAGTTCTTATCTTTTCAGAAAGTATAAGATCACTAAAATCCGATAAACCAGTCAAAAGATATGGCAAAAATACTTAGGGTGTATACTACAGATTTTACTTATTTTTACACAGGACAGCGAGTAACATTCAAGTTTTTAACCTAGTAGACGAAGGAATTTCTCAAGACACTCTAAATAAAAGTTGTACTATAGTTTCTAAGCTTTCCAAAAAGTCCAAGATCGTCGAATTCCGTTCAGCCATTTAAAAGTTATGGTTGTTTTCGTTTCAGCATATATTGGACAATGTTGGATTTTTTTTTTTCCAAAAATTTGCTTTTATTATTTCAAAGTACAAAACTTCAAATTTTTTTAAAGAACAATCATAAACACAAAATCATTTATTTTCTTATTCATCCATGCAATAGGTTTACATTCAATTGTTTCCGATTTATTCAAGTTTGTTTCATTCACAATTTTAATTCAAGTCAATTTGCTTCAATTTAAATTGAATTCAATTATATTTAATTTCACTTTGCTTCAAATTTGAATTTAATTATTTTACAATTTTATTCCGTTTATTCAATTCCATTAACACTAATGAATTCTACTTAATCAATTATCATCCATCTAACAACCAATGCATATCAAACATTAACAACCATCCAGAATCTACACTAAATCAATTATACATTTCCAAGTCGATTTTAATTTCATACACTTCCAAGTTTATTGACATTTAGTTATACTCAAATTTAATTAGTTTCCATTTACCAATTTTATATTTCATTAAGTTTAAATTTTATTCATTCACTTATACATGTATCATTCTTTTTACAGCTTAAATTTCTTTTATATTTACAACTATCAATAGATCTTTACATTTTATTTTTCACTCTCACACTGGTATATTATTACTCTACTTATCCTTATTAGCATTTTAAACCCTTTAAGTATTTGGTAAGTTATAGTTATGCAAATAGAATGTAGTTAAACAACATACAACTTCTTTTCATTTAAAGTTGAATTTTCAATTAATTAATTCTTAAGTCATTACTTAAATTTCACTATAATTTAATTTCACATTTACATTCACATATAGTATTTCCATTTTATATTAACATAATTGTGAATCATCTTTAAATGTTAATTTAAATTCCAATCATTTACTAACAATTTTATTTATATTTGCAACCATTAATTAAATGCATATTTCATTATTCAAACCTATACTTGTATATTATCCAATTAACAATTCATATAACATTTTTGAACTTCTTAAATATTTTGGTAAGTTATATCTATGCTATAGAATGAATTTTAATACTACGCGAGTTTTACAGTTTCACTTTTATTTTAAGTTCATAATTTCCTAATTCTAAGGATTTCTACTTCAATTGATATTTTCACTTAGCTCTTAGGTTCATTTCTCATTTCATAATTCATGAGTTCCTTAATGATTGAAGTCTAAATTCATTTCAATCATTTTAAAAAAAAATCATTAATTATTAAAGGACTTAAGAATTCCAATCCCGGTTTCATTTCATATCAAGTTTGAAATAATATATACTTATATAATTTATATAACAAATCATACTATAGAGAGTACAAAGTAAAATAAAATTTGAATCAAAACAAAGTTTAGACAAGCTATTAAGTGGTCTCCCCCACTCGGACTCTCGAAAATAAACGCCGATGATGCGTGCACTCATCACCGAAATCATTTTCTAGCGTCAAGAGAAGGGAATATAACACTTATCATAATAAAAAAAATCCTTCGAAAACAATTTCAACTCAATTGTACTATCATATAATACTCATATTATATTTTTTCAAATTCTTGTAAGTCAATTTCAAACACCGGAATTTAAATTCCTAAATCCAAGTTAAAATTCATTTGTATTCATTATCAATTGTGTTTACAAGATTTCATTTTCCTAAATCCATTGTTATTTAATCAATTGTTGTAAATATTGACTGATCAAACAATAACGATAATAATCTAATATTATCATCTCCTAACAATCAATTCAATCAAAATGAATAAATATTCAAATAATTCTTTTATATAACATATATTCCAAAATGATATTGTGTTGGTTTGTCCTATTCGAGTGTTTAGAAATTCCTATCGACGCCTTGGCGTCCCAAGTATCGACCAGAATTCATAAATACTCAACGGAACAAATTAACACAATATAAAAACATTTTATATCAAATAACAAGTACGCTCTCTCATATACACTCAACTCATTCATATAGTTTACCTCTATTTCAATGAGTTATTCCCCACTAGAGCCAAGGTTTATCGCTAAACCAAAGCTCTGATACCAACTGTAACGACCCGCCCTTTTTGACAGTTTAAACCGACGATCAAATACACATGTCGATTCCAAACCATTAAAAGGGCAATAGTTATTGGGGTAAATAAGAAAAGAAAAGAAAGGGAAATAAAGGAAATGAAGCAACACAGAATCTCACAGCGGAAGGCTAAAGTATAATAATAAAATAACAGTTCATGAAGCTGTTAATTAAATGAATACATTTGAAATGAATACATTTGATTATTATTATACAACATTTATCAGAGTTACATACACAACAAATATCATACAACAATGCAGCGGAATGGAATGAATATAATAGTAGTAGATAATATACCAAATCTTCGTCTCCGTCCTCCAAGGAAATGATCTTCAACCTAAACTGAAAACTCAGGACTGACCCGAGCGTAATGAAAAGACAAAACACTCGAGTCAGGACTAAAATATCCTTATGAAAGTTAAATCAATCGTAAATAAATATGAGTGTAACGGCGTCAGAGATGTTTACGGGGTTTGATATCTCATATCCAGTGTCAACGTGCGTGCAATAACTCAAGAGATGTTACGGGATTTTCCATCTCTCAAGGATCCGTTAAACTATCTACTATGTAGTAATATACGCTAAGTAGATAATGTCTATCAGTAATATAAAGTATCAAAATAGCGTTAAGGCGTTACCATAATCCCCCTTAACACATTTTATATTCCCAAAAGCATATACAAGACCGTAGTTTCCCCAAAACCGGAAGTCACCAGAGGGCAATCCATATACTCAAGGTACAAATCAAAACGTAGTGGTCGCGAATAGGATAATCAGTATGACAAGGTACATGAGGCAATACCAACTAGGATACTAGTAGTTGCGTGATCCGGACTGATGTTGGGCATAGCCAGCAGCTACCCCAACACCGCGAAACAACACTCCGAAATCAAGGGGTGCACCCAAATCGAATCACAAATGTAATAGAAATGGTATCGAAGAAGTGTGTCCGCTAGAGGTGGCGAACCTCAATGGCCCGGCGCGGCTCCTGTTTTAGTCATGTCAGGGGTCATCCAATAATCGTTCTCTTTCTTCAGTCAACGCGTTCACCAAACCATCCCCTTCATTCTGGATCAACACTCCGCGTATAATAGTTATTAAAGTGGTTTTCGGTATCGACAGAGAGTATGTCCATATCCGATCCCGGTCTCTTTAATAACTACGTATTATTACACCGTTGGCTATTTTACATTTCAAATCGATTCATAAATGATATCAAAATATCATATTCGCTTCAAAAAAATCAAATCCATTTCAAATATCATCGTATCTTTCAAAATAAAAGGTTCCCTTTCAAAAATCATTTTTCGCATCAATATTCCTTTCGATTTCAAAATCATTTCGAATTTCAATTTAGGTTGCAACCTCATTTAATCCAATTCGTATTTAAATTCAAAATTTTAAATATAAACATTTCACCCTTCTGATCAGCTTAGAATTTTAGAAAGTAGTTTTAAGTAGTTTAAAAGTAGTTTAAATAATGAAGTAGTTTAAAACACTTAAAATTTTAAAATGGATTTGAAATAGATAAATTTAGTTTAAAATAATTTAAATTGGGTTAGGTAGGTTTAAAATAGATTAAAATAGTTTAAGTATTCAAAATGGTTTATATAACCGAGAAATTTGGAAAACAAAATAAAGCAGCTTCAAAACCAATCTATTTCAATTATAACTTCCCAATTCAGATCAATTTCAATTTCCATTCTACCAATTCAATTTCGATTTTAATTCAAATCGGTGTCAACTTTGACTGCAAACTTATTCAATTTTATATTCACTTTTGAGTAATTCAATTTCAATTTTATATTCACATCGATTAATTCAATTTCAATTTTTATATTCACTTTCGATTAATTCAATTTAAATTTTATATTCACTTCGATTAATTCAATTTCAATTTTATATTCACTTCGATTAATTCAATTTCAATTTTATATTCACTTCGATTAATTCAATTTCAATTTTATATTCACTTCGATTAATTCAATTTCAATTTTATCGATTTGGAGCTTGATTTTCAAAATATCCATTTATAACACTTAACCAAATTTATCCATCATTATTCAAGTTTTAAATCCAAATTTCAAATATGATTCAATTTCAAGCTCAATTTCGAAATATAAATTTTATATCGCTTTTTACTAGGTAATATTAAAAACTCGAATTCAGGTTCAATCTTTAAACAAATCAATTTTCGAAAATCAATCAAATCCCATATTTTAAATTTCAAAGTCCCGACTGATATTATTTAACAATTTCCTTTAACCAAAATTTATCTCAACATTCCAACTCAAATTTTCGATGAATTCAATTTCTAT
Source organism: Allium cepa (assembly GCA_030765085.1). Taxonomy (NCBI): domain Eukaryota; kingdom Viridiplantae; phylum Streptophyta; class Magnoliopsida; order Asparagales; family Amaryllidaceae; genus Allium; species Allium cepa. The sequence goes on along the minus strand of CM060938.1, from coordinate 381,443,998 downwards.
AAATCGAGTTCTATTTATAACTTTAAATCAAAACATTTAAATAAATTTCAAATCGACGATTTCAAAAATTATTAATTTAGCCAATTCGGTGTCCGTATATAATTTTCTATCCTATGGCCAAGTAGTTATTTATTTCAATTAAATGTCAGGGATGAATATATATTACTTAATTAAATCATAGTATCATATGTATGCATAACAGGATATATATAAGCATATAAACATCCAAACATTCAATTATCAACCAATAGCATCCATCAAAATACATCATCCAATAAACAATACAATTCATGGCAGTTTCATAGTTATCGATGTCAGGAAATTAAATCGCAATTCAATTTCAATTTCAATTTCAATTTAACTGTCAATTTAATCTTTCAACGGTTAATTCAAATGACAACTAGGTGACAATTAAATTTATATCAAACAACGATAAATAAATTTCATATCACTTCATGATGTCAATTTAACTAGCATAAAGATATTTAGTACGGTGTGAGCGTTATAAAACACTCACCTTGATTTTACGATTTTAAATCAAATCGAACGACGCTCGATTCAACCCAAAATTTTCTCTAGCTCCACACGACTCCAATCCAATTCCATAGCGTAGTACTTGTCAATACGATTCCGACGCAAGAAGTTTCGTCCGAATCCGACCTCGTATGAAAGAGAAACATCATTTTAAACATTTACAAATCAATTTACATTATAATTTTAATTTCAAAACCCTAAATCTAATCTCGGCCGCACACTACCTCAATCTCAGATCTGGGCCGCTCCTACTATCTTCTCCCCCTCATCGCGTTTACAGGTTCGCATGTGAACCCAAAGCCGCCGCTCCATATCCAAAATACACGGCCACTACGCTCGTCGATAGCACGATCAGATGAAGCCACATCAAAGCCCTACTCGCCAAGCACCTCCGCCTCCATTCTCATGCAACTCGGTGGTCCCCACGCACGTGAAAACGTGCACGAACGCCGGCCACTCTAGCTCGATTTTCCGATGATCCCTGCGTCTATAAACGATCACGACCGTTGGTTAGCTAGATCTCCCTGCCCTCTTCGAGTTTGCAGCTGATGACATTTGCTAAAAGTTCACGGATTGGAAGTAATCGAGGGAAAGATGAAACTAAATTATGGCCGTGGGTTTCTACGGAGGCGGCTGAGCAAAGAAACCCTAGGGTATATTAAATTTTGCAAAAGAATGAATATATTGAGTGCTTATATAGAAATTTCAACGAACCGTATTCACCCGGAATTTCCGAACACCGATTTACGCGCGGTGACCGGCGTTTCTAGGGTTTACCCCGCATTTCGGACACAATGGAATAGGTTTCAGAAGCTAATTCGATCGTCTGCGCGAGTTATGGCAATAAACGTTCGATTTTTAAATTAAATCGATTAAACGATTTTCTAGGCGTTTTGGCTTGCCCCGGACAAACGGTAAATCCGTTTGACACGAAATTTGAAACCTTACAATAATATCACATTACGGATCCAATGAAACTAGTTTCATCGAAATCCGAGACCGTTTGAAAAATGACTATTTTAACTCGCCAAATTAATATTAAAACAATTTCAACGCGTTTCGAGCTGCCACGGTCAAACGACAACTCCGATTGCTACGAAAATTGAAATCCGATAATAACTAACTATTACGGATCTAATGGAACTTGTTTCGTCCAATTCTGAGACTGTTCAAAAATTGGCTATTTTCCAGTCGATAATTAAATATTAAAATATTCAATTTTCACAAATTTACTTTTAATTCGATTTTAAAAGTTCTACAACATCATTCTAACTTTAATATGATAAAATAAAATTTTACAAATCCCTATATATCATATTAAACCCGTTATTCAATTTATCCAATAAATTCCAATTTTTATCTTATTAACTCTATTAAAATCCAAATATAACTTGCCTTCACTTTGGAAACCAATTTGAATCATATTAAATCAAATTTCAATTATTCACTCTATTTTTATATATTAAATTTCAATATCAAATTAATCATGTCAAATTCGGAATTTAATTTATTCAAACATTCGTAATATTAAATTTAACAAATTTGATTATTCTTAAATCACTATCTTTTGAAATATTCAAAATGAACTTATAAGATTTAACTTTTGAAACGAATTAAAATTATAGAGCAACTATTTCCATTATACGGTTATTTAATTCCCATTATTAAATTATTGAATAATTTCCAAATATTTAATTTAAAAATTTTACCGGTTCAATATTCAATATTTGATTTTAAATAGATTTTACTTATAAATCAATTACTCTATTATACCCAATGAATTTCAACATTTATTATCCTATTCAACTATTGATTTCAAAGGCATTCACTAAGTAGCATTTATTTTTCATTACTTGGCTAATTGTTGTCGCAATTCATTCCATTTATTATTATTCCAAACGACTTATAATTTTTTTTCTAACACTAAAATCACGAAAACTTATTAAATTAGCTATTTTAATTATCGAAAATTTACGGGTCGTTACAAAAAGGGTACACAAAAGAATGATGGAAATATAGGGTTCTCCATCTAAGCTCTCTTTTGACATAAGAATATAGGTTTAGAAAACTGGATTTTCAAAAAATTTGGATGTTAGAAAACTGTGTGCTAGGTATTGGATGGTAGGTATTAGATGAAAAATTGGTTGAACTGTCAAATGTATTATAATATAACGTGTACTTGTACACGATTGGTTGAAAAATTGGTTGCACACTAATTGGTTAGTTAGTTTCGATTGGTTGTGCATTATGTTACATGATTCATCCCTTAAGGAATTTCAGGGACTAAATTCTTTTGAGGGGAGAGAATGTAACACCCTATAATTTTAACGATAATTAATTAAAAATTAGTAACACCAAAAATATAATTTTTACGAACGTCGGAATTTGACACAAAACTCGCACCGTTAGGTTCGTGGCTATTTTCTAATCAATTTTCATGTATAAAGTTTTCGATCATTCAAACGAAAAGGTTTTTAACGTTTGAAGTTTTTGAATATGAAATAATTAGATATGTAATTAAGGTAATAAAAATAATTAACTAACTTTAGTTACCAAAAGTTAAAGTTACTTGATAGTTACCGCTACTTAAGCATTCAGTAAGTTAATAGTGGAAAGAAATTGTATCGATTAGGTTACTAAGGAAGCAAATAAAACAAATCAAACATCACTAATTAGTTATTGCAATTAACAACAATCGGTCAACCCCTAACTTAGACCAGTCGACCATTGGAGGTCGGTGGTCGACGAATTGAACTATCGATTTGAAATTTTTGACTTGGCCGAACGGCCCAGATTTAAAATAATTTAGTCAAATGGCTGACATTGATTTGAACCCCTATAAATATGGACCTAAGTCCTCACTTTTCTTCTCATAGTTTGCTTGCGACGTCGGAGCCTACCATTTTTTCTCATCTACAAAATTTGTAATGCCCCGCCTTTTCGCACGGTTTAAATTGACGATAAACCACACATGTCAGACTTAAATCATACAAAATGGCGGATTGTTATGGGGTAAATAAGAAGAAGTAGAGAAAGAAAAAAAAACAAAATAGAATCTTGCAGCAGAATGATAAAATATAATAATCAAATATACAGCTCATGAAGCTGTTTTACAAAACATATGATTATACTTATACAATACATATCAGAGTTACACATCCCAAAGAATAATAGATAACAATGCAGCGTAATAAAATGGTGTAGTGGAATAATATAATAGATAATAATAAATCTTCGTCTTCGTCCTCCAGAAATAAAATTTTCGATTCCTGAAATGCTCGGACTGACCTGAGCGTATTGAAAGGACAAAACACTCGAGTCAGAACTAAAATATCTTATTGTAACGACCCGAAATTTTCGAACCCGAAAATTCCAAATAGTTATGAAAAAGAAGAAAGAGATAGAAGAAGAAGAAGATCAGAGACACCAACATCTCACATTCGCAGCGGATAAAATATAATAATAAATAATAACAGTTTACAAAAGAATACTATATCTGTCGATTACATTTTAGTTTACATCAGAGTTTCACAAAGATATACAGTCACTGAACATATACAAACAAGCATGTCTCAGAACATATAAATTCAGCGGAAATATCTGTACGCTCTTGCCATCCAGCTCGCCTCCTGAGCTCCAGAACGTACCTACCTGAAAATCTATAATACTCGGTCTGACCCGAGCATTACACCAAAGTAACACCCGGGTCAGGCTGGAAACCAGCGTGAGTAATCCCAAACAACATGAAATACCAAAGCAAACAATTTATATAAACCCGGTGTAACTTAAACCAATTTAACAAATTCATAATTTGTTATAAACAACATTTATTTCACACATTAATCTTCTAAATACCAAACTTAGATAAAAATAATCCAATCCACTTAAATCATTTCCTTTCAGCCAATTGATTTCACCTATCAGTCAATAAAAAAATTCGAAGTGGTTTTCGGGTATTTCCTAACACCCGAACCCGGTCTCTTCGAGTCTCAGGCCATCCTAACCCAAGTTATCCAAATGGAATACACAACATTTCATATCACAGATATCAACTTATTCAAACATCCAATACCATTCAATCATCCATAAGCAAAGCTTAATCACACAAATCAATTCAATTGATTTAAATTGAATTTCTAACCTCAATCACTTAGATTCCTTCATTTACATTAATTAATTCCACATCAATTAATTAATCAACCCTTCCTTATTCATTCTAATTAATCACCCTGGATTAATTATCTTTTAATTACATTCAAGTAATTATCTTTAATTAATTTCTCGTTGTTAATTATACTTACCAAATCAATGAGTAATCTTTAATTTCTTTACAAATTAATTAACTATAATAAATTACACTAGGTTTAACTACTTATACTAATTAACTTCCCATAAGTCACTTATTACTGATTGATTCATCTTAATTAGTCAAACTTCAATTTCATCATTAATTATATAAATTAATTATTCCCAATTATATTTTAATTTGTTCCAATCTAAATTAATTACTTTAATTCAACCACAATTTTAATCACCTTCGAAATATTTCCACCTGTAATTAATCATCCATTTATTTACTTTGTTAAATAAATCAAATTTCTCCTTAGTTAATTACCTTAGTTAATCGCTTAGTTAATTCCACAAAGTGATTATATTTTTAGTAATTACATTAGGTAATAACCTATCAAACCATCCATTGATTATCCTACATTCAACTTGATAGATGAACTTAAATCTTCATTAATTAATTAATTAATTTAAACTCTTACTTACTAAATTCATCGGCCCAAACCATTAATTAATTGAATTAATTAATTAACCATTTTAATTACCCCACTAACTTGACGAACCGGAAGGCATTAATTCTCAACAACTTCAAAATGACAACATTCTCTTTTTTATCACTTTACATCTAACCAAATTTAAAACCCAAATACTTCGAGTCAACCCACCATAAACTCGAAATCCAACCCAAACCAAAGTCACATCATCATCAGCACAAATCCAATAATTTATTCATCCAACCAATCATTTAAATTGACCATTTAAATTTAAATATAAATCCAAAAGTGTGAGATTTACTCACCTTTGATTTTGCAATCCATACCCAAATCCAGCTTGTTTCTTCCCAATTTGAACCTTGTATGAATATCATACGGTTTGTTAACAATTCAAATAAGGGAACAATCAAATTTTTCTTTCTTTCTTTCTTATTTTACAATTTGTATTTACTAATAGTTAATTTTAAACTAATAATTTCTCTTCATAAATCTTTTAGTAGCTAAATAAATTTAATAATTCAAATGTAAAATTTTATCACCAATCCGTTATAAATTTCTTCCAAAATCTTGTAAAATTTTCTAGTATATATGTAATTACTTTGCTATATTTCTTCAGAATGCATGTTATAATTATCTAATTGCTAATAAAAAAAATAAGCTACCTTACTGAAAAAAAAGACTGCACAGAACTCCTCACCTTCGCGAAGCTCAATTGACGCCGACCAACTCCAACTCGAAGACACCATCGCGACTTCGCCTCAGGCCTCCTCGCGACCTCACAGTCCACGCTTACTGCATTCGAGCTCGCCCTGGTTAACACGCAGCAACGCCAACCCCCATGCGTGCAAAACCCTAGCATGACAGCCCAAGCCTCCCTATCACTCGCGACGCACGGTCGCCTCCTACTGCCCACGCCACAATGGCCACGGAAACGGCGCGACCCCCACTAATTGACCGACTCCTCCTCAATAGAAACGAGCCGCAACCTGCTTTGAGTATCGAGCTCGAACTCGATCCAAGTCGCGTCGCCATTTTCTCCTTTTTTAAATAAAAAATCGAAAACTGGAAATTACGATTTAAAACGGCCTCAAAAGGGCAAAGTCGAGCCCTTCCCCCTTGTGTGCGAACGAGATTCAGAGCTCGGCAAATATTATTATATATTATTTTCTCTTGTTATAGGAACGAATGATTTCGATCGAGAAAGAGGAAAAGGAGTTTCAGTATCATTATTTTTAGTTCGATCTTCTTCCAGAAAAGAGGGGAGACGGGAACATATATAGAATTAGTAATGGCTTCCTGAGTACGCTGATAAAAATATAATTAAATATTAAAAATATCTCGTTCCGCATAACGCGAAATCCCGGACCCCAAATCAGACATGCCGAAAGGCGTTCATAAGGTATTACCCGCATTCCGAAAACAATGGAACGTGTTTCGGAGGCTAATTTGATCGTATGCACGAGTTACAGAAGAAAGCGATTAATTTAATTATCAAGTAAATATTGATATCTTAAATTCAAATTAAATTAAAATTAACTTTTAAATATTTAAAACCAATTAACTATTCAAATTTAAACTACTAGAAATTTCGGGTCATCACATTCCTCCCCCCTTAAAAGAATTTCGTCCCCGAAATTACTAATTAGGAAGAATTGACCAATACCCGTTTATCTTTTCCCAAATTCACAATTCAACATTCTACCAATTATCTTTTATTAAAGGCCCATATCACCTTATCCAACTTTCCCAAAACCTTCTATAGTTTTAATCGATACTCTTCTGCTCAATCAATTAAGTTTCAATTTAAAACCAAATTTTGAATTATCAAAATTTCTCAAAATTTTTCTAACTCTCTAAATTCCCGAAAATTTTTGCTAGCGTCTCCTTTGCACGTCTAGCTCGATACTACTACAAAAGGCCTCTACGGGCTCCCAAATACCAAAAAGAAAACAAAAGCCAAGTGGCTACATCAAAAACCCAATCCAATTTCATACAAAATTTTAAATACATACCTTTTTGTCGAGCAATTCACATTTATCTTTTGGAAATCAAATCCAACTTTCTTTTTACCTGTTTATACCTGCATATTTTACTTAGCAACAATATTCAATCGTAACCTTTAAAATCATTTATACTTTTTCTTACAGGAGTTTTCACATATACTTCTATGCAAATTAGTTTTTCTTGTTTCATGCGAATTTAATACATCTTCAATTATGAATATTAAATTTTATTTTCCATTTACAACTGATTCATTTTAGTTTCATTTACTAATTTACTTTGGTTTCAAATTTGAAATTGTTTTGGCGTTAATAAAATTTTGCAAAAATTTTCTAACTCCCAAAATTTTCAGAAAATTTTGGCAGAGTCTCCTTTGTACGGAGGGGCTTTTGCAATTTGACAAGAGATATAAATATGTATACATCGACCCACACGGTCAGAAAAAGCAAAAACAATTCATATTCCCTATTTTTATTGCGTAGACGTACCTTATTTAGCATTTTAAGCAAGCAGCTTATTTATTTTTGCAATTAGCATACCCCAAATCTAGCCAAACGGCTTCCATGTACCTGTACTTACTCAATTTAAACATATAAATGCCATATATAGAAAATCTATTTGTACGTACTTACTTTCAAAAGCCAAACACATGCATTACATAATCAATAAGCACCAAATGTCTTCCATAAGCGATTTATATAACTTTAAGCTAATTCAATTACTTTCAACCAATTCATAAGCCGTTTCATTAGATTTTAATGGTTTTCAACTTGTTTTCTTATATTCAATTTATTTCTAATCCGAACAAGCTCATATTCACTTCAATTGATTCAAAAATCAATTATATCGCTTCCACTAATTCATAGCATTTAATTTGATTAAATCTCGCTTACGTTAAACGATAATCATTTCTATGCAATTTGATAATATCCATGTGAATAATTAATTATTTATGTTTTATAACCAATTAAAATTGATTCCAACTCAATTTTATTTACTTCAGTTCCATTTTAATTTATTCACAATCGTTTTATTTAGCTCGACACATTCCATTCTTGTATACTACTAGCCATTCCCAAATTAATTCAATCCAAGCTGTATTTAATGGGCTTTCACTCTTATTCGAAGCCAAATTTCCATAACTTTTAAACTTTAATGAACTTACTTTAGTTTATTTCAATATTAAACTTAAGTTTGTTTCTATTTGATTCTCATTTAAGCAACTTCCATTAAATTTAGTTAACTTATCCATTTTAAATTTTGATTTTAAATTCGCCTTCACAATTTCCAAAATAATGTCCAACCACATACTAATCTCATTTATACTTTAAATTAATATACCACCAAATTTAAGTTTGGTCTGATAATCTTATTCCAATCACAATTTTGATTTAGTTTTTTTTATTCTATCAGACTTCATCCATTTATTATTTAACTCAATAAACCCATTTAAAATTTTTAATTTACTTACTTCATTCGTTATCGGATTTATTTTATTAATACAAAGTCATTCTCTATTTATTTCTATTCACTTGGATTTTACTTTGCAACTCAAACTATTTCTATTATAATCACTCCTCTTATATCCAATCTACTTGCAAATCTCATTAAACATTATTCAAATCACCCTTGGATTTTATTTATAATTCAAACCATCACATTTTTTTTCACTCCAACTCTATTTTATTTTTACAACATCTCTTCTAGTTTATTTCATTTTTAAATCCAAGTCGAGTTCTATTTACAATTTGAATTCATTTCCAAACTCCATTATTAATTCACAATCCATTTATTAACCAAAGTTAGATTTTATTAACATACTCAATCTCACAATTATTTCACCAATTAGCTTATTTCCAATTTCTAAATCAATAATCGATTTTAGTTACAAATCACTTCATTGAAATTCTAGTTTGGATTTCCTTTTTATTTTCCCAAAATTCCAACACATTTATTTAAAATTTTAGAAATGCTTTTAAATTCACAACATACTTAATAAAATAGCTCTTTATAAAAATACTTTTATAACTCGATGTCTCAACCAGTCTATCCTTGTTCTCACAGAAATTCAGTCATACGTTGATCAGGCGTAGGACTGAAAATCTATAAGTATTTAGCAGACCCATTTTCAACATCCAGCGAAAATACTTAGGAAAGTAATTTTATTGAAAATATAGAAAACAATTTTGAAAATAGAGGAAATATTTTTTTTTTTTTAGTGAGGATGCTCTGGAAATCATCGTCCCCATCCATGGTCGCAGTTAACCCGATGATTACGTTGTCGTCCCGACAAAATCCACAGAAAACTGTAGGCCTCCGCGCCCCACGATTACACCATGGAACCCACGACAGATCGCAGCTACAACTGGGGTTACGTAGCCATCACAGTAAAAACCCATATAACTGTAGGCATCAGCGCCATCGAATTTCGCTGCCAAAAATGAAACTTCTCCACTCCACTTGACCATAGATTGCGGTCTACCGATGTTGCATTGCCTTCCCGGCAAAATCAAGTGTAGACCGTTGACACTCATCCTCCACACGATTTTCGCTATGGTCCCCACAGTAGATCGCAGCGACATCGAGTTACACTGTCGTCACAGCATAACCCAAATGCCTCTGTAGGCATCAACGCCATCGACTTACGCTACCCAATAATCCTCAGGAACTAGTTTTGTTCGGACCCCTCTCAGGATCAACTTTAGAACCCCCCTGGGCTCAAGGCAGCACCACCCAGTGGGGCTCCTGAGAAGTTCATTTCAGGGGAGCGCCTTTTTCCCCAGAGCAATCATCAAAACACTTTATACTATACATATAGTACCTTCAAATCATACACCTAGTATGATATCATACAGAGCTCCTTTACACAAAATCGATAATCCCAAAACCGATAATTCTCAAACTAGGCTTTCCAAATTCAATATTGATTTTACCCAAAAATCAAAAGCCTTTCCGAATCCAAAGATTCTCAAAACCCTTTTTCCAAAATCCTCATAAAATCCTTTATATATATACAGATATATATTATATATTTTTTTAACTTTGGATCACTTTAAACTCGTATAGAACTCTTTTTATACTTCAATTCCTATCTCAATTGAGTATTTAATCAATAACAGTTTTAAACTCCGACCAATTTAGAAAAATAGCTTGAAAAATTTAAAAATAGGTAAGTAGTTGAAAAATAATCAATAGTTTGCAAAATAATTGTAAAACAGTTAACTAATTATAAAATAGTTGAAAAATAGTTAAATGGTCATAGAAATTTTAGATAATTGCAAAATAGTTGTTAAATAGTAATTAATTTGTGAAATATTTGAAAAATAGTAATTAGTTTAGGAAACAGTTGAAAAATGGTCAAATAGCTCCAAAATAATGGTAAACAATTATAAAATAAGTTAGCTTTAAAAAGATAGGTTGTATATATTTAATAGCTTAGAAAATAAGTTGATATGAAAACAATTTATATCGAAAATAGTCAAGAGTCAAACTGTTCACTTCCCCAACTAATTTCCATTTAATTGACTCAATTCTAACTTGAATAACTTCAATTTCTGTTGAAATTTATTCCCAATTCAAGTTAAATCAATCTTGATTCCTTCCCCGATTTAAATCAAATTCTAGTTGATTTTAATCCTGTTTGATTTTAATTTTGATTTCATATTATTCCAATCAATTTGAATTATTATCAATTGAATCCATTTCAAATTCAAATCATTTCAACATAATCCAATTCAATTCCTCATTTAAATCCTTGAACCTATACATCTTCAATCACCAATTCAATTAGTTTAAACCAAATTAAAATTTGAACTAATTCAATTTCAATTTTAATGTATTCAAACTAAATTCAATTGGTACAAATGAAATCTAAATTTCAACTTTAACCCATCTCGAATTATATAAATTCGAGTTGAATTCTCAAATGTTGGTTTAACTCTTTAAACCAAATTACTTTTATTTAAAGTTTTTAATCAATTTAATTTCTGAGTTCAATTTCCAAAATTCCATTTAATTTTTAAACCTTTACAACTTAAATTATAATTTCCAATTTTACAACTTCTATTTATATTCAATTATATTCACATTTTGCTTTTAACTCAGAATTATACATTTTATTTAACCAATATATTTTTATTATCCCATAAACATTTTAATCAAGATTCCAGAGTTTTAAACAAATTTCCAAAATTCCAATATCACCTTAGAATTCAACGATATCCAAAATTCTTTGGCAAATTCATTTATCCCTTTGAACTTCAAAACCAAACCCAGTTTACAAACAATTCCATTTTTAAACAATTTGGTAGCAATTTCTCTTCTAGAAACTCGAAAATGAACATCAATAATGCTGCAGTCATCACCGACGTTATTTTCTAGTGACCGAAAGAGTTCGATGCTTTTATCTCTTTTAAAAACATTTCCAAATATTTTTAACTCCAAATCTCCCAGATTTCAAATTCAACACAAAAATATTTTTGAAATAATACTATTATTTCTCCAAAACATCTGGGAAGCACTTTCAAATCCAAAGGAAATTTTAAATTTTCCCAAAAATTCCAAATCCCCAATCCATCCAATTCATATTTAAATATTACTCTAGAATTTTCATCTAACTTTATTTTCAATTATTCTCTGGCATTCTATTTCAAATTATAATCTCATTTATTTATGAAATTTATTTCAACTTATAAATTTCATTTCCAATCTATATTTCAAATTCCAGGATTAGATTTTGAATTTCATTTTCAATCACTTAAATTTTAATTTAGTTATATTATTTTTGTTTCCTACTTAATTTAATTCGAATTCCAAACTTCAGTTTCAGTTTGAATCCATTTCAAACTTATCTTTATTAAATTTCAGTTTGGTTGTATTATATTACTTCTCAATTTTAATTCCAATAATTTAACAACCAATCACCTTAATATTTATTAGAAAGAACTATTGCTTTATATTTCAAAATATATTTTATATAAAACCATTTAAAACCTTTATATAAGAAAATAACAAGTACGCGCTCATACATATATACACTCAACTCATTCTAGAGTTCTATGAACTCTATTTAATGAGTAATCCCCACCAGAGCCAAGGTTCTCGCTTAACCTTTCAGCTCTGATACCAAATGTAACGACCCGAAATTTTCGAACCCGAAAATTCCAGATAGTTATGAAAAAGAAGAAAGAGATAGAAGAAGAAGAAGATCAGAGACACCAACATCTCACATTCGCAGCGGATAAAATATAATAATAAATAATAACAGTTTACAAAAGAATAATATATCTGTCGATTACATTTTAATTTACATCAGATTTTCACATATATATACAGTCACTGAACATATACAAACAAGCATGTCTCAGAACATATAAATTCAGCGGAAATATCCGTACGCTCTTGCCATCCAGCTCGCCTCCTGAGCTCCAGAACGTACCTACCTGAAAATCTATAATACTCGGTCTGACCCGAGCATTACACCAAAGTAACACCCGGGTCAGGCTGGAAACCAGCGTGAGTAAACCCAAACTACATGAAATACCAAAGCAAACAATTTATATAAACCCGGTGTAACTTATACCAATTTAACAAATTCACAATTTGTTATAAGCAACATTTATTTCAAACATTAATCTTCTAAATACCAAACTTAGATAAAAATAATCCAATCCACTTAAATCATTTCCTTTCAGCCAATTGATTTCACCTATCAGTCAATAAAAAAATTCGAAGTGGTTTTCGGGTATTTCCTAACACCCGAACCCGGTCTCTTCGAGTCTCAGGCCATCCTAACCCAAGTTATCCAAATGGAATACACAACATTTCATATCACAGATATCAACTCATTCAAACATCCAATACCATTCAATCATCCATAAGCAAAGCTTAATCATACAAATCAATTCAATTGATTTAAACTGAATTTCTAACCTCAATCACTTAGATTCCTTCATTTACATTAATTAATTCCACATCAATTAATTAATCAACCCTTCCTTATTCATTCTAATTAATCACTCTGGATTAATTATCTTTTAATTACATTCAAGTAATTATCTTTAATTAATTTCTCGATGTTAATTATACTTACCAAATCAATGAGTAATCTTTAATTTCTTCACAAATTAATTAACTATAATCAATTACACTTGGTTTAATTACTTATACTAATTAACTTCCCATAAGTCACTTATTACTGATTGATTCATCTTAATTAGTCAAACTTCAATTTCATCATTAATTATATAAATTAATTATTCCCAATTATATTTTAATTTGTTCCAATCTAAATTAATTACTTTAATTCAACCACAATTTTAATCACCTTCGAATTATTTCCACCTGTAATTAATCATCCATTTATTTACTTTGTTAAGTAAATCAAATTTCTCCTTAGTTAATCGCTTAGTTAATTCCACAAAGTGATTATATTTTTAGTAATTACATTAGGTAATAACCTATCAAACCATCCATTGATTATCCTACATTCAACTTGATAGATGAACTTAAATCTTCATTAATTAATTAATTAATTCAAACTCTTACTTACTAAATTCATCGGCCCAAACCATTAATTAATTGAATTAATTAATTAACCATTTTAATTACCCCACTAACTTGACGAACCGGAAGGCATTAATTGTCAACAACTTCAAAATGACAACATTCTCTTTTTTATCACTTTACATCTAACCAAATTTAAAACCCAAATACTTCGATTAAACCCACCATAAACTCGAAATCCAACCCAAATCAAAGTCACATCATCATCAGCACACATCCAATAATTTATTCATCCAACCAATCATTTAAATTGACCATTTAAATTTAAATATAAATCCAAAAGTGTGAGATTTACTCACCTTTGATTTTGCAATCCATACCCAAATCCAGCTTGTTTCTTCCCAATTTGAACCTTGTATGAATATCATACGGTTTGTTAACAATTCAAATAAGGGAACAATCAAATTTTTCTTTCTTTCTTTCTTATTTTACAATTTGTATTTACTAATAATTAATTTTAAACTAATAATTTCTCTTCATAAATCTTTTAGTAGCTAAATAAATTTAATAATTCAAATGTAAAATTTTATCACCAATCCGTTATAAATTCCTTTCAAAATCTTGTAAAATTTTCTAGTATATATGTAATTACTTTGCTATATTTATTCAGAATGCATGTTATAATTATCTAATTGCTAAAAAAAAAATAAGCTACCTTACTGGAAAAAAAAGACTGCACAGAACTCCTCACCTTCGCGAAGCTCAATTGACGCCGACCAACTCCAACTCGAAGACACCATCGCGACTTCGCCTCAGGCCTCCTCGCGACCTCACAGTCCACGCTTACTGCGTTCGAGCTCGCCACGGTTAACACGCCGCAACGCCAACCCCCATGCGTGCAAAACCCTAGCACGACAGCCCCAGCCTCCCTATCACTTGCGATGCACGGTCGCCTACTACTGCCCACGCCACAACAGCCACGGAAACGGCGCGACCTCCACTAATTGACCGACTCCTCCTCAATAGAAACGAGCCGCAACCTGCTTTGAGTATCGAGCTCGAATTCGATCCAACTCGCGTCTCCATTTTCTCCTTTTTTAAATAAAAAATCGAAAAATGGAAATTACGATTTCAAACGGCCTCAAAAGGGCAAAGTCGAGCCCTTCCCCCTTGTGTGCGAACGAGATTCAGAGCTCGGCAAATATTATTATATATTTTTTTCTCTTGTTATAGGAACGAATGATTTCGATCGACAAAGAGGAAAAGGAGTTTCAGTTATCATTATTTTTAGTTCGATCTTCTTCCAGAAAAGAGGGGAGACGGGAACATATATAGAATTAGTAATGGCTTCCTGAGTACGCTGATAAAAATATAAATAAATATTAAAAATATCTCGTTCCGCATAACGCGAAATCCCGGACCCCGAATCAAACATGCCGACAGGCGTTCATAAGGTATTACCCGCATTCCGAAAACAATGGAACGTGTTTCGGAGGCTAATTTGATCGTATGCACGAGTTACAGAAGAAAGCGATTAATTTAATTATAAAGTAAATATTGATATCTTAAATTCAAATTAAATTAAAATTAACTTTTAAATATTTAAAACTAATTAACTATTCAAATTTAAACTACTAGAAATTCCGGGTCATCACACTTATGCCAGTTAAATCAACAATAAATAATATGAGTGGAACGGCGTCACCTAAGGATCCTATCCAGTGTCTAAAGTGAGTGCAGTAACTCAAGAGATGCTCGGGATTCACATCTCCTAAGGATCCATAAACTATTTATTATGTAGTAATATTTCACTATTACAATAGTTTCTATTTGTAAAATAAACTTACTTTTAAACAGCGTTAAGGCTTTACATTTTCCACCTTAACACGTAATAATTCCAATAGTCTGTACAGTACCGTAATACCTCCTGATCGAGAGGCTACCAGAGGATAGTACATAGGTATGGCACAAATAGAAACTCGTACAAGGCGCGATAGGGTAGGTCACACGGCACAACTAGGCAATGCCAGGGTAGATATACCAATTACACTTCTGGGCCGGTGGTAACGCGTAGCGCTCAGTTACCGCCCACCTCGAGCCATACCCCAAATATAAAAAAT
This sequence comes from Allium cepa, assembly GCA_030765085.1. Lineage (NCBI taxonomy): Eukaryota > Viridiplantae > Streptophyta > Magnoliopsida > Asparagales > Amaryllidaceae > Allium > Allium cepa. The sequence continues at coordinate 381,428,058 of CM060938.1, read as the reverse complement.
CAAATATGGCCACCGAATCAATCCAAAAGCCAAAGTATAATATCGAAGGGATGTGTCCGATCAAAGGTGCTACCTCAGTAGCCCGTCAATCGCTCCTCTTTTAGCTAACTTATGGCAACTTACGGGAGTTGGGTCCACGTATTTACCTCAAAGGAAACGCCGCCACATCCTACTTCATTCTGGAATCTCCACCGCGTACACGGTTGTTAAAGTGGTTTTCGGAGTTGGCAGAGAGTATGACAACTTCCGATCCCGGCCTCTTTAACAATCAAACGCTAATATAACACCGCGATCTTTTTGAAATAGTTTATACTTTTAAAACCAGAGTATAATGTTCATTTCAAATCAATATAAATACGATATCATTTCCTCTTTTTAAAAACCAAATCAAATTTGATATCATTTTCAAATATATCCTTTTCTAAAACCATAACATTTCAAAGTTATAATATTTCAAAACCAAAATTTGAAATATAGCCTTTCAAAACATAAAACTTTGAATTTCATAAATTTGAAATGTAACCCCACCACTTAAATGGGTTAAATATAAATTACTTTATATAATAAAATATTTTCTTCACCTTCACAAATCAATTCCAATTATAGACTTAAATTCCCAGATAAATCATTTCAATTTCCATATATTTCAAAGCTTTAAATATTACACCATTTCAAAACGAATTCTTTGATAATTTCATATATATCAAATTGCATTACTATTATTTCGATTTGAACTTTTTACTTAATAAATCAAATATCATTTGTAAAACCTTTAAATTTCAAATAACTAGATATTCTTTCAATTTCATTAACTTGATAATATTCATTTAAATCAATTTGATATTCATTTAAATCCTCTAAACAAAAATCAAGTTATAAAATCATGCCTTTTAAATCTCAATTTATTTATATTTCAAATTAAATTTTTCTAGGATAATTCTTAAATCTTAAATTCAAATCAAATTCACATTTATCTTCAACCTTAATTTTATTTAAGTCATTATAAACTCTATAAATATAATTTAAATAAATACTTGACTGCATTATATCTTAATAAATCAACTTTTATTATTAACTTCTTTTATACTTTAAACAAATTTTATATATGGCTTAAAACCAAGAAATTAATTATATATATATGGAATAACATTTATAAATATCTGAATCAATATCTCATAAGCCATATATTTCTTTACACAACCATAGAAAATCATTTCAAAATATTTATATATATAGACCACGGTGTCTGTATAAAATTTTCTATCCTATGGTCAAGTGATACAGATATTTATCATTTCAATCCGCAATTTAAAAATAAAAATGATGTTGCATATCATTTCAAACCGCAATCTCGAATCAAAAATAACAAATAAAGAACTTGCAGATTATAATGATATAAAATAAACATCCATTCATCCATCAACAGATCACACATCCATCACAATCATCATCCAAAAAATTCAGTCGATATCAATAGATAACTGATAATATATATAACAGGTATTTAAATGGCAGCTATATTCAAAAATAAATTAAATAACGGTTTAATTTAAATAAATGCAATTAACCGAGATGATGACTAAAAATATACAAAAAGTCATAAATAAATCCATAATCACAACAAAAATTTAATTTAACAAACATAAGAAATTTTAGAAGTTGTGAGTGGGTTAAAACACTCACCTTTTGAATTTAAATTGAATTTAAATTCAATTTAAACCCAAAAATCACATAGCCTTAGAATTCATCCAAACAAGCGCCATAATGTCCGGAATTCCAAAACGAACCTAGCGGAGAAAACCATGTGTGAAACGGACCTCGTATGTAAGAGTTTTGGGTATTAGAAGGACTGAAATTGAAATTAAAAAAAATTAAAAAAATAGAAGGAAAATAGACACGTCACCATCAATACGCGAATGCAACCCATCTCCCTCACGCTTCAGCTCACACCGAACCCTAGCTTGGCCGCCACCCTTAGCCCAATTTTTGCCGCCACCTCCTTTGCCTACGACCCAATCAAGCAACGCCGTTGACCGGAGCTCGACGAGCCGCACCTAGACCTGGGGTCGCGCACGCCTTCAGATGCCTGGACATGGATCGCGCCGCTGTGCCTAGTAGGCACGATTCTGGTGATTTCAGTTGTCGATAGGAAGAACCAACTGCACAGAACTACTACCCTCGACGTCCCCTACGAGCCCATGCTTCGTGATCTATGATTTATCGAAGATCTGCCGTCAAATTACGAAACCCAAGAACGGACGGCCTGAAATGATTTGCGTTTTTTGGACAACGAATGATCTGAATCGAAAAACGAATCTCAGATCTGAGATGCGTACATCGAGAGCTTCGATATATAATTTTTTTGAATTTTTTTGAGGAGTTTGAAATTTTTTCTTTGGATTTGAATTTGATTTGTGTTTGGATCTAGAATTTATTTGTCTTCCATTGAAATGAGGAGAAGAAGAGGAATTATATGCATAGACAAACGATAAATAGAGGTAGGCTAGGGTTTATAACTGGATCTTTATAGGCAAGGTTGAAATAGAATATATGGATCGGATTGAATATACGTGCTAACGGCAAAGTGGCCCAAAAAGCCCGTTTCGACTCCAAAACGAGATTGGGTCAACCCATATAACAAAATAGATGTTTTAAAATATTTTAAACGCGATGCAACAAGTTTCAAGTCCAAATTCCATCATATGAAGAAGTTACGCTAAAATCAATATTTTTTCAAATTGATTTCAATTAATTTTAATTTCATTGATTTCAAGGTATTTCTAGTCCGTACGATCAAACGACAAGTCTGATCGCTATGAAATTTGAAATTCTACAATAATGCACCGTTACGGATCCGATGAAACCGGTTTCGTCGAAATTCGACTTAGTGGCCAAAATGGCTATTTTTATATTAATTAAATAAATTAAATATAAATTAATTAAATCATTTTTCAATTTCAACTCTATAATTAACAAATTTCATCAAATTTAACTTTCTTAATCATTTACCCTAATTTAACCAAATTCAAATGTCGATTTAGAGTTGATTAATTTATAAATTTCAGTATAACCTCAATTTCATTTAATTCAGAAATTATAAATTTAATTTCCAAATTTCTATTAAGTTTACTTTTCATTCTACTATTCAATTCATTATTAACAACGGATGAAATATACATTGGAATCATAATCCATTACATTAACATTCTCACATTTCATCTAAATTCCCATTTATGAAATATTTAAATAGTTAATTTCATTTAATTGCAATTAATCCTATTGTCATACATTAAATTCCAATATATTGACAAAACTTATTTTGCATTCCTTTTATTTAACCAACTGCCGTTTTATAAATAAACTTAACATTGGATTCATACTTTATTACATAAGTTACCTTAATTTCATCTAAATTAATATTTACGTATTATTTAAATATTTAATTTCAATTTATTGCAATTACTCCAATCATTGAATGTTTATTCAAATAGATGTTTTTATTTGATTACAATCTTTATACCCCATCCAAAAATTTCAAATAACATAGTTATTGCTGGTTTTTACATTACATTACATAAATATACTCAACTTACTTTCTTTATTGTGTATTAACTAAAATTTCCACTAGTATTGAAATCTTTGCCAAATATAACGTTTGCATTACCTCCTTTATTGGGATTTCATTCAACTTGTTTATGGTCAACTTATTTTAACAACACTAGCTTTAATTTTAATTATCAATTCATTCATAAACCGTAACAATACATTATTACCACATATTACCTTAAATCCATACTAACGTAATATTTAATTCCATTTATTGCAATAGGTTTCAATTACTAGTGATTTCGCTAAATTAGTTTGCATTAACGTTATTCCATTAATCCACATCCAATTACATTTAATATTCTCGATAAATTTACTTGCTTGGTCTCATGCTTCTATTACACCAATTACTACCTTAAAATAAGTTTACGTTTTTAATTTAAATTTACATTCACCCTTTCCGTTATTTTATTAATTATCATTAAAGTACATTTACTTATCTTTATTGATACTTGGTGAATTAACTGGTAACACAACCATTATATCCTTTATAATACTTGTTTATTTATTCTTCACAGATAACTACTATCTATAATAATATTTCACAAATTAATCCAATGATCACAATTGTTTTTCTCATATTCCCATTATAACTAAGTCATAACATTTACACTATTTCATTTATTGTAGTTTCATTCAATCTATCAAAGTCTTAGCTTTAGTAACCATTGTTATACTTCACCCTAGTTATTATTCATTATTCATCGACAAATTTTATTTGTTTCATTATTATTCCATTTATAAATTATAAGGTTTTATTTCTTTCTAAATAAATTACAAAATCTTATTAATTTAAATAAATTTTTTCCATTCCTTAAATATTAAATTATCAAAAATTAATCAAATTAATCACTTCATCTTGGTCACATTCTTTTATTACAATAAAATATTATTAACATTTACATTGTTTCACTTATTGGAATTACACCCAAGTTATTAACAATTAACTTACATTTATACTGTTACATTCAAGTCATTCAAATTAACTTACCAATCTTATCCAAGTTATTATTTCCATTAATAATCCACTAAATTTTTTATTTCCTTCAACATTAAGTTACCAAAATATTCTTAAATTAAGAAATTTAATTACCGAATTTTACGGGTCGTTACACTTTCCCCTACTCAGAACTTTTCATCCCCGAAAAGGAAAAAGAATGGAAAAGAAGAATTAAGAAATCAGTATATCTTACTTAAAATATTAGTTATACATAAATAAATTTACAAAATCAACTAAATTTAAATAAAATATACCAATTTATAACCATTAAATCTTTTATACTCAAATTAATAAAGTTTGGAAAACATTTTTCGAAATATTTTCTAAGTACAAAAATTTTCGAAAAATTTCGACAGAGTCTCCTTTGTACGGAGAGGCTCGGAAGAAAATATAATATCAATATAACAATATACAACATATATTTTCCAAAATAATATATATCCTAACACGGGAAAACAATATAATAACGCTATAAACCATAATCCGAAAACGTACCTATTGGTCGGGTAATTAACGCTTATTTATGAAACCAAAAGCAGTAGCAATTTCTTCCATAACCTGTATTTCACTTATATAATCCTAAAGGGTTAACAATTACATAAAATGAAATATTTAAAGCTGTTTCAACTAACAACAAACAATCAACATACCAACCATCACTTGCAACAAGCAAACAACCATCACATAAAACCAACACATATAAATTATCCATACATATCAACAAACAAATAGTTGTTTGGGTTCAAACTTCAAATTGCGCAGGATGAAAAATAAACTATTAAGCGCACCATTTACTCAATGGTCTCTAATGAAGCTAAATAGATTATTCATACATCCAAACAATTTTAAAGTATTCTATCCCAAACAACCATAAACCAAAACTAACAATAATTTTAAACAACAGATTTAGTTTATCCTTATTAATTCCATTCATGCATTTGTTGTTTGATTTCTCCTTTTATTCATATAATGATTTCTTCTAATTCACATTTATTTCTTGCAAATTTTCATTTCATTTATTTATGTATTTGCATTACATTCATTCATTTCCCCATTTCATTTACTTATTTAGTGCTTACATTTCTATTATATTTAATTATAGTAACATTTCAATTACAACTTAAGTTTATAACTCTATAACATCAATTCTTATAAATAAAAGCAATTTATTGAACACTTTTATTACCAACTTTTACTTGTACAATTTCTATTACATTTTCTTATTAAACATTTCAACTTTTAATATTTGGTAAGTTATATATATGTTTTTAAGGAATGTAATTGAAATCATACAAGTTTAGCTTATTCTTTTAATTAATTAGATGTTCAATAATTCTATATTTTGTCCTATAAGTTACAATTTCAACTTTCTATTAATCTCATTTATAATTTAGCATTGAATCTCTTATTTCAATTAATGGTTCCAAATTATAAATTAGTTAAAACCCATTTTCTACAATAATTGAAACCATTGATTAACGGAGACTTAAGGACTAAATACCGATTAAATTCAAATCATTTTAAAATAATAGATAAATGCATATACTTACAATTTATATTTCTAATTATATTTAAAACAATTTAAAATTTATTTTTGTTTATCAAAATAAATCTTGTAGTAAAACTATTACAGCGGCATTCCCACTTCGAAACTCGAAAATGAATATCGATGATGCGACCGCCATCATCGAAATTATTTTTCATCGACAGAGAGGGAAGTACAGCTCCAAAATCTTCTTTAAAACAATTCTTTCAAATTATATTGAAATATTTATATCAGAAAATACTTATAACCAATATTATTATATTCCAAAATTATTCGAAAGAAATTTACAAAAGCTCGGAACTTAAGTTCTAAATTTCCAATTTCATTTATTTTATTTTCCTTCTTATTTCAAGTATTATTTATAAATTTCATTACCTAACAACTAATATAATACAACCAAATATAACCTTTACAAAAATTTACTTTAGATATATAGAAAATATAATAGGCAAAATTATTTCATTCACCTATATTAAAAACAAATATTATGTCGATCTGCCCTATTACATGTTTAGAAATCCCTATTGATGTCTTAGCATCCCATGCACCAACCAGAATTTATAAATACTAAACGGAACAGATTAACACAATATTAAAACCTTTTCATAACACTAACAAATATGCTCTCTCATATATATACACTCAGCGACTCATCATAGGGTAATACTGCCTTATTAATAAAGAGTCATACCCCACAAAGCTAAGGTTTATCGCTAAACCAAAGCTCTGATACCAGATGTAACGCCCCGACTTTTCGCACGGTTTAAATTGACGATAAACCACACACGTCAGGCTTAAATCATACAAAAGGGTGGATTGTTATGGGGTAAATAAGAAGAAGTAGAGAAAGAAAAAAACAAAATAGAATCTTGCAGCAGAACGAGGAAATATAATAATCAAATATACAGTTCATGAAGCTATTTTACAAAACATTTGATTATACTTATACAATACATATTAGAGTTACACATACCAGAGAATAATAGATAACAATGCAGCGGAATAAAATGATGTAGCGGAATAATATAACAGATAATAATAAATCTTCGTCTTCGTCCTCCAGAAATAAAGTCTTCGATTCCTGAAATGCTCGGACTGACCCGAGCGAATTGAAAGGACAAAACACTCGAATCGGAACTAAAATATCTTATGTAAGTTAAATCAACAATAAATAATATGAGTGGAACGGCGTCAGAGATTTTTACGGGGTTTGACATCTCCTATCCAGTGTCCAACGTCAGTGCAGTAAATCAAGAGATGCTCGGGATTCACATCTCCTAAGGATCCATTAAACTATTTACTATGTAGTAATATTTCGCTATTATAATAGTGTCTATTAGTAAAATAAACTTACTTTTAAATAGCATTAAGGCTTTACATTTTCCACCTTAACGTGTAATAATGCCAATAGTCTATACAGTACCGTAATACCTCGTGATCGGAAGGCTACCAGAGGATACTCCATAGGTACGACAAAAATAGAAACTCGTACAAGGCGTGATAGGGTAGGTTACACGGCACAACTAGGCAATGCCAGGGTAGATATACTAATTACGCTTCCGGGACGGTGGTAACGCGTAGCGCGCAGCTACCTCCCACCTTGAGCCACACCCCCAAATTAAAAAAATAAAAAGTGGCCACTGAATCAATCCAAAAGTCAAAGTATAATATCGAAGGGATGTATCCGATCAAAGGTGATACCTCATTAGACCGTCAATCGCTCATGTTTTAGCCACCGTATCCCAACTCATGGAAGTTGGGTCCACATATTTACCTCAAAGGAAACGTCGCCACCATCCTACTTCATTCTGGAATCTCCACTGTGTACATGGTTATTAAAGTGGTTTTTAGAGTTGGCAGAGAGTATGACAACTTCCGATTCCGGTCTCTTTAACAACCAAACGCTATTATAACACCGCGGTTCTTCTGAAATAGTTTATACTTTTAAAACCAGAATATAATTTACATTTCAAATCCATATAAATACGATATCATTCCTCTTTTTAAAAACTAAATCAAATTTGATATCATTTTCAAATATATACTTTTCTAAAACCATAACATTTCAAAGTTATAATATTTCAAAACCAAAACTTGAAATATAGCCTTTCAAAACATAAAACTTTGAATTTCATAACTTTGAAATGTAACCCCACCACTTAAATGGGTTAAATATAAATTACTTTATATAATAAAATAGTTTCTTCACCTTCACAAATCAATTCCAATTATAGATTTAAATTCCCAAATAAACCATTTCAATTTCCATATATTTCAAAGCTTTAAATATTACACCATTTCAAAACGAATTCTTTGATAATTTCATATATATCAAATTCTATTGCTATTATTTCGATTTGAAATTTTTACTTAATAAATCAAATATCATTTGTGAAACCTTTAAACTTCAAATAACTAGATATTCTTTCAATTTCATTAACTTGATAATATTCATTTAAATTAATTTGATATTCATTTAAATCCTCTAAACAAAAATCAAGTTATAAAATCGTACCTTTTAAATCACAATTTATTTATATTTCAAATCAAATTTTTCGAGGATAATTCTTAAATCTTAAATTCAAATCAAATTCACATTTATCTTTAACCTTAGTTTTATTTAAGTCATTATAAACTCTATAAATATAATTTAAATAAATACTTAACCGCATTATATCTTAATAAATCAACTTTTATTATTAACTTCTTTTATACTCTAAACAAATTTTATACATAGCTTAAAGCCAAGAAATTAATTATATATATATAATAACATTTATAAATATCTGAATCAATATCTCATAAGCCATATATTTCTTTACACAACCATAGAAAATCATTTCAAAATATTTATATATATAAACCACGGTGTCTGTATATAATTTTCTATCCTATGATCAAGTGATACGGATATTTATCATTTGAATCAGCAATTTAAAAATAAAAATGTGGTTGTATACCATTTCAAACCGCAATCCCGAATCAAAAATAACAAATAAAGAACTTGCTATGAGAAATGCGGATTACAGGTCTTAAGGCTAGGATTAACACTAGAGGGGGGTGAATAGTGTTAATAAAGAATTACTAAATCTTTTTCGATTTATGTTAATTTAGATGCCGATGAATGCAATATACAGACATAGATATGATCACAGAAACAAACACAGATGTAGAAATAAAATAAAAGCAATAAAGGAAAGAACACGTCGGATTTTATAATGGTTCGGGAGTTACCCTACATCCAGTCCCACAACACAAGTATGGATTTCCTTTCAAAAGCAATTGTACAATAACACCCTCAGTTTCAAGGCTAGGAGGTACACCCTCTAAAATTTCGATGAGATACTTGATTTCCGGGCCACAAGTTTACCCAATTGATTTACCAAGGCTACAATCACACCTTTTCTTTCATGATTGATTTTCAAGGCTACCATCACACCTTTTCTCGCTTAATAGATTATAAAGAAGTCTATAACTCTTAATAGCACTGAGAATCTTGTAGAGAGAGTGATAGAGAATCAAACTAGAAGTAATTGAGTTCGATTTAATGTTGATTTCGACAGAGTAATGATAAGAATATGTATTAAGAAAAGTGGAAGAAGAAGAGGAGTGAAAAACCAAAAAAATCTTATATATAATTCGTTGAAACTAACCCCTATTTATAGAAGAACAACAGCCATGTCCATTCGCGAAGAGTTATGGCAAATAGACACTTCTTTTGAAATTTAAATTTTGAACTCGACTGGCACCATATCGACATAGGGTACATAGGCATGTTGACATCCCAACGCATTTTTTGACGATTTGATTTTCTTTGAAAATAACCTTTATCTTCTATTAAAACTAATTTAAACTTTATAAATATACTTGAATATAGTTAAAATTCATAAGTAAATATAAAGAATAATATATATAGAATTTAACTCTAATTTTATATTTTAAATCTAAGCATAAATATTTAAAAGTTAAATATATTAATTAAAAGATAGTTTAAAATCAGGAGTAATTTGACTTTGAAATTAAGGATAATTTTGAGGCTAAAATTATTTAAAATCAGGATAGAGGGTTTTGAATCTTTTAAAAGGAAAGTTTTGAAAACATTTTGAAAACGGGATATAATTTTTGAAAAATCATTTTGAATAAAAAGTTAGCGGATACAAAACAATGTTCCACTAGATTTTTCGTAGGTTCCACCCTGCTTAGCGTTCCATCCCTTTAACAGGCTCGAAGTGGATTCCATTCCACGAATAAATTGGATTTTAAGATGTCAGTGCTTTTCTATGAGTTTTAACAAAATTCCTAATAAAAAATACTTAACCTTGAAATCTTGAACTCTTGATAATCTTGATACTCATGAGTCTTCTATCTTGATATCTTGAATCTCTGTACTATACAGTCCTCATTCTTAGTACCTATATGGTTAAATCATGCATATCCATATATATCTAAACTTATAATGTTAGTATTTATATTTTATAATCTATTCTAAGGTTGTTGTCATCAAAACCATCATCTCACGGACTAACAATCTCCCCCTTTTTGATGATGACAACCTTTGTTATAAAATTTTACTTCTATCCTAATAACTCCCTCTAAAACTAATAACTACCCCTTAATCTATGCCTAACTACCCTATTTTATATTTCTCCCCCTTTGTCATCAACAAAAAAATTAAATGTGAACTATATAACTTCAAACTATATAACTATATACACTACTACAAAACAGGCCATTTGCATCGGTTGTTTACCCCCCTTTTGCATCAGTTCTGAAACTGATGCAAAAAGGTCCTTTTTGCATCGGTTGTTACTAACAACTGATGAAAAATATCATGGTTGGTTGCTTGAACACAGCCCCCATGTTGCATCGGGTGTAATGAAAACCGATGCAACAAAGGAACTTGTTGCATCAGTTGTTGTTGAAAACCGATGCAAACTAATCCCTCTATTGCATCGGTTTTTTATAACAACCGATGCAAACTAATCTCTCAGAAACCAATATTACATTACTCAAATAGACTATATATATTGTTGATAATCTTTATATATATATATATATATATATATATATAAGAAAAAACATACACTAAAAATTAAAAAGAAGATTATATCATTATCATTTACAAATTCTATTTTGGTTTACAAATTTCACACCATAAATTTCACCACCTGACCATAACAACTCACATCCAACAATACTATCCACTAGATGGGAAGAGTTTGACTTGTAACTTAAGATAATTGTCACTGTTGAAGAAAGGGTTCGCTAGAATAACCGATCCTGGCGTCAGTTCAAGTTTTGTCCATAGATACATCTCAAGTTGATGAAAAAGAGAGCTATTTGTCAAATCTCGAAAAAATGGTGCTCTAAATGTCAGCTCACCAACATAAGGATAGGCACGGTCACAACTTTGTGGGTTCAAACTTTGATTTGATGAGCAAGCTTTGGATCCACATTTTGTTGTGCTTGTAGATTAAGACGTAAGTTGTGGCTGTTGACTTCTACAATATACTGTATTTGCAAGTTAGTTTTTGCATACAAGGTTATCGACAAGTCTGTAAATATGCAAATATAACACTGAAATTTGGTTAAACTTAAAAAAAATTAGAAAATGGAAAAACCATTGTACTTACATGAGAGTCTCAATATATGCGGATGTTAATGTAAATGAAGTGATTGAATTGTTTTGGAAATTAACCACCTGTAGCTGTGAGCTGAAGCTACCCCCCTGAGTGAAAGTGCCATTGAATAAATTATTATTCAGGGTCCTGTATCATATTGTTGCAATGAATAATCATAATTTTAAGCACGATTTCATGCTTTGTGATCATTTACAACTTACACTTATTGTAGCCCAGGGAGGTTGAACATATTTTCAGGGATACTGCCATAAAGTCCTGTTAGGTCAGGCACTGGTCCAGAAATTTTTTTGTTTGCTAAGTTCCTGAAAGAAAAGTATACTCATAGATAGCGCATATTTACTATTTATTCATTGATATAACCATGAAGCAGTTATTGCATAATAGATACTTACAGTTCGTTTACATTCGTAAGATTGTTAATGCTGGAAGGAACTAAACCAGTGAAAGAATTCCTATCGAGTCTCCTGTTACCAGAGTAAATAAATTAGCATAAGTTGGTATGAAAAAAACAAGAGAAACAGAAACGATTCGAGCAATGGAGAGGCCAATGGCAATGAAAGAGTAAGCTAAAGACATAACATCAGCAACAATAGAAAGCCTCCATAGATCATGGAAGTTAGGAAACTGAGAAAAAAGAACCCGAATGATACCAAATCCCATCATATATAAACTATCGGCCACAGCACAGTCTGCTTCATGCCCTTTTTTTATGGAAACAGCTCGACTTGCTCAATGCCCTGAAATATTTAGTTTTCTTCCTCTTATCCACAGTTTGAATAAGTCAAACGAATTTGTATTATTATAATCGACTTACGCTGCACTAATGGAAGCTGTGATAGTATTACCAATGGCAGTTCCAACAAGAATCACATATTGGAAAATCCCACAAAACCAAACTTTAGTGGCACCAAGATTGGACTGCACTGCATTCATGTATGTGTAGTTTCTTTTACCATAGACAGGATCTGGGTTTTTGTAACAGTCAGTTAACAAACTTGATGTGTAAAATGTGACTATGGAAAATAGAAACAGAGCTGCAGGTCCCACTATCCATCCGAGTTGGGACATCGACCATGCTAATGATAGAACTCCTGAACCTATGACTGTAGTTATTATGTGAGCACTCACAGTCCACACTGCTCATGGATATTAATAAAGAAAAAGAAAAATGGGTTGCTAACTGGTAGTTATAATAGATATATTAATTTGACAGTGTTATTGGCACACTAACCTGTTCTTTTAGGTCTTCCATCATCATCGAACTCATCTTTGTTGTATAATTCTACGTCTTGAGCTTATTGATCGAGTATCATCTTTCTGCCTTCTCCCATTTCTTGTTTCTTTGACTTTTGTTTACAAGTGTTGGGTTGTGTTTGTGTATGTATGATTGCGATGAAGAGAATTGGATTGGTTCTTATATTTATACAGACGTGGAACCGAGGAAAAACACTATAAAAAGTAATGTTCCTTTTGAATGCATAAATTGTATAAGGAATTTAGGGTGAGAATAAAAATTCAAAAACTGTTTCTTAGAAAATGTGTCTTTTATTCTTTCTTTTTTATAAAAAGAAAAGGAAAAAGAAAAAAGTACTATAAATAGTTGGATTTAATAATAATTGGGTTTTATGAAAATAAGTTTAACGTTGCTTACTTAGCAGATGTTAATGAAATGTTACATGTCTGTATTCCAAATTATACTGATACTTATTTTACCATCACGTAAACCAAAAAAAATTGCCTTGGTACAAACATGTTAGATTTTCAGTCATGGCATCAAATGTTATATTTTGATATGTTTTGGATTTTATGAAACTTACATAATAAAGTAACATTACATCCGTTTTTTAATTGCTAATGACTAGGCAACAATAAGAGTTTTTAATCAATTACCTTCTACAATGAGAATCATTTGTGCTAAATTTGAGTTGTTTGTTTTTCTATGCAAATAACTGACAGAATAAAGCCAGTAAAGTCTGAATGAGATTGGACTATATGATGCTACTTCATTGTCAAGTTCTAATTTTGATAATGGTACCAAAGAAGATGCTTGCAACTTCGAATACATATTCAAGCTATAGTCCAAATCTATGATGATGATGATCATGGGATCATTAATCGATCATATAAGAGATAGATATAAACTACCTATTCAATTAGTTGCAAGATTCTTGAATCTAAAGGTAGCACAATTTCTTAATCCACTACTGTGTTTTTGGAATCAACTTTGAGTGATATAGGAATAGGAATACCATGGAATAAAATGTGTGAGAATGTATTGGAAATTTGGAATTGAGTTTATCTTACCTAGTAGGAAATCAGAGAATCCTATAAACTATAAGATGCAAACATTTAAGGAATCTAGTACTAGATAGAAATTGTATATTGCATGCATATCATGAGAAATTACTTGTAATGTTGCATATTACGCACGTGTGTGTGTGTATCTTCAAATATAAGCTGTTTTAAAAGGAGTACATTAGTCAAATGTAGCACATGTGAAAGCATAAATACAAGATACAAACTCAATTTTATATAATACTGAAAGACTGAAACAGATAGGATAAATGTAGACGGAAGATCAATAATCAGCTATAGAGATACTTGACAAAAAGAATTAGTCTTCTGTCATCATTTTGTTGAGTACATAAGGGTATAAAATCTCGTGCTCTGATAAATTCTAACCAACATACTAATTTTTACAGAGGAACATACCATCGTCGACCACAGTCTATAGCTTGCTAATAAGCCTACCATTTACGGTAGCCCCCCCCCCCCCCAAAGTTAAAAGTTTGCATACAGGCTCTTTATTTTTCTTTTCTTTTTTCTTTCTACTTTATTTTTATTTTTATGTTTTTTTGGTCTTCCTACCCGTCATACATGGCAGATGCTCTCTAAAATCGAAAAACTAAATCTATCATTTCAATTATTCGTACTGTAGAACAACCAGAGAGAGTTGGTCTTACACTGTTATTATCATAGTCCGCCCAAAATCAATTCTTTTGATTGTTCTTCAAATTAATATTGGCAATAAAATAATTTGCCCATCTAGGACTCAAACTCAGGCCACTCCAGCCCCATCCATACTAAAAAAAGCCCAACAGGCATCGCAACATTGTTCATTGGTATTGAAGGAAAAAAAAAGAGCTAGAGCTAATGAGAAATTTATTAATAAAAGCAACCTCAATGATATCTGATTCACAAACTAGAACTGATAACAATACCTTACGTGTTCTCCTAACAAAAACACTACCATTTCATCATGCAAGGCACAATACATTAACCAATACAGTAATGCACCATAATTGAATTAAATTATTATAATGTTACCATGGTTAAATAGCAAGAGAGTCAGGAGCTGAGCCGCTAGCCAGAGCCTTAGGCTTGGGCTTCTCAACAACTATAGCTTGTGTGGTCAGGACCATCCCAGCAACCGAAGCTGCGTTCCGAAGGGCGCATCTTGTTACCTTCGCAGCGTCTATGACTCCTGCTTCTAGAAGGTTCACATACTTATCGTCCATCGCGTTGTATCCGAACTCCCAGTCCTTTTCCTTCACCTTCTCCACTATCACCTTCATTTATATCCATAATTTGTAAAATAAAACAAAAGGATATGTGCTTGCATATGGAACGTCTCCGCATCTATATAATTCAATAACAAATGTACAAACTTATGTGTATAAACAAGACTACATGCTTATGTGGCTTATAAAACAAATTCATTATCAAAACACTTGTCTGAACAACTTGACCATAATATGTATAATGTATTATAACAACTGTAATGTAATTTAATACTGCAATTCTAAGTCAAGCAAGGAAATATGTGCATAAGTTAGTGTACAACAGATTCCAAATGAAAACAGAGGTGAAATATAAATTGGATCAACCAAACAATGCATAAAATATATGATACCAGGAGATGAATACTTGAACCGAACTTTCTTTCACACATATATTAACATACATCTAGCACGCATACATAAGCAAACACATACAAAATGAATAAGGCTTAATCAATTTCTATCTGATTTTACCTCTTGTTAAGGTTTGCCAACATATTTTGGAGGTTTGATGAATCTAGACCATTTTTCATACAAAATATAGCAAATTTGGAATTTTTTGGAAATATAGTGACAAATATATATTTCTGCCACATTGACGTTGATTCAATTATTCAACAATTTCCTTCTCTTTCACTTCAAAAATTCATCAGGAATAAAATCTTCAAATAAAAATTTTGAACTAGCTCATTCGAAAAATGTGTCATGAAAAATTCTTAATAAAGAAAATTAGTTGAATGCAATTTTAAATTGCCTCGTAAGAGAATGTTGAATCAGCACCAACGTAGAATAAACAAATTTGAATGATATCAGCACCTTCTGAATGAATGTAAAGAAATGGAGTAAGGTACCTTCTGAACGATATCAGCACCAAGTCGTTCATCAGCATCATCCAACTTGTCCTTGGTAGCAGGAACAAAAGTAGAAAGATGAACATATGCAGCGCCACCCCCAAAAATTAGTCGATTCCTAGTTGCATTCATGCACCCAAACGCCTCGAATTAGTCGCGACAATCCCCAAATCCCTAACTGTAATTGCGCCATCGATTCGCGAACACCATCAGCCAATCCTGAAACTATTCCACGACCTTGCTGCGAGCATCGACCAACTCATCAATCCCCATATGCAAATTACCAAACACAATTTCGAACTCGAACAACAAGCAGCTGAATATTTTTTTAAAAATCTTATTTGTTTTGGGGTCAAGATTCCTGATTAATGTTGGATGGATTGAAAGGAAAAGATGAAACGGGGGAGAGGGATTTAGGGTTTTCGAGTGAAGGACGAAAAGAAGAGGTTCGCGGTTAAAATGAGAGGGAGACGAAATTATTTACCACTAACTTTTCATCAGGTTTTTCAACGTGGGAATAGTATTTTTTGCACCGGTTGTAAATAAAATTGATGCAACTAACACTATTTGCATCGGTATACTTTCTTCACTTGTCGATGATAACCGATGCAAATTGTATTTTTTTACCATCTACTGCTTTCCACATACCAAATGCATCGGTTGTTAAAACGTAACCGATGCGAATACTTCTATTTGCATCGGTTGTGATAACAACCGATGCAAATGAGGCGAAGCAACATGCGTATTTGTAGTAGTGATAACTCCAAACTATATAACTCCAAAATATATAACTTATATATATATATATATATAACTTCAAACTATATAACTAATACTCTATGACATGTGATTATAATGATAGTGTTACAATAAGTAATCATCACTTAAATCTAATACTAAAACATAGTCCTAAACTATCAACTATCCTAAGTAAGAATTCACGATAGTATTTATAATTAAAACACATATAAGAACACGAATTATTTATTATGTATGAAGTTTTATATACATGAACATTTAGAAAACATAAAGAAACAAAAATAACAATGGAGAAAGAAAAGAAACTATTGTGTGTTATTAAACATAGGGGATCTATGAATCGAGCAGTTTGGATAGTGGGAACAGAAGTTTCCACGTTGTTCGACAAGATTCTCATTCTTGCCAAAACACACTTCTCCAACACACATGACTTGGTCATCATCCTCCTCGTGTGCTTCTTACATGGGTTCTTCTTCTTCTTCCTCGTTGGCCTCTTGTTCTCGATTAAGTGAAGAGTCTTCATCGATCAAGATAGGGTTGGCCTGGTTATCCATTAGGAATCTTTGCAAATTCCTAAGAATCTTGCCTTGCCTTTCCTGTTCCTTTGCCATACGAAGTTGAGTCACTTGAATTTCAGTCATCATCTGAAGTACATCCTTCATAGATTCCTCCATTTTAGTCACACGAGCGAGAGCAGTACGTTGAAATGGACCCGGTAGGGAATGAAAAAGTTGATTTTATGTTTGATTTGGAAGAGGAGGCCATGATTTTATTTATTTCAGAAGATAGATTAAAGAGAAAACAGAGAGAATGAACAAAAATTTGAAATAGAGAAGAATATACAACTAATTTTTTTGAATTTGGTGGAAAAATTACAAAATTTAAAAACGTTGCATGTCGACATGGGTATATGGGGAATGTCGACATGGTCCTTTTAATTTTAAATCTTTGAATTATTTTAATATTAATTATTAATTATACTTGTTATTTATATTTTATATTTCAATTATAGAATAAATACCTAATTCTCTTCTTAATTTAGTAAATATTGATTCATTTTAAGGGTTTTGTTAAGATATCAGCAATTTGATTCTCAGAAACGATATACTCGAGAGTAACTACTTCCTTACTTATATTATCTCTGAGAAAATGATGTTTGATATCAATATGTTTAGTTCGAGCATGTTGAGTAGTATTTTTGGATAAATTTATCACACTTGTATTGTCACAATAAATCAATGGTTTTGAAAATTTTAAACCAAAATCTTTTAAGGTTTGTTGCATATATATTACTTGAGAACAAGCCAAAGCAGCAGAAATATACTCTGCTTCAGTTGTTGATAAAGAAACTGTGTTTTTCTTTTTACTAAGCCAAGAAATCAGAGAATGCTCCAAAAAGTGACAAGTCCCACTTGTACTTTTCGGACTGATTTACAACTAGCATAGTCATCATCACAGTAAGATATTAAGTCAGAAGAATCATTTTTAGGGTAGAATAAACCATAATCGGATTTGTGCTAACATATCTTATGATTCGTTTTACGGCTTTTAAGTGGGTCTCTTTAGGTTGGGATTGATATCTGGCACAGAGACAAACACTGTGCATGAAATCAGGTCTACTGGCAGTAATATAGAATAGTGATCCAATCATTCCTCTGTATAGTTTTTGATCTACATCTTTCAAGAGATCTTCTTTACTAAGGTACTCATTGGTTGCCATGGAAGTGGGTTTTCCACTTGCAGTAGTCAAACCAAATTTACTAATTAGGTCTTTAGCATATTTTTCTTGACTAACAAAGATACCATTATCTAATTGTTTTATTTGTAATCCTAAAAAGAAATTTATTTCACCGTATGACTCATCTCAAATTCTTTTGTCATTATTTCAAAAAATTCTTTATTCGTTTCAAAATTAGTTGAACTAAAAATGATATCATCTATGTAAACTTGTACTAGTTGAATATCATTTTTATTTCTTTTAATAAAAAGAATATTATCTACTTTACCAATTTCAAAATTAGATTGCAATAAATAAGATCTTAGTCTATCATACCAGGCTCTAGGAGCTTGTTTTAGACCATATAATTCCCTTTTAAGTTTGTAAACATGATTTGGTAATTTATCATTTTTAAAAAGTGGTGGTTGTTCAACATATACTTCTTCTTTTACAAATCCATTTAAAAAGGCACTTTAACATCCATTTGAAATAATTTGAAATTATTATGATTTGCGAAATCAAGTAGAATCCGAATGGCTTCTAATCTTGCTACGAAAGCTAAGGTTTCATCAAAATCTATTCCTTCTTCTTGACAATAACCTTGAGCGACTAATCGAGCTTTATTTCAAACTACCTCTCCTTGTTCGTATATTTTATTTTTATAAACCCATTTAGTTCCAATTATAGTTTTATTTTCTGGTCTTGGAACAAGTTCCCAAACATCAATTCTAGTAAATTGATTTAATTCTTCTTGCATAGCCAAAATCCATGAATCATCAGTTGATGCTTATTTTGGATTTTTGGGTTCAATAGTTGATATAAAAGCTACACTACTCATTTGACTTAGTTGATTTCTAGTTTTAACAACAGATTGCATATCTCCCAGTATATTTTCTATAGGATAACTTTTAAAAGTTTATTCCTTTTATTAGGATGATTAATTTCATTATTAGTTTCAATTGATTCTTGATTTTGAGTGATTAAATCCTCTTCATCATTTGTATCTTCAAAATTTTTGAAATTTCATCAAATGAATCATGCATTGTTTCTTCAATGGAATTAGTTTTTAAATTAAACACTCTGTACACTTTACTTCTATTAGAACATCCGATAAAGATACCTTTGTCGGATTTAGGATCAAATTTATCTAAATTATCTTTTGTATTTAAAGTAAAGCATTTACTTCCAAAAATTCTGAAATAAGATACCTTAGGTTTCTTTAATAAAGAAGTTCATAAGATGTCTTATCAGTTAGAGGTCTAATTAAAATTCTATTCGAAATATAACAGGCGGTAGCAACTGCTTCTGTCCAAAAATTCTTTGGTAAATTACTATCTGTAAGCATAGTTCTCGCACACTCTTGAATCGTCCTATTTTTTACGTTTTACTACTCCATTTTGTTGTGGAGTTCTCGGAAATGAAAAATTGTGAGTTATTCCCTTTTTATTGCAGAATTCCTCAAACTTTTCAGTTTCAAATTCACCACCGTGATCACTTCGAATAGTTATAATTTTTAGAGAAATTTGATTTTGAATTCTTTTTGATAATTTCTTAAAACATTCAAAAGTATCACTTTTATGTTTCAAGAATATTGTCCATGTAAATCTAGGATAATCATCTACAATTACAAAGACATATTTACTATGATTTATTGATAGAATTTGAGATGGACCAAATAAATCAAGATGAAGTAATTCAAGAGGTTTTGAAGCTGAAATCATATCTTTTAACTTAAAAGTACTTTTTCTATGTTTTCCTAATTGACAAGCATCATATAAACTATATACTTTAAAATTCATTTTAGGGATACGTCTTATTAGATCATGTTTTGACAGTTTAGATAAGAGTTTGAAATTCAAATCCCCAAATCTCTTGTACCAAATCCAAGGGTCACTTGTATTTGCCAACAGACATAGGTTATCATTTGAAACTTTCATACTAAGAATATAAATATTCTTTTTCCTGAATCCCTCAAATATAATGGTTGAATTATTATCTTCAATGTGACATTTATCTTTTTCAAATTTAATTTTATATCCTTTATCACATAGTTGACTTATACTTAGCAGATTATGTTTCAGATTCTTAACTAGTAAAACATTAGTAATAGTAGGAGTTTCAGAATTACCGACTTTGCCAATGCCAATCACATATCCTTTTGAATTGTCTCCAAAGTAAACCAATCCTCTGACTTTGTATATTATATCATTCAGTATATCTATAATGCCAGTCATGTGTCTTGAACACCCACTATCAAGTATCCACTTGTTCTTTCTGATCTGCACAATTTGTCCATTGTGGATTGATTCCTCAACACCCATAAAGCATGATTCCTGCACATTAAACAATCTTAGTAGACAACTTGAATTTGAATATTTATTATATGCAGACTCAAGAAACGATGATGGTTTGAATGCTTCTAAAATAGTATTAACAAATATAGCCATTTTAAGAACTTTTTCAAAAATCAGATTATGAAACTTTGAAAATCTGGCTCTGATACCAATTGTGCGAAATGCGGATTACGGATCTTAAGGCTAGGATTAACATAGAGGGGGGTGAATAGTGTTAATGAAGAATTACTAAATCTTTTTTGATTTATGTTAATTTAGACACCGATGTATGCAATATACAGACACAGATATGATCACAGAAACAAACACAGATGTAGAAATAAAATAAAGCAATAAAGGAAAGAACACACCGGATTTTATACTGTTTCGGAGTTAGCCTACATCTAGTCCCGCAACACAAGTACGGATTTCCTTTCAAAAGCAATTATACAATTACACCCTCGGTTTCAAGGCTACGAGGTGCACCCTCCAGGATTTTGATCCTCTGGGTAGAGATACTTGATTTTCGAGCCACAAGTTTACCCAATTGATTTACCAAGGCAACAATCACACTTTTTTTTTCTTGATTGATTTTCACGGCTACAATCACACCTTTTCTCGCTTAATAGATTACAAAGAAATCTATAAATCTAAATAACACTGAGAATCTTGTAGAGAGAGTGATAGAGAATCAAATTAGAAGTATCGCGTTCGATTCAATGTTGATTTCGACAGAGTAATGATAAGAATATGTATTAAGAAAAGTAGAAGAAGAAGAAGAGGAGTGAAAAATCAGAAAATCTGATATAAAATTCTTTGAAACTAACCCCTATTTATAGAAGAACAACAAGCATGTCCATTCGTGAAGAGTTATGGCGAATAGACACTTCTTTTGAAATTTAAATTTTGAACTCAACTGACACCATGTCGACATGGGGTACATAGGCATTTTGACATCCCAAAGCATTTTTTGATGTTTTGATTTTCTTCGAAAATAACCTTTATCTTATATTAAAACTAATTTAAACTTTATAAATATACTTGAATATAGTTAAAATTCATAAGTAAATATAGAGAATAATATATATAGAATTTAACTCTAATTTTATATTTTAAATCTAGGTATAAATATTTAAAAGTTAAATATATTGTATTAAAAGATAGTTTAAAATCAGGAGTAATTTGACTTTGAAATTAATATAATTTTGAGGCTAAAATTATTTAAAATCAGGATAGAGGGTTTTGAATCTTTTAAAAGGAAAGTTTTGAAAACATTTTGAAAACAGGATATAATTTTGAAAAATCATTTTGAACAAAAAGTTAGCGGATACAAAACATTGTTCCACTAGATTTTTCGTAGGTTCCATCCTACTTAGGGTTCCATCCTTTTAATAGCTCGAAGTAGATTCCATTCCACGAATAAATTGAATTTAAGATGCCAGTGCTTTTCTATGAGTTTTAACAAAATTCCTAATAAAAAATACTTAACCTTGAAATCTTGAACTCTTGATAATCTTGATACTCATGAGTCTTCTATCTTGATATCTTGAATCTCTATACTGTACAGTCTTCATTCTTAGTACCTGCACATTTAAATCCTGCATATGCATATATATCTAAACTTATTATGTTAGTATTTATATTTTATAGTCTATTCTAAGGTTGTTGTCATCAAAACCATCATCTCATGGACTAACACTTGTATATTATAATGATATAAAATAAATATCCATTCATCCATCAACAAGTCACACATCCATCACAATCATCATCCAAAACAATCAGTCAATATCAATAGGTAACTCATAATATATATATAACAAGTATTTAACTGGCAGTTATATTCAAAAATAAATTAAATAATGATTTAATTTAAATAAATGCAATTAACTGAGATGCTGATTAAAATATACGAAAAGTCATAAATAAATGCATAATCACAACAAAAATTTAATTTAACAAACATAAGAAATTTTAGAAGTTGTGAGTGGGTTAAAACACTCACCTTTTGAATTTAAATTGAATTTAAATTCAATTTAAACCCAAAAATGTAACAGCTTCAGAATTCGTCCAAACTAGAGCCAAAATGTCCGGAATTCCAATACGAACCTAGTGGAGAAAACCGCGTGTGAAACTGACTCATATGTAAGAGTTATGGTTATTAGAACGACTGAAATTGAAATTAAAAAAATAAAAATAAAAATAAAAGGAAAATAGACACGTCACCATCAATACGCGAACGCAACCGATCTCCCTCACACTTCAGCTCATACCGAACCCCAGCTTGGCCGCCACCCTTAGCCCAATTTTTGCTGCCACCTCCTTCGCCTGCGACCCAATCAAGCAACGCCGTTGACTGAAGCTCGACGAGCCACACCTAGGCCTGGGGTCGCGCACGCCTTCAGATGCCTGGACACGGATTGCGCCGCTGTGCCTAGTAGCCACGATTGTTGGTGATTTCAATTGTCGATAGGAAGAACTAACCGCACAGATCAACCACCCTCGACGTCCCCTACGAGCCCATGCTTCCTGATCGATGATTTATCGAAGATCTGCTGTCAAATCACGAAACCAAGAACGGACGGCCTAAAATGATTCACGTTTTCCGTACAATGAATGATCTAAATCGAAAAACGAATCTCAGTTCTAAGATGCGTTCATCGAGAGCTTCGATATATAATTTTTCTGAATTTTTTTGAGGATTTTGATATTTTTGCTTTGGATTTGAATTTGTTTTGTGTTTGGATCTAGAATTTGTTTGTCTGCCATTGAAATGAGGAGATGAAGAGGAATTATATGCACAGACAAATGAGAAATAGAGGTAGGCTAGGGTTTATGACCGGATCTCTATGGGCAAGGTTGAAATAGAATATATGGATCGGATTGAATATACGTGCTAACGACAAAGTGGCCCAAAAAGCCCGTTTTGACTCTAGAACGAAATTGGGTCAACCCATATATCAAAATAGATGTTTCAAAATATTTTAGATGCGACAAGTTTCAAGTCAAAATTCCATCGTATGAAGAAGTTATGCTAAAATCAATATTTTTTCAAATTGATTTCAATTGATTTCAATTTCATTGATTTCAAGGCGTTTCAATTTTTATAAATAAACTTAACATTGGATTCATACTTTATTGCATAAGTAACTTTAATTTCATCTAAATTAATATTTACGTATTATTTAAATATTTAATTTCAATTGATTGCAATTACTCCAATCATTGAATGTTTATTCAAATGGATAGTTTTTATTTGATTACAATCTTTATACCCCATCCAAAAATTTGAAATAACATAGTTAATGCTGGATTTTACATTACATTACATAAATATACTCAACTTACTTTCTTTATTGTGTATTAACTAAAATTTCCACTAGTATTGAAATCTTTGCAAAATATAACGTTTGCGTTACCTCCTTTATTGGGATTTCATTCTACTTGTTTATAGTTAACTTATTTTAACAACACAACCTTTAATTTTAATTATAAATTCATTCATAAACCACAACAATACATTATTACCACATATTACCTTAAATCCATACCAACCTAATATTTAATTCCATTTATTGCAGTAGGTTTCAATTAATAGTGATTTCCCTAAATTAGTTTGCATTAACGTTATTCCATTAATCTAAATCCAATTACATTTAATATTCCCGATAAATTTACTTTCTTGGTCTCATGCTTCTATTATACCAATTACTACCTTATAATAAGTTTACATTTCAAATTTAAATTTACATTCACCCTTTCCGTTATTTTATTAATTATCATTAGAGTACATTTAATTATCTTTATTGGTACTTGGTGAATTAACTGGTAACACAACCATTATATCCTTTATAATACTCGTTTATTTATTCTTCACAAATAACTACTATCTATAATAATATTTCACAAATTAATTCAATGATCACACTTGTTTTTCTCATATTCCCATTATAACTAAGTCATAACATTTACACTATTTCATTTATTGTAGTTTCATTCAATCTATTAAAATTTTAGCTTTAATAACCATTGTTATACTTCACCCTAGTTATTATTCATTATTCATCGACAAATTTTATTTGTTTCAATATTATTCCATTTATAAATTATAAGGTTTTATTTCTTTCTAAATAAATTACAAAATCTTATTAATTTAAATAAAAATTTTCTATTCCTTAAATATTAAATTATCAAAAATTAATCAAATTAATCACTTCGTCTTGGTAACATTCTTTTATTACAATAAAATATTATTAACATTTACATTGTTTCACTTATTGGAATTACACCCAAGTTATTAACAATTAACTTACATTTATACTGTTACATTCAAGTCATTAAAATTAACTTATCAATCTTATCCAAGTTATTATTTTCATTAATAATTCACTAAATTTTTTATTCCCTTCAACATTAAGTTACCAAAATCTTCTTGAATCAAGAAATTTAATTATCGAATTTTACGGGTCGTTACAAAATTCTTACTTCTTAAAAATAGTTTTAGTTTACATGCATATATACAAATGAAGAATAGTAGAGGATGATTGAGAAGAAGACTATGGTTGAATCAAATCATAAAAGCCAAGGTAAATAATAAATCTAGATTTAATATTTAATTAAATTCAAATCTCTTCTCTGATCTACATTTTTAATACATATATGTATGCTTGCATATATGTATTCTAATAAGGAGAAAAATGGAGTCAAACTAAAAAACAGGGATTAGATTTTGAGATTTGGAAAGCTAAAAAGTAAGGAGGAAATTATATATTTTTATATAATATTGGATTTATATCGTTGTAAATCTATTCATGTATGCCTAAATGTAAACTTAGAGTTGTAGGCTAAAATTTTATACGTGTAATGAATTTGTAAACCATGCCAAAATATTTTATGGTTGAAAACATGTACTTAACGTTGCATGCACTTGAATTTTGAAAGTATTGGGTAGTAGTAGTCCTTGAATTTAGTATTGGGTAGCAATAATCCTTAAATTTGATAAACTATATTATAATTCCAGATTTATGGATTAACTAATTTGGGCAGTAAATATAAATCAGAAGTTGTCATAATAAAATGTTGAGATTTAAGTGGTATTTTAATTCATTTGAATGTTAGACGTTGCAATATGAATTTCTACAGATTATCAAGTTCAAATATTTAAATAAAAGTGTACAGTTTGAAATAACAAGGAATATGCCTAAAAGAAAGAGATGTATAAAATATGGATATTTTACCATAATTTTTACTGTTGATTTCAATAACTACAAACTATTATTCTTTTTAATTCCAAAATGTAATGCAAATTCCCTCTTTGGATAAGATAGAGAGATGTATACAATATTAACCTTTTCTTTTGGGGAAGATGTTATTTTAATGCAAAAGGTAGAAATCTCGAAGTATGAATTAAAGTATTGAAGTTGTGATAATAATAATGGTTAAATTGTAAAACCAATATATAAAAATACATGTAATAGAGACAAGATGAATACCAAATAGCAAAGAATAAAATAGTGGCATGTATGAATGAGTAAAGGCAAGAAGTATATAAATTATACGGTATGGAAAGTCCACTAAATAAGGGAGGGTGGTAGATGTTAAAAGAAATAGAAATAAAACTACCGTGCAAGGGAAACAAATAGGAAAAGTGATTTAAATCTTTTAATGAAGGCAGTAAGTGACAGTAAAATGATATTAAAAGGATAAGAAGTAAAGCATGAAAAAGTAAAGAAACGTTATGAACTGTAACGACCCAGATTTTACTTATTTGATTTTGAATATTTAAATGGTTTAGAATATTTGATTTGGAATTTAAATTGATTTTTGAATATGAAAACGTTGGTTGAAATTATAGAATGAATTTAAATTTGAAATATAGTGATTCATCGAAATACGGAAATGTTAAATAATTGAAATTTTAGTTGAATATGAATCAAAATGATTTCTAATGTTGATATAAATTCTATTTGAATTAGAATTGAGTTAATAAATTTAAAACTAAAATTTCAAGTGATTTTGTCAATTTTTGAAATCTTCGATTTAGTTGACGCGTTAAAATAGCGATCTGAGACACAATCTCGGAATCTGACAAAACTACTTACATTGGATCCATAATAGTGTATTATTATCGGATTTCTGTTTTCGTAGCGTTTGGATTTACCGTTTGATCATACGGGATAGAAACACATTGAAATTAATATCAAAAATTTAATAATATAATTGGATTCAAAAAGCCACCTCCTCCATACGATCAAATTGGGGATCGAGGATTGTTCCATTGCGTTCAAGAAAAGGGTATAACATTAGTAATTCCAGGCGGCACGTCTCCATAGGATTTCAAAGTTTTAAGTTATTGTAAACGAGATATTTTGAAAATTTAATGATAAAAAAAGTTCAATGCCAGAATCTCAAGCGAACCTAGCCATGTCTAGCCACCCTATAAATCTGAACCCAGCCGCCTTCTTCCCATTTGAATTCGTGTTATCTCCTTTCTTCCTATCCAATTCGAAGCTCGAAAAAAAATCGAAATGAATTCAAGAGATGAATAAAAAACGAGAAAAAGGAAGGCGTAGGCGATGTTGATGGAAACTCAAGGAGCAGGCATGTGCAACCGAGGGCAAGGCGATGATCCAGAGTAGGCGGCCAAAAAGGAGGTGCAAGCGGTGTGTTAGTTGGCATCGACGTCAGGAGCCGATGGCATGGTCTTGGCGCAAGTGAGTCTGGCATCGCGATAGGGGCTGGAGTTGGCATGGCATGCTGAGGTGAGATAGAGGTCGTGGGCGTTCGATTAGGGCAAAGGGGCAAAGTCCGATCAACCATAGTGACGATGGAGCTAAGGAGAAGTCGCGACTTTTGTTTGTACTGGAGATGTTTAAACGCATGGATTAATGCTTGTTTAGGAAGGTGACTAAAGTTGATTACTGTAATTAAGAGAAATTAATTACATTTATTTAATTTGAATGTTTATAAATTATATAACATTTTCATACGAGGTCGAAATTAAACACGATGAGTTGAGCTGCGATCGTATCGACGAGTGCTACACAACAAAATTGGTTAGGAATTTGTCAGAGTCAGCTGGAATTTTAGATTAAAACGAAAGTTGTTCGATTTAACTTAAAAGCTAGACGTTTGGCGAATCTGAAAATCAAGGTGAGTAATTCTTACTCAATTTGAATAACTGGATTTAATTTATAATAATTTAAATTTAATTTATTGGACGATTGATTGAATTAATATATTACTATCGGTTGGATGTTATATTTTATATAGTAGTATATATATTTGTAGTTGGTTATATTTCCCGTCGACTGGGGCGGATGAGACACAATGCGCTCCACATAATAGTGGATGACCCTATATTACTGCGATATCCCACCTCATAGTGGTATTGGTATTTTACATTATATAACATTTGTGGATGCAGCGAAAAGGGTTGGAGGGATCCAACTGTATTCCTTAAAAATATATTGATTTGTTTCATGTACAGTGATCTTTGGTGTAGTTGAATAATCTGTTATGAATTGTTGTGTGATTGGATATATTGGATGTCATAGTAGCACTGGCCAAAATTTTGGTATTTTAAATACTATAAATAATATTTCGAATTTAAAAAGAAATTCAAGGTGATTTTTGGAAGTAAAATTTATTTATGTAGAAACTAGAATATAGAAAAAGGAATTGGATTGGATAAAATAAATAATTAATTTAATTTTGGCTATTTATTTAGCTATTTCGTAAAATGGTTTCAAATTGAGAATTTTAAATTGAGAATTTTTAAACAATGTATTTTAAATGAGATTTCTTAAAATAGGAAAGGGAAGCTATAATCGAGATTTTGAATGAATTTGAATTATAATTGGAACTTGTTAAGGAATAGATTTCCAAATGGAATTTTAAATAGAAATCGATTTATAAATGAATTTTAGCAATATAAACCTGATATAAAATGGAAATGAGTTTATAAAGTTTATAAATGATATTCATAAATAAAGTGAAGTGATCTTCATTTGATAAATTAGGAATATAAATTCATGGTGTGAATTTATAATGAGATATAGAATCGGTTTAGAAAGAATTAGTGGAATCTATTTTAGATTTTGGAAATAGTTGTGAAATAGGAAATGTAAATCGATTTGTGATAAAACGAAGAGATTTATAAATATAAAATTGGTTATATTGGAATTTTAAAATATATTTTATGAAGAAGTTAAGTTGTTTTAAAAAGTAATTGTTATTTATTAAACTATGTAGTTTAAAATTGTTTCGGTGTTAAAATATTTCGGAAGTTGGTTTTTCAAATATTTAATCAATTGAAATAAATTTTAATTTTTATAATAAGATTTGTAAAATCGTTTAGTATTATTTAAAAATGAATTGGAAACAAGTTATCGTTAATTACTTAAAAGTGTTTGATATTTTATATAATTATCTAAACGTGTTTTGAAAATAAATTATTACACTTTAAAAATTTTGAAAGGCAAGGAGGGCTGAATGGACCCTAACCATATTTATTAAGCACACAAACACAAAAACAAAGAGGAGCAATAAAAAGCTAGAGCTCCCAAAACTACTACAGAGAAGACTAAGGAAATAGAAGAAAGAATACAGAAAAACACCCAAACAAGAACAATACAAAGAAAAACAAGACAAACACCCTAATCCATCGAGTCATAAGCATCATGATGTGAGGACTTCTTCTTGACCCTAGAAATTATGATATTGATCAAAGCACATTCAAGATTCATTTTATTCTCAAATACTCTAGCATTTCTCTCATCCCATATCATGTCCACATACACTTTCAGATTCAACAAAAGCCAGAAAGAAGAAGCATTCATCCATCTCGTATTCCTGAAAACTCTATTCCACTCAGCTCCATAATGTAGAATAGGCTCATTAAAACCAACACTCATAAGACAAGCTTTCCATATTTTATTAGTAACCACACAGTCAAAGAAAAGGTGAGAAACATCTTCAGTAGCATTATTGCAGTAGACACACATTAAGTCTACAATAAATCCTCTTCTGCATAATTTATCCTTGGTCATAATAGCATTCTTGGGTACTTTCCATAGGATGAAGTTCAGTTTGTGAGAAGTCAAAGTATTCCAGACTCTAGCATGCCATCTAAATACAGGGCTAGTATCATCTCTTTTCAAGGCTTTGTAAATTCTTGCTATGGAGTGCTGTTCATGCTTAGCTGCCCACACATACCCATTACCCCCGGTGGGGATCCAATTGCATTTTACAGCATCCCACAGCTGGTTGATGATAGGATTTGAAGTGTAGGGAAAATCAATCACACCATCACTTAAATAATCAATAGCCCTGGCATTCAAGGGGATGCCAGTTTGATTTCTTTGATCAAAGGTAAGGAGGTCGTACAAAATCACTCCTCTACCCACCCAAGGTTCAAACCAGAACCTAGTAGAACTATCATGGCCCAGTAACATCTGAACATGAGGTAGTAAGATGCATCTGAGTTTAAGGATAGATCCCCACACCCAACAACACAAAGGAGATGGTTCAATTTTCCATAAGTTTTTATTGCCAAGATGATGATGCCTAGCCCACTTAACCCACAGATTTGGTTTAATATTAATCAGATTGTCAAAATGCTTGGAAAAAGCAGCTTGATTCCAAGTTGTCATACACTTAATTCCCAGTCCACCATATTTTTGAGGTTTCTCCAGTTTAGCATATGCAATTGGAATGAGTTTAGTAGAATACATGTCCCCAGTCCAAAGAAAGTGATTCATTGCTTTCCTTATGCTAGATAAAAGAGCAGAGGGTAAAATAAAACATCTGCTCCAATACACAGTCATGGCTTGAATTATAGACTTAATGATAGTGGTTCTGCCTGCCTGAGATAATTTATTGCTAGCCCATCTATTCATAGCTTCAGTGATTTTTTCAAAAAGAGGTAAACAAGCAGTAGCGCTAATTTTTCTAGAGGACAAAACAATGCCCAGGTGCATGGTTCCATCAGGTAGAGTAGGTAATTGACTATGTTGAAAAATGATCTGTTTGTCAGTGTCATTGAGACCTACCACCAAGAGGTAAGACTTACTTCTGTTGACCTGAAGACCGATGCACATCTCAAAAGTGTTAAGGATGCCTTTAACACAATTCATAGATGAAATAGTTGGCTTAATAAATAGAATCACATTATCAGCAAAAAGAAGAGAGGTGATGAGAGGATTCCTGCATTTGGGATGCAACTCAAAAATGTTATTCCTGGCCTGTTTGTTAATGAGTTGAGTAAAAAATTCCATCACTATAATGAACAAATAGGAAGACATCGGGTCTCCATGCCTTATGCCTCTCTTACTTCTAAAATATCCAACAGTGCCACTATTATAACATAGAGAGTAGGAAACTGTAGATATACAAGTATAAATCCAACTGACAAAATGGCAAGGAAACCCCATTAACCCCATAATATCAGTCAAAGCTTCCCAGCATACAGTATCATGAGCTCTTCTAATATCAAGCTTCAACATAGCTCTTGGAGAAACATGAGCACGACCATAACCATTAAGAAGTTCATGAGTAACCAGCACATTATCAAGGATACTTCTATTATTCAAAAATGCCGCCTGATTCTCAAAAATCACAGAAGGAAGCACATGCCTAAGCCTAGCAGCAATGACTTTGTATATGCATTTGTATATAATGTTACAGCAGGCAATAGGACGAAATGCATGAAGAGTAGCAGCATGCTTGACTTTAGGCACTAAACATAAATTGGTAGCATTTATGGATATAGGCAATTTATTGTGCACAAAAAAGTTATGTGTGGCTGCCATGAGGTCATTAGCAATAATATCCCAACAATGAATAAAGAAGACAGCATTAAAGCCATCAGGTCCACCACAGGAATCTCTCTTCATACTAAACATAGCATTATATATTTCTTCATTAGTAACAGTAGAAGATAAAAAAAGGCTATCAGCATTAGACAGAACAGGCAGTAGTGTAGACAAGAAATCATTAGAGTTATGGGTCCATGTTTCATTTGGGGAGAAAAGATTAATATAATGGTCAATGAATGCTTTGTCAATATCTTCTGGTTTGTTTAATATCCTACCATCATCATTCTGAATTTGATAGATATTTCTTTTAGCATTTTTAATGTTTAGGGAACTATGATACAGTTTAGAGTTTCTTTCACCATACAAATCCCACTCCTTCCTCAATTTTTGTATCTATATACTTTGCTCAAATACCAAGTCATCAGAAAGAAGCTGAGTTAGATCATGTTCCTATTGAGAAAGACTGATATTACCTGGATCATCAAGCATCCTCAGTTGAATTGCAGACAGCTGACTCATCAGATTAGTTGAACACTTGTTACCATCACCATACTTGTAGTTAGCCCATCTCTTTAATGCTTCCTTAGTTGCCTTCAGTTTTTGCTGCAAAATGGACATTTTGTTACCATATTTAAGGCAGTTCCAAACATTATTCACTAAAGGCATAAAGTCTGGATCATGGATCCAAGAATTAAAAATTTTAAAACTTGAGTTCCTTTTAATGGCATTGTAATCAGGGGCTAAAAACACAGGAGAATGGTCAGAAAGCAAAGGGGGGAGGATGTGATTCAGAGAGTTGGGGAATTGAGTAAGAGCTTTAGTGTTGAGAAAAGTTAAGTCAAGTCTACTCAAGGTCCTAACTCCAGATCGACTTTTGTTGTTCCACGTGTATTTTGGACCAACATAGGCAGCTTCATGTAAGTTGGAAGCTGAGATAGCATAGTTGAGAGGAGAAATGTCAGAGATTGATAGGGAGAGCCACCACAGCGATCATCTGCAGCTAGCATACAGTTGAAATCACCTAACACAAACCATGGATGTGTATCCTGCCTAAGATGTGGTAAATAGTTCAGCATTACTTGCCTAGCAGCAACATGGTTATCCCCATAAATAAAGGTCAGATAGAAGGAAATTGAGGTTGGAAGATGCAAGGCATGGAAATGGATGAATTGCTTGTGGGATATAATTGGTGTGAGAGAGTAGATGTTAGGATCAGAAAGCACTAAAATTCTGCCATATGGAGCCTCAATCAGATTATGATGAACACTCCATAGTGGATTAATATGTTGGGCAGCTTTGAGGGTAAGATCAAGGTTAAGTTTGGTCTCAAGAATGCCAAATATGCTAATATTGTTCACAGAGATAATATTTTTAGCTTGCACAAGTTTAATATCCTGATGTGCACCTCTAATATTCCAAAACCCAATATTTTGTAACATGGAATACCTTATGGTTTTGAAGTTTGCAATCTCATAGACCTACGAAGGCCTGAATTTGGGGTTGTATCCATTTCAGGTAATGTTTCAACATAGTCAACAACCTTGCCTTTGTCAAAATCAGACAAGTAACTTTCCTTTTTTTTCTTGAAGCTTCTGTGGTTCTTATGCGTTGGGAATGGAGATTTGGGCAGAGCAAGTTGAGGGTGTTCCCGATTAAATAAATAACCAGGGGGGAGATATATGTGAATAAGGATGTATTGGTTGTTTGCAAGGGGATTTGGTCACTACTGTATCATGTACACTGACATTGTGTGCATGAGACTGTACATATTGCACAAGAGGAGTGTGCAAACTGAAGGAATATGATGCATTATCAATAGCCTTTTGATTTATCTCACTGGGTAGCAAGGAAGGCACAAAATTACCATCCAATTTATCATTGCTTCCATTTTTTCCAGATTGACTATTTGTTTCAGCTTGCATAAATTCTTTTTGTTTTCCTTTTATCAGTTCATTCTATTTTGACTTTCCTATCTCTACCAATTCCTGAACTAGCTTCCCATAAATATTAGCAAGTTGCAAATTACCATCTAAATGTACTAAATCACTTTGCTCTTCTGAATTCTTCTCAGTGCATGCATCCATACTATCTATAGCTACTAATGCTTCCTTACTGGTTAGATCAGATAAACCATTTAACTGTTCAGAGCTTCTTTTATCACCTCTTCCTTCATTACCCAGTTCCTCATTTTCCTCATTCAATTCTTGTAGCACTTGAAATTTATTTCCTAAGTTCATCTCCACTACCTCAACAACTTCCCCTTCTTCAACTAAATCCACCACATTAACTTTCCTATTATTAGGTACATTTCCATCTTTACTTGATTCAGTGTCTCTGTCACTCCCATTATTACCACTCTTATTATTATCTTTAATCTTCATTAATTCACTCTTCCTTTTGCTTCCATGCTCAACTTTTTTCCAAACTCTTAAGGACTTATTATGCATTAATATGTTATTTTGTTCTTTCACCAGGGAATCTTTATTTGGTACTTGTTTTGGTAAGGTATTAGTATTACGGTTTAGAACTTCATCTGACTTAATATTATTTTTGCAGCTAAAAATATCATGCCCAAACACATTACAAGCTTTACATGCTAGCGGTCTCCACTGATATTCCACAAAAACAGTTTGTTTGGTACCATCCTTACACAGTACTTGAAAGCTATCCACTAGTTCGGAGATGGGTGTCACTTCCACCAAGGCTTTAGCATAGGTCAACCTTTCCATTTTCTCTGTACTTTCATCTAAACATTTAACACACCCAATTCTTCCAGCAAGCCAATTGATGCCAAGTGGGGACCACGCTGCTAGTGGTATGTTGTAGATATGAATCAAGATAGGTACTGAAGTGACTGAGCCGCATACATTGCTTACTGTGGGGTCCCATTGTTTAATAATAAACAATTTGTTCCTCATTATTATAGGGTCATCCTGGATAATCCTTCTCTGATCATCCTCACTTGAAAATAGGAACAAGAAGACCACTCCATCAGATTTAACCTTAATGTTTCATTTCAAACGCCACAGACGTTTGAGGTGTTGCATCACTTCTGTAAATGATAGGGGCTTATCAAGGAAAAAGCCAACTACATAATCTTGCCAAATACATTGCCCAGCTTCTTGAACAACATCAGGTAGCACCAATGCGTCGTCAACAAATTCGTTGATGAAGTTAGCAGGCATGTACTTCCCCGCATTGCATGGTTTGTTCTTGAAAAGAGAAGTCCATGCTTGTTGACTAGAGTTGGTGATGGGGGGGGGGGAAGACTGCAAAATCAAGGGAGGAGAGGAGATTTGAAAGGAGGAAGAGACTGAAGTAAGGCCGTGGAGTGATGGTGGGGGATCAGGGTCAGGCAAGGGAGGGACAGGAGAAGGCAATGGATGGGCTGGAAGGGAGGGAGAATGATTGTGCTCTGCCATTAAAAAGGGAAAAAAAGAAAAGGAAAAAGAGTGAAATTACTTATCACACACACACACACACACACACACATATATATATATATATATAGTGTTCAGAAAATGATTGAAATGTGTTTATAAGTACTCTTGAGATTTATAAACCAAGTTATTTAATGGATATGATGTATAAGAGGAGTCTTAAAATGAACTTTAGGAACTTAAGAAAATTTCCCAAGTGTTTGATACGTGAACTTCGAAAAATGAATCGGAATTCATAAAGAAGTTATAAATTATTGGATGGGATCTTAAATAAGTAAAATCAATTTTGGAAATTGTAAAAGGGATTTATTAAAAATTCCTGAGATTTATAGAACGAGTTATAATGAGTTGTGAATTTAGAAAAGAGGTTGTAAATGTTTTTATGAGTTGGTAAAAAGGGAAATTTCCTTGTGTGGGAATATCATCATAAAATCAATATTAGTTTACGAATATTTCCTAAGTGTTGAGAAGAAGTTATTTTGAAAAATATATTTATAAATATTTTCCTAAGTATTGGGAAAAAGAAAAATGTTGTGGAAATGCTGACTATGGAATGGGTATGTGGAAATATTTCACTAAAGGTTGAAATCAGATAAGTTTGAAATAATCCTGTTATGGATATAAGTTTTGAAATGGTTTTCAAATATTGGAATACGGGAAGAGATTTGAATATATCTTTGTAAAGATATTTTCAAAGATTTATAATATGGGCGTAGTGACTGCTTATGTGTGTAATTTGATAGTGAAACAACCGACTTCAAATCTAGCCAAATTTTATTAATCGTTTTAAAGAGATCGGAATCGGTTTTAATTATCCAAAACTACTTCGATTCGATTTGTGCGTTACGAATTGTGATATCTCAAATATAATGGAGATGGTGATCTAGAAAAGGTTCAGTTTGTCCAGACATAGGACAACTTGTATGGATGATTGCTATCGTTGCATTGTTGCTTGGAAGGCAGTGTTACTATTCCAAGTATGAATGCTATTCTTAAGGTAATACGTAGCCTCACGCCTCATCAATTGGGAAATGACAAAAATAGGGCATGCAACAAGGCCAAATGGGTCGCTCCTATTAGGGTATGATCATCGCTCATCTAGAGTGGACATCTGTCATCACTTTCATTTATATGTGTTTTGAGGCCTATTAGTGGTGATCATATTCGGTACTAGTAGTCAAGTGTTAGGCCAATCTTGTGTGGCCGAGGTACAAAATGTTATTGTCCAACCCTAGTGCATTTTATCTAGAGATGCACCATCGGAAGGTAGTTCATTACCTTGTCATAGTATGAAATCCATTCTCCAATAAGCGCCGTATGGTTTTATTGTGCCTAACTATGCTGAAACGTGAAAGGCAAGCACTTCGGCTATTTTATATTTATATTCCATAGCACTATTATAATATCAGATAATTTGATATAAAACTATTTTTGTTATAGTAAGGTAAAAACCCATCGTATTTATGTGTGGTATGGTCTTACGAGATACCTTTGTTTTCAAAGGATTTTAATACCAGTAATAACTCAAATTTATTGTGTTTTCTCATTGTGATTTTCCAAAATGACTCGAGTGTTATTTATTATAATGCTCGGGTCAGACCAAGTATTACATATTCCAGTTAGGATGCTATGGAGCTCAGGAGATGAGCTTGAGGATTCTCAAGCGTATTATACGTATTTGGTTATTTCCGTTGTGTGAGCCATGCTGTATACTCAGCATTTGTGATAACAATTTATTATAACTGTCTAGATTGATTGTTGATTGTTGTACTCTAATGATTATATGTATATTACAGGTACAACTTTCGTTATATAAAAATCTATTGTTATATACTATATGTATATTTCATACGATTTGGGTCGAACAATTGTGGTTTATTGACAACTCAAAGGATATGGAATGGCGGGTCGCTATTGTCGTGTCAGAGCTGAAGGTTAAGTGAAAATCTTGGCTTTGGTGGGGATTACTCATTAGAGATAAGGTCAGTAGTACCCTAGAATGAGTCTGAGTGTATTATAGATATGAATGCGTGTTTGTTAGTGAATATAATTATTTTTATATTGTATTGACTTATCTGTTGAGTATTTATAAATTCTGGTTGGTACAGTCTAGACAACTGTATCGATAGGGATTTCTAAACTCTTAAACTAGGCAAACCGACACAATATTGTTTTGAAAGTGGGTAAATGAAATAATTTTACCCAAACTATATCTTGATATAAAGAAATAATTTTCTAAAATTATTATAGTATATTGATGTGTTTAGTTGTTATTATTATAACCAAAACAAGATTCTAAATTGGAATGGTCATATATATAACCAAATTAAAAAGTATAAGTATGAATTATATAACTGGGTTAAACCTAAAAGGGATAAAACCAGAATTTGGAGATTTAAAATCCCAGAAAGTTTGGAAAATATTTTCCAAAGTGTTTGGAGATAAATAATAATAGTGTTATTTGAAAATATTTTCGAAATAGAAATTGCTTTAAGAAAAGAATTCAAAGCAGATAAAAGCACTGAACTCACTTCAGTCGCTGGAAAATAATCCTGTTGATGACTATAGCATCGTCAGTATTCATTTTCAAGTTTCTAAGTAACGTGTTGCTACCATTATTTATTTTTTGGACTTATTTGGTGAACAAGTTTTGTTTTTAAAAATTCTAAAAGGAATTGATATGGATAAAAATCAGGTTTGGTAAAAAAAAAAAAGAGTGTGATTTGGTATATAAAGGGATATATACACACATATATATGATTTCAAAGTGATTTGAAACAAATATCGGGTGTTTGAATTCTGGAATTAAAATTTAACTTGAGTAAGTTTAAGTAGATTGAAGGAATTGAGATTCAACATAAGCTAAGTTAAATAAAATTGGATTGGAGTTGAAATAATACTGAATTGAATCAAATATCAAATTTAAGTTGGAATAATATCCATATTTTAAGCTAAGTTATAAATGAATGTAAAACTGTGAGTTATAAATTTTGAATGGAATCAACTCAAGAATAGAATTTACGAAAATGTGAAAAAAAGTTGTGTAACTTATAAATTGGAAAAAATGGAACTTAAGTTCTAAATGGAGCTCGACTTACATATATTTTGAAATCTTGTCGAATAAAATAGAAATGGAAAAGAAAACCAGTTTGAATGGTTAATTGGT
The DNA here is from genome assembly GCA_030765085.1 of Allium cepa. Lineage (NCBI taxonomy): Eukaryota > Viridiplantae > Streptophyta > Magnoliopsida > Asparagales > Amaryllidaceae > Allium > Allium cepa. The sequence goes on along the minus strand of CM060938.1, from coordinate 381,389,621 downwards.
TGTTTAACAGAAATGAAAATCCGAATTTGGATTTAACTGGAAATGAACTTAAGTTTGATGTGAAATGATATGAATTTTGAATAAAAGGTTATAATTAACCTTACTATTAATTTTATGAAACGACTCATTGATAAATTTACATGAAATAAACTAATAAATTAAATTTGTGAATGGAATTGGATTTGCTTGGAAATGAATTAAAGAAGTGGATATGAACTCGAATATAAAAAGGAAATTCGCCTTAAGCATAAATGAGTGGAAATGTGTTTGAAATATTGATTGATAAGAATTGAAATATGGACTTAAGTCTTAAGTGATAATAATAAGAAGGGGTGGTATAAAATGTTTTTTACTAAAATTCAAGTAAAAATTTAAAGCGAACTTAAGCTTGGAAAGGAAATAAACATAAGTTTTTGTATAAAATATTCATGAACTTAAGTAATATTTTATGAAATGATAAATTAACATGGCATGAAATTGTCGTTTGTTAGAAAGTAAAGTGAACAAAACGTAGTGAATCAAATAAAAAGCGAATGAAGGAACAAGATGTAATTTAGAGATGGATTTAAAATGGATTGAATATGTTTATAACGTTGTTGAGTGAAATGGAATCGATTTTAATTTGAATACGAATCAAATTTAAAATGAATATATGTTAGAAATTTTGATTTGATAATAATGGAATGTTGTTGAATGTAAAATGAAATGAATGGATATAAATTAAGTGAAATAAATGGAAGTGAATAAATTGATGAGCATAAATTTAAACGAATAAGTGGAAGCTAAAAGAAATGGGAATGTATGTAATGGGTGTAAATATAAATTGGATGCAATTGTATTATTGTGAATAAATTTAAAATCGAGTAAATGGTATGCAAATAAATTTGAAAGTGAATGATTAAATATTGGAACCTAATATTTGCATGTACATGCTAGATATACATATTATAGCATGTTTGTTTATAAAATTGGTTATATATCCATGATATAACATGTTGGTTATGAAAATAATGTGTTTAACTAGTTAAATGCATGAAATGCTATTAAACTTCATATTTTTGGTACTTATAGGGTTTATTTAAGTAAGTACAGGTACCAGAAAACTATTGGGCTAGATTTGGGTTGCGCAATTGCATATAAATTAAGCGAACTCGCTTAATTTCACTAAAATAAGGTATGCCTATGAATTTAGCACGCGAAAAATAAAAATATTGATATATATTACATTTTCTGGCCATGAGAGCCGATGTGTATCTTTTTATTATATTTGTCATATTGCAAAAGGCTGTCCGTACAAGGAAGACTCGGCCAAAAAATCAAAATTTAGGGTGTTATAAAAACTTCGAAATTAATTTGTTAACGAAAATTTTGAATTGTAATTGAAATAAGTGTTTTGGTTTAGAAATAGAAAACTAATTGTTTTGAATGAAACTAAAAGATTTGGGAAAATCAAATGTTGAGTTTTAACTAAGTGCGTTTTGATAAGTTAATGGGTTTGGAGTATTTTTCCCACCTTAGCAATTTCGGGGATGAAATTCTTTTAAAGGGGAAATAATGTAACGACCTGGATTTTCCGTTATGTGATTTCGAATATTTGAATGGTTTCAAATATTTTATTTGGAATATAAATTGATTTTTGAATATGAAGATGTTGGTTGAAATTATAGAATGAAATTTGAATTCCAAATATAGTAATGTATCGAAATACAGAAATGGTAAATAATTGAAATTTTAGTTGATTATGAAACGGAATGATTTCCAATGTTGATAAAAATTCTATTTGAATTAGAATTGAGTTAATAAATTTTAAAACTGAAATTCAAGTGATTTCGTCAATTTTTGAAATCGTCGATTTAGTCAACGCGTTAAAATAGCGATCCGAGGCACAGTCTCAGAATTCGACGAAACCGGTTCCCTTTGATCCGTAATAGTGTACTCTTACTGGATTTCAATTTTCGTAGTGTTAGGAGTTACCATTTGATCATACGAGATAGAAACGCATTGAAATTAATATCAGAAATTTAATAATATAATTGGGTTCAAAAAGTCGTCTTCTCCATACGATTGAAATTGGGCTCGAGGCTTGTTCCATTGCGTCCGGAAGAGGGGTATAACATTAGAAACGCCAAGCGGTACGCCTCGATAGAAGTTCGAAATTTTAAGTTATTGTAAACAAGATATTTTGGAAAATTTAATACTAAAAAAAATTCAAAGTCAACATCTCAAGCCGACCTGGCCATGTCCAGTCACCATATACGTCTGAACCCAGCCACCTCCTTCCCATTTAAATTCATGGTATCCCCTTCTACCTATTCAGTTAGAAGCTCGAAAACAAAACAAAAAATCAAAATCAATACAAGAGATAAAAAAACAAAAAAAGGTAGGTGTAGGTGCGTTCGGTGAAGTAGCAGGAGCAGGCACATGCAACTGATGGCAAGGTGGCAGTGTAGAGTAGGCGAAGAAATAGGAGATGCAACCTGTGTGTCAGTTGGCGTTGACATTGGGAGCCGATGGCATTGGACTTGGCGCAAGTGAGTCTGGCATTGCGATAGGGGCTGGAGTCGGCGCGGCATGCCAAGGAGAGCTAGAGTTCGTGGGCGTTTGATTAGGGTGGGGGGCAAAGTCCGATCAACTACGGCGTGGGTGGAGCTAAGGTAAAGTCAAGACTTTTCCTCATGCTGGAGATGTTTAAATGCATGGATTAAGTTTAGGAAGGTGACTAAAATTGATTATTGTAAGTAAGAGAAATAACTTATATTTAATTAATTTTAATGTTTATAAATTATATAACTTTTTCATATGAGGTTGAAATTGAACGCGATGAGTTGTGTTGGGATCGTATTGACGAGTGTTACACAACAAAATTGGTTTGAAATTTTTCGATGTCAGTTGGAATTTTAGATTAAATCGAACGTTGTTCGATTTAATTTAGAAGCTTGATGTTTGGCGAATATAAAAATCAAGGTGAGTAAATCTCACTCAATTTGGATAATTGGATTTAATTTATAATAATTTAAATTTATTTATTGGATGATTGGTTGAATTGATATATTATTATTAGTAGGATGTTATATTTTATATAGTAGTATATATTAGTAGTTGGTTAAGTTTCCCACCGATTGGAGCTGAGAGACACTTTGCCACTACAAGAATTTTTTTTTTGGTGGCGCATAAAAACGCTACCAAAACTTATGGTAGCGTTTTGATAAACGCCGTGATAAAGCTCACAACAAAAAATCCATGCTTTTTAGTTGTATTTATTTCAACGCCGCTATAAATCCTTTCATTGCACGTTTATCGAATGCTACCATAAATCTTTTTGTAGCATTTTAAAAGCGCCACCAAAAGGTTTTTTGCGCTACCAATAGAGTTTGTAACTTTACCCCTACTTTACGGTTGCATTTACTCAAAGCCGGTATATGTATTTCTTTAGCGATTTTGTAACGCTACTAAAAGTTTTTGATCATTGTGCACCATTTTTTCATGCTATTATTTCATGTTGATGGTCTATTTTGTTTATACTATATAAATCAACAATAACTCACATAATCATCATATTCAAACAATTAAAAAAACATATTAATTGTATAATCAAATAAGTTATCCATAACCATTCTAATACAATAGTTATTTGATAAAATGACTAAAGTCACATACAATAACCATTCTATACAAATTTACACGCCTAGTGCTAATAAAATGTTATACCCAACTAGTGCTAGCAAAACGTTTGATCACCTATAATTCTTTGTTGCATGCATAAGTCAAAGCGAGCACCATAAAAGTCCAACCTTGCTCTCTTTGAAAGTCCAACGCCATATAAGTCCATCCTCTATTCGAAAGTCCAATGCTTGCACAAGTGATAGCACAACATATAGTCAAAAAATTATATTAATTCATAGGACTTTAAGTCTGATATCAAACATATACAACATTGTACAAGTATATCACACTATTATTTATAAAATTTAGTTAACTTAAACTTAGTTAATTTTATAAAACTTGTTTAGTTTTAACAAAACATAGTTAATTTTTATTAACTTGGTTAATTTAGTTAATTTATTATTGTTGTTGTTGTTGTTGTTGTAAACTTAGTTAATTTTTATTGACTTTGTTAATTCATCATAATCATCATCATTGTTATTTATGAAACTTTGTTAAATTAGTTATATTATTATTATTTATAAAATTTATCAACTTAAACTTTGTTAATTTTATAAGACTTGTTTAATTTTAAAAAGCTTAGTTAGTTTTTATTAACCTAATTAACTTAGTTAATTTATCATTATTATTGAAACCCAGTTAACTTAATTTTATTATTATTATATAGACTTAGTTAATTTTTATAAACTTAGTTAATTCATCGTCATTATCATCGTTATTATTATTTATAAAACTTTGTTAAATTATTTATATTATTATTATTTATAAAATATAATTAACTTAAACTTAGTTAATTTTATAAAACTTGCTTAATTTTAAAAAAAACTTTGTTAATTTTTGTTAACTTGGTTAACTTAGTTAATTTATTATTATTATCATTAAAGCTCAGTTAACTTAATTATATTAATACTATTATTATTATAAACTTTGTTAATTCATCTTCATCATCGGTACTATTTTATAAAACTTACCAAAAAATAAACATAAGCTAATTCATTTAAATCAACATAAAATCATGGTAAGAAATTCACATTATCTACCATGATTTTCCATTCAATCTATATGATTTTTAGTAGCCAGTAATCAAATTCCATTAAAACCGTAAACTAAACGATCTAAACAAGTACTCACCAAACAATAAAGGACTTGCAGACAAATAAATAAATCATACTTATGATTAAAGTGAGCTGTATTAGGCAAGGAAGTCCTCAAATTAGATCCCTTGCTAAAACCAAAAGCCAAGGATACAGAGCAGTTGCCGCAGCAATTTTCTCAACACCAATAATCGTTGCCCTCCATTGGATCTTACCCGCCGGTTTGGGATGAAAGGTGGGTGCGAACGATAAACTGAGATGTAAACATATAAACATACACAAAGAACTATTGTATCTTTATTGCAAGTTGCATAAGTAGCACCCATATGAATACAAAACAATATCACATATTGAGCCAAGCATTTAAAGAATATGAACTTGAACCAATCGTCAGAGCTCAATCTCCATTATTGTTTAATACTTTCTACTATCATCCTTAAATACTGTATCAAATACATCTTAAGTGCAAAGAACTTTATCATATTTGGCATCAAGCAAAGAAGCTCGGATATTCCTATTCCTTTAATGATTAAAATATATGGACACATCTAGAGAAATGATTCAAGTTAAATTACTCATTTACACTTTGATGTCATTATTGTCTAAAATTTAAAATGCTTTTGGAATATCTTGATTTATTACTCACAAAAGAGATAATCGACATTCAAACTAGTAACTAGTAAAAGGCACAACAAATGATATTTACTGTGTTTAGCCCACTAAAATTTAATAAGATGATTAACTAGTTTATACGTATGTCACCAATTTTGCATTATCCATCATATTAGTTGGTCGCACATCAAGACACAAAAGAAAAAAAACTATATTTCACATATTCCATATCAATATCATTCACAAGCATACCTTTGGAACCAAACCCAACTGTTACTTAATTAAGAAGACCACTAAGATTTATATCCTTCACCATTTACCAATGGAACAAATTTATGGCTATGAGCTTGCATAGCTTATTAATCAAATATTGAAAATGCATATACTGAAGAATAATAATGTGACGCCCCACCTCTATACTCACGCTAGCCAAGAACACTCCGGAGTAGTGCTGTCAACTAGCACGGAGAATAAGGCTGTTGAGGAGCGACCATCCATGTAATTGCTTATCACACGGTGGCTATAAATAATCTTCGGAAACAAACATAGAAATAATCATATCACAAATCAGTCACAGATATCCATATCACAAATGCGGAAGAAGATATGAATATATAACTAACACATGAAAGTGTACATCAGAGTAGTGGTCAGTAAGATCCACGATAATACAAAAGAATAGCAACACGTGCTATACAAAAGAATACAACTATGAGTCTATATCTCAAGTGTATACAACAAAAACTGCTAATCTAAACAGTTAGCCAAAAGTCAGAGTGATGAATCCCTGGGAAGAAGTCAAGCAGAAGCACCTGTAACATCTCGGTCTGACCCGAGTATTATTTAAGAAAATAATAAACGGGTCAGTCTAGCTATAAATATCAGATGACATGATATAACATAAAAGATATGGCATAAACATAAACATCCATAATGACATACCACTATAAGTATGTAAATAATGATCAACAGAAGATCAATCAATAAGAGATAATCAATATCACAAGAATCTTCTCAAAGATTCGGAAAGGGCATCATACCCCAAACTTGTACTCATAACAAGTCAATGACATAAATTCTAGAAATCAATGCAAGAAGTCCAGAAATCATAGAAAAGAGAAAGAGGCCTATCACATGACGGTCCGAAGACCAAGGGGAGCTACCCCGCATGTGTGAATGGAATCACACAGATTGAGGTCAAGACTAACCAAAAAGCAGAAAGGTATGTGTGAATGGAATCACACAAGTGGTGTCTAGTCTAACCTTGCAATGAAAGAGACATCGCGCAATTGCTAGTCTAATTCATAAAGCGATCATCAAGATCAACGAGAAGTGTCAATTACACTAAGCTAGTAAATATAGAAGTATAGCTTCATGTCCCATAACCACTTGCTTAACTTAAATATTTACGAACAAACTGTAAATCTTCACTAATAAAATTGTCACAAGAGGTTCAATCGAACAAGTCCAAGAATTAACCGACGAAGTGAACGCAAGCGTTTCATACGACTTGTTTTACTAAGTCGTTTAATTAGATTTCTCATCCGAAGGAGGTAAAGGCTTGTATATACTAATAGATTGGAAAACGGTTTAAGAAAAGAGCTTTGTTATTAAAAATAGAGTTGAAATTGTTGGTTAAAAGAGTTTTGATATTTACTACTAGTATTGAAACCTTTATATTATAAAGTGACAAAACACAGAAGCAATTGTAGAAACAATCAGTCACAAAAATCGCATACGGAGATGTGAATAAAATCCAAGGAAATCAGCTCAATGTTTTTCAGATAAGATCCCCTACGGAGGGGGGGTCCAGGGGGGGTGGCAACCCCCCAAGGTGGGGGTGCGGGGGCAACGCCACCGCTTACAGGGTTCGACGCGATCTAGGTGGAATGCGACCTACGAGATAGGCAAGTGGAACGACCTAAAGATGAATGGGTCGAACGACCTATCGTGAGCACAGGTGAAGCGACCTATCGGTCCAACGACCTAAGGGGAAAAGGCAACCTAGGTCTAACGACCTAACTGCTCACGACCTAAGGGTGTAAAGGGTCAAACGACCTAGTGGTGTTCGCGAGTTAGCCGAAGCGAGCGACCTAAGAGAGACGAGCGACTTAAGGAACTCGCGGCCTAACATTTGAATAGGTCAAGCGACCTAAGTGGTCAGGCGACCTAAGGTCTTACGACCTAACAACCTACGGTCTAAAGGCCACGCGACCTAGAGGATCTGCGAGCTAACGAGGCCGACCTAAGGTGCAAGCGACCTAAGGGACAATGGGCTAAAGTATGGTACGCGACCTAAAAGATGGCGCGACCTAAGGTGAGAGCAGGTCGAGCGACTTAAGGCGATGCGCGACCTAAGACCTAGCGACCTAAAGGGATGCGCGACCTAAGAGAGGCATCTGGTCGAACGACTTAAGGGTGATGCGACCTACGACCTAAGCGCCATACGACCTAAGCTCAAATACGAGCTACGAGCTAGCGACCTACGACCTAAGGCCCTAACCTACTAACATTTGCCGCGACCTAAGTGGTGACGACCTAACAAGGAAAGGCTGAGCGACCTAACGCTGTAGAGGGGATTTAAGGCCAGAAACGACCTACGACCTAAACCCCATACGACCTAACGTGAAACGACCTAACTCCGAAGTGAAAATTCAAGGCAGTGCGACCTAGCGCGCTAACACGCGAACGACCTAAGGGTTTGGTCGCGAGCGACCTAACTCCGAACACACGAAAATGGCCAGAACGACCTAAGTGCAGAAAATTCACCAAAACGCTAAAAATTGGAGTTTTTCGCCAATCCAAACAAACCAAATGCAAATGTGCATGCAAAAGTGATAGGGAATCATTCCCAACAGTCCAATATAGTTATAGACTAGATTTGTGAGATAAAAATCTCACCTTTGCACTAAAGTTTATGAAGATGAAGCTTGAAAGCAAGGAGAAGCAATCCAAAGCTTGAATCCAATATCTTCTACTTGAATTTGGAGTTGAATGTTGGAGTTGCAATTGAATTTGAGCTTGGAGTTTTAATTTCCCATTCTCTTCACCGTTAATGCCAAAGCTTGATTAGTTAGGAAATTTATGAAGAGTGAGGAGAAGAGGGTTGGAACTTGGGCTTAATAGGCTAAACTAACCCAAAGTCCAAAGCGGGAAAAGTTAGTGAAATTTCACTAACTCCAAACCTATCGATGTTTATACTTAAAAAAGTTGTAAACGACATTTCGAACTCAATGGAAGTAGTCTCGAGTCCTAATTTGACCGTTTGCAAAAAGTAGCTTTTCGGACCAAAATCCGATTAACGAGTTAATATTTAAATAAAATATTTAAATACAAACTCGATAAATATGAGGGTTGTTACAAATAATTCCTTCTTTCTAACTCTAGTCTTTTTTAATGCCTCTAGATTCTGAGCTAAGTGTTTAAATAATGTACACCAAATAATCTATGAAGAGCCAAACCTTATTATTTGATGTCAGAGTGAAAATTTTAGTTGCACCAGGTCATTGCTTACAATAAAATTTATAATTTCAAGATAATTAAGTTTCAGAATTATGAGTTCTAAGTTCTTTTAAAACTTTCATAAAGCATTAAAGAAAGAGGGGGAGAGAGAGTGGTACAAAAACTGAATCAAAAAAAATGTTCCAAGATGTCAAAAAAAACAAGGATATTAAAAAGAGATTAAAAAAGAAAAAAGAAACCATTACCTTCGAAAATTGGTATTTGTAAAATAATAATAATAATAATAAATAATTTTTTGAATGTGTAATCTACAATCTACTATTGAAATCCGATTGTGATTTAAATTTGAATGTTGCGGATTTAAGCATTGATTCCCGCATTGAAAACCTTGCACCATGCCATATGTCTAAATAATGATATAACTATTATTATTGCATTCAAATGGCTATCAAATTTACTGCGTAAAAAACAAACCCAAAAACATTACCGAGATACCAGTAGGTGGATCACGGTAGCTAGTAAGAAGAGCAAACACATAACTTTGCCTATTCTGTGATGCCTCCAAAAAAGAAAAAAGATCGACAGTGCATAAATATGCAAATGCATTGTAATAGTGTATAACAGACGACAATTTACCTTGGTAATCAAACATAGATCCCAAGGATAGGACCTACCATTCGCAAACCTTACTACGCTGACTCTAGCTATTTTTTCATATTACTTCTCAGAGGTGAATTATGCGATATGATTGCAGGTGAAGAGAGATGAATTTTTAAGCTATGGATCTAGGATTTTGATTGGAATATAGATTTGTGGTTTTGAGAGAAGTATAATGAGAATAAGAAAATTTGAGAGAAGAGGGACATAGAAATTTTCTGGCTGGGAGGGACAGAAATTTTTACCGAATAGTTTTGGCGGGGTAACCAAATATTAATCGTTGCATTTTAATCATAATTTAAAACAAACCCATGTATCTACAGTTGCATTTAGTTAAAAACACTGGCAATATATGCAACTGTAAATTGGTTTTCTTATAGTGTGCGCCCCGCATAATAGCGGATGACCTCATATTACCGCGACATTCCACCTCAAAGGGGGATTGGTATTTTGTGTAATATAACATCTGTGGATGTAGGAAAAACAGATTGGAGGGATCAATTTGGATTCCTCAAAAATATATTGATTTGTTTCATATATGGTGATATATGATGTTGTTGAATAATTTGTAATGGATTGTTGTGCAATTTGATATATCGGATGCTATAGTAGCACTGTCCCAAATATTGGTATTTTAAATACCATGAATAATATTTTGAGTTTAAAAAGAAATTAAAGGTAATTTTTGGAAATAAAATTTATTTATATGGAAATTGGAATACTGAGAAAGGAATTGGGTCGGATAAAATAAATAAATAATTTAATTTTGGACATTTATTTAGCTATTTCGCAAAATGGTTTCAAATAAAGAATTTTAAATTGAGAATTTTTAAACAATGGATTTTAAATTAGATTTCTTAAAATAGGAAAGGTAAGTCATAATCGAGATTTTGAATGAATTTGGATTATAACTGGAACTTGTTAAGGAATAGAAATCAATTTATAAATGAATTTTAGCAATATAAATCTGATATAAACTGGAAATGAGTTTATGAAATTTATAAACGATGGTTATAAATAAAGTGAAGTGATTTTCATTTGATAAATTGGGAAAATAAATTCACAGTGTGAATTTGTAATGAGGTATAGAATCAGTTTAGAAAGAATTAGTGGAATCTATTTTGGATTTTAGAAATAGTTATGAAATTGGAAATGTAAATCGATTTATGATAAATCGAGAGAGATTTATAAATATAAAATTGGTTATATTGGAATTTTAAAAAAAATTAATCAAGAAGTTAAGTTGTTTTAAAAAGGAATTGTTATTTATTAAACTACGTAGTCTAAAATTGTTTTAGTATTAAAATATTTTGGAAGTTGGTTTTTTAAATATTTAATATCAATTGAAATAAATTCTAATTTTATAATAAGCTTTGTAAATTCAATTAGTATTATTTAAAAATGAATTGAAAATGAGTTATGGTTAATTATTTAAAAATGTTTGATATTTTAAATAATTATTTAAACGTGTTTTGAAAATAAATTATTATACTTTAAAAATTACTTATCATGCATATATAGTGTTTTGAAAATGATTGAAATGTGTTTATAAATACTTTCGAGATTTGTAAACCAAGTTATTTAATGAAAATGGTTTATAAGAGGAACCTTAAAATGAACTCTAGGAACTTAAGAAAATTTTAAGCGTTCGATAAGTAAACTTCGAAAAATGAATCGAGATTCATAAAGAAGTTATAAATTGTTGGATGGGATTTTAATTAAGAAAAATCAATTTTGGAAATTGTAATAGGGATTTATTAAAAATTCTCCAGATTTATGGAACAAGTTATAATGAGTTGAGAATTTGCAAAAGAGGTTGTAAATGTTTTTATAAGTTTGAAATAAGGGAAATTTCCTTGTTTGGGAATATAACCATAAAATCGATATAAGTTTATGAATATTTTTTAAGCGTTGAGAAGAAGTGATTTTGAAAAATATATTTATAAACATTTCCTAAGTATTGGGAAAAAGAAAAATGTTTTGGAAATGTTGACTATAGAATGGGTAAGTGGAAATATTTCACTAAGGGTTGAAATAAGATATGGTTTGAAGATATCTTGTTATGGATATAAGTTTTAAAATGGTTTTCAAATATTGGAATATGGGAAGATATTTGAATTTATATTTTTGTAAAGATAGTTTGAAATAAATGTTTAGAAACATTTATAATATGGGCCTAGTGACTGCTTATGTGTGTAATTTGATAGTCAAATTACCAACTATTAAATCTGGCCAGATTTTTGAATCGTTTGTAAGAGACCGTGATCAGATTTAATTATTTAAAACCACTTCGATTCGATTGTGCTTTATGAATTGTGATATCTCAAATATAATGGAGATGGTGATCTAGAAGGAGGTTCGGTTTGTCTAGACCTAGGACAACTTGTATGGATGAATGCTATCATCGCATCGTTGAATGAAAGGCAGTGTTTTCATTCCAAGTATGAATGCTATTCTTAAGGTAATACATAGCTTCAAGACTCATCAACCGAGAAATGACAAAAACAGGTCATACAGCAAGGCCAAGTGGGTCGCTTCCATTATGGTATGATCATCATTCATCTAGAGTGGACATCTATCATCACTTTCATTTGTATGCATTTTGGGGCCCATTAATGGTTATCATATTCGGTACTAGTAGTCAAGTGCTACGCCAGTCTTGTTTGGCAGGGGTACAAGATGTTCTTGTCGGTCCCCGGTGCATTTTATCTTGAGAAGCACCATCGTGAGGTAGTCCCTTACCTTGTCATAGTATGGAATCGTTCTCCAATAAGCATCGTATGGTTTTGATTATGCCTAACTATGACGAAATGTGAGATGCAAGCATTTCTATTATTTTATATTTATATTCTATGGAAAATATTATAATATCAGATGATTAGATATAAAATTGTAGCGACCCGACTTCCTATCTCTAGGAAGACGCATCGCTAGTGAAGAAAGAAAGGGATAGAAGAAGAAAAGAAAGAGAAAGAAGAAACACAACAACATCAGAGAACTCACAGCGGAACGAATGAAATATAATATATCACATAAAATATTACATTGTATCATATTACATCAGAGTACAACTTATACAACACATATTAGACAGTTATAAACACCTGTCTAATTCATGCATCTCAGATACACAAGATACATATACAACATACACAACGGAATCATAATATTTCTACACGATGAAGCCTCCAACTCCAAAATTCGTCAAGCTAACCTAAACCACTTGACTACTCATACATAATATGAGTACCCAAGAATTTAATAAAATAGAAAATAAACACTCGGGTCAGACAGAGATCTGGTGTGAGTAAATGGTTTAAAATTGCTTAACTTTAGAAAATCCTTTGAAAAGAAAAGGTATCACGTAAGACTTCCCACACATAAATATGGAAAAGTTTTTACCTTACGCTAACCAAAACATTTGATAGGAAATCCAATGATATTATAATAGTGTCTAGGGTTTTCAAGTAACTAAGAAATAGCCGAAATTGTTACATTCATTAAATTCCAGCTACTAGCCACAAAAGTGGGTAATACAAACAAAACCGTAGGGTCTCGTAAGGAAAATGGGTTTCCATCAATAGCAGGGTACTGGATACCGTCCGTCACAGTACGTGGCCTAGATCAACGTACCGAGGAGCCACCCTAACTCTCCTCCAACACAATGCCAAAACCATCCCTTACTGGACAGTCCCGAACAAGACAACCCCGGTGGTTGTCCGGAATTTAACCGCCTCCACATAGCCGAATAAAAAGGGACTTCTAGACAGGAGTAAATCTTGCTCTCTAGTGGGAGCTACCCACATAGTCTTGCTGCACCTCCCCTGTTTTAGCCATTCCCGGTTGATGAGGCTTGAGGCTGCGATTACCTTTATAGGACACATCTCGTAGAATGCTCATCGTCCGCCTGGCGATGTGCTGAAAGCATTCAATCCATACAAGTTCGTTTCGGGTTGGAACGAAACCGAAGGCACTGTCTCGTTGCACTCATTTTGGAATCACCCTCAGAGTCAACGACCATAGCCCTTGCACTCTAAATCTCCATCTCGAACCTATAAGTACTATTCCGTCAAGCTCATTACGGAATCACCCACAGAGTTATACTGATGTATAGCCCTTACACCTCGAGTCTTCACTTGCTCCACTTGGATTCACGACCTAACGTTTAATTGGAATCGATGTGGTTTCGGATATCAAAATATGGAACCCGATCCCGGTCTCACCGAAACCAAACGCCATTTTAATGTCCAAGTTGTACTTAAGGGTTTAACAATTAACTTATATTCAGGATGATATATAAACAGATAGATGAATCACATTATTACAGTAGATAATTCATATCAAACATTCATCTCACAAAGAAGCATATCACAAATATCAGAGATATCCAAATCATCTAATATCAACCAATCACCCAATATCAATCATCCAATATCATTCAACATCTAATATCAATCATTCAATATCAACCATTCAATATTAATCAATCACCCATAGCAGAATTGATTAACTCTTAATCAATTTAATTAACCTCTAATTAAATTAATTACTATCCTTTAATCACTTGGATTATCTTAATCCTGCTTCATTGATTTATTACAAATCAAATTCATTATCATCTCTTAATGATCTTCCTTAATTAATCTTCCTTGATTAATTATCTTTTAATTACATTCAAGTAATTATCCTTAACCATATTCAGTAATTAACCATTAATTACTATCATTAATTACAATAATTAATGATCCTTCGTTTATTAATTAACTATAATTAATTACATTAATCCTCAATTAATTATAATTAATTAATCACACTTAAATTAATTACATTTATTAATCAATCCTTGATTAATTTCATTAATTAAATAATCCTTATTAATTAATTAACCCTTTAATTAATTAAATAATTATCTTATAATTAATCATCTCATTAGTCAAAAACAGTAATTAACAATTTGTAAATTACTTATCTTAATTAATTAACTTCTTAATTAATTATATTAACCTTGATTAATTATTTTAATTAATAAATCCTAAGTACTTCATTAAGTAATTATTAATCAATTAAATAAATAAATAAATTCTTAATTAATTACTTTATAAATTAATTACATTTAATTAATTACACTTAGTAATTAATCCTAAATTAATCACATTCATTAATCAGTCACACATTAATTTATTATCTAAAATAATTGAGTAATTAACTCTTAATTACTTAACAAGTAATTATCTCTAATTACTTCATTAATAAATCTTAATTACTCTCTTAATTAATTACTTAACAAGTAATTACTTCCATTATTAACCAACCCTTAATTCTTTAATTAATTAATTGTTTCATAATTAACTAACTTCAACAATTAACTTAATCAAATTCTTAGATTAAATAACATCAAGTGATTACCCTTTAATCACTTTAATTAATTTCTCCCATGAGCAATTTCCATCAATTACTCCCATAAGTAATTAACTTTCTTAATTACATTCAACCATTAATTACTTTATTAAGTAATTACACTTAATTAATCCATAATTAAGTGATTGTCAAATAAACAATTAACTAATTATTTAAAATTAACTAAATAATTAATTAACTAATCTCTTATATTTCAAAACCCTTAATTAATTATGAAAACATTAATCTTAATTAAACTTTACTTATTAACAAATCAAATTTAATATTTTTATATTCAAGTCAAAGATAAATTAACCTTAATTATCTTATAATGAATTATTTGAATAAATCAAAATTTAATAACTTAAAACAAATTATCCTATTTCGTTTCAAAATCATAATGATAATCTTATTTGAAAAGAAGACATTTGGTAATCAAAATTTTAAAATTAAAACAGTTTAAATTATCAAATTTTGAACTTATTCATTTCAAATAAAATATGAAACTTTAGTTTCTAAAATCATTCTAAAAAATTTAACTTAAACTTTGGTTCAACACTTAAATTCAAAACATTATTTTAAATTGAACTTAAAAATTTTAATTAGATAATTACTTATAAAGAAACCTCTTTAATCAATTTAAATTTGAAGTAAATTCAATTTATACTTTTTAAAGGTTCAATTAACATTTTTTTTAAACAATGAGTATAATCTGCATTTTTTTAATTCACAGCTAAACAAAGTCGAGCTAACTTTGTAACTTACTATACACAGTACTAACCAAAGTACAATAACCCAGAAACTCGAGTTCGAATGCTCCTCTACTCGAGTCGAAACCTAAATCTCACGAGTCTGCCCCGAAGCAGATCCATCCCTCATCAACTCCGAGTCGTTCACGATCAAAACGCGATATCCCACCCGAGTAAAAACTCGTCTTCCCCAACAAAACTCCAGTTCCTCATTCCAGTGCACACCAATGTGCACTGTGCACATGCACGGCCGCCTCCGGCCGATCTTGATCGTCGCGACCATCGACGTTGGTCACTTTAACGCGCGCGAACCCACTACCAAACCCAGAATCACGAATGAGTACGCGAATCGAAATTGACCATATCAACTCGAAACTATAGCATATACCACCCCCAAAATTACCCAAGGCCGACGAACCATGACGACGACTAACTTCGCCATCATCGCCATCAGAGACCACTTCCACGAGCTTCATCTCTCCACCATCGCGATCACTTTCGGTTCAACATTCAAGTCGCAAAACCCACAATATCAAGCCGAGCATGGAAACAGGCTAAAACCCTAAAACGATTAAATTCGAACAAATCGAATATTGGAAAAATTCAATTGGATTTTTCCCTTAATCAACAACCCATAAACAAGCTATGATCAAAAATCCAGCTACCATAATCACCTTGATCTTCGCAAACTCTAAAAACCCCAATTCGAACAAAACACAAATTCGAAACAAATTATCAATTTAAAAATTATAAATTGCATGTTAAAATTCATGATTCCTAACATCTAATTCAGTTATACAACCCAAAACAACAATTGAAGTTATTAGTTTTTCATGTGAATCGGTATCTTTACTGTTACACATATTTTAAAAATTATTTGTAAACTGAAAATTTCCCAAACTATTTTTAAAACTTATATTACACAAACATACTCAATTTCTACTTAGAGATCAAGAACTAAAACTAAATGTATAAAGTGTATTTAAGTTTATTTTGTGGGATTTAAACCTGTGATGTAACATAAACATTAAAACAATTATATATAGACACATCATCCATTTATGCATGCATACATAATCATAAACATATATAAGTCATGTTTCTACAAACATCCATCACAACATTTAAGCACAGTTACCCGTAAAACTGTTTTTAAGAACAATTTACTCACCTGATTAAATTGTAGAGAGCAGAGAACAAAGCATGGTAGATTTTAGTTCCAGGCTTTGCTGTTGAAGTTAATTCCTTTGCATGCCTTCAATTTGACTTGCTGATGAATGTGAATTCTTGCATTACAGGTTGAACTTTCCATTGAATGTAGATTTGAAGTTTGCAGTTTAAATTTTTGAGAAGAACTTTTTGAGTTTCAGGAGATTTGCAATTGCAGGTTGATTTTGCAGATTTTGAATTTGCTTTGGAATTTTTGTTGATAAGAAATTGCAGGTTGAAGATTTGCAGTTCTCAGGTTTTGATTAGTTTTTGGAATTCAAGTTTTCAGCTTACCATTAATTTAAGTTAGGAAATGTAAACAAAGAAATGAAAGTGTTTGAGAAGATTAGTTTTCTTCTTTTAAAAAAAATGTTTATTAAAAATTAAAATGAACAAATTGCCATTTGTCTTAAAATTGAACACATGTCATCCTATTTGCTTAATCTTTTTACATGTGTTTTAGAAAAGCCTTAACATGCTTACATATGTTACTTAAGTATTTTTAATTAATTTTTATTTAATTTAAAATGTAGATATTTACTTATTTAATTCTCTAAATGAATAAATATAAGTTTACTTTTAAAAAATATATTCTAAACTAATTATAATATAAATATAATCTTATACGTGTATTTAAAATCTAAACATTGTACCTAAACATTTATAATCATTTAAATTTTAAGCATTATAAAAGATAACAAAACAAAGCTTGTTTAAATCATTTTTAAACTATCTTATTTAAAATGACAATTATCTTATAATTTGAAAACAAATGAATTAATCTTTAATTTAACTTTTGAAAAATATTAAGTTTTAAGACAAAACTTTAAATTACTATTCATCCATATTTAAATTATCAACATATTAAGAAAAATTTCAGAACAACTTAAATTATAACATATACATACATATATATTACAATTTGAAAATTTAACTTTATTTAAAACAAAAGATATTTCTATTCACAATATATATCAATTATATATATTATAAATAGAATAAAATTTCATTAGCTTTTGAAAAACAATTCTTATCAAATTTTGCCAGATTAAAAATTTATTAACCTTTAAAGATTACATTTACCAATTTAAACTAAAATGATAAAGAAAATTTATCAAACTAATTTAATTATTATTACAGATTATTAAATCGATATTGCCCAAAATTCCGGGTCGTTACAATCCTCCTCCTTAAAAGAATTCGTCCCCAAAATTTAAAAGCAAAGGTAATTTAAAAACCCAGCAAAGATTTTAATTCAATCAGTAAAGCATACTTATCAATCAATTACTAACACCAAAGCAATCAACCACACAAACAAACTTAACTAATTATCCTGACATACGTCAGAATAAAACTCTAATACTATTTCGAGTGTCCCAAGTAAAAATAACCGGGAGACTCACACTACAGAAGCTAAACTAACAAACTACACCACCAAATCCAAAGCTCCTCTCTTCTCTAGATCCATCAATCTGAACAGAACATCAGACTGTACTCAAATCTAGCACCACTCCCAAATCCAACTGAATTGCAGATTCAACAATTAATGATGAATCATACACGTACTCTCTCAGAGGTATATGAAATTCAATGAATTCCAGCTATCCAAACTGGCAATTCAATCTTATGTTCAACAGATCTTATTTTATCAGAACACAGATAAGAAATCTCAAATGTCTCAGCACCAGCCATCCAATCTTATCCAATTTCTGTTCTCTTAACCAGAGAAATCTTAACAACAATGAAGTCCCCAACTTCGAATTCCAAATTCCTTAACTCATATCAGCATAACTTAACAGACAATCCTGGGCAACCAATTCTCTTCCTGATCAGCTCAACCTATGTTGATGCTTCCAGAAACAACTAGACCAACACAAACCAGCTTCTGGATCCTGTTCAACAGAAAAGTCTTCCAAAATCCTTCGAAATCCAGAAAACAAACTCTACTTCCTAAGAAATAGCAAATTGAACTTGCTTCCTTCGTCACACAGCTGCTACCTTGCTTCCGCTGCACAACTCTGATTTTGGAATAGATAAGAATATTATTGATGAACATGAGTACAAACTTATCCAATATATCTGGGAACTTTGTTCATCAAATCCATAAAAATCTGAGTGACTCATCTGACTCGGTCACACAACCTTACAGTAGAATCTAACTCAAAAGCTAGATCTAACCAAATCCAAATTCCAAAAATAAATTCCTGAGCTGCTACACCAATCTCTACTTCCCCAAGAACCATCCTACTACCAGGCTAACTACAAGAATCGCTTCTGGGATCAATCCATATGGAACTCAACTCCAGATGCAGACAATCCTTCTGATTACATTAGTAGCTCCTACTTCCACATGAGAACTCCCGGTCTCAAACAACGATAACCCAAGAAAAATTCCCAAATTAATCGCAAGTCACTTTTTGCGATCCTACCTAATTCGGGTTCCAAAGAAACTGCCATCACTTTACCAATTAGAACAGCTTTAAGCTTCTCCAAACAAGGTTAACCTTTCAAGAAAACATCACCACCTTCAGCCCGGACTACTGAAAGAGAACCACAAGATTCCTGAATCATCGGAGAAACAAGCCACACTGCTGCTTCCAAACTCTACCTCGATGATACTGTGAAGCTAAAAGATCTTCTAGTCAGCACACCGAACACTTCGAATTGCACTGCTACCACAGCTAACCCAAGACTTCTAATCCAAAGACTTCTCAAAAACCAAAACCATCAAAAAAAACCTCACAACGGACCTTCGAGATGTCATACAACCCAAAAGAAACTCGGGCTCCAACTAAGCATCAACAACTCGCTCTCCTTAAGGAATGACAAATGAGACCATGCCGAAGTGAAGTAACTTATAGACCTTAGTCTCATATTCCAAAACAGCCAACCCTCTAGCTAAAAAGAAGAAAACTTCTACAAAGACGAGTCTTCCCTGAGGCAGGTAAAGGTTGCTCCTCAACCACCTCTAAAACTGCTTCAAGAGAAAACATCTACGGAAAATATCCAAGAATACTGCATCTCATCACGCAGTTACCAAGATATCATCACTTACTTCTGCACTTCCGACAGATCCAAACTTACACTTCAAGGATAGACTCCGAATCTTTTAACAGATTTCCTTCGGATATTAGAGAATTCTTACTCCAAACAACAAAACTTACTCGAGACGGTATTAGGTCTACAGTCTTGACAAATACTTCCAACCTCAACATATGGACCTCTTCCATTAGTGGTAGTCGTGCTACACACACACCACACTACTCCATCTACCTCTAAAATATATGTTGGAAAATCCAAACAGATAACCCAACAGATTAGGTAGATATAAATATATATATATATATATATATATATATATATATATATATATATATAGTTATATATAAAAATTACAAGTATGCTCTCTCAAGGAAGACACCACTCCAGAGCTTAGGTATCCGCTCAACCTAATGCTCTGATACCAACTATAGCGACCCGACTTCCTATCTCCAGGAAGGCGCATCGCTGGTGAAGAAAGAAAGGGATAGAAGAAGAAAAGAAAGAGAAAAAAGAAACACAACAACATCAGAGAACTCACAGCGGAACGAACGAAATATAATATATCACAAAAAATATTACATTGTATCATATTACATCAGAGTAAAACTTATACAACACATATTAAACAGTTATAAACATCTGTCTAATTCATACATCTCAGGTACACAAGATACATATACAACATACACAGCGGAATCATAATATATCTACACGATGAAGCCTCCTGCTCCAAAACTCCTCCAGAATTCGTCAAGTTAACCTGAATCACTTGACTACTCATACATAATATGAGTACCCAAGAGTTTAATAAAACAGAAAATAAACACTCGGATCAGACAGGGGTCTGGTGTGAGTAAACGGTTTAAAATTGCTTAACTTTAGAAAATCCTTTGAAAAGGAAAGGTATCACGTAAGACTTCCCACACATAAACATGGAAAAGTTTTTACCTTACGCTAACCAAAAATTTTGATAGGAAATCCAGTGATATTATAATTGTGCTAGGGTTTTCAAGTAAATAAGAAATAACCGAAATTGTTACATTCATTAAATTCCAGCTACTAGCCACAAAGGTGGGCAATACAAACAAAACCGTAGGGTCGCGTAGGGAAAATGGGTTTCCATCAATAGCAAGTCTACTGGGGTACCGCCCGACACAGTATGTGGCCTAGATCAACGTACCAAGGAGCCACCCTAACTCTCCAGCAACACAAGGCCGGAACCATCCCTTACTAGACAGTCCCGAACAAGAAAACTGTGGCGGTTGTCCGGAATTCAACCGCCCCACACAGCCGAATAAAAAGGGACTTCTAGACAGGAGTAAATCTTGCTCTCCAGTGGGAGCTACCCACAAAGCCTTGCTGCACCTCCCCTGTTTTAGCCATTCCCGGTTGATGAGGCTTGAGGCTGCGATTACCTTTATAGGACACATCTCGTAGAATGCTCATCATCCGCCTGGCGATGTGCTGAAAGCATTCAATCCATACAAGTTCGTTCCGGGTTCGAACGAAACCGAAGGCACTATCTCGTTGCGCTAATTTTGAATCACCCTCAGAGTCAACGACCATAGCCCTTGCACTCTAAATCTCCATCTCGAACCTATAAGTACTATTCCGTCAAACTCATTACAGAATCACCCACAGAGTTATACTGGCGTATAGCCCTTACACCTCGAGTCTTCACTTGCTCCACTTAGATTCACGACCTAACGTTTAATTGGAATCGAAGTGATTTTCGGATATCCAAATATGGAAAACCGACCCCGGTCTCACCGAAACCAAACGCCATTTTAATGTCCAAGTTGTACTTAAGGGTTTAACAATTAACTTATATTCAGGATGATATATAAACAGATAGATGAATCACATTATTACAGTAGATAATTCATATCAAACATTCATCTCACAAAGAAGCATATCACAAATATCAGAGATATCTAAATCATCTAATATCAACCAATCACCCAATATCAATCATCCAATATCACTCAACATCCAATATCAATCATTCAGTATCAACCATTCAATATTAATCAATCACCCATATCAGAATTAATTAACTCTTAATCAATTTAATTAACCTCTAATTAAATTAATCACTATCCTTTAATCACTTGGATTATCTTAATCCTGCTTCATTGATTTATTACAAATCAAATTCATTATCATCTCTTAATGATCTTCCTTAATTAATCTTCCTTGATTAATTATCTTTTAATTACATTAAAGTAATTATCCTTAACCATATTCAGTAATTAACCTTTAATTACTATCATTAATTACAATAATTAACGATCCTTCATTTCTTAATTAACTATAATTAATTACATTAATTCTCAATTAATTACAATTAATTAATCTACTTAAATTAATTACTTTTATTAATCAATCCTTGATTAATTTCATTAATTAAATAATCCTTATTAATTAATTAACCCTTTAATTAATTAAATAATTATCTTATAATTAATCATCTCATTAGTCATAAACAGTAATTAACAATTTGTAAATTACTTATCTTAATTAATTAACTTCTTCATTAATTATATTAACCTTGATTAATTATTTTAATTAATAAATCCTAATTACTTTATTAAGTAATTATTAATCAATTAAATAAATAAATAAATTCTTAATTAATTACTTTATAAATTAATTACATTTAATTAATTACACTTAGTAATTAATCCTAAATTAATCACATTCATTAATTAATCACACTTTAGTTTATTATCTAAAATAATTGAGTAATTAACTCTTAATTACTTAACAAGTAATTATCTCTAATTACTTCATTAATAAATCTTAATTACTCTCTTAATTAATTACTTAACAAGTAATTACTTCCATTATTAACCAACCCTTAATTCTTTAATTAATTAATTATTTCATAATTAACAAACTTCAACAATTAACTTAATCGAATTCTTAGGTTAAATAACATCAAGTGATTACCCTTTAATCACTTTAATTAATTTCTCCCATGAGCAGTTTCCATTAATTACTCCCATAGGTAATTAACTTTCTTAATTGCATTCAACCATTAACTATTAATTACTTTATTAAGTAATTACACTTAATTAATCGATAGTTAAGTGATTCTCAAATAAACAATTAACTAGTTATTTAAAATTAACTAAATAATTAATTAACTAATCTCTTATATTTCAAAACCCTTAATTGATTATGAAAACATTAATCTTAATTAGACTTTACTTATTAAAAAATCAAATTTAATATTTTTATATTCAAATCAAAGATAAATTAACCTTAATTATCTTATAATGAATTATTTGAATAAATCAAAATTTAACAACTTAAAACAAATTATCCTATTTGGTTTTCAAAATCATAATGATAATCTTATTCGAAAAGAAGACATTTGGTAATCAAAATTTTAAAATTAAAACACATTAAATTATCAAATTTTGAACTTATTCATTTCAAATAAAATATGAAAATTTAGTTTCTAAAATCATTCTAAAAAATTTAACTTAAACTTTGGTTCAGCACTTAAATTCAAAACATTCTTCTAAATTGAACTTAAAAATTTTAATTAGATAATTACTTATGAAGATAACCTCTTTAATCAATTTAAATTTGAATTATGTTCAATTTATACTTTTTAAAGGTTCAATTAACATTTTTTTTAAACAATGAGTATAATCTGCATTTTTTAATTCACAGCTAAACAAAGTCGAGCGAACTTTGTAACTTACTATACACAGTACTAACCAAAGTACAATAACCCAGAAACTCGAGTTCGAATGCTCCTCTACTCGAGTCGAAACCTAAATCTCACGAGTCTGTCCCGAAGCACATCCATCCCTCATCAACTCCAAGTCGTTCACGATCAAAACGCGATATCCCACCTGAGTAAAAACTCGTCTTCACCAATAAAACTCCAGCTCCTCATTCCAGTGCACACTAATGTGCACTGTGCACATGCGCGGCCGCCTCCGGCCGATCTTGATCGTCGCGACCATCGACGTTGGTCACTTGAACGAGTGCGAACCCACTACCAAACCCAGAATCACGAATGAGTACGCGAATCAAAATTGACCATATCAACTCGAAACTACAGCATATACCACCCCCAAAATTACCCACGGCCGACGAACCATGACGACGACTAACTTCGCCATCATCGCCATCAAACACCGCTTCCACGAGCTTCGTCTCACCACCATCGCGATCATTTCCGGTTCAACATTCCAGTCGCAAAACCCACAATATCAAGCCGAGCCTGGAAACAGGCTAAAACCCTAAAACGATTAAATTTGAACAAATCGAACATTGGAAAAATTCAATTGGATTCTTCCCATAATCAACAACCCATAAACAAGCTACGATCAAAAATCCAGCTACCATAATCACCTTGATCTTTGGCGAACTCTAAACACCCCAATTCGAACAAAACACATATTCGAAACAAATTATCAATTTAAAAATTATAAATTGCGTGTTAAAATTCATGATTCCTAACATCTAATTCATTTATACAACCCAAAACAACAATTGAAGTTATTAGTTTTTCATGTGAATCGGTATCTTTACTGTTATACATATTTTAAAAATTATTTGTAAACTAAAAATTTCCCAAACTATTTTTAAAACTTATATTACACAAACATACTCAATTTCTACTTAGAGATCAAGAACTAAAACTAAATGTATAAAGTGTATTTAAATTTATTTTGTGGGATTTAAACCTGTGATGCAATAAAAACATTCAAACAATTATATAAGGACACATCATCTATTCATGCATGCATACATAATCATAAACGTATATAAGTCATGTTTCTACAAACATCCATCACAACATTTAAGCATACTTACCCGTAAAACTATTTTTAAGAACAATTTACTCACCTGATTAAATTGTAGAGAGGAGAGAACAAAGCATGGTGGATTTTAGTTCCAGGCTTTGCTGTTGAAATTAATTCCTTTGCATGCCTTCAATTTGACTTGCTGATGAATGTGAATTCTTGCATTACAGGTTGAACTTTCCGTTGAATGCAGATTTGAAGTTTGCAGTTTAAATTTTTGAGAAGAACTTCATTTGAATTTCAGGAGATTTGCAATTGCTGGTTGATTTTGCAGATTTTGAATTTGCTTTGCAAATTTTAGTTGACAAGAAATTGCAGGTTGAAGATGTGCAGTTTTCAGGTTTTGATTTGTTTTGGGAATTCAAGTTTTCAGGTTGCCATTAATTTAAGTTAAGAAATTTAAACAAAGAAATGAAAGTGTTTGAGAAAATTAGTTTTATTCTTTAAAAAAAATGTTTATTAAAAATTAAAACGAATAAATTGCCATTTGTCTTAAAATTGAACACATGTCATCCTATTTGCTTAACCTTTTTACATGTGTTTTAGAGAAGCCTTAACATGCTTACATATGTTACTTAAGTATTTTTAATTAATTTTTATTTAATTTAAAATGTAGATATTTGCTTATTTAATTCTCTAAATGAATAAATATAAGTTCACTTTTAAAAGAAAATATTCAAAACTAATTATAATATAAATATAATCTTATACATGTATTTAAAATCTAAAAATTATACCTAAACATTTATAATCATTTAAAATTTAAGCATTATAAAAGAAAACAAAACAAAGCTTGTTTAAATCATTTTTAAACTATTTATTTAAAATGACAATTATCTTATAATCTGAAAACAAATGAATTAATCTTTAATTTAACTTTTGAAAAATATTAAGTTTTAAGACAAAACTTTAAATTGCTATTCATCCATATTTAAATTATCAACAGATTAAGTAAAATTTCAAAAAAACTCAAATTATAACATATACATACATATATATTACAATTTGAAAATTTAACTTTATTTAAAACAAAAGATATTTCTATTCACAATATATATCAATTATATATATTATAAACAGAATAAAATTTCATTAGCTTTTGAAAAACAATTCTTATCAAATTTTGCCAGATTAAAAATTTATTAACCTTTAAAGATTACATTTACCAATTTAAACTAAAATTATAAAGAAAATTTATCAAACCAATTTAATTATTATTACAGATTATTAAATCGATATTGCCCAAAATTCCGGGTCGTTACAAAAATTGTTTTTGTTATCCTAAGGTAAAAAATCGTTGTATTTATATGTGGCGTAGTCATATGAGATACCTTTGTTTTCAAAGGATTTTGATAACAGTAATAATTCAAATTGAGTGTGTTTTCTCACGCTTGTTTTCCAGATTGATTGAGGTGTTATTTATTAAAATGCTCGGGTCAAACCGAGTATTACAAAATTCAGCTTAGGATGCTATGGAGCTCAGGAGACGAGTTAGAAGATTCTAAGGCATATTATACGTACTTGGTAATTTCCGCTGTGTGAGTCATGCTGTATATTCAGTACTTGTGAGGACAAGTTATTATAACTATCCAGATTGACTGTTGACTGTTGTACTCTTTTGATTGTATGTACATTACAGTCACAGCTGTCTTTATATAAAAGTCTATTATTATATATTATATTTTATTCCGGTGTTGTATTGTTGTTTCTGTTCTTCTTCTATCCTCTTCTTTCTCTTAATTATTCGCTCTTTCATACAATTTGGGTTGGAAAATTGTGATTTATTGACAACTCAAAGGGGTACAGAACGGTGGGTTGCTACATGAACCACTAAACATTAAAAGTTTAATGATTAAATAAGTATGAATATATATACATACACATACACGCACATATACATATATATACGTAGCCTTAAGTATTCGTTTATGAGGGGTGTTAATTATTAGGGTTAGTAAATAACTTAAACGGATAAGAATGACATAGTTATTTGAATGCGAGGTCAATAGTATTACACAACAGAAGTCTGCTCACTGCAAGGGACTCCAACCAATTGCGTGTACGTTGTACTATTGTGGGACATATCCAATTGTATGACCCGTGGAATTATATACGATTTTTTATAGGTAAAGGAATACCTCAATAGAGTCTACTTCAATCTTTTAAGAGGGGTATTGCCTTTATTGCATTAGAAAATCTAAATGGGATGGTGTGCTAGCATCTGTGCTATATCAGTATTTTGGTACCATATTAGGAAGTAGGAGCTATACATAGGTTGAAATGTCATCGGTCATATGCGGTCGGCAGAAAGACAAAGGTTACACATAAATGGGTTATACCTCCTAACTAGTGTAGGTCATGTTTAGATCATGCACTGCTATAGTTGTTTTCTAGTTTATTTGTTAGGAGGAAATGCTAGATAACCCTTAAGTGAGGTCTTTCAAACGATTGGGGTAGTCCGAGGAGCTGGGTCCATAATAGTCCGTGGAGCTGAGTCCATAATAGTCCGAGGAGCTAAGTACTCAATGATCCGTGTAGCTGAGTCCTTAATATAAAGTAGTCATAAAAATCCCAAGAATGATATATAATAAGGCTAAACTATTGTGATGTTGTTATTAGACATTGCGGGAGTTCCTTGGTATGCATGACGACGAGGATTGATAATGCATTGATGATGAATCCCGGCGAGGTGCTGGCTTACCGACACTAGCTGGGATAGTATCTTGGTCGAAAGAGGGACCGTGGAACTTATATGTGTGTGTGTGTGTGTGTGTGTGTGTGTAGTTATGGTCCGCTTCGAGTTGATGGGGCGCATCATATGCGTACGTGGAGTCGAGATGAATAAAAAAATAAAAAGACATTACATGTGATCGAAGGCAATCAGTATAAACTAGTGTTATGTATAAATATATAATTTACCAGTCATCAGAACGTTTTTCTGACCCCTCATGACAACCCACAGGACAGCATTAGAGGGATAAGTATAGGTGCAAGGCGAGAATGGTGGAATAATACGTTTCCTTATGCATACTCGGCACTGACAAGGATACTATTTATTGGTAGTATCAACCTAGGTCAGCACTATGTGATTAATTATATTTTACTATTCCACTGTGATTTATATCGACAATGTTCTGATATGCATTTATTTATTTATGGAATACCAAACCAACGATCCATACTTTGGCGGACTTGGCTTTTTGATTTTATGAAAATTCAGGCCTATTAGGGTGCGGGTTGTTACAACGGGACTGTCGGGTGGGCTTTTAAGTAGTGCATTGCTAGTTCCATAATTCACATTAGGAGAGGAATAGTCAGTTGCATTGTGACGCCCCACCGCTATACCCACGCTAGCCAAGAACATTACGGTGAATGCTGTCAACTAGCACGGAGAATAAGGCTGTTGAGGAGCGACCATCCGTGTAATTTCTTTGCGCGAGCACCGATATGTCAGATAGTATAAGAAATCCGACATACCGACACAAACTCAAAGCTACTACACAGTGGCTATAAATATCTTCGGGAAAACAAATATAGGAATAAACAAAACATAAATCAGTCACAGAAAATTCATATCACAAAGGCGGAATAAGATATGAATACTACACATAAAAGTGTACATCAGAGTAGTGGTCAGAAAGATCCACAATATCACAAAAGAATAGTTACACGAACTACACAAAAGAATAAGTATACATTATGGAGTCTATATCTCTAATGTATACAACAAAAACTACTAATCTAAGTAGTCAACCAAAAGTCAGAGAAATCAATCCCAAGAGAGAAGTCAAGCTGAAGCACCTGTAACATCTCGGTCTGACCCGAGTATTATTTAATAAGAAAATAATAAACAGATCAGTCTAACTATAAATATCAGATGAAACGATATAGAATCAGAGTTATGACAAAACACATAATAATCACAAGGCCAAGCTGTGATATATAAGTAGTTGATAATCAACAAGAGATTAATCAATATCACAAAATCTACACAAGAATCAAAGAAGTGTCATACTCTTTATTTCGTTCATCAAACCACAAATATTGACGATAATATCAATGTCAATCACAAAAGTCAATGACGCACAAATTCCAGAAGACTACACAAGAAATCCAGAAATCACTAAAGTCAATGACACACAAATTCACCAATGCACAAATATCGATAAGGCTTATCAATGGAAATCACGAAAAATTGGTGAAACACAAATTCTAGAAATCTACACAAGAAATCCAGAAATCACAAAAGGGGGGGAGGCCTATCACAAACGGGAGCATAAAGCTCACCAACACGTGTATCACAAACGGAACGCTAATTCCATGGTCGCTAACCATCACAAATTGAGCCGAAGCTCCACAAACGGCCCGAAGACCATGGGTTGCTACCCCATCACAAATTGAGTCGAAACTCCACAAAACGGGGTTTAGTCTCCCTCGCAGACAAAGAGACATCGCACATTGCTAGTCTAAATCACAAAGATGATCGTCATGATCAACGAGAAGTGTCAATTATACTAAGCTAGTAAATATATGAGTTTAGCTTCATGTCCCATAACCACTTGCTTAACTTAAATATTTACGAACAAACTGTAGATCTCCACTACAAAATTGTCACAAAAGATTCAATCGAACAAGTCCAAGAATTAACCAACAAAGTGAACGCAAGCGTTTCATACCACTTGTTTTACTAAGTCGTTTAATTGGATTTCTCATACGAGTGAGGTAAAGGTTTGTATATACTAATAGATTGGAAAACGGTTTTATAAACGAATTTGGTATTAAAATAGTGTTGAAATCGTTTGAGGAAAGAGTTTCGATATTTACTACTAGTATAGAAAACCTTTATATTTTTAAAGTGACAAATCACAAAGAAGATTGTAGGAACAATCAATCACTAAGATTCACATTCGAAAACGTGAATAAAATCCAAAGAAATCGATATAAAATCCATCAAAGTGGATATATCTAAAATTCCCAAAGAAAAGGTCATCTAAGTCGATAATAAATGACAACAACAAAAGGGAGACTACACGAATCGATTAAAGTTGGATATTCAAACGGATTAGCAAAATAGGCTAATCTGCCAATTAACAGCAGGTCGGTCGACCGGACTCCTTGAGTCGGTCGACCGAGCCTTAAACAGAGGAGTGCTTATGCACTCGGCAGCAGGTCGGTCGGCCGACTCAGGGAGCTCGGTCGACCGGACCTGTTGCCAGCCTCTTCCCAACCCATAGTAATGAGCTCCAACCTCGTCCAAATTTCATTCTCTCGAGCAACGGCGCTAAGGGTTTATGCCAATCGACTACCCGGCCCTATATGCTCCTCGATGCATCACCAAAAACATGTTCAACATAGAAGTTAGGATTTTTAACGAATTGAACTCAAAACACCAAAAATTGGAATATACACCAATTCAATCCAAACCAAAAGAAAATGCACACGAATAAGTGTTAGGAATTCATACCTAACATTCGAAG
Organism: Allium cepa; assembly: GCA_030765085.1. NCBI lineage: Eukaryota > Viridiplantae > Streptophyta > Magnoliopsida > Asparagales > Amaryllidaceae > Allium > Allium cepa. The sequence continues at coordinate 381,359,430 of CM060938.1, read as the reverse complement.
ATAATTCATAGACTTAGATGTGAGATTAAAAATCTCACCTTTTCACAAAATCGAGCAAGAAGAAGCTTGAAAGCAAATGGAGAATCAACCTCTCTTCAACACAACCCAATTGAGCTTGAATCTAAGCTCAAAACAAGAACATTCCCAAAATTAGGTTTAGGAATTTCTGAAATTGGTAAGAGAATGAGTTGGAGAAGAGGAAGGGAAGCTTACCAATGGGTTCTTCTTGAGTTTGGAGCTAGGAATTTGATTTGCAAGAGAAACTATGGTTTTGGAGTTTCAATTTCCAATCTCTCCCACCATTAAAGCTAAGAAAACTGAAAAGAGAAGAGAATGAGGGTGAATGGGGAAGAGTGGCTCAGATTTGAGCATAAGTAAAACATAGGGCTGAGCCCAAAAACCAAACCCAAAGTGAAAAGTAGCAAAAATCGACTTTCTCCAAACATATCGAAGCTTATACTCAAAAAGGTCGCAAACGGCATTTTAAACTCAATGGGAGTGGTCCCGAGTCCTAATTCGACCGTATGCAAAAAGTAACTTTTCAGACTAAAATCCGACTAACGATAAAATATTTAAATAAAATATTTAAATATAAAATCGACAAATATGCGGGTTGTTACAGACTCCCCTCCTTAAAGAAATTGCCCTCGCAATATTTAAGAAGAGAACATAAAGTAACAACCATAAAAGCATATTCAACACAAAAGAAGTTTGAAATAAGAAGTTCACCTCAAAGAGCACGAGAAAGTAAGTCCGGATGTGTTCGCTCGATGTACTCTCTAGATTCCCAAGAACAATCCTTAGGATTTGAAGACCATTGAACTTTAACAAGCGGAACATCTTTATTTCAAAGTCGTTTGACCTCCGAAGCAATGATACGAATAGGATGTTGCTCATAAGTTAAATTAGGCGAAACTTCAATCTCTTCCACAACACCGGGCTCAAGAATAGAATCGGAATCTCGAAGACATTTCCGAAGTTGAGAAACATGAAACACGTTATGGATAGCAGAAAATTGAGCCGGTAATAAAAGGTGATAAGCCATGGAACCAATACGTTCGGTGATAGGAAATGGCCCAATATATCGAGGCGCTAACTTTCCCGATCGACTGAAACGTACAACACCTTTCATAGGTGAAACACGAATGAACACAAGATCTCCCACAGAAAATTCTAATTTCATTCTCCGGTTATCGGCATAGGATTTTTGTCTACTCTGGGCTTCTTTCATTCTATGTCGAATAAGTTCAATTTTCTCTATGGAATCACGAATAAAATCTGGACCTAACACCAGCTTCTCACCGGCCTCAAGCCAACAAGAAGGAGATCGGCATGGCCTTCCGTAGAGTGCCTCTAAAGGTGCCATACCAATACTAGATTGGAAGCTATTATTATAGGAAAATTCAACAAGTGAAATATGATCTTCCCAACTTCCACCGAAATCAAGCACACAAGCACGAAGAAGATCTTCAAGAGTTTGATTCACACGCTCGGTTTGTCCATCGGACTGGGGGTGATAAGCGGTGCTAAAATTAAGCTTCGTTCCTAAAGCTTTTTGAAGACTCTTCCAAAATCCACTAGTAAACAATGGATCACGATCGCTAACAATTGAAGGAGGAACACCATGTAATTTAACAATCTCTTTAACAAAGAGTTTGGCCAAAAGAGGAACGGTTCGGTTAGACCGAACGGGAATAAAATGGGCGGATTTAGTAAGTCTATCAACAATTACCCATAAGCTATCATAACCCGATCGAGAACGGGGAAGGCCATCTATAAAATCCATGGAAATTTGATCCCACTTCCAAACTGGAATTTCTAAAGGTTGCAATAACCCACCGGGCCTTTGATGTTCGGCCTTAACGAGTTGGCAAGTCATGCAACGCTTAACGAAGTTAGCGATGTCAAGTTTCATCCCCCCCCCCCAAATAATAAAGTCGCTTCATATCCGCGTACATTTTACTACTACCGGGATGAATGGTAAATTTAGAGTGATGAGAATCTTCTAAAATATCTTTACGAAGATCCCTAATATTTAGCACGATAAGTCTACCAAATTTCCGAATGCCGCCACGAGAATCGATATCAAAGTCTTTCAAACCTTCGATATCAATTTTATCCCTAATATTTTGGCCAAGAAGAGCCAATTCAGGATCTAGCCATTGAGCTTCAAGAATGCGGTCTGAAGGAGACGGATGAGCCTAAAGGCTACATAAAACAAATGATGAGCATAAATCGAAAACACGGTCTCGAATTTCGCAAGTGGATAAAATCTCGAGATCGTTCCATTCGGATATCATCATAGAAACAACAGCTTGTTTTTTACGGCTAAGAGCATCGGCGACACGATTACCCTTACCGGGCGTATAAAGAATATCAAGATCATAAGGAGCAAGGAACTCGAGCCAACGTTGTTGACGCAAATTAAGTTCCTTTTGAGAAAATAAATATTTCAAAGACTTATGATCTGTGTAAAGAACAAATTTCTCTCCTAAGAGATAATGACGCCAAATACGAAGGGCGAAAACAATAGCCGCGAGCTCTAAATCATGAGTGGCATATCTAGTCTCAGCTGGCTTCAATTGCCTAGAAGCATAAGCAATAACACGTTCTTTTTGCATAAGAACGGCACCCAAACCAACGCGACTAGCATCGGTATAAACAACGAAATCTTGATTCCCCACGGGAATAACAAGAATAGGAGCATTAGATAGGAGTTCTTTTAATTTTTGAAAAGAAGCTTCACATTTGTCTGACCAAATGTATTTAACACCTTTCTTCGTCAAGCTAGTGAGAGGCACGGCAATCTTAGAAAAGTCTTTGATAAAACGACGGTAATAGCCCGCCAAACCGAGAAAACTACGAATCTCCGTCACACTCTCCGGTCTCTTCCAACCTTGAATCGGTTCAATCTTTGAAGGATCCACGGAAATTCCGGATTCGGAAATAATATGACCGAGAAACTTCACACGAGATTGCCAAAAGTGGCATTTAGAAAATTTTGCCTTTAATTGATTACTCCTAAGAGTTTCCAACACAATCCGAAGATGTTTTTCATGCTCCTCCTCGGTTTTAGAATACACAAGAATATCATCAATAAAGATGAGAACAAACCGGTCGAGGAAGTCTTTGAAAACTCTATTCATAAGGTCAACGAAATACACCGGAGCATTCGTCAAACCAAATGGCATGACAAGCCATTCATAAGATCCATAACGAGTACGGAACGATGTCAAAGGAATACTATCCTCTGCAATACGAAGTTGATGAAATCCAGTAGCTAAGTCTAATTGCGAAAAGACTCTAGCACCACTAAGTTGATCAAATAGATCATCAATCTGAGGTAGAGGATATTTATTTTTGATAGTAAGATCATTAAGCTTGCGATAGTCAACGCAAAGCCTAAGTGTACCATCGGATTTCTTCACAAAAATAGCCGAAGCTCCCCAAGGTGAGGAACTAGAGCGAATAAATTGCTTCGTCTCCAATTCAGATAATTGTTTACGCATCTCCTCATTTTCTTTATTGGACATACGATACGAAGGACGAGTGATAGGTTGAGCTCCAGGAATAAGATTAATTCTGAACTCAATTGCTCGCTTAGGTGGTAATCCTAAAACGGGCTCGAATAAGTCGAAAAATTCACGAACGACGTGAATAAGAGAAATAATATCACCCTCATCATCATCGTCGTCTTCACGAGGATTTAAAGAATACAAAGACGCAACCAAGATGGAATCTGAATCTTTAAGATTAATAGAAATCTGCTTAACAGATTGAGTGTGTCGAAGATGAATAGTCCGCTCAGGACATAGGATATGGGCTTCATAACGGTTAAGCCAATCCATTCCCAAAATCATTCCAAAGCCTAAATAACGCATGACATGCAAGTCGGCAAGGAAAGAAAAATCACACAAAATAATCTCCACATCTTTACACAATAAACTGATTGTTGCGGATCCACCAACCGGATTCGCAATTCTCAAAGAAGTCATTAAACACAAAACATCCAAAGAAAAAGTATCAACAAGTTCTTTTGACATAAAAGAATGGGACGCACCCGTATCAAAAAGAACTCGAATAGGATGATCACGAAATAAAATTATTCCATCCAGAATAGAATGAGAAATACCTTGGCCACGAGATGTGTTGCCAGGGGCTTGAGCAACATTAAGCTTTCCCTCTTTCTTGCCTTGAAGTTTGGGGCACGAAGATATAACATGACCGGGAACTTTGCAGTAGCGACAAGAGAGAGAATTTGGGCACTTGTTCGCATAATGGTCCTTCGAACCACAATTATAGCATTCCCCAAGGCCAAAGGAAGAAGTCTTTGCCACGGAGGTTGCTTGCTTCCCTTTCTTATTGGGATAAGGACCTTTGAATTTGCTTGGCCTCTTCTTGTTGTTGAAGTTTGGTTTGGAACCCACCACTTCAACATCATTCTCCCTATCCGCCTCTTCAAGACGAAGAGCGATATCAACGAGTTGGTCGAAAGAAACTTCTAATTTTAGAAGTAATGGCTTCTTGAGACTTTTTTTTAAGCCATAGACGAATCTCTGGTTTTTCTTTAAAGGGGTGCTGATGTATTCAACCCCGTATTTAGAAAGCGACTCGAAGGAGGCGACGTAATCAGTCACGGAGGACTCACCTTGAACAAGGTCTATAAATCGTCGAGCCAATATCACTTTCTCTGCTTCCGGTACAAATTTCAACTCGAAGTGTTCTCGGAATTTCTCCCAGGTGAGATCCGCTTCATTAATCTCAGAAATAAGAAGCTCGTACCAGTCCAATGCTCTTTCTCGGAGCATACTAGAGGCCACCTGAACTCGGTGAAGGTCAATAAGATTCATGCGAGAAAAGATTCGATCGCATGACCTTAGCCAAGCCTGTACTTCAATAACAGTTTCGAAACCTTTGAATGGCTCCCCACCCAAATTAGTGTAATCGCTACACAAGCGTGCAAATCCCGACTTTGGGTGAGTAGGTTCCGGGTTAGCTCCGGCTGCTTGAGCATTGGTCAATAAATCAAGAAGCTGTTGAGCAGTCATAAAAACTCCATCTTGGGGTGGAGTGCTAGACGGTACGGCTCTAGGATGGCCTGGTCTAAACATTTCTCTTCCTTAGAAAAAAAGAAGAAGAAGAAAAAGGTTATTCACCAAATTGAATATCAAGCAATCTTGATAGACAAAACAAGGAATCATAAGGAAAATAGGATGAATCGGTACGAAGACTCGAATTAAATCCTAAAGCACGACTCCTAAGAAAGACTTAGGACGATGATCCTTGTTATAATATTCCATATTGTTCCGAAGTTTGGCTTTGATACCAAGCTGTGACGCCCCACCTCTATACCCACGCTAGCCAAGAACATTACGGTGAATGCTGTCAACTAGCACGGAGAATAAGGCTGTTGAGGAGCGACCATCCGTGTAATTTCTTTGCGCGAGCACCGATATGTCAGATAGTATAAGAAATCTGACATACCGACACAAACTCAAAGCTACTACACAGTGGCTATAAATATCTTCGGAAAAACAAATATAGGAATAAACATAACATAAATCAGTCACAGAAAATTCATATCACAAAGGCGGAATAAGATATGAATACTACACATAAAAGTGTACATCAGTGTAGTGGTCAGAAAGATCCACAATATCACAAAAGAATAGTTACACGATCTACACAAAAGAATAAGTATACATTATGGAGTCTATATCTCTAATGTATACAACAAAAACTACTAATCTAAGTAGTCAACCAAAAGTCATAGAAATCAATCCCAAGAGAGAAGTCAAGCTGAAGCACCTGTAACATCTCGGTCTGACCCGGGTATTATTTAATAAGAAAATAATAAACGGATCAGTCTAACTATAAATATCAGATGAAACGATATAGAATCAGAGTTATGACAAAACACATAATAATCACAAGGCCAAGCTGTGATATATAAGTAGTTGATAATCAACAAGAGATTAATCAATATCACAAAATCTACACAAGAATCAAAGAACTGTCATACTCTTTATTTCGTTCATCAAACCACAAATATTGACGATAATATCAATGTCAATCACAAAAGTCAATGACGCAGAAATTCCAGAAGACTACACAAGAAATCCAGAAATCACTAAAGTCAATGACACACAAATTCACCAATGCACAAATATCGATAAGGCTTATCAATGGAAATCACGAAAAATTGGTGAAACATAAATTCTAGAAATCTACACAAGAAATCCAGAAATCACAAAAAGGGGGGAGGCCTATCACAAACGGGAGCATAAAGCTCACCAACACGTGTATCACAAACGGAACGCTAATTCCATGGTCGCTAACCATCACAAATTGAGCCGAAGCTCCACAAACGGCCCGAAGACCATGGGTTGCTACCCCATCACAAATTGAGTCGATACTCCACAAAACTGGGTTTAGTCTCCCTCGCAGACAAAGAGACATCGCACATTGCTAGTCTAAATCACAAAGATGATCGTCATGATCAACGAGAAGTGTCAATTACACTAATCTAGTAAATATATGAGTTTAGCTTCATGTCCCATAACCACTTGCTTAACTTAAATATTTACGAACAAACTGTAGATCTCCACTATAAAATTGTCACAAGAGATTCAATCGAACAAGTCCAAGAATTAACCAACAAAGTGAACGCAAGCGTTTCATACCACTTGTTTTACTAAGTCGTTTAATTGGATTTCTCATACTGTGAGGTAAAGGTTTATATATACTAATAGATTGGAAAACGGTTTTATAAACGAATTTGGTATTAAAATAGTGTTGAAATCGTTTGAGGAAAGAGTTTTGATATTTACTACTAGTATAGAAAACCTTTATATTTTTAAAGTGACAAATCACAAAGAAGATTGTAGGAACAATCAATCACTAAGATTCACATTCGAAAACATGAATAAAATCCAAAGAAAGCGATATAAAATCCATCAAAGTGGATATATCTAAAATTCCCAAAGAAAAGGTCATCTAAGTCGATAATAAATGACAACAACAAAAGGGAGACTACACGAATCGATTAAAGTTGGATATTCAAACGGATTAGCAAAATAGACTAATCTGGCAATTAACAGCAGGTCGGTCGACCGGACTCCCTGAGTCGGTCTACCGAGCCTTAAACAGAGGAGTGCTTATGCACTCGGCAGCAGGTCGGTCGGCCGACTCAGGGAGCTCGGTCGACCGGACCTGTTGCCAGCCTCTTCCCAACCCATAGTAATGAGCTCCAACCTCGTCCAAATTTCATTCTCTCGAGCAACGGCGCTAAGGGTTTATGCCAATCGACTACCCGACCCTATATGCTCCTCGATGCATCACCAAAAACATGTTCAAACATAGAAGTTAGGATTTTTAACGAATTGAACTCAAAACACCAAAAATTGGAATATACACCAATTCAATCCAAACCAAAAGCAAATGCACACGAATAAGTGTTAGGAATTCATACCTAACATTCGAAGATAATTCATAGACTTAGATGTGAGATTAAAAATCTCACCTTTTCACAAAATTGAGCAAGAAGAAGCTTGAAAGCAAATGGAGAATCAACCTCTCTTCAACACAACCCAATTGAGCTTGAATCTAAGATCAAAACAAGAACATTCCCAAAATTAGGTTTAGGAATTTCTGAAATTGGTAAGAGAATGAGTTGGAGAAGAGGAAGGGAATCTTACCAATGGGTTCTTCTTCAGTTTGGAGCTAGGAATTTGATTTGCAAGAGAAACTAGGGTTTTGGAGTTTTAATTTCCAATCTCTCCCCCCATTAAAGCTAAGAAAACTGAAAAGAGAAGAGAATGAGGGTGAATGGGGAAGAGTGGCTCAGATTTGAGCATAAGTAAAACATAGGGCTGAGCCCAAAAACCAAACCCAAAGTGAAAAGTAGCAAAAATCGACTTTCTCCAAACATATCGAAGCTTATACTCAAAAAGGTCGCAAACGGCATTTTAAACTCAATGGGAGTGGTCCCGAGTCCTAATTCGACCGTATGCAAAAAGTAACTTTTCGGACTAAAATCCGATTAACGATAAAATATTTAAATATAAAATCGACAAATATGCGGGTTGTTACATGCATAGTCCGACTCATGAGAATTGTTGGAGCTAGACGAGCCCGGGATGAAAGTTATGGGTGAATTTTAAAAAAAAAATTCCCTTTTGTATCTTTATTGGGCCTATGAAGTCTGATTCATTTAGAATATTTCTAAATTTTGTTTAAATAAAATCTTTTGTTTTATTTAAATTTATAAAATGATATTGTATTATTTAATTTTATATTATGTTAAATTTATATGTGTCACATACCCATATATAAGTATATGCATGTATAACATACCAATTCGTGGTTATAAATGTATTGTCCAAATATATGTAAATACATATTTTTGCATCTACAATAAAATACTCTAATATATATATTAGAATTTTAGTTATATATAATTTTGTATAAACATATAAATATTTATACGTGAATATAAGTATATAATATTAGTGAAATGCGCACACACACACACACACAAATATATATATATATATATATATATATATATATATATATATAAATTACTAAATAAATATGTTTATATCAATTAAAATATAATAAATAAGTAATTTGTTGTAATGTCAAAAATGATACTTATATAAATACACAAAAAATTATACATATATAAATATATATAAAAATTGATATGTTGAATGCTTATATATATACATATTAACATATGTATAATATATATATATACACATGTTAATATAAATAAAATTATAAAATAATTTTTATTTAAATGTATTTATTGATCAGGTCTTGTGCATATATCAGGATTTTTTAAATTTTATAATTTTTAATATATATATATATATATATATATATATATATATATATATATATATTAATAAAACCAAAAATAATTACTTAAAAATTAGTCAGTCTCCTTTCATCTCAGCCATCCATCTTTATTCCTCCTTATCCCCTCAAGTAGCCGCCCCTAGCCTCATGTTTCAGCCAATCTTATCAGCCCCATGATGGACCATAAACTCATTTAAGGCCTGAATGAATATTTTGCATTTTAAATTTAATTTAAAATGCTTATCGATATCGTATACCAATCACTATATTTACAGCTTTTATAAATACCTTTAATATTAGTTTATCGAGTCAAAATCAAATTTATAAAAATATTTCATAAATATTATTTATTTAATTAATTAAAACAATTATAAATTAATTAAATCATTAGTCAAAGGAGAATTCATCATTTTTGGTTGTTTGACTCGTCAGGTGTAAATTTGATCAGCAAATAATATCGAACTATTCGAATATTAACGTTCACACATCACATAGCAGGTGGTTTGACATTTTGGCCAAATTGATCGCTTACTTGGTTTCGACAAAATCAAATTTTACTTTATTAAGCATAACATGGATGTGACTATTATTTACACCAATTCTCTTCGTCGATACTATGTCACTTTGGATTTATGGAATTTGGTAATGATCAAAGTTCCAAAATCATTCTTATACAACTTTATTATCAAAACACAAAGTATTGGTTCAATAATAACAATTGTTATTAACCGAAATGATTTGGCTAGAGACTTTGACTTCAAGTTAACTTCATTGACCGAGATAATAACCTCATTAACTGAAAAGATGAGTCCTCTCTTGAATAGTACTTCGCTTCCAATATTTCCATTCGACCAAACTATGGTCATTCGATGGACGTCGTGTCATGATTTCATTATAATCAAAGCGGAGCTTTCATATCGAAGATTGACAGTGTTGTCAAGTCCAGAGAACTGTGTAAATCATTCACATCGATATTTTCTATTTGACCTTAGTTATATTAACAAATAGGAAACTATCGAGTCGTTCAATAGTTATCCAATAACAATCAATATCTAACCATATGGTGGCCCTAGCAGCCATGAGTAATATACTTCCCAACATTTGAAGAGCCTTACACACTCTTGTCTCAATGGGTGTATCGATATCCACTCTTAATACATCTCGACAGGAATATTAAAAATGGTATATTTATTTTCATTGCGATAAATTGCTCATGATTACAACACTTTGTAAATACTATTACAAAACATACCATTTTTGAATTTTCTATTAAATATGCTTTAGTTAATAATTAATTAATTAATATAACACAATACATCGGGTATATAATAGAAATAAAACACATTTTATTCGAACAAGTGTGATAACCCGAATTTTGGACATCTGATAAGTAGATAATTAACTTGTTTATTCAGTTGAACAGATAAAATTCTGATATTTGGAAATATAAAGAAATTTGATGAATTTGAATCTATAATAAGTATTGAAATATAAATATCTAGAAATGGTAAATTTTACTGTAAATTAATACATATATATATAATAGATGTATTCAAAATTTCATAATGTTGGAAATCTTAAGTATATACACATATAAATTCATTGTGAAATAGTAAACATATTAATGTAATTCAAACAATTTAAAATGTGATAATCTCCTTTATTTATAATTTAAAAATTGGTAAGATTATAATTTTCAAACAAAAATAATAATGTGTTGTTTTAAATATAGATATAAATAGATTTTAAATTATAATTATTTACAAATTTAATTTGTATCTGTTTAAATATATATAAATTTGAGTTGATTTTAAATTTGATTTTGAATTTGAATCTGGATTTAAATTGAAATTTAAAAGATAAATACTTTAAAATATTTTGGATTTAAAAATGTATGAATAAGGTTTTTATTAGAATAAAATTTGTTTTATATTATTTTCCTTAAAAGAAACTTTATTTATATAAATTAAGAAAGGTTATTAATTAATAAAATAAATACAAAAGCTTTATAAATAAATATATCATGCATAATTACAAATGTAAGTAAAAGAATTTATCTAATTACAAGGGTAAATGAATTATAAATTGAAATTGACAAGTGTTAACTAATATAACAAGTGTCATCTTTGTATCATCATTTTCTTTAAATTTTAATAAATCATAATTTACTCTTTATTAACTCCCATCTTCTTTTTTTCATTTCTTTCTTCATTTCTAAAACTCAAGAAACTCAAACCTATAAATATTCTCAAACTCAAGATCAAAGCCTGTAATTAAATCAAGCTTCCATTTTTCCAACCTGAAATCAAACTAAAGGCCTGTAGCATTTTTAAAAATATCAAGAAAAAATTATCAAGCAATCAGTAGCATTCAACCTGAAATCAAAAGTCTTAAATCATCAAGTTTTAGTTTCAAAAGATCTAAGCATTTCTTTTGCAATTCAAGTTTTTAAAATAAAGCTTTCCTGTTTCAAAAATCAAAATCTTCTTCTGGTAAGTAAACAAATTCTAATCTATTTTAAAAATCTTATTGCATGTAGTAATTTGAAGTGAAGTGTGATAAATGTACATATGATTGTTTAATATGAATTATATATATATAGGAATTAAATAGGTGTGCATGTCCGTTTACAGAACATTTGTACCGTTCTTGTTGTTCAGGTTTAAGATTTGATAAAAGAAAATCATGTTCTTCTTCCCTGATCTTCTTGAAGACATAATGTATGAACAAAACTTGTTTGTTATACCATGAGATCAATTTTAAAAATATTTTTAAGCCAAATTAGTAGTAGATTTTTACAGAGAGGAAGAAGTAAAGTGAAATCCCAATATTATCAAATTTCATCTCGAATTATTTCTTATTTCATGTTTATAATTTGATTTGTAATCGAAAACTAGGATTTTTAAAAATAAAATCAAGATGTTTAGGCTTTTAATTCGAGTGGAATTGCATATTGATCGGAAAGTGGGTTTTAAACGTTTTTTGATATTCGATGTTACTTTAGGGGTCGGGACCACTATTGGGCGAGAAGGTAGACGACCTTGGTAAAAATGGTGGATGGTTTTATTGGTGGCTGCGAGGAATCGATGAAGTAGGGTTTAAGGTCTTGGACGGGACAACGAGGTTTTTGGGTTCGTCGCAACGACTAGAAAGCATCGGATTTGACCTGATGTGGGGAAAAATGAAGTGTGGTCTTCGGTGGAGCTATGGATGGAGTTTCGAAGAACCTAGTGGTCGGTGGCGTCGGATTGAGTCATTTCTGTTCGATGGGTTTCATTCCAGTAGATTCGATCAGGTTCGAATTTGATTGCATGGTCGATCTGGAAATTTGGGTGGTAGGGTAGTCGGAGGAGGTGGTCGACGACATGGGGATGGTCGCGTCGATGATCGGAGTGGCGAGTTTCTGGCATACACGGGCATGCGTGCCAGTGGTTTGGAAGTGGGTCGCTATAGTTTGGGAGGAAGGGATCGTCTCGAGTAAAGATGAGTGAGGCTCGGGTTTTAGTTCGTGTAAGCTGAGATTTGTCTCGGGTTAGTATTTGAAGATTATCAAGCTTTAATATGCAATGGTTTAAAATTTTAATAAAAAAAAGAGGAAGAAATCTCGGGCAAGTCTTGAACATGTATCGGACCAGAAGCAGTTTAATCAAGTTCTAAAAAGCAAAGGTTTTGAAATTTAAATGAATTTAGTTTAGAAACTTTCTTAAATAAATTCTTTTACAAATAATAAATGTTTTCTTTAACATTTTGATTTAGAAGTATATGATTTGTTTAACTTAAATTTGTTATGTAATTTTTAAGTTATTTTTTTAAAACTTAATGTATAAATATGATTAAGTGTTAATTAAAAAGATAAGTGTTTTTTACTATGTGATTAGGTAATTAATTAAGGATATGATTTATCTTAAAATTAATTAAGGTTTTGATAATTAATGAAGTAATTAAAGAGTGGTTAATTAATTAGATAATGAGAGATAATTAATTAGTTGATTAGATATTAATTAATTAAGTAATTAAGTTGTAATTAAGCATTAATTAATTAAGTAATTAGAGATTTATCAATTGGTAATTAAGGATTAATTAACTAGTAATTAAGAATTAAGTAATTTGTAATTAAGTTTTTATTAATTAATAATTAAGGTTTATTAATTAATGATTAAGAGATAACTAATTACTGAATGAGATTAATTAAGGTTAATTAATAAATGTGATTAATTTAAAGATTACTAGTTAAATGTAATTAATTAAAGAATAATTAATTACCGAAAGTAATTAGAGGATCATTAATGAATGTCATTAATTAATTGAAGATTAATTCTTGTGAATGGTTAAGGATAATTAATCTATGTGATTAATTAAACGACAATTACTAAATGTAATTATAAGATAATTGATCAAGGAGGACTAATTAAGATGGATCATAAATTGGGTTAAAATTAATTAATGTTAAGTAAGCAGGATTAAGGTAATTCAAGTGATTGAAGTTGGTAATTAATTTAATTAGAGATAAATTAAATTAATTAGGAATTATATATCTAATAAATCTTGCTTACGGATGATTGAATAATATTGGATTGCTTGGGTTGTTGATGTCTCTGATAGACAATTTAGATGTGCTATGATATAATAGGTAAAACAGTAATATTGTGAGTTATTTATCGATGATAAATTTTTATGTGGAATGATATCCTGAATGTATTGTTTTGTTTTAAACTTAACAACTTAGATTAGAGGTGACATTGAATTCGAAGAGACAGGGGTCAGGTATCAGAAATACCCGGAACCACTTCAATTAGTAATCTAAATTCCTTATAAATTGGATATGTGAGATTAATCAGGCTGGAACGGGATAAGTTAAGTAACTTGGACATTTAACCTGAGAACTATTGTGTGTTAAAATGATTAACTGTAGTAAGTAAGAACTCGTAGAGGATACGAGTTACCCTGGTTTGCAAATAATTTATAACTTGGTATTTCATATTATATGGGTTTACTCACACTGGCTTCCAGCCTGACCCAAGTGTTACTTTGATGTAATGTTCGGGTCAGACCGGGTATTATAGATTTCTAGGTAAGGACGTTCTGGAGCTCAGATGGCAAGCTGGATGGAATGGACGTATAGAGTACTCTGCTGAGAGATATTATTGTTTATCTGGGACAAGATAATCTTAACTGTCCAATCGATGTGAGAATGGTTGTAACTCTGATATATTGATGTAAATTAACTGATACAGTTTTCCTTTGTCTAACTGCTATTTTATTTGATATTATATTTTGATCCGCTGTGAATGTGAGAATCTATGTTTGGTGTTTCTGTTTTTTCTTCTTCTTCTTCTATCTCTTTCCTTCATTTCCCTAACTATCTGCAATTTTCGGGATCGAAAATTCTGGGTCGTTACATTTGCTATCAGAGCTGAAGGTTAAGCAAGAACCTTGGCTCTGGTAGGAATACTCACTAAGGATATGGTCAGTGCTACCCTAGAATGAGTTGAGTGTGTGTGTGTATGTGTATAAGAGCGTACTTGTTATTTTCTTATATAAAGGTTCTAAAAATGGTTTTAATGAATTACTTTTTAAAAGCTTATATTTTATATATAAAGCAATAAGTGGTTGTTGGATATTGAGATTAAATAAAGAAGTAAGTGATATATATATATATATATATATATATCAAAATTGGAATTAAATAAAATAATTAGGTGGTAATAATACAACAAAATTGAGAATTGAATAAAGATAAGTTTGAAATGAATCCAAACTAAAACTAAAATCCTGAATTTGCAGAAGTGATTTCAGAATAAGTTAATAGTGAAATGGGTATCCAGATATGATAATCTTGGTTATTATCATAAATGATTGTTGTATTTAATAATAATATATGTGTTAATGAGTGAGCAAAATGAAATGTTTTAGGGAAGTAAAACATTTAGGTAAGTATGACTTATAAATTGGAACTGAAGATGATCTAAATCGTAAAGTTTTAAATCTAGGTCCAGAAATTTGAAAATTGTTTCAAAGTGATAAAGAAATAATAAATAATATTATTTAAATGTATTTGAATGAAAGGGTCCTATTTCAAACAAGAGTTGTTTGAAAATTTAAAGGAATTTGTTTTGAATTAAAAACCAAAGGTGGTTTAAAATTTAAGGCTAACTTGGTGTGTAAAGGAAATAAATATTTATAAATGAGGGATATACATAATATCAAAAATGATTTGAAATAAACTCTTAAGTGTTGAGTTTTGATTTTCCCTGAAGTGTGATAACCCAAAGTGATATAAGTTTTAAACTTATAAGTGGGAAAAAATATTGATAAGGAGTTTAAAAAATTTGAAATTTGAAGTGGGAATTCAAATTTGAGTAAGGTTAACGGGACTTAATTGAATTTAACTTAAGAGGAAGTTAAATAAGTTTGGAATAAGCAACCTGAATTGGAAATTTCAAGATGAAATTGAAATTTAACTTGGGAAGTTAAATGGTTGATTTAAAATGGGAGTTATGAGTGATCTCAAAATGGGTTTGAGATTTGGAAATTGAAATGGATGCTATGAATTGGTGTTTGGATAAATTTGGATGTTTATTTATCCTGATATCATTTTATTGTTATAAATAATTTATGAACTGAGAATTAGTTTTGAAGTTAAAAATGGATAATAAATTAGAATCTGAAGACTAAATTGTTTTTGAATTTTTATTTGAACTTTGAAATATGTTAAGTAAAGATAATTTGAAATGGAATTTTGAAATTTTGATTCAGAATTTAATTGTTTAAAAATTTTAAATCTTAAATTAAAGTAAAGATTAATTTGATTTAAGGAAATTAAACCAGCAATTGAAAATTTAACTCGAATTTATATAATTCGAGGTGATTTAAAATTGGTGATTGGAATTGGGATTAATTCAAACTGGAATTGAAATGAATTGAGATTGGTTCAATTTGAAATTTATTTCAATTAATTGGAATTATGATTGAAGATGGATAGTTTAAAACTCAAATGGAAAATTTGAATTGGATTAATCTGAAATGAGTTTGAAGTCGAATGAGTTCAAATTCAAATGGAAGTTGGTTGGAATTTGGGATGGAAATGGAATTTAACTTAATTTGAATTGAAATTGAAAGTTAACTAGAAATTAGCAATTGATTGGAAATGGAGATTGGAAATGGAGATTGGAAAGTTGTACAGTTTGGCTCTAGACTATTTTCAAAATAAGTTGTCTTAATATAAACCTATTTTTCCAAGCTACTTACTATACAATCTATGTTTTAAAGCCAAACTACTTTATACATATTTTACAATTATTTTTGGAACTATTTAACTATTTTGTAACTGTTTTATAAACTAATTACTTTTTTCAGTTACTTATAACTAATCACTATTTTAAAAACTATTTTGCAATTATCTAACTATGTCATAACTACTTAACTATTTTATAGCTATTTTACAAACTAATAATTATTTTTCAACTAATTATCTATTTTTTAACTTTTTAAGCTATTTTCTATATTCAAGCTGGTCAGAGTGTAAACTGCTTATGATTAATTGCCAATTAAGATAATGATTAAAGTGATAATCCAAATGGAATTGAAACAATTGTGAATAAGTGGATAGAAATTAAGGTGGATGTGAATAGAAAAGCAGATTGATTTGGATAATAATCAATATAGATAAATACGTAGGGTGACGTATATTATTCTATTTGCATAATGATTTGATCCAGATTCGAGCATAGAATTTCAAGATAATATATCGATCCAGTTGGGATTTTTCACTCGATTTTCGACGGTGAACCTGGATATGGATTTTCAATTGGTTTTGGATATTCTCTTTCATAGTTATGGCTATGTAAGAAGAATGATGGTTTCTGATCAAGAAACCAGATCTGAGTCCGCACTAGGAAGTCGGGTGGACGATACTAGTTCGAAAGTGAAATTATGTGATCGAGTGAGCGATCAGATTAATATAGCATACGGATGATATGTGTACATCGTACGAGTTTGAATGAAATTGATATTGAATATTTATGGATAAGAAATGTAAAATATTTTTTGAAATGAAAAGTATATTTTGTGAAATGTATGATGAAATAAAGTGGAAATTGGATATTTCTATGGTAGAAATTTACTTTATGGAAGTAAGTAATATGGTAAGTGACTTTACAGAGTAATCAAGCTTGAATATTGATTTGCATAAACAAAGTTATATACTTTTTATATAAGATAAATCTTCCCTTGTTGGCCCGAAGAAAAGGGTTTGTGAAAGTATTTGAAGCATAAAAAGGGATTTATACAAGTATGAAATGATTCAAAGATTTTTCAAGTTTATACGTATCTATATATTTAAAGGATTTATGAGAATGATTTGGGAAAAAAAATTTGGAACCTTTGAATTTAGAAAGGCTTTTGATTTTTGTGAAAGATCAATTTTGGAAATTTGAAAAGCCTAGTTAGAGAATTGTCGATTTTGGGATAATCAACTTTGAGAAAGGAGATTTATATGAGATTCATACTAGGTGTATGATTTGGAAGATACTATATGTGTATAGTATAAAGTGTTTTGAAAATGGCTCTGGAGAAAAATGCGCTCCCTTGGAATGAACTTCGTAGGAGCACCATAGGTTGGTACTGCCTTGAGCACCAAGGGGGAGGCTCTAAAGTGGATCGTGTGAGGAAGTCTAGACAAACTGAAGTTCCTAAGGATCATTGGGTAGCGAAAGTTGAGGGCGCTGATGCCTATAGAGGCATTTGGATTATGCTGTGACGACAGTGTAACTCGACGTCGCTACAATCTACTTTGGACCATAGCGGAAATCGTGTGGAGATGAGTGTCAATAGTCTACGCTTGATTTTGCCGGAAAGGTAACGTCACATTGGTAGACTGCGATCTATGGTCGAGTGGAATGGAGAAGTTTCATTTTTTTGGCAGCGGAATTTGAGGGCACTGATGTCTACAGTTATATGGGTTTTTGTTGTGATAGCAACGTAACCCCAAATGTAGATTCGATCAGTAGTGGGTTCCATGGCACAATCGAGAGGCATGGAGTGCCTACAGTTATCTATGGATTTTGCCGGGATGGCAACGTAACAATCGGGTTAATTGTGACCATGGATGGAGGTGATGATTTCCATAGTATTCTCACCAAAGATATTTCCTCGATTTCAAAAATGTTTTCTATATTTTCAATAAAATTATTTTCCAAGTATTTTCACTGGGTGTTGACATGGGTTTACCAAGTACTTATAGATTTTCAGTCCTATGCCTGATCAACTTATAACTGAATTTCTGCGAGAACGAGGACGGACTTGTTGAAACATTGAGTTATAAAATGATATTTCTATAAAACTATTTTGGCAATATTATATAGATGTTAAAGTATTTAAAAAACTTCATAGAGAAAATTTAACTGATATTAAGTATTTTAATAAATTCTGGTTTCGTCCCTTTTCGAGGAAGAAAAGATCCTAAGGAGGGAGAAATGTGATAAGCCGAATTTTGGACATGTGATAAGTGGATCGTTAACTGGTTTATTCAGTTGAATAGATAAAATTCTGGTATTTGGAAATATAAATAAATTTGAATCTATAATAAATAATGAAATATAAATAACTAGAAATAATAAATTTTACAGTAAATTAAAATATATATAATAGATATATTCAAAATTCCATAATGTTGGAAATCTTAAGTGTATACACATACAAATTCATTGTGAAGTAGTAAACATATTAATATAATTAAAACAATTTAAAATGTGATAATCTCCTTTATTTATTATTTAAAAATTGGTAAGATTTTTATTTTCAAACAAAAATAATAATGTGTTGTTTTAAATATAGATATAAGTAAATTTTAAGTTATAATTATTTACAAATTTAATTTGTTTTTGTTTAAATATATATATAAATTTGAGTTGATTTTGAATTTGATTTTTAACTTGGATTTGGATTTAGATTGAAATTTAAAAGACAAACACTTTAAAATATTTTGGATTTAAAAATATGTGAATAAAGTTTTTATTAGAATAAAATTTGATTTATATTATTTTCCTTAAAATAAACTTTATTTATATAAATTAATAAAGTGTTTATTAATTAGTAAAATAAATACAAAGGCTTTATGAATAAATATATCATGCATAATTACAAATGTAAGTAAAAGAATATGTCTAATTACAAGTGTAAATGAATTATAAATTGTAATTGACAAATGTTAACTAATATAACAAGTGTCATCTTTGTATTATCATTTTCTTTAAATTTTAATAAATCATAATTTACTCTTTATTAACTACCCTCTTTTTTTCATTTCTTTCTTCATTTCTTAAACTCAAGAATCTCAAACCTGTAAATATTCTCAAGCTAAGGATCAAAGCCTGTAATTAAATCAAGCTTCCATTTTTCCAACCTGAAATCAAACTAAAGGCCTGTAACATTTTTAAAAATATCAAGCAAAGATTATCAAGCAATCAGCAGCATTCAACCTGAAATCAGAAGTCTTAAATCATCAAGTTCTAATTTCAAAAGAGCTAAGAATTTTCTTCTACAATTCAAGTTTTCAAAATAAAGCTTTCCTGCTTCAAAAATCAAAGCTATCTATTCATCTTCTTTCTGGTGAGTAAACAAATTCTAATCTGTTTCAAAAATCTTGTTTGCTGTAGTAATTTAAAGTGAAGTGTGATAAATGTTCATATGATTATTTAAAACGAATTATATATATAGGAATTGAATGGGTGTGAATGTCTGTTTACAGAACATTTGTACTGTTCTTGTTGTTCAGGTTTAAGATTTGATAAAAGAAAATCATGTTCTTCTTCCCTGATCTTCTTGAGGACACTATGTATGAACAAAACATGTTTGTTATACCATGATATCAAATTTAAAAATATTTCTAAGCTAAATCAGTAGCTAGATTTTTACAGAGAGAAAGAAGTGCAGTGAAATCCTAATCTTATCAAATTTCGTCTCGAATGATTTCTTGTTACAGGTTTATAATTTGATTTGTAATCGAAAACTAGGATTTAAAAATAAAATCAAGATTTTTAGGCTTTTAATTCGACAGGAATTGCATGTTGATCGGAAAGTGGGTTTTAAACGTTTTCTGATGATCGATGTTATTTTGGGGGTCGGGACCACTGTTGGAATTGGCGAGGAGGTAGACAACCTTGGCAAAAATGGTGGATGGTTTTATTGGTTAATGTGGCGGTGGGGAATCGACGAAGTAGGGTTTAAAGTTTTGGACGGGACGACGAGGTTTTTGGGTTCGTCGCGACGACTAAAAAGCATCAGACTCAACCTGGTGTGGGGGAAAATGAAGTATGGTCTTCGTTAGAGCTATGGACGGTGTTTCGAAGATCCTAGTGGTTGGTGGTATCGGATCGAGTCGTTTCTGTTCGATGGGTTTCATTCCAGTAGATTCGATCAGGTTCGAATTTGACTGCATGACCGATCTGGAAATCTGGGTGGTCGGGCAGTCGGAAGAGGTGGTCGATGACATGGGGATGGTCACCTCGATGATCGGAGTGGCGATTTTCTGGCATACACGTGCACGTGTGTCAATGGTTTGGAAGTGGGTCATTGCAGTTTGGAAGGAATGGATCGTCTCGAGTAAAGATGAGTGACGCTCGGGTTTTAGTTCGTGTAAGCTGGGAGTTGCCTCGGGTTAGTATTTGAAGATTATCAAGCTTTAATATGCAATAGTTCAAAATTTTAATAAAAAAAGAGGAAGAAATCTCGGGAAAGTCTCGAACGGGTATCGGGTTTAACCCGAAGTAGTTTAATCAAGTTTTATAAAGCAAAGTTTTTGAAATTTAAACGAATTTAGTTCAAAAACTTTCTTAAATAAATTCTTTTACAAATAATAATTGTTTCTTTAACACTTTGATTTAGAAGTATATAATTTGTTTAACTTAACTTTGTTAAGTAATTTTGAAGTTATTTTTTAGAAAAACTTAATGTATAAATATGATTAAGTGTTGATTAAAAAGATAAGTGTTTTTTAGTATGTGATTAGGTAATTAATTAAGGATAGGATTTATCTTAAAATTAATTAAGGTTTTGATAATTAATGAAGTAATTAAAGAGTGATTAATTAATTAGCTAATTAAAGATAATTAATTAATTGATTAGAGATTGATTAATTAAGTAATTAAGTTGTAATTAAGCATTAATTAATTAAGTAATTAGAGATTTATCAATTGGTAATTAAGGATTAATTAACTAGTAATTAAGAATAAAGTAATTTGTAATTAAATTTTGTTAATTAATAATTAAGGTTTATTAATTAATGATTAAGAGATAATTAATTACTGAATGAGATTATTTAAGGTTAATTAATAAATGCGATTAATTTAAAGATTACTTGTTAAATGTAATTAATTAAAAGAATAATTAATTAGTGGAAGTAATTAGAGGATCATTAATGAATGTCACTAATTAATTAAAGATTAATTCTTGTGAATGGTTAAGGCTAATTAATCTATGTGATTAACTAAAAGATAATTACTAAATGTAATTATAAGATAATTAATCAAGGAGGATTAATTAAGATGGATCATTAATTGGGTTGAAATTAATTAATGTTAGGTAAGCAGGATTATGGTAATTCAAGTGATTGAAGTTGGTAATTGATTTAATTGGAGATAAATTAAATTAATTAGGAATTATATATCTAATAAATCTTGCTTATGGATGATTGAATAATATTGGATTGCTTGGATTGTTGATGTCTCTGATAGACAATTTAAATGTTTTGTGATATAATAGGTTAAACAGTAATATTGTAAGTTATTTATCGATGATAAATTGTTATGTAGAATGATATCCTGAATATGTATTATATTGTTTTAAACTTAACAATTCGGATTAGAGGTGACACTGAATTCGCAAAGACCGAGGTCGGGTATCAGCAATACCCAGACCACTTCGATTAGTTATCTAAATTCCTTATAAATTGGATATGTGAGATTAATCAGGTTGGAATGGGATAAGTTAAGTAACTTGGACATTTAACCTGAGAACTATTGTGTGTGAAAATGATTGACTATAATAAGTAAGAACTCGTAGTGGGTACGAGTTACCCTGGTTTGCAAACAAGTTATAACTTGGTATTTCATATCATATGGGTTTACTAACGCTGGTTTCCAGCCTGACCGGGTGTTACTTTGATGTAATGCTCGGGTCAGACCGAGTATTACAGATTTCCAGGTAATGACATTCTAGAGCTCAGATGGCGAGCTGGATGGAAGGGACATATAAAGTATTCTACTGAGAGATATTATTGTTTATCTGGGTCAACATAATCTTAGTTGTCCAATTGATATGTGAATGGTTGTAACTCTGATATATTGATGTAAATTAACTGATACAGTTTTCCTTTGTATAACTGCTATTTTATTTGATATTATATTTTGATCCGCTGCGAATGTGAGAATCTTTATTTGATGTTTCTATTTCTTCTTCTTCTTCTATCTCTTTCCTTCTTTTCCCTTCTTTAATAATAAAGCTTAGTTTAAATATAAAATTTGATTTGACATAAAATGCAAAAAATATGTTAA
Organism: Allium cepa; assembly: GCA_030765085.1. Lineage (NCBI taxonomy): Eukaryota > Viridiplantae > Streptophyta > Magnoliopsida > Asparagales > Amaryllidaceae > Allium > Allium cepa. The sequence goes on along the minus strand of CM060938.1, from coordinate 381,337,015 downwards.
ATAACCTTAGGAAATTAATTAAATAACCTAACCACAACCTAAACTAGTGCACAAGGCATGGTGTAGGTGGACCTAAGGGGGGTGGATGTGTGCCTAGGGTAGTGGAGAGGCATGGCTTCCATGTTGCATGATAACATTTATATTATTTAAATGTTTAAGTTAATTTAAATTAATACTCCACTTTTTTGCCTATAGATACCCACCATCTCCACACATTTTCCACTTTACTTATTCATTTATATCTTCATTTATTTTCTTTCCATATACTTGAACACTTCCATGGCTTCTAAAATTATTTCTAAAGTAAAAAAACTAGTGAATACGCTACTAAAAATCAAGCTAAACTCTTTACTTCACTTCCTAAAACCATTCTCTACTAAACAAGACCCTATACCCCTATATATCCACCATGGCCAAGCCCTATATGGTCTAGACCAATCCTAAAATCTCCACCAAAATCCACTAAATCGAGCCATTTGCATAGTAGAGCTTAAATCTTGTCGCATTTGTCATGTTAGTCTAAGTTCGATTAAGTTAGTAAGCGCTTCGGTGGGTAAAAATCTCACCTTTCATTTCTGAGTTTGTACATTTGAATATAGTTCGTTTATATTGTTGGTGAATGCTTGTTGGATATATGTTGTGTTATGGTGGTTGTTGGCTTGACTTATGCATCGAAAAGTTAACACTTTAGAAGTTAGTAACTTGACAAGTTAGCAAGCTAAAGTTGAATTTTTGCAAGCTTTCTTTCCTACTAGTTGTGTAAATGCACATACCATGTTTATATGCTTACTCATATATTGTGCGATGACTCGATGGATGAAATGACATGAACTAGTTTGTCGAACTGCCCGTATGGCGATAGTCGTTATAGTGGTACGTTCGAAAATTTCACATTTTATCGAAACCTTTGGTCTCAAAATCATGCTTGGGTTTGCTTTACAAGTTAAATGAGTTTTTGAAACAATAATGGTTTCAAATTAGGTTAATTATTTTATTAATGATTTTTAAATTTAATTATTCAATTAAAAAGGATTAAGGTTAACTAATTTACTTATCAATAATGTGTTTTAAATTTAACTAGTCACTTGAATGATGTTCTGAAATCAATTAATAATTTCATTTAATGATGTTTGAGGTTAGTTAATCTTTTAATAATGACAGAATAAAGTTAAATAATCAATTTACTAATGATATTTATAAAATTAGTTAATCCTTTTAACTATTGACCTTTAAAAGTTAGTAAATCTGTTTAACCTTAATTAATCTTTCCTTAAATAAAGTTTAAATTAATAAATCACTTTTAAATAATTTTGTTTAATTATTTAATTTATTTCATTATATTATTAGTTAATTGAATGAATAATGTTTTAAAGGAGATTTACCCTTTTTAATTAAAGGTTATTGAAGTTAATTAATTAACTTAATTAAAAAAATTAAAGTTAATCAATCAATGTAATAAGGATGTTTTAAGTCGTTAAATCCTTTTTATAAATATATTTCAATGTTAATAAACTCTTTTGACAAAGTGTTTTAAAGCTAATATTTATTATGTGAAGCCAAGTACGAATTCGGGTTTTTCAAAAGAAAAGTTTGAATTGTTTATGGAAATGAATTAATTTTCGTAAAAAGCGATTCACTTATATGGAAACGATTTATTTGTATAATTCGCACTAAACATCAAAGTTGTAGACCTGTCGCTATTTTGAAAGTTAAGAATAACTGTGAGACATGACTTTGAGGTAACACTATCTTGACTTGTCCTGTATTTTTGTTAACCAAGAAATAGTACAAATTTAAATTCGATAAGTGGTGATAAGTATACGAGAATTAATTTTCATATACGATCGTTTTATATCCTCGATAGTTGGTTTCTCAGCTATCAGTTACTTCAGTTTCTTTACTATAGTCATTCTAAGGCGATGAATTGCTCCGTTAAGCATTAATATCCTTTGTCGAAAATGATGAAATCCAACGTGCGAGAGGAAACCAAGGTATGGAGGTTGTTGCTATTAGGGTACTTTCACATCTCATTTAGATTGGATTCGATAGCGCTATTAGATGTGAAATATTCGAATACTCGGTAACGTTTGGCGGGGTTCGGCTTGGTATTGTCCAAGAAGTGTCATGTGGCATATAAGCTTCTTAGAAGTATATTACTAGAGGTGTACTTCAAGGGTGGTGCACCTTCCTAATCATTGTTAGAGATTTTCCTTTTCTTATTCGATTTGAACCTTCAAATTTATTCCCTTATTTACATTCGGAAGAATCAACCACTCTTTGTGGTGTTTAATTATTTATCCATTCGTAACGTTTGGATGTAGATTTATGTGAGAGTAAACTTATTCTGTGTTCAGCGGCATAGTCTCACATGTTTGTGTTTAATTTCACACCCAATTTTTTAAAAGTTTTACTCATACCAAACATATTGTCTGACCCGAGTTGTTTGTTTTCCATAAACTCTAGAGTACTCATTTTATTTGAGTAGTCCGAGAGTAGCAGGTATTTTGAGGGCTTTTTTAGAGGATTCGTCCGAGCAGGAGGTGTTAGTCCTTGAGATAATGGTTTTGATGACAACAACCTTAGGACTTGTTATAAAATATAAATACTAACATTATAGTTTTGATATATATGTATATGCAAAATATAAACATGTAGGTACCAAGAACGAAGACTGTAGGTATAGAGATTCAAGACTGAAGATATCAAGATTGAAGACTCATGAGTACAAGATATCAAGAGTTCAAGATTTCAATAGTACAAGATAAGTATTGAGTCTAGAATTATGTTAGAACTTCTTGAAAGCACTTACATCTTTATTCGAAATTTATTCGTGGAATGGAATCCACTTCGAGCCTATTAAGGGGATGGAACCCTAGTGGGATGAACCCATGACAATGTCTAGTGGAACATATAGCGGTCCTATTTTGATATCCACTAATTTTATAAAAATGCTTTTCAAAAATATGTCTCTTGGTTTTAAAATAATGTTTTCAAAATGTTCTTTTCAAAAATATATCTCTCTTGGTTTTAAATATTTTAGCCTCAAAACTATTTTTACCATTCTTAATATTTTGATTTCAAAATTGCCCTTGTTTTTAAACCATCTTTTGTTTTAAATATTTAGCTTTAAAATATTTATATACTCAGATTTTAAATCATTTAATAGATTAATATTATATATACTAAAAATTACTTTCTAAACTCTTTTATATGTTTAAACTATATTCAAAAATATTTACAAAATTTGAAAATTGTTTTGACAAATTATAGAAACCAATTTTAATAAGAAAATTAAAACATCAATTTTGCTATGAGCATGTTGACATCCCTCAACCCCTTATGTCGACATGGTATCCGCTATTTTCAAATTTCAATTTTCAAAAGAAGTGTTTATTCGTCGTATCCTTTCACGAATAGGTATGGTTGTTGCTCTACTATAAATACCAGTAAGTTCTAAATGAATTTTTTAACAGATTTCATTTATTTTCTCTCCTCTTCTTCTTCCACATTTATTCTAAATAATCCTAAACTATACTTAGCCGAAATACCAAGTGAATCAAACTTGATTATCTCTTGTTTGATTCTCTGCCACTCTCTCCATAAGATATCAGTGCTATTCAGAGCTATAGAATCTTTTGTAAATCAATATGTAGAGTAAAAAATGCGGTTGAGCCTTGAAATCAATTGGGCGTGATTGTAGCCTCGAAAATCATTAGGTGATCTTGTAGCCTGGTTAAATCTAGGGAGTTTTCCCTGGACTCGAATATAGGAGGGTGTACCTTGAAGCCGAGGGCGTAATCTGAGAGATTATTTTGATAAGAAATCCGTACAATTGTACGAGACTGGATATAGGGTAACTCCGAACCAGTATAAAATCTTGGTGTGTTCTTTCCTTTACTGCTTTTATAGTATTTGCATATGTGTCTGATTCTGTGATTAAATTTGTGTCCATGAATTACATTTATTGGTGATTAAATTACGTAAGTTTCAAAAAGATTTAGAAAATCCATAAAACACTATTCGCCCCCTCTAGTGTTATTCCAGCCTTAAGATCCATAATCCATATTTCTCACGTTTCGTATCAGAGCATTGGTTTTCAAAGTTTTCAAAATCTTAATTTTAAAAAGTTTTAAAAATGTCTACCAACACTAGTTCTGTTAACACTATCACTAGTTCATTTGTAGAGGGTCAGTCTACTGTCAGACCACCATTTTTTAATGGCATTAACTATGCATATTAGACATGTAGAATGAAAATATATTTACAGTTAATAGGATTAGACACTTAGAATATCACACAAAATGTATATTCTGAACCCACAACTAGTTTTACACAGTGGACTGTTGAGAAAAAGACTATTGCAAAAAATAATTCCAAAGCCATGAATATTTTATTTTGTTCACTTGATAGGAATGAATTCAATAGAGTATCTGTTTGTAAGTCTGCATATGATATTTGGAAAATTTTGCAAGTTACTCATGAAGGAACAGGCAAAGTCAAACAGACCAAAATATACTCACAAACCAGTTTCAATTATTAAAAATGAATTCTAATGAGTCCATTTTAGATATGTACAGTAGATTTCAGGATATTGTATATTTTCTAATATCATTGGGAAAAAGTTTTTCCGAAGAAGATCAAGTAAGAAAAATTCTAAATTCTTTTGCTCCGGAATGGGACCAGAAAACTCTTGCAATCGAAAAAGAAAATGATATTAATACTTTAAAGATTGAAGAATTGTTTGGAATCTAATGTCGTTTGTAGTATAAATGTAAGGGAGAAGAGATAGCAAGGCATTCGAAAAGAAGTCAATTACGTTCAATGCATTAACAGATAGATCAGACTTGGTAAGTGATGATGATGAAGAAATAACTTTCATGACAAAGAAATAACTTTCATGACAAAGAATTTTCAAAAATTTTCTGAAATACAGAAAGATGAAAAACTTCAAAAAGAATGATCACCGGAATTCTGAAAATCATAATGAAGTACTAAACCACGTCAAATGTTTCAACTGTGACCAACCGACCATCTTAAAAGAGACCGTCTGCATCCTGATAAGCAAAAGTTTCTTGCAAGCAATGATTATACAAAGAAAAGAAAAGGACCGTATACCGCTACACTAGACGATTCAGACTTAGACTCGTATTCAAGCGATGATGATCAGAAGATGGAAAATTCAAATATGTGCTTTACTTCTATTCATGATTTCGATGATCTCGGAGATACAAATCCAGAAAAAGGCACACGTTTACAATATATTGGTTGAAATTGTTTGCTTAAAATTGTTTGATTGTTTGATTGTTTTTGAAATTATGTGCTGTTTGAATTTTAATTTTTTTATTATTATGTTTATTTTTATTTTTAATGTTATAATATTTTTTATTAAAAGAGTATTATTATATTTAATATTACTCTAGAAAATATATAGACATTAAAATAATATATGTATATAGATATTAAAGTGTATAGGAAAATAAAAGTCACATGAGTTCTCTGACCTATGTCGACATGGCCCTACCCATGATGTCGACATCACTGTCAAAAATTTGAAATTCAAATTTGAATTCAAATCTTTGAATTTCCCTTCATCTTTTCACCAAACCCAATGTTCTGGAAAGGTACCTCTTGACCAAAGAACATGTCTATTAAATATCTATTTATTTCCATTATCTTATCATACCTTTTCACTTTCATTTTAAAATTCAAACTCCCTTTCACTCTTTCAAATTTTCTACTCTCTTCAAAAATGGATTCTTTAAGCACTCCATCAACAATTAGGCTGTCTTAAACCATTTAAGAGTATCTCTATAATGATCCGGAAGTAATCAAGGCTTATATAAGCTATGCTAATTTTGAAAAAGTTCATACGGAAAAGTTTGCTATCTTTAGCGATTTATAAACATATGAAATCAATACTCTTCTTAACGAGAATCATATCTTTAGTCTTTTTGAAAATTCTCAAAATAATTTTGTTTGTTACCCAAGTCTTGTTAAAATGCTTTGTGCGAATTTGAATCACGGTTTTTATGAAGGAAATGAAGATGAAATTTGGAGTAGTGTTAAAGGCACTAAAATTGTTTTAAATTGTGAAACTTTGGGCGACATTCTCAATTTCAAGAATTCGAAAATAGATCTTTCTACTTTTAATATTGATGAATATGATCGTGAGACATTTCATCACATTTTCGAAGGAGATGACAACTTCGAATTTAAAAATCGTAACTCTCTTCTGAAAGCACGTATTGTCAATCTTATTTTGTAACATACTATCACTCTTAGATCGGGAAATTTCAATAACTCGACTTTAAAAGTTTGCAAAGCACTTTTTTCTATCTTTGGTCATTATGACATTAATTGGGCGAAAGTAATTATGAATCTACTTCGTCCTAAGAATTTGAAAATGGGTGAGAATACCTTGTATCATGGAATCGATTTCACTTGGATTTTAATTATTTTGGCATTGATTACAAAAGGGAAGAATTTGTTTCAAGAAAAGTGTTTAATCATGCCAACATTTCTCTCATGAAAATTCCTCTCATATTTCAACCATATGAATCTCTTGCCGACAATGATGAAAGATTGGCACAAGAAGATATGGAGGAAGAAGATGAAGAAGAAGAAAAAGGGGAGGAAATGGAAATTGAAGAAGATAAAGAAGAAACCTCCTTGGAAAGTACTAAATATCCTACCAATATTAACAATCTTTCCAACAAAACTTTGCTCAAAATCAAAAGATTATAGTGGAAAATCAGCGGATTCTCAAAGGATCCATTAGTAAGAAATTGGATAAAATGTCCACTAATATCGAAAAATTATTTGCTAAAGTTGGTCGGAAACTTGTCTTATCATCATCCTCCTCATCCTCTAGCACATTCTAAGAGTTAAACATAGTAAGTATACATACTTCCTTTTAAAATTTTACTTGTAATAAATAGTTTGTATATTTAAAGAACATCATTAATAAAAACTTTGAAACTAATATATATATATATAATAAAAATATAAAACATAATACACATTACATATTACATAATTTATTAACATAAGTACTTAATTAAAACAAGGGTTTAAACTTAAAATAGTTGTTTTACCAAGTGTAAAAATTTTATACCATACAATTAAACAAGTGTAAAAATGGATTTAATTTAAATTATATGTGAATAAGAATTAGAGAAGACTGACTATGGATTTTCAGCTCAAAGTTAAACCTTTCTTTCATCTTCAAAATTTAAAACCTGGAAATCAGAAATAGTAAACAAAAAGAAAATCAAACCTGGAATTAAAATGGAACTAGGAAAAAGAAATCAAGGAAAGTTCAAAAAAAAAATCAAATTCAAGTACAGATCAAAGCCAAAGCAAGATCAATTTCCAGTTTCAAAATCATGTGGCAAATCAACTCAACAAAGTAGCAGATTCAACTCAATTCCAGATCAAAGCAAACAAAGTTTCAGATTTAATCAAAATCAATGAGCTGTCTCTCTGTTTCAAAATTGTGAGAAAACTCTTACATATATATATATATATATATATTGGTTTGCATGTGATCAATATTGGATGCATGTTGTGAAATATGTTTGCATGGGTATAAATATGTCTCTATGGGTGTGTGTATATATATATATGGCTGTGTATATGTCTATGTACAAACTGTTCAAGTTACAGGCTTTGAAAATAAATTCAAAAATCAATTACTCTTCATCTAATCCCTATAGGTTATGAATTATAAACAAGATATATTTGGACTGACAAGATATTAGTTTTAAAAATAGTTTCCAGTTAACATTTTGAATAAAAATTTCTAAAAAGAAGAAACTACATAAATAATCAAATTCAAGTCAAAAATCGAATATCCAAAAATTAAGTTTGGAGTTCACCACCAAATTCGTACTAGAAATTTATTAATTTTAATCATAGTTTCATGATTTTTCAGTGGGAATTCGTTGAGGAATCTTGAGTTGATCAATATTCGTATTTTCATCGACTGCCGACGACCCGCGAAGGAAGGGCGGTCGTAATCATGGCTGGAGGTAGCTTGAAGAATGGGGATTGAAGGAAAAATAGAGGATGAACTTTTAAGTGACCAAGGTGGTCGATCGATGTTGAACTAGGGTTGCATCTCGTTGTTTGGTCGTCGATATTTTAGTGGCTACGGCAACGTTGTGGGTGGATCGGAACCCATCAGAGGTGGTAGGATCGATGAGTCATGCCGAGGAGCAGCTCTAGGTGGATGGGCGAATTTTCTGGTGGCCAAGATCGTCGAGACGATGTAATTTTTGTCATCGGTGTTGGGATTCAAGGAAATACTTTATAGCTTATTTTCAATTTCGAGGCGAATTGATGGATTTTGGATGGTCGTGGTGATAAGAGAGGTCGTCGGTGATGTGTTAAAGGTCACAGCGATGGTCGGAAGTCAATCAGGTGATCGTGCACGTGCATGCTCATATTTGTGTGTTTGGAAATTATGGTGATCGAGGAAGAAATGTCTGGCTTGGGGTTTTGCTCGAAGTTTTCTCGTGATCACCTCGAGGAAAGAAAGGAAGGGAGTAGCTCGAGTTTAGCTCGGGAAAATTAGTGTTTGGCTCGAGATTTCGTTTGTTTAACTAAGGTCTAGAGATTTGGTGTAAAAATAGTTTTTAACATTTAAAAAAATCAAGTTTTATTTAAAACAATTTAGGTAAAACCAGTTCTTTTGTAAATAATAAATGTTTACCCAAGTTTTGAATTAGTTAAAAGGTTTTTAAATAAAATTATTTTAAATTAAATAAGTTTAAAAGTGTTTAAGATACATATAACCTTTATTTTAAAGTTTATTTTAAATAAACTTAATAAAGTAATTAAGTGGTTAATTAAGAAGGATAAAAGGTTATAAAGGTTAATTATTTTAATGTAATTAAGGGTTGATTAATGTGAAGACCCGGAATTTTAACAATTTAAATTTGTATAACTAATTGATTTAAAATATTTAAAAGTTAATTTTTATCTTGAATTCAAATATTATTATTAATAACAATTATGTTATTAGATTTAATAAACTGAAATTGGGTAAGATGTTAAATCTTCAGTTTTAAGCTTGTCAAAAATAATTTGAAGACCTGTAAAATTTATATTGATAGTTCTGAAGATAATAAAAGCTTTTAAATTAAAATTGGAAGTGATACGTTCGGTTTTAAAAATTTATCGTTTGAATCGATATTTAAAAAAAGCCTTCCGATGCACAGTCTCGGAATTTAACGAAACCAGTTCCATTGGATCCATAATAGTTAGTTACTATCGGATTTCAATTTTCGTAGCAATCCAGTTGTCGTTTGACCCTGGCAGCTCAAAATGCTTAGAAACTATTTTAATTGATCTAATTTAAAATTGATCGTTTACTTCTGTAACTCGCGCATACGATCAAATTAGCCTCTGAAACACGTTCATTGTGTTCGGAATGCGGGTAAAACCTTATAAATGCCTGTCGGCATGTCTGATTCGGGGTTGGGATTTCGCGTTACGCAACACGAGATATTTTCAATATTTAATTATATAATAAACACGCGTACTCAAGAAGCTTCCCTACATCTATATTTATCCCCGTCCTCTCTCCAACCTTCAATAGAAAATTGATCTCATCTAAAAAGAAAGAAAGAAAATGAAGAATGAACGAAATTCGTTCGAAAATCAAGAATCAAAACGCCTCACCCTACTCGCCGTCGAATGGAATAGGAGATCGTCACGTGGCCATCGATTCAGCGATGATCGTGGTGGAAGACAAGGTCGCTCGGCTCGAGCTTGCATAGAAAGGGAGGGGCGAGTCGCGCAAGGCATGAGCAATTAGGGGAGGTCGCGATTTCTGGGTTAGCGTGTCAGTGGCATTTATGCGCACGCGAGGGAGCTTGGAGGAAGGATGCAGGCGGCGCGGTAACTTGAGGAGGAGATGAGCTAGGGTTTTTTTGAACTGGCAGAGGCGTCGATTTGAGGGTAGGCGGGAAAGGCGACAACCTGGTCTCGAGCGAGCACGAAGCGAGGGCAAAGTCGCAGCTCGATTTTGGTGAGCAACTCCTTGTTTCCCCTTTGTTCTGTTATGAAATTTTGAAAGAAGTACTCTGAAATATTATTTAGAATAATAACAATAATAATATTTAGTAAGGTATATGTAGGCATACATGGAGGTTTAAATCCAGATTTTTGCTAAGTTGTGAAACTGATCACTAATATTGTGTGCAATTTCAAAACAGAAATACTAAGTTATTTTATGAATTTTAGGCATATGTACAATTTTATTTTTACAGAGAATAATAATAATAGGTCAAGGAATATGTATGTATATATCCTAAGGTAACTTAATCTTTTCAAAATCTATGTAAGTTAAAACTTTTGGTTTAATTTGTTTAAAAAATAAAATATATATATATATATATAAATAAATGGGTTTATCAAAAACAAAGTAATTGTTCATAAATTCAAATATTAATAACCTGTATAAATATTTATATAAGGTCAAAACGTGGATAAACCAAGTCGAGAATGAAGTGGATTGCAAATTTAGGAAGCAAGGTGAGTAAATCTCACCATGTTGGATTTTTATTTAAATTTAAATGGTTAAATTTAAATAATTGGTTGGATGATTAAATTGATTAGATGTGTACTGAGGATGATGTGACTTTGGTTTTGGTTGGTTCTCGAGTTAATTGGGGTTGACTTGAAGTAGTCGGGTTTTTAAATTGTTTTGGACTTAAGTTATAAATAATAAAATGTTTTCATTTTAATGTTGTTAAGACCTAATGGTTTGTGATTCATCAAACTAGTAAAGTAATTAAAATGGATAATTTATTAATTCAATTAATTAACGAGTTGGATTGATTAATTTAGAAATTAGGGGTTTGAATTAATTAATGAAAGTTTAAGTTCATTTATTAAGTTTAATTAATGTAGCATAATCAATGGATGGTTTGATAGGTAATTACTTAATGAAATTAATGAAATATAATGACTTTGTGTAATTGATCAAGAGATTAATTAAGATAATGAATTAAGGAGTAATTGATTTATTTAATGAAGTAAATAAAACATAGTTAATTACAGTTTGGAATTGATCGAAAATGATTAATACTGTGGCTTAATTAATGTAATTATATTTGATTATGATAAATTAAAATATAAGTGAAAATCCTTAAATTATATAATTAATGGTGTAATTAAAGATTTACAAATTAAAATTGATTAATCCATAATATGTGACTTATGAGAAATTAACTAATATAAGTAATTAAAGATTAATGTAATTAATATAGTTAATTAATTCATGAAGAAATTAAGATTTCTTATTGCTTTTTGGTTAAGAATAATTAATATTATGAAATTAATTAAAGTTAATTACTTGAATGTAATTGAAAGATAATTAATCCAGGGTGATTAATTAAGATGAAAAATGAAGGGATGATTGATTAATTGATTTGAAATTAATTAATGTTTAACGAAGAAATATAAGTGGTCGAGGTTAGTAATTCAATCAGGATTAATTAAATTAAATGTGCATGTGATTAAGCTTTGCTTATGAATGATTGAATGGTATTGGATACTTTGAATGAGTTGATGTCTCTGATATGAAATGTTGTGCATTTTATTTGGATAACTTAGGTTAGGATGACATGAGATTCGAAGAGACCGGGGTCGGGTATTGGGAAATAACCGAAACCACTTCGAATTTTTATTGATTGATATGTGAAATCTATAGGCTGGGGTGAAGTGATTTAAGGAATTGGGCTATTTAAATCTAAATTTTGGGTACTTAGAAAACTTATGTGTAAAATAAGTTATGTCTATAACAAATTGTGGCTTTGTGAATTGAAACGAATTACCCCGGGTTTTATATAAGTTGTATGCTTTGTGTTCCATATTAGATGGGTTTACTCACACTGGTTTACAGCCTGACCCGGGTGTTACTTTGGTGTAATGCTCGGGTCAGACCGAGTATTACAGATTTTCAGGTAAGGACGTTTTGGAGCTCAGGAGTCAAGCCGGATGGCAGGAACGTATAAAGTATTTTCGCTGTGTTATATTATTGTAAATCTGTGATATGATAATTGTGTATATTCGGTGACTGTATATATGTGAAACTCTGATGTATTAAAATATAATCGACATATATAATATTATTTTGTAGACTGTTATTATTTATTATTATATTTTATCCGCTGCGAATGTGAGATGTTGATGTTTCTGATCTTCTTCTTCTATCTCTTTCTTCTTTTTCATAACTATCTGAAATTTTCTGGATCGAAAATTTCGAGTCATTACAGTTGGTATCAGAGCTGAAAGGTATATGAGAGCATACTTGTTAAATAGAGTCCGTAATACTCTAGGATGAGTTGAGTGTGTGTGTGTGTCTATATATATATATATATATATATATATATATATATGAGAGCGTACTTGTTATTTTCTTATATAAAAAAATTAAATGATTCTATATAAAAAAATATTTTGGTATATAAAGCAATATTTCCTTCCAATGAATATTAAGGTGATTGGTTGTTAAATTATTGAAATTAAATTAAGAAGTAATATATTACAACCAAATTAAAATTAAATAAAGATAAGTTTGAAATGGATTCAAACTTAAATTTAATCTTGAATTTATAGAAGTAAGAATAATATAAAAAGGAAATGGTATCTAGATATGATTACCTTGGGTATAATCATAAATAGTTATTGTGTTTAATAATGCTATATTTGTTATTAGGTAAGCCAAATGAAGTACATTTATAAGATAAGTATAGCTTCCACATTAAAGTGGGTTTTAAAATTGTGAAGTTTTAAAACATAAGTCTAGAAACAATCAATCGTTTCAAAGAGTTAAAGAAATAACAAATAATATAATTCAGACTATTTTGAATATAGTCTTATTTTAAAACAAGAAATGTTTGGAAGATTTTTAAGGGACCTGTTTTGAAATTAAAACCAAGGGTGGTTTAAAATTTAAAAGTAGACTAGTGTGTAAAGAAATAAATATGAAATTAACTCCAAGGTTGAGTTTTGAATTTTCTTTGTAATGTGATGTGAAACCTAAAGTGAAGCAAGTTTTAAACTTAAGTGGAAAGGTTATTAATTTGAAGGTTTAAAATTTGAATGGGAATTGGGATATAAATTCAAGTAGAAATTGAAAAGATATTGAAATTGAAGTGATTTCAATTGATAATAGTCCAAATTGATTGGAATAATTTGAAATTATAATTAAAGTTGAATAGGATTAAAATCAAATGGAATTTGATTTAAATTGGGAAAAGAATCAAGATTGATTCAACTTGAATTGGGGTTAAATAAATTTTAATAGAAATTGAAGTTATTCAAGTTAGAATTGGGTCAAATAAATGGAAGTGGAAATTTAAGTTAAATTGTCGGGGAAGTGAACAGTTTTGACTCTGGACTATTTTCAATATAAATTGTTTTAATATAAACTTATTTTTCCAAGCCGTTAAATATATACAACCTTTCTTTCTTAAAGCCAAATTATTTTATACTTTTTTACAACTATTTTTGAAGTTATTTAACCATTTTTCAACTGTTTTTTTAAAAAAACTAATTACTATTTTTCAACTATGTTACAAATTAATTGCTATTTTACAACTATTTTGCAATTATCTAAAAGTTCTGAAAACATTTAGCTATTCTCCAATTATTTTACAATTAGTCAACTATTTTACAGTTATTTTGCAAACTAATAATTATTTTTCAACTACTTATCTATTTTTAAAATTTTCAGGCTATTTTCTAAAAATAAACAGGTCAGAGTTCAAACTGTTATTGATTTAAATACCCAACTGAGATAAGAATTGAAGTGATCATCCAAATGGGGATTAAGGCAAATGCGAATAAGGGAATAAAATTAAAAGTGAGGATGAATAGAAGATAAATTGATTTAGCTAATAATCAATGAAGTTAAATATGTGGGGTGTACATATATTATTCTATTCGCATCGTGATTTGATCCAGTTTCGAGCATAGAATTTTGAGATAGTTATATCGATCCTGTAATGACCCGCAAATCCGTACCCCTAAGTTAACACTATTATACTTAGATCAACTCAAGTTGTACAGAAATACGAACCATTTGGGTTAAAGAAAAAGAGGTAGAAGAAGAAAATAGAAATCAACAACAGAATCTAACCATCGCATCGGAATAAAATATAATAGATAATAAATGGTCTTTACTCAAAAATCAAATATCTCTGTTCATATATTACATCATCAGAGTACATCAATCACAGTTCAACATCAATATCATACAACGGATACGCAACAACTCAGTACAGCGGAATATACATATACAAACAAGTACGGAAGTACGTATTGTCATCCTGCTCGTCTCCTGAGCTCCACAGCATCATACCTATATCCTGTAATACTCGGTCTGACCCGAGCATTACAGTTAAATAACACCCGAGTCAGTCTGGAATACCAACGTGAGAAAATCACACCCAATTGATTGTTAAAGTTTCAAAAATCCTTTGAAAACAAAAGCATTTCGTAAGACCACGCCCTAAATAAACATGTTGGGTTTGTACCTTACGATAGCTAAAACAATTTTTATAGAAATCTTCTGATATTATAATAGGGTCTATATACAAATACTTATAAAATAGCTGAAATTGTTACATGATTAAATTCCAGCTACTAGCCACAGAGTGGGTAACACAAACAAAACTCGTACAAGGTTCGCAGCGAGAATGGATTTTCAACTAATGACTAGGCACTGGGGTACCACCTGTCACAGTACGTGGCCTAGATCACAGTACCGAGGAGTACGCCCTCTCCCCTGGATCACAAGACCGGGACTATCCCTTACTGGAGAATCCCGAGTGAGATTACCCTGCGGTTGGGATCAGCAACTGCCCACTAAGCCGAAATAAAAGGGACATCTAGGCAAGGATGACCTCACCCTACTTGGGTGCTACCCACGTTGCCTTGCTGCACAACCCCTGATTTTCAGTCATTCCCATTTGATGAGGCTTGAGGCTAAGCGTTAGCTTTTTAGAACATATCCCTTAGAATGCCCATCGTCCACCTGACGATGTTTCGCAAGCATTCATCCATACAAGTCCGTCCCGGGTTCGAACGGAACCGAAGGCACTATTCCTACTACATCCATTATGGAAATATCCTCAGGATTAGTAGCGACTAGCCTTTGCACTTCACTGCTCAATCTTCGGGTCCAAACTCGTTTTTCACGAAACGTACTAACCGGATCGAAGTGGTTTTCGAGAAATAAATCTCGATCCCGGTCTCTTCGAAACGATCAACTCATTTGTCCAATATTGATAGTCGGTTATGTAGGATCTAGATTAGCCCTAGAGGGGGTGAATAGGGTTATAGCAAATTTTCTCGAATTAAAAAAAAACAAACTGCAGAGAAGTAAATATGCTAAAAGGTAATCACACACAAAATTTACCCAGCTTTGGCAACCCCTGCCTACTGCTGCATTCCCAGATTTCTGTTAGAATTAAATAGTCTTCCGCTTACAAACACTCTAACAGACTCGCAAACCCTGCTACCGCCTATAGAATTTTGCAAACTCGCAAACCCTGCTTATTGAACTAATCCTTACTAGACAATCTAACACAACCTAAATCCTAGGTGGTGATTTTCCAAAACCTGATTCAAAAAGTACAGACTTCAAAAATAAAAATAAGAGCAAAAACAAATAAAAACTTGAGTACAAATTTTTGCTCTTAAACAAAACAACCCGACCCAAAAGAAAACAAAACATGGCCACTTCCCTCTTGATGCAATTTAGGGTTCTGAAAGTGGCGGCTTTGTCTCAACTACGATCCGATTGGATCTCTGAGTTGACTCCAATTGCTCCTCTTCCCTTCGAATGTCCAATCGCCTCTGATTAAGGCTTGCGCAACCACGTTTAGAGCGAATTCCGATTGCTAAAGGATCGGGTGATTGAATTGGTACGATTTGAGTTGAGATTTTCTGATTTATCTTGCTTGTTCTCTTGTTCTCTCTCTATGATGATCTTGGGGTGTGTATATATATAGGGTAGAAACCCTAATAATTTGCGTCTGATTTGATTTCTTGCTTGGCCTCCAAGTTGTTGAATATTTCCATGATTTTGTTGCGACATTTTGGGTATATACGATTCGAATTTTGCTTGGTACCCACAACTTTGGATATTTCCTATATGTTTTCACAATTTTGAAATTTGAACTGCTGATTTTGTTCTGGAATTTTTTTCGATCCATATTTGAATTATTTCTGTCCATATATGCATTCGAATTCTTTAATCAAATATGGAAAAAATTCTTTTCCATATATTTTCATTGCCAAGATTTGTTTGCCATATTTGATTTCTTGACCAAGTCTTCTGATTAAGTTTGATGTATTTGTGATCATCCTACTTTGCGTGGATTGTGTATATCTCTCTGTTGCATGGTTTATTCACTTGTTGTATACTTGGGCTGGCTTGAACTTGATATTGTAGTCTGCCTTGTTTAGTTCTTGGTGCATTGTGCTCTGTTGTTGTATTTGCATTGAGTCACTGATTTTGGTCGAGAATTGTTTCAGTTTGCATGTGGTCTTGATTCTCGGCCTATTGTGCATTCGACATTACTCTTGGCCATGAGTTCATCTGAGTCATCTGAAGTTGTTCTAGTTGGTCTGCATTGCACTGAGTTGCATTGATTCAGTGTGTATGTAACCGCATTTGTATTGCTCACCATGTCTTTTAACTCGACTTGAGCATTGTCAGGTTGCATATCTAGCTGTGTCTATGTTGTGCATGATTGCTTTTGTTGACTACACACACGAGTTGGAGAGGCAATGCACACGTGTATAAATGTACACGTGCGTATTGCAGCCACTCATGATTACCTGTCCCTGATAAGAATACTGATATGCACAGATAATACACAATCAAAAATGATGATAATAACCCATATATCTGAGACACCAACAAAAACAAATTTATATTTTTGCAAATTTATTTTCAGGTTACTGTTGTAGTTGCTAATTATACAGGTACACAGGAGACAGGACAAGAACTGGAGCTGGACAATGCAGATATATGCAGATGTGCAGACAGAGTGAGAAACTAAGTGTTGAGCGTTGTAGTGAGAAAAAAATATGAATGTGAAATGTATGAACCGGTGTATGTATATAGAGAGAGCTGAAAACTTTGTACTGTATAAGTGTTGAAATAAAATATTATATTGAATAAAAATAGTAATTGAATTATATAAATTCTATGCAATAGTATTATTATTCAATATGAATATTTATTCCTATATGTATATAGTACAATCCGCAAACACATATATAAATTGATATATATTTGTTATAATCAAACAAAAAATCACATCAAACAATCTCCCCTTTTGATGATGACAAACATATATATTAAAGATTTTGAAATTCTGATAAATGTTTTTGAGCATGAGATATTTAGCTCCCCCTATATGAATGCTCCCCCTACAACTGAGACCACTCCCTATTTAGAGGATTTAGAAAATTACAGAAGAATTAAAGAACTAAAGAAAATTAACTAACAACATTTAACGGTTTTGTTGAAGTATTCCAAAAAAATATTTACTTCCTTATCAAAATCTTGTTCTTCTCCCCCTTTTGTCATTATCAAAAGACTGACAAAAATTAATGGAACAGTAGGAATTTTTTTATTAAAAAAAAGCAAAACAAAGAAAAAATCATAATATATCATAACGAGATAACAATTTCCACATTTTAGAGAATGGATCGATGATTCGGTTTTTATATAATAAGAAAAGAGATATTTTAAAAATAATTTGACATTTAAGCACAAAAATAAGCACTTACTAACCACGCATAACCATAAGGACTTTTAAATGGGATTAGCAGTTACTTATTAGTCTAAGCATCCAGACTTTTAAGTGAGACAGGAAAAATACTTAGCCACCATGCTCCATCGATGCATAACCTAAGGACTTTTAAATGAGAATGGAGTGGTGATAAAATAAAAATAATTCACTCACATGCTCCATACATGCATAACCATAAGGACTTTTAAATGAGAATGGATGCATGAGAGATAAAAAAAATAAAAAATAAAAAGATAATTCACTCTTCTCATTTTACAAAACCATTATGAATGATAGAAAGATGGTAGAAATAGAAATGGTCGTGGCATAAGTTACCAAGTTAATTATATTATGAATTTTTTTATTTTTTTAATTTTTTTATTTTTTTTAAAAAAAATAAAACAAAACAAATTTCCACTATTGAATACCATATTCGAATCAATCTTTGAATAATATCCAAAACTGGTTTGAATCCTAGAAATTGAAGTTGAAAATAAATATCCAAGAATATTTCAACCAAAAAATGGAAAATGATTAGTCAATTTCTATAATCCCCAAATCCAAATGTAATCTGGAAAATCTGTCTTCGGGGAGGGGTTTTGTGAAAATATCAGCAAGATGAGCCTCAATTGAAATATGTTCAATGCAAATGTCTTCCTTAGCAATGTGATCTCTAAGAAAGTGGTGTCTCACATCAATGTGTTTTGTGCGTGAATGATAAACATGATTATTTGACAAGTCTATTGCACTTTTACTATCACATTTTAATGGAATTTGTTTATAAACTAAGCCAAAATCAGAAAGAGTTTGCATCATCCATAAAATTTGAGCACAACAACTTCCTAAAGCAATATATTCTGCTTCAGTGGTGGATAATGCAACACAATTCTGTTTTCGACTTGACCGTGAAACTAATGAATGTCCTAGCATGAAACATGTCCCACTAGTGCTTTTTCTTTCAACCAATGAACCAGCATAATCAGCATCAGAATAGCCAACTAAATCAAAATTTTCACAAGAAGGGTACCATAATCCAAATTTTTGTGTGTGTGAAAGATATCTCAAAATTCATTTAGTGGCTTTCAAATGAGATTCTTTAGGATTAGATTGAAAACGTGCACACAAACACACAAAAAACATAATATCAGGTCTAGAAGCAGTAAGATAGAGAAGTGAACCAATTATCCCTCGATATTTCTTCTGATCAACAGCAATCCTTTCTCGTCTTTGTCCAACTTTGTTGACGGGCTCATAGGAGTTCTCAATGGTTTGGAATTCTCAACTCCAAATTTCTTCAACAGTTGCAACACATACTTGGATTGTGAAATGAAAATACCATCACTGCTTTGCTTGACTTGAAATCCAAGAAAATATTTCAATTCTCCAACCAAGCTCATCTCGAATTTAGCCTGCATGACTTGTTCAAATTTCTCGCACAAGAGTTCATTAGTAGCACCATAAATGATATCATCCACATAAATCTGAACAATCAAAAATTCACTTCCTTCATGTAATAGAAACAATGTCGTGTCAGCACTCCCATTTTTAAAGCCATTTTTCAAAAGATATGTACAAAGGCAGTCATACCAAGCTCTAGGAGCTTGCTTAAGACCATATAATGCTTTTTCTAGTTTATACACATGATTTGGAAAATCATGATTTTCAAAACCGGGGGGTTGTTCAACAAAAACTTCTTCTTTCAAATCACCATTCAGAAAGGCACTTTTTACATCCATTTGTTTAAGTTTGAAACCCTTATAACATGCAAAACTTAGAAAAATCCTAATGGCTTCTAACCTAGCAACTGGAGCAAATGTTTCATCAAAATCTATGCCTTCTGTTTGGTTATATCCTTTTGCGACCAACCTAGCTTTGCTTCTAATTACATTTCCTGATTCATCAAGTTTATTTTTGAACACCCATTTAGTTCCAACAATTGGATAGTCATTAGGCCTAGGAACTAATTTCCAAACTTTATTTCTCGCAAATTGATTAAGTTCATCTTGCATTGCTAAAACCCAACTTTCATCATTAAGAGCCATTTCAACAGAATCAGGTTCAATCTCAGAAATAAAACCACTATGACAACAAAACGCACACAAATTTTTATCAAATGAAGAGCGAGTGCATATACCTTCCGTAGGATCACCAATAACCAATTCATGAGGAGGATTGGATTTGAACTTCAATCTACCGGCATCAACAGTGCTACTTTCAGCTTTTTCACTAGATGTCCCTTCTTCAATGCCTTCATGATCTATCCCATCGTCAACCGTCTTTTCAGTCATCCTTTCTAGGTTAGATTCATCGAATTTCACATTGATTGATTCAACAATTGTCTTTGTTCGTTGGTTGTATATCCTGTAAGCCTTGCTCCTTGTTGAATAGCCCATGAAAATTCCCTCATCGGCCTTTGATTCAAATTTTCCAAGTTGATCGCCTGTGTTAAGAATGAAACAAGGACATCCAAATACACGAAAATAAGAAATGTTAGGTTTCCTTTCATGCCACAATTCATAAGACGTTTTGCCAAGTATTGGTCTAATCATTACTCTATTCATTACATAGCACGAAGTATTCACTTCCTTTGCCCAAAAGGTTAGAGGTAGTTTATACTCACTCAACATGGATCTAGCCAATTCCTGCAATGTACGATTTTTCCTTTCAACCACCCCATTTTGTTGAGGTGTTCGTGGAGCAGAAAATTCATGTTTTAAACCATTTTCTTCACAAAAGCTTTCAAATTCCAAATTTTCAAATTCGCCTCCATGATCACTTCTCAAGTTTTTAATTGAAACTCCTTTTTCATTTTGAACAAGTTTTGCAAATTTTGAAAAATAATCAAAAGATTCAGACTTTTTGGCTAAGAAATAAACCCATGTAAATCTAGAATAATCATCAACCAATACATAACAATAATGTTTTCCATTCAAGCTTGCAATTTCATTTGGTCCAAATAAGTCCATGTCAATTAATTCAAGGACCCTTGATGTGCTAACAATGTTTTTAGGGAGAAATGATGATCGACTAAGCTTGCCCAAGGAACATGCTTTACACACTTTATTATTTTTAAATTTCTGATGTGGTAACCCTCTGACTAATTCTTTCGTTTCAAGTTTTTTTAAGAGGCTCATGCTAGCATGTCGAAGTCTCCTATGCCATAAAGATGCCTCTTTGTCAGTGGCTACCAAACATTTAGAAAGATTTACATTATCAAACAAAAGCGAGTAAACATTTCCTTTTTGTTTGCCCATAAAAACAATGTTATTATAAGATTTATCAATGATTTTGCAAGTATCACTATCAAAAATCACATTCATACCTTTGTCACATAGTTGGCTAATAGAAATTAGATTGTGATGCAAATTATCAACGTATAAAACATTAGTCAAGGAAAAAGTACTGTTACCTACTTCACCTTTACCAATAATCTTACACTTGCTGTTGTCTCCCATGATCACACTTCCACCTTTAAAATTCTCTAGGCTGAGGAACTTCGATTTGTCACCTATCATATGTCTAGAACAACCTGAATCTAGAAACCATTCTTGTTGCTCCTTAGCCCGCTAACAGACCTACATAAAGAGAGAGGAGGATGACCTAGAGAAACTCTTAGGTCCAATGATATTAGTGACTGTCGCATTATGAATAAACAATCCCTTTGGAACCCAAACTTGTTTTGTCCTTTCATTCTTGTTCCAATAGACATGAAATTTGTTTGTAGAATTCTTAGGAGGCCAAACTTGTATAAATTTTGTGTTCTTGTTCCTACGACTACAATTTTCAACACGATGTCCAATTATTTCACATCTAACAAAGACACTCTTACCTTTTGCATTATCATCAACTTGTGTTTTCCCAACGCCTAGTCCTTTTCTGTTGTTAGCAAAAATTTGATTTCCCAATAACATGTTGAATGATTTTTCTCCTCTTGAAAAGTTATTCAGAAATTTCTGAAGATTTTGGACTTTGGTTTTTAGTGTTGTGTTTTAAGTAACAAGTGAGGCGCATCTATTTATAAAATCCTTTTTCCTAGTGTCAATGGTTTCCTTAAGACTCAAGTTTTCTTTTTCAAGATTCTCAAATCTATTCTTAAGTCTTGATAATTCTGAATTTAAAGTTTTACATTTTTTACAGTCTAGGTTTTGAATATTTTCAAGTTCAGTTTCTAACCTAGAATTTTTATGGACAAGTTCTCTCCTATCAGATTTCAGTTTTTCAATTTTAGATTCAAGAGTATCAATTGTTTTAGTAAGATCACAACACATCAAAACAAGTTCTTTATAATAATAGTCACCTACCTCACTAGATTCCTCTAAGCTTGCTTCTGAATCTGATTTTGCCATAAGACACAAGTTAGTCTCCTCTGAGATATTATTCGAAACTTCCTCTCCTTCTTCATCATCCTAAGTCGCTGCAAAGGCCTTCTTCTTTTTCTTTCCTTTGTTGTTTTTGAGAAGCGGGCATTTTTGTTTAAAGTGGCCAGGCTTCTTGCAGTTAAAGCACGTCAATTCATTATCAGATTTGTCAAAATCTTTTGACTTATTACCACTTGTTTTCTTCTTGCGTGGCCTGAATCTTGACCATTTTCTAAGATTATTGACAGCCATTGCAATCTCTTCAATTGGATCTTCTTCTTCATCATCGCTCTCTTCTTTGCTCTTTAAGGCAATCATCTTCTTCTTTGATTCGGAGTTGTAGAGTTCCTCCTTTGCTTTTAGCTCAAGCTCATATGTCATCAAGTTGCCGATCAACTCCTCCATGCTTAGTTTACTCAGATCTTTCGATTCTTATATTGCCGTGACTTTTGCCTCAAAGCTCATCGGTAAGACTCGTAGCACCCTCCTCACAAGCTCTACCTCAGTGAATACCTTCCCAAGCACTCTAGCATTGTACACCAAAGTTGAAAAACGTCCAAACATGTCCTTTATGCTCTCGCCTTTGTCCATCACAAAGTTCTCGTATTCATTGCTGAATAGGGCTAGACGAAACTCCTTGACTTGAGAGGTTCCTTCATGTGTCACCTCCAAGGTATGCAAAATTTCCTATGCAGTTTTACAATGAGAAATTCTATTAAATTCAGTCTTATCAAGAGCACAGATCAAAGCAATCATGGCTTTAGCATTTGTAGTTTTTAGCATCCCACCTATCCTTAGGTTTAGGAATCTCAGTATCACCAACAGTTATAGTGGGAGATTTATAGCTAGTTTCAATAATGTCCCAAACATCATAATCAACAGAACTAAGATAAATAACCATCCTAACTTTCCAATAAGCATAATCATTCCCATTAAACATGGGTGGCCTAGCAATAGATTGGCCCTCAGAAAAAGCATTATTTGGTGGATTCATGACTCTATCAATAGAAAAAAACCTCCCTCTGATACCATTTGTAGGATCTAGATTAACCCTAGAGGGGGGTGAATAGGGTTATAGCAAATTTTCTCGAATTAAACAAAAAAACAAACTGCAGAGAAGTAAATATGCTGAGAGGAAAGCACACACAAAATTTACACAGCTTCGGCAACCCTACGTACTGCTGCATTTCCAGATTTCTATTAGAATTAAACAGTCTCCCGCTTACTCTAACAGACTCGCAAACCCTGCTACCGCCTATAGAATTTTGCGAACTCGCAAGCTCTGCTTACTGAACTAATCCTAACTAGACAATCTGACACAACCTAAATCCTAGTTGGTGATTTTCCAAAACTTGATTCGAAAAGTACAGACTTAAAAAATAAAAATAAGTGCAAAAATAAATAAAAACTTGAGTACAAATTTTTGCTCTTAAACAAAACAACTAAAGCCAAAAGAAAACAAAACACGGCCACTTCCCTCTTGATGCAATTTAGGGTTCTGAAAATGGCGGCTTTGTCTCAACTACGATCCGATTGGATCTTTGAGTTGCCTCCAATTGCTCCTCTTCCCTTCGAATGTCTAATCGCCTCTGATTAAGGCTTGCGCAACCACGTTTAGAGCGAATTCCAATTGCTAAAGGATCGGGTGACTGAATTGGTATGATTTGAGTTGAGATTTTCTGATTTATCTTGATTGTTCTCTTGTTCTCTCTCTATGATGATCTTGGGGTACATATATATATAGGGTAGAAACCCTAATAATTCTCGTCTGATTTGATTTCTTGCTTGGCCTCTAAGTCGTTGAATATTTCCATGATTTTGTTGCGACATTTTGGGTATATACGATTCGAATTTTTCTTGGTACCCATAGCTTTGGATATTTCCTATATGTTTTCACAATTTTTGAAATTTGAACTGCTGATTTTGTTCTGGAATTTTTTTCGGTCCATATTCGAATTATTTCTGTCCATATATGCATTCGAATTCTTTAATCAAATATGGAAAAAATCTTTTCCATATATTTGCATTGCCAAGATTTGTTTGCCATATTTGATTTCTTGACCAAGTCATCTGATGAAGTTTGATGTATTTGTGATCATCCTGCTTTGCCTGGATTGTGTATATCTCTCTGTTGCATGGTTTATTCACTTGTTGTATGCTTGGGCTGGCTTGAACTTGATATTGTAGTCTGCCTTGTTTAGTTCTTGGTGCATTGTGCTCTGTTGTTGTATTTGCATTGAGTCACTGATTTTGGTCGAGACTTGTTTCAGTTTGCATGTGGTCTTGATTCTCGGCCTATTGTGCATTCGACATTACCCTTGGCCATGAGTTCATCTGAAGTTGTCCTAGTTGGTCTGCATTGCACTGAGTTGCATTGATTCAGTGTGTATATAACTGCATTTGTATTGCTAACCACGTCTTTTGGCTCGACTTGAGCATTGTCAGGTTGCATATCCAGCTGTGTCTATGTTGTGCATGATTGCTTTTGTTGACTGCGCACACGAGTTGGAGAGGTAGTGCACACGTGTATAAATGTACACGTGTGTATTGCAGCCACTCATGATTACCTGTCCCTGATAAGAATACTGATATGCACAGATATTACACAATCAAAAATGATGACAATAACCCATATATCTGAGACACCAATAAAAACAAATTTATATTTTTGCAAATTTATTTTCAGATTACTGTTGTAGTGGATAATTATACAGGTACACAGGAGACAGGACAAGAACTGGAGCTAGACAATGCAGATAGATGCAGATGTGCAGACAGAGTGAGAAACTAAGTGTTGAGCGTTGTAGTGAGAGAAAAAATATGAATGTGAAATGTATGGACTGGTGTATGTATATAGAGAAAGCTGAAAACTTTATACTGTATAAGTGTTGAAATAAAATATTATATTGAATAAAAATACTGATTAAAAGAAAATACTTACTTTAGACTTTAAATATTAGAAATAATAAATTTTACAAAACTTGCTTTCTTTAAAAACAACTTGAAAACATTTAATTTATATTTAAAATTTTACCTTTAGAGAAAAAAAGTACTTGACTACCCAGAGAAAATTCCAACTTCAATCACTTAAATCAATTTCTCCAAATTGATTTCCAATTTATTTTATTTGAAATAAGTTTCTTTAATTACTCAATTCATTTCAAAATTCATAAGTATGGACTTATTATTAATGTTATTATTCCCGTTTGTTTTTAAACCTTTTTAACTAAAATATACAAATGTTCAGGCTTTTCCCAATTTCTTCTTTATCCCGTTCAATAATTTAAATCTTAAATATTAAATAAATGTTTTGTTCTATTAAATTATATCACTGAAGTTTCAAATTTCATTAACTTTCTATTTATTCAAAAATTCATTACCATATGCAGAATTTTATTAATTAGCATTTTGAAACCACTAATATTCTTATCCAATTCACTTTAATTTATATACATTCTTTATAATTATTTCTTAAGAGTTCACTTCTTTCATTTCCTTTCAAAGTCCATTTCTATATATTCAGATAAAACAGAGTACTGAAATATTCAAGCAGACTATAACATTCAATATTCTAATATAATTCATCACAGAATATCAATTAATCACAACAGTGGGTATTAAATAATTTAAATAAATGTTGAGGGATCCAGTTGGATCCCTCCAACCTGTTTTTCCTGCATCCACAGACGTTAGCAAAATATAAAATACCAATTCCACATTATACCACACTATAGCACAGCAATCAACCCAACCATTCAAACAATTATTTAAATTTTATCATTTAAATTTAAATTTAACTGAGTGAGATTAACTCACCTTTGCTTTAATTTGCAATCCATTCCAATATTGCCTTGGTTTCTCGATTTTTTTTTTTACCTTGTATAAACATTTATAATTTTTATCAATATTCGAATCAATTAAAAAATTAAATTCTCATCTACTAATTTAATTAACTAAGAATTTAGGTTAAGCTAATAATTTGATTTTAAACAAATTTCCCTTTTACATATTTTAATGAAATTTAATAGTTTGTACTTAAACTAATTCCTATAATAAACTATTTCCAAAAACTAAGATAAATTTAAATAAGTTTATTAAACACATTAATTACCCTAAACAATATTTTAAAATTCCTATATTTTTTTTCCAAAATCTTTTATACACATGTTTATGTTTATTTATTTATTTCTAAATTTAAAATAGCTATCGATTTCATAGTATACAAAACTAAAATTATTTTCTCCTCTGTTTACAAGCAAATATATATTCATATATGAGTATTATTTAATTTAAATTAAAACAAAACGATACCTCAAACGCGAACAGGAATTCACTATCACCAAGCTTCTGCTCGAAATTCAGAACGTGCTTGGCCGAGCTCATCCCACAGTGAAACCCTAGCCTCTCGCGCCATCATCTCCACGTTGCCGTTGATGAAGCAGAACACAGGATGCCCAGATCCAACCTCCGATCGTCATGCGACGAGCTCAGTCCATCTACGATCTGCCACTGTGACTTCATCACGACCCCTCCTCGATGCTGCCCCGTCACGAAGTCGAGAACGCCCCTTCGTCAACTCGCGAAATCGATCCAATCTTCCCAGACATTTTCCGCGACCTACGAGCTCGAATAGAAGGCCGATTTCATTTCTGGTATTTGATTTTGAAGAGGAAGAGATGTTGCCTCTTATACCTTTTATTAAAGGCGAATTGATTTCGATTTTCGTAAAGGGAAAAACGAGGTTCGTCATCGAAGGAAATAGGGTTTTCAATCCTGAACGAATTTGAAGCGAAAAAGAGTTTCGGTTTGATTTGTTTTTTTTCAGAATGAAGAAAATATCTTCTTTTTATTTTATTGACTAAACGTAGAAGCTTCTTAAAGATGGTAATGCGATTTTCTTCTCTCACTTTTTTTTATTACTATTTTCTATACGTGATGCTAGCTACGGAGTTCAATGCAAACTTCAACGCGTTTATATATATCGTACGGTCACACAACAACTCCAATCAATACGAAATTTGAAATCCGATAATAATTCAATATTACAGATCCAATGGAACTGGTTTCGTCAAATTCCAAGACTGTGCCTCGGAAGGCTATTTTAAAATTCAATTTAAACGGTATAAATTTCATAACTTAATAAACCATTTTAAAATTTGATTTCAACACTTCTATTCTCTTAAGTATTATCAATATAAATCTTATAAGCCTTCAAATTATTTTCGACAGGCTTAAAACTCCAGATTCAACCTTTAACTCAACCTCAAATTATTTAATTCAATAATTAATTATCAAATAATTAGTGATATCTGTAATTCAAGTTAAAATCACTATATTGAATATTTAAAATCAATTAAATATTCCGATCTTAAATGCTCGAAAATTCCGGGTCGTCACATTCTTCCCCCCTTAAAAGAATTTCGTCCCCGAAATTACTAGTTATGAAGAATGGTCCAATACTCGTTTACTATTTTTCCAAAACCAAACAATTTCTAACAATTCAACATTTGACCAACGACCCATTATTATTCTTATTATCTTTTCAATTTTTCCATAGTTCCCAAACAAATTATTTATACAATCATTCAAACTATAATTCAAAACCAAAATTTTGAATTATCAAAATTTTCTCAAAAAATTTTCTAACTCCTTAAATTTTAGAAAATTTTTGCCAGCGTCTCATTTGTGCGGCTAGCTCGGTACAACTACAAAAGGCCTCTACGGGCTCCCAAAATCCAAAAGAAAACAAAAGGCCAAGTGGATCGATCCAAAAACCCAATCAAATTTCACTGAAATTTAAACACATACCATTTTGGTTGGGCAATTCAATTTTTATCATCTGAAACCAAAACCAATTTTACTTTCTCTTTATAATACCTGCATATCCTGCTTAGCACTAATATCCAATCACAATATTCCAAAAATATTTTATCGACTTCCTTACAAAGTGTCCATATTTACTCATTCAAATATTAACTTAGAATATATTTGAAATATCAATTTCCATTTGAGAATGCATCCTTCCTTACTTAAGTTAGTATAAGCATTTTATGTGTTTCTTATATTTATTTTCATCTTACCACTTAAGTTTATATCTATTTCTATTCAAATTGATTCTTTCATTTCCATATGAATTCAATTTATCTTTAACTCTGAATATTTAAATTTTATTTTTCATTAAAAACTAATCCATATCATTACATTAAATTAGTTTCATTTACAAATTTATTTCAAATTCCAATTTGAAAACATTTGTCGTTAACAAAAATTTTCAAAAATTTCAAAAATTTTCTAACTCCCAAAATTTCTAAAAAATTTTGGCAGAGTCTCCTTCTCCCATTTACTTTAATTCACCATCAAATTTTATTAATTCACCATTCAACTTCTATTTAACCAATTCAAATTTTATCCACATATTTAAGTTACTAATTTATTCCAAATTAGTTTGCTCCAAATTTATAGATCAATGCTCGATTTATTTTTATTTAGCTTCAAAAATCTCTTCAATTCTATTTTGTAATTCAGGTTTGGATTTTTATTCACTTCCCAAAATATCAAACAATTTTCTTTGACTTATATCTCCCTTTCAAATTTTATAAGCCACACATTCATTTGTTTTTCCCCACATACATCCATTTACCCTTAATCACATTCACTTTTCAGTTTTTACTCAAGATCTCATCTTTATTAAGCCAAGCATACCTGTATTTCAAACATTTAAATTCTTTTGATAAGCGAAGTTTATTTATTCAATTTACTCTTTATCCATCTTATTTCTATTCGAATAAGGATTTTTATTCCATTCAACTTAAATTATTCAAGCTTTTATTAAATAAACTTTCACTTTCCTCGAAGCTATACTTCTATAAAGTTTTAATCTTTAGTTGATTTACTTATTTCAATTTCATACTTAAATTCATTTCCATTATTATTTGATTCTTATCTAAATTAAATTTCATTTAATTAATTTAGCCATTCACATTACTCCATTCTCAATTTGTTAAAATAATATCCAAGGCCAATTTAATTCATCCATACTTGAATTGGATTTTATTTGCACTTCAAATTACCTTTATTTTAAGCCAATTCCATAACAATTTAATTCATGTTTGATTCACTACAATTTCAATTGAATTTTTATTTAAAAACTCGGCTTCATTTCGAAATTCCACCATTAATTCAAATTTCAACTTAATTCAATACAACTGAATTTTTATTTTCAGTTTCATTCTACTTACTTCCATTTTCTGAGCTTAAATTAATTCCAATCCCATTTAAAGTTCTATTAAACTTCTCAATCCAATTCATTCACATTTTATTAATTTTATTTACTTCGCTAATTCATTCATATTTATTTATATTTTTTTCATTTCCTCATTTCAATTACATACAAACTTTGCTATTTTATTTCTTCCATCATAATTAAATTTCAAAATTTAATTTTAATCAAAGTTAAATTTCCATTTTTAACTTCTCACTTTCGATTTTTAATTTCCAACATTCAAAGCTTATATTTCCTTCCTGACTTAAAAATCATCTCAATTTATAAGCTTATCACCTTTCTCTTCAGGATTTTTAAACATCCGACTTTTAGTTTCAAATTATTTTGAAATCTCCAACATCTCAAATCACATTTCTCAACATTTAAACCAATCCTGGTTTTATCCCCAACAAATTTCCTTTGAAATTTCAAAAACAAACTAGTTCTTCTGAACAAATCAATTTGGCAGCAATCCATCACTTAGAAACTCGAGAATGAACATTGATAATGTTGCAGTCATCATCGAAGTTATTTTCCAGCGACTGAAGTGAATTCAATGCTATATCCCTTCCCAAAATTTATTTGGAACAATTTCCTTTCAGAAATACCCTAAAATAACAACGCTATTATTTATCTACAAAATACTTCCAAATCTCCGGAATTTTAAATTTCCAAATCCTACTTAAATAAATTTTAACAATAATTCATTTGTATAAATTTCCATCTGATCATATTTCAATTTATACATCACGTTGTTAATTTATATTTATAGATTCCTTTCTCTCTTTCTTTTAACATGCAATTATTTTTCCTTAATCTTTAGTTATATTTTCAATTTCTAGTTAAATTTTTAAACAACGAGGATAATAATTTAATATTATCATTTCAAACATCCAAGCAACCATATATTAGCTAAAATAGTTTACAAAAACTTTTCTTTATATCAAAATATATTTTTGGGTAAAATTATTTCGTTCACCCACATTTAAAACAATACCGTGTCAATTGTTATATTCAAGTGTTTAGAAACCCCTTCGATACTTGTCCAGACTATGCCGACAAAGGTTCATATGCCATTCAATAAACCAATCAACACAATATTAAAATAATTTATATTCACTAACAAATACGCGCTCATATCTATTAATACGCTCAAACTCATTCTAGAGGACTACAGACTCTAATTTAAATGAGTAATTCCCACCAGAGCCAAGGTTATCACCAACCTAAGCTCTGATACCAACTGTAATGACCCGCAAATCCGTACCCCTAAGTTAACACTATTATACGTAGATCAACTCAAGTTGTACAGAAATACGAACCATTTGGGTTAAAGAAAAAGAGGTAGAAGAAGAAAATAGAAATCAACAACAGAATCTAACCATCGCATCGGAATAAAATATAATAGATAATAAATGGCCTTTACTCAAAAATCAAATATCTCTGTTCATATATTACATCATCAGAGTACATCAATCACAGTTCAACATCAATATCATACAACGGATACGCAACAACTCAATACAGCAGAATATACATATATAAACAAGTACGGAAGTACGTATTGTCGTCCTGCTCGTCTCCTGAGCTCCACAGCATCATACCCTATATCCTGTAATACTCGGTCTGACCCGAGCATTACAGTTAAATAACACCCGAGTCAGTCTGGAATACCAGCGCGAGAAAATCACACCCAATTGATTGTTAAAGTTTCAAAAATCCTTTAAAAATAAAAGCATCTCGTAAGACCATGCCACAAATAAACATGTCGTGTTTTTACCTTACGATAGCTAAAACAATTTTTATAGAAATCTTCTGATATTATAATATGGTCTATATACAAATACTTATAAAATAGCCGAAATTGTTACATGATTAAATTCCAGCTACTAGCCACAGAGTGGGCAATACAAACAAAACACATACAAGGCTCGTAGGGAGAATGGATTTCCAACTAATGACTAGGCACTGGGGTACCACCTGTCACAGTACATGGCCTAGATCACAGTACCGAGGAGTACGCCCGCTCCCCAGCATCACAAGACCGGGACTATCCCTTACTAGATAATCCCGAGTGAGATCACCCCATGGTTGGGATCAGTAACCGCCCACTAAGCCGAAATAAAAGGGACATCTAGGCAGGGATGACCTCACCCTGCTTGGGTGCTACCCACCTAGCCTTGCTGCATAACCCTTGATTTTCAGTCATTCCCATTTGATGAGGCTTGAGGCTAAGCGTTACCTTTTTAGAACATATCCCTTAGAATGCCTGTGACGCCCCACCTCTATACCCACGCTAGCCAAGAACACTACGATGTAGTGCTGTCAACTAGCACGGAGAATAAGGCTGTTGAGGAGCGACCATCCATGTAACTTCTTTGTGCGAGCACTGATATGTCAGATAGTATAGTATGCATTTCATTTAAGGAGGAAGTCCGACATTCCGATACAAACTCAAAGCTATCACACGGTGGCTATAAATAATCTTCGGAAACAAAGATAGAAATAAGCATAACGCCAATCAGTCACAGACATCCACGTCACAAAGGCGAAAGAAGATATGAATATTTTTAGTAACACATGAAAGTGTACATCAGAGTAGTGGTCAAAAAGATCCACAATAATACGAAAGAATAGCAACACGTGCTATACAAAAGAATACATCTATGAGTCTATATCTCAAGTGTATACAACAAAAACTGCTAATCTAAATAGTTAGCCAAAAGTCAGAGTAGCAAATCCCGGGAAGAAGTCAAGCAGAAGCACCTATAACATCTCGGTCTGACCCGAGTATTATTTAAGAAAATAATAAACGGATCAGCCTAGCTATAAATATCAGATGACATGATATAAAATAAAAGATATGGCATAAACATCAAATATCCATACTGACATACTACTATAAGTATGCAAATGATGATCAACAGAAGATCAACCAATAAGAGGTAAATCAATATCACAAGAATCTTCTCAAAGATCCAAAGAGGGCATCATAACCTAAACTTGTACTCATAACAAGTCAATGACATAAATTCCAGAAATCAACACAAGAAAACCAGAAATCATAAGAAGGGAAAGAGGCTTATCACATGACGGTCCGAAGACCATGGGGAGCTACCCCATATGGATGAGTCGGAATCACCCAGATGAGGTCTAGGCTAACCAAAAAGCAAAAAGGTATGTGTGAATGGAATCATACAAATGGTGTCTAGCCTGACCTCGCAACAAAAAGGTATGCGTGAGTGGAATCACACAAATGGTGTCTAGGCTAACCAAAAAGCAAAAAGGTATGTGTGAATGGAATCACACAAATGGTGTCTAGCCTAACCAGGAAGCAAACAAAGAGACATCGCACAATTGCTAGCCTAAATCACAAAATGATCGTCATGATCAACGAGAAGTGTCAATTACACTAAGCTAGTAAATATAAAAGTTTAGCTTCATGTCCCATAACCACTTGCTTAACTCAAATATTTACGAACAAACTGTAGATCTTCACTAGAAAATTGTCACAAAAAGGTTCAATCGAACAAGTCCAAGAGTTAACCGATGAAGAAAACGCAAGCATTTCATACCACTTGTTTTACTAAGCCGTTTAATTCAATTTCTCATTCGAGTGAGGTAAAGGTTTGTATATACTAGTAGATTGGAAAATGGTTTAAGAAAAGAGCTTTGTTATTGAAAATAGAGTTGAAATCATTTTCTTGAAAGAGTTTTGATATTTACTGCTAGTATTGAAACCTTCATATTTTAAAGTGACAAATCATACAAGTGATTGTAGAAACAATCAATCATAAAAATTCACATACGAAGACGTGAATAAAATCCAAAGAAACCGATAAAGAATCCATCGAAATAGATATTCAAAAATCCATAAAATCGACCGAGAAGCCGAAGATATTTTGTCTCGAAGAATGGTCAACTCAGCATCTCAACACTCAAACGACCTAAAGAAAATAAGGGGCCGAGCGACCTATAAGAAGCAGCGACTTAAACAGAATCGAGGTCCAACGACCTACGGGTTAGGTCATGCGAGTTAAGGAGGTCAACGACCTAACAGAGGCACGTGACCTAATAAAGGAATGCGACCTAAAGGCACGCGACCTAGCGACCTAAGCAGGAAACGCGACCTATGAAGGACAAGCGACTTAAGTGGGTCAACGACCTACGGAATATAGGTCACGCGACCTAACGGTTTACAAGGTCTTGCGACCTAACTGGAAACGTGGTCTAGCGACCTAGTGGTTTGAAGAAGATGGGTCACGCGACCTAAGGAGATAAGGCCTAGCAACCTACGAGCTAAAGGTTCAACGACCTAACAGGATGTAGGTCCAACGACCTAACAGGTAAGAAGATCACACGACCTAATATGCCATAGGACCTAACGACCTAAGGTCATTCGACCTAGCGACCTAAAGCCATATGACCTAACGACCTAAGGTCATACGACCTAGCGACCTAAAGCCATATGACCTAGCGACCTAAGGTCCATACGACCTAACTCCAAAGACGTTAGAAATGGCCAGAACGACCTACGGCCTAAGGTCCATACGACCTAAGGTCCATACGACCTAAGGTCCATTCGACCTAAAGCCCAACGACCTAGCGACCTAAAAGCAAACGACCTACGACCTAATTCCGAGTGTCGAGCGACCTAACGTTGTAGGCCATTTTAAGGTCGGAAACGAGCTATTTTGAGGCCGAGACTTTTCCACGCGAACGACCTAGCATAGGCAGAACGACCTAAGTGCAGTTTTTTACCAAAAACACTAAAATTTGGGGTTTTTGGCCAATCCAATCCAAACCAAATGCAATTGTACATGCAAACATGATAGGGATTCATTTCCAACAGTCCAAGATAGTTATGGGCTAGATTTTGTGAGATAAAAATCTCACCTTTTCACTAAAATGGATGAAGATGAAGCTTGAAATGCTATGCAAGGATCAACCACAAGCTTGAATCAATGTCTTCACTAGAGTTTTGGAGTTGATGTTGGATTAGCAATGAAGACTTAGCTTTTGGAGTTTTAGTTTCTCTTTCCACTCACCATTAATGCAAAAGCTTGAGTTGGTAGGAATTTATGAAGAGTGAAGAGAAGGAGGGGGTTGGGCTTGAGTTATAATGGCTAAGCTAACCCAAAGTCCAAAGCGGGAAAAGTTAGTGAAATTCCACTAACTCCAAACCTATCAATGTTTATACTTAAAAAGTTGTAAACAGTACTTCGAACTCAACGGAAGTGGTCTCGAGTCCTAATTTAACCGTTTGCAAAACGTAGCTTTACGGACCAAAATTCGATTAAGGATAAAATATTTAAATGAAATATTTAAATATAAAATCGACAAATATGCAGGTTGTTACAATGCCCATCGTCCACCTGACGATGTTTCGCAAGCATTCATCCATACAAGTCCGTCCCGGGTTCGAACGGAACCGAAGGCACTATTCCTACCACATCCATTTTGGAAATATCCTCAGGATTAGGAGCGACTAGCCCTTGCACTTCACTGCTCCATCTTCGGATCCAAACTCGTTTTTCACGAAACGTACAAACCGGATCGAAGTGGTTTTCGAGAGATAAATCTTGATCCCGGTCTCGTCGAAACGATCAACGCATTTGTCCAATGTTGATAGTCGGTTATTTGACTATCAATTAATATTCACAAACAACCATCAACCAATAAATAATTTTCCAAATTATTTATTAATCTCAAAAATATCTTTATAAGATATATTTTCACTTTCAAACCCCTTTGAAAACAGTTTTCAAACTATCTTCCTTTTCTCAGGATAAATTCCGAGTATCTCAATTTCCACTGGAATCACCAAGCACAAACTTTAGATTTTTTTAAAATAATTTAAAAACACTTTATTGTAAAATATAGTTAACATCTAATTTAGAAAATTTTACTTTAATACTTAATTTATAATAATACTTTTGAAATAACCAAAATAAGGTCACCTTATAACTATACATTAGATTTTCTTCTTTAAACAAAATACCAAATCATTCTTTAAATAATTATTACGATAATAGATTAAACAAAATACTTACTTTGGAATTTACTTTTAAACATTTAAGTCAAAACTACCTCAATAATTTACTAAAAATACATACATTATAAACATTTGAAAATAAAGTTACTTAATAAAATATAAAACTAGATTTCTACTTTTATAAACAAAATACTAAGTTACTTCTTAATAATTACTGCTAAAATAGATTAAAAGAAAATACTTACTTTAGACCTTAAATATTAGAAATAATAAATTTTACAAAACTTGCTTTCTTTAAAAACAACTTGAAAACATTTAATTTATATTTAAAAATTTACCTTTAGAAAAAAAAAACATGTACTTGGCTAACCAGAGAAAATTCCAACTTCAATCACTTAAATCAATTTCTCCAAATTGATTTCCAATTTATTTTATTTGAAATAAGTTTCTTTAATTACTCAATTCATTTCAAAATTCATTAGTATGGACTTGTTATTAATGTTATTATTCATGTTTGGTTTTAAACCTTTTTAACTAAAATATACAAATTTTCAAGGTTTTCCCACTTTCTTCTTTATTCCTTTCAATAATTTAAATCTCAAATATTAAATAAATGTTTTGTTCTATTATATAGTATCACTGAAGTTTCAAACTTCATTAACTTTCTGTTTATTCAGAAATTCCTTTCCATATGCAGAATTTTATTAATTAGCATTTTGAAACCACTAATATTCTTATCCAGTTCACTTTAATTTATATACATTCTTTATAATTATTTCTTAAGAGTTCACTTCTTTCATTTCCTTTCAAAGTCCATTTCTATATATTCCGATAAAACAGAGTACCGAAATATTCAAGCAAGCTATAACATTCAATATTCTAATATAATTCATCACAGAATATCAATTAATCACAGTAGTGGGTATTAAATAATTTAAATAAATGTTGAGGGATCCAGTTGGATACCTCCAACCTGTTTTTCCTGCATCCATAGACGTTAGCACAATATAAAATACCAATTCCACATTATACCATACTATAGCACAGCAATCAACCCAACCATTCAAACGGTTATTTAAATTTTATCATTTAAATTTAAATTTTATCATTTAAATTTAAATTTAACTGAGTGAGAATAACTCACCTTTGCTTTAATTTGCAATCCATTCCAATATTGCCTTGGTTTCTCGATTTTTTTTACCTTGTATAAACATTTATAATTTTTATCAATATTCGAATCAATTAAACAATTAAATTCTCATCTACTAATTTAATTAACTAAGAATTTGGGTTAAGCTAATAATTTGATTTTAAACAAATTTCCCTTTTACATATTTTAATGAAATTTAATAGTTTGTACTTAAACTAATTCCTATAATAAACTATTTCCAATAACTAAGATAAATTTAAATAAGTTTATTAAATACATTAATTACCCTAAACAATATTTTAAAATTCCTATAGTTTTTTCCAAAATCTTCTATACACATATTTATGTTTATTTATTTATTTCTAAATTTCAAATAGCTATCGATTTCATACATATACAAATCTAAAATTATTTTCTCCTCTGTTTACAAGCATATATATATATATATATATATATATATATATATATATATATATATATATATATTCATAAATGAGTACTGTTTAATTTAAATTAAAACAAAACGATACATCAAACGCGAACAGGAATTCACTATCACCGAGCTTCTGCTCGAAATTCAGAACGTGCTTGGCCGAGCTCATCCTACAGCGAAACCTTAGCCTCTCGCGCCATCATCTCCATGTCGCCGTTGACGAAGCTGAACACAAGATGCCCAGATCCAACCTCCGATCATCATGCGACGAGCTCAGTCCATCTACGATCTGCCACCGCGACTTCATCACAACCCCTCCTCAATGCTGCCCTGTCACGAAGTCGATAACGCCCCTTCGTCAACTCACGAAATCGATCCAATCTTCCCAGACATTTACCACGACCTACGAGCTTGAATAGAAGGCCGATTTCATTTCGGGTATTTGATTTTGAAGAGGAAGAGAAGTTTCCCCCTTATACCTTTTATTAAAGGCGAATTGATTTCGATTTTCATAAAGGGAAAAACAAGTTTCGCCATCGAAGGAAATAGGGTTTTAAATCCTGAACGAATTTGAAGCGAAAAAGAGTTTCGGTTTGATTTTTTTTCAGAATGAAGAAAATATCTTCTTTTTATTTTATTGACTAAGCGTAGAAGCTTCCTAAAGAAGGTAACGCGATTTTCTTCTCTCGCTTTTTTTATTATTATTATTTTCTATATGT
This sequence comes from Allium cepa, assembly GCA_030765085.1. Lineage (NCBI taxonomy): Eukaryota > Viridiplantae > Streptophyta > Magnoliopsida > Asparagales > Amaryllidaceae > Allium > Allium cepa. The sequence continues at coordinate 381,299,277 of CM060938.1, read as the reverse complement.
GATGCTAGCTACGGAATTCAATGCAAACTTCAACGCGTTTATATATATCGTATGGTCACACAACAACTCCAATCAATACGAAATTTGAAATTCGATAATAATTCAATATTTCGGATCCAATGGAACTGGTTTCGTCGAATTCCGAGACTATGCCTCGGAAGGCTATTTTAAAATTCAATTTAAACAATATAAATTTCAAAACTTAATGAACCATTTTAAAATTTGATTTCAACACTTCTATTCTCTTAAGTATTATCAATATAAATCTTATAAGCCTTCAAATTATTTTCGACAGGCTTAAAACTCCAGATTCAACCTTTAACTCAACCTCAAATTATTTAATTCAATAATTTAATTTTTTTTTTGAAAGGCAATTCAATAATTTAATTATCAAACAATTAGTGATATTTGTAATTGAAGTTAAAATTACTATATTGAATATTTAAAATCAATTAAATATTCTGATCTTAAATGCTCGAAAATTCCGGGTCATCATAGATCCGAGTTGGGATTTTCTACTCGATTTTCGACGGTGAACCTGAATATGGATTGTTGATTGGTTCTGGATATTCAATATCATATTTATGTCTATGCAAGGAGAATGAAGGTTTCTAATCAAGAAACCAGATCAGTATCCGCACTAGGAAGTCGGGTGGACGATACTAGTTCGGAAGTGAAATTATGTGATCGAGCAAGCAATCAAATTGGTATAGCATACGAATGATAAGTGTACATCATACAGTTTTTAATGAAATTGATATTGAAAAGAGTAATCAAATTGGAATATTTGATTTTGAATAAACAAAGTTATATATCTTTGTTATATAAGATAAGTCCCCCATTGTTGAATCTATTGCCAGAAGGAAAGGATTTTGAAAATGTTTGAATTATAAAGGGATTTTATAAAAGTTTGAATGATCCAAAGTTTTTAAAAATTATATATATATATATAAAGGATCTTATGAGGATTTTGGAAAAAGGTTTTGGAAACCTTTGGATTTGGAAAGGCTTTTGATTTTTAGATAAAATCAATATTGAAATTTGAAAAGCCTAGTTTGAGAATTATCGATTTTGGGATAATCGATTTTGTGTAAAGGAGCTTTGTATGAGATCATATTAGGTGTATGATTTGAAAGATACTATATGTGTATAGTATAAAGTGTTTTGATGATGGCTCTAGGGAAACAAGCGCTCCCTTGAAATGAACTTCTTAGGAGTGCCACCGGGTGGTGCTACCTTGAGCCCCAAAGGGGGCTCTAAAGTTGATCATGTGAGTAGTCCGGACAAAACTAGTCCCTGAGGATTATGAGTAGAGTATACCATAGCGAAAGTCGTGTGTGCCGCTGAGAGGCAACGGTCTACGTTTTATTTTATATCAACAGACTACGACCTATGGTAACATAGCGAAAGTCGTGTGTGCCGCTGAGAGCCAACAGTCTGCGTTTGATTTTACATCGATAGACTGCGACCTATGTAGGAGTGGAGAAGTTTCATTTTGACAGCGAAAGTCATATCTGCCGCTGAGAGCCAATAGTTACATGGACTTTTGCTGCGATGGCAACGTAACACTGGAATGTAACTGTGATCTGTTGTGGGTTCCATGGCGTAATCGAGGGGTGCGGAGTGCCTATAGTTACATGGACTTTTGCTGCGATGGCAATGTAACCCAGGATGTAACTGCGACCATGGATGGGAGTGATGATCTCCAGAGTATTCTCACAAAGAAATTTCCTCTATTTTCAAAAACTATTTTTTATATTTCAATAAAATTATTTTCCCAAGTATTTTCACTGGATGTTGAAAATGGGTTTGCTAAGTACTTATAGATTTTCAGTCCTACGCTTGATCAACGTATGACTGAATTTCTGTGAGAACAAGGATGGACTGGTTGAGACATTGAGTTATAAGAAGTATTTTTTATAAAGAGCTATTTTATTAGTATGATGTGAATTTAAAAGCATTTCTAAAAAAATATTTAAATAAAGGTGTTGGAATTTTGAAAGATGAAAGAAAATCCAAACTGGAATTTAAAAAAAATATTGGATTCAGGAAAATTTAATGAAGTAATTTTTGTAATTAAAATCGAATATTGATTTTAAAATTGGAAGTAAGCTAATTCGCTAAATAATTAATTGATAGAGTATGTTAATAAAATTTAACTCGGTTGAATAAATGGATTGTAAATTAATATTGGAGTTTGAAAATGAACTTAAGTTAAATAGAATAGAGTTGGATCGAAATAGTGATGGTTTAAATTACAAATAAAATTCAAGTGTGATATGAATAATATTTAATGAAATTTGCATGTAAATTAGATATAAGAGAAGTGTTTTCGAATGAAATGAAAGTGAATTATAATAAACATGGTTTTAATTGCAAACAAAACCAAGGTGAATAGGAATATATTGAGGATGGCTTTGTATTAATAAAATAAATTCGAAAATGAATTAAGTAGATGAATTAAAAATTTAAATATGGGGTAAATAAATGGGTTAATCGAATTAAATAATAAATGGATGAAGTCTGATTTAATAAAGACTAAATCCTAATTTTAATTAGAAATTGGGTTATCAGAATGGAAGGCCATTAAATAAAGATTTAGGTTAAATTTATTTGGAAAATAGATATTAATATTAGCATAAAATGTTGCCAAGCTCAATGAAATATTTTAAAATGATACCAAGGCGGTGATGAAATGGAATGCAATGAGTGGTTGGTGAATAAATTAGAAATGAAATGGAATTAAATATAGAATGAGTTGAAATTAATTTAAAGTAGGTATAGACTAAAAATAAATACTCTATTAAGCGAATATTGTCGAATTTGTATAGAATGAATTGTCGTTTGACGTAAATAGAAGTAATTAAAATATAATAGGTTGAGAAAAGTTAAATAAATTGATTTTGAAATCAATTGTATTGAATATGGACTTGTTTGGATTAAAAATAAATTAATTGTAAGAAATTGAGTTGTAAGCCATTAAAATCGAAGGAAATGGTATATAAATTGGTTGAAAGCAATTGAATTAGGTTTGGAAACATATTAGTTGCTCGTGGAAGTTATTTTGAATGCGTTTATTTTAGAATTGAAATATTATAGTTGTTTTAGTAAGAAAAATGTTATAAACTCATATATATAGTGCTTATATGTTTAAATATGTTTATATATATAGCTGCTTTCTTAAAATGCTAAATAAAGGTATGCCTACACAATAAAAATAGAAAATATTTACTGTTTTTGCTTTTTCCGACGGTGTGGGTCTATGTATATATATTTATGTCTCTTGCCAAATTGCAAAAGCTGCTCCATACAAAGAAGAATCTGCCAAAAAATTTTGAAAATTTTGGGAGTTAGAAAATTGTTGAAAATTTTGAGAAAATTGTGATAGTTTAAATTTGAATTTTAAATTTAAATTTGAATTTTGAATTTAAATTTGAATAAGTGGAGTAAAGAATGTTGTTGGAAACTGTAGAGGTTTTTGAAAGTTGGTTAAGGTGATAGTGGGTCTTTAATAAAAGATAGTTAGTAGGATATTGAATTGTTGGTTTTGGGGGAAAAGTAAACGGGTATTGGACCATTCTTTCGAACTAGTAATTTCGGGGACGAAATTCTTTTAAGGGGGGAATGTGACGACCCGGAATTTTTAACAATTTAAATTTGTATAATTAATTGATTTAAAATATTTAAAAGTTAATTTTTAACTTAAATTCAAATATTATTATTAATAACAATTAAGTTATTAGATTTAATAAACTGAAATTGGGTAAGATGTTAAATCTTCAGTTTTAAGCTTGTTGAAAATAATTTGAAGGCCTGTAAAATTTATATTGATAGTTCTGAAGATAATAAAAGCTTTTAAATTAAAATTGGAAGTGGTGCGTTCGGTTTTAAAAATTTATCGTTTGAATCGATATTTAAAAATAGCCTTTTGAGGCACAGTCTTGGAATTTGACGAAATCAGTTCCATTGGATCCATAATATTTAGTTATTATTGGATTTCAATTTTCGTAGCAATCGGAGTTGCCGTTTGACCCTGGCAGCTCAAAACGCTTAGAAACTATTTTAATCGATCTAATTTAAAATTGAACGTTTACTTCTGTAACTCACGCATACGATCAAATTAGCCTCTGAAACATGTTCCATTGTGTTCGGAATGCGGGTAAAACCTTATAAACGCCTGTCGGCATGTCTGATTTGGGTTTCGGGATTTCGCGTTACGCAACACGAGATATTTTCAATATTTAATTTTATAATAAACACGCGTACTCAAGAAGCTTCCCTACATCTATATTATCCCCGTCCCCTCTCCAACCTTCAACAGAAAATAGATCTCATCTAAAAAAAGAAAAAAAAAAGAACGAATGAAATTCGTTCGAAAATCAAGAATCAAATCGCCTCACCCCTACTCGCCATCGAATGGAAGCTGAGATCGTCATGTGGCCATCGATTCAGCGATGATCATGGTGGGAGACGAGGCCACTCGACTAGAGCTTGCATAGAAGGGGAGGGGGGAGTCGCGCAAGGCGTGAGCAATTAGGGGATGTCGCTGTAACGACCCGCCGCTCTGACCGCCTCTAGTCGGTAATTAAATCAACTAGAAACGTTCAAAATGACGGATTGTTAGTCAGTTTATAGAGTTTAAACAGAATCAGCCACAGAATCACAGAATAATCATAATATTATTCATAAATGAATTTTTCTTACATACATATATATCAGAGTTTATACAATGCATTAAATTTTTATACAGCGGAACAATTTATTTTCATTAAGTACAAGAAAATTTTTCTTGAAAAACTTTAGTGGAGTGCTTTTCCCTCTCTCTCTAACTTCGCGGCCTGAAAATCTTCAAGCTGTAAAATACTCGGTCAGACCCGAGCGTTAATTGCAAAACACAAAACACTCGAGTCAGGATTAATCTTAATTCAAGTAATTAAATTTGCAATGAACTGAATAAAATGGTGACAGAGATGACGAAACAAATGTATCAATTTAAATCTATTATGGATTTTCATTATTAACAACTTAAAATTTTAAAATCTGTCAATCCCGTGTGGCTGCAGTACACACGTATATTAATACACATGTGCACTGCCTTGCCAACACGTGTGCAAGCGCAAATCGGACAAATCACTGCAAAGAAAATGCTCAAGGCAAAACTAGTGCCAACTTGAACAAAACAGTAAGAAAACAAACATGCAGCAGCAAGCATGCAATCCAGATCGTGTACAGGGCAGTGAACCCTGTAAAATTACAGTGAAACAAATGCAGGGAGCAGCAGACACAACAATCATGAGAGACTACCAACAACAACTTCACAAAAATACAAGACTGAGACAATTTCGTGTTTTTCTAATATAATGATTGTGCATCTAATCTGGATCCAAATCTAGCTGTGTTAATATAAAACAAAATACCAAGTTTCATGCCAAATCTATTGAATATACCAGAGGAGTATGAATGCTGGTACTTAAAATTTAACCAAGATTATTGCTTATATGAAACTCATGTTAAGTCTTTTATATCATCTACTGTCATGATACTTAATGATTTGTCTTCTTCTAGTATTGCCATTCATATTTTTCCTGAAAAACAAATACTTGAACCAATACACCCTTTTAAATTAAATACCACGGCAAAGTAAATGCTATAGCCTACACTTGACATGCACTCAGGCAAGTGAACAACAGTGTATAGTGTCAAGATGACTACTCCATGAAAAACAACCTGAATGTATTCAAAGTGCACCAGTGATGCAAAGAAAATGGTAACAGTAAGACATTAAACCACAAGCCAAGTCAAGATGGGGCTACAGAATGCATTCAAGACTAAAACCAGGCAACATGCTGATGCAGGACATAGAAATTAAATGCAATTCATTCAAACAATTCAATTTAAACCTATATTTAAAAACTGAAGTTTAAATCTCCACCTTCAATTTAAATTTTACTCTTACATATGAAACAGAAACAGTTTCTGTTTTATTAAGAAAAATCAAACTTTGAGATTCCCTGAATTTAAACCATTTCAAAAGACAACAGAATTCAAACTTATTTGAATTCAACTTAAATTCAGTTTCAAAATTCCAAGTTTACATTTCCATTTATCACTTCAACACTATTTTAAAATAAACTGGAAACAATTCTGTTTCCTATATGCAGACCTGAAACAAAGTTTACTCGAGCAAGCTTAAAATTTACTTCGGGAAAATATCCTCACCGCTTCGAGTTACAGAGAACAGAGAACAATCAAAAGACACAGTTGCAAACAGTCGAAGGCAAGACATATGCAACATGGTGCAGAAACAAAACTAAGGATGATACAAAACAGTGTACATGGAACAATGCAGCTCAGACCAATTGCTCACCAAGATGACCAAGCAATGATCAGAGACCAGAAACAGACAGTGGCATATGTATATTGATGCAACTTCAAGCCAAAAGCAAGCGATATATGCAATGTACCCAGAACTAGTTAAGTGACACAAATGAGGACAACTCAAGTTCAGTGCCACCAAAGCAAAGAGACAACAGCAATGCATGTATCATGAATTTCATTAACCATGGAAACTGCAACTTCTCAATTTTAAAACCCTGTATCATAAACAAGAGATACCCCACCATTTACTTCAAGTTTTAAACCTGATGCTCCGAGTCAAAAACATAATCACCCGAGAACCACTTGGGGTTAAAACATAATCAGAGTCAGGTAAAAATATACCTGATTTAAAAACAAAAATTCACAAAGCATCTGTTCTTATCAATTTAAAACATAAATTCACAAAATGTGCATAGTATCTGTTCTTATCAATTTATAAATAAATTTCAAGTAACAGCTGTTCTTAACAGTTTAAAAACAAAATTTACAGCATCTGTTTTTTTATAAAAAAAACAAATTACACAGAGTATCTGTCCTCAACAGTTTAATATCGAATTATCAGAGCAAACGATAGTAAATAACCCCAACAACCATACATGCAAATTAACCGAGCAAATGGAAGCCAAATAACACCAATTCATAGCATGCAACCAAGCATTCAATTCCACAAATTTAAGAACTTGTATTAAAATCAATCGTGAATAAAAAAACTCACCTTTGCAAACGAATGAAGAGCACGCAAGCACGCGATCGATATTGAAGCCGCGAGCGAATTTTTTTTTTTTTGAAGCCGAAGCCCTAGATTTTGAATCGAAGACGAAGAACGATTACACGGCCGCCATTTTTATTTCTTCGGTTTGATTAGGTAGGGTTTTCGAATGAATTGGTAAAGGGAGCTTCGTGTTTTTAAGCAGAAGGGGTCGTGATTTTAGGTATGGAGGAAGGTACGAGTTAAGGCAATTGTTACGGCATGGAACACGGCATATTTACAGCTGAACGAAGTAAGGTAGTATATACTTCTTATTTTATATTTATTTTTTTTATTTTTTTTATTTTTATATTATATTTTCTTTCTTATTTTAAATCCAATTATTTTGTTTAAAATTATGTTGTTAAATTTTCTCAAATGTAATTACATTATATTTTTCAAAGTTTTATAAATATGTTGTTTGAATTTTTACTATGTATATTTATTTATTGATTTTACATTGATTTAAAATCTTATTCTATTTTATTTAAATAAATGAAAAATGTTATTGAAACTAACCACAAATTTATTAATTTTCTTCTAAGCCGTTAGTTCGAATTTCAATTACAAATTCAATATTCAATTTCAACTTCAAAGTTAAATTCAAATTTCTATTCGACTTTAAATAGATTAAATTCAAAAATTAAATCGCCAACTTCATAGTTTTATTGGAATTCAATTTAAAATTATTTCAAATATTTAAAATTAATTAAATATCTTCATTTTTAAATTGTTCAAAATTCAGGATCGTTACAACGCGATTTCTGGGTTAGCATGTCAGTAGCATTCGTGTGCACGCGAGGGAACTTGGAGGAAGGATGCAGGCGGCGCAGTGAGTTGAGAAGGAGACGAGCTAGGGTTTTTCTGAGCTGGCAGAGGCGTCGATTCGAGGGTAGGCGAGAAAGGCGACAACCTGGTCTCGAGCGAGCATGAGGCGAGGGCGAAGTCGCAGCTTGATTTTGGTGAGCAACTCCTTGTTTTCCCTTTGTTCTGTTGTAATAATCCGCTTTTCCGTACCCCTTGAATATACACTAATCTCCATTGATTATCTCAAGTTGAACGGAAATACGAACCATTAGGGTTTTAAAGAAAAAGAAAAGAAGAAGAAAGAGGTAGAAGAAGAGAGAAAGAATAGAAAATAGAGAGAAATGAAAATAGAAAGAACAGAAAGAAAACAACAGAACAATAACAGAATCTCACAATTCGCAGCGGAACAACATATAATAGATAAATGAATAATCTTTAAACAAAGAACTATATCAGTTATTACATTACATCACATTTCATTACATCATATCATCAGAGTGTACAACAACAACAACATCAAACAGTGCAGCGGAAAAGGAAATACTATATACTAGTAATACGCCATGCCATCCATCTTGCCTCCAGCAACTCCAGAATATCCTGATAAACCTTAACTCTTGACTGCCCGTGTGGAAAGTGGTGGGCACCCAGAGTTTAGGAAGGAAAACAATAAACTCCGAGTCAGTCATGTGACTGGTGTGAGAACTCAAAACAGTTTATTTATCTTTAAAATCAAAATAGAGGAATATTTTTAAAGTCAATTCGCAATGCTTTTAAAAATGAGACTACCATAAGGCCTCCCACACACACACAATGCAAACGCAGAATCGGAGGAGATTTCTCCTTATGGTAGTCAAAGATGCTTGATACGCATTAAAAAGAACATTTGATATTATTACTAGTGCATAGTGTAGAGAAAATTCATTTCGAAAATAAAGATATAAATCTTAGCCGACATAGACATTTCGAACTATGCCTACTATAGCTACCATCCAAACAGTGGGGCGCCACCATAAGTAGATGGCAGGTAATACAACTAATACCGTACAAGGCTCGTATTTGAAGAATGGATTTTTCAACAAATGGTCAGGCCAAGGAACTTCCCATTGCCACATGAAAACGCCTCTGGAAGGACGCCCCGAGAACCCAACTGGATCTCTGCCAAACAAGGCCGGGAACCCCTTTTCCCAAGGGATATTATAAACCCTCAGATATGCCACCCCCGGTCCTTTGGGACCTTTAAACGAGAGCTCTCTAACCAACATCACACCATAATAATAAGTGTTTCAACATGAGTAAGTATTTGGGCTCCATACCATGATACTACCCTTTTCCAGAAGGAATGGTCATACCCTAGGGACGCTATCCCTGAAAACCTTGCCGCACATTTCCTGTTTCGACCATTACCGTTTTGTGAGGCTCGACGAAGTCTCGTCCACAAAAACACACTTTATACAAAAGCCGTGCTTTGGGTCAACAAATGATCATAGAAATGATCACAAAGATAAACGATCAAACAAATGATCCTATCACAAATGATCAACACAATGATCATTTCACAGCAACACTCAGCATGTCACATTACCAAATTGGGAATATATCGCTGATAACCTTCAACTACATAACCTCTGAGCTCGTACGTCTCAGAGAAGGGTGTTAAGCTAAGAGAATAAATTCTCCGCCACCAACAAAAATATATTTGAAAGAAATCGGCTTTATATCTCAATTTGTAATGTCAGACATACAATCCATACAAGTCTATTCCGGGATCGAACAGAACCGAAGGCACTTACAAAGAAGTCCTTGCAATCCGGATATTTACTAATCACGTCCGGACTTCCCATCACATAGGGAGTCTCTATACCGTAGCTACTCGGTACAAAGACAATCGACAAGAAACCCTTTCGCTTTTGAAAATATCTGGTCTTCAACACCGGTCTTCAAATGCAATTCATAACGACGTATCACATATTCGAAATGGGTTATACGACCCCATGGTCCTTTCCCGGTTAACCCGAATAGTGAGCGCTTATTCAAAAATAAGTGTGGCATTCAAATTCAAGCAATTCACAACAAATACCTATTCAAAGGTAAATATTGATAGTCGGTTATTGAACTATCAATGGATATGCACAACATCACCAGATTCCATATAATTTTCCAAATTATTTATTTTCCAAAAAAAATTATCTTTACAAGATATATATTTTCCATTCTTCAAAAATAAATCAATATTTATTTTTAAACCCATTTTCCAAATTTCATTTATAAATTCCATATTGAATTTATATTTCCAAAAATATCTGTGAACATACGATTTTCAATTATTCATTTTCAATTTATCTTCAAAAAGATAAATTCAAAATATTCACTTAATATTGGAAAACATTTCCATACTTATTAAATAAGTAATTCACAAATCTTTTTATTTTCTACACTTGGAAAATATTCAATATACTTAAATCGAGATTAAGTATATATTTCATTCTTTGAGGAAATCATTCTCTTAAACATATTTATTTGGGCCAAAACGAATGTTGCGTAAAACATTGTTACGACAACCCAAAATCACTAGTATAGGATTCGAAATTAAAATAGATATATAAATCCCAATACTAAACAAAACATTTCCTTTCGTAAATCATTTACTATAAAAACAGTGTTATAGTCCACCATTTCCTTCTATTTCTCGAAAACGTCTATTTCAACAATAAATGTTGAAATCTATGGTTTCGAATCTTAATGCATTTAAAACAATCGTTAGATCATTTTAATTCTATTTAAAACATCACATTCAAAACAATTTCTTTAACATATTATTCACTATTCAAAAACGTGAATATACTTCGTTAACCAATTTCATCCTTTCTATACACTTTATTTTAAAGGATTATTCACTGTCTAAACGTGAATATAACTTCATAAATAAGTTATAAAAATTAACTAATCAAAATAAGTCGTTTGCGAATTTATAAAACAACGTTTATAAATTCCATTTCTATTTATTTTATAACAACGTCCTTTTATAAATTCCTTTATTAACCCATTCGATTTATAACTCAATTATAAACTAAAGGTTCATATTATAAGTCAAATATTTATAATTTATTTGTTTACAAAATCGTTCCTTCAAACTTCACAATTATAAATCATATAACTTATAAGATTCATTTATTTATCCAAAACCATTATTTTAATAACTTTACAAATTTTATAAACCTACTGCTTATAAAATTCCATTTATAACTTCACCGTTTATAATTCCATAAATTTCATTCATTTCCGAATTTCATTCATAATTCATTCTAACACTTATAAAAGCTCGTTTTATAATTCAAAATATTCTAATTTATAAATATCTATTTCATAAATCTTTTATATAAATCAATTTATATTATTCTTTAAAACGTCTTTAAACTCCTTTATAATTTCACCATTTTGATTTCTAAAATAATCAAATTTTACAAATCCTATTTTTAAACTTTTAATAATAAATTCAGAAATCCCAATTTAAACTATTTTATAAAATCATTAATCCCATATTTTCAAAAATCAGCTTTTAACTATGTTTCTCAAAAATCATAATTTTTATAACATTAAAAGTTATATCATTATTTATTTAAAATGAATCAATTCCAAAAATATTTTATAACGTATACTTTCAAAAATCACTTTAAAAATCATTTTAAAATTCCAAAACTTGGTCCAATGATGCTACACACCAAATAGTCAATCACGACTACAACGACATCATATATCGATATGATAATCAACGAATATCAAAATATCCATAATAAAATAAATACTGTTGAGGAATCCAGTTGGATCCCCCCAACCTGTTTCCTGCATCCAAAAACATTAGCACAATACCAATTCCGCTCCAGTACGGAATTATCACGGTATATGGGATTTAAAATATTATCCGCTTAATAGACGGCGCAATAGGGTCTCATCCGCTAAACAAAATGCGGGAAATCAACAACTGCAATATATACATATGCCAATATATATATATATTGCTATTATATATAATACCAATTTCACTGTTTATGAAATATTCGCAGTATATGTTTTTACTAAATAACATCCGCTTACTAACAGCGCATAATGTCTATTTTAACAATCAATAGATAACAATCATCATTCAAACATGCATTCAAATATTTTAAATCTAACTATTTAAAACAAAAATCGAAACTATTCGATTGAGTGAGAAGTTCTCACCTTGATTTCAATTTCGTTTTAGCGATTTATTTCGAATAAAATTAAACGGACGTTTAATTTTACCCGAAATTCTCACTAACTCCAAACAAATCCAATCCAATTCCATAACGTAGTGCTCGTCGATACGATTCCAACGCAACTGGTTTCGCGCGTTTTTGACCTCGTATGAAAAAGTTATGAATTTTACAAGTTTATACTATTTTAAACTATATAAATTTAAAACTTTCTTTTTATTTTTCAACCTAACTCATCACAGCCCTTGGATCCATCCGACTCCAAATCACAGTCGTGCGCACCTTCTTCCTCATCTCACGCGTCTTCTACAGATACATAGCCGAACCCAATTTACAAACTAGGGTTGATTTATGCTTCCACAACACTCGATTATACTTCGATCAGCCACTTCCATTCAAACGAGCATCTCGAAATCCACCTCCACCATGAACCATGATGAACTCGGCCACCTGTAGCCCATTGAATTGCGTGTGCAACCCAAGACCAACAGCCCCCCTAGCTTCCCCTTTGACGCTCCAAACACGATCATCACCGTATGGATTGAAAGCTCTCGTCGAGCTCTTCGACTTTCGTGTTGAACACTTTCTCTAAATGTTTATGGATTGGAAGTAATTAAGGAGAAAAGAATATTAATTTCTGGCCATTGATAGTTTTCAGGGGGTGGCGGCTGCAGACTTTAGCCCTAGGGTTTTGTAATTTTTGCAAAAATGAAGAGAAGGGGGGCTTTTATAGAAAATTCGCGCGACACTATTCATCCCGGATTTTTCGAACTCCATATGAAGCGTGCCGGTTGGCGTTTCTAAGGTTTACCCCGCGTTCCGGACACAATGGAACATGTTTCGGGAGCTAATTCGGTCATCTGTGCGAGTTATGGCAATAAACGTTCAATTTAAATTAAACCGATTTAAACGATTTTCTAGGCGTTTTAGCTTGCACCGGACAAACGATAAATCCGATTGACACGAAATTTGAAACCTTACAATAATATCACATTACAGATCCGATGAAACTAGTTTTGTCGAAATCCGAGACATTTTGAAAAATGGCTATTTTAACTCGCCAAATTAATATTAAAACAATTTCGATGCGTTTCGAGCTGCCACGATCAAACGATAACTCCGATTGCTACGAAAATTGAAATCCGACAATAACTAACTATTACGGATCCAATGAAACTAGTTTCGTTCAATTCTGAGACTGTTCGAAAATTGGCTAATTTCACTAGTCGATTAAATATTAAAATATTCAATTTTCACCAATAAACTTTTAATTCGATTTTAAAAGTTCTAAAATATCATTCTAACTTCAATATGATAAAATAAAATTTTACAAATCATTTTCAATCATATTTAACTCAATTTTCAATTATTTCCATAATTTAACATATTAAATTATCGATTTAATTATCCAATTAAATCCAATTATTCGAAATAAAATTTATTCAACTTATAAATTTCACTTATTAATATTTAAAATTAATTAAATATTCAAATTTTAATTAATAAAAATTCTGGGTCGTTACATACTTTCCCCCTTAAAAGAATTTCGTCCTCGAAATTACTAAGTAAGAAAAGTTACAGAATCTATTAATTTTCCAAAATTCATAGTTAAACTTCTTACAAATCTTTACTAAGTTTTCAAATCATACTTAGTTATCTTTTCAAAAACAACTATCTTGTTTGACTTTCAATTCCAAATCAAAATTATAGTTTTCAAAAAATTTCAATTTTCTCAAATTTTTTCTAACGCCTTAAATTTTCGAAAAAATTCGCCATAGTCTCCTTTGCGCGGCTCGATCCGAAAAAAAAATGAAAGTATATATATATCACAAATATACATCTCATCAAGTAATGAGGCATCCCGAAGGGAAAAATGTAAAAAGTACGATATTTAATCCGAGATATGTACCTTAGATTTTATTAGCGAGCATATACGGCTAAGATAGCGCGAAAGCGAGCTCCAAATGCGAAGCAAACGCGATCCGCACCTACTAAACACTCAACAAACAACATGAGAAACATGTCTATAGACAATAGTATCGATATACAACATATGGCAACATAATAACTATATATGCCAACATAGCAAATGCAATAAAAGCAATATATATTCAACCATCAACCAACTATCATCCATAACCGATAATTATTCATTCATATTCTCATAATATTCAATGAAATGGTTTTCAATTTAATCACATTTGATTCATTAACAGTGGATGTTCTTACTAACATTCATTTTCAATTAGTTTATATTCACTAATTCATATTCAAGTTGGTTCACTTCCAAATCAAATTCAATTCTATTTAAGATTCACTTAACTTCCAATTGAATTTCCAATTACTTTAACTTTCAATAACATTAGATTTTAATGAATTACACTTACATTCATTATTTCATATCAACTAAATTCACATTTAATTGGTTTACATTCAATCCATTCATTCAATTCAATTTCTAAAGTTGAATTTCATTTACATAACTTAAGTTCATATCTATCATTTAACTTTATTAATTTTCTTTGATACCGATATCAACTTCATTCAACCACTCTTAAGTCATACTCCATTTTACAAACATCACTTGTTTTTACTTAACTTAAATTCCAACTTATAAATCAATTCAGATTCCAATTCTAAAGTAAATTTCCATTTAACTTTAAATTCATTTTTATTTCAACTCATATTCATAAATATATTCATATAGTTTCACTTCTTATATATATAAGTTTATTTCACAATTGTAAATCACTTTAATTATAATTCAATTCTTATAATTCTTTTGCTTATACAATTATTCTTTTATTTAGATTATTCAAACAACTAAACAATCAACTTATATAAACTTTAATAATTCTGAAAAATTATTTCTTTTATATATAAAATATAATCAAGGTAAAATTATTTCATTTACCCAATTTAAACAATATCGTGTCTAATTATTCTATTCAAATGTTTATAAACCCCTTCGGCATAGTTTTCGAGACCGTGCTGACGAAGGTTCATATGCCACTCAATAAACCAATCATCACAATATAAAACAATTTTATATTCACTAACAAATATGCTCTCATAGCTATTATTACACTCAAACTCATTCTAGAGTACTACTGACTCTATCTCTAATGAGTAATACCCAACAGAACCATGGTTGTCGCTTAACCATAAGCTCTGATACCAAATGTAATAATCCACTTTTCCGTACCCCTTGAATATACACTAATCTCCATTGATTATCTCAAGATGAACGGAAATACGAACCATTAGGGTTTTAAAGAAAAAGAAAAGAAGAAGAAAGAGGTAGAAGAAGAGAGAAAGAATAGAAAATAGAGAGAAAAGAAAATAGAAAGAACAGAAAGAAAACAACAGAACAATAACAGAATCTCACAATTCGCAGCGGAACAACATATAATAGATAAATGAATAATCTTTAAACAAAGAACTATATCAGTTATTACATTACATCACATTTCATTACATCATATCATCAGAGTGTACAACAACAACAACATCAAACAGTGCAGCGGAAAAGGAAATACTATATACTAGTAATACGCCATGCCATCCATCTTGCCTCCAGCAACTCCAGAATATCCTGATAAACCTTAACTCTTGACTGCCCGTGTGGAAAGTGGTGGGCACCCAGAGTTTAGGAAGGAAAACAATAAACTCCGAGTCAGTCATGTGACTGGTGTGAGAACTCAAAACAGTTTATTTATCTTTAAAATCAAAATAGAGGAATATTTTTAAAGTCAATTCGCAATGCTTTTAAAAATGAGACTACCATAAGGCCTCCCACACACACACAATGCAAACGCAGAATCGGAGGAGATTTCTCCTTATGGTAGTCAAAGATGCTTGATACGCATTAAAAAGAACATTTGATATTATTACTAGTGCATAGTGTAGAGAAAATTCATTTCGAAAATAAAGATATAAATCTTAGCCGACATAGACATTTCGAACTATGCCTACTATAGCTACCATCCAAACAGTGGGGCGCCACCATAAGTAGATGGCAGGTAATACAACTAATACCGTACAAGGCTCGTATTTGAAGAATGGATTTTTCAACAAATGGTCAGGCCAAGGAACTTCCCATTGCCACATGAAAACGCCTCTGGAAGGACGCCCCGAGAACCCAACTGGATCTCTGCCAAACAAGGCCGGGAACCCCTTTTCCCAAGGGATATTATAAACCCTCAGATATGCCACCCCCGGTCCTTTGGGACCTTTAAACGAGAGCTCTCTAACCAACATCACACCATAATAATAAGTGTTTCAACATGAGTAAGTATTTGGGCTCCATACCATGATACTACCCTTTTCCAGAAGGAATGGTCATACCCTAGGGACGCTATCCCTGAAAACCTTGCCGCACATTTCCTGTTTCGACCATTACCGTTTTGTGAGGCTCGACGAAGTCTCGTCCACAAAAACACACTTTATACAAAAGCCGTGCTTTGGGTCAACAAATGATCATAGAAATGATCACAAAGATAAACGATCAAACAAATGATCCTATCACAAATGATCAACACAATGATCATTTCACAGCAACACTCAGCATGTCACATTACCAAATTGGGAATATATCGCTGATAACCTTCAACTACATAACCTCTGAGCTCGTACGTCTCAGAGAAGGGTGTTAAGCTAAGAGAATAAATTCTCCGCCACCAACAAAAATATATTTGAAAGAAATCGGCTTTATATCTCAATTTGTAATGTCAGACATACAATCCATACAAGTCTATTCCGGGATCGAACAGAACCGAAGGCACTTACAAAGAAGTCCTTGCAATCCGGATATTTACTAATCACGTCCGGACTTCCCATCACATAGGGAGTCTCTATACCGTAGCTACTCGGTACAAAGACAATCGACAAGAAACCCTTTCGCTTTTGAAAATATCTGGTCTTCAACACCGGTCTTCAAATGCAATTCATAACGACGTATCACATATTCGAAATGGGTTATACGACCCCATGGTCCTTTCCCGGTTAACCCGAATAGTGAGCGCTTATTCAAAAATAAGTGTGGCATTCAAATTCAAGCAATTCACAACAAATACCTATTCAAAGGTAAATATTGATAGTCGGTTATTGAACTATCAATGGATATGCACAACATCACCAGATTCCATATAATTTTCCAAATTATTTATTTTCCAAAAAAAATTATCTTTACAAGATATATATTTTCCATTCTTCAAAAATAAATCAATATTTATTTTTAAACCCATTTTCCAAATTTCATTTATAAATTCCATATTGAATTTATATTTCCAAAAATATCTGTGAACATACGATTTTCAATTATTCATTTTCAATTTATCTTCAAAAAGATAAATTCAAAATATTCACTTAATATTGGAAAACATTTCCATACTTATTAAATAAGTAATTCACAAATCTTTTTATTTTCTACACTTGGAAAATATTCAATATACTTAAATCGAGATTAAGTATATATTTCATTCTTTGAGGAAATCATTCTCTTAAACATATTTATTTGGGCCAAAACGAATGTTGCGTAAAACATTGTTACGACAACCCAAAATCACTAGTATAGGATTCGAAATTAAAATAGATATATAAATCCCAATACTAAACAAAACATTTCCTTTGGGAAATAATTTACTATAACAACAGTGTTATAGTCCACCATTTCCTTCTATTTCTCAAAAACGTCTATTTCAACAATAAATGTTGAAATCTATGGTTTCGAATCTTAATGCATTTAAAACAATCGTTAGATCGTTTTAATTCTATTTAAAACATCACATTCAAAATAATTTCTTTAACATACTATTCAAAAACGTGAATATACTTCGTTAACCAATTTCATCCTTTCTATACACTTTATTTTAAAGGATTATTCACTGTCTAAAACGTGAATATAACTTCATAAATAAGTTATAAAAATTAACTTATCAAAATAAGTCCTTTGCGAATTTATAAAACAACGTTTATAAATTCCATTTCTATTTATTTTATAACAACTTCCTTTTATAAATTCCTTTATTAACCTATTCGATTTATAACTCAATTATAAACTAAAGGTTCATATTATAAGTCAAATACTTATAATTTATTGTTTACAAAATCGTTCCTTCAAACATCACAATTATAAATCTTATAACTTATAAGATTCATTTATTTATCCAAAACCATTATTTTAATAACTTTACAAATTTTATAAACCTACTGCTTATAAAATTCCATTTATAACTTCACCGTTTATAATTCCATAAATTTCATTCATTTCCGAATTTCATTCATAATTCATTCTAACACTTATAAAAGCTCGTTTTATAATTCAAAATATTCTAATTTATAAATATCCATTTCATAAATCTTTTATATAAATCAATTTATATTATTCTTTAAAACGTCTTTAAACTCCTTTATAATTTCACCATTTTGATTTCTAAAATAATCAAATTTTACAAATCCTATTTTTAAACTTTTAATAATAAATTCAGAAATCCCAATTTAAACTATTTTATAAAATCATTAATCCCATTTTTTCAAAAATCGGCCTTTAACTATGTTTCTCAAAAATCATAATTTTTATAACATTAAAAGTTATATCGTTATTTATTTAAAATGAATCAATTCCAAAAATATTTTATAACGTATACTTTCAAAAATCACTTTAAAAATCATTTTAAAATTCCAAAACTTGGTCCAATGATGCTACACACAAAATAGTCAATCACGACTACAACGACATCATATATCGATATGATAATCAACGAATATCAAAATATCCATAATCAAATAAATGCTGTTGAGGAATCCAGTTGGATCCCCCAAACTTGTTTCCTGCATCCAAAAACATTAGCACAATACCAATTCCGCTCCAGTACGGAATTATCGCGGTATATGGGATTTAAAATATTATCCGCTTAATAGACGGCGCAATAGGGTCTCATCCGCTAAAAAATGTGGAAAATCAACAACTGCAATATATACATATGCCAATATATATATATATATATTGCTATTATATATAATACCAATTTCACTGTTTATGAAATATTCGCGGTATATGTTTTTACTAAATAACATCCGCTTACTAACGGCGCATAATGTCTATTTTAACAATCAATAGATAACAATCATCATTCAAACATGCATTCAAATATTTTAAATCTAACTATTTAAAATAAAAATCGAAACTATTCGATTGAGTGAGAAGTTCTCACCTTGATTTCAATTTCGTTTTAGCGATTTATTTCGAATAAAATTAAACGGACGTTTAATTTTACCCGAAATTATCACTAACTCCAAACGACTCCAATCCAATTCCATAACGTAGTGCTCGTCAATACGATTCTAACGCAACTGGTTTCGCGCGTTTTTGACCTCGTATGAAAAAGTTATGAATTTTACAAGTTTATACTATTTTAAACTATATAAATTTACAACTTTCTTTTTATTTTTCAACCTAAATCATCACAGCCCTTGGATCCATCCAACTCCAAATCACAGCCGTGCGCACCTTCTTCCTCATCTCACGCGTCTTCTACAGATACATAGCCGAACCTAATTTACAAACTAGGGTTGATTTATGCTTCCACAACACTCGATTATACTTCGATCAGCCACTTCCATTCAAACGAGCATCTCGAACTCCACCTCCACCATGAACCATGATGAACTCGGCCACCTGTAGCCCATTGAATTGCTTGTACAACCCAAGACCAACATCCCCCCCTAGCTTCCCCTCTGACGCTCCAAACACGATCATCACCGTATGGATTGAAAGCTCTCGTCGAGCTCTTCGACTTTCGTGTTGAACACTTTCTCTAAATGTTTATGGATTGGAAGTAATTGAGGAGAAAAGAATATTAATTTCTGGCCATTGATAGTTTTAAGGGGGTGGCGGCTGCAGATTTTAGCCCTAGGGTTTTGTAATTTTTGCAAAAATGAAGAGAGGGGGGCTTTTATAGAAAATTCGCGCGACACTATTCATCCCGGATTTTTCGAACTTCAAACGAAGCGTGCCAGTTGACGTTTCTAAGTTTTACCCCGCGTTCCGGACACAATGGAACATGTTTCGGGAGCTAATTCGGTCATCTGTGCGAGTTATGGCAATAAACGTTCAATTTAAATTAAACCGATTTAAACGATTTTCTAGGCGTTTTAGCTTGCACTGGACAAACGATAAATCCGATTGACACGAAATTTGAAACCTTACAATAATATCACATTACGGATCCGATGAAACTGGTTTCGTCGAAATCCGAGACATTTTGAAAAATGGCTATTTTAACTCGCCAAATTAATATTAAAACAATTTCGATGCGTTTCGAGCTGCCACGATCAAACGATAACTCCGATTGCTACGAAAATTGAAATCCGATAATAACTAACTATTATGGATCCAATGAAACTAGTTTCGTTCAATTCTGAGACTGTTCGAAAATTGGCTAATTTCACTAGTCGATTAAATATTAAAATATTCAATTTTCACCAATAAACTTTTAATTCGATTTTAAAAGTTCTAAAATATCATTCTAACTTCAATATGATAAAATAAAATTTTACAAATCATTTTCAATCATATTTAACTCAATTTTCAATTATTTCCATAATTTAACATATTAAATTATCGATTTAATTATCCAATTTAATCCAATTATTCGAAACAAAATTTATTCAACTTATAAATTTCACTTATTAATATTTAAAATTAATTAAATATTCAAATTTTAATTAATAAAAATTCTGGGTCGTTACATCTGTTATGAAATTTTGAAAGAAGTACTCTGAAATATTATTTAAAATAATAACAATAATAATATTTAGTAAGGTATATGTAGGCATACATGGAGGCTTAAATCCCGATTTTTGCTAAGTTATGAAACTGATCACTAATATTGTGTGCAATTTCAAAACAGAAGTACAAAGTTATTTTTTGAATTTTAGGTATAAGTACAATTTTATTTTTACAGAGAATAATAGTAATTGGTCAAGGAATATGTATGTATATATTTTAAGGTAACTTAATCTTTTCAAAATCTATGTAGGTTAAAACTTTTGGTTTAATTTGTTAAAAAAATAAAAAAAATAAAAATAAAAATAAATAGCTTTATCAAAAACAAAGTAATTATTCATAAATTCAAATATTAATAACCTGTATAAATATTTATACAAGGTCAAAACATGGATAAACCAAGTCGAGAATGAAGTGGATTGTAAATTAGGAAGCAAAGGTGAGTAAATCTCACCATGTTGGATTTTTATTTAAATTTAAATGGTTAAATCTGAATAATTGGTTGGATGATTAAATTGATTAGTTGTGTACTGAGGATGATGTGACTTTGGTTTTGGTTGGTTCTCGAGTTAATTGGGGATTGACTCGAAGTAGTCGGGTTTTTAAATTGTTTTAGACTTAAAGTTATATATAAGAAAATGTTTTCATTTTAATGTTGTTAAGGCTTAATGATTTGTGATTCATCAAACTAGCAGAGTAATTAAAATGGATAATTTATTATTTCAATTAATTAACGATTGGGATTGATTAATTTAGAAATTAGGGGTCTGAATTAATTAATGAAAGTTTAAGTTCATTTATTAAGTTTAATTAATGTAGAATAATCAATGGATGGTTTGACAGGTAATTACTTAATGAAATTAATAAAATATAATGACTTTGTGTAATCGATCAAGAGATTAATTAAGACAATGAATTAAGGAGTAATCGATTTATTTAATGAAGTAAATAAAACATAGTTAATTGCAGTTTGGGATTAATCGAAAATTATTAATACTATGGTTTAATTAATGTAATTAAATCTGATTAGGATAAATTAAAATATAAGTGAAAACCCTTAAATTATATAATTAATGATGTAATTAAAGATGGATAAATTAAAATTGATTAATTCATAATAAGTGACTTATGAGAAATTAACTAATATAAGTAACTAAAGATTAATGTAATTAATATAGTTAATTAATTCATGAAGAAATTAAGATTTCTTATTGCTTTTTGGTTAAGAATAATTAATATTGTGAAATTAATTAAAGTTAATTACTTGAATGTAATTGAAAGATAATTAATCCAGGGTGATTAATTAAGATGAAAAATGAAGGGATGATTGATTAATTGATTTGAAATTAATTAATGTTTAACAAAGAAATCAAAGTGGTCGAGGTTAGATATTCAATCAGGATCAATTAAATTAAATTTGTATGTGATTAAGCTTTGCTTATGAGTGATTGAATGGTATTGGATGCTTTGAATGAGTTGATATCTCTGATAAGAAATGTTGTGTATTTCATTTGGATAACTTGGGTTAGGATGACATAAGATTCGGAGAGACCGTGGTCGGTATTGGAAAATACCCGAAACCACTTTGAATTTTTATAGATTGATATGTGAAATCTATAGGTTGGGGTGAAGTGATTTAAGGAATTGGGCTATTTAAATCTAAATTTTGGGTACTTAGAAAACTTATGTGTAAAATAAGTTATGTCTATAACAAATTGTGGCTTTGTGAATTGAAACGAATTACCCCGAGTTTTATATAAGTTGTATGCATTGTATTCCATGTTAGATGGGTTTACTCACACTGGTTTCCAGCCTGACCCGGGTGTTACTTTGGTGTAATGCTCGGGTCAGACCGAGTATTATAGATTTTCAGGTAAGGACGTTTTGGAGCTCAGGAGTCGAGTCGGATGGCAGGAACGTATAGAGTATTTCCGCTGTGTTATATTATTGTAAATCTGTGATATGATAATTGTGTATATTCAGTGACTGTATATATGTGAAACTCTGATGTATTAAAATGTAATCGACAGATATAATATTCTTTTAGAGACTGTTATTATTTATTAATATATTTTATCCGCTGCGAATGTAAGATGTTGATATTTCTGGTCTTCTTCTTCTATCTCTTTCTTCTTTTTCATAACTATCTGAAATTTTCTAGATCGAAAATTTCGAGTCGTTACAATTAATTAATAGGAGTAATTAAAGGACAGTTAATTACTTAATGTTATTAAATCAAGGTGATTAAATTGATTAATGTGATTAATTAATTAATGTGATTAGTTAAAGGTTAATTCATTGATAGTTAAGTGTTAATTAATTTATGATTAAAGGATAATTAATTCATGTGATTAATTAATTAAGGTAATTAATTTGAGGATAATTAATTAATTAGAGGTTAATTAATTAATGAAAGTTATTAAGGGATGATTTATTAATTAAGGGATAATTAATTAATGTGATTTAATTAAGGATAATTAATTACTTAAAGAATGATTAATTAAGGGCAAATTAATTAATGTAATTAACTCAAGGTTAATTAATTTAAGTGATTAATTAAGGATTATTTAATTAATTAAGGATAATTAATTAAGATGGGCAATTAAGGTTGATTAATTAATTTCATTAATTAAAATAATAATAAATGGTTTGTAATTAATTAGTGTTAATTAATCAGAGTCAAGTAATAAATTCATAAGTAATTAATTTATTTAGTTAATTATAAGTGTGTGATTAATTAATCTTGAGCATGGACGATTGAATTATATTGAATGCCCTGAATTGTTTGATATCTCTGATATGTGATGTTCTGTTATATAATTGCTTTGAATTGAGCTGTGAACTGTGATTTATTTATCTATGATGAATTTACATATTTATCTGTGAATCTATGAATGGAAGATAAGCGTTATAGGATTATACCACTTATAGATATTGTTGTGCTTGAACTACTAATGGTTGTGATATTTTATTGTTTTGTATGAAACCCCTGGACTACACCACACATACACACATATGGATTTCACGGGAAATTGGTTAAGTATTAGATATTTTGAATTTAAATAGTATTTTGTTTAAAAGATAAACATTGAATCCAAATTGGTTTGGAAGTGAAATTGAGTTGAATATGAAAAGCTGTTGGAAAGGAAGTTTGAAATTAGAATTTAGTTTGAATTTAATATGCCTTGTTAAGTTTTTTAAATTATTTTTGAAATTATGGTTTGAAAGGGTAATACAAGTTGTACAATATATATAAATATATATATATATATATGGATTTTTAAACCATTTTGAAGTATATTGAATAAATTATTTTTGGAATTTAAATTTAATTCAAATAGAACTTGCCGAGAATACGGCAGTTCGCTGATTTTCCAATATATACTTTGAAAAGCTATAACTTGAGTAAATTTAATTAGATTTTCCCGAAATGAAAAGCATTTGTTTTCAAATGATAATGGCTTTCATATAATGAAAGAATTTCCAGTTTTTGTTGAAAGGATTTCAAGTTATGGGTGAATCAAAATGGAAATTGTTTTGAAAGCTATGAAGAATCTTTGTTAAAAAAATTGGGTGAACCTTATTTCAAATTGAAGTGAATTTAAAAGGTGGATCTTCTGTTTAAAAGATTAAGAGGTGGATCTTTTTCTTAAAACATTAAAAGAGGAAATTTGTTTAAACCATTCAAATGAAAGGTTTTGGGCTTAAGGTTGTGACTAAACTAAGATCCCAATGTATCCATATGCTTATAAAATAAGCGCTTATTGTTCGATTTAGCCGGGAGAGGAATTTATGTCATAAAACCCATTCTGAATGGTGATACGACGAAACAGATAGCATTTGAAGACGGTGGTGAAGACCAGGTATTTTTGAGAACAATAGGATTACTTGTCGAATGTCTCTGCACTGAGTTGCTCCGGTATAGAGATCTCCATATAAGATGGGGAGTCCGAATCGGGATTGTGAATACCCGGATTTGCAAGGGCTTCTTTTGAAGTGCCTTCAGTTCCATTCAGACCCAGGATGGACTTGTATGGATGTATGTTTGATGTTACACTTTGAGATGTAAAGCTGGATTCTATCAAATAAATTTCTATTTGGTGGCGGAGAATTTATTCTCTTAGCTTAACACCCTTCTCTGAGACGTACGAGCTCAAAAGTTATGTAGTTGATATTTACTAGTGATATATTCCAAATTTGGTAATGTGGCATACCAAGTGCTGCTGATCATTTGTTTATCAAAGCATGGCTTTTATGAAAAGCATAGCTTTGTGGGATGAGACTTCATCGAACCTCACAACTCAGAAATGGTCGAAACAGGAAGGATGCAGCAGGTTATGGGAGTCGTGCCCTTTAGGGTATGTGCATTTCCTTTTGGATAAAAAGTGGTATCATGGTATGGAGCCCAGATACTTAACTTATGTTGTTGTTGCAAATTTGTTGGTGAATCCAAGAATAAAGGTTGGTCACAGCCAGGGAATGTCATACTCGTGACAGTTAGTTACCTAGTTATAGAGGTAACCCGGCCTTGTGTTGGCAAAGATCCGGTTAGGTTCTCAGGGCGTCCTTTTAGAGGCGTACCCACTCGGTGAAGGAAGTTCCTTAGCCTTGACCATTTGTTGGAAATCCAATCATCCATACGTGCCTTGTACGGTTTTAGTTGTAGAACTTGCCATTTAACATGATAGTTATAGTATGCATACTATAATGGTACGTATGCTGGCTAAGATTAATATTATACTTTCGAATGTTTTTTGCACTATGCACTAATAACAATATCAAAAGGATTTTCGGTATCAAGCATGTTTGACTATCATAAGGAGAAATCTCCTCCAATTGTGCGATTGCATTGTGTGTGTGGCGGGAGGCCTTATGGTAGTTTCATTTTCCAAAAAGTGCAGCAAATTTCTTTTTTTGTTTGTTTTTGTTCAAAGAAAACTTTTTTCGTTTGCTCACACCAGTCGTATGACTGACTTGGAGTTTATTGTTCCCTTTCTAAACTCTGAGTGCCCACAATTTTCCACACGGGTAGCCTAGAGTCAGGTTATCTGATAGTCAGCTAGTAAGTGTAGATTAGGCCGTTTTTGGAGTCTTTTCTTAGATTTTGGCAATTGCATTGGTGCATCGAGTTTGCTTCACTTCGGCATAATCGTGGTTCGAGCTTTTGGTTGGGAGCTTTGGCATTGAAGATATTGTCTTTCCGCTGTTGTTGTTGTCTTATTATTTCCGTTGTTGTATCTATCTCTGATTATGTTGATCATTTCATTTGTATCATTTTTGTATCAAATGTTGTGTATCAATAAAATTATTCTTCTGTTTCCTTTGTGTTGTTATCACCCAATGTTGTTATAAGCTCCGGCAAACCAGACTTAACGTTTGAATCTACGGCATTCGAATATGAGTGATGTATTTGGGCGTCGATTTTTGAAGGCTGAGTTAGGGTCGTTAAAGTGGTGTCAAAGCTAAAAGGTTGAGTAAGAACTTTAGCTTTGGAGTATAGCACATTAAGTGACTCATTAGAGATAGGGATATAAATGCCCTAGAATGAGCATATCCCTAAGATATCCGTCTGTATACCTCAGTGAATTATCTTACTATTCACTGATAGTGAGTATGTTGCAAGAAGAGGACAAGATAGGGAACAGGGGAATACCACTACAATTGGTCGATACCCTGTAGCAACAAGGAAACCATTTTTCTCTCAATCTCTTTTGTTCATCATCCGATATCAATTCTTTGATGGTTTCCTAGCAGCTCCAAGAAGAAGTTCTGGTGTGGTGGCCCTGCGAATCATGTAAAAAGTTCCTAATTTGTATTCTCATCATCAGTTTTCTATTGGCTTTTCGTTATTGACTTTAATGAATTTGGAATTTTATTTGAAATAAATCGGCTAACAAAATATGAAGCTAAATTAGAATGTATCGACTAAACGATTTTGGTTAAAACCAAATTTGAAAATTTTGTTGTGATTTCTTGTTAGGATCCAAGTCCAAGGAGGGACAAGCTAGTGTATACTTTGGAGCATTCCGACCTGAGTAGAGAATCTATTTGTTTGTTCTTTATGGTCCATATATATTCTGCGAATGGTTAGTTATCCCTTCGGACTAACCAATACCCATGTATATTTCGCAGATCTGGTGACCTGAGTATATTGTGAAGTGTTGAATAGATTTTTTCTCATATTTACTGATGATATTTTGATTTGGTAAGCCTAATATAGAATAAATATTCAATTTGATCTGGTAAACATTTCTCTATCTTTCTATATTCTTTGTTGTCTTCCAGTCTAGCAAATTTCGAGGATGAAATTTCCTTAAAGGGGGGAATCTATAACGATCTGCTTTTTTAAGTCAAATTTAAAATTAATTTTTAGATTAAAATGTGAATTAATTTGAAAATTTTCCATATAAATAAAATATGTGTTTGTTTTATACAGATTATACATAGAATTTTGGATTAGAATTCAAAAAATAAATATCTTATAAATAAATTTAATTTACAAACTTTGTATTTTAAAGGAACTAATATATATGTATATATGATTAATTATTTGTGTATAATTAGATTTTAAATCATTTTTCTTCAAAAGCATAAGTATAAACAATAGAAAATGTAAAAATAAAATTATATAAGAGTTAAACATAGTAAGTATACATACTTTCTTTTAAAATTTTATTTGTAGTAAATAGTTTGTATATTTAAAGAACATCATTAATAAAAAAATTGAAACTAATCTATATACAAAATTAAAATATAAAACATAATACATATTACATAATTTATTAAAACATGAGTACATAATTAAGACAAGGGTTTAAACATAAAAATAGTTGTTTTAACAAGTGTAAAAATTTATAGCATGCAATTAAACAAGTGTCAAAATAGTTTTAATATAAATTATATGTAAAAAGAATTAGAGAAGCTTGGCTATGGATTTTCAGCTCAAAGTAAAACCTTTCTCTCATCTTCAAAATTTAAAACCTGGAAATCAAAACCAAAAAACAAAAAGAAAATCAAACCTGGAACTAAAATGAAACCAGGAAAAAGAAATCATGGAAAGTTCAAAACAAATCACAGATCAAAGACAAAGCAAGATCAATTTCCAGTTTCGAAATCATGTGGCAAATCAACTCAATAAAGTAGTGGATTCAACTCAATTCCAAATAAAAGCAAATAAAGTTTTAGGTTTAATCAAAATCAATGAACTGTCTCTCTATCTCAAAACATGGTGAGCAAACTCTTAAATATATATACATATATTTGCATGCATGTGATCAATATTGGATATATGGTGTGAAATATGTTTGCATGGGTATAAATATGTATGTATGTGTATATATGACTGTGTATATGTCTGTGTATAGACATATATCTCTATTCAAGTTATAGGCTTGAAAATAAATTCAAAATCAATTACTATTCATCTACTCCCTTATAGTTATGAATTATAAACAAAATATATTTGGAATGATAAGATATTAGTTTTAAAAATAGTTCCTAGTTAAAATTTTGAATAAAAATTTCTGAAAAGAAGAAATTATAGAAATAATCAAATTCAAGTCAAAAATCGAATGTCCAGAAATTAAGTTTGGAGTTTACCACCAAATTCATATTAGAAATTGATGAATTTTAGTCATGGTTTCATGATTTTTAAGTGGGAAATCATTGAGGAATCTCGAGTTGATCGATATTCGTATTTTCGTCTAGTGCCGACGGTCGACGAAGGAAGGGCGGTCGTATTTATGGCTGGAGGTAGTGTGACGCCCCACCTCTATACCCACGCTAGCCAAGGACACTACGGTGTAATGCCATCAACTAACACGGAGAATAAGGCTGTTGAGGAGCGACCATCTGTATAATTAATTTGTGCGAGTACCGATATGCCAGAAAAAATATAACTTGCATTCTTTTCAAGAGGAAATCCGACATACCGACACAAACTCAAAGCTAGTACACAGTGGCTATAATGTCTTCGGAAACAAATATAGAAGTAAACGTAACATAAATCAGTCACAGATAATTCATATCACAAAGGCGGAAATAGACATGAATATATATAACACATAAAAGTGTTCATCAGAGTAGTAGTCTAAGACCCACAATGACACAAAAGAATAGCCACATGTGCTATACAAAAGAATAAGTACGCAACTATGATTCTATATCTCAAATGCATACAACCAAAAACTACTAATCTAAGTAGTTAGCTAAAAGTCAGGATGATAATCCTAGAAGTGAAGTCAAGCAGAAGCACCTGTAACATCTTGGTCTGACCCGAGTATTATTTAATAAGAAAATAATAAATGGATCAGTCGAGCTATAAATATCAGATGAATTGATATAGAATAAGAGATATGACTAAACGTATAATAATCACAATGCCAAGCTCTGATAAATAAGTAATTGAAAATCAACAAGAGATTTATCAATATCACAAAAATCTTCTCAAAGATCAAAAGGAATGTCATACTCCTTATTTCATTCACCAAGCCACAAATATTGACAACATATAAATGCCAATCATAAAATTGGTGAAATTCAAATTCTAGAAATCATCAATAGAAATCCAGGAATCACAAAAATGATCGTAGAAACGATCAATCACAAAAAGGGGGAGGCCTATCACAAAACGGGAGCATGAAAACTCACCGACACGTGTATCACAAAACGGGACACTATCCCATGGTCGCTAACCATAGAGCCGGTGCAACGACGTAGTAAAACGGTGCGCCCGAGGAACCTGAAACTCGAATAGTTCGGAGCAACGACGTAGTATAATGGTACGCCCGAAGAACCCGAAACTCGTAAAATTTGGAACAACGTAGTAGTACAACGGTACACCCGAAGATCCGAACTCCATAAAACGTGGGTCGCTAGCCCACAAAAATTGGGTCGAGACCCCAAGAAATAAATAGGTCGTTAGCCTATAATAAAAATGAGGCGAAACTCAATAAAACGAGGTATTGTCCCCTACGTGGACAAAGAAAGATAGCATAGCGCTAGTCTAAATAACAAAAATGATCCTCAATGATCATTAAGAAAGTGTCAATTACTCTAAGCTAGTAAATATATGAGCTTAGCTTCATGTCCCATAACCATTAGCTTAACTTAAATATTTATGAACAAATTGTAGATCCCCACTAGAAAATTGTCACAAGAGATTCAATCGAACAAGTCCAAGAATTAACCAACGAAGTAACGCAAGTATTTCATGCCACTCGTTTTACTAAGCCGTTTAATTAGATTTCTCATACTAGTGAGGTAAAGGTTTGTATATACTAATAGATTGGAAAACGGTTTTAATAAATGAGCTTTGTATTGAAATAGTGTTAAATCGTTTTGATGAAAGAGTTTTGATATTTACTACTAGTATAGAAACCTTTATATTTTTAAAGTGACAAATCACAAAAATGATTGTAAAACAATCAATCATCGAAATTCACATTTGAAGACGTGAATAAAATCCAAAGAAATCGATATCAAATCCATCAAAATGGATATTTCGAAAATTCCCAAAGAAAATGTCATCAAAGTCGATAATAATTGACAACAACAAAAGGGAAACAATACGAATCGATTAAAGTTGGAAATTCAACAAAATAGACAACATAGGCAAAATTGGTAAATAGGAGCAGGTTGGTCAACCGGACTCCCTGAGTCGGTTGACTGAACCAAAGGTGGAAGTGCTCGGGTAGCAGGTCGGTTGATCGGACCCTGAGCTCGGTCGGCCGGAGCCTGTAACCTGCGCTACCAAAACAGAGGCAGGAAGTGCTCGGGTAGCAGGTCGGTCGGCCGGCTACAGAGCTCGGTCGGCCGGACCCTGTTGCCAACAATCCCATGCCTATCTAATGAATGCCAATCCCTTCCGAATTGCAATCGATGGAGCAACGGCACTAAGGATTTACGCCATCGACTACCCAGCCATAGAAGCTCTTTGGTTCATCACCAAAAACATGATCAAGACATCAAAGCTATGATTCTTAAAGAATTGAACCCAAAACACTAAAAATTGAAATATTCACCAAATCAATCCAAACCAAAAGCAATTGCACAAGAATAAGTGTTAGGAATTCATACCTAACAATCGAAGATAAATATAGGCATAGATGTGAGATAAAAATCTCACCTTTTCACAAAAACAATGAAGAAGAAGCTTGAAAGCAAAGGGAGAATCAACCATTCTTCAACACTACCCAAATGAGCTTGAATCTATGCTCAAAAAGAAGAACATTCCCAAAGTTCGGTTTAGGAATTCCTGAAATTGATAAGAGAATGAGTTGGAGAAGAAGAAGAAGAAGAAGAAGAAGAGGCTTACCAAAGTTTCCTCTATTAGTTTGGAGCTAGAGCTTGATTTGCAAAAGAAAACTAGGGTTTGGAGTTTTAATTTCCCATTCCACTCACCATTGATCTCTTTAGAACTGAAAAGTAGAGGAAGAGGGAGTGAATGAAGAGGAGTGGTTCAGTTTGGGGTATTAAGTTAGCTAGTGGGCTGAACCCAACCCAAAGCCCTAAGTGAAAAGGTAGCAAAATTCAACTTACTCCAAACATATCGAAGCTTATACTCAAAAAGGATGCAAATGGAATTTTGAACTCAATGGAAGGGGTCTCGAGTCCCAATTCGATTGTTTGCAAAAATTAGGTTTTCGGACTAAAAATCCGAGTATCGATAAAATATTTAAATAAAATATTTGAATATAAAATCGATAAATATGCGGGTTGTTACAGACTCCCCTCTTAAAAAAATTGCGTCCTCGCAATATTTAAGAATAAAATATAAAATAACAACCATAAAAGAATATTCAACACAAAAGAAATTTGAAATAAAAAGTTCACCTCAAAGAGCACGAGAAAGTAATCCGGATGTGTTTGCTCGATGAATTCTCTAGATTCCCAAGAGCAATCTTTAGGATTTGAGGACCATTGAACTTTCACAAGCTGGATATCTTTATTTCGAAGTCGTTTGACTTCCGAAGCAATAATACGAATAGGATGTTGCTCAAAAGTTAAATTAGGTGAAACTTCAATTTCTTGCACAACACCGGCTCAAGAATAGAATCGGAATCTCGAATGCATTTCCGCAATTGAGAAACGTGAAACACGTCATGAATAGCATAAAACTGAGCTGGTAATAAAAGGCGATAAGCCACGGAACCACGTTCGGTGATGGGAAATGGACCAATATATCGAGGTGCTAACTTTCTCGATCGACTGAAACGTACAACACCTTTCATAGGTGAAACACGGATAAACACAAGATCTCCCACAGAAAATTCTAATTTCCTTCTCCGGTTATCGGCGTAGGATTTTTGCCTACTTTGAGTTTCTTTCATCGTATGACGAATAAGATCAATCTTTTCTGTGGAATCACCAATAAAATCTGGACCTAAAGCAGCCTCTCACCGGCCTCAAGCCAACAAGAAGGAGAACGGCATGGCCTCCCATAGAGTGCCTCAAAAGGAGCCATACCAATATAGATTGGAAGCTATTATTATAGGAAAACTCAACGAGAGAAATGTGATCTTCCCAACTTCCACCAAAATCAAGAACACGTGCACGAAGAAGATCTTCAAGAGTTTGATTCACACGCTCAGTTTGTCCATCGGACTGGGGGTGATAAGCAGTGCTAAATTTAAGCTTCGTTCCCAAATCTTTTTGAAGACTCTTTCAAAATCCACTAGTGAACAATGGATCACGATCACTAACAATAAAAGTAGGAATTCCATGCAATTTAACAATTTATTTAATAAAGAGTTTGGCCAAAAGAGGTACGGTCCGATTGGACCGAGCGGGAATAAAATGGGTGGATTTAGTAAGTCTATCAACTATCACCCATAGGCTATCATGACCCGAACGAGAACGGGGAAGGCCGTCTATAAAATCCATGGAAATTCAATCCCACTTCCAAATTGGAATTTCTAAAGGTTGCAATAACCCACCAGGCCTTTGATGTTCGGCTTTGACAGGTTGGCAAGTCATGCAACACTTAACAAAATTAGCAATATCAGATTTCATTCCCTCCCAATTATAAAGTCGCTTCATATCTGCGTACATTTTACTACTACCGGGATGAATGGTAAATTTAGAACGATGTGAATCTTCTAAAATATCTTTACAAAGATCACTAATATTTGGCACGATAAGTCTACCAAATTTTCGAATGTCGCCACGAGAATCGATATCAAAGTCTTTCAAACCTTCAATACCAATTTTATCCCTAAAATTTTGGAAAAGAAGAGCCAATTCGGGATCTAGCTTTTGAGCTTCAAGAATGCGGTCTAAAAGAGAAGGATGAGCCTCAAGGCTACATAAAACAAGAGATGAACATAAATCGGAAATACGATCTCGAATCTCATAAGTCGATAAAATTCCGAGATCATTTCATTCGGATATCATCATAGAAACAACCGCTTGTTGCTTAAGACTAAGTGCATCGGCAACACGATTTCCCTTTCCGGGAGTATAAAGAATATCAAGATCATAAGATGCAAGGAATTCGAGCCAACGTTGTTGACGTAAATTTTGTTCCTTTTGAGAAAATAAATACTTCAAAGATTTATGATCGGTGTAAACAATAAATTTTTCTCCCAAAAGATAATGACGCCAAATACGAAGAGCGAAAACAATAGCCGCGAGCTCTAAATCATGAGTGGCATATCTAGTCTCAACAGGCTTCAATTGCCTAGAAGCATAAGCAATAACACGTTCTCTTTGCATAAGAATGGCACCCAAACTAACGCGACTAGCATCGGTATAAACAATGAAATCTTGATTCCCCTTGGGAATAACAAGATAGGAGCATCAGAAAGGAGTTCTTTTAATTTCTGAAAAGAAGCTTCACATTTGTCCGACCAAATGTATTTAACACCTTTCTTTGTCAAACCAGTAAGAGGCATAGAAATTTTGGAAAAATCCTTTATGAAACGGCGGTAATAACCTGCCAATCCAAAGAAGCTACGGATCTCCGTCACACTCTCCGGTCTCTTCCAATCTTGAATCGCTTCAATCTTCGAAGGATCCACGGAAATTCCGGATTCGGAAATAATATGACCGAGGAACTTCACACGAGATTGCCAAAAGTGGCATTTAGAAAACTTTGCCTTTAATTGATTACTCCTAAGAGTTTCCAACACAATCCGAAAATGCTTTTCATGCTCCTCCTCGGTTTTAGAATACACAAGAATATCATCAATAAAGATGAGAACAAATCGATCGAGGAAGTCTTTCAAAACTCGATTCATTAGGTCAACGAAATAAGCTGGGGCATTCATTAACCCAAATGGCATAACAAGCCGTTCATAAGATCCATACCGAGTATGGAACGATGTCAAAGGAATGCTATCCCCTGCAATACAAAGCTGATGAAATCCGATAGTCAAGTCTAATTGTGAAAAGACTTTAGCACCACTAAGTTGATCGAATAGATAATCAACCCAAGGTAAAGGATATTTATTCTTGATAGTAAAATCATTAAGCTTGCGGTAGTCAACGCAAAGCCTAAGTGTACCATCGGATTTCTTCACAAAAATAGCCGAAGCTCCCCAAGGAGAGGAACTAGAGTGAATAAATTGCTTCGTCTCCAATTCGAACAATTAATTGTGCAACTCCTCATTTTCTTTATTGGACATACGATAAGGAAGATGAGTAATAGGTTGAGATCCAGGGATGAGATTAATTCTGAACTCAATTGCTCGCTTAGGTGGTAATCCTAAAACGGACTCAAATATGTCAGAAAATTCACGAACAACGTGAATAAGAGAAATTATATCTTCCTCGTCATCATTATCGTCATCATGAGGATTTAAAGAATATAAAGATGCAATCAAGATGGAATCCGAATCTTTAAGATTAATAAAAATCTGCTTAACAGATTGAGGATGTCGAGGATGAATAGTCCGCTCAGGACATAGAATTTGGGCTTCATAGTAGTTAAGCCAATCCATCCCCAAAATCATTCCAAAGCCTAAGAGGCGCATAACATGCAAGGCGGCACGGAAAGAAAGA
Organism: Allium cepa; assembly: GCA_030765085.1. NCBI lineage: Eukaryota > Viridiplantae > Streptophyta > Magnoliopsida > Asparagales > Amaryllidaceae > Allium > Allium cepa. Next base: position 381,264,317 of record CM060938.1, on the reverse strand, counting down.
TCACACAAAATAATCTCGACATCTTTACACAATAAACTGATTGTTGCGGATCCACCAACCAAATTCGCAATTCTCAAAGAAGTCATTAAACACATAACATCCAAAGAAAATGTATCAACAACTTCTTTTGATATAAAATAATGGGACGCACCTGTATCAAAAAAAACTCGAATAGGATGATCACGAAATAAAATAATGCCATCAAGGATAGAATGAGAAATACCTTGACCACGAGATGTGTTGCCATGGGCTTGAGCAACATTAAGCTCTCCCTCCTTCCTACCTTGGAGTTTGGGACAAGAATATAAATAATGGTCCGAACTTTTGCAATAGCGACAAAAGAGAGGTTTTGGACACTTGTTCGCATAATGGTCCTTAGAACCACAATTGTAGCATTGCCCACCACTTGGGGCAGAAGCTTTTGCTACCGGAATTGCTTGCTTCCCTTTCTTCTTGGGATAAGACCCTTTGAACTTAATAGGCCTTTTCTTGTTGTTGTTGAATTTTGGTTTGACACCCACAACATCGGCATCACTCTCTTTATCTGCCTCTTTAAGACGAAGAGCGATATCAATAAGTTGATCAAAAGAAACTTCTAGCTTCAGAAGTAAGGGCTTTTTGAGATTTTTATTCAAGCCATAAACAAATCTCTGATTTTTCTTCAATGGGGTGTTAATGTATTCAACCCCGTATTTGGAAAGAGATTCGAAAGATGCGACATAGTCTGTCACAAAAGATTCACCTTGAACAAGGTCAATAAAGCGGCGAGCCAAAGTCACCTTCTCAGCTTCTGGTACGAATTTTAACTCGAAGCGCTCTCGGAATTTCTCCTAAGTGAGATCCGCTTCATTTATTTCAGAAATCAGAAGCTCGCACCAGTCTAATGCTCTTTCTCGGAGCATACTGGAGGCCACCTGAACACGGTGAAGATCAATAAAATTCATGCGAGAAAAGATTCGATCGCATGATCTCAGCCAAGCCTGGACTTCAATAATAGTTTCAGAACCCTTGAATGGCTTCCCACTAAAGTTTGTATAATCATTGCACAAGCGTGCAAATCCAGACATAGGATGAGTTGGTTCCGAATTAGAACCGGCTGCTTGAGCATTCTTTACTAGATCAAGAAGCTGCTGGGCAGACATAAAAACTCCATCCTAGGAAGTGGCACTAGATTGACCGGCGCTGGGACGGCCAGGTCTAACCATTTCTCTTCCTTTAGAAAGAAAGAAAGAAGAAGAAAAAGGTTATTCACCAAATGAATATCACGCAATCTTGATAGATAAAACAAGGAATCATAAAGAAAATAGGATGAATCGGTACGAAGACTCGAATTAAATCCTAAGGCACGACTCCTAAGAAGGACTTAGGACGATGATCCTTGTTAAATTATTCTACATTGTTCTGAAGTTTGGCTCTGATACCAAGCTATGACGCCCCACCTCTATACCCACGCTAGCCAAGGACACTACGGTGTAATGCCGTCAACTAGCACGGAGAATAAGGCTGTTGAGGAGCGACAGAGTACCGATATGCCAAATAAAATATAACTTGCATTCTTTTCAAGAGGAAATCCGACATACCGACACAAACTCAAAGCTACTACACAGTGGCTATAATGTCTTCGGAAACAAATATAGAAATAAACATAACACAAATCAGTCACAGATAATTCATATCACAAAGGCGGAAATAGACATGAATATATATAACACATAAAAGTGTTCATCAGAGTAGTAGTCTACAAGATCCACAATGACACAAAAGAATAGCAACATGTGCTATACAAAAGAATAAGTACACAACTATGAGTCTATATCTCAAATGTATACAACCAAAAACTACTAATCTAAGTAGTTAGCCAAAAGTCAGGATGATAATCCTAGAAGTGAAGTCAAGCAGAAGCACCTGTAACATCTCGGTCTGATCCTAGTATTATTCAATAAGAAAATAATAAACCGATTAGTCTAGATATAAATATCAGATGAATTGATATAGAATAAGCGATATGACTAAACGTATAATAATCACAATGCCAAGCTCTGATAAATAAGTAATTGAAAATCAACAAGAGATTTATCAATATCACAAAAATCTTCTCAAAGATCAAAAGGAATGTCATACTCCTTATTTCATTCACCAAGCCACAAATATTGACAACATATAAATGCCAATCATAAAATTGGTGAAATTCAAATTCTAGAAATCATCAATAGAAAACCAGGAATAACAAAAATGATCGTAGAAACAATCAATCACAAAAAGGGGGAGGCCTATCACAAAACGGGAGCAAGAAAACTCACCGACACGTGTATCACAAAACGGGACGCTATCCCATGGTCGCTAACCATAGAGCCGGTGCAACGACGTAGTACAACGGTACGCCCGAGGAACCTGAAACTCGAATAGTTCGGAACAACGACGTAGTACAACGGTACGCCCGAAGAACCCGAAACTCGTAAAATTCGGAACAACGGCGTAGTACAACGGTGCGCCCAAAGATCCAAACTCCATAAAAACGTGGGTCACTAGCCCACAAAAATTGGGTCGAGACCCTAAGAAATAAATAGGTCGTTAGCCTATAATAAAAATGAGGCGGAACTCAATAAAACGAGGTATTGTCCCCTACGTGGACAAAGAAACATAGCATAGCGCTAGTATAAATCACAAAAATGATCCTCAATGATCATCAAGAAAGTGTCAATTACTCTAAGCTAGTAAATATATGAGCTTAGCTTCATGGCCCATAACCACTAGCTTAACTTAAATATTTACGAACAAATTGTAGATCTCCACTAGAAAATTGTCACAAGAGATTCAATCAAACAAGTCCAAGAATTAACCAATGAAATAAACGCAAGCGTTTCATACCACCCGTTTTACTAAGCCGTTTAATTAGATTTATCATACGAGTGAGGTAAAGGTTTGTATATACTAATAGATTAGAAAACGGTTTTAATAAATGAGCTTTGTATTGAAATAGTGTTGAGATCGTTTTGATGAAAGAGTTTTGATATTTACTACTAGTATAGAAACCTTTATATTTTTAAAGTGACAAATCACAAAAATAATTGTAAAACAATCAATCACCGAAATTCACATTTGAAGACGTGAATAAAATCCAAAGAAATCGATATCAAATCCATCAAAATGGATATTTTGAAAATTCCCAAAGAAAATGTCATCAAAGTCGATAATAATTGATAACAACAAAATGGAAACAACACGAATCGATTAAACTTGGAAATTCAACAAAATAGACAATATAGGCAAAATTGGCAAATAGGAGCAGGTCAGTCAACTGGACTCCCTGAGTCGGTTGACTGAACCAAAGGTGGAAGTGCTCGGGTAGCAGGTCGGTCGACCGGACCCTGAGCTCGGTCGGCCGGAGCCTGTATCCTGCGCTACCAAAACAGAGGCAGGAAGTCCTCGGGTAGCAGGTCGGTCGGCCGGCTACAGAGCTCGGTCGGCCGGACCCTGTTGCCAGCACTCCCATGCCTATCTAATGAATGCCAATCCCTTCTGAATTGCAATCGGTCGAGCAACGGCACTAAGGATTTATGCCATCGACTACCCGGCCATAGAAGCTCTTCGGCTCATCAGCAAAAACATGATCAAGACATCAAAGCTATGATTGTTAAAGAATTGAACCCAAAATACTAAAAATTGGAATATTCACCAAATCAATCCAAACCAAAAGCAATTGCACAAGAATAAGTGTTAGGAATTCATAGCTAACAATCGAAGATAAATATAGGCTTAGATGTGAGATAAAAATCTCACCTTTTCACAAAAACAATGAAGAAGAAGCTTGAAAGCAAAGGGAGAATCAACTACTCTTCAACACAAACCAAATGAGCTTTAATCTATGCTCAAAAAGAAGAGCATTCCCAAAGTTAGGTTTAGGAATTTCTGAAATTGATAAGAGAATGAGTTGGAGAAGAAGAAGAAGAGGCTTACCAAAGTTTCTTCTATTAGTTTGGAGCTAGAGCTTGATTTGCAAAAGAAAACTAGGATTTGGAGTTTTAATTTTCCATTCCACTCATCATTAATCTCTTTAGAACTGAAAAGTAGAGAAAGAGGGAGGGAGTGAATGAAGAGGAGTGGTTCAGTTTGGGGTATTAAGTTGGCTAGTGGGCTGAACCCAACCCAAAGCCCTAAGTGAAAAGGAAGCAAAATTCAAGTTACTCCAAACATATCGAAGTTTATACTCAAAAAGGTTGCAAACGGCATTTTGAACTCAATGGAAGGGGTCTCGAGTTCCAATTCGATTATTTGCAAAAAGTAGGTTTTCGGACTAAAAATCCAAGTATCGATAAAATATTTAAATAAAATATTTGAATATAAAATCGATAAATATGGGGTTGTTATAGGTAGCTTGAAGAATGTAACATCCCAAATTTCCTCAATTTAAATTGGTAATTTATTTGAATTCTTGGAATTTAATTTGAGATTAATTTAAAAAAATTAATTCAAATAAAATAAAATAAGTATTAAACTGTATGAATAAGATTTCAATTTCATTTGAGTTTAAAATTTGAAAATAATAAATGTTTTTAAAATCTTTTGAATTTAAAATATATATATGTATGTATGTATGTATGTATGTATGTATGTATGTATGTATGTATGTATGTATATTTGTGTGTTTATATGAGTACATTTGAATTTGACTTTGAATTTAAATTTTAAATAAAAGCCTTAGTAAAATAATTTGGATTTTAAAATTATATATATAGGTAATTTATTTAATGTATAATTGGTTTAAAATATTTTCTTTTAAATTCTATATTTTTAAATAAAAGAGAAATGTGTTTATAAATTAAGAAAAATAATTTAAATATATATACATATCATTTTTTTCATGCAAAGGACACATGGAGGGTTAGTAACATATGAATCAACAAGTGTTTAAATTTTAATAAATGAATTAACAAGTGTAATTCATTGAGGAAGAAAATTTACAAGTGTCGTCATATTGTTTTCATTTTTAAGGAAATTTATAAAAAGAAAAATAAAAACTATATAACATCTCAATCCTTCTCCCTCTTATTTCTTTTGATATTAGGAAATTTACAAAGGAAAAAAAAAGCTTGTACAAGTTCCCAAACCAGAAAGAAAATTTAAACGCAAAACTTTCACAAAAACAATTTCTTCAAACTACAAATCTGAATTCCATTTCAAACCTGAATTAAAGGAAAGAAACAAGTAGTTCAACACGAAAGCAAATATAAGCATCGCAGTTTTTTCCAAAAGTTAAGTCTTTAAAATCAGGATCAACTCAAGATTACAAATTCCAGTTTTAAGTTGCAGACCAGAGTTCCTTCTACTCTGTTTTTATAAAAAAATCAAAAAATATAAAAAGGTTCAAGATCAAATTTAAAAATAGTTTCTAGACTTTCAACTTTTAAAACCCAGACAGAAAGCTCTCTGTTCAAATTTCACAGGTGAGTAAATTTTTGAATTTATACTTATGGCTTGTTGTTTGAAAAATTATGCGGAAGTATGATTGAAAATTTTTGTGTGCACGTATATTAATACACGAAGATGATATGTGCATGTTTGCAAATAAAGACATGAGCCCTGTTCCAGGTTACAGGAATTCAAATCCTGTTCAAATTATAATTGTTCCTTCTCTGATCATCATTAGCCTTAGGATCTAACAAGATGGTTTTGTCTAAACATGTTTTAAGCTTTAAAAAATTAATTTAAGCAAAAAGAAATCAGGGTTTTCACTGGAAATGGAAAATACAAAGAAAATTGAAAATGCATTGAAATTCAAACATTATGAATTTTAGTTTCAAGAATATCATCTGAATTGCTTTCTAAAATAAAGATTTTTCAAACTGAAACCATATTTTTTTAAGCATGAATTCATTGATAAATTCGAGAATGTTTGAAATTGGGGTTATGGTCAAACTCTGGCGATCGGCGACATTGTTGTCCTCGTGATCGTAGTTGGAGCTTCCTGGTAGGTCATGGAGTTTGGAAAAAAATGCTCGGAATGATTCATAATCAACGTGGATGATGATCTGAATCGATTTAGGGTTTAAGATTTAAAATGGGTTGTGGTTAGAAACGTGGTCACTGCGTCGTCTTTAGGCCATCGGAAGCGTAGGAAGCTGGCGGTGCATAGGATGGAGTTTCACGATCTTTGATGATCAGAGGTGGGAGAACGGGGTGTTTAATGGTGGCTCGGTATTGTTTGAATCTGGGTTGTGCAATCAAATTGCAAATTCGTCGTAGATCCGCAACGCTGGGTGTTTTGGTGGGTCGAGTAGATGATCGTCGACTGGTGATGATCATAGCATCGACCAGTGGCGATCAAAACAGTTGTGCATGTGCACAATTAATCAAAGGGTGTCAGTAATATTGAATGGGAGAAGAAGGGATACGACTCGAAGTAACCCTCGGGAAGTTGGTTTGATGGCTCGAGTTTAAGCTCGTGCATTTACCTGTGTGTATCGGCTTTGTACTTAAACAAAAATCTAAGTTTAAAGAAAATAGGGTACACGGGTGAGTTTTGTAAATGACTCGAAGCAAGTGGTACTTTTGTTCGGGGGAGGCTCGAAGTGGTCTCAGGGTTGATACACAAAACAGTTTTACTTTAAAAATAATATTCAAACTTTTAAACAATTTTAAATCCATGTTATTAAAAGATAATTTTGATTTAAGTTTAAACTAATTAAGGTTTTAAGTAAGACATTTCTAAAGTAATTAAATTTGATTTAATTTTGTTAAGTTATTTTATAAAATTATTTATATTAATTAAATAATGTAATTAAGAAGTATAATTAAGATAAAATGCTATATAAGCTAACTTGGTCTTTTATGTTAATTTATGTGATAAGGATGATTTATTTATCAAGGTTTATAAGATAATAAAAATGATTAACAAGCGGTAAAAAGATTTATCTTATTGAGTAATTAATGATTTGTTGATGTAATTACTTTAAGAATAACTATTTAATTAAATTCTTAATATTAATTAAGTAAATCACTAAGATTAATTGATTTGTAACTAAGAATTAATTAATTAAGGAATAATTAATTAATAAAGGTAATTAAGATTCAATTAATTAATAATTTGGGATTAATTAAGGTAATTAATTAAAGAATAATTAATAAAGGTAATTAAGATTTAAATAATTAATAATTGGGGATTAATTAATTAAGGTAATTAATTAAGGAATAATTAATTAATAATGGTACTTAAGATTTAATTAATTAATAATTTGGGACTAATTAATTAAGGTAATTAATTAAGGAATAATTAATAAGGGTGATTAAGATTTAATTAATTAATTAATAATCATGGATTAATTAACTAAGGTAATTAATTAAGGAATAATCAATTAATGAAGGTGATTTAGATTTATAATTAAGGATTACTAACCATTGATTAAAGATAATTAATTAAAGTAATTATGTGATTAATTAATTTAAATCACACGATTAATCCATCTTAACTGTAGATGATTAATTATTATTGAATGCTTTGTACTGACTGATATCTCTGATATGTGATTGTAATGCTATGTGATATGATTTACCCTGTGCTGAGCTGCGATATCTGTGATTTTTTTCTGTGTGAATGTGAAAACCCATTGGCCCATAAAATGGCAATTGAATTTCGACGCGACAAGGAGTCGGATTCCAGTTGGTTATCCGAAACCCACATCGAACCCTGATAGTGAAACTTTGTGATTGATATATCCATATGTTTTAAAATTGATGCTCACTATTCGGTTTAGCCAGGAGAGGACCTTTGTGTCATATAACCCATTCCGAATAGTGATACGATGAAATGGATAGCATTTGAAGATGGTGGTGAAGACCGGGTGTCTTCGAGAATGATAGAATAACCTGGCGAATGAATCTATACTGATTTTCTCCGGTGTAGAGATCTCCATATGTGATGGGGAGTCCAATCGGGATTGTGGATACCCAGATTGCAAGGGCTTCTCCGGAAGTTCCTTCGGTTCTGTTCGAACCCGGAATAGACTTGTATGGTTGCATGTCTGACATTACACTTTGATATATAAAGCAGATTTCTTTCAAATACATTTCTGCTGGTGGCAGAGAATTTATTCTCTTAGCTTAAAACCTTCTCTAAGAAGTACGAGTTTAGAGGTTATGTAGTTGAAGGTTATCAGTAATATACTCCCGATTTGGTAGTGTGGCATGCTGAGTTTTGTTGATCATTTGTTGATCGGAGCATGGCTTTTGTGAAAAGCGTAGCTTTGTGGACGAGACTTCGTCGAAGCTCACAACCCGGTAATGTCGAAACAGGAAGGATGCAGCAAGGTTATTGGGGGTAGCGCCCCTTATGGTATGTGCATTTCCTTCTGAATAGTGGTATAATGGTACGGAGCCCAGATACTTAATTTATGTTGATATTGCAATTATGTTGCTTTCTAATTGTTGTTGTTGGGGACCCGGATAAATGTTGGTTATAACCGGGGGATGGCATACTCATGTCAGTACTTACCTAGTTACAGAGGTAACCCAGCCTTGTGTTGGTAGAGATCCTGTTAGGTTCTTGGGATGCCCCTCCAGAGGCGTACCCATGTGGCCCAGGAAGTTCCTTAGCCTGATCATTTGTTGGAAATCCAATTACCAATACGAACCCAATACGTTTTCAATTGTATAACCTACCATTCTTAAATGGTAGCTATAGTTGGCATAGTATAATGGTACCTATGTTAGCTAAGATTAATATTATATTTTTGAAATTTTTTTACACTATGCACTAATAATAATAATATCAAAAGAGTTTTCTCGTATTAAGCATATTTGACTATCATAAGGAGAAATCTCCCATAAGTTGTGATTGCATTGTGTGTGTGCTGGAAGGCCTTATGGTAGTTTCATTTTCCAAAAGCATGAACGGTTTTCTTTTAAAAATTTTGTTTTTATTCAAAACAACTGTTTTTGTTTACTCATACAGTCTCATGACTTATTCGGAGTTTATTGTTCCCTTCCTAAACTTTGGGTGCGCATAATTTCCATACGGGCAGCCTAGAAGCAGGTTTTCCGTGGCTTGGAGTCTTTTGAAGTCTTTTGGTTTGGAGGCTATCGGTTTTTGAAGGCTTTTGACTTGGAGATCTTTTGGAAGCTTTTTGTATCTCAAGATGCTTAGTTTTGAAGCTCGCTATCGCTCTCTTTCCGTTGAAAATTTTCTTGAAGTGTGATAAATTGTTGTTCCGCAGTGATGTTTCTATTTTGAAGTTGTGTTGTAAGAATAAAATGCTCTGATGTTGGTAATAAATGTTGTAATGGATATTATGATGATGTTGTATATGCATGATGATCAATGATAATTCATTTTGTTTCCGCTAGTTATATTTCTCTAATGTTATTATAAGCTCTATCCGAACTGGAGTTCGACGTTTGAATCTCCAGCAGTTGAATACAAATGAGGTTTTGATGTCGATTTTCGAACGCTGGATTTTGGGTCGTGACAAAGAATGGGGATTGAAGGAAAAATAGAGGATAAACTTTTAAGTGGCCAAGGTGGTCGGTCGATGTTGGACTAAGGTTTTATCTCGTTGTTTGGTCATCGATGTTTTAGTGGCGGCTGCAACGTTGTGGGTGGATCAAAACCTATCGAAGGTGGCATAATCGATGATTCGTGTCGAGGAGTAGCTCGAGTTTAGCTCGGGAAAATTAGTGTTTGGCTCGGGATTTCGTTTGTTTAACTCAGGTCTAGAGATTTGGTGTAAAAACAGTTTTTAACTTTTAAAAGTAAATCAAGTTTTATTTAAAACAATTTTGTTAAAACCAGTTCTTTTGTAAATAATAAATGTTTATCCACGTTTTGAATTGGTTAAAAGGTTTTGAAATAAAATTATTTTAAATTAACTAAGTTTAAAAGTGTTTAAGATACATATAACCTTTATTTTAAAGTTTATTTTAAATAAACTTAATGAAGTAATTAAGTGGTTAATTAAGAAGGATAAAAGGTTTTAAAGGTTAATTGCTATAATGTGATTAAGGGTTGATTAATTAATAGGAGTAATTAAAGGATAGTTAATTAATTAATGTTGTTAAATCAAGGTGATTAAATTGATTAATGTGATTAATTAATTAATGTGATTAATAAAGGTTAATTTATTGATTAGTTAAAGGTTAACTAATATATGATTAAAGGATAATTGGTTTATGTGATTAATTAATTAAGGTAATTAATTTGAGGATAATTAATTAATTAAAGGTTAATTAATTAATGAAAGTGATTAAGTGATGATTTATTAATTAAGGGATAATTAATTAATGTGATTTAATTCAGGATAATTAATTAATTAAGAATGGTTAATTAAGGGCAAATTAATTAATGTAATTAACTCAAGGTTAATTAATTTAAGTGATTAATTAAGGATTATTTAATTAATTAAGGATAATTAATTAAGATGGGCAATTAAGGTTGATTAATTAATTTCATTAATTAAAATAATAATAAATGGTTTGTAATTAATTAGTGTTAATTAATCAGAGTTAAATATTAAATTCATAAGTAATTAATTTATTTGTTTAATTATAAATGTGTGATTAATTAATCTTGCTTATGGACGATTGAATTATATTGAATGCCTTGACTTGTTTGATATCTATGATATGTGATGTTCTGTGATATAATTGCTTCGAATTTAGCCGTGAACTGTGATTTATTTATCTGTAATGAATTTACATATTTATCTATGAATCTGTGAATGGAAGATAAGATTTATAGGATTATACTGCTTATCGATATTGTTGTGCTTGAACTGCTATGGTTGTGGTATTTTATTGTTGTGTGTAAAACCCCTGGACTACACCACACACACGAATATGGATTTCACATGAAATTGGTTAAGTCACAGATATTGTGAATTTAAATATTATTTTGTTTAAAAGATGAACTTTGAATCCAAATTGGTTTGGAAATGAAATTGAGTTGAATATGAAAAGCTTTTGGAAAGGAAGTTTGAAATTAGAATTTAGTTTGAATTTAATATGTCTTGCTAAAGGTTTTGAAATTATTTTGGAAATTATGGTTTGAAAGGGTTATGCAAGTTATACAATATATATGTATGGATTTTTAAACCATTTTGAAGTATATTGAATAAATTATTTTGGGAGTTTAAATTTAATTCAAAATAGAAATTGCCGAGAATACGACAGTTCGCTAATTTTCCAATGTATACTTTGATAAGCTATAACTTGAGTAAAGTTAATCGGATTTTCCCGAAATGAAAAGCATTTGTTTTCAAATGATAATGGCATTCATATAATGAAAGAATTTCCAGTTTTTTTTGAAAGGATTTCAAGTTATGGGTGAATCAAAATGGAAATAGTTTTGAAAGCTATGAATGAATCTTTGTTAAAAAAAATTGGGTGAACCTTGTTTCAAACTGAAGTGGAATTTAAAGGTGGGTCTTTTGTTTAAAAGATTAAAAGTGGAAATTTGTTTAAACCATTCAAATGAAAGGTTTTGGGCTTAAAGTTATGACTTAACTAAGATCCCAATATATCCATATGCTTTTAAAATAAGCGCTCATTTTCCGGTTTAGCCAGGAGAGGACTTTATGTCATAAAACCCATTCTGAATGGTGATATGACGAAATGGATAGCATTTAAAGATGGTGGTGAAGACCGGGTAATATCGAGAACAATAGGATTACATGAGGAATGTCTCTACACTAAGTTGCTCCGGTATAGAGGTCTCCATATGTGATAGGGAGTCCGATCGGGATTGTGAATACCCTGATTTGCAAGGCTTCTTTTGAAGTGCCTTCAGTTCCATTGAGACCCAGGATGGACTTGTATGGATGTATGTCTGACGATACACTTTGAGATGTAAAGATGGTTTCTATCAAATACATTACTGTTTGGTGGCGGAGAATTTATTCTCTTAGCTTAACACCTTTCTCTGAGACGTACGAGCTCAGAGGTTATGTAGTTGATATTTACTAGAGATATATTTCCAATTTGGTAATGTGGAATATCAAGTGCTACTGATCATTTGTTGATCAAAGCATGGCTTTTGTGAAAAGAATAGCTTTATGGGACGAGACTTCGTCAAATGTCACAACCCGGAAATGGTAGAAACAGGAAGGATGCAGCAAGGTTATGAGGGTCGCGCCCTTTAGGGTATGTGCATTTCCTTTTGGATAAAATGTGATATCATGGTATGGAGCCCAGATACTTAACTTACGTTGTTGTTGCAAATTTGTTGGTGAATCCTAGGATAAAGGTTGGTCACGACCGGGGAATGGCATACTCGTCACAGTTAGTTACCTAGTTATAGAGGTAACCTGGCCTTGTGTTGGCAGAGGTACGGTGAGGTTCTCGGGGCGTCCCTCCAGAGGCATACCCATTCGGTGAAGGAAGTTCCTTAGTCTTGACCATTTGTTGGAAATTCAATCATCCAATATGCGCCTTGTATGGTTTTAGTTGTAGAACCTACCGTTTAACATAGTAGTTATAGTAGGCATACTACAATGATACGTATGCTGGCTAAGATTAATGTTACTTTCGAATGTTTTCTGCACTATGCACTACTAATAATATCAAAAGGATTTTCATGTATCAAGCATGTTTGACTATCATAAGAAGAAATCTCCTCCAATTGTGCGATTGCATTGTGTGTGTAGCGAGAGGCCTTATGGTAGTTTCATTTTCCAAAAAGCATAGCGAATTTATTTGTCTGGTTTCAAAGAAAACTGTTTTTGTTTGCTCACACCAGTCCCATGACTGGCCTGGAGTTTATTGATCCCTTTCTAAACTTTGGATGTCCACAATTTTCCACACGGGCAGCCTAGAGTCAGGTTATCAGATGGTCAGCTAGTAAGTGTAGATTTGGTAGTCTTTGGAGTCTTTTCTTGGATTTTGGCAGTCGCATTGGTGCACCGAGTTTGCTTCACTTCAGCATAATGGTGGTTCGAGCTTTTGTTTGGGAGCTTTGGCATTAAAGATATTAACTTCCCGCTGCTGTTGCGGTCCTATTATTTCCGATGTTGTATCTATCTCTGATTATGTTGATCATTTCATTTGTATCATTGTTTTATCAAATGTTGTACGTCAATAAAATTATTCTTCTGTTTCCGCTGTGTTGTTATCACCCAATGTTGTTATAAGCTCCGGCGAACTAGACTCAACGTTTGAATTTACGGTATTCGAATACAGGTGATGTATTTCGGTGTCGATTTTCGAAGGTCGAGTCGGGATCATTAAAGTGGTATCAGAGTTAAAGGTTGAGTAAGAATTTTAACTTTGGAGTATAACACATTAGGTGACTTATTATAGATAGGGATATAAATGTCCTAGAATGAGTATATCCCTAAGATATCCATCTGTATGCCTAAGTAAATTCTCTTACTATTCACTGATAGTGAGTATGAATGCAAGAAAAGGACGAGATAGGGGACAGGGGAGTATCACTACAATTGATCGATACCCTGCAACAACAAGGAAACAATTTTTCCCTCAATCTCTTTTGTTCATCAACCGATATCAATTCTTTGATGGTTTCCTGGTAGCTCCAAGAAGAAGTTTTGGTGTGGTGGTGTCCCTGTGAATCATGTAGAAAGTTCTTAATTTGTATTCTCATCATCAGTTTTCTATCGGCTTTTCGTTTTCGACTTTAATGAATTTGAAATTTTATTTGAAATAAATCGGCTAACAAAATATAAAGGTAAATTAGATTGTATGGATTAAACGATTTTGGTTAAAATCAAATTTGGAAATTTTGTTGTGATTTTTTGTTAGGATCCAAGTCCGAAGAGGGACAAGCTAGTGTATACTTTGGAGTATTCCAACTGAGTTGAGAATCTATTTGTCAGTTCTTTGGAGTCAAGATACATTCTGCGAATGGTTAGTTATCCCTTCGGACTAACCAATAACCCTGTATATTTCATAGATCTAGTGACCTGAGTATATTGTGAAGTGTTGAAAAGATTTTTTTCATATTTATTGATGATATTCTGATTTGGTAAGCCAAATATAGAATAAATATTCAATTTGATCTGGTAAACATTTCTCTATCTTTCTATATTCTTTGTTGTCTCCCTGTCTAGCAAATTTCAGGGATGAAATTTTCTTAAGGGGGGAATATGTAACTATCCCATTTTTTAAGTCAAATTTAAATTAATTTTTGGATTAAAATGTTAATTAATTTGAAAATTTTCCAAATAAATAAAATACGTGTTTGTTTTATATAGATTATAAATAGAATTTTCGATTCGAATTCAAAAAAAAATGTTATGAAAAATTGAATTTAAAAACTTTACATGTTAAAGAAACTAATATATATGTATATATGATTAATTATTAGTGTATAACTAGATTTTAAATCAATGTTCTTTAAAAGCATAAGTATAAACAGTAGAAAATGTAAAAATAAAAATATATAAGAGTTAAACATAATAAGTATACATACTTTTTTTTTAAATTTTACTTGTAATAAATAATTTGTATATTTAAAGAACATCATTAATAAAAACTTTGAAACTAATATATATGTATATATATATATATATATAATTAAATTATAAAACATAATACATGTTACATAATTTATTAAAACATGAGTACTTAATTAAAGCATGGCTTTAAACATAAAAATAGTTGTTTTAACAGGTGTAAAATTTTATATCATGCAATTAAACAAGTGTCAAAATGGTTTTAATTTAAATTATATGTAAATAAGAATTAGAGTAGCTTGACTATGGATTTTCAACTCAAAGTTAATCCTTTCTCTCATCTTCAAAATTTAAAACCTGGAAATAAAAAATAGAAAACAAAAGGAAAATCAAAACTAGAACTAAAATGAAACCAGGAAAAAGAAATCAAGGAAAGTTCAAAACAAATCAAATTCAAGTACAAATCAAAGCCAAAGCAAGATCAATTTCCAGTTTCAAAACCATGTGGAAAATCAACTCAACAAAGTAGCAGATTCAACTCAATTCCAGATCAAAGCAAACAAAGTTTCAGATTTAATCAAAATCAATGCACTGTCTCTCTGTTCCAAAACATGGTGAGCAAACTCTTAAATCTATATATAAATTTTGGTTTGCATGTGATCAATATTGGATATATGTTGTGAAATATGTTTGCATGGGTATACATATGTCTGTGTGCGTGTATATATACATATATATATATATGACTGTGTATATGTATGTGTACATACATATATCTCTGTTCAAGTTACATGCTTTGAAAATAAATTCAAAAATCAATTACTCTTCATATAATCCCCTATAGGTAATGAATTATAAACAAAATATATTTGGATCGATAGGATATTAGTTTTAAAAATAGTTTCCAGTTAAAATTTTGAATAAAAATTTCTAAAAAGAATGAATTACAGAAATAATCAAATTCAAGTCAAAAATCGAATGTCGAGAAATTAAGTTTGGAGTTTACCACCAAATTCGTATTATAAATTTATGAATTTTAATCATAGTTTCATGATTTTTAAGTGGGAGTTTGTTGAGGAATCTCGAGTTGATCAATATTCATATTTTCGTCGATTGCCGACGATCGGCGAAGGAAGGGAGATCATAATCATGGCTGGAGGTAGCTTGAATAATGGGGATTGAAGGAAAAATAGAGGATGAATTTTTAAGTGACCAAGGTGGCCGGTCGATGTTGGACTAGGGTTGTATCTCGTTGTTTGGTCGTCGATGTTTTAGTGGCTACTGCAACGTTATGGGTGGATCGGAACCCATCGAAGGTGGCAGGATCTATGAGTCGTGTCGAGGAGCAGCTCTGGGTGGATGCGAGAATTTTCTGGTGGCCAAGATCGTCGGGACGAGGTAATTTTTGTCGTCGATGTTGTGTTTCAGGAAAATACTTGATAGCTGGTTTTCAATTTCGAGGCGAACTGATGGATTTTGGGTTGTCGTGGTGGTAGGAGAGGTCGTCGTCGATGTGTCGAAGGTCACGGCGATGGTCGGAAGTACCATGCACATGCACTCTTGTATTTGTGTGTTTGGAAATTATGGTGATCGAGGAGAAAGACCTGGCTCAAGGTTTTGCTTGAAGTTTTCTCATGATCGTCTTGAGGAAAGAAAGGAAGGGAGTAGCTCGAGTTTAGCTCGAGAAAATTGGTATTTGGCTCGGGATTTCATTTGTTTAACTCGGGTCTGGAGATTTGGTTTAAAAGCAGTTTTTAAGTTTTAAAACAAAATCAAATTTATTTGAAACACTTTGGCTAAAACCAGTTCATTTTAAATAATAAATGTTTATCCAAGTTTTGAATTGGTTAAAAGGTTTTTAAATAAAATTATTTTAAATTAACTACGTTTAAAAGTGTTTAAGATATATATTTTTAAAGTTTATTTTAAATAAACTTAATAAAGTAATTAAGTGGTTAATTAAGAA
This sequence comes from Allium cepa, assembly GCA_030765085.1. Taxonomy (NCBI): domain Eukaryota; kingdom Viridiplantae; phylum Streptophyta; class Magnoliopsida; order Asparagales; family Amaryllidaceae; genus Allium; species Allium cepa. The sequence continues at coordinate 381,247,952 of CM060938.1, read as the reverse complement.
GGATAAAAGGTTTTAAAGGTTAATTACTTTAATGTAATTAAGGGTTGATTAATTAATAGGAGTAATTAAAGGATAGTTAGTTACTTAATGTTATTAAATCAAGGTGATTAAATTGATTAATGTGATTGATTAATTAATGTGATTAGTTCAAGGTTAATTTATTGATTAGTTAAAGGTTAATTAATTTATGATTAAAGGATAATTAATTTATGTGATTAATTAATTAAGGTAATTAATTTGAGGATAATTAATTAATTAAAGGTTAATTAGTTAATGAAAGTGATTAAGGGATGATTTACTAATTAAGGGATAATTAATTAATGTGATTTAATTAAGGATAATTAATTAATTAAAGAATGATTAACTAAGGGCAATTAATTAATGTAATTACATCAAGATTAATTAATTTAAGTGATTAATTAAGGATTATTTAATTAATTAAGGATAATTAATTAAGATGGGCAGTTAAGGTTGATTAATTAATTTCATTAATTAAAATAAGAATAAATGGTTTGTAATTAATAAATGTTAATTAATTAGAGTTAAGTAATAAATTCATAAGTAATTAATTTATTTGGTTACTTGTAAGTGTGTGATTAATTAATCTTGTTTATGGACGATTGAATTATATTGAGTGCCCCGAATTGTTTGATATCTCTATATGTGATGTTCTGTGATATAATTGCTTTGAATTGAGCTGTAAACTGTGATTTATTTATCTGTGATGAGTTTACATATTTATCTGTGAATCTGTGAATGGAAGACAAGCGTTATAGGATTATACCGCTTATCGATATTGTTGTGCTTGAATTGCTGATGGTTGTGATATTTTATTGTTGTGTGTAAAACCCATGGACTACACCACAAACACACAAAAATGGATTTCACGGGAAATTTGTTAAGTCACAGATATTTTGAATTTAAATATTATTTTGTTTAAAAGATGAACTTTGAATCCAAATTGGTTTTGAAGTGAAATTGTGTTGAATATGAAAAGCTTTTGGAAAGGAAGTTTGAAATTAGAATTTAGTTTGAATTTAATATGTCTTGTTAAAGTTTTTGAAATTATTTTGGAAATTATGGTTTGAAAGGTTTATACAAGTTATACAATATATATATGGATTTTTAAACCATTTTGAAGTATATTGAATAAATTATTTTGGGAATTTAAATTAAATTCAAATAGAACTTGCCGAGAATACGGTAGTTCGCTGATTTTCCAATGTTTACTTTGAAAAGCTATAACTTGAGTAAATGTAATCGAATTTTTCCAAAATGAAAAGCATTTGTTTTCAAATGTAATGGCTTTCATATAATGAAAGAATTTCCAGTTTTTGTTGAAATGATTTCAAGTTATGGGTCAATCAAAATGGAAATAGTTTTGAAAGCTATGAATGAATCTTTGTTAAAAAAATTGGGTGAACCTTGCTTCAAATTGAAGTGGATTTCAAAGGTGGATCTTCTGTTTAAAAGATTAAAAGGTGGATATTTTGTTTAAAAGATTAAAAGGTGGATCTTTTGTTTAAAAAATTAAGAGGTGGATCTTTTATATAAAAGATTAAAAATGGAAATTTGTTTAAACCATTCAAATGAAAGGTTTTGGGCTTAAGGTTGTGACTTAACTAAGATCCCAATATATCCATATGCTTTTAGAATAAGCGTTCATTATCCGGTTTAGCCGGGAGAGGACTTTATTGTTGAATATGCGAGTGTACGATTTTCGTTTGATGATAATAAGCATATATATATATATATATATATATCCATTTAAATGTATTTGTTAATGCACTATTTTATTTTCACATGTTAAATAAATGTTTGCTGAATAAAATAAATAACGCAAAATTTAAATTCAAAAGGACATTTTATTCAAACAAATATTTATTACAAATTTTAATAGTACAAATTTGATCTCTCACTATAGATATACAATTTGCAATTACAATACATTTCAATTTACAAATTTCCTCGCTACATATCGCTCATTCACTCGTATTTATCTTCAACTCCATTCCAGATTGAATCCAGCATCTGAGAAATCTGTAAAAATATACATTGACGTAGTAAAATTGAAAAAGAAATATTTTGCAGCATAAAATAAAAAGTGATTTCGAAAATATTTATTGCCTTAGTTATTTGGGTTGTTCGTCATTATTTAATTTTGAATTCATCAAACACGAACAACTTGTGACATGCACAGTGTATCACTGTACATGCCACAAGCCGTGCACAACGATATATACACTTGATAAAATTACAGGGACAGGTAAGGACAGGTCAAACCCAAATGAAAAGCCGAGTTAACTCAAGTACAATACAAATAAATTCACGACACGAACACAAGGTCAAACCCAAGCTATAAGCTGGATTCAACACAGGTGCAAGCTCAATAAAATGGTCAAGACACATAAATCAAGCCTCGACAAAAGTTCAGATTATACACATGAAAAACAGAGGCTAGACAGTCCAACCAGATTCAAAAATACAGACCAACAGAAGTGTCAGGTGAATGAGCTGGAGAAATTTCAAAAATGACCGAAGTCAGATAATATAAGAAATATGAACTCGAGAAAGTCCAGCTACCACATGAAAGCAATCATACATATATACTTGTGTGAAATAGCATATATACATATAGGTAGTGCAAACTAGCTCAAAGAAAAAACTCGAAATAAATCAATTTCCTGAGGCAATATGAAAACAGTGTAGGCTTGAATAAACAAGTAGACAGACCACGAGGCTACAAACCAGCACACATGTACATTGAAACCAAACATGCTGCAGTTTCAAAATAATCAAGGCAAGTTCGAACACATCCAAATCAAAACCATGGTCATGCCGAAGTCAACAAGCACAAAGAAGCAGCAGTGTTAAATCAATGCAACAGTCTAAAATCAAATAATTAACAATGCTCCAGACAAGAACACAAGATTCAGGTAATGCACTTACAACTTACAACAGCATAACAAACTACAACAAATGACAAAAGTGGTGCAGTAGACCACAATGAAACCAAACCGATATGCATATGCAACTACAAGTTTACACTGACTCAAGTACTATCAGAACTCAAAGGCAACCAAAACCGGTGAACAACATGTATTAATATACAATGAATGTATAAAACAAGTGCATAGCATCATCAATGCTCCAGACAAGTTCAACAGTCAAAGTCACAGAAGAAAATATACATGAAACATCAGTGTGCAATGAAAGTGGCTATGATCAATCAACACGGTGGTGATATATATGAACTACAGTCATGAACATACATATCAAACCACATAAATTCAAATGACCAGAGTCAACCGGAACCAAAGTCACCGGCTAAATCAGAGCCGAAACAATGACATGTGACAGTAGTGCAGTGAAACTAAAATTGGCAGAATGCATATACGATACAGTGATGCAGTGATCAAAGCCGAGACAACATCAAGCAGGAAATTTCAAAAATAAAACAGTGCACAAATTCAAAAATTAAGCAGCAGTTTTGATCAAAGACAGAGAAGTCGAAAAAAAAAGGTAGCTTGGATCAGGAATTTCAAGTTGAACAAGTTAATGCCAAACTCACAGTGAAATCAACATCGTCAAATCAAGTCAGTGACGAAGTTGAACAAGTCCAAAATCGAAGCCGTGGGGCCACGAAAGAGGTCAACACTATGATTATCAAGTAACAAAATATATGAAATTGACAAATTCGAAAATCATCGTCAACATTCAATCAAAATCATGCGGCCAAGGAATTATCAGAAGGAACGAAAATCAAGGGGTTCGAACCTTATATAAACCATTCATCATCGGCCGAGAAATTCATTCAAGTTCAAGCAACTAAGTATAATCATTCAACTCGAATCAAAAAGGTCAAGCAGAATCAATATCGAAAGAAAAAAAAATTCATACCATTTTGACAATCGAACTCGACTAAAATTGAAGCAGCCATGAACGAGCGCAAAGAGAAGAAAGCATCGATCGACAATGATAAGGGATGTAAATCATCATTCGATCGAGATACTAACGTCGGTGCTTTTAGAAACCCTAAATTAGTTGAAGAGAAGATGAAAGAGAACGAGCAGTCACTTGCAAAAGAAAACAGACCGATATAATAAAAGGGGAATTCACTTTTAATTTTTCACTTGGGCCGGTTTCTTCTATTTTTGGGCTTAGTATATAAATTAGGGTTTATTGTTTTAAATTGCTTTTAATTTTGTAATTTTCTTTTAAACAATTGTAATTTCTAGTCGTGTGACTAGGGGACGAGCTACGGTGATGTAGTTCGAGAATTCGCAACTTAATGGCTGAGCTGTGGCAGGGTTTTAAGCATAGAGTTAAGGCCGATCGATAGCGGGTGTCGTGAGTTTACATGTGTAAGCATCTAACTGATTAATTTCTAGTAGAAACCTTGGAGGCAACATGTAGGCAGGGTTTTGCCGAAGCTGGGTAAATTCTTTGCTGTTCTATTTCTGCATTTATTATTCTGCTATTATCTGTACTGCTATTCTGATATATCTGTGTTGAAAATATTTTATAAACTTCTGCATTAAAGTTTTATAATTTATAGTATCACCCTATTCACCCCCTTCCCTCTAGGGTGAAATTGATCCTACAAGTGGTATCAGAGCCTGGTTCAAAAGCCATTTTTGTTTTAAAAAGTTTTATTTTTCAAAGACCAATTTTTCTAACAAATTTGAATTTTTAAAATGGCTTCTATTGATAATATTTTTACTGTGGGTTGGTCCAATATTATTCCTTCTATTTTTGACAGAACAGATTTTTTGAATTGGAAACTAAAAATGGAATTTTATTTAAAATCTGTTAATTTTAAATGTGGGGATATTATTGAAAATGGGTGTGATACAACAGATGAGAAAACTATCTCGATTAATGCACTTGCTATGCATATATTATATTCTCATATTAATCAAGATTTACCACGCATTGTGAAAATGCACAGGAAATCTGGAATACTTTTGATGCAATATATAGTGCAAAAGTCAACAGCAATGAGAAATACTCCACAACCAACTCAGTTAAAGAAATGTGCTTAATAGAATAACAGGATTGGTAAAAGGCAGTTGTGACGAGGATGATGATGATGGAGCAGCTGAGCTGGCATTACTAATGAAGAGATTCAAAAAGTGGAACCGCAAATATAGAAATCCAGCTCTAAATCAAAAATTGAAAAGTAGAATAGTCAAAACACTGGACAATCTAGAAGAACGGGAGATCGTCTGTCACTAATGCAACAAAAAAGGACACATCAAGCCCAATTGTCCTCGACTTCAACATGGCCAAGAAAAGATGTCAAAAAGGAAAAGTTTTGCAGCCACGTGGAATAAAAGTAATGATGATAATAAAAGCACTAGCAGTAAGAGTGAGAAAGCAGATATGTGCTTTCGAGGTAATAGAACTGATAGCGATGATGATGAACCAAGCGAGGTATCAAAACTTACTCACTCACAACTACTTATATATTTCCACGAAGTAAATGGCTATTTTGAACAACTTAGGGAGAAGTACGCTAAACTTGAATCACAAAAATATAATTTGATAGATTTAAAGAAACAACTTGTCCATTAGTTAAAAACTATCAAAGTAGGATCCCTAAGTGTGATAAGTGTCCTTCATTCGAAAAAGAAATTAAAAAAACTGAATTTAAAATTAAATCGCTAGAAAATGAAATTCTGATTTTGAAAGAGAGTGAAAATACTAGGAGAGAGAATTTTATTAAAAAGTGCAATCAATTATTGAACGAAAATGAATCTCTCAAAACACAAGTCCAACAATTGTCTACAACTTTAAGAAAATTTTCCAAAAGTGAAAAATCGTTGAATATGTTATTACGGAAACAAACTGTCAATATCGATAGACAAGGATTTGGGTATAATCAATCTGAACATGTTAAAAGAAAAACTAATCAAGTCAAATTCAAGTGCACAATTTGTGGAAAATTTGGACATAATCACAATATTTGTTGATATAGACCCAAACAAGCGAAAACCATACCAATTTGGGTTCCTAAAGGCACAAATATAAAATCCATTAAAGTCAAAAAAATCTGGGTACCAAAAGGAACATATATAAAATAGCTTTGGGTCTCCACAAAATTATTTTTTAAAATTATTAGCCACTAACAACCATGGACAGATAAAAAAATAGGTCACAAAAATCTTTTAACGTGTAGGTGTGGTGGCAGGCTAAGGAACAACAACTATGTTACTTGGATTTTGGCTGTTCCAAGAACGCAATAGGAGAAAAATCAAAGTCCCTTAGTCTAGTACAATGGTGACAGAATCACAATGGAAAACAACGAAAAAAAATATCGTAAAGGTTAAAGTGGTAACGGTATATTTATTCTGAACGATTTTTTTAATGTGATAGTCTGCACCATAATTTGATTTAATTCAGCCGGTTATGAATGTTGATAATGATTTTGACTTATTCGAAATGTTTGAACTATTTTATATAGATTCGTGTGAATTAATGATGGCAGATTATTGATGATTACTCTTGGATATATTTGGTTACTTTACTGCTGACGCTATGATCAGTCTGCACGACGTCAATTCAATTTCGTTTAAAGCCTTTAAAAATTATTTTGAGATATTTCATTGCATACTTCATGATCTGGTCTATAACATCCAATTAATAATAATCTTGAGTGAAAGAGAAATTTAGATGCAGATTACACCGGTAATCTAGTCGATAGAAAAATTACTAGTGGAACGTGATTTATATTGAGACACTTAGTAAGTGCATCGTTTTTCAAAGAAAATATCTACATATTTTTCACGTCAAATAATTTTCAAACAGTAGACTCTTTTCTTATAAAAATCCCTTCCATATAATATATTTTATTGACCTTGTTTCAGATTTGTCATCTTAAAATATTTGATTTTGTAATTATTTGTGGATTTGATTGTAAATGACTACATTGACTAATCTGACTCCTTACTAATTATCAAAAAAATAAATAGTGATTGAAAAAGTGATGAGTGTTGATATTAATCATATATTATAACTTGAAACGATATATTTAGTAAATTTCTTTAGAAATTTGAATAAGAGTTATAAAATCTTTTTGTTGGTAAAAATTCCATGACCATCTCTATTTCTAACATATTTCTAACGACCATCATTCATCAAAATTCAATATAGTTTGTCAATATGTGGTATTTTAAACAGGAATCATTTGTTTTCCATTTTATTTTATTTTTCCAATAAAAACATCCAAAGTATTCACTCTCATTTAAAAGTTCTCACGGTTATGCATGGATGAATTACTTGAAATTTTTTATGTGCTTCCATGCTCATTTAAAAGTCCTCACCGTTATGCACGTATGGAACACATATCAAAATTGATTAATTAAATAGACAAGTTGATTCTAATCCCATTTAAAGTCCTCACGGTTATGTGTGGCTAGAAGATACATGAATTCATTTTTTTAAAAGAAAAAATTGGAATACTACTAATCTCTTTTAAAAGTCCCAATGGTTATGCATTGTTAGTAGATATTCAAATTCCTGAAATAAATATCCCACAAATAGACATAACTATATGGTTTTACATGATGACATCATCCCTATCATTCTAAAGTGGAATATGCGTCAAACAAAGTATTTATGATTTTTGTTTGATTTTTTATCGAAATTTAATATTTATATTCGATTCAGCTTTAATGTTGTATTAATGTCTATCACTTTATCTCTATTTTTCTATCACTACTACTCTTTTGCTGATAACAAAATGGGGAGAGAAAATTTAAGGTTTTGACAAATAAAGGTCAACTATTTTCTATTTACATCTAGGCTTATTTGTATATTTTTATTTACATGCATATATGAAGTGGGAGCTTTGTGTAGAGAGGGAGCATTCAAATAGAGGGAGCAAATTGAATGATCAAATACATTTGACAAATTCAAAATCTGAAATATATGTTTGTTATCATCAAAAGGGGGAGTATTGTTGAATATGCGAGTATATGATTTTTGTTTGACGATAATAAACATATATATTGATTTAAATGTATTTGTTAATGTACTATTTTATTTTCATAGATTAAATAAATGTTTGCGGAATAAAATAAATAGCACAAAATTTAAATTCAAACAAATATTATTACAATTTTTCATAGTACAAATTTGAGCTCTCACTATAGATATACAATTTGCATTTACAATACATTTCAATTTACAATTGTCCTCACCACATATTGCTCATTCACTCGTATTTGTCTTCAGCTCCATTCCAGATTGAATCTAGCATCTGAGCAATCTGTAAAAATATACATCGATGCAGTAAAATTGAAAAAGAAATATTTTTGCAGTATAAAATAAAAAGTGATTTTGAAAATATTTATTGCCTCGGTTATTTGGGTTGTTCGTCAACTTTTAATTTTGAATTCATCGAACACGAACAACTTGTGACTCGCACAATGTATCACTGTACATGCCACAAGGCTGTGCACACCGATATATACACTTGAAAAAATTACAGGGATAGGTGAGCACAGGTCAAACCCAAATTGTAACGACCCGAAATTTTCGATCCCGAAAATTCCAGATAGTTATGAAAATGAAGAAAGAGATAGAAGAAGAACAGAAAAGAAACACATAATCTCACATTCGCAGCGGATAAAATATAATATCAATAATAATAATTATACCAAAGAAAACTGTATCTATCAATTTACATCGATACATTACATCAGAGTTACAACAATTTTATACAACATTGGACAGATACAATTTTAGCATGTCTCAGATATATACATTATCACAGTGGAAACTCTCTATACGTTCCTGCCATCCAGCTCGCCTCCTGAGCTTCAGAACGTCCTTACCTGAAAATCTGTAGTGCTCGGTCTGACCCGAGCATTACACCAAAGTAAGACCCGGGTCAGGCTGGAAACCAGCATGAGTAAACTCAATTTAACATGGAATACCACGCAAACAACTTATATAAAACCCGGGGTAACTCAAACCAATTTTACAAGTTCACAGTTTGTTATAGACGTCACTTATTTCACACATCATTTTCTAAGTACAATACTTAGATTAAATGGTCCAATTCACTTAAATCATTCCATACCAGCCTATTGATTTCACATATCAATCTATAAGGAATCGAAGTGGTTTCGGATATTTACTAATACCCGACTCCGGTCTCTTCGAAACCATTGTCAACTTAACTTAAATTATTCAAGTGAAATACAATTCTATTTTTAATACAGGATGTCACAGTAATTCATCATCAATAGATAACCACATCTTCACAGTTTAAATCAATCATATCTTATCACATAGCATTACAAACCACATATTAGGAATAAATATTAATCAAGGGCATTCAGTATCATTCTATTTATCCTTTAATTACACTTAAGTAATTAACCCTTCACAAATTAATTATCATTAACCCAATATAGTAATTAACCTTTAATTACTAATTACTAACCATAATTATTAGTCACCCTTGATTAATAACAACAGTAATTAACTTCCCTTAATTACTTCATTAATAAATTTCTCCTTAATTAATTATCTCAATTAATCCCTTGATAATTACAAAATAATTAAATCCAAACTACTTTCATCATCAAGCATCTTTAATTACATCCAATAATTATCAATTACTTCCCATTAATTACATAAAGTAATTATTCATCAATCATCAAGTGATTAAATTAATTAAACTTAATTAATTAACCTAAACAAATCACATTAACCCAATTAATTACATCTAGTAATTAATTCATTAATTACTTCTACTAAGTAATTAAACATAAACAATTTCACAAATGACTATTATTAATTAATTAATTTAATTAATTATTAAAAATTAATCACATTAATTAATTATTAAATAATCTTGAGTTAATGACCTTCATTAACTATTCTTAATTACTTAATTAAGAAATCAACTTATATTAATCATTATTAATTACAAATTAATTAATATTTAATTACCACTTAATTAATCTCTAAATATTTAATTAATTAAATGTTAACTACAATTTCATTAATCCTTAATCACTTGATTAATTAATCTTAATTATTAATTAAAATTAATTAACAATCCTTAATTATAGTTTAGTTAACCTTAATTAATTAACCTCAAATCTTAGTTAATCATCCACATTTTTAATTAATTGAATAATTATTCATTAAAATAATGAATTCAAATTCTTAAAATTCTCATTTACTTTAAGAAAATATCTCTTCTTAATTAATCATTTAAAAACAAATTGTTTTTTTTAATTTATTTTAAATTCCATTTAAACTTCATTTTGAAATTTAAGATTTTAAAATGAAAACAAATTTTATCTTAAATAATATTTAAAAACAAATTCAAAACCTTTATATCATATGTTCAAGAAACATCCATTCTATAAAATAAAAGTTTAAAAGAATATAAACCCATTCATTTTAAACATTACAAGTTATTTTAAATCAAATTCAATCTTAAAATTCCCTTTTGATTTCAAAACTGAAATACAGTTTTGAATCCTTTTATTCCAGATTTAAACTTAAAACTTTAAAGCTTTACTTACATTTCCATCTTCATTTTTAAATTCAAATTATTTAACCATTTCTAAAATAGTTAAAACAAATTTAAATTCTTTTAAAAAAAACTTATTTTATTTAAAAACTAACATTCAAATCAAATTCTAGGTTTTTAAAACTAGATTTAAACTTATTTTAAATTTCTATTTCATAAATTTAAAACTCACTGTTTAAATTCAAAACCAATGTTCTTTTATACTTTAAAAGTTTAAAATCTAAATTTAAATTCTAAAATTTAATTAAATTCAAACTCAAATTCGACTACTTTGAATTTGATATTTAATTCCAGATTTAAAACTTAGTTTAATTTCCAATTTGCATTTAAACTTACTTTAACATTTAAAGACAACAGAACAGATTTTCTATTGTTCCTAAAATATGAAACAATCAGGTAAACTGAAGCAACCTGTTTTTTTTTTTCCGAGACAAAACTTAACCTACTTCGAGTCATACACTCGAATTACCCGAGAAAACTCGAGACAACAAAATTCCAAACCATACTTCACCAGCATAACCACAATTCTCTGTGCACATGTACATCGACGCCGGCCACCCTAGGTCAACTCCGCGGCCTCCCTGCTGTCGTCATCCAACTCCTCAGGCCATCCAAACAAAAATCAAATCGACATATGCAAGCATTAAAATCGCGACCCAAAAAAATTCCTAAACCTGGAAACAACAGACAGAATCCTACTTCCAAACCTGTCAACGCTTCAACCAATCTCCTCCGACTACCGTTGCCTCTATAACTCCGGCGAAGAACTCGACGACCTACCATCTTCCATTTCCCAAGTCATAGTTGAACTCGATTAACTATAATTGCCGAATGGAACGATTCTTCCTAGCCCAGTAAAATTAGAGTTCTACGCTATAAATCACAACCACATCTTCCAAAATGAAATGCAACCTAAACGAGTAATTTTCTCAACATCCCTGATAACTCCATCGCCTCCAGAATCAAACTCGGCACCTCCAAACCTTTGTGGCAACAGAGATGTCATAAAATACCCAATACAGTCAAAAGAGAACTGCTCTTTGACTGTAGCCTTAAAAATTGAAATTTTAGGTTTAAAATTCATGATTTAATATGTTGTTTCAGATTAAAACCCTGAAACACAGAGTCAATGCATCTGAGTTTTTCACTAATTTGATGTTTGATCAACTGTTATAAAATCCATAGATGATACTGCGTTATTTTAACCTGAAAAAAATTCTAAACTAAAGTTTATAATTAAACTAACAAATTTCATTTGAATCTCAAATTTAAATGGTGATTAGATCAAGAGATTTGAATTTGTACAAATCAAGAACTGGGAAGTATAACAGAGTAGACTCTGTTGAAAACAAACAGACATGCATCATACATCCAGAACTACAACCATGTATATACATAAACATTCATATTTCAGACATCTAGCATGCAACTAAATTTACCTACTTAAATTTTAAAAAGTAGAGTTACTCACCAACATGTAGAGGACAGAGAACATTGTTAATTCCATGCTCTTGAATTCCCAGTCATGCAGAAAACAATTCTGTTGTTTTTTTCCTGTAATTTTGCTTCCAGGTTTGATAAATCTTCTATTGCTTGTTTGAAATTTATTTAACTTGAAGAATTGTAATAGTTGTTGCATTCTTGCTTCAGACCTTGGGTTTTGCAATATCTTTGATTTAAGTTTCTTCTTTATCAGGTTGTATTTTGCATTTGCTCTTGTATTCTCTGTTTGATTTAATTCTCAACTGAACTTGGTTTTCGGAATTTTGATTTTTGAGTTGAGATAGTTTCATTTTCATTTTGTTTTTTTTTTGTTTTACTATTTGAAGAAAAAATGGAAGATGAGAAGAGTTGAGAGAGAAAAAATGAGTATAGCCTGATCAATTTTGTTAATTCATTGTTTTAAAATAATTGTGACACTTGTAAATTTAAGTGTTAATATCTTAACACTTGTTATCCTCCATAAGAACATATTTTGACAAATGTTTTACACGTCCTATTCTTATAATATATGTGTATTCAAACCCTTCTTATTATATATATATATATATGTTATCAACTTTATATTCATTCTTTTCCTTTAATAAAATATTAATAAAATTTAAAGAAAATAATTTTATACTAACCATACATAAAAATAAAAAATAAAACTTATATGTATTATTTAAGTCCAGTTTATTTTTAAGGCATTTATTTAAAATTAAAATTCAAGTCCATTCACATAGCAAGGCTTGGGTAAAATAATAGCTCCACACACACACACACACACACACACACACACATATATATATATACACACACACACACTTGTATATAAACATACTTAAATTTTCAATAGAGTTTGCATATGTCTACAAACATATTTTTAATTTATCACAAGGTTTATCATTTCTATATATTATTATTTTTATTTATTTATCAAAATCCCATTTATTTATTCAAATTAACCAGCAAATTACCCAATTATAAGATGTTCAAAACAATTCAGGTTATCACATTCCTCCCCCCTTAGAATCTTTTCATCCTCGAAAAGAAACGATGCCAAAATGATAAAGATGCTTATTATCAGAAAATTATTCTTTGATCATTTTTAGAACACTTTCAGAATTTACATAATATTATAAAATGGTTTTTTATAAAAATACTTTTTATAACTCGATGTTTTAACCAGTCCATCCTTGTTCTCACTGAAATTCGGTCATACGTTGATCAGGCGTATGACTGAAAATCTATAAGAACTTAGCAGACTTATTTTCAACATCCAGTGAAAATACTTGGAAAATAATTTTATTGAAAATATAGAAAACAGTTTTTGAAAATATAGGATATATCTTTGGTTAGAATGCTCTGGAAATCATCACCCCCATCCATGGTCACAGTTACATCCAGGGTTACGTTGCCATCGCAGCAAAAGTCCATGTAACTGCAGGCTCTCCACGGCCTCTCAATTACGCCATGGATCCCACGCACCAGATCACAGTTACATCCAGCGTACGTTGCCATCGCAACAAAAGTCCATGTAACTGCAGGCTCTCAGCGGCCTCTGATTCTCGCTGTCAAAATGAAACTTCTCCACTCCTACATAGGTCACAGTCTACCGATATAAAATCAAACGTAGACTGTTGGCTCTCAGCGGCACACACGACTTTCGCTATCTTATACTATAGATCGCAGTTACATCCTGGGTTACGTTGTCGTCCCAGCAAAAGTCCATGTAACTGTTGGCTCTCAGCGGCACACATGACTTTTTCTATGGTACACTCTACTCATAATCCTCAGGAACTAGTTTTGTCCGGACTCCTCACAGGATCAACTTTAGAACCCCCCTTGGGGCTCAAGGCAGCACCACCCGGTGGTACTCCCGAGAAGTTCATTTCAAGGGAGCACCTTTTTCCCTAGAGCCATCATCAAAGCATTTTATACTATACATATATAGTATCTTTCAAATCATACACCTAGTATGATATCATACAAAGCTCCTTTACTCAAAATCCCAAAGCCGATAATTCTCAAACTAGGCTTTCCAAATTCTCATATTGATTTTACCCAAAAATCAAAAGCCTTTCCAAATTCAAAGGTTCCCAAAACATTTTCCAAAATCCTCATAAGATCCTTTATATATATACAGATTTTAAAACTTCGGATCATTTCAAACTTGTATAAAACTCCTTTTATACTTCAAACACTTTCAAAATCCTTTCCTTCTGGCAATAGATTCATCAACGGGAGTTTTATCTTATAAAACAAAGATATTTACTTTGTTTACTCAAAATCAGATATTCAAATTTGATTACTTTTTTCAATATCATTTTCATCCAAATCCGTACGATGTACACATATCATCTGTACGCTAAACCAATTTGATCGCTCACTCGATCACACAATTTCACTTTCGAACTAGTATCGTCCACCCAACTTCCTAGCGCGGACACAGATCTGGTTTCTTGATCAAAAACCCTCATTCTCCTTGCATAGCTATAACTATGATAGAGAATATACAGAACCAATCAACAATCCATATCCAGGTTCGCCGTCGAAAATCGAGTGAAAAATCCCAACTCGGGTCGAAAAACTATCTCGAAATTCTGTGCTCGAATCTGGATCAAATTACTATGCGAATAGAATAACATACGTACACCCTACGTATTTATCTTTATTAGTTATTAGCCAAATCAATTCTCTTTCTATTCATATTTACTTTGAATTTCATTCACTTACTCACAATTGCTTCAGTCCATTTGGATTATCACTTCTATTCTTATCTTGATTTATTCCCAATTCAAGTTGAATTAATTCTTAATTTCTTCCCAAATTTAATTCAAATTCCATTTGAATTTAAAACTATTCAATTTTAATTACAATTCCAAATTATTCAAATCAATCCAATTCAAATTTTCTATTTGAATCTTATACTCATACATCTTCAATCACCATTTCAATTAATTCAAATCAAATTCAGTTCGAACTAATTCAAATTTCAAATTTAAATTATCTCGAATTATATAAATTCGAGTTAACACTTAAAATGTTGATTTAATTCCTTTAAATCAATTTACCTTTAAATTTTTTAAACAATTCACAGACCTAACATATTATAACACAAATCAAATTAACCTTTATTTTAAAATCATCCATTCATTTCCAATTTTCGGATCTCAAACCCAATTTGAGATTACTCAAACTCTCAAATATACTCAATCATTTAACTTTCCAAGTTAAAACTTAATTTCATCTTGAAATTTCCAAATCAAGTTGATCATTCCAACTTATTTAACCTTTCCCAAGTTAAACTTAATTCACTTAATCCAGTCAACCTTACCCGAACTTCCATTTCAAATTTTTAACTTCTCATAAATAATCTTCTCACTTATTAAGTTCAAAAACTTATCACTTTTGGGTATCACATCTCATTCTAGATTTAAAAATCAATATTTAGAGTTTATTTCAAACCATCCACACATATATATACATCTTACTTCTTGGCCCACCAAGCCAAATTTTTAAATTTAAACCATCCTTGGTTTTAATTCAAAACAAATTTCTTTAAATTTTCAAACAACTCTTGTTTGAAATATGATCATTTCATTCAATTGCATTAAATAATACTATTTATTGTTTCTTTAAATTAATTACATCATTAATTAATTCCAATTAATCACATTCGGTAATTAACTTATTTCTTAATTGCCTTCATTAAGTAATTGTCCTTTAAATTACTTACCTCCAGTAATTCATAAGATCTTACAAAATAATTTAATGGCGTCTTCCTCTTCTTTCCCACCCATCATCCTCCGATCTCCTTCGTTCCCAGTAAGTACATTAACACTCTTGGTCGTCCATCCGCCGTAATAACGCCGGCGGCTAACCCCACTCAGCTGACATCCAGACCCACATCGTCCTCTCCGGCCTTAAATAAGCCACCTTACGGTGAGATCTCCATGACCAGAACTTATGCTCAGGTGGTGGCCTCAGCACCGCGCTCTCGCCCCTACCTATCCTTCATACCAAGCGGAGCACCTCCCTACCAACTTTCATCAACGTGCGTCGCATGGTTGATTACCTGAAATCGAAGGGCCGCTACCTTCGTTGTGCAGGTCTCAGACACGTGGCTAAAAATTGTAGGGACGCTAAGATATGCTATAAATGTGGATTTTTCGGGCATCCCCAATCTCACTGTAACGTTAAGTCCACCAATCCCATTCGTGGTCATATTGGCAGCTCAGCCGAAACTTTTCCCATTCCCGCAAGAGACAAAACCAGCTTTGCGAAGTGGGTCCCAAAGTCAAATCCAGAACCAGCTCATCCAAAAGCAAAACTCTCCCGCTTCCCCATACACTCTCGCTCCTCCTTTTCTCCTCCCATCAATCTGCCCTTTTCCTCCGAACATCCCACCATTACAAAAACAAATTCGAAATTTTTCCGTAGAATGGACCCATCTCTCCTACTCACAGCGAAGATTATCAACGGGGCCTGGTCGATTGATTCCCTCCATCACGTGCTCACTTCAAACTTCCAGCATCAGGACTAGCCTCTATGGTTCCTGACCAATGATAGCTTCCTCCTTTCCTGCCCCTCCTATGTTATCCGCGACCAGATCCTGCAACGTTCGACTATCAGTAAACCAGGGGCTGTTATTCATTTTCAGTTATGGTTCGAACCGGAAAACCCGGCTCTGCCCTTGGATCCGCCGTCTTGGGCTCGGGTTTCAGGCTTCCTCGAACTCTTTTGATTCAACGCGGATGCCATCTCCGAGGCGGTCAGCCCAGTGGGTAGATTTTTGGAACAGGATGACTGTGATTGGGCAAATTTTGACCACCGCTTCCTATATATCAAATTGCAGTTCTATTCCGGCATCGTCCCACCATCCTCCTTTGTTGCAGTTGTAAACAATGTGGCACATTTACTGACGATTGAGAAATGAGAGCATGACCACCCCAACAGGAGGCCAGAGAACCATCTGCTAGGCATTGACTTTGAGAGGGACTTTCAATACTTCGACCGCCACATTCCGATTGATAACCTGGATTCAGAAGATAGATTCGACGTCATGAATTTCGAGCCTCTCCTTTCAACCTCCCCTCCGGTTCTGGGCCAACCCATTGACCAGCCAATTGAAGTTACTGGCCCAAGGGGCTGGGAACCTTGGCCAACTCAGGAACAAGCGTGGAACCCATATGATGACTTAGACCTAACGAGCCACCACCTTCAGCGGTATGCGTCGCCACCTATGACTCGCCCACAGCCACGTTCCCCCCACCCCGTAACCCCTCAACCTATCCACATATCCCCTGTCCCTCAGCCTGCTGAACATAACCACATGGCACAGCCAGCGGAAACTCATTGGTCTCAGCCAGTCGCTCCAGCGACCGTCCGTCGGAGCTCCAGACTGGATAAAGCAGCATCTCTCCCTGGTAGTTTTTATAAACATGTGGTTTTCTCTTCTCTAAATAAAAATCTGAATAAAAACATGGCATGTTGCATGGGTGTGAGTTTGCATGATGAACACTACACCTCCATGCAAGTCCTAGAATCAGAGCGTTTGTCTCTATCCCAATGAAGCTATTATCTTGGAACATAAGGGGGTTGGGGGACCCCAGTAAAAGACACCCGGTTAATCTCATCATTGCCCCCCCACAAAATAAACATTCTTTTTCTGCAAGAATCTAAACTATCAGATCCTAATCCTAATCTTCTCAGACAAATTGGTGGGTCATATCTCACTGGGTGGGCCCATTTGAATGCTGTGGGCTCTAGTGGAGGCATCTTGACTGCCTGGGATGAGTCCGTGTGGGCCCATTGTCAAACTATATATCATCCATCGGCTTTACACGTTGCTCTTCGTCATTTTCAATCTGGAACGATCTTTTTTTTCTCAAACATCTATGGTCCATCTGATTCTCATGATCGTAGTGCTCTATGGTCGAATTGTCTTAATTTCGCCTCCCACGTTAACGGCCCCTAGGTGGTTGGGGGAGACTTCATAACCACCAGATCCTCAGGGGAACGTAACTCGGGTAACTTATTTCATGACTCAGAATCCTTTAACTCTTTCATCAATAACTGCTTCTTAATCGACCCACCCATCAGCAATCGCCTATTCACCTGGTCAAATCGCAGATCTGTTCCCTCGTTGGCTAAACTGGACAGCTTTCTCTTCAATCCAGCCTGGGACGACTTTTACCCGCTCTCCGTAGTCTCTGGTCTGGCACAACCATCTCGGACCACTGCCTTCTCCTACTCGACACTGGCCTTTCCACCTACACCGTTAGACCCTTCCGCTTCGAGCGTCTTTGGATTCTTGGGCCATCATTCGATGATTTCATCAGACTAATTTGGTCCCAGTCCTTCCCCACTCCCTCGGCCACCGCTCGTATAGTCTGTAAACTTATATCCCTCCGTAAGATTATTAAACCCTGGGCCAAGTCGGTTTGGGGTTCCCTTCGCTCGTGCATTTCTGCAATCCAGGAGGAAATTTTGGATCTTAACATCATGGAAGAACTTGGCCCTCTTAGTGAGTCGGATAGGGCCCGGCTTTGTGACCGGGAGGCGGTTTTGGACAGACTGACACTTCAAAAGGAAATTGGCTGGAAACAGCGCTCCAAAGCGAAATGGATAGATGAGGATGATAGAAATACGGCTTTCTTTCACCGCCTTGCTAACTGCAGACGTAGATCCACTTTTATTCCCGAAATATCCCACAATGGCACGACTTTCACTGATCAGTCAGACATCTTGAACCTGTTCACCTCCTATTATCGCAACATTTTGGGTTGTGACTATCCACCAACTCCTCTCGTAGACTGGAATCTGCTTTACCCTGACCGCTCCCCCATCCTTATTGACCAACCATTTACGGAGGCGGAGATTTGGGCTGCATTGAACGAAATGTCAGACGATAAAGCTCCTGGCCCAGATGGCTTCAGCCCACCTTTCTTCAAGCACTACTGGGAAACCGTGAAGTCCGATACTATTGAGATGTGCTCAGAATTCCATGCTGACCCTTCATCCGTGGCACGCCTCAACTATGCCAACATCACACTCCTCCCCCAAAACCCCTGGTGCTACTTCTCTTCCCTCATTCCGCCCCATTAGCCTTCTGAACACCACTTTTAAAATCATAACCAAAGTTCTTGCCAATCGCCTTCAAATTGTCATCGCCCCTCTCATTGGAATGGAACAATCAACATTCATCCTCGGCCGTAACATTATGGACTGTGTTGCCTCCACTCAAGAGGTCATTTCTTTCTGCCACCAATCCTCAACGCCAGGCCTCCTCCTCAAATTAGACTTCTCAAAGGCATTCGATACCGTTAACTGGCAGTTCATTTTGAAGCTCTTGGAACACAGGGGCTTCCCCACAAAATGGTGCAGCTGGATTCAAAACATCCTTTGTTCTAGCTATTCCACTATTTCGATCAATGGAGTCACCGGAGGCTTAATAAAATCAACTCGCGGTCTGCGCCAAGGTGACCCGCTCTCCCCCCTGCTCTTTGTCCTTGTTACAGATGTTTTTAACCGTATGATCAAACTTTCCACTTCCCATAACCTCTTCGAAGGCATTAAGCTCCCCAACTCAAACCTAGCCATATCCAATCTCCACTTTGCGGACGACACCGTTCTCTTTGCAACCCCAAACGTCAATCACATCCATTGCCTTAAAGTAGCTCTTTACTCATTCGAACTCATTTCTGGCCTATCCATCAATTTCAGTAAAAGTTCCATCATCATGCTTGGGAACTCCGATCACCTTGGCTGCACTTTTTCCAACCTCCTCAATTGTAGCATTGCGCAATTTCCCATCTCCTACCTGGGTATCCCCCTCCGTCCAACCAAGCTTCATAGGGCAGACTGGCTCCCCCTCATCACCAGAATTGAAAACAGACTTCTCTCCTGGAAAGCTCACTCTCTTTCAGCTGTTGGTCGTCTAGTTCTCGTTAAGTCTGTCTTGTCGGCAATCCCTTCTTATTGGATGTCGTTTTACAAACTCCCATCATGGGTTATCAATAGAATTGACTCGATTAGAAGTACTTTTCTCTGGAATGGTGGAAGAATTAAGAAGCTTGTAAATTGGAGGACCGCCTGCTTGCAAACAAGCAATGGTGGCCTTGGAATTGCTAACCTATATTGCTTCAACCTTGCGCTTCTTGCTAAATGTCTCTGGCGTTTTCTCTCACCCGATTCATTCCTTTGGAAATCCTGGATCTCTTCCCTTTACTATCGATCTAAACCACACCTCGTCCTCCATTCCGATCCCAGCCTCAAACCATCCCCATTCTGGTCCAGGGTTCTATCCACCCTTCCCAGAGTTAAATCACTCTTCCATGTAAGTATAGGCAACGGCGCTAACTGCATCTTCTGGTTTTACATCTGGCACGGTCAGCTACCCCTTTCCTCTACCCTCCCTAACCTTTTTTCCCACTCCGTCTCCAGCCTTGTTACCATTTCTAATTTAATAGGCATGGGCCTTAACCACATTCTCCCACCTTCCTATTTTGATCTCACCGCCATAGCTGAGCTTCACCAGGTTGTCTCCATCCTCCAATCCGTACATTTCTCTCAATCACCTGATAAGATTCTTTGGGCCCCTAATCCCACAGCTAGCTTTACCGTCGCCTTATGCTATGTGCATCTGATTAACCCGGGTCGCCTCTTCAATTTCTCTAGACTTTGGAAGAGTAAGCTCCAACCCAGAATGTTACTCTTTCAATGGTGCCTTATCCATGGCCGAGTCAATACTAGAGATAGGCTATTCCGTCTCAACATTGAACCGGACCCCCATTGTGTCTTCTGTGATAATGATATCGAAAGTATACACCATCTCTTCTTTGAGTGCGGCTTCTCTTTTAGGGTCTGGGCTGCAACTTCTGCACTTCTCCTTGGCTATGTCCGAACAATCATCTCTTTTTTCGATTTTTGGCAATCCAACCCACCGGATAAGCTCTTAGATCCTCTCGTGGTTATATTCAGTTGGTGTGTTTGGGTCGAGCGCAACGCACATGTATTCAATAATCTCAAATCACACTTCGAAGGAACATGCAGGCGCATCATTCATTACTACTCTTCTTTTACAGGATATAGTTATTCAGCTCCCTTCAGGCTTAGGCCCCCGCGCCCCAGTATTTCACCAACTGAATCGGCTGGCAGCACAACCGCTTCCCCTACCCGTGGGCACCATGGACGCAACCCGTAGCTCTCTCTATCACTACTTGTTGTTTATAAGATTCTAGTTCTATGTTGCCAAGTGCACCGTGTTCTTATTTTCATATTTCAGTTATTGCTGTCTGGTTATATGACTGTTATGATACTCCTTACCGTTTGGCCAGCGATCAGGCTTGTTGATCGCACTATCTACATATTTTAATATTATATAACCGGCTGTGTAGTGTCACACTACACATCCGTTTCAATCAAAAAAAAATTACTACCTCCAGTTACTTCAATAAGTAACTTCCTCTTAATTTATCATTTCCAATTATTATCCTGAAACCTTTCCCAAATTCAAGATTTAATTTCAGTTTGTTTGTATTTCTGTTACTTCTTAATTTAATTCAATAATTTAACAATCAATTCCTTTACTATTTGTTAGAAAGATATATCGCTTTATATATCAAAATATAATCTTATATAAAACCATTTAAAATCTTTTATATAAGAAAATAACAAGTACGCTCTCTCATGTACACACACACACACACACACACACACACACACACACGCGCTCAACTCATTCTAGGGTACCACTTACCCTATCCTTAACGAGTAATCCCACCAGAGCCAAGGTTCTCGCTTAACCTTCAGC
Organism: Allium cepa; assembly: GCA_030765085.1. Taxonomy (NCBI): domain Eukaryota; kingdom Viridiplantae; phylum Streptophyta; class Magnoliopsida; order Asparagales; family Amaryllidaceae; genus Allium; species Allium cepa. The sequence goes on along the minus strand of CM060938.1, from coordinate 381,226,095 downwards.
TCTGATACCAAATGTAACGACCTGGAATTTTCGATCCCAAAAATTCCAGATAGTTATGAAAATGAAGAAAGAGATAGAAGAAGAACAGAAAAGAAATGCACAATCACACATTCGCAGCGGATAAAATATAATATCAATAATAATAATTATACCAAAGAAAACTGTATCTATCAATTTACATCGATATATCAGAGTTACACCAATTTTATACAACATTGGACAGATACAATTTTAACATGTCTCAGATATATACAATATCACAGTGGAAACTCTCTATACGTTCCTGCCATCCAGCTCGCCTCCTGAGCTCTAGAACGTCCTTACTTGAAAATCTGTAATACTCGGTCTGACCCGAGCACTACACCAAAGTAACACCCGGGTCAGTCTGGAAACCAACGTGAGTAAACTCAATTTAACATGGAATACCACGCAAACAACTTATATAAAACCCGGGGTAACTCAAACCAATTTTACAAGTTCGCAGTTTGTTATAGACATTACTTATTTCACACATCATTTTCTAAGTACCAATACTTAGATTAAATGGTCCAATTCACTTAAATCATTCCATACCAGCCTATTGATTTCACATATCAATCTATAAGGAATCGAAGTTGTTTCGTATATTTACTAATACCTGACTCCGGTCTCTTCGAAACCATTGTCAACTTAACTTAAATTATTCAAGTGAAATACAATTCTATTTTTAATACAGGATGTCACAGTAATTCATCACTAATAGATAACCACATCTTCACAGTTTAAATCAATCATATCTTATCACATAGCATTACAAACCACATATTAGGAATAATTATTAATCAAGGGCATTTAATATCATTCTATTTATCCTTTAATTACACTTAAGTAATTAACCCTTCACAAATTAATTATCCTTAACCCAATACAGTAATTAACCTTTAATTACTTTATTAATTAATTACTAACCATAATTATTAATCACCCTTGATTAATAACAACAGTAATTAACTTCCCTTAATTACTTCGTTAATAAATTTCTCCTTAATTTATTATCTCAATTAATCCCTTGATTAATTACAAAGTAATTAAATCCAAACTACTTTCATCATCAAACATCTTTAATTACATCCAGTAATTATCAATTACTTCCCATTAATTACATAAAGTAATTATTCATCAATCATCAAGTGTTTAAATTAATTAAACTTAATTAATTAACCTAAACAAATCACATTAACCCAATTAATTACATCTAATTACTTCTATTAAGTAATTAAACATAAACAATTTCACAAGTGATCATTATTAATTAATTAATTTAATTAATTATTAAAAATTAATCACATTAATTAATTGTTAAATAATCTTAAGTTAATGACCTTCATTAACTATTCTTAATTACTTAATTAAGAAATTAACTTATATTAATCATTATTAATTACAAATTAATTAATATTTAATTATCACTTAATTAATCTCTAATTATTTAATTAATTAAATGTTAACTACAATTTCATTAATCCTTAATCACTTGATTAATTAATCTTAATTATTAATTAAAATTAATTAACAATCCTTAATTATAGATTAATTAACCTTAATTAATTAACCTCAAATCTTAATTAATCATCCACATTTTTAATTAATTGAATAATTATTCGTTAAAATAATGAATCCAAATTCTTAAAATTCTCATTTATTTTAAGAAAATATCTCTCCTTAATTAATCATTTAAAAAAATTGATTTTTTTTAAATTTACTTTAAATTCCACTTAAACTTCATTTTAAAATTTAAGGTTTTAAAATGAAAACAAATTTTATCTTAAACAATATTTAAAAACAAATTCAAAACCTTTATCTCATATGTTCAAGAAACATCCATTCTATAAAATAAAAGTTTAAAAGAATATAAACCCATTCATTTTAAACATTACAAGTTATTTTAAATCAAATTCAATCTTAAAATTCCCTTTTGATTTCAAAACTGAAATACAGTTTTGAATCCTTTTATTCCAGATTTAAACTTAAAACTTTAAAGCTTTACTTACATTTCCATCTTCATTTTTAAATTCAAATTATTTAACCATTTTTAAAATAGTTAAAACAAATTTAAAATTTTTAAAAAAAAAACTTATTTTATTTAAAAACTGACATTCAAATCAAATTCTAGGTTTTTAAAAATGGATTTAAACTTATTTTAAATTTCTATTTCACAAATTTAAAACTCACAATTTAAATTCAAAACCAATGTTCTTTTATACTTTAGAAGTTTAAAATATAAATTTAAATTCTAAAATTTAAATTAAATTCAAACTCAAATTCAACTACTTTGAATTTGATATTTAGTTCCAGATTTAAAACTTAGTTTAATTTCCAATTTGCATTTAAACTTGCTTTAACATTTAAAGACAACAGAACGGATTTTCTGTTGTTCCTAAGACCTGAAACAATCAGGTAAACTCGAGCAACCTGTTTCTTTTTCCGAGACAAAACTTAACCTACTTCGAGTCATACACTCGAATTACCCAAGAAAACTCAAGACAAAAAAATTCCAACCCAAACTTCACCAGCATAACCACAATTCTCTGTGCACATGTACATCGACGCCGGCCACCCTAGGTCGACTCCGCGACCTCCCCACTGTCGTCATCCAACTCCTCAGGCCATCCAAAAAAAATCAAATCGACATATGCAAGCATTTAAATCGCGACCCAAAAAAAATTCCTAAACCTGGAAACAACAGACAGAATCCTACTTCCAAACCTGTCAACGCTTCAACCAATCACCTCCGACCACCGTTGCCTCTACAACTCCGGCGAAGAACTCGACGACCTACCATCTTCCATTTCCCAAGTCATAGTTGAACTCGATCAACTATAATTCCCGAATGGAACTATTCTTCCTAGCCCAGTAAAATTAGGGTTCTACACTACAAATCACAACCACGTCTTCCAAAATGAAATGCAACCCAAACGAGTAATTTTCTCAACATACCTGATAACTCCATCGCCTCCAGAATCAAACTCGGCACCTCCAAACCTTTGTGGCAACAGAGATGTCATAAAATACCCAATACAGTCAAAAGAGAACTGCTCTTTGACTCTAGCCTTAAAAATTGAAATTTTAGGTTTAAAATTCATGATTTAATATGTTGTTTCAGATTAAAACCCTGAAGCACAGAATCAATGCATCTGAGTTTTTCACTAATTTGATGTTTGATCAACTGTTATAAAATCCATAGATGATACTGGGTTATTTTAACCTAAATCAAACTTCTAAACTAAAATTTATAATTAAACTAACAAATTTCATTTGAATCTCAAATTTAAATGGTGATTAGATCAAGAGATTTGAATTTGTACAAATCAAGAACTGGGAAGTATAACAGAGTAGACTCTGTTGAAAACAAACAGACATGCATCATACATCCAGAACTACAACCATGTATATACATAAACATTCATATTTCAGACATCTAGCATGCAACTAAATTTACCTACTTAAATTTTAAAAAGTAGAGTTACTCACCAACATGTAGAGGACAGAGAACATTGTTAATTCCATGCTCTTGAATTCCCAGTCATGCAGAAAACAATTCTGTTGTTTTTATCCTGTAATTTTGCTTCCAGGTTTGATAAATCTTCTATTGCTTGTTTGAAATTTATTTAACTTGAAGAATTTGAACAGTTGTTGCATTCTTGCTTCAGATTTTGGGTTTTGCAATATCTTTGATTTGAGTTTCTTCTTTATCAGTTTGTATTTTGCATTTTCTTTTGTATTCTCTATTTGATTTAATTCTCATCTGAACTTGGTTTTCAGAATTTTGATTTTTGAGTTGAGATAGTTTCATTTTCATTTTTTTTTTACTGTTTGAAGAAAAAATGGAAGATGAGAAGAGTTGAGGGAAAAAAAATGAGTATAGCCTGATTAATTTTGTTAACTCATTGTTTTAAAATTATTGTGACACTTGTAAATTTAAGTGTTAATATCTTAACACTTGTTATCCTCCATAAGAACATATTTTGACAAATGTTTTACAAGTCCTATTCTTACAATATATGTGTATTCAAACCCTTCTTATTATATATATATATATGTGTGTGTGTGTGTGTGTGTGTGTGTGTGTGTTATCAACTTTATATTCATTCTTTTCCTTTAATAAAATATTAATAAAATTTGAAGAAAATAATTTTATACTAACTATATATAAAAATAAAAATAAAAAAACTTATATGTATTATTTAAGTCCAGTTTATTTTTAAGGCATTTATTTTAAAATTTAAATTCAAGTTCATTCACATAGCAAGGCTTGGGTAAAATAATAGCTCCACACACACACACATATATATACACACACTTGTATATAAACATACTTAAATTTTCAATAGAGTTTGCATATGTCTACAGACATATTTTTAATTTTGCACAAGGTTTATCATTTCTAGATATTTTTATTTTTATTTATTTATCAGAATCCCATTTATTTATTCAAATTAACCAGTAAATTACCCAATTATTAGATGTTCAAAAAATATTCAGGTTATCACACAAATGAAAAGCCAAGTTCAACTCAAGTACAATACGAATAAAGTCACCACAAGAGCACAAGGTCAAACTCGAGCTACAAGCTGGATTCAACATAGGTGCAAGCTCAATAAAATGGTCAAGACACATAAATCCGAGAAATTCATTCAAGTTCAAGCGACAAAGCATAATCATTCAACTCGAATCAAAAAGGTCGAGCAGAATCAATATAAAAAAAAATTGCATACCATTTTGACAATCGAACTCGACCAAAATTGAAGTAGCTGTGAACGAGCGCAAAGAGAAGAAAGCATCGATCGACAAAGCTAAGGGACATAAATCATCATTCGATCGAGATACTAACGTCGGCGCTTTCACAAACCCTAATTTAGTTGAAGAGAAGACGAAAGAGAACGAGCAGTCACTTGCAAAAGAAAACAGGCCGATATAATAAAAGGGGAATTCATTCTAATTTTTCACTTGGGCCGGTTTCTTCTATATTTGGGCTTAATATATAAATTAGGGTTTATTTTTTTAAATTGCTTTTAGTTTTGTAATTTTCCTTTTAAACAATTATAATTTCTAGTCGTGTGACTACGGATCAAGCTACGGTGGTGTAGTTCGAGAATTCGCAACTCAGTGGCTGAGTTGTGGCAGGGTTTTGAGTGTAGAGTTAAGGCTAGTCGATAGCGGGTATCGCGAGTTTACGTGTGTAAGCGTTTGACTGCTTAATTTCTAGTAGAAACCTTGGGGGCAGCACGTAGGCAGGGTTTTGCCGAAGCTGGGTAAATTCAGTGTTGTTCTATTTTTACATTTATTATTATGCTATTATCTGTGCTGTTATTCTGATATATCTGTGTTGAAAATATTTTATAAACTTCCGCATTAAAGTTTTATAATTTATAGTATCACCCTATTCACCCCCCTCTAGGGTGAAATCGATCCTACAATTATGTCATAAAACCCATTCCGAATAGTGATACGACGAAATGGATAGCATTTGAAGACGGTGGTGAAGACCGGGTATTTTCGAGAATAATAGGATTACCTGTCGAATGTCTCTATAGTGAGTTGCTCCGGTATAGAGATCTCCATATGTGATGGAGAGTCCGATCGAGATTGTGAATACCCGAATTTGCAAGGGCTTCTTTTGAAGTTCCTTCTGTTCCATTCAGACCCAGGATGGACTTGTATGGATGTATGCCTGACGTTATACTTGAGATGTAAAGCTGATTTCTATCACATACATTTCTCTTTGGTGGCGGAGAATTTATTCTCTTAGCTTAACACCCTTCTCTAAGACGTACGAGCTCAAAGGTTATGTAGTTGATATTTACTAGTGATATATTCCAAATTTGGTAATGTGGCATACCAAGTGCTGCTGATCATTTGTTGATCAAAGCATGGCTTTTGTGAAAAGCGTAGCTTTGTGGGACGAGACTTCATCGAACCTCACAACTCAGAAATGTCGAAACAGGAAGGATGCAGCAGGTTATGAGAGTCGTGCCCTTTAGGGTATGTGCATTTCCTTTTAGGTAAAAAGTGGTATCATGGTATGGAGCCCAGATACTTAACTTATGTTGTTGTTGCAAATTTGTTGGTGAATCCAAGAATAAAGGTTGGTCACAGCCAGGGAATGTCATACTCGTGACAGTTAGTTACCTAGTTATAGAGGTAACCCGGCCTTGTGTTGACAGAGATCCGGTTAGGTTCTTGGGGTGTCCCGCCAGAGGCGTACCCATTTGGTAAAGGAAGTTCCTTAGCCTTGACCATTTGTAGGAAATCCAATCATCCAAGACGTGCCTTGTACGGTTATAGTTTTAGAACCTACCATTTAATATGGTAGCTATAGTAGGCATACTGTAATGGTACATATGCTGGCTAAGATAAATATTATACTTTCGAAATGTTTTCTACACTATGCACTAATAACAATATCAAAAGGATTTTCGCGTATCAAGCATGTTAGACTATCGTAAGGAGAAATCTCCTCTAATTGTGCGATTGCATTGTGTGTATGGCGGGAGGCCTTATGGTAGTTTCATTTTCCAAAAAGCATAGCGAAATTCTTTTGTTTGTTTTTGTTCAAAGAAAACTGTTTTTGTTTGCTCACAACAGTCACATGACTGACCTGGAGTTTATTGTTCCCTTTCTAAACTCTGGGTGCCCACAATTTTCCACACGGGCAGACTAGAGTCAGGTTATTAGATAGTCTGCTTGTAAGTGTAGATTTGGCAGTCTTCGGAGTCTTTTCTTGGATTTTGGCAATCGCATTGGTGCACCGAGTTTTCTTCACTTCAGCATAATGGTGGTTCAAGCTTTTGGTTGGGAGCTTTGGCATTGAAGATGTTATCTTTCCGCTGTTGTTGTTGTCTTATTATTTCCGCTATGTAGCTATCTCTGATTATGTTGATCATTTCATTTGTATCATTGTTGTATCAAATGTTGTGTATCAATAAAATTATTCTTCTGTTTTCGCTGTATTGTTATCTCCCAATGTTGTTATAAGCTCCGGCGAACCAGACTCAATGTTTGAATCTGCGGCATTCGAATACGGGTGATGTATTTGGGTGTCGATTTTCGAAGGTCGAGTTAGGGTCGTTAAATAGTTTGTTTTGTGTAAGCTTTTATATTATGTTGTATCTTATGTATCATCTCATCTATTATAAAAATCATCTATCTTATGTTTTTCTACCTTGTCGTGTCTCTGGAATAAATGTTAGTATAGTATATAAGTTTATATATATACATACTTATTCACAAAATAAATAAGATACATAAATTAACAGACCCATGTCGACATGCCTCTCCCCCCCTATGTCGACATACAACTATTATATTTGGTTATTTTAAAAAAAATTAAATTAAAATAACTAACTCGTGTCTATTCGTTTTAAACAAATTTCTGCCTATTTACACCTGTTTCTTCTAAAAATATGTAATCTTTTCATTTCTACTTATCTCTATTTGCATCTCTTCACTACTTATCAAAAATGGCTTCCTCTTCTCAAACTCTAACCGATAATCTTGAAGAAACTCTCCATTCATTCAAGAATATACTTTTAATCTCCGCAATCAAAGGCACTTAGAACTAAGTCAAATGCAGATGGTAAAGAAACAAGAGAAGCATTTTGAAGCCCTCCGTTGGATGATTTCTTCCCTCAACAAAGATGATCTCGATGAAAATCCTATAGGAACTTTGATTCAAGATAATGAAGATTGGGAAGTTATTAGAAAGGATCCTATCTTTGGAGAAAAAGGATGGGTTGAAATTCCTAGAAATATTTGATATCCTTATGGTTTGAATTGCTTGTTTTTGAATTGTGTGATTTGATTTGATTAGATTAGAATTGATTTGGTTTGAATGGATTGTATAACATTATATGAAAATAGTATATATTTATTGGATTTAAACGTTCATATTTGTCATCCAATATAACACTAAGGGGGAGTTATATTAGTTTAGGATAAGTTTTTTGTTGATGACAAAGGGGGAGAAATATAAAATAGAGTAGTTAGAGTAGTTAGGCTTAGATTAAGGGGGAGTTATTAGTTTTAGGGGGAGTTACTATGAAGGAGAAGTATATTTTGCGTTGTCATCATCAAAAAGGAGGAGATTGTTAGTCCTTAAGATAATGGTTTTGATGACAACAACCTTAGGACTGGTTATAAAATATAAATACTAATATTACAGTTTAGATATAGATGTATATACAGGATATAAACATGCAGGTACCAAGAATGAAGGCTGTACAGTATAGAGATTCAAGACTAAAGATATCAAGATAGAAGACTCATGAGTATCAAGATATCAAGAGTTCAAGATTTCAATAGCACAAGATAAGTATTGAGTCTATGTTAAAACTTCTTGAAAGCACTTACATCTTTATTTGAAATTTATTCGTGGAATGGAATCCACTTCGAGCCTATTAAAGGGATGGAACCTTAGTGGGATGGAACCCACGACAATATCTAGTGGAACATATAGTGGTCCTATTTTAATATCCACTAATTATATAAAAATGCTTTTCAAAAATATATCTCTTATTTTTAAATAGTTTTCAAAACGTTCTTTTCAAAAAGACATCTCTTTTGGTTTTAAATATTTTAGCCTCAAAACTATTTTTATCATTTTTAATATTTTGATTTCAAAATTTTCCTTGTTTTTAAACCATCACTTACTTTAAATATTTAGCTTTCAAATATTTATATACTCAGATTTTAAATCACTTTATATATTAAGACTATATATATATAAATTACTTTCTAAACTCTTTTATATGTTTAAACTATATTCAAATATATTCACAAAGTTTAGAAATTGTTTTGACAAGTTGTAGAAACCAATTTTAATATTAAAAAAATCAAAACATCAATTTTGCCTTGAGCATGTCGACATCACTTAACCCTCCATGTTGACATGGTGTCCGTTATTTTCAAATTGCAATTTTCAAAAGAAGTGACGTATCCTTTCATGAATAAAACTGGTTGTTGCTCTACTATAAATACAAGTAAGTTCTAAACGAATTTTTTACCGGATTTCATTTATTTTCTCTCCTCTTCATCTTCCACATTATTCTAAAGAATCCTAAACTATACTCTACCAAAATACCAAGTGAATCAAACTTGATTATCTCTTATTTGATTCTCTACCACTCTGTCCATAAGATATCTGTGCTATTCAAAGTTTTTTGTAAATCAAATTGTTGAGTAAAAGGTGCGGTAGAGCCTTAAAATCAATTGGGTGTGCATATATCCTCAGAAATCAATTACGTGATCTTGTAGCCTGGTTAAATCTAGAGAGTTTGCCCTGGACTCAAATATAAGAGGGTGGACCTCGTAGTCTTGAAACCGAGGGTGTAATCTGGGAGATTATTTTGATATGAAATCCGTACGATTGTACAGGACTAGATGTAGGGTAACTCCAAACCAATATAAAATCCTGGTGTGTTCTTTCCTTTACTGCTTTTATTTAGTATTTGCATCTGTGTCTGATTCTATGATTATATCAATGTCTGTGAATTGCATTTGTTGGTGATTAAATTCATAAGTTTCAAAAAGATTTAGAAAATCCATAAAACACTATTCACCCCCCTCTAGTGTTATTCCATCCTGAAGATCCGTAATCCGCATTTCTCACGTGAGGCTTTCATCTTTTTAGTTATCTATTCCACTGTATTATCTTTTTTTGTGCAAGTGTATTTTGTTTCAGTGTATGTAAAGGCAGAATGTTATAACTACCTAAGCCGATTTGTATACTTTTATGTAACTCTGATAACTCCCTGTTACGGAGTAATCTGTTGTACTATTTACTGTTATGTTTCATTTAGTAGTTTGGTTGTGAGATTTTTTATTCTTGTTCTTTATTTTACCCTATGAAGATTCATCTTTCCAATGCTTGGGCAACGACACATGAATACCGAGGATGCGTTAAGTGTCGTTCTTAGGGATCAGAAAGGCTGGCCGTCACAGTTTGTATTAGAGCTTCAATTGAGCTAACACCTTAGCTTGATTGGGGTACAACTCGTCAGAGATAGGGTGAGTAGAGCCCTAGATTGAGTTAATCTTGAGAGAGTGTTTCCTTTTCTCCCCTAAAAGTTTGGTTTTAGACCTTTTGTTGAAGTTTCCCTTTTATCATCTTTGACCCTATCTTTGTATTCTATTGATACCTGTCACTTCTCGAGGCTATTGAAAATGAGTACAAGAGGAAGAAAAAGGAGGGGGTCTGGAATTAGCACGGCTACAAATGGAAGAGCTCGTGGAAATGAGCCAGTTGTAGAGACAGTAGTGGAAGCACTGATGCAAGTTCAGCTACCTCAAAACTTTGCAACCATGTGCAAGAATTATACTGCTTTAGATGATAAGCCTTTTTATGGAACTGAACATATTTTAGGAGTTCAGACAAGGGTTTGCTCTAGTGAAAGGATATCTGGGGGTCTTCATTTGGGAGATACTAGAAAGAGATTATTGGCATCGCGTCAGCTTTAGAAAGAAGCAATGGATTGGTGGGATTCAGTCACAATGAACACACCAAAGAAGATTTCTCATGGGCATAATTTAAAGAGGTTTTTAAAGCTCGGTTTATCCTAGAGGCGGAAATGACTCAGTTGTTTAGAAGTTTTATGGATTTGAAACAGTCTGAGATGACAATGGCTTTGTATGAGCAGGGGTCCAATGCATTGTCCTACTTTGGATCAGGATTGATTAATACGCTACTCAAAAAGAATGAAATGTTCGTGAAAGGAATATGACCAGAATTTTATCGGGAAATGACCAATCATCTCAATGGTACATTTACCAACCTGTTCAGTATGGCTTTAAGGTTTGAGGCTATTAATATTGAGCAAGGAGTTCAGAAGGGAGTAGTGCCAGTAGTCAATGCCTAATCTTTATTGGTGATAACTGTTGCTAGTAAGCCATTTTTGAATTGCAAAGGGAAAAAGCCTAGATTTGGAGCTCCAACACAGAAAAAGCAGTTAGACTTGACCAAGATCCTTTTTTATAAGTGCAACTAAATATGCCACTTTGCAAATTAGTGCCCAAACCTAGCTAGTGGACCGCTCTGCTACAATTGCAACAAACATGGACATATGAAGAACCAGTGCCCTTTTCCAAATAAGGGATCATAGGGACAAGCTTTTACTATTAAGCAAATACCATCTACTTTTATGGACCTAAAAGAAAAGAAGGTGTTACAAGGTACATTATCCATTTCTGATATTCCTATTAAAGTGTTATTTGACACCGATGCATCCCATAGTTTCATCTCATTTAGCCAAATGAACCAGTAGAGCCTTAAATATGCTATTCTCCATAATTATCTGTGTATCGAACCCAATTGTGTGTCTGACCAATCTTGACCCCATATGTTTGAATGTGCACATTTCTTATCGAGGTCGGCCTTTCTTTTCTGACTTGTTTGTTCTTGGGTTCATGGGTTCTAGGGTATTATTAGGGATGGATTGGTAATCTAAGTTTAAAGTTGTCTTGGTTAGTGTTAGAAGGGTGATCGTAGTAAAAGATGTAATAGGTTGAAGCATCGATATAAGTTGTGGAGAGCCTAAGGGGTCGATGAGCAGTTTTCTGTATTCCCTTGACATACCCAAAGAGGAGATACGGAATATACCAATTGTTCGGGATTTCAAGGATATTTTTGAAGAGGTGCAAGGTTTACCTCCTCACTATGAAGTAGAATTATGTATTTATTTTATTCCAGGAACCAGACTGATTATAAAACCTCCTCGAAGGCTCCAAAGGAAAGAAGAAAATTGGAGAAGCAGACATTTGATTTATTGTAGAAAGGTTTTATCAGACACAGCACATCAAGTTGGGGATTGCCAGTAATTTTCGTTACCAAGGCCGATGGTTCTCTTAGATTATGTATGGATTACTGAGAATTTAATAAGAGGACCATTAAGAATAAGAATCCTTTACCGAGGATTGATGACATGTTTGACCAACTCCACAGAACTCGGATATATTCTCAGTTGGATCTTACCACTGGTTTAACCAATTAAGGGTATCAGAAGAGAGTGTACCATTAACAACTTTTCGAACCTTTGATATTTTTTACGAGTGATTATTCATGCCGTTCCGATTTACTAGCACAATAGCTTATTTCTTGGATTTGATGAACAAGTGCTTCAGGATTTCTTGACAAGTTTGTTCTCTTCTTCATTGATGATATCCTTGTTTATTCTAAAACTGAGGAAGTGCATAAGGACCATCTTCAAGTTGTTCTAAGTACTTTAAGAAGTCACGTTTTAAAGGAAAAGTTTTCTAAGCACCATTTTTGAAAATCTGAAGTAAGATTTCTAGGGTACGTGGTTTGGGAGAAGGCATACCAGTGAACCCAACTAAAGTAGTTGCGATTCAAGATTGGAAGAAACCCAAAAATGCGACAGAGGTTAGGAGTTTCTTCGGATGGGCAGGTTTCTATAGAAGATTTACTAAATATTTTTCGAAGATTTATTCTTATCTAATAGAGTTGATGAAGAAGGATGCTAAGTTTTCTTAGACACCCAAATGTAACCAAGAATTCAATAAGTTAAAGGAGAAGTTGACAAGTGCTCCCATTTTAACTATCCCAGTTGGGAGTGAAGGACTAACAGTTTACATGGATGCATGTACGACCGGATTAGGAGCAGCTTTGATGAAGAATGTAAAGTAAGAGCACATGCGAGAGATAGTTGAAACCTCGTGAGAAAAATTATGCTACGCATGATCTAGAGCTTTTGGCAATTATCTTCGCATTGAAGGTGTAGAGGAACTACCTTTTGGGTACAAATTTTGAGCTATATATGAATCAAAAGTCATTAAAATGTCTTTTCATCCAAAAGGACTAGAACTTGAGGCAATAAGATGGCTAGAGTTTCTTGCGTCTTATGACCTAGAGATTCTTTATACCATAGGAAAAGCAAACGCAGCTGCAGATGCGTTGAGTAGGAATGTGACGACGATTGCCAATTTGGAAGTTAAGCCAGCACTAATGGAGAGAGTTGCATATTTCCAAGAAGAAGACCCTATTCTAGCTCGTCTTAAGAAGGATGTTGAAGATGGAAGTATCTCTAGTTTTCAAATAGACTCTCGAGGCATTTTAAGAATGAATGGACAGGTCTGTGTGCCAGATGTTAAGGCAATTAGACAAGACGTGCTGAGAGAGTGTCATTGGTCAAGGTTATCTATCCACCCAGGAGTAACTAAAATGTTTCATAATATGAAGAAGACCTTTTGATGGAAAGGGATGAAGAGAGACATTTAGATTTTTGTAAGTCGGTGTGCAAATTGTCAACATGTAAAGAGTGACCAACAGAAGATTGCTGGGTTACTCCAACCATTGGAGATACCGAACTGGAAGTAGGAGCAAGTATCCATGGACTTTATCGATGGGTTACCCAAACAAAAAGAGGTAATAGAGGCATTTAGGTAATTGTAGATCGATTAACATGAGAGTCCAATTTATTCTAGTGAAGTCAACAAGAACTGCAGCTTCTTTGGTAAGGATTTATTTAAGGGGGATCGTCCGACTGCATGGAATTCCTGTAAGTATAGCTAGTAATCGAGATCTCATCTTTATCACTCGATTTTCGAGAGCATTGCAAGCTGCTTTAGGGACAGAGTTGAATTTGAGCATGGACTATCACACGAGATAGACGGACAAACCGAAAGGGTGAACTGGATTTTAAGGGATCTCCTAAGAGCATGTATTTTTGATTTTGGAGGTTCTTGGAAAGATCATCTACATTTGGTAGAGTTCTCTTATAACTATAGTTACCAAGCTAACATTAGCATGGCACCCACAAGGCATTGCATGGACGACCATGTAAATCACCTTCATGTTGGGTAAAGACTGGAGACTGCTTAGTTCTTAGACCATATATAATTCGAGTAGCATTATAGAAAGTGACTATAATCAAGGAAAGGATGAAAGAAGTCCATGATTGATAGAAAATTTGTGTCAATCAACGGAGAAGGGGCTTATAATTTACGGTAGGGTATTTGGTATTTGTGAAATTTCCCCGATGAAAGGAGTTGTAAATTCAGAAGGGCAGGAAGGCAAGCACACGAATTTATTGGACCATTTAGAATCCTTAAGAGAATTGGATCGTTGGCTAATTAAGTAAAATTGCCTGAAAGATTGTCAGAAGTTCATAATGTCTTTCATGTATCTTATCTGAGAAAGCATGTTCACGATCCATCTTTGATTATTGAGATGTCTATTCGGGAAGACTTAGAGATAGAACCAAATTTGACGGTAGTCTGATACCCAGTTCATATTGTTGATCGAGATGGAAAGAGATTGAGGAATAAGGAGGTTAAGCTTGTGAAGGTTCGGTGGAGTGAAGATCCTCACGATTATACTTGGGGGATTGAGGATCATATTAGGGAAACTTACCCTGATGTAATGTCGGGTTAATGGTTAGCGGTTTGAATGCATTATGAGTGTTCTATTATGGCATAGTTTCTTTGCATTGTTATATGAACTTCTAGGTATAATATATACCTTCAGGATTATATTGTGTGTATTAATTTCGAGGACGAAATTCTCCTGGGGGGAGAGTGTAACGACTCGTAGATTTATTACTTTGTATTTGAATATTTAAATAATTTTTCAAATATTTAAATAATGGATTTTAATAACCATATAAATGTATTTTAAATATTAATTTATGATATTAAAATCATTTTCAAATTATGTTTACCAAAATAATCATTTCAAATAAAAATAGAAAATGTGACCGAAAAAAGTTTCCCGAAATTTCAACATTTCGGCATCGGAAAGTCATGGAAAACATTATGCACATTTTTGTATCACTCATATACACATGCGCACACATGCACATATGTCATGTGATAAGATAATCAATGTGTTAACTTTAATAATCAAGCTTAGTTTAAATATAAAACTTGATTTGACATAAAATGAACAAAATATATTAAATAACTTTAGGAAATTAATTAAATAACCTAACCATAACCTAAACTAGTACACAAGGCACGGTGTAGGTGGACCTAAGGAGGGGGTGCATGTGTGCCTAGGGTAGTGGACAGACATGGCTTCCATTTTGCATGGTAACATTTATATTATTTAAATGCTTAAGTTAATTTAAATTAATAGTCCACTTGTTTGCATATAAATACCCACCATCTCCACACATTTTCCACGTTACATATTTATTTCTATCTTCATTTCTTATCCCTTCATACACATAAACACTTTCATGGCCTCTAAAATTATTTCCAAAGTCAAAAATTAGTGAATACACTACTAAAAATCAATCTAAACTCTTTACTTCACTTCCTAAAACCATTCTCTACTAAGCAAGACCCTATATCCCTGCATATCCACCATGGTTGAGCCCCATATGGTCTAGGCCGAGCCCAAAATCTCCACCAAGATCTACTAAATCGAGCCACTTGCATAGTAGAGCTTAGATCTTGTCACATTTGTGAAGTTAGTGAAAGTTCGGTTAAGTTAGTAAGCGCTTTTGTGAGTTAAAATATCATCTTTCAAAATCCAAGTTTGTAGCTTTAAATATAGTTCATTTATTGATGATTTTTAATTTTAATTAATTATTTAATTAATAATGATTGAGGTTAACTAATTAACTTATTAGTGATGTGTTTTAAACTTAACTAATCACTTGGTTATAATAATGTTTTGAAATTAATTAATCATTTTATTAATGATGTTTAAGGTTAATTAAACTTTTAATAATGGTGGATTAAAGTTGAATAATTATTTTACTAATGATATTTTTAAAATTAGTTAATCCTGTTAATTAATTACTTTTAAAAGTTAATAAGTCTGTTTAACCTTAATTAATCTTTCCTTAAATAAAGTTTTGAATTAATAAATCACTTTTAGATAATGTTATTTAATTATTTAGTTTACTTAATTAATTATATTATTAATTAATTGAATTAATGATGTTTTAAAGGAGATTTCCCCTTTCTAACCTTATTGGAGTTAATTAATTAACTTAGTTAACAAAGTTTTAAAGTTAATTAATCGATGTAATAAGGATGTTTTAAGTTGTTAAATCCTTTTTATAAAGATATTACAAAGTTAGTAAACTCTTTTAACAAAGTACTATAAAGCTAATACTGGTAATGTGAAGCCAAATACGAGTTCAAGTTTTTCAAGAAAAGTTTGAATTGTTTATGGAAATGAATTAATTTCCTTAAAGCATTTCAGTTGTATGGAAATGATTTATTTGTATAATTAACACTAAACATCAAAGAATTAGACTTGTCGCTATTTTGAAAGTTAAGAATAATCATGAGACATGACTTTAAGTTAACACTACCTTGACTTGGCCGGTATTATTATTAACCAAGAAATAGTGCAAATTTGAATTCGATGTGTTGATAAGTATACGAGACTTAATTCCCATATATGATCATTTTCTATCCTCGATAGTTGTTTCTCAGCTATTAATTACTTCGGCTTCTTTATTATCGTCATTCTAAGACGATGCGTTGCTCCGTTGAGCAATGGTGTCACTTGTCGGAAATGATTAAATCCAAAGTGCAGGAAGAAGCCAAGCTATGTGGGGCTGCTCTCATTAGGGTACTTTCACATCTCATCAAGATTGGGTTCAGTGGCGCTATTAGATGTGAAATATTCGAATACTCGATAAGGTTTAGTGGGGTTCGGCTTGGTATGTCCGAGAAATGTCGCGGATTATATGAGCTTATCAGAAGTATATTACTAGAGGTATACTTCAAGAGTGGTGCACCTTCTTAGTCATTTGTTGGAGATTTTCCTTTTCTTATTTGATTCGAACCTTCAAATTTATTCCCTTATTTGTGTTAGGAAGAGTCAACAACTCTTCATGATATTTAGTTATTAATCCATTCTTCACGTTTGGATGTTGACTTATGTGAAAGTAAACCCGTTCCGTGTTTAGTGGTGCGGTTTCACATGTTTGTGTTTAATTCACACCCACTGTTTTAAAAAATTTAATCATACCAAACATATCGTCTGACCCGAGTTGTTTGTTTTCCGTAAACTCTCTGATACTTAATTTATTTGAGCAGTCTGGTAGTAGCAGGTCTTTTGTGGGCATTTTTGAAGAAGGCCTCGGAGTAGGAGGCTTTCATTTCCTTGGTTATCTATTCTGTTGTATTATCTCATTTTTGTAAGTGTATTTTGTTTCAACATATGTAAAGGTTGGATGTTATAACTGCATAAACCGATTTGTAGTACTTTTTTGTAACTCTGATAATTCCCTGTTAAGGAGTAACCTGATGTACTATTGACTGATATGTTTTATTTAGCAGTTTCGTTGTGAGGTTTTCTTTTATGTTCTTTATTTCACCCTACGACATTTCATCTTTCCGATGCTTAGGCAACGGCACACGTACACCGAGAATGTGTTAAGTGTCGTTCCTATCGGTCAGAAAGGTGGGTCGTCACACCAAAAAATTTCATTATAGAAATACCCATGAGCTATATTTGCTTTACCACTTTTTTCAAATGAAATAGCCTTTTACAAAATTTCCTTTGCTGAAATTTTAGATTTTTTCAGATTTTAATTTCTACTAGAACTTTATATTTAAAGAAAATATAAATATTTTATTTTTCCAAATTTTAACATTTATTTACTCTTTAAAAGTAGAGTTTCTTTACTTTAAATAAACACTTTGAAAATCATTTTAAATATATCCTCAAACCTTTACATCATTTCAAATTTTATATTAAATCCTTTTATATGGGTCAGAGTCAAAGTCATGTGTAGTTAAAGCGCTTAGCAGTTCTATAGCGGTGGAGGTGCAAAAGGTTGTAGCAAAATAGCGGATGTGGCAAAAGATTATTTAGCTATAAAACCAAATATTTAAAGTTAATTTATTATCATTCTCACATCAGTTGTGTAGGAAATGAAAATATTGTTTAATTTTATCTAACAAAATCGAAGAATATCATGATTTGTGCAGTGTAGATTTGGAGAATACAGTAGATTTCCAACTTCTATAAAATTTGTGCCTTAAAATTAGGTCTTTACCCTAATTTTGTTCATTTGGTTTACAAAATAATTAGCCAAATCGAGCTTTTTATATTAATGTGGCTAAAGAGGGTGCTAAAAAGCCTTAATTTAGCAGGTGTAGCGTAAAATAGCAGGGCTTAAAGCGAATAAACTGTTTAATAGCACTAAACTGAAAAGGTGTTGTGGTCAAAGAGCGTTATGGGCTATAACGGGGATGTATGGGGCTTTAGCGGGGGTTTAACTACACAGGGTCAAACTCATAATGGATTTTTATTTGTCCCTAGTTTTGGACTTCTCTTCCTTCAATTTACTTATTGACTTATCTTCTTCCAATATTAAATATCCGTGTTTTAACTTGGGGTGACTAACTTACACCTTCCTTCAGGAGCTCAATTGCATCCGGATATCTACAATATATGGACTCTTACTTTTCCCTTATCTGGACCTACTATACATAATCAATCGACAATCATACAAGGATCTACAACCATTGGCTATCGGGGGCTCAACTAGGGAGTCACATACTATCCAGCTTCATGGACCTTCCATATACTACACTCATGCTCTTCTTTAGTCAACGCCTTTCCTCATACGACATATTCACCGTAATGAAATCGACGTAGGCGTATATCCTCAACTTCATCCATTATTCCAACTCATAATCGAATTATCCATCCTTCAGTGTATGGTAGCAACTGCTCTACAGTCGGAATTTATAAGATTTGGCTTGTATTATACTTATATTTATAGGTAAAAATACAACGCTTACTCATCATTTTCTAATTTTTCAAGATTGACTAACCTAAGCTCTAATACCGAATGTAACAACCCGCACCCCAGTGGGCTGAATTTTCACTAAATTAAAAACCCAAGTCCACCAAAGAACGGGTCATTGGTTTAGTATCCTACAAATAAATAAATGCATATCAGAGCACTATCGATGTAAACTCACATTGGAATAGTAAAGTATAGCAAAGCATATAGTTACTGACTAAAGTTGACACTTCTAAGATTAAGTGTCCTTGGAAGTGTCGAGTATGCATAAGGAAACCTAGTCTTCAACTATTCCCACCTTGCGCCAGTACATGTCCCTCTAAAGCTACCATGTGGGTTGCAATGAGGAGGGGGTCACAACAACGTTCTAGTGACTGGTAAATTATACATTTTATACATAACATTAGTTTATGCCAATTATCTTCCATCACATGTTATGTCTTTTTATTTTACTTAGTCGTCTCAACTACATGTACGCGTATAATATGTCCCATCTACTTAAAGTAGGTCATAACTACATACGTATATACATAAATAAATAGTACCACCATCCCTCTTTGTACCAAGATACTATCACCACTAGTATCCATAATCCATCACCTCGTTAGGATCCATCATCAATGCAGTATTAAGTCCTCGTCATCGTGCATACCGAAGAACTCCTATACTGCCTAATAACGGTGTAATAATGGTTTAGCCATAATCAATCTTGCCTTTGAGATTTACTTACTTGTATAATTCATATTATGGACTCAACTCCATGGGACATAGAGGACTTAACTCCTCGGACTACCCTACTTGTTTTGAAAGACCTTTAAGGGTCAACTAGCCTTGTCCCTAATAAACAAACTAGCAAACAGCTGTGGCGGTGCATGACCTAAACATGACCTACACTAGTAGGAGATGTAACCAATTTAGGTGCAACCCATGTCTTTCCCATTGACCACTCAAAGCCAATGACATTCTCGACCTATGTATAGCCTTACTCCCAAATACGGTACGAACACATTCACATAGCGCCAATTCTTGCTCACCAACCCATTCAGATTGTCTAATGCAATCAAGGCAATACCTCGACTAAAAAGATTGAAGCAGACCCTACTGGGGTATCCCTTCACTTATATGCAAGCATATATAATTCCACGGGTCCTATAGTTGGATATGTCTCACATCAACATAATGTATACACAACTGCGAGTAGCCCCTTTCGGTTGGCAGACTTCTGTTATGTAATACTACTGACCTCACATTCCAACGCATTCTACTAACTATGTTATTCTTATCTACTTAAGTTATTTACTAACTTTAATAATTAATACCCATCGTAAACACATAATTGAGGCTACTTGTATGTGTATGTGTGTGTGTTCATTCTTACTTGTTTAATTATTACGCCTCCACTGTTCATTATTAATAACATTACTTTATTTTTTATATGCTTTCATCTTATTTAATCTAAGGTCAGTTACCGTTTTCTCTAATAGATCTAAATACATTTTCCCATTTATTTCCACTACCTTTTTTATACTTTTCTTTCTATTCCTTTTTAGCATTTACTGCCTTCCTTGTTTAACAAACATTCCATACTCTTTTTATCTTTAAGTTACTATTTGCCTACCTTTTCATTGTTATTAATATTATAGTTTTCATCTTATTTTCATTGCATATATTTATATCTTGATTTTTATAATTTAACCCTTATTGTTACCACACTTCAATTCATTAGTTCATACTTAGGGATTTCTACATTTAATACATTGGAGCAACATCTCTCATAAAAGGAAAGGTTAACCCTATAAATCTCTATATCTTATCCAAAAAGAGAAGTTGTGTTACGTTTGAAATTACAAGAAACTATATTTTGTAGTTGTTGAAATAGACAGTACAAAATATGGTAAAATATCTCTATTTTTTATCTCTCTTTCTTTTAAGCGTATTGCTCGTTATTTCAAACGTACACTTTTATTTCTGAATCTAAACTTAATAACCTATTGAAATTTACATTGCAAAACATTACACTCTAATGAATTAAAATATTTCTTAAATCCCCATAATTTATTATGGTGACTTCTAGGTTGCATTTACTTGCGTAAATCGATTAATCAACAAATCTGCAATTATAATATAATTACCAAATTCAAGGATTACTGCTACCCAAAACTTTCCAAATTCATATACATACAACATATAATTAAAGTTACAAATTACAGAATATGTAGGCAAGATTTATAAATTCATACACGTACACAATTTTAGCCTATAACTCCAATTTACATTTTTTGGCATACAGGAATAGATTTACAACAATGTAAATATAATATTATATAAAAATGTATAATTCCTCACTTACCTTTTTAGCTTTTCAAATCTCCATATCTAAATCTTTATTATTCTAGTTTCACTCCCGTTACTCCCTATTTGGATACATACACCGCAAGCGTACACATATATTTCAGAAATCTAAATTAGAAAGGAGACTTGGAATTAACTTACTTTTAGATCTGGATTTACAATTTACCTTAGCTTTGGCAATTTGGCTTGACCCTATTCTTCTTCTTAATCAACCTTTATGATTCTCCAATTGTATATACATGTAAATTATCACTACTTTTAGAATTTAGAATCTTGTGGAAAAGAGAAAATGGTAGAGCTCCGAAGGCACTCCAAAAAAAGGAGTAGAATAGTGAGGGTTTAGGTCCTTATTTATAGGTGTTCAAATCAATGCCCACCGTCCAATTGATGTACATTAAATCTGTGCTATTCGGCTAAGTATTAATTGTCGATTTTACAACACCACCGGTCGACCTCTAACCCTTTACAGTCGACCAACAAGAGTATAGGGTCGACCAGCCGTGTGTTACTACTGTGATTAATTATCGGACTCCTATTTTTTTTATTTTTTACTTGTTTAACTGACCGATATTATGAAGACATGTTTCTTCGACTCTCAAAAATCGACACTAATACATCCTCGGTATTCATGTGCCACAAATCTAAGTGCCGGAGAAGCGGATTCTCAAGGGTATTAAAGAAAAAAAATAAAGACATAACAGAATCCCATATATGTTAATTCAATAAAAACTTTACAGCAGAAATTAAAATAGATTTATTAAAGTTAAAAATATGAACAGTTATAAATCCTTGTCCTTACAATGCAGAATACTATACTACTCAAGTGTGGTGAAAACAATCTTCAGAAAAATCTTCTGACTTCATGCTTTGAGCTCCATCCAGATTTCTTCTAAACTAAACAAGACCACTAGGCTATCCGGGAAAATAGGGCACCCCGAGTTTAAGAAAAAGGAAAAATAAACTCTGGGTCAGTCATGGGACAGGTGTGAGAACTCAAAAATACGCATTTTGAAAACAAAAAGGTATCTCATAAGACCATGCCTTACATAAACGTGGAACGAGTATTTACCTTATGATAGCCAAATCATTATTATGTAAAATCACTTGATATTATTTTTAATGACATATCTTTGAAAACATTTGCAAGTAAACTCATTAATCTTAGCCGAAATTATTACATTATTAAATTCCAACATGCCACCATGTAATAAAAAGTTTTTTACATCTAAAATCGTACGGACTCTTATTAGAAAATGGGATTCCATACAAATAACCAGGTGAAGGGACTACCTTCCGGCAGTACATCTCTAGAGGAATGTATTGAGGCCTAACTGATGGCCCTCTACCAACACAAGCCAGCCTGCCTCTTCCTAGATAGCAATGAATATGTCAACACCTCGGTTGTTACCAACCTATCCGAGGGCCCTCACAGCTTACATCTATAATAATTTAAAAACTAGAACATCATAGCAGGAATAAATATATCTAGAAGGGGATGATCATATCTTAATGGTTGTGAACCACATTGCCCTGCTGCGTCTATCCTGTTTCGGTCATTTTTGGGTGTGAGGCTTAAGGTTACGATTACCTTTTACTTTGCACTTTTCACTTTGAATGCCGCATCTCCATTCAATCGATCACTATTGACTTCCACAAACATGAAACCTCTAAGCTCATACATCTCAGAGAAGGGTGTTAAGCTAAGAGAAGTTGCCTTCTCCGCTATCAAACAGATGTATATCTATAAAAGTCAACGATGAAACCTCAAGGATGTATTGTTAGACATCCATAAATACAAGTTCATTTTAGGACTGAGAAAAATTGAAGGAACCCTCCTACCACATCCTATCGAGAATTAACCCTAGGATTAGTGGCGAGAAGTCCCTGTAACCCAAAGGGTTTTAGAAACGAAGGGGTCACTGCTATTTTAGCATTTGTGAGCTAACTAGAATTATCGAAAAGAAGTCCTTCCATTCCGAAAATCCTCGGTCTTCATCCTTCATTTTCTTTATCAAGACTTCAATTTTCAAATGCATACATTGGTTTGTAGTGGTTTTCGAATAGGAATTACCCTAGAACCGACCCAGTTTCCTTCAAACTAATCATCGATAAAAAGTCTATGAATAGGGAATCATTCTTTAATTGATTAATTTTTTTTCATCAAAATCTCTTTTGGAGATATATATTTCTAAGACATTATTTCCGATATACATGGAATCATTAAACATCTCTTATCAAATCCTTTAATTACTTAAATCCTTTTTAAATTCCAAATCATTTCATCTTTTCTTAGGAAAATATTTCCAAATCATTTATTTAAATCTTATAATGATTTCTTAATCCAAAACTCATACTTTTGATTGAGTTAAAATCATGTTATCTAGGATGTTAATCCCAAAACCAGTAAATTAAGTGTCTAGAATCTATAGAAATCATCTAATTCTACTCAGTATCAATTCTCGTATTCAATAAATATTATGGATGGAATAACGTCGAAATTACCTTTTGAATTCCACAAATAGTACAAGTTCCCTATTTGGGTTTTAACACCAAGTATAAGAAGATTATCCCCATTAAATCAAAGTTGTATTTAATTTAAATTTGGAAAATTTAATATTTTTATACTTAACTCGTTTTCGACATTTACACCTTATCTATCCCTCGCCCAGGGAAGAGGCCAGATGAGCCATGGCACTGGTTGCTCTTGAATATCTCCTTGGTTTAAGCACCTCACATCAAGAACTCACGAATAAAAAAATCCACTCTACTCGTCGGCTTTTAGAGCCAAGATTAAACCACTTTATTTATAATAGCTTTTATTTTAAAATTTTATTTAAACTCTCTTAAATAAGCTAGGAAACCTCCAATCATTACTAAAACACTTAATTATCCTTTTGAAAACATTTATAAAAGATTTGGAAAAGAATTCTTTAGTTTAAAACTAAAATTTAAAAGTTATAGAAAAGTTCTGCAAAAAGCACGTTTATAAGCTATATTAATTAAAGGATTTTTTATTATTTGAAAATACATTTTTTTAATACTCAAATCACTTTTAAAACATTTTAAAACATTTATAAAATTTATTCCACATTTTTAAACAATGTTAAAACATCATTTTCTAAGAAATCCTGTTTTGGATCTCAAACTGCAAAACCGTGATTTTTCAAAAAGTTTGTTTTACTCATATCCCAATATCTACTTATCGAAATCTTGATTTTATTTGTTCGCTAGAAAAATATGGATATAATAGTTCAAAAAATTCTCTCTTGGAGAATTCCGAGTTATAATCCAACTTTTACACTCGTTTGACTTTTATGGCGCAAAATCGCGAACTGCCGTTACGCGACGCGCCTATTTTTGACTAAACTTTCAATTCTCATTCATACTTCACCAAAACACTTCCATATGTTTATAAAGAATTTAAAACTTATTTTTAAACCACTTTAAAGAGATTTCACATTCCATATACACCAATTCATATAATAAAGGAAAGTGATTTCCTTTGTTCTTATCGACGGGTATTTCTGTGACTTGCATATATATTCAACATTCGTATTTAAACAACCAAACTTGATGATCAAAACATAGTAAACATCCATGAAAACATCATATCATCGTCCAAAACAAAATATAATAATTTAAGAGTTCTCACCTGTATTTTCCCATGGGCTAGTCTAAAATTGGTTATAGCTTCGCTACAATGGCTTTAAACTCTACGGAACCAAACTCTTTGACCTTGAATGGGCTTGACCTACCCTACAATGCTCACGGCCATGACTTGGGAGGTGGGAGGGCTTGGCCACGGTGGTGGTGGGTTGTGGCCATGGGCTTTGAAAGAGTAAAGGAGGTGTTTAGAACTAGTTTTAAAGTGGATCAATATTATAAACTAGTGTATAAATTTTCCTCTTTTATTTGATATATTTTTTTCTAACTTTTCTAAAAAATATTTTTTTTATGAATAAAAAGCCATTAAAGTGGCTCTTAGAAAGCTTGAAAAGATGAGGAAGAAGAAGCGGAATAGTATTAGGATTTTTTGTGAGAAGAGGGTTGGTATTTATAGGAAAAAACCCTAAACGAAATATTAAATTGTATAATTACATAAACACCCTGAGTCCCTAGCGCACGGCTCCCCCTCCAAAGCCATGTGACTGTTGATATGAGGTGATGGTGTGGTTCAATGAAATGATGTTTGCTTTATGGTTACTTAAAGGTTAAGCTTAGGAATTATTAAATCATCTTTGTAATATTTATATATGTGTGTGTATTTAGGTATGTATGTACATGTGACATATATATGTATGTATATGTTGGTGTATAACACTTCGAATGTGTTCAAACAACTATTGTTCATTAAATCATTGAAATCTGGAGAATAGATTATCAATCACATTTCCACTTAGTTATTAACGTATATATATTTGTAAACAAAATTCAAAAATAGATTTATTATCATTTTAAACTAATTTAAAGATCACATTTTAATTCTAAAACCATATAAATTATTATTAAAAATTATTTATTGCCACTATACCCAAAAAGCGTTATCGATTTTTACTTATATTTTCAAATCAAATATATATATATATATATATATCTTTATAAAACTATTATAAATGATGCATTATC
Source organism: Allium cepa (assembly GCA_030765085.1). Lineage (NCBI taxonomy): Eukaryota > Viridiplantae > Streptophyta > Magnoliopsida > Asparagales > Amaryllidaceae > Allium > Allium cepa. Next base: position 381,200,347 of record CM060938.1, on the reverse strand, counting down.
ACTTTATAACTGTTGAAAATGAATTATCATTATTTAAAATAATTATTTGGACAATTAAAATAATTATATAATCATTAAATATTAATTTAAAATCATAAATCTTTATTCAAATACAATGCTACCTTATCGATATAAATTTCGAGGAAAATATTTTAGTTAAATATTTATTCGAAATAAGATTATTATTACTTATTATCACTTAAAACACTTTATTTGAATTATTAACATTTTATTTGCATAAGTTTAAAAATAAACATAATTTATCAATTTGATAAATTGGCGAGCCGCTACAAATCTCCCCCTTAAAAGAATTTCGTCCCTGATTTTATCCCAAAAAACTCGAAAGTTTGCCCAAAATATTTATTTTTAAATTAATACTCGTACGATATATATAGTCACTTGTACGCAGTATCCGATTCAATCTTCTATTCGAATCCATAACTTTACTTTCGAACTAGTATTGATCCCTCGATCCACTTGTGCGGACTTTGACCAGGCTTTCTGATCGAACTTTATTTTTCCTAGCATAGCTGTCAACTATGATAGAAAATTGAAGTATCCGGCTAAAAACCCTTATCAATGTTCGTCGTCAAGGATCGAATGATAAATTCTTTTTCGAATAAGTGTCAGATACGTCGAAGTTCTACAGTCGAATCTTAGATTAAATCGTGCGACGAAATAATCCATATACTTCATATGTATTTATTAACCTTTCTAAAATTCTTATGAAAATACTTCATAAAACTTCCATCTTTTATTCATACTTTTTTAAAGATACTTCTTTATACATAACCATTTTACATTTTTATTTCCAAATATTTCTACTTAAAGAAAACATTTCGTTTTAGAAGATAAATATCTTTTTATTTTACTATAATGCATTTATAAACATTTCTTAATGGTTTCTGGAAAATTATTTTCAAAATAATTCATAAAATTGATAAATCACCATAAACTTCCTTTACCTAATATCTATTGCCAAAACATTCTGTATTTAGTTAAAACTTTCTTTATCAATTCACACTCCTTTATTAGTTGAAACATCCTTTATATATATATATATATATATATATATATTCTCTTTACTTATACCATTTTTAGTACTTAAAAAGTGTGTATATACCTATTCAATTTTATTAAGTATATACATAACAAGTTTTACTTGTTATAAAATATAATCAAGGAGATTAAAATAATTACTATCAAAACTTTGTTATAATGAACTCCTATTCTTTTATAAATTTGAATTTATAACGTTTCTATCTTTATATAAAAATTCCAATATTTATTATTATTTTTAAAATCCCATTATTAAAGATTTAAATACACCTTTAAAATTTCTTCCAAAGTGTTATTCAAGGGTTTAAAAACATCATTTACTACAAACTCAAACCATTCATTAATAACTTTAAATATTTGTTTTAAAGATCGGTACCAATGAGAAGTTAGGACAACATCATATTATAAATTCTCACATGCTTACATCATATAAAAAAATAAAAGCTTGGGTCCAAAAAGAAATATCCCCCCTTCCTTCCGTACTCCAATACAATTCAAAGCACCAAATCGAAAATAAACATCTCATCCATACTCATACATGCTAGAATTATCCTCAATTCCCCAAATGATATTCTTATTCTTATGAGTCCGAAGATAATGTTGGACTCCAATATCTCAGGTCAATCATCCCTTCACCTTCTCCTTCTTCATCGCTATTCAGTTCGTCGTCGGCCTCATTGTCGTCTTCTTTCTGTACCTCTCACATTCCCTAGGGTAGCCATGGCTGGTTCCATAGGACATGTCCCATGCCGACTGGTATTCCAGGAACGACTCCTCCTTCTTCTAACTCTTCTAAGCCTTGCATGTTTTCCTCCTAAGGGTTCTCAAATTCTTCGACCCCTTCCTCTTCTTCTTCTATTGCTTCTTTATTGTTGCTTTCTATCTCGTTCCAGTTTATATATGAACTAGATGATCCCTCCTGCCATACGACACGCTCCTTGTCCATATCCCATACTACATTGCTACATTCGCTAAATCTGATAGCATCAAGGTCTTCCATCGGTTTTGATTCTTCCTCTATGGGTTCTATTTCCTCTTCCATGGGTTCTGATTCTTCTTTCATCATCTCAATCTCTTATATTGGTTCCAAAATGGAGCTAGCAGGATATGCTATCCAATTTCCCCCCGAGGCCTACCCGGGTTCATCGTCGTTGGAGATCATAATTACTTTTGGAGTTGGAGGTAGTATACGCATTTCGGCCATAGGGTATCCATATTCACCCCTTCAAGTGCATAGGGCATATTCTCCTTCGATCGAAAAACAACCATTGTTAGGCGAATATTCTGGTTGCTCCTCTTCGTCGCTAGAGAGAACAATGAGGCTATCCTTCCTGCCATGATTCGCTCTAAAAGACTGCCCTTTCGCTTAACTTCCCCCATACTGTTTCTACAAGGCGAACAATTATTCTTTTAGACACAAGTAGTAGGTAATTGCTAGCGTATTCTTAGGTAGAGAGGTTTGGTCAATACTTAGAAAATGTTCGAGATTTATTACAAAGATAGCTTTTAAGATTATTTGTACAAAATGTTTATCACTTTGAAGACACTTTAAAAAAATTACAAAAATATTCTTTTCTTTTCAAATATACATATTAGGTAAAAATGATTTCATATAAAACCAAATTAATTTGTAGGTGATAATAACAAATACGCGCTTATACACACACACACACACACTCAAACTTATTCTAGGGCATTACTAACCCTATCTCTAATGAGTTACCCATCCCTAGGTATTTCTAACCCTATCTCTGATGAGTCTTTTACCCTTATCAGTCTCAGGTATTCATTCAACCTAAGCTTTGATACCACGATGTGAAGACCCATTTCTTCGACTCTCGGAAATTGACATTAATACATCCTCGTATTCATGTGCCGCAAATCCAAGTGCTAGAGAAGCGGATTCTCAAGGCCAAGAAAGAAAAAATAAAGACAGAATAGAATCTCACATATGTTATTTTAATAAAAACTTTACAGCGGAAATTAAAATACTATACTACTTAAGTGTGGTGGAAACAATCTTCAGAAAAATCTTCTGACTTCATGCTTCGAGCTCCATCCAGATTTCTTCCAAACTAAACGTGACTACTAGGCTACCCGGGAAAATTAAGGCACTACGAGTTTAAGGAAAAGGTAAATAAACTCCAGGTCAGTCATGGGACTAGTGTGAGAACTCAAAAATATGTGTTTTGAAAACAAAAGGTATTTCCTAAGACCATATCGCACATAAACACCCTTATGATAACCAAATCATTATTACATAAAATCACTTGATATTATTTTTAATGACATATCTTTGAAAACATGTGCAAGTAACTTATTAATCTTAGCCAAAATTGTTACATTATTAAATTCCAACATACCATATTGTAATACAAGGCTTTCTACATCTAAATCCATACGGGCTCTTATTGGAGAATGGGTTTCTATACAAATAACCAGGTGAAGGGACTACCTTCCAGTAGTATATCTCTAGAGGAGTGTACCAAGGCCCAACTGATGTTCTTCTACCAACACAAAACCGGCCTACATATTCCTAGATAGCACCAAATATGTCATCACCCCAGTCGTTACCAACCTAACTGAGGGCCCTCACAGCTTACACCCACAATGATTTAAAACTCAGAATGTCATAGTGGGAATAAATATATCTTGAAGGGGATGATCAATCCTAATGGTCATCTTTATGCTCCAAAATTCCAAAAAAATGCGTGTGTGCGTTCTACACGATGTTTTGATATAGTTGAGCTCGAAGGTGTTGTGATACCACCAATGGAAATGATTGAAGCTGGTGTTGATTATTGGAAAGATTGTTTACTAGGATTCTTTCTTGACTCCAAACCGTCCTATCAACTTGTTAAGGCGAGATGCAACCAGGTTTGGAAGCCTAGAGGCCAACTGAGTGTTCATTTCGATAATGCTATGTTCTTTTTTAAATTCTCTTGTAGTGATGGAAGGCAGCAGATTCTAAAAGCCGATCCTATTCTCATTGAGGGGAAACCATTTATTATTATTGTCTAGAGTCCATCTCTTGATAGGGCTAAGGGTCAGGTATTATCTATTCCTTTCCGGGCCCACTTTTCTCACATTTCGTCTGTCCTTCAGCCCCTTATCGGGATTAAATGGCTAGCAGGCCTTATTGGTAAAGTGATATGTTATGACGCTAACACTGTGGCTAGAAAGAGACTAGTTTATGCCAAAGCTCTGATTAAAATAACTCCTGCCAAATTGTTACGTTCGGTGATAAAAGTCAGACTAGATGAGGGCCATTTTGCAGAGGTCGGTGTTTGCTACAGTTGGAAACCAGATATTTTATGACATGCCAGTCTTTTGGGCATCTTTCACGTATGTGTTCTAGTCTGGCCTCCTTTGGCCGTGTTCCTCTTGCTGATCGGATTCCACTTCCACGTCCTCTTTTATGGAAATGGGTTCAAAAGGTTGTGCCTCCCTCCTATGATCTGATTTCTTCTGTTGCCTCACCGGTGTTGCACCCTCTATTGATGCTCTTATGGTTCCTCCCTCTGCCAGTTAGTAATGACCCATAAATTTTCTATACTTCACAATTGTTAACTTAATAAGATTCTGGCAATTGAACGGAATTAGTGTTAGGAAACTAAAGGTAACAATGGTTTATAAATAATAAACCTATAAATATGATTAACAGTTATTGGTGACAATTTATATGGGCTATCATTTATTTAGCCTATTAAATAAAATTGAAATCAAATTTGCAATTAAATGAATTTTGGTAGTTAATACAAATAGGGATGGAAATTTGGAGAATATTACTGTAAGGAAAGACAAACAAATATTAACTAGGTTATAGAATAATAATAGACTTAATAAAAAGGATTAGAATTGAATTAACTCAGTTATTAAGATTAATTATAATTAAATGGAATTCAGTTCATAATAAATGAAGTTAAATACTATGACAATTGATATTAGAATGAATTGGGTAGTATTTATGTAATAAATATAACCAGTGTTAATTATACCCATAAGTTAATAATTGGTTTGATAGCTAGGTTGAAAAATCAAATAAATAGATTCATCGGAATTTCAATCGCTAGTTTATGAATTGACTGGAATTTGACTTTAATACTATAATTGGTGAATTAATTAACTTTAAATTGATATGGAAATTGATTATAAAGGATTATAAATTACTAAAGTAATCCAAGATAATAAAATTTATAAATTATAGAATTTGAATTTAATAGCGATTAATTAATTTTATATTAATTTATTTAATTAACTGGAAAATATCCATTTTGGCCACTGCCTCGGATTTCGACGAAACCAGTTTCATCGAATCCGTAATGGTGAATTATTGTAGGATTTCAAGTTTCGTAAAAATCAGACTTGTCGTTTGACCGTACAGGCTTGAAACACCAAGAAATAAATTAAATTGAAATCGATTTGAAATATGTTGATTTCATCGTAACTTCTTCATATACGATGTGATTTGGACTTGGAACTTATTCCATTGATTTTAAAATATTCAAAAACATCTATTTTGATATATGAGTTGACCCATTTTCGTTCCGGAGTTGAAACAGGCTTTTCGGGTCATTATCGTTCAAGCAAATCCTTTCCATCTATTCTATTTTCAGCTTTGTCTATAAATACCCTATTATAAACCCTAGCGGCCTTTCTATTTCTTATTTTTGTACGTACAATTCCATTAGCTCCTCCTTTTCAATGGCTGAAAACCCTAAAACTCCTCGGTCCAATTCCAATTCAAAACCCAACAACAAAAATTCAAACTCCTCAAATAACATCAAATGATATATCAATCTAAAGCTCTCAACGAGCGCATCTCAGATCCAAAATTCGTTTTCCAATTCGAATCATCATTTGTTCAGAAAACAATGGATTAATCTTGGCCTCTCATCAAGGCGAGATCAACTTTGTCTGATTAATAAATCGGAGGCACCAGAGCGTAGAGATCGTCGCACGTAGTACATCAGCGTCAGTTCGTTTGGGATTTTAACGACTAGATCATTAGGTTTAATTCGATTAGGTTAAGTAGAAGTTGGCAGCTGCTACAAAAATTTAGGGCACTCGATCACCTGAGGAGTCGTCGCGTGATGGAGTGGAGTGGCTTGGCGCTAGATCGTGGCCGCGGCCGCCAGTGGCGTGCGTTCGTGGTCGCCCAAGTGGCGGCTGCTATAAGGGTTGAATTGGGACGCGCGTTCGAACGTGAGGCGAAATGATCGGGTTTCTGAGAGAAAGGCTTTAAGTGACGTGGCGGTTCCCTATTGGTCTACTCAGTTATTATTTAGTTTGTTTATTTAAATTTTGTGTAATATTCTAACTCGAATAATTTCTACATACGAGGTCCGATTCATGCTTGGTTTTTTATGTTGGGATCATATTAAAATTCCAAGCATTTTGGTGCTGGTTTGGATGGATTCTGAAACTGTTCAAATTTTGGGTTTAAATTGGATTTAAATTCATTTAAATTCAAAAAGGTGAGTGTTTTAACTCACTCACAACTTCTAAAATTTCTTATGTTTGTTAAATTGATTTATGATGTGATTAGAAATTTGATTATGAGTGTTTAGCATATTTTGAATCATCGTCTCGGTTTATTTGAATTTATTGGGATAAAATAGTTATTTAATTTATTATTGAATATAAACTGCTGTTATTTATTATCTGTTCTACATTTACGTTATTGATTGAATTGGATGATGATTGTGATAAATGTTTGATTATTGATATTGGATGAATGGATGTTGTATTTTATATTGTTATAAACTACAATTTGTTATGGATTTTTATTTCATTCGGGATTGCAGTTTGAAATGATATATAACCGTATTTATATTTTAAATTATGAATTGAAATGATAAATATCAGTATCGCTTGACCATAGGATAGAAAATTATATACAGACACCGTGGTCTATAATAAAAATATTTTGAAATGTTTTCTATGGTTTTGTAAAGAAATATATGGTTTTAGATAAATATTGATTTTAGATATTATATATAAATGTTATTTATCCTTGATTTAAAGCTATGTATAAATTATTTTAATATCGAATAAGCTTAATAATAAGTTGATTTTCATTGAAGATAATATGGCTAAGTATTTAAATTATATTTTTATATAGAATATATAATGATTTAAATAAATTTAGGTTGGAAGATAAATTTGAGATTTATTTGAAATTGAATTTATTTAAGAATTAAACTCAAATAAGCTTGATGTGAAATTTATTAAATTTGAAATTTTAGAAGGTATGATTTTTATAACTTGATTTTGGTTTAATGAAGTAAATGAATAATTAAAGTATAAATAAATTGAAGGAAACATTTAGTTATTTGTAATTTTGGTTTTATTTAAATGATACTGGATTTATTAAGTAAAATATTTCAAAACTAAATAATAGAAAATTGAATTCGATATATATATATATATATATATATATATGAAATTACCAAACTTAATTTTGAAATCGTTGAATATATAAAGTTTGAAATATATTGAATTTGAAAGGGTTTATTCTGTGGATCAAACCTGTTTCGAAATCGATGTAATATGAAATAGTTTATTTGAAAACTGAATTGAATTGAAATTTATGATTTGGGATTGGGTTAGATTTGAAAATCTAGAAATTCGAGTTGTTTTGGAATTGATCTGTGAAATTAAAGAAGCTATTTTATTATATAAAATAATATTTAAACCATTTAAGTGGTGGAAGTTATGTTCCAAAGTTATGAGTTTCAAAGTATTATGATTTGAAAGTGTTATATTTCAAGTGTTTGTGATTTCGAAGTGTTATAACTTTGAATGTGCTATGATTTTGGAGAAAGATAAATTTGAAGTGAAAAATGATAGCCTATTGATTTGGTTTTGAAAGGCAGTGATATTTTGGTTTTAAAGTATAAACTATTTTGAAAATGATCGCGGTGTTATAATAACAGTTGGTTGTTGAAGAGACCGGGATCGGATATGGGCATACTCTTTGTCGATACCAAAAACCACTTTAGCAACCGTGTATGCGGTGGAGATTGCAGAATGAAGTAGGATGGTGGCAACGTCCTTTGAGGTATATACATGGACCCGACTCCCGTGAATTGGCATAAGGTGGCTAAAACATGAGCGATTGACGGGCTAATGAGGTAGCTCCTTTGATCGGACACATCCCTTCGATACTATACTCTGACTTTTGGATTGATTTGGTGGCCACTTTTGATTTTTTTATTTATTTGGGAGTGTGGCTCGAGGTGGGTGGTAGCTACGCGCTACGCATTACCACCGGCCCGGAAGCGTAATTGGTATATCTACCCTGGCATTGCCTAGTTGTGTCGTGTCACATACCCTAGCGCGCCTTATACGATTTTGGTTTTGTACCATACCAATGGAGTGCCCTCTAACGACGCTCAGTACGGGAGAGATTACGGTACTATATAGACTATGGAAATATAAAAGTGTGTTGAGGTGGAAAACGTAAAGCCTTAACGCTATTTTTAATTTATATTATACTTTGCTGTAGACACTATTATAATAGCGTATATTACTACATAGTAGAAAGTTTAACGGAACCTTAGGAGATGTGAATCCTAAGCATCTCTTAAGTTACTGCACTCACGTTATACACTGGATAGGATATGTCAAACCCCATAAACATCTCTGATGTCGTTCCACTCATATTTTACCATTGATTTAACTTACATAAGATCTTTTAGTTCTGACTCGAGTGTTTTGTCTTTTCAGTTCGCTCGGGTCAGTCTGAGCATTTCAGAATTTGAAGACTTTATTTTTGGAGGACGAAGACTGATATTGTAACAACCCGGAAATTTCGATCCCGAAACTTCCAGATAGTTAGAAAAAAGAAGAAAAGAGAAAGAAGAAGAAACAAAAACAAGTCACAGAAATCTCACATTCACAGCGGATAAAATATAATAATAAATAATAACAGTCTACAAAAGAATGTTATATCTGTCGATTACATTTTAATACATCAGAGTTTCACATATACATACTGAGTATACACAATTATCATCTCACAGATTTATAATAAAATATCACAGCGGAAATACTCTACACGTTCCTGCCATCCAGCTTGCCTCTTGAGCTCCAGAACGTCCTTACTTGAAAATCTATAATACTCGGTCTGACCCTAGCATTACATCAAAGTAACACCCTGGTCAGGCTGGAAACCAGCGTGAGTAAACTCATCTAACAAGGAATACAATACTATGAACCCGGGTAACATGCACCAGTATACAATTTCACAATTTGTCATAGTCATCACTTATTTCTCACATCAATCTCTAAGTACCCAAACTTAGATTAAATGGTGCAATTCACTTAAATCATTCCTCTTCATCCTATTGATTTCACATATCAATTTAAAAGGAATCAAAGTGGTTTCGGGTATTTACTAATACCCGACCCCGGTTTCTTCGAAACCACTGTCATCTTAACTTACATTATTCAAGTGAAATACAATTCTACTTTTACTACAGGATGTCACAGTAATTCATCATCAATAGATAATCACATCTTCACAGTTTAAATCAAACATATCATATCACATAGCATCACGAACCACCTAACAGGGATAATAATTAATCAAGGCTTCCAATATCGTTCTATTTATCCTTTAATTACATTTAAGTAATTAACCCTTAATTAATTTCACAAATTAATTATCCTTAACCAAATACAGTAATTATCCTTTAATTACTTCGTTAATTAATTATTAGCCATAATTATTAATTACCTTTGATTAATAACATCCAGTAATTAACTACTCTTAATTATTTCATCGAATAAATAAATTATTCCTTAATTAATTATTTCTAATTAATCCTTTGATTAATTATATAAGGTAATTTAAACCAAATTACTCCCACTAATAAATCCCTTATTCAATTAATTACATCCAGAAATTATCAGTTAATTACTTCCCTAAGTAATTACAATCCATTAATTACATCACGAAGTAATTTTACTTATAAATTTCATTAAGTATTACTTAATCAAGTACCAAATGACTATCTTTAATTAAACAACAAATTAATAAATCCCATTCATCTCATTAAATATAACCAGATAATTCTTCCCTTATCAATGCCTTATTACCATTATCATTTTAAAACATTTTATCATCATGATTACCTTTGCTTAATTAATCATTAATTAAGTTTTAGAATAAGGTGATCATTTAACCCGAAAATTTTAAAGTTGATAAAACTTAACTTCCTTAAATAACCTTAAAACATTATCAAGTAGAAGCTTTTAAAACTTATATTTTAAAACTTGCTTTATAAAATCATATTTGAACTAAATTTTTAAAATCGCTTTAAATTAAACCAATTCTCGAAACCTCTTAATCAATTGTTAAAGAAACAATTATAAAGAAAAAAAAGGTAAGTTTAAATAAGACAGTTTAAACTAGGTTTTAATTTAAATAATAAAAATAACAATTTAATCTTTAAACATTTAAAACTTGTTCGAAACTATTGCTTCGGGTTTTACCCGAAGGCCACTCGGGCTTTCCCCCGAGTTTCCCCCTTTTTTTCCCTTTTCAGAAAACCTGGATTCTATCAAAGTTTAAAACCTTCTGACCAATTCCCAACATTTCCCACGAGTATAAACTCGAGTTCCACCCTCTAAACCCGATACCATCTTCGAGACATTCCTTCATCTTCCCAAACAACTCAGCAACCAAACCCAACTGATACTGCTGACCCACCGTGCATGTGTACATGTCGCCAAACGCCACTCCGATCATCCACAACATCGCCGTGAGTCATCCCAAGCCTCACTACCCGATTCCATCCATCCAGACATCGTCACATGCCCAAAATCATATTCGAGCTTCCAAGATCAAACTGGAAACAATCCCATCGACCATAACTGTCTCAAACCTTCGACGACGACCACCAGATCATCAGGAACTCCGCTCACACGCTCGATAGCCTCCACGCTACCATCTCTCCACTTCTCATGAAGCTCGATCACCCAGAGACGCCACGGTAGTGGAATTTTTGACTTCATCATAAAACCTATTCGAAACCCTACTTCGATCCACTGCCAATGCCACAACGATCAAACATCACTTCCACTATTTTTCTGCTGAACCTCGTCGCTTTTGCCACCTTCGGACCAAAAATTACCCAAATCGATCAAGCCAATCACCATAATTTTGCAAATTCCCAAATCCTGATCATCTCAGAAATTCTCATTATTTTCTAGTCTAAAAATTATGATTTCTACACCTAAATTCAACATTTTATAATACAATTCTATTTATATTACTCAAATTTTAAATCAGCATGATCGATTTTAACCCAAATTTGATTTCCACTGTCATTTTCAAAATTCTAAGATGAGTTTTTAATAAAGTTCCTATCATCATTTTTTTATTTAAAATTAGTATTATCATGTTGCAGTACTTTTCTTTTTAAACGTCAAAGCCTAACAACAAATCATTTGGAAGAAAGGAATTGTTCTGTTGTTTGGATCAGAAATCATCACAGGGTCAAACTATATTCATACAGGCATATACATTCATACTTGTATGCACAGACACTCATATATATATACACATGCATTCACATCATAAACATATAACTTAGCACAAACATTTAAGCACTATCACAGGTTTAAATCTTCAAATGTTTACTCACCTTAAAGAAAAAAAACAGAGAACGGGCCTGGTTCTTTGATTTGTCAAATCGATTTTGATCTGCTACTACTGTCTGCATTTGAATTCTTCTGAAGCTTCATTGTTGATTGAGTTGCTTGTGGCTTGATTCAGTTGGAATGGGTTTGCAGATTTTATTTCTAGGTTTGAGGAAGATGTTAATCACATATCTTGTTTCTGGTTTTCAAAAGTGATTGCGGAGTGTTATTTACATACTTGTTTCTTTGCTTTTTGATTGAGAACAGGAAAAGAATTTTGAAGAGAAGAAGCATTAAGTTTTATATAAATTTTGTTTTGTGATTTATTTAAAATTAAAATAAGTATGTTGCCACATGTTCCAAAAACATACATTTGTCACTTAATTTGTTTAATTTCCTTACATGTGTTTCTAAGATGATTAACATGTTTACACGTGTTTTTTTTTCTTAAGTGTTTTTTTTAATAAATTTTCATTTAAATTAAATGTAAATATAACTTACTTATTTAAATTTCTTAATTAATAAATGTTTACATATGTATATGTAAATTCACTTTTAAAAGAAAATATTCCAAAATTAATTATAATGCAAATATATTTTCTCATACATGTAATTTAAAATCTAAAACATTTATTTTTATACATTTTTAATCATTTTAATTTAATCACTTTTGAAGAAAACAAAGATAAAACTGTGGTTAAATTCTTTCTAAACCATCATACTTAAAATAAACAATTATCTTATATATTTTTCTTAAACAATTAAATTTTATACACAATATTTATAGAAAATGTTATTAACCGATTATACATTAGATAAATTATCTATACAAATCATTCTAAAAATCCAAATTATTTACTAAGGCATTTACTTAAATCTTAAATTCAAGTTTCAAATTCAAACTCAAATTCAGATTCAAATTTAAATTACAATCCAGGTATAACTATTTATTATTAGAATTATTTGTTAAATCTATAATTCAATATTTCTATTAGTTAACCCTGTTAATTAACAATTAACAGATACTCCAAAATTCAGGTTATCAAAAATATTGTATTACTATTATTTATTATATTAATCCACTACATTCATATTGTTCCACTACATTGTTAATTATTATTCTTTGGTATGTGTAACTCTGATTCTGTGTTGTATAAGTATAATCAAATGTTTTGTAAAACAACTTCCTGAACTGTTACCTGATTATTATATTTTTGGTCATTCCGCTGCGAGATTCTGTTTTGTTTTATTTCTTTCTTCCTTTTTCTTATTCACCCCAATAACAATTCGCCCTTTTATATGGTTTGAGTCTGACGTGTGTGGTTTATCGTCGATTTAAAATGTACAAAAATGCGGGATGTTACATTTGGTATCAGAGCTTTGGTTTAGCGATAAACCTTAGCTATGTGGAGTCTGACTCTTTATTAATGGGGTAGTAATACCCTATGACGAGTCGCTGAGAGTATATATATAAGAGAGTGTATTTGTTAGTGTTATAAAAAGGTTTTTATATTGTGTCAATTTGTTCCGTTTTGTATTTATAAATTCTGGTTGGTGCTTTGGACGCTATGACATCAACAGGGATTTCTAAACACTTAATAGGACAGACCGACACAATATTTGTTTTGAATATAGGTGAATGAAATAATTTTGCCTATTATATTTCTAAATTTCTATATATAAAATAAATTTTTTATAAATGATATATATTTGATATAATTGTTGTTTGGTAGAGAAATTTATGAATATAGGTTGGAAATAAGATTTGAAAAGTAAAATAAATGAGAATAAACTGGCAATTTAGAATTTAAAGTTCCAGGGTTTTAGAAATTTCTTTCGAATGATTTTGGAATATAATAATAATATTATTTAGAAGTATTTTTTTCGATATAAATATTTCAATATGATTTGAAAAAAAATTGTTTTAAAGAAATTTTGAAAAGAAACAAGTTCTGTACTCCCCTATTTGTCGTTGGAAAATAATTTCGGTGATGAGTGCACGCATCATCGACACTCATTTTCGGGTTTCAAAGTGGGAAGGCTACTGTAGTAGTTTACTACACATTTTTTTGATAAATAAATATAAAATTTTATTTTAAATATGATTTGTTGTATATATAGATATGGTTATATATATATATATATATATTAATTATTTTAAATGATTTGAAATGGGACCCGATATTTAGTTCTTAAATTTCTATGAATTAGAGAGTTTAATTAATGAAATGGAATTTAACTAATTAATAATTGGAACTTCTAAACGAAATAAGAGATTAAATGCTAGGTTAAAAATGAAATTACAAGGAAGTTGAAATTAATAATCTATAAAACAAAAGATATGATTATTGTACATTAAAAGAAGTAAATCAAACTTGTGTAACTTTCAATTACATTCTTAATGACATATATAACTTACCAATTTTAAAAAGTTGAAATGTTAAAAGAATATGTATTGGAAAGTTTACAAGTAAAACTTATGCACAATGAATTGCTTTTATAAATATGAATTTGATGCCAAAATTGTTGTAACGTAAGTTATAATCAAAATGTAATATGTAAAATATAATAGAAAGTAAGTATGGCAAGTAAATAACTGTAAAGTTTAAGTTATTGAATTGATATGGTAAATAGTTGAATTGAACATGAATACTATTAGTAAATGAATGTAAATAAATGAAATTAAGTAATGAATGAATAAATAAAAATTGAATTCTGTAAGGAATAAATGTAAAATTTGAGAACGTAACCATTGGGAGAATGAAAAAATGAACAACAAATCTAGTGAAAGAAATTAATAAGAATAAACTTAAGTATTGATAGAATCTGTTGTTTATTGGGTTTATGGATTGTTTGGGAAATGGTATTCCTAATTGTTTAGCCGAATGAATAATCTGTTGAGCTTTATCTAAGACTGTTGAGTAGAGGATATGCTTAGTAGCTTATTTGCCATGCTATGCATTTAGAATGTCTAAAAACCCGAACAAACCATTTGTTTTGTTTGCTATGGATGGAGAATAGATTTGTATTGATGATTGTATGTTGTGAATGCATGTGATGGTTGTTTTAAACTGATTTTTTTGTTAGTGGTTGAAACAACTTTAATTTTTCATTTTATATAATTATTAAGCTCTTTTGGATTATATAAGTGACATACAGGTTATGAAAGCAATTGCTACTGCTTTTGGTTTCATAATTAAACGTTAATTGCTCAACAAATAGGTACGTTCTCGGGTTACGGTTTTATAGCGGTATTATATATATTTTTGTTGGGATATATATTATTTTGAAATATTGTGTTATATAATGTTATATTTGATATTATATTTTCTCCCGAGCCTCTCCGTATAAAGGAGACTCTACCGAAATTTTTCGTAAATTTTAGACTTAGAAAAATTTTGAAAGATGTTTTCCAAATTTTATTAATTTGAGTATAAAAAGATTTAATGGTTATAAACTGGTATATTTCATTTAAATTAATTAATTTTGTAATTTATTGTTTATAAAGTTAATATTTTTTTAATAAGATGCATTGTTCACTTAATTCTTTCTTTCCCTTCTTTTTCCTTTCGGGGACAAAAAGTTTTAAGTGTGGGAGAGTGTAATAAACCGTAAATTTTCTATAATTCACAATTGTTAACTTAATAAGATTTTGGCAATTCGATATTGGAGGAAATAAAAATTTCTAATTTCATAACGAAATAATAACTAAATTAAAATGAAACAATGTTAATTCAAGTTAACTGTTGAAAATCTTAATGAAATTCTAATTCATTGTCAGTTAAATGTTATGCTTGGTTATCAATTGAATACAAGAAAATAAAAGTAAGCATTCAATTAATCAAGGAAATAATATATTGATTAATAGTAATTGAATGGAATTAGTGTTAGGAAACTAAGGGTAACAATGCTTTGTAATTAATAAACCTATAAATATGATTAACAGTTAATGGTGACAATTAATATGGGCTATCATTTATTTAGCCTATTAAATAAAATTAAAATCAAATTTGCAATTAAATGAATTTTGGTAGTTAATACAAGTAGGGATGGAAATTTGGAGAATAGTAATGTAAGGAAAGACAAACAAATATTAACTAGGTTACAGAGTAATAATAGACTTAATAAAAAGGATTAGAATTGAATCAAATCAGTTATTGGGATTAATTATAATTAAATGGAATTCAATTCATAATAAATGAAGTTAAATGCTATCACAATTGATAATAGAATGAATTGGGTAATATCAATGTAATAAATATAACTAGTGTTAATTATACCCACAAGTTAATAATTGATTTGATAACTAGGTTGAAAAATCAAATAAATAGATTCATCAGAATTTTAGTCGCTAATTTATGAATTTACTGGAATTGGAATTTAATACTATATTTGGTGAATTAATTAACTTCAAATTGATGTGGAAATTGATTATAAAGGATTATAAATTACTAAAGTAATACAAGATGATAAAATTTCTAAAGTATAGAATTTGAATTTAATAGTGATTAATTAATTTGATATTAATTATTTAATTAATTGGAAAGGCCACCGACTCGGATTTCGACGAAACCAGTTTCATTGGATCCGTAACGGTGAATTATTATAGGATTTTAAGTTTCGTAGCAATCAGACTTGTCGTTTGACCATACAGACTTGAAATGCCTAGAAATAAATTAAATTAAAATCAATTGAAACCGATTTAAAATATGTTGATTTTATCGTAACTTCTTCATATTATGGGATTTGGATTTGGAACCTGTTCCATTGATTTTAAAATATTCAAAAACATCTGTTTTGATATATGAGTTGACCCATTTTTGTTTCGAAGTTGAAACGGTCTTTTGTGGTCATTATCATTCAAGCAAACCTTGTCCATCTATTCTATTTTCAATGGCTGAAAACCCTAAAACTCCTCAATTCAATTCCAATTCAAAATCCAACAACAAAAATTCAAACTGCTCAAATAACATCAAATGATATATCAATCTGAAGCTCTCGACGAGCGCATCTCACATCCGAAATTCGTTTTCCAATTTGAATCATCATTTGTTCAGCAATTAATGGATTAATCTCGGCCTCTCATCAAGGTGAGATCAACTTTGTTTGATCGATAAATCGAAGGCACCAGAGCATGGAGATCGTCACACGTAGTGCATCAGTGTCATTCGTTTGGGATTTTAACGGCTAGATCATCGGGATTAATTCGATTAGGTTGAGTAGAAGTTGGCGGCTGCTGCAAAAATCTGGGGCGCTCGATCACCTGAGGGTCGTCGCGTGATGGGGTGGAGTGGCTTGGCGCTAGATCGTGGTCGCGGCGGTCAGTGGCGAGTGTTCGTGGTCGTTTAGGTGGCGGCTACTGTATGGGTTGAATTAGGACGCGGGTTCGAACGTGAGGCAAAACGATCGGGTTTTTGAGAGAAAGGCTTCGGGTAACGTGGCGGTTCCCTATTGGTCCACTCGGTTATTATTTAATTTGTTTATCTAAATTTTTTATAATCTTCTAACTTGAATAATTTCTATGTACGAGGTCCGATTCATGCACGGTTTTTTCTGCTGGGATCGTATTAAAATTTCGGATATTTTGACGCTTGTTTGGATGGATTCTAAAACTGTTCAAATTTTGGGTTTAAATTGGATTTAAATTCAATTTAAATTCAAAAAGGTGAGTGTTTTAACCCACTCACAACTTCTGGAATTTCTTATGTTTGTTAAATTGATTATGATGTGATTAGAAATTTATTTATGACTATTTGGCATATTTTGAATCATCATCTCAGTTTATTTGAATTCATTTGGATAAAATAGTTATTTAATTTATTATTGAATATAAACTGCCAGTAAATACCTGCTATTTATTATCTGTTCTATATTGATGTTATTGATTGAATTGAATGATGACTGTGATAAATGTTTGATGATTTATATTGGATGAATGGATGTTGAATTTTATATTGTTATAAACTGCAAGTTGTTATGGATTTTTATTTCATTCAGGATTGCGGTTTGAAATGATATATAACCGTATTTATATTTTAAATTACGGATTAAAATGACAAATATCCGTATCACTTGACCATAGAATAGAAAATAATATGCAGACACCGTGGTCTATATATAAAAATATTTGAAATGATTTCTATGGTTTTGTAAAGAAATATATGGTTTTAGATAAATATTGATTTTAGATATTATATATAAATGTTATTTATCCTTGTTATGTATAATTTGTTTTGATATCAAATAAGCTTAATAATAAGTTGATTTTTATTGAAGATAATATGGTTAAATATTTAAATTATATATTTATAAAGAGTTTATAATGATTTAAATAAAATTTAGGTTGGAAGATAAATTTGAGATTTATTTGAAATTGAATTTATTTAAGAATTAAACTCAAATAAGCTTGATGTGAAATTTATTAAATTTGAAATTTTAGAGGGTATGATTTTTATAACTTGATTTTGGTTTAAGGTGAAGTAAATGAATATTTAAAGTATTAATAAATTGAAGGAAACATTTAGTTATTTATAATTTGGGTTTTATTTAAATGATACTGGATGTATTAAGTAAAATATTTCAAAACTAAATAATAGAAAATTGAATTCGATATATATGAAATTACCAAACTAAGTTTTGAAACTGTTGAATACTTAAAGTTTAAAATATATTGAATTTGAAAGGGTTTATTCTGTCGATCAAATCTGTTTTGAAATCGACATAATTTGGAATAGTTTATTTGGAAACTAAATTGAATTGAAATTTATGATTTGGGATTGGGTTAGATTTAAAAATCTAGAAATTCGAGTTGTTTTGGAATTGATTTGTGAAATTGAAGAAGAAATTAATTATATAAAGTATTTTAATATTTAAACCATTTTAACAGGTGGAAGTTATGTTTCAAAGTTATGAGTTTCAAAGTATTATGATTTGAAAGTGTTATATTTCAATTGTTTGTGATTTAAAAGTGTTATAACTTTGAATGTGCTATGATTTTGGAGAAAGATATATTTGAAATGAAAAATGATAGCGTATTGATTTGGTTTTGAAAGGCATTGATATTTTGGTTTTAAAGTATAAACTATTTTGAAAATGACCGCAGTGCTATAATAACGGTTGGTTGTTGAAGAGACCGGGATCGGAGATGGGCATACTCTCTGTCGATACCGAAAACCACTTTAACAACTATGTATGCGGTGGAGATTCCAGAATAAAGTAGGATGGTGGCAACGTCCTTTGAGGTATATACGTGGACCCGACTCTCGTGACTTGGCATAAGGTGGCTAAAACAGGAGCGATTGATGGGCTAATAAGGTAGCTCCTTTGATTGGACACATCCCATCGATACTATACTCTGACTTTTGGATTGATTCGGTGGCCACTTTTGATTTTTTTATTTATTTGGGGGTGTGGCTCGAGGTGGGCGGTAGCTGCGTGCTTAGCATTACCACCGGCCCAGAAGCGTAATTGGTATATCTAACATGGCATTGCCTAGTTGTGCCATGTCACCTACCCTAGTGCGCCTTATACGATTTTGGTTTTGTACCATACCTATGGAGTGCCCTCAGACGACGCCCAGTACGGGGGAGATTACGATACTGTATAAGCTATGGAAATATAAAAGTATATTAAGGTGAAAAATGTAAATCCTTAACGCTGTTTTTAATTTACATTATACTTTATTGTAGACACTATTATAATAGTGTATATTATACATAGTAGATAGTTTAATGGATCCTTAGGAGATGTGAATCCCGAGCATCTCTTAGGTTACTGCACTCACGGTAGACACTGGATAGGAGATGTCAAACCCCGTAAATATCTCCGACGCCATGCCACTCATATTTTACCGTTGATTTAACTTACATAAGATCTTTTAGTTCTAACTCGAGTGTTTTGTCTTTTCAGTTCGCTCGGGTCAGCCTGAGCATTTCAGGAATTGAAGACTTTATTTATGGAGGACGAAGACGAAGAATGTATTACTATTATTTATTATATTGTTCCACTACATTCATACTGTTCCGTTGCATTGTTAATTATTATTCTTTGGTTTGGGTAACTCTGATTCTGTGTTGTATAAGTATAATCAAATGATTTGTAAAACGGCTTCCTGAACTGTTATTTGATTATTATATTTTGTCATTCCGCTGCGAGATTCTGTTTTGTTTTCTTTCTTTCTTACTTTTTCTTATTCAACCCAATAACAATTCGCCCTTTTGTATGGTTTGAGTCTGATGTGTGGGGTTTATCGTCGATTTAAAACGTATAAAAGGTGGGATGTTACACGGTTTGTCTCCTTTGGTCCCGGTTGAGGTTGCCACTACTTCTTTGTCCGATACTATTACTTGGAATTCTGATGAACGGGCATGGCTTCATGTTCCATCAGATATGCAGTTCTCACCTGAGACTGACACCTTTTATGCCTTTATCAATGATATTGTGGGTGTGAGTCGGTTTCTTATCTATCACATTGAGGGTGAGGGTCTGTCTCTTACTAGGGTTGGCGACATTGGTGGGACGAATAAAAGTAATTTTATGATGTAAGCTGGGAAAGGAAATCTATTTACTCCCCTGCTTCGAAGGGTTATGATCTGCATCTAGCCACTTGCTTCTCTAGTTTTTCGCATGTTCTTGGTCCAGCGTCGGACGATTGCCATGGTTGTTCCTCCCCTTCTTTGGATGCTTAGTCATATTCCTTATTAGTGGCCTAGGCACTTTTGTCTAGCTCATGTTCTTTTCTTTTTCTATGATTTGGTCTCTAGACCCTTGTAGTTGTTCTGTGCATGTACAGAACACGTGTTTTCCCATTTATATATAGTGGAATAGCACACTATAAGTCGGCTAGCTTTGCTAAAAAAAGATTTATAAGATTTATTCCATATTTTAAAACAATTTTACAACATTATTTTCTAAAAAATTAAGTTTTGGATTTCGAACTACAAAACCGTAATTTTTCAAAAAGTTTGTCTTACTCGTATCTCAAAATCTACTTATCGAAATCGCAATTTTCTTTCTTCATTGGAAAACTATGGATATAATAGTTTGGAAAATTCTTATCCCGAAGAATTACGAGCTATATTCCAACTTTTACACTTGTTTGGCTTTTACGGCGCGAAATCGCGAACTGCCATTATACGACGCGTCTATTTTTGACTAAATTTTCAATTCTCATTCGAACTTCACAAAATCACTTCCATATGTTTATAAAACATTTCAAACTTATTTTTGAACCATTTTAAAGAGGTTTAACTACACCAATTCATTTAATAAAGGAAAGTGATTTCTTTTGTGCTTATCGACGTGTATTTCCATGACTTGCATATATATTCAACATTCATATTTAAACAACCAAATTTGATGATCAAAGCATATTAAGCATCCATTGCAACATCATATCATCGTACAAAATAAAATATAATAGTTTAGGAGTTTTCACCTTCATTTTTCCACGGGCTAGTCTAAAACCGGCTATAGCTTCGCTACGATAGCTTTAAACTCTACGGAACCAAACTCAAGGGCTTGACTCACCCTACAATGCTCATGGCTATTACTTGGGAGGTGGGAGGGCTCAGCCATGGTGGTAGTGGGTTATGGCCATGGGCTTTGAAAGAGTAAAGGAGGTGTTTAGAACTAGTTTTGAAGTGGATCGTATTATAAACTAGTGTATACATTTTCCTTTTTTATTTGATATATTTTTTCTAACTTTTATTAAATATTTTTCATGAATAAGAATCCATTAAAGAGGCTCTTAGAAAGCTTGAAAAGAAGAGGAAGAAGAAGTGGAATAGTAATAGGATTTTTTGTGAGAAGAGGAGTGATATTTATAGAAAAAACCTTAGAATAAAATAGTACATTGCATAATTACCTAAATAACCCTACCCCACACCCCTCCCCTAGCTTCTAGTGCATGGATCCCCCCAAAGCCATATGATGGTTGATGTGAAATGATGGTGTGGTACAATGAAATGATGTTTGCTTTATGGTTACTTAAAGGTTAAGCTTAGGAATTATTACATCATTTCTATAATATATATGTATGTATGTATATATGTATGTATGTATGTATGTATGTGCATGTTATCATGTGCATGTGACATATATATATATATATATATATATATATATAGGTGCATAACACTTCGAATGTCTTCGAACAACGTTTGTTTGTTAAATCGTTGAAATCAGAAGAACAGGTTATCGGTCGCATTTTCACTAATTTATTAACTTACACATATTTGTAAACAATATTCGAAAATAAATTTCTTATAATTTTAAACTAATTAAAATGATCATATTTGAATTATAAAACCATATAAATTATTATTAAAAATTATTTACAATAATTTCCATTATACCGATAAAGCGTTATCGATTTTTCCTTATATTTTCAAATCAAATATACATCTTTATAAAACTATTATAAATGATTCATTATCACTTTATAACTATTCAAAGTGAATTATCATCATTTAAAATAATTATTTAGATAATTAAAATGACAATTAAATTATTAAATCATAATTTAAATTCATAAATCTTTATTTAAATACAATGTTATCTTATCGATATAAATTTCGAGGAAAATGTTTTATTTAAATATTTATTCAAAATATGTTTATTATTATTATTTATCACTTAAAACACTTTATCTGAATTATTAATCTTTTATTTGCATAAGTTTAAAAATAAATATAATTTATCAAAGTGGCAAATTGGTGGGTCGTTACAATATAATTTCTTTCCATTACATTTTTCTTAACGTTTAAGCAACGTTAAATATGTGTTAACTTTAACCGGCGATAATTAATGTTAATTGATTATTTTTGTTATCTTAATTTCATATATAATTATTTCTAATCCAAAAACTTCAAACATTACTTTTCTTTTGACCTTTGATCGGGAAACTTTATATATGCAAGTTGATCAAAATCGTCACAAACCCAACGGTGCAAGTTTCTTAGCAAAATTATGATGTTTGTTAAAATATTTATTTTTTGGCATTACTATTTATTAATCAATTTCCTTTAAATAAATTGTCATAGAAATTACAGGGTGTTACAAAACTGATATTTCAGCATCGAATTCTTATATCTATATAGTAGTTTGTCTCACGTTGCATATAACACAATATGATCTTTTATTGTAATCAGTCAAATTGAATACTCAATCTATCATTGTGGTTTATTTTCTTATTTCGAGTGAACTAATTTCATCGAAATATCATACATTACGAACTGTGATCATTCCCCATATAACACGTATATGCAATAGTACATGGATCATATATCCGTAGTCTTATACTGCTTTTATAGTTCAAAACTTATAGAATGCAATATATGGTTTTGACAGAATAAATACATTAGTGACCAAATTACAAATGTATTTAGTGGTTGTAAAATTAGGCACTTGCATGACTACTAAAACACTAACAAACAAGAAGCATTTATTAGTAAGTATACATTATATTTCTATTTGTTACTCTTCAATTTAGTTCATTTGTATATTTTAATTGATAAACGTTTTATCAATCATATTAAATGCACAAATTTATCAATGTAGAATATTATAACGTTATATAGCAAATGTTCTTCAAATACTAGAAAGGTTAAATGTTGTCATTTAATTTTTCTAATAAGGCTCTCACTGGTCTTTTATGTTTCACCAAACCCTAAGTGAAATATAGAAGTCTTTCGACTTCACTAGTGGTGTTAGGACTCGTATGCCTTGGGATTCTAACCTTGAGGAAAGCTCAACAAATCATAGGCATGCATATAATGGATTGCTACTTATTGGTTTTATTACATATAACTCCTAACCCGTGGTACCTTGTCCTAATCCCACCTTTACCTTGAGGAAAGCTCAACAGTAAAGTGAGATTATTCACTTGGACCTATCATTTCATGATGGCCTAAGTATAATGCATGTACCTTGAGGAAAGCTCAACAAATACATGCAGTTATCTTACCTCGTCTATTTAATATATTAATAATATTACACATAACGTCCATAGCATGAGGAAAGCTCAACAACTAAAGAGTATGTAAGTAATCTATTAATATATAAATGATAGATGATAAATTTATATTAAAGATTCGTAATCTTTAATATACTATATCGAGTGTTATCGACTATGGAATAGTGTATTTCTCATGAAGTACCCTCATGATTCAAGTGTCGGATACATCGAAAATCACGGTATACATACATTTCTGTATGTATTTATTTCTTAAGTCTATTTAGGATTTCTTAATGTTCCACCTTTAGTTTATACATTCATATTATATAAGTTTTATTATTATATAAATTTTATATTTCATATTACTTATATAATAGTTTTATGTAGATATTTTATTAAATAATCTTATTTAATTAATTTGAATCAATTAACATTTTAATTATTTTTATATTATCTTAATATAAGATTTATATTAATTATTTATTATATATTATATCCATTGTAGTATAAAAGATACATCATATATATGTGTGTATTATTTAATTAATTAATTATTTAATTAATTTATTTAATTAAATAATTTTAATTAAGTTTATACCAATTTCAAAATTCATGTATATACTTACATGTATACTTATGTTAGTTTAACATTTTAAAACAATGTAAGATATAACATAATAACATACATGTATATATTTATTAATTAATTAACTTATTTAATAAATATATTTTAATAATCTTATTAATAAATTTTGAAATAAATTTATAATAATTTTCAAACATTTTTAAAAAATTCATTATATTATAACATTTATAATATGTATATATTATATTTAAATTAAAATTAAAATCTTAAATTTTCAATTTTCAAAACAATTTAAAACTTATATTATAACATTTATAATATTTTTCTTATTTTAAATTTAAAACTTTTATTTTTAATTTCAAACCAATTTTGAAGTTTACCAAAAGCCTAATTCAAATTTGGCCTTTTTACATTAGGGATAACCATTTTGGCTTCATTTCGGGCCAGGCTAATGCCAAGTAGGGCAGAGCACTTTATTACCCAAATCTAACTTAGACAATACTTTTCTAGACTCTCTACTATATGGGTATGCTTTAATAAGTTGGTCCAGATATGAGGAATTTAAACCGCGTAGACTATTTAGCTCTGATACCATTGTTGGAACTGAGTGAGCTTGTAGTAGAAGATATGGGTGAATTTCAAAAAAAAATCCCTATTGGATCTTTATTGGCCAAATGAAGTCAGATTTATTTAGATCATTTCAAAATTTTATTTTAAAAAAATGTTTTATTTTATTTAAATTTATAAAATGAAATTGTATTATTTAATTTTATGTTATGTTAAATATATATATATGTATGTATGTATGTATGTATATGTATATAACATACACATATATAAGTGTGTGAATGTGTAATATATCAATATGTGCAAGGTATAACATGCCCATATATAGATATTTGGATTTACATCGCAACGTACACGTTAGCTTATCTAACATGTAAATGTATTTTCCAAATATATATATATACACACACATTTTCATTTATAATAAAATATTTCAAGTGGAAATTAGCCATAAGGGCCTCTTTAGCAAGTGCAATTAGTTTCTAGGACACACAACTGAAATAATTACTTTTAAGGACAAAGTGCAAAATAATTAGTTTCTAAGGCCTAAAAACATATGAAATTACGTCTTTAAAAGTAATTAGACTGTTGACTTTGTCCTTATAAGTAATTATTCTGCTGATTTTGGCCTTGAAAATAATTTCTGTGGATATGTGTCCTAGAAACTAATTGGACTACAAAGTTTGTCCTTCTAGTGAAATGCCCTATATTTCTATATATATATATATATATATATATATATATATATATATATTAGAGTTTTATTTATATATAATTGGTAGACACGTATAAATATTTATATATGAATATAAGTAAATAATATTAATAAATTTTTTATATATTAATTACTATATAAATATGTTTATATCATTTAAAATATAATAAATAACTTTTTTGCCATTATGTCAAAAATGATACTTATACAAATATACAATTTTTTTTGTATATATACACACATATAAACGAATATGTTAAATACTTATACATATGTATAATGAAATATATGCAAATTGATAAAAATAAAATTATAGAATAATTTTTATTTAAACTTATTTATTGACCCGATCTTGCGCATAGACTATGATTTTTGTAATTTTGTAATTTTAGTTTTTAATTATATATATATTAATTAAACTACAACAATTATTTGAAAATTAGAAAAAATATTTTACTTGAATCTAAATTTAAATTTTAAACTCCTAGCAAATTTTAGATTAAAATTTTATGGTTGGAAATTTATTATATAATTTTATAATTAAAAAAAATAAAAATCCAATTTTTTTAATTTTTGATTTTAATTAAATATTTAAAATATATATAAAATGTTTTTTATTTTCTGACGTGAGATCAATATGTATCAATATGATTTTATAAATTTTAAAATGAATTCCAGAATACATATATGAGTTTATATAATTATTTATATGGTAAACGGATTTAAATATTATACAAAAATAATAGGATCAACTATTTAGACATAAAATAAAACACAAATGGTGATAAAAAAATATTTGAACCATTGGATCTTTTTGTCCTTATATGAAAGGTTGAATTCAGAAGGCAATTCAATAATGGAGATCCATTGTGCCACTAATTGTGTCACCAAGTTGTGTTCAAATATACTTCGCTAAAAGTGAAATCTATAAATAAATAAAAATTTCTTTCTATTGAAAATAATATACTTATTAAACATCCTATATAAATTTGATTTTCATATTTTACATAATTGTAATATAGTATTTATATTTTGAGCTATATAAATATATGTGTATATTATACATTAAATAAATTAAATGATCAAAAATGTTTTTTTGTTTCTAATTCGTATTGTATAGGAATGAATTATCATAAAAAAGTTCTTTTATAAACATATACATATAACCAATCTAAATTATAACAATAAATCTATATATTGGAATCGTCATCTAACTAACAATAATATATATATATATATATAATGAGCTTTATAAATATAAATTAATGTTTATAGTTAATTAGATACATACCTTATAACCAAAGCACTTAAGCACACTTGAAACTATGAGGTATGCTCTTAGAAACGATTTCCAATCCAAGAGAGTTCTAGTCCTTGAACCGTTGATCACCATCTATTCAGTAGAAGCTAAATTGATTTGATTTAATCTTGAGAGACTAGAGAGATGGAGAGGTAAAGTCAGCCAGCAAAAGAAATAGGATGAAGGCTCCAAAAAATCCCTATCAAATGGAGGAAGAGATGTTTAAAAAGAGAAAGGAAATAAGGGATTTTAGGATCACATTTTTTTCTTGGTCTCCTTCTATCCCTACGATCCATCTTTGTTCCTCTTTAGCCTATCTATGCTGACCCAAGCCTCATGTATAAACCGATCCTATTAGCCATATGATGGGCCATGAACCCATTTCTGGCCAGAACGATTATTTTGCATTAAATATTTAGTCTAAAACACTTATCGATATTGTATATTGATTAATGTATTTATAAATTTTATAAGTATGTTTACATTCATTTAGCAAATCAAACACAAATTTATAAAAAATATTTCATAAATATTACTTAATTTATAATAATTATAAATTAATTAAATCATTTGGTCAAAGAAGAATTCATCGTTTTTGGTTGTGCGACTGTAACATCCCGAAAACTTAAAGAAAATTTAAGAAGAAAATTAAATTTAAATAAATCAAGGACTAAAGAGAATTTTTTTTATAGACATACGAATTTGGCTACGAAACTTACATCATGGCGTTCGTAGTGAATTTTTGAACAATTTTCATAAATAACACTTCGAAATCGAGTGAGTACGGAGAAGTTATGGACGTTGGAAAAACTAAAAATATAAACATCACAAAATTACACCACGACTGGTCGATCTAATCGCTGGTTGATCGGTAGCGGTCAACCTAGGTTCCAAGGCAGTCGACCATAGCCTGGGTAAAATCTAATGTTTTGTGACGTGTTCCAACGGCTGAGATTCATTGCTTCGTAGCCAAGTTGAGATGTACGTAGCTGATAACTCTAAATATTCTCCAAGCTAAATCCAACGGCCTAAACAATCTGTCTACCCTTATAAATTCAAGCTTAACCTAATCCTAAAATTCACCTAACAATTTATTGTATCAAAAATCTGTCTAATTCTCATCTCTCCTCTAAACCTAAAATTCTTCAAAAATAAAAATAATACCAACCTAGAAGAACACAATAAGTTGGATCTAGATGGTGCAAGTGAGCTAGAGTATGGAGGCGCAATTCTTAAGCAAGGAAAATAGAAAGAGCTTACGCTTGAGGTGAGAGGGAACAATTTTAATTAAATGATTATTTACAGTTACAATTGATCAATTCTCTATGATTTAGGATGATGCTAGAAACCCTAAATTAAAACCTGTAATCTAGTAAAGGAATTAAAAGTAATGCAAATTGTTAAAACTAAATTGTAACTAACACACATTCATTTTATTTAAATTGTAAACCTTAAATTTGTCCTCCTTAAATCTGTAAACCCTAAATTGAACAAATAATATTGGAACTGAAAAATATAGACTGGCCAAGTTAATGTTTAGGGTTAACTAAAAACTAAAATCGACTGCCAAAATTAAATAAATTGAAATCGATATTTAAAAAAAAGCAACGAACCCTAAAATTGAGCCTATGACGGATTGAGTCCTGATCCTCGACGGTCGACCGGTACCGATCAATCGACTAGGGTTGGCAAACAGAGCACATGGAGTGATGGTTAGGATTGTTTGATGGATGTTATGGTTGCTTTGGTCGCTCTCTTTAGTAGGCTATCACTTATAGGTATCATGGGAAGTAGGTATTGAAGGTAAGAATGCATGTAAGATTGATATCCATTATTTGGTTTGTGGTATATCTTTATGATATTGTAGAGTAGCATGTTATAGTGTTGTATGCTAACTCTTTGGTTGCACGGATAGGTCATGTATGGTTCATGTGCTTGTGTTCCTTACCGTATTTACCTGTTTAGTATTTTGAGACTCATTTACCGCTCACATCATACCGTTGTCTGACCCAAGGTTTTATTCTTTACCTCTTATTATATTGGATACTTTTAAATGAGTAGACTAGATAATAAGTGCAGCTCATGCTCTAGCTATTCGAAGGATGAGCTAGATGGAGTTATCTCGTATTATATACATATATGGAGTCTACACTTATTCCGCTAAACAACGCCATAGATCCCATGACAGTGCTTGATTATTACTATTTATTGATACATTTTCTTGAGTTTACTTATATTGTATAAACTCTACTATATTTGATATATAACTTTATGGATCTATTGCTCTGATGATGATTTGTTCACATGGTTATTACTATCTCTTCTATTATATCTATGATGTTATATTTTATCCATGCACTGTGAGATATGACAGGTTATATGCTATATTGGTTTATTTTAACCTTGATGATCGTCCTATATCAACCTGGCATGAACATCGCACTATTTGTATGCCTAGTGATGCCGGTGGTATAGGGCAGTTGTCACATTAGGTTTAAGGTAACGAGAACAGTTTTAATTGGGTGTTTATTTACAGTTAAAATTTATTTATTCTCTATGATTTAGGATGATACTAGAAACCCTAAATTGAAACTCGTAATCTAGTAAAGGAATTGAAGGTACTGTAAATTGTTAAACCTATATTGTAACTAGCACGCTTTATTTCCATTTAAACTGTAAATCCTAAAGTCGGTCATCCCTAAATCCGTAAATCCTAAATTAAACAAATTGACATTGGAATTGAAATATATAGACTGGTCAAATTAGTGTTTAGGGTTGACTAGAAATTGAAATCGACCATCGAAATTAAATAAATTTAAATCGACATTAAAAAAAAGTAACGAACCTAAAATTTAGTCTACGACCGACCAACCCTTGATCCCCAACGTTCGACTGATTAGGGTTAGTAGTCAACCGGTAAGATTTTAAATTGCAGAATCTAAACCTCGGGGCCCAAATTTAATAATAAAATTAACATAAATGATGATTGTTTGTGGGCCTATTTAAAGGCATTTGGATGTATGTTAGAAGTAGTAGGGATGCTAGTTCCCTATGTCATTGCGGTGTTGGGTAAATGTTCTTTTCCCAATTTAGGATTGAGTAATCGATTGGGGATGATGTATTTTCACAAATGACACTCAAATGAGGTTCCATGATGGACTCTTAGCACTGACGAGGATGGCTGATGGAGTGGACTCAGCATAATGAGAATCGTAGTATGCATGATATATGATGTGATGTGATATAGTTTAGATAGAGATCCCAACACATGCACTAAGAGGCCAACACTACAATCGAGAAGCGGGTGCAGACGATAAAACACACTGGCAAGTTGGCACTTCAGGTTCTCCTCTCCAGACGTAGTGAGAAATTGTAATCGTATTTAGGGAAAAACCGATTCCCCGATAGCCTAATGGCAGTGATAGTAGTGGGAACGTATTCCTAAGATAGCCTAAGGACGGTGTCTCCATAGTTAGTAGCCAGAAGGACGGTGTTTCCATAGTTAGTAGCCAACAGGGCGGTGTTTTGCATATTGAGTAGCTCTAGGAGCGATGGCTGATAGTTAGTTGTGAGGTTCGATCCGTAGTCCGGTCCTTGTAGTAGCCTATGCAAATTGTAGTGTAGGTATGTATTAAACAAGAACCCTTAGGTAATGGACCTTATGAATTCATGGACACTTGTATCACATCCTATATCATATATAGTAGCATTAAAGTAACTACACATGATTATCACATATTAAACTTGCACTCATTCACTAGACTTTTGCACGACCCAATCTTTTCCCTTCTTTTTCCCTACCATAGATGGACAGGATAGCAGGTGATTGGCTCATTCTTCATACTTGAAGAATCGAACTTATCTTTGGAAACTACTTTTACCATATTTTCTCTTCATGTATTTATCCATCTTATCAGTACATTTTCTCTCTTTTATCAAACTTGGAGTGATATTTTCTATGTACTCTGTATTGGACCACATACTGATTTTGTGAGACTGTGATTTGGATATTTTCTGAGATGGATATTTTTCTGTGTTATATATTTTGTGTCCTTTCACCGTGAGTTATGAAAGTGTACTATATCTTAGATATATTTGTTTGTGTTAGTCTCTATAATGTTATAAAATCCTGACAGCTCGCTTTTGTCTGAACGACGCGAGTCCGAAAGTCACACTAGGCTTTCGATTTGTGTGTTAGAAGGTGCAGGTTGTCACGGTGACTCGTTAGGTGTAAATTTGGTCAGCGACTAGTATCGAAATATTTGAATATTAACATTTACACGTCACTGAGCAGGTGATGTGACATTCTAGCCAAATTTTTTGCTTACTTGATTCGGTAAATTCTACTTTTACTTTATTAAGCGTTTTTCGGTTTTAACTATTATTTACACCAATTCTCTTTGTCAAAACCATTTCACTTTGGACTTATAGAATTTGATAATGGTCAAAATTCAAATGCCATCCATATTCAATTTTATAGTCTAAACATAAAGTCCTTGGTTCAATAATAATAATTATTAATCGAAATGCTCTACCTAGAGGCTTTGACTTTGAGTTGACTTCAGTGGACTGTGATACTAACCTCATATAACCGAGGAGACGAATCCTCTCTTGAATCGTGCCTCACTTCCAATACTTCTGCTCGACCTAACTATAGTCGCTTGATTGATGTTGTGCCATAATTTGACTAATCTAAGCGGAGCTTTCACATTGAAGATTGACAGTATTCTCAAGTTGAAAGAACTGTATAAATCAATCACATCGATATTTTCTGTTTGACCTTAATTATATTAAACAATAGAACACCAACGAGTGAGTCATTTCATAGTTATCGAATAACTATCAGTACGTAACCCATGGTTCTTCAGCAACCATGAGTAATACACTGCTCAATATTTGGAGAGCGTTACATACTCTAGTCTCAATGGATGTATCGACATCCATCTTGATACATCTTGACTAGGAACATTTAAAATGGTATATTTATTTTCATTATAATAAATTACTTATGACTATAACACTTTTTAACTTCTATCAGAAAACATGTCATTTATGGATTGTCTATTAAATATACTTTTAATTAAATTAATTAATTAATATAACACATTATATCAAGTATATAATAGAAAGAAAACACCTTTTATTTCGAACGAGATTGGTTATTCAGTTAGATATATGTAACAAATTACATAATTGCTCATAGGGCATATCTCTAACTCAATCAAGAAGCCCCTGGTCAACCATAGCCATTGTTTTCTGGGTCACCGTCCTTTTTTTTATGAATTCCGAGTTGTACTTCTTCCTCATTTTTCAATTCTCTTGAGCATAAATAAATAAAAACTTAGAATAAAGATTTTAATGGCCGATTGATCAATTAGAATTGTGATTTTGTGATTCAAAATATGAACAATTGCCTATTTCTACAAATAATGGTGGACTTAAGACAAACATACTTGCCTAACGGACTCGTCTCTTATTCAACTATCATTGATTCTCTTTGTGAACTAAGCATATAAGCTAGGACAAATTTTTGACATACCAATAAAGTAGGATAAAATTGTATCCATTAAAAATTAATAAAATCGACAACCCCGTACAGTTGTTAAATGGTATATTTGACTTAACCCCATCAATTTCTAGCTTTAATGGTCGTGAATCGCGAATCATTATTGGTATCGATTCCAAACCATAAATTAAAAGCGACAAACGACATGAGTCGTAAGGTGTTGGTAACGTCAAATTAGTTATATGATTTTGATATCATCACTTAATTTGAACATGAAAAAAAATTACTGTTAGGGAAATATTTCTTGCCATAACCTTCTAAGCAAAATTTAAATTTGGTTAGAAATGCATAAATTTTTATGTTCTCACTATGGATTTCTACTAATATCTGAAGGGGTGAGAATAAATAATGTTTTAGATTTTACGGTAAAAAACGTAAAGGGAAATCCATGGAAAAACTGTAATTTTATTAGTATAATGCGTACCGAAGTGTTTATAAAACTTGCCAACAGTTGAAAACATGAAAATTGTACTTGGAAGAAAAGACCAAATGCCATCGACAACACACTTCAATACAATACTTCCTGAAAAATGATGTTTTAACTGTAAATCTTTTTCTAGGAAACCCAAAGGCCCCTTGAATACCAAGTTTTAGGGTCTATTTGTGACGAACGGAAATGGAGAATCCGTGAAGGGCATTTGAACAGGGAAAGTTGAGTGAATGGGGAATGCGTTTACGGTTACAACGAGCGGAGCATTTGAGCGGGACATTTGAACCGAGCATTTAAATTGTGTTTTTAATTTAATTGATTTATAGTTTATTAATTAATTATTATTTTTTCAATAAATAATATGTGCCAAGAATTTGCAAAATAAATAAATAAATTAAAAATTATACATTGCTCGGATTCAGTTCAAATCAACTCCATAATGTAGGGCATTTTGATACGATCGAAAAGCAAAAAACCGCGTCTCAAACAGACCTTATTTGCATACGTTATTAATTTTAGAAGCTTATAAATATTTAAATTTAACTAATTAATATTATATACTAATTGTTGTCAAACTGGCCATCAATGAATTAAAATTTTCCATTTGGCCAAACGTCATTTCTACGATGGAGGTCGGTCGCATCCATAACAGAAGCGGGTATTTTGAAGCTTGCGGCCGGCACCTGAAGCCCAAAAAACTGTTTCCTTTAGCTACTTCACCTCTGCCCGTAAATCATAGGGTTTTTGATAGAAGAATAAAACTCAGAAATCGACAACGGGAAAAGTTATATCAAGAAATAGAGGGGGAAAATAAATCAAAGCCTCAGAATCCTAGATTCAGGTATGCTGCTGCTGCTTCTTCCTATTCTTCTTTCCCCCTTTTGATTGCTGAACTGAGATCGAGGTGCTGAACTAAATCTCTTTTGGTATCGTTTCAATTCGATGTTTAAATTGAAATCGCGGTTCAATACGGGGCTCCAATATTTTCGTTCTGAAAATAGGATCATACGATTTACGCGGGTTGCGATCTAATTTAACTGTTGGATCGTAAGGCTTCAATTCCTTCCAAATCGCGTTTTGGAACTTACGATTTTTGCAATAGCTGTTCTATAGATCAATACCGAACCATGGGTATGAATCAATACCGATCCAAGACTTTCAAAAATTCTTGGACTTTGGATGTCCTGTCATGTGGGCTAACTTTGAAGATTTTTGGTAAGTTAATGGCTTCATCCATTGACCTTGCCAGGTATTCGAGTTTAAAAGTAACTGTTCTGGATTTCTGCGTGGTTATTCTTCTGTTTAATCGTTCTGACTCGTTCAAATATGGTTTGGTCAAAAAGCTGGATAACGCTGGTAATGCAAACTTGTTTTCAGCACTTATAATGAATTTTCATGTAAAGAAATGTTTGTACCGAAGTCCAACAGAATATCGTACTTCAAAAACATTGTTTTCTTCAAATAAGTTCGTTGGGCTATTCTATTTCCACAGCAGTGGTTAATTTTTCTATGGTGGAAACCAAGTCAGTAACTAATAAAAAGAATTTAGTTTGATCTGTGGATGTTAAATAAAAATTGGTTCAAGATTAGCAGTTAAGAAAAAAAGTGGATTTCTGGATTGATAAATAAAAAAGATATCCTTTTTGTTGAGAGATTCCATATTTATATCTTGTATTTTTAATAAACGTGTGAATGATTGTAGTTTCCGTCTCCCTCTCTTTTTGAGTTTGGATATCTGTGGTACTTTCTCTGCGCTAATTTGTTTTGATTTCAAATTTGTTATTGATTTGGAGTTTTAGAAGCTAGAAATTTTACAAAAAACGTGATTTGTACAGGTGTCTTGTGTACTTGATTTTAGTTCCTTGATTTTTTATATTATTATAATGTGCACCTGCATTAGACTTGTCCATGGATATCCAAATTATCCAAAATCCGTCCGTCCATGCCCAAAAATTGAAAAAAAAAAGTTAGATATTCGGAGAGAAGACTCTGATATAAAGTATTCGCTTCGGATAATTATCCATCTGTTTTTAATCAAATATATATTACATGTATTTTAGTGTATTAAATGGTTAATATTTGTTGTTTTATCAAGACAAGTTTACACCATACGTGTATAAATGCATATTGCTGCTAAAAACTATTTGTTATCATTATACTACTAATTTTTCGTATTTTTTTAAGAATTAATATTAAAATAATTTTATGGGGAACCAAAAAAATTCATTTATTTTGCTAAATTTATTAATTATGAGCGAAGCGGATATCCATTCGTATTCGCGGATACAGATATTCGATATCGAAAAATAATTTTGGATGTGGTTGCAGATGTGTCACTATCCGCATCCGAAAGTATATGTTGACAGATCTAATTTTGATGTGTTTTTTATATTATACCTCTAATTTGTCTTGTTTTCAAAAGTTCCGTGTTAATGTACTTTTATTAACAAATTTGTTTTAAATTAATTGTATACATATATTTGCTTATAATGGTAAACACATAAATGCACACATACATATACATACATGCACATACATACTTGTGTGTGTATTGTTGTTTAATAAGCTTCTTCGTTGCTTCGTTTTGCATGTTTTATTAGTTTTTATTCTACTTTCTTGCTTAGTTTCTTTGGATTACCTCACTGTGGTTTGTGGTCCATTCTTTTGGATTTTAAGAATTTTTTCTTCTTTCTCTTGGGTTGCATGGAAAATGCAAGAACTAACCAGCCATTTGAATCCCTCCAGTTTTGATATTTGATGCATAAGCGTATATGCGTTTAACTCATGGTTATATAGAATAAAAGAGACCTTAGTAGGCATGATGACTTTTTGATTAGATGAAAACTGAAAAATTATGCCTATGATACACGAATTGGAATCAGTCAATGTAGAATGGATAGAACCGTGGAAGAGACCAAAAGTTTGATTGAGCAAATTGATATATCTCCACAACAAATTTATGTTGATTATTCATACAAACTTTTGGACACACATTTGTGTTATGTTGTGTTGATGTATTCAAGTCAGTCAGTATGCTTGTGCATTGTGTACATTTATTTGCTGAGGTGCTTAGCATTTGCGATATATTATTTCTATACCTGGCTTCTTCTTTTTTCGTCCCTATAAATTTTACGGAATACAGACAACTTATCTGATTGTTTACCATAGAAGGGATTCACCTATGGAATCTAACCATTGAATCACAAATTCAATGGTTTTGACTAGGGGTGGTTTTTTTTTTTCATTATTCCATTTTTCATGAATTTCTATTTGCTAATTTCCTGGAATTTCAATTCTCTTTTTTTTCGGCCAAAAGAAACCGAAAGGAATTCCTTCCGTTTGAACCTGGAATACTTTGGAATTTTCGCTGGAAACATTTTCCTTCCATTAGCTCTAAGTCCAATTTAATTTAATGGGCCAAGCCCATATATTTATAAAATACACGGAAGTAACGAGTAATCGGTTTCATTTTATTTTTCTCTCGCTTGCAATTTCAGACGCCATTTCCTCAAAAAGTTAAAATCCCTAACCCTAATTTTCTTCTTCCCTCTCATCCTCGCTTATTCTGATCTGGCTCGCATCGTTGTCATCAGTGCTCGCATCCTTCTCATGCTTGCGACTAGTGTTTGCGTAAAAAATGGCCGCAAACACCCAAAGTCGTATGAGTTGGTTGATTTTATGTTGTATTTAGTGATTTGGGTGATTTATGCAAATATATAAAAAGCAGGGACTAAACTGTAAAAGACACACAGATTTATAGTGGTTCGGCCAGAACGTGCCTACGCCCACTTTATATGTTATTCTCCTTTTTTCTTTAGATTACAAGTACAAAGCTTTGATTACAAGTATCTAAAGTTGTTTGAGAGTTCCTTACAGGCTTGAGCTCCCAAACTTGTCCCCCATTGTTGTACCCCTGCCCCTCTATTTATAGAGTGAGGCTGAGGGCAGGGGACCTGTATGTTTATAGCTGCTGGTGGGCTTGGGCTGAAGCAATCTGGCCTGGCAGAGTTGGTTCGGCAACACCTTGGTTCGGCGGTGAGTGGTATGTTGTTTGGACCGGTGGTAGGTTGGACCGGCAGTAGTATGGTGAGGTTGGAGCTGGTCCGGTGGTAGCATGGTCCGGTGGTAGCATGGTTCGGCTATGCTCGGTCCGGTAGTTGTAGGGGGGAGATGGTTGGTTCGATGGTGTTGGATCGGTACTACCGAATGGAGAGAATGCCGAATGAACACTTGTATTTGGGAGTGCCGGATGAACCTGTGTGTTCTGAGTGCCGAATGAGGCCTTGCTTCATATTGCCGAATGAATTAATACCGAATGGACTTTTATGCATCGTTTATGAGTGAAAGTCCAGACTTATATACGCCTGCTGGCTGCTTCTTCTTGGTCCCGCCGTGGTGGAAATGCACACAACATTGATATTCCAGTTTGACCAAAAATGGGATAACAACTAGGGTATAGTTAAAAACCTTAGCCCGAATTTGTTATTTTTGCTCAGGTACTTCAATTTTACGTTGTTTCTTTTAGGTTTGTAAGTGATGACGATGCCTTTTCTGATATTTCTAATTTTGGAATACATTAAGACATGGAAATATCTGGGTTCTGAATCAGTTGTTTTAGAATTGCACACAATTATTCGTTCTTTTCTGATGATCCAATACAAATGGGATAATTTAATCTGCTTTGAATTACTTTTGGAGAGGAGGTACGATTCTAATTTAAAATCAAATTAAATATTAAATGTGGATCTTTGGAGGTTCTGTTTTTACTTCTCAACGCACCTTTAAGCGTTTTGCTGTATATATTTTTACATATCAATGTAGTTTTGAGGTTTATAGTTGTACAGTCAAATTCAAAGTTGTACAGTCAAACTCAAATAGTCTACGTTAAAATTATTATATGCATATTTATATATTACGGGTGTAACTGGAAAGGAATTAGGCTGATGTTGATGTGAGATGCTCTGTTATATACAATAATAAATGTGAATATAAAGCTTGAGTAGGATGTTATAATAAATCTTTACTGGTTAAGTTGATTAAAAGCAAATGATTGGGATTTAAAATTCACGCGTACAATTGTTGGCCACTCGTATTTAAATGTAATGAGTTAAATGACGTACATACTTAAGCACATGGCTGATATGGATTATGTGGTGTTAGGTAAGATTAAGATAGTATTATTCATTACATTTTTTCCTCTTCATGTCATCAAAATGTAAGTTTATGGTTTGTGGTGCATTGCGGGATCCAATACTATTTTGTTCAACTCCAATGTTCCAAGTTTTTTTAAGTTATTACCTTATTTATTTGAATTTAATCAAAGCTTATACAACATGTTATCTTCAAACTTACAAGCTGCATGTGTGAAAGTTGATTTTGGGATGTTTGAAGGTTCTATTTTTTTTTACATACTGTCTATTCCAATGGCATGGTTGAAATATCGTAACTGAAGCAAGTTTTATCCTCAAATGACATAATTTTGGCCTATATATAGAATAATCACGCTTTAAATGCATGCACTCGCAAGCTCTGTCATATTGCAATTGAAGCTGAAGACAAAATCCTGATAGCAAGGATATATGACAGTTCAATTGTGATTCAATTTAACCTAAACCAATAGTTGAGACAAACCCTTTTGATATTAAAAAATGCACTGGCAGAGGGGAGGAACTCTTCATATGCTGTTGTAACATACTCAAATAAAGACCGTTCCAATAGTTTGAATTACATATACAGTACGTTGCTCATGAAGTATCCCCACTTTTTTGTATTACAAATGCCAGTATAACTAACGAATCACAACCTTTACAGCAAATGGCAAGTTTATGCATGAGACATAAGGGCATTACAATGCTTAACAATGCAAACATGGTAATATGCAACAGAGGATTTGCTGCAGGGCCCAAGTCAAAGAAAGGTGGAAAGGGGGGTACAGATGCGCCTAAAGCTTCAGTGTTGACTAAAGAAATGAAGAGCAGTATGGTTTATGGTGCAAATATTCTTAAAGAAGGCACCGATCCTAAGATATTACCCGATTCTGAGTATCCAGACTGGCTTGGACATTTACTGGACAAGAAACCACCTTTGAGTGAATTGAGAAGGAAAGATAAAGAATCTCTTACTTACGAGGAGCTGAAGCGATATGTTAAACTTGATAATCGAGCAAGAATCAAGGAGAATGATGCTCTAAAAGCTAAGAATTGAGTTATTTCTCACGCACGTTCTGATTTGGTGCCTTAGGATTCAATAATGTTTAGGATAATAAACAATGTCCATCATGCACTCTGTTATCTTTAAATAAAAAGCAACCTTTGGGATTGGTTCATGTTGTGTTGTTTCACAGGACTTTGTCATGTTAACAGAGAAATTTTAGAAAATGCAGTTTTTATATGCTAGTTTGTAATTCGTGCGTTTCACCTGATATGTTCTAGAAAAATAATATTATAAGCATTGTTGAAGAATAAAATTTATTATGCAATATAAGATGATTTTATTAGGATAAACGAGTTATATATTAAACTTGCTATATTCCCAAGTGTGTAATTTTTGTTATGAGATTTATGTGTTTTTATATTTAATTTAAATAAAAACTAAAGTATCGTTTTTATTGATAAAAATGAGTTATATATTGATTTTTTTTATCTTTTTTGGATTTAACGTTTAATAAGAAAATAAATGAACGCTGGTATTCTTAATCAATATTGAAATTAATATTTTAATAAAATTTTATAATAAATATTTGTGTTTACGGACTTTGAAATTGACATTTAATGTATAGATTGAATGTCAAATTTTAATTGAGAGAACAACGGAAATACCTGAAAATGAAAGTGTGATACTAATAATCAATGCATTTGTATGCATTCAAATTTATTGCAACGCATATTTATCAAAAATACATATATTATTGTAAACCATATAAAAAGAAGAACCTATTAGAAAAAGAGAAAGGAGACTTTTTATTCATTTCTAAAATTAGTTCTACATTTCCATTACATGGGTTACTTTATATAAAGGTTTTGGAGTTTAGGATCGAACTTATGCATGATGTGGGACTAAACAAAATAAAATAAACATTGTATCGTATGTTCATTCTTTATAATTTACATATATTATAATAATCCCGCTTGAATATGCGTCTTCAAAATCTTGGATGCTCGTATGGTAGCTTAAAATTGTCCATTTTGAAACGTGTATGATGACTGCCCCCCTTCATTATTATCCTGTTTTCATATATCCATTCAATTGCTATATATATTGTCTGTTGCCTCATTAAAAATCTCAGTTAGGAAAACCCAATGGGAAAAAACCTTGAACGAGAAAAAGAGTGCAACTTATGAAATCATAGATATCGTATAATGATATTCTTTCTAAAGAGTTTGATACTTTGTAATCAAAATAATGTCTCATTAAAACTTTACCAAGAAAAACCCAATTTGGATCAATGTAATGCCTCGTTATAATCTTACTGAGAAAAACCCAGTTGGAATAATCTTAGTGAAGGAAAAAGCATACATTATGATATACTCATGTATGCTCCCCATGATTTTATAGTTTTCTCTTTATGTTTGAATATATGTCACTATAATTAAAATCAGTTATAAATACTTTTATAACATAGCTTAAACAAGCGTTAATAATCTGAAGGCAATAATTCTACTTTCCTTTCTTTAGTTCTTCGTCATTTACAAGTAGTTCCTTCGATACAATCGAATTTTCCAAGATTGTTTTCCAAATATGATTTGGATTTTACTCATTTTCTATGCTATTTTTATGAAAAACACTTCATATGCTTTCATTTTTGTGCTTTAAATCAGTTTTGCATATTGCAAATACATTTTTGATGAATATTAAAAGTTTCATTACAACAATACTTAAAAATAGGAAGTAATCTACTCATCATGAACTATATCAAGATTTTCATTAAAACAATACTTAAAAGATGGTTGTAATCTATACTCCTTATTCTATGCATTCCTTATAATCACCCAAGTTATTTATATTCTTTAGAAATTTGTATACTTTCATCGTTTAATATGATTTAAGCAATATTTAGACCTTCATGATATATTAAATGTTTCCAACACTTTCGCTACTTTGCGGATTACAAGTTCATATTTCTATATTAGTAAAGGATTCATGATGACCAATCATATTTCCTCTAATTCAAGATCTTTAATCTATTTATAAACATAAGCGTTTTTTATTATTTACAAATTTATCATCGATGATTATTTCTTGTCAGTCTAGATATGATTTATTGATATCTCAATATTTATTCTATTTTAGGTACCTAAACCACTTCTAGGTTTATTTGACAATCATGTCATGGGTCTCTTACAGAGCAACCTTAAGTGTTTCTTAAAAAAACACCCACCTCCTTTATTTGGCATTTTCTCCAAAAATATTTCAAACCGACTTCTCTACCATACTTCAGATCAAGTATACTATGGATATTATCGATAATTTATTCAAGTTACTTAATATTTTACAACCAATATTTAATTTTGATAATCAAAATGAACTTGTATCTCTTTTATCCTACCCCTCAATGTTGACGAACATTGTCACATTTAATAATAATCTTCTTTGGTTCTCATTTTGATCCATTATGATATTGCTACTAGCAAATACATCATACATATTAATTATAGAAGGATAATTCTTTTACCAGTTGATAAGATGCATTCAATTGATATTGCTTATTAGAGTTTGTTCTCATTCATTGATCTAGCCAATTGAAGGAATTTATTTATTGTGTAGATTATTTGAATACATACATAACTTCGAGTCATTCAACATATATGTTGATTGAATTTTGAATCACTGAATTATATCTATGCATAACCTATAAGATCGGCTCATAACAAACTCCAAGTTGTTATTTGAATATATATATATATATATATATATATATTCAAATAACAACTTGGAGTTTGTATATATATATATATATATATATATATACATACATACATACACGCGTCCACTTATTCAGGGTCGATCCTAAGAGTTTTAATACCTAAAGCCAAAAGCAAAAAAAGACTCCATTTGAATTTTTTTTCTAGATGTAGAATGAACAAGTTATACCGAATGTATTCAAATCATACTAATTAAAAATACACTGAGTATCTTTGAACTCCATTGATGTATGCTGAAAACCCAAACATAAATAAAAGTTAGATAAATATACGAACTAAGAGAACAATGACAACACATGTATAAAAATTTACTATTGTTCAAAGATAACATCATGTTCTACCTAGAACAGTGACGATAGCATCCTTTATTTTCTTGCTAACGAATGCCTTAGTTTTTCTTTCACCTTAGTCAAGATCATGGCACTGATTTTTCCTCAGGAGTGAAGACCTTATTATCTCCATCCTTCATCTTAATTTGGATGTCAAGTTTATCATCCGTGTTCGCTATCTTGTATTGTACAAGTTTCTCATCTCTTTGAACCTCCTTATCCTAAAACCTATTTATCATAAACATAATAAAAATTAGGCTAGTAAATTGAAAAAAATATAAGAAACATATTGTTGCACAACATGTGCATGTCATATAAAGTAGCTAAAGGTTAAAGAAAACAACTCACTTCCTTTCAATAAGCCTGTTGATATCAAAAATGGCTCTTTCGGCGTTGGCAGCTGCTTAATTGCTTGTAGCTTCACCAACGAGTCTTCCCCTACCAATAAAAGCAACCCATGATTTCCTTCTGCTGTCATGTCGATTGATTTGGAGCATTGGAGTAGATGATGCCGAGAGGGAGTAGTCGCTGCTGCCTCGCCTCGTCAGTCGTCGGTGGCTTACGCGTCGCAATTTAATTTTTTTCCCTTGTTGCGTTTTTTTTTGTACCCTAATTTTTTTGGGCCCTAAGCGATCGCTTCTACCGCTTTGGGGAAGGGCCGGGCTTGCACTTATTACGTATAATTATAAATTTGCATATCCTTTCTCATTTAAGTTAGTGATTTTTAGAACAAACTATTACAACTATTAATTTCTGTTTATAGATCTATGTCAATGAGAATCCTTCAAGACTGCATGATAATGTTCAAAACATCTGGTTTAGAACCATAATGAACTTATGGTTCAAATAAAGTATATACACAACTTCAAATCGTTGAGTTTTATTCCCACTTTTAAACATTAATTACGATTACTATAAGAGAATAATACATAGTTATAATTGCATATAGACATTTTTACGCATCTCTTTTGGAGAGTTCAACAAAAGAGATATACTTACAAAATAAAAATAAGCCTAGCATCTGGACACTTGGAATTTTATAGAAATATGCAATTATATTAGTTGTACATACAGATCTCTTCAAGACGGTATTTATAGCTTTCATGAAATGTATGATATGACATATAGACTATCTCTTCAAGAGAATATTTAAAGATATTTCTTCAAGAAATGATTATACATTTAATAACTCGTATGAAATAATAACAATGACCATGAATTTTAGAATATAATTAGTGAACATAGAATAGTGTATTCTAGAGATAGTTTGATATCTTACCTATTTGGGAGGATTGATATAATCATAATGAAATATATGATACACATTACACAACTCTCAAATTTGAAGTTAGAATCAGATCTAAACTAAATTGGAATCCTTCATAATCAAATTTGTATACATTTATTTGGTTTAATAAAATTACCAAATATATATAAACAAATCTCTTCTAGAGATATTTTATCATTTTCAAATGTATAAGTCTCTTCAAGAGAAATTTTACTATTACCACTTCTAGAGCAAACTTATCTCTTCCAGAGATATATATGCAAACTATTAGAATGTCATATCAATATGCAATATTTATTTTACATAAATTACATAATTACTATTTTTACAGTAGCATAAAATCTCCATGATGGAGATTTTTATTGTAATTGCTTTGAAATGTCATATCAAACTTTAAATGCAATGACAAAAATTAGATGCTCCAAATGAAAGTAGGACGCAAGAGATAAAACCACTACTTCTGAAATGTGATATCGGTATACAATACCTTTTTTAGAGATAAATTTTTGTTATTACTTCTAACGTTTTATATGATATTCCTTCTGGAATATAGTGTTTCTTTTTAAGAGATTGCAATCTAACAAATAAAATTTCTTTAACATCTCTTCTGAGATGTTGGATTTTGCAATATAATTTTAAAGAAAACATCTCTTCAAGAGATTAATATACACACACACATCCATTAGCTTAAATAGTATGTTATATGAGTTATCTCCTCTAGATAATGCTAAAAGTATTTCGTCAATTAAATAGCTTGACTAATGCACCCAAAAATAATTTTTCAAAACTTTAGGTTTTATAACATAGTGCAATTAACAAAGATCAGATCTATATTTAGATATATTAATGAGAAAGCAACAGAGAGAATAATTAAATTAAAGTTGCACATATTGAAATGAAATTATATTTCACATTGCATAGAACCTATAAATTGACCATG
The DNA here is from genome assembly GCA_030765085.1 of Allium cepa. Taxonomy (NCBI): domain Eukaryota; kingdom Viridiplantae; phylum Streptophyta; class Magnoliopsida; order Asparagales; family Amaryllidaceae; genus Allium; species Allium cepa. The sequence goes on along the minus strand of CM060938.1, from coordinate 381,156,040 downwards.
TGCATTTTTACATAATTGAAAGTATATATAATGGGGAATAACATTTTAGACCAACTACAACATATAAACTAAAATAAAAAATGAGAAACATAGACTAAAATGTCATTTGAATTCATATTTTATAGATATGAGCATCCTTTTTCAAAGCTAAATTAACAATTAATTTTCAATTCAAGACATATTTGAAATGTCATACAACACAATGTCTTCACGATATTTGGTCAATATAATATGTCAATACAAAGATGTAAGCAAGATATATGGTGATTTTTTAAATCTCTTGAACACACTGTCATAATCTTGGGTTAAGATATATTTATCTCTTTTAACTTTTTCAAGAAGTGTAATCTTAACATTTCACACAGTTTCAAGAAAGGTTCAGATTTCTAATTCGTGAACTTAAAACTCATTAATTTGTTATGAATTTTAGGTTCTCAAATTTTGTGTAAACTTCTTGTTTAGAAGCTTATACATTTCGACTAATAAAAACAATAACTACAAGATTTCAAGTCATAGACTTCATCAACAAATCATTACATAATTCAAGACTTCAGGTCTCGGATTGAGTTATATAACTTATAGTTGAAAAAAAAATTCTTTGCACAACTTTAGGTTGTTGTTCAAATTTATTTCTTTCATTATGTCCAGCATCGTTTTCCAAAATAAATACATCAGATAATAAACCATATGTCTATTCTATTCCAAACATAAAAGTACACTATCATTTAATTTACTATAGCCAATGCATTTATGATGATAAGGTAATCTAGTTTATTACTATGAAGACAACATTTAATGCATTTATGATTAAAAAAATGAATGCAATTTACCATTATTATGGCCTAAAATATAAAATATTATCACAACGAATTGATTTCTTTACAAAAAAATAAATCAATCTAACTAACGTTACTCAGTAAAATTTCATGTCAAATCTAAGTTTAATATACTCAATAATAAAATTAAAATGAATACCATAAGAGAAACTTTATTTCTTAATAGTCAAAATTTCTAAAATAGCTCTTATATATATATCCCTTTTAAAAACTCAAGTTTCTGCTCTGTTTTTTTTTTTTTGAATCTTTGGTTCTTTATTACAAGAAAACTTGAAATTTAATAATTTATGGAAACTCAAGCTTTTAGCATTATAGGAACTGCAGGTTCTCAACTTTTAATTCAAATGCTAGAAACTAAGTTTACCATGTATGCTTTCATTAATATTTCCATTTAGAGGTGGGCATTTAACCGATTTAACTGACTAAACCGATGTCAACCGAACCGACTTAACCGATAATTTCGATTAACCGACGTTAATGGTTAACCGATCGAATATAACCGAGAATTTTCGGTTCGGCTAACAGTTAACAAAGTCTGGTCGATCGGTTAACCATTAACCAACCAAAAAATTAAGTTTTTTTATCGCAGCAAAAAACCACTGTTAGCCCATTTCTAAACAACTCGTGCCCAAACCGATAGCTAGAGTGCCTTAATACTCCTTTGTAGAACAAATTCTCATTTCTAGTTCTAGATAAAATAAAAAAGGAGAAAAGGCAAAACCTAGATCTACTTGGTGCTTATCTCGTCTACTAATCGCTGACAACTGACGTTAGTCGCAATTCTTCATGGTAGGACAAAAGGCATGTGAGTATATTTCTCTGTTCGGTTAAATTCTAAATCAATAAAGCTACAAATTACTCTGTTCGATTCTATTGATCTACCGTATATATTCGAATTATGTTCTACTATTCTAGTCTGGTTAGTTGTCAAATCTAGTTCAGTATGTATATGTAATTAAGTTGTAAATTGGTGTAAATAGTGTCTTAATAAATGAATGCTTTGATTTGCAAATTTATGTTTAAGATTTGTTCACAAAAAGACTGTATTACCATTTTCTTCCAATAATTGTTTGAGCAATGTCTTTAGAATAAGTTGGAATGGATTTGTTCACATCAGTCAATGAATTAAAGTTTGGGATAAATAATGATAACTTACCATGTAGCATTCGTGATTCTTTTACAGAGACTTATTAATGATGAAGTATTTTATGTTGATTATCTTTTAATTTGCTATAAGGTGTATAACTATAGAATTTCCTCCTTAGATATAAAAAAAATCTAATTAACATCAAGTTGGACAAATTGATGTATATAACTATAAGGTATTTAATAATAACATTCAGTTTGACGTCTTATATGAATGTAATATTCTGTTGTGGAATCTAGATGGCATGAAGCAAAAAATTTCTTAATAAAACCATTTCTAAATTAGTTTAAACAGGTAGTCTTAATATAACATATTTTAAAATTAATTATCAATTTTTGGCATAGTCTGTTTAATAAATATTTTTCATATTTTTTTTAAGAAACTCACCTTATGTTATAGTATACATACTTTTTTTCTTCTCCTAGTTCAACTATAGATAAAATCGATTATGGCAAGAAACAATATTTAATTTGTACTTATAAAAGAATTGTTAAATGTACTTTTAAAATTCACATGTGTCGAGATCACTATCGTTTTGTGCTATTTCCAGTTCTGTAGTGAAGATTACTTATGGTGGTGAAGATCGTATTTGACCTCGGGCTCTTTTACTATTTTACACATTTTCTTTGACTATGGCAATGTTTCCTTCATAACTAGGAACAGAAAATACAGTTCACTTTATGTATTCATTTTTTAAATTTCAATTCTATTGTATGAGCATCTAAACTTTACCTTACTTGTTTGAATTCAAACTTAATTATTTAATACTAGAGAACATATTGCATAATAGTTTGAGGTTTTAATGTCTGAGTATCAATTTATATCCACATCTCTTTTCTAGTAATAACAGAAGTTTGACTAAGGCATCGTGATAAATTTTATTATTACAACATATGCTAGTGTAAGGTTAAATAAGGAAGAATTTAAATTTAATTTGCAAAACTGTGTTAGTGTTTGAATTTATTGATACTTAGACTTCAATACATCAATGTTCCTACAGATAATGATATTGTTAATACGTAGAAATGAGTAATTATTAATTATATATTTATGTTATTGCCTAATTAGTAACAAAACATTCTAATCACACACACTCTTATGCATAATTTATGTCTTTACAATGTTTCATATAATCTCATCACTTTTATGATTATCATATGTGTTTTATCATTAGTGATTCAGTTTCATCATCGGTTTGGAGCTTTTGGAGTTTTCCTACTTCTCGAGGTGTTGAGTTGTCGGGTTTCATGGTGAGTTTCATCATCAATTTTCTTGTTGAATGCTGAGTTGCTGAGGTGTTGAGTTCCGACTTTGTAGCAACTTACTAGCTTTGTAATAACTTATAAATTTTAGTCTTTGGTAATGCAAGTATTCTATGTAATTTTTGTCTTGGTAATATGTACTGTGTAATATGCTTGATAAGTTTTTGCTCTAGTCTGGACCATTTAATAAATATGTACTATATTGCTATGTAATATGCACAAAGTTTTTGCTCAGGTTAGTGGTTCATATGTAATATGCTAGTATGTGTAGTTAGTGAGTAATATCTAATATGTTATTTGATGAGTTGAAATATAACTATGTTATCGCCTAGCTGGCACTTGTTTGTTTCAGTTTCGATTAATTTTTCACTTCTAATTGCGGTTAGTTATTCGGTTAACTGTAGTTAATTGATTGTTGATTAACCTATGGAGTTTGACCCATCGATATCAACGGTTAACCACAGTTCAAAAAGAACTATTCGGTCGGTATAAACAATCTAGCTTCGTATTCGGGTCGGTTAACTGAACCGTATAATTTGGTCGGTTAAATCGGTTAATTAACCGATCCGTTCGGTTAACCGACCGTGCCCACCCCTATTTCCATTCACTTCATGTGTGCTAAATCAATATTAATATTGGATCTAAACTTAATATGATCTTCTAAATATGCATTATTCTTGTATATGTTTCTCTAAGAAACAATAAAATATTTCTTCTGGAAATATAAGCTACATATATCAAAATTATTTCCAAAGTCAAAAATCCAAATCAAAGAGTTTTCAAAATGAAAACTTCATTTACCAAACACGTATAGATTACTTAGATCTATATAACAAACAAAAACACAATCAAGTTCAATAAATTTATTTGAATATACAACAGAAATTGTCGAATTCAAAACTTGCTTTTCAAAATAATGAACTCAAAAAGCATGTAATAATAAGCAAGTTTGAAATCAGTTCAAATCTAAATTCAAAAAATCACAGCATTTTATTTTTAAAACATGTACAAATCTCAAAGATATATTATTTGAATGTGATTTTGAGATCTAAAATATAATGAGATCATAGAAATAAGAACAGAAAATCAGATCTACAGTAGAGTGAGATCTGAAATATAATAACAAAAACACATGTTCAGTGAAATAAGATCTATAAATTTAGATCTATGATAAAATAAGATCCTGAAAAGATAAGATCTACTAAAACTTAAATCTAAATCTGAAAAATTAGGAAATAGATATAGAATTGTGAAACAAGAATACTTAAATCCAGATCTAAATTAATCGCAAAACAAATCTAGAAAGGCAGATGTAGAAAATTTCAAACCTGATTTCATTGGTTGAATAAGAGGAAGAGAGAAATTTGATTTCAGTAACTGATTAAGAGAAAGAGACACAGATCATTATAACATTATGATATTATTAAAAATGATAAACAAAACATTATTTTAAATATTAAGTGAAAATAAGACATGGATCATTATAAACCACAATGTCATTTTAGTTATTCAAAAAGATATTTTTAATTCATCGTTTTATATCTTAATAATTTTAGTTTATGTTAAAACTTTTTAAAAAAATGTTTAACATTTACCTCAAAAGAAGATAAAATACGAAGGAAATATATTTTTAATCAAAACATGGTATAATTTTTGTCTATTGATTAATATAAATAACGAATCTAAACAATTAAAATATAAATATTTTACTAAAATATACTAACTAAAAATGTATACTATTTTTCAAAATTATAAATTACGAACATTTATCACCTATTATCAATTGTAATGTCATTCCTCACAAAATAAATTTTATTAATGACAAAGATTCCACTTAAGGTACTATTTTGGAAAACAAAAAATGGTATGTAATGCCATACCAATTTTAGAAAGAAAAAATGTGTATATATTTACTTGTAACGAAACGCGAACATTAATGTAACGACCCAAAATTTAGTCACTTTAAATACAGGTATTTAATATATTATTAAATAATTAATATATGAATTTTATAACTTAAAAATATCCTTTTAAATAATAACTAGTAATGGTTAAATGGTTTTCAAATTTTGTTTACAAAAATAAATAGTTCAAAGAAAATTATAAAATGTGACCGAAAAGGTTTTTCAAAAGTTTTAATTTTTCACCATTAAAAGTTGTTTAAAATGTTATGGACAACTTAGTTAACGCATTCACATGTTTACAATTAATATAATCATGGATTAGTGATGAAAAAAGGTTAATAATATATGGTTACTTGAGTGAAAAGAGAGATGTGACCATTCTTAAGTTTTAAATTTAAATAAAAAAGAGAAATCATGAAATGTCATTTTCATTCACATCTTAAGCACAAAGGAATGCTATTATCTATTGGATAAAAGAGGTGAACCATTGGTTATTGCGTGTTGAACGTGTGGAAGGGTAGGATGGATGAGGTGGCATCAAACTAGTGGAGGGCAAGGTACTAAGGGGGCAAAAAGGTAATCTTAATTCATTCATTTCTATAAAAACAAATCTCATTTTTATATATCCTCCCATTCTCATTTCTCAAAAAAAAATTCAAAAATATTCACCTTCTTTAAGCTTTTAAAAACCCCTTTAATGGCTTCCTACAATTTTTGTAAGTTCAAAACCATCTTCCTTTTCATTTTAAACTCTTAAAATAGCTTTAAAATACTTTCTTTCTTCTTCCCTTACCTCCTCTTAGCCAAACATGCCCCTATTCACCTCCCACCACCCTTAGCCATGCCCAATATTCCATAGGCCGAACCTAATTTCTTCTGCCTAGGTCCAGTTTTTTTTATAAAGGATTTACAAAGTTCCAGGGCCTATTTCAAAGTTAGAAAGGATTTTGGTTGATTTTGGTGAGTAAACACTTTTTTTTTGGTAAGATTATATCTTTATGTATTTGTAATGTTTATTATGCATTATATTGGTGTTTTGGTTGCAGATACATATTGTTTTGGATGTATATATGTGATACAAGTTGCGGTTTGAATTAGACTTATGAATCAAAGTCCAAAATGATCTGTTTTAGTGTAAAAATGTGATCTTTGACTCTGTTGCCGTGAAAATATGTTTGTGTAGCTTAAAATCATGGATATGCAGAATGTATTCCTTGTATGTTAGCAAGTTATTCATGTTTAAGAGACTCGAGATCCCGTCGAAGTAAAAATCATGTTTGTTAGTTTTTTTTGGCAAAGCTGAAGGGGTTGATCGGTCCCCTACCATTTTATTGATCCACTCGAGAACTTAAAAAAATAGGTACAAGATAAATAAAAAAAAGGAACACGAAAAGAGGATGAGTGGATCGAAAAAACAAGGAAAGAACAAAAGATAAACAGAGAAAACAAAAGGAGCATAACATAACATAAATGAGCCCATACATCATGAAATATTGATGTGCACGTAAATATGCATATTTTTACCATCATATTAAATCTATTTAAATTAAATAAATGATCAAATTGGGTTTTTCAACTTGTTTAAACCAAAATTCAAATTATTTTCAAATTATCATATATTCATCTTCATATAGGGGCAAAATGGTAATTTTTGTGCATAAATTAATTTGAGAAATCTAATTGGAAATTTCCATATTATTTTGTAGAAATTTAAACTAAATTACAAGTGGTTTCATGAAGGAATATACATGCACAAAGAAGATACAAAAGAATGAAGATGGAAATAATTCAAAGTGATGATCATGGAGGACCCAACTTACCCACCTACCTTAATGTACACTTAGGAGCTAATGCACATGCTAAAAGGTCATTAAATCTTCATGCACACTTAACGGATGGTTATTTGAAGATAATGGTAACTTGGCTACGTTATTTTGGGGATTCCCTAAAAAAATGAATTAGGGTTTTAAACTTATATAAATAACCCTTATGCTTCATATAACCTTCTTCCTCTCAGTTAGTTTTTAGCTTAGAAATAGAAGAAAACTTCTCTTTTATTTTCATGGCTACTTAGCCATTTCTTTCGTGTAATTTATTTTTTATGAAACTTTAATACATTACTCTTTTCTTTTCTTATTTACTTCCTTTCATACTAGTAGTGTAGTTTGATTTTAATGTAAGTGGATTAGTTTTATTTCTTGTTCATTTAGCTCTTTTTTCTCTTCTTTTTGTTTTATGTTACATGCTACTTGTGTTGATATGTAACACAAACAAAATGCCAATCCCTTTAATTTAGGGATAAGAAGCCTCTAATCATATAGGTTCAATATTTTGATAATTATTGCTCTCTTTTATTCTTAAATGAACGGTGATGTAATTTATTGTTTCATGTTGAATTTGATAGCCTATGTTATCATAAAAATAGGCTATGCTTAAAGAATCATAAACAATATTTATGTCTAAATTTACATATGATGATGATAATGAAATGAATGTTGAAATTAAAATTTGATGGTATATATTTCTAATTAATAGTTAATAGATCATACTTAAAATAGATCTTGCTTTCAAATTTGTTGTCATATTTCATGAGAACTAAAAGTGGTTTTAAGGTTGTGTTATAGTTTGATTGCTTACGCTGAGCTAATTAATAGTGCAAATATGTCATACTTATAACAAACACATCATTTAAATTCATTTATGACAAAAAAAAAAGATTATAATTTCATTTTTTGTTGAACTATATGATCTAGAGAGTAAAATAATCTCTAAATTGTCATTTATTCTCATAGTTTTCATTCACCTTTGTAGGTGTTAGTTTTTGCAATTTTAGTAGTTAGCTTAAACATCTCAAATCTTGGTTAATTTGATTGAATAGATTTAAAATCAACAATTCTCTACGCATCGATCCGTAATCGCCACGTACTAACTTTTGTATGCCGTGCGCTTGCGGTTATTTTAATTTGAAATTTATCGACAATTTTCTAATCCAATATAAAATCCGTTGATAAACAAGCATCACCGGGTTCGAAAGGAAAATTTGCATCCAAAATACCTCTCCTTGCTTCATAAATAATATAGTCTTCCATTTGCTTCAAGGATTTGCTTCTTAAGACATCGAACGCTCTGCTGTTTCTCTCGAGCCAAACCAAACGAACAAACTTTTTGAAAATAATACCATATCTCTTGGAAAAATCATCAGACCTAAAACTCAGTCTTAAAAATCTCTCCCATTAATCTTTATCGATTATTCCTACTCATTGATGCTTAATACTTGTTCAACCCTGAACCATAGGGTATGTGTTATATGGCAATAAAAAAAGGTGTTTAATGGTTTTTGGTAGATCGTCACAGTAGCTATATCTGACAGACATGTCCATCCCTCAACTAACAAGTATGACTCTAGTGAATAGAGCATTATGTATAATCTTCCATAGCATGAGATTATCAGCAGCAGAACTCTCTCTTCTCCATATTATCTTGTGCCATTTACAAACCTCATGAGTGGAGTGTTTTGAAAGTAAGTTGTATATTGCCATTGTTCTAAACTTAGCCATATTAGGACCCCATGTCATAATCTCACTGGCATTGGAGGTAATAACCAAGGATCTCAGGTAGTTCTAGAGAGTTGAAATGTTTTGGTTTGAATTATTAGGTAGGATTAATCTTCCATTGATGGTGTACATGTGTACATGAGCATTCTCCCCTACTGCAGATTGATTGATGTCATGATGATTAATTAGTCTTCGAAGAATACATCCCTTCATGCACCAAGGATCATCCCATAAGCTAACTTTATTAAGTCGAGCAACCATCTACTGAACATGAGGCAATACAACATCTCTTAACTTGAAAATACTGCACCATGTCCAACCTATTTTCTACGGAGGTAGCATTTTCCATATGTTTCTCCCTTTTGTAACATACTTATACGACCACTTAACCCATAAGCTATCTTTTTATTAACGAAGTCATCAATGTACTTGGTTATTGTAGCTTTGTTCTGCTGTGCTGTATTATGAATGCCCAACCCACCTCTCTTCAACGTCATTTCGATCTGCTTGAAGGCAATAGGTGCCATGTATTGTCCCTGTATACTCCCTTTCCAAAAGAACTTCATGATAGCACTCTTAAACATTTTTATCAGTTTTTGAGGAAGGACAAAGGTCCTCGTCCAGTATACAGTCATGAAGAATATAACAGACTTAATTAGTGTCAACCTCTCAGCTTGACTGAGCATTCTGCTTGACCAACATTCTAATCTAGCAGTAATCCTTTCATAGAATGGTAGACATTGATTGATTTTTATTCGAGAGGTAGCAAGTGGAACACAAGGTACGAGACAGTTTCCTCACTTGACCTAATCCTAGTGAATTCGTAAATAGCTTCTTTTTCTTCCTGCATAAGGCCAGCCAACAAGATGGCAGATTTGTCCACATTAATCTGTAGATCGGTTATTTTGTGAAAAAGATTAAGACCACCCAGGATAGCATTGTTGGTCTGTAGAGTAGGTTTGCAAAAGACAGCTACATCATCTGCAAACATTAAGGAGGTTATATGTGGCTCTTTGCAGTGCGGATGAAGTTGAAAGATTCTTTTGTTGACAAGGTCTTCAAGAATTCTAGTTAGGAGTTCCATGACTATAACAAAGATGTAAGTAGACATGGGGTCTCGCTGTCTTATCCCATGTTTGCTGCCAAAGTATCCCACATGAGATCCATTTAACTTGATAGAGAAGTTCACTAATGATATACGTGCATAGATCCAGGTAATGAAATGCATGGGGAAGTTCATATATCCCATAATATGAACAATCGTATTCTGATGTAGAGTGTCAAAAGCTTTTCGAATGTCTATTTTCAATATTCCTCAAGGAGAAATAGATGCAGATTTATAACCATTAAGAAGCTCATGGGAAACAAGCACATTGTCAATAATACTTCTATAGATTTACAAATGTTATTAACGTTAGAACTTTGTTTTAAATTTCAAAACCTTTTACTTATGTTTTAAAATGAGTACAAGCTTGTAGTTAAGTTTTGGAAAAGTTTAAATTAGAAGCTAAATCTAAGTTCTGCATCCACAGCCATAGTCACTATGGATGCAGTTCGTGGAAAGTTATTATTTCTAAACTAAAAGACGTTTCCCTTTTAAAATGCTTGAAAACTTTGAAAAAACACCAATTAAGTACCAAAGTTAATCATTTTGTAATTAGGAATGAGTTTAATAATTAATTAATTATTTAGTTAAGAATAATTATTAATTAATACTAAGTAAAGTAATTAGCATTTAATTCATTAATTAAGTAGTTAATTATAATTAATCAATTAAAAGAATTTTAAGTAATGATTAATAAAGTTAAAGGCTGATTAAGAGTTAAATTTTATTTAATTAAATTAATAAATTACATTTAATTAGGATCAATTAATAATTAGTTACTAATTAGGTAGAGTTTAAATAATTAATCTAATCGGATTTAATTAAGATTTTAATTAGGGATTAGTTAAGATTAATTAAGTCTTAAGATAGGGTTAATTAATATTGGTTAGAAATTAAATAATGATTTAATAGGTAATTAAATTAAGATTTAAATATTATTTAATACATATTTAATTTTAAACTCAGTCAATTATTTTCAGGCATCTCCCTTTTATAATTAAATAGATTTTGAACCAAGGGATCTCTTATTTATGTAATTAAGCAACCAAACAAATAGGAGTAGCTATAATAAAACGTTGAACATTTTATTGAAAGTAAGTCGTCTCGTGTTTATTATAAATGCCGATTTCGAAAAAGTGATGAATATAAAGAAGTTAATTTTGATGAGTGGGTCATGATAACTGAAGTATATGAGAGATATTTCCATATGCAAATCTTCACACCTAGATAGTAGAGTTGTCCACTATCAATAACTTAACCTTTTAAAAGTTTATCGAATGTTGGTTTGGAGAGACCAGGATCGGATAACAGTTGTTATTCGAAAATCACTTCGAACCAACGTAAGCGTTCGATTTGGTAACACCTGAATGGAAAAATTCAAAGATGAAGACCATTAGAGTGCAAGGACTACTTGGTACTAACCTTGATGGTGATTCTAAAATTGGTGTAGTAGAAATTGCGCTTTCGGTTTGTTCATCTCCTGAACGACTTGTATGGATGAATGCTAACAAGTGCATTGCCTGGAAGGCAGTGTTAGCATTTCAAGTAAGGATGCTAATTTTTAAAAGGTAAAATATTGCATCAAGCCTCACAAACCGTTAATGACTAAAACAAGAGAGATATCCAACGTTTAACCAATATCGATATTGATTTTCTATCACTATAAGGTTTAAGTTTTGAACATATAATAATGTCATAATCAATAGAGCTAACAATCAGGTTTAGTATCCAATAATTCATATGAGAGGAATATTATTGAAATTAAAATCAATAATGGAGAGGAATCCTGTTAGATCCCTCCAACGTATCCCCCTCTGCATTACATACAATATATAACCATATAATATGGATCAATTGCTACTAGGCGGGTATATATACAAGGTCGTTCACTCTAGGGGCGGGAATAAAACCAAACCAACTGGTAAAAATGTAAATCATCCAAACAACCAATCAACAATTTTTTATCAACTATAAAGCATAATGGTTAACCAAAAGAGTGAGTTTAACTCATCGGAATTTTTATTGTCAGCGAGGCATTCCGGTTTGGAACTAAAATCGAACGACGTCTGATTTTCGTCCAAATTTTCCACATGCTCAGAATTTGACCAAACTAGGTCCATTACGAAGCTTTCATCGTTATGAGCACAATGAAAAAATCCACGTCTTGATTGGACCTCGTATGAGAGATTTATACAAATTTTAATTTATCGATTTTAAATTTATGATTGATAAACTAATTATACCTTAATTAAACTAACTACCATCTCTCTCATCCTCACTCTCGTCCGCTTTCGAACCCAAACTTAGGCGCCACTTCGATTGCCCCTCCCAGCCACCATGCTCCACTTGGAACCACCGCAATCATTCCCCAAGCATCCCCTAACCTCGATTAGCCCACGCCCTAAGTGCCTCCACACCAAGTGCCGCCGTTGAAGAGAACCGAGCCCAAACTGTTGTGACGTTCATCTTGCGATTGCCACCGCCGTTGGCCAAGCCGTGCCACCAAGCTCTGGCCAAGCCTAGCCTTAGTTGTCCCCTGCATTTCTCCTTCAAAACACATCACCCCAAGGTCCACCAATTTGCCAGAATCGACGAAACCACAATCGTCGTTCATCCCTCCTTTACCGCCGCCTCACTCCACTATACCCCATCACGACCTCGACACAATCAAAACTCTAGTTGGCAAATTCCCTCAATATGGCCTCTGGTGGTCCCATCTAACTACGGTCGAGGTTTGGTGGGATGTGATTTTAAATAAATGGCGACAATTATAGGGGAAGTAATATGAGTGGAGACATGTGGAATATGGCCTGGTATGGGCTAGGATGGTACATATTATTTGAAATTAAAAAAATATCTAGCTTTAAATGCCCGAAAATCTCGAACACTTACCGAAGCATGCCGCCTAGCATTTTACACTAAATACCCTTGTTCTAAACACAATGGAACTAGTATCGAGACCTAATTCTATCATATATAGAAGATGGATTTTGAAATCGAATTATATTATATTAATTTCCTGTAATTAACTCTACACATTTCAAGCTCACATGACCACACTATACGTCCAATCATTACAAAATTTGGCGGCATACAGTGGAATTAATTTCATTAAAATATGAGACAATGTCCCGAAATGATACTTTCACACGTTAATTAAAATGAATGTTTATTAAAATCAAATAAATCATTTTTAAACCTAGGTTTTAAAAGCTTATTATTCCATTCTTATTTATACTGAATTCAAATATGATCTCCAAATTAATTTAATTCATTTTAAATCCAAGGTTAAATTATTTAAATATTCTAATTATTTAGATTCATTATACAGACAAATTCCTATATTTGAAATTTAAGCTACTTGACTTATAAAATTAATATTTCAATATTTAAAATCAATTAAATATTCAAAATTCAAATGACTAAAATTTCGGGTCGTTGCATTCTTCCTTCCATAAAAAAAAAATTATCATCGAAATTAGCAAGTAAGAAAATGTCACAATCCCATTAACTTTTCAAAACCAATTAGCTGAAATAGATTATAAAATTTTCTTAATTTTTAAATTCATTCACAAATTCCAATTAATACCATTCCAAGTTATAAAATTAAAAAAAAACAAATTTTAATTATCAAAAATTTCTTCAAAATATTTCTAGCTCTTTAATTTACAAAAAATTTCAGCAGGTCTCATTTGCGCGGTTCGATCGGAACAACTACAAATCGTTACTATGGACCCAAACCAAAAAAATAAAACAAAAACCAGGTGGCCGATCATAAAAGCATCCATCCAACAACAATATAATCGTGTACCTTTTTGTCGAGCAACTAAATTCTACTCGTGAAACCAATGGCATCAAACTAGCTTTTGCTTCCATGAACCTGCATCTTATTTACAAGTAATATCCAACCATATAATTTCTAACCATATCATTTGCATTATCAAATGAAAACCATCTAACTATGATAAGCCTGTAATATGTACATATTCCATCCGTATGAAATTTCAAATTTGATCACCCACTCGATCACATAATTTCACTTTCGAAATACTATCGTCTAGTCGACTTCTCTAGTACGGACTCTTATCCGGTCCCTTGATTAGCAACCGCCATTCTTTTTGTATAGTCATATACTATGATAAAGAACTTCATGATTAATCAAAGATCCATATCAAGTGTTCGCCGTCAAGAATTAAATGAAAATTTCTAACTCAGACTGATGTAAATCATCACAAAATCATGTGCTCGAATCTGGATCAAATAGTAATACGAATAAAATAATATATGTACAACTTACGTATTTATTTCAATTGGTTTCTCATTATTCAGATTCTTTTATTTACATTCATTTATTCATAATCATTATTCATATTACTTTATTCATATTCATTTATTACTTAGTATGTTCCTTACATACTAAGATCACTTATGAATCATTTCATAAGTCCTCACTATTTCTCTCAGATTTTATAAGTTTGCAAAACTTATTTTCTAATGTTTACTTAGAATAATTTCTACATCCCATTTAGAAGTCCCGACTATCCAAAATCATTGAAAATTCCATTTATTATCAATAAATGAAAATTTACAAAACAACACATCACACAGAGATGCAAATCCAGTCTACTCTAATGCATAGGATATGTGAATCCATCAAATAACTCAATTGAAGATTTCAGTGTTAACCACCCGGTTTTCAATTCCAAACAATTTTTAAATAATATATACACATATTTCCTTTGTATAAACAAATCATGCTTTTGCAATTTAAAACAATCTTCGTTTTCCAAAACAAAACTTTTTTAGCAAATCAATATGGTATCAAACCGTCACTTAGAAACTCAAAAATGGATACCGATGATGCTGCAGTCATCATCATAATTATTTTCCAGTGACCGAAGTGAGTTCAATGCTTTCTATCTTTTTTGAACACTCATTCGAAATATTTATATTCAAAAATACTTCAAAATAATACTATCGTTATTTTTAAAAACCTTTGAAAACCCATTTCCAAAATGTCGGGATTTAAATTCTAAAATCTTCGGTTTAAATCCTTTTAATTATAACCATACTTTATAATTTCCCTTACATATAATTTCACTATGGTTACATAAAACCATTCCTTAATTGTTTATCTTATTTACAATATAATAATAACAATTTAGAACACAAACAACAAACGATAATATTCAATCATTCACTAACACCCAAACACACCATATATACTATAATAATTTCTAAAAAAAGTTTCTTTATATAAAATATAATCGAGGTAAAATTATTTCACTTACCCAATTTCAAAATAATATTCCGTCGATTGGCCTTGTTCAAGTGTTTAGAGATCCATATCAATAACGTTAATTACTCGTATTGACCGGAATCCATAAGTCGCTCAACAGATCAATCAACACAAAATAAAACATTTTTATATCACTAACAAATAGGAGCTGATATATATACTACACTCAAACTAAGAATAAGGCATTCCATAAGCTTATCTCTTAACGAGTTACCCCACCAAAACCAATGTTCTCACTTAACCTTGCGCTTTGATACCACGTGTAATGACCTAATCTTTTCAACCATCGGCAGTGGGTACAACCCACCATGGCGTACACTAGTACCTCAAATCTAATTTTATGGGTAGCCTTTTAACTCGTAACCAAACCTTCAAGGCCTTATACTACCTCTTCAGGACATGTTGGGGTAAGAGCCTCTTGCTCGCCACCAGACACAAAGCGAGAACCCCTTATCAAGTGTGTACCTCATCAATTAGATCTAACCCCGGTCTCATCGAAACAACATTCGATAGTTTTCAATAAACTCAACTCCGGTTATTTAACTATCCACAAACACACACCAAATCAGGGATTTATTTCAAAAGGAAAAACCAACATTGGTTAAGCACATAAGTAACCACTAGCCTCCTTAATTAACCTTTTCATTAATTATATTCATCTTGAAAATACTTGTATCAAAATAGTTTTACAATGATATATTCACAGAACCGAGGAAGATTTCCTTTTTACACAACTTTAAAACCATTTATAAACTCCTTTGTAAAGACCCGTAATTTTCAATGATTAAACTTAGTTAGATTAATAAGATTTTGTGATTAAATTTAGAAAGAAATAAAACTTTTATAATTTATAATGAAGAAAATGTTAAAAATGAAAGCAACCATGGAAATTAAAGCTAAGTATTAACAATTGAAATGCAAATGTCGATTAAATGAAGTAATGTAAATTGTTATCCTAGGCTAAGAATTGAATCTAAGAAAACAAAGGCAAATAGTGAATTAATTAATAAATTTATAATAATTTGAAAAAGGAAAACTTATAAAAGTATGAATGAGAGTAAGCATTTAATTAACCAATGCAATAATAATTGATTAATAATAACTAGAATGCAAGGCAAACAATACTAATCAAAGTTAATAAATTTATGAATTGAACGGAATACCAATTAATGAAAATAAATCTAAATGTTATGCTTGGTTATAAATGAAATATATGAAACAAAATGTAAGTATGGAATAGATGTATGAAATACCACAAATTTAATGGTAATTGAATAAAATCAGTATCATATGAGTCATTGCAACATTTGTTTGTAAACTATAAACCTATAAATGTGATTTAGGGCAAATAGTGACTGTTATTATTTGTTACCAGTTACTCAGGCTATTAAACTTTGATTGGGAATCAATTGAAATTATAATGAAACTTGGTATTACATTTATGAGTTTAAGGCAAATATTCCAAGATATGAATGTAAATAAGATGCATAGAAATGTTTGTTTATTTTGTAAATTAATAAATGATGTAATAAAAGAATGGAACCAAGATGGAATGATTTATTTGATTTAAATGTTAATTAATGTGTGCATTAATTTATAATGGGATATAAAAGGGTAAATTAATAATTTAAAAGGATGACTTACTAATAAAATAATTTATAATAAATGGAAAGCAAATTAAGTATGAATGTGAGAAAATTTGGCAATAATGCAAAACTTTAATCATTTACCCATTCATTTAATGCATCGAATTAGATCTAAATCAAATTACAACATTTGGTTATTAATAATAGCGTATAAGGGAAGCTTAACGTTAATGGTAACGATTAGTATAGGTTAATCATTTATTTAGGATATTTAATATAAACCGGTAATCAATTGCAATAAATCTAAATTAAAAGTGATGTTAGTATAAATTAAGGAAATAATTTGAAATAATGTCAATTCTATTTATAATATGACTATTGATTAAATAAAGGGATGGAAATAAAGTTTTCTCTATATATTTGAATTCAATATACGATAATTGGATAATTGCAAATGAATGAAATTAAATATCTAATTTTTGCGTTAATTGAAAATCAATATGGAATGTAAGAATATTAAGGTAATAGTTTGAAAATCCAATGTTAATTTTATCCGTTTGATAATAATAAATTGAATACTAAAATGAAAAGTGAATTTAATAGAATTATCGGAAACTAAATTTATAAACTTTGAATTTTATGAAATTGAGGTTAATATTGAAATTTATAAAATTTTCATCTTAAAACTGACATTTAAATTTGTTTAAATCCTTGTAAATGATTGAGGAATCAAAAATAATGAAATTTGTCAAATTTAGAATTGAAATTTGATTCAATTAATCAAAGTTTAAATTATTTAATTAATGTAAAAATAGCCATTTTGGCCACTGACTTGGATTTTGACGAAGCTAGTTTCATCGGATCCGTAACGGTGAATTATTATAGGATTTCAAGTTTCGTAGCGATCGGACTTGTCGTTTGATCATACGAACTCGAAACGCATTGAAATCAATGAAATTGAAATCAATTGAAATCAATTTGGAAAATTTTGATTTTTACACAACTTCTTCATATGATGGAATTTGGACTTGAAACTTATTCCATCGAGTTCAAGATATTTTAAAACATCTATTTTGATATATGGGTTGACCCAATTTCATTCCGGAGTCAAAACGGGCTTTTTGGGCCACTTTGTCGTTAGCGCGTATATCTATCTTATCCATCCATTCTATTTCAACCTTGCATATATATATACCCTGTTATAAACCCTAGCCTACCTAGATTTCTCATTTGTACATACAATTAAACTACCTCTCCTCCTCAATGGCAGACAAACGAATTCTAGATCGAAACACAAATCAAATTCAAATCCAAAGCAAAATCTCAAACTCCTCAGAAAAATTTGAAAAAAAATATATTGAAGATCTCGATGATACGAACCTATATCTGTTGTTCGTTTTTTGAGATAGTGACCGGATCGATCAGAAATCGTGGCCAAAGTCAATTTGGGCGTTTTTAATTTCGACATCAATCGACGAAATTGGGACATGGGTTTTGAAGAGAGAGACGTGTTCTTTCGATAGGTGGTGGTCTGGTGGCCTAGCTCGACCTGAGGCGGCGTGATTTTGGCGATAAGGCTTTTGAAACCTAGGCGATATAGGCGACCGGAGATAGGCATGGGAGGTGCGACGCTCGTGGTGGGTAGCGGCAGCGTCCTTGGGTGGCGCGCGCGTGGGTTGTACGTTGTTGATGGCGGCAGGTAGTTCGTGGAGGGTTTGCTGTAGATGTTCACGTGAGGAAGGTATGCTTGATGACATGGCTTTTGGGGTAGGAGCTTCTGTTTTATTTATTTATTTATTTATTTTATTTCGATTTCAATCTTCTAATCGAGATAACTTTTGCATACGTGATCCAATTCACGCGCGGTTTTCTCCACTAGGTTCGTATTGGAATTCCAGATATTTTGGCGCTAGCTTGGATAGATTTGGAGACTGTCCAAATTTTGGATTTAAATTGGATTTGAATTCAATTTAAATTCAAAAGGTGAGTGTTTTAACACACTCACAACTTCTAAAATTTCTTATGTTTGTTAAATTTATTTAGGATGTGATTAGAAATTTATTTATGGCTATTTGACGTATTTTTAATCATCATCCCAATTAAATTGAATTTAATAGAATTAAATTTTTATTTAATTTATTTATTGCATTTAAACTTTTAGTTAATTTTTCATTTAATTTATTTTTGAATATAAACTGCTAGTTGATACCTGTTGTTTATTATATGTTATATATTGATGCTATTGATTGAATTAGATGATGATTGTGAATTAATGTTGATGATTGATATTGGATGAATGGATGTTGTATTTTATGTCGTTATAAATTGCAAATTGTTATGCACTTCATTTCATTCGGGATTGCAGTTTGAAATGATATATAACCATATTTTTATTTTAAATTGCGGATTGAAATGATAAATATCCGTATCACTTGACCATAGGGTAGAAAATTATATACAGACACCGTGGTCTATATATAAAAATATTTTGAAATAATTTTCTATGGTTTTGGAAAGAAAAATATGGTTTAATAAATATTAATTTTTGATATTATATAAATATTATTTTAAATATATAAAGTTAAATTCTTGAACTTAAGCTATGTATAAATTTGTTTAGTAAAAATAAGTTGCATAATGGTGTTTAATTGTTTTATATCATATGGTTAAGTACCCCTTAAGATATTGTATATATACAGTTTTAGTGACTTAAAAAAATAAGTTGGAAGATAAATATGAAATTGGGTTGAATTGAATTATTTAAGAATTATACTCGAATAAATTTGATTTGAAATTTAAACAAAAATTGAGATTTTAAAGGGTATGATTCATATAACTTGATTTGGTTTAGAATGGTTAATTGAATATAAAGCTGATTTAAATGAATATATCAAGTTAAATAAATTGAAAGAATATACAGTTGTTTGAAGTTAAAAGTTTTACTTAAATTATATTGGATTTATTAAGTAAACATTTCAAATCTAAATAATAGTAAATGAATTTGATATATATCAAAGGATTAGTTTTGAAGTGGTGGAATATTTAAAGCTTTGAAATATATGAAAATTTGAAATGGTTTATTTGGGAATTCAAATAGGTATTTGGAAATTTATTTGTGAAATTTAAGAAGCTATTTTATTATATAAAGTAATTTAATATTTAAACCATTAAGTAGTAGAAGTTATGTTTCAAAGCTATGGGTTTCAAGGTATATATATTTGAAAGTGCTATGATTTTGGAAAAAGGATATATTTGAAATAGAAATGATATCATATTGGTTTGGGTTTTAAAATAGAAATGATATCGTATTTCTATAGTTTTGAAATGAATATTATATTCTGGTTTTGGAGTATAAATTTTTTGAAATGATCGCGGTGTTATAATAACGTTTGGTTGTTGAAGAGACCGGGATCGGAAGTTGTCATACTCTCTGCCAACTCCGAAAACCACTTTAACAACCGTGTACGCGGTGGAGATTCCAGAACAAAATAGGATGGTGGCGGCGTTTCCTTTGAGGTAAATACATGGACCCGACTCCTATGAGTTGACATAAGGTGGCTAAAACAGGAGCGATCGACGGGCTAATGAGGTAGCACCTTTGATCGGACACATCCCTTCGATATTATACTTTGACTTTTGGATCTATTCGGTGGCCACTTTTGATTTCTTTGATTTGGGGGTGTGGCTCGAGGTGGGCGGTAGCTGCGGCTATGCGTTTTCACCGACCCGAAAGCGTAATTGGTATATCTACCCTGGCATTGCCTAGTTGTGTCGTTTCACCTACCCTAGGGCATCGTGCACGAGTTTGATTTGTGTCGTACCTATGGAGTATCCTTTGGTAGCCTCCCGATGAGGAGGTATTACGGCACTGTACAGACTATTGGCACTATTACGTGTTAAGGGGAATTTTGGGTCACTCCTTAACACTATTTAAAAGTAAGTTTATTTTACTAATAGACATTATTATAATAGCAAAATATTACTACATAGTAAATAGTTTAACGGATCCTTAGGAGATGTGAATCCCGAGCATCTCTTGAGTTACTGCACTCACGTTAGACACTGGATAGGAGATGTCAAATCCCGTAAACATCTCTGATGCCGTTACACTTATATTTTTTACCTTTGATTTAACTTACATAAGATCTTTTAGTTCTGACTCGAGTGTTTTGTCTTTTCAATTCGCTCGGGTCAGCCTGAGCATTTTAGGAATTGAAGGCCTTATTTCTGGAGGACAAAGACGAAGATTGTATTATTACTATTATTTACTATAGTGTTCCACTGCATCGCATTGTTCCGCTGCATTGTTATTATTCTTTGGTATGTGTAACTCTGATGTATATATTGTATAAGTATAATCAAATGTTTTAGTAAAACAGCTTCATGAACTGTATATTTGATTATTATATTTTATCGTTCCACTGCAAGATTCTGTTTTGTTTCACTTCTTTCTCTGCTTTTTCTTATTTACCCCATAACAATCCGCCTTTCTGTATGGTTCAAGTCTGACGTGTGTGGGTTATCGTCGATTTAAAGCGTGCAGAAAGGCGGGACGTTACATCTGGTATTAGAGCTTTGGTTTAGCGATAAACCTTAGCTTTGTGGGGTCTGACTCTTTATTAATAGGGTAGTAATGCCCTATGATGAGTCGTTGAGTGTATATATATGAGAGAGCGTATTTGTCAGTATTATAAAAAGGTTTTAATGCTGTGTTAATTTGTTTCTTTTTGTATTTATAAATTCTGGTTGATGCATGGGACGCTATGACATCAATAGGGATTTCTAAACACTTAATAGGACAGACCGACACAATATTTGTTTTTTTATATGGGTGAATGAAATAATTTTGCCTATTATATTTTCTATATACAAAATAAATTTTTATAAATAAGATATATGTTTGGTTGCAATATATTGGTTGTTAGGTAATGAAATTTGTTAATAATAGTTGAAATAAAATTAGAAATAAAATAAACAAAATTTGGAAATTTAGAATTAAGTTCCGGGATTTCTGAAAATTTCTTTTGAATGATTTTGAAATATAATAATAATATTATTAGAAGTATTTTCTGATATAAATATTTCAATATAATTTGAAAGAACTATTTTAAAAGAATTTTGAAAAGAAATAAGTTCTGTACTCTCCAATCTGTCGTTGGAAAATAATTTCGATGATGAGTGCACGCATCATCGACATTCATTTTCGAGTTTCGAAGTGGGAAGGCCACTGTAGGAGTTTACTGTAGATTTATTTTGATAAGAAAAAATAAATTTTAAATTGTTCAAATAAAATTGGATATATATGTTATAAGTATATATTTATCTATGATTTTAAAATGTTTTGAAATTAAATCCGGTATTTAATTCTTAAGTTTCCGATTAATTAATAGTTTTAATTAGTGTAGTGAAGTGAAATCAACTAACAATTGAAACCTCTAATTAAAATAAGAGATCAAATGATAGGTTATAAATGAAATAATAATGAAGTTGAAATTTATAATCAATAAAAGCAAAGGATATAATTATTGAACATCTAAATAATTAAAAGAAATGGGATAAACTTGTATGATTCTCAATTTCATTCTTAAAAGCATATATATATATATATAACTTATCCAATAATAAAAGTTGAAATGTTAATAAGAAAATGTAATAGATATTGCACAAGTAATAAACTTGAGGTAACAAAAGTAATTAATGAAATTCTTTAATAAATAAGAATTTATGTTGTAGTGTTATAAACTTAAGTATAATCGAAATAATAATAATTAAATATGATAGAAGGCAGGTATTGTAAGTAAGAAATTTTAAACTTAAGTTAAATAAGTTGAAGTTATTTCTAAATAAAATTGTAAGAAACAAATGTAAATTAAAAAGATAAATCATTATATGAACGAAAAAGAAATCAAACAACGGATATTATGAAATGAAACTAAAAGAATGAACTTGATCTATTGTTTGAAATTATTGTTTGTTTTGGTTTATGGTTGTTTAGATAAGGATAGTTTAAATTTGTTTAGATGTATGAATAATCTATTTAGCTTCATCTAAGACTGTTGAGTAAATGGTGCACTAAGTTTTTTATTTTCATTCTGTGCAATATAAAGTTTGAACCCAGACAACTATTTGTTTGGTTGATACGAGTGGATGATTGATTTGTGTTGATGTGATGGTTGTATGCCTTGTTGCAAGTTATGGTTGTTTGTATTGATTTGTTTGTTTATGGGTGAAACAATTTCAAATATTTCATTCTATATAATTGTTAACCTTTTGGATTATACAAGTAAAATGTAGATTATGGAAGCAATTGCTACTGCTTTTGGTTCCATAATTAAGCGGATTTGCCCGACAAATAGGTACGTTTTGGATTACGGTATTATAGCGCTATTATAATGTTTTTCCCATGCAGGGATATATATTATTTTGGAAAATATATGTTATATATTGTTATATTTGATATTATATTTTCTCCGGAGCCTCTCCGTACAAAGGAGATTCTGTCGAAATTTTTCATAAATTTTAGACTTAGAAAATATTTTGAAAATGTTTTCCAGACTTTATAAATTTGAGTATAAAAAGATTTAATGGTTATAAATTAATATATTTTATCTAAATTAATTAATTTGGTAAATTTATTTGTCCATAAATTTAATATTTTAAGTAAGATATATTAATTTCTTAATTCTTCTTTTCCCTTCTTTTTCTTTTTCGGGGATGAAAAGTTTTGAGTGGGGGAGAGTGTAGCGACCTATAATTTTCAATGATTAAACTTTGTTAAATTAATAAGCTTTTGTGATTAAATTTAGAAAGAAATAAAACTTTTATAATTTATAATGAAGCAAATGTTAAAAATGAAATGCAACCATGGAAATTAAAGCTAAGTATTAACAATTGAAATGAAAATGTCGATTAAATGAAGTAATGTAAATTGTTATCCTAGGCTAAGAATTGAATATAAGAAAACAAAGGCAAATGGTGAATTAATTAATAAATTTATAATAATAAATAGTAACTGAATGTCCTGTAGTATTTATAATATTGTTTGGAAAAGGAAAACTTATAAAAGTATGAATGAGAGTAAGCATTTAATTAACCAATGCAATAATATATTGATTAATAATAACTAGAATGCAAGGTAAACAATATTAATCAAAGTTAATAAATTTATGAATTGAACGGAATACCAATTAATGAAAATAAATCTAAATGTTATACTTGGTTATAAATGAAATATTCTAAACAAAATGTAAGTATGGAATAGATTTATGAAATACCACAAATTTAATGGTAATTGGACAAAATCAGTATCATATGAGTCATTGCAACATTTGTTTGTAAACTATAAACCTATAAATGTGATTTTGGGCAAATAATGACCGTTATTATTTATTACCAGTTACTTAGGCTATTAAACTTTGATTGGGAATCAATTGAAATTATAATGAAACTTGGTATTACATTTATGAGTTTAAGACAAATATTCGAAGATATGAATGTAAATAAGATGCATAGAAATGTTTGTTTATTTTGTAGATTAATAAATGATGTAATAAAAGAATGGAACCAAGATGGAATGATTTATTTGATTTAAATCTTAATTAATGTGTGCATTAATTTATAATGGGATATAAATGGGTAAATCAATAATTTAAAAGGATGACTTACTAATAAAATAATGTATAATAAATGGAAAGCAAATTAAGTATGAATGTGAAAAAATTGGGCAACAGTGCAAAACTTTAATCATTACCCATTTTTTTAATGCATCGAATTAGATCTAAATCAAATTACAAAATTTGGTTATTAATAATAGCGTATAAGGGAAGCTTAACGTTAATGGTAACGATTAGTATAGGTTGACTATTTATTTAGTATATTTAATATAAACCGGTAATCAATTGCAATAAATCTAAATTAAAAGTGTTGTTAGTATAAATTAAGAAAATAATTTGAAATAATGTCAATTTTATTTATAATATGGCTATTGATTGAATAAAGGGATGCAAATAAAGTTTTCTTTATATATTGGAATTCAATATACGATAATTAGATTAATTGCAAATGAATCAAATTAAATATCTAATTTTTGCATTAATTGAAATCAATATGGAATGTAAGAATATTAAGGTAATAGTTTGAAAATCCAATGTTAATTTTATCCGTTTGATAATAATGAATTGAATAGTAGAATGAAAAGTGAATTTAATAGAATTATTGGAAATTAAATTTATAAAAATTGAATTTTATGAAATCGAGGTTAATATTGAAATTTATAAATTTTTCATCTCAAAATTGACATTTAAAATTGTTTAAATCCTTATAAATGATTGGGGAATCAAAAATAATGAAATTTGTCAATTTTAGAATTGAAATTTGATTTAATTAATCAATTTTTAAATTATTTAATTAATTTAAAAATAGCCATTTTAGCCACTGACTCGGATTTCTACAAAACCAGTTTCATCGGATCCGTAACGGTGAATTATTATAAGATTTCAAGTTTCGTAGCGATCGGACTTGTTGTTTGATCGTACGGACTCGAAACGCATTGAAATCAATGAAATTGAAATCAATTGAAATCAATTTGGAAAATTTTGATTTTAATATAACTTCTTCATACAATGGAATTTGGACTTGAAACTTGTTCCATCGAGTTTAAAATATTTGAAAACGTCTATTTTGATATATGGGTTGATCCAATTTCGTTCCGGAGTCAGAACGGGCTTTTTGGGCCACTTTGTCATTAGCGCGTATATTTATGTTATCCATCCATTCTATTTCAACTTTGCCTATATATACCTTGTTATAAGCCCTAGCTTATCTCTATTTCTCATTTGTACGTACAATTCAACTGTCTCTCCTCCTCAATAGAAGACAAACGAATTCTAGATCCAAACACAAATCAAATTCAAATCCAAAGCAAAAATCTCAAACTTCTCAGAAAAATTTGAAAAAAAATATATATCGATGATCTCAATGATACAAACCTACATCTGCTGTTCGTTTTTTGAGACAGTGACCAGATCGATCAGAAATCGCTGTCAAAGTCAATTTGGGCGTTTTTAATTTCGACATCAATCGACGAAATTGGGACATGGGTTTTGAAGAGAGAGACGTGTAGATTCGAGGTGGTGGTCTCGTGGCCTAGATGACCCGAGGCGGCGTGATTTTGGTGATTAGGGTTTTGAAATCTAGGTGGAGGCGCGACGATATAGGCGACCGAAGATAGACGTGGGAGGTGCGGCGCTCGTGGTGGGTAGCGACGGCGTCCTTGCGTGGCATGCGCGTGGGTTGTACGTTGTTGACGGCGGTAGGTAGTTCGTGGAGGGTTTGCTGTAGATGTTCGCATGAGGAAGGTATGCTTGATGACGTGGCTTTTAGGGGTAGGGGCTTCTGTTTTATTTATTATTATTTTTATAATTTTGATTTCAATCTTCTAATCGAGATGACTTTTGCATACGTGATCCAATTCATGCGCGGTTTTCTCCGCTAGGTTCGTATTAGAATTCCAGACATTTTGGACGGATTTGGAGACTATTCAAATTTTGGATTTAAATTGGATTTGAATTCAATTTGAATTCAAAAGGTGAGTGTTTTAACCCACTCACAACTTCTAAAATTTCTTATGTTTGTTAAATTTATTTAGGATGAGATTAGAAATTTATTTATGACTGTTTGGCGTATTTTTAATCATCATCCCAGTTAAATTGAATTTAATTGAATTTAATTGTTATTTAATTTATTTATTGCATTTAAACTGCTAGTTAAATTTTCATTTAATTTATTTTTGAATATGAACTGCTAGTTGATACCTGTTGTTTATTGTCCGTTATATATTGATGTTATTGATTGAATTGGATGATGATTGTGATTGATGATTGATGATTGATATTGGATGAATGGATATTGTATTTTATATCGTTATAAACTGCAAATTGTTATGCACTTTATTTCATTCTGGATTGCGGTTTGAAATGATATATACCCGTATTTTTATTTTAAATTGCGGATTGAAATGATAAATATCCGTATCACTTGACCATATGGTAGAAAATTATATACAGACACCGTAATCTATATATAAAAATATTTTGAAATAATTTTCAATGGTTTTGGAAATTAAAAAATGGTTTAATAAATATTAATTTTTGATATTGTATAAATATTATTTTAAATATATATAGTTAAATTCTTGAACTCAAGCTATGTATAAATTTGTTTAATAAAAATAAGTTGCATAATGGAGTTTGATTGTTTTATGTCATATGGTTAAGTACGCGTTAAGATATTGTATATATAAAGTTTTAATGACTTAAAAAAAATAAGTTGGAAGATAAATATGAAATTGGGTTGAATTGAATTATTTAAGATTTATACTCGAATAAATTTGATTTGAAATTTAAATAAAAATTGAGATTTTAAAGGGTATGATTCTTACAACTTGATTTGATTTAGAATGATTTAAATGAATATAAAGCTGATTTAAATGAATATATCAAGTTAAATAAATTGAAAGAATATCCAGTTGTTTGAAGTTAAAAGTTTTACTTAAATTATATTGGATTTATTAAGTAAACATTTCAAATCTAAATAATAGTAATTGAATGTGATATATATCAAAGGATTAGTTTTGAAGTGGTGGAATATTTAAAGCTTTGAAATATATGAAAATTTGAAATGGTTTATTTGGGAATTCAAATCGGTATTTGGAAATTTATTTGTGAAATTTAAGAAGCTATTTTATTATATAAAGTAATTTAATATTTAAACCATTAAGTAATAGAAGTTATGTTTCAAAGCTATGGGTTTCAAGGTACATAGATTTAAAAGTGTTATGATTTTGGAAAAAGGATATATTTGGAATAGAAATGATATCATATTGGTTTGGGTTTTTAAAATAGAAATGATATCGTATTTATATAGTTTTGAAATGAATATTATATTCTGGTTTTGGAGTAAATTTTTTTTTTGAAATGATCGCGGTGTTATAATAACATTTGGTTGTTGAAGAGACCGGGATCGGAAATTGTCATACTCTCTGCCAACTCCGAAAACCACTTTAACAACCGTGTACGCGGTGGAGATTCCAGAATTAAGTAGGATGGTGGCGACGTTTCCTTTGAGGTAAATACGTGGACCTGACTCCCATGAGTTGGCATAAGATGGCTAAAACATGAGCGATCGACGGGTTAATGAGGTAGCAACTTTGATCGGACACATCTATTCGATATTATACTTTGACTTTTGGATTTATTCGGTGGCCACTTTTAATTTCTTTGATTTGGGGGTGTGGCTCGAGGTGGGCGGTAGCTGTGGCTATGCGTTACCACCGGCCCGGAAGCGTAATTGGTATATCTACCCTGGCATTGCCTAGTTGTGCCGTGTCACCTACCCTAGCGCGCCTTGTACGAGTTTGATTTGTGTCGTACGTATGGAGTATCCTCTGGTAGCCTCCCAATCAGGAGGTATTACGGTATTGTACAGACTATTGGCACTATGACGTGTTAAGGGAAATATTGGGTCACTCCTTAACACTATTTAAAAGTAAGTTTATTTTACTAATAGGCATTATTATAATAGCGAAATAATACTACATAGTAAATAGTTTAATGGATCCTTAGGAGATGTGAAACCCGAACATCTCTTGAGTTACTGCACTCACGTTAGACACTGGATAGGAGATGTCAAATCCCGTAAACATCTCTGACGCCGTTACACTCATATTTTTTACTGTTGATTTAAGTTACATAAGATCTTTTAGTCCTGACTCGAGTGTTTTGTCTTTTCAATTCGCTCGAGTCAGCCTGAGCATTTCAGGAATTGAAGGTTGTATTTTTGGAGGATGAAGACGAAGATTGTATTATTACTGTTATTTATTATAGTGTTCCACTGCATCACATTGTTCCGTTGCATTGTTATTATTCTTTGGTATGTGTAACTCTGATATATATTGTATAAGAATAATCAAATGTTTTAGTAAAACAGCTTCATGCACTGTATATTTGATTATTATATTTTATCATTCCGCTGCAAGATTCTATTTTGTTTCATTTCTTTCTCTGCTTTTTCTTATTTACCCCATAACAATTCGCCCTTCTGTATAGTTTAAGTCTGACATGTGTGGTTTATCGTCCATTTAAAGCATGCGGAAAGGCGGGATGTTACATCCTTTATGAATTTCTTAATCCCATTTATAAACTATTTTATTAATATCTAAAAACCATCTTAAAATGTCTCTAAATCATTTATCAAATAATTTATAAACTCTTTATAAATCCATAAAACTAATTATAAAACTCCTTTTATAAAACTATAAACCATTTCTAAAAATTGTTTATAAATATCTAACCATTTATAAAACCCCTTTACCTTATAAATAATCTTTCTTTAAGTCTTCAAACCATTTTATAAAAATCCTTTTATAAAACCCAAGTCCAACTATAAGACTCTATTTTTGAGTCTCGAAAATATTTATAAATATCATTTACTTCGAAACACTATTATATAATAATAATTATTAACAATAAACATTATAAATAAATAATAATTATTAACTTCAAAATACCTTAAAAATAATAATTAATAATTTCAAAACATTATTAAATAAATAATAATAATTAATCTTTACCGTTATTATAAATAGCAGTAATTAATTTTCATTACATTAATAATAAATCATTATTATTAATTTCAAGCCATATTAATTATTTAAATGATTAACTTTTCAAAATATTAAAATGCTGATAAATAACTTTAAAACAACATTACTAATAAATAAATAATCTAAAACAATATTAAATATAAATAATTTTAAAACAATATTAAGTATAAATAATAACCTAGAAAAGGAAGATAAAAAGGTTGGAGCAAAATAGATGTTAAATCCTTTAAAACAAAATATTTTCAAAACTCAATTTCAGATAAAATCTTTTACTGTCTCAAAAACCAACTCTAACTCAAATGGCAATTTATAGTATTTCCAAAATATAAGTTTAAGGCCAATAGCTACCCAATGTTTAACCAATATCGATATTGATTTTCTATCACTACAGAATTTAAGATTTGAACATATAACAATGTTATAATTTATAGAGCCAACAACCTGGTTTAATATCCAATAACTCATATGACAGGAATAATATTGAAATTAAAATCAACAATGGCGAGGAATCCTATTTGAAAACTCCAACCTATTCCCCTGCATCACAAACAGTATATAATTTATAATATTGGTCATCTGCTACTAGACGGGTGTGTGTGCATGTGTGTGTGTGTCTATATATGTATGTATGTATGTATGTATGTATGTATGTATGTATGTATATAAGGCCATCTACTCCAGAGGCGGGAATAAAACCAAACCATCCGATAAAACAATAAATCATCCAAACATCCAATCAATAATTTTTATCAACTATTTAATATACTAGTTAATCAAAAGAGTGAGTTTAAGTTACTGAAATTTTTGTTGTCGTCGAGGTGTTCCGGTTTGGAACTAAAATCGAACGACGTCCGATTTTAGCATAAATTTTCTACATGCTTAGAATTTGACCAAACCAGTTCCATTGTGAAGCTTTCATCAGTACGAGCGCAATGCAAAAATCCACATCTCGATTAGACCTCATATGAGAGAGTTATATTAAATTTATAATTAAAAACCTAATTGTAACTTAATTAAACTAACTACCATCTCTCTCCTCCTCACGCTCGTTCGCGTTCAAACCTAAACTCAGGCACTACTTCGATTGCCCCTCCCCACCATCATGCGCCACCTGGCACTACCGCGACCATTCCTCGAGCACTCCGACCTCGACAAGCCCATGCCCCAAGTGCCTTCACCCCTGTCACGGCCGTTAAAGAGAACCGAGCCCAAAATGTTGTGACATTCATCTCACAATTGCTGTCGCCGCTGGCTATGCAGCACCACCAAACTCTGGCCAAGCTAGCCCTAGTCGTCTCCTACATTTCTCCTTCACGACACATCACCCCAAAGTCCACCAATTTGTCGGAATCGACGAAACCATGGTCGCCATTCATCCCTCCTTTGCTGCCACATCATTCCACTATTCCCCATCACCGCTATTGAATGCACTTACCACCTTGATGCCAACAAAACTCTAGTTGGCAACTTCCCTCGATATGGCCTCCGGTGGTCCTATTGAACTATGGCCGTTGGATTTGAAAGGACTTGATTTTAAAAAAATTGCAAACTCTTCATTCTCTAGTTGGATGCGACAATTATAGGGGAATAAGTATGGGCGGAGATGTAGGGAATATAGCTTGGTATAGGCTAGGGTGGTACATATTATTTGAAATTAAAAAATCTAACTTTAAATGCCAGAAAATCTTGAATTTCTATCGAGATGTGCCGCCTAGCATTCTATACTAAATACTCTTATTTCGAACACATTGGAACTAGTCTTGAGACTTAATTTGATAACGTATGGAAGATGACTTTTAAAATCAAATTATATTATATTAGTTTCCTGTAGCTAATTCTACACGTTTCAAGCTCGCAATATCATGCGATACGTCCAATCATTACGAAACTCGATGAAATACAACAGTTTATTAGTACGAATCCGATGGTATTGGTTTCGTTAAAATCCGAGACAATGTCTCAGAATGATACTTACACAGGTTAATTAAAATGATTTTTTATTAAAACCAAATAAATCACTTTTAAACCTAAATTTTAAAAGTTTATTATTCCATTCTTATTTACACTTAATTCAATTAAGATCTCCAAATCATTTTAATTCATAGTAAATCCAAGGTTAGATTATTTAAATACTCTAATTGTTTAGATTCATTATTCAAACAAATTCCTATATTTGAAATTTAAGCTATTTGAGTTATAAAACCAATATTTCAATATTTAAAATCAATTAAATATTCCAAATTCGAATAACTAAAATTTTGAGTCGTTACAATGACCATCAATGGTCGAGCTCTAAATACTGGAAGAGTTGGGATTGTGGAATAGGTAGCTCCAATGCATCCTAGAATTAATTTGCAACCTTATGCAAGGATTGCGCTAATGTTGGAGGGAAACCATTTAGGGGAACTGAATCTATCATAGAGGTACAGGCTTGGTTGCGGTCTTTTGCATGGATTTTCAAAGGGCTTAATCTTTTTGATGAGTAGAAAAGGTTCTTTGCATCATGGCAATTGTAAGAGGGAATAGCAGCTTGGTGGGACTCCCTTACCACTAAGTTCCGAAAGGGTATTTCTTGTGGGGCCAATTTAAAGAAGCTTTTGAGGATCAATTCTTGCCTACAGCTGGAAAGAATAGAATGTATAGAAATTTCATGGATTTGAAGCAGCGAGACTTATCAGCAGCAGAGTATGAGACGAAGTTCACTGTGCTATCTCATTTTGGTCCAGAATTTATTGATACCCCATTGGGAAAGAATGGGATGTTTTTTTAGGAATGGAGAGTTTCCATGAAAAGATGACTGCTCACCTAAAAGGTTTTTTTAGATTTGGTAGACATGGCTCTGAGATATGAAGTTCTAGAAAAGAAGAAGCCAGCATTAGCAGTACCTAGTGGAAATGCCAGTAGCAACAATTCTAATAGAAGGAAGTTCAACCCAAACTGGAAGAAGCAAGGTAATGGTAAATCAAAAGGGAAGCAAGGAAACAAGTATAAGGATTATATTCATAATAAGTTTAATCTGACGGGGCACATCGCATGGTTCCGTCAGAAATCTGTGGTACGACGGTAACAGAAATGACTTATCTCTCCGATGGTGCGGAAGACACTCTGTTATAACTACCACCAGCCAGGACACATGGTGAGGGGTTGCCCTCTTATGAAGAAGGGTCAGCAGAGCAAGGCATATGCTATCAAGGATGAGCCATCGACCTCAGCTAGCGTGACGGGAAGGGATTCCTTGAAGGTACCTTAATGATTAATGGTATTTTTGTTAAAGTATTGTTCGATACTGATGCTTTACATAGCTTTTTCTCTTTAGAATCAGTAAGAAAGTTGCATTTGGTTCCAAGCATTTTAGACATTCCTATTTGTGTGCCAAACCCTGTAAGAGGTACAACCTATTTGAGTATGATTTGCGAAGGTGTGCAAGTTTCTTTCCTTGATCACCACTTTTCTTGTGACCCGTATGTCCTAGATTTTAAAAGTTTTGATCTTATTCTTTAAATGGACTGGCTGGAAAAGCATGGTGCAGTCTTATATTGTGTGGGAAGGAATATATTTTTAAAGACTAAGATTGGGAAGTTTGTTGAAGTATCTTATGGGGATCCTGCCATACGCTTCTGTAGTTTCTTATATGCTCTTGAATCATCCCATGAGGAGTTAAGTTTTATAGAATTTGTTAAGAATTTTCCCGACATGTTTAAGGAATAAATGGTTTACCCTCGCACCGAGAGATAGATTTTCATGTTGATTTAGTTCCCGGTGTAAGATCTATAATTCAACCTAAACGAAGGATGGTTCTGAGAGAGAGGGATGAGTTAATTAACCAAACCAATGACCTGTTAAGGAGAGGATTGGTTAGGCCCAGCTATGGGGATTGGCTGTAGTTTTTGTAGCCAAGCTGGATGGATCTTTGAGACTGTGCATAGACTATATGGAGTTGAATAAATTGACCATTAATAATAGGTACCCCTTACCTTGCATTAGCGACCTTTTTTACCAACTACATGGTGCCCAAGTTTTCTTTTAGATGGACCTAGCTACTGGATTTCACCAGTTGAGAGTTGCCGATAATATTATACCCTTGACAGCGTTTTTAGAATCTAACTTTTTCTTTGAGTGGTTGGTTACGCCTTTCGGGCTAACCAACGCTCCTGCATATTTCATGGACTTTACGAATCATGTCTTCAAAGATGTTCTTAATGAGTTCATGTTAGTCTTTATCGATGACATTCTTATCTATTAAGTCTAAGGAAGAGCATAGACATCATTTGGAAGTGGTGTTGAAGACATTAAAGAGGCATGTTCTAAAGGCAGAGTTTTCTACGTGCCACTTTTGGTAGTCTAAAGTAAGATTCTTAGAATATGTTGTGTTGGGAGATGGTATTTCTGAGGATTTAGTGAAGGTAGCAGTATCAAGAATGGAAGCAACCGCAGACTCCTACAGAAATTCAAACTTTCTTAGGATTGGCAGGGCACTATAGGAGGTTAATGCAAGATTATTCTAAGATTTCTTCTCATTTGACTAAGCAAATAAAAAAGGATGAAAAATTTGTTTGGACTTCCAAATGTGAGAAAGCATTTGTGGAATTACAAAATAGATTGACCACTGCTCCGGTTTTAGCCGTTTCAGATGGAAGTGAAGGGTTTATGGTTTATACCGATGCTTGTAGAGTGGGGCTAGGAGTAGTTCTAATGCAACACGAAAGGGTGATTGCATATGCTAGTAGGCAGTTGAAGCCGCATGAGAAGAACTATGCAACGCATGATTTGGAGCTGTTAGCAGTTTTGCTTTGAAAATATGGAGGCATTACTTGCTGGGTAAGGATCCTTTTATTTCTCTTGATTTATTTCTTTAATCTTTAAGGATTCTAGAGAGTAAGATTTCCTTCTTTAAATAGGTGAAAAGTTCGAGCTTTTAACGAACCACAAGTCCCCGAAATATCATTTCACTAAGAAGGACTTGAACTTGAGACAGCAGAGGTGGTTAGAGTTTCTCATAGCCTATGATCTGGATATTGTTTTTGCACCAAGGAGAGAAAATGTGGTGGTGGATGCTTTGAGCAAGAAAGCAGCTTTAAATCACTTGGAGGCTACTCTGACTCTGTAGGAAAGAATTGTGAGCAACCAAAGGAAGGATAGTATTTTGGAAGAAGTAGTTCAAGGAGTCAAAGTGGGTTGGTGTTCGGTTTTTAAGATGGATGATCAAAGTGTTTTGAGGGTGAAGGGAAGAGTGTGCGTTCCGGATGTGGATGGAATGAGGAAGGAAGTTCTGATAGAGTGCTACAAATCCAAGCCGAGAATCCACCCTGGAATTCATAAGATGTACAACAATATAAAAAGAGTATATTGGTGGTCCGGAATGACGGAGGATATCTCTATATTTGTGAGTAGGTGAGCAAATTGTCAACAGGTAAAGGGTGACCACCAAAAGACTACTAAATCACTTCAACCTTTGGAGATCTTAAATTGGAAATGGGAATGGGTTTCTATGGATTTTATCAATGGATTGCCTCGATCGAGGAAGGGAAATGGAGTATGGGTTTTTATGTCTCGGTTTACTAAGAGTGATCGCTTTATTCCAGTCAAGCCAACAAGGACTGTAGCTTCTTTAGCAGAGATTTATATGAGGAAGATTGTTTGTTTACATGGAGGTCCAATGAGCATAGTAAGTGATCGAGATCCTATCTTGACAAGCAAATTCTAGGAAGCATTGCAAGCTGCATTAGGAATGAAGCTAATTTTGAGTATGGCCTATCACCCTCAAACCGATGGTCAAGTTGAGAGGGTGAACCGCATTTTGGAGGACTTGTTAAGAGCCTGCATCTTCGATTTTGGACGGCTTTGGGAGGATCATCTGCACTTGGTGGAGTTCTCCTACAACAACAGTTACCGAGCTAGCATTGGCATGATGCCCTATGAAGCCCTGTATGGACGACCATGCAAATCTCTAGCATGTTGTGTGGAGAATGAGGATCATCTAATGTTGGGTCCGGATATGATTCGAGAGGCGATAGAGAAAGTAGCGATGATTAAGAAAAGGATGAAGGAAGCCAAAGATCGCCAGAAGAGTTATGCAGATAAGAGATGGAGGGATTTGGAGTTTCCAGTTGGAGGTTTTGTATTCATCAAAGTTTCACCAATTAGAGGAACTATTAGATTTGGGAGGGATGGGGAGCTAGCAACGAGGTATGTTGGATCATTCCGTATTCTTGAGAGTACTGGGCCACTTTCTTATAGAATTAAGTTGCCGGAGAGGTTGTTGGATGTTCATAAGATATTCTATGTGTCACATTTGAGAAAGTATGTGCAAGACCTATCATTGCTCAGGGAGTCGTTTAAGCAGGAGGATATGGAGGTAGAACCGAACTTAACGATGATTAGGCATCCAGTTCGTGTTGTGGATCATGATGAGAAGAGGCTAAGTAATAATGTTGTGCAATTGGTTAAGATCTAGTGGAGTGAAGATCCCAAAGATTGTACTTCGGATACAAAGTAGCGTATGCGGGAAGCTTATCCAGAGTTGTTGCTTGGATAGTGTTTACAGGTTTTTTGATCAAAGCAGCTAACTTAAAATTGATCTAGGGAACATATAAGGAGTCGGATTGACTTGAAATTTTGGGAGAACACTTAGAAGGGACAAATGAAGTCTCATAGAAAAAATGGGATTGATTGGAGTTAGTATGATTGATCGTTGATGGTTGTTAGCGACCCATATAGGGTGTGCCCCACCACTTCAAATTTATAGGGTAGGCCCTAGACACCCTATAGGGTGTACTTACAAAGTTTCATCTGATTTCGTTAAATTTTGAGCGAGTTATGGATGATTCTTCTAGTCCAGATAAATTATGAAGACGGATGATCAAACTAATTCCAAATGGCTCGGTAGTTGGATAACACACTCAAAAGAACAAGTGAATAGCACTTAAGGAAAATTAGCGAGAAATAATCTAAGGAGATAGATCACTAGCGATCTATAGGTGATGGATCTCTAGCGATCCACAGTGTGACGCCCCACCTCTATACTCACACTAGCCAAGGACACTACGGGGTAATGCCGTCGACTAACGCAAAAAAAAAGGCTGTTGAGGAGCGACCATCTGTGTAATTGCTTTGCGCGAGTACCGATATGTCAGATAGTATGACATGCATTTCATTTCAAGAGGAAATCTGACATATCAAACACAAACTCAAAGTTACTACACAGTGGCTATGTGGCCTTCGAAAACAAATATAAAATAAGCATAATATAAAACCAGTCACAGATATTCATATCACTAAGGCGGAAATAGATATGAATATAACACATGGAAGTGAACATCAAAGTAATGGTCATACAAGATCCACTACATCACAAAAGAATAGGTACAAGTACTAAACAGAAGAATAAGTATACATCAAGGAGTTTCTATCTCAAATGTATAAAAGCAAAAACTACTAAGCTAAAGTAGTTAGCCAAAAGTTAGAAGCTAATCCCTGCTAAGAAGTCAAGTGGAAGCACCTGAAAGATCTCGGTCTGACCTGAGTATTATTTAAGAAGAAAAATAACAAATGGATCAGTCTAGCTATAAATATCATATAAGATGAGATAGGATAAGAGATACGATAAAAATATATGATAACAGTAATGTCATATTGCGTCAAGTATATATTTGATAACAATGAAAATCATATAATATCTCAAATTCCATCAAATATCCAAAAAGAATATCATATTCCTTAGCTTATTCACCAAATCTCAAATATTGACAATACATATCAATGAAAATCACAAAAATTGGTGAAACACAAATTTCAGAAATCAATAATAAAAATCCATAAAACACAAAGGGCGAGGCTTATCACAAACGGGAGCATGAAAACCCACCAACATGAGTATCACAAACGAGATGTTATCCCATGGGTCACTAACCCATAGAGTCGGGGACACGATGTAGTACGACGATATGCCCGTGGAACCTAAAACTCAAATAATTCAGAACAATTACGTAGTACAGCGAAACATTCAATGAACCTGAAACTCAAATAAGCCGAAACAACGACGTAGTACAGAAATATGCCCCAATGAATCTGAAACTCAAATAAGCCGAAACAACGACGTAGTACAACGATACGCCCGATGAGCATGAAACTCAAATAAGCCAGAACAACGACATAGTACAGCGATACGCCCGATGAACCTGAACTCAATAAATCGATTAAAAGACCATGGGTCGTCAGCCCATAACAATGAGACAAAGCTCTACAGAATGGGGTATAGTTTCCCATGCGGACAAAGAAACATCGCACATTGCTAGTCTAAATCTCGAATGATCTTCATTGATCATAAGTGTATATTACGCTAAGCTAGTAAATAAATGAGTTTAGTTTCATGTCCCATAACCACCGGCTTAACTTAAATATTTACAAACAAATTTTAGGTTTTCACTCGAAGGTTGTCACGAGATTTCAATTGAATAAGTCCAAGAATTAACTGACGAAGTAAACATAAGCATTTCATACCACTTGTTTTACTAAGCCGTTTAATTAGATTTCTCATATGAATAAGGTAAAGGTTCGTATATGCTAATAGATTGGAAAACGGTTTTAAAACGAGTTTTATATTAAAAATAGCGTGAAATTGTTTTTGTGAAAGAGTTTGAGTATTTACTACTAGTATAGAAAAATTTTGTATTTTAAAGTGACAAATCACAGAAATGATTGTAAAAAAAATCTATCATCAAAAATCCACATTCGACGACGTGATAAAACCATGAAAGTCTATATCAAATCCATTAAATGGATATTCCTAAAAATCCAGAAAAGAAGTCATTAAAGTTGATAATAAATGACAACAACTAACCGGATCAACAAAAATCAATAAAAGTTGAAAATCCACTCAAAAATAGGCAAATATGCAAAATTTCACAGGACCAGACGTCTGGTTGGTTTGGCCATACGTCTGACCCGGAGTTCTGGAAATTCTTTCCTTTTTCTCCATTTTCTTTTTATATTCTGAAGCCTACCAGACATCTGGTTGGTTTTAACCAGGCTTCTGGTTCTTGGCTCTACCATTTTATTTTTTCTGCCGTTTCTTTTTTATTCTTCAATAGGCCCCTACCAAATGTCTGGATTCTTCAACCAAACATCTGGTTGCCTGGGCCTGGACAGGATTTGCCTAGGCCAATAATGACCAAATTAATTCGTAGGCGATCGGACGAGCGATGGAGGCTAGGGATTTATACCAAACGACAACACAGTCCTATAGGCTCTTCGATACACCCCAAATAACATGTCCAAACATCCATGTAGGATTTTCATAAATTTTAACTTCAAAACCTGAATTAAAAAATTCATCAAATCAATTCAAATCAAAATCAAATGAACATGAAATAGATGTTAGGAACTCATACTAACAACAATGAAAGCAATAGACATAGATGTGAAATCAAGATCTCACCTTTAAACTCAAAATAAGGAATTAGAAGCT
The DNA here is from genome assembly GCA_030765085.1 of Allium cepa. Lineage (NCBI taxonomy): Eukaryota > Viridiplantae > Streptophyta > Magnoliopsida > Asparagales > Amaryllidaceae > Allium > Allium cepa. The sequence continues at coordinate 381,117,220 of CM060938.1, read as the reverse complement.
CTAAAACAAAGCAAGACCAATTCGTCTTCACTATACCTCTAGAATCTTCAATGTATTACCAAATTAAAAGTTTTTTCTAAGTTAGGTTATAGGAAATTCTAAAAATTGAAGAGAGATTGAGATGGAGATGATGAAGAGGATGCTTATCTAAGCTTCTCTTTGATTTATAACTTGAATTTAAATTCCTAAGAAAAGCTAGGGCTTAGGGATTTTAATTTCCTTTCTTTCTCCCTTTTTTCCTTTTGCTTGAGAGTGTTAGGAAATTATGAAAGGAATGAATGAAGTGGAGTGGAGTTAGGGTATTTGGTAGAGGAGTTTGGGTTATCTTGTTGGGTTGGTGGGCTAGAACCAAACCCAAAGTCCAAATGAAAATACCAAAATCATAATCAACTCCAAACATATCAATGTTTATATTCAAACAAGTTGTAAATGTCATTTTGAACTCAAGGAAAGTGGTCTCAAGTCCAAATTCGACTGATTTCAAAAAGCCACGTTTCGTACTTTAATCCAAATAATGATGCTATATTTAAATAAAACATTAAATATATAATCGTAAAAAATGCGGGTTGTTACACATAGGGATGCTTCACAAGTCATCGTGACCTCTTGCATCTTGATTCATTGTCTCTTCTAAATATGTTTGCTAACTTTCATAGCCTTCTAAGCAATCTAGTTCGAGAAGCAAAGACCCGTTTGATTCTAGTCATAGATCAGTCTAACTCGTCTGTTAATCATTGTCAAAACAACGCAACTAGCTACGAAATCACATGGAGAGCATCAACAAAAGGAAAGGAATGCAACACAAGTGAAGTGATCGAATAATATTCTAACTACATGGATCGCTAGCGATCCATCAATTCAGGTCAGGTCGCTGTGCAATTTTTGAAGCTCCTTCGTATACTTAAGTTCAGGTGTCTGGCAAAGCGGCCCAGCCTAATAGCTATCCAATCTCTATAAATACTCACATACCTACAATATTAAGGGGATCTTCTGGACTAGCTGATAAAACTTTGTAGAAACTATTCTTCACTCTTCTCCTTCCACACAATAATCATCTAAAGGGTATATTCTCTAGTAAACTCTAACACTGGTGACTTGATCTAACTTACTAGATCCAATTAAATTGTAATCAGATTCAACTTGTAATTGCAGTCAGTTAATAATAAAAGTTATAAAGTGGATGTAGGCTTCGTTAACAGCCGAACCACTATAAAAATCTCTTGCCTATTTACTTTATCTGTAAGTTATTATTCCTTGTTTCTATTTTATTTTCCCCCACAAATATGGCCGGTGCTTTCACACTCAATCCAAGGCGTTGATCCATTTTTTGGGTTAACAGATAATTGTTTGTTTAATTATATGACACATATGGGCACCATTGTGATATGGTCGCTTAGCGTGTGCTGTTTTATCGGTTCATGATATGAATATATATGCTTTTTTGTGTAAGTTTTAGCTATCTTCTTATGAGCTAATTTCGGTGATGAAATTCTTTTAAGGGGTGAAGAATGTAACAACGCAAAATGTAATCACTTTAAATTAAGATATTTAATATATTATTAAATTTAATATATGAATTTTATAACTCAAAAATATCCTTTTTAATAATAACTAGTAATGGTGGAATGGTTTTTGAATTTTGTTTACAAAAATAAATAGTTCAAAGGAAATTAGAAAATGTGACCGAAAAGTTTTTTCAAAATTTTCAGTTTTTCACAATTAAAAAGTTGTTAAAATATTGTGTACACCTTAGTTAACACGTTCACATATTTACAATTAACATAAGCATGGACTAGTGATAAATAAAAGTTAACAATATATGGTTACTTAAGTGAAAAGAGAGATGTGGCCATTCTTAAATTTTAAATTTAAACAAAAAAGAGAAATCATGAAATGTCATTTTCATTCACATCTTAAGTATAAAGGAATGTTATTATTTGTTGGCAAAAGGGATGAACCCTTGGTTATTGTGTGTTGAACATGTGGAATGGATGGGTGGATGAGGTGGCATCAAACTACTGGAGAGCAAGGTACTTTGGAGCAAAAAGGTAATTTTAATCCATTCATTTCTATAGAAACAAATCTCGTTTTTCTCTCTCCTTCCATTCTCATTTCTCAAAAAAAATCTTTTTCTTTAAGCTTTTGAAACCCTTTAATGGCTTCCTACAATTTTTCTAAGTTCAAAACCATCTTATTTTTCCCTTAAACTCTTAAATAGCTTAAAAATGCTTTCTTTCTTCTTACTTTACCTCCTCTTAGCCAAACAAGGCCATATCCACCTCCCATCACCCTTGGCCGTGCCTAATATTCCATAAGCTGAGCCCAACTTCTTTTTTGCAAAAACCATATTATTTTATAAAGCGTTCACAGAGTTCTAGGCCTATTTCAAAGTTAGAAAGGATCTTGGTTGATTTTGGTGAGTAAACACTTTATTTTTTTGGGAAAGATTATACCTTTATGTAATGTAATGTTTATTGTGTATTATATTGGTGCTTTGGTTGTAGATTCATGTCGTCTTTCATGTATATGTGTGGTACTAGTTGTGGTTTGAATTAGACTTGTGAATCAAAGTCTAAAATGATGTGTTTTAGTGTAAAAATGTAATCTTTGGCTCTGTTGTTGTGAAAGTATGTTAGTGTAGTGTAAAATTATGGATATGTAGACTGTATACCTTGTATATTAGCAATTTATTCATGTTTAATAGACTCGAGATGCTGTCGAAGTAAAAATCATGTTTACTAGTTTTAGATTTACAAAAATATTTTCAAAGTTCTAACTTTGTTTCAAATTTCAAAACTTTTTTGTGTTTTGAAATAAGTACAAGCTTGTAGCTAAGTTTTAGAAAAGTTTAACTTAGAAGCTAATTCGAAGTTCTGCATCCACAGCGATAGTCGCTATGGATGCAGTTCGCGAAAAGTTATTATTTCTAAACTAAAAGACGTTTCCCTTTTAAAATGTTTGAAAACTTTGCAAAAACGCTAAGTACCAAAGTGAATTATTTTGTAGTTAAGTACAAGTTGAATAATTAATTATTTAGTTAAAAATAATTAGTAATTAAGTAAAGTAATTAGCATTTAGTTAATTAATTAATTAGTTACGAACAATCAATTAAAAGAGTTTTAATTAATGATTAATTAAGTTAAGGTTTAATTAAGAATTAATTTAATTTAATTATTAATTAATTAGGGTTAATTAATAATTAATTACTAATTAGACAGAGTTTAATTAATTAATCTAATCATATTTAATTAAGATTTTAATTAGTGATTAATCAAGATTAATTAAGTTTTAAATTAGAGTTAATTAAGATTTAATTAGAAATTAAATAATGATTTATTAGGTACTTAAATTAAGATTTAAATATTTTATATTAAGGGTTTAATTTTAAATTCAATTAATTATTTTCAGCCAACTCTCTTTTATAATTAAATTGATTTTGAATCAAAGGATCTCTTATCTGTACCGTTAAGTAGCCAAGCAAATAGAGTAATTATAATACAATGTTGACACATTTTATTGAAAGTAAGTCATCTTGTGTTTATCACAAATGTCGAATTTCGAAAATGTGATGAATACAAGGGAGTCAATTTCGATAAGCGGGTCATGATAGCTTAAGTATATGAGAGATATTTCTATATGCAAACCTTCACACCGAGATAGTGGAGTTGTTCGCTAACTTGACCTTTTAAAATTTATCGAATGTCGGTTCAGAGAGACCAGGATCGGATAGCAAATGTTATCCATAAACCTTTTCGAAACAACTAAGCGTTCGATTTGGTAACACCTGAATGGAAAAATCTAAAGACAAAGACCATTAAAGTGCAAGGGATACTTGGTACTAACCCTGAGGGTGATTTCAAAATAGATGTAGTAAAAATGGTGCTTTTTGTTTGTTCATCTCTTGAACGACTTGTATAGATGAATGCCAACATCTGCGTCACCTGGAAGGTAGTGTTAGCATTCCAAGTAAGAATGCTAATTTTTAGAAAGTAAAACTAGGCTCAAGCCTCACAACCCGATAATGACTAAAACATGAGAGGTACAGCGAGCCTATTTTACTCATATATGGTTCGGGCCCAACAAGGCCGTTGATCACAAACCAAGGATGATCATATTTGATACTATCCAGTAAGGGGTAGGCCGATCCTACGTAGCAATGGTGCAAGATGTTTCTGTTAACCTTGGTACATTTTATCCAGAGATGTACTATGACGGGCAGTACACTGGTAGCCCAGTCATTGATGGAAACTAATTTCCAATAAGTGCCTTACGGACTTAGTTGTTCCCAAATTAGGTCTGTCAACGGATGCTTCCAGATGCAGATAGTTTCATATCTGCATCCGCATTTGAAATTCTTTTTAGATATCGGACATCCGCATCCGCGGATATGGACGGATATCGGATAATTATCATATCCGCTAATAACTGATAAATCAAGAATTATAAAACAAAATTTAGTTTAATATAAATATTTTTCAATCTCATTCATTACAAAAGTGTTAAAAATTAACGAATACAATGATAATAAATAGTTTCAAGCAGTTAAAAAGCATTACATGCATATAATATAAACTATTAACTTAATAAAATAATAAAAAAATATCTTCCACTGCACTAAAATACACATAATTTGAACTATAATTTTAAAAAAACAGGATGGATAATTTGCGGATGTCTTCGTATGCGCATACCCATGCATTCTTTCGGATATCGAATATTTATCAGCTTTTCGGATGCAGATGGATTTTGGATTTTTGGGGTATCCATTGACAGCCCTAGCCCAAATATGTTGAAATGTGAGATGCAAGCATTTTGGCTATGTTCTATATTTACTTTCAAAACTGTTAGACATTATTATAATATCACTGGATTTCTACAAAAAGGTGTTTTGGTTATCTTAAGGTGAAACCCGTCTTTGTTTATATGCGGCATGATCTTAATGGATTCCTTTGATTTTTAAAGGGATTTTAAAGTAATAATTTAGTTGTTTGAGTTAACTCACACCAGACCCATATATACCCCGTTTCTGTCCGTTAAACTCTTGAGTACTTAATTTTTATGAGTAGCCAAGTGAACCAGATTTCCCACAGATGCATTTTGGAGGAGCTAAAGCAGATGACTTCACGGTTAGCTAGTATTTATCTATTCCATTGTGTATGTATTTTGTATTCTGTGTTGTTTAGTTTTTCTTCTTACCTTTCTTCTTTCTTTTACCCAAATGACTCGTCTTTTGAAGTAAGAAAGACGTACGAATCCTTACAAATAGGAAGAAAAAGTTATATATTATTTCTTCGTATTAAAATACTAACTTTAGAAGGAAAGAAATTTTACGAACTTGAATGTAGAATAATGTAAGAGAATTAAATGTAATTTTGTATATAATTGTGAAAATTTTAAATCTTATAGACTTGAATGAAAAAATAGTTTTACCATTTTGTATATACGAATGCGGTATACACATTGAATTGTCATTTTTATGATTTATTAAATCAAGAAATAAGTATTTGTTAATTGGTTTAATTTTTGAATTTTAAATTTAAGATCGCTTAGCAAAATTTAAATATATATATTTGAATGTAAACGATATAAATTTTTTTAGGAGAATCCATAAATAATTGTAAAAATAATTAGTTGTTGGTTTTTAAATGTAAAATGATAAGAGAGAAAACTACTAGAACATTTTAATAATTTATATATAATTGTGGAAATTTTAGTGGAAATTAAGAAGGCATCCCTATTGTACTTTCATATTGTAAAGCGGGTCCCTGTCAAAGTTTCATTGTAAAGCGGGTCCCTGTTTTATGGAAACGAAGAAAAACTATTGCTGAAATGTCAGCAACTTTTATAACTAAGTGCTGATATTTCAGCAACTTTCCCTGTCAAAGTTTCATTGTAAAAACAAAGAAAAATTATTGCTGAAACGTCAGCAACTTTTATAAATAAGTGCTGATATTTCAGCAACTTTCCCTGTCAAAGTTTCATTGTAAAAACAAAGAAAAATTATTGCTGAAATGTCAGCAACTTTTATAAATAAGTGCTGATATTTCAGCAACTTTCATAAACTGTGTTCACAGTATGCATAAATGTTGTCGAAATGTCAGCAACTTTTATAAATAAGTGTTGATATTTAAGCAACTTTCTTACACTATGTTTACGGTGTACAGAAAAGTTGCGGAAATGTCAGCAACTTTTATGAAATGTTGCATCATGCTCTGCAATAATCGTGCATAAAAAACAGGGACCTAATTTACGTGAATTTTGAAACTTAACAAGGATCCGTGCCAAAAGTACCCGAAATTTTAAGCTATATGAACCTGAATAAAAAATTAGCTGTAATGTTTTTGTCAATATGAATGTGGTACACACATTGAATTGTCATTTTTTAGAAATTTACTAGATTAGCTAATGAATATTTCTTAACTGTATTTATCTAAAAGTTTAAATTTTGAATCGACTAATTAATTTTAATGTAACGACCCGAAATTTTCGAACCCGAAAATCCCAGATAGTTATGAAAAGAAGAAAAAAGAGATAGAAGAAGAAGAACAGAAACACCAAACATCTCACATTCGCAGCGGAATAAAATATAATAATAAATAATAATAATTTACAAAAGAATACTATATCTATCGATTACATTTAATATACATCAGAGTTTCACATATATATACGGTCATCGAATACATATAATTATCATGTTTCACATACACAGCAATATAATACAGCAGAAATATTTATACGCTATAGCCATCCAACACGTCTCCTGAGCTTCAGAACGTCCTAACCTGAAAACCTGTAATACTCGGTCTGACCCGAGTATTACATCCACAGTAACACCCTGGTCAGGCTGGAAACCAGCGTGAGTAAACCCATCTTAAAATGGAATACCAAGAAAATCAACTTATATAAAACCCGGGTAACTCAAACAAATTTTACAAGTGCTCAATATGTTATAGGCATAATTAATTTCACACATCCATTACCTAAGTGCCCAAGCTTAGATTTAAATAGTCCAATTCCCTTTAATCACTTCATTCCAATATAAGAATTTCACATACCAATCTATAGTCGAAGTGGTTTCGGGTATTGCCTAATACCCGATCCCACTTCGAGACTCGTGTCATCCAAACCCAAATTATCAAAATGAAATACTCAACATTTCATATCTGGAATATCATCTCATTCAAGCATCCAATACCATTCCACTGTTCATATCAAGTTTGATCATTTCTAAATTAACTCAATTTATACTATTGGAATTTCTATCCTCAACCATTTATATTCCTTCGTTTAACATTAATTAGTTTCAATCAATTAATCAACCCTTCCTTCATAATTCACCTTAATTAATCACCCTGGATTAATTATTATTTTCCAATTTTCATTCAAGTAATTATCTTAAATTAACTTCACGGTATTAATTGTACTTAACCAGAACCAATAAGCAATCTTATTGATTAACTATTTAAATCCCATTAATTCTTAATTACTTATATTAATTAACTCCTCTTAAGTCACTTATTGCTGATTAATTCATCTTAATTAATCTATCTTTAATTATATCTTTAATTATATAGATTAATGATCTCCAATTTTATTACACTTTATCCTGTTCCACATTATTTACTTCATTTAACCACAATATTGATCTTCCTTGAATTATCTCAACCTATAATTAGTTATCCATTTAATTACTTCATTAAATAAATCAATTTCTCTTTAATCAATCGTCTTAATTAATCTCTTGATTGATTACACAAGTAATCATCCTTTATTAATTACATTAAGTATTCTCTTATCGAACCATCCATTTTCTCTTGGATTTATTAAACTTAATTGATTTGACTTAACTTAACTTAATTAATTAATTCAAACCTTTAATTACTAAAGTAATCGCCCAATTATTAATTTACTGAATTAATTTATTATCTATTTTAAATTACCCTACAAATTTAATGGATCACAAACCCTTAAGCCTTTAGTAACTTTTAATACGGAAACATTTTCTTATTTATGATTAAGTTTAAAATAACTTAAAATTCCCGATACTTCGAGTTAGGCAACAAATTAACACGAGAACATCCAAAATCACAATCACCAGACCATCAATTCACAAAGCATATCAAATCAATTCAATCATTCAACTAAATATTTAAATTTAACCATTTAAATTTAAATAGAAATCCAGCAGAGTGAGATTTACTCACCTTTGCAATTATTTGCAACTCAGTCCCAATCCGGCTTGATTTCTTCATAATTAAGACCTTGTTCAAATATTGGATAATTCATTACTATTCGAACCAATAAAACAATTAATTTCCATTTAATAAATCTATTTCAGTTTTAACTAATAATTTAATTTGACAAAAATTTAAATTTTAAAACTAATTTCTTTTTTTTTTTTAAATCTTTTGGTAACTAAAATAGTTTTAAATAAGTTTATTAACCGAAGTTATCTCCATACTACATTATTTCAAAATCAAACCAGTAGATTTAACATGTGTGCATCTTATATTTAGTTTTTTATTTTTTATTTTATACTTAACCATATTTATTTATTTCTCTGCTTCCTGGATAACAATATGTATAAACTGAAAACTGTACACATGTCTTACTGTAAATATTCTGTTTTAATGCATGCGAATAAAAATTAAGATTAACTACCAAAAATTCTTACCAGAATCACTCGCAAAGCCCAAGCCTTAACGAACCCCTTCCCAAACCGCACGTTGCCACCCCACTTCTACCAGCGGCGACAACCAAATGTCAATCAACCCTCGAGTCGCCCAGCGTGGCTCTTCCCTGACATCACGCGGCCCTCTCAAGCCATGAAAAATCTCAACGCCGCCACGCAAAACCAGATCGCCACCTTCGCATCGCTCTGCCCTGAAGCCATCGCACGCGAACGCCAACATACCCCTCCCCCTCGTGATCGCCTCCTTTGCTTGAAATTTCCGGTCGAACTCGATTTAAGGTGCAGAAGCTCGAACGCGACACAAATTTTCTTCGAAGGCTTTGGCATATTATTTTTTTCTCGGAACTGGAAATCGCGGCTGAAGGGATTTAAGAGAAGCTGGGTTCGATTTTTTTAGGGATTTGAGAATCGAATTGAGGGTGGGATATTGATTTTAAATAGGCTTCGGCCATTAAAGTTGTCTTCCCCCTTTCTTTTCTTTTTTTTTCAACGAGTTCGATCCTTTACTTCGAAAAAGAGAGAGAGGATCGGCTGAAAAAGGAGTTAGAATAGCTTCTAGTGTACGCTAATATAATATGAATAAATAAATATTAAAAATATCTCGAGTAACAGAACGCAAAATCCCTAACCCCAAATCAAACACGCCGACAGACATTTATAAGGTTTTACCCATGTTCCGAACACAATGGAACGTGTTTCAGGGGCTAATTTGATTTATGTGCGGGTTACAGAAGCAAACGATCAATTTTAAATTAAATCGATTAAAATAGTTCTAAGTGTTTTGAGCTGCCAGGGTCAAACGACAATTCCGATTGCTACGAAAATTGAAATCCGATAATAACTAACGATTACGGATCCAATGGAACTGGTTTCATCAAATTCCAAGACTGTGCCTCGGAAGGCTACTTTTAAATATTAATTTAAACGATATATTATTAAAATTGAACGAATCACCTTTAATTTAAATTTTAACCATTTAATTATCTTCAGAATCATCCTTATAAATTTTATAAGCCTTCAAATTATTTTAAACAGGCTTCGAAATTCCAGATTCAACAATTTACCCAATTTCAATTATTAAATTCATTTCTTAAACCATATAATTCAATGATTTACTTATCAAGTAAATAATGATATCTTAAATTCAAGTTAAAATTAACTTTTAAATATTTTAAAATCAATTAACAGTTCTATTTTAAATTGTTGGAAAAATTTGGGACGTCACATTCCTTCCCCCTTAAAAGAATTTCGTCCCCGAAATTACTAGTTAGGAAGAATGTCCCATCCCTGTCTACTTTTTCCCAAAACCAAACAGTTCTACAACTTACCAATTATCTTTCATAAAACCCCCTTTATTATTCTTACTACCTCCCAAACTCTTCCACAATATCAACCGATACCCCTTTTCTCGATCATTTAAATGTCAATTTAAAACCTAAATTTTGAACTATCAAAATTATCTCAAAATTTTTCTAACTCCCTAAATTCCCGAAAATTTTTGCCAGCGTCTCCTTTGCACGGCTAGCTCGGTACTACTACAAAAGGCCTCTACGGGCTCCCAAATTCCAAAAGGAAAACAAAAGCCAAGTGGCCGCATCAAAAACCCAATTCAATTTCATACAGAAATTTAAATACATACCTTTTTGTCTGGCATTTCAAATTTATCTTTTGGAACCAAATCCAATTTCTTTTCTCTTTAATACCTGCATATCTCACTTAGCAACAATGTACAATCGCAACCTTACAAATCATTTTATACATTCTCATATATAGGTTTTCACATATACTGCTATTCAATTTTGTTGTTCCTCTTTCATATGAATTCAATTTTATTTCGATTTCTAATATGGAGTTATATCTTTCATTTAAACCGATTCATATTAGTTTCTTTTACTAGTTTATTTTAAGTTTCCCATTTGAAATTGTTTTATCGTTAACCAAAATTTTCCAAAAATTTTCTAACTCCCAAAATTTTCGAAATTTTTTGGCAGAGTCTCCTTTGTACGGAGGAGCTTTTGCAATTTGTCAATAGATATAAATATGTATACATCGACCCACACGGTCGGAAAAAGAAAAAACAGTTCATATTTCTTTTTTTTATTGCGTAGGCGTACCTTATTTAGCAATTTAAGCAAGCAGCTTATAAATTTTAGCAATTAGTGCAATCCAAACTAGCCAAACGACCTTCAGATACCTGTACTTACTCAATTTGAATATGTAAGTGCCATATAATAAAATCTATTAGCATATCACCTTTTTTTTTCAATAGCTACGCATGAATATCATAAACAACAAGCACCAAAACCTTTCCATAAGCGATTTATATAACTTTAAAGCTAACTCAATTGCTTTTAACCAATTCATAAGTCATTTCATTCAATTTTTAATGGTTTGCAACTCAATTTCTTATATTTAATTGATTTTTAAGCCAAACAAGCTCATATTCTCTTCAAATGATTCAAATTAAATTTCATTCAATCTTTATCGACTCATAGTATTTTAATTACTTTGGTTTTACGCCAAACAACAATTATTGTTACGCAATCTTGACGATATTCGGTTAATAAAGTATCTATTTTAGTTTATAACTATTTCAAATTAATTTCGACTCATTCTGAATTTAATTTCATTGCATTTCTAATTTATTAATCAACCATTCCTTGCATTTTATCCCATCCCCACATTGGATTCATTTAAAACCATTTATTAAGCTTAGCACATTCAAACTTATAAATTAATAACCATTTCAAATTAATTTAATCCAAGTTTTTATTTAATGGGCTTTCACTCTTATTCGAAGCCAAACTTCCATAAATTTTAAACTTAAGTTAATTTACTTTAGTTTATTCCAACATCAACTTAAGATTACTCCCATTTAATCCTCATTTAATCAACTTCCATTAAATTCAGTTAGCCCATCAATTTTAAATTTTAATTTTAAATTCACCTTCTCACTTTATCAAAATAATATCCAAGCACATACTTAATTCATTTATACTTCAAATTAATATATCACCAATTTAAGTTCAGTCGGATAATCCAATTCCAATCACAACTTGATTTAGTTTTTTTTTTTCAATCAGACTTCATTCATTTAATATTTAACTCAATTAACCCATTTGAAATTTTAAATTTACTTACTTAGTTCGTTATCGAATTTATTTTATCACTATAAGGTCATTCTCAATTTATTTCTATTCACTTGGGTTTCGTTTTACAACTCAAACCATTGCTATTATAATCACTTTTATTTCAACACTTCCATTTTATCAAAATTTACTTGCAAATTACACTATATATTATTCAAATCACTTGAATTTTATTTGCAAGTCAAACCATCCCCCTTTCAAGCCAACTTTATTTTAATTTTTTACAACACCTCTTATTTAATTCATTACCAAATCCAAGTCGAATTCTATTTATAATTCGAATTCATTTCCAAACTCCCTTATCAACTTACAATCCATTTTAGTTGACCTAGTTAAATTTTTATCAACATACTCCATTAAATAATTTATTTAGCTGATTAGCTTCCCTTCAACTTAATTTACAAAAATCACTTCATTAAATTTTTCCCGAGTTAAGTTTTGTTTTATAATTCCAGTTTGGATTCCCTTTTTACTTGAAGATTTAGAAATGCCATAAATTCGAATAATACAATTAAAATAGCTTTTTATAAAATATTTCTCATCACTCGATGTTTCAACCAGTCCATCCTTGTTCTTACAGAAATTCAATCATACGTTGATCAGGCGTAGGACTGAAAATCTATAAGTACTTGGTAAACCCGTTTTCAACACCCAGTAGGAATACTTGCAAAACAATTTTATTGAAATTATCGAAAACAGTTTTTTTTTTTTTTTTTGAAAATAGAGGAAATATCTTTAGTGAGGATGCTCTGAAAATCATCACCCCCATTCCATGGTCACAGTTACATACCAGGGTTACGTTGCAGTCACAACAAAAGTCCATGTAACTGCAGGCTCTCCGCGGCCTCTCGATTACGCCATGGAACCCACACAACAGATCACAATTACATCCAGGGTTACGTTGCAGTCACAATAAAAGTTCATGTAACTGCAGGCTCTCCGCGGCCTCTGATCTCGCTATCAAAATGAAACTTCTCCACTCTTACATAGGTCGTAGTCTACCGAGATAAACTCAAACGCAGACTGTTGGCTCTCAGCGGCACACACGACTTTCGCTATGCTATACCATAGGTCGCAGTCTACCGATATAGAATCAAACGTAAACTGTTGGCTCTCCGCGGCACACATGACTTTCTCTATGGTATACACTACTCATAATCCCCAGGAACTAGTTTTGTCCGGACTCGTCACAGGATCAACTTTAGAACCCCCTCGGGCTCCAAGCAGCATCACCCAGTGGCACTCCTGAGAAGTTCATTTCAAGGGAGCGCCTTTTCCCCAGAGCCATCATCAAAACATTTTATACTATACAAATATAGTATCTTCAAATCATACACCTAGTATGATCTCATACAAAGTTCATTTATACAAAATCGATTATTCCAAAATCGATAATTCTCAATTAGGCTTCCCAAATTCTCATATTGATTTTACCCAAAATCAAAAGCCTTTCCAAATCCTCATAAGATCCTTTATATATATTCATATATATATATATATATAAATTTTTAAAACTTTGGATCCTTACTTTCTTGTATAAAACACCTTTTATACTCCAAACACTCTCAAAAACCATAGAAATATCCAATTTCCATCTTAATTCATTTCATATTTCTCAAAATATTCTTTCAGTTCAAAAGAACCATTTCACATTCCTTATTCACCTTTTCATTAATCCCCATTTGGATTATTACTTCAATCCTTATCTCAGTTGGGTACTTTAATCAATAACAGTTTGAACTCCGACCAGTTTAGAAAAATAGCTTGAAATTTTTTAAAAATAGGTAAGTAGTTGAAAAATAATTATTAGTTGCAAAATAATTGTAAAATAGTTAACTAATTGTAAAATAGTCAAAAAATAGTTGAATAGTTCCAGAGATTTTTAGACAATTGAAAGATAGTAATTTATTTGTAAAGTAGTGGAAAAATAGTAAGTAGTTTAGGAAACAATTGAAAAATATTTAAATAGCTCCAAAAATAACGGTAAAACAAATATATAATAAATTAACTTTAAAAAGAAAGGCTATATATCTTTAATAGCTTAGAAAATAAGTTTATATCAAAACAATTTATATTGAAACCGGTCAAGAGTCAACTATTCACTTTTCCAACAATCCAATGTACACTTCCATTTGATTTTAATCCTGTTCAACCTATATTATAATTTCAAATTATTCCAATCAATGTGAATCATTGTCAATTGAACCCATTTCAAATTCAAATCATTTCGGTATAATCCAATTTAATTTCCCATTTAAAATTTTAAACTTATACATCTTCAATCACCAATCCACTTAATTCAAACCAAATTCAATTTTGAACTAATTCAATTAAATCTTGAATTTAAACTATCTCGAACTATAGAAATTCGAGTTAAATTCTCAAAAGGTTGGTTTAACTCTTTAAACCAAATTAACCTTTAAATCAAAGTGTTCAATCATTCTAATTTCTGAGCCCAATTTCTCAAAATTCTCATTTTAAACTATTTTTACTTATGTATTTCAAGGTTCAATACAATTTTATTTTAAAATTTTAATTTATTATTCAATTAAATTTTCCAGTTTGAAGCCAGTTCTTAAACAAGTTTATATTACAATTCAATTATTCAAATTTATTTCATTTTATTTATACAATTCCATTCTCAATTTAAAGATTTTATTTACAATAGGAGAATATCATCCAATTTATTTTAAAACGTCCATCCATTTTAAATTTTTAGATCTCAAACCTTTTCGAGATCACACAAATTTCCAATTCAAATCAACCATTTAACTTTCCAAGTTAAATTTCAACTTACCAAATCCAATCAACCTTACTCAATTTGAATTTTCGCTTCAAACCTCAAAATTCTTTCCCTCTAAACTTATATCACTTTGAGAGTTTTATATCATATTTAAATCAAAACTCAACCTCTTAGAGTTTATTCTGAATTATCTTTGATATCATGTATATCCATACATATATACATATTTATTTCGTGACCCTCCTAGCCATATTTTAAAATTTAAACCACCTTTGGTTTTAAATTCAAATCAAATTTCAAACAACCCATTGTTTGCAATAAGTCTCATTTCAAACTTCCCTTTATTTAAAGCTTTTAAATAATTTAATTCCTGAATTCTAATTTTAGAATTTCATTTTCAATTAATTAAATTTCGATTTGGTTGTATTTTCATTTTTACTTAATTAAGTTCCAATTCTAGACTTCAGTTTGGTTGTATTATATTACTTCTAAATTTTAATTTTCAATAATTAACAACCAATCACCTTAATATTTATTAGAAGGAAATATTGCTTTATATAACAAAATATACTTTTATATAAAATCATTTAAAAGCTTTATATAAGAAAATAACAAGTACGCTCTCATATATATACACTCAATTCATTCTAGAGTACTACAGACTCTATTTAATGAGTAATCCCCACCAGAGCCAAGGTTCTCGCTTAACCTTTCAGCTCTGATACCAAATGTAACGACCCGAAATTTTCGAACCCGAAATTCCCAGATAGTTATGAAAAGAAGAAAAAAGAGATAGAAGAAGAAGAACAGAAACACCAAACATCTCACATTCGTAGCGGAATAAAATATAATAATAAATAATAATAATTTACAAAAGAATACTATATCTATCGATTACATTTAATATACATCAGAGTTTCACATATATATACGGTCACTGAATACATACAATTATCATGTTTCACATACACAGCAATATAATATAGCGGAAATATTTATACGCTATAGCCATCCAACACGTCTCCTGAGCTTCAGAACGTCCTAACCTGAAAACCTGTAATACTCGGTCTGACCCGAGTATTACATCCACAGTAACACCCGGGTCAGGCTGGAAACCAGCGTGAGTAAACCCATCTTAAAATGGAATACCAAGAAAATCAACTTATATAAAACCCGGGTAACTCAAAATTTTTTTACAAGTGCTCAATATGTTATAGGCATAATTAATTTCACACATCCATTACCTAAGTGCCCAAGCTTAGATTTAAATAGTCCAATTCCCTTTAATCACTTCATTCCAATATAAGAATTTCACATACCAATCTATAGTCGAAGTGGTTTCTGGTATTTCCTAATACCCGATCCCACTTCGAGACTCGTGTCATCCAAACCCAAATTATCAAAATGAAATACTCAACATTTCATATCAGGAATATCATCTCATTCAAGCATCCAATACCATTCCACTGTTCATATCAAATTTGATCATTTCTAAATTAACTCAATTTATACTATTGGAATTTCTATCCTCAACCATATATATTCCTTCGTTTAACATTAATTAGTTTCAATCAATTAATCAACCCTTCCTTCATAATTCACCTTAATTAATCACCCTGGATTAATTATTATTTTCCAATTTTCATTCAAGTAATTATCTTAAATTAACTTCACGATATTAATTGTACTTAACCAGAACCAATAAGCAATCTTATTGATTAACTATTTAAATCCCATTAATTCTTAATTACTTATATTAATTAACTCCTCTTAAGTCACTTATTGCTGATTAATTCATCTTAATTAATCTATCTTTAATTATATCTTTAATTATATAGATTAATGATTTCCAATTATATTACACTTTATCTTGTTCCACATTAATTACTTCATTTAACAACAATATTGATCTTCCTTGAATTATCTCAACCTATAATTAGTTATCCATTTAATTACTTCATTAAATAAATCAATTTCTCTTTAATCAATCGTCTTAATTAATCTCTTGATTAATTACACAAGTAATCATCCTTTATTAATTACATTAAGTATTCGCTTATCGAACCATCCATTTTATCTTGGATTTATTAAACTTAATAGATTTGACTTAACTTAACTTAATTAATTAATTCAAACCTCTAATTACTAAAGTAATCGCCCAATTATTAATTTACTGAATTAATTTATTATCCATTTTAACTTACCCTACAAATTTAATGGATCACAAACCCTTAAGCCTTTAGTAACTTTTAATACGGAAACATTTTCTTATTTATGATTAAGTTTAAAACAACTTAAAATTCCCGATACTTCGAGTTAAGCAACAATTAACACGAGAACATCCAAAATCACAATCACCAGACCATCAATTCACAACGCATATCAAATCAATTCAATCATTCAACTAAATATTTAAATTTAACCATTTAAATTTAACCATTTAAATTTAAATAGAAATCCAACAGAGTGAGATTTACTCACCTTTGCAATTATTTGCAACTCAGTCCCAATCCGGCTTGATTTCTTCATGATTAAGACCTTGTTCAAATATTGGATAATTCATTACTATTCGAACCAATAAAACAATTAATTTCCATTTAATAAATCTATTTCAGTTTTAACTAATAATTTAATTTGACAAAAATTTAAATTTTAAAACTAATTTCTTTTTTTTTTTAAAATCTTTTGGTAACTAAAATAGTTTTAAATAAGTTTATTAACCGAAGTTATCTCCATACTACATTATTTCAAAATCAAACCAGTAGATTTAACATGTGTGCATCTTATATTTATTTTTTTATTTTTTATTTTATACTTAACCATATTTATTTATTTCTCTGCTTCCTGGATAACAATATGTATAAATTGAAAACTGTATACATGTCTTACTGTAAATATTCTGTTTTAATGCATGCGAATAAAAATTAAGATTAACTACCAAAAATTCTTACCAGAATCACTCGCAAAGCCCAAGCCTTAACGAACCCCTTCCCAAACCGCACGTTGCCACCCCACTTCTACCAGCGGCGACAACCAAATGTCAATCAACCCACGAGTCTCCCAGCGTGACTCTTCCCTGACATCACGCGGCCCTCTCAAGCCGTGAAAAATCTCAACGCCGCCACGCAAAACCAGATCGCCACCTTCGCATCGCTCTGCCCTGAAGCCATCGCACGCGAACGCCAACATACCCCTCCCCCTCGTGATCGCCTCCTTTGCTTGAAATTTCCGGTCGGATTCGATTTAAGGTGCAGAAGCTCGAACGCGACACAAATTTTCTTCGAAGGCTTCGGCATTTTTTTTTTCTCGGAACTGGAAATCGCGGCTGAAGGGATTTAAGAGAAGCTGGGTTCGATTTTTTTAGGGATTTGAGAATCGAATTGAGGGTGGGATATTAATTTTAAATAGGCTTCGGCCATTAAAGTTGTCTTCCCCCTTTCTTTTCTGTTTTTTTTTTTCAACGAGTTCGATCCTTTACTTCGAAAGAGAGAGAGGATCGGCTGAAAAAGGAGTTAGAATAGCTTCTAGTGTACGCCAATATAATATGAATAAATAAATATTAAAAATATCTCGAGTAGCAGAACGCAAAATCCCTAACTCCAAATCAAACACGCCGACAGACATTTATAAGATTTTACCCATGTTCCGAACACAATGGAACGTGTTACGGGGGCTAATTTGATTGTATGCGCGGGTTACGGAAGCAAACGATCAATTTTAAATTAAATCGATTAAAATAGTTCTAAGTGTTTTGAGCTGTCAGGGTCAAACGACAATTCCGATTGCTACGAAAATTGAAATCCGATAATAACTAACGATTACGGATCCAATGGAACTGGTTTCGTCAAATTACGAGACTGTGCCTCGGAAGGCTATTTTTAAATATTAATTTAAACGATATATTATTAAAATTGAACGAATCACCTTTAATTTAAATTTTAACCATTCAATTATCTTCAGAATCATCCTTATAAATTTTATAAGCCTTCAAATTATTTTAAACAGGCTTCGAAATTCCAGATTCAACAATTTACCCAATTTCAATTATTAAATTCATTTCTTAAACCATATAATTCAATGATTTACTTATCAAGTAAATATCGATATCTTAAATTCAAGTTAAAATTAACTTTTAAATATTTTAAAATCAATTAACAGTTCTATTTTAAATTGTTGGAAAAATCTGGGTCGTCACATTTAATCTATGGACTTAAATATAAATGAATAGAAGAAAATTGAGAGTAATTTGTAAACTATTGTAAAAATATTAAATCTTGATATTTAAATGTGAAACTATACAAGACAGAACAAATATAAACATTGTAATAATAAAATTGACAATGGACTACGGTGATTAGAAAATGAACTATCTATTCTAGAGTGAATTCGAAAGAAAGAAGAAAGTTAAGAATTAATAAAAGAGCATCAAAATTTTCTTTTTTACTAAAATGTGTGTGTCGACTACAGCTCTATCTTCTAATTTCAACCGCATATTCCGATTTAAAGAATATAATAACGGGATAAGAGAGGGAATATATTATTTAAAATGTGCGGTTGAAATCCAAAAAAGCAGAGATGCATCTGATTTCTGTCCTGTATGCACACACGGTAATGTGCATCGAGGTTTATTTTCTCCGTCTCATCATGTCCATACGGAGACATGTATGTTACTAGCTGTTGTGGAACTGGTTTAGTGTTTCATATACATTGATCATACAGTATTCATTTTGGAAATTTTGGTATTACAAATATAAGAATAGTAGTTAGGAAAACCCACGAATTTGAATTGGACGGGCACACACCAGCGTACAGCTTTGTTGAATTTTTTTGTAAATCACTGGAGAGAACCTTGTTCTTCCTTTACGTTTTATGATACGCACTGCATATTTCTTTCATGTCAAATCAGGTTTTGATAACCCTACTTTTGTGGTTCAAAAAGGAAAAAAAGAACGAAAATAAAAGCATAAAATATCAATCAGAAAGAATACATTATATTACCGTAAAATCATCTGCCAATATAAATATGTATTCGTTTATTTCTGCCAAGGCTTTTGGAGTCGGACCGGGCCACGGTTCTTTTTGTTTTTCCAGAGTATAAAACTAATGGATTTGCGTATTGTCCGGGAACATTTAACATGAAACAAATAAAACAGATATATACTTTATTAAGCTCTCTTTCTTCTGCCTTCGCTCTATTTTTCTCCATTGCTCCTTCAGGTACCTTTATAATTGTTATTGTTGTTGTTTTTTCTACTTTTCCCCATTTATAATTCCATCCTCAACTTCCGAATAATTTCATCACAATTTTCTCTCCTGTAAGTACGTTTCTGCCATAAAGGGTTTAGATTTTGTTCTTCTAAGAATGCATGCATTCGTTCAAATTATATTGCTTGATTTTATTTATTTAAAGTATTATAAAGCAAAAAGTCAAAAAAGATGGATTCTGAGCCAAAAATTTGGGCTCGAGGAATTTATATTTTAAAAAAATTTGATGCTGGCAACTTTGTTTTAAATAATGGGGGTGATTACATGGGTGATATGTTTTTATTTACATTTAATTATCGTATAGCTTAAGGCTTTTGTCTTATACCATTCTAACTTTATAATATTTGTTTCGTTTTTGTGTCACATTTTTGATGTTATCTACCATTAAGTAAAGAATATAAGACGAAAAACTTTTTAACATTGTACAAATTGTCAATATTTGAAGGACATGAGACTTAGAAAAATGTCTAATAGATGCAAAAAAACATGTAACTTATGGAATGTAAGCACACAAATTCTGTTTTTATGGATAAGTTATTCACAATTCCTAGTTACAATCTATGAATTTTGGTGACTTGCATCAATATTATTAAGAATACACATAACTAATTCGAAAGTTGTTGAAAGTATGTCCACATTGAAAAAACTGATTACTTGAGTTTTTGTTGAATAGAAAGAGTTCACATTTTATATAGTCGATTGATTTTGTAGTAATAAGTGTTCTATTTCAGATGTTAGACTCAGACTTGTTGTCTCATATAGTAAGCAACACATAAAGGAATCCGTTGGCATTAGTTTTACATCAAAAACTCAATACATGGATTCTTTTAGAATCGTATACATTATCAATTAGCTCTTGATAATAAGCGCCCAAGCAGTTCTCTAATAAAGCATTTAACAATGTAGCATGATAAATTTTGATTGCTCAACCCCTTAATATTATAGATAATGTGGAGTTTGTGTCGCAGTTGAGATTAGCACATGTTTAATATGTCTTGCTCCGAAACTGTCAGTAATTACTTATTTAATGCAAACCTGAGCAATGTTCTATATAATGCTAATTACACCACGCTTTGTCCTGCTTTTTACCACATAGATTTTCCCGCTTTTTTTTCTGTACTTAATTTCACCACATCTAATGGAAATTGATTTCCGATAGTACAAGATTGCAGACAACTTTATATTTCCAAACAAAATATTAAGCAAATGGTTTTACATAGTCTTACTTCATCAGAGATCAGCTAAGAGTATTTCAATTCATACAAGTAGGTCCAGAAATTGATAACCGAGTGAAACAAGAAACAAGGTTTATTCGGCTATATATTTCCGATCTTTTTTAAGCGTCAGCTTGAACTTTCGTCTTTTGATGTTCGATATAAATAAAATAAAAACAGTGATGTGCGTTTTGGTAATTTTTAAATATGATTTTGAAATTGTGTGGTAATTTTCAGCCCCGGCAAAAACAATGGTAAAAAATGGTAAAACGTGGTGTAATTCGCAACACCCTAAATATATGGAGAAATGATCTCATACTTTGTACCCCAATACGGAACTGTTCTCAGCTTGCCTATGTATTTTCATAATAATGTCTTGTCATGGATGTAAAGTTTATGATTTTCAGGGGCTTGGAGACAATTGGATGTTGGCATCCCCTTATAATTTTTTATAAAGACATACTTCACACTTACGAATTATGAGCAAAGTTCATTCGGGACCTCTTGACCCAAAATACGGTAATTGCTTTTTTCGACTTACCATTACTGATAGTTGATGCATTTTAACATACAGAGAAATACATTGCTGTACCGTTCTTTTTAAAGAGGTAATACTTAGTAAGGATTTTGTAATCTAATGTGCATGATACATGACTAAAATAAAGTTTTTATGCAACACAGATACAAGGTAATGTCAGTACAGTTCAACAATCGGTTTAGTACATACGAAATTTAGACATTAATTCAGATAACTTTTATAAATGTTGAGATTATCAATATGTTCACTTACTGTAGTGAACCATGCATTGATACAATATAATTTACAGCAGCATGCTGCCAACATGTTATAAATATATTTTAAACATAAACATCTGAACATGTTATTAACCTTAAATGCATTATTCAAGCTTGGAGTCTTTTCCAAGAGTCTGTATCGTAGCAGTATACATAGTGATTTTTACATATATATTCAGCAAAAACAGGAGAAAAAAAATAGAAGGGATAATTTTTTTTTTACATAAAATAATCTGCATTTATTTTAGGTCATGAAAATCATGAAGAAAAGAAAGACAGAAGATCGGATGTGGAGAACTCAGAAGACGAGAAGAAAATGAAGAAGGGATCTTTCAAAAAGAAGGCTTTAAATGCATCTCATAAGTTAAGGAACTCTTTAAACAAAAGGGGCAAGAAACATAGTAGGGCCATGTCCATGTCCATCTCCATTGCGGATGACCGTGATGCCGGAGAAATGAAAATTGTGGATGCCTTTCGCCAAGCCTTAATCCTAGACGAGTTGCTTCCTTCTAGGCATGATGATTATCATACAATGCTAAGGTTCTTTTCTCTTTTTTGCCTATTTAAATTTTCGACAAAAGTTCGTTTGTGTGTTGCACATATCCACTATATGAAAATGGTGTATTAATTTACATCATAACTTGTGTCCAAAAAATTACAGGTACATTTGTTTTTTCATTAAATAAGCGAGTTCAATGTCATCAAACACTTATTGCATAAGTGTTTATATCATTCATTACTGTTAAGCACTATATAATGTTGATTGAAGTTCTTACTTCTTACTGCTTATTATTACATTATAAAAGCACACTAAATTTCTGATTGTTAACAGCACATTTAAAATAGATAACATTCAGCAATCAGAGTTCTTGTCATAAATAGAGCAAGCTGGTAGGATTATTTGAATAGTTACTTCTTAAAGAAACATGCAGGCTGAGAGTACCATGTTCACTTCCTGCACCACGCCTACTTGTGCTTAAAATAAAACTTCTTGTCTTCCTTTATGCAGGTTTCTGAAAGCCAGGAAATTTGATATCGAGAAAACAAAGCAAATGTGGGCTGATATGTTAAAATGGAGGAAGGAATTTGGTGCCGATACAATATTGGAGGTATTTGTATTACATATATAAAGACAAATGAAATATACTAAAATGTTCGGCATATCCAAGTCTCGGCTTCCTTTACAACAAGTCAATTAGACCCAAACAATATTTTATAAAAGAAAAAAAAAGATTTTGGTTCGGAAAAATACTTCAGTAAAAAACCAGTAATTTCTTTAACATAAATACATCCTCAAAAGCATATGCCATGGTGCTAGCATACCAAAGTGAAAAATAAATACAAAGTTTTGTAAAAGCTTTCAAATCTAATAGGTTTGACTAGTAGTTTGAGCCTCTACATGACTTGGAAAAGAATGCGTATGTTTTTAAAGAATGCTTATATTCTTAACCATAGCAAATGCAACAACTCGTACATTTATTTTGGTTCCAAGGATTATCAATTTGAAGAGCTTGACGAAGTCTTAGAGCACTACCCACAATGTCATCATGGGGTTGATAAAGAAGGAAGACCTGTTTACTTTGAAAAACTCGGGCAAATCGACTCAAACAAGCTGATGAAGGTTACAACCTTGGAACGATATGTAAAATACCATGTTAGAGAGTTTGAGAGAACTTTTGCTCTTAAGTTCCCAGCTTGCTCCATTGCTGCTAAGAGACACATTAACCAAAGCACTACCATTCTTGATGTGTCCGGAGTGGTAACTTCTTCATCCTTGTCTCTAGTTAGTATTCAATATTGAAGTGATCTTAACATGATTTTTTTTGGAAGTTGAACTAAACAATTTGCTACTGTTGTGTATCTGGTATAGCAAAATGCAAGTTGCTTCTACCCTGAAAGATGAAAATCATTAATTTCATCCTAATAAAATAAAAATAAAAGTCAATATATTACATTGAAATTGTGTGCCAATTTGAAATAAAAATTAGATATTGGCCATCATTATACACCATTTAGCGAATCTGCTGTTCTGCAAAAATTTGAATTAAGGGAGGTTTTGATTTATACACAATACATGCTTGACCTTTTACCTGTATTTATCAGGGTTACAAGCAATTCAACAAGGCAGCAAGAGAACTGATTGGTTGCCTTCAAAAAATTGACGGTGATAACTATCCTGAGGTATCATGTAATTCATTCATGCACTGTAAATGCACTGTATACTATGTTTTCAAAAAATATAACTAGTAAAATTATTTATGTGACAGACCCTGTGCCGTATGTTTATCATCAATGCTGGCCAAGGATTTAGATTGTTGTGGAATACAGTGAAGAGTTTCCTTGATCCAAAAACCACAGCAAAGATCAATGTAAGCCTGTATCCAATGCGTAAAAGTACCCATTGCAGTGTTGAGATAGAAAGAAGTGTGTCCGAACTTCAAAATTTGCCATGATACATATTTGTTGCTTTAAATGCTAAGTCATCCATCTATAACTATCATCGTTTACTAATGGTACTTATGTTCTTCAGGTTCTTGGGAACAAATATCAGAGCAGACTCCTTGAAGTTATTGATGCTAGGTTGGCTTTCAAGCTGAACATTTTGATGTCTCCAGATACTTGATATATCATAAATCATTGTTCTAATTTAACAAAAATATTACCACCATTGTGTGATGTAGCCTGTACTTTGTATGCATGTCTAAAGTATGTAGTATAGTGTCTACATCAAGAACTCTATAACCCTATATTTAATATTCATAATCATTATTATTTTTCCCTTTCATCTTTTTACTGAAATACCATCTTGGTGTTATTTGATTTATGCTAGTGAATTGCCTGAATTTCTTGGTGGAACTTGTAAATGTCCCGGACCAGGTGGATGCCTTCGTTCAGATAAAGGCCCGTGGAAAGATCCTGAAATTTTGAAGGTTTTTTTCTTTTCTTTTCATTGTTTCATTTATATATAATAAAAATTTACACTGCATTAGACAACAAACATGTCATACACAATCATTTGGAAAGTTGGCAAACACTATACAAAAGAGATATGTTACTAGACTGTAGTTTGAGCCAATATCATAGGAGTCCGATATTGTACACAATCGGGTACAATATTAATTCATGATTGAGCTCAAAAGATGCAAATTTGTAACTAATAAATTTGCAATCATGTACAAAATAATCGCAATTTTGTCCTAGTTCAGTACGTGATAAATTGCATCTTTGTTCAGATGATTCAAAATGGTGATGTTTTGTCTGGCAAATCATGCTTTGGTCATACGACTATTGATGAGAAAACCATTTCCGAGGATGATATAATGTATTCAAAGGTGCAAACTTACAAGTCAATCTTTTTATATATTATTTCTTATTTTGTAAACCATGAGTCTAATGAATGAAATATTTTAACTTTATTTTTTGGTGAAGAAGCAGGATTCTTTGCATGGCGAGACTGATTCTAACTCTCCTAGATTCTCGCGGAATTTCATCGAACATCCACATTTATCACCTATACGTGAAGAATTGAGCAACACTAAACACCAGGTTTTTTTTTTCAATCATTCTAACTTATAGTTATGGCCTATGATATTCTACTTTATCAATGTTAGCTAAAAATTATTTTCAACTGCAATACAAATTTATGATGACGAGAATTGAATTTCCTTTTTTGACTCGCCTTTAACTGCCTCACGGTGACACATTGTCTAAGAGTATGAAAACATAACATTCTTATTACATTTGTTGACAACATTGAACATGAATCCACATTTTTGTCCAAAGAATCAGAAGTTAAGAGCAATTACATATTTTCTTTTGGGGTCCAGCCTATGCATGGTGACTTCTGTACTCTGGAGGAAGATATCCCAATGATAGATAAAACAGTTGATGCTAGCTGGAATGAAAGAGCTACAAATGAACAGCTTGCCATCTTTAAAGGTGCATATTAATCCATTCTCAAATGTGTTATGAATTCTTCACAACGTTTGTCAAATGTTTTGCAATTCTTTAGAAATGTGTTTATATTATAATGTCTAGCAACTGTAACTTTCAATGCTTTAGTAGCAGACGATCCATGCATGGACATTCTTTCAGATGATTCTGGAAAGCTTCAACAAGGATTCAGGAGCCGTCTTCTATTTGGAGCATTGGCATTAATTTACGGAATTGTGACTGTGCTCAAAGTGACACGTGCAGTTCCTAAGAAAATTGTCAGTGCGGCAATAAATTACAGAACATCTGCTTACTATATTGAGACAGACACAACTGAAAAAGAACCCCCCGCTTCTGCCCCTACTGTTTCCACTTTGGAATTATCTAACGTAACAAAGAGACTGGGAGATTTAGAGGAGAAAATTAGTGCTTTGAGCTCTAAGTCTGCAGAATTGCAGATTGAGAAGGAGCGGGTGTTAAATGTTGTTGTGAGTCGAGTGGATGCATTGGAAGCAGAGCTTAAATCAACTAATAAGGTAATCTCAGATGCGTGCGTGCGTGTGTGCATGTGTTTTGTAATCTTGGGTCCGCATATTGGCGTATTGCAGACAAGCCTGCTACATGGTAGCCTTTCATCAAAGTTTGAATAATGGTTATAGGTGTTTACAGTAGAACGTGTTTTGATAATTTGTCAAAAAGTAAGATAACTACCATTGTTTTGACAGGCTCTTGAAGAAACTATAGCACGCCAAGGTGAACTTCATGCTTATATTGACAAGAAGAAGAAGAAGAAAAAGCGCTTGCTGGTGAGTTTTACTCTAAAAATGCTTTTGCCAGTCAAGGAATTACATGTTTTGGATTGTGAATTTCTCTGGTTTGGGTTTTTGAACTGCTTGTTTTGATTAGGGATTCCATCGTTGGTCATCGTCCTCTTAACTCATGTGGCGTTTCTTGTTGGTGGATGAAAGGTTAAATCTCAACTGTAAGAAATTCCCCAACTCTTATTTTAATTGAAATTTAACTCGGTAAGAATTGATAATGAAAAA
Source organism: Allium cepa (assembly GCA_030765085.1). Classification (NCBI taxonomy): domain Eukaryota; kingdom Viridiplantae; phylum Streptophyta; class Magnoliopsida; order Asparagales; family Amaryllidaceae; genus Allium; species Allium cepa. The sequence goes on along the minus strand of CM060938.1, from coordinate 381,090,380 downwards.
CTCAAGGTATTGTTTGGTTTGTAGATTTCAGTTTCAGGTTTTTGTAACAATCATGATGCATTGAACTTTCAAAATGGTGAATATGGAAAATGGTTTTAACATGTAAAATCGGAAATGATTTTTTTTTTCTTTCTTCCTTTTGTTTTATGATTTTTTTGCACAGCCTTTGTAGTAGCTCATATTATTGTAGTATAATGACAACAATTAACACTGTCTCAACTGTCGCACTGCATTCTTCAAACTTACGAATCTTATTTTTTATCTGATACTATTGTTTTTGGATTGCAGAACAAATTAATTCATGTCGTAGATGTATATACAGTGGTCGGGCAATGGTGTGATTGTATATGATGAGATGCAAAACTGACAAAAAAAATACAACCGTGTGCTCTATTATATGTATATTAGAAAAATTATATATGCGCAAGGTTCTTGTACAAAGAACTGTGTACACGTGCAACTTCTTCGTATATTGTTTCATCGTTGTCACTGTGGTGTCTTTGTAATGTACGTTGATGCTCTTACCAGAAAAACATAATCAATGCGTATACAGTTTTTCTTCATAATGGATTACCAGCAGTACTGCCATACAGATGTGCTATTTTTACAGGCTGTGCAAAAATTGTCACTGAAGCAAAGTCATCGTATATTCGGGACTCTAATGTTCTGTGGTCTGCCGTAGAAGAAACGTAGCTAATGATAAAATACATTAACAACGGTTAGTTTTAACTTTAAAAAGTTGATAGTTATTGGTTGTTGTCACATTGATAAGGTTTACACGTGTTCGGGGTGCATTTAGCCGATCCAAATAAATCTTGGCAAGATCGACATGATTAGATTAGATAGGTATGATTCGATGGGTTTGAATTCAATGATGGAGATCTGTCGTTCTAACATGTCCGGCCAATTCAATGGCTGATATGCTTTCGTACCTAACCCGTCATCATATGCTTCCTTGAATCCTTGACGCTTGTCCACCAATCACAGCTCTCCAGGGATGAGGTTCTGAACTACCTGAAAAATCAAATAAGAAGTTGACACGTTGCAGAATATGATAGGGAAACCATAAATCGTGTTCAGGCCAACTCCACCATGAGTTGTGATCCAATGTTAGGTACAGATCATATGATTATATTTGTAACGGGACAAGGACTCCAGACAACAGCGCCCGCCTATGGCCATGTATGATTGTTTGTTTCTATTTCATTGAATGAATTAAAAACCTTATTGACATGCGACTGGTTGTTTTATCACTGTTATTTCTCATCAAGTATTGATATGTGTCGAAAAACAAATCACATGTTAATAGTATTATACATTGGCTGGCCCTGCATCTTGGGTTTACTTGGGCATCTCATATCTAAAGTGACGGTGAAAAAGTAAGGAAAGGAATTGTTGCTAATAGAAATTGAAACCATAATATTTTGATGAGTTACTTGTTACACAACTAAATGTTTTTTTTTTTTTGAAACGAATATCAACGTTTATTTATTTACAATACATTATTCATCGGTAGTGTATTCTTCTTGATTTTTACTCTCATCAATTGAGGTTGCCATAGACTTTCAAAGTAGTGGAGCTGGCCTACCTGTTTACAGTGGAGAGATATGTTTAAAAGCAAGAGAAAGAAAAACATAATCATATTCTGAAGGACAAACTTTCAAAATTTGTTAGCTGCATGTACAGTACCTTTAAAATTTAACCATAAAAACACATATTGTTTCTCGTATACGCAAAATTTCAAATCATTGTTTTTCACACCATCACATCCCTTGCACATTCATAGCCACCACCTTTCGTAGCTGTCGCATCCCCAAACCTAACCCTAACAATCAATAAATTCGATGTTTATCGTTTCACCTGCATCTTTCAACACATCACAACAACACTGTTGCCCTCATCTTTCTCACCAATCATCGTTCACTGTAAAAATAAAAGAGGTAAAAAATAACACTATACAATATCATTATATGAGAAAATGATGTTAAAATAAATATAGCAAGTAAAAAATGCTATCTAGTCGTATCATTTAACTATAAAATGCTATCACAAGGTAAGATCAACCATTATACGATAAAATTGAAATATAAATGCTCTATTCTTTTTACTAATTCAATAAATATTAAAGTGATACTTCACGTTAGCATTATAAAATAATTTACGAAAAATAGCATGATAAAGGTTCAAAAAGTAAAATAAAAATGATACAACATTTACAAAATTATGCAGTAGCATTATAAATTAATTTATGAAAATAATATTACAAACTTTTAAAAAATAAAATAAAAATTATACCACCTTTACAAATAATCATAAAATTGTACTAGAAAATAAAATTTAAAAGTATTAATTCAACAATGATACTACAACTCATAAAAACCTACTACAAATCAAAAATATATTGATATACAGACGTATTTAACTAAACAGATTTCATGATCTACGAGATAGGAAGCCCAATGAGATGATTGCGTGGTTCGAAAATCAGGTATAAACAAGGCTGCAGATGATAATCAAGCGTATTTAGACGAATGACACCCTAGAAATGGCTAAATATGGATTGATACTTCCCTTAGGTAGGGAATCAGTACATATCCCTTCTTCTAGGCATGAGATCGGATCAGATCACTATAGCTATGTACACTTAACTCGGCAGCTCACCTAACGGAAATTGATCGATATCTCCAAATATCACTTAAACAACACTGCAGAACAACTCAAGAAATAAGAAGGCATCATAAGGGACCACCATCAGGGGTCGTTGAACCCCATCCTCAAAGAATAGGGATCGACACTGATCCCTAGGATCGGCCCAATGGGGACCATCTTTTCGGAGAGGTTCATCTGGTCCTTGTGCTTCTGTATGCGGATTTTCAATGGGATATTTTCGAGCCTCACCTATAAATACATGATGGATAGCTCATTGCGGGGGACTTCCTTCTTCTTCACTCTTGGCTGAACTCTACCATTTTTGTTACTTGAATTCAGTACAAATAAAATGAAAGTTGTTGGAGTGGACGTAGGCTAGAGGCAGCTGAATCATTATAAAACTCTATTTATTCATTTCTTTCAATTTTAATTTGTCGCTCTTCATATTTTATTCTCTACTTCGTTCTATTTGGAGTTGATTATTGGATTTATCGTGATTTCATACTGATTGGGTGTTGGCCCTATTTTTGACGTCAACATTTTGGTGTTTTCACTAATAATACTAGCACTTGCGGATTTGGAAGCTTGAATCTTTGATTTGGAAGCCTGTATACTTGGATCTAGGAAGCAATGACTATGCAATCTACATTGAGAGAATTGACAAATAGGAGTCACTATGAAGGAAGTCAAGAGGCATCCTCAAGAGCTGGAACTAATCAACCATCCGCCTACATCACTAAGAATGAGAAGGAGAATACAATGGAGGCAATGCAAAAGCAGATGACGAAGAGATAAGAGGGGATGATGTAGAATTTCCTCAGGCAAATTGGACACGCTGGAGCGATACAAACTACAGAAACTCAAGAAATTTGGATCAAGGGGATGAAGTAGTAGAAGCTACCGAAATTTGATACCGGGAGCATGGAAATGGAGCCAACAGGTAGGAGATCGCAGCGGAGCAACCAGGGATGGCCCCCGACCAACATTAAGGGATTGACACTGACCCCCCTAAAAGGGTCGGCATCGAACCCCCAAGGCTTGAGGGCATGTCCCTTGGTCAAGCAGGTATAGGTGTTGGTGTGGATGTTGTTCGGCCAGTGGTTAAAGCAGGGCATGCAGCTGTGAATCAAAACGTGGAAGGGTATAATCCGAGATTCCCTTGTAGAGTCGAGGGCATACTGGAAATGATAATTGGAGGCTACCTTTGGATGGCGGTGACGGTTTGCAGAGATGATCAGACGAGCCATAAGAGGAGGATTGGTGAACAGAGATTTGGAAGATGCGAATAGGAATCCATTTACTCCTAATATCAGGTGTGTTAGGAATCCACCAGAGTTTAAGTTATCGACACTAAGTGCATATGACGGGAAAACATACCTTATTGTTCATCTACTGAGGTACATGAAGCATATGGAAGTGCTAGGGACATCGGAGAAGGTGATGGCATGATATTTTCTCTTGTTCTTGGCAGATATAGCTGCAGTATGTTTTAGGCAATTAGAGAATGGTTCCATTAGTACTTGGACGGAGTTGGTGGATAAATTCATAAGGAAACTTCAGGTCCAAATCATGAGACCTAAGAGCCTGATGATGTTGACAACGATGAAACAGTCCTTTGGAAATTTGTTAACAAGGTTTAATGCAGTGGTTGCTTCTTTGGATCAGCCAGATCCATCAATGGTTTTGATGGCAGTAGTATTAGGAATAGCCGATAACACATATTTCAAGGTGGCAATGGAACTGGACCCTCTGATGGATCTTGGGGAATTTTATCATGAGGCTGAGAGGTTCCGCGGTAGGAAGATGCTAAAGCCATCGATAGAAGAGGTTAACGCAGTGAGGGTCGGAGGATCGTCTTAAGAAAGTTCAGGCAAGGACAAAAGAAAGAGGAAAGTAGATGATGGCTTCAATGAATCGAAGCAGTAAAAGAGAGAACCAAAATTCTCTTCTTATATAGATTTAAACGAGACTTTACAGAGGATTTATTTGGATACTTGAAGACGCCTTCCGTACCGAAGTCCAACAAAGAAAGAGCCCACTGAACATGAACGGACATCAAGAAAGTACTGCCTATTCCATGAGCAGGGTGGGCATAATACAAACGACTGCATGCACTTGAAGGATATGGTTGAGAAAAACGTGAGGAATAATAAGCTGCAACAATATGTGAGGACTCGGGCTGCGGCGATGGAACAGAAGCGATACCGTCCACATCAAAAGGAAATGGCCTTGGAGCGAGGTCACAGATCGTCATCTCTTCATCGGGATGATATGAACTAAATAAATAATAAACTCTACAATAAAATGGATAAATCACTTACATATGTACGGGACCGAGGTCGGTCCTTAGACATGCTTTGAGATGATGATAAACCGTTGTGCTCGGAGAGGCAACATTTAGTTTTTCTTGTTTTTTGGTTGTAAGAACTTAAATTTAATAATTTAATAATGGGTTTTAGAATACTTAAATCTGCATTAAAGTAATGAATGAAACAGGTCGTGGTTGTTCCAGCCAGAGAGATGGGGCAATAACCGCAAGGTGCGAGTTCTTTCGTTCGAAAGTGACAGGATGGACCCATATGTCATGGATTAAGTCCTCTACTAGGGATAGTGGTCGAAGAATAAAACCCCACAGATCACGTTATATTCCGACTGGAGAGATGGAGACGGAGTGCATGAAGTAGGCCGCTTCATCGGGGAGCGATAGAATTGGTGTGCTTATTGTTGTTCCCTCCTCGTCGAAGAGCGAGTGGGGTTGAGCAAGGATCCGGAGAGACCATGTTCGGACTGGAAAGGCTATGATTCATACTTACATCGCTATATGTCCCGTCGGAGTATCGAGGCTGGAGTGCAAGGGGTAGGTCGCTTTGTCAGAGCGCGACAGGATCTGCCTACTTGTCGTTAAATTTGGATTGGACTTAGCAAGGGTCTAGAGAGACCACGAATAAGCCCAGTAAGGCCAAGAACCCAACTATCGGTCCAGAGAGACTATGAACCAAGATATTGGCCCGGCGAGAACTTGGTATTGACGGACGATCTAGTGAGACCGCGGATTTGGCAATCGATGGATTATGGACTTTGGACATATGGTAATTCAAAACATACCTTTCTACCTCAAGGCATGTTTTGGGGGACAAGTTTTAACTCGCCTTTTGACCAGGCAATATACAGATGGATTTAACTAGACGGATTTCAGATCGTTACGGCAATAATCTCGGAGGGATGATTATCTGGTTCGAAAATCAGGTATAAGCAAGTCTATGGATGATAGTCAAGCAGATTCAAGCGAATGACATCCTAGAAATGACTAAGTATGGATTGATAGGTAGGGTATCAGATCGGACCATTATGGCTATGGACACTAAACTAGGCAGCTCAACTCAACGGAAATCGATCGATATCTCCAAATTTCACTTAGGAAACACCGCAGAATAACTTAGGAAACAAGGTGGCATTATGAAGGATCACCACCAGGGGTCGTCGAACCCCACGCTCGAAGAATAAGAATCAGCATAGCCCCCTTATAGGGGTCAGCATCGATCCCCTTAGAAGGGTCGGCACTGATCCCTAGGATCGGCTGCAGTGGGCCTCGTCTTTTCTGGAGCGGTTCGTCAGGTCCTTGGGCTTCTACACGTGAATTTTTAGCAGGATATTTTCGAGTCTTCACCTATAAATATAGGATGGATAGCTCATTGCAGGGGGACTTCCTTCTTCTTCTTCTTCTTCTCCTCTCTTGGCTAAACTATGCCATTTTTATTACTCGAATTCAAATCGTTGGAACTGTAATCAACAATATAAATAAAAGAAAAATTATTGGAATGGACATCGACTAGAGTCGACCGAACCACTATAAAACTCTCTGTGTTTATTTCTTCACTTCTTTCAATTTTAGTTGTTGTTCTTCGTATTTTATTCTCTACTTTATTCTGTTTGGAGTTGATTGTTGGATTTGTAGTGCTTTCATACTGATTGGTGTTGATGCTATTTTTAACGTCAACATACATCATCTAAAAAGGTGGCACAATTGTTTATAAAATGCTAATATAATTTTAAAAAACCACTTAAATTCATAAATGCTACTATAAAATAACATTAGGAATAGAAATATACATATAGTTATATTTATTTAAAGAATAACTAAAAATGATACCACATATTTAAAAAGATGCTGCACTTATTTATAAACCGTTACTACAATTTTAAAGTAGTTCTTACAATTCAAAAGCTGCTACTATAGAATAACATTATGAAGTAAAATATACACAATTATATTTGTTAAAAAAACAATAGATATTTTTTAGTACTTCAACTCGAGCCCCTTCAAAATCCTAGTCGTTGCTAAGATCTGTCCTCGCATCAATCTACATCATCGCCAACGCAGTCGAAATCTGTCGTGCAACCACTGAAGCACTTGCAAACCTCCTTCATCGTGCAAACTCATTTGCCGCGCCTTGTTATTCTCACTAAAAGGTTTTTCCTTCAGCGAAATTTAGTTGTAAAATTTTTCATCCACACTAAAATATTAAGAGTCTTCCTAGTAGCTAAAGTTTGATAAATTTGTCTTTTTGATTATTTTCTCGATTAATTTTTTGGACTGTAGATTTATATCATTGAAGTTAATTTTATACATACATCTAGAAATAAAAGAAATACAATTGAATGATACTTTTGATAATTTTGTTATGCACTAATTCAAAATGTGTTATAATTGTTATTTTTTTACAGAAAAAGTAATACTTAATTTAAGAAAAGCACTCATTTTGGTATCTTAAGAATCAAACCCGAGATCTCTAAAACCATGATGTACATACATACATATACATAAATACATACATACATACATGTATGTATGTATGTATATGTGTGTGTAAGTAACGCTCTGCAACACTCCTTTTTGACGCACCCCTCCTGGTCTCTTGATTTCCACCATATATCCCCATTTATATAATATTACTTTTCTCATCTTCCGCTAACTCTATTATTTAAATGGGGATGTGGTGGAAATCAAAAGGCCATGGGGGATGCTGTAAAATGAGGGTGTAACTGAACCTACACGACTAGAACAATACTCATTTCCGACGGCTGCTAGCCGTCGGCAGTCGTCGCTAGCCGTCGGAAAAGCCATAGCTATGGTGTACGCGCTTTCTTTCGGTTGGCGACGGCATCAACGATTATTTGGCGAAGGCTGCTCATGGCGCTTTCCGACTGTTTTGTGACGATATTCAGTGTCAACATGCTTTCAAGTAGCCGTCGGAAAATGTCGCTAGCTGTTTGAAATTGATGAACAAATAGCCGTACGTAGCGGTCGTAAACCGTCGGAAATATGGGCAGTTTTTTTTGTTATTGCAGCCATTCGATTCCTATGCTACACATACATATCACAACTCAATTTCATATATATCCAATATCCAAACTCAACTAACACATTGTCAACTTATATCCAATATCCAAACTCAACTAACATACAATCAACCTATATCCAATGTCCAACTTAGTCCTCACCAATTCAATACTTAAAACAAAAAATACAAACAATACACTAAATAATCAACATCCAACATACAATATATACAATCAATATCCAACATCTAATATATACAATTAACATCCAACATGTCAAAACAAACCCACATATCATCCAACATAGTGTCAAAATGTATCATCCATATCAAAATATATCAATTTCAAAATGTCCAAACATAAACGTAAAGTAACATACCCATTAAGACTCATCATCAGCTTCAGAACCACCCGACGAATAAAATAACCCACGATGCTGCACCTCAGCTAAGCGTTGGTTCAACTGTGTCATCTCCACATACGATGGTGGTCTTTCTCCCGCGGCACTGTGATCATAGCTCTAAGCTCCGCGATCTCTTCTTTGTCCTTAGCTTTTTGATATGCTTTCTGCAAGGACCTAGCATGCAGATAATCAAGAGATGTGTTAAAAAATCAGAAATGTATTTTAGTGGCTAGTGTAAATTAAGAAGGAACAAATAAGTAAAACATAATCATTTGTTAAAACTGATGATATATTTTTTCTATGACAATTTTTGCTGATTATTGGTTTAAACTTATAAGTTACTGAATTTTTAGGAATTACCGCTTGATTGCCAAAGCCATAACGCCTATTTCACGATGTGGGTTTCACGATGGACTCAAAAATCGTGTCCTCCTCATCAATGGTTAGCGAACCTCATCCTGATCCCTCCAACATCTATGCTCGTTCTTGTGCAAATTTTTCCTATAATGAAAAATAAAATATAATTGAAATTCAAATATTATTTTAATTATCCTTTGTAAGTAATTAGTTAAATTGATCAATAATAACTTCTAATTTAAAACCTGCTTACAAAGGGTTCGCTTGCTTTATCGTCATTCCATGTGTATGATATTGAGCCATCTTCGTTTGTTTTCTTCGTGGTATAAGTATGAGCAAATATGTCCATATAGGAGAAGGGACCGCCGCGCTTTCTTTTCTGAAATAATTAGTACGTATTACTGTTGTTTATGCAAAATTAAATAAATTAATAACTATTTATAATTGCAATTAATAAATTTACCAGATCCGCATGATGAGGTTGGAATGATTTGGAGCCACCGCGATGTATAACTGGGTTCTTGCTCCTATTTGTGGAGTTCCTCTCTGACTCCGCCTGCAATTTTAAATTGAACATTATATATTTCAGCTTTAAATTATGTATTATATACGGGAACAAATTAATATGATATATGTTAAACTTACCTTGAACTCATCATTGTTCCACCAAGCACCCCAAGCATCCCACATGCTAGCACCCATCTAGTCAAACTTCTTCTCCGATTTTCTTATGCCAGACATTCTGTCTCGGTAATTCTTAGACATCTTGAAAGTCCAGTGGCGCTGGCAAAGGTCAAGGTTTTCTTCCTGCAAGTCTACCCCCCCCCCCATGTACATCGAAATAATATAAGTTATACATTTATACTTAGTCGGCAAATTGTAAAGTGGTAATATATAATGATATATAAATTTACACTTACAAGGAAGTCCTGCCAAATACTCGCCCTGACGGGATCTGAGATCTTACCCCACATAGTCCAACAACTAGTCATACTGCTCATATACGCTTGCATGGAAATACTAACAACAATATGTGATGGCTCCAGTTCGAATCCCCTATGTGAAATATGATACAGACCTTTAATAAATAATGACTAATAAATCATATAGAAAATATTTATAACGCTAAAGTAAATTTAATACTTATGACCCATCCGCTTTTGGTTGTAGCTTTACTATGGTAGGTGGTTGCTGCTCTGATGGGCCGCTGCCATCACCTCCCGCATCCTTCCCAATCAGAGTAGAAGAGGAAAAACTTGAATGGAAAGAACCGCGGCGTCAAAAAGAGACATAATACCTGTCATAGATATATCTTTTTATTGTGGTAGAACATATCATTTAATTGCGAGAATACATATCATTTTTATAATAAAAAATGTAACATCAATAATCGCTTGAATTACCTTCTATCAAAATGTACAATATTAATCAGTGCTCGTCGTTTTCTGATTCAGAATTGATCTCGTACCCTATATTGGTTTCCTTTATAGTCTCAAATGCTTCTACTAATACATTTGATTCATCGTTTAGAGGTCCAAAATTGATTTGATCATCGTTTATTATTATTTTGCTATTTTTCTTGATATCTGCTTGATAAGCTTGTTCGTTTGGAATATTATTTCAATCAAACGTAAATCTTGCCTCTATTTTAAAAACCGATGACCAATCTGATTTATCTCTTTTTAGAGATGGATAAGGAGCGTAATAAACTTGTAGGGCTTATTTGACTAGTATAAAAGGATCGTTCTTATGCTAACGTGATGTATGCTTTATTTCAATATGATTATGTTTTGAGCACACGGTAATTCCAAAAACTGGAACATTACCGAACCAGTTGCATCTAAACAGAAAAACTTCATACGTAGGTCTTGTGAAATATGTCAATTGCAAAACTTGGGTTAGCACGCCATAAAATCATTTATATGATCATTTGGATCATCACTACCTTTAACAAATACACCGGTATTGTTAGTTAATTTTTCAATACCATATTCTTTATTATTGAATTTATATCTAGTGACAAAGAATATTGGATATGTCTTGACTTTTATTTTTGATATCATTGTAAGATATTTCAGTCCTTCACCGACCACACAATTTCTTGGATCAAAATTGTAGTTTAAACCAATTAGCGAACTCTTACTGATATCGCCGCTTGAATATTATGATTCGTAAACACTGTAGATATAGATAATATATTGAATTATAATAAATGTGCACGCGTATTATTTAAGAAAATATCCATACTCATAATTAAATAATACCTAAAAAATGGTGCAACTTCAACACAATTAAAAAGAATATGTGTGTGTTACATGGTAATCTCTATCATCTAACCATACTACCACACATTTTCCAACAGGTCGGCCATGTTGTCTAAAATTAGATAACATTGCTTGAGAAGATTATTGTTCAATGCCTTCATCATTACGCGTAGCACTTTTAAATGAGAAGTTCATATGGTCACTGAAATAATGAGAGAAAAAGAACGAAGATTTTTCATCGATATATGATTTGCAAATCGAACCTTCAATTCGTGCTTTTTGTTTAACTTTTTTCTTTAGATGATTTAAGTATCTATTAAAATTATTTCAAATTAAAATTTACTTATATATGTAATTAAACTAACATTTAACATACCCAATATGAATAATACCTCTCAATTGGATATATCCATCCACATTGCACAGGACCTCGAAGACATGCTTCAAATGGAAGATGAACAGGTAAATGCTCCATTACATTAAAGAAAACCGAAGAAAATATTTTCTCTAGTTTGCAGAGCAATATAGGAATTTCTTCCTCAAGTTTATATAGACGGTTAACTTTTGACATAGTCGAATAAAGCTCCTTAAAAAACAAACTAAGTTCCATTATAACCGTCCAAACTTTTACGGGCAATAGTTCTTTGAAAGCAACTGATAACAGATTTTCCATCATTGTATGACAATCATGGTTTTTCATCCCACTCAGTTTACCATTCTTACAATCGACACATCTAGATGCTTAAAAGAAATTCCATCAGGAAATCTTAATCCTTCCACCCATTTTGATAGAACTTTAACTTGGTTACTGTCTAACCCATAACATGCTTTAGGTTTATTAGTGTCATTTGGCTTGATATGAAGGTCGGGACAGTTATATATTACTGGATATCACGTCTTGATTTCAAATCTTCCTTAGCCTTCCCCATAATCAAAACTGCATTAAAAACAATATCAAACATGTTTTTCTCTTTGTGCACCAGGTCAATATTATGACGAATTAGAAAATTTTTCAAGAAGGTAATTTTCAAAATATACCTTCTTTTCACCAATTATGAACCGTCGATGTACCTTGAATTTCAATTTGCTCTCTGGTTTCATGTATCTTTGGATAATCTTTTACAAATTCATATATATCTTTGCTTGACCAAATCGTTGGTGGTTGCATAGTCTCTTGTCTATTAGCTGTAAAGTTTGTTCTATCTTTTCTAAAAGGATTATTAATATGAAAAAAACACGGATGGCAATCAAACCATGATATTTCCTTCCATGCGTTAAAGAAATGACCGTGTTTCTTTCGTGCAATAAGGACAAGCTAGACGACCGGCCTTATTTCAATCGGAAAGCATTGCTTACGCTGAAAAATCGCTAATAGTCCATAACCAAGAATCGAACATACGGATTTTTTTTTGACATTTCGTATGTTTCAACTCTATTATACCACAATGTTTTCAATTCTTCAGTTAACGGTTGTAAATAAACATCGATTCCTTGTGTCGGATCATCAGGGTCAGGGATGACAATAGCGAAAAACATATATGGAGTTTTCATACACATCCGCGAAGGTAAATTGTAAGTTGTAACGGTTATAGGCCAAGATGAATATTTAGAACCAAATTGAGAGAATGGTGAAAATGTATCCGTACATAAACCAAGTTTAACATTACGGCTCTCCGCTGTAAAAACAGAATATGTCTTATCAAAATGCTTCCATGCTTCTCCATCAGCTGGGTGTGTTAGCATATCTTCTTCCCGTGTTCTTACACTTTGTCATCTCATATATGCGCGGTTACAGAGCATGCGTATAACCATTGAAGCATATGAGTTTTAGGCAAGTAATCCATATGCTTGTACGAGATTTTCTTTTCCTTCTTTTTTCTTGGTTTGTATCTTTCTCATTACATATTCTGTAATTTCTCGGATTGATGTCTTTTTTCAAAACAACATGCAATCATTTAAACATGTATCTATTTTTTGATATAAAAAACCCAAAGAGGATATAAATTTTTTCACTTCATAATGATTTTCGCAAATCAAATTATCGAGTGGCATATGTCGCTTTGCAGCTTGCACAATAGCCGTAAATCCGGCTTCCGCGAAGTTGTATTTTGATTTCATCGCAATATATTCTACAGTTACTGATAGCTGGGTATCGCTTGTGTAGCCATCCTAAAGAGGTTTGTTAGCAGCATCCAATAAAACAAGATTTTTTTGCTTCAATATTTGGTTCTTCTTCGAGATTAACATCGTCATCGTCAACTTCAAAAATAGGGAACATCGATCGTGCTGCATCTTCGACCATATCATCTATGAGATTCGTCGTAACAATTTCATTACCCACATCCTCCTCTGCATGTACAGGATTAGATGATACATAATCTTCATGACGATCCCACACAATATAATTCGGCACGAAACCGTATTGGTACAAATGAACTTTAACCATATCCGGTATCAAATGCTTCAACAATCTACACCTACTACATGGACAACGAATTTCTCTATCGTTTCCATTATTACTTAAAACAAATTCAATAAATACGTTCAGACCATTATAAAAATGTTCCCTTATTGAGCCTCCCATTTTCCTTCGAGGATGATACATCCAGGTTCGATCAACAAAAAATCTACCATTTTTCCTGTTTAAAAAAATATGGTAGAGATTACAAATAGTATTAATCATTTTATGAATTGACATTTAATTTTTCAAATCATTTATTAATTAATATTCATTTGTGCATTTTAGGGTTTGACACAAATTATAAATAGGATTTTAAATTTTTAGTTTATTATGTTCTACTTTGATGGCCGGTCGTCCTACTTCCCACTACAAACACAGTAATAATTACATTTCGTAAATCATTTCATTTTAAAGATTCAATGAAATTTCGGCAGCACTTCCCCTTTGTTCTCTGTATCGTACAAAAATTCGTGTACACAGAGAACAAAAAGGAAGTGCCATCGAAATTTTGTAAACAGTTTGAAATGAAATGATTTACAAAATGTAACACTTTATTGTGTTTGTAACTTGTCCAATACATGGATAAATCCAACAAATATTGTATCCGATGAATATAGATATCCGTTCTACGATAAAAACGAATACCCATATAACGATCATATACAATACTTGTTAGATAGAGCCAAAAACTTTATAAGGGATATTAATTATATACATAACATATATTAGCATATATAATTCATTTATGCATTGTAGTGTTTTAATAATTATATAATATATTATTATTTTTCATTTTTTATAAAATCTTATATATTTTCAATCATAACAAATTATGGATATAATATTATATTTCAAAAAAAATAAACTTCATTATACACTCATTTATTTATTATTTTGATCGGATTCGACGTCCAAGTAAACTAGATTTGTTATATAAACTATCAACCAATAATTAATATTCAACGGTAATATTTGAATTGACATTTACATTTTAGCACGCTATTAGCACTAAATCATATCATTAATTCCCCACATAAACTAATTAACCTAAGTTTAGCCATAATTATATTGTAATTATCAGCTTTACACTCTTATAACCGTAATTAACATATCACAATCAATCAACATACAATTGCAAACACTCAAGGGGTAGTATCATCAAACACAACCACAAATTAACACTAAGTTTACATTTTAAGGTAAATTAGAGTTAGCAAAAAAAATACATCTTTTCGCTGAAATTGAAGTGCTGGAGGCCGGAGAGGAGAAGTTGAAGATATTTTTGATAGTGGTGGGGCAGTAGCGGCTGGAGGTGAGCGAATTCGGTGGAAGACGGAGGGTTTGGAGGAAGTTTTAGGGAAATGAGATAATGAAAATAGCTCTCGGCCGACTCAAATAATTCATGACATGCGTCAGCCGTCGACGATAAGCTTTCGACAGTAAAAATTCGGTTATTACAAAATTGCCATGGCAAAACCTAGCCGTCGAAAGCAGCCGTCGGCGGCCGTTGCGATAAACAGTAATTCCAGTAGTGCTAGCCCCATACATACATTCATGCACGCACGTGCCTACGCGCTTGAATTAGTGGTTTTTGACAAATTTTATAGTTATTTTGATGTTGCAAAAAGTGTTATAAATGAACTAAAATATAAGTAGACTTGGCGAAAAGCAGAAGCAGATCATAAAGAAAACAAGAAAAATCCAAAATTTGACCTCGAATTACTAATTTTTAACATTGTTCTGTTTCGATCCGGTTAAAAATAAAATGATCCGGTTTTTGTCTAATCCATCAACTCGGATTAGATTTGTTTAAATACACTGGTTAGCACTTACTGCGGAGAAACCAGTAAACAAATTAAATAAACCTTATCTTCCGTTTTAGTAGCTAACAAAACATTAAACTAAAAAGTTTTGAACTGTGTTATGTTTGAGAAAGAATATAAAGGTATCATTTGAATTGTGTTATATCGTGGTTGATATTATTAGCTTTGGTAGCCCTTTGAACAAATCGTAGAGTTATTTGTATCGCAATTTATAAACTAGTTGAATTACCGGACATTGAACGTTAATAACGTTATAAATAATCAACCATGTTCGCAAGAGTTCAGTTTCTAAACTTACATCAAAACTAGGGTTGTTATGCCATTACCGATCAATCGGTTACTATTTTAAAGTAAAGTCGGTATACTTGCATAATCGGTACAGTAACGGTAAATTTACTATTTTTTGCAGTAAAACATGAGTAATATTTTTTCAAAACCAACGGTAATGTAATTTACCAGTCCATTCGTACATTGACATTAATGTAACATGCTGTATTATGAACATTTAAAAGCGAAAAAACAGTTCAATTTATTTCAGTAATTCAACTCAAATAATGATAAACACACTTCTTTTCTATCTACTTTACTAAGTGACTCAATGAGATGTATAGTGAATCATCATTCAGTGTAAAAATATATCAACTTATTTTTTTTCTAGACAAACGGTAATTACCATTATCAGAGTAATTGTTACCAGTTTATCTGTATACCAATCATCGGTACCGCTCAATCGGTAACGGTAAATAATTTTAGTTTACCAGTAAAACGGTACGGTGACGGTATTTACGGAATGGTATACCATTATCATAAATGTCCTAATCAAAACCATTGATTTCAACAATCAAAACCATTGATTTCAACAGGTGTCTGATTTGGTTTAATAGTTCAATCCACGTGCAAACTATACTTAATCGGATTTTTCTTCTTTAATTTATTTTTTATTTTTTTATTTTTAATCTTTATTTTAAACATATACATCTATATACAAATCGGTTTTCCGTATAGTTATATGATTATGGCTGTTTAGTACGGTAGGTTTTCGGTCTGACACAATTTATACATATACATACAAAGGTTTGAACACGATGGGTTGAAAAGTTCATGATATACATAATGTACATGTTTAGTGAAGAAATTCAATTACATTCCATGTAAACGAAGATGAAAATGAGCTGCTATCCGTATGAAATTCAATTACATTACATGTATAGTTATACTTATTTAAACATTTCAACCAACTAATATCATATTCATCTAAAATTGCTAATTCTATATTCATGTTGTAGCACTTTTTTTTAATATTTATTACAAAAAGAAAAAGAAAAAAGGGGGTTTAGAACTCCGTTTAGCAAATTTATTTTTATTGAACGGCAAAGAAAAAGAAGCAAAAGCATCAAAAAAGAGGATTTTGATTTTCAGAAACCCATTTATCAATTCATGCCCAAAAATGGATAAATTTTCGTTTTTTTTTTCATTTTCCATACTTAAATCGATACTACTGTGATCAGGAATGAGAAAAAAAAAACATGAATTATACGTTCTTTTTATTAAAAATATATTTTGATGTATAAAGTGAAAATTAGGTTTATAAACGAGAAACTGACTTCAGAAACAATTATTCCTTTTTTTGGGAACTTTTATGCAAAACTGCATGTATTAGCAGCTTAAACTAAAAACATAACCTTTGTTGTTTTAAAAGGTGTATGTATTTGCCGCCTAAAGTATAAAAAGAAGGTTATTTGCAGTTCCTTTGTACAAATTTTTATAGTCTCAGGTATCACCTTTCCACGTTAAATGGCTTTAAATAAATAGCATTAAAAATTCGGACATGCTCAATAACAAAACTTCATCATTATTATATCCTTTAATAATTTGTTGAATTCGTACAATAGCTGGACACAAGGCAGTCGGGATATAGGCAGACAGTGAACTAATTCTATAAGTCGTTGTCTTAAAGTTTGTCAACATATAAATATAAATACAAATATAGCATTCTTGTTATACGTCGCTATTATTCCAATAAAATAATATTATGGAATAGTGTACAGTTAAGATGAGTGTGACCAGTAATTGTTTGAATCACTCGATACTCATTACACAATGACGGACGGTAATGGAATTACGTTGATGCAAAATAAAAACTTTTAATGTTAATGTGTGTTTATGCAAAATTATCTATTACTCGAATTTCTGGCATGTAGACAGTGGTCCGCCCTGTAACATCCCGTAAAATCAACCATAAACAAATAAACTGGACAAGTTAATTTAAACAAGATAGGATTAAAAATAGAAATTTTGTAAAAGTCAGAATTTGACAACTAAAGTTATGTTGTTGCTTTCGTGGCGATTTTTTGATCAATTCTCATATATACTATATTGGAAACAGAGCCACGAGAAATTATGGACGTTTGTAGTTTCAGATTTAGATTAAATTAAATAGAATTCCGATTCAACTAAATAATTAATTCTAAATTTGAAAATTAAAAGTTAACATTAATTATACTAAAGGTTAAATAAACGTTAATATTAACGTTAACACTATATAGTAATTAAGAAAGAAAATAAATTAACAGCGGTAAAAATATTAACATTCCTAAAATATGGGTCAGTCGATCGCTAACGGTTGACCGGTGAAAAAGAGTGATCAACTGGACCTGTTAAGTAGTGGCTAGAGTTTGTTCGTTTTAACCTACCAGATTTTATTTTTTTTACCAACCTTAATTTAACGGTTCTGGTATGTTCCAACCATTATAAATAAAAATCTAGCCCCTTCACTTTCATTTACAAATTATTTTGGAAACCTATCGAAGCTCTATCAATTCATCACTTCTAAGATTCAGAAAAACTTCTCTAGAGTTCATAGTACATATGTGTTTATTTTCTAAATCTGTTCACCTCCAAACCTCTAATTTTTTGAATCTAACATATATACAAATCTCTTGTTGTAGATATAAAAAAAAGATCTGAAAGGGATTAATGAAGTCGTGTCAAACCAAAAAGAACACAAAGCCAAGGACATACTTGAGTGGAAATTTCAGGTCACGTTTGGCTTGCCATTTTTAATTTTTTGTTTTCGTTCAAAGAACGTGCACACAACGTATGTATTTTAAAAAACAACCAATTTTGTAAATGAGGCTAATATATAAAATGAAAAATAAATCTATTTTATTTTATGCTGTTTGAGAGATAATAAAGGAATGAACACAACTCATCCCTCTGCTGTCCTTTTCATCATCGTCGTAACGACCTAAAATTTTAAAATTTTCTTTCGTTTATACTTGTATTTTGTTATAAATGTTGAAAACTAAAAAGACAAAATACAAAATGAAACCAACCAAACCCTTAGTTTTTACTATTTTAGTAATTGAGTAGTGCAGTTTAAATTTGATATATTCCTTGGGAATTTTGGTTGACAATACATCACATTAAAACCCTCAAAATTCCTGTCAATTCTTAGGTTGGAATCTTAATTGTTTTGTATTGAAATAATGAAGTTTGTGTGGATTTTTGTAACGATCCAGAATTTTGGTCATTCGAAATTCGAAATTCGTATTATTTATTGATTTTAAATATTCATAAGTTAATTTTATAAACTGAATAACTTATATTTCGAATGTAGTGATTTATTTCGATAATTAAATTTTTAATTTAATATTTGAAATTACTGAAATAATTGGAAATTGGATTAATGTGAATGAAAGTGAGTTATAAAGTTGAATTAATTCTAGTTGAACTAGAATGATATTAGAGAACTTTTAAAATTGAATTAAAAATTAATTTGTAAAAATTGAGCATTTTAATATTTAACTAACGTGTAAAGATAGTTATTTTTCACACAGTCTCGAATTTTGAAGAAACCAGTTTCATTGGATCCGTAATGTTATGTTATTGTAGGATTTCGAATTTCATGTAAATCGGATTCACGGTTTGTTCGTACGAAGCTGAAACGCGTAGAAATTTGTTTAAGTAAATTTTAGTTTAAATAAATCAATTCGAAAACCTATCTTTCAAATATGATCGAATTGGCTCTCGATATATATTCCATTGTATTCGGAGTAGGGGTAAAACATTTGAACGTCAGGCGGAACGCTTCGTTTGGAGTTTGAAAAATTTTCGGGTGAATAACGTCGCGAAATTTTCGATATAAGGCCGTACAGATTTCTTTTTTTCACTCACAACCATGATCTCCTAAGCCCTAGCCGTCATTAGCATTCGATGGCCAGAATACACCCTCCGACTTCCTTAATTTCTACTCGATCCATTCACTTCCATGAAAAACGTTCAACTACAAAGTCGTAGAGCACGTCGAGAACTTCCAACCCAACGGCGATGATCGAAAACGACGTGATGAATCGACGGTAAAAAGGGTTTGAACGCTGCATGTTCATGCACGATTTTCAACGTGTTCGAGAGCCGAGGTCAACCGGCCTTTGGGCGTTGATGGTGTTCGTGATGGCCTATCGTATGGTAGTCTGTGATCGTCATCAAATCGAGCGTGAAGGCCGTGACAATTAGGGTTTAGGGGCAGCCATTGGGTTTATTCGAACGCAATGAATGATGGGGGAAGAAAAAGAATGGTCGGCCCATATCTCATAATTCGAGAATGAATGGCCGTGATTAATGAAGGTTTGACAAAATAAATAAAAGTTGTAAATTATATTATATAAATTTGTATAAACTTTAAAATGCTATAACTTCTTCTTACGAGGTCCGTTTTCGACGAAACAAATTGCTTTGGATCCGTATTGACGAGCACTACATTTTAGAGCTGGTTTAGAATTAATTGGAGCTAGTGTAAATTTAAATGCTTGCTTAATTTTATTCGGAATAAAACACTGCAACTGCTATTGGAACCAAAGTGAGTACAACTCACTCTTTCTAACTCACTGTTATTTTTATATAAGTGAGAATAAATTTATTTTATGCTAACTGATGATTATTTGGGTGATATAGGATATATTATCTATATATTGAATGCTATTTGGATATATTCCTACCTATTGGAGTAGATGAGACCCTATACGTTTCCGTGTATGAGTGGATGACCTTTTGTACGTGCGTCTGCCCTGAAGCGGACATTGTACATATTTTCTAATATGTATATTTGTTGCAGGTGACAGGTTGGAGGGATCCAACTGGATTCCTCACCAGTATTGGTTTTATTTACAAATATTGTGATATATGCTGTTATCATATGATATATGATGTTTTGAATGCTGCGATTGATGTATTTAGTGTTGTTGCAGCATTGGGCATATATTTTGGAATTTAAAAATATTAAAGTGACGGTTTCCAAATTAAAAAGGATTTCCAAGTGACTTTGAAAACACATGTTCTATTAAATATTGAATTGTTAAGGAATGAGTTTATTTTAAATAAATAAATGTTATAATTTTTATGTTATAAAAATTATGATTTTTGTGAAATATATCAAGAATGTGATTTTTGAAATACGGAGTTAACTATTTGGTAAAATAGTTTAAATTGATAATTTTGAATTTACGATAAATGGCTTATATATATAAGTTTTATAAAATTGATATTTTATAAATAAAAATGGTGGAACTATAAAGAAGTTTTATAAGTGTTTAAAATGAAATTATAAATGGGTTTTATAAGTAAATAAGATTTACATATTTATGAATTTGTGAAGTTATAAAAGAATGAATTTTGTAAATAAGAGAATTATAAGTAATTAACTTATAATTTGTATTTTTGTCGTATAAATGAGATATATATGGAATTGGTAAATAAAGGGATTTATAAACGGAAATTTTTATCATATATAAATGGAATTTATAAACATGTTTTATAAATTCGAAATCAATTGAATTGGATAGGTTAAATATGAAAGTTTATTAAAGGAGATATATTCACGATTTTGGACAGTGGATAATCCTTTAATAAATATGTAGAAGAAATGAATTTGGTAAATGAGATATATTCACAATTTTGGACTGTGGGTAGTCCTTTAATAAATGTGTAGAAGTATCGAATTTGGATAAAAGAAATATATTCACGATTTTGGATAGTGAATAATCTTTTAAATAAAATGGATATTTTTGGAAAGTGATATTTTAAATGGAGTTAAAGGGTTTGAAGATGTTTTAAAACGTGTTAAGTATCGAATGCATAGATTTCAACATTCATTGCTGTAATAGACGTTTTCGAGAAGTAAGGAAATGATTGACTATAACATTGTTGTTATAGTAAATGATTTTCGAAACGAGATGTTTTGTATAGTTTATGGGATTTATATATCTATCTTAGTATTGAATCCCTATACTAATGATTTTAGGTTGTCGTAACGATATTTTACGCAACATTCGTTTAACTCAAACAAATATGTTTAAGATAATGTTTTCCTTTAAAGAACAAATATATACTTAATCCTGATTTAAGTATATGTAATATTTTCGAAGTATTGAAAATAAATTGATTTATGAATAACTTATTATTATATAAGTATATGGAAATGTTTTCCAATATTGATGAAATGGGTTTGAGATTATATCCTTTTAAAGATAATTTGAAGTGAATATTTGGAAAGCGATTTAATTAATGAAAGATTAAGTGAAAGGGCCTAGTGATTGCTTATGGTGCTAAATATTTGTTGTTTGATTTGATAGTTAAATAACCGACTATCAAATCTAGCCATTTTAGATCTTCGACTTAATGTGGGAACTATTTAGTCCTATACTTAGTACGTAGCCTTCTGTGTAGGCTTGATTATCATTTGTGTTGAGGATGTTGATTCGTGTAGTGCGGAGTGTTACTCCAATCTATCAAACTTCCTTCTTGGCCGAAGGATAGCAAGTTGAAAGTTGCAGACGTGATAAGTCTATGAGACTTAGTTTTTTATGTGAGGTTGAAAAACGCTTTTGCGTCGTTGGTACGAAGAGACCGGGATCAGATCAGAGTTATCTGAAAACCACTTCGGACCAACATTTATGCGACAATTGTACAGGTTGGTTGTGATGATATTGATATTCATGATTTTCATAGTGGAGGACTACTTGTTGATCATTTGAGGTTAAAATTCCAATATACGTTCAATAGCAGTAGTCTCTTCGTTATGAAATATCCAATGCAAGGACTATTCGCTACTAATTCTAGGAGTTCCCGACATGATGTGGTAGGAAAGTACGTTCGGTTTGTACTGTTGCTGGACAACTTATATGGATGTTTGTCTGACATTGCATTTCTAAAGATTACGTACATTGGTTTTTACAATCATACATCGGTGGTGGAGGAGAAGACAACTTCTCTTAGCTTAACACCCTCCTTGAGACGTATGAGCTCAAGGGTTGTATTTTTGTGGAAGGCAATTTGTAGTCAACGGAAATGGCCGTGTGGCATTCTAAGTGATGTGATATGTGATATGTGAAAGTTAATCGCTATCTCAGGCCTCATCAACTGAAAGTGACCGAAACCGGGTTAGATGTGGCAAGGCTAAGTGGGTCGCTCCCATTAGCATATGATCATCCCGTTCTAGATATATTTCTTCCCGCTATGACGTTCGGGATGTAAATTATTGTTATTTGTATGCTATGAGGGCCCTCGGAAAAGGTCGGTAACGATCGGAGGATGACATGTTCGGTACTGCCTAGCTATAGAGGTAAGCCGGTCTTGTGTTGGTAGAGGAGCTTTGTGATGGTTCCTTGGGACATCCATCTAGAGGTGTACCCATCAGAAGGTAGTCCCTTCATCTGGTAGTATCATATGAAGGGATTAAGCTCTCATATTTGTTATCATATGAACAAATGTAGAAAACAACATTAAACAAGAAGAGAGAAAGAGAGCAAAATGAAAAGAAAAATTATTCTACTTGCATAAAATAAAAGAGATCTATATTAGAACATGAAAGAAAATAAACAAGAAAAGAAAATGAACATGTAATTAAAAGGAAACACTAAATAACATTGCATAAAAAAAAAGAAAAATATACGAAGAAAAATGGCTAAGTAGCCATGAAAAGAGAAAGAGAGCTTTCTTTTATTTTCTCAACTAAAACTAATTAACTAAGAGGAAGATGGCTACATGAAACATAAGGGGTATTTATACAAGTGTTAAAACCCTAATTCATTTTTTTGGGGAATGCCCAAAATGCCCCTTAGGAGTGTGGAGGCCAAGTAACCATTAACATGCCTTAATCCCCCATTAAGTGTACATGAAACCATTAAGTCCAAAACATGTGCATTAGCCTTTAATTTGTACATTAAGGTAGGTGGGTAGGTGCGTAGGCGGCGTCCTCCATGTTCTTCACTTTGAATTATTTCCATCTTCATTCCTTTGTATTAATTTTGTGCATGCATATCTTCATGAAACCACTTCTATTTGAGATCAATTTTCTACAAAAATATATAAAAATTTCAATTAATTTTTCGCAAAGAAATATATGCACTTAAATGACCGTTTTGTCCCTATATGAATATGAATATGTGAAAATTTGGAAATAATATGAATTTTGGTTAAAACAAGTTAAAATACCCAATATAATCATTTATTTAATTTAAATAGAATAAATATGGTGGTAAAAATATGCACATTTACGTGCACATCAAATACCCCCACACTTATCTTTTTATTCGTCCTCGAATAAAGAAAAACTAAGATAAATCCGTTTTCGTAGGGAGCATGATTGCATTGAGCGTATGCAACAAGCCGTTAAACCTCTGGCTGTCCCCAGTAGGACGAGTGTTGTCTCGTGAGGGTTTTCAGCGGATACCACCCAAAAAATCCAAATGCATGATGAAAATATTTATAAAATGCAAGATTTATTTACAAAGAGATGAATGCAAGTTTTTGAAATATTTACAAAATTAAGAATTTATTTTCAAATCGACACAAATAACTTAAATATTGGTTTTGGTCATTATCTTGAAAATTTAAGTCATTTACTTGTCAAATTTCCAACAAAAATCAAGTTATCATAACAAATAGACAATAGTTTAACTTGTTGTTTCGGTTGATAAAAAAGTGTAATTATAAAATGGATCCTTAGTTGATTATCATAGTTTATCAAAATGGTATTTTCATTTCTTTTCAATAACAAATCAAATCAAATAAGTAAAAATAGTGCTAGGATTTCAATTGCTTGCTCTCTCATTATTTGCAAGAAAAATTACACACCTACCTCAGATAAACTGAGGCCAGATATACCACCCATGCACTGCCTTTCGGGCTTATGTGAGGGGAGTACAGAGCATGGCGAGTGCACACACTTTCATGCATACACTATCGACCGTAGGTAGTTTTTATTAAGTCTTTTTTTACATGTGTTCCATACATCATAACCGTGAGGACTTTTAAATGAGTATGAAATCACATAATCAAAAATTCCAAGTAATCACCCATGTGTTTGCACAAAAAATGGACAAACACCTCCAATCCGTATAATTTAGTTGATTATATGTTATTTTCAAGGTTTTAGGTTACTTATGCAAATATGTAAAAAGCAAGGACTAAAATGTAAAAGACACGCAGATTTATAGTGCTTCGGACAGAACGTGCCTACATCCACTTTATATGTTATTCTCTCCTTTCTTTCAGATTACAAGTACAAAGCTTTAAGTACAAGTATAAGAAAGTTGTTTGAAAGTTCCTTCCTTTCTTGAGCTCTCAAACTTGTCTGCCATTGTTGTACCCCTGCCCCTCTATTTATAGAATGAGGTAGGGGGCAGGGGTCCTGGATGTATACAGCTGTTGATGGGCCTGGGCTGAAACGATCTGGTTCGGCGAGGCTTCATTCGGTGTGGGACTTGGACCGGTGATGGAGTGGACCGGTGGTAGTTGGTTTGGAGGTTCATTCGGTAGTGGGTTTAGAGGTGCTGGTTCGGCATGAAGGCGTTGTTGGTTCGGTAGAACATGGAGGAGAGGTGGTTCGGTCATAGTTGGTTCGGTAGCATTTTGGTCCGGTGGTGAGATGAAGGGGAGTTGGTTTGGTCCGATGTGGATTTGGTTCGGTGATACGAGGAGGATGCGTTGGTTCGGTGGTTTGGTGGAGGTTGGTTCGGCAACAGGCAATGGCCCAGATGGAGGTTGGTTCGGCTGTGGGGCTGGTCCGGTGTTAGGAGGGAGCCGGACGAATTTTCACCCAACACACATGCCCCCCAAAGTAGGGCGTGTGTATGTGCACGCCGTGCTTTGTTTCGAGTTTGGGAGTTTTCGTCCGGTCCCCAATGCCGAATCAACTGGTCCGGCCATCGATAGCTGCTTATAAATAGGTGCCTAGCGCTCTCCTTTTCCCCTTATCAGCCGAACCACAAATTATCTTCGCCGAATCAACCCTTGTCTCTGCCGAATCGAACGTGTTTAGCCGAATCAAATCCTTTTCTTTGCCGAACCAGGTGAGGACCTCCTCTGCCGAATGAACTCTTGCTTTTGATTACCGAATGGGCCCTATGCCGAATGAGCTTTCGTATTGTACTGCCGAATGGAATATACCTTCAAATGCCGGATGGATTTTATGCCGAATGGCTATGCCGAATGAGCTTGAAAACTTGAATTTACGAGCGAAATCCCCAACTTGTATACACTTGCTCGCTTATATTTCTGTGCTCCTTGTTCTAATACCATGTTTTTCTTGTGCCGCATGTAAATGTCTCGCAAAATGGAAACTCGATCAGATATAAAGAAGTCCAAGGCTAGAGAAGAGTCTTCTTCCGTGCCCCCAGCCCAACCAGGACCGGTGCAACACGGACCTGCCCCGAGGTCGTTAGTGGATGGGTACGGTCCCCAGGAACTTCTGGTCTCCCCTCCCGATTGCTTTCCCAGCTCCCTCAAAGAGGAGCAGCTTGATGTCATTTCTCGCTCTTTCGGGATTGATAGAACGCTTATGCTACTGCCAGGGAGCGGAGTTATGCCATATGACCCTCCTGAAGGGTATTTTGCTTACAGCAGATACCACTGCATGTGTGGAGCCATTCCTCCCATCAATGCGTGGATAATCAGTTTTCTTACCTATCTGAAGGTGGCTCCTTTCCAGCTTCAGCCCAACTCCTATGCCATCCTAGTGTGCTTATTTGTTATCTTCCAGAGGAGGTACGGGCGCCCCCCTCTAACCGGGAAATCCGATATCTGCATAATCTAAGGGGTTACAAGAAGGGTTCTCCTTACATAAGTTTGGAGTCGGCCGTGTCCTTCAAGCCGGTTCTGGACTTGTATTCCAAGTTCTCCATGTTCAAGAAGGAATGGTTCTTCATCAGGGATGACTCCGTTTCCTTCCGCCTTTTCACCTCTGGCTGTAAGTCGAATTCCATTTGTAATTTCTTTGTCCCAACTGCAATGCTTCTTCTAATATGCTTTTATTTCTTGCTAGCGACATGTGGATTTGCGATCGTGGAGACTGATTCCTTGGTTCAGATGGCTGCGGAAATAAGAGCCATTCCGGCACGGGATCGGTCGGCTTCTTACTTGATCAGGAACGCTACTCTCCTGGAGTACAACTTGATCCTCCCACGCCAGTCCGTGGTTAAGCAGAGAGATACAGCTGAGGAGAAGGCTGTCAAAGCCAAGGAAGGGGCCACGGAGAAGAGAGGCAAGAGGAAGACTTTTACCAAACCTCCGGTTGTCGGGGGTAAGAAACTTAAGGAGTCTGACGGCCCCTCTCCCAGCACTTACCCGATTATCCCGGAGGAGGAAGATGTGGAAGAGGATAGAGGCGAGGGCGAAGGAGGCGATGTAGGAGGAGAGTCAGAGGGTGGAGGAGATGGCGATGGAGACAGAGAGGGCAATGGTGATGGCGACGGACTAGGCGGTAGTGGCACTGGTGTCTTAACCTCCGGGCAAGTGGGGGAGTTTCAGGAGTGGACGGATGAGGCTCTTCGTCAAGCTTTCGGGGAATCGGAGGGAGAATCGGATTTGACGGAGAAAGCGAAAAAGACTGGCACGGCCGGGGCTGACGCCGATCCATCCCCTAAGAGCTCCTCAGCTAGGGTGACTCTGGCAGTGCAAGGTGAACTCTTGACTTCTGCAGATTCCATTTATGACAGGGACTTAGGAATATTTTATGGTTCGCTTCCGTCCTGGACTGAGATTCAGGACTTATTGCAGTATTCTCCTTCTCTGCAGGGTTTGTATAATAGATGTGTCTTCTCATTCTTTTTAGGTTAACATATTTCTTGAATTATAGACCCTTGTATGTTCGTAACACTTGTTCTTTATTACAGGGGCAGGCGAGGTGGCCAAAACTTCAGACGTTCGACACCGCCTGGAACAATACAAGTTACTTAGAGCTTCTGCCAAGCCTAAGCCTCCCACTAGTCGTCCAGGAGACGTAGTTAGCTACCGTCCTCTTCTTGGGGTCATTGAAGAGAGTATTCAGAAAAAGAAGAGGAGTCGCTACTTATTTGAATCTTCACCTGGTCCGCAGCTTCCACCTCAGCCTATTCATGATGTCACGGAGGAGGGCACTGAGCATATTCCCTCCCCGCATCCGCCCGAAAATCCTACCGTTATCCGCATAAAACATCCCGACGTGCCTCGCAATCCCTTTGCCGGCCACCCGGATTTGGACCCAAGCTCTCAGGATATCTTATTTGACGAGGCCACGGGCGAGCATCTTCTCCCCCGCAATCCCATGGTTCGGGTTCTTGATGAGGCTAAGACCCTAGATCTGGATCTGCTCACTACTCGGATAGCTGCCATGGGGGACGAAGCCAAGGCCAACATTGACCAGGTCGCGGAGGAGGTTAAGAAGTTAATGGAGCATCATGCTCGACTGGCTAGGGCTGGGGAGGAAATCGGGAGTGCTAACATCCGGCTGCGGCTACAGGTTTCTGATCAGGCCAAGCAGCTTGCCGATCAGGCTATCCAGATTTCTCAGCATGAGGCAGCCTCCAGGCAGTTGAAGGAGAATCTGGAAAAGGCCAGCAGGGCAGAATTGCGAAAAATGGAGGCTGCTTGCAAGGGGCGGATTGATATGGCCATTGCGACGGTGGATGAGGTTCGGAATGCGGATCTTGAGCGGATTGAAGAGTTGTCTGGGAGGCTTGAGGCCGCAGAGCTTGCTCAGGCCAAGCTAAAGGAAGGGATGGAGGAAATGAGGAGGTCCCTCCAAGCCGACCGCTTGAGATATCGATCGGAGAGGGATGTTGCCGTCGCTAAGTTGTTGTCCTCCGAGGCCCGGGTGAGTGAGTTTGAGGAGGATGAGGGGATGATGGATGAGATGTTGCAGGATATGTACTTCCGTACCTGGAAGGAGGGTAATCTATCCTGGATGGATGACTATCCCCGGATCATAGCCAGGATATATCTCCGGGCTTTGGAGGAGGCCAAGACCGAGGCGGATAAGGAAGGTGGAGTGGCTTTCAGGATGGATGTGGTAACCGCCCAGTTCTCAAAGGAGGAGAAGGTAGCGGTGAAGGAGGGGATGCGGCTGCTTGCTGCGGAGGAAGCAGGTGTGCAATTGGCGGATGAGGATCAAGCGGCGGACGTTGGTGAATCTCTCTTCTCTTTTCTTTTTAGATTTTCATAACTTGATCGTTCGTTGTTTATTTGATGGATTCTTCTTCTGAATTGGACAGGTGGGACCTCTGGTCAACATGCTGGGAGTTCCGATCCAGCAACCAAGTAGATTCGGAGAGCTGGTTCTGAAGTGTAGTGGTTAGCACTAATGCAGCTGGTCACCTTTTGATTTCTTTTTATCGCTGTTCATGTTAGTCCAAAACATTGATGTAACTGTAATAATACTGTTTGTGATGAATGATGTTATGTAATTTCATAATATAAGCTGATTCCTTTATGTTGGAATGTTATTGCTATTTTGCTGTGCTGTGTAAGTGATGTAACTATGCATGTTTCTGATGCCAAGTTTTTTGCTTAAAGTATAATTTTCTCGTTTGCAATGTAAATGTGATGTGTGAATATGAACTGCAGTTATGCATTAATGTACAAAAGTAGAAGGTACCGCCCTTCATGTTTCGGCCGTGGACGGCAACTTCGTGTGCCTTGTAAGACTAAGCACGGGATGCTGTTGGGTATCTCGTCGTTCGATTGTAAGTTTCTGTTCCCATTAGTGAGCGTTCCCTATTTCATGTCCTGTACTTTCAAGTACCGTTACGGAGAATAGGAGAAAAGTTTTAAATGAAATTGAAATATAGGAAAAGTAAAACTTCCAGTCACGAAAGGCCTTCGATGTGCTTA
The DNA here is from genome assembly GCA_030765085.1 of Allium cepa. Lineage (NCBI taxonomy): Eukaryota > Viridiplantae > Streptophyta > Magnoliopsida > Asparagales > Amaryllidaceae > Allium > Allium cepa. Next base: position 381,060,938 of record CM060938.1, on the reverse strand, counting down.
AGTTCATGGCAAACGGGTTTTGTAGTCACTTTCCCTAGCTGTGGGTCTTGGAGACATTTGTCACCCATATTACGCCTACTGCGGGGAGTTTTCTTTTTTACCACAGCCGCACTTAAGACACATCGGAGCCGATCGCGCACAGTAACTACCCGGACCATTATGGCCCGTAATCGTGGGTATTATTCGATTTACTGTGGCCGGCTAGCGTGGGGGCCGATCGTCAACTGTGAAATGCCCCAGGCTGGCCACACCTTATGTTGGGGCTTATGATTGGTTCACAGTCGCCGGCGAGCCGAATCGCTGTAATGAGCTGCCATCGGCTATAGTCGGCCTTTTTTATGATGACTTATACTCGGCTCATTACAGTCGGCTTTAAGGGCCGAGGCAAACAATGAGTTAACTCATGGTAGAGGGATACCGGAGCAAAGTGCCTCATTGGAGAGGGCATAGGAGCGTAGCGTACTTGTTAGATTTTGTCCAGGTGGAGTTGTGTTGTGAAGCTCTGGATCGAAATGTCATCTGCAAAGGATTTTGTTCAACAGCAAATGATAAAGCTTAACAAGTAGCCAAGATATAAAGGAACAAGTTAACAAGAGCCATGTTTTTTAAAGTGGTTCGGCACGAAAATGCCTACGTCCACTGATTCTCTTTGTTAATTCACTTCATATGGGCAGTACAAGTTAAGAAAAGTATCGACGGAGGTGTCGGATGTTCCATGCCTTCTGGAACACCTCTCCGTCCACTGTTGACAAAATATAAGCTCCGTCGTGGAGATCTTTATGAATTACATATGGTCCATCCCAGATGGGGTCCAGTTCCCCGGGGCACGGAAGGATTCGCTTGAGGACAAGATCTCCTTCTTGTAAGCTGCGATGTTTGACTCTGGAGTTGCATAGTGCTGCCACTTTTTGTCTGTGAGCTGCTGCTTTGAGTGCCGCATCATTCCTTCTCTCCTCAATTAGATCCAAAGACATGTGGAGGAGTTCTTCGTTTTCTTCCGGGTTGTAGTGGATCCTACAGTGAGAGGGCACTATAGTTTCAACTGGGAGCATAGCCTTCGATCCGTATGCCAAAGAGAAGGGAGTATGCCCGGTTGAAGTTCTGTAGGATGTGCGGTAGGCCCAAAGTGCTGTAGGAAGTTCGTCCACCCAAGCGCCTTTTGACTTTTCAAGCTTCTTCTTGATTAGAGTCTTGAGAATTTTGTTGACAGCTTCGACTTGGCCGTTTGCTTGAGGATAAGCTACAGATGAGAAGCTTTTGTGAATTCCGTGCTTTTGGCACCAATCGGCGAATTCTTTGCTGTCAAATTGAAGTCCGTTGTCTGATATGATCTTGAGTGGGACTCCGTACCTGCACAGAATATTTTTGATCAAGAAGTTAATAACTTTTGTCGAAGATATTTTATTTAGAGGTTCCGCCTCCACCCGTTTGGTGAAGTAGTCAACTGCCACTATAGCATATTTGGCTCCACCTCGGCCCGTTGGCAGTTCGCCGATTAAGTCAATCCCCCATATTGCGAAGGGCCAAGGGCTGGTCTTCTGAGTAATTTCATTGGTTGGTAGTCGAGGGATTTTGGCAAATTTCTGACATCTTTCACATTTTTTGATGAAGTCTAAGGCGTCTTTGTTCAAGGTGGGCCAGAAATATCCATATCGGAGTATTTTTTTTGCCAAAGTCTGCCCTCCGGTGTGGTCTCCACAACTTCCCTGATGGATATTGGACAGAATTTCCTTGGCTCCTCTCCTAGCAACGCACCTCAATAAGGGGTTAGAAAAGCCGCGCCGATAGAGGATGCCTTCTTGCATTGTGTAGCGCGAAGCTTTCCTTAGAATTTTCTTAATTTCATTTCGCCCGTCTGGTAGGGTGCCATTTTGTAAGTATTCTCGGATAGGGGTCATCCATGTTTCTTCTTCGATTGCAGCTATCAGGTGTACTTGCTCGAAACTCGGGGTTAGTAGCCTTGAGACAGTTGTCGTTCCAGAAGTGGTATCATCTCCCATGCTAGCTTGCTTTGCCAGCTCATCGGCCTCTTGATTCTCCTCTCGAGGAATGTGTCTGATCAAATAGCAATCCAGTTGGTTAAGTAGCAGCTTGGTCTTTTTTAGGTATGCTGTGAGTCATTCTCCTCGAGTCTGGAACTCTCCTAGTATTTGATTCACAATAAGTTGAGAATCACTATGGAGACATAAAGAACTGACTCCAATTTCTAGTGCAAGTTCTAATCCGGCTATTACTGCTTCATATTCGGCATCATTGTTTGTGGCAGCGAATTCCAATCTTAGGGCGTAGTGCAGCTTCTTTCCCCTGGGGGTGATTATCACGACACCTGCCCCCGAGCCTTGTTCGTTCGACGCTCCATCTACGAAGAGATTCCACTTGATATCTTTTGCTATTTCAGATTGGTCCTTACCTTCGCTAGTAGTGAATTCGGCAATGAAATCAGCTATGGCTTGTCCCTTGATAGCGGTGCGAGGATGGTAAGTGACATCATATTGGCTTAGCTCGATGCACCACTTGAGCAGTCGCCCAGAGGTGTCGGGACGATGGAGCACTTGCCTCAATGGCTGGTCGGTTAGGACTCTGATGGGATGAGATTGGAAATAGTGTCGCAACTTCCTTGATGTGATTAGTAAACAGTACGCCAGTTTCTCGAGTTTGGGATACCGGGCTTCTGCTCCCGTGAACCTTTTGCTTATGAAGTATACTGGCCGTTGTGTGCGGTTTTCTTCTCTTACCAAAGCGGCGCTTAGAGCATGGGATGACACAGCAAGATACAGGTATAGTTCTTCGCCTTCATTCGGAGTCGAGAGTACTGGTGGCCGTTGGAGGTGCTCGATTAGGTTAAGGAAAGCTGCTGAACATTCGTCGGTCCATTCGAATTTTCCTTTGTCTCTCTTCAGGGCTTCAAAGAAGGGAATGCATTTGTCGGTTGCTTTAGAGATGAATCGGCTTAGGGCGGCCACCTTCCCGTTTAGGCTTTGCATTTCTTTCCGGGTGGATGGTATCTTGATATCTTGCAGGGCCCAGACTTGTTCGGGGTTTGCTTCGATCCCTCTGGCATGGACGATGAATCCCAAGAACTTTCCTGATGACACTCCGAAGGAGCACTTTAGAGGATTCAGCTTCATTCCGTATTGGCGGAGCACTTGGAACATCTCGCCCAGGTGGCTTACATGATCATTGGCTTTTCTTGATTTAACCAGCATGTCATCCACATAAACTTCCATAGTTCGTCCTATCAGTTCTGCAAACATCTTGTTGACGAGGCGCTGATAAGTGGCTCCGGCGTTCTTAAGTCCGAAAGGCATTACTCTGTAGCAGTACAACCCCCGGTCCGTGATGAAACTGGTGTGGTCCTGATCGGGGGCGTGCATAGGGATTTGGTTATATCCGGAGTAGGCATCCATGAAAGATAAGAGCTCGTGCCCGGCGGTACTGTCCACAAGTTGATCGATTCGAGGAATTGAGAAGCAATCCTTTGGGCAAGCATCATTTAGGTTGGAGAAGTCAATGCATGTTCGCCACTTCCCATTAGCCTTCTTTACCAGTACCGGGTTAGCGATCCATTCTGGGTAGATGGCTTCTCGTATGAAGTTATTGGCAAGTAGGTTCCTTACTTCTTCTTCGAGGGCTGCCGATCGTTCCGCCCCCATGCTTCTCATTTTCTGTTTCACTGGTGTCTTGGTAGGGTCGATGTTCAATGCGTGGCATGCTATATCTGGGGAGATTCCAGTCATGTCAGCATGCGTCCACGCAAATACATCTAGGTTATGGCGGAGAAAATCAATGAGTTGACCCTTTAGTTCTGCTTTTAACTAAGATCCGATTTTCAATAGTTTACTTGAGTCGTGTTTGTCTACAGATACAAACTCCATAGCCTCTGCAGGCTCGGAGGTAGCCTCCTCCTTTCCGTCCCTGGGATCTAGTTCGTTGAAGGGATCACCTGTATATCGAAGAGGAGGGGCTTTCTTTAGTTGCTATGCTTCCAAGCTTTTCATGCAGAGAACAGTCTTTGCATTCTTCCCTTTACCTTTCCTGCGGTTATTGCGAAGTTCAGTTACATAACAGTCTCGAGCAGCGTCTTGATCTCCCTCCACTTCTCCTATTCCGTCATCTGTTGAAAATTTCATCTTCATACACCATGGGGCTAGGACAATTTGGAAGTTGGACAGAGCCGGCCTTCCCAAAAAGGCATTGTAGGCTGAATGATTGTCTATTAACACGAATGTCTGTTTTCGAACGGTGAAGCGGGGATGACTTCCCATTTCAACAAAGAGATCCAGTTGTCCAAGAGGCATCTTTGCTTCTCCAGTGAAACCGTGCAGCGGTTTGTTGCAGGGAGAAACGTCCTTCATTGACAGCTTCATTTTGTCGAAAGCATTCTTGAACAGAATATTCACTGAGCTTCCAGTGTCTATTAAAATTCAGAAAACTTTGGCTGGACCGAACCAGGCAGAGATGACCATAGGGTCCATGTGTGGGTACTGCCTTCCTTCTAGGTCGCGCCCACTGAATGTGATGTCATTATTTTCCTTCCGCTTAGGGTGGCGTTCCTCCATAACAGAATTGACGCGGTCCCCCTCGCTTCTGAGTGAGTTTCCATATCTTTCCATTTCTGCCCAGCTTTTGTCGGCGATGTGTGGCCCTCCTGATATGGTGTGGACCACTATCTTTTCTTGACTGGAGCCACTGGTGTTGCGATTTCCTCCACCCGTTTCCGGGGGAGGTGGCCTTGGGTTTCCACTTACAGGGGTTGGAGTTCTATCCTGACTTTTCACATAGCGCTCCAGCCTCTTCCTTCTGATGTGTTCTTCGATTAAGTCCCGAAGATGACGACATTCATTGGTATCGTGCCCATGAGACTCGTGGAAACGACAGAATTTTCCGGACTGGATTGCACGATCTGACTCTTTCTTGTACGGGGGGCGCTTGTATGTAAGTTCGTCCTGGGTGGCCAGGAAGATGCTCTCGACTGTTTCATTCAGGGGAGTGTAAGCGTCAAATCTCGGTCCTGGTCGGTACAAGCGCTTTTCTCCCTTCTTGCCCCCTGCATTGTCTCTGGCGTCGTATTTCCGAATGTCCTTCGCTGCGGCGGGGGCGTTTCCATGAGCCGTCTTAGCCTGTGGTCCTGTCTGTCTTTCAGTGGCAGCCTCTTCGAGTCTCATGTACTTCCCAGCTTCATGGAAGAAATCGGGCAAGGTAGCCGGTTTTTCTTTAGTTAGTCTTCTAGCAAACTTGGTATCTGGGTGTACACCACTACAGAGGGCCATTAGGGTGAGTTTCTCATCGGCATCTTGGACTGCGGCCGCTGCGGCGTTGAACCGGGTTAGATATTGTTGCAGTGTCTCCTCGGATTTCTGTTTGACATTGGATAGAGAATAAGCATCCTTGGGTTGTTCCACATGAACGTGGAACTGGCTAATGAACTTTTCTTTCAACATCTCTCATGAGCTGATAGATCCTTGGGTAGATGGCAGAACCAGGAGGTAGCTAGGTCTGCTTGGAATAGCGGAAAGCATTTACACAACACTCCTTTCGTTGCTCCGCTCATGAGCATATGCTGCGTGTATCTCTGCAAGTGTACAACGGGGTCGGAAGTTCCCTTGTACGGTTCCATTGCCGGCATTTTCCATTCTCGAGGGGTGATGGCGGTTTCGATGTCGTGGGTGAAAGGGCTGGCTACCCTAGCGCCTATCCCTCGATCCCTTTGCTCCCGTCGGACGCATTCCCGGAATAATCGTGCCATTCTTTCATCAGAATTTGGAGCGGACAAAAATGAGCTTGGTTCTTCCCTGCGGGATCGATCTCGTCCAGATGACCTGTAGGGATGGTATAGCCTATCACTTCTGATGTTATCCAGTGGCTGTCTTTGGCTGCCCGGATGCATGCTAGGACCAGCTACAGTTGCCCCCTGCCTTGATCTTCTCCTGTGGGGTTCTGTTTCGAGCATTTCCATGGGGTCAACTTCGGGCTGGGTTCTAGCTCGGCTCCGTTCAGCGGGGTTTCCATGATTAGGCGGCATGATTGGTTCAGCTACATCCGACCCTCGCCTGGTGCCTCCCCGATTGGGTTCGGTTCCAAGCGCTTCCTCGAGTCGGAGTTCGGGCTGAGTCCGGGCGCGGCCCCTATCACTGTTGTTCCTGTTGATAGCTTCTTCGAAGAGGGAAGACCTTTGTTGTCTCCGAGACCCTCCAGATTGGGACTCATCCCACGATTCAGTGTTGCGGTTGGATTCTTCGGCATCCCTCAAGCGTGACATGAGTTGGTTCACCAAAGCTTCTTGTTGGGATGCGAAGCGGTTAGTCACTTCAGCCACAACTCTGTCTAGATCTGCCCTAGTGATTGCTGCCGGTTGTTCCGCGGCAGGGGCTGTCGGAATTGCCTGATCTACATTTGGCACTGCTGTCGTAGTGGGTTGATTTTCCTGATCTGGATCCACTGGATCTGGAGCGCTGCTGGTTGCAACGTTCCTTCCCTTGTTGGCGTCTTTTCTCAGCCTGGAAGTCATGTTTCCTAGGCAATGAAGGGTGCTATTGGGAAAGAAGGTTGAATGAGGGAAGCTGAAGCTTCGAGTTCCAAGCTCTCAGTGAAAGCACCAAAAATGTTTGCACAAAAAATGGACAAACACCTCCAATCCGTATTATTTAGTTGATTATATGTTATTTTCAAGGTTTTAGGTTACTTATGCAAATTTGTAAAAAGCAAGGACTAAAATGTAAAAGACACGCAGATTTATAGTGGTTCGGCCAGAACGTGCCTACGTCCACTTTATATGTTATTCTCTCCTTTCTTTCAGATTACAAGTACAAAGCTTTAAGTACAAGTATAAGAAAGTTGTTTGAAAGTTCCTTTCTTTCTTGAGCTCTCAAACTCGTCTGCCATTGTTGTACCCCTGCCCCTCTATTTATAGAATGAGGTAGGGGCAGGGGTCCTGGATGTATACAGCTGCTGATGGGCCTGGGCTGAAACGATCTGGTTCGGCAAGGCTTCATTCGGTGTGGGACTTGGACCGGTGATGGAGTGGACGGGTGGTAGTTGGTTTGGAGGTTCATTCGGTAGTGGGTTCAGAGGTGCTGGTTCGGCATGAAGGCGTTGTTGGTTCGGTAGAACATGGAGGAGAGGTGGTTCGGTCATAGTTGGTTCGGTAGCATTTTGGTCCGGTGGTGAGATGAAGGGGAGGTTGGTTTGGTCCGGTGTGGATTTGGTTCGGTGATACGAGGAGGATGCGTTGGTTCGGTGGTTTGGTGGAGGTTGGTTCGGCAGCAGGCAATGGCCCGGATGGAGGTTGGTTCGGCTGTGGGGCTGGTCCGGTGTTAGGAGGGAGCCGGACGAATTTTCACCCAACACCATGCATAACCGTGAGGACTTTTAAATGAGAGTGAATACTTGGATGTTATTATTTTTTATTTTTATACTTTTTGAGAGGGAGTTTTGCAAAATCATCTTAGCACCATTTAACTTAGAAGACAAAAAAAATGTTATATCCTTTACTTTAAATCAACCACTTTTTAAAACAAAGATTTTCAATTAGGATGTACTTCATAATTAACACATATGAATCTTCCTAGATACTAGTTAAACCATTATTATTTGTAATCAAACTTCATTTTTATTTTTGTTAAGACCAATAAATTTTCTAAAAATTCAATTTAATAAACCAAAGCCATATATTTATCTTATAGTGTTTCTTTTAAAAATAAATCAAAAGAAAATTTGTTTTTGGGATTTTTTTTTAATTTTAATTTTTTTTTGATTTTAAAGCAAAAATAAACCATGAAAAAAAATGAAGATGAGTCCCCCCCACACTTGATTTTGACTGTGTCCCCACAGTCAACCCAAATGGAAGGAGAAAAATAAAATAAAAACCCTATATTTACATGAAAGATTACTATTTACAAGAGATGAGAAAGTATATAGTCAAAAAGTAAATGAAACGGTCTTCCAAAGACCAATTCATTTGTCTCGTCAAATGTGTGAGATAAGGCTTAAGCACGAAAAACCAAATCGTAAAAGAATTTGAAGTTGATTGTCGATTTGGAAAAACGAATGTCGTTTTATTAAAAATCGTACGAGTTGTTTTATTTTCGATGATTTTCAGGGTCGACAAAACAATTGATTGAAGTTCAAGTTTATTTTCACCAATTTGAAATTCAAGCTTATCATTGAAAACATTTTCACAATTATTGATTTCAAAATCAAAATGGTGATTTTCATCTTCCCATTCGGAATTTAACAACTCGTCATCCAAAAGTCCAAAAAATTCATATTCATTAAACTCATCTTCCTTTATTGGATTATCAACAACTTTATTACATGTCTCAAGTTCAAAATTCAAAGTTGGTGTATTCAAATTTTCAGAAAAAGAAAGATCGAAATTTAAATCGAGTTTCTCACCCTCAAAAGAATTGAAATCCAACACAATTACCGTCTTTTCAACAACTTCGTTAAGATCATCATTTTCAATTTCAAAAGTTGTTGTTTGAAAATCATCGATTTGGGTAAAAGATGGATTATCGTTTGACTCGTTACACATTGAAACTTGATTTTGTTTCTCACGAAAATTTTCCATTGTTTTAATCAACAAATTCGTGTGATCATCGTAAATTTCATTCATTTTCTCAACAAAGTCAAATTTGTAATTATTAACTTGAAAATTTTCGATTTGGACTTGTTGAGAACAAGAATTGTCAATTTCGATAAACGGTAGATTATTATTTGATTCTTCGTGGGTTGAGATTTGATTCTGATTTTGACGATAAGTTTTGTATTTTTCAAGTAATAAATCCCCGTTATCATTTTCCATTTCGTCAACAAAATCAAATTCATGATTATTAATTTGAAAATTTTCACTTTGAATTTGTTGATAACCAAAGTTTTCAATCGTATCGCAATTGAAACTATTCCCATTGCCAAATTCGTTTGAAAAGTTGTTCCCATTTTCATGTTGAGTTTGAAATTCATTTTGGAGTTCGAAACTAAATTGGCATGGGTTATAATCGTAATCGTTTGAATTTTGAATTGAATTCAAATTTTGAAATCCTTGACTCGAGTTATTACACAAATAAGAATTACATAAATCATTTGTCTCTTGATTTTTTCGTGTAGAAAGTTCGAGTAAAGATGAAATCATTTCAATGCTATTTTCAAGAGTCGAAGGTCGGTCATCGTTTTGAAAATTTTGTTGTTTGAAATTTGAATTATTTACACAAAATTTGTTGTTAAAATATCCATACGAATTTGGAGTAAACTCATATGGATTATATTGATTTTCACCGTTAAATTCAAGTGAGTAAGAAAAAGGAAACTCGGACATTTTCAAGATTTCTTTTTTTTTTGGTTTTTTTTATAAAGAAAGTATTTACAAGTAGAATTTATTTTTCAAAATGGAAAATTGATTTTTGTTTTGTTTTGAATTTTCAATTTTTTTTGGCTTTTGGAAAAATTTTATAATTTTTTTTTTGGATTTTTGTTTTTCTAATTTTTCTGGATTTTTGAAATTTCAAAGGAAAAGGATTTAAAAATTTCAAAGAAAAAGAAAAGGAATATTTAAAAATTTTTAGTTTTGGATTTTGATTTTTTTTTTTTGTTTTTTTTTTGTTTTTTAAATATGCATGAACAAATGCAACTAAATGAATGCAAGGGTTAATTACAAATGATTTATCCTAAGTTAACCCAAAATTGTATAATCACAAACTGTCTTAAATAAACAAGATAGTTCTCAGCCAGGTAACGGGCAGAATTTATCGGTGCACCACGAATCACCGTAGCAATGCAGCCGAAGGTTTATGTACCTTCAGAGGAACAACCACTATAATATTTACGAATCACTGTAATATTTATAAATGGTTATTACTCTGCCGTAGCCTAGACACCAAGAAATTAAATTGTTCAAAAAAGACAAATTGTCAATATACAATTAAGTGTTATCGATGTCTAACCGTTATTATTAATCAAAATCTAAGATGAAATGCAGAACATAAACTAAACGTGTATTAACAATGCAACTACGAATGATTTTTTTTTTAAATGCAAATGTAAGCAACCAACAATTCAATTCAAATAAAACTAGAAATGAAAGCAGAATTTTTTAGCAAGCAGAGCAATTTATTTTGGCTTTCTAAGGAAGCAATTTTCAGCAAGCTATTCTTCCTTTATTTCCTGCTTTGGCAACCTGAAAATTAAAAACTAAGATATATACAATATTTTTTTTTTGTTTTTTTTGAAAGGAAATTAAAAGTAGGGTTTTACTTAAAAAAAATAAAAAATTTAATATCGATGTAGTAACAGAAACAAGTGAAAAATCTAATCAAATGAAATCAAAAGAAGAAAAAACAAAGCAAATTCAAAGATTTTATTTGGGAGAAAAAAAGAAAAGAAAAGAAAAATAAAAATAACTTAAAACAACTAAAAAACAAAACAAACTATAATAACACAAAACAGCTTCACCGTTGCAATCTCAAAAACAAAATTCACAAACAAACAAAGGCCGGCCCAAAAGAAAGCTGACGCACGCTTATTGTTCCCAAATCAAGACAACTCAAACATATCACAACAAACACTAGAAAACTCCAGACCAATGTCGATTCTCTCCTTTCTTTTTATTTTTTATTGTAATAAAATGTGAACCGGAATTGAAGCATGAAATCGGCGATTTTGGGTTTGATTGATGAAGTAATAAGCGATGTCGAAATTAGCTGGGGAGGGGAGGTGTAGTGATTTGGTTCGAGAGGCGATTGCAGAGGTTGAGGGGATGGAAGCGGAGTTCGTGGATGGTCTGGGCAGTGAATTGACAAAGGGAGGAAGATGTTGGGGAAGTTGCACAACGGTGAGTTAGTATTGGGATGGGGGGCTGTATGTTTATGTCGAATTGGGGTTGGTGGAGATGTTTCAGGGGATGTCGTAGCTGCTGTTATGGTGATGTTCGGCTAAGGACTGTGGGCTGTGGAAGCATACGATGTTGCTCTTGTAGTTGCAAGGTGGTCATTAACGTGATGGAATGTTGTGGTGAGGAGTTGAGATGAGGCAGTTGAAATGGTGAGCAGTTTGTATATGGATTGGAAACGTGGTGAGATGTTCAGGCGATGGTCGATATTGAAATTTGTTGAATGATGGAGGAGATGGACGGTATTTGTATTGTTGAAGTGGTGGATGTAGAGTCTGTTGAGGGGATGATGTTGTATATGTATCAGGGGTTGTTGAAGTTGCGTGATGGTTGGAGGAAGAGTGCACAGCAGGGGAATGTAGCAAGAAGTGAAATGTTGTGTAGTAGTGGGGAGTATTGGATGTCTGTTGTATGATGGTGGATGGTGGAGGTAGATGTCTGTTGTATGATGGGTGAAGTTGCTGTGTTTGTGATAGAAGGAGATGGTCAGTGGATGGTTTGGTGATGGGAAAAGACTGTAGTAGGCAGTAGCTATCCAGTTAGCAGTTGAGTGGATAGTGGTGAAGTGAAGGTGTTTTGAAATGGTGGTGGATGGTTGGTTTGAAGTATGAGAAGGAGGTGTTGTTGTCGTAGGGATATGGTGAAGATTGTTGATGTATGGATTGAGGAGGGGAAAAGAGGGAGGGTCTGTGTGAAGTGATTTGGGTTGTGAGTGTGGATTGTGATGTTTTGTTGAACAGCAAGGCAGTGGTAATAGATGAGTGAAGTGGTCGATGGAATGACAGGCAGAGGTTAATGTCAGTTTTGAACCAACAGCAGAAGAGGAGGAGGTTCAATTATTGCTTGGCTGCAGTAGATGATGTTATGGTTGGCAAGCAGCGATGGGAGAGGTGCACAGCAGTTCGTGAACAGTTTGGAATGTTGCAGTGTGGAAGTTTTGTATGGCTGTGGTCGATGTCAGAAAGAAAGTGGAAGATTGGTGGCAGTTGCAAGCATTCTTTGGAAGGTGGACAGTAGCAGTATTCTGGAAGTAGTTTGGGTGATGGCCAGAGTTAAAATTGGAAAGTGGATGGACAGTGGGTTGAGGAGCAGAAGCAACAGTTTGTAACAGAGAATGGAATGTGCACAATGCAGAGAGTGGAAATGCACAATGAACAGTGACAGAGAGGAAATGAACAGAAAACCTAAAACAAATGTTTTTTTTATGTGAATGCAAACTGATGTAAAAAAAAGGAATGAAATATAATTTGTGAATGAAGTTGTTCAATTTTTTTAATATGCAAACGCAACTAAAAACACGAACACACAAACAAAATGGAAACAAAAATCAGTCAAACACACAACAAAACACTTTTTTTTTGGTAAATGCACTCGATACACAAACGAACACACTAAAAATCAAACAAAAATAATTCGAAAAATAGAAAATCAAAATCAAATAATTCCCCGGCAACGGCGCCAAAAACTTGTTCGTCGACGGAATTTCTATCGGATTAGAAACCGTCGAATGAATTTTGAAATAAAAATAACCGCAAGCGCACGGTGTACGAATGTAGCACGTGGCGAATACGGGTCGATCCACAGGGAATTGTTGATTTTGAAATTCTATTTAATCAAATTAAACCAAAGTCGAGAGTGATTAGCTAAAAAAAGGATAAAAACAAGCAAAAGAAAATTGATAAAAATATGAGAGCGTTAAGACAATTCAGAGGCAATTTCCACTCTCTAGATCACATAAATCAACAATTTGAAGTTATGATCTCTCTTTTCTAGTCATTAGTGAATTAGTTGACGTGCTTATCATAAGTATGGTATATTTGTGCTATTAATTAGCTCAATATAAACCATCAAACTATAACACAACCACTAATACACTTTTAAATTTCATAAAATACGACAACAAAGTTGAAAGCAAAATCTATTTTAAGCATGACCTATTAACTATTAATTAGAAATATAAGCCATCAAATTTTAATTTCAACAATCACTTCCTTGCCATAATCATATGTAAATGAAGAGGCAATTTGTGTTTTGTTTGTTTAAGTATAGCCTATTTGTTATGGACAACATAGACTATCAAATCCAAAGCTAAACAACATCATTAAACCACTTCAATCATTCTCATTAAGCACAAAAAGAGAGCATAAACATCAAAATGTTGGATCTACATACTAGAGAGCTTCATTACCCCTAAATTGAAGGGATTAAGCTCTCATATTTGTTATCATATGAACAAATGTAGAAAACAACATTAAACAAAAAGAAAGAAAGAGAGCAAAATGAAAAGAAAAATTATTCTTCTTGCATAAAATAAAAGAGATCTATACTAGAACATGAAAGAAAATAAACAAGAAAAGAAAATGAACATGTAATTAAAAGGAAACACTAAATAACATTGCATTAAAAAAAGAAAAATACATGAAGAAAAATGGCTAAGTAGCCATGAAAAGAGAAAGAGAGCTTTCTTTTATTTTCTCAACTAAAACTAATTAACTAAGAGGAAGATGGCTACATGAAACATAAGGGGTATTTATACAAGTGTTAAAACCCTAATTCATTTTTTTGGGGAATGCCCAAAATGCCCCTTAGGAAGTGTGGAGGCCAAGTAACCATTAACATGTCTTAATCCCCCATTAAGTGTACATGAAACCATTAAGTCCAAAAGCATGTGCATTAGCCTTTAATTTGTACATTAAGGTAGGTGGGTAGGTGGGGTCCTCCATGTTCTTCACTTTGAATTATTTCCATCTTCATTCCTTTGTATTAATTTTGTGCATGCATATCTTCATGAAACCACTTCTATTTGAGATCAATTTCCTACAAAAATATATAAAAAATTTCAAATAATTTTTCGCAAAGAAATATATGCACTTAAATGACCGTTTTGCCCCTATATGAAGATGAATATGTGAAAATTTGAAAATAATATGAATTTTGGTTAAAACAAGTTAAAATACCCAATATGATCATTTATTTAATTTAAATAGAACAAAAATATGGTGGTAAAAATATGCACATTTACGTGTACATCATGTACGTGCATCTACCTCGAAGCGGACATTGTACATATTTTCTAATATGTATATTTGTTGCAGGTGACAGGTTGGAGCGATCCAACTGGATTCCTCACCGGTATTGGTTTTATTTATAGATATTGTGAAATGTGCTATTATCATATGATATATGATGTTTTGGATGCCGTGATTGATGTATTTAGTGTAGTTGCAGCATTGGGCCTATATTTTGGAATTTAAAAATTAAAGTGATGGCTTCCAAATTAAAAAGGATTTCCAAGTGATTTTGAAAATAGATGTTCTATTAAATTTTGAATTGTTAAGGAATGAGTTTATTTTAAATAAATAAATGATATAACTTTTATATTATAAAAATTATGATTTTTGTGAAATATATCAAGAACGTGATTTTTGAAATATGGAGTTAACTATTTGGGAAAATAGTTTAAATTGATAATTTTGAATTTATGATAAACGGCTTATATATATAAGATTTATAAAATTGACATTTTATAAATAAAAGTAATGGAATTATAAAGAAGTCTTATAAGTGTTTAAAACGAAGTTATTAATGGGTTTTATAAGTAAATAAGAATTATAGATTTATGAATTTGTGAAGTGATAAAAGATCGAATTTTGTAAATAAGAGAATTATAAGTAATTAACTTATAATTTGGATTTTTGGCATATAAAAGAGATATAAATGGAACTGATAAATAAAAGGATTTTATAAATGGAAGTTTCTATAATATATAAATGGAATTTATAAACATTGTTTTATAAATCGAAAACCACTTGAATTTTATAGTTAAATATGAAAGTTTATTTAATGAGATATATTCACGATTTTGGACAGTGGATAATCCTTTAATAAATATGTAGAAGAAATGAATTTGGTAAATGATTTATATTCACGATTTTGGACAGTGGATAATACTTTAATAAATGTGTTGAAGTATCGAGTTTGGATAAGAGAATTATATTCACGATTTTGAATGGTGAATAATCTTTTAAATAAAATAGATATTTTTGAAAAGTGATATTTTAAGTTAAACTGTTTGAAGATGTTTTAAAATGTGTTAAGTATCGAATGCATAAATTTCAACATTCATTATTGTAATAGACATTTTCGAGAAGTAAGAAAATGATGAGCTATAACATTGTTGTTATAGTAAATGATTTTCAAAACGAAATGTTTTGTATAGTATACAGGATTTATATATCCATCTTATTATCGAATCCCTATACTAATGATTTTGGGTTGTCGTAACGATGTTTTACGCTACATTTGTTTTAACTCAAATAAATATGTTTAAGAGAATGTTTTCCATTAAAGAATAAATAAATACTTAATCCTGATTTAAGTATATGTAATATTTTTGAAGTATTGAAAATAAATTGATTTGTGAATTACTTATTATTGTATAAGTATATGGAAATGTTTTCCAATATTGGAATATTGAAATGGGTTTATGATTATATCTTTTCAAAGATAATTTGAAGTGAATATTTGGAAAGCAATTTAATTAATGAAAGATTAATTAAAAGGGCATAGTGATTGCTTATAGTGCTAAATATTTGTTGTTCGCTTTGATTGTTAAATAACCGACTATCAAATTTGGCCATTTTAGCTTGACTTGATGGGGAACTATTTAGTCCTACACTTAGTACGTAGCCTTCTGTGTAGGCTTGATTATCATTTATGTTGAGGATGTTGATTCATGTAGTATGGAGTGTTACTCCAATCAATCGAGTTTCCTTCTTGGCCGAAGGATAGCAAGTTGAAAGTTGGATACGTGATAAGTCTATGAGATTTAGTTTCTCTGTGAGGTTGAGAAATGCTTTTGCATTGTCGGTGCGAAGAGACCGGGATCAGAGTTATCTGAAAACCACTTTGGACCAACATTTATCCGACGATTGTACAGGTTGGTTGTAATGATATTGATATTTAGGATTTTCATATTGGATGACTGCTTGTCGATCGTTTGGGGTTAAAATCCCAATATACATCCAGTAGCAATAGTCTCTTCGATATGAAATATTCAATGCAAGGACTATTCACTATTAATCCTAGGGAGTTCCCGACATTATGTGGTAGGATAGTACCTTCGGTTTGTCCTGTTCCTGGACAACTTGTATGGATGTTTGTCTGACATTGCATTTCTAAAGATTATGTATATTGGATTTTACAACTGTACATCAGTGGCGGCGGAGAAGGCAACTTCTCTTAGCTTAACACTCTCCTTGAGACGTATGAGATCAAGGGTTGTATTTTTATGGAAGGCAATTAGTAGTCAACAGAAATGGCCATGTGGCATTCTAAGTGATGTGATATGTGAAAGGTAATCGTTATCTCAGGCCTCATCAACCGAAAGTGACCGAAACAGGGTTCGATGCGGCAAGGCTAAGTGGGTCGCTCCCATTAAAATATGATCATCCTCTTCTAGATATATTTCTTCCCTCTATGACATTCGTGATGTAAATTATTGTGGTTTGTATGATATAAGGGCCCTCGAAAAAAGTCGATAATGACCGGAGGATGACATATTCGGTACTATGTAGTTACAGAGGTAGGCCGTCTTGTGTTGGTAGAGGGGCTTTATGATGGTTCCTCGGGTCATTGATATGATATTATATGTTTTACACTGCGATGTGGGATTCTGTATTATTCTGTTTGGTTCTATCTTCTCTCTTCTTTTCTTTCTCATGACTTTCCGTCAATCTGTGCTTTTTGGGTCGTACATGTGTGGATTATTACGATTCAAAGGGCATGGATTTGCGGGTCGTCACAATTTGGCAGGGTCGTCACAATTTGGCAATTTAAGTATTTTACCTTTCATTCTACTTCTTATTCTTTTTCTTTGTATCTGATTAAGAGATTTGATTAGGAAATGGTATGTAGGGTATGAATTCTTATTCGTAGTTTACGTCGCCTATTTCTACAAACTGAATAGAATTTCTCATGTCAACTTTCGTGTAAATGAAGTTGAATAGAATGTAAAATTAACTAAACTATAAATTTCCATTTATTGTTTTATTCCGTTGTTTCAATATAAAATAAGTTTGATTAGGATTCTATATACAAGTCTATTGATTTGATTTTGTAATATTCGATTTATGGTATGTATATTATTATGGAAATGGGACTTGTATAATCTTGGAATATTTGACATTTGAACGTTAGTTTAGGGCGTAATCTCCACATAGAAAGAAATTAATAAATGCACACACATATACATGCACGCGTGCACTCACACACATATAGACTAGCTAAATAATGTAAATCGTTATATATTAATTGCGTAGTTAATTAGAGAAATAATTATTATTAAATCCTCCTTAGCAAGTAAATGATTTTTAAGGAAAGTTAAGAAGCAATGCTTATAAGGCCTGAAATAATGAATAACTATGAGATGTGTGATAATATATTTTGATAGCGTTATGAATTACGACTAAGTTATAGGGATGCGAGGTTGGTTAAAAGCACATAGAAATCTACCCAGCTAATCTGGCTACTGGTAGTGTGATTTTGGAGCTTATGTGAGACATCGTCTATAATAAGTAACAACAGCTGATGTGAGGTTAGTCACAATTCTATAGGGTAAATCAACCCAACTAATCTAGCTACCAGTTCCGGCGAATAGTCGGACTAATGTGAGACTTCTCTATGGGGTACAGGTTATAATATAAAGAACCCGCTTGGAGGATTGAAGGTATTAAATGGTTGTTTAAGTGCCCACCTCTTTCCCATGTGTGAAGTATTAAATGGTCGGTACTGGGTTTAGGCATGGTTGAAGATATCTCAGAGAGGTTGCTTTAATAGGAAGTAGTAAGTGTCCGAAGAGATTTCTATGCAATGTCAACTAGATAGGCACTTATGAGGAGTCTTCCTTGGAAGTAAGTATTAAATGATGGGGGCCTACTTCAATTGGGGTCTTAAATGGTCAGAGTCTATCCTTTTTCCATTAAAAATGTATTAAGTAGCTTGGGTACTATCTCTCGCATTGGTAGACATTAATAACGATGGTTTTGTGTTATTAGTTATGGAATTGGATAAGCCTTAGGGCTTATAATTAGAAAACTTTGAATATAGCTTAAATGCATAAGACATACTTATTTAAATTATACTACCCAAGTACTAATGTAGCAAGGATTGAGATTTTAATCGCCAGACATTGTTGTTCAACTCCTCATTACAACACAAGTTAAGGAAGGAGACGATGATTTAGAAGGAGATGACAATGAGAGGAGCTTGTTGAAGTAGTCTATTTATCTATTTATGTTATTTTCTGATGTACCCATTTAAATATGACAATGTATTTTTAAACACGTTGAATCTCGGTTATGTAACATTTACTATTGACATTGTGTTATGGTTTATTGAAATATGAGATTTCAAATAAAAATGGATACTGTTTCTGTTATTATGTTTTATCCTTCCATTGCGACTTCTAAATTAGTAGATAAATAGCTATGTACTGTACTTTTTATCAACTAATAGCCAGCTTTGGAATGGTCTATGTTTCAATGGGTCTTTTCCGGGTTGGAATTTAGACTTGTTTCGGGGTGGATTGTTGTACGACCCCTCTCGTTTGAATAACTCATATTGCCACGGTTTCGCACACCTTCGCCCATCTTTCAACCCATATACCCCATGGTCTAACATGTTGGTCGGCATCGTCTCAAACAGCATTGACCCACAAATGCGCCTCAAGCGCTTGGCTCTTGGCTCACCAAAGTAGTATAACCCCTCGACCAAACCAAGCAAAGCGGATTCTCTCGAAGAATATCCCCTCGGCACCATCTTCGACATCGAACATACATTGCCTGCATAGGCACCAATGGGCGATAGCGATACACGAACAACATGGCCTATGAAGCTTTCCTAAATAGTCGACTGGCCCGCCCATTCAGTTAGCTGTTGAACAGGCCCCTCATCAGTCTACAGCACTGTAAGATCCCCCTACTTGGAGGTCCAAAATTAACGGCTACTGATGCTACAATCATGCATAATTATTAATCCTCTATGACCGAATACGATGGTGTTGTATACACTGATACATAGAAACACATGAATATGAAAAATTCTAAACATCAAACAAGATCATATTCCATTTCAAAACATTTTCGGTTCGTTATATAATCCCACAATCGTTAACCACATTCAGATAAAATATATTTATTACAACATACGCCAAGAGCGGCATATGAAGATGCCTCCTTGGATGATCAGAGTACATACAGGCAATATAAAAACTTTTCCATTACAAACAACACAGCGGAATCAAATAAAAGAGAACTCTAGATAGCTACCATGCCTCCTGCACGTCTCCAGAAACTTTATTCGTCCAATGAGGTACCTGAAAACCTCAATTCTCAAACTACTCAAAATCAATTGAGTACCCGAGAGTTTAAGGAGAAAACATAAATTTCAAGTCAGACATAAAGCCTGGTATGAATAATAATCTACAATCTCAAGCCATTTAGATATCTAGTGAGACCACGCCACTTAGGGAACGGGTTTTGCCCACTAGTATCCTAAAACCTTTTTAAAACCATATGCCGTGCTCCTGCATCCACAATAGTAAAAACAATTCAAAACAACATAATATGATGATATGGAAAACAAATGAATCAATTCTGGATTACCCATCCCTATTCATTCTCACTATATGTCTCAATTATAGTTTCTAGGTTTACTATTAACTTATTAGTTCTCATGGGCTGACTAATAACAGGTAAAATGCTTAAGGACTTCCTATCCAATTACATAGTTTTCATGGGATCACCATGAACATATTGGTGAGTCCGATATTTTTACATTTTCATGGGTTGACTAGGAACCTATTGGTAACTCCAATAGCTTTTCTTCTTATCCTAGTTTTCATGAGCTGACAAGGAACATATTGAGATTTGTCAATACCTTAATTCGAATATAGTTTTTATGGGCTAACTACAAACCTACTGGCCCTTGCCAGTATAAAATCGTAGTTTTCATGGGCTTATTATGAACCTATCTTTCTAACATTTTCATTTGTATATAGTTTTCATGGGCTAACTATGAACCTATTGGCCCCTACCAATACCTTTTCCTATACAGAGTTATCATGGGCTTACTGAGAACCTATTCACCCTTGCCAATATCTTTTCTTTAATGACTTAGCATCCTATATTCTGGTCTTCCTAACTCCATGATGCAATTCCAGTCATTCAAGAGTTAACTTAATTTATATTCACTATTGGGTCAACCTAACTGGTTATTCTGCCCTTCCCCAAAATTCAGTTATGGTTCCATTACAATGTGAATATATATACATATATGAAGAAGCATACATAATAACTTGGTTAATCCCTTTGACCTTTTAATCAAAGAAAACTTCTTCAAAAAATCCTTTTCAAAACACTTTATATATTTATGCCATGGCTTTCTTTCAAAAATAAGATTGGGTTATTTGCTTTGAAAACTATGGCGGTCGAAACCTTCAAAACCTTATCTTCGATTTCACTGATAACAACCTTTGAAAGCATATAAATCTCCTTTCAGAACATTAGGCCCCTGCCTTTCGAAACACTTTAAAACTTCTCTTTTGAAACCTTTCGAATGCATTAAAGAATTACTTATTACTTTCAGAAGCATAGCTTCAAAACCCTTGAAAGTACCCCTTCTGAAACCATTGGAAGTAACCCTTCTTCTGAAACCATTGGAAATATCCCTACCAAAACCATTGAAAATCCCCCTTTCAAAACCATTGAAAGTCCCCCTTTCGAGACCATTCGGTTTATACTTGAAGGGCCATAGATAAATACTAGTAAAGTAAGATTCCAATTAAGATAAGATTCTTATTGTCTCCAAATAGCTAATTAATAACTAATAACAAATTTCATAGAATTTTTTTTACTCAGATTGAATTTACATGTGTCTCACAATCCAAAATTTGGAGAAAGAATGGCATTTTGGGGTCGAGAAAATGCCAAAGAAGTTCAAGAGATGAGAGAATTAAGGATAGCTACTAGAAAGACTAATCTAATCCATAATGATGTACAAAATATTATTTAGGTCAAAGTGAATATAAATGAAAGTATCTCTTTCGAAACCATCCTTTATGATATAAAAATATTTGTGAAAACTTGATGGCATCGGCACCATTCCTTTTGAAAGCTTCAAACCATTTATACAAAACACTGAAGGATATCTTCGAAACCCCCTTTTGAAGCCATTGCCTTCGAAACTGTAACGACCCGCAAATCCGTACTCCTTGAGTTAACACTATTCTACAACAATCAACTCAAGTTGTACAGAAATACGAACCATTTGGGTTAAAGAAGAAGAGGTAGAAGAAGAGAAAACAAAATCAACATCAGAATCTAACCATCGCAGCGGAAATAAATATAATAGATAGTACATAATCTTTACTCAAAATCAAATATATCTGTTTACATATATTACATCATCAAAATACATCAGTCACAGCTCACATTAATAATATACAAATGGATACTCAACAACTCAACACAGCGGAATATGCATATATATATACAAGTACGGGAGTACGTATCGTCATCCTGCTCGTCTCCTGAGCTCCATAGCATCATATCCTGTATCCTATAATACTTGGTCTGACCCGAGCATTACAGTTAAATAATACCTGAGTCAGTCTGGATTACCAGCGTGAGAAAATCACACCCAGTTGATTATTAAAGTTTCGGAAATCCTTTGGAAACAAAAGCATCTCGTAAGACCACGCCACAAATAAACATGTCGGGTTTTTACCTTACGATAGCTAAAACAATTTTTATAGAAATCCTCTGATATTATAATAGGGTCTATATACAAATACTTATAAAATAGCCGAAATTGTTACATTCATTAAATTCCAGCTACTAGCCACAGAGTGGGTAATACAAACAAAACTCGTACAAGGCTCGTAGGGAGAATGGATTTCCAACCAATGACTAGGCACTGGGTACCACCTGTCACAGTACGGGGCCTAGATCACCGTACCGAGGACTACGCCCGCTCCCCTGCAACACAAGGCCGGGACTGTCCCTTACTGGATAATCCCGAGTGATATCACCCCACGGTTGGGATCAGCAACGGCCCACTAAGCCGAAATAATAAGGGACATCAAGACTGGAATGACCTCACCCTGCTTGGGTGCTACCCACCTAGCCTTGCTGCATAACCCCTGATTTTCAGTCATTCCCATTTGATGAGGCTTGAGGCTAAGCGTTACCATTTATAGAACATATCCCTTAGAATGCCCATCGTCCACCTGACGATGTTTCGCAGGCATTCATCCATACAAGTCCGTCCCGGGTTCGAACGGAACCGAAGGCACTATTCCTACTACATCCATTTTGGAAATATCCTCAGGATTAGTAGCGACTAGCCCTTGCACTTCATAGCTCCATCTTCGAATCCGAACATGTTTCACGAAACGTACAAATCGGATCGAAGTGGTTTTCAAGAAATAAATCTCGATCCCGGTCTCTTCGAAACGATCAACGTATTTGGCCAATATTGATAGTCGGTTATTTAACTATCAATTTCTATTTACAAACATCCATCAAACAATAAATAATTTTCCAATTATTTATTAACTTCAAAATATCTTCACAAGATATATTTCTATTTCCAAACCTTTGAAAACAGTTTCAAAGCCATCTTTCTTTTCAGAATCAACTTCCCAAATATTTTCTATCTCTTCTGAAATCACCAAGCACAAAAATAGATTTTTAAAATAGTTTAAAACACTTTACTTTGCAATTTATACTTTAAAACATTTATTTAAAAAGTACTTCAATAAAAATACATACCATATGAATATTTGAAAATAAGATTACTTAATAAAATATACTACTAGATTTATGCTTTTAAAACAAATACTAAATCACTCTAAAAAAAATTATTGCTATAATAGATTAAAAGGGAATACTTACTTTAGAAATTAAATATTAGAAATAATAAATTTTACAAAACTTGCTTTGTACAAAAACAACTTTAATCCATCAAATTAATTTTTAAAGATTTACTTTTTAAAACATGTACTTGGCTATCCAGAGAAAATCCCAACTCCAATCACCTAAATCAATTTTCCCAAATTGATTTCCAATTTATTTTATTTGAAATAAATTTCTTTAATAACTTAATTCAATTCAAAATTCATTAAGTATATGCTTAATTATTATTGTTGTTATTATTATTATTATTTTCCATTTGATTTTAAAACTTTTAACTGAAATATACAAATTCCAGATTTTTCCCAACTTTTTCCTTTATTCTTCCAATAATTTAAATCTTAGCTTTTAAATAAATGTTTTGTTCTTTTAAATAATAACACTAAATTTTAAAATTCATCAACTTCCTGTTTATTCAAATTTTCCCTTTCATCCTCAGGATTCACTTATTAAAATTTTAAAGTTACTTTATTTCTTTTCCAAGTCATTCTTAAATTTATTCTATAATTATTTTACTTGCAATTTCACTTCTTTCATTTTCATTCAAAAATCAAATTTATATTTTTGGTAATTCATTATTCTCAATTATATCATCCAAACCATAGCATTCAATACTTCCACTTAATGCATCATAGAATATCAAATAACCAGAGCAGAGAATATTGAATAATTTAAATAAAAGTTGAGGGGTCAAGTTGGATCCCTCCAACCTGTTTTCCCTGCATCCACAGATGTTAGCACAATAATACACCAGTTTCAAAATATATTATACTATAGCATATCAATCAACTCAACCATTCAACAATTATTTAAATTTAATCATTTAAATTTAAATTTATACTGAGTGAGATTGACTCACCTTTGCTTTTATTGTTGTAATCTGATCCAAACCGTCCTGATTCTCAATGATTTAGACCTTGTATAAATATTATATGGATTTGTTTATATTTGTAATACCCAGACCCATTATCTTATTTTATAAATTACTTAATAATAATTTATTTACATTGCTTCCCCTTTTCAATCCTTCCGTTAAAAAAATAGCTAACTAGGTTAATAAAATAATTTAACCGTCCAAAATACCTTGCTAAAAAAAATAGGCTAATAGATTTTAAAAATGTATACATGTATACTTTATTTTATTTCTAAAATAATCTACATTGATTTTTCTATATATATTCAAATTAAACTAGGATTGACACAAGATTTAAAACTGCTTAACATGTACAAATTTTCTCTTCACTGTATATAAACACAGTAATTCTTTTTATTGTTTAAATTTTGTAATATATACATATGTTTGTAAAAATTTGGATTTAAACTTCTTATATATATATATACCTTACAGAATATAACTATTACTATTAAGCAAAAATATTTCAAGTTAAAGAATTTACCAGTAAACATCTCGACCTCCCCATCGTACAAACCCTAGCTTCACCGTCAATTCGAACACACGAGAATCCCCAAAACCCAAATCTTGATCACGTTCGCACGCCTCTCCGAAGTTGCCACGTCCAGCTCGCTCGAGAATGAGCTCCTTTTCATGTCGTAACCTGCTGATGTTCGCAGCCCAAACCACGTGAGTTACCCCCCCTTAAGTCGACCACCGCGACTTCCAAACTGCCGAACTCCATAAACGTACGCGATCGTCCACCCCTTCAGAAACCCTCGAATCGCGACTCCAATACGAACAACAAAGCAACTCCCTCTCGATCGAACTACGATCGCCGCCTGTATCGCGACTTTCGATCGCAATGTCGGCTTCCCCCCTCACTCTTTTTTTTTCACGAATTCGAATTGATTAACGAAGGAAGGAGGAAGAACAGATCGGGGCTTCGAACGAACTTCGTTGGATTTCGAATTTGAAGAGGATTTTGCTTTCGTCCATGAATTCTATTTGCTGAGATATTTTTTTTTCTTTTTCTTTCACTAAACGAACGAATTCAGCAGATCCCTTGGAGGCTCGAGATAGATAACAACGCAACTGCGTGTTGAGGAAGATAAGGCTTTTAATTTAAAATTTATTTATTTTATGTCAAAGATGAAACTACTCGTTTGCAAGAGAACGATAGACGTGATCTATGCGTGCTCAAATAGGCTCGGTCATATACAAGTTGCAAACGACAGACTTTGACCAGTCAACTATTATATATATTGAAATTTAAACCGTCTCGAAATCGTAGCTTGAAATCCTTACATCCTATCGGGGCGTGCCGCTAGGCGTTTCTAATATTATACCCCTATTCCGAATGCAATGGAAAAGGTTTCGAGTCCTATTCCGATCATATGGAGAAGATAGCTTTTTGGACCCAGTTAGAATATTAAATTTATCGATACAGATTTCAGCGCGTTTATATGTCGTATGCTCACACAACAACTCCAAAAGCTACGAAATTTGAAATCCGATAATAATTCAATATTACGGACTCAATGGAACTGGTTTCGTCGAATTCCGAGACTGTGCCTCGGAAGGCTATTTTTAAATTCAATTGAAACTATAAAATTTTAAAACTGAACAAACCGCTGTTAATTTCAATTCTACAACTTCTATTATTTTCAGTGTTATCAATATAAATTTTACAAGCCTTCAATTTATTTTTAACAGGCTTAAAGCTCTTGATTCAACATTTTACCAAGCTTCAATTTTATTAAATTCAATAACTTAATTATCAAATAAATTGTAATATTCGTTATTCAATTTAAAGTTGCCCTATTGAATACCTAAAATCAATTAAATATTCCGATTTTTAAATGCTTGAAAATTCCGGGTCGTCATAGAAACCCATGGACCCTTTTGAATGCATTTAGGAAGGGACTTAAAACATTTTAAAACAAGCACTACCTTTCGAAAGCATTGATGACTTCAATACACTCAAAAACTAAAAAATGGCAGCAGGGCTTCGACTAGGTCGGAACCCCTTCTTCGAAACATTATTTTATAAGTAAAGAAACTTATTCGAAGCTTATTCTTTAAAACATAAGTTGATGGAAACCACTTCGAAAGCATTTAGAAAACCTCTTCCGAAAACATATGCTTCAACTCCTTCAAAGGCTTAAATGAAATAAAGGCAGGCGCTTCTCTTTTTAAAACAAACAAAATGTATTGACCCCTTCGGAAGCTATGCTTTCGACACTAAGCCTTTTACCTTTCTCCATTCCACTACGTATCATCTGAGTGATACCTTGCGTATTGAAATTTCGTCTTAGTGGGTTTCGACTTGATTGAAGGCGGAAGCTCTGAGTCGAAAGTTACTTCTAAGGAACGCGGAACCCACTTTTCTGGGTAAACCAGAATTACTACTAATTAAAGCAAGCACTTTCTAACTAACTTGCCATGTATAAACACATGATTGTTTACCTTAACTTTTCAAATTCTTTACAAAAATAACTGCCGCTGATTTTAGATCTAAACCATGGTTTAGTTAGTAAATAAGCCCTTTCATTAGGCAAAACAAATATTGCAAAGTAGTCCCTCTTCTAAAATAATTTAATTTTCATTGCAAATCACTTAGGAAAAATCACCAAACATTCCATAAATTCACTTCATGTTATCTAACATTTCAAAATTTTAGACCCAAATTCTTAATATAATTTCTAAAATAAATTTATAAACCCAATAACCATATTTTCCTTTGAATATTCATAGTATTCTTTCCATAGCTTAGAAAATTATCAAAATTAAAACCCAACTCCAAAATCATGTTTTATACAACATAATATTTTTCCATGACATTTAATCATCAGCATAAATTTGTTTTGCCCTAAAATCGTGTATATTCCTATTTAAACAATCTTGTTTAAATTAAACAAATTATAATTCAAGCACATCATTATCCAATTCATCATAATAACGAATTTACCCTTAAAATCGAAAACATATGATTATAAAACAAAATAGGGATTGAATTATTATCCACCTTTATTAAAATAAGGAGATTGGATTGAGATTAATTTCCCTTAAGCTTGAATCCTATCTTTACTTTGATTTCCTCTTGTTAATGGCTGACTCCTCTTTACGTTTTTATTTTCAAAATGACGTGAATGGGAATGAAATGGTAAGATTCGAGAATATATAAGGGTATGGGGTTATGTGCAATGAATTCCCAAAATACCTTATGTAAAATTAATTAACCTAAAAACCATTCTTTTGCCCACTTAATTAGTTAATTGAGCACGATATTTATTCAAATCTTAACCCTCTTATCTCATAACATTCACATTATTCTATTTAATTTATCTAATTAAATCTCTTGAAGAATGTTATAAAAAAATTAGGGGTTTTACATGTCCCCTCCTTGAAGAATTTCATCCTCGAAATTCAGTAAGGACTAAATACTAAATATAGCAATCATTTGTAATGACTCCTAACAACCATACTAGTCAACCTAACTAGATAATATTTACATAAATCTTATATAGACATACCCTCAAAGAAGACCAGGATAAGTATCTCGAATCATATACTCTATCTCCCAAGTACAGTCCTTCTCGTTGTCGCTCCACTGAACATTCACCAACTTGACTGTCTTGTTCCTCAATCTTTTCGCATCCCTCGCTACAACCTGAACTGGTTGTCTAACGGAAGTCAAATTAGGCTCTACTATTAGATCTTCCAACCCTATGGAAGGAATTGTAGCCTCTGGATCATGCACATACTTGTAAAGATGTGACATATGAAATAAATTATGGACACCTGCCATACCACTCGAAAACTCTACTCTGTATGCGAGCTTTCTATTCCTCTCCATATTTTGGAATGGACCAACATATCTCGGTGCCAGTTTCCCTGACTTTCCATACCGTACCATACCCTTCATCGGTGACACCTTAATGAAAACTCTGTCTCCAACCGAGAACTCCAGGTCTTTACGCCTTTTATCCGTGTAACTCTTTTGCCTGGATTGAGCTTCCTTTACCCTATCTCGGATTAACTCAATCTTCTCTGGCGCCTCCCCAACCATAATTGCACCTAAGAAAAATCTATCTCCAGTCTCCAACTAACATGCTGGTGATTTGCATGGCCTTCCATACAAAGCTTCAAAAGGAGCCATTCTTATACTAGTCCGATAACTATTATTATAGGAAAACTCAACCAAATGTAGGTGATCCTCCCAAAATCCACCAAAGTCCAACACATAAGCTCTCAACAAATTCTCGAGTACTTTATTGACTCTCTCCGTCTAGCCAACCATCTGAGGGTGATATGCGGTACTCATCTTGAGCTTAGTGCCTAACGTATCTTGTAGAATCTTCTAGAATTTGCTACTAAATAAAGCATCTCTATCAATGACTATGCTACTAGGAACTTCATGTAATCTAACTATGTTCTTCATGAACAACTTAGCCAAAACAGGTGCCGTCCTGGTTGACTTTACTGGATTTAAATAGGCACTCTTGGTTAATCTATCACTATGACCCATATACTTTCATTTTCTCTGTTTAACCTTGGCAACTCATCTATAAAATCCATTAATATTGAATCATATTTCTAAACTGGAATCTCTAAAGGCTGAAGCAACCCACTCGATTTCTGATATTTGGCTTTCACTTGTTGAAAGTTTGCACACTGCCTAACCCACAAGCCAATATCCCTCTTCCTACCTTCCCAATAGAAGCTCCTCTTCATATCTTGATACATCTTGGTCCATCCATGATGAATCGTAAACTTAGATTGAGGACATACCTCAAGAACTTCTTTTCTTAAGTTCTCAACATTTGGAACACATAATTGCCCCTTCTTTCTCAACCATCCTCTCTGGTCAAGATAGAAATCTTTCAAATCATCGATCTCAGTTCCAACCTCAAGCCTTCTGATCTTCTCGGTTAATAATGGATCCTTCTTCTACTTAGAAGCAACTCCTTCGATCAACACTGGTTGAACTTCTAAATAGGACATCATGGCAGTATTCTGATTAGAACTAGTAGTCGATCTTAATTGCACACCAAACTGGCCAAAGCTTCTAGATCCTTCCATTATAGTCTTTCCTTTATCAACTACAGTTGGCTTAGCTAATGATCCAACAACAAAGACCTTTCCTTTGTCCGACCTAACTGGCTTTGGACACTGGTTCTTATAATGCCCAACTTGATTACACTTAAAGCACTTCACATTCTTATTATATTCAATCTTCTTTCCCTTTTTTGATCGACACTCATTTACATAGTCACCCTTCTTATCATGTTTGTCGCAAACTAAATCAGCCTTTGCCTTCTTGGCAACATCTCCCTTCTGGGCTCCCTTCTTCTTAAAGAACTTTCTTTTCTTTCCTTGAGAATCCTGGGTTTCAACTGGCTTCTCCTTATCACAAACAACAAGCATCTCTTCATGGCGAATTTCCATCACCACAACCATATTACAAGGATCACAGTTACGTGCCATGGTTGCCCTAGCTAGCTCAGGTCTCACACCTCGAATAAACCTCTCATTTCTTCTGATGTCAGCGTCAACAATAGAATACCCATATCGAGACAGCCCATCAAACCTAGTGGCATACTTGATAACTGACATCTCTCCCTAAACTAGATCCATAAACTTTCTCATCAATGTTGACTTAGCAGCTTCAGATAGAAACCTCTGTTCAAATCTTCTTCTGAACTCAACCCATGTCAATTCTTCCTCCGAAACTCTGGTCGTAACACCGTTGCACCAATGAAGTGCTGACCTTGTAACTATGTAGAGGCCAACCTTCTCTTCTATTCATCATCCAGACTCAGATCAGCAAAGAACGCTGTACCGGCCCGATTTTTCGACGACCAAAAGTCAACATCAATACGTCCACTGTATCGAATGTCGAACAATCGAATGCCGGAAAACCGAACCGTTAGGTTTTAAAGAAGGAGAAGATAGAAGAAGAAAAGAAACAATAACAGAATCTCACAATTAACAGTGGAACAACATATAATAGATAGATGAATATCTTTAAAACAAAAGCACTACATCAGTTTATATATCACATTATCAGAGTTTACCATGATACAATACAAACACTAGCAATTATAATAACTTGTGTACAGTAAAATTTGACTTGCACTAACCCAGACGCAACAGACACTACATACTATAAGTGGTACGTCTCACCATCCAGCTTGTCTTCAGATCTCCATAGCAACTTCTTAACTCTGCTCCCGAATAACTGATAACCTGACTCTAGACTGCTCGTGTGGAAAATTGTGGGCACCTAGAGTTTAGAAAGGGAACAATAAACTTCAGGTCAGTCGTGGGACTGGTGTGAGATCTTAAAAACAGTTATTCTTTAACAAAAGAAAACAAAAGGGGAGTAAAAGAAATTCGCAATGCTTTTTGGAAAATGAAACTACCATAAGGCCTCCCACCACACACGCAATGCAAACGCAGAATTGGAGGAGATTTCTCCTTACGATTGTCAAACATACTAAATACGCAAAATCCTTAGATATCATTATTAATGCATTGTGCAGAAAACGTTTTGAAAGTATAATATTAATCTTATCCAGCATAGACATTCCAAACTATCCCTACTATAATTACCATCTAAACAGCGGTGACCACCATAAGTAAATGGCAGGTTATACAACTAAAGCCGTACATGGTGCGTATTGGAGTTTGGATTTCCAACATATGGTCAGGCTAAGAAACTTCCTACTGCCACATGGGTACGCCTCTGGATGGACGTTTCGAGAACCTACCCGGATCTATGCCAATACAAGGCATGATTTCCTCTGTAACTAGGTAACTACTACTCGAGTATGCCATCCCCCAGTCATTTGCGACCTTTATCCGAAGATTCTCAACCACAAAGCAACAACCATAAAGTATAACAAATTTGCAGCAACAACATAGGTAAAATATCTGGGCTCCATTCCATGATACTACCCTTTTCCAGAAGGAAATGACATACCCTAAAGGGCACGACCCTCATAACCTTGTCGCATCTTTCCTATTTCGACCATTTTCGGGGTGCGCGATCCGATGAGGTCTCGTCCCACAAAGCTACATTTTTTTCACAAAGTCATGCTTCGATCAACAAATGATCAGCAGCACTTCGTATGCCGCATTACCAGTTTTGGGAATATATCACTAATAACCATCAACTATATAACCTCTGAGCTCGTACGTCTCAGAGAAGGGTGTTAAGTTAAGAGAATAAATTCTCTGCCACCAACAGAAATGTATTTGATAGAAACCAGCTTTACATCTCAAAGTGTAATGTCAAACACACATCAATACAAGTCCGTTTCGAGATCGAACGGAACCGAAGGCACTTCAAAAGAAGCCCTTGCAAATCCGGATATTCACTAATCACGTCCTGAATCCCTATCACAAAGGGTGATAAAATCTCTATACTGGAGCAACCCGGTGCAGAGACATTCGACAGGTAATCCTTTCGTTTTCAAAAATACCCGGTCTTCAACACCATCTTTAAATGCAATCCCATTTCATCGTATCATTATTCGGAATGAGTTTTATGACACAAGGTTCTCTCCCGGCTAATCCGAATAATGAGCGCTTATTTTGAAAAAATAAGTGTTCAATCAGATTTCAACAAATCACAACAAATTTCCACTTTGATCTTTTAAATAAAAGATCCATCACAATCACAAAGGTTCGATGTGGTTTTCGAATATCCCTTTAGAATCCGACCCCTGGTCGCATCGAAATTCAAATGCCATTAAAAAGGCCAATATTGATAGTCGGTTATTTAACTATCAATCATCACTCATAACAATCGCTAAATTTCAATAATTTTTCCCCAATTATTATTTTCAAAATATCTTCGCAAGATATAATTCTAACACTTCAACACTTTGAAAACAAATTCCAAATCAATTTCCACATTTCAATCCTTTGAAAGCAAATTTCAAATCATTTCCCTTACGCGGAATATATTTCCAAATATTTATTCATTTCCATTGGAAATCTGTCGAGTTAAAATAATTCAAATCACTTATCCAAAATATTCTCGGAACATTTAAAATAAAACCATCTTAAATACTTACTTAAAATATTGGTTATGAAAACATTATACTAATTATCACATATAAGATTTCAAGTCCCAACTAATTTTAAAATAAAATTAGTAGACAAGGTTAACTATTTAAATAACCGCTTCCCAAAACAAATATCAATTTTAATCTTTAAAATAATCCCTTCTATAAGTAATTAAATAAATCCATACTCTAAAGATTTGAAACCAGTTAAGAATTTTTTTTTATCCAAAGCATCCTTTCTAAAACCAACCTTAAAAATTTTTAGTTTATATTTATAGGCTACTTCGAAATCATACATAGCTTTCCAGGGAAAATACATTTTCCATTTCAAAACGGTTCATTCAAATCAATTAATAAATCTTTCTTGATTTATTTTAAATTTACGTTTCGAATCAGTAAATCCTTTCACACTTCTAAAAAAAAATAACCAAATGTTTATTTTTAAAACAAATTTCCCTTTCCTTTATAAATTCCCATTGTGAATTCAAATTCCCAAATATCCACTGATATGTGATTTTTTAAATCAATTTCCAAGAATTCATTTTCAGCACCGAATTAAATTCTAAATTGATTTCCAAATTTATTTTCAAATACCAAATAAATTCCCAAAATTTATTTCTAAGTTTATTTCAACACCAAATTTATTATCTTTTGAAACAAATTCCTTCTTTTAAATTTATTCAATTTTCTAAAATTAATTTACAATAAATTTTCTACTAAATTTCAAAAATCCAATTTTATCTATTTAAATTTCCTTCTTTTAAAATTCACCTGATTCTTTTGAATGAATTTATTATAAATTTTCTACCCAAATTTCAAAATCAAATTTTTATTTCTGGTATCCTACGATACCAAAAATATATTCGGCCAAATTATAGCCTTTAATGGTTTCAATCACAAATAATCACATACAAATTATAAATAATCAACACACAACATACGAAACAAATTAAATATTTGAGGAATCCAGTTGGATCCCTCCAACCTGTTTCCCTGCATCCACAGACGTTAGCACAACAATTAAATACCAATTCCACTTCGAGGTGGAATATTGCGGTTTATGGGATTTATAAAATATCATCCGCTATTATGCGGCGTATAGGGTCTCATCCACTATATAATGCGGGAAATCAACAACTCGAAATACATATATAATACAAATTCTACTTTGAGGTGGAATATCGTGGTATGTGGGTTTAAATATAATATCATCCGCTTTTATGCGGCGTATAGGGTCTATTTCAATACAACTGATAATAAATTATCATCCAAGCACACAATCAACAATTTAAATTTAACTATCACAATTCAAAAATCAATCAATAACTGAAATTTTCAATTATTAAAATTTGAGTGAGAAAATCTCACCTTTTACTACGCATGCAATTCCATTTCCATTCCGGACTTGATTTCATCATTGTATTTGACCTTGTATAAACAATTTTACCATTTATTAATATTCGAAATAAATCGAACAACTAATTCTTCCATTTACTAAATTTAATTATTAACGATTCAATTTAACTTTGTGATTTAATTTTAAACATATATAAGATTTTTATTTTTCAAACCAATTTCCAATTATTAAATAATATATTTAATTTCTTTCAATCCTAACAAGGGCAGAAATTTCTTTACTGCTAGTTTATAGTTTTTCTAGCCTATACACATAAAAAAAAACAGAAATGGGTTTTTTTTTCATATATTTATAAATCTTTAAATTGAAGAAAACTTACTGTGATTCTATTTTCAAATCAATATATACATATAAAATTTTAATTGAAGAAAAAGAAGATTACCAGCAGATACCTCACTGTTAAAACACGAATCCCGACTCCGCCTCGAACAATGCTGAAGCTTCCACCATCACCAACAACCCACTGCACCCATCATATCGCGCGCATGAGGTCGCCACCACCATCGAACTCAGGTTCGAGTCCCCAGATGTACGAAATAGTGTCACCTCGCCCTCGTTGCCATCACTGCGCCGACCACAAGCTTTCCTTGCTGGAGTCGAAACCCTAGCCATCGAAATCGATCGCAACCCATTATCCAATCGCACGCGACTATCTCTTCTCTTTGCTGTCGCAAATGCCACCAATCGACGATGCAGCCGACCCTTCCCTCGATTTTGCTGCCTCGAGTTGCCTCGCGAGATTTAACCACTGCCGTGCGAACGCAAAGCGGGCGCTGCCGCCCCCATTGCCGCATTCGAAGTCGCCACCTCCCCACGTGCCTCGAGACCTGACTTCGTGCTTCTAATCGCGATGATTTCGCGAGTGCCTCCATTTTTTCTTTATTTTATATCGCTTCAGCTGAAACGAAGGAGAAGGAACGCGTTTGATATTGAATGCGACTTTGATTTTGGGGAAAAATTGAGGAGCATGGCCTGATTTATTCCCTCTGTTTTAATTTCATTCCGCCTTGCTTTTGAAATGATTGTGCATTAGGTTTGTAAAAGAAATGGGGAGACAAGGATGAGATGTTGGCGTGAGGAGGAAGGCTGTGGTGCTTCAGAGATGTAGATAAAAAGTTTTGATGTGAGGGAATTTCCATTTAAGTTGACCAGGATAAAATATAGTTTAAATTTAAATTCAAATTCAAATTGTCTCGATTAACGCAGCTTAAAATCACAAACCCCTATCGAGGCATGCCGCCAGACATTTATAATGTTAAACTTCTATTCTGAACGTAATAGGAAAGGTTCCGAGTCCAAATTTGATCGTATGGAGAAGATAGCTTTTTGGACCAGTTAAAATATCGAATTTTCGATTTAAATTTCAGTGCGTTCATTGACCGTACGACCCAACGATCATTCCAAACATTACGAAAATTGAAATCCGATAATAATACAATAATACGGATCCAATGGAACTTGTCTCGTTGAATTCCGAAACTGCGCCTTGGAAGACTATTTTTAAATATCGATTTGAATGATAAAAATTCAAAACTAAATAAATCATTTCCAAATTCAATTCTGAAGCTTCCATTATCTCCAGTATTATCGATATGAATTTCTGAAGCCTTTGAAATATTTTTAGCAAGCATAAATCTGAAGATTCAAAATTTTATCCAAATTTCTATAGTTAAATTCAATGATTAAATTGCCAAATTCATTCTGATACATGAAATTCAAGTCAGACTATCTTTCAAACATTTAAAATCATTTAAATATTTCAATGTCTAATGTTCAAAATTCTGGATCGTCACATCCTTCCACCCTTAAAAGACTTTCGTCCCGAAATTACTAGTTAAGAAGAATAGACCTTAACCCGTTCACCATTTATCCAAAACCAAACAATTTAATCAATTTTGCCAAAACGAATCTTTTTATTTAAGATCCATCATTACTTCAACTAACTCTCCAAATTCAATCATAAGTTCCAAACAATATTGTTTTATTTAACAATTAAAATTTAAATTTAAATTCAAATTTTAAGCTTTCAAAATTTTTCTAACTCCCTAAATTTTCGAAAAATTTCGCCAGCGTCTCCTTTGCGCGGCTAGCTCGGTACGACTATAAAAATGGCGCCACGGCCCCCAGATTCAAAAAGAAAACAAAACGCCAAGTGGCTAGATAAGAAAATCATCAAATTTCATACTGAAATTCAAATACATACCTTTTTATCGAGCAATTCAAATTTATCTTCAAAATCAAAATCCCAATTCCATTTCCTTTAGCACACCTGTATATCCTGCCTATCATTTTTGCACATTCCTTTACAAAATTTTCAATATATACTTCTCATACCATTTTTACTTCACCATTGAAGTTATATATCCATTTTCATTCAATCTTACATTTTATTTTTAATTGAATTAAATTTTCAATTCTATTTGGATTCAGTTTACCTTCTGAATATAGAATTTTATCAATTATCTTTCATTCACAACTGCACTATTTTAAATTAGTTTCATTTACTAATTCATTACAAATTCCCATCCAATTTATCTCAAACCATTTTTTTTCCACCTTTATTACCTTTAGTTCACTTCGAATTAATTTTACAACTTCATTTTATTTCACACAATTTAAATTGGTTTTCGATATTCAGTTTTCAATTCTAGTTTTAATTCTTTTGTTCATTCCCAATCACAATTCAATCTCAATTCACCGTTTTGGTTTACAACCACTTGTATCTAAACTGGATTTCAAATTCTATATGTATTTAATTCACCTTTCATTTATAATTATTGGATTCAATTCATTCCAACCCATATCTATTTGGTCATTTCTTCAATTAATTCCACTTACTAATTTTATTTTAATACTTTGTTTTACAAATCAAATTCAATTCCAATTCCTGTTCTATTTGCTTGCAAATTCGAAATGAATTTCAACATTCAATTTCACTTTCATTTAATTGCAATTGTAAATTCATTCATTCATTCACAACTTTATTTTCCACCTTATAAAATTTTATTCCATAACTATTTTTAAATAAAATTCCAGAGTCTTTCCACCTTTTCCAAAACCATTGTTGAAAACAATTCAAATTATCCTTTGAATTTCAAAACCAAACCTAAATTTTCCAAACAACTTCCATTTAAAACAATTTGGCGGCAATTCCTCTTTTGGAAACCCGAAATTGAACACCAATGACACTGCAGTCATCACCGAAGTTATTTTCCAGCGACCAAAAAGGGTTTAGTGCTTTTATCCCTTCCAAACATTTTTCAAAACCCTTGAAAATCATTTCTAAACTTGAAATTTCTAAACTTTTCAAACCCTTTCAATTCTTTTCAAAACATTTCTCTGGAATTCCATTTCAAATTACAAATCACATTTACAATTTACATTCTCAAATTTTATTTGTATGTGATTTTATTTCTTAACTTTGGAGTTACAATTTCAATTTCCTATTCAATAATCAATGATAATAATTTAATATTATCAATTCCTAACATCCAAGCAACCATATACTATAATAATTTACAAAGATTATTTCCTTTATCCACGAAATCAGTTTTGGGTAAAATTATTCATTCCCCCTATTTTAAAACAATATAATGTCGGTTTATCTTGTTCAAGAGTTTACAAACCCCTATCGATACAGTTGGCCAAACTGCGCCGACCAGAATCTATAAACAATCAACCGATAAGTCAACACAATATAAAACAATTTTATGTTCACTAAGAAATACGCGCTCATATCTATTATTACACTCTGACTCATTCTAGAGTACTACTGGCTCTATCTAATGAGTAACACCCAACAGATCCAAGGTTGTCGCTTAACCAAATGCTCAGATACCACTCTGTAACGAACCGATTTTTCGATACCCGAAAGTTGACATCAATACGTCCACTGTATCGAATGCCGAACAGTCGAATGCCCAAAAACCGAACCGTTAGGTTTTAAAAAAGGAGAAGATAGAAGAAGAAACAGAAAAAATAATAGAATCTCACAATTTGCAGTGGAACAACATATAATAGATAACTAAATATCTTTAAAACAAAAGCACTACATCAGTTTATACATCACACTATCAGAGTTTACAATGATATAATACAAACACTGGCAGTTATAGTAACTCGTGTACAGTAAAATTTGACTTGCACTAACCCAGACGCAACGGACACTACATAGTATAAGTGGTACGTCTCGCCATCCAGCTTTTCTCTAGATCTCCATAGCAACTTCTTGACTTCGCTCCCAAATAACTGATAACCTTACTCTAGGTTGCCCGTGTAGAAAATTGTAGGCACCCAGAGTTTAGAAAGAGAACAATAAACTCCAGGTCAGTCGTGAGATTGGTGTGAGATCTTAAAAACAGTTATTCTTTAACAAAAGAAAACAAATGGGGAATAAAAGAAATTCGCAATGCTTTTTGGAAAACGAAACTACCATACGGCCTCCCGCCACACACACAATGCAAACGTAGGATTGGGGGAGATTTCTCCTTATGATGGTCAAACATGCTTAATACGCAAAATCCTTTAAATATCATTATTAGTGCATAGTGTAGAATGTTATCCCGCTTTTTGGCAAAGCCGTGATACAAAAAGATCGATCGAAAACAAAAGACAGTTCGTCTCAGAGATTGGTTATACTTTGCTTCACTATGGATATCGTTGAATTTTGTCTGAGTCCAGATTGAGCTACAATTGATAGAACATGACAAGCAAAGCCATAAAAGCGTGCATTCCAAATTTCAAGTCAATCCGAGTTCGTATGCTCGAGTTATGATCGATTCAATCCAGAAGAAACGACCCGGCTTTCGTATCCATCGCCATTGTTGATTTCGTATCCATCATCGAACTCCAGTTCGATCGATCACTTTCGTATCGATCAGGTTTCAGCAACTTCGTATCCATCGGAGTGCCGCAGTTCGCATCGATCAAGTTTGAATCCATCGAAGTGCCTCGGTTCGACTCGATCTCATTCGAGTCCATCGGCAGATAACATACTTTGTATCGGTCAACTCCCATGAGTTCGTATCGATCAGGATTGGCCGTGTTCGAATCCATCGAGTTCATATCGATGGACTTCGTACCCATCTGCAGATGATGCGCTTCGTAACGATCGGCCAGTGTCTTTTTTGCATCCATCATAGAAGCATCCCTTCGAATCCATCAAGGTGCCTTGATTCGTCTCCATCCAGATACCCTGCTTCGTATCCATTGAGGAAGCCACTCTTCGAATCCATCTGGATGGAGTAATTAGTATCCATCGAGTGAACAAACCAAGGTGACGTGTCATCTCTCGATATGAACAAGCCAAGATATATGGAGTCGACGCGGTCAACTCGGAATAAAGACCGGATCGAGGCGAAGTATGCGCTCCACGTCATCACCAAAGCACGTGCCGTCATCGATTCGAAGCAATCGATTCGAAGAGATGGATTCGAACCAAACAGCCTAGCAAGGATCATCATTTCGTATCGACAATAACTCATGATCCATTGATCCAAATGCCATGAAATTTTCGCAGGAGCTTGCATACATGCTGAGGAACATCTCCACCAAATTTCAGCTCGATTGGACATCATCTTGATCGATACGAAATGATTTCGTATCGATCACAGATCGACTCGAAACTTTCTGAGATTGGTCGCGTGGGCCCACTCACGTACCAAAAGAAGTCTCCTGAGATTTGAGCGAAGTCTCAGCCTCTTACGCCTATAAATAGAGCCCCAGAGCCTACAGAAAAAGGATCTTTGGACTCTCAAGCGCCCAGACTATGCCGGATTGAGATCTCCATCATCCTATACCGTTTTCTTGCTGTCAATTTCGAATTTTCAGTTGTAACTTACTATTGATTGCTGTAACAACTTGTAATCACTGAAAGAGAATCAATAAAACTGCAAAAAACCTCACAGTGGACGTAGGCAACATGTCGAACCACTATAAATCGCATGTCTACGCATTTACTTTACTGTTATTTGGAGTTTTTGTTAGATAATCATCATTTTCACTTTATATTCCTCATTATTATCTCTTCAAATATTCTCGAAGAGTGTTGTGACCAATTTTGGTGCAAACACTTTGGTGCTTTCACTGAGAATTGAACTCAGATTTGCATAAAGTCTAGGAAATGAATTCAACCTTCAAGATGGTTAGCACAAGGACCACCTCTAACGCTGTCAATCAAGGGGAACATGATAGACAGAATCCTGCGTCACTACCTCCCTCTAACCAAGACGCTATTTGACACTCAGAACCATCCGGTCCGGTTACACATTAAGAGTTTCAGCTACTGCTTAAAGAGCTGACCCAGAGTCGGCAACAACTAACAGAACAGCTACGCGCTAACGCCGAGCTCACCAATCAGCTGAATCGCCATAAGCGACGGAGATCTAGGAGAGACCATGCATCTCTCTCCTCCAGCGAAAGGTCCTCCTCTTTTGATTATCATAATCAATATCCACGACCCCGGATAGATGGGAGTCACATACAAGCTGCTGGAAATCAACCGGCAATGACTGTTGGACAACTAAGAGTTGGTCCATTGGCCAGTTTCCAAACAAAGCCCTCCTCCCGAGGAGGTGCCATTGCTCGCTGTACCACAGAATACCGCGCCACGAATGCCGCAGATGAACCAAGGGTCGATGCCCCAAGTCAGTCGAACCCGGACAGTCGTCAGCATGGGCGTACCCCTAAACCGTACGTCCCAGAGGACTATGAGCCAAGAAGGCAAGATTTGGAACACCAACGACATCCGGTCCAACTCCAGGATGTGGGATTCAATCATATTCCGGCACGAGCCTCACAGAACATACAAATGCCGGATCTTCCGACCATGATACGTCAGATGATCCGTGAGAGCCAGGGTCTTACCAATGATGATTGGGGAATTTCCTGAAGTCACACTCCTTTTACGGACGATATTCTTACTGCTTAACCCCCACGGCGATTCAGGATGCCGACTCTACCCATGTACGAGGGAAACTCCGACCCCAACCAACATATTCTAAAATATGAATGGTCGATGAGCGCTGCCAGAGCCGACAATGCAGTGAAGTGTCATAGTTTTCCCATATCCTTGGGGGCATCGCTACCATGTGGTTCACTCGACTGCCACCTCGATCCATTTCCTCCTTTGATCAGTTGGCCAAAAAATTTGTTGAGCAATTCCGCATGCACATCGCAAGACCGAAAGACGTCAACACTCTGTGTAGCGTCACCCAAGCTCCTGGAGAGACGATCAGACACTACTTAGAGAGATTTCATACTGCATGTGCGGAAATCAGCAATCCGAACAATAACTCCATCCTTATGGCGCTGACTAAGGGGATTGATCTCGACTCTGAGTTTGGCAACTGGTTGGCTGGAAAACCACCTGCATCATTGAACCGTTTCCACCCAAGGAAGCTCAATTCCTGAGAAGGGAAGATGCGGAACAGTCTAGGGAGCAAAAATGATGCAGGTTCAAGCATGGAAGGGATCCAAAGCAATGTCGTAATCAAACAATCCGACGAGAGCTCCAGAAAAGTTCATTTGAACATTCAAAACAAACAGGCTCAGCGGAGAGAGAGCGTGAATCAAAATAGAAAACGAGATCAAAATCGTGGCCCATAGCGTAAGAATCCCATGTTTAACAGTTACACTCCTTTGAATACATCACTGGAGAACTTGTATTTACAAACCTGTAATACAATTCAATACAAAAAACTGCTCCAAACCCGTCATCAGAGAGGCAAATCTAGACGGGAAATTTTTGCAGGTTCCATGAAAGCTACGGGAACAATACGAATGAATGTTGTCACTTACAAGATCTCGTAGAAAAATTGATTAGAGAAAGAAAGCTGGAACAGTTTGTGCGGGCACCGCAGCCTGGAGAAGCGGGCCCATCAAATCGAAATAATGAACCCGATCTACCGAGACATGAGGACACTACCCGTCCCGTTGGGAGATTGGTGATAAATGCCGTCAGCGGCGGACCCATTTTTTCAAGAGCCTGGAAGGACGACGACCTTCGTCACTGTTACACATGACATGCTTATTCAGTCTATGAATATTTTACAATTTCCTTTACATTCTGAAATTTGAATTTGTAATAAGGCACTGACTTTGCCATGTTTTTTCCGTTCCAGCAATAAATTACTATCTCTTTAAGCTAGAGTTGTGATTCACCGAATGCGACATTCAACAATCACGACGCACGAAGAGCTAAGTTTCATCGAACAATGGAATTTATTCAAATAGAGAGTGACTGTGATACGACCGGCCACTCACTAAGTGAAACCTCAGCTCGGTGGCAACCATCACATCAAAGGCTGAACCGGACCGATACACGGCAGTCCTATAACTAACTCCAAACTCCCACAGTATGAATTGGAGTATAAACATCAACTTTAGGTTCCCAGAGTGCGAACCAGAGTATAAATCCATCGTTCCCAGAGTGTGAACGAACTCCAAGTTCCCAGAGTACGAATTGGATTATAAACATCAAATCCATCATTCCCAGAGTGTGAACGGACTCCAACTTCCCAGAGTGCGAATTGGAGTATAAAACATCAACTGTAGGTTCCCAGAGTGCGAACCGGAGTATAAATCCATCGTTCCCAGAGTGTGAACGGACTCCGAATTCCCATAGTGCGAATTGGAGTATAAACATCAACTCTTGGTTCCCAGAGCGCGAACCGGAGCATAAACGCCAACTCCAAACTCCCAGAGCACGACTTAGAGTATAAACATATAAATGCAGTCCCGGAGAGGGTAGACCCGTCTGCCTAACGACTTCGGCTGTATCCTAACCAAGTTTGAGGAGGATGGATCCGTCCGTCTAACGACCTCGCTTGTTAACTCGGGGTGGATGCAATCCGACCATCCACGATCCCGATAAATCCATCATTCCCAGAGTGTGAACGAATTTCTAAAAAGCCCAAATAGGTGTGACTGACCATTTGTCGGCTAACTCCAAATTCCCAGAGCGTGAATTGGAGTATAAACATCAATTCCAGGTTCCCGTAGCGCGAACCGAAACATCAATACTGACTCCAGATTCCCAGAGCGTGAATTAGAGTATAAACATTAATACCAGGTTCCCGAAGCGCGAACCAAAACATCAATGCTAACTCCAAATTCCCAGAGCGTGAATTGGAGTATAAAATTCCAGGTTCCCGGAGTGCGAATCCAAACATACATGCTATCTCCAAATTCCCAGAGTGTGAATTGGAGCACAAATACCAAGTCAAAGTTCCTGGAAGTGCGAACTATATTACAAACATCGATAACTCTCAAATTCTCAGAGCGCGAACCAGATTATCGATCACAGATTATCCAAAGTCCCCGGAGTGTGGACATGTGCTCAAGATTTGCAATCGGTGCGATCGACCACCGAAATACAAATGTTGTTCCCCCAAAACGGGGGCAAAAAGATTAAGTGTTAATCACTAACTGAAGTGATACAATGTCCGAAGTTCAACACATTCATCAATCACGACATGTGATCAAGATTTTTAGACTTGGCAAATAAAACGAACTCTATTTGATGGTAAAAACACCACAAGTACACCAGACTGAAAGCCAAATATTGCAAGTACTTAAGCACAAAAGAAATGAGAATTGAAACAAAGAAACTAAACTTTATTTCAACTAACTGTATGTGAAGATTCATGTACAAGTTATTCCAAAAAATTCCTACTAGCAGGGGACCAAGCCTG
Source organism: Allium cepa (assembly GCA_030765085.1). Classification (NCBI taxonomy): domain Eukaryota; kingdom Viridiplantae; phylum Streptophyta; class Magnoliopsida; order Asparagales; family Amaryllidaceae; genus Allium; species Allium cepa. Next base: position 381,018,005 of record CM060938.1, on the reverse strand, counting down.
CATCTATACATAGCCTACGAAACAAAAATAAAAGTGACTTCCTAACTGCCAAAAATGCGCCAGAGGGGGATCGTCTACTTTTTCTTCTTCGGTTTTCTCTTCAACGCGGAACCACTCGAACCACTCACAATCTTCCGCTTCGACCCCGTACCCTTTGGCGAATCTTCCTCCGACAAAGGCATGATATCGATGTATTCCTCCGAACTTGAACTTAAAGTAATATTCTCTTCTGGAGGAGTCGGGTCTACCACCGAGGGTGGAATGGGCGCGCTGGTTCCGACAAGCGTGCCCCCAGAAGATATCACCACAAGAGGAGTGGGGCCGTCCGCCGTCGTAACACTCTCAGAATTACCACCGTATGCTGCCGCTTCCATCTCTGCATTGATTAGAGCAAGTATCTCAGCTTCACGAGTGGCATGAGATTCACGATAGGCAGTGGTGGACTGTGACGATACAATAGAAGTAGGTGGGAACGCACCAAGAACAAATGGCATGTCAGCAAAAGGGTCACTGTGTTGGCCCAAGAGTTCATTCATCATATGTTCGTCGAAATTAATTGAACCCCCCTGGGTCATCTCAGTCGGCGTGACTGTCGTCGTGGTGATCGCTTCAGTAGTAACAGCCTCCTGTTCTTGATGTGACTCTTGGACTGCAGGAGGCGCTGTCGGTGTAACTTTGCTCACTGGACAAGAAAGAAAAGAAGTTGTCATAACACGCTTCAATACGAATACTTCGGTTCAGACACACAGTATATTTGTGCAGAGTACCTTCCTCAACTTGACTCGTGGCTGACTGAACAGCTTCAGAAGAACGCTACCTTATGGGAGATAAGCGTGGCTGCTCAGGGTCATAGCCTGGTACCAACTGTGGCTCAATCGCTGGCGTCGGCTCCGATCTAGATGAAGCAATCATCTATGAACTTGCAGCTAGGTGTGCGATGCCAGACCCCTCGCCAACTTGCAAGTGTTGGGTACCCAGTCTCTCTCTAGCATGAGAGACCATGAAATCGTGGAGAACCTTATTATCATCATCAGTCAATATTCGGTTCTCCAACTCGAACTCATCAAAAACTTCGCCTGGCTGTGCTGCTTTCTCTTCTTCGACTAACAAATTCCAGGCGTTGAATAAGTGTGTCGGATAATCGTCAAGCCACATCAAATTTCTGTGCCTCAGCACATTAGCATTATATGTAATGAGAAGCTCTTCTATCTCCGTCTCTAGCTTAATCTCTGCTTGATGAACTTTCTCATCGACTTCGGCTTCCGTCTCGTGGACCTTTTCCAAGGCCGCATCTCTTTCCCTCCGAAATTCCACCGCCTGATCACACGCTTCCTGTGCGGAATCGTTAGCGGTGTCCCTCTCCTTCATAATCTCTAAAACTTTGGCCTTGAGCTCGTTTAGCTCTTTCAAGGCCGCATCCCGCTCGGCAGTTACGATGGTGTTTCGGTGGCCCATGTCCTCCACTGTAGCATAATGCTCACGCTTCATCCTATCCATTGCTTCTTGAGCTTCATCAGCTTTTCTAAGAGCTTCAATCTCTGATTTTCGAGAAGACTCGGCCTCACTGCCAAGCATCTGAATAATACGGTCCTTTTGACCAAGTTCCTTTTCCAACTTCTCAATCATGGCCGCTCGGTCAAAGGCCACCTTTGACGCTTTCTTTGCAGTTTTTGACCATTCCTGATACTGGAAAAATACATCTGAGAGATAATCATGCATCATAGGTGCAACTGACGCCGGTATCCTTTTTAGATGCAGGGGGAAGACGAACCTGTCGAAGCAAATCTTAGGAAAATCTATCTTCAGCTGAGCAAGCCTAACTGCTCCATCCCCCGAAGGCTCCGTCAATGTCTGCTCTGTTGTTGGGGAGGCCGCGATCTCCGTTCTACGATGAGTGTCAGACCTCGATGGTTCGGAAGACGGTTTGTGCCATGGAGTTTCTGGAGGCCTTGAAACATGAACCGGAGGCGGTGTGGGAGCTATAGGAGGTGGCGTGCGAGATCGAGACCGACGCCTATAATCTTTGTCTCTGTTAGAGCGCTCATGACTCGAGCGTCCATGGTCATAGTCTCTATCTCCTTCCCTCCTATATGATTCATAATATGATGAAGACTTGCGTTTGTTGCGAAGACTGCCAAGCATCGAGCCTCTGCCAGACATGATATCTGCAATGCAAAAAACATAAAATGAAGTTAGTAATCTCTCACAGTTAGCGTATTACACTCAGAAATCGTGTAGTGCCGTGAAGTGTGAATGTAGGTGCAACCCCCCGACCAACCATATGTGTCAACCACACTAGTGGGCAGAGACCCGCTTAAAACTAAGGCTTCTGAAAGTTCGTCCAATCCGACATCATGCTGCAAGGACACATCTTCCGGAATTGGAATATCGACGAGCCCTTCATAAAGATTCTCAGTTCTTGGGGGAGACATCTCCTAAATTCTAATTTCGAAGGCGGGTCGGGCTGTGACAACCGATTTCCATCTTCCCTTTTTAGGTGGCTTAACAACGGCTGCCTTACCTTTTCTTTGCTCTTCGGTATCCTGGGCTACATCCGCAGATTCACCCAATGGTTCCTCGTCGGTGTGAGTTCTTTCGGAGTCAGCCTCCTCGATTATGACAACTTTAGGTTTTCTTCGCTTAACTCGTTCTTTCGAGACAGTCCTTAAGGCACCGTCAAGCATTATACTTTGTCTTCATTCAATCAGTTCAAGAATCCTAAGATTCCTATCTGTCAATAGCAACTCGATATTCCTCTCCTCACTTGGGAGTTCTTGAAAAACCCGAACTATCTCCTTGAAACTTTCGCCTTCGGGTCGCTGGATTATGGCTGGAAAGAAAAAGAGATGTGAGTTCGACTTCATCTACATCATTCTTATCAACTACTTGAAAAGATAGCAATACTCACGTCTAAATAGCCATCGCCTAGCAAACCCTAGGAGGCATCTAACATAAAACTACTCCGTCCTGAAATAGCTCAATCTAGTCCAAGCCCCCATGATCACTTGGCAATTTCTTACCCGCCTCTAGGAATATGAAAGATGGACTATCAGCCCGACTCTTGAAGTTAAACAGGTATCTGATCTCAATCGGGAGTGGTGGTCGATAGAGATACTCCATAAATGCAATGAACAAGCTATTGAGTGACGCACATCCGTTCGGATGCAGTTGAGATGGGGCGATCCTCTAAAACGACAATACTTCTCTTATATACTGGTTAAATGGAGGGAGTGTCCCTGCTGTGCACGCGTGGCCATTGAATGCGGTGAATCCCTCCGGTGGATTGTGCGGTCTGTCATTTGGTCCTGGCAACAATACGTCGTCCATCGACAAACCATGCCTTAAGCATATTCCTCCTAGCATGTCTTCCGAAATGTTGGACGGAACAGAGTCTGATGGGTTACTAATGAAGGATGCGTCAAGTAACTCATCCGGAGCTGGACCGATAATTTCAACCTCAATCTCCGGTACTTCAAGCACGAGAGGGACTGAACTCTGAATCTCTTGCAGCTGCGAACTTGAAGTTTCCATAACTAGCTAACTTATGAGAAATTATCATTAGGCGATAAAGAACCCGTGTATTCCCCGCATGTAAGATTGTGTGTTGTGCAGTGTTGTGCATTACTGGAAAAGATTTTGCAGAATTAAAGAAAACTTGTAAGCAACAAAGATAATTAGAGTCCAGTAGGAGTGGCCGTCATCGCTGACCGTCACAACCGTATCGTCCAGATGTTGGTAATTGATTCGAGTTGACGTTTGTTATCACGGTGTTAAGTTATAGTTCCATCGACGAGCTTCGAAAGGATAGTCAAGTGTGCAGTTTAATAGTTAAGTCCAAATATGCAAGAATGAAGCCTGCCGGAGTCAAGAGTTCAAATATGCAAAAGATTCTCTAATTCATCGAACCTCGGCTTGGGATCGATCACCACAGTTCAAAACAGTGAAGGGTCAGAAACCTCCATTTCGCATCAATTATGTTCGAAACGATACGTTTCGTATCGATCGAGCTCGAATCGATACGCTTCGTATCGATCAATTTCGAATCGATACACTTCGTATCGATCGGGTTCGAATCGATGTGCCTTGTACCGCATCGGTTCGAAAATGATACGCCTCATATCGCTCAAGATCGTATCGATACCCCTCGTATCGGTTAAGTTGCGCCAACCTCGTATCGATTGCGGACCGGAGAGCTTCACATCGATCATGTAAACAACCATCATTCCTCAACCCACACAACATCGATGCGAACCCAACACCCAGCAATCGATACGAAATCAAACACTAGTTTTCTTTTCATCGGTACAAAGTGAAGGCCAAGCTACCCTCGATCAACTGTTCAAAGTCCTTAATTCCTTCTTCCCCGATCGATTCAAACATAGCCATGGCCATTTACGATCGAGATCCATCCCCAGATCTGGTTTCACATGTTGCCAGAAGAGATGATTGAAAAAGAAAGAATGAATCTGGGATAACTTTGCCACTTGGATTCGTAATTAATTACCTAAGTTCAATTTAGGATTCGAGGCTAGGAAGATTGAATCGATTTGGGGGCTAAAGCAGTTCTTTCTCTTGGACTCTATCGATACGAAAGTACAGAAGATATAAGCCAACAGTAAAAGTAAAAAAGTGAAAAAAATGGCTAAGTCCTGGCTATTTATATGAAGCCTAGAAGGAACTGGGTCGATTCGCCTCCCAGTCCACTTAACCGGTCGCAACCGGTCAAACTGCGGGATCGAATCGAACTCCCTGTTCGAATCCATCAGACCAAGACTCTCTATCGGTTCGAAATGAATGGTTTGAATTTATCGATGCGAAGCGCATGGCAAGAACAGCTGAAGACGATGAAGCCCATCGACTCGAAGCCCCTGTTCGTATCAACAAGTTGGCAACTCCATCCACTACACATCGATACGAACGAATATTTCGTATCCATCAAAAGTCAGCAATACGAATAGCAATTTCGTATCCATCAAGACTCATCGATACGAACGGTCATTTCGTATCCATCAATTCGACCCACATCGATATGAAAAACTACTTTTCAACCTTTTACATCGATTCAGAAAGGTTTGATACAAGAGAATAGTCAAAACAACCATCAAGCGTTGTTTCAACTCAAATTTCAAATCGGTTCAGGAGAGAATCGATACGAAATCCGATGACAAACTAACTGACAACGACTCGTGAACACACAACGTCAACGAGAGTCAAATTAACATATGTGCATATATGTCGGACTAATATTCGATTTTAAACATTCACAGGGACTGAATACTCATCTTGTTACGATTACAACAACGAACAGCTAAGCACTATTATACATCAATCAGTTATATCAATGCGCGGTTACAGCAATACAGAATACAACTTTCAACGAAAGAGAACAATGATTGTTCAGAGAGAAATTGCAGCTTTTCGAAGCACGTCATGCTTCCACAAGACGTACTTTGTGGGGCAAATGTTATTCCACTTTTTGGCAAAGCCGTAATACCAAAAGATCGATCGAAAACAAAAGACAGTACTTCTCAAAGATTGGTTATACTTTGCTTCACTATGCATATCGCTGAATTTTGTCCGAGTCCATATTGAGCTACAATTGATAGGGCATGACAAGCAATTCCATAAAAGCCTGCGTTCCAAATTTCAAGCCAATCCGAGTTCGTATGCTCGAGTCATGATCGATTCAATCCAGAAGAAACGACCCAGCTTTCGTATCCATCGCCATTGTTGATTTCATATCCATCATCGAACTCCGGTTCGAATCGATCACTTTCGTATCGATCCGGTTTCAGCAACTTCGTATCCATCGAAGTGCCACAGTTCGCATCGATCAAGTTTGAATCCATCGAAGTGCCTCGGTTCGACTCGATCTCATTCAAGTCCATCGGCGCATAACATACTTCGTATCGGCCAACTCCCATGAGTTCGTATCGATCAGGATTAGCCGTGTTCGAATCCATCGAGTTCGTATCGATGGACTTCGTACCCATCAGCAGATGATGCACTTTGTAACGATCGGCTAGTGTCTTCTTCACATCCATCATAGAAGCATCCCTTCGAATCCATCAAGGTGCCTTGATTCGTCTCCATCCACATACCCTGCTTCGTATCCATTGAGGAAGCCACTCTTCGAATCCATTTGAGCGGAGTAATTAGTATCCATCAAGTGAACAAGCCAAGGTGACATGTCATCCCCCGATACGAAGAAGCCGAGATATATGGAGTCGACGCGGTCAACTCGGAATAAAGACCGGATCGAGGCCAAGTATGCGCTCCACGTCATCACCAATGCACGTGCCGTCATCGATTCGAAGCAATTGATTCAAAGAGATGGATTCGAACCAAACAGCCTAGCAAAGAGCATCATTTCGTATCGACAATAACTCATGATCCACTAATCCAAATGCCATGAAATTTTCACAGGAGCTTGCATACATGCTGAGGAACATCTCCACCAAATTTCAGCTCGATTGGACATCATCTTGATCAATACGAAATGATTTCATATCGATCACAAATCGACTCGAAACTTCTGAGATTGGTCGCATGGGCCCACTCACATGCCAGAAGAAGTCTCCCGAGATTTGAGCGAAGTCTCAGCCTCCTACGCCTAGAAATAGAGCCCCAGAGCCAACAGAAAAAGGATCTTTGGACTCTCAAGCGCCCAGACTCTGCCGGATTGAGATCTCCATCATCCTATACCATTTTCTTGCTGTCAATTTCGAATTTCCAGTTGTAACTTGCTGTTGATTGCTGTAACAACTTGTAATCACTGAAAGAGAATCAATAAAACTGCAAAAACTTCACAGTGAATGTAGGCAACATGCCGAACCACTATAAATCGCTTGTCTACGCATTTACTTTACTGTTATTTGGAGTTTTTGTTAGATAATCCTCATTTTCAATTTATATTCTTCATTACTATCTCTTCAAAGACTCCCGAAGAGTGTTGTGACCAATTTTGGTGCAAACACAGAAAATACTTCGAAAATATAATATTAATCTTAGCCAGCATAGACATTCCGAACTATGCCTACTATAGCTACCATCTAAACAGTGGTGACCACCATAAGTAAATGGCAGGTCATACAACTAAAACCGTACAAGGCGCGTATTGGAGTTTGGATTTCAAACAAATGGTCAGGCTAAGGAACTTCCTACTGCCATATGGGTATGCCTCTGAAGGGACGTCCCGAGAACCTACCCGGATCTCTGCCAACACAAGGCCGGGTTACCTCTGTAACTAGGTAACTACTACTCGAGTATGCCATTCCCTAATCGTTTGCGACCTTTATCCGAGGATCCTTAACCACAAAGCAACAACCACAAAGTAAAATAAATTTGCAGCAACAACATAGGTAAAATATCTGGGCTCCATACCACGATACTACCCTTTTCCAGAAGGAGATGACATACCCTAAATGGCGCGACCCTCATAACCTTGCTGCATCTTTCCAGTTTCGATCATTTCCGGGGTGTGAGGTCCGAGAGGTCTCGTCCACAAAGCTACATTTTTGCACAAAGTCATGCTTCGATCAACAAATGATCAGCATCACTTCGTATGCCACAGTACCAGTTTTGGGAATATATCGCTAATAACCATCAATTACATAACCTCTGAGCTCGTATGTCTCAGAGAAGGGTGTTAAGCTAAGAGAACAAATTCTCTGCCACCAAAAGAAATGTATTTGATAGAAACCAACTTTACATCTCAAAGCGTAATGTCAGACACACATCCATACAAGTCCGTTTCGGGATCAAACGGAACTGAAGGCACTTCAAAAGAAGCCCTTGCAAATTCGGATATTCACTAATCACGTCCGGAATCCCTATCACAAAGGGTGATAAAGTCTCTATACCGGAGCAACACGGTGCAGAGACATTCGACAGGTAATCCTTTTGTTTTCGAAAATGCCCGGTCTTCAACACCATCTTCAAATGCAATCCCATTTCATCGTATCATTATTCGAAATGAGTTTTATGACACAAGGCCCTCTCCCGGCTAATACGAATAACGAGCGATTATTTTTAAAAAATTAGTGTTCAATCAGATTTCAACAAATCACAACAAATTTCCACTTTGATCTTTTAAATAAAAGATCCATCACAATTACAAAGGTTCGATGTGGTTTTCGAATATCCCTTTGGAATTCGACTTCTGGTCGCATCGAAATTCAAATGCCATTAAAAGGCCAATATTGATAGTCGTTTATTTAACTATCAATCATCACTCACAACAATCGCTAAATTTCAATAATTTTCCCCCAATTATTATTTTTAAAATATCTTCGCAAGATATAATTCTAACACTTCAACACTTTGAAAAAAAAATTCCAAATCAATTTCCATATTTCAATCCTTTGAAAACAAATTTCAAATCATTTCCCTTATGTGGAATATATTTCCAAATATTTATTCATTTCCACTGGAAATCTATCGAGTTGAAATTATTCAAATCACTTATCCAAAATATTCTTGGAATATTTAAAATAAAACCATCTTAAATACTTACTTAAAATATTGGTTATGAAAACAATATTCCAATTATCATATATAAGATTTCAAGTCCCAACTAATTTTAAAATAAAATTAGTAGATAAGGTATAACTATTTAAATAACCGCTACCTAAAACAAATATCAATTTTAATCTTTAAAATAATTCCTTCTATAAGTAATTGAATAAATCCATACTTTAAAGATTTGAAACCAGTCAAGAATTTTTTTTTATCCAAAGTATCCTTTCTAAAACCGTCCTTAAAAATTTTCAGTTTATATTTATAGGCTACTTTGAAATCATACTCAGCTTTCCAGGAAAAATACATTTTCCATTTCAAAATGGTTCATTCAAATCAATTAATAAATCTTTTATGATTTATTTTAAATTTACGTTCCAATTCCATAAATTCCTTTCACACTTTAAAAAAAACCAAATGTTTATTTTAAAACAAATTTCCCTTTCCTTTATAAATTCCCATTGTGAATTTAAATTCCCAAATATCCACTGATATGTGATTTTTTAAATCAATTTCCAAGTATTCATTTTCAGCACCGAATTAAATTCTAAATTTATTTTCAAATTTATTTTCAAATACCAAATCAATTCCCAAAATTTATTTCTAAATTTTTTTCAACACCAAATTTATTATCTTTTGAAATTCCTTCTTTTAAATTTATTTAATTTTCTAAAATTAATTTACTGTAAATTTTCTACTAAATTTCAAAAATCTAATTTTATCTATTTAAATTTCCTTCTTTTAAAATTCACCTGATTCTTTTGAATGAATTTATTATAAATTTTCTACCCAAATTTCAAAACCAAAATTTTATTTCTGGTATCCTACGATACCAAAAATATGTTCGACTAAATTATAGCCTTCAACGGTTTCAATCACAAATAATCACACACAAATTTTAAATAATCAACACACAACATACGAAAAAAATTAAATATTTGAGGAATCCAGTTGGATCCCTCTAACCTGTTTCCCTGCATCCACAAATGTTAGCACAACAATTAAATACCAATTCCACTTCGAGGTGGAATATCGCGGTTTATGGGATTTATAAAATATCATCCGCTATTATGCGGCGTATAGGGTCTCATCCACTATATAATGCGGGAAATCAACAACTCCATATACATATATATTACCAATTCCACTTCGAGGTGGAATATCGCGGTATATGGGTTTAAATATAATATCATCCGCTATTATGCGGCGTATAGGGTCTACTTCAATATAACTGATAATAAATTATCATCCAAGCACACAATCAGCAATATAAATTTAACTATCACAATTCAACAATCAATAAATAACTGAAAATTTCAATTATTAAAATTTGAGTGAGAAGGTCTCACCTTTTACTATGCATGCAATTCCATTTCCATTCCGGACTTGATTTCATCATTGTATTTGACCTTGTATAAACAATTTTACCATTTATTAATATTCGAAATAAATCGAACAACTAATTCTTCCATTTACTAAATTTAATTATTAACGATTCAATTTAACTAAGTGATTTAATTTTAAACATATATAAGATTTTTCTCTTTCAAACCAATTTCCTATTATTAAAAATTTGTTTAATTTCTTTCAGTCCTAACAGGGTCAGAAATTTCTTTACTGTTAGTTTATAGTTTTTCTAACCTATACAAAAAAAAATAGAAATGGTTTTTTTTTCCATACATTTATAAATCTTTAAATTGAAGAAAACTTACAATTATTCTATTTTCAAATCGATATATACATATAAATTTTAAATTGAAGAAAAAGAAGATTACCAGCAGATACCTCACTACTAAAACACGAATCCCGACCCCTCCTCGAACAACGCCGAAGCTTCCACCATCACCAACAACCCACTGCAGCCATCATATCGCGCGCATGAGGTCACCACCCCCATCGAACTCGAACTCGGGTTGGAGTCCCCAGATGTACGAAACATTGTCACCTCGCCCTCGTCGCCATCACTGCGCCGACCACAAGCTTTCCTTGCTCGAATCGAAACCCTCCCCACCAAAATCGATCGCAACCCATTATCCAATCGCACGCAACTACCTCTTCTCTTTGCTGTCGCAAATGCCACCAATCCACGATGCAGCCGACCCTTCCCTTGATTTTGCATCTTCAAGTTGCCTCGCAAGATTTAACCACTGCCGCATGAACGCAAAGCAGGCGTTGCCGCCCCCATTGCTGCGTTCGAAGATGCCACCTCCCCACGTGCCTCGAGACCTGACTTCGTGCTTCCAATCGCGATGATTTCACGAGTGCCTCCATTTTTTTCTTTATTTTATTTCGCTTCAGCTGAAATGAAGGAGAAGGGAACACGTTCGATTTTGAATGCGACTTTGATTTTGGGGAAAATTGAGGAGAACGGCCTGATTTATTCCCTCAGTTTTAATTTCGTTCTGTCTTGCTTTTGAAATGATTTTGCGTGAGATTTTTAAAAGAGATGGGGAGACAAGAATGAGATGTTGGCGTGAGGAGGAAGGCTGCAGTGCTTCAGTGGTGTAGAGAAAAAGTTTTTTTGTGAGGGATTTTCCATTAAAGTTGACCAGGATAAAATATAGTTTAAATTCAAATTCAAATTCAAATTGTCTCGATTAACGCAGCTTAAAATCGCGAATCCCTATTGAGGCATACCGCCAGGCGTTTATAATGTCAAACTTCTATTCTGAACGTAATGGGAAAGGTTCCGAATCCAAATTCGATCGTATGGAGAAGATAGATTTTTGAACCAGTTAAAATATCGAATTTTCGATTTAAATTTCAGTGCGTTTATTGACCGTACGGCCCAACGATCATCCAAACATTACGAAAATTGAAATCCGGTAAAAATACAATATTACGGATCCAATGGAACTGGTCTCGTTGAATTCCGAGACTGCGCCTCGGAAGACTATTTTCAAATATCGATTTAAATTACAAAAATTCAAAACTGAATAAATCATTTCCAAATTCAATTCTGGTAAACCAGCGTGAGAAACCACAATAATCAGATACACGACGTCATAGCGTGTAAAGATATATCTAGAAGAGGATGATCATATCCTAATGGGAATGACCCACTTAGCCCGGCTGCATCTAACCCTGTTTTGGTCATTTCTGATTGATGAGGCTTGAGGTAACGATTACCTTTCACAAAGCACAATCACATGACTTAGAATGCCACACGGCCATTTCCGTTGACTACTAATTGCCTTCCACAAAAATACAACCCTTAAACTCATACGTCTAAAGGTGGGTGTTAAGCTGCGTTAATCCGAAGTTTGACATTATAAACGTTCAGAATAGAAGTTTGACATCCATCCATACAAGTTGTTCAGGATACCTGCACAAACGTCGCGTATACGTTTGTCCGAAGTGGTTTTCAGATAAATCTGATCCTGGTCTCTTCGCACCAATAATGCAAAAGCGTTTCTCAACTTCACACAGAAACTAAGTCTCATAGATTTATCACGTCTCCAACTTTCAACTTGCTATCCTTCGGGCCAAGAAGGAAGCTCGATAGATTGGAGTAATACTCCGCACTATACGAATCAACATCCTCAACACAAACGACAATCAACCCTACACAGAAGGCAACATACTAAGTGTACAACTAAATAGTTCCCACATCAAGTCGAGGAACTAAAATTTAGCCAAGTTTGACAGTCGGTTATTTAACTATCAAAACAAACAAACAAATATTCAGCACCATAATAATCACTGGGCCCTTTTAATTAATCTTTTATTAATTAAACCATTTGCTAAATATTAACTTCAAATTATCTTTAAAATGATATATTCTCAAAACATTTCAACATTGGAAAACATTTTCAAATACTTATTAATAATAAGTAATTCACAAATCAATTTGTTTTCAACACTTGGAAAATAATCAATATACTTAAATCACGATTAAGTATATATTTTATTCTTTAAGGAAAAGATTCTCTTAAACATCTTTATTTTGGGCCAAAACGAATGTTGCATAAAATATCGTTATGACAACCTAAAATATAGTATAGGGATTCGAAATTAATATAGATATATAAACCCCAATACTATACAAAACATTTCCTTTCGAAAATCATTTAATATAACAACAGTGTTATAGTCCATCATTTCCTTATTCTTTTCGAAAACGTCTATTTCAACAATGAATGTTGAAATCTATGTATTCGATACTCAACACATTTTAAAACATCTTTAAACCATTTAACTCCATTTAAAATATCACTTTCCAAAAATATCCATTTAATTTGAAATATCATTCACTGTCCAAAATCGTGAATACATCTCCTATACCAAATTCATTACTATTTCACATTTTTATTAAAGAATTATCCACCGTCCAAAATCGTGGATATATCTTCTTTAATAAACTTCTATATTTAACTTGTCAAAATCAATTGATTTCGGATTTATAAAAAAATGTTTATAAATCAAATTTATATTTTATAAAAACTTCAACTTATAAAATCACTTTATTAACCAATTCCATTTATAACTCAATTACATGCCAAAAATCCAAATTATAAGTAATACTTATAATACATTTATTTACAAAACCACTCATTTTATAACTTCACAATTATAAATTATATTTAGTTTTAAAAATCCATTTATAACTTCATTTTAACACTTATAAAAACTTCTTTATAATTCCATTATTTCGATTTATAAAAATCCAATTTTATAAATCTTATATATAAACCTTTTATAATAAATTCAAAAATCACCATTTAAACTATTTTATAAAATAATCAACTTCATATTTCCAAAAATCACATTTCAATCGTATTTCACAAAAAACATAATTTTTATAATATAAAAATTATCACATTTGTTTATTGAAAATAAATCAATTTTTAACGATTCAAAAATTCTATATTTTCAAAATCACTTTTAAAATTCTTTTAAATTCGAAACCATTACTTTAACATTTTTAAAATTCCAAAATAGGCCCAGCTGCAACAACACTAAATACATCAATCACAACATCCAAACATCATATATCATATGATAACAGAATATATCACAATATATGTAAATAAATCAATACGGGTGAGGAATCCAGTTGGATCCCTCCAACCTGTTACCTGCAATAAATATACATATTATAATATGTGTACAATGTCCACTTCAAGGCAGACGCGCGTACAAAGGGTCATCCGCTCATACACGGGAACGTATAGGGTCATCTGCTCCAGTAGGCAGGTATATATCCAAATATCAATCAATATATCATATATCATCCAAAACAGTCATCAATCATTATATAATAAATTATTTATCACTTATATAAAATATCAGTGAGCCAGAAAGATTGAGTTGTACTCATATTGCGTCCAATAGCAGTTGCCGTGTTTTGTTCCGAAAAAAATTAATCAGCCGTTTAATTTTACCCAAAATTCACATTAACTCCAATCAACTCCAACCTAGCTCCATCGTGTAGTGTTCGCGAATACGAACCCAACGCAATTCGTTTTGTCAATTTTTGACCTTGTATGAAAATGTTATGACGTTTTAGAATTTGAACGAATTTAATATAAGTCAATTTGCACATTTTTTTATTTTTTTTATTTTTATAACCTTTATCATCCAAGCCATCTAAGCTGCACGTTCTACTTAGCAGATCGACGCCGCACATTCTTTCTTCCTTCCCCTTCCAAGTTTCGGCCGTGATAAAAAACCCACCTAGCTGTTTATTCACCAAATTTTCGCACGAACCTCGTCGATCTAGACGGCGATCAAATGTTGCCATTCGAAGCTCCTTGCTACGTTCTACCATCGGCCGGAATCTCTTCGAACTCGGTCATCATCTAGCCTCGATTTGTGAGCTCGAACAGGTGACATTTGAGCGAGCTTTGTTGTCGATCCGTAGCATAATTTTCGATCTTTACCGTTGGTTCCAAAGATCTCGCGGTGATCTACAACTTTGTAGTTGAAAACTTTTCGAATCGTTTAATATATTTGAAGAAAAACGAGGAGAAAGATAAGACATTTCTGGCCATTGAAGAGTTGGTGGCGGCTAGCCCTATATCCACTAGGTTTTAGTGAAAATTGAACAAGAATGAGTCCTTTTATAGAAAATTGCAAAACACTATACATCTCGAAAATTTCCGAACTCGAAATGAAGCATGCCGCCTGGCGTTTATAATGTTTTACCCCTATTCCGAACGCAATGGAATATATATCGGGAGCCAATTCCATCATATTTGAAAGATAGGTTTTCAAATCGACTATCTAAATTTAAAATTTACTTAAACCGATTTCTACGCGTTTTAGCTTGTCCCAGACAAACCGCAAAACCGATTGACACGAAATCTGAAATCTTACAATAATATAACATTATGGATCCAATGAAACTTATTTCGTCGAAATCCGAGACTATTTCAAAAATGGTTACTTTTGCACGTCAATTAAATATTATAATATTCAATTTCTACAATTTAACTTTTAATTCGATTTTAAAACTTCTATAACATCATTCAAACTCAAATAGAATTTAATTCATCTTTATTAATGATTTTCATTCACATTAAATCCAATATCTAATTATTTACACAATTTCAAATATTAAACTAATAATTTAATTATCAAATTAAATCACTATATTCAAAATATTATTTATTCAGCTTATAAACTTAACTTCTGAATATTTAGAGTAAATTAAATATACGAATATCAAATGACAGAAATTCTGTGTCGTTACATTCTCCCCTACTTAAAAGAATTTCGTCCTCGAAATTACTGAGTAAGAAAAAGTCACAAAGTCCATTAACTTTTCAAAACAATTCGTTAAAACTAGATATCAAATCTAATTTAAACATTTTAAATTTTCCAAAATTTTTTAACGCCTCAAATTTTCAAAAAAATTCGCCATAGCCTCCTTTGCGCGGTTCGATTCGAAAAAAATAACAATATATATACCATAAATATACATCTCATCATCAAGGAAGAGGCATCCCGATGGGAAAAAAGTGTAAAAGTACGATATGTAATCAGGGATATGTGCTTATGTATTATTAGCGAGCATATATCGCTAATATAGCACGAAAGCGAGCTCCAAAAGCGAAGCAAACGCCATCCGCACCTGCTAAACACTCAACAAACCAATAAGAAACACATATATGAAAGTAATATCAATATACAACATATATCAACAACTATATATGCCAATATAGCAAATGCCATCAATAAACAACAAATCCAACCATCAACCAACCATCATCCAACTAACATCCATAGCCAAATCAATACACTTTCACTTCTCATTAATATTTACTGAATTGATTTTCAATTTAAATCACACTTGATTCATTAACATTGGATTTTACTAACATTCATTCATTCATATTCAATTAGTTTACATTCACTAATTCATATTCCAATTTGGATTCAGTTATTTATAGCTTTCAATTTTATTAATTCAATTCCATTAACACTTAATGAATTTCTATTCAATCAACTAGCATCCATCTAACAACCAATGTATATCCAACATTACCAAATTAATTTACTTTACATTCATTCAATTTGGTTTAACACTTTTAATTTCTAATTGGTTTAACATTAAATTTAGATTGAATTCTAGAATTCACTATAATCACATTTTTATACAACACTTTCAATATTATTATTGATTCACAACTTCCTAACTTAAGTTTTATTTAATTCTTAACAACAACATTTTCTAATCCATGTTTATTTCCTAATACACTTTTACAATTAAAGTTGAATTTCATAATATAACTCAAGTTCGTATTCATCACTTTACTTTATTAATTCACATTATTAATTTACTTTGATACCAAAATCAACTTTATTCAATATTACTTAAGTTATATTTCATTTATTCTCACGTGCATTTACTTTCACTTATACAACTTAAGTTCATTCTACTTTATCTCAAATTCTATTTTATTTAACTTTACTCAAGTCAAATTCATATTACCATTCAAATTCAAATTTGTTTTACTTAACAAAATAGTTTAACCACTTTAACAATTGGTTTTACTTACCTTATCTCATTTTATAAGTTATACAACTTATTTATCTAAACTTCCAAATTCATACTACGTAATCACTTACCATCTTAACTAATCCAATTAAAATTCAATTCAATTTAACCTTCCTTTAGTTAAATTTCAAATCATATATCTAATATGCTAACTCAAATTTCTTTCAACTTTACCAAAGTAAATTCTTACTTCATATTATAAGTCCAAAACTTATTTTACTCATATTTATCAATTTCAACTTGGATTTTTAAATCAAATTTGTTTATCACACAAAAATTCAATTTCAATTTACTATTGGTAGCAAATCCATCACACAGGAACTCGAAAATGATACTGATGATGCGGCAGTCATCACCTTTATTATTTCCTAGCAACAGTAGTGAATTCAGTGCTTTATATTCTTTCAAAGAAATCCTTTTACTTATAAATCACATTTATAAATCTTTACTTATATAACTTTACTATTCACTTTACTTGTATAAGATCATTTCAAATTCTTTCATCTTATCAAGATTTATAATATTATAACCTCTTTAACTTTGAAAAATAACTTCCAAAATCAATGGGATTCAAATTTCACAAATTCTTAGTTTAAATTCATTTTTATTTATAACTCATATTTATAAATACATTCATATAGTTTTATTTCTTATATATAAGATTATTTCACAATTGTAAATCATATTAATTATAATTCCATACTTATAATTCATTTGATTATATAATTTGTTCTTTTACAATTGTTGTTTTCAATTAAGATTATTCAACTATTTTTTTTATTAACTCACATATATTTACATTTTCAAACAACCATTAATTCATTTATATACACTTTAATAATTCCTAAAAAATTATTTCTTTTATATATAAAATATAATCGAGGTAAAATTATTTCATTTACCCAATTTAAAATAATACTATGCCGACTTGCCTCGTTTAAGTGTTTAGAAATCCCTATCGATAACGTGCCATCCCACATACCGACCAGAATTCACAAATAGCTCAACAGATAAGCAAACACAATATAAAACATTTTATATTCACTAACAAATACGCGCTCATATATATAATACACTCAACTTAATCCAGGGTGCTACTATCCCTATCTATACTGAGTATACATCAAAGCTTAGGAATATACAAAATCTAAGCTCTGATACCAAATGTGACGACTCAAAAATCCATACCCTCTGAATCGACAATAAACCACACATGTCCGACCCAAAAAGCACAAACTGACGGAAAGTCAAGAGAAAGAAAAGAAGAGAGAAGAAGATAAAAGAAGAGAAGAAAGAAGATAGAACCAACAGAGTAATACTGAATCTCACATCGCAGTGGAAAATATATAATATCATATCAATGATCTTTACAAAACTTGAAACTGTACATATACACACACATCAATCAGAGTTCAACAATCAATCAATAGCTATCAGCTTGAACAGTTATAATAACCTGTCCTTACAAATGTCGATAATATAAAACAACTAAGCACAGTGGATAATCAATAATCAAAACAGATACGTGTATACGAATTGAAGATCTCCGGCTCTCCTGATGAAGCTCCAAAAGCACCAAAGCGTAACTTGTAGATATACTCGGTCTAACCCGAGCATTGAAAGGGAAGAACGCCGGGATCAGTCTAGTAAACCAGCGTGATAAACACACTCAACTGAATTTATTAAATTACCAAACTTTTCCTTAGTTTTCAAAAAAAAAGTATCTCGTAAGACAAGTCCACATATAAACACGGACATGTTTTTACCCTACGATAACTAAAAGATATCATATCAAATCTCATGTTATATTATATTAGTGTCTACAATATACAAATAATATTAATCATAGCCGAAATTGTTACATTGATTAAATTCCAGCATATAGCCCAATTGGGTAATACAATCAAAATGGCAAGCATGTAGTGGAGTTTGGATTTCTATACAAATGACCAGGTGAATGGACTACCTTCCGGCAGTACATATCTAGAAAAGTGTACCGAGGACCATCACAAAGGATCCTCTACCAACACAAGACCGGTCCACCTCTATAACTAGATAGTACCAAATATATCATCCTTCGGTCGTTACCGACCTTTACCGAAGGCCCTCATAGCATACAAACCACAATAATCAGATACACGACGTCATAGAGTGTAAACATATATCTAGAAGATGATGATATATCCTAAAGGGAATGACCCACTTAGCCCGGCTGCATCTAACCTAGTTTTGGTCATTTCCGGTTGATGAGGCTAGAGGTAACGATTACCTTTCACAAAGCACAATCACATCACTTAGAATGCCACATGGCCATTTCCGTTGACTACTAATTTCCTTCCATAAAAATACAACCTTTAAACTCATACGTCTAAAGGAGGGTGTTATGCTTAGAGAAGTTGCCTTCTTCGCCACCACTGATGTACATTTGTAAAAACCAATGTACGTAATCTATAGAAATGCAATGTCAGACAAACATGCATACAAGTTGTCCAGGAATAGGACAAACCGAAGGTATTTTCCTACCACATCCTATCGGGAAATCCCTAGGATTAGTAGCGAATAGCCCTTGCATTGGATATTTCATAATAAAGGGACCACTACTACTGGATGTATATTGGGATTTTAACCCCAAACGATCAACAAGCAGTCCTCCATTAAGAAACTCCAGAATAACAATATCATCACAAAGAAACCTACACAATCGTCGCATATACGTTGGTCCGAAGTGGTTTTTAGATAAATCTGATCCCTGGTCTCTTCGCACCAATAACGCAAAAGCGTTTCTCAACTTCACATAGAAATTAAGTCTCATAGACTTATCATGTCTCCAACTTTCAACATGCTATCCTTCGGGCCAAGAAGGAAGCTCGATAGATTGGAGTAATACTCCGCACTATATGAATCAACATCCTCAACACAAACGATAATCAAGCCCACATAGAAGGCAACGTACTAAGTGTACGACTAAATAGTTTCCACATCAAGTCGAGGAACAAAAATTTGGCCAAGTTTGACAGTCGGTTATTTAACTATCAAAACAAACAAACAAATATTCAGCACCATATCAATCACTGGGCCCTTTTAATTAATCTTTTATTAATTAAACCATGTTGGGTGTATTCTCACGACCGGACCAAGGCACGACCGAACCAAGGCACGACCGAACCAAGGCACGACCAAGGCACTACCGAACCAAATCACGCTCCTCCCACTACCGGACCAGATCATGCTCCACTCACTATCGGACCAATCCACGCTCCACTCACAACCGGACCAATCCACGCTCCACTCACCACCGGACCAACCCATGCTCTACTCACCACCGGACCAAGACATTACCAAACCAACATTGCCAGGCCAGATCACGCCAGCCCAGGCCCGCCAGCAACTATATACATCCAAGACCCCTACCCCCAACCTCACTCTATAAATAGAGGGGTAGGGGTACAACAATGGAGGAGACATGGGGAGAACTTAAGCACGGACAGAACTTTTAAACGACTTTCATACACTTGTAATCAAAGCTTTGTACTTGTAATCCGGATAGTGAAGGAGAATAACATATGAAGTGGACGTAGGCACATTCTGGCCGAACCACTATAAATCTGTGTGTCTTTTACAGTTTAGTCCCTGCTTTTTACATATTTGCAAAAATCACCCAAATCACTAAGAACAACATAAAATCGACTAAATCATACGACTTGGAGGTGTTTGTCCATTTTTTGTGCAAACATTTTTGGTGCTTTCATTGAGAAGGAGCTCGAAGATTCAGCTTCTCCCACTTAACCTTCTTCCCAACAGCATCACTCATTGCTTGGAAGACATGCCTCCCAGGTAGAAGAAAGATGTTAATAAAGGAAAGAACATCTCAACTATGAGTATTCCAGATCCAACGGTCACAGATCAAGAGAATCATCCCGTTCCAACAGCAGTACAAAATGGAAATCAGGCAAATCCGACAGCCCCTGCCACGGAACAGCCAACAGCAATTACTAGGGCAGATCTTGACAGGGTTGTGGCTGAAGTGACTAACCGCTTCATATCCCAACAGAAAGCATTGGTAGACCAACTCATGTCACGCTTAAGGGATGCTGAAGAATCCAACCGCAACACTGAATCATGGGATGAGTCCCAGTCGGGAGGATCTCGGAGGCGACAAAGATCTTTCTTTTTCGAAGAAACTAGCAACAGGAACAGCAATGATAGGAGCCGAGCCCGAACTCATCCCGAACTCCGACCCGGGGAAACACTTGGAACCAAACCCAACGGGGGAGGTACCAGGCGAGGGTCGGCTGCGGCTGAGCCGGTCATGCTACTTAGCCATGGAAACACCAATGAACGGGGTCGAGCTAGAGTCCAGCTCGAAGTTGGACTCGAGGAAGTTCTTGGAACCGAACCCAGCAGGGGAAGATCAAGGCAAGGGCCGACTGTAGCTGACCCTAGCATGTTCCCAGAAGACCAATGGCAGCCACTAGAAAATATTAGGAGTGGTAGACGATACCATCCCTACAGGTCATCTGGACGGAATCAATCCCGCAGAGAAGAACCAAACTCATTTCTATCTGCTCCAAATTCTTATGAAAGGATGGCATGATTGTTCAGAGAGTGCGTCCAATGGATCAAAGAGATCGAGGGATAGGCGCTACGGTAGCCAGCCCTTTCACCCGCAATATCGAAATTGCCTTCACCCCCCGAGAATGGAAAATGCCAACAATGGAACCTTACAGGGGAACCTCTGACCCCGTTGTACACTTGCAGAGATACACACAGCATATGCTCATGAGCGGAGCAACAGAAGGAGTATTATGCAAATGCTTTCCACTATTCCTGGCAGATCTAGCTACCTCCTGGTTCTGCCATCTACCCCAAGGATCCATCTGCTCTTGGGAAATGTAGAAAGAGAAGTTCATCAGCTAGTTCCGCATTCATGTGGAACAACCCAAGGATGCTTATTCCTTATCCAATATCAAACAGAAGCCTGGAGAGACAGTGCAACAATATCTAACTCGATTCAATGCCGCAGCGGCCACAGTCCAAGATGCCGATGAGAAACTTATCTTAATGGCCCTCTGTAGTGGTGTGCATACGGATACTAAATTTGCTAGAAGATTAACGAAAGAAAAACCAGCTACCTTATCTGATTTCTTCCATGAAGCCGGGAAGTATATGAGACTTGAAGACGCTGCCACTGAAAGGCATACAAGGCAACAAACTAAGGCAGCTCATGGCAATACACCCGCCATAGCAAAGGACGTTCGAAGAAATGACTCTAGAGACAATGCTGGAGGCAAGAAGGGAGAAAGACGTCAATATCGGCCAGGATCGAGATTTGACACTTACACTCTTTTGAATGAAACAATCGAAAATATCTTCCTGGCCACCCAAGACGAAGTTAAATACAGACGCCCCCGCACAAGAAGTAATCAGATAACGCAATTAAGTATAGAAAGTTCTGCCGTTTCCATGAATCTCATGGGCATGATACTAATGAATGCCATCATTTCAGGGACTTAATTGAAGAACACATCAGAAGGAAGAGATTGGAACGCTATGTAAAGGATCAGAACAGGACTCCAGCTCCTACCAATGAGAACCCAAGGCTACCCTCCCAAAAAATAGGCGGAGGAAATCGTAACACCAGCGGCTTCAGTCAAGAGAAGATCGTGGTGCATACCATATTTGGAAGACCACACATCGCCGACAGAAGCTGGGCAGAGATGGAAAGATATGGAAAGTCACTTAGAAACAGTGAAGATTGTGTTAATTCTGTTATGGAAGAACGCCACCCGAAGCGGAAAGAGAATGATGACATCACATTCAGTATGCGTGACCTAGAGGGAAGGTAGTACCCTCACATGGATCCTATGGTCATCTCTGCCTGGCTCGGTCCAGCCGAAGTTTTCCGAATTCTAGTAGACACTGGAAGCTCAGTAGATATCCTATTCAAGCATGCTTTCGACAGAATGAAGCTGTCAATGAAGGATGTGTCTCCCTGCAACCAGCCACTACACGGCTTCA
The DNA here is from genome assembly GCA_030765085.1 of Allium cepa. Lineage (NCBI taxonomy): Eukaryota > Viridiplantae > Streptophyta > Magnoliopsida > Asparagales > Amaryllidaceae > Allium > Allium cepa. The sequence continues at coordinate 380,995,468 of CM060938.1, read as the reverse complement.
CTGGAAGTGCAAAGATGCCCCTCGGGCAACTGAACCTCTTTATTGAAATAGGAAGTCATCCCCGCTCCGTCGTGCGGAAACAAACATTTGTGCTGATAGAAAATCACTCGGTATACAACGCTTTCTTGGGAAGACCAGCCTTGTCTGACTTCCAAATTATCCTGGCCCCATGGTGCCTGAAGATGAAATTTTCGACAGACAATGGAATAGGGGAAGTAGAGGGAGATCAAGATGCTTCTCAAGATTGCTATGTAACTGAACTCCGCAATAACCGCAGGAAGGATAAAGCGAAGAATGCAGAGACTACTCTCTGCATGAAAAACTTGGAAGCGTAGCAACTAAAGAAAGCCCTTCCTCTTCGATATACCAGTGATCCTTTCAATGAATTAGACCCCAGGGATGAAGAGGAGGGGGCCACCGCCGAGCCTGCAGAGGCTATGGAGTTTGTATCTGTAGACAAACATGACTCAAGTAGACTATTGAAAATCGGATCTCAGCTAAAAGCAGAATTGAAGGATTGACTCATTGATTTTCTCCGCCACAACTTGGATGTATTTGCATGGACGCACGCTGACATGACTGGAATCTCCCCCGACATAGCATGCCACGTACTGAACATCGATCCTACCAAGGTGCCAGTAAAGCAGAAAAAGAGAAGTATGGGGACAGATCGATCAACAGCCCTCGATGAAGAAGTAAAGAACCTACCTGCCAATAACTTCATAGGAGAAGCCATCTACCCAGAGTGGATCGCTAACCCGGTACTAGTAAAGAAGGCTAATGGGAAGTGGCGAACATGCATTGACTTCTCCAACTTAAATGACGCTTGCACGAAGGATTGCTTCCCACTCCCCCGAATCGATCAGCTTGTGGACAGCACAGCCGGGCACGAACTCTTATCTTTTATGGACGCATACTCAGGATATAACCAAATTCTTATGCATGTTCCCGATCAAGACCACACTAGTTTCATCACTGACCGGGGATTGTGTTGCTACAAAGTAATGCCCTTTGGACTTAAAAATGCCGGAGCTACTTATCAGTGCCTCATCAACAAGATGTTTGCGGAACTAATAGGACGAACAATGGAAGTTTATGTGGATGACATGCTAGTAAAGTCGAGGAAAGCCAATGATCACGTAAGCCACCTGGGCGAGATGTTTCAAGTAATTTGCCAATATGGAATGAAGCTGAATCCTCTAAAGTGCTCCTTTGGTGTATCATCAGGAAAGTTTTTGGGATTCGTCGTCCATGCCAGAGGGATTGAAGCAAACCCCGAACAAGTCCGAGCTCTGAAAAATATCAAATACCGTCCGCTCGAAGAGAAATGCAAAGCCTAAATGGAAAAGTGGCCGCCCTAAGTAGATTCATCTCTAAAGCGATTGACAAGTGCATCCCTTTCTTTGAAGCTTTAAAGAAAGACAAAGGAAAGTTCGAATGGACTGACGAATGCTTAACAGCCTTTCTTAACCTAATCGAACACCTCCATAGACCACCAGTACTCTCAACTCCAAACGAAGGCGAAGAGCTATACCTATACCTTGCCGTGTCATCTCATGCTCTAAGCGCCGCTTTGGTGAGAGAAGACAACCGCGCGCAGCGGCCAGTATACTTTGTAAGCAAGAGGTTTACGGGAGCAGAAGCCAAATACCCTAAACTTCAGAAGCTAGCATACTGTTTACTAATCACATCACGGATACTGCTACACTATTTCCAATCTCATTCGATTAGAGTTCTAACCGATCAACCGCTAAGACAGGTACTCCGTCGTCCCGACACTTCTAGGCGGCTACTTAAATGGTGCATTAAACTGAGTCAATATGATATCACCTACCATCCTCACACCACCATCAAGGGACAAGCCATGGCCGATTTCATTTCCGAATTCACTACCAACGAAGGTAAGGAGCAATCTGAAATAGCAAAAGACATCAAGTGGAATCTCTTTGTTGATGGAGCATCAAATGAACAAGGCTCGGGGGCAGGTATTGTAATAATCACTCCCAGGGGAAGGAAGCTACATTATGCTCTAAGGTTGGAATTCGCTGCCACCAACAACGATGCGGAATATGAAGCAGTAATAACTGGATTAGAACTTGCCTTAGAGATTGGAGTCAGTTCTTTATGTCTTCATAGTGATTCTCAACTTATTGGAAACCAAATACTAGGAGAATTTCAGACTCGAGGAGAACGACTCACAGCATATCTAAAGAAGACCAAGCTGCTACTCGATCAATTGGATCACTATTTAATCAAACACATTTCTCGAGAAGAGAACCAAGAGGCTGACGAAATGGCAAAGTAAGCTAGCATGAAAGACGACACCATTTCCGGAACAGTAGCCATCTGAAGGCAACTAACCCCAAGTTTCGAGCAAGTGAATCTGATAGCTGCAACCGAAGAGGAAACTTGGAAGACTCCCATCCGAAAATTCTTACAAGATGGCACACTGCCCGACGAGCGTAAGGAAGTCAAGAAAATCTTGAGGAGAGCTTCCCGCTACACAATACAAAAGGCATCCTCTATCGGCGCGGCTTCTCTAACCCCTTATTAAGGTGTGTCGCTGGAAGGGAAGTCAAGGAAATCTTATCAAACATCCATCAAGGAAGCTGCAGGTATCACACTAGAGGGCAGACTCTGGCAAAGAAGATACTCCGATATGGTATTTCTGGCCCACCTTAAACAAAGACGCCTTAGACTTCGTCAAAAAAAGTGACAGCTGTCAGAAGTTTGCTAAGATTCCTTGACTACCAACAAATGAGATTAATCAAATGACCAGCCCTTGGCCCTTTGCATTATGGAGAGTTGACTTGATTGGCGAACTGCTGGTGGGCCGAGGCGGAGCCAATATGCTATAGTGGCAGTCGACTATTTCACCAAATGGGTGGAAGCGGAACCTCTAAATAAAATATCTTCGGCAAAAGTTATTAACTTCTTGATCAAAAATGTTCTATGCAGGTATGGAGTTCCACTCAAAATCATATCAGACAATGGACTTCAGTTTGACACCGAAGAGTTCGCCGACTGGTGCCAAGAGCACGGAATTCACAAAAGCTTCTCATCTATAGCTTATCCCAGGCAAACGTTCAATTCGAAGCTGTCAACAAAATTCTCAAAACTCTAATCAGGAAGAAACTTGAAAAGTCAAAAGGCGCTTGGGTGGATGAACTTCCTACGACACTTTGGGCCTACCGAACATCTTTCAGAATATCAACGGGGCATACTCCTTTCTCTTTGGCATACAGATCGGAGGCCATGCTCCCAGTCGAAACTATAGTGCCTTTCCACCGTAGGACCCACTACAACCCAGAAGAGAACGAAGAACTCCTTCACATGTCTTTGGATCTAATTGAAGAGAGAAGAAATGATGCGGCGCTTAAAGCAGCAGCTTACAAGCAAAAAGTGGCAGCGCAATACAACTCCAAAGTCAATCATCGCAGCTTACAAGAAGGAGATCTTGTCCTCAAGCGAGTCTTCCCGCGCTCCGGAGCGCTAGATCTAATCTGGGATGGACCATACGTAATTCATAACGATCTCCACAACGGAGCTTATATTTTGTTAACAGTGGACGGAGAGGTTCTCCAGAGGGCGTGGAACATCCATCACCTTTGTCGATACTTTTCTTAACTTGTACTGCCTATATGAAGTGAATTAACAAAGAGAATCAGTGGACGTAGGCATTTTCGTGCCGAACCGCTTTAAAAACTTGTCTCTTTTTTAACTTGTTCCTTTATATCTTGGCTGCTTCTTAACTTTATCCTTTTCTGTTGTACAAAATCCTTTGTAATGGTATTTCCATTCAAGACACATCACAACGCAACTTCACCTGGACAAGACCTAACAGGTACTATACGAATCTATGCCCTCTCCAATGGGACACTTTTGCTCCAGCATCCCTCTGCTATGGGTTAACTCATTGCTCACGATCGGCCCTTAAAGCAAACTGTAATGAGCCGATTATAAGCCACCGAGTAGGCCGACTATAGCCTAGGCAGCTCATTACGGCGTTCGGCTCGCCGGCAACCGTGAACCTACTTTAAACCCCAACAAAAGGTGTGGCCAGCCAGGGGTAGTTCACAGTTGATGATCGGCACCCACGCTATCCGGCCACGGTAAATCGAATAATACCCACGATTACGGGCCATAATGGCCCGGGTAGTTACCGTGTGCAATCTCTGCTCTGAGTGTCATAAGTACGGCTGTGGTAAAAAAAGAGAAACTCCCCACGGAGGCGTAAGATTGGTGACAAATGTCTCCAAGACCCACAGCTAGGGAAAGTGACTACAAAACCCGTTCGCCACAAACTTAAGCACATCGCAGGCCTTCCGTGATTGGAAGTTTTACCATTTCTTATATTTCTATTTTATTTAAAACCTTTCCTCCTATCCTCTATAACAATCCCTAAAGTACATGACACAAAATAGGAGACGCTCACTAATGGGGACAGGAACTCGCAATTGGATGATAGGTCACTCAGCTGCATTCCATACTCAGTCATACAAGGCATTCAAAGCAACCATCTACGACTAAAACATGAAAGGCGGTACTCTCTTCTTTTGTATATGAATACATAGCTATAATTTATTCACACATCACACTAACATTGCAAGATATGAAATTATATTTTAAGCAAGAACTTGACATCAAACACAATTGAGTCACGGGCGTGTGCACAGCTGTATTTCTTATGCAACACACCAAAATAACAAAAGCATTCAAATATGACAGAATCAGCCTAAGTTTGAAATTACAATGTAAAGTCATTCGTTATCAATGACACAATTGCAGCTTAAAGATTACACGAATGTTTTGGGACTGACATAGGCAGCAATGACAAACAAACCAAAAGATATCCAGATCAAGTCAAGGAATCGGCTATGTCGGAGCTTTACCTCTATCCTACTGGCCCTCCGAGAACTCCTTGATCGTGGGATTGGAACTCTCAACATGTTAACTAGAGGTGGTTGGTACTCCAGAGGTCCCGCCTGTCCAATTCGGGAGAGAATCCATTAATAGTCATAAACAATAAGCAATCAAGTTACGAGAAGCTAAAAGGGAAGACTTACCTGTATATGCTCCTTGATCATCATCCTCTAACTGCACACCAACCTCCTCAACAGTAAGCAGCCCCATACCCTCTTTCACCGCCGCTTTATCCTCCTTGGTGAATTGAGCCGTGACCACATCCATTCTAAAGGCCACGCCACCATCCCTATCTGCATTGGCCTTAGCCTCCTCTAGGGCCCTGAGATAAATCCTGGCCATGACTCGGGGATAATCATCCATCCAAGATAAGTTGCCCTGTTTCCAAGTGCGAAAGTATATGTACTGAAGCATCTCATCCATTATCCCCTCATTCTCCTCGAACTCCCTTATTCGGTCCTCAGAAGCCAACAACTTTATAGTAGCAGCATCCCTCTCCGATTGGTATCGCGAGTAGTCAGCCTAGAAAGATTTCCTCATCGCCTCCATCTCCTCCTTCAGCTTGGTTTGAATAAGCTCTGCGGCTTCAAGTTTCCCGGATAGCTCCCGTACCTGCTCGAGATCCGCTTTCCGGACCTCATCCACCGTTGCAATAGCCATATCAATCCGTTCCTTACAAGCAGCCTCCATTTTCCATAACTCTGCTCTGCTGGCCTTTTCCATGGTTTTCTTTAGTTGCCTTGAGGCAGCCTCATGTTGGGAGATCTGGATGGCCTGATCAGCGAGTTGTTTGGCCTGGTCGGAAACCATTAACCGCAGTCGAATGTTAGCACTCCCAATTCCTTCTCCAGCCTTGACCAGTCGGGCATGATTCCCCATCAGCTTTCTGGTTTCCTCAGCCACCCGGTCAATATTTGCCTTAGCTTCGTCCCCTAAAGTTACAACCCGAGTGGTAAGCAAATCAAGGTCCAGAGACTTAGCTTCATCCAATATTCTTACCATAGGATTACGGGGAAGAAAGTGCTCACCGGTAGCCTCATCAAAGGTAATATCACAAGAACCCGGATCCAGATCCGGATGGCCTGCAAAAGGATTACGAGCCAAGCCGGGATGGCCTATCCGGGTAACGGAAGGATTTTCAAATGGGTGCGGAGAAGGCATAAATTCAATATTCTTCTTCGTGGTATCCCGAAGAGGCTGAGTTGGGGACTGAGGACCAGGTGAGGATTCAAACAAGGAAGGACTCCTCTTCTTCCTTTGGATAGGTTTAGTAGAAGCCTTGTGAAGTTTGTATTGTTCAAGACGGTACCGGACATCTGATGTCTTGGCCACCTTACCCGCTTCTGGGATAAAAACCAAGTGTTACAAGCATACATTGAACTATAATTCAAGAAATATATCAAGTTAAGAAGAGTAAAGGGATGCTATGTTATACAAACCCTGGGAAGGAGTAGGATAGTGCAATAAGTCCTGGATCTCACTCCAGGACGGGAGCTGGCCATAAAATGTTCCTAAATCCTTATCATAAATAGAGTCTGCAGGAGTCAAAAATTCACCTTGAATCGCAGAAGTTGCCTCAGCTAAAGCGCTCTTGGAAGATGAATCGGCGCCGGTCTCGGCCTTGTCAGCTTTCTTAGGCTTCTCTACTGTAGCCGTTCCTCCCTCCAACCCTTCAAGAGCTAGGTGGAGATCATCGTCTGTCCACTCCTGGATCACACTTACTTGCTTAGAAGACAAAGCCCCTGTACCATCACCACTCTGTCCGTCGCCACCATCATCACTATGACCATCACCATCACCTTCTCCACCACTTCCGCTCTCCACCTCACCTCCTTCATCCTCACCTCTTTTCTCCTCCACATCTTCCTCCTCCTCGGGGATACCTGGACATGTGCTGGGGGAGGGTCCATCGGACTTCTTAAGTTTCTTCCCTCCGGCAATTGGATGTTTCGAGAAGGGTTTCATTTTACTGCTCTTCGCCGTAGCCCCTCCTTTAGCTTTGGTGGCCTTCTCCTCAGTTCTGTACCTTTGCTTGACCACAGACTGGAGTGGCAGAATCAAGTTGAGCCCCAAAAGAGTAGCATTCCTAATCAGATAAGAGGCTGCCCTCTCATTTTCCGGAATGGCTTCTATTTCCTCAGCCAACTGAACCAGGCGATCGTTCTCTACAACCGCAAAGACACCTGTCGCTAGCAAGAAGTAAATCACATAAGGAGGAGCATTACGGTCAGAACGAAAATTATAAATGAGATTCAACTTACAGCCAGAAGTGAAGCGGTGGAAAGAAACAGAGCCATCTCTGACAAAGAACCATTCCTTCTTGAACATGCTAAATTTTGAATATAAGTCCAGGACTGGCTTGAAAGATACGGCCGATTCTAAGCTAATATAAGGAGACCCCTTCTTGTAGCCTCTCAAGTTGTACAGGTACCGGATCTCCTGGTTGGAAGGGGGACGCCCGTATTTTCTCTGGAAGATAATGAACAGACTCACCAAGATAGCATAAGAGTTGGGCTGAAGCTGGAAAGGGGCCACCTTCAAGTATGCGAGGAAGCTGACTATCCAAGCGTTGATCGGAGGGATGGCTCCGCACATGCAATGATACCTACTGTAAGCAAAATACCCTTCTGGGGGGTTATATGGCATCACCCCTTTCCCCGGCAACATCATATGCGCTCTGTCAATCCCAAAAGATCTAGATATAACATCAAGCTGCTCATCTTTGAGGGAGCTGGGAAAGAAGTCGGCGGTGAGTTCAGGAGCTCATGAGGACCGTACCCGTCTACTAATGATCTCGGGGTTGGTCCATGTCGTTCTGATTCTGCCTGGACTGGGGGCACTATGGAGGACTCTCCTTTGTCCTTGGATTTCTTCTTGTCAGAGCGAGTTTCTACTTTATGAGACATTATCTGCAACACGAGAAAGCATATCGTTAGAACCAGGAATGTAGAGATATAAACAAACAAGTACATATAGTCTGGAATCTCATTCATAATTCAAAGCAAAAAAATTTCATTCGGTAGTTCGAGGCTAAGAGTCCTTTCGGCACTCATACTCCCTAAGTTTCATTCGGTAGTTCGAGGCTAAGAGTCCATTCGGCACTCATACTCCCTAAAGTTCATTCGGTAGTTCAAGCATAAAGTTTATTCGACAGAAGAAAGCCTCACATGGTCCGACAGTAAAATCTGGTTCGGTGACACGATTCGGCAGACAAAGGTTTGGTTCGGCTATTTCAAACAGTAAAGAATGACAGAGGCATGAAGCCCATACTTATAGGCGAGCGTAGGATAACCGGACCAACTGGTTCGGCACTTAGGCCGAATGAGAGTGTCCAAACCGAATGATCTAAAACAAAGCGCGACATATGCAGGCATATGCCCCACTTTGGGGGGCAAATGTTGGGTGTATTCTCACGACCGGACCAAGGCACGACCGAACCAAGGCACGACCTAGGCACTACCGAACCAAATCACGCTCCTTCCACTACCGGACCAGATCACGCTCCACTCACTACCGGACCAATCCACACTCCACTCACCACCGGACCAATCCACGCTTCACTCACCACCGGGCCAACCCATGCTCTACTCACCACGGACCAAGACATTACCGAACCAACATTGCCAGACCAGATCATGTCAGCCCAGGCCCACCAGCAACTATATACATCCAAGACCCCTACCCCCAGCCTCACTCTATAAATAGAGGGGTAGGGGTACAACAATGGACGAGACGAAGGGAGAACTCAAGCACGGATAGAACTTTTAAACGACTTTCATAAACTTGTAATCAAAGCTTTGTACTTGTAATCCGGATAGTGAAGGAGAATAACATATGAAGTGTACATAGGCACATTCTGGCCGAACCACTATAAATCTGTGTGTCTTTTACAGTTTAGTCCCTGCTTTTTACATATTTGCATAAATCACCCAAATCACTAAGAACAACATAAAATCGACTAAATCATACGACTTGGAGGTGTTTGCCCATTTTTTGTGAAAACAAACCATTTGCTAAATATTAACTTCAAATTATCTTTAAAAAGATATATTCTCAAAACATTTCAACATTGAAAAACATTTCCAAATACTTATTTAATAATAAGTAATTCACATATCAATTTATTTTCAACACTTGGAAAATATTCAATATACTTAAATCACGATTAAGTATATATTTTATTCTTTAAGGAAAAGATTCTTTTAAACATCTTTATTTTGGGTCAAAACGAGTGTTGCGTAAAACATCGTTATGACAACCTAAAATCAATAGCATAGGGATTCGAAATTAAGATAGATATATAAACCCTAATACTATACAAAACATTTCCGTTCAGAAATCATTTACTATAACAACAGTGTTATCGTCCATCATTTCCTTATTCTTTTCGAAAACGTCTATTTCAATAATGAATGTTGAAATCTATGTATTTGATGCTCAACACATTTTAAAACATCTTTAAACCATTTAACTCCATTTAAAATAGCACTTTCCAAAAATATCTATTTAATTTAAAATATTATTCACTATCCAAAATCGCGAATATATCTCCTATACCAAATTCATTACTATTTCACATTTTTATTAAAGAATTATCCACTGTCCAAAATTATGGATACATCTTCTTAAATAAACTTCTATAGCTAGCAAGTCAAAATCAATTGATTTCGGATTTATAAAACAATGCTTATAAATCAAATTTATATTTTATAAAAACTTCAACTTATAAAATCACTTTATTAACCATTTCCATTTATAACTCAATTACATGCCAAAAATCCAAATTATAAGTTAAATACTTATCATCATTTATTTACAAAACCATTCATTTTATAACTTCATAATTATAAATTATATTTACTTATAAAAATCCATTTATAACTTCATTTTAACACTTATAAAAACTCCTTTATAATTCTATTATTTCGATTTATAGAAATCCAATTTTATAAATCTTATATATAAACCTTTTATAATAAATTCAAAAATCACCATTTAAACTATTTTACAAAATAATCAACTTCATATTCCAAAAATCACATTTCAATCATATTTCACAAAAAACATAATTTTTATAACATAAAAATTATCACATTTATTTATTCAAAATAAATCTATTCTTAACGATTCAAAAATTCAATAAAACATTTATATTCAAAATCACTTTTAAAATTCTTTTAAATTCGAAATCGTCACTTTAACATTTTTAAAATTCCAAAATAGGCCCAATGCTGCAACATCACTAAATTCATTAATCACAACATCCAAACATCATATATCATATGATAACAGAATATATCACAATATCTGTAAATAAATCAATACGGGTGAGGAATCCAGATGGATCCTTCTAACCTGTCACCTGCAACAAATATACATATTAGAATATGTGTACAATGTCTGCTTCGAGGCAGACGCGCGTACAAAGGGTCATCCGCTCATACACGGGAACGTATATGGTCATCTGCTCCACTAGGCAGGTATATATCCAAATATCAATCAATATATCATATATCATCCAAAAAAATCATCAATCATCATATAATAAATTATTTATCACTTATATAAAATATCAGTGAGTCAGAAAGAGTGAGTTGTGCCTACATTGCATCCAATAGCAATTGTAGTGTTTTGTTTCGAGTAAAATTAAACAACCGTTTAATTTTACCCAAAATTCACATTAGCTCCAATCAACTTCAAACCAGCTCCATCGCGTTGTGTTCACGAATGTGAACCCAATGCAATTCGTTTCGTCAATTTTCGACATCGTATGAAAATGTTGTGACGTTTTAAAGTTTGAACGAATTTAATATAAATTAATTTACACATTTTTTATTTATTTTTATTTTTATAACCTTTATCATCCAAGCCATTTAAGCCGCACGTTCTACTCAGCAGATCAAAGCTACACGTTCTTTCTTCCTTCCCCCTCCAGGTTTCCGCCACGATAAAAAACCCACCTAGCCGTTTATTCACCAAATTTTCGCACAAACCTCATCGATCTAGACGACGATCAAATGTTGACATCCGAAGCGCCTTGCTCCACTCTACCATCGGCCTGAATCTCGTCGAACCCGGTCATCATCAAGCCTCAATTTTTGAGCTCGAACGTGCGACATTTGAGCGAGCTTTGCCATCGATCCGTAGCATATTTTTCGATCTTGACCGTTGGGTTCAAAGATCTCGCGGTGATCTACAACTTTGTAGTTGAAAACTTTTCGAATCATTTAATAGATTTGAAGAAAAACCGAGGAGAAAGATAAGCCATTTCTAGCCATTGAAGAGTTGGTGGCATCTAGCCCTAGATCCACTAGGTTTTAGTGAAAAATGAACAAGAACAAGTCCTTTTATAGAAAATTGCAAAACACTATTCATCCCGAAAATTTCCGAACTCGAAACGAAGCATGCCACCTGGCGTTTATAATGTTTTTCCCCTATTCCGATCACAATGGAATATATATCGGAAGCCAATTCAATCATATTTGAAAGATAGGTTTTCAAATCGACTATCTAAATTTAAAATTTACTTAAACTGATTTCTACGCATTTTAGCTTGTCCCGGACAAACCGCAAAACCGATTGACACGAAATTTGAAATCTTACAAAAATATAACATTACGGATTCAATGAAACTGGTTTCGTCGAAATCCGAGACTATTTCCAAAATGGTTATTTTTACACGTCAATTAAATATTATAATATTCAATTTCTACAATTTAACTTTTAATTCGACTTTAAAACTTCTATAACATCATTCAAACTAAAATAGAATTTAACTCGTCTTTATAAATCATTTTCATTCACATTAAATCCAATATCTAATTATTTACAAAATTTCAAATATTAACTAACAATTTAATTATCCAATTAAATCACTATATTCAAAATATTATTTATTCATCTTATAAACTTAACTTTTGAATATTTAAAATAAATTAAATATATGAATTTCAAATGACAGAAATTATGGGTCGTTACAAAATGTGTATAACTGATACAGGGACGTGACTACATTTCAAGGCATCGGGGAATAGGAATATACGGAACAAAACATGGTGGAACGAAAGCAGCGAATTGAAAAGGCACAAATCAAGGCAGCAGATTAATTCGCGGTGAGAAATTTTAACAGAGAATAAATCCTACATTTGCAACCATAAAGACACAAAATCATCATTTCAAAATCAAATACAAATAATCAGAAGTCAGAGATAGATATTGTGTGGTTCAACTCATCGATACTATTACTAACGAATGTGCAATAGCCATTATGCTCTAAGTCTTCGTCAGCCCCTGCCTTGCTTGAACCAGCGCCTCAACCTCCCCCGTAGTCCTAAGCCTTGCCCTCCTTGCTTTGAATGAGATACAGTTACCTTGATTAGCTATGTTTTTATTTTCTATAGTTTTCCATCTTTCTCTAATTTCAAATTGAAGTTTGCAAAAGAAAAAATGTGAATGATTTTGTTTACAGGAAGTTTTCGGAAGATCGACCAAGGTTAAATTTAGAAATAGTGGTATATTAATGGGCTTGTTATTACTAAAAGCCCAACAAAATAAATCAATTCAAACACTTAGCTTTTGTTTATTTCTATACCAACTAATTGAATTCAACTAACCAAAGCTAAGTTGTCTATTTAGACTTTTTAAACCTTCTATTATTCTTAAGAATATCGAAAAAAAACCAAAATGTAAAAACTCTATGTTACAAATTCAAAAATTATTTTTATTATCCTTCAAAATCTTTATCTGGAATAAATATTATCCTATTGTATTTAATAATCGAAACAAATCCAATTTGACGAATTCAAATTTATTTTCTTGCTAATAATTTATTTCAATTATTAAATGTTAAGAATTGATAACCAAATCAATTATTCAAAACAAATTCTAATTTCACAATTTATGTAACAAAATCATGCTAAATATTAGTTAACCATGATTAAGCGTGATTAATTAGGTAATTAACAATAAGGTTGTTACATATGCTATAGTCATCCTTAGTTATTAATCCTCGACGAAAAAATACGGCGATGTTAGATACATTGATACACAGAAACACATGGATATGGAAAATTTTAAAACATCAAACAAGATCATATTCCATTCCAAAACATTTTCGATTCGTCACATAATCCCACAATCATTAACCACATTCAGAGAAAATATATTTATTACAACATACGCAAGAGCGACATATGAAGATGCCCCCTTTGATGATCAGGCAATATAACAACTTTTCCATTACAAACAACACAACAGAATCAAGTAAAAGAGAACTCTAGATATCAATCATACCTCCTGCACATCTCTGGAAACTATATTCGTTCAATGAGGTACCTGAAAACCTCAATTCTCAAACTATTCAAAATCAATTGAGTACCAAAGAGTTTAAGGGCAAAACATAAACTTCTAATCAGACATAAAGCCTGGTATGAATAATAATCTACAATCTCAAACCATTTAGATATCTGGAGAGACCATGCCGCTTAGCGGAACAGGTTTTTCCCAAATCAGTATCCCAAAACCTTTCTAAAATTATATACCGTGCTCCTGCATCCACAACGGTTAAAATAATTCAAAACAAGATAATATGATGATGTGCAAAATAAATGAATCAATTCTGGATTACCCATCCCCATTCATTCTCACTATATGTCTCAATTATAGTTTCTAGGTTTACTATTAACCTATTAGTTTTCATGGGCTGACTAATAACTGGTTAAATGTTTAAGGACTCTCGGTCTAATTGCATAGTTTTCATGGGATTACCATGAACCTATTGGCGAATCCAATATCTTTAAACTTATCCTAGTTTTCATGGGTTGACTGGGAACCTATTAGTAACTCCAATACCATTTCTTCTTATCCTAGTTTTCATGGGATGACTAGGAACTTATAAACATCTGGCAATATCTTAATCCAGATATAGTTTTCGTGGGCTAACTACAAACCTACTGGCCCCTGCCAGTATCAAGTCATAGTTTTCATAGGCTTACTATGAACCTATCTTTCTGACATCTTCGTTTGTACATAGTTTTCATGGGCTAACTTTGAACCTATTGGCCCCTACCAATATCTTTTCCTATACACAACCATTGGGTTTATACTTAAAATATTATTTGGGTCAAAGTGAATATAAACGATTGGGTTTATACTTAAAAATATTATTTGGGTCAAAGTGAATATAAACGATTGGGTTTATACTAAAAAATATTATTTGGGATAAAGTGAATATAAATGAAAGCATCTCTTTAGAACCATCCTTTATCATATAAAAATATTAGTGAAAACTTGATGGCATCGGCACCATCCCTTTCGAAAGCTTCAAACCATTTAAAAAAAACACTGAAGGATAGCATCAAAACCTCCTTTTTAAGCCACTGCCTTCGAAACCCATGGACCCTTTTGAATGCATTTAGGAAGAGACTTAAAACATATTTAGAACAAGCACTACCTTTCGAAAGCATTGATGACTTCAACACTCTCAAAAGGCTAAAAAAGGGTAGCAGGGCTTCGACTAGGTCAGAACCCCTTCTTTCGAAAGCATTATTCTATAAGTAAAGAAACCCATACGAAAGCTTATTCTTTAAAACATAAGTTGATGGCAACCCCTTCAAAAGCATTTAGAAAAACTCTTTCAAAAACATATCCTTCGACTACTTCGAAAGTTAAATAAAACAAAGGCATATGCTTCTCTTTTTAAACAAACAAAAGGTATCGACCCCTTCGGAAGCCATGCTTTCGACACCAATCCTTCCGCCTTTCTCCAATCCTACGTACCATTTGAGTGATACCTTATGTATTCGTTTCGGCTTAGTGGGTTTCGAATTGATTGAAGGCGGAAGCTTTTAGGTGAAAGATACTTCTAAGGAAGGCAGTACCAACTTTTTTGGGTAAACCCGATTTACTACTAATTAAAGCAAGCACTTTCTAAGTAACCTTCCATGTGTAAACACAAGATTTGTTGCCTTAATTTTTAAAATTCCATACTAAAATAATTATCACAAATTTTAGATCTAAACCATGGTTAAGTTAGCAAATAAGCCCTTCCATTAGGCAAAAAAAATATTGCAAAGAACTCTCTCCTCTAAAATAATTTAATTTTCATAGCAAGTAACTTAGAAAAAATCACCAAAAATTCCATAAATTCACTTTAATCATGTTATCTAACACATCATAATTCCTGACCTTAAATCTCAATATAATTTCTAAAATATATTTATAAACTAAATTAGCCATGTTTTCCTTTGAAAATTCATAGTAATCTTTCCATAGCTTGAAAAATTATCAAAATTAAAACCAACTTCAAAATCATGTTTTATACAACACAAAATTTATCCATGGCATTTAATCATTAACATAAATCGGTTTTGCCCTAAAACCCTGTGTATTCCTATTTAAACATTCTTGTTTAAATTAAAAAAATTATAATTCAAGCATATCATCATCCAATTCATCATAAAAATGAATTTACCCTTAAATCCGAAAACATACGATTATAAAACAAAATAGAGATGAAATTATTATTCATCTTGATTAAGATAAGGAGGATGGAGATAAATTTCCCATAAGCTTGAATCTCTAGCTTTACTTTAATTTTCTCTTGTTAATGTGACGACCCGGAATTTTCTAGCAATATCAATTTAATAATCTGCATTAAATATTAAATTGATATGATATATTTTTATTAATTAAATCTGAATTTGATACTTTTCTTTTAATAAATATCTAATGGATAAATTTAATCTGTTAAAAATTAATTGTTTGTTTTCTATTTATATATGTATATATTTGTATACATTGTAAATAGATGAGATTTGTTTTAAAGTTTAACTAATAAATTATGTTTAAATACTAATATATATTTTAGTGAATTAGAAATTTGTGTTTTATTTAATATAAACATTTCAAAGCTAAATAAATAAATAGCTTGAAAACTTATTTTAACTTAAGTTTAAATTTAAATTATTAACAAATTGATTTGTTTTCTTTTCTTTTTAGTATGGTTTGATTTAAAATATGAATTTAAAATGATATATGAGTTTTTAACAGAATTTTGTCAAACAATACATCAACATACATTAATAAAATATGTAGTTTATGATAAAAAGATAATTTAATTTATTTACCATTATAAATTGATAAATGAGTTACTCTTAAATAATATTAATAAATATAAATATAAGACTAAAAGATAAATTAGGAAAATGTAAAGTAGTACATTGGTTACATTATAATAGCTTAACAACTATAAATTCATTTAGTTTGCAAATAACAGAACAAAAATAACAACATTCACATGCATTTCAAAATATAACAAGTCAGCAATGAAACTAGAACAAATAAATTTTCAAATTTGTAAACCCATATATGAACTGCAGTATATACATATAAGTATATGTTTAAAGCATCTAGATAAATATGCAGGCCAATGAGCAAATATATATATATGTGCAGGCTGAGTTTTCAAAAGGAAGTAAAATATAAGATAAGTAACATATTTATGCATAACACATAAATAGCTAAGTACAAGCAAATCAAATATATGTGTGCAGGCCAAATGGAATGAACACATGACAGTAATATAAAAAATAAAAAAATAAAAACAAACAAGTGAAATCATATGCAGGCTAATGACAGTAACAAGAAAAATAAAAATATATATGTATGAAGCTTGTGTAGGAAGATAGTGTTAAATATCCTTAAGCTAACAAACAAAAGTAATTAATGTAAAAATCTTTTAGTACACTTAAGTATTCATATCAGCCACCCTAAATAAAATATCTCTGGAAACATTTGTACAAACAAAGATTTATGCACATATTTGTTTCAGATTGTTGAAACATAATTATATACACTGTCTTCTTTTCTTTCTATAAAGCAGTCTCACCTTATTCAATTCGAACTAATTAAAAAGTAAAGTAACTTCATTTCAAACTCAAACAAACAAAGCTTCAGTGTAAACAACAACTTAAAATCAATTAATACTGAGAAAACAAGAGAGTTCAACCTGAAAATTTGCAAGCCTGAAGCAAAGCAAAGTGCCTCTGTTCTTCCATATATTAGTGAGTAACACTTTATAAATTTCTTAAATTTAACCTGTTGCAAGTTAATATCTGGATGTTTAAAATATTAGTATGAATCTATACATTTGCTTTTTCTCTGACAAATCCCAAAAATAAGTACTGCATATTGACTTCCCCTGTGAGTACCAACAACTTTTTAATAAATTTAAAGTATCAGATTGTTGTTCATATAGATGAATGCTTATGTTTGAAGTATGATAAAGATTGTATTATAAAGTATGATTGTGTGATTGTGTGCATGTATTTGACTTAGTATATTCTCTGTTTCCAGTTTTGTTCCTTTAAAATTCAAAACTCTTTAAATAAGTCCTTGTCTAGTTCTAAGATTTAAAGGAAATCAGTATGTTTCATTTCTATGCTAGTTTAAGATTTCATTTACACTAAAGTAGTGATTATATGGCTCTGGAAACAGAAAAAGGAACTGAGCATCTCAATAACATCTAAAATTTGAATATCTTATTTTATCAATTCAGGTACCTAAAACAAATAGTTAAATCGAATCATGATTTTTAAAATGAATTTGGGGATTTTTAGTGGAAGGGGTGAGGTGCAGTTCGTGTTTTAGTGTTTGGAGTGTTTCGAGTCACCGCGAGTGATCAAGTGGATACGGGGGGTCGAGACTCTGACAAGGGGTAGAGGAGGTTGCCGTGGAGCTTGTAAAAATAGGGGATGGCGGCGCAAATGATGGTGGAAGCGTCGGTGGGGTTTTTTTTAGTTTTTAAGCCTAATTTACTGTGTCTATAGTTTTGGTCGCTGTGGTCACCACAGGCGTTCGAGTGCCACGTGGACTGGAGGGGAGATAGGGGAGAGATGGTCGAAGGAGTAGACGGAGTTTGGTGGCCTCCGGTGGTGGGACCGCCGCGTACGTGCCGTTGACAGGTGAGGGAGGTGAGGTAGTGTGTTTTTTTCCAGGTTCTGTACTTGATTTCGCGCGTGCGCTTGGGAAACTTGAAGCAGCTCGTATATTTCCTCGGGGAAGTATCGCGTGTTACTCGAAGCAACGCAGGGGGCTCGGCTGTTGTTTTTCTGTTTCAAAACTGTTACAGGTTTTGACAGTTTTTTTTTATTTTTGTTTTAAAATTTAAGATCAAAGATTAAACTTAGTTTTAAAACAAGTTTAAATGGTGACTTT
Organism: Allium cepa; assembly: GCA_030765085.1. Taxonomy (NCBI): domain Eukaryota; kingdom Viridiplantae; phylum Streptophyta; class Magnoliopsida; order Asparagales; family Amaryllidaceae; genus Allium; species Allium cepa. The sequence goes on along the minus strand of CM060938.1, from coordinate 380,977,330 downwards.
AAGTTAGATTTGAAAATAAAGTTGGGAATAATAAAGTTCTATAATTTAAATTATTTTAATAATTTAAAAGTACTAAATGTTTAAGTGTATTCAAAAAGGAGTTAAATTCAAAAATAAATAGAAATTGTTAAGAAAGGATTTAGACAAGTAAAATCCACAACTTAAACTAGAACTTCGATTTGAACTTCAAGATTTGGAACTAAAGTAAGTTTTGTAATATAAATTGTTTCAACTATATTTTTAAGTGCCATCAAATATGTGAATTTAAAAAGGGGTTTTGAAAATTTAGTTTTAAACTTATTTAAGGATAAAATTTGAATATGTTTAAGAAGTAATTTGAAGTAAATGTTTAAACATACTTTAAACTTTATTAATGATGGATATTAATTAATTTAGTAATTATAGTGTAAAAGTAGTAATTAAAGTTAATTAATAAATTAATTAACTAATATGTTATTTAGAACTATAGATTAGATTTTTAAAATTAATAATGGTTAATTAACTTATAAATAATGATAATTAGTATAAGTTGATTATGTTAGAAGGAGATAATTAAATAATTATTAATGAAGTTCATTAACCAGATGATGTTATAATTAATTAATATGATTGATTTAGTAATAAATTAATTAAATTAATTAATTCACTAGTTTAATTATAAATTATTTATTGAAAAGTAATTAAGAAATTAATTACTTATTAATTATGTAAATTGATTCGAGTTAATTAATTTAGTTTAATTAACTGATAATTTGGAATTGAATTACTTAGAGAAGTAATTGAAGGATAATTACGGGATGTAATTAATTGGGTGATGTTATTAATGGAAGTAATTGAAATATAATTACTTAAAATTAATCAGGGGATTAATTTAGAGTGTTATTGAGAAGTAATTAATATTGAATGATTAATTACTGTTTGTTATTAATCAAGAGGATTAATATTTATGATTTGAAGATGTGTATTCTTAATATAAATTAACAAATGAAGATGTAATTAGAAATCATTAATTAATAATTAATGATGATATTGATTTATTTGAGAATAATAAATCAACAAGATAATTAGAAAGGTAATAAATCTATATAAATGTAATTAATTAATGGATTTATTCAAGATTTATTTCTGTAAATTAATTAAGGAAAACTTCTGGAATACAGTAAAAGATATGTAAATCAAGATGATTAATTTGAATATATAAGTAATGGATGATAAGATTTAAATTAAGTGAATTAATTAATTTACTTAAGAAATCATTTGATGTTTTGGTATGTGTAATTACTTTGTGTAATTAATGGAGCATAATTACTTAGGAAAGTAATTAGATGATAATTACTTGATGAAATTCATGCAAGATGATTTGTAAGTAAAGTAATTTGAGTAATTTCTTTTATAATTAATCAAAGGATTAATTTATGGAATTAATTAATCATGGAATGATTAATTTGTTAATAAGTAATTATGAGTAGTTAATTACTGGTTTGTTATTAATCAAGGGGTGATTAATAATTGTGTTTAAGTAAAGATTAATCACTCAATTATTTTAGATAAGTAATTAAATATAAATTGAAGATCATTAATTAATATAATTAATGATGTAATTAAGAATTGTAAATTAAGGAATAATTAATGGGTAAGTAATTAAATGTTAATCTGCTATAAATGATTTAGAATAATTCATTTAAGGAATTTATTAAAGACTAATGTATTCTTGTAATTAGAGAATGATTAATTAATTTAATTAATGATTGTGAGAGCAGGATTTATGGAATGAGTAATTAATTTAATTTATTTTAAATTAATTAAGATGGAAGAAGTTAATTCAATTCATTTTAAATTAACTATAGCTTGTGATTTATAAATCATTGCTGATGGATGATGTTGATATTTCATTGTTTGATTGTAATCTCAGGTGTGGATGAATAATATCTATGTGATTTGGATGTATAGTTTAAGTATGATAATGTTTAATTATCTGTTTGGATGATGATATTAATTATCTGTTATGATGATATTGTGATTATCTATTATGAGATGTGAATTATCTATCTGTGTTGAATTCACTGTTAAGACTAAATAGACAACTTGGCCTTAAAAGACACGCTTTGGATTTCGATGAGACCGAGATCGGGTTTTCCGCATTAGGAACATCCGAAAACCACATCGTTTCCAAATTAACGTTAGGTCGTGAATCTGAAGTGAAGATGAAGGTTCAGAATGCAAGGGTTATCGTCGTTAACTCTGAGGGTGATTCCAAAATGAGTGTAACGAGATGATGCCTTCGGTTTCGTTCGAACCCGAAACGAACTTGTATGGATTGAATGCTTTCAACACATCGTCAGACGGACGATGAGCATTCTAAGAAATATGTTCTATAAAGGTAATCGTAACCTCAAGCCTCATCAACCGGGAATGGCTAAAACAGGGGAGGTGCAGCAAGGTTAGGTGGGTCATGCCCAAGCAGGACAAGGATATTCCCCTGTCTAGATGTCCCTTTTTATTCGGCTTAGTGGGCGGTTGGTATGCAGCCAACTGCGGGGTGTATCTTGTTCGGGACTGTTCAGTAAGGAATGGTTCCGGCCTTGTGTTGCAGGGGATGAAGGGAGTAATCCTCGGTATGGTGATCTAGGCCCCGTACTGTGACGGGCGGTACCCCAGTAGCCCTGCCATTGTATGGAATCCAAAATCCAATAAGTGCCGTACGAATTAGTTGTGCCCAACTATGTTGGAATGTGAGATGTAAGCATTTCAGCTATTTCTGTATTTTACTTGAAAACCCTAGACACCATTATAATATCACTGGATTTCCTATCAAATGTTTTGGTTAGCGTAAGGTAAAAACTTTTCCATGTTTATGTGTGGGAAGTCTTACGTGATACCTTTTGTTTTCAAAGGATTTTTCAAAATTAAGCAACTTTAACCTGTTACTCATACCAGACCCATGTCTGACCCGAAGTTTATTTTTGTTTTTCATAAACTCTCGGGTACCCAAATTTTTACGGGTAGCCAAGGGATTCAGGTTTAGCTTTGATGAATTTTGGAGGAGCAATGGAGCAGGAGGCTTCAGCGTTATAGATATATATATAGTTCCGCTGTGTTGGTATCTCTGTATTGTTTGAGTTGCATTGTTTATTGAGTTGTATTAACTAGACAGGTGTTTATAACTGTCTAGTATGTGATGTATTATCTGTATAGCTCTGATTGATGTATATATTATGTAAATACTTATGTAATTAATATATTTTATTCGTTCCGCTGTGAGATTCTGATGTTGTTGTTCTTTCTTCTCTATCTTTTTCTATTTTCTCACCTCTTTCTTTCTTATTAACGATGCTACTTCCTGGGAGTAGGAAGTGGGGCCGTTACAGTTAATGACCAGCTCCTCTTTATGTTTTTATTTTCAAAATGACATGAATGGGAATGAAGTGGTAAGAAATGAGAATCTATAACGGTAAGGGGTTTTGTGCGGCAAATTCCCAATATACCCTTAACCTAAAAACCATTCTTTAGTCCATTTAATTAGTTTATTGGGCATGTCCTTAATTATATTTATTCAAATCTCAACCCTCTTATCTCTTAACATTCACATTATTCTATTTAATTTATATAATTAAATCTCTTGAATAATGTTATAAAAAATTAGGAGTGTTACAAGCATCATTAGCCAACATGCACTAGATCCTGTGGCAACATAACTATAGCTACAGATATCGAACCACCACTGCCTAGAGAAGCTTCACATACACTGTTCCTTTGAAAAGATTTGCATAAACAACACTATTCAGCTGAAAAAGGCATCACTGTGTAGTAATCACTTCATGTCATTTCCTTCCACTAAAGCACCTCTGCAACTACCACTCCTTGATCCTACGCCTTCTCCCTCTACTTCAAGCATGCTCACGATATGCTTCGTCGGTTGTCGTCAGTGCTATACAGGCTATTTGGCGTCATAGTTGGAATGTGCATCAACTATAACAATCCACACCTTAATGTGCCCGGATTTCGACTAAATCTAAACCAAAGTCCATTAGGGTATGGATTGTTGGTTTTGGTAACCCGTAATAAACACAAGCGTATTATAGAGGAATTGATATAAACTCACAACAGAATTGAGAATATAATGAAAAAACATACCAACTAAAGCTACTGCTCTGGAATTAATATGATTCCATGGACGTCTAATTGCCTCGTCAATGCCAAGTATGAATAAGAAGACTTCTCCACCTACCGTTCCCCTCTTGCTCCAATATCCTGTCTCTCTACATCTATCATTTAGGTTATAATGAGGAAGGAGGTCAGAACAACATACAGATGATTGGAAAATTACGTACTCTATCCACACCATTAATTTATGTCGATTAATTTCCATTTAAATGTTATGTCTATCACTTACGGCTACATTAAGTCCTATGTGTGTGTGTGTACGATATGCCTAAACTCCTGTGAGGTAAACTATATATATATATATATATATATATATATATATATATATATATATATATATATATGCATATGCATATCCACATATATGTCTAACCTTTTCACTATGCAAATATCCCAACCACATAATACTTCTTAAATAGGGAGGGGGCAGACTCAACGACCATTTAGTACCTCAGTCCTCGAAGTGGGCCCACCACAACATAAATGCTGGTAAATCGGTCCTATCTACAATGACCGATGGCACATATATACGACTTTATAATATATATAATTTAATTGTCATACAACTAACGCATCTCAAAGACTCATGTAACTGTTAACAAGCCCATCTCCGTTAAACAAACTTTCGTTTGTCCATCTACTTTGAGGTCTATACGCCTCCCATGCGGATTCTACGCTAGTAGGAAGCGAAATCTGCAGAGAATAACCTAAGTCTTTTCTAGCACTCGGTCGAGATTATTGGTGATTATCGCCTATTTTCCAGACATACTACAAAATACTGACGTAGCTCGTAGACCTGCCACGGCTGACATCTTGTTGATACTAACCTAAGTAAGTAAAGGAAAATGACCCTTTCAATTACTTAATACTCCTTTTGGAAGTGAAGCAAACCTCCATTTCCTTAAAGGTATTGGGTCATTTAATACTTCAAATCTAAGGCGAACCCTCGGTATATTTTCCCTCACCTATGTTTATTGCATATTTCTTCCTCACGCGTCCTATGATTGGAGATGTATCACATCAGTAGTAAGTATACACAACAGCTGGTAGCCTCTAGGTGAAGGCAAGACTTCTATTGTGTAGCTCTACTGTCCTCGCATCCCAACACACTAAACCAAACTAATCACCCAAGGCCTAAGTGTTGGGCTAGGACCATTAATTCATGCTCGTCCTAAAAGTATAATTAAAGTTATATAATTTCATACTAGGTAAATTATATTTTCTTCTATGTATATTTAATAGTACCAATACTTACTTGTTCGCTACGTAATTATTTCTCTTTTTTACGCTTAGGCATTGGTTTCCTCATTTCCTTCTTATGTCCAATGAATGTCCTTTGTCTGTAATAATTGGTCAATAATGTAAAAATTGGATAATCTCTAATGATATTTATTTACCCGTTTCAAAATTCACTTATTATGCCTATTCAATTTCCCTATATATGCTATATTAAATTCTCTAACCAGTCCCCATTTAATTCCTTTAACACTTTGTTAATTACAAATTTATTACCCATTAAATCTGTAGTTATTGTCCATTACTTTTGGAATTACTATTCCTTTCTTTTTCAACCTCTTAGTCCTATAATTATTACGTTATTAACAACTAATACTAACGTTATTGTAAATTATGCTATGTATATTTATTTTTATTTTTAATTGTTAAGCGTGGTTATACATACATACATATTTCCCATTTTTACTATTAATTAATAAACAAAAATTTTCCTTTCCACGTTTTAATTTATAAGTGCTATCCTTACAAAAAGGATTACTATTATAACTACCATAAATCCCCAAAATGAAGCTTTTGATCCATTCGAAGTTAGAAGGAATTATCTCTTTTTCTTTTTTTGAAATGCATAGTGTAAACCACGGAGAAGAATATCCATACCATATACATCCCATTCTTTTTTGGTACATTCCTTGTTAATTCGAATGATGCTTTTTTTGTACATTTGTGGAATTAGATAATTTATGGAAATAGATATGAGTAAATTATACCCCACTCCAAATAAATTAAAACATAGAAATCTACCTTCTATGTCAACTAGGCAACTAATTTACAACCCAATTAAAGATTTGGAATAAACTCTACTACTTTACAAACATTCTTTAATAATAATTACTTGGGACTGATTTTAAATTTCTAGATTTGGTTGTATATATAACTCATCAAATTTTATAAAAGCATAATAATTAAATAAAATTAAATGATAAAATTTCAAAGTTATAAATAAATTATATAATTTCCTACTCACTTTCTATCTTTCCAAATCTCCCAAATCCGAATCAATTCCTTTACTTGACTCCTTTTCCATTCCGACCCAAAGAATATATATAACAAGGTATATAAGTACTGCTAGAATTACAAATCTTCATAGAGATTTGGGGTTAAGGAGAATATAGATTTATAATTATAAAATCTTACATTTATTTTGCAACGCTGATTCACTTCTTACTTTCTTCCCTTTTATTTTTTGCTATTCTCTAATGTACATATACGTACAGATATATAACATTTTATAATAAATATCAATAATAGAGAAGGGAAAATAGCAGGACATCGTTGCTTAGATTAGAAAATATGAGAAGAGAAGGGAGAGATTATGCCTATTTTTATATGCACTTGAATCAACTGTAACTATTAGATTAAAATAATAAAACCGAACCATTTGGCCAAGGTTCAAAACCTAACCACCACCACCACCAACTGGCCAACTACCCCTATAAGCGATCGATCGACCCAAGTAAAGTGGTCAACCGTGGGGTCCCGCATTTATTATTATTTATTTCAATTTTCAATTTTAATTATTTTCTCTCTGAAACTTCAAATTTTAGTAACTTCTTATTTTGAGCTTTGATCATGAAACTCCAAACATGAAATTTTCTCAGAAAATAATTATCGTTAATTTATTTCCTTTCCCTTTTTCATTTGTTCAAATTCCATTTTTGGAGTCTTATTAATTATCGTTAATTTTTCAAGGTGCTACATTCTCCCCCTTAAAAGAATTTTGTCCTCGAAATTTGCCAAGTACCGAATCATGTAATATAACATGCAAGCAATCTAAGCTATCCAACCAATTAGTCTACAATCAATTTTGCTGCCAAACGTGTAGAAGTGCATGGTGTATCACAATATGTAAAACATGTATGCAAATTGATTCTAAATTAGTGCCCACTATATGAACACATTCTCATAAAAACATGTTGAAAATATGATGCAAACAATCTAGATATACTGAAGGTTCCATTTGTATACAAGTTTTCAAAAGTAAAAATAATTGTTTGCATAAAATTTTCGCATTCCTACGAGTAGAAGTGTGGTCCAACCAATTTTTTATCCAACCCCTACCATTCAAACCAAGCACACAATTTCTAAATCCAATTTTTTTGAAAAGTTAGATTTCGTAAATCTATACTCCTATGGAAGAAAAAAAATTTAGATAGAAAATTTCACTTTTCCACCCATCTTCTGGATGCTTATTCCATTGTACCTTAGAACCTTCTCTATGCCCATAAAAATTTTCAAACTTTTCCAAGTACAATTTGAATAAAGAGGTTTATTTTTGAATGTTAAAAAGTAATTATCTGAAGCGTAAATTTCATTCACTATCAACAAGGTATGGAAATAGAAATTCCAAGGCTAAAATAGCTATTTCCCTTATTATTATCTATGTTTTGTATACTATCACCCTTGTTGGACAGTAAGATTCATATTCACTAACACATCGATCAACCCTACGTTAAGCATGTTGCACTAGAAAATTAACTATTTTTTCACCAAAAATCTTTTTCTTCCTTTTAATCAAATCACAAAACAGTTAGGAAGATCGAATTCCCAAAAACATTTAAATACCATTTTTTTCCAAAAGCACTTGAACAAATTTGTCCAAAACATTTGGACCTAAATTTCCCAAAAGCATCGAAACAAAATTTTCAACAACATTCGGACACAATTTTCTAAAACATTTGCCTTTCCACTCATAAAACAAATCAAACCGTGTCTTAACGTAATCGAAACCTAATCTATGAGATAATGTATGTGATTGACTTTAGTATTATGCAGTTAATCTAAAATTTAGAGAACCTTTTCTTTTACTCTAAAACAACAAACTACCTGCAAGAATATTAATATATCTTAGCTTTTAAGGCATATGGATGGTGACATTGATTTCACAACAATCCTTCTCTGACCTCTGCTTGCTAAAATTTATTTTTCCAAAAATTCTTAAGTTTTTGGGTTTAAAGTATTTTTAATTTCTAGTTGCTAACTTAATTTCCTAATTTATTTATAAACTTCCAATTTTACCTATATTTTATCTCTAGTTAAATGTTGTTATGGGATCTTATTATTTACACCGTGTATATATACAGCAGTCTAATCCCATCTATAAAATCAACACAGTGATAAAATAGGAATATATCTCATATCATATCGTGCACTTTTCCAATGACTTAAGGGAGATAACCAGCGATCTTATGCCAAAACCTAAAAGAAAATTTTGCTAGAAGCTGCCATTTATCATCAGTTGGTGTTAATGATGTTGTGGCCCTAACTCTCCTTACTAAAGCAAGACAAACATTTTTAGTATGCTATTCAACTATGACTTAACATACCTCCTGACTTCTAATAAATGAGGTCCATCTATTACTTCAATTATTAAACCCGACTATGTAATAAATTGTGCATTCCTACAATATAGTAGGTAAGAAATATAAACATGCACATTTAGAATAACTCTTCGAAAAATTAGCTTGGTAGAATAATTTTTCTACCACCTATCTTGCCTTCTCTAAGAAAGTTAACTAACATCCTTTGTAACACCCTTAAAATTTAACAGAATATAATAAGGGAATTAGATTAAAATAAAATAAGGACTTAGAAGAAAATTTTCACAAACATTTGAATTTGACTATGAAACTTGCATCATTGTTTCTGTAGCGATTTTCTAGTTGATTTTCATATACAACATGTTGAAATCATAGTTAGTACGAGAGAGTTATGGGCGTTGGTAAAAATGGGATTTAAAAATAAAAAATCTTCAGGTCAATATTGGATGACCAAAGGTGGACTGGTAATGTTCGACCAATATGTATGGATGGTCGATTCGACATGGGAGTTTGGGTGATTTGCGATCTGAAGAGACATGAGTCAATGGTAAACTTGATTGCTTGCATCTGAAACAGTTAATGAGTGGACGAGATTGCTAGGAGAGTTGATCCAATGGACCCAAGAGTTAACCTAACTTCCTAAATTTAATGGTAAAACAAATCCTAATTCTCTAATCGAAAGTCTAGTAACTAAACTTTGTCACTTTTTTCCTCAAAACCCTAATTTTTATAAAACCAAAAAATCAAAATAAAACCATAATCAATCTAAGAGGCTAGAGAAAACAATCAAGGAAAACTAAAGCGATCTAAGGAAGGAGCTATCATTTGGAGGCTAATTTCTCAAGAATAAGAGCTTAGGCCTGAGGTGAGCGGATATGGTGGAATTGATTTCAAACTATTTTAAATGATTACAATTATAGAAACCCTAAATTTAAAATTGCTAAATTATATCTTGAATATTTTCAACCCTAAGCTCTAAACCATGGAATTTAATTTTCAATTGAACTATGAGATTTGTTAATTTGATGCTTGTTAATGCTAAACTGGGGAACCCTAAAGTAAAACCCTAATTGAATTGAAATTGGATACTAAGATGACATTAGAAAAATCAGGGTTAATTAACTAGAAATTAGGGTTAACTTGAATCATTAATCGATTGTAATTAACGATAATTAACTAAAATAAATCGACAGTTAAAATCTGGAAGAAACCCTAAATTTTGCGCATGAACGGTCGACCTTGAGAATTCTAGGTCGATCGGTAGCGGTCGACCTGGTGTTTGTTTTGGTCAACCGTTCGAATTGAAATTCACAAATTGAACCTCGGCCTATGGCCTAAATTTAATAGTAAAATTTATATAATTCAGTTGGAAAGTATATAAACTATGGAATGATGGATTGAGCTAATTTGTTCTAAGTATACATGCTTGAGAGAATAGGGAAATTCGTTCCTTATTAGAGTAGTTAGGGCCATGTATTTTCCGATGTTTGATATTGGTATTGGTGAATATATTTTATAATGATTGATTTGGTAGGGGTGATCTATATTGCATACGTGGAGGTTATTTGGGAAATTTATTTCACACAAGCTCAAGGACGTTTCATATAGGTGAGCGTAGCACAGAGATGCTTTTTGAGAGGGTCTGGTACTAATGGGAGATCTAGGTACGCACGTTATCTGATGCAACATGCAATGGGTAAACGCTGGTGTAATACAATAAGTGGCTATAAGAATTGATTAAATTGGAGCCCAATACTAATGGGAGTTCCTACAAGATAGACCCTGATGTTGTACAATAAGTGACTATAGGTATCGATTAAATGAAAGCTTGGTACTAACGAGAGTTCCTACGAGATGGACCCCAGTGTAGTAAAATAAGGGACTATATGTGTTGAATAAAATGGAGCCTGGTACTAATGGAGTTCCTACGTGATGGACAACTATGCAATATAATAGATGGCATTTTGCCCCTATGATCGAGAGGCGAACATGGGTTTATACGATGAGTCATTATGCGAGTTGCATTTTCGGTGTTCTCCCTTTTTGGTGTAGTTTTGATGTAGTTATGATGGGTGAGTAGTTCCCCATTTTGATCGATCATTAGTGTGAGGTTATATCAGTAGGCTCGACCCATTGAGTTAGATAAAAATCCTTAGGTATTGAACCTTAGAAGTTTATGGACACTGAATTTACATTCTATATCACTTAGAGTAGATTTAAGGTCAATTGTGCTTGATCATTTTTTAATCCTGTCTCATTCACCATACTTTTATTTAACCCATCCCTTTCTTTCCATTTTCTATCAACATAGGATGACAGGTTAGCGGACGATTAGATATAGTATGTGGAGAAAGGTGATTCATGTTGGAGTTCTCATATTATTCATTATTTCCCGAGTAGGCATCTAGTATATTAAATATCTATAAAGTTTATATTGTACTTTGAGAATAGTGTATATGTAAACAAGTATTTTGGAAACTGTTTTTCTAAGATGTCTATGTTGTATACTTATATTTTATTTCCTTCGGCGGTGAGATTTGAAATAGTAGAATGTCTTAGAACTTTACTGTTACACTTACGCTCTACAATGTTTTAAAATCTCAACAGTTCGTATTTTTTGGTATGACTTGTCCAAGGTCACATAAGGCTTGGGATTCGTGTGTTGGAAGGTGCAGGTTGTTACATTTGGTATTAGAGCTTTGGTTTAGGATTCACTAGGACATAGGCACATAATAAGGGTAGTACTTGAAAATGAAAAAAAATAGTTTTCAAATTTTTTTTCGAAAAGTTTTCAAAAATAGGTTTCGAATATACATATACATACATACATACATATGTGTGTGTGTGTGTGTGTGTAAGTTCTAAAGGAGATTTCGAAAATCTTTTATCAATATATAGGGATTTCTTTTTATTCATTCCTATACAATTTGTGGGAAAATTGAAAATAATTCCAAAACACAGATAGTGAGAATGAGTACAAGTTCTAGAGAAATGGCTTTAGAAAAGCAGCTAAGATTCTGAACGTGAGCATCCTTATATGATTCCGTCGGTATCTAAAGCGAGAAGACAATATAAGCCTATCCCGACCAAGGAAGTGTAATTATAATTTTTTGATATTTGTATTAACACACAATAATCTATACTTTTTAACCCACAAGGTTGTTATTGGCTTATCCCATTATGTAAGCAAACAATTGTGGAATAGAATAAATTTTAAGGCTATAACTTCCGAGGTGAAAAATAGGCTTTTCACATTTATTATGATTTATCCTATAAAGAAAGGCTAGTAGAGGTTCCCTATACCAACTAGCAGTAATAAGTAAGTTATGAATTTAAAGGTAAACTAAAAAGATTAGTAACAAGAGACCCATAAAATAAGGAAAATTCCCCATTTAAAGTAGAAACCATATTCTCATATTTGTAGTAGATGCAAGGATTCGTATTTACTTAAAGGAACTGCTAGAATATTTTCATATTGAAGTTGGGTATTGTATTGGAAAAGATTGGGATACCATCTTTGTAAAGAAAGACAAAATCCTAATGCACTTGAAGCGTTGCTAAGTGTAGTAGGCTTAGGTAATTAGGTTGTTGTTGTCTACTCCAATTTAAGTGATAAACCAATGAAAAACATTTTCTAAAAGTTAGAGATGATAGGTATCTGATATTTTAAATAGAAAAGAAGTTGATTTACAATCTTATATAAAATAGTCAGATAAACTTTATGGAATTTGTGTAAAAAGAAAAATTAAAAAATTTGGTAAAAAGTTATTTTTAATAACCTTTTAAAGCTTTTGTTTGTTTTAGGCACATTATTGTTTTACATTCAATATGCATTTTGCTTTTAGTAAAATAAATTTTGAAAAAAAAAAACTAAGGTACGTAAGACCTATTTTTTTTGAACTTCTTTTATAAAGAGGAAATGGTTAAGTATTTGAAAATGTTTTATAAATGTCTCTGTTATACCCTAAAATAATAATAATAATAAGTTTAAATGCTACATTATCTCTAAAATATGCTTTTGAGAAAATTTCTTACTTATAAAAGAAATTTTTTGGAAAGATTTTTTGTGTACACTTTTTTAAATTAAGCTTAAACCTTTTTGATAATTTAATAAAAGAAAATATTATGATCCTAATAAGAAGGGTTTTACAGTTTTAAATACTAATATGGAAATGATGTTAAAATCAAAGGTTTGATTTAAAAAGCTAAAATGAAAATATTTTGACTATCAATTAAACTTAAAAGAAAAGAAATAGATTGGAGTTAGATAAATTGTAACGACCCGTAAATTTCGATAATTAAATTGCTTAATTTAATAAGGTTTTCTAATTAAATTAGAAAGAAGTAAAAAACTTTATAATTTATAATGAAGCGAATGTTAAAAATGAAATATAGCATTGGTAATTAAAACTAATTATTGACAATTGGAGTGAAATCCCAATAATGAAATAGTGTAAATTGTTGCACTTGGTTGTAGAATTGAAAATAAGTAAATAAAAGTAAGTACTGAATTAAATTAATGAAATAACACATTATTAACAGTAATGGAATGTAAATTAAGGTATTAATGTTAATGCAGGTTAGTAAATAATTTATTTAGTGCAATCTCAATTAATTGAAACCAATTGTATGGTTATAATTGATGGTAGTTAGTAAATTGGAAAATAAATTTAAAGTTATATTAATTGATTGAAATTAAAATTTTAAACAATGAAATTGGTGGAATATACAAGATAGATCAACATGGAAATTTGTTTAAGGGATTCCAAATTTACCAAGACATCCAAAATGATAAAATTTGTAAATAATTAAATTTGAATTAAAAAAGTGATTTAATCAATTAATTATTAATTTATTTAATTAATAGGAAAATAGCCATTTTGGCCACTGACTCGGATTTTGACGAAACCAGTTTCATCGGATCCATAATAGTGAACTATTGTAGGATTTCAAGTTCGTAACAATCGACCCTAGGAATTCTAGGTCGACCAGTAGCGGTCGACCTGAGGTTTATTTGGGTCTATAGATCGAATGGGAAATGCATAAATTGAAACTCGACCTAAGGCCTAAACTTAATAATAAAATTTATATCATTCAGTTGGAAATTATATAAACCATGGACTGCTGGACTGAGCTAATTTGGGCTAAGTAACGTTTGAGAGAATAGGGAAACTAGTTCCCTATCAGAGTGGTTAGGGCGATGTATTTCACAATGTTTGATATTGGTATATGCGAATATGTTTTGCAATGGTTGATTTGGTAGAGGTGATGTATATCGCTTACACGGAGTTGATTATGGCGATTTATTTCACATAGGCTCAGGGGAGTTCTGTATGGGTGAGCGCGGGACTATTTGGGACGTTTTTTGAGGGAGTCCGGTACTAATGGGAGATCCTGGTGCGTACATTTTCTGGCACAATATGGTATGGGTGGACGTCGGTGCAGTAAGTATGTGGCTATAGGTATCGGTTGAATTAGTACCCGGTACTAATGGGAATTCCTATGAGATGACCCTAGTGTAGTACGATAACTGGCAATAGGTATCAATTAAATTAGAGCTTGGTACTAATGGGATTTCCTACGAGGCGGACATTGTGTAGTATAATAAGTGGCTATAGGTACCGAGTAAATTTGAGCCCAGTACTAATGGAGTTACTACCAGATGGAAATTGATGTAGTATATTGAGAGGCATTTTGCCACTACAATCGAGAGGTGAACACGGATGCATACAATGAGTCATTATGCGAGTTGCATTTTTGGTGTTCTCCCTCTTTGGCATACACTTGACATAGTTATGATGAGAGTAATTCCAATTTTGGCCGATGTTAGTGTGAGTTTCGATCAGTAGGTTGACCCATTGAGTTAGATAAGAATCCTTAGGTACCGGACCTTAGGAGTTCATATACATTGGATTTACATTCTATAGAACTTAGAGTAGATTTAAGGTTAACTGTACTTAATCATCTTCTTAAACTTGTTCTCATTCACCAGAATTTTGTTTGACTCACCCCCTTCTTTCTATTTCCACCACCACAGGATGATAGGTTAGTAGATGAATGGACATAGTACATGGAGAAAGGAGCTTCACATTGGAGTTCTCATATTATTCATTGTTTTGCCGAGTAGGCATCTATTGTATTAAATATTTCTAAAGCTTTTATTATACTTTGATAATAGTGTATCGTAAAACAATTATTTTTGAAACTGTTTTTCCGAGATGTCTATTTTGTATATTTATATTTTAATTCCTTACGCTGTGAGATCTAAAGTGTAGAACGTCTTCGAACTCCACCATTATACTTATGCTCCGTAATGTTTTAGAATCCCAACAGCTCGTATTTCTTGGCATGACTTGTCCAAGGTCACATTAGGCTTTGTATCAATGTGTCGGGTGTTGCGGGTTGTATCTTCTCTAAATCAAATCTCTTGATAGTGTCCTCAAACTTTGGTGTTTATTTTCTTTGTCCTTGATCTTTCATGTGAGAATACCTCAGGACTCGCAAAATTATACTTTGGTACGATTCCTCATTCTTTTGAACGTTCTTCTCATGGCTTCCACACATCTCTAATAAAATATTCCTAAGTTCATACCAACATTCCCTACATTAAGGGGATTCCTTTTTGCCTCCATACGAGTACTCATAGTTATTTTATTCCTAACCTAAAACTTTACCCCGTCTTACATAGATAGCAATCTCTATCTACTTCATATTAAAAAATTGATTTGGTTCTCATCATTCTTTATAAAACTAAAACTTCACAATCATGTAGTGATTTGTCTAAAAATAATTATCTTTTAAAAATATAAACTGTTATCCCCCTTTTTGGCAAAGCCGTGATACCAAAAGATCGGTCAAAACAAAAGACAGTTCGTCTCAGAGATTGGTTGTACTTCACTTCGCTATGGATATCGATGAATTTTGTCCGTGCCCGGATCAGGTTACAATTGATAGGACATGACAAGCAAAGCCATGAAAGCCAGCGCTCCAAATTTCAGGTTAATCGGAGATCGTATGAACGAGAAATGATCGATGCAAGTTAGCCGAAGAATGACGTTCGAACCCATCAAAAAGTGGAGGAGATGCTCATTTCTAACCCATAGGATTCGTATCCATCTTGTTCGAATCCATCGGTTTGCATATGCTTCTAGTCGATCGAGTTCGAACCGATCAGGCATGATATTGATCACTTCGAATCAATCGATTCGAATCCATCAGATGGGCATCCCCTCAGCACATTCGTATCCATCCAGCTAAGCGTATCCATCAAATTCTATTGCTTCGAATCCATGGAGTCATTCCTCTTCGTATCCATTGGCTTGGAGTACTTCGAATCCATGAGGTTCGTACCCATCCTCATGTCTCAGCTCGAATCCATATAGTTCGCATCCATCAACGCCTCGCTCCATTTGAATCCACCAGGTTCGAATCCATCAGGAGTTAGTCACTTTGAACCAATCTTCGTATCGATTGAGTTCGAACCCATTGAGATGCCTTAGTTTGAATCAGTCACGTTCGAATCCACGAACAATCACTTGTTCGTATCCACCAAGTCTACTAGCTTAGATGATGTGTCACTCCACGATACAAAATCGACAAGATCCAAGGAGACGAAGCGTTTAACCCGGAGAGAAGACCGGATCGGCTCGAAAGACGCGTGCCACCTCATCACAAGACCATGTGAGCCGATGGAGTCGAAGGGAGTGGATTCGAAGCAATGGATTCGAACGCAATAGCCCTCACGAAAGACCACAACTTGAATCGATCATATCTCCTAAACCACTGATCCAAATGCAACGAAATTTTAACAGTAGCTTCCATAAAAGGTAAAGATTGTTCCTGCCAAGTTTCAGCTCGATTGGATCATATTTTGATGGATTCGAAATCACTTCGAATCAATCTCAGATCCAGTCGAAACTTGGCGGGGTCGGTCGCGTGGGCCCACTCACGTGCCAGAAAAAGTCTCTCAAAGTTTGAGCGAGATCTGGGCCTCCAACGCCTATAAATAACACCTTGAAGCCTTCAAAAAGGGGGATCTTCGGCCATTGAACATCCAGACTCTGCCAAATCAAATTCCATACTTCATTATCGCTGTTGTAATCAGATTTGAGAGCTATCATCAGCTGTAATCTGTTGTAATCGATTGAAATCATCAAGTGAATCAATAAAGACATAAGCTTCAGCGTGGACGTAGGCAAGATCACCGAACCACTATAAATCCTGTGTTTGTGATTGTTATTTGTGAACTATTGTAATTGTTATTGTTTAGATCTGAGATCTATATTGATTATTGTTGATTTGTGTTCATAAACGGGTGCTTTCACGATATTGGGTGTTTGTGGTCAATTTTGACGCAAACATTTTGGTGGTTTCACTGAGAACTGAACTCAGGAGTTCTACCAATTATAAGTTGATTCAGAAAGTTTGAAAGTTCAGATTTGGGGGATTATGACGAGACAATCGAGCAGAAGGCCAAGGCCAGAGCGAAGTGAACACCAAGGAAGTCAAGAGGCTTTCTCAGGAGCAAATCAAGCATCGATCTTCATCACTAGAGACGAGATGGAGACAATGATGAAGAAACAAGAGGAGATGATCTAGAATTTATTTCAACAAATAGGACAACTTGGAGCACAGAATGGAGAAGCGGATGGAGTCCAGAACGGAGCAGGACCATCTGGCATAGCACCTGGATTAGGGGGCACGCCTATGGAGAGCGTTGACCCAATCTCATAGAGAGAGAGAGTGAGAGTAACATCTGCGCAACCCGGGAGTAGCAGAGGAGTGAACGCTCAGTCAAGGGGGCAGATCCTAGAATTCCCTCGTGGACTCGGGAGGCAGGTCGAAAGTAATGAACGAAGATTGCATCTCGGAGACAATGACATGTTGGCGGAGATGGTTAGAAGAGCTATGAGAGGTGGTATGGTAAACAAAGATTTGGAGGATGTTAATAGGAGTCCTTTAACTCCAGCAATCAGATGAGCTAGGAACCCACCGGATTTCAAGTTACCATCGTTGGACATGTATGACGGGAGAACGGACCCCACGGTTCATCTAACGAAGTATATGAGGCATATGGAAGTACTGGGGGCATTAGAGGAGGTTATGGCCCGGTGCTTTCCATTGTACTTGGCGGAAATTGCAGCATTGTGGTTTAGACAATTGGAGAATGGATCCATCGGAACATGGAATGATTTAATTGAGAGATTTGTGAGGCAATTCAGGGTTCACATTACAAGAAACAAGAATGTGATGACTTTGGCAATTTTAAAGCAGAAAACCGGAGAGACTTTGAGGAGTTATCTAACGTGATTTAACGCAGCAGCAGCTTCGGTGGATCGAGCAGATCCATCTATGGTGGTAATGGTAGCTGTGTCCGGAGTGGCTGACGGCACAGAGTTCAAAAATTCATTGACCAAAGATCTGCATGTGGATCTAGCGGAATTCTACGACGAGGCAGAAAAGTTTTTGCGATTATAGGATGCGAATGCAGAAAGAGAAGAAGGAGAGGGAATAGAAGTTTTTGTGCTTAAAGACAAAAAGCCTTTCGAAAAGGACTCAGGCAAGGATAAAGGAAAACGAAAGGCTGAGGATATAACGACAGGTCAAAGCGGCAATGGAGGGAGCCGTAATTCACCACTTACACCGAGCTGAATGAGAGTCTGGAACGAATTTATCAGTATACCAAGGAGCAGGTTCCGTATCGTAGACCAATGCGAAGGGATCCAACTTCCGATGAAAGAAGATCAGATAAGTTTTGTGTATTTCATGAATTAAACGGTCATAACACTAATGATTGTAGGCTTCTGAAGGACGAGGTAGAAGGACATATCAGGAACGGTATGCTCCTTCAATATGCGAGGAGGCAAACTCCAGTGATGGAAGCAGAGCGACCACCTTCTACATCAGCTAGAGGCGACCCTGAATCAAGGCACCGTTTGATTATCAATTGATTGAAATAACGATGAACAAGTCGTAAGCTTCCCACTAACACAATTAACTCATTTACACATGTACGAGATCGCGAACGATCCCTAGGCATGCTCTGAATAATCAATGACCGTTTAGTAGTGGAAACTTACACTTTGACATCCTTGCTTTGCTTTTGTTTCATTTTGATTTGGACATTTGGACTTTGTTTGTTTGGACATTTCTATTTTAAAACTCATCAGTTGAATGGATATTTGGTTCGGACAATTCTGAAATGGCTAAGCTACTTACACATGTACGGGGTCGCGAACGGTCCTTAGGCATGCTCTGAGATGGCGATATGCCACCCTGACAAACGATCCAGGGACCCACTCGAACGTGAACCTGGTATCAACAATACCAAGCCCTCCCGGGCACACTTACTCGCCTCGAACGGCGCCCGACCTCGAACGGTCAAAAAATCGCCTCGAACAGCACCCGATCGCGAACGATCACAACTTGTCTCGAACGGCACCCGACCGCGAACGGTCACAACTCGCCCCGAACGACACAACTCACCTCGCCTCAAATGGTCGATCGCCAACGGTCGTCATTTGAGGTCTGCCACTTGACCGCGCACGGTCGCACTTCACCTCAAATGGCTCGATCCTAAACGATCGTCATTTGAAGTTAGGCGCTTGACCATGAACGCCCGCACTTCATCGTAAATATCCCTATCCCGAACGGTCGTTATTTGAGGTCGCATAAAACTATAAATTCCTTTGCAGGACATCAACAGGATATGAACATCCAGCTCAGGAATTACAAAACACGCCATCCTACCGCAAGGCATATTTTGGGGGGCAAATGTTATCCCGCTTTTTGGCAAAGCCGTAATACCAAAAGATCGGTCAAAAACAAAAGACAGTTCGTCTCAAAGATTGGTTGTACTTCACTTCGCTATGGATATCGATGAATTTTGTCCGAGCCCGGATCAGGTTACAATTGATAGGACATGACAAGCAAAGCCATGAAAGCCAGCGCTCCAAATTTCAGGTTAATCGGAGATCGTATGAACGAGATATGATCGATGCAAGTTAGCTGAAGAATGACGTTCGAACCCATCAAAAAGTGGAGGAGATGCTCATTTCGAACCCATAGGATTCGTATCCATCTTGTTCGAATCCATTGGTTTGCATACGCTTCGAGTCGATCGAGTTCGAATCGATCAGGCATGATATTGGTCACTTCGAATCGATCGATTCGAATCCATCAGATGGGCATCCCCTCAGCACGTTCGTATCCATCCAGCTAAGCGTATCCATCAAGTTGTAGTGCTTCGAATCCATGATGTCATTCCTCTTCGTATCCATCGGCTTGGAGTACTTCGAATCCATGAGGTTCGTACCCAGCCTCATGTCTCAGCTCGACTCCATATAGTTCGCATCCATCAACGCCTCGCTCCATTCGAATCCACCAAGTTCGAATCCATCAGGAGTTAGTCACTTCGAACCAATCTTGTTCGTATCGATTGAGTTAGAACCCATTAGGATGGCTCAGTTCGAATCGGTCACGTTCGAATCCACGAGCAATCACTTGTTCGTATCCACCAAGTCAACTAGTTTGGATGACGTGTCACTCCACGATACGAAGTCGGCAAGATTCAAGGAGATGAAGCGTTCAACCCGGAGAGAAGACCGTATCGAGTCGAAAAACGCGCGCCACCTTATCACAAGACCATGTGAGCTGATGGAGTCGAAGGGAGTGGATTCGAAACAATGTATTCGAACGCAACAGCCCTCACGAAAGACCACAACTTGAATCGATCATATCTCCTAAACCACTGATCCAAATGCAACGAAATTTTCACAGTAGCTTCCATAAAAGGTAAATATTGTTCCTGCCAACGAAGTTTGAGCGGGATCTGGGCCTCCAACGCCTATAAATAACACCCTGAAGCCTTCAGAAAGGGGGATCTTCGGCCATTGAACATCCAGACTCTGCCGAATCAAATTCCATACTTCATTATCGCTGTTGTAATCAGATTTGAGAGCTATCATCAGTTGTAATCTGTTGTAATCGATTGAAATCATCAAGTGAATCAATAAAGACATAAGCTTCAGAGTGGACGTAGGCAAGATCGCCGAACCACTATAAATCCTATGTTTGTGATTGTTATTTGTGAATTATTGTGATCGTTATTGTTTAGATCTGAGTTCTGTATTGATTGTTGCTGATTTGTGTTCATAAACGGGTGCTTTCATGATATTGGGTGTTTGTGGTCAATTTTGACACAAACATAAACATAGAAACATTTTTGTTAAATTCAAAAATTGCTTCCCAAAATGGGTCATGAAAAATTTCCCTTTTCTAACAAACTTTACCTTTTTAAGGACTTTCTACAATATATATTTACTTCTTTTAGAATTTGAGTTTTAACTCAAAACATTCTAAACTTAATTATCATATCAGACCATTTTTTTCAAAAACATCTTCTATAACTTGAAATGACAAAATGCAGAGTAAACAAGGATAATGTCCATTCTACTATTTTCCTATTACTCATGCTATCTACGCTTCCATCATTGATGAGGATTTTAAAAGCATATGAGGGGAACTTTTAAAAGATACATGCAATTGTTGCATCTATTTAAGTGTTTATCTAAAATATATGCATCCTTAATGTATATCTACAGAATTTATCCATTGTTCCCATCCTATTTCTATTGTTTTTCTCCTATATTTCTCACTAGATTAGTAACCCTATTTTCATATAAATTCATAATGCTATTTCTATCTAAATTTCTAATACTAGCACTATTAAAATTTCTCCTATCTAAATTGTCTTCAAGCGGCCTACACTTCTCCAATAATATATTGCTTTAATCCTAGTTATTGGGCATTCTTACCCTTCTTTTCTCTATACCCTATATGAATCAAGTACCATTTCCATTTATCCATCCCTTAAAAAAAAATTAAAATGAAAATTTCAAATTAAAAAGAAAAAAGAAAATCATCCGGCTAAACCCGCACTCTATTTTCCATTCATTTCAAAACGAAAAATCCTTTTTTCCAAAAACCTTTTAATCGAAAATTTTCAACTCAACAATTTTAAATAAAGAATATCCTTTGTCACAACTATAACTTCTCAATAAATCCTTTGAAAAACCCATCTGAAACGTTTCAAGGAATTTCCAAACAACATTTTGTTAAATTCTTACATATAGGGCTAGATACAGAAATGGACATCAATCATCCTTTCTTGTGGACATCCATCTTTCTACTCCTTCATACCTTTATTTCAGATGCTTGCAATAAATAGTTTTTTACTTCCCATTTGTTTGGATGAATGGTGCATAATCCACTGAAATCCACAATCATAAGGCTGCCTATGACCAAAAATGGATTAGCGTGCCATTGTAACAACCCATCCCGAAACATGCCTAAATTCGACCCAGAAAAAGCCCATCCAAATTTAGATCCATTCCAAGGCAAGCTGTTGGTAGAACTAAAAATATAACAGTATAGAGTCATAATTAAACTTTCAAAACTCACAACGGATGGAACATAATATAATAGCAAAGTGTACCCATTTATTTCAAAACCATAAAAATGTCATAATAAAAAATTTCTTAAAAACCGTAACATAATATCTGTCATAACACTTGTCTAAATACACGGGTATATATAAAAGTAAGTAATAATAACAAATACTACCACAAGATAAGCTTCTCCATCTCTAAGCATCGTCACCGGCATCACTCGGACCTTAACTGTGTTGTGATGAGGAGGTAGTGAGAACAATAAGTGTTTGGTGATTAAAAACCTTGAGTCTTACCTTTTCAGTACTTGGGCAGTATATTTCAAAATAAAAATATGTCTACAAACATAAAATCATTAAAATCATTTAATATTTCTTTATAAGGAAAGGAGGCGGATCTAACCACTTAATACCTTCCATTGCAAAAGTAGATCCCATTTCCCAATCATAAGTCATAAATAGCTAATAATGTAACAGATGGTACCCAAGCCACTTAATACTTCTCAATGGAAATAGGCAGACCCCATCATTTAAGGCCTACTTCTAGAAGCATGCTTCTCAATGGTACTATCTAGCTGACATCATATGGAACCTCATAGGTCATTTAATACTTCAAGGTGGAAAATAGGCAGACCCCGTCACTTAAGTCCAATTCCAAAAGCGAACACCTATAGAGATACCACCTAACGTAACCCCTTGGCTGTTTAATACTTCATCTGGAGAAAAAGGCAGGTCCAACCACTTAATACCTCAAACCCCAAAGTAGGCCCTTTGTCTTATGGCCCATACTTATAACGATGTCTTACATTAGTCTACTGTTCGTAGGAACTGGTAGCTAGATTAGCTGGACAGGTTTCCCTAACGAGATTTGGAACTAACCTCGTATCATTAAAAATATTTATCATAAGGATATTTCACAACAATAAAAGTGTACATAATTACTGTAGCCTCAAAGTGGAGGGCAGACTTCCGTCATGTAACTCTATTGGCCTTGTTTCTTTATGGCTTAGTCACAAACCAATTACTCTATACACACACACATACACTCATCTATACGAGGGATCTTCTTTATTACACCTTAATACAATAACTATGCTATATAAGAGTTTCCTATTATTTTCACCTTAAAATCAATTAGCTTCCTAATTGGGGAAAATAAATATAAATAAATGCCAAAATATGTACACCATATATATAAAAGTTATACATTAATTACGCAGATAGAAATAAATAAATATTCACACTTAATAATTTCTAAACTCATAGATTTTACACCCTAAGGTAGCGTTTAATGTCAATTCCCTAACCAATTAGTATTACAAGTCATTTTTCTTCAGTTTCCTAAGATTTCATGGAAATTCAATTGTCCAAAACAGAAATAAATATTCATAATCAAAACTGCAATAACAGACTTGTAAATAAAATAGAAACTCAATTTATTACACCAATTCAATGGAATATCTTAAACAGTGAGAATTACAATCTAAACCTATATTCTATTCAAATCCTTTTTTTACAAAGAAATATATATGAATAAACGGTGTAAACTGCAAATATAGTCCTCTTGGCATTGCCATATAACAAAGTAGAGGAAATTAGGTTGCTGAATGAACGTCACAACTCACCGGAGGGCAGCAGATTGCATAAGGACTTAGATATGTGGCAATGGGTGCTGAAGCATTAAAAGAACGGCTAGAGTGTGTTTGAGAACCTAGAACGAGATTTAGACCTGAAGACAAATGGTCCTTATTTTTCTTAGGCATAGAGGAGGCGACTCGAAGGGGAAGACATGGAGGTGTGGTGGACGAAATCAGAGGTGGATCATGCAGACGAATGGAAAGAAAGAAGAAAAAAATTAACAATTGCAAAAACAATCAGGAGGTCGTGGACTATATTTTGATGAATTCTGGAGGTAGTGACCCATATTTTACATATTGAAAAAACATAAAATATTATTATTTAATTCATATGCGGTTGTATGACTCTAAAATTTTGAGAAATGACTCCGAGGGACATTTTCCACACCTATAATTTTAATTGAATTTCTATAGGACCATTTTGACACATAAAATATTGTATGGACTATAACTTTTGATAAGATCCAAATTATGGTTTGATACTACTTCCATTGCTTTAAGACAATGGTTTTCCATTTTGCAGAGTAGTCATAATAATAGAACGGACTTACCGTTTAAAAGTTACGACCGTTCTAATTTTTAGCCGCCGTTGGCGAGAATTAGTAGGTAATTAATTAGGTCCAAACTTAAGTCCACTAGCTAATTTTGGCATTTTCACCTAATTGGGGATGATGGAACATCTCCAATTACCTTTTCTACTTCCTAATACAATCATAAACTTCCATTGATCCAAATTTCATTAAAAAGCCTACTTTTTTCTTACCAAACTTAGCTTAAATCATCATTAGAAGTTTAATTAGCATAAAGGATTAGAGATTAACAATTTTGGCTGATTTGAATTCATTCTCCTTGTTATCCATTTCCGATCTAGAGGAAAGATTGACATTTTAGGTATTTGGGAGTGGTTCTTGACCTTTCATTATCCTATATATGTTTATACGATTAAAAATTAGGTTTTTAACATGATTTAGATCCAAAAATATTTTATAGCTTTAAGTGCATCTTTAAACATGTTTGTGGCTGAAATTAAAATGATTTAAAATTGTTTTACAACCTTTTTAGATCATATTAACATGATGTTGTAAAATAGGGATCTAGGTTAAATTTTTTGTGTTAATCATGTTTGAACATGTTATATTTGTTTGATGTATGTATTTGGGTGATATTTCTGTTTGGATGGATTAGCTTTGATATGGTTTGCTAGTGCTTTTAGGTAGTTAGGAAGGAGGTGGTCGAATTAGGAAAATCAAAGTCAAAAGTGGTTGGAACTGGATGAAACTTTGAGGAGGGGATCTAAAGCATGAGTGGAGCCTAAGATTCAATTTGCGTGAAGTTTGGACAAGAGGATTCTATTTGGCACCTAATTGAATTCTAGTCAGTGGAAAGCCTATTAACTTGGGGGAACTTTACTTTGGGATATGCTTCGGGCCTGAGGTTGGAGTGCTTCAGGCTTGCTTGGGAAAAAACGCAGGGTGCTTCGAGTCGATCTATGGTTGGCAAAGAAGAGAGGTTCTAGAAGCCAAGAGATAAATTTTTGCTAAGGGAGAGTTTGGTACCTAGTAGTTTTCCAAGTGATGCTGGAGCTCAAATGACTTGGAATTTGAAGCATTGATGGAACGAAGTTTTATGAAAGAAGGTTGACCATATGGTGAAGTATATAACTAGGTACGAAGTAGATTGGATCAGTATCGACCTGTAGTTTTTGGTCAGATTAGGGTGAAACTTCTTCGAGGTGAGGTGTATGCTCTGAACATCGTGCTAAAGGTGTTTGATTGTTTGCTTGGGGTTTGATAGTGAAGTAGTAGCGTGATGATGACTTTAGGACTTAGGTTATGGCAATTCGATGGTGAATGGAGATAGGTTCCAAAGGTGGTGGTTCGATGTTGAAAGCAGTCATGAGAATGATTGTCCATAGAAAGCAGGTTCCATGAAGGGCGAACCATCAATAGAATGTTTAACAGTTCTTTTGTGGAACGAAGGAATATGAATGGTTCCATGAGGATAATGGAAACTATATGGAGCAAGGAAAGGACTAGGATAAGCATGCTAAGAATTGTTGATATTCAAAGAGGTTTCTAATATACTCGAAAGTAGGGGTATCAGAAGTGCACTCATGGATACATTGTTTTACTACCTCGGATCGATCGAATGGATCTATATACCCTGGACCGGTGGAATGGGTCTAGTGTCATTTGTTTGATATGTCCCGAGCACATTAAGTGTTGGTGAGGGTTGTTTAATGGATGCTACCATTTTTATTGTGTTCCCCCAAAGTTTATCACTCTAGGGATGTCACTAGGGATACCTAGGCACCGCTATCGTACTTACGCTGTAATACACTTTTATGATGTTGTAGAGTAGCATATTATGTTCGTTATGCGCTAACATTTTTGGTTGCAGGGAAAAGTCAGGTATGGCTCGTATACCTTTGTTCCTTACTATTTCGACTTGTATAGTATTTCAAGATTCATTTATTTCTCACACCAGACTGTTGCTTGATTCATGGTTTTATGATTTGATTCTTATTATCTTGAGTGCTCTTAAATGAGTGGACTAAATGGAAGGTCTAGGCCAAACGTTGTAGCTATGTTGAGAATGAGCTGGATGGAGCTTTCATGTATTGTATATGATACTCATGCTTATTTCACTTTGCAATACTGCAAAGCCTGGACAACGTTTGCTTTACTATTATCAAATAGTTTATATGAGTATATTTCTTCTTTGTATAAACTCTATTACTATGTAGTATAACTCTACTGATCCGTGCTCTGGTATTTATTCAATTAGTGATCACTGTCTCTCTTGTCTTATATCTGTGATGTATATCACATTTTATTCCATGCATTATGAGATATACAACATGTTCTATGATGTATTATTTCTTTTACCCCTTGACAATCGTCCTAAATCGACCGGGCAAGTCAGTAACGCACCATTTAGTTATACTAGGTAATGGTGATGTAGGCGGTCGTGACCTTTGTTATCAGAGCTTAGCTTACACAATTAACCTTGGTTGATACATGGTCCAATAGAGATAGGGAATGAGTTGTCACCCTAGACTGGATCGAGTGTGTGTGCATTTTTATATACTAGAGAGTGCATATTTGTTAGATAGTTTGGTTTTAAAATCATATAACAGTATATATATGTATATAGTATATAAGTCGGATGCACGTACGAGTACCATTGAGGCGGTTTTCTTTTATGAGAGATTGATCATTCTTGTTATAGATCAAGAATGAGCTAGCATACAAGAAATACTATAAGGAACTTTGTCCCTAGAGTCGAAGATGGAGCATGCTTAGAGGTTGCCAACCCTGACTTGCACGCGATGTTCAATGCAATGATGGTGAACATGCTGCAAAATGCCCAAGCAGCCACTCCGAATTTTACTATTGGTGGTGGTGCTCAAGTGCAAGTGCCCAAAGTTAATTTCGCTAAGAAGAATATGGATTATGCAAGTCTTAATAGCAGACCATTCCAAGGAACGAAATCAGCTGCGGAAGTGCATGATTGGTTGGATATCTAGAATTGGATGATGCTATGCAAAGGAGGTTGGATTCCTGACAGTCTCAAGGGAAAGCCTTGAACTAATGTAACACTATCAGAGTTGCTATGCCCGAAGATCTATTTACTTGGGACCAGTTCAAAGCTCGATTCGAGGAGAAGTTTATCCCGACCATTTATAAGTCGGTACTATTTAGGAAATTTGCTAATTTGAAGCAGGGAGATATGTCCATCTTCGAATCTATTGCTGAGTTTAACTCCTCGACGCAGTATGGGATATGCTTCAATGACACTCCATTTAGAAAGAATGAGAAATTTCCTATGCATTTGGACTACTATTTAGGGGTGAGGTTGGTAAGCCACATCGATGAGCCTTTTGAGAGGCTCGTTGAAAAAGCTCTTTGCTAGGAGAGTTTGTACCGTAAGTCCAAATTAGCTATTGTAGTTAAAGAAAAGCCTAAACCGCAAAAAGTTGGTGGAGGCCAGAAGAAATGGAATGGTAAGAGAAAGCAGTTTCAGGGAAAGAATGCTCAAAAGAAGCCTAAATGGGAAACTATCTGTTATGGTTATGAAGACAAGGGTCACTTGATTAGAGTCTGCAAAGCCGATGGAAAAAAGAATTACTGCAGATGCGATAAGTTTAGGAATAAGTAGAAGAATTACATAGAACCAGCATAATAGAAATAGGTTGTGAAAGCATATGCTTTAGATGTTGTCTCGGCTTTGTCGACCTCGGCGAAGGAGAAGGGGAAGAATGTCATTATTCAAGTTGCGCTTTTTGTTTAATGTTCCGATACATGTTTTATTCAATATCGTGGCTTCATATTCCTTCATTTTTAGTGACCTGGTAGACAGATTGGGATAGAAAACCAAAATATTTGACCGAATATTTATTACGATGAATCTTATTCGAGGCTGCACTAAGCTATGTATGGTTTGTCATGGTTTGGTCTTATCGAGTCGAGGATGCCCTTTTGTTTGTGATTGCTTTATTTTGAATTTTGTTGTACTTGGGAATATCTTGCGGATGAACTAGCTAAAGAAAGTATAGGGTATTAGTCGATTGCGAGAAGCTGATGGTGATGAATTGGGCTATGGAGGGGCGAATGTTAGTGAGTTACTCGCCAGAGGATGGGGTTATGGTCAGCTTTCTATATTCGCTCGAAGTTCCATAGGATTAGTTGTCATCTGTGCCTATCATTAGAGAGTATCCAAATGTGTTTAAGCTGGTGATCGGATTACCATCACACCAAGAGATCGAGTTCTGCATACGTTTAGTAAAGGATGCTGGGCCGATAATTATTCCATTAAGCCATATGGCACCCAGAGAATAGAAGTAATTAAGGGTGAAAGTGAATGACCTATTGAAGCAAGGGTTTATTCATAAGAGAAAGTCTAAGTGGGGCACATCCGTAGTATTTTCCACCAAGTAATATGGCTCTTTGAGGTTGTGTGTAGACAATGGTGAGCTGAATAAGGTGATAAGAAAGAACAAGTATCCACTCCCATAGATTGATGACTTGTTCAATCAGCTCCACAGGCAAAGATGTTCCCTCAATTGGATTTAGCGACGGGATTTAACTAGTTAAGAGTAGCGAAGGAGAGTGTGCCGATCTCTGTGTTTTGCATGCCGTTTGGTTTCTATGAGTGGTTGGTTATGCTATTCGGACTAACCAATGCTCCCGCATACTTTGTTGATCTCATGAACCGCATCTTCAAAAATCAAATGAACAAGTTCATGCATGTGTTCGTGGATGATATTTTGTTCTATTCTAGGACGAAAGAGGAATACAAGACACACTTGGGGATTGTGCTTTGGGTCTTGATGGAGCATAAGTTGAAAGAGAAATTTTCGAGTTGTCACTTCTAGAGTAGGGAATGATATTCTTAAGTCATGTTGTCTCAAAGTAGGGCATTGCAGTAGGTCCTGCCAAGGTGGTAGTGGTTTAGAATTGGAACCAACCTTAGAATGCTACTGATGTGATAATTTTCCTAGGATTGATGTGATATTATAGACGTTTTATCAATGACTTCTCGAAGGTAGCAGCACCATTAACTAATTTAAAGAAAAAGAATCAAACTTTTGTTTGGGACATGAAGTATGAGCATGCGTTTGTAAGTCTAAAGGAGAGGTCGACGAGTACACTAATATTGAATATTCCGAGCAGGAATGAGGAGCTGACAGTATACACAAACGCCCATCGTACCGGACTAGGTGTGGTATTGATGCAGAGTGGGAAGAGTTTGTCACCTACAATATCCAGCAGCTGAAACCGCATGAGGAGTGGTATCCAACTCATGATTTGCAGTTAACGAACATAGTGTTTACTTTGACGATTTGGAGGCATTATCTATTAGGAGAAAGGTTTGAGCTGTTCATGTACAACAACCATTGAAGTACTTTTTCTCCAAGAAGGATCTCTAGCTTTGCCAGTAGTGAAGGTTGGAATTCTTAGCCTCCTACGACTTTAGCATTTGCTATGCGCCTGGTAAGGGGAATGCAGTTGTTGATGGATTGAGTAGTAGATAAGCAAGTGTAGGAGCGATGTCCCTAGAGTGGACGAAGTTGGTGTACACTGCTGGCTACGACTTCACGCCTCATTGTAAGTTAGATCTAGTTATGTTGGCGAGTTTGATGATTAGAATTACTTTGATTGAGTGGATCGGTACTTGTCAGAAGTAAGATGTTAGGCCAGTAGATATAATAGCGAAAATAGAAGAAGTACAGTCTGATTTCCATCGCTCTAAATCGACTCTACATCCCAACGGTAATAAGATGTACTATGATACGAAGCAGACTTACTATTGAGAAGGGATGAAGAAGGATGTTGGAAAATTCATCTCAAAGTATATGTACTACTAGTTGGTGAAGGTAGCATAGAGGAAGCCAAGTGGGTTGATGCAACTAGTTGAAGTTGCCGAGTGGAAACAGAAGCAAGTGTCGATGGACTTTATAGAAGGATTTTGAGGACTAGAGCATGGCGCGATTGTATTTTTTTCATAGTTGATAGATTCATAAAGAGTTTCAAATTAATACTCGTAAAGTTTAGTAGAACAACATCTAAATTGGCCGAATTGTATGTGAAAGGGGCTATATAACTCCACTGTGTGTCAAAGAGCATTATGGTTGACCCATACCCTATATTTACCAGTGAGTTTTTGAAAAGATTATAAGAGGTGATGGGGATCGGGCTATATATTATTACAGCCTATCACCCGTAAACCGATGGAAAAATCGAAAGAGTGAATTGTATATTAAAGGATCTCTTACGAGCTTGCATTCTCGATTTCGAAGGTTTGTAGTATAAACGTCTACATTTGCTAGATTTTGCATAAAACACCAGCCGTTGGTCTAGTATATGTATGGCACCATACGACGATCGACTATGTAATACTTCTTCACGTTGGTAGGAAGCGGGCAAGAAACTAATACTTAGGCCTGATATGATTATAGAAACCTGGGAGAAGATTGTGATCGTTCAACAACGAATGAAAGCTGCTCAGGATAGGTGAAAGAGTTACGCTGATCAGAGATGTTAATATTTGCAGTTCTCTATTAGTGATATGGTGTTTGTGAAGATTCCTTCATTGAAGAATATCATTCAATTTGGTAGTAACGGGA
Organism: Allium cepa; assembly: GCA_030765085.1. Classification (NCBI taxonomy): domain Eukaryota; kingdom Viridiplantae; phylum Streptophyta; class Magnoliopsida; order Asparagales; family Amaryllidaceae; genus Allium; species Allium cepa. The sequence goes on along the minus strand of CM060938.1, from coordinate 380,946,340 downwards.
AGTTAGCATTGAGATTCATAAGTCCTTTTCCAATAGTAGAGTGAATTAGGAACTTAACATATATGGTCAACTTACCTTAGAAGATGGCGGGCATGCACAACGTCTTTCGTGTCTCTCATATATGGAAGTTTGTGCAAGCCTCAGGCATCATGGTTGCACCAGATCTACCTGATGATATCAATACTGAACCAGAAGCTTTGAAACCTCGTAAGTCGGTTCATATTGTCAGAGGTGATGCGAAATAGCTTAAGAGGAAGACAGTTTCAATGGGCTTAGTGAAGGTTCAATGGGGTGAAAGTAAAGGCAAATGCATGTGGGAAACGAAGGAGAGGATAAAGGCTACATATCTGGAGCACTTTGCTTGGTCAAGCCTACTGTTTATCGTATTAATTTTCACCTTTGATATCACATTGGATAGCTTAGTATCTCACACGTTAGGGTAAGCCTATCTATACTTTATGTTTGATGGTTGCATGTGATTGTTGGGCATGCGTGATAAGCATGGTTGACTATTCTTTTATTTGTTTAGAGATTTTGAAGGCAAAATTCCTAAAGAGGGAGAGTGTAACGACCCTTTTTTACGAATTGAAAGATTATAAAATATTAGTGTGCAATCTACATGAGGTCGTATGACTCTACAATTCAAAAAAATGAGTCTTAGTAACATTTTTCACACCTAAGATTTTCACCAAATTTCTTTGTGGCAATTTTGGCCCTAAATTTTTTGTATGAATTATAACTTTTTATAGGAGCCTGGTTAGGGTGTGAAACCACTTATGTTGCTTCTGAATGATGATTTTCCATTCTGTAAAGTGGTCATAGTAGTAAAATGGACTTATCGTTTGAAGTTATGGCAATTTTAAATTTTACTGGCTGGAATCAGTGGATACTTAATTAGGCCCAAACCTAAGCCCAAAAGCTAATTTCAGGATTTTCACCTAGGGTTGATGGGACATCTCAAACCACATTTCCCACTTCCCAATACAATCCCAAACTACCTCTAACCCTGATTTCGTCAAAACACTTACCTTTTTCTTACTAATCTTAGCCTAAATCATCATTAGAGGGGTAATTAGCATAAAGGGATTGGACATTATCATTTCTGGCTAATTTGAATTTGTTCTCCTTGGTGTTCATTTTAGATCTAGAGGAAAGGTTGATAATTTAGGTGTTTGGTGAGTGGTTCTTCACCTCTCACCATCCTACACTAAATGACATTTTTAACATGATTTTGATTCTAAAACATTTTCTAACTTTAAACACATCTTTATACATGTTTATGACCTAAATTAAAATGATTTAATAGTTTCACAACTTTTTTGATCATATTGACATGCTAGTGTAAAAGTTAATCTAGGCTAAAATTTGTATGTTAATCATATTTGGATGTGTTATAAGTGTTTGATGTAGGGTTTTAGATGATATTACTATTTAGATGGGTTTTTTGATCTAGTTTGTTATTGTTTTTAGATATTTAGGAAGGAGGGGGTGCAATTAGGAAAATCGAAGTCAATAGTCATCGGAATTGGATAAAATTTGGAGGAGTGGCTCTGCAGCATGAGTGGAGCCTAAGATTTAATTCGCATGAAGTTTGACAAGGGATTCTATTCGACAATGAATAGAATTATGGTCGGTGGAAATCAAATTTAGCTCAAGGGACTTCACTTGGGGATATGCTTTGGGCCAAGAGATAGAGTACTTCAGGCCTTCTAGGATAAATACGCAGGAGTGCTTCAAGTCGAGCATTGGGTTAGAAAAGGAAAGGGGTGCAAAATACCAAGTAGTTTTCCTATCGATGGGGAGGGTCTGATGACTTAGGAGTTGAATCATTGAAGGAAATGAACTTAAAGAAATAAGATTGACACCAAAATGGTAAAGTATTCAACTTGGCACTAAGTAGTTAAATCGATACGAACCTACAGTTTTTGGTCAGTTAGGGTGAAACTTCATGGATGTGAAGTGTATGCTCTACAGATCATGCTGAAGGTGTACGTTTATTTTCTTGGGGTTTGATGGTGATGTGGCAGGACGTTGATGTCTTCGGGGCTTAGTTGACGACAAGTCAACAGTGAATTGAGTTAGGTTTTGATGGTCCTGGATCGTTGTTTTAAGGCGTCATGATAATGATTATCCACAGGGGGGTGTGTTCTAGGAAGGGCGACCCGTGGATATAACGCTGAAAGATTCTATTGCGAAATGGAGAAATGTGGAATGGTTCCTCAAGGATAATGGAAACTAAATGGTGCGAGGAAATGGCTAAGATATGCATGCTAAGGGATTGTTGATGCTCAGAGTGTCTTATGATATATTCAAAAGTAGGGGTACCGTGCGTGCACTCATGGCTACTCTGTTTGGCTACCCCTGATCGGTTGAATGGATCCATATACCCGGCACCGGTGGAATGGATGTACTATTAGCTTCGGCTAAAGACGAGTACAATGAAAATTTGGATTTCCGTTAATCCTCGACAAGTGAAAGGTCATTCGAGTTATCATATGTCCAGAGCACAATAAGTGATTGTGATGCTTGTTTGTTGTATGTTATCGTTGCTTTTATTACTTTCTTCCGCAGTCTATCAATTTAGGGATGCCAGGTATTGTTGATAGGGATACCTAGACAACCATCATCGTACTTCGGATATAGTACACTGTTATGATGTTGTAGAGTAGCAATTTATGCTTTTTTATGCTAACTCTTTGCCTTCAGGGATAGAACATGTCAAGCATGGATCGTAAAATCTTGCTCCTTACTATATCGACTTATATAGTACTTCGAGATTCATTTATCGCTCATGCCAGACCGTTGTCTGACTCGAGGTTTTATGCTTTGCTTCTTATATTCGCGAATATTCTTAAATAAGTACACTAGATAACATGTCTATGTGTGATCCAATAGCTATGAAGAGGACGAGCTGGATGAAGCTTTCTCGTATTACACATGATACTCATGCTTATTCCATTGTACAATAATGTGAATCTTATGCATTGTTTGCTTTACTATTATGAGACAGTTTATCTGAGTTTATTTTCGCTTTGCATAAACTCTATTACTATGTTGTATATGTCATATAACACTATTGATCTGTGCTTTGATATCTGCTTCACTTAGTTATTACTCTCTCTCTCTCTCCTTTTTTGTATCTATGATGTATATTATATTTTATTCCATACTTGTGAGCTATATGATTGATTCTGTGATATTTTAGTTCTTTTACCCCTTGATAATTATCCAATATTGATCGAGCATATCAGTAGTGCACTATTTAGTTATATTCGGTGTCGATAGTGTAGGGCGGTCGTCACATGACCCTTTCGCCCAGGCAAGACGAAGTATTCAATCTCAAGCCATATGGATAATATTTGGAGTAGAAGTAAACAACAATTTTGACAAATTTACTCATAAGTGCATAGATATTATTAGCTCATACCTTAAATGGGACAAAAAAAGTCTTCGAATAGTGGAAAGGGAATCGAATGAAGATAAGCAAAAGTTATGAACCTGCAATGAAATTCCAAAATAAGCAAGTAAATCGCATTTTTAAGCAGCCATAATGCAAGATTGTCACTCCCTTCCTTGTTTCTCAAGAAAGAGTATATTTTCTTACCAAGGAAAGACTAGAGAGTTGGACTACTAATAAAAGTTTAGAAATGGGAGAAAGGAATGAAGTGGGTGAGTAATGCTATTCTTATGAAACAAATGGACATAGTACAAATAATTGGAAAGCCTTGTCGGTAATCATAGAATATTACATAAGAAAAGGAGAGTTGCAGTAGTTTGTTATACATGAACTTTCAAGAAACTAGAAAAAGGAGGTGAACAAGCTGTCAGCTAATAATGGTTGTACATCTTGAACGTAAACTCTAAAGAATGAAACTGACGATGAAAATTATGTCTTTAAAAAAGAATGACTTTGAAAAGAATAGAAACCTAAATGAAGCCTTGGCCCCATCACAAGGCCTGACCAAAGCATAAGCCAAAGAGTAAAGGACCTTCGTTTGCTCTTACATTGTTGTTTGATTATCGAGATTTTGTTCTAGATAAATATAATGAAGATGGAGTTTAGAGGAGAATAAACTAGTTTTGTTGATAGGAATATTTTATAGAATCAAGGCTAGATTTCCACCATTGCAGACTTATATATTACAAGCTTTTATTAAAATTTAAACTTTAAATTTCTATCTACTTCATTTTATAAATAGATATTATATTAGATGATAGATGGTTTTCCAGTTAATATAAGCTGGCAGTTGTAAGTCTTTGAGCATTCCAAAGACTAATAATGACATGGATTTGATATCTCATTTAGCTTTAATATTTCGTGTTGGAAAAATATAATTTCTTGCTGAGGATCTTCTTTTTTAAAGTAAGTCTTGGTTGGCTTTTTCTTGAATAAAATATTTCTTCCCTTTATGGTGTCAAATTGTTGTTACTTTCTGAGGCATCTTGCATGTGCTAGTAGAATAATAATACCTATAGGTAATAATGCATGAACAATAATAGTGGTTTAGAATTCGACAATTTTATCTTCTTGGTGGAAAATGAGGGAATCTTAGTGGTGGTTCCATAGTTATTTCAACTATATTATAACCTCCGTCATTAGGTAAAACAAATATTATTTGTAGAACAGGCTGCCCATTAATAATTCTTACACAACATATATGTAACGTCATTCGCTTTTAGCATATAATCTTCCTCTTCTGTGCATTCCTCCGCACGAGTCTTATCAATCCTCATAAGTTCATCTTCACTATCTGAGTCCAAAATTGTTTTAAGCTATTGCTTTAAATTTTTCTTTGAAGAACTTGCTATAAGTTCTTTCAATAAATAAGATAAATCCTTTTTAGGAGGTGGAGTAAATGTTCTTTAATGGGCTGATTTATTAAACCTTTCCCTAAAAATAGAATCTTTGATAAACTCATATTTACCCCACCATTTAATTAAAATTCTTCTTCTTAAATAAGGAATGATTTCAAAGATCTACCCAACTTTTTGAAGCATTCTTAGGAGTACAATAACATCCAATTTCATAGTCCATGATAGTTGATAAAGCACTGCAAATATTAAGCCATGATTTTTCATTGAAGTATTGATTTGAACAAATTCTTCATAAATACTTCTTATTTTTTGTGTCATGATTATTGGATATAATACAAAATTTGAAACCAAATAACAAAGAAAATTAGCAGTTTTCTGGGTTTTGAATTGAATAAACCAACTGTGTTTTCTATCTGTTTTCATAAGAGGAGGCTAAATCCCAGGCCTTGACATAATCGAAGTAATTAAAAATCAATTTGTTCCTATAAGGATTCTTTGAATTTGTGGTTAATTCTTTTACTACATAAGTCTCCTTCCCATGATCTGGGGAAATTACTTTTGTTATAAAGGTCATTGAGAAAGCCCATTCTCCACCTATTCTTAACACCGATTCAAATTAGATAGAAAGTATCTATATAAGAATTTCTTGATAATAATTGAAATCCTTTGGATAAAGGTATGGATATGTGAATTTTTTTTAAATAAGAGGTCATCACCACTTCTATAGATAAATGCATTTTTTTCTCAATAGGAGATACCTATATGTTGGATATTGGAATATACTGGTATATATTCCCTTGCTGAAGCAAATTTTATTGCTAATTCGAATGCATCTTCTCTGAGCTGCTCTTCGAGTAGACTTTAAGACTTCTTCCCTTAATGTTTTTTATCCTTTTGAAAAACTGACTTATAAGTTGTGACAGAACGAGATAATGTAGTTTTACCTCTTTCTTTATTTTCTTTTCCTTTATTCAAATTTTCCTTGTAAAAATTCTCGAGTTAAGAAGTTTGGTAAAGAGTTATTAGACTCTTTGCTAAAATCAATATCAGAATAAAATACCGGTAGAATTGCTTGCCATCTGGTAAATATTTATTTTTCATACGATGTTTTAAACATCTTTTTGTAAAATTTCTTTGGTGGATTTACAATCTACCCTTAATAAGAATTTTTGATTTAATACATTCAAACCTCTATATACGTAATACATTTGCTAACACTTTCTTTTTAATAGTAGAGCAATAAACTTTAGGTCCTTCCTAGATTCCAGATGTGAATCTAACTGAAGACTCCTTATTATTAATTCTTTGTTTAATAATGCTGCCATATCTTTTGTCTGATGCATTGGTTTCATCTATTTTAAGTGCTTTGGGGTTGGCAATGGCTACGCAAGGAATTTCCCTTAATTTTTGCTTTCATTTTTATACAACCTTTGTATATTCTTCTGTTCAGGCAGGCAAGATTTTTCTTAACCTTTTAAAGAAAGGTTTAACATCATAAGCTGTGTCTTTATAATATTTAAAGACATAATATAAACTTTCCAAAAAAATTTGTAACTGATTTTTATCTTTTATTTCATTTGAAATTTTTTCTATAAATATAATTGCTAGATATATAGGAAATATTGTTTTATCTTTTATAATATGTCTAAGAAATCTAATTTCTATCTGAAAAAGTTTTATCTTTTTTGTTGATACACCTAAACCCGCTCTTTTAGTAATATTTATAAAAATATTTAAATGTTTAAAGCGCTAATCAATGGATTTTGGGAATATAAGAACATCATCAATGTATACTATATTGAACACTGTATAAGTACTATAAGTATCATTCATAATTTTCTAAAATTCTGAAGGGTTATTTGTTAACCTAAACGGCAATATATTACATTCATAATAACCAAATGGAACTGTAAATGCAGTTTTGTATCCATCTTCTTCTTTAATCTAAATTTTCCAAAATTCAGATTTCAGGTCTAATGTTAACATTATTTTGGTCGAATAAAACCTTACTAGTAAATCTTTTTTATTGGTGATTGGATGTCTAATCCATTTTAATGCCTTATTTAGGAGTTTATAGTTTATAACTAACCTTGGAACACCACATTCCAATTCTACTGTACTTCAACATAAAACACCGATTAGCTTCATGGGCTTTTAGCTGATCTAATAAGACCCTTCTGTAGTAACTCTTATATTTTCTTTTTACAAATTTCTAAATGTTTTTGAGACCTAGCCATTGATCTTGCTTTACTCGAAATTTGACTTTCTTTGAAGTCTGGTTCATAAGGTAAACTTATTTCATGCTTCTTCCTTTGTCAGAAGCATCAGGAGCATCTGCACAAATAGTTTTCCAATATAATCTTGTAGGCATTTTACCTTTTTTTGCAAATGTGGTACAATAATTTTTCTTTTATTCTTTATTTCTTAGGATAAATAGTTTAAAAAGTTTTCTCTTCTTTTAATACTGCTCTGTATAATATCAATTTTATGATATTGTCAACCTAAGAATTAAATTTTGATTATTAAAGTACCAGTAGTTCCTTCTTTTGATATATTTATTATCGGGTATAACAAATGTAAGAAAGGATTTCTTAGTACAAAGTTGTGAGAAAAATTATTAACCATTATAATTGGCATTTATAAACAAATACCTTTATTACAATAGCTGTATTTTATAGTTTGTAATTTACTTATAATTTTTTGCCATCTACTGCAATTAATATATCTACAGTTTTAGAAAATTATTTTGAAGGTACTAACCCTTCATTGACGCAGTTTAAGTCTACACCTGAGTCTATCATTGATAATGTAATAAAATAGTATTCTTTGTGTACTACAATAATAATTTAGTATGCCATTTATGGGTAATTACCTTATCTACCGTATTAATAATGTTAAAGAAGTTAATCCTTCTTCTCCCAAAATGTTATCATTATCTTGATTATGACTATTACTATCCCAACGTTTCATTTCAAATAATGACATTCTTTCTTTTTACTCTTTTAATTCTTGCTTTAGTATTTTAACTTCACGATGTAATTCTACAACTGTAGTTTTAGTATTTACTAGGTTAATATTGTTTGAGGTTTTTATGTTGTTTAAAAAAATCTTTTAGACTATAAGTTTTTAGTTCTTTTAGTCTTAATTTTATTTTCATTTTCTTTTCATTTATGGGACTCCAAATGTTTTTTCACCATATTTTTCTTTTCTTCTGGATCTGAAATTTTATCTATAATATCCAATTTTTTTCTTTTGTTAACAAAAATAATCCATCAACTTTGCATAAAGCATTATAGTAACCATAGTTGCCATCAAATTATTGGATTCTAAGCTAATATCTAAATCATTTTTGATTTATTTCAGCTTTCGAATTAGTTATTGTAATAGTAGGTAATTTTAAGTTCTCCTTTTCTGAATCAAAACTTGTTATAAACAATTTTAAGCGAATTTTTTAATTTTTTATCCAATTTTTCATTTTAATTTTATTAGCATAATGACTTGGTATTTTACATTTCCAACATACTAGAATTCCCTTTGGTTGTATTTAGTTTTCTTTTCTCTATCATTAGAATTATATGGTTTCTTTTTAGGATTTTTCCTACTATATGCCTGGCCAGAGTACTTATCCAAAGAGTGATGGATTAATCAAGCCTTTGTCCTACCCAAGGCCTAACCAAAGGACTCATCCGGGGATGATGAACGACAAGCTTTTGATCCTATCAGACTTGCCAATGTATCCATCCAAAGAGTGATGGTCAACTAAGCCTTTGGTCCTAACCCAAGGCCTGGCTAAAACACTCGTCCAAGGGTGATGGTCGAAAAGCCTTTGGTCCCGCTACAAGGCCTAGCCGGGGCACCCATCCAAAGTGATGGTCAATTAAGCCTTTTCTCCCACCACAAGACCTTTCAAAGCACCCATCAAGGAGAGGCGAACGAAAGCACTCAGACCTACCTTAAGGCCTGGTCGAAACACCTATTCAAAAAAGGTAGACAACAAAAATTTCCGATCCCGTCATTGGTTTAGGTCGTAGTATTCATAAGAATAGCAAATAGAAGCATTCAAAAGAATTTTTCAAGAATTCAAGTAGATAATTCAGTATGAAACAGTTATGCAAAAAGGTTTTTAGTAAATAATCACAAAACATGCTATTTTACAATATGAATGACTTTCACAAAAGATCGTGGCTCTGGAAGTTGGGTAAGAAGGTAACGCTGATAGACCATCTCATTTCCTTTCTATTCGACCTCCAAATTGCAAGAGTGAGATTCATTGGAGGAACCCCATGTTATTGTACAAAATAGGAGGACCTCTAATCTACTTAAGAGCATCTAAACATCCATGCTAAAAGAAATGTTGATATCTTTGATAACTAGAAGCCGTGCTTTCCCTAGGTGGTAATCTCTTTTCGAGCTTAAAAACTAGAAGTAAAATTTTAAATCAAAGGCAACTATGACTTCAATTAAATAATCTACTGGTGGATCTATTTAGATGCCCTAGAGGTGTATAATTACATCAACTCTAATTTACGTTTACATTCTTTTATCTCTTTCATTAGAGTTTCTAATGTAAAAGGATGATTAACAATGTGGTGAATCGCCATAAGAAGATATTTCTTTAGTTTCTTTTCTTTATGGTGAATGACATTGGTAGAATCTATGGAGTAAATTTGTAAAATTAATATCTTCTCATAAGTCTTATTAGCGCCTTTAAGCTAGGAAACTTGAAAAGATATGCCTTTTTAATCAATATTGAGGTTATTTCATATTTCAGTGTTTCAACCCCTAATATAAGGCTTGAATATCCCTCAATGTACTTTTGATTCCTATATTCTTTTATCTTCTGATTATAATCAAATTTGAAAGGCATGCTTAATATGGCAAGATCACCGAATTAATATATTGATGGTAAAGGAACTAGAAGAGGAATAACCACATTGCCACTATAAATGAAATGAACTAAGCACAAAAGGAAATATGCAAAGGAGCTTTTTTAGAGGACTTCATCGCTGTCTCTTTCTTTGCCTTTAGTCAGGATTAGTTCATATGATTGACATTCATTCTTGGAACATGGTAGTTTAGTTAAAGTCGAGAACATGTTGAATGAGTTGGCAAAACTTTGTATTGTGTTCCAACTGATCAAACTATGCACTAAGTTTTTCAGTAAGTCAAAAATCTCGCTATTCTTGGAAAAGGTATTTTTTTTTCAAGCTCTTCAACTGTTTCTCAAGTGGCTCCCTGAGTAGACTTTGATTGAATATATTTCTCATACCACTTATTGGCTTTGGCATTGTCAATTGATGTTATTCCAAAGAAGATCGAAAGGAACAATTTTCCATAACAATCATCGATTTAGATTAGATACTCTCAGGACATTGAGTGAGGATGGGATTGTCAATCTAGAAGGTCAATTTCTTGTCCTAAATCGAGGGATAAATAATAATCAATCTCAAAAAAGAAGAAAGATATGAAAGGACGAGTGGGAAATGGAAAGTCTTTCTTAACCCTTAGGACAAGAAAGGGCATCTTAAATCCTCTGAAAGGACGAATGGGAAATGGGAAGAGTAGTGTTAAAAGGAGCTCCAATGCTGGGAGCGGTATTGACCGGAGGAAATCCTCAATTAGTCCCATTCTTTTGTAGGGATATAGTTCGCTGCATAGTAGTTTGAATTTTGTGAAGGTATTAGGCTCTGTCGTCTCCCAAGAAATTGAAGTTCAAGTTAGGAAATCGAGTACACATATGAAGAAGGTCACGAAGAAAGCAATATTTTGATAAACGGGACTTGTTAATTGAGGAAGAGTTTTCCTTGAAAGACCTTTTAAGTTTAATCAATTTACTTAGGGTACTTTTGAAAGTAGAGAATAAAGAAGAAATAGAGTTAAATTTATAAACCTACACATTAGTGATGACATAATTGAAAGTTAAAACATAAATTTTACACAAACATGCCATTACAGCGTCAACTTAAGTGAAACTCAAAACTAGACCATTAAATCATGAAGACTTTTGAAGGATGGATTTTTTATAATATTCAACAATGAATCTACCCTTATGAAATTTAATTTCTTGTGGATGGTGGAGGCTCTAGGTAAGTTCCGACATTATCCGAAGTGTGGATCTAATCAATACTCAATTGGGTACCTCTTTTAAATCCATCTAATTAAGCTTTCACAGTCATCTTATAAGAAGGAAAAATCAATCATAGGAAACCTGATAATAATCATGTAAAGGCATTCCATTAATTTGAATCTATCCTTGATTTGCATCCAAAAGAGTGTATTGAGCTCTTCGTTCTCCTTACGAAAATGGATTAATGAAAATGAAATTTTTGGAGAAGAAGTCCAACTTGTTTTTTCTTATAGTTCATGAGGTACTTAAGGTGTTTTAAAAGTTTCATGTATGAATCATTTGATTCATTCAGACCCTTACACAACCTTTCTTATTCTCTGTTGAGCCTCAAAATTTCATCTCTAATTTTATCTAATAAAAATCTCAACTTAATTTCTATTTCTCCTTCTATATTGATAATTGAGTAATGTTAGGTTGTCAACTATTAATAAGATAAAACTAGAAGACAAAATCTAGGAGACAAAGTTACCTATGGAGGATCTATTGAAGCACCCGACTTGAAGGTTTATACCATTAAAATTCCAAGAGAATATTGGTCAAGCTTATTCAAGCCAAGTTGGTTCAGAGCACCAAAGGGACTCTTTGAGGATTGTGAGCCACTAATGCCATTATTATTATAAGTAGAAGAAATATCAACAGTGTGCTTTGAACCTTGAGGAGCTTCTAGTCCACCTTGGCCAAAGCCACCATCTCCATCCTTCCTTAGTGAACTATCCTTAGCACGATCATCGGCATTGTCATTCCTATTGTCAATACCATCAATATTATCATCATCATTTTTATCTTCCTCTCCACTCTCTGGTTCATCACTATATGACAGATGATCATCAAAAGTTAAAAGTTTAGTGGGAATGATAAGGCCATCATCCCTAAATTAAGAAAAGTCTCCTAGAATATGGTCAAGAAGGTTATCAAACTTTCTTTTATAGTCAACTTTTGTGATATGAAAAGAAGTGAAATCCATGTCCATGCATTAATCAATATTGTCTTTGTAAGCTATAAACAAGACAACCTTGGAATTCTGATCCTTCCAACGAGGGAGTGCCTCATTTAGAAAGGAAGACACATTGACCTTGATATCGCGTAGAGATGCCCATGACTTCTTAAGTGGAATGTTCTTTCTTACCAAATTCTTTTCTAAAGCCAAGACACTATCTGAAGCTTGTTTTGTTTCTTCATGACTTAAGAAAAGTTCTTTCTCTAACATCTTAAAATTTTCTTCCAAATCGCGAGTTTTATTCTTCTTCTTTGTGTTAAATAAAGTTGTGATTCAAATGTTTTCAATGGATAAAGAACCATTATCAGACTGGAGATTCTGAATTTCTTTCTGAAGATTCTTCACGTTCTTGGATAGCAAGGAGTTTGTTTCTTGCAAAGATGTCATAACCTAAGAGGAAGACAGAGAAAATTATCGAAGGAGAATTAGATGCTTTTCAATTTGAAAAAACCCTAAATATTAGAACTAAATTAATCAGATAATCTAATGCATAAGAAAATAGGGCACAGAACAATATAGGTTGTTGTAGAAGTGAAATAAGAGCCTCCCTTAAACGAGGAACTGAAACCTCACTTGGATCCAAAGAAGTTATAGCGAGAGATCAAAGGATCAACATTAACTACTCCTTAAAACATCAGGGGTGAGAGTTCCTTAGTGGTGAACTAATGATATCAACAGTCGATGTGACGACCGCCCATGACTCCCGCACCAAAACAAGAGAAAAGAGCGCTGAAAGGTGTGCCAGGCAGCCATGGACGATAGTCAGGGTAAAATAAAATCGCAGAATCTCTATCGTAACTCACAGCGCATGGATAAAATACAATAGAGAAATATATAGTGAAGTCTCATAACAGAAAATCATCATATAAGCATCACAGAAGTTTTATACAATCATCTCAACAAATCCATACATCAAGACCTCACTACAAGCACTCATCAAATACAGCAGCGGATACCCAGTACATATAAGAAAATAATATGCATAGCCTCCTGCTCGTCTTCGTCATCTTCAACGTAGAAACTCTAAGCACAGCACCTGTCACCTGCTTACCTAGTCTGCCCATCCCAACATGGATGAACAGCCCAAGGTAATAAGAGGAGACATAAAACCTTGAGTCAGACAAAGTCTTAGTGAGCAGTAAATTAACAATCAAGCATACCAAAAGAGCATAAGGAAATAAAGGAATAGGAACCAAACCATCCCACTCCACCTCTTTCTACAGTGATAGCCCCCAGACATACATTAAGGAGAAGCAAGCATAACATAGCAGATAAGTAAGGTAAAGCAATAACCACTCGAGTCAAGGACGATGTTTCCCAAATACAAACCCCCAAGGCCTAAACCAAGATCAGATAAGCACCCAGAAAACACCGCTCTTGAAGCCGAATGATGATACAACCAAACATCCAAACATCCATGACTCTGGCTATCACTGTTGTCATTGCCTTGATTTCATCGTTAGTTGAATGAACGGCACATTATTTCATCCGTCAGTCAAGGGCTAATGGAAACCCCGGTTCTAGACATAACTCCGCACGTCATCATTGCCCGTGCCTAGGATATCAATGCTGCCCAGAGTACTAGCACGTCCGTACTTGGGATATCAATGCCGCCCAATGTACTTGCACGAACGTGCTTGGGATATCAATGCCGCCCAACGTACTCTTGCTTTGAGCATGCTAGAACCTTCAACAACGATGAAGTCTCAGCCTCCTAGTCATCCTCCTCGACGACTATTCTCAACTAGCTCAAGCGCCTCTCGAGCCATCCATTATCCATTCAAAAACTCGAACCATATCACCGAGTTTTCAACACAACTTGCACGTCATCATGACCCGTGCTTGGAACGTCTTCGTGACCCGTCCCATCACAACATATGCCTTGCCTCATCATATCATCGCAAAGTCCCAACTCAATCATGCTTTGCCTTCTCGCATCATGGCAAGATCCCACATCCTTGAATCCATCCATATGAGCTTCCACATCCGCTTCATATGCCATCGGCAGCTTTCACCATTCAAGAGCCTTTCCACTTAGCTTTTGAATCATCTTCACCATCTTGTTCCAAATCAACTACAAGCTAACTTGGAGCAATCAAATCTAACATACATTCAAACATTCAAGCATTCAAACAAGATATATTAAGCAATATCAACTATAATGGCAATTTCGTAATTAAGTGAGCAAAAGTCCAACATATGTGAAATCATAGTTTTTAGCATAGATCTATCAAATCTAAAACATGGGTTTTGTCTCTAATACTTGTTAAATAGCTTCTATAGATAAACATCTTCAAATATGATGGATCTACATGCAGACTTAAGGAAAAATGCGAGAAAACGCTAACTTTAACACATAAACATATCACCAATCCCATATACTCCTTTGGATCCGCGTGAGAGATAACTACCACTCACCAAATCACCAAAACAACCTAAAATCAATCAACTTCAGATCTGGACAGCAAGGACTTGAGCTTGATCCGGAGAAATTTCACTTGAAACGGTGAAATCTAGCTTCTTCGGATGAAAGTCTTCAACTTTGGATCTTCGATCTTTGATCTTGATCTTCAATCTTCAATGGATGTTAGCACTTGATAGAAGTAGAGAAAGAAGTGAAGAAAATACTGTAGTCGAGTTTCCAAAATGGCAGCACTTCGTCGCTTCGAAAACCGGTGCCAAAAAGTGAGCCAAACCCCTCCTATTTATAGGCTGAAAATCCTTAACTCGTACGTCCCTAAGTCGTTCACGAGTTATCTCCTAAGTCGGTCACGACTCAACCAATCCTACGACCTAACACAGATAACGACTTAAGCCTTCAAGCGACTCACCTACCCAACGACTCGTCATACTCAACGACCTAAAGCCTTCGACCTAGTTACGTTACGTCCTATCCCTTAAGTCGTTGCCGACTTAACAACCTACCGGCCTAAAGACTTACACGACCCAGCAACCTAACTTAGGTCGTACCAACGACCTAACTACTTAACTCGTAAACGAGTTAACCCCTAAGATGCTGACCCTACTAACTCGTTAGCTATGCTAACTTGTTAACTCGGCAACGTACCATCCCCACTAACTCGCTCACTCGTTAGGAACTATAAGTCGCTCACTTCACTAGGTCGTTTACGACTTAAGACTCGAACTCCCCTTAGGTCGTTACTCATCCCAACTACTAAGTCGTAGCCTGGTAACTCGCTAACGACTCATCATACTCTACGACCTAATGCTTATGACCTAAACCTATCCCTTAGGTCACTTCCTATCTCTTATGTCGTAACACGTTAACTTGTTACACATCCAACCAGCTAGGTCGTAGCCCCTAAGTCGTTTACGACTTAACTATGGGTCGTTTACCAACTCATAAACCCTTAAGCCTTGTTAACCCGTTAGCTCCTTAACCCGGCCACCTTCCTTAGGTCGGCAACATCCCTGAGTCGTATAAACGACTCATTTACCCACTAAGCTAACTCACGACCTAAGCTAACTCGGCCCTCTATGAGTCGGTCACGACTCATCACTTAACACACAAGCTAACTTCTAAACGACTCAGGCTAGAAACAACACAAACAACGCTAACGACCTGCAAATTCTACGATTTATCGACACGTAAAAATACGGGTCGTTACATTCTCTCCCCCTTAGGAATTTCGCCCCCGAAATTCCAAGCAAACAACAGCAATCAAAGATATTCCGCATGCCTACCATCCATAGCAATCAACAAACCATGCATCCAATTCTAACCTAGCATGCAGAATTCTAAGACTTAGAACAAGCTACAAATTCATGAGATGTCACGACACTTTAGGGCCATACCTCGAAGAGTCCTGGATGAGCTGCCTTCATCCTCTCTTCCTCCTCCCACGTACAGTCGTTAACATCGTCACTCCATTGTACCTTGAGCAACGTAATCGTCTTCCTCCTAAGCTGTTTCGTATCGGTTTCAACAATACGAAGCGGCTTACGAGGTCTCGAAACAACTGGATCAACCTCCAAGTCTTCACATCTATCAGCAGAAACCACCATACTTGGGTCGTGCACATACTTCCGTAGACAAGATACATGAAAAACATTGTGCACACCCGCCATCTTTTCCGGTAACTCCAATCTATAAGCGAGCTTTCCAATTCGCTCGATAATCGGGAATGGTCCAACGAATCTTGGAGTTAACTTTCCTTTGTTCCCGAATCTTATAACATTCTTAAATGGAGAAATCTTCACAAAAACCATATCACCTACGTCGAATTCCAAATCCTTTCGACGATTATCTGCATAACTTTTCTGACGATCCTGGGCTGCCTTCATTCTTTGCCGAATGATCTCTATACAATCCGAAGTCTGTCGAATCATCTCTGGCCCAAGTATCAGCTTTTCTCCAGCCTCCAACCAACATGTCGGAGAGTTACACGGTCTTCCATATAACGCTTCATATGGTGCCATACCAATACTCGACTGATAACTGTTATTATATGCAAATTCCACCAAATGAAGGTGATCCTCCCATGATCCCCCGAAGTCCAAAACACAAGCTCTAAGAAGATCTTCCAAAACCCGGTTGACTCTCTCAGTCTGACCATCTGTTTGAGGGTGATAAGCTGTACTCAAACACAACTCGGTTCCCAAAACCTCCTGGAAGCTTTTCCAAAATCCACTAGTGAACAATGGGTCTCGATCGCTCACTATACTCTTCGGAACACCATGGAATCGAACAATCCACTTCACATACAGCTCAGCCAACTTCGATGCAGTCCTAGTCGATCGAACTGGAATGAACCTTGCACTCTTGGTCAAACGATCTACTATGACCCAAATCCCTTCATTCCCTGCTCTTGTTCTAGGTAGACCATCAATAAAATCCATCGACACTTGCTCCCACTTCCACGTAGGAACCTCTAATGGCTGAAGCAATCCACTGGGCTTCTTCTGCTCAGCTTTTACCAACTGACAATTCATACACTTGGAAATAAAACTTCCAACATCTTTCTTCATACCTTCCCAGTAGTAAGCTCTCTTCATATCCCGATACATCTTATTCCCTCCTGGATGAATTGTCAACTTCGAGTGATGACTTTCCCTTAGAACTTCATCTCTCAATCCATCAACATCGGGAACAACCAATCGTCCTTGCTTTCGAAGCCAACCCTCTTGATCGACCTCGAATCCCTTATCCTTCTCTGGAGTCAATCCAGCTTCCAAATCTCGGATAATCCTGACAAGCTTATCATCTCTCTTTTGGCTCTCACCAATCCTTTCCACCAGAGTAGGCCTTATCGATAAGTTTGCCAACATCTCAGGTTCCAATTCACATCTAGGCCTGAAATCAAATCCAGCCAAATACTCAAGACTCTTCCATTCCGAAAACATAGCTCCCAATCCTGCATGTCTTCGACTTAACGCATCAGCCACTGCGTTACCTTTCCCCGGAGTATAGGCTATACCAAAATCATACGATGCTAGAAACTCTAACCACCGTTGCTGTCGAAGATTCAAATCCTTTTGGGAGAACAGATACTTCAACGACTTATGATCTGTAAACAACTCGAATCTAACTCCCAATAGATAGTGTCTCCACATCTTCAAAGCAAACACAATCGCCGCTAACTCCAAATCATGAGTCGGATAATTCCTTTCATGCGGCTTCAGTTGTCGACTAGCATACGCAACAACTTTATCCTTCTGCATTAGCACCGCTCCTAGTCCAGTGCCACATGCATCGGTGTAAACCACCATCTCATCATTCCCACTTGGAATAGTCAAAACAGGAGCACTCGTCAGTCGCTCTTTCAGGATTACGAAAGCTTGCTCACACTTGTCATCCCATCTGAACACTTGGTTCTTCTTCGTCAATCCTGTCAACGGTGCAGCTATCTTGGAAAAGTCTTTAATAAACCGACGATAATATCCGGCTAATCCAAGAAAACTTCTCACATCAGATGCATTCTTAGGTCTAATCCAATCCTGGATTGCTGCTACCTTAGCGGGATCAACCGCTATTCCATTTCCAGAAATAACATGGCCTAAGAACCTCACTTCACTCTTCCAGAAGTGACACTTTGAAAACTTAGCCTTCAGCTGATGTTTCCGCAGGATTTCCAAAACAACTTTCAAGTGCGTCTTGTGCTCTTCCTCAGTTCTGGAATAAATCAGAATATCATCAACGAACACAAGCACGAACTTATTCAACTGATCTCTGAATACTCTATTCATAAGATCCACAAAATATGCTGGCGCGTTAGTCAACCCAAATGGCATTACCAGCCACTCATAAAATCCGGACGGTGTCCTGAAAGCAGTCTTCGGCACACTATCCCTTGCCACTCTCAACTGGTGAAATCCCGTTGCCAAATCCATCTGAGAAAACACCTTAGCCTCGTGAAGCTGATCAAACAAGTCATCTATTCTCGGCAATGGATACTTGTTCTTCTTAGTCACCTTGTTCAGCTCACGATAATCAACGCACAACCTCAACGATCCATCCGCCTTGGTTGCGAACACAACGGGCGCACCCCATTCGGACACACTTCTCCGAATGAATCCTTTCCGTAAAAGGTCATCAACTTGCACCTTCAGCTCTTGCTGCTCCCTCGGTGCCATCCGCCTAAGAGGCATCACAACAGGTCTGGCTCCCTCAACTAGATCGATACGAAACTCGATCTCCCTATGCGGCGGCAACCCTTTGACTTCGTCAAAGACATCCTCAAATCCATTCACAATAGGCACCGATGACAGTCCTTCCCGTGGAACAACCAGCGAATACATGAAGCTCATGAAGACGCCTTCCTCATGCTTACATCGTATCACAACCTTTCGCCCTTCCACATTCCCGACTGTCACCTCCAGCCTCTCACAATCAATCCTAGCCGCATACTTCCTAAGCCAGTCCATACCCAAAATAATTCCGAACCCCGCAAAGTTCAGAACAAAGCAATCACAAACAAACGAGCAATCATGACTCGAAACAACTAGACCACGGCATATCATACACAAGCATGACGAACCCCCAACTGGATTAGTCACAACCAATGGCCTATCAACAATATCCGGTTTCAAACCTAACCGGCCTACCAAATCATCACAAACAAAAGAATGCGACGCTCCAGTATCAAACAACACTCTAACTGGAACACCACAAATGGAAAGAGTACCTTGAACCACCACACTCTTCCCCTTCTCTGCAGCAGTAGGAGCTTTTGAAGACGACGGCACAGCTTCCAAAGCATAAGCTTTCACAATCTGCTTTTCCCTCAGTGGTTCCGGACAATTCTTCTTAATATGCCCTAGCTTGTCACAGTTGTGGCACTTCACTGCCACCTTCGGATTCCTGCAATCCCTGGAGAAGTGACCTTTCTGTTGGCAGTTGAAACAAGTCACTTCGCTTTTCTGCTTCTTTTGGCCATTCTTTCCTTTCTGCTGTTGCTGCTTCCTTTTCTTATTTCCACCCTGCTGTGGTTTAAGCTCTTCCTTGGCCACAGCAACAACAGACATTTCCTTAGGGAACAAACTCTCATGCCTCAAAGCTTTCTCCACAAGCTTCTCAAATGGATCGTCCAAATGATCCACTAACTGCCTTCCAAGGTAAGCATCCAGACCAGTCACAAACTTCTCGTTCTTCTGGTAGGGAGAATCAATATACGATCTGGCATACTTGGATAGAGCCTCGAACTCAGAAATATACTCAAGAACAGGCCTCCCGCCTTGTTTGAGCTCCACAAATCTCTTGAACAAAACAGACCTCTGAGCAGTAGAGATGAACTTGGCTTCAAATCTAACTTGGAACTGCTCCCAAGTAATCTCCTCCTCTGGTGTATCTATAGTGATAGAATTCCACCAATCCGCAGCTCTTCCCTGAAGCTGCCTCGATGCAAGCTTTCTCTTGGTTGCATCCTCAATCCCTAGATCACCAAAAATCCTTCGGCAAGCATCCATCCATCTCTGCACTTCAATAGTCGACTCCATCCCTAAGAAAGCCTTTCCCCCAAGAGAAGTATAATCCTTGCAAAGCTTGGCGAAATCCACCGGTCTCGGAGCTTGGACTTGAACCCCAACATCAACAGTAGGCCCTGGAACGGGCATCCTCCTCATGATTGAAGTCATCATGGCCTCAAACATAGGAGCATAATCAACAGCCTCCCTAGCAGCACGGCTATCCCTCGCAGCTTGTCTCTCACTTCTGCTCATCCTTAATATCTGTAAATAAGAATGATTAGAACACCTTAAGAAACAACTGCATAAGGAGTTCAAATCCTTCTAAGCTACTATATTATATATAGTAATCATCCATCAAAATACAATTACGTCTCTCTTACGTAATTACGTCAGCGAGCGTTGGCTAAAATCGATTAACCAAAGCTCTGATACCAAATGTGACGACCGCCCATGACTCCCGCACCAAAACAAGAGAAAAGAGCGCTGAAAGGTGTGCCAGGCAGCCATGGACGATAGTCAGGGTAAAATAAAATCGCAGAATCTCTATCGTAACTCACAGCGCATGGATAAAATACAATAGAGAAATATATAGTGAAGTCTCATAACAGAAAATCATCATATAAGCATCACAGAAGTTTTATACAATCATCTCAACAAATCCATACATCAAGACCTCACTACAAGCACTCATCAAATACAGCAGCGGATACCCAGTACATATAAGAAAATAATATGCATAGCCTCCTGCTCGTCTTCGTCATCTTCAACGTAGAAACTCTAAGCACAGCACCTGTCACCTGCTTACCTAGTCTGCCCATCCCAACATGGATGAACAGCCCAAGGTAATAAGAGGAGACATAAAACCTTGAGTCAGACAAAGTCTTAGTGAGCAGTAAATTAACAATCAAGCATACCAAAAGAGCATAAGGAAATAAAGGAATAGGAACCAAACCATCCCACTCCACCTCTTTCTACAGTGATAGCCCCCAGACATACATTAAGGAGAAGCAAGCATAACATAGCAGATAAGTAAGGTAAAGCAATAACCACTCGAGTCAAGGACGATGTTTCCCAAATACAAACCCCCAAGGCCTAAACCAAGATCAGATAAGCACCCAGAAAACACCGCTCTTGAAGCCGAATGATGATACAACCAAACATCCAAACATCCATGACTCTGGCTATCACTGTTGTCATTGCCTTGATTTCATCGTTAGTTGAATGAACGGCACATTATTTCATCCGTCAGTCAAGGGCTAATGGAAACCCCGGTTCTAGACATAACTCCGCACGTCATCATTGCCCGTGCCTAGGATATCAATGCTGCCCAGAGTACTAGCACGTCCGTACTTGGGATATCAATGCCGCCCAATGTACTTGCACGAACGTGCTTGGGATATCAATGCCGCCCAACGTACTCTTGCTTTGAGCATGCTAGAACCTTCAACAACGATGAAGTCTCAGCCTCCTAGTCATCCTCCTCGACGACTATTCTCAACTAGCTCAAGCGCCTCTCGAGCCATCCATTATCCATTCAAAAACTCGAACCATATCACCGAGTTTTCAACACAACTTGCACGTCATCATGACCCGTGCTTGGAACGTCTTCGTGACCCGTCCCATCACAACATATGCCTTGCCTCATCATATCATCGCAAAGTCCCAACTCAATCATGCTTTGCCTTCTCGCATCATGGCAAGATCCCACATCCTTGAATCCATCCATATGAGCTTCCACATCCGCTTCATATGCCATCGGCAGCTTTCACCATTCAAGAGCCTTTCCACTTAGCTTTTGAATCATCTTCACCATCTTGTTCCAAATCAACTACAAGCTAACTTGGAGCAATCAAATCTAACATACATTCAAACATTCAAGCATTCAAACAAGATATATTAAGCAATATCAACTATAATGGCAATTTCGTAATTAAGTGAGCAAAAGTCCAACATATGTGAAATCATAGTTTTTAGCATAGATCTATCAAATCTAAAACATGGGTTTTGTCTCTAATACTTGTTAAATAGCTTCTATAGATAAACATCTTCAAATATGATGGATCTACATGCAGACTTAAGGAAAAATGCGAGAAAACGCTAACTTTAACACATAAACATATCACCAATCCCATATACTCCTTTGGATCCGCGTGAGAGATAACTACCACTCACCAAATCACCAAAACAACCTAAAATCAATCAACTTCAGATCTGGACAGCAAGGACTTGAGCTTGATCCGGAGAAATTTCACTTGAAACGGTGAAATCTAGCTTCTTCGGATGAAAGTCTTCAACTTTGGATCTTCGATCTTTGATCTTGATCTTCAATCTTCAATGGATGTTAGCACTTGATAGAAGTAGAGAAAGAAGTGAAGAAAATACTGTAGTCGAGTTTCCAAAATGGCAGCACTTCGTCGCTTCGAAAACCGGTGCCAAAAAGTGAGCCAAACCCCTCCTATTTATAGGCTGAAAATCCTTAACTCGTACGTCCCTAAGTCGTTCACGAGTTATCTCCTAAGTCGGTCACGACTCAACCAATCCTACGACCTAACACAGATAACGACTTAAGCCTTCAAGCGACTCACCTACCCAACGACTCGTCATACTCAACGACCTAAAGCCTTCGACCTAGTTACGTTACGTCCTATCCCTTAAGTCGTTGCCGACTTAACAACCTACCGGCCTAAAGACTTACACGACCCAGCAACCTAACTTAGGTCGTACCAACGACCTAACTACTTAACTCGTAAACGAGTTAACCCCTAAGATGCTGACCCTACTAACTCGTTAGCTATGCTAACTTGTTAACTCGGCAACGTACCATCCCCACTAACTCGCTCACTCGTTAGGAACTATAAGTCGCTCACTTCACTAGGTCGTTTACGACTTAAGACTCGAACTCCCCTTAGGTCGTTACTCATCCCAACTACTAAGTCGTAGCCTGGTAACTCGCTAACGACTCATCATACTCTACGACCTAATGCTTATGACCTAAACCTATCCCTTAGGTCACTTCCTATCTCTTATGTCGTAACACGTTAACTTGTTACACATCCAACCAGCTAGGTCGTAGCCCCTAAGTCGTTTACGACTTAACTATGGGTCGTTTACCAACTCATAAACCCTTAAGCCTTGTTAACCCGTTAGCTCCTTAACCCGGCCACCTTCCTTAGGTCGGCAACATCCCTGAGTCGTATAAACGACTCATTTACCCACTAAGCTAACTCACGACCTAAGCTAACTCGGCCCTCTATGAGTCGGTCACGACTCATCACTTAACACACAAGCTAACTTCTAAACGACTCAGGCTAGAAACAACACAAACAACGCTAACGACCTGCAAATTCTACGATTTATCGACACGTAAAAATACGGGTCGTTACAGTCGAGCTTCGAATAAGTAAAGAAGAAGATGTAGTAACAACATCAGAGGTAGAAAACAAGGGCAACATTAGAGCAGAATTGGCCTCTTTGGATTTCTTGAGTGGAGGTTTGGCAAAAGTATATTATCACTGGATTCCTTTCGTTTCCTATTTTTAGAAAGTAAAAAGATGTCCACCGCCATAGAAGTTAAAGATGACCGGACAACTTTAGAAGTGGAGGAAGAGGTGGTTTTCTAGTTGCTTTTGGGGAGATAGGAAAATTTAAGTGATTTTTACTTGACGACAAGGAAGCTGGGTTGACCAAGTGCACGTCTACAATATGGAAAATGTAAGTAGTCGAGGAAAGATGATAATTATTTTCCTTAAATAAAAATGAAAATAACAGGACATGGGTGTATCCAGGACTATCGGTGGTTGAATGCTGGACTAAGGAGTTTATAGAGAAAACTTCTAATTTGGCGAATGAAGAACCACATCTGTTCCTTTTTACTATGGGTGGTTCACCCTAAAATTCAATGGAGTGGTGGAATCAAAGAATACTTCCTCGGTTGCTCTTCAGTAAGAAGCCTTAATCGACACCTTGAGAACTTGGTAACTTCTCTAAAGCGATCTATGTTAGCCAAAACCTTAGGATCGATTTCTTTTGTGGGCAGAAGATAAATGAAATAACAAGAAATAAAACGATAAGATTTAGTGTAAAATGATGATAAAATATCGAAGATTATATGGTCAAGCAACATACTAGAAACAAAGAATTTCCTAGAAATTTCTAGAGCGAAACATCTTATATAAAAGAATTGATGGCTCTAGTTTCTTTTTTTGCTGATCAGATCTAAAATCAACCTATTGTTAATAGGGAAGAAATAATATACAATGCCATTAGGATAATACTTAACTTTCTAGAGAGTGGCATGTGAACATAGAATAGAAGGATCCAAATCTTCTAACTTGAGTTCTTTGAATAGCACGAATATGGAATGAATGAAACTATAGGAATTTAGATTAAGTCGAATAGGCACGATCTGGTGAAAGGACAAGATTGTAGTGATAATTTTGTTGAAAGTAGGTAGTAAGTATGTTAGATATGGATATCAGTGAAAGTAAAAACCCCTCGGTAGGAGGGTTGATCCTGTTAAAAGGACCAGAAACTCTAGCCTCAACTCAAGAAATAAAAATGTTGCAATATAGAGTCAATGTCCTCTCGCCTTGAGAAGTAAGTTTGGCAATTGGTATAAAATTTCTTCTTAAAAGGATGTTTATGCTTAGGAGTACTTGGTGATTCTTTAGAAGTTTCCTTTTATTTCCAGCCATAATACCTAAATCATTCAAACCAAACACATGGTTTTATAAAACCTTAATCAGAAAAAAAAAACAAGACTCGAATATGTATTACTCCAAGTGTAGTTAAGCCGACAAATATCCAATATAATCAACTAGTAAATTTTGAAGTAATAAGATAATAGAATAGAAAATAAAGCTATTCGATGTTGAAAAATCCAACAAAGGGGTCATTAGACGATGGTAGCATAAGCTATTGCATGTTGATGATATAGGCTATCGCACGTTGAGTAAAACAAATAGAATAGGGTGGTTGCTAGTTGAGTTGTCGTGTGTTGGATAAGTAAGAAAAATGACCTATCTCATATTGTATTATCACAAGTTGAGTACGGTGAACAAAACGAGCTATCATATATTGATCTATCGCAAGTTGAGTAAGTTAAAGAAAATGAGATGTCACATATTGAGCGGTTGCATGCTAAATATGTGAAATAGGACACGTTGTCGCACAGTGAGTGTAACACCCCAAGTTTATAGTAAAATTATTTTGAATATTTAGTTAGCTAAATAAAATAAAATAAAATAAAATAAAATAATGTAAGATGATTAATATATTAAGATTTGATTTAACTAAGGGTAGCCATGCCTATATGTAAAATGAACTAGAGAAATAAGATGGGAATAAGTGTTAGGAAATAAGGAAATGGAAAAATGGGAAATAGGATGAACTTATACCCTAAACCCTTAGAAAACTAAACACATGTTCATTTCATTCCCAACATACCCTAAGGTCAGCCACTATTTTCAATTTCAAGAGAAGATAAAGCTAGGATTTTCAAGAGGAGGAAGTAAATCAACATAATCAAGGTCAAATCTCACATCTTTAATCACAAAGCTAAGGTGAATAATTTCTACATCCTAAGTTTTCTAAATTTTTCGGTTTTAATATGAAACTCTAGTGTATATTGCATGATTTATCCATGATTTTGGAGATCAAAATGTTTATATATACATGTTGATGATCTATACATGTTCATCTGGATTTTATGATATGTTTTAACGTGAAAACCCTATTTAATGACATCCAAATGCCTGCGATTTTAGATATAGATGATAAATTTTATTTTAGAGATTGCTTTCAATTCTCATAATTTGTGGAATTTATATTAATTTTCTAGTAGAGAAAATGATTTATCGAGTTATAAATAATTTACGGTTAAATTATAATTAATTTGGGTTTGAAATATATATATGTTCAAAAACATATTGAAAAGGATTTTTAGTATTTTTTGTAGAATTTTCCAAAGTTTTTGATTAATATATAAAATTATTTAAGGTATGGGACTTAAATGTTGTATATATTCAATTAAGGGAAGGTGTATTTTGCAAATGATTTAAATAAATTAATTCTGAAATAATGGCAGTACTTGTAGAAAAGAATAATTAGCAACCAATAAGAGTTAGAAAAACAAGCAAGTTAGTTAAAAAGTTTACTTAAAAAGGTTTAAAATCAAAGATTCGTGTTAAATTTATGTTTCTCTTGTTTTGGTTCTGCCTAGGTAGCTTTCGACTAAGACCCTCTGCCTCCATCCTCAAACCAATGCAAATAGTATTAATTTCGGTACATAGTGAATCAGACAAATGTGGAAGGTAAGAGTCGAAACGAAAGAGTTCCGAAAGGGTGAAGCGCCTTTATGTTTATAATGAGAAAAGCACCTGCTTACTTTCGAGTAAGATGCTTTCGACTTAATTGGCATCCAACTAGGTCAATTAATTTAAAGAAAGGTTTTAAGGTTGCGTCTTTGTTCTAAGTAATAGCTTTCAACTTAGCGCTTTCGACTAAGTCAATGGTTGTAAAGGTTGGTTTCGAAATAGTTTTCGACTATGTCAAAGCCTTTACAACCGCCTTCTGCCTTTCGAAAGAGAGCTTTCAAAGAGGTTGTTTTGTTTTATAAAAATCTTGTCGCTTCTCTAATACTTTCGGAAGGGGTGTTTCGACACCATCACTTCCCAAGTTAATTATACTTTCGAAAGGGTAAGCTTTCGACTCTGTTGCTTGTGACCCCTAGTAATTTTTAAAGAATAACCCAATGGTTTCAAAAGTGAATGGCTTTGACTTAAATGATTTTGAAAGAGAACGGTTTCAACTTAAATGGTTTCGAAAGGTGTTTTTTCAAATGTTTTGAATTGAACCGAAGTGCTTTCGAAAGGTTTGTGTTTGATACTTTCAAAAGGTTTTTAAGACGGTTTTGAAGGGGTAGTTCCCATATATTTTTGAAAATTCTAAAGGAAAGGTTTTTTCCAATGGTTTTGAACAAGTTTAAAAGGAAAGGTTTTTCCTATGGTTTCGAAAGGCAATGTTTAATGGTTTTAAAGAAGGATGTCTAAGGTTTTTGGCTTTCGAAGGAAAAGGAATTCAATAGTTTTGGAAGGTTATATGAATGGTTTCGAAAGGAAGATTAGGCCTTTCGGCCTGGATAAAAAAAGGGTTTTACATGGTTTTGAAAGGGGCACTTTCAATAGGATCGAAAGGGGCGCTTTCAAATGTTTAAAGGTTTTCATCAACAATGATTTGAATAAAATATATATAGGATGGCAAGGTGATTTTGAGTAAAGCATAGAGTATAAATGTTGTCCTTGTTTAAGTTTGGCTTAAAGGGTTTTAAATCAATTTTCATATGAAAATGTTTTCAAGGAAAATTATAGGAAGGTATCCCTATGTAAAATTGATAAAGATATTAGAATACCAGAACGGACTGGTATAGGGTCGTGCCCTATATATTAGCTATTTGCCCCAGCTAATTTAGTCCAAAATTCCAGTGTGTAGGGCGTTGTCACCGGTAAGACTAACATTATGGTTACATATAGAAAGGAATGTATGTTTGTATATAGATAGGTTATTGGTGAGCCAACAAAACTATTAGGATCAGGTGACACATGGAGATGTTAAGTTAAGGACAGGCCGTTCAGAAGAGAAGTATTTAGTAGACAATTAAGGACAGATCGTCCAGAAGTAGTATCTAACAGATGTAAGATTATTTTGTTGTGTTGTCTGGTAGGCGCGAATCAGCCAAAGGTTAATAGTAAGCCAAACAAAACTATAGTGTTTGGACAGATAGTCCATTTGTTACTTGAAATGTATGTTCACATAATATAACAATGCTCTGCAGTTTTAACCAGTTTTGGTTGTAGGAAAAGATTTGCAAAAGATTTTTTTTAAAAGAATGTTAGTGAGAGGAAACCCGTTCCGTTAAGCGATGTGGTCTAACATAGCATTAATAACCGTGATGTATAGTGTTATTCACACCACAATTTATGTTAGACTCAAAGTTTATGTTTTCCCCTTATACTCTCGGGTGCTTAAATTGATTTGAGTAGGTTGAGGTTGGGGTTCTTTCAGGTCATAGTAGGATGATGAATAAAGCTACTAGAGGTGGGCAGGAGGCTAACGGATAGCTATTTAGTAGTCACAATTCTTCGTTTTGTGTTTGTTTCCGCTGTGTATGTATTAAGTCAATTATGACTATATGACTCTGATCATCTAAATGGGCATTTTCAAATGTCGCTCTTGGTATATTTTGTAATAAGTATATTTTATCATTGCTTGGGAATCGTTTGGGACTATAATCTGAATATGGAACATCTGTTTTTAAAGGTAATGGAAAAGTGTCGTTTTGTAATATGTGATTTGTTTCATATTCAAGTGCTTCTGATATTATAGATACCATTAATATAGGTATATTTAATCATTGGAAGTTAATCTTATAGATGACTACAGCATTTGTAGCGCTTAGCTTTAGGCCTCTAGGTAGGGGATGTTGCAGCTTGGTATCAGAGCATGGGTTTATGAAATACTTTAACTAATTTTTTTTTAAAGCAAAATCCTTAGGAATTAGAGTTAAAAATCGGGGTATGGGATAATGCTATAGCAACGTACTTGTATTTACTATATAAAAGTACACACTTTATCTCTAGACTTCTATCTTTATTTGGATATTCTTCTGTATCTCACGAGGATTGAATGCAAACATGGAAGGAAGAAGTGGCAGAGTTAATCTAGGAGGAGACAACACCTTTGTAAACTGAAATGCCCGACCGAATGCTAGAAGAAGCCAAGGTTATGCTCAGGCTGAGAATGTTGTGCTAGGGTACCCCAAGTGGACATGGGAGCCATGTATCAGTTCTTTATAAATATAATGCAAGTTGGGATCACAACTGGAATTGTTAGAGGAAATGCTGTTGGAGGAGTTCAGGAAGCTCCGATGGTCAATTAGCATGCATACTTGAGCAAAGATTATACTAGGCTTGGGGGAAAGCCGTTTATTAGGAAAAGGGATGCTATTGAGGTGAAAAACTGAATGCTACACCATGAGAGGATTTTTGCTGACCGAGGGCAAAATGAAAAGCAGAAAGGAAGACTTTCTTCAAGACAGCTTCAAAGAGTTGCTCTGTTTTGATGGAACACTGTAACTACTGGTGTGTATGAAAAGACTATGACGTGGGCAGAGTTCAGGAGAAGGTTTCAAGAAAGGTTCATGTTAGTAATGGCGTAGTCTGTATTGGTTAGGAAGTTTGCGGAGTTAGAACAAGGGAATATGTCTATTCTGGAATATGCTGGTAGATTTGAGGAGTTAGCCCATTATAGGTATGCAACTGTTAACTCAATGTTGAAGGGGAATGAAACGTTTATTTGAGGATTGAATCTGGAGATAGGTTGGGCTACTTTACCGCACATCAGAGATCCGTGTGATGTAGTGGTGGAAATGACATTGATGCATGAGGAGATGTTAGCTTGTTTAGAGAATAAGAAAGAGAAAGAAGTCAAGGTTGGGCAGGGCCAAAAGAGGAAGTTTTTCCACAAGAATAATGCTCAGAAAGGTTGAGCGTCGAAAAAAGGAAACTATGAGGTGGTCTGTTACAAGTCTGATAAGAAAGGCCATTATGCTCATGAGTGTCGAACATGCAAAGGAAAGAAGGCCACTGAGAAGAAAGGAGTTAGATGCTTCAATTTTGATCAAGTAGGGCACTACAAGAACCAGTGTAAAGAGCTAGCTAAAGGAGGTAAAATCCAAGTGTTTTCATTGGAGCCTGCTACTTCAAGGCCAGCCGTGCAGGGGAAGGGAAAGGCTGTCTTAGGAGGTTCTCTTCAGATTCAAGGTACGTTTGTTAGTATTTTATTTGATACTGGTGCGTCTCATTCTTTTATATCTCGATGCTTGGTAGATAAATATAACCTAGAGCCCACACATTTAGTCACTTCCTTAAGAGTTGCAAATCCAATAGGAGGGTATTCAAAGCTTGGGATGAAGTATGACCACTTAGAGTTTGACTTGCTAGGTTACACCTATGTTTTCAGTTTGCATGTTTTTCATTTTGTTGGGTTCAGAGTTATATTGGTATGGATTTGTTAAGAGAATACGATACTAGGATATTTTGTTAGGATATGAAAATATCACTTAGACACCCAGATTGTAATGATCGGATAGTTTGCATTGTAGAAATCCCCAGTTGCGAGGTAAATGAGTTATTGGATTACCGCTGAAACGAACCATTAAGTTTCAGATTGACTTAGTGCTAGGGGAAGAACAAGTGAGTAGGTTATTAAGCAGTATGATACATATGGAGATAAAGGAGTCAAAGGCTCAGTTAGTGGGTTTGGAAGGCAAGAGTTTTATTAAACCAAACAATTCACATTGGAGAGCACCCGTTGTATTTTCCAAGAAGCCGAACGGAATGTTAAGACTATGTATTGATTATCGAAAGTTGAATGAGAAAACGATAAAGAATCTACATCTATTATCAAGAATTGATGATTCGTTCTATCAGTTGAGTGGGGCTAATATATTCTCTCAGTTGGATCTGGCGACAAGATTTCATCAGCTTAGAGTGACAGAACATAGTACACCTTTGACGGCGTTTAGAACGAGGTACGGGTCTTATGAATGGTTAGTCATGCCATTTGGACTGACTAATGCACTGGCATTCTTTGTAGATTTGATGAACTGAATTTTTCGAGTGCACTTGGATAGATTGGTGTTGATTTTTATAGATGATATTCTGATATACTCTAAGAATAAGGAGGAGCATGAGGTTCATCTTAGAGTTGTGCTGGAGACGCTGAGGAAGCATCAACTAAAGGCAAAATTTTCGAAGTGCCATTTTTGAAAAAAGGAAGTGAAGTTTCTTGGTCACGTGGTTTTGGAGAAAG
The DNA here is from genome assembly GCA_030765085.1 of Allium cepa. Classification (NCBI taxonomy): domain Eukaryota; kingdom Viridiplantae; phylum Streptophyta; class Magnoliopsida; order Asparagales; family Amaryllidaceae; genus Allium; species Allium cepa. Next base: position 380,915,606 of record CM060938.1, on the reverse strand, counting down.
GATTGTCAGTCGATCCAGAGAAGATCGAAGTCATTATTAATTGGAAGAGACCAGAAACAATAACCGAGATAAGGAGTTTCCGTGGGTTGATTGGATATTATCGAAGGTTTATAAAGAATATTTCATGAATAACAGCATCGATGAGTAAGCTAACGCGAAAGGATGTAAAGTTTGTGTGAATCGATAAGTGTAAGGAGCATTCCAGAGCTTGAAGCACTTATTGACTGATGCAACAGTATTGGAGGTTCCAGAGGGGAATCAAGATTTAATTATTTATACCGATGTGTGTAGAACAAGATTATGAGCTGTACTAATGCAGAAGGATAAAGCGATTGCCTATGCATCTCGACAGCTTAGGCCGCATGAGGTTAGGTATCCGAGGCATGACTTGGAATTAGTTGCAGTCACATTTTCCTTGAAGGTATGGAGGCATATCCTTTTGGGAGAGAGGTTCGAGCTTTATATGGATCATATGTCATTAAAATACTTGTTTTCTCAGAAGAAGCTGAACATGAGACAACAGGGATGGTTGGAATTTTTAGCCTCTTATGATTTTGGAATAGAATACACACCGGAAAAAGGAAACAAGGTGGAGATGCACTTAGCCGAAAACATCAGAATACAGCATTGGCAATGATTGCTAAATAGAAAGATTTGGAAGCATTGTCAGTTTGTAGGGTGCAGTGCAGATCCGAGGCTAGGTCTAGTACAGAGGGAGTTGTGTTGTCTTATTTAGAAGTTTGATCGGTAATGATCCAGAAGACAGCTTATAAATAGGAGGAGGATCCAGTTTTGACTGAATGGATCATAAAGTTAAAGGATGGAATAGAGAGCAATGACTTGAAAGGTTTCAGTCTTCACCAAAATGGATGGTTGAGAAAGTAGGGTAGATTATGTGTTTAAAATGTGGGAGATATAAGAAAGGAAGTTTTGGAGGATTGCCATCATTTGAAGTTCACTATTCATCTAGGAGGAACGAAGATGTATCATGATATGAAGCGGAGTTTCTTCTAGAAAGGCATGAAGTGGGATGTTGGCTTATCCATGAAACAGTGTTTGAACCGTCAACAAGTGAAAGACGAACTTCAAAAGCCAAGTGGATTGCACCAGCCATTAGATGTCCCGGTATAGAAGTGGAATTCCATTTCTATGGATTTCATAGACGGGTTGCTGAGATCTAATAGAGGGAAAGAAAGTATATGAGCTATAGTGGATAGATTGACCAAGAGCTCCCATTTTTTTCGATTACGGCAAATAGAATGACATATGGATTGGCTAAGTTATTTATGATGAATGTGGTTAGACTGCACAGAATTCCTAGTAGTATTGTTAGTGATATCGATTCTTTGTTCACTAGTGAATTCAAGAAGAGTCTATAGGAAGCTTTAGGAACCAAGCTGAAGAAGAGTACCGCTTACTATCCACAAACAGATGGGCAGACAGAAAAGGTTAACAAGATCTTGGAGGACTTGTTACGAGCTTGTGTATTAGACTTTGGGGGATCATGGGAAGACTACCTACATCTAGCCGAATTTTTTTATAAAAATAGTTATCAGACTAGTACATGGATGACACCGTTTGAGGCTTTTTATGGAAGACCATGCAAATCCCCTGCATGTTGGTTAGAGACCGGAGACAAATTAGTCCTTGGTCCCGATTTGGTAAAAGAAGCAGCAGAAAAGATAGAACCGATAAGGGCTAGAATGAAAGAAGCTCAGTCCAGGCAGAAAAGCTATGCAGATAAAAGGCGGAAAGATTTAGGGTTCTCTGTTGGAGATCTTGTTTTCATAAAGGTATCGCCGATGAAAGGTGTTATCAGGTTCGGAAAGACGGGGAGTTAAGCACCAAGGTTCATTGGACCATTTTCTATTTGAGAAAGGATCGGGAAACTTGCGTATAGAGTAGAGTTACGAGTAGTTTAACGGGAGTCCACGATGTTTTTCATATATCTCATCCAAGGAAGTGTGTTAGGGATCCAGACACTACTATAGCACCGATAGTGTTAGAGGTTTTAGTAATGGTTAGGAAACCTATCCGGATAGTCAAGAGAGATGAAAGGAAATTGAGGAACAAGACAGTCAGATTAGTAAAGGTCCTGTGGAGTGACGATGCTAGAGGCTCTACTTGGAAGACTGAGAGCAGGATTAGATACACTTATTCTGATTTGTTTGATTGTATGTTTTACCTTTGATTGCTTTGATGTGTTCTTTATTGAAATTTCGAGGATGAAATTCTTTAAGAAGGGAAGTTTGTAACGCCCCATATTATTAGTAACATTATTTAGAATATTTAATTAGCTAAATAAAATAAAGTAATGTAAGATGATTAATGGATTCAGATTTGATTTGATAAAGGGTAGTCGTGCCTATATGTAAAATGAACTAAAGAAATAAGATGGGAATAAGTATTAGGAAATAAGAAAAGGGAAAAATGGGAAATAGGATGAATTTATACCCTAAGAAAAATTGTTCAATTCATTCTCAAGTAAAGTACCCTAAGGTTGACTATCATTTAAATTTCAAGAGAAGATAAAGCTTGGATTTTCAAGAGGAGGAAGTAAATCAATATAATCAAGACAAATCTCACATCTTTAATTACAAAGCTAAGGTGAATAATTTTACCAGTTTTCAAAATGATTTTGGTTTTAATATGAAACCTAGCCATGATTTTGGAGAGCAAAATGTTTATATATACATGTTGATGATTTATGCTTGTTCATATGGATTTTATGATATGTTTTAACGTGAAAACCGTAATTAATGACATCCAAATGCCTTGCGATTTTAGATATAGACCAACAATGTTATTTTGGAGATAGGTTTCAATTTCATAATTTTCTGAATTAATGTGGATTTTATGTTGATTTTCTAATGAATAAAATGATTTATCGAGTTATAAATGATTTATGGTTAAATTATAATTAGTGTGGGTTTGTAATTTGCATATATTAGAAAACATATTGAATATAATTTTCTGGAATTTTTGTAGAATTTTCCAAAATGTTTTGATGGATATATAAAATTATTTAAGGTACAGGACTTAATTGTTTTATATTTAATTAAGAAGAAGGGGTATTTTGCAAACGATTTAAATAAATTAATTCTGAAATTATGGCAGTACCTTTAGAAAAGAATAATTAACAACCAATAAGAGTTTTCCAAACATGGAAGGTTAGTAAAAAGGTTTACTTAAAAAGGTTTAAAATCAGAAATTCATGTTAAAATCATGTTTCGCTTGTTTTGGTTCCGCCCAGGTAGCTTTCGACTAAGACCCTCCACCTACATCCCTAAACCAATGCACATAGTATCAATTTCGGTGCACAATAGATTGGACAAAGGCGGATGGTAAGAGTCGAAACCAAAGGGTTCCAAAAGGGTCAAAGCGCCTTTATGTTTTAAATGACAAAAGCGCCTGCTTGCTTTCGACTAAGATGCAGTCGACTTAGTTGGCTTTCGACTAGGTCAATTAATTTAAAGAATGGTTTTGAGATTGCGCCTTTGTTCTAAGTAATAGCTTTAAACTTAGCTCTTTCTACAAAGTCAATGGTTTTAAAGGTTGATTTCGAAATAATTGCACCTTTATTTTTAAATAATAGCTTTCGACTATGTGAAAGCCTTTACTGCCACCTTTTAGCTTTCGAAGGGGTTGTTTTGTTTGATAAAAACGCTGCCGCTTCTTCAATGCTTTCGAAAGGGGTGTTTCGACAACATCACTTCCCAAGTTAATTATACTTTCGAAAGGGTAAGCTTTCGACTCTGTTGCTTGTGTCCCTAAGTGATTCTAAGAGAGTAACCCAACGGTTTCGAAAGAGAATGGTTTCGATTTAAATGTTTCGACTTAAATGGTTTTGAAATGTGTTTTTCCATATATTTTAAATTAATCCCAAGTGCTTTCAAAATGTTTTTAATAAGGTTTCGAGGGAGCAGTTCACCTATGGTTTCAAAAGGTCTAAAGGAAAGATTTTTTCCAATGGTTTTGAACAAGTTTAAAGGGAAAGGTTTTTCCTATGGTTTCGAAAGGCAATGTTTAATGGTTTTATAGAAGGATGTCATAGGTTTTTGGCTTTTGAAGGAAAAGGAATTTCAAAGGTTTCGAATGTTATATGAATGGTTTTGAAAGGAAGAGTTGGCCTTTCGTCCTATGTAAAAGAAAGGGTTTTACATAGTTTCGAATGGGGTACTTTCAATAGGATCGAAAAGGGCACTTTCAAATGTTTAAAGGTTTTCATAAATAAAGATTTGAATAAATTATATATAGCATGGCAAGATGATTTTTAGTAAAGCATAGAGTATAAACGTTTTCATTGTTTAAGTTTGGTTTAAAGTCTTTTAAATCAATCTTCAAATGAAAAGGTTTTCAAGGAAAATTATGCGAAGGTATCCCTAAGTAAAAATGACTCAGATATTAGAATACCAGACGTGACTGATATAAGGTCGCGTCTTATACATTAGCTATTGGCCCCAGCTAATTTAGTCCAAAATTTCAGTGTGTAGGGATTTGCCATAGGTAAGACTGAAATTATGGTTACACATAGAAAGGAATATATGTTTGCATATAGATAGGTTATTGGTGAACGTGCAAAACCATCAGGATCAGGTGACCCTAGGAGATGTTAAGTTAGGGACAGACCACCTAGAAGAGAAGTATTTAGCAGATAGTTATGGACAGATTGTCCAGATGCATTGTCTAACTGGTGTTAGATTATTTTGTTGTATTGTCTGTTAGGCTCGAGTCAGCGAAAGGTTAATAGTAAGCCAAACAAAACTATAGTGTGTTTGGACAGATAGTCTATTTGTTACCTAATGTGTACGTTTACATTATATAATATTGCTTTACAGTTTTAACTAGTTTTGGTTGCAGGAAAAGATTTGCAAAAGATAGGTTTTAGAAGAATTTTAGTGAGGGGAACCCAATCCGCTAAGCGGCGTGGTCTCAGTTAACATTAATTACAGGGATGTATAGTATTATTCACACCATGCTTTATGTCTGACTCGAAGTTCATGTTTTCCCCTTTGTAACGGCTGGGGATTTTTGACTCCTGAAAATCGACACTAATACGTCCACCGTATAGAGTGCTGAACAATCAAGTGCCTGGAATACCAGGCTGTTAGGGTTACAGAAGAAAAAGAGAGAAGAAGAAACAAAAACAACAACATAAAATCTCACAATCGCAGCGGAATAAAATATAATATACTATAGCATCATTTTATACAAGAAAAGCTGTAACTGTTAATATTTGTAATGGCCCATAAATTTTAACGATTTTTATAACATAATTAACTGGATATTTTGTGAATTTTAGATAATTGAATTAGGAAATAAAAAATTTATATTTGGAATGCGCCTTCTTAAACATAGAAAATGGTAAATTTTCATCTCATAATATTGAAGTTATTTTCTTGTGCAATTCTATTTCAATTTAAATCAGTTAATATTTGATGATAATAAAATATTTTCAAACCTAAATATTTTTATACAATAAATTTGTAAATCATCTTCTGAGTGAGCTGTCATATTTCGTTTCTTCAAATTTGGACTACAATTGCTCCGTTTATGTTACTTCTTGCAAATTAGCAGCATTTTTGGTGCCGATTATCAACTTTTGACCAGATGATTGTACCACTGATATTTGTAAACAATTTTGATCGTCTCGTCGTGCTGATCTCCATGGTATATTTCTTTGTATATGTTGGGTCTGGTATGATACGAAAGTAGTAAAACGATTAACATATCGGTAACTGTTTTTGAACTTTTTAAGCCCCGCGACCTTTCATTTAGCCAACGTGTGAAACTGAACGGCCACTACGTTTTATATTCAAATTAACCTTGACTGTTGCTTTTCCATGACTTTTGATTTTCCTTGGCTCTTGATTTTTCTTTGGTTCATTCATTTATTTTGATTACTAGAAGTAATATAAAATCTGAGCTGAAAATATAACAGTCTGCTTTCATCCTTCATCTTCCTCCATTTTTTTTCTCATGATCAAACACCTCGTCAACTTCCTCTCTGTTTCACCAACATCTCTTCCCACCGACCAACCACCCTCGTCTTCTCCCACGCCTGGACCACCACCTGCCACGCCTGCATGCCAAGCACCATCCAAACTAACCTGCATTAATCTTTCACCACAGATGCATCCACCCTCTCTTGACTCCGCCGAGGCGCATCACCACACAACCCAATCCTAACCATCTATTGTAGCCTCCGCTCTAACCTACGCCTCTTTTCCATTGAGCGTCGAGCCCTTTAGCAACTCCCTTCAGATCCTCCACGTCATCGAATGCTTGCAAGCTGCTCCTCAGACAAAGCCACATTCTCCTTTGCCAAACCCCTTCACTACTTTATATAAGGTAGATAATGTTTTGTGTTTATCGTTTATATATATATATATCACTGAGAATATAGGTCTGATCTATATATACAAAGCTTGCATATTTTACTAGTTTATATATATATATATATATATATATATATATATATATTAAGTGATACATGTTTGTAATAGATTGTATGTGTATTATTCTAGTTGTTATTTTTTCCTAAAGAAAGGATTTTTATATTAGTGATAGGTCAGCATGCCTATTCAAGCTGCAATCTTCTCTTTTTGACCTTATATATATGTGTGTGTGATTTTTGTAGGCATTTCTTGTTAAGGGCACGTTTATATATATTATGTTTAGATTTTAGTAATTTTGCAGCAAAGTATATATTTAATATATGGGTCAACATGTATTTGAATGTATATAAGTATAAGTATATGGTCTAGTGGTTTCACATATCAGTACAAATTGATTTTGGTTCCAAATATTATTTATATATATAGAAAATATATACATGTCTTTTATTTTATGTGTTAAAACTACTGATTTATGTATTAGGTTCAATATGCAAATTATAAAATGTTATACATATATAGTTTAAAAATTTATAGCATGCATATAGGTGCTTTTATAAATATATTATCTGTTATAGAAAGGTTTATAAACTATAAATTATTTTGTATATGTACAAGCTTATAATTGTATTATATTATATGTTCTTACTTTTACTTGATATGTGTGTACAAACCATATTAGTATTGTATATTATCTGTTATATAAATTTTTAGTATTATATATATATCTACTACACATATGTACACTTGAGTTGATTTTTAAATATACCATATATGTGTTTAATTTAAAATAATAAGTTTGAAATGTATATATATATTTAATTTAAAATGTTTTTAAAATGTAAGGATTTGAAATTATATATATATATATATATATATATTATTAATAGTGTTTTAAATTAAGTATTGTTCAATAATAATAATAAGATATATATATTATGTTATATCAAGTTGATTTGATTTGTTCTAATTGATTTCTATCTATGAGCTTCGCCTGTTGAATCTGTGTTAGCTTACTTCGTTTGAGATTCGTTGTTTAGATCGATCAATTGTCGAATTCGTGATTTATCCCGTGTGTTGTCATGTCTTCTCTTGCCTCGAAAGGTGAGCAATCGCTCACGATTAACGTTCTTATATTTATTAAATTTGATTTCAATTGAAATGACAATTGAAATATGCTGCTGTTTGTTATTTACATTTTTATATATGTATCTGTTCACCTACGACATCTGACGCCATTATCTGTTATTTATATTGATGATGTATGCATGTTATATTATTATCATATCTGTTATCACCTTGTAAGTTCCCTGTTAGTATAGAATTCCCTATGGGTTAAAATGATACATAACCGAACGATCTGTAGAATAGGAGAAAAAGTTATGGGTTGAAATGATAAACCAAAACAATTTTCATTTGAATTGAATTTGGGATTGCGGGTTGAAATGATATGTACCCGTATATATTTAAATTACAGATTGAAATGATAAATATCCGTATCACTTGACCATAGGGTAGAAAATTACATACAGATAATATTGGTCTATATATAAATATTTTGAAAATGATTTTTATGGTTTTGGAAAGAAATATATGGTTTTATATGAATATTGATTTTTGATATTACATAAATATTATTTACATATAGTTAAATTCTTTGTTTTAAGCTATGTATAAATTTGTTTAATATAAAATAGTTTAATAATAAAGTTTGATTTTATTAAAATATAATATTGTTAAGTATATAGTTAGATTATATTTTAATATAGAGTTTATAATGATTTTAATAAAATAAGGCTGGGAAGATGGATTTGAAATTGATTTGAAATTGTATTTAACTAAGAATTATATTTAATTAAAATCGATTTGGTACTTATTGAATTTAAGATTTTTAAAGGATATGATTTTATAACTTGATGTTTGTTTAAAGTGATTAATGAATATTTCAAGTTTGAGTTTTATTCAAATGATATAGAGTTTATTAAGTGAATATTTCAAAACTAAATAACAGTAAATTGAATTAAGATATATATATGAAATTATCAAATTTAGTTTTAAAATTATAGAATATTTAAAGCTTTGAAATATATGATTTGAAATGATTTATTTGTGGTTTAAATCTGTATCTGAAATCGATATAATTTGGAATTGTTTATTGAGAAACTAAATTGAAATTAATGATTTGAGATTTGACTAAATTTGAGTTTTGGAATTCGAGTTGATTTGGAATTGATTTGTGAAATTTGAGGAAACTATTTTATTATATAAAGTATTTTTAAATTATATGTAAAACTATATATATACATATATATATTACTTTATGAATTATTTTCATATAAACTATTTTTAATATGAATTATTTTCGTAATAATATAAATTATTTTCATATAAACTATTTTTAATATAAATTATTTTCATATAAACTATTTTAATATACTAACTATTTTAATATAAACTATCTTAACTTATAACTATTTTATATAAACTATTTTTTTATGAACTATTTTATTATATATACTATTATTAAAATCTAAACCATTTAAAGGAAAGAGTTATGGTTTTTCAAAGTGTTGTGATTTCAAAGTGTTATGATTTCCAAAGGGTTATAATTTCAAGTGATTTTCTTTAGAAAGTGTTATAACTTTGAAGTGCTATGATTTTGAAAAAAAACGATATTGTATTGATATGGTTATGAAATGGAAATAATATCGTATTGATATGGTTTTGAAATGGTAATGGGATTTTGGTTTTGAAGTATAAACTGTTTTGAAATGACCGAAGTGTTATAATAATGTTTGATTGTTAAAGAGACCGGGATTGGAAGTTGTCATAATCTCTGCCAACTCCGAAAACTACTTTAACAACCGTGTACGTGGTGGAGATTCCAGAATGAAATAGGATAGTGGCGACGTACATTGAGGTATATACGTGGATCCGACTCCCGTGAGTTGGCATCAGTTGGCTAAAACAGGAGAAATTGACGGGCCAAGTGAGGTAGCTCCTCCGAACGGACACACTTCTTTGTATGCATTTTATTACTTTGTGATTGATTTGGTGCGCACCTTCGGATTTTTAGGAGTGTGGCTCGAGGTGGGCGGTAGTGGCTGCTATGCGTTACCAGCAGTCCGAAGGTGTAATTAGTATATCTACCCTGACATTGGCTAGTTGTGCCGTGTCATCTGCCTTAGCAAGACCATTACAAGTTTGTTTTGTACCAAACCTATGGAGTGCCCTCTGATAAGCCCAGTTTACGGGATGTTATGGTACTGTATAGTCTATGGGAATATATAAAATGTGTTAAGGTGGAAAATGTAAAGCCTTAACGCTATTTCAATTGTTTGCTTTACTATAGACATTATTATAATAGCGTATATTACTACATAGTAGATAGTTTAACGGATCCTTAGAGGATGGATATCCCAAACATTCTTTAAGTTACTTGTATTTCAGTTGTTATTTCACTTGACTTGGATTTATTGATATAAGAATGTTAATCCTGACTCAAGCGTTTTGTGTTTTGCTTTACACTCGGGTTAGACTGAGTGTACCAGTATTCAAGACTCACCTTTAGAGTTGGTGCTTCGCTTGGAGATCCATCTATCAATTCTTCTTTCAGTTATTCAGTTGATTCCAATGACGCATTCTAATTTTGTAACTATTGTATTGAGACATCTATGTATTCGAGACCTCTGTTGTATCTTATTTAACTCTCTTATATATACAGCTTCATGAACTACTATTCTTTTGTTTCCTCTGCATTAATGTCATATTACTCTGTGTCTATGATTCTGTGATTATTTTATTTATTGTATATATTGAGTTTTGTAAAATATAAATTAACAATCTGGTATTTTGAGCAATTCAAATCCGACATGTGTGGATGCGAATGGTTGAAAATATCAGGATGTTACATGCGGTATCAGAGCTCTGGTTTTAGGAAAAACTTAGCATTTATAGTAAATTTAATTTCGAAATCAACTTCGTTCGAGCTTGAATTTCTTCCTCTTTGATTCAACTTCCTTTGAACTTTGGAACTCTCTCATTCGTTCTGAAATCCATTCTTGTCTCTCGCAATTCGTGTTTTCTTGATTCTGTAGTATCCCATAACTCAACTTCGGTTAATATCTATAATGAATCGGTGGTCTCTCCAATCGTTGGATGATTTGTAACGGAGTGAAACTCCTTTACAATTGACATTGATTCACCAAAGATTCTGTATCGTCGGTTTAGATGTTGCTACCTCTTACTATACCCTAACCATTCTTGAGTAGACGACCAGGGTAATTTCTCTTGTGATCGAATGTCGATTTGCCTCAGAATTTTGCACTAATCTTATACTTGAAGTCACGTTTGACCCGGTTAAGGTCGCCCGCGATTTATATAAGTCTATCCATTATTTCTCTCTCTGTAATCTGTTTATCTCCCATTCAAGTCTACCTTCTTAGCCAGAATCCTTCTTGATTAGGGTCTGTCTAATTTGAATCTCTATCCTTACTTTGAAATCCATTCTTGTATCTTTGAGCGAGGAAGCGTATTTGTAAATATATATTACTTTTTTTATATATTGTATTGTTTGAGCTATTGATGTTGATTTGGGTTTTCGATCGATTCTTCTGATCAACGCTATCGTTAGAAATTCCAAGACACTTGAACAGAGCAAACTGACACAATATTGTTTTCAAATTTGGTTAATGAAATAAATTTTGTATGATTATACTATACATATTATATAATTTTCTGAAATTTAATAAGTTCATTCAATAGTTTGTAGAAATGATATTGTTTGATTATCATTCATTGTTGTATAAATAAATTATTAAACATGGTTTATAAATTGATTTGGAATTCAATTGAATTTAAATTGAGAACTTAGGAATTTAAATTTTCGATGATTCCAAGCTTTGGTTTTAAATTTTTAGAGGGTATATTATTTAAAAATATTTTCGAATATAAATCGTTTCCAAAGAATTTTAAAGAAATAAGTCAGTATTCTCCTCTTTTGTCGCTGGAAAATAATTGCGATGATGACTGCAGCATCATCCACATTCATTTACGAGTTTCAAGGTGGAGAGGCCATTCTATAGCTTTGCTACACTTTTTTTTGGAAATTAATTTGTTTTGAATTTCTAAAGTATGACATGATATATTATAAATAAGTACATGATAATAGATTTGGTCTGATATAAATAGAATATATATATACACATATATATGTATCTCTAAATTGTTTGAAATCGATTGGAAATTTAATTCTTAAATTTATGATTAAAAGATGATTTCAATTATAAAATGAAACCAAAATTTGGAATAAATATTTAAACTTGAAATTATTGAATTAGAAAATTTTACTCGTAAATTACTCAGTTGCCTTCCTATATAACTTACCTTAATCATTTAGAAGTTGAATATGTATTTTAATAATTTAAAATGTAAAATGATGTTAAAAGAATTTTTAAGAAAAAATTTGAGCGGTTACAATAAATGTTTTACACTTAATTTAAATCTATAGAAATGTTAGTTTAGAAATTGAAAAAAATAATATGATAGTGAATACATGAGATGAATAAAATAAATTTTGTTCTGAGGGAATTAATAAATTGAAATTTAATCAACTTAATGAAAACCTTGAATTTTAAATTAATTTTTGAATATTAATTAATTTAAATTGAAATTTATATGGTTTGAAATAATTGTTTTACTTTGTTTTTCAATCTATTTTCTTTTGGTTGTTTCCATTCTCCTACCTCGTTCCCTTTCGGGGATGAAATGTTTTGAGTGGGGGAGAGTGTAATGAACCGTAAATTTTAGCGATTTTTATAACGTAGTTATTGTATATTTTGTAAATTTTAAATAATTGAATTTGAAAATAAAAATTTGATATTTGGAATACGCCTTCTTAAACATAGAAAATGGTAAATTTTTATCTCATAATATTGAAGTTATTTCTTGTGTAATTTTATTTCAGTTTAAATCAGTTAATATTTGATCATAATAAAATATTTTTCAAACCAGAATATTTTTATACAATAAATTTGTAAATCGTCTTTTGAGTGAGACGTCATATTTGGTTACTCCAAATTTGGACTGCAATTGCTCCGTTTATCTTACTTTTGGCAAATTAACAGCATTTTTAGTACTGATTATCGAATTTTGATCGGATGATCGTACCACTGATATCTGTATACTATTTTCATCGTCCCGTCGTGCTGATCTCCGTAGTATATTCATTTGTATATGTTGGGGTCTGGCACGATATGAAATTAGTAAAACGATTACCGTATCGGTAACCGTTTTCGAACTTGTTAAGCCCCGCGACCTTTCATTTAACCAACATGTAAAAGCGAATGGCCACTATGTTTTATATTCAAATCAATCTTGACTGTTGCTTTTCCATGACTTTTGATTTTCCCTGGCTCTTGATTTTTCTTTGGTTTGTTCATTTATTTTGATTACCAGAAGTAATATAAAATATGAGATGAAAATATAACAGTCTTCTTTCATCCTTCATCTTCCTCCATTTTTTTTCTCTTGATCAAACACCTCGCCATCTTCCTCTCCGTTTCACCCACTTCTCTTCCCACCACCAACCACCCTCGTCCTCGCCCACGCCTGGACCACCGCCTGCCCCGCCTGCATGCCAAGCACCATCCAAACTAACACGCATCAATCTTTCCCCACCGACGCCTCCTCCCTCTCTTGACTCCGCCGAGGCGCATTACCGCACAACCCAATCCTATCCATCCGTTGTAGCCTCTGCTCCGACCTCTGCCTCTTTTCCATTGAGCGCTGAACCCCTCAGCAACTCCCTTCAGATCCTCCACATCATCGAACACCAGCAAGAAGCTCTGTAGACGAAGCCACATTCTTTTTTGCCAAACCCCTTCACTTTTTTATATAAGGTAGATAATGTTTTGTGTTTATCGTTTATATATATATGTGTGTGTTTCGTTGAGAATATATGTCTAATCCATAAATACAAAGCTTGCATATTTCAGTAATTTGTATACATACATACATATATATATATATATATTAAGTGATAAAGGTTTGTAATAGCTTGTATGTATACTATTCTAGTTGTTATTCTGTCCTAGAGAAAGGATTTTTATATTAGAGATAGGTCGGCATGCCTATTCAAGCTGCAATCTCCTCTTTTTGACTTTATATATACATATACATATACATATATATATATAGTTTTATAAGCATTTATTGTTAAGGGCATGTTTATATATATTATGTTCAGTATATATTTAATATGGGTCAGCATGTATTTGAATGTATACCAGTATAAGTATATGGTCCAGTGATTTCACATATCAGTACATATTGTTGATTTCACACATAAGTACATATTGTTGATTTCACATATCAGTACATATTGTTGATATCAGTATTTAATATCCTAAGAAGAAGCTACATTCTCCTTTGCCAAACCCCTTCACTACTTTATATAAGGTAGATAATGTTTTGTGTTTATCGTTTATTTATATATATCGTCGAGAATATATGTCTGATCTATATATCCAAAGCTTGCGTATTTCACTAGTTTGTGTGTGTGTGTATATATATATATATATATATATTGAGTGATACAGGTTTGTAATAGCTTGTATGTGCACTATTCTAGTTGTTATTCTATCCTAGAGAAAGGATTTTTATATTAGTGACAGGTCGGCATGCCTATTCAAGCAGCAATCTTCTCTTTTTGATTTTATATGTGTGTGTGTGTGATTTTATAGGCATTTATTGTTTAGGGTACGTTTATATATATATTATGTTTAGATTTTAGTATTTTGCAGCAAAGTATATATTTAATATATGGGTCAACATGTATTTGAATGTATATCAGTATAATATATGGTCTAGTGATTTCACATATCGGTACATATTGATTTTGGTTCCAAATATTATTTATATATACAGAAAATACAGATGTGTGTTTTATTTTATGTGTTAAAACTATTGATTTATGTATTGGGTTCAAGACGTAAATTATAAAAAGTTATACAGTATACAGTTTAAAAATTTATAGCATGCACAAAGGTACTTTTATAAATATATTATCTGTTACATAAAGGTTTGTAAACTGTAAATGATTTTGTATATGCACAAGCTTATAATTGTACTATATTATACATTAATACTTTTACTTGATAAGTGTGTACAAACCATATTAGAATTGTATATTATCCGTTGTATAAAATTTTCGTATTATATATATGTCTACTTTACATATGTACACTTGAGTTGATTTTTAAATATACCATATATGTGTTTAATTTAAAAAAATGATTTTGAAATGTGTATCTGTATATATTTAATTTAAAATGTGTTTAAAATGTAAGGATTTGAAATTTTATATATATATATATATATATATATATTATAAATAGTGTTTTAAATTATTTTAATAATAATAATTAGATATATATATTCTGTTATATTAAGTTGATTTGATTTGTTCTCATAGATTTCTATCTATCAGCTTCGCCTGTCGAATCTATATCACCTTACTTCGTTTGAGATTCGTTGTTTGGATCGATCGATTGTCGAATTCGTGATTTATCTCGTGTGTTGTCCTATCTTATCTAGCCTTGGAAGGTGAGCAATCACTCACGATTACGTTCTTATATTTATTAAATTTGATTTCAATTGAAACGACAATTGAAATATGCGGTTGTTAGTTATTTACATTTTTATATATGTATCTGTTCACCTGTGACATCGTACACCATTATCTGTTATTTATATTGATGATATATGCATGTTATATTATTATCATATCTGTTATCACCCTGCATGTTCCCTGTTAGCATAGAATTCCCTATGGGTTGAAATGATACATACCCGAACGATTTGTAGAATAGGGGAAAATCATTATGGGTTGAAATGATAAACCCAAGCGATTTTATTTGAATTGAATTTGGGATTGCGGGTTGAAATGATATATACCCATGTATATTTAAATTATGGATTGAAATGATAAATATCCTATCACTTGACCATAGGGTAGAAAATTATATACCAATACCGTTGGTCTATATATAAATATTTTGAAAATGATTTCTATGGTTTTGGAAAGATATATAAGGTTTTATATGAATATTATTTTTGATATTATATAATATTATTTATGTATAGTTAAATTTTTATTTTTAAGCTATGTATAAATTTGTTTAATATAATATAAGTGTAATAATAAAGTTTGATTTTATTGAAATATAATATGGTTAAGTATTTATTTAAATTATATTTTAGTCTAGAGTTTATAATGATTTTAATAAATTAAGGTTGGGAAGATGGATTTGAAATTGATTTGAAATTGTATTTAATTAAGAATTATATTTAACTAAATTCGATTTGGAACTTATTGAATTTGAGATTTTTAAAGGATTATGATTTTATTACTTGAGGTTGGTTTAAAGTGATTAATGAATGTTTCAAGTTTGATTTTTATTTAAATGATATTGAATTTAATAAGTAAATATTTCAAAACTAAATAATAGTAAATTGAATTAAGATATATATGAAATTATCAAATTTAGTTTTGAAATGATAGATTATTTAAAGCTTTGAAATATATGATTTGAAATCATTTAGTTGTTGTTCAAATCTGTATTTGAAATCGATATAATGTGGAATGGTTTATTGAGAAACTAAATTGAAATTAATGATCTGAGATTTGATTGAATTTTGGAATTCGAGTTGATTTGGAATTGATTTGTGAAATTTGAGGAAACCACTTTATTATATAAAATATTTTTAAATTATATTTAAAACTATCTATATATTTTACTTTCTGAATTATTTTCATATAAACTATTTTTAATATGAATTATTATCATATAAACCATTTTTAACATAAATTATTTTCATATAAACTATTTTCAATATAAATTATTTTCATATAAAATATTTTAATATACTAATTATTTTAATATAAACTATAACTATTTTATATAAACTATTTATTTTATAAACTATTTTATTATATTTAGTATTATTGATATCTAAACTGTTTAAAGGAAAGTGTTATGGTTTTTCCAAGTATTATGATTTCAAAGTGTTATGATTTCAAAATGTTATGATTTCCAAAGGGTTATAATTTCAAGTGATTTGATTTAGAAAGTGTTATAACTTTTAAGTGCTATGATTTTGAAAAAAAATGATATTGTATTGAAATTGTTTTGAAATGGAAATGATATCGTATTGATATAGTTTTGAAATGGAAATGGTATTTTGGTTTTGAAGTATAAACTATTTTGAAATGACCGTGGTGTTATAATAACGTTTGATTGTTAAAGAGACCGGGATCGAGTGTTTTCGTAATCTCTGCCAACTTCAAAAACCACTTTAACAACCATATACATGGTGGTGATTGCAGAATGATGTAGGATGGTGGCGACATCCTATTAAGGTATATACGTAGACCCTACTCCCGTAAGTTGGCATAAGGTGGCTAAAACAGGAGTAATTGACGGGCCAAGTGAGGTAGCTCCTTCGATCGGATACACTTCTTCGTATGCCATTCTATTACTTTGTGATTGATTTGGTGCACACCTTCGGATTTTTAGGAGTGTGGCTCGAGATGGGCGGTAGTGGCTATTATGCATTACCACCAGCCCGGAAGTGTAATTGGTAAATCTACCCTGGCATTGCCTAGTTGTGCCGTGCCACCTACCTTAGCGAGGCCATTACGAGTTTGGTTTGTACCATACCTATGGAGTGCCCTCTGATAAGCCCAGTTTACGGGAAGTTGCGATACTTTATAAACTATGGGAATATGTAAAATGTGTTAAGGTGGAAAATATTAAGCCTTAACACTATTTTATTAGTTTACTTTACTATGGACATTATTATAATAGCGTATATTACTACATAGTAGATAGTTTAATGGATCCTTAGAGGATGGGTATCCCAAATATTCTTTAAGTTACTTGTATTTCAATTGTTATTTCACTTGAGTTGGATTTATTGATATAATAATGTTAATCATGACTCGAGTGTTTTGCTTTGCGCTCGGGTCAAACTGAGTGTACTAATATTTAAGACTCACCTTTGGAGTTGGAGCTTCGCTTGGAGATCTATCTAACGATTCTACTTTTAGTTATTCACTTGATTCCAGTGATGTATTCAGATTTTGTATTTGACTACTATATTAAGACATCTATGTATTCGAGACCTC
The DNA here is from genome assembly GCA_030765085.1 of Allium cepa. NCBI lineage: Eukaryota > Viridiplantae > Streptophyta > Magnoliopsida > Asparagales > Amaryllidaceae > Allium > Allium cepa. The sequence continues at coordinate 380,898,023 of CM060938.1, read as the reverse complement.
TGTTGTACCTTATTTAACCCTGTTATATATAGTAGCTTCATGAACTACTATTCTTTTGTTTCCGCTGCATTATTTTTATATTACTCTGTGTCTGTGATTCTACGATTATTTTATTTACTGTATATGTTGAGTTTTGCGAAATATAAATTAAAAATCTGGTATTTTGAGCAATTCAAATCCAGCATATGTGGATGCGAATGGTTGAAAATATCAGGATGTTACAATGGACATACAAGTTATCAGAATCATCAACAATAAATCTAGACAGTTATAACACTTGTCCCTGAATGCTGGCTATACAGTCCATAATACACGGCGGAATATAATCAATACGTCTCTGCCATCCAACTCGTCTCTTGAGCACCAAGCATCCTAACCTGAAATTCTGTAATACTCGATCTAGCCCGAGCATTACAATAAAGTAACACTCGAGTCAGGCTGGAAACCGGCGTAAATAAAACACATTTATTTGAGATACTTAAGTTACAAAAATTCCTCTAAAACCAAGGTAACTCATAAAACAGAACGAGTTTTTATTTGATTATAACTAACCACTTTTGTAGAAAACCATCGATATTACAATAGTGTCCAAGTACAGTTGCTTATTTAAAATAACCGAACTTGTGAAATTTTCCCAATTTCCAGCATACTGGAATCTAAAATCTACTCGCAAATGTTCGTAATGATTATAAATTAAAGAGGTTCTAGATAACTCTGATATCCAGCCCTGGTCCCTTCGAGTCCAAACAATAAGTTTTAAATGGGCAAATTGTTTAAAATAACAATTTATTCTTTAGGGTGACAATATTCACTTATAGTAATTCATTTCAGACCTCTATCCAAATAACCGTACCATCATTTTAATCTACTATTTACCTTGTCTGACCACATGATGACACAGACACGGATAATTGAAATGAATATTGAATGGAGCTAAACCAAGATGTAGATCGTTAATCAAATTAACAATCTATAACAACATCACAATTCTACATCAAAATTTAATAACTTTAATGAACTAAATTCATTTATATCTTAATCCAAATTAATTTCAAACTAAAGAAATTATAAATCAGTTTATCAATAGTTAAAAATAAAATTTAACAACCAAAACTATACTATTTATATTAATATCATAAGATTAAGCAAATTAAGTATTTAATAAATTACTCGCTTTAATTATTATAGATAACTTAATTTTTACATTACCAAAATAAAACAAGCCTAAAACATTTGGAAGTAGTTAATTTGGTAATGGAATTAGAGTTAAAAGAAAAATATAAGTTTCACCTTTTCTCTTCGTTTCTTCTTTTCTTTTTTTATTTATTTTCCCTCCTTCCTATTTTGTTTCTTATTCCTCTATTTTCTCGGCCCATTGCTCCCCCCTTTCTCCTCTCTTTCTCTTTCTTTCCAGATTTACTTTCATTTTCTATTCACCTAGGAACACATAAATGTTCACGCACATGCATGCTCACCTGCACACGACGTCGATTACCCCGTCCTCGATGCCGACCATCCACACACATCACGCTCATTCACCAAAACCCATTCGACCATCAGAACTACGCAAAATCACTCCGGTTCAAAAATTGACCATTAGACTAAAAAAAACTACACGGCCTCCCTACCTCCAATCACCTCGCTGCGACGCCTCAAGGCCACATCATCCACTGAACTTCACCACAAGCTCCGTCGTCACATACCTTTTATCTCCCCCCGGACTGCATGACTCTTCCTCTCCCTACCCTCACCATTCCCTCGTAAGTGGACCACTCCCTAAAACAAAGATAAAACCCTAAATCAAGTTCGACATGACAACCCGAGCACTTAAAAATCACCACTATATTTTTCGTGGACTGCCCACCACCTGAACCTCCTCTCACCACCATCGACAAGACCCCAGTTGCCACTACCTCTCGAAATTTTCCAAAACCCATTTCCCGTTCATCTTTCCTTATCTCATTTAATACAAAATTAAAAATCGTCGAACTGCTTTCAAAAAACCTTAATTTCAAACACAAACACTCTCATATGATCAAAGGATTAAATAGTGACATTAATATTTGATACATTTATAAATTGGTTACTATAACTTTGGCTTTTCTACCTCTGTGCTTCGCTATACTCAATGAAACAAAATTAAGAATAATCTACATTCAAAAACATGTGACTTGTCTTTTTAAATCAAAACTTAAAACTAACTAGATATGTAGATATTGATATTTTTTAAGGTGAAGGCTTGAACTATTTTTACCCAAACTTTGAAATAGAGCCTTGTGGAGGATGTAGAGGGACTTATTAATGGAACTACTCGTGTTCCTTACATTCATAAAGATGCATCCTTCCATGCCAACGTGTAGGCACATGACGTAGGTTACGATTTAAAACTAACCACTGAATATTTGTGTGTTGGTGTGTAGATGTCTATAAAGAAAAATGTTTACTCACAATCAGAGATAAACTGCTGCTTTTTCCTAATCTTCCTTCTAGCTTCATCTTTTTTGTTTTAATCTTCCTTCCTTCATCTTGAATACTTAAGTTGATCCTTCTCTTCATTATTTGTTAATGGCAGATTTTTTTATTTTTTTATTTTGTTCACATGAAGAAATGCAAAGAAGGGCAGTGGTATTTGTATCAGGGGAGAATGGCTGAAGGCTCCCTACATATAGGCTTCCAATTTATTATTTTATTTTTATTTTGATTTCATATGAATTTTTTTTTGATTTTTTCCTTGATTTGATTTATTATGAAAGGTTAAATAGTATATGAATTGATTTTGATTTAAGTGTGACCTATTGTATGCATGACTTAATATATTATGAGCTTGATCTTAAGTTTTCCATGATGATGTTTCCTTTTGTACATTCATATATATTTTCTTATATATATTTGTCACCAGATATATAAATACATATATATGTTTACATTTATTCATACAGAAATTATGCTATTATCCACCCTAAACACTTATATACATATACATAAACAATATACCTTTTTACCTTTTCATGTTTAGCTTTCTATTATATATATATTTAGACATGCTTATACATATATGTATAGATATTTATTATTTCCCTAAGCATTGTTTTTATAACATATACACACATATTCACACATACAGTGCTTTAATGAACATATATATCTATTTATAGATGTTGTCATCATTTATATATATCTATATATATATATTCATTTATGACCTTCACTATACATATATGTAAACATATACCTACGCATTTTTTTCATTACGTATATATATTCTCATATTATTTCCTATTTAAATGTATATCACTTCATATGAGCATACATACACACATATATACCTTTATATCCTATATATATATATATATATATATATATATATATATATATTGTCAACATCATAAGGCTTGGATATTTTATCTTACTATAAATGGTGGAGTTTATATACATATTTCTATGATATTTACCAATTTATATATATCCAGATATTTCATATATTAGAAAACTCATCTATTTGACTTGTAAATATAATATATTTAATAATTAAAATCAATTAATCTTCTTGATACCCGATGGCCAAAAATCCAGGTCATTACACTGCTCCCCCCTTAGAACTTTTCGTCCTCGAAAAGATACGAAGCGAGAATTTGAATTCCAATGTTATTATTTATTTAATCACCTTTAAACACTTAACTCCTTACTCTTTTTATTATATAAAATTTAAAACACTTTTAAATTGCATAATATTACCCGATTTGTTTTTATATAAAAATACTTTTTATAACTCGATGTTTTAATAAGTCCATCCTTATTCTCATAGAAATTTGGTCATGCGTTGATTAGGCGTAGGACCAAAAATCTATAAGTACTTAGTAGACATGTTTCAACACCTAGTGAAAATACTTGAAAAACCATTTCAGAATTGCTATGGAAGTCATGCCCCCCATGGATCATAGTTAGCACGATGATTGCATCGTCATCCCGGCGAAATCCATAAGAAAACTATAGGCATCCGCACCCCTCGACTTCGCCATGGGAACTGCAAGATATCGCCGCTACACCCAGGGTTGCGTTGCCATCACAACCAAACCCATGTAACTGTAGGCACCAACGCTACTAGAATTACGCTGCCAAACATAACTTCACACATAGATCGCAGACTACACCAGTCGAATCCCAATGTAGACAGTAGGCACTCACTGCCACACGAATTTCACTATGGACTACATAGATCGCAATCTACCGATGTTACATCGCTCTTCCAGCGAAATCAATCATAGATTGTAGACAATCACTGTCACTCGAATTACGCTATGGAGCGCAGTAGATCGCACTTATACAAGGGTAACATTACTATCACATCATAACCCCGATGTAACTATAGGCATCAGCACACTCGAATTACGCTACCCCGAACACAATCCTTAGGAACTTGAGTTTTTTCCGGACGTCCTCTGGGATCCCAATCTCATTGAACCTGCCCGTAGAGTTCTAGGAAGAACCACCTAGTGGATCCCCTACTATAAGATACGACCCTCACCGGGGGTGCCTTTTTTCCTATATCTTTCTCAAAACATATCTTATATTTACATATATAGTACCTTTCAAATCATACTCTTTATATGTATCACAAATAAACATCATTTACACAAATCGATATCTTCGAAATCGATAATTCTCAAATTTGGTTTACCATTCCAAAATTTGCTTTTTGCCAAATCAAAAGCCTTTCAAAATCAATGAGTTCCAAAACCCTTTCAGTTTCATTCTCATATACATATAAAATCATTCCTTTCAACTCAAATAATTTTTAGATCAATCATTTCTGAGTCAACTTCATACTCATATTAATTCCATTTAGTATTCCACATATCTATCAAAGATCACTTCTTTTGGTTATAATTTCAATAAGGGGAGTCTTTAATATATAATAAATATATATAACCTCATTATTGTCGAATCAAAATTTTCAAGTTCGATTTCCTTTATCAAAGTCATTTGTCACATTACTTTTTTCTTGCAAAGTAAGCTCTCAGTTATAATGACTATTCGCTCTTTATTTTAAATCATCATATTTTTCTCAAAATACATTATTTCACTTCAAATTCATTTTAGCCTTAATATCCGATTTCGGTTCCAATTCAAAATCGCTTTGAATTCCTATTTATATTATAACTTCAATTCAACCCAATTAGTATTTAAATCCATGACCTAAAAAAAAACAATTTCCACTCTGACCAGTTTGAATTTAGAAAATATTTTGAATAGTTTTAAAACAGTTAAATAGTTAATATAAGATAGTCTAAGTTTTAAACAAATGGTTTGTATAGTAACTGGCTTGGAAAACCCAAAATAATTTAAAGATTTAAGTAGATAAATTTAAATAGTTTATATTAAAACAGTTATTTTGAAAATAATCTTAAGGTCAAACTGATTCAGTTTCCAATCTCCAATTCAAGTCAGTTTTCAATTCCCATTTTGAATTTGAACTTATTCAACTTCTAACACAATTCCAATTAATTCAGTTCAATTCCAATTTGAATTAATTTCAATTCAATTCTCAATTTTCAACCATCTTGATTCATATAAATTCGAGTTCAGTTTTCAGAATACTGATTTAATCACTTAAATCAAATTAACCCTTAACATTAAATTTAACAATCTAAATCTTTAAAATAATTCAATTCTGAGCCTAATTTTCAAATACTTAAATTACCTCTTACTTAACTTATTTCTAGGTTCGAGTGAGAGTTCAAATCCTTTTAGAACAAATCAATTTTAGGAATTCAATTTACTACCCAATTGTAATTTTAAATTTTTAAACCCAATCCTTTAAACAATTTTGGCCGACACATTCATTTTTGACATTTCAAATTCTAGTCCAAAATAATTCCATTCCCATAAGTTCATTTTTATTTCTAAAAATCAAAATCATTTAAATAGTTTCAAAATAAAGTTTTATTTCCATTTAATTTCACTAAAGGATATATATATATATATATATATATATATATATATATCATTTCAATCCACTTCTTAATTTATTCGAAATAATCAAATCTACATTTTATATACTGTCAATAATATACAGAATTATAGCAGGATATGTCAAGTAAATAAACATCTAAATTATCTAAAACATCAATCAATTGTATCCATCACACATTTCTAAAATTCAAAACCCGTTTTATTTCAAAATTCATTTTGAAATCATACATAACTTCTTTTTCAATTTAACCCATTTAACTTCCATAAGTTAATCTTAATCCTACCTTGAAATCCCCATTTCAGGCAATAAGTTCAAAACTTATTTAACTTGCCTTAAGTTAAATTCCTATTTATTCAATCCATTTAACTCTTCTCAATTTAAATTTCACATTCCAAATCCAATTCTTATTAATATCACTTCCCACTTATAAGTTCAAAAACTTATTTTTCCTTTAGGTTATACATCTCATTCTAAGTGGATCTCAAAACTTAAACATCAATATTTATTTCAAGTCAACTTTGAAATCATATATATCCACATATATATACATATTTGTCCCATTACATACCAAATCACACTTTAAAATTTAAACCTTTTTTGGTTTTTAATCCAAACGAATTCATCTTCAAAAAAACTCTTATTCTAAAACAAATATTTCTATATTCAAAAATATTCTAAATAATATTATTTATTATTTCCTTCCACATGTTGTAATCATGTTTATAAGATTTCACGTCCCTAAACATTTCATTCTGTTTTATCATTGTTTATTCTATGGCAAACATCCTTTATTATGACACAATACCCAATTTATGATAATTATTGTTCATTGTTTATTCCATCATAATTTTTGGAAAAAATATAATCAGGGTACTTATTTCATTTTAAAACACCTTTTATAAAAACTTTTGGAATTTCTAGAATTTTGAATTCTGGTTTGAATCCATTTCTTGCTTAAATTACTTGTGTAATTAATCCTTACCCAAATTTTTATTTGGTTATATATGTTTTACCACTTAAGTCCCATAATCTTACTTAATTTCAATAACAACAACCAATCAACTTAATATGCTATAATAATCTACAAAATTATTTTCTTTTATATTAAAATATAACATTGTGTAAAAATTACTTAAAAGTCATTTTTAAAATCATTATATATGAAAATAACAAGTTCCCTCATATATATAATATACTCAACTCATTCTAGGGTACTGCTGACCCTATCTTTAATGAGTAATCTCCACCAGAGCCATGGTTCTCACTTAACCTTCAGCTCCGATGCCACGTGTAACGGTCAGGGGGTTTTTAACTCTCGAAAATCAACAATAATATGTCCACCTTACAGAGTGCCGATCAATCGGGTGCCCGAAATACCAGGCTGTTAGATTTACAGAAGAAAATGAGGTAGAAGAAGAAACAGAAACAACATCATAAAATCTCACAATCGTAGCGGAATAAAATATAATATACAATAGAAACATTTTATACAAGAAAAGCTACAACTGTTAATATACACATAAGTCATCAGAGTACAATCATCAGCGAATAAATCTGGACAGTTATAACACTTGTCCTTGAATGATGGCTATACAGTCTATAATACACAGCGGAATATAATCTATACGTCTCTACTATCCAGCTCTCTCTTGAGCACCAAGCGTCCTAGCCTGATATATCGTTTAGGTCGAAAATATTCACTTATAGTAATTGATTACAGACCTCTATCCAAATAACCGTACCATCATTTTAATCTATTATTTACCTTGTCTGACCATGTGATGACACAAACACGGATAATTAAAATATTGGAGCTAAACCAAGATAAAGATCGTTAACCAAATTTACGATCTATAACAGTATCACAGTTCTACATCATGATTTAATAACTTTAATTAACTGAATTCATTTTTATCTTAATCCAAATTAATTTCAAATTATAGAAATTATAAATCAGTTTAAAAATAGTTAGAAAAAAATTTAACCGCCAAAACTATACTAATTATATTAATAATCATAAGATTAAGCAATAAAGTATTTAATAAATTACTCGCTTTAATTATTATAGATAATTTAATTTTTATATTACAAAATAAAATAAGCCTAAAACATTTGGAAGTAGTTAATTGGGCAATAAAATTAGAGTTAAAGGAAAAATTTAGGTTTCACATTTTCTTTTCTCTTCTTTTCTTCCTTTTTCCTTTTCTTATTTTCTTTCTTATCTATTTTCCCCTCCTTCCTAATTTCTTTCTTATTCCTCTATTTTCCCGGCCCGTTACTCCCTCCCTATCTCCTCTCTTTCTCTTTCTTTCTAGATTTACTTTCGTTTTCTATTCACCTAGGAACACACAAATGTGCACGCACGTGCACGCTCACCAGCACACGACTCCGATCACCCCATCCTCGATGTTGACCATCCACAGACATTATGTTCATTCACCAAAACCCATTCGACCACCAGAACTACGCAAAATCGCTCCGGTTCGAAAATTGATCATTCGACCCAAAAAAACTATACAACCTCCCTACCTCTAATCACCTCACCACGACGCCTCTGGCCCCCATCCATCGAACTTCGCCACGAGCTTCGTCGTCACAGCCCCTTCCATCTCCACCGGACCACATGCCTCTTCCTCTCCCTAACCCTTACTATTCCCTCGTAACTAGACCACCCCCCAAAACAAAGCTAATACCCTAAATCTAGTTTGACAAGACAACGCGTACTCCTAAAAATCACCACTATATTTTTCGTGGACTGCCCGCAACCTAAACCTCCTCCCACCATCAGCGGCAAGAACCCCAGTTCCTACGGGATCCCGAAATTCTCCAAAACCCATTTCCCATTCATCCTTCCTTATCTAATTCAATACAAAATTAAAAATCGTCAAACTGCTTTCAAAAATCCTCATTGTCGAAGACAAACACTCTCATATGATCAAAGGATTAAATAGTGACATTGATATTTGATACATTTTTAAGTTGGTTACTGTAATTTTGGCTTTCTTCTCCTCCGCTTCATTATACTCGATGAAACAAAATTAAGAATAATCTATATTCAAAAACATATGACTTGTGTTTTGAAATCAAATCTTAAAACTAACTAGATATGTAGATATTGATTTTTTTCAAGGTGAAAGCTTGAACTGTTTTTACCCAAACTTTGAAACAGAGCCTTGTAGAAGATGTACATGGACTTCTGCTTAGACCTACTCATGTTCCTTACATACATAAAGATTCATCTTTCCATACTGATGCGTAGGCACATGACATAGGTTACGACTTAAAACTAATTACTGGATATATGTGTGTGTGTGTGTAGATGTGTGTAAACAAAAATGTTTACTCACAATCAGAGATGAACTGCCACTTTAGCCTAATCTTCCTTCTAGCTTCAACTTTTCTGTTTTAATTTTCCTTCCTTTAACTTGAATACTTAATCTGATCCTTCTCTTCATTTATTTTTTAATGGCAAATTGTTTTCTTTTTTATTTTATTTTAGTTTATTTAAATGAAGAAATGCAAAGAATGGCAATGGTATTTATAACAGGGGAGAATGGCTGAAGGCTCCCTATGTATAGACTTCCAATTTCTTTTTTCCTTTTTATTTTGATTTGATTTCATATGATTTTTTTTTTGATTTTTTCCTTGATTGATTTATAATGAAAGGTTAAATTGTGCATGACTTGATTCTGATTTAGGTGTGACCTATTGTATGCATGACTTAATATATTGTGAGCTTGATCTTAAATTTGTCATGATGATGTTTCTTGTGTACATACATGCATACTTTATATATATTTTCATATATATATTTGTCACCATATATATATAAATACATATATACGTTTACATTTAATCACATAGAAAATTATACTATTATCCACTCAAAACACTTATATATATACTGTAACGACCCGCTATTTTAGACGATTCAAATCGACGATAAAACCATACATGTCCGACTTGAATAATTCAAAATACCGAATTGTTAATTAAAATTTGGCAAAAACTTAACATATACAGTAAATAAATCAATCACGGATCACAGACACAGAGTACTATAATGCAACGGAATAGATAAGGAATAGTAGTTCATGAAGCTACTATGTACATATCAGAGTTAGAAATAAAATACAATAGAATAGTCCAAATGCAGTGAAGTCTCCAATGCAATAGATGACTTCTCTGAACCAGTCAACTGGAGAAGTTAGAATCTGAATCGATAGTTGGATCTCCTAATGAAGCTCCGAACTCCAAAGGTGAGTCTCTAATGCTTTATCACTCAGTCTGACCTGAGCGTAAAGCAAAGCACAAAACACTCGAGTCAGGATTAACATTATTATATCAATAAATCCAACTCAAGTGAAATATCAACTGAAATACGCATAACTTAAAGGATGTTGGGATAACCATCCTCTAAGGGTCCATAGAACTATCTACAAGGTATAAATATACACTATAACACCGTGGTCATTTCAGCTTAATTTATACTTCAAAATCAGATCTCATTTTCACTTAAAATATCTCCATATTTCCCAAATAGTATTTATATTTATTAAATAATTTATACAGTAAAGTATTTTCAATTTCCTCAACTTAACAAATCGTTCCAACATCAACCCGACCTTCCCATTCTCAATTTATCAATTTAAATTCAACTCAATTTCTAAAATAACCACTTAAATTTTATCAATCTCAAATTTGGATTTATAATCACAAATACCCCTTTATATTTCCATATATTTCAAAACTTTAAGTATTCAACGTTTCATCTAAATTTTCATAATAAATTCAACTATGTTGATTTCAAATACAGATCTGAACCTCAACATAAACCATTTGAATTCCAATATAGTTCAAGGCTTTAATATTTAAATGTTCTATGTAACGGTTTCATATAGATCTCGATTTAACCTCATTATTATTTAGTCCTGAAATACTCCCTTATTAGATTCAATATCATTTAAGTAACCTTAAATTACATTTTACTCAATATTTTCTTTAATTTATTTAAACGTGAAATATTCAATAAATCACTTAAATTAAAAATCCAGTTATAAAATCATATCTTTTAAATTTCCCATTCAAAAATTTCAAATCGATTTAATTAAATAAATCCTTATTTAAATACCATCTTAATAGACCCAAATTTATCTCCCAATCTTAATTATTCAATTTATTACAAGAGAATCTATTTGAAATATAGATTTACATAAATACTTAACCATATTATATGTATTAAATCAATCTAATTTAAATCAAATATTACTACTAAATCTATATATACAATTTTCATTTATATAATATCTTAAGAATCAAATTTATTAAACCATATATTTCTTTCCAAAATTGTAGAAATTATTTTCAAAATATTTATAGGGACCAACGGTGTCTGCATATATTTCCTATCATATAGTCTAGTGCTACGGATATTTATCATTTCAATCCGTACACTAAATATATACGGGTGTATATCATTTCAACCCGTAATCCCAAATTCAATTAAATGAAAATCGCTTGGGTTTATCATTTCAACCCATAATGATTTTCTCCTATTCTACAGTCCGTTCGGGTATGTATCATTTCAACCCATAGTGATTTCTAAACTACAGGGAACTTGCAGAGTGATAACAGAAAATACAATAAAATAACAGGCATATATCATCAATAACAATATAATATAAACAACATGATATGGTGTCATATCCCGCAGGTGAACAATTACAGATAATAGCATATATAATAAATTTAAATAACTACAACAACATATTTCAATTGTCGTTTCAATTGAAATCAAATTTGATGAATGAAAGAATGTTAATCGTGAGTGATTGCTCACCTTTTGAGGCCGGAGAAAACAACGGAATGAGTTACGGATCGCAACACGGATCTCAAAGCAAAGCATGATGGACTCGAGTTCGACTGACAAGCTGATAATGGGAAGTGATGGGAACGAATCTGAACTAGATCGATAAAGATAATTGATACAATGATTGGTATAAATATAGCATATATTCAAAAATCATATTCTAATTTCAAATATTTATAAATAAAATATGTATATTTGTATTTCAACTCGTTGTTTTAAATAACTAATACATAAACGAAATATCAATATGTAAATTAAAAAAAATCCAAACCAACTGTATACTTAGAAATCAATATCCAGTTTCAACTTTAAAACATCTTATATATATATCATTATAATATAAAATAAATACGTTTGTCATAACTTCCCGTCGTACCGTTTTATAACGTGTATATATATACACACACAACACAGTCGTTACCAAATATGCATACGGTTGTAAAATGATATATTAATACCTAAACTACAACAATTTTTTTATAAAGAATATAAATTGATTAGACTGGTCAGTAGCTTTAAACCCACTATATATATATATTACCCTCTATAATAAAATATGCTGTAAGGTTAAGTATAAACGCATGCTAAAACTGGATATGGTCCGCAAGATTGACACTTATATTTAAAACCATTACATTTATATTAACCCAAAGTATCTAACATTTAGCTAATGAACCATATTATAATACTTATACTATAAACACTGTCATCATATAAAATAGCTCATCAACAATGTATACCTTTATATATGACTAATATAACTATATTTAAGATGTTTTATTCTGAGCTAAACAACATACAAAACTTTATACAAGTTTATACTATAGGTATTAGATAGGAATGAGACCAAAGCATAAAATTATATAGTATATATAATATTTAATTGATGATAAAATGTACTATAACTTTAATATAAAATAAACTTTGATAGATCTCTTCCTTAAAACATATCAGCCTACTATAAATATCGTACATACTTACTTTAAACTATACAACTGTTACATATTCTAGGAACATAAATATGTTAGGCTCGTGAATATATATGAATTTAGAAAGTTTCATCCTTTATTACTAATGACTCATATTTAATACATAGTCCCTGGTTAAAACATACAAACTTATAGATATTTAGACAACTCTCTGATTATATACACTCTGACATATCTTTACAGATTAATATAAACCTTTATTTTGTTATTGGCAGAACCACATATATACATTAACTCGAATGAGCTTGAAGCAGATATAACTAAAATTTTAACATCACATCTAAACTAATAATACATACAAAATAATAATATAAATATATATCACCTTATTATATAAAAGAGAAGAGGTGAGCTATGGGATCATGCGGTGCGGCCAGAGGTAGGAACTAGCGGAGGGATGCTGAAGTGAGGCCGAGGTGAGCTAACTTGGATACGTGATGATGCTTCGGAGGGGAAAAGATGAACGGCCAAAGTGAGAGGCGGAGGAAAGTGGCTACCGATTGGTGGGACAATTTGTGGTCGGTGATGTTTTGCGTGTGTACGAGCTGCACGCAAATCAGGGAAGGGAGAGGAGGTAGGTCGGTCAGAGAAGAGCGACGCGTGGAGGTGTTGGCAAAGGTTGAGGCGAGTCGGCTTGGTGGGGAAGGAGGCCGGTGATGATGGTTTGCTGTGTTTTGAGGGGACGGGTCAGAGGGATAAGGTGGCGACAAGGCTGCAGAGGTGTGGGTCGACACACGTGGGGAGGAGAGCGGACGGTCGAGTCAGAGGTTTGGTGGGCCGAGGCTAACGGCGGCGGTGGCGATGAAGGCCATAGAGGAGAGGCGTTTGGATGGGTTCAAGCGATGAGGGATTATCGGCCATGAATAGATCTTAGAAGAAGCATGTTATCTTTACTGTAAATGACAGAGGAAAAGATGAAGGAGCAATAGAAACGGAAGTGTGAACGTATATACTTCGCCCTATATAATATTAAATCAGTAGATAAAAGAAAATTTCAACGGTCGAATCATTAAAACAATAAACATTTGTATCGGCCAGCAGGTGAATTCAGACCATTTATAAAAGTAACGGCTATTGGCAAAATAAAGAAGGATAGTAAACGCAAAGGAAATAATAAAAGAAAATGAATGTGCACGTACAGAATTTTTATACATTTCAAACTTTTGAAATGGAATGGGATGGCAACAGCTGTACACTGATTGAGAAGCTATTAAAGCAATTTATTTTATTGCTTGGGATTCACATAGAAGTTTGAAAAGCAAAGCAAGGTTAACGGTCAACATTTAAAAGGTACCGTTATAACGAACATTTTATTGGTTCCGTAGCGTACCGGAATCCAAAACACAGAAATGAATATACCGTTGAGATCAGCACGATGAGACGATCAAAACGGTATACCGATATCAGTGGTACGATTGAATTATAAAATTTCGAATTTTCTACTAAGGGAAAGCGCAGCAAAACAACAGAAAATAAGATCGACGGGGCTAAAGAAATCCGTATTTGGAAAAACGAAAAATGATGTCTCAATCAGAAGATGGTTTAAAATTTTCCTATGTAAAAATATTCAAATTTGGAAAATATTTTATTATCAAAAATGATTGGCTAGCTTGAATTTAATAGAATTTCACAATGAAATAAACTTTCATAAAATTAATTGAAAATTTAAAATCTGCTATATTTAAATATACGTATTCTAAATATATAAACATTTTATTTTAAAAATCCAATTATTATAAAATTTCACAACTATTCAATTAAATACGTCATAAAATCAATTAAAATTGTTAAAATTTTCCGGGTCATTACACATACACACACATATACAATATACCTTTTTTACTTTGTCATATTTATCTTTCCATTATATATATATATATATATATATTTAGATATACACATGCTTATACATTTATGTATAAATATTTATTATTTCCATAAGCATTGTTTTTATAACATATATATATATATTCACACATACAATACTTTAATGAACATATATATATATATATATATATATATATATATATATATATCGATTCATATATGTTGTTTTCATTATATATATATATATATTTTCATTTATCACCTTCACTATACATATATGTATACATATACCTATGCATTTTTTTTTACGTATATATTCTCACATTGTTTCCTATTTACATGTATATCACTTCATATGGGCATACATACACATATATACCTTTATTTATTATATATCTTTTATCAACAACATAAAGCTTGGATATTTTATCTTACTTTAAATGGTGGAGTTTATAGACATATTTCTATAATACTTATCGATTTATATATATCCGGATATTTCATATATCAGAAAACTCATCTATTTGACTTGTAAAAACAATATTTTTAATAACTAAAATCAATTAATTTTCTCGATATCCGATGGCCAAATTTCCGGGTCCTTACACCTTGAAACTCTTGGGTGCTCAAAATTGATTTGAGTAGGCTGAGGGTTGAGGTTCTTTTATGTTTTATTAAGATGACGAATAAAGCTACCGGAGGCGGGCAGGAGGGTAACAGATAGCTATTTTGGACTTGCATTTCTTTGTTTTTTGTTTATTTCCGCTATGTATGTATTAAATCAATTATGACTATATGACTATATGACTCTAATCATCCAAGGAGGGGACGGGTCAGAGGGATAAGGTGGCGACAAGGATGCAGAGGTGTAGGTCGACACACGTGGGGAGGAGAGCGGACGGTCGAGTCGGAGGTTTGGTGGGCCGAGGCTAACGACGGCGGCGGCGATGAAGGCCATGTAGGAGAGGCGTTTGGATGGGTTCAAGCGATGAGGGATTACCGGCCATGAATAGATCTTAGAAGAAGCATGTTATCTTTACTGTAAAAGACAGAGGAAAAGATGAAGGAGCAACAGAAATGTAAGTGTGAACGTATATACTTCGCCTTATATAATATTAAATCAGTAGATTAAAGAAAATTTCAACAGTCGAATCATTAAAGCAATAAATATTTGTATCGGCCAGTAGGTGAATTCAGACCATTTATAAAAGTAACGGCTATTGGCAAAATAAAGAAGGATAGTAAACGCAAAGGAAATAAAAAAAGAAAATGAATGCGAACGTATAGAATTTTTATACGTTTCAAACTTTTGAAATGGCATGGGATGGCAACAGCTGTACACTGATTGAGAAGCTATTAAAGCAATTTATTTTATTGCTTGGGATTCACGTTGAAGTTTGAAAAGCAAAGCAAGGTTAACGGTCAACATTTAAAAGGTACCGTTATAACGAACATTTTATTAGTTCCGTAGCGTACCGAAATCCAAACACAGAAATGAATATACTGCTGAGATCAGCACGATGAGGCGATCAAAACGGTATACCGATATCAGTGGTACGATTGAATTATAAAAATTCGAATTTTCTACTAAGGGAAAATGCAGCAAAACAACAGAAAATAAGATCGACGGGGCTAAAGAAATCTGTATTTGGAAAAACGAAAAATGACGTCTCAATCAGAAGACGATTTAAAATTTTCCTATGTAAAATATTCAAATTTAGAAAATATTTTATTTTCAAAAATGATTGGCTAGCTTGAATTTAATAGAATTTCACAATGAAATAAACTTTCATAAAATTAAGTGAAAATTTAAAATCTGCTATATTTAAATATACGTATTCTAAATATATAAACATTTTATTTTGAAAATCCAATTATTATAAAATTTCACAACTATTCAATTAAATACGTTATAAAATCAATTAAAATTGTTAAAATTTTCTAGGTCGTTATACTCTTCCCCACTCAAAACTTTTCGTCTTCGAAAAGGAAGGAGGTAGGAGGATTGTACAACCAGAAATAAAAGTAGATTGGAAGTCAAGATTAAACCAATACTTTGAAACTAAATAAATTTTGCCCGAAATTTTGAAACTTCATTTGAAATTCGATTATCTTTGATACTTTAAAACTTTTCAAAACACCTTTGAAAACAATTATTTACACTATTGTTTATACTTACAAAGAAGCTATTTAAAATATTAAATCCAAAATTCATGAAAATTTTAATTTATCTCAAGGTACTTTCAAATATTATCAATATATTAATAATCATTTGCTTTAAATATGTTTTATTTAATTAATAACTTCAAAATATTTATAACACCAAAATTTTCTATTAAACCATGTAGTATATAATTAAATAATATTTTAAAGGATATAGCCAACAAGGAAGGTAGATTTGGAAAACAGAATCAAGGTGAATAACTAAACTGAGCAGATAAGGTAGATGCAAGGAATAGTATCGGGCACGAATAATTAATCTAGAACCATAAGAATTTAAATTTCAAATATTAATTCAAAATTTCTTTGTTGGGAAAAATGCTTGTATAATAAATACCTTTATAATAATACTATTATAATAAAATACTATTATATCGAAATAAACTTTCCTTTCGAAAATACTTTTATAACTCGATGTTTCAACAAGTTTATCCTCGTTCTTGCAGACTCTGGCCATGCGTCGATCAGACGCAAAGCTAGAATTCTTCAAGTACTTAGTAGACTTGTTTCAACACCCAGTGAAAATACATGAAAAACCTTTAAAACAGATATGGAAAGTACAATCCAAACAAAACAACCAAACCAAAACCTTTGTCGGACCATGGTTCGCAGATACACAAAGGTTACGCCTGGATCCCTCAGGAAACAATCCATATCCGTAAGCTTTCTCAGCCCAGCGAGTTACGCCATGATGACTAGTAGAGTGCAGGATACACAATGGTTACGCCCGGATCCCCCAGGAAACAATCTGTACCCCTAGGCAAGACTCAGCCAGGCACTTGCGCTACTATTCGCGACCTACACAGATTGCAGGATACACAATGGTTACGCCTGGATCCCCCAGGAAACAATCCGTACCACTAGGCAAGACTCAGCCAGGCAATTGCGCTATGCATTCACGATAGAAAAAAAAACCATGGGTTACACCACGGTGGGAACACTCGAGTATTACATCAGGAAAACCAAAAATGAGAAAGAATAATATCGATAGAATGAATCCACGATTTGGCCACAAAGCGGATATCAAGCAGAAGGCACTTTCCATATCTTTACTTCGAAAATATATATCATATAGTACCTTTTCAAACCACTTTCAAATATCGTACTTATATAAAGTCCATATATATAGGATTCCATTTATCCCAAATCGAATACTTTCCAAATCAATAGTAGATCAAATCATACTTATATAGACTTCGATTATATACAATCTCTTTCCAAATTGAGTACCTTTCAAATCATTAGATTTCAAATCAACTTCATACTTATACAATCAATTTTATATAAGTTCGACCATTCCCAAATCAAGTGCTTAATAATATAAGGTTCTCAATTTCAAATCATTTCAATATCAATTCAGTTTCAAAATCATATCTGACTTCACCAAATTTCTTCCCAGTTATATATCTAAATTTCAAAGTTCCCAAGATAATAGGTTTAGAAAATTATCCCGTTTTCCAAATTAAAATAATTCAAGTCAAACAAATTCATTTCCAAAATCACCATATAAGTACTGGTTTTTAATTCCAAATTAATTTCAAAACCAAATATCTTCCCAAGATCAATTATACTCAAAATGGTTTACAAATTTATAATAATCCCTTTTTTTAAAAAACTTTTAAACTATCTATTTGTATGTGAAATATCCAATTTACCTTTCTGAAAACCGTTATTCAACTATTTTTTTTCAAAACATTTCAAAACTAAATTTATATTCTTTATCAAACATTTTATACTCTTCAAAATTTCTTAGCTTTGAAAATTTAATCTCGATTTGGAAGTGTTCGAACATTCAAAGTAGTTAGGGAAATCAAATTTTTAATTCAAGAGTTGAAAATCAACAATAAATCAATAAATCAATTATTAAATCCGAAACTCGAGGACTGAACACCGGTCTCACTTTAAATTATTTCAAATATGTACTTATATCTTTGTAAAATATCAAATTATACTTCGGAATTTGAAATCAAAAACGGTTTTACAAAACCACTTGCATAGCGAAGCTATCAAAGTGGCCTCTCCCCCACTTTGAAACTCGAAAATCAATGTCGATGATGCATGCACTCATCACCGAAATTATTTTCCAGCGACATAAGTGAGTTCTGGACTTCTATTTTCTTGAAAACTTCTTTGAAATTTCTCCAAAATTATTGGAATTCATTTGAACTCATTTGAAACATTTCTTATCTGGAAAAATACTTTTAAATCGTATTATTTATATATATTTTCCAAAATCTTAAAACCAATTTCAAAATACCGGAATTCAATTCTCGAATTTCAAATTTAACCCTTCAGTTATAAATCATTTTCATATAAATCAATTTATTATAAATTTTCAAAATTTCAA
This sequence comes from Allium cepa, assembly GCA_030765085.1. Classification (NCBI taxonomy): domain Eukaryota; kingdom Viridiplantae; phylum Streptophyta; class Magnoliopsida; order Asparagales; family Amaryllidaceae; genus Allium; species Allium cepa. The sequence goes on along the minus strand of CM060938.1, from coordinate 380,878,797 downwards.
ATCCTTTCAAAAATTATATATATATATAGAATAACATTTCTTATTTGTTTTATATATAGGTAAAAAAATCCTTATCGAAAACAATTTCTTTTCATATATAGAATAAAATCATAGTTATCAAAATAATAATTTCGATATATAAAACAATTTCAAAAATGCAAACAAAACCCGATTTTCAAAGGATGATTCAAGAATGGATTTCAAAAAAAAGATAGAGATTTAATTTAGAGGAACTCCAATCAATAGAATCCTGATTCGAAGATAGACTCGATCGAAGACGACATAATTAAATTACAAAATAGAAGATGGATATACTTCTATAAATCGCGGGCGACCTTAACCGGGCCAACCGTGACTTAAGGAATATAATCGATGCGGAATTCCAAAACAAATCGACATTCGATCGCCAGAGATGGAATTCGGCATATCAAGATATGTCAGCATCGTAAACCGAGGATACAGAAATCTTCGGTGAATCAATGCCAATTATAAAGGAGTTTCCACCCCCTTTACAAAACATTCAATGGAGTTATGGGATACTCCACAATCAAACGAATATAAATAGGAAGAGACAAGAATGAATTTTGGAACCGAGGGACATTCCAAAATTCAAAGGAAATCGAGTCAAAAGGAAGAGATTCAACTCGAGCGAAAGTGATTCTGTAAATAAATTTACCATATATGCTAAGTATTGCCTTGAGCCAAAGCTCTGATACCAACTGTAACGACCCGCTATTTTGGACCATTCAAATCGACGATAAAACCATACATGTTCGACTTGAATAATTCAAAATACCGAATTGTTAATTAAAATTTGGCAAAAACCTAACATATACAGTAAATAAATCAATCACGGATCACAAACACAGAGTAATATAATGCAGCGGAATAGATAAGGAATAGTAGTTCATGAAGCTACTATGTACATATCAGAGTTAGAAATGAAATACAATAGAATAGTCCAAATGCAGCGAAGTCTCCAATGCAATAGATGACTTCTCTGAGCCAGTCAACTGGAAAAGCTGGAATCTGAATCGATAGTTGGATCTCCAAATGAAGCTCCGAACTCCAAAGGTGAGTCTCTAATGCTGTATCACTCAGTCTGACCCGAGCGTAAAGCAAAGCACAAAACACTCGAGTCAGGATTAACATTATTATATCAATAAATCCAACTCAAGTGAAATATCAACTGAAATACGCATAACTTAAAGGATGTTGGGATAACCATCCTCTAAGGGTCCATAGAACTATCTACAAGGTAGAAATATACACTATAACACCGTGGTCATTTCAGCTTAATTTATACCTCAAAACCAGATCTCATTTTCACTTAAAATATCTCTATATTTCCCAAAATAGTATTTATATTTATTAAATAATTTATACAGTAAAGTATTTTCAATTTCCTCAACTTAACAAATCATTCCAACATCAACCCGACCTTCCCATTCAAATTAAATTAAATCTCAATTTATCAATTTAAATTCAACTCAATTTCTAAAATAACCACTTAAATTTTATCGATCTCAAATTCGGATTTGTAATCACAAATACCCCTTTATATTTCCATATATCTCAAAACTTTAAGTATTCAACGTTTCATCTAAATTTTCATTCAATTTAGTTTTCTAAATAATAAATTCAACTATGTTGATTTCAAATACAGATCTGAACCTCAACATAAACCATTTAAATTCCAATATAGTTCAAGGCTTTAATATTTAAATGTTCTATGTAACAGGTTCATATATATCTCGATTTGACCTCATTATTATTTAGTCTTGAAATACTCCTTTATTAGATCAATATCATTTAAGTAACCTTAAATTACATTTTACTCAATATTTTCTTTAATTTATTTAAACGTGAAATATTCATTAAATCACTTAAATTAAAAATCCAGTTATCAAATCATACCTCTTAAACTTCCCATTCAAAAATTTCAAGTCGATTTAATTAAATAAATCCTTATTTAAATACCATCTTAATAAACCCAAATTTATCTCCCAATCTTAATTATTCAATTTATTACAAGAGAATCTATTTGAAATATAGATTTACATAAATACTTAACCATATTATATGTATTAAATCAATCTAATTTAAATCAAATATTACTACTAAATCTATATATACAATTTTCATTTATATAATATCTTAAGAATCAAATTTATTAAACCATATATTTCTTTCCAAAATTGTAGAAATTATTTTCAAAATATTTATAGGGACCAACGGTGTCTGTATATATTTCCTATCATATAGTCTAGTGCTACGGATATTTATCATTTCAATCCGTACACTAAATATATCCGAGTGGATATCATTTCAACCCGTAATCCCAAATTCAATTAAATGAAAATCGCTTAGGTTTATCATTTCAACCCATAACGATTTTCTCCTATTCTACAGTCCGTTCGGGTATGTATCATTTCAACCCATAGTGATTTCTAAACTACAGGGAACTTGCAGAGTGATAACAGAAAATACAATAAAATAACAAGCATATATCATCAATAACAATATAATATAAACAACATGATATGGTGTCATATCCGCCGGTGAACAATTACAGATAATAGCATATATAACAAATTTAAATAACTATAGCAGCATATTTCAATTGTCGTTTCAATTGAAATCAAATTTAATGGATAAAAGAATGTTAATCGTGTGTGATTTCTCACCTTTTGAGGCCGGAGAGAAAACAACGGAATGAGTTATGGATCGTAACACGGATCTCAAAGCAAAGCACGATGGACTCGAGTTCGACCGACAAGCTGATAATGGGAAGTGATGGGAACGAATCAGAACTAGATCGATAAAGATAATTGATACAATGAATAGGTATAGATATAGCATATATTCAAAAATCATATTCTAATTTCAAATATTTATAAATAAAATATGTATATTTGTATTTCAACTCGTTGTTTTAAATAACTAATGCATAAACAAAATCTCAATATGTAAATTAAAAAAAATCCAAACCAACTGTATACTTAGAAATCACTATCCAGTTTCAACTTTAAAACATCTTATATATATATATATCATTATAATATAAAATAAATACGTTTGTCATAACTTCCCATCGTGCCATTCTATAACGTGTATATATATACACACACACAACACAGTCGTTACCAAATATTCGTACGGTTGTAAAATGATATATTAATACCTAAACTACAACAATTTTATTTTTATAAAGGATATAAATTGATTAGACTGGTCAGTAGCTTTAAACCCACTATATATATATTACCCTCTATAATAAAATATGCTGTAAGGTTAAGTATAAACGCATGCTAAAACTGGATATGGTCCACAAGATTGACACTTATATTTAAAACTATTACATTTATATTAACCCAAAGTATCTAACATTTAGCTAATGAACCATATTATAATACTTATACTATAAACACTGTCATCATATAAAATAGCTCATCAACAATGTATACCTTTATATATGACTAATATAACTATATTTAAGATGTTTTATTCTGAGCTAAACAACATACAAAACTTTATAAAAGTTTATACTATAGGTATTAGATAGGAATGAGACCAAAGCATAAAATTATATAGTATATATAATATTTAATTGATGATAAAATGTACTGTAACTTTAATATAAAATAAACTTTAATAGATCTCTTCCTTAAAACATATCAGCCTACTATAAATATCGTACATACTTACTTTAAACTATACAACTGTTACATATTCTAGGAACATAAATATGTTAGGCTCGTGAATATATATGAATTTAGAAAGTTTCATCCTTTATTACTAATGACTCATATTTAATACATAGTCCCTGGTTAAAACATACAAACTTATAGATATTTAGACAACTCTCTGATTATATACACTCTGACATATCTTTACAGATTAATATAAACCTTTATTTTGTTATTGGCAGAACCACATATATACATTAACTCGAATGAGCTTGAAGCAGATATAACTAAAATTTTAACATCACATCTAAACTAATAATGTATACAAAATAATAATATAAATATATATCACCTTATTATATAAAGATAAGAGGTGAGCTATGGGATCATGCGGTGCAACCAGAGGTAGGAGCTAGCGGAGGGATGCTGAAGTGAGGCCGAGGTGAGCTAACTTGGATACGTGATGATGCTTCGGAGGGGAAAAGATGAACGACCAGAGTGAGAGGCGGAGGAAAGTGGCTACCGATTGGTGGCACAATTTGTGGTCGGTGATGTTTTGCGTGTGTACGAGCTGCACGCAAATCAGGGAAGGGAGAGGAGGTAGGTCGGTCAGAGAAGAGCGACACGCGAAGGTGTTGGCAAAGGTTGAGGCGAGTCGGCTTGGTGGGGAAGGAGGCCGGTGATGATGGTTTGCTGTGTTTTGAGGGGACGGGTCAGAGGGATAAGGTGGCGACAAGGCTGCAGAGGTGTGGGTCGACACACGTGGGGAGGAGAGCGGACGGTCGAGTCGGAGGTTTGGTGGGCCGAGGCTAACGGCGGCGGTGACGATGAAGGCCATAGAAGAGAGGCGTTTGGATGGGTTCAAGCGATGAGGGATTATCGGCCATGAATAGATCTTAGAAGAAGCATGTTATCTTTACTGTAAATGACAGAGGAAAAGATGAAGGAGCAACAGAAATGGAAGTGTGAACGTATATACTTCGCCTTACATAATATTAAATCAGTAGATAAAAGAAAATTTCAACGGTCGAATCATTAAAGCAATAAACATTTGTATCGGCTAGCAGGTGAATTCAGACCATTTATAAAAGTAACGGCTATTGGCAAAATAAAGAAGGATAGTAAACGCAAAGGAAATAATAAAAGAAAATGAATGCGCACGTAAAGAATTTTTATACGTTTCAAACTTTTGAAATGGAATGGGATGGCAACAGCTGTACACTGATTGAGAAGCTATTAGAGCAATTTATTTTATTGCTTGGGATTCACGTTGAAGTTTGAAAAGCAAAGCAAGGTTAACGTTGAACATTTAAAAGGTACCATTATAACGAACATTTTATTGGTTCCGTAGCGTACCGGAATCCAAAACACAGAAATGAATATACCGTTGAGATCAGCACGATGAGACGATCAAAACGGTATACCGATATCAGTGGTACGATTGAATTATAAAATTTCGAATTTTCTACTAAGGGAAAGTGCAGCAAAACAACAGAAAATAAGATCGATGGGGCTAAAGAAATTCGTATTTGGAAAAACGAAAAATGACGTCTTAGTCAGAAGATGATTTTAAATTTTCCTATGTAAAAATATTCAAATTTGGAAAATATTTTATTATCAAAAATGATTGGCTAGCTTGCATTTAATAGAATTTCACAATGAAATAAACTTTCGTAAAATTAATTGAAAATTTAAAATCTGCTTTATTTAAATATACGTATTCTAAATATATAAACATTTTATTTTAAAAATCCAATTATTATAAAATTTCACAACTATTCAATTAAATACGTTATAAAATCAATTAAAATTGTTAAAATTTTCCGGGTCGTTACATATACACACACATATACAATATACCTTTTTACTTTGTCATATTTAGCTTTCCATTATATATATATATATATATAGATATACACATGCTTATACATTTATGTATAAATATTTATTATTTCCATAAGCATTGTTTTTATAACATATATATATATATTCACACAAACAATCCTTTAATGAACATATATATATATATCGATTCATATATGTTGTTTTCATTATATATATATATATATTTGCATTTATCACCTTCACTATACATATATGTATACATATACCTATGCATTTTTTTCATTACGTATATATTCTCACATTGTTTCCTATTTACATATATATCACTTCATATGGGCATACATACACATATATACCTTTATTTATTATATATCTATTATCAACATCATAAATCTTGGATATTTTATCTTACTTTAAATGGTGGAGTTTATAGACATATTTCTATAATACTTATCGATTTATATATATCCAGATATTTCATATGTCAGAAAACTCATCTATTTGACTTGTAAAAACAATATTTTTAATAACTAAAATCAATTAATTTTCTCGATATCTGATGGCCAAATTTCCGGGTCGTTACACCTTGAAACTCTTGGGTGCTCAAAATTGATTTGAGTAGGCTGAGGGTTGAGGTTCTTTTATGTTTTATTAAGATGACGAATAAAGCTACCGGAGGCGGGAAGGAGGGTAACAGATAGCTATTTTGGACTTGCATTTCTTTGTTTTTTGTTTACTTCTGCTATGTATGTATTAAGTCAATTATGACTATATGACTCTGATCATCCAAGGGTGCATCTTCGTATGCCGCTCTCAGTGTATTTTATATTAACTATATTTTATCATTGCCTGGGAAACATTTTGGTTTATGTAATCTGAATATGGAACATCTATTTTGAAACGTAATGGAAAAGTGTTGTATTGAACTTCATGATTTGTTTCATATTCAATTGCTTCTGATATTATAGATACCATTAACATAGCCATATTTAATCATTGAAAGTTAATACTATAGATGGCTGCACCATCTGTAGCACTTAGATTTAGGCCTCTAGATAGAAGATGTTACAGTGAGCTATCACATGTTGAGTAAGACAAGAAAGGTGAGTTGTCGCATATTGAGATAACGTATATGTTAATGCTTATTAGTAAGTAATCGCTCTGGGTAAAAATAAGGCAAGTTGTCAATAGTTGGAAGTGGTAGAAATGTAAATGGGTATCGAGTTACGAAAATTAAAATCTACTAACAAAATGACTAATTTAAACAAAGTAATAGAAGATCCAAGAATAAATTATTAAGAAACTTAACTAGATTCACACGAAAATTCATGATTAATAAATTTAAAATCAGGATCTAGCAATCAAAGTAACGATAATACAAGAAATTATGGATTACCAAGTAGGAATATTGTCCAAGAAATTAAATTCTACAAAATAAATTAAATTTAAGAAAAATGAGCGATTTTTATTGAATTGGTACAAGTAAGGAATGGAAAAGATAAAAATTTTATAGAAGAGGAAACAAATAATCTGACCATTGGATTACAAAAGGAGGAAAATGTACGATCAAGATAAGAAGCTATAGAATACGAAGAGTCTAAATCAGGAAGAGTTTAAGGCGAATAAATTATTTATGCTAAAGTTTAAAATGATTTTATAAAAGGGGAAAAATGTTATACACAAATATGTAAGTTATCGCAGGTTGATGAAATTGGGCTATCGTAAGTTGATAAGGTCAAAGCCATCACAAGTTGAAGACATAAGTAAGCAATGTAAGTTGATAGCCATGACCCCTCATAGTTTGAAGCAATAGGCCATCACAAGTTGTTAAGGTCAAAGCCATTGCAAGTTGAAAAAGTTAAGCAAACTATCGCAAGTTGGTAGCTATATGCCATCATGGTTTGAAGCAATGTGCCATTGCAAGTTGAAAAAGAAAAGGCGTCGATAGTTTACAATTAAGATCATCACAAGTTAACCCCATGAAGCTATCAAAAGTGATATATTCAAGTCGATATGTGACAAGGTTAATGGGGGAGCTATCGTAGACAAATGTTTTAGAGCTATCACATGTTGCATAAATAGGCTACCAAAATAAGTGTCTCCAAAGCTATCACATGTTGACTAGTTGAGATGATGAAGGTTGATATTTTGAAGCTATTGCATATTGATACGTTTTGGAGCTATCATATATTGATAACTCGAGAAAGTTATCGCTTAATGGGAAATAAGAAGCAATCACATGTTGGCAGCTGGATCTATTACATGTTGATGAATACAACACCGAAATTAATACACATGACATTCTCTTGTTGGACTGAATACGCCATGTCATTATGAAGAAGTTAAAGAAGGATTGTGGCGTATGTCATCTCGATCATGTGCCACGTTTGCAAATCATAACCGTTCATTTTTCTAAATGACACATGTCATGAATCTAAGGGCTGAAGTTTTCTACAAACGGGCATGTGCCTTCTTTTGGAAAGAGAAAATTTCTAGGTTGTACATCTTCCTCATTTTTTTCTTTTTAGGGTGTCTACGAAAGAGCTTGAGATTGGGATTTTAATGGTCGTCAGTTCGAATTGAAATCATTGTTTTGTAATCAAAGACTTGAATGAATTTGGATTTGGATTTGCACAAATAATCTCATGTGGTCTCTTTACTTGCATATTTAACTTACCTCTTTGATTAGCATAAGGAACGAAAAGACGTTCCTCTTTGACCAGAGCATGTTACCAAAAATACTCATCTGTTTTAGACATAAATATTTAATCTTGAACAAGATCTAACTTTTGAATTAATAGGCGCAATGCGCAAATCTTGAATGGATTCCTAGTACATTGGCAAAATTCTATTTCGATGGTTATACCCAAAGGCATATGAACCGTTGATTGCAAAAGTTCCTCCGAGAAAAAGGCTAATGTAGGTGGAATATTACAAGCTACGTTGGTAGAATAACATCGTAAATTTCAATTGTTGAAATTAAAGTAATTGATCCATCATTCAACGTAACTAAGTGAATTTAGATTTTACTCACAAGATTATCGCTCGATATGATTTTGAACTTTTGTATATATAAAATAAATTATGAATAATGATTTAGAATACAATGTTTTTGCGCTTAATAACTAAAATGTCTCGAAGTCAATATGGGTGATTCTGAGTTTGTGGGTTATTGGATAAGATCCAAGAACTAATGCGAAAGTATCGTGGAATAAGCGTTAGAATTTAGCAAATATTTTGATAAAGAAATCAAATGGTATGATTTTTAGTCAAAATGAAGAGGAAGTGTGTGTTTATGAGAACGAATATTAAAGATACTAAAATATTTCTAAAACTATAAATAAACAACAAACTTATGATTGTTAATGATGCATTGAAGTTAAAATCATGTTAGTTTGATTTCTTAATACTCAACATAAAATGACATGTTTTATAAATAGTATAAAAGATTATTGTCCTAAATGATATATTCACATAGGATATTATTAATATGGAGCTTCTAAAACTGGTTTCTTATGCACTGGTAATAGGAATTATTATACAGGCTATATTGTATATAATATCACACTTTGCTTATATATTTGATGCACAAAGAAAGTAACAAATCCCAGTTTTAAGATCACTAAATGAGAATGTTGAGTGTTCTCGAATATTTACGAAATACTAGAGAATTATCTATAGATACAATGAATTCCTTATAAAGTAGCGCATTGACTCGAATTTCATTAATGATGTGGAGTATAGTATGTCAATCCTAAATTCATATTCAAATTTCAGTTGGATTTGTTAAAAATAACAAGCGCTAGCTAATTCAACCAAAGGTTAAGTATATCGCCTTAAACAATATTGTAATATAAGAAGTAAAAATAAACAAACATTTTTATAATCAGACGAGAATGATTCCAAATGTTGATAATCCCATGATTTTTTATATGATAGCAATGTTGCAGCATAGTTTGTTAATGAATCTATGCCTATTGGATGTCGAAAAACAAACTCCGAAGGGTTACGCATGATAAAAAGAGAGAGTTTATAATCAAAACGAAATAGAATACTCATTCACTAAAGGACTGGCTCGATTAGTTTTTGAGAAAACTAATTAAAGGAGTTGGAATAAGATCCCATAATTGGACCAAATTGCAAGCGAGAGATTGTTAGAGGTAAGGGTATGGCCTAGAGGCAATTATATAATTTATAACATACACCTAACTTGATAACCAATCTTATTTGAAATAAAAGATTTTCATTATATTATATATTTATTATTTTTAATCTAATTAATTAAGTAATTAATTTAAAGTATGTTACATATAAAATCCTTAAAGATACGTGACAGTAATTACAATGTGTTGTAATCATAGGAAGTTTATCACATTAGAAATACCATATAACTTTATATATTCATAGTTAAGATGTTTCGAGTTGGGATATCGGTACATTCATCTAGAGTACATAATTCTCTCCAAATGTTGGGCAGCATATTACTCATAACCATCGGTGGACAGCAAGGTGTTATATGCTAATAGTTATTGGATAAATATGTAATGAATCAATCAGAAGCTATTTGGTTGTTATTATAACTAAGGTCCAACAATGAATCTCTAAGTAACGATATTATATAGTTCTCTCGACTTGAGAATACTTTTAAACTTTAATGTGGACACTCCACTTTGAATATAGTTAAATCATGGCATGACACCAACCATAGGACTATAGCTGGATCCGAGTTAAAGCATTAGAAATGAAACACTATTCAATAAAGAATTAGTTTCCTTAGTTATACGAGATTAGTATCAAGGTCAACTGCAGTCTACTAAAAGCCAAAGTCTCTGGCCTATGCAATAAAGTCAAAAATAATTATCATTATTGAACCAAGGTTCTTGGTTTTAGACTAATTTTTTTGAATGTGGATGATGTTAAAATATTAAAACTAAATTTCATATGTCCTAATGTGATATAGTATTGACGAAGAGAATTGGTGTAAATAATCGTTATTGCTAGGCACACTTATCATAAGTAAAATTGGATTTTAGGAAAAAGATGTGTAAGTGATAAATTTAACCAAATTGGCAGACCGATAGCAAAGGAAATGCATGAAAATTAATATTCAAATTGGTCAATGTTAATCGCCGATTGAATTTACACCTTTTAGTCACACAACTATAATAATGAATACTCTGAAAACCATGTGGTTTAATTAATCCATAATTTTTTTAAAATCAATTGAATGAATTAATATTTATGAAATATTAATTATTAAATTTTATTTGAATCTGAAAATCGTTAGAATAAATAAAGTGCATATATAAAATGTATAAACACACATATCGTTACATGATATCGATAGAACGTTTAAATTAAATTTAAATAGATTAATTGCTAAGTCGTTTTGATAAAAATTTAAGACTGGCATGCCTTCCTTTGTCAGCAGCCATGCAGGATGGGTGGAGAGCATTTGTTGTGATTTAATAAGGAATTGAATAGAGAAAGTTTTAAAGAAGGAATTGAAAGGTTTCAGTGTTTCCTTTAAACAATTTCTATTGTACTCATTCCACAATTTTCATTATTCTCTCTAGATAATTCAGTATTCTTTCTCTCCTCTCTTTCGCTCTCCTAGCCAACAATCTATGTCTTCATGGATGAAAATATTCTCAAAAGAAACTAAAATCAAATCAAATAAACAAATAAAATGGTGGTGCAACATATCACTGCAACTTCTGAAGGTTGATTTAATAAAATATAGGAGTTCTATTCTTCATTCATTTTGCGATTTTTCGACATTACTACAAGGTTATTGTCAAATTTTATTTGGTCATAAAATACATGATATTTATGTAGTTCATATCTCATACATATTAATTGATTATCTTGTATGCATAGTTTAGATCCTAATTTTCAACAAAGTTATATATGCCTAAGTTATCCTATTTAATTTTGCTATTGTTCCAGAATTGATATTCATAGGAAAAAACAAACTTTTCTTATTAAAAACTAGTTTTATTTGATTTTCATTACTTTTTTAATTTATCACATACACAAGCATAAGTAGTGAAATCACTTTGAAAGTTGAATCATAGTCTTGTATGTTTGTGAATTTTTATTGTGAATTTTTTATTGTCGTTGCACATATTTAAAGGTTGTTTTTATTCAAAATTTATAAATGAACTTTTGTGGAAAATCACAAATCTATTTTGATTCATCCTTAATTTAAAGCTAGTTTTTAATTCGTTGAGTCCAAATTATGAAATGTATAATACTATATATACAGTTTTAAATCTGAAATATAATTTGTAATTATTTCTATAGTTATATATACATGTAAGTTATTTCATCTTAAAATTTATAAAAGGACTTATTTATGAAATTTTAATAAACTCTAAAAAAATTCTTAAGTTAAAACTAGACTGAAAATTTTCCCTTTTTTAGTTTTTAAAACAAGTTAATTAGTCAAAATCAATCTAAATGTGTATGTGTACACACACACACACACATATGTATGTGCATATGTATGTGTATATGTATGTGTATATATATTATACATGCATACATATACATATACATGTACATATACATATACATATACATGTACATACACATGTACATACACATACACATACACATGTACATACACATACACATACACATATACATATACATATACATATACATATACATATAGGTACACGTATACACACACACATGTCATTTTGTTTACAATTAAAAAAAAGAAATGGAAAAAAATTAGTTAATATCAAGATATGAAAGTGTTTTCAGTTTTAATTTAGAAACGCAATAGTGTAATAAAAGGAAGAAGAAAGATCACTTGCATTTAGTCTCTTCTATTACTTTCTTAAAAAAATTCATATCATTATACCTCCACCTTTTTCTTCTTATTAATTGCATTCTTAAGCCTAATTCATTTCCATTTGAAAATAAGTAGATTTTTGATTAGTTTAAATTACTTCATTACATGTTATTTATATATAGATAGACATAAGTGGATATATATATGTATGTATGTATGTATATGTAGACACACACATTCATTATTATTTTTTGCAATTTTAAAAGTAACGTATGGACAACAAAGGCATATATAATGGTACAAATGGGGCCGTTGTTTTTTAAATCCCAGTATCTATAAATGGTCATATTAGCAATGAACTACACCTATTTGTTGCACTTGTAGTTTAAACACATGGGTGTACTTGATACAATCATTTCAATATGCATTTAAATTTCAATTAAATTCAAATTATTTTAAATAAATAAAATAAAATAAAGGTTTTATTTAAAATATTTTAGATTGGATCTAAAATCCACTATAGACTTCATAGGCCAAATAGATCTAAAATTGAATTTTTTTTTGAAATATACCTATTTCACTTGCTCCTGACTGGCGCCATTTCTTCATGACTAAAACTAAATTCCATAAATCCTAATGTCATGTAGTATTGATAGAGTGTATTAGTTTAAATAACAATTACTGAATGGCACCATTTAGATTTCTAAATTGGATTTTACCTATAAGATTTGTATGCAATGAATTAAGACAAACTATTACACCAAGAGCTAAAGTGGCATGTGAACATTAGTATTTGAATTGTTCGAACATTAATCACTAATTAAATTTATGCCTTTGAATTGAATAACTGAATCTATTTAATCTTCGAAATACTGCTTGATTTAATTAATTTAAAATAGTTATAAACTAATTGAATTAATTAATATTTGTAAAATTATAATTCTTATTGTATTTATTGTACGAAGTGTGTTTAGTAAAATAGAGTAGCCTCTAGAATTTTTTTAGGGTGTTATTAGTAATTTATAGATTGCATATGTAAAATTTATATACATGGGTATCGATTAATAATATCTATAGGAATTTATATTGTGTTTAATTAAAAAATTTACTAATTGGTTGGGAAGGGGCTTAGGCCCTTTATGAATCCGTTCTAGGGTAGGCTAAAGAAGGGAAAAAAAATGAGGGCTATTAGTTTTGAAGTGGTAGATAGATATGAGGAGATTCATTCTCTAGATATCCCTATAAATTCAAGCATCAGCCTACATTTTATTATTTTTTGGCCTTCCCTTTATCAACCTTAGCCATAAGTTCTTCCACCCAAAACCCCTCATTTCGAATTCCATTAATCTTAAATTTGTTAAAGCAATTTAGATTCGATGTTAGCTCCACATCTATTTGCAGCAGTGGGTGCATATCTGAAAGATCAAAGAGGTCGATTAGATCAAAATGTATGTCTACAACATCATATCATCGTAAAATTTGAATATAACTATACAATGATAATTATGCTATATACGTTTATTACATCACTTTTCGTATATATTTCGTTGCCAGTCACATTTATATTATTTTGGTATGTAATATATGATCAATGTAAAACACCTGAACGTTATAACATAGTAAAATTTTCAAATACACACACATGCGCGCGCACACACATATATACATATATGTTATATGTACATATACACACACACACACATAAGTATATTCTATATCGGTGGCAAAAAAAGAAAATTTCTTTATAAAACATTTTGGATAAAGATATTGTTATTTTATTTAATATTAAATATTGTTTAGTAGTTAAATGAGTTGCAAATATATATTTAAATAAGTTAAAATATTTTACATCAATTTTATTATTAAGACACTTTCAAAAAGATTAGGATAAATTGGTTTTATATAAAATAAGTAAATTTCATATTTATATATATATTTTAAAGGATGTACATGTGTGTGTATATTCAAAAATCTATTTGTATAGACATATAATTTAATAAATATGAATGTTTATATATATGCAGTTAATATCTCACTATTACCTCGCTATATCACATAGCAGATTTCTACCGCTGTGTTTTTCCCAAATAGCCTAAAAAAATAGCCTTTCCACTTTAAGTCCCATTATTTCCGATATATCCCATTATTCTTGCTATATTCTGCTTTTCCTGTTATATCTTCTTTAAAATGAATTGAAAAATGAAATTTATACATTATAAAAATTATGAAATTAATTTTTTAATTGAATCTTTAAACATATTTTTGGAAACAAAAAATACAGTTATATTCTATTAAATTTAATTAAGTAAAATAACATTTTATATTTATTTACACATGTTTTTAATTAAATTAAATATATATCAATTATAATTAAATTGAATGTTAATTTTTCATTTAATTGTTGTTTATAAATTTGTAAAAACATTATGTACGATTTTTATATGTTATTTTAGAGTCATCTACTATATCCCCGACATATCCTTGATGTATTTTCGCTATGACTTTTTGCACCTTCGCCGCATTGAATCCGTTAAGCGCTTAAACTGGTTTATATATAATTAATTTTAAATAAAATTATTTTTGGCTTTGAATTTGCTTAAATATATATATACATATATATATATATATATCATTTTAAATTATAAGTGAAATTATGATATATTTAATTTTGAATCTAAGTAATAGATCTAATTTTAAATCTGAATTTTTTTAATAAGTCAAATAATATATTTTAAATATTATTTAAATTATTACTAATAAAATTTTGATATATTGAAATTTTGAATTTAAGTAGCTGTGATAACTCGGATTTTTTGGACATCTGTAATTGATAAAATAACTGGGTTAATTAATAGAATACGATTTCCAGACTGAACAAGTAAATCTGATGATAAATATTTATACTTAGATAAATATTTATTTGATAATCTCCTAGTATAATTATTTAAAATTTGCAAAATTATTATTTTCAAACAAATTTAATGTGTGTTTGTTTAAATATATATATGAGTCAATTCAAATTTAATTTGAATTTGAGATTGAAATCCTTAGATGAATATCTTAAAGTAAATTAGATTTAAAAACAATGTATGTTTGATTTTTATTAGTATATAAGTAGTTCTATATTATTTTCTTTAAAATATTTTATAAATATAGTAAAGAGAAAATGTGTTAAAGGAAATATATAGATATAATATTAAAACATATGTCATATTACATAATTATATAAATATAAGTGCATAACATTTATACATGTAAACAAAGACAAATGTAAAATCATATAATCATGTAAAACACAAGCAAAAAGGATTTAAAATAAGATTTTTAAAATTATTTAAAAGGAGGATTTAAAAATAAAATTATCACAAATGACATTTGTTAAATAAGGATATACAAAATAACATGTGTAACTTAAATGGATTAACAAATAAACAAGTGTCAAATATTTTTTCTTTTAGAATTTTAATTTTATAAAAGTATGTTTAGAAAGAAATCAGGTTCAGTTTTCTCAAACTAGGAAATAAAAATCATCCCAACATAAAACCAGAAAACAAAGATTTGATGCAAGCAAAGGAAAGCAAGGATTCAAACTCAAACCTATAAACAAACAACAGCGAATTTCAAAATCAACAAGATCAAGTTCAAATCAAAAACTCAGAAATCAAACCTTTTCCAGTTTTAAAGTTTTACAACATTCCTCTTCTCTGTTTTCAAATCAAGTTGACAGGTGAGCAAACTGACCTGTTCTAGCTTGAATCTGGATATTTTGATGTTTATGATGTGGCTATTATGAAAAATGATAATATATCTGTGTGTGTGTGTATATATACATTGAGTGAATTGTGTTATGCATGCCTGAGTAGTATATATGTACATACTCTGCTATAACAAACCCAAAAATCAGCCAGAGATGAAAGAAAAAAATTATATCTTCATGTCTAAAACATTTTAGACTATGATTCCTGAAAGAAAGTTATTTATAACAACGTGAGGTTTTTAAAAAATAATATTCGGTAAATATTTTGAAAATAACCATTTACATCAAAATCAAAATATATCAGCAAAAATGAATATTTTAATTTTGAGATCAGTGATTTTAGAAACAGGTCTCATGATTTTTAAGGTAGTAGATGTCGAGAATTTCTAGGATGATCGGAAATGTTGTTTTGGGCAAATTTGGGCAATCACGTGGTTTGGAAATGACGGGATCACGGCTGAGGGTTGCTTGAAGGTCAGTGTATCTAGCAAAAATGGTAAAGGGATTTTTAATGCATCGAGGTAACTTATCTGAGTCAAACTAGGGTTTTATTTACCGATATGGTCGTTGACGTTCATTGTGTTCATACGTCATCAAGAAGGCTTTAGGGGCAATCGCATGAGAGGGAAAGGATAGAGCGAAGTCTGATGATGCTATAGCCAGAGTGGTAAGATTTCTTGAGGTCAGATCATCAGCGTCGAGGCAATTCTTTGGAGGATGTTGGGTTCCAGTTCTTGATCGAATCGCTTGATTTTGGGTTTTGGCCAAATTTGTGATTTTGTGTGTTTGGGAAGATAGTAGGTGACATCGGTGACTCATTGAAATGATCGACGATGGTCGAAAGTTGTCAGGCTAGTCGTGCACGTGCATGAAGTTTCACATGTATCTGATGTTGGGAAGAAGAGGTTGTTACCGGGTTCGTCTCGAAGTCAGGTGATGAGTGTCTCGAGGATTATACTCGTTTGTCTCGGGTTTGTTGATTTTAGTGTTAAAATAGTTTTAAACTTCAAAACTAATCAAGTTTATTTTGAAACAATCTTGTTAAAACCAGTTTTCTTGTAAAAGGCTGATGTTTGTATAAATGTTTGATAAATAAGAATTGTGTGATTTTTTTTTTTAATCAAGATAGTTTAAATGGTGTAATTAATTAGTTGATTAAGAAAGTAAAAATGTTGTGATCCTAAGTTAACTCATATGTTAATGATACATTATTTTCAAAGGTTTATTAAATGAAAATTTAATAATGTGAGTAAGTGATTAATAAAGATAAATGATTTATCTTTGATTTATTAACGACTTGAATAATTAAAAGATAATTTATTAGGGTAATTACTTAAAGGTTAATTACTTTAATGTAATTAAAGGTTGATTAATTGATGTGATTAAAGGTTAATTTACTCAAGTAATAAAAGGTAATTAATTACTTAAAATGATTACTCAATTAAAAGTAATTAATTAATGATTGAAGATGATTAATCAAGTGATTAAGATTAATTTATGATTTATTAAGTGATTAGGGATAATCACTTATTGTAATTATGTAACGACCCTAGATTTTTATTTAATTTAAATTAATAATAAAATGAATTTTTGAATAAAAATTTGTAGAATTAATTATAAATGGAAGCGAGTTTCCCCGATTCAAATAGAAAATATATTAAGTCAAATTGATTTGAAAATTTGCATATATGTATATATAAGAGAATATATATATATATATATATATGTATTTGAGCATATATGAGTAAATTTAAAATTATATATATATATATATATATATTTGATTTGAATTTAAATACTATATATGCATGTGTATATAGAAAAATACAAAACAATAATTATTAAAGTAAAATTCGTGATAAATATTTAAACTAAAAATAGAAGTAAAATAAATATTTGAGTTATAAATAGAGATAAATAAAAGTTAAGTATGGAACCAAACAAACATATTAAACATCTATGTACAAACAAAGTTATAGAATAAATAAAAAGCAAAAGAAGATAATAATAATTTACATAAGTAATCAAGCAAAGTACAAGATAAACAAATAAAAATGTAGGCAAACATAAACAAAACAAAATAAACATTTAAATTAGAAGTAGAAATAAATATATAAGATAAATCATAAACTATAAATGTAAACAACATATTAATAGCAGGAATTGTTTACATTTTAGAGTAATAAAGAAATGCAACACAAGAAGTAAGTATGCCAGGCAAATAAAATAAAGTATGTAGAGAAGTTAAATAAGCAAAATATTATTAAAGTATAAACAAAACAAGATATATCTCATCAGCCGAGACAAGCTGGGTTTTAAACAAAAATAAAGCAAGGATAATAAAATATCTTTGTACAAATAAACAAAGTATATAGGAAAATATCAACATACAAACAAAAGGGTTGCTAGGTAAGTAAGAATATGTATAAGTATGGGGACATATACCTTGGCATTAAATGCAATATCATCTCAGCCAAGATGTGGGCAAATATAATACGTTGCCTGTAAAATAGGAATGCAAGACAATATAATATGAAACATGAAGTACATAGTATGATACTTATCAGCCATGCCCATAGTACAACAAAAGATATCACCCTGCACACTTTTCTTTTACATATATCACCTTCTTATTTTTCGTTCATCAACAAACTGTGTATCAAATAAAAATAAAAAGAAAAGTTACAACCTGAAACTAAACTCAACAATTGTATCAACAACAATCAACCTGGAACTTCAAAGCAATTAAACTGAAGAGAAGGAAGAAAAAAAAAATCAAATCTGCAATTGCAAACAAAAGGGAAAAATAACAGCAGTTTCAAATCTAAAAATCCGCTCCTCTGCCTTCATACTTCCAGGTGAGTAACTTTTAATAAATAAAAAAAAATCTTAGGTCCCTGAATTAGTTGCTTATGTAGATCTAGAAAATGTGTATATATGTGATTGTGAAAATCTGTGTATGCCTGTAACTTTTGAAACTCTGTTCCTGTTGTTTTTTTTAGACAGATGAGCAAACAAACCTTCATCACTTGATCTAGTAACTACTTGAACTTAGGATGTAAACAAATGTTGTTTGTTTGTTTTTAAGCTAGGTGTTAAAAATTTATTAAAGTTGAAACAACATGTAATTGTCTCTGGCAATCAAGAAAGATGAATACAACTTTAAATAAGTTTAAAAACAAATTTCTTAATTTAAGAAACCAGGCATATAAATTGAATCTATTTACTTAAACATGATTTTTAAAACTAAAATTATAATTTTTAGTTTTGAAATAAGCGTGCAGCTCTGGGTTGAACAAAAATGGGGAATTGGGTAATCTCTGGTGATCTCAGTGGTTTGGGATGTTGTATTCTTCAGTGATGATAGTACGATGATCAGAGACTTAGGGAAAATTGGTAGGAAGTTGATTAGATCATTGTGCGGTAGCAATATTCGATTTTTGGTTTGTAACCCTAGTTTTAACTAGGTTTGATAATTCGATCACCACAGTTTCTCTGGTTGATCGAGTGAAATAGAGTCTTGGGTGAGGGTAGCTTGGTCGTTGACGAAGGGTTGGTCGAAGTTTCAGAGTCTCCGGTGGTCGTGATGAGGAGAACGAAGCATTGACAGGTGAGGGTGTTCCCAGTTTTTACGTTGTTCTAGGTTTTGGAATGATGGCCTCGAATTTGATTTCGATATTTTGAACACGATCTGATGATCGTGATGAGTTACGTGGAAGATAGTCGACTTGACGAAGATCATGGCGATGATCGGAGCCCTCGCGTTTGGCCGTGCATGTGCACAACACAGTGGTGTTTGGATGGCCTGGATGTTATCGTGGCTGTCGCGTGATGTTGCTCGAGTATTTTTGGGAAACGAATCGTGTCGAACCCGATGCGCATGAGTGTTTTTATCACTGCAGTTTTTAAATTTTATAAAATTGAAAGGAAGAAGAAGAGGATTAGTAGAAGAAGAAGAAAGAGTAGAGGGGAAGAACTTGGGGGTTTTGAGATTTTACACGAGGAAGGTCTCGGGGGGAAACTCGCGTTTGCTCGAAGTAGACGAGGGGAGGAGCTATGGTAGAATTGTTCAGGTTTTAAAACCTGTAGCAAGTTTTAACAGTTTTTTTTTACAAGTTAAACCAAGTTATTAAATAAAGTTCAATAATGAATTTGAGTTAGTTTTGAAATTTGAATAATTTAATTTAAATTTGGAATTAAATTTAGTTTTATAAATTTGAAGGTATAAATAAGTTTAAATGTTAAAGTTCCTTTAATATGTGAATTTAATAAATAAATTTGATTTAAACTCTTTTAAAATTTCTTTATAATAAAATATTAATTCAACAAGTAATTTAAAGGAATTTTTAAATTAGTTTTAAACTTTACTAAAGATAAACGAGGGTTCATTTTAAATCTTGAGTTTAAAATGAAATTTAGAAAGGCAAGTTGAAATAAAAAGGTTTTCAACATATTTGTAAATGATATTTAAATCACTACTAAGAATGAGTTCACCTTAAATTAATAAAGATTGAATGATTCGTAATACATTAATTATTAAGATAATAGGAATGGATAATTAATGTTTTGTATCAATTAAATTAGTAATTGTAAGTTTAACCTTATTAATTAAGGTCTAGTTTCTTAAAACAATTAATTAGTTGGTTAATTAATTATGTAATTGGTTTAAAAGATTAATCTAATTAATTTATTAATTAAGAAGAATTAATAAAGGTGATTGATAAATTAATCTATGTCAATTGATTTGTAATTAATAAATCAGGATTAGATAATTAATTCATAAGTAATTAATTTAATTGGAAATAAATTGAATTAATCAGGATAAAACGATTAATTAATCCTACTTTCCAATGATTTTTGAATGGTTGACCTTACTTATGAATGATTTTATTGTATGAAATGCCTTGAATTGATTGTCCTATCTGATCTGTGATATTTTATTCCGTGGATTGAGCTGTATATAATTTATTCATTTATTGATGATACATCTATATATTATCTGTGAATCTGTGAATGGGCGATAAGCTTTATAGTTATATCGCTTATCAACTATATTTCTGTGTTTGATCTGTAATGATTGAATGATGTTGCACTATTGTGTTAAACCCCTTGACCACACTTATACACACACCAATATGGATTTCACGAGGAAATCGGTTAAGTCACATGTAATTTAAATTTAATGTTTTTGAAATTAAAGTTTTAATTTCAAATTGATTTTGAAAATGGATTTGGGTTAAACGGTAAAGCTTTTGAAAAAGGTTTTCACAGATAAAAGCTATTTTGAATAACTCGGTAAAATCTCCAATTTAAATAATTCAATTTGAATTTGAATTCGATATTTGGAATTGAATTCGATGATTGGAAATTATGGTTAAAGATATTATAAACAGGTTTGTATGAATTTAAACCATTTTAAAGGTACGCTTTTGGGAATTTGAATTTAACCCAAGGATTTCAACTCGTATAAATGAATCAGATTTCCAAAATGAAAACTGTTGTTTTCAAATGATAAACACTTTTAGATAAGAACTGAGATTCCAGTTAATTAGGGGAATTTCAAGATTGAAAGGAGAAATGATTTTCCTAAGTTATGAATGGATTCTTTTTGAAAACTATGAATTAAATCTATTTATTTTTAACAGATTTAAATTGATGATTTGTTTAAATCAAATTGAAATGAAATTGTTTTGAAGGCTATAAGTTAAATCTTTGATTTAAAGATTTAACGAGTTAATCAAATTGATTTGGAAAATCTGTGAATGAATCTTTTGTTTAAAAGATTAAAATGTGAAAATTGTTTAAACCGTTAAAGGTTGTGAAAATGAATCTTTTTGTTTAAAGATTGAAAATGGTAATTTGTTAAGCCATTTGAAGAAAGGTTTTGGGTAATAAGTTGTGACTTAATTGAAATCCCATTATCCATTTGTTTTTGAAATATCGTGCTCACTATTCAGTTTAGCCGGGAAAGGACCTTTGTGTCGTATAACCCATTCCGAATATGTGATATGTCGTTATGGATAGCATTTGAAGACCGGTGATGAAGACCGGGTATTTGCGAAAGCGATAGGATGACATATCGATTGTTTCTGCGCCGAGTCGCGCCGGTATAGAGACTCCCTAAGTGATGGGAAATCCGATCGGGATTGTGAATATCCGGATTGCAAGGACTTCTTTGGAAGTACCTTCGGTTCTGTTCCAACCCAGAACAGACTTGTATGGATAGTATGTCTGACATTACAAATTGAGATATAAAGCCGATTTCTTTCAAATATATTTCTGTTGGTGGCGGAGAATTTATTCTCTTAGCTTAACACCCTTCTCTGAGACGTACGAGCTCAGAGGTTATATAGTTGATGGTTATCAGCGATATATTCCCAATTTGGTAATGTGACATGCTGAGTGTTGCTGTGAAATGATCATTGTGTTGATTATTTGTGATAGGATCATTTATTTGATCGTTTATCTTTGTGATCATTTCTATGATCATTTGTTGACCCAAAGCACAGCTTTTGTATAAAGCGTGTTTTTGTGGACATGACTTCGTCGAGCCTCACACCCCGAAATGGTCAAAACAGGAAAGATGCGGCAAGGTTATGAGGGGTAGCGTCCTTTAGGGTATGTGCATTTCCTTCTGGAAAAGGGTGGTATCATGGTATGGAGCCCAGATACTTACTCATGTTGAAAACACTTTATGATTGTGTGAATTGATTACGAGCGCTCGGTTAAAGGTCCCAAAGGACCGGGGGATGGCATATTCGGTCAGTTGTTACTCAGTTAGGGGTAACCCGGCCTTGTGTTGTCAGAGATCCGGTTTGGTTCTCGGGGACGTCCTTCCAGAGGCGTTCTCATGTGGCAATGGGAAGTTCCTTGGCCTGACCATTTGTTGGAAATCCAAAGAAACAATACGAATCATGTACGGTTTTAGTTGTAGAACCTGCCATGGAATGTGGCGGTAACCTGCTATTGAACATGGTAGCTATAGTAGGCATAAGTGCGAAATGTCTATGCTGGCTAAGATTTATATCTTTACTTTCGAAATGAATTTTTCCTACACTATGCACTAGTAATAATATCAAATGTTTCTTTTTAATGCGTATCAAGCATCTTTGACTATCATAAGGAGAAATCTCCTCCGATTCTGCGTTTGCATTGTGTGTGTGTGCGGGAGGCCTTATGGTAGTCTCATTTTTAAAAAGCATTGCGAATTGACTTTGAAAATCTTTTGTTGAATGTTTTTAAAGATAAACTGTTTTTGTTGCTCACACCAGTCCCACGACTGATCCGGAGTTTATTGTTTTTTTACCTAAACTCTGGGTGCTCATTATTTTCTACACGAGCATTCTAGAGTTGGGTTTTTCAGATAGCTAGGTTTAGTAGATTATCTGGAGTTAGTTCAGTCTTTGGATCACACCAGTCTTGCTCTGCTTGGTGCATCGTTATTGGGGGTTCGAGCTATTGCTGGATTGATTCTTGGAGATGGAGTTGCAGTTCTCGAAGTTCTTCCTTGAAGACTATCTCAGAGTTATATTGTTCCGCTGCTAGATGTTATCTATCATTTTCTTTTCCGCTGCTATTTATTGTATCATATCTCTGATGTATATTGATATCTATTGGATCATCTGTTGTATCAGATATTGTATCAAAGCTGTATATCAATGTATTATTCTTTTATTCCGCTGTGTTGTTTACTTAATGTTGTTATAAGCTCCGGCGAATCAGATTTGAACGGTCGAATCTATGGCATTCGAATACGATATGAAGTATGGATGTCGATTTTCGAGCGGGCAAAATTCTAAACGTTACATTTGGTATCAGAGCTAAGGGTTGAACTTTAGCTCAGGAGTATAACACGTTAAGTAACTCATTAGAGATAGGATGAAGTAAATCCTAGAATGAGTAATCCCTAAGATATCCGTTTGAAAGCCTCAGTAAATTCTCTTGCTATTCACCGATAGTAAGTATGAGTGCAAGAACAGAACGAGATAGGGGACAGGGAAATACGGCTATAAATGGTTGATACTCTGTAACAACAGTGGAAACAATCTTTCTTATCAAATTCCTTTGATTCATTTTCAAATTCTTTTGAATTCTTCGTGACAGCTCCAGAAAGAAGTTTCGGTGTGATTGTGGCCTACAAGTCGTTGTAGGAAATTCTTACCTTGTATCTTCATCGGTTTCTTATCAGTTTTTGATTTAAACCTTAATGAATATGAATTAGAAATTTTAAATAAATTGGAAATTTTGAATTGAGTTAAATTGATTAATGGAATATGAAGGATAAATTTGAATAGTATCGATAAAACGATTTCGTTTAAAATCAAATTTTGAAATTCTATTATAATTTCTTGTATCTATTGTTGATATTCTGATTTGGTAAGCCAAATGTAGAACTGATATCCAGTTTGATCTGAAAAGATATTTCTCTATCTTTTATCTATCTTTGTTGCTTTCGTTCCTGCGAATTTCGAGGACGAAATTCTTTTAAGGGGGGAAGTTTGTAACGACTCTAGATTTTTATTTAATTTAAATTAATAATTAAATGAATTTTTGAATAAAACTTTGTAGAATTAATTATAAATGGAAGCGAGTTTCCCCGATTCAAATAGAAAATATATTAAGTCAAATTGATTTGAAAATTTGCATATATGTATATATATGAGAATATATATATATATATATATGTATGTATTTGAGCATATATGAGTAAATTTAAAATTATATATATATATATTTGATTTGAATTTAAATACTATATATGTATGTGTATATAGAAAAATATAAAACAATAATTATTAAAGTAAAATTCATGATAAATATTTAAACTAAAAATAGAAGTAAAATAAATATTTGAGTTATAAATAGAGATAAATAAAAGTTAAGTATGGAACCAAACAAACATATTAAACATCTATGTACAAACAAAGTTATAGAATAAATAAAAAGCAAAAGAAGATAATAATAATTTACATAAGTAATAAAGCAAAGTACAAGATAAACAAATAAAAATGTAGGCAAACATAAACAAAACAAAATAAACATTTAAATTAGGAGTAGAAATAAATATATAAGATAAATCATAAACTATAAATGTAAACAACATATTAATAGCAGGAATTGTTTACATTTTAGAGTAATAAAGAAATGCAACACAAGAAGTAAGTATTCCAGGCAAATAAAATAAAGTATGTAGAGAAGTTAAATAAGCAAAATATTATTAAAGTATAAACAAAACAAGATATATCTCATCAGCCGAGACAAGCTGGGTTTTAAACATAAATAAAGCAAGGATAATAAAATATCTTTGTACAAGTAAACAAAGTATATAGGAAAATATCAACATACAAACAAAAGGGTTGCTAGGTAAGTAAGAATATGTATAAGTATGGGGACATATACCTTGGCATTAAATGCAATATCATCTCAGCCAAGATGTGGGCAAATATAATACGTTGCCTATAAAATAGGAATGCAAGACAATATAATATGAAACATGAAGTACATAGTATGATACTTATCAGCCATGCCCATAGTACAACAAAAGTTATCACCCTGCACACTTTTCTTTTATATATATCACCTTCTTATTTTTCGTTCATCAACAAACTGTGTATCAAATAAAAATAAAAATAAAAGTTACAACCTGAAACTAAACTCAACACTTGTATCAACAACAATCAACCTGGAACTTCAAAGCAATTAAACTGAAGAGAAGGAAAAAAAAATCAAATCTGCAATTGCAAACAAAAGGGAAAAATAACAGCAGCTTCAAATCTAAAAATCCGCTCCTCTGCCTTCATACTTCCAGGTGAGTAACTTTTAATAAATAAAAAAATCTTAGGTCCTTGAATTAGTTGCTTATGTAGATATAGAAAATGTGTATATATGTGATTGTGAAAATCTGTGTATGCCTGTAACTTTTGAAACTCTGTTCCTGTTGTTTTTTTTTTTAGACAGATGGGCAAACAAACCTTCATCACTTGATCTAGTAACTACTTGAACTTAGGATGTAAACAAATGTTGTTTGTTTGTTTTTAAGCTAGGTGTTAAAAATTTATTAAAGTTGAAACAACATGTAATTGTCTCTGGCAATCAAGAAAGATGAATACAACTTTAAATAAGTTTAAAAACAAATTTCTTAATTTAAGAAACCAGGCATATAAATTGAATCTATTTACTTAAACATGATTTTTAAAACTAAAATTATAATTTTTAGTTTTGAAATAAGCGTGCAGCTCTGGGTTGAACAAAAATGGGGAATTGGGTAATCTCTGGTGATCTCAGTGGTTTGGGATGTTGTATTCTTCAGTGATGATAGTACGATGATCAGAGACTTAGGGAAAATTGGTAGGAAGTTGATTAGATCATTGTGGCGGTAGCAATATTCGATTTTTGGTCTGTAACCCTAGTTTTAACTAGGTTTGATAATTCGATCACCACGGTTTCTCTGGTTGATCGAGTGAAATAGGGTCTTGGGTGAGGGTAGCTTGGTCGTTGACGAAGGGTTGGTCGAAGTTTCAGAGTCTCCGGTGGTCGTGATGAGGAGAATGAAGCGTTGACAGGTGAGGGTGTTCCCAGTTTTTACGTTGTTCCAGGTTTTGGAATGATGGCCTCGAATTTGATTTCGATATTTTGAACACGATCTGATGATCGTGATGAGTTACGTGGAAGATAGTCGACTTGACGAAGATCATGGCGATGATCGGAGCCCTCGCGTTTGGCCGTGCATGTGCACAGCACAGTGGTGTTTGGATGGCCTGGATGTTATCGTGGCTGTCGTGTGATGTTGCTCGAGTATTTTTGGGAAACGAATCGTGTCGAACCCGATGCGCATGAGTGTTTTTATCACTGCAGTTTTTAAATTTTATAAAATTGAAAAGAAGAAGAAGAGGATTAGTAGAAGAAGAAGAAAGAGTAGAGGGAAAGAACTCGGGGGTTTTGAGATTTTACACAAGGATGGTCTCGGGGGGAAACTCGCGTTTGCTCGAAGTAGACGAGGGGAGGAGCTATGGTAGAATTGTTCAGGTTTTAAAACCTGTAGCAAGTTTAAACAGTTTTTTTTTACAAGTTAAACCAAGTTATTAAATAAAGTTCAATAATGAATTTGAGTTAGTTTTGAAATTTGAATAATTTAATTTAAATTTGGAATTAAATTTCGTTTTATAAATTTGAAGGTATAAATAAGTTTAAATGTTAAAGTTCCTTTAATATGTGAATTTAATAAATAAATTTGATTTAAACTCTTTTAAAATTTCTTTATAATAAAATATTACATCAACAAGTCATTTAAAGGATTTTTAAATTAGTTTTAAACTTTACTAAAGATAAACGAGGGTTCATTTTAAATCTTGAGTTTAAAATGAAATTTAGAAAGGCAAGTTGAAATAAAAAGGTTTTCAACATATTTGTAAATGATATTTAAATCACTACTAAGAATGAGTTCACCTTAAATTAATAAAGATTGAATGATTCGTAATACATTAATTATTAAGATAATAGGAATGGATAATTAATGTTTTGTATCAATTAAATTAGTAATTATAAGTTTAACCTTATTAATTAAGGTCTAGTTTCTTAAAACAATTAATTAGTTGGTTAATTAATTATGTAATTGGTTTAAAAGATTAATCTAATTAATTTATTAATTAAGAAGAATTAATAAAGGTGATTGATAAATTAATCTATGTCAATTGATTTGTAATTAATAAATCAGGATTAGATAATTAATTCATAAGTAATTAATTTAATTGGAAATAAATTGAATTAATCAGGATAAAACGATTAATTAATCCTACTTTCCAATGATTTTTGAATGGTTGACCTTACTTATGAATGATTTTATTGTATGAAATGCCTTGAATTGATTGTCCTATCTGATCTGTGATATTTTATTCCGTGGATTGAGCTGTATATAATTTATTCATTTATTGATGATACATCTATATATTATCTGTGAATCTGTGAATGGGCGATAAGCTTTATAGTTATATCGCTTATCAACTATATTTCTGTGTTTGATCTGTAATGATTGAATGATGTTGCACTATTGTGTTAAACCCCTTGACCACACTTATACACACACCAATATGGATTTCACGAGGAAATCGGTTAAGTCACATGTAATTTAAATTTAATGTTTTTGAAATTAAAGTTTTAATTTCAAATTGATTTTGAAAATGGATTTGGGTTAAACGGTAAAGCTTTTGAAAAAGGTTTTCACAGATAAAAGCTATTTTGAATAACTCGGTAAAATCTCCAATTTAAATAATTCAATTTGAATTTGAATTCGATATTTGGAATTGAATTCGATGATTGGAAATTATGGTTAAAGATATTATAAACAGGTTTGTATGAATTTAAACCATTTTAAAGGTACGCTTTTGGGAATTTGAATTTAACCCAAGGATTTCAACTCGTATAAATGAATCAGATTTCCAAAATGAAAACTGTTGTTTTCAAATGATAAACACTTTTAGATAAGAACTGAGATTCCAGTTAATTAGGGGAATTTCAAGATTGAAAGGAGAAATGATTTTCCTAAGTTATGAATGGATTCTTTTTGAAAACTATGAATTAAATCTATTTATTTTTAATAGATTTAAATTGATGATTTGTTTAAATCAAATTGAAATGTAATTGTTTTGAAGGCTATAAGTTAAATCTTCGATTTAAAGATTTAACGAGTTAATCAAATTGATTTGGAAAATCTGTGAATGAATCTTTTGTTTAAAAGATTAAAATGTGAAAATTGTTTAAACCATTAAAGGTTGTGAAAATGAATCTTTTTGTTTAAAGATTGAAAATGGTAATTTGTTAAACCATTTGAAGAAAGGTTTTGGGTAATAAGTTGTGACTTAATTGAAATCCCATTATCCATTTGTTTTTGAAATATCGTGCTCATTATTCGGTTTAGCCGGGAAAGGACCTTTGTGTCGTATAACCCATTCCGAATATGTGATATGTCGTTATGGATAGCATTTGAACACCGGCGATGAAGACCGGGTATTTGCGAAAGCGATAGGATGACCTATCGATTGTTTCTGCACCGAGTCGCGCCGGTATAGAGACTCCCTAAGTGATGGGAAATCCGATCGGGATTGTGAATATCCGGATTGCAAGGACTTCTTTGGAAGTACCTTCGGTTCTGTTTGAACCCAGAACAGACTTGTATGGATAGTATGTCTGACATTACAAATTGAGATATAAAGCCGATTTCTTTCAAATATATTTCTGTTGGTGGCGGAGAATTTATTCTCTTAGCTTAACACCCTTCTCTGAGACGTACGAGCTCAGAGGTTATATAGTTGATGGTTATCAGCGATATATTCCTAATTTGGTAATGTGACATGCTGAGTGTTGCTGTGAAATGATCATTGTGTTGATTATTTGTGATAGGATCATTTATTTGATCGTTTATCTTTGTGATCATTTCTATGATCATTTGTTGACCCAAAGCACAGCTTTTGTATAAAGCGTGTTTTTGTGGACGTGACTTCGTCGATCCTCACACCCCGAAATGGTCAAAACAGGAAAGATGCGGCAAGGTTATGAGGGGTAGCGCCCTTTAAGGTATGTGCATTTCCTTCTGGAAAAGGGTGGTATCATGGTATGGAGCCCAGATACTTACTCTTGTTGAAAACACTTTATGATTGTGTGAATTGATTACGAGCGCTCGGTTAAAGGTCCCAAAGGACCGGGGGATGGCATATTCGGTCAGTTGTTACTCAGTTAGGGGTAACCCGGCCTTGTGTTGGCAGATATCCAGTTTGGTTCTCGGGGACGTCCTTCCAAAGGCGTTCTCATGTGGCAATGGGAAGTTCCTTGGCCTGACCATTTGTTGGAAATCCAAAGAAACAATACGAATCCTGTACGGTTTTAGTTGTAGAACCTGCCATGGAATGTGGCGGTAACCTGCTATTGAACATGGTAGCTATAGTAGGCATAAGTGCGAAATGTCTATGCTGGCTAAGATTTATATCTTTACTTTCGAAATGAATTTTTCCTACACTATGCACTAGTAATAATATCAAATGTTTCTTTTTAATGCGTATCAAGCATCTTTGACTATCATAAGGAGAAATCTCCTCCGATTCTGCGTTTGCATTGTGTGTGTGTGCGGGAGGCCTTATGGTAGTCTCATTTTTAAAAAGCATTGCGAATTGACTTTGAAAATCTTTTGTTGAATGTTTTTAAAGATAAACTGTTTTTGTTGCTCACACCAGTCCCACGACTGATCCGGAGTTTATTGTTTTCTTACCTAAACTCTGGGTGCTCATTATTTTCTACACGAGCAGTCTAGAGTTGGGTTTTTCAGATAGCTAGGTTTAGTAGATTATCTGGAGTTAGTTCAGTCTTTGGATCACACCAGTCTTGCTCTGCTTGGTGCATCGTTATTGGGGGTTCGAGCTATTGCTGGATTGATTCTTGGAGATGGAGTTGCAGTTCTCGGAGTTCTTCCTTGAAGACTATCTCAGAGTTATATTGTTCCGCTGCTAGATGTTATCTATCGTTTTCTTTTCCGCTGCTATTTATTGTATCATATCTCTGATGTATATTGATATCTATTGGATCATCTGTTGTATCGGATATTGTATCAAAGCTGTATATCAATGTATTATTCTTTTATTCCACTGTGTTGTTTACTTAATGTTGTTATAAGCTCCGGCGAATCGGATTTGAACGGTCGAATCTATGGAATTCGAATACGATATGAAGTATGGATGTCGATTTTCGAGCGGGCAAAATTCTAAACATTACAAATTAATTAAGGAAAATTAATTACAAGATAATTAAATAATTAAATGTCAATATTTAATGATTAAAGGTTAAATTAATTAATAAATAAAGGTTGATTAATTAAGGATAGTTAACCAATGGGATAATTACTTGATGAAAATAAATAAAAGGATTGATTAATTAAGGGTTAGTTAATTAATGAGTGCGATTAATGAAATGATAATTAATCAATATGAATAATTATAGAATAATTAATATGAGTAATTAATTAAGGATCAATGTAATTAATATGAATGGGAGGTTAATTAATTTGTGTAATTAATTAACGGTTAATTACTTAATGTAATCAAAGGATAATTAATCAAGGGAGATTAATTAGGATGGATAATTAAAAGACGATTAATTAATTGATTTGTAATTAATTAATGTTAAGTAAAGGTAATCTAAGTGATTAAAGTTAGCAATTAACTAAATTCGAGATAATTTAATTAATTGGGAAGTGATCAAATTTTGCTTATGAATGATTAAATGATATTAAATGTATTGAATTGGTTGATATCTCTGATGTGAAATGTTTTGTGATATGATTAGGTGGACAGTGATAATGTAGTTATTTATCGATGATAAATTGCTGCGTATAGGTGACATCCTGTATTTAAAGGTGAATTGTATTTAATGGAATAACTTGGGTTAAGATGACATGAGATTCGAAGAGACTGGAGTCGAGTATTAGTAAATACCCGAAACCACTTCGATTCTTTATAGAATGATATGTAAAATCAATAGGCTGGAATGGAATGATTTAATTAAATTGTACCATTTAATCTAAGGTTTGGTACTTAGAAATTGATGTGTGAAATAAGTGATGTCTTTAACAAATTGTAAATTTGTAAATTAATAAGAGTTACCTCGGGTTTTATATAAGCTTTATGCTTTTGTATTCCATGTTAGATGGGTTTACTCACGTTGGTTTCCACCCTGACCCGGATGTTACTTTGATGTAATGCTCGGGTCAGACCGAGTATTACAGCTTTTCAGGATAGGATGTTCTGGAGCAGAAGGCGAGCAGGATGGCAGGAACGTATGGAGTTTACCGCTGTGTATTTGAGAGTCTTATTGACTATAGTCTGGACAAGTTGTTATAATTGTCCAGTTGATGTGTAAATGATTGTAACTCTGATGTATTAAAAACGTAAATCAACCGATACAGTTTTCCTTTGAATAACTGTTTTTAATTTGAAATTATATTTTGATCCGCTGTGAATGCGAGAATCTGTGTTTTGGTGTTTCTTTTCTTCTTCTTCTTCTATCTCTTTTCTTCTTTTCGCTAACTATCTGGAATTTTCGAGATCGAAAATTCGAGGTCGTTACATTTTGGCATCAGAGCAGAAGGTTAAGTGAGACCCTTGGCTCTAGTGGGTTAACTCATTAAGGATAAGGTAAGTGGTATCCTAGAATGAGTTGAGTGTGTATATGTATATATGAGAGCGTACTTGTTATTTTCTTATATAAAGATTTTAATTGGTTTTAAAAATAAATGATTTTTATATAAGATTATATTTTGATATATAAAGCAATATTTCTTTCTAATAATGTTAAGGTAATTGGTTGTTAAATCATTGAAATTAGATAAAATAATAAGAATTAAGTGGTAATAGAAATACGACCAAACTGAAACTGAATAAAGATAAGTTTGAAATGGATTCAAACTGAAATTAACATCTTGAATTCGGAGAAGAGTTTTCAGAATAAGATAATAATGAAATGTGTGTTAATAAGTAAGCAAAATAAAATATTTTAAGGAAGTTAAACATTTAGGTGAGTATGGCTTATAAATTGGAGTTGAAGATGATCTAAATTATGAAGTTAGAATTCGAAGTCTGGAAATGTTTGAATTGTTTCAAAGTGTTAAAAGAAAAGAATAATTAATATTATTCAGAATGTTTTTGAATGTATCTTATTTTTTAAATAAAAGTTGTTTGAAAATTTTAAAGAAATTTGTTTTGAATTAAAACCAAAGGTGGTTTAAAATTTAAGGATAACTTGGTGTGCAAAGGGAGTAAATATGTATATATGAGAGATATACATAATATCAAAGATGATTTGAAATAAACTCTAAGTGATGAGTTTTAAATTTTTACTTGGAATGTGATGTGAAAACCTACAGTGATAAGATTTTGAACTTATAAATGGGATTGGATATTAATATGAAGTTTAAAATTTGAAATGGGAATTCAAATTGGGTAAAATTTGCTGGATTAAATTAAATTGAATTTAACTTAGTGAACTTAAATAGTTGATTTAATATGGGAGTTATGAGTGATCTCAAAATGGGTTTGAGATCTGAAAATTGAAAATGGATGCAATTAATTAGTGTTTGGATAAATTTGGATGTTATTTATCTTGGTATCATTCTATTGTTATAAATAATTTATGAAACCGAGAATTGGTTTTGAAATTAAAAATGGATAATAAATTAGAATCTGAAGATAAAATTGTTTTGGACTCTTATTTGAACTTTGAATTAAGTTAAGTAAAAATAATTTAAAATGGAATTTTGAAATTTGGACTCAGAATTAAATTTTTTAAAGATCTAGATTGTTGATTTAAAAACAAAGGATAATTTGATTTAAGGGATTAAATCAACATTTAAAATTTAACTCGAATTTGTATAATTCAAGATGGTTTAAAGTTGAGATTTAAATTGAATTAGTTCAAATTGAATTTGATTTGAATTAATTAGAATTGTGATTGAAGATGGATAAGTTTAAAATTCAAATGGGAAATTTGAATTGGATTAATTTGAAATGAAATTGAAGTTGAATGAGTTCAAATTCAAATGGGAAATTGATTTGAATTTGGGATGGGAATGGAAGTTAACTTAGTTTGAAATTGAAAGTTAATTGGAAACTGGCAATTGATTGGAAATGCAGATTGGGAAGTTGTACAGTTTGGCTCTGGACTATTTTCAAAATAAGTTGTTTTAATATAAATCTATTTTTCCAAGTTATTTACTATATACAACCTTTCTTTCTAAAGCCAAACTATTTATATTTGTTTTACAATTATTTTTGGAACTATTTAACAAATTGTTACTGTTTTATAAATTAATTATTGTTTTTCAACTACTTTATAACCGATTACTATTTTACAACTATTTTTGCAATTATTTAAAATTTCTATAACTATTTGACCATACTCCAACTGTTTTACAATTACTTAACTATTTTACAGCTATTTTACAAACTAATAATTATTTTTCAACTACTTATCTATTTTAAACTTTCAAATTATTTTCTAAATTTAAGCTGTTCAGATTACAAACTGTTTATGATTAAATATCCATTTGAGATAAGAATTGAGGTGATAATCCAGATGGGGATTGAGGCAATGGTGAATAAATAAATAAGAACCTAAGGGAATGTGAATAGAAAAGAGAATTGATTTAGCTAATGATCAATAAAGATAAATACGTAGAATGTACGTATATTATTCTATTCGCATAGTGATTTGATCTAGATTCGAGCACACAATTTCGAGACAATGTATCAGTCCAAGTTGGGATTTTTCACTCGATTTTCGATGGCGAACCTGGATATGGATTTTTGATTAGTTCTGAAAATTCTCTATCATAGTTATGATTATGCAAGGAGAATGACGGTTTGATCAAGAAACCAGATTTGAGTCCTTACTAGAAAGTTGGGTTGACGATACTAGTTCGAAAGTGAAATTGTGTGATCGAGTAAGCGTTTAGAGAAAAATCAATTTTGGAAATTTGGAAAGCCTAGTTGGGAATTATCGATTTTGGGATAATCGATTTTGTAAAAAGGAGATTTATATGGGATTCATATAGGTGTATAATTTGGAAGATACAATATGTGTATAGTATAAAGTGTTTTGAAAATAGCTTTGGAGAAAAAGGTGCTCCATTGAAATGAACTTCTCAGGAGTACCATAGGTTGGTACTGCCTTGAGCCTCAAAGGGGGAAGGCTCTAAAGTGGATCCTGTGAGGAAGTCCGGACAAACTGAAGTTCTTGAGGATTATTGGGTAGCGAAAGTCAAGGGCGTTGTTGCATACAGAAGCATTTAGGTTATGCTGTGACGATGATGTAACTCAATGTCACGGCGATCTACTATGGACCATAGCGGAAACCGTGTGGAGGTGAATGTCAACGGTCTACGTTTGATTTTGTCAGGAAGGCAACGTAACATCGATAGACTATGATCTATGGTCGAGTGGAGTGGAGAAGTTTCATTTTTTGGCAGTGAAATTCGAGGGCGCTGATTCCTACAGTTATATGGGTTTTTGCTGTGATAGCAACAAATGTAGCTGCGATCTGTAGCGGGTTCCATGGCGTAATCGAGGGGGGCGGAGTGCCTATAGTTATCTATGGATTTTGCCGGGATGGCAA
Organism: Allium cepa; assembly: GCA_030765085.1. Lineage (NCBI taxonomy): Eukaryota > Viridiplantae > Streptophyta > Magnoliopsida > Asparagales > Amaryllidaceae > Allium > Allium cepa. The sequence continues at coordinate 380,843,552 of CM060938.1, read as the reverse complement.
CGTAACCATCGAGTTAACTACGGCCATGGATGTGGGTGATGATTTCCAGAGTATTCTCACCAAAGATGTTTCCTCTATTTTAAAAAATGTTATCTACATTTTCAGTGATACTATTTTTCTAGTATTTTCACTGGGTGTTGAAAATGGGTCTGCTAAGTACTTATAGATTTTCAGTCCTACGCCTGATCAACATATGACCGAATTTCTATGAGAACAAGGATAGACTGGTTGAGATATCGGGTTATAAAAAATATATTTTTATAAAGACTATTTTAAAATATTATATGGATTTTATAAGTGTTTTAAAAGTAATCAAAGAATAAATTATATGATTTTAAGTATAAAATAAATTCTGGCTTCGATCCTCTTTGAGGACGAAAAGATTCAAAGGGGGAGGAATGTGATAACCCGGATTTTTTGGACATCTGTAATTGATAAAATACATGGGTTAATTAATAGAATACTGATTTATAGATTGAACAAATAAATCTGATGATAAATACTTATACTTGGATAAATATTTATTTGATAATCTCCTGGTGTAATTATTTAAAATTTGCAAAATTTTTATTTTCAAACAAATTTAATGTGTGTTTGTTTAAAATATATATACGAGTCTATTTAAATTTAATTTGAATTTGAGATTAAAATCCAAGATGAATATCTTAGAGTGATTTAAAAATAATGTATGTTTGATTTTTATTAGTATATAAGTAGTTCTATGTTATTTTCTTTAAAAGATTTTATAAATACAGAAAAGAGAAAATGTGTTAAAGGAAATATATAGATATAATATCAAAACATATGTCATATTACATAATTGTATAAATATAAGTACATAACATTTATGCATGTAAACAAAGACAATTGTAAAATCGTACAAACATGTAAAACATAAGCTAAAAGGGTTTAAAACTAGATTTATAAAATTATTTAAAAGGAGGATTTAAACATAAAATTATCACAAATGACATTTGTTAAATAAGGAGATACAAAATAACAAGTTAACTTAAATGGATTAACAAATAAACAAGTGTCAAACATTTTTATTCTTATTCAATTTTAATTTTTATAAAAGTATGTTTGAGAAAGAAATCTGGTTCAGTTTTTTTAAACTAGAAAATAAAAATCATCCCAACATAAAAACCTGACAACAAAGATTTGATGCAAGCAAAGGAAAGCAAGGATTCAAACTCAACAAGATCAAGTTCAAATCAAAAACTCAGAAATCAAACCTTTTCCATTTTTCAAGTTTTACAACGGACCTCTTCTCCATTTTCAAATCAAGTTGACAAGTGAGCAAACTGACCTGTTCTAGTTTGAATCTTGATATATTTTAATGTTTTGTATGTGGCTGTTGTGAAAATGATAATATATCTGTGTATATATACATTGTGTGGATTGTGTTGTGCATGCCTGAGTATGTATGTATATATCTGTTATAACAAACCCAAAAATCCACCAGAGAAGAAAGAAAAAATTTATATCTTCATGTTTAAAACATTTCAGGCAAGGATTCCTGAAAGAAACCTGTTTATAACAATGTGAGGTTTTTTTAAAAATAATATTAGGTAAATATTTTGAAAATAATAATTTACAACAAAATCGAAATATATCAGCAAAAATAAACATTTTAATTTTGAGATCTGGTTACATAATCATGTTTGTATTACAAAGTAGTGATTTTGTTCTCTTTGATTTGGGTTTTCTAGATATGATACTCGAGTGTCCATCGAATTCCATAGCGATCTCCATGGTCTTACGAGTGTGATTGCATAGCGCAGCTGCATGGCTGAGTTGGCCTAGGGGTACAGATTCTTTCCTGGGGGATCCAGGCATAACCATTGTGTATCCTGCAATCTATGTAGGTCGCATTAGTAGCGACACTGCCTGGCTGAGACGGCCTAGGGGTACGGATTGTTTCCTGGGAGATCCAGGCGTAACCATTGTGTATCCTGCACTCTACTAGTCATCATGGCGTAACTCACAGGGCTGAGAAAGCTTACGGATACAGATTGTTTCCCAGGGGATCCATGCGTAACCATTGTGTATCTGCGATCCATGGTTAGACAACTGTTTTGGTTTGGTTGATTTGTTTGGATTGTACTTTCCATATCTTTTTTTAGAAGTGTTTTCCAGTATTTTCACTGGGTATTGAAACAAGTCTGCCAAGTACCTGGAGAATTCTAGCTTTGCTCCTGATCAACGCATGGCCAGAGTCTGCAAGAATGAAAGTAAACTTGTTAAGACATCGAGTTATAAAATTATTTTGGTAAAGTATTGTATAAAGGATATTTTGATCATTTATGTAAAATGTTTTAAATATTGTTTACTTCGAACTATCAATTTTGAATTAAATGACTATTTATCATATTATAAATGTTTAAAATGTTGTAAATATAAAATTTTAAATCGAAATTATACACAAAATCCAACAAAACTCCAAAATCCAACAAAACTCCACTTTTTGTACAAGCCTAGCCCTTAGGTCTAGCACCACCTCTCTCAACCACCACCACCACTGGCCTAACCTCGACCTAACAATCTCTCCACACCCTCACGTGACCATACCTGAAGTGGTCGTGCCCTCCATAGCATTGGCCGAGCCCAAAGCAGCATAGAAACCCTTGCTTTTGCCTTTGAACATTAGCCTCTTGCCTCACAAACCTTTGCACCACTTTCTCTATGATAGGCCGACCCCTATAGGTCCACAACCAGACCTTAGAGCAAGCTTTCGTCGTGTATTTTCCAGCCATGGCTGAGCCTATGCTAAATGAAGGCAAGTGCAATTGGTTTGGATTTGTTTTGTGCTTGAATTTATAAGTTGTTTAAAAGTATGTGTAGTGTTTACTAATGTATATTTGAATTGTTTTGTCTCATGTATTCAAGATATTTAGTCTTGTCTCTCTCACACTCAAATCATTATCGTGCTCTCGTGCTTTTATGGATCTCTGTTGGGTGTAGTTGTTTGCCATCCCTAGCTTAAACGGTGAGTTATTCTCACCAGACAATATGTACTTATATAACTAGTAAATTGACCCCTTTTGAATCTGTAAAATGCATTATCATGTTACACCTGCTATATTATGATTATATGATGTTCACCCATGCTTAAACACCTATTATAACGTCTGTTACTGTTATATTATGTTGTTCTGTTATTTTTATCAGTCTATCACACTGCAAGTTCCCTTTAGATTGGAATCACTATCAGTTGAAATGATACATACCCGAACGGACTTTTGAATAGGAGAAAATCGTTATGGGCTGAAATCATAGGCCTGAATGATTTTCAATTATTTTCATTTACTTGGGATTGCAGGTTTGAAATGATCAAACTCGAGTTTTCTTTGTAAATTACGGGTTGAAATGATATATTACCCGTATCAGTTTACCTAGGCTAGAAAATGAAATACAGACCCGTTGTTAAAATATGTTTTTCTAAAAAAATTAAAATATTTTGATTTAAATTTGGTTAAAAATAATTTTTGTAAAGTATTATTGATATTCTGAAAATTTATAAGTGAAATAAATTAATGGTAAAGTTAGAAAAATTTGAAATGTAAGTTATTTTGGAAATTATAATTTAGTGATAAATGGAATTTACATTAAATATGAAAATATGATAAATTTATGATATTTTGAATTAAATGATTTTATAATATATTAATGATTTTTGAATAAAGTTAAAATGTGAAACGAATGAATATTTAAGTTGAAATTTTGAAATATAACTAAAATTGGAAATTTGTGAATTTGGCTTAAAAGTGAATTTTAAGTTAAGTAAATAAAAATGAAATTAAGTTATATCTGAAAATTTAAACTTAAATGTTAAGTTAAATTTGATTTAATGAATTTAAATTTAATGTTGGAATTTAATAAGTGAATTATCATTAAATCTTGATTTTTGAATGGAAATTTAAATTTATAAAATCATGAATATAAGGGTATTCGAATAATTGTTTTAAAAATGAAATATGTGATTTGATAAGTTAAAAATGATTTAAATAAAAATATAATTGTTTGTGAAATTATATTGAATGTTTGAAGTTAATTAACTGCATTTTCTTTGAAATGCTATTATTTCTAATGTAAATGATATTACAACATTTGTAAATGCTGTAGTTGATAATAATGAACCAAATGGCTAAATTTAATTAAAGGCTATTATAGCATATTGTAAGTGCTATAATTGTTGAATTTAACTAAGTTTATTTGAAACTAATGTAACCCTATTACAGCATTTTTAAATGCTGTCTTTTGTCAAATTGAACTGTTTTGAATGTAACTTTCTGTAGCATTTTCTAAATGCTGCGATAGTTGAATTTTCATTTGTTTTAATAAATTAAGTGAATAAATGAATTTTGAAAGATTAAAATTTTGGAAATTTAATAATTTAATTATTAAATTATTAAATATAATAACTTCATTTTATGATTTAAAATGTAGTAATTTGTTTTGAAATATAAATTATTTGAATTGTGTGTTGAAATGGTATTTTAAATAAATGAATGTGGTTTGGAAGATACGATATTTTAATATTTTGAAATGGATTTTTTGAATGATATTGAATTTTGAAATGATATTTGATTTCGAGGTATAAACTACCATTTGAAATTTTAGCCACGGGATGTATATAATTTATAGTTTAACTGATTCTTAAAGGATGGGCGATCCCAAGCATCCTTTAAGTTATTGTGCATTTCTAATACAGTTCACTTGAGTTGGTTTACATTATATAAGTATATATGTCCTGACTCGTGTGTTTTATGTTTTACTTTACGCTCGGGTCAGCCTGAGTATTTACAGCTTAGCTTTGGATTTCTTTCTGGAGCTAGGAATCGCTGGAGATTCTGCTTGTATAGTTATCTGTTCCTTTTAGTTTCAGTTGTTCTATTTCAGCTCTGGTATTTATAAACTGCTATGTATTTGAGATTTCTATTGTATATTTTTTTCAAACTGATATTATGTATTATGTTTTGAGAGTTTGTTATAGTAGCTTCATGAACTACTATGGTATTTTAATTTCCGCTGCGAGTTATTCTGATATTTCTGTTTCTGTGATTCTGTGACTGTATTTCATTTGCTCCAAATTTATTTACAATGTGGTATTTTGAGCAATTCATGTCCGGCATGTGTGGATGCGAGTGGCTGAAAATATCGGGCCATTACATTCGGTATCAGAGCTTTGGTTTTAGGCACACCTTAGCATGCGGAGCAATAACTCATTAGAGATAGGGTAGAAATACCCTAGAATGAGTGAAATCAATCTCAGAATCCTTTCTTTGTGAGATAACGTATTTTTGAAGTATAAAATAATTTCCTAACGATTTTTAAAGATTTTCAAAGATTATTTTGTATAAAAATTTTCTTATTTTTGAAACAAAGATTTTCTAAACTTCATTCCTTCTGTATCCACCTTGTTTGAAATCTTTTGATTAAGATTCTTATCGGTTTGGATTCCTTGAACTTTGGAACGCTTCCAATTGTTCTGAAATCCAGTCTTGTCTTCCTTATTTGTGTTCCTTTGATTTTTGGAGCATTTCATAATTCCACTTTGGAATGACCTCTCTAAAGATCGGTGATTCCGCCAATCTTTGAATGATTTGTAAAGGGGTGAAACTCCTTTACAATTGGCATTGGTTAACCGGAGATTTCTATATCCTTGATTTATGATGCTGTCTATCTCCTGCTCTACCCGGATTCTATTTCTGGCGATCGAATGTCGATTTGCCTTAGATTTTCAAATTGATTATACGGTTGATCAGTTAAGGTCACCCGCGACTTATATGGGCTTATCCATCTTCTATTTGGCAATAAAATTATCTCATCTTTGTTCGAGCTTATCTTCGAACTAGAATTCTATTTGATTATAGTTCCTCTAAATCGAATATCTGTTCGTAGGAAATTCATCCTTGAATCATCCTTTGGAAATTTGTGTTTGGTTGTATTTTGAAACTTTGCAAACATTGAAATTATTATTTGATAAGGATGATCCTATTTTGTATATAAAGGTGAAATGTTTTCGATAAGGATTATATATCTTTAAAAATGAAAATTTGAAATTTTGAAAAGATTTGAAATTTTGGAAAATTTATAAGAATTTGATTTATATAAAAATGATGTATAACTGAAGGGTTTTGAATTTGAATTTCGAGGAATTGAACTCCGGTGTTTTGAAATCGATTTCAAGATTTTGGAAATATATAATAAAAATATGATTTAAAAATATTTTCTGAATAGAATGTTTCAAATGTATTCGAACGAATTCCAATGATTTCGAAGAGATTTCAAAGAGATTTCAAGAAAATAAAAGTCCAGAACCCATTTATGTCGCTGGGAAATAATTTCGGTGATGAATGCATGCATCATCGACATTGATTTTCGTGTTTATGAGTGGGAAAGGCCACTCTAGTAGCTTTGCAATGCGAGTGATTTTGTGAAACCAAATTTTTTATTTCAGATTTCGAAGAATGGTTTGAGGTTCGAAGGATATATGTATATATATATTTGAAATGATTAAAGTAAGCTAGTGTTCAATCCTCGAGATTCAGATTTGTTTTGGTATAACCATATCCATTGGAATTGATTTACTGAATTGTTGGTGATTTCCAACTCTTGGATTTGAAAATATGATTTCTTCGACTATTTTGAAGGTTCTATCACTTCCAAATCAAGGTTAATTTTTCAAAGCTAAGAAATTTTGAAAGGTATAGAGTATTTGACAAAGAATATAAGTTTAGTTTGGTATGATTAAAGTATAAAGTAACATACTGGTTGAAACTATTTTGTTGAGTGAAATAAATAAGACTATGCTGAATTATACTAGTAAGAAACATAGATTTGAAATGTTTTGAATAAAGTATATATATAGAGTAAAAGCTTTCTAATGGTAAATTGGATTTTCGTACAGGATAAATAGTTTAAGGCTTTAAAAAAAGAGATGGTTTTAAACTTTGTAACCATTTTAGATATTTTAATGATTGTGAAATGGTTTTGAATGATTTAATCTTTATTTTGATAAAGAATGTGAATTTGAAATGATAATTGATTTTGATAAATGAATATTTGAAGTTTATATTTGTATGAAAGGATATTTGGTTTACTTGTAATTTAAGTTTATTTTAAAAATGATGGATTTATGAAATGAATATTCAAAACTAAGTAATAATGAAGTAAAATTTGGGATATATGAAATTATAAAATTTAGTATGAAGTATGGTATATTTGAACTTTGAAATGTATAAAAGATTGAAAATTTTATTTTATGGATGAAATCTTTATTTGAAATTTGATAATTTTTTGAAATGGTTTTGTTGAGAAACTAAATTGAATTGAAACTGATGGTTTGAATTGAATTAAAATTGGAAATTTTAGATTTGGGTATAATTGAATAAATTCGTGAAATGTAAAGAATTAAAGGAATTTTTTATGATTTCAAATGTATGATTTCGAAAAGTTATGATTTTTGAAGTGTAACGATTTCAAGTATTTTGGTTTCGAAAGATTTATAACTTTGAAAGTATTATGATTTTTGAAAGTGAATGTATGTTTGAAATGGAATGAATTTGTTTTACCTAAATTTTGTTGATTTGGAAATTTGGATTATTTTTCTAATTTACTATTTTAGAAACTTTGAAAACTGAATAAATGTAATGTGGAAGAAATGATTTGGCAAAATCATATATGATTTTGAAACTGAATTGATATTGAAAAGGAAATGGAATTGAGAACTTTGTTTATTTAAATACTTTGATTTGGGAGTTATTGAACTTATACAAAATTGATTTGTATAAGTATGAAGTGATTTGAAACTGTTTATTTGAAAGGGTTCTCAATTTTTAAACTGAAATCTGATATAATCGAAGTCTATATAAGTGTGACTTGATATACTATTGATTTTGGGAAGTATTCTATTTAAAATGGAATCTTATATATAATGGACTTTATATAAGTATGATATTTGAAATTGATTTTGAAAGGTACTATATGATACATATTTTCGAAGTAAAGATATGGAAAGTGCCTTCTGCTTGATATCCGCTTTGTGGCCACACTGTGGATTCATTCTATGGATATTATTCTCTCTGATTTGGATTTTCTGGATATGATACTCGAGTGTCCATCGAATTCCATGGCGATCTCCATGGTCTTACGAGCGCGACTACATAGCGCAACTGCCTGGCTGAGTTGGCCTAGGGGTACGGATTGTTTCCTAGGGGATCCAGGCATAACCATTGTGTATCCTGCAATCTATGTAGTTTGCATTAGTAGAGAAACTGCCTGGCTGAGACGGCCTAGGGGTACGGATTATATCCTGGGGGATCCAGGCGTAACCATTGTGTATCTTGCACTCTACTAGTCATCATGGCGTAACTCGCAGGGCTGAGAAAGCTTACGGATACAGATTGTTTCCTGGGGGATCCAGGCGTAATCATTGTGTATCTGCGATCCATGGTTAGACAACTATTTTGGTTTGGTTGATTTGTTTGGATTGTACTTTCCATATCTTTTTCTAAAAGTGTTTTCCAGTATTTACACTGGGTGTTGAAACAAGTCTGCCAAGTACCTAGAGAATTCTAGCTTTGCGCCTGATCAACGCATGGCCAGAGTCTGCAGGAACGAAAGTAAACTTGTTAAGACATCAAGTTATAAAAGTATTTTGGTAAAGTATTGTATAAAGGATATTTCGATCATTTATGTAAAATGTTTTAAATATTGTTTACTTCGAACTATCAATTTTGAATCAAATGACTATTTATCATATTATAAAATGTTTAAAATGTTGTAAATATAAAATTTTAAACTGAAATTTATATAGTTTTAAAATAATGGTCCATCCTTTTGTTCCAACCTATTTTTCCTTCTAGCTATTCCTATCTTCTTCTTACTTTTCGAGGGTCCTTTTCGCATTTTTGGAAAGAGTTGTTTCTTTGGCATATCGACTGGATTTGCCGAGAAGCTGTCTGGAGTGCATGATGTATTCCATGTCTCACATTCCCTTTAGTATCTTCTTGACCCATCTCTTTTTGGTTCAGCCTTCTGCTTTTGATAGTTGGATATTTAGCCTAATTTGACTGTCGAGAGGAAGCCACTTCGTATTTATCGACAGAGCTACGAAGCAGCCAAGAAGGAAATCTGTTAGTCTGATCAAAGTACTGTGAAGTACCGATGACCGTGATTGTACTTGGGAGACAGAGGAGAGCATTCGTGCTTCTAATCCAGAGTTGTTTATTCCAGGTACTATTTGTTTGTCGATCTTGTTTTTCCTTATTTCCTTGTTCGTTCTTTTCGAGGACGAAAAGATTTGAGTGGGGGAGAGTGTAACAACCCAGTATTTTGTGATTATTTTAATTGTTTATTTTAATTATTTAAATTGAAAGTCCTGATTTAAAAACTTTATTATATTTATTAAAATGAATAAATTTTTTATTTTAAATATAAATTTTATTTTTATGTGAATTATAATTCCAATCCTGAATAAATAAAATATTTCCAGAAAATGTAGATTTTTGGTCAATTTGGTCAAACTTTGACTTTTAAATTTAAAATTTAAAATTTGAAATATTTAAGTTTTATCTTTTATTATTAAAATATATTAAATTTCAAGAATACGGCTTTTCGTTTCGTTGAAATCCGATTTATACTGTGAAAGTTGTGCTTTTTACAATATAGGGTGTAAATTGATTTATTTAATAAAATTATCTATTTTAATTTATATAAATAATATTTTTATTTGTCAAATCATGTTCTAATATGTGTTATATGACATGTTAGATATGTATTTTATTTTAAAACATTTTAAAGTGATGTTATAATTTTTCCAAAATTTACTGCATTTATTTCCTATTTTTAAAGGCTAGTTTCTATTTTTCTGTTATTTTCTTCATTTAAATTATATTTAATTAAAATTTATTTATTTATTTTTGTGAATGAATTTTTATTTTATGTTATTATCTTTATTTTTAAATATTTTCCAAGTTCATATAAATTTTATAAAGTTTATTCTGTTTATTTTCAAATTTTCTAGATTAGTTTTCATGTTTGTGCTATTTTCTTATTTTTATCTTATATAATTAATAATTACTTATTTATATTTTATATTTTTGTTGCATTTTCGAATTTAAACTGAAATTATAATTATTTTCAGTTATTTAAACTTATATAAAGAAATTAAAAGGTAATTTGAAAAGGTTACGACTTTTGATTTTCCTATGGCTCTTTATCTTCCACCTTTTCACATTTAACATAACTTTTCATCAATTAGCCATAATTTCTCACTTCCTTCCGCCGCGTACTCTATTTCCATTTCACGTACTTTCTTTTCTCATTCTTGAACAAAAAAAAATCGGCCATAGCCTTGAGAAAAAGTTTGGGTAAATTTCTTTTCTTCTCTTTTGTTTTACTTTTATGCTTCTTTAATAATGATTTTGCACTTGCTCTTTCTCATCATAGGTTCGGCCACCTCCATCACCATGACCTGCCGCCTCCGGCATCACCTGAGAACACCTCCATCACCACCTCCTCTCTGGCCAAACCCCAAGCCATTCCTCCTAGTTGATTGATCCATCACCAAAATTCAACAAAACTCCACTTTTTGTATAAGCCTAGCACTTAGGTCTAGCACCACCTCTCTCAACCACCTAGGCTGACCAACCACTAGCCTGATCTCGACCTAACACACCTCTTCACACCCTCACCTGACCATACCTGAAGTGTCCGCGCCCTCCATAGCCTTGGCCGAGCCCAAAGTTGCATAGAAACCCTTGCTTTTGCCTTTGAACATTAGCCTCTTGCCTCACAAACCTTTTCACCACTTTCTCTAGGATAGGCCGACCCCTATAGGTCCACACCAAGACCTTAGAGCAAGCTTTAGTCGTGTATTTTCTAGCCATGACTGAGCCTATGCTGGATGAAGGCAAGTGCAATTGGTTTGGATTTGTTTTGTGCTTGAATTTATAAGTTGTTTAAAAGTATGTGTAGTGTTTACTAATGTATATTTGAATTGTTTTGTCTCATGTATTCAAGATATTTAGTCTTGTCTCTCTCACACTCAAATCATTATCGTTCTCTTGTGCTTTTATGGATCTCTGTTGGGTGTAGATGTTTGCCATCCGCAGCTTAAGCAGGTGAGTTATTCTCACCAGACAATATGTACTTACATAACTAGTAAATTGACCCCTTTTGAATCTGTAAAATGCATTATCATGTTACACATACTATATTATGATTATATGATGTTCACCCATTCTTAAACACCTATTATAACTCTGTTACTGTTATATTATGCTGTTCTGTTATTTTTATCAGTTTATCACACTGCAAGTTCCCTTTAGATTGGAATCACTATGGGTTGAAATGATACATACCCGAACGGACTTTAGAATAGGAGAAAATCGTTATGGGCTAAAATGATAGGCCTGAATGATTTTCAATTATTTTCATTTTCTTGGGATTGCGGGTTTGAAATGATCAAACTCGGGTTTTCTTTGTAAATTACGGGTTGAAATGATATATTACCCGTATCAGCTTACCTAGGCTAGAAAATGAAATATAGACCCGTTGTTAAACTATGTTTTTCTAAAAATTTGAGAATATTTTAGAAATGTAAATATTATAATATTTTGATTTAAATTTGATTAAAATGATTTTTGTAAAGTATTATTGATTTTCTAAAAATTTATAAGTGAAATAAATTAATGGTAAAGTTAGAAAATCTGGAATGTAAGTTATTTTGGAAATTATAATTTGGTGATAAATGGAATTTAAATTAAATATGATAAATTTATGATATTTTGAATTAAATGAATTTAAAATGATTTTATAATATATTAATGATTTTTGAATAAAGTTAAAATGTGAAACGAATGAATATTTAAGTTGAAATTTTGAAATATAACTAAAATTGAAAATTTGTGAATTTGGCTTAAAAGTGAATTTTAAGTTAAGTAAATAAAAATGAAATTAAGTTATATTTGAAAATTTAAACTTAAATGTTAAGTTAAATTTAATTTAATGAATTTAAATTTAATGTTGGAATTTAATAAGTGAATTATTATTAAATCTTGATTTTTGAATGGAAATTTAACTTTATAAAATCATGAATATAAGGGTATTCGAATGATTGTTTTAAAAGTGAAATATGTGATTTGATAAGTTAAAAATAATTTAAATAAAAATATAATTGTTTGTGAAATTATATTGAATGTTTGAAGTTAATTAACTGCATTTTTTTTGAAATGCTATTATTTCTAATGTAAATGATATTACAACATTTGTAAATGCTATAGGTTATAATAATGAATCAAATGGCTAAATTTAATTAAAGGCTATTATAGCATATTGTAAGTGCTATAATTGTTGAATTTAACTAAGTTTATTTGAAGCTAATGTAATCCTATTACAGCATTTTTAAATGTTGTCTTTTGTAAATTGAACTGTTTTGAATGTAACTTTATGTAGCATTTTCTAAATGCTGCGAAAGTTGAATTTTCATTTGTTTTAATAAATTAAGTGAATAAATGAACTTTGAAAGATTAAAATTTTGGAAATTTAATAATTTAATTATTAAATATAATAACTTCATTTTACGATTTAAAATGAAGTAATTTGTTTTGAAATATAAACTATTTGAAATGTGTGTTGAAATGGTATTTTAAATAAATGAAAGTGGTTTGGACGATATGATATTTTGATATTTTGAAATGGATTTTTTTGAATGATATTGAATTTTGAAATGATATTTGATTTCGAAGTATAAACTACCATTTGAAATTTTAACCACGGAATGTATGTAATTTATAGTTTAACTGATTCTTAGAGGATGGGCGATCCCAAGCATCCTTGAAGTTATTGTGCATTTCTACTACATTTCACTTGAGTTGGTTTACATTATATAAGTATATATGTCCTGACTCGAGTGTTTTGTGATTTAATTTACCTAGGGTCATCCTGAGTATTTACAGCTTAGCTTTGGATTTCTTTCTGGAGCTAGGAATTGTTAGAGATTCTGCTTGTCTAGTTATCTGTTCCTTTCTGTTTCAGTTGTTCTATTTCAGCTCTGGTATTTATAAACTGCTATGCATTTGAGATTTCTGTTGTATATGTTTTTCAGACTGATATTATGTATTATGTTTTATGAGTTTGTTATAGTAGCTTCATGAACTACTATGGTCTTTTAATTTCCGCTGCGAGTTATTCTGATATTTCTGTTTCTGTGATTCTGTGACTGTATTTCATTTGCTTCAAATTTATTTACAATGCGACATTTTGATAAACTCAAGTTCGGCATGTGTGGATGCGAATGGCTGAAAATATCGGGTTGTTACAGAGACGGTACCCAAGCCACTTAATACTTCCTAGTGGAAAATAGGCAGACCCTGTTATTTAAGGCTTATTTCCAGAAGCGTGCTCCTCAATGGTACTATCCAGCTGACGTCGTAGGGAATCTCATTGAAACACCCCCATACCTCTTAGTATACCTAAAAAGGCGCAGTAAAGTATATGGTGCGTTATAGATATAGCTAAAAATTTACAAGGACTAAGATTCACAAGACAAAATAAATAAAACAGCGTAAACATTTAAACAATAACTTATTTGAAAATCGTAACTTCATAAAACAAGTTATAACCAAAAGACATCTCAAAATACCTAATAAATATGTCTTAAGAAAACATCATCTCAGTCACAATATCAGAGTACATACATTAAACCATCCCTCTCAACAAGTTATAGTACATGAGAATAAAACTGAAAAGAAGAAGAAGAATACATGAAGATAAACTCTGCAGTTGAGTCTTCAAGGAAATCTGAAATCTACCGTCCCTACCTCTATTGGCCTATGGGGGAAAAAGGGAAAAATAAAGGAGTGGGTCAGACTAATAGTATGGTGAGTGAAAGTAACTACTAGTATTCTTAAGCTAGGTAAAGATAATAAACCTTGCAACAGTTCTAGTGTAAAAGGAAATAAAGGAAATATAAAGCTGGAATAAAATACGATTTAACTATTTACTTTGCTTAGATAGCTTTGATTATCTAAGCTGTTTACACTTTTCTAAAACTGCTTTGATTAGGAGGAGAACCTAATCCTAGTTTAATTACACTGAAGTCCTAATTCTACCCTTTGATTGGCCTTCTATCTTTGTTGTGCCTACTACGGGCTAGTCCCATCCTTTGGATCCCACAGCAAAAGACACCAACTAAGTGCTTGGAACTTAATAGCAACTTATCTCCCTGCAATGAGGCTGCACGCTTGACCACCAATAGACTCGCGCTATCTATTGCTCTCTCTTTGGACCTCTCATCTATCCTAAACAGCATAAGCGTGCCCAGCTTCACCTAAGTTGTGTTGTGAGACCACCAGTTCCCGACTGAAGGTGAATGTTGTCGATACGTGTCCTAATAAACAAAATTTAGTTGCACCCCTTGCCCAAATCCCCTGATTTGAGCTTCTAATTAGTGACTACTTATCTACCCTAAACAGCATAAGTGTGTCCCAAAGGGAATGCTGTCGGTACGGGTCATACTTCTTAATTATTGACCACTTATCTACCCTAAATAGCATAAGGGAAATGCTGCCGGTACAGGTGCTACTTCTTAGTTACTGACCACTTGTCTACTCTAAACAGCATAAGAGGAATGCTGCCGGTACGGGTCCTACTTCTTAATTACTCACCACTTATCTACCCTGTACAGCATAAGGGGAATGCAGCCGGCATGGTTCTTACTTTTTAATTACTAACCACTTATCTACCCTAAACAGCATAAGGGGAATAATGCCGGTATGGGTCCTACTTCTATCTTTGCTTATTAACTTATTATAAGTCTTTTTAAATAAGCCTCCTATTCATTATGCTATATATTCTTATTAACTTAGTGTAAGCCTTTAAAATAAGCCTCTTTCTGTTTTTCTATTTAATTATAACCTATGTTATAATTTCTCTTTTATCCTGTCTTTCTAATTATAATCTACTAGTTATGACTTGCTTGCAAATGTCAAATTTTCCTATTTTAGTCTATATTCTTTTATTACAGTTCTACTTATTTACATCCAATTTTTTTTTTAATTTTAGCGTTCTTAAAATTTAGTCCATATTAGTGAATTATCCACCTTTTGCTAATTTATTCGCATAAAAGGAATAAAGAACTAAAATTTACAGGCTGAAATCTAAGGCAAAACGAATGTAAATAAAATACAAATAACCGTAAATGATAGTAAATAACTGTAAATAAATGAATAAAATATCTAAATAAAATAGACTGAAAAAACATTAAAAATTAACTGTAAACAACTTGTATAAAGGCGGTCTAAATATTGTGGAAAAACTGCAATTTTTGAAACCCCTGTTATTCTAAATTACTTAAAAATCTAAAGTATTACTTAAACACTCACCTATGGTCCTTAGCTCTTTTCTTTGGCCTTCCCGAATCTACTTGTAGGGTATAAAATATTTTAATTAAAAAGATCTTCTCCTTGGAAAAATATTCCTTTTAGGGTCTAGCTTTAGGCAATGAACCCAGATGGAGAAAATCTGAATGAGAAATATAGTTTGGCCTAGGGTCTTATTTATAGTGTCGCTTATGGATAATTGACCATTGGATTTGAAGATTAAATCTAGTGCAACCATGTCATTGCTTCGATGGAAACCGTCGGATGGAAGCACAGACACACATGATCATATTAAAATAGAAAACATGTCACTGCTCGAAACTGAACGAAACAACGTCCATATACATACGCGAGTCGACAGGCAGGTCGACCCCTGCATGTGTTAGGTCGACCCAGACACATTAGGGGTCGCCTCGGCCTATGTTATATTTTTTTCTTCCGATATCTTCTTTCTTTCGTATTCCTTAGTATTAATTTGGATTTTGGCGTTCTATATATGGAAATTGACCAAAAAATTACCATGGACACAATGGTTCAACTTCCATGGCTTAACTCTGATGATTTGACAAAGTTGTTTTATTATTTAATTGATTCATTAATTAATTACTATAGCTTAAATTTTTGGTTGTCGCATTCTCCCCTCCTTAAGGTATTTCATTCTTGAAATCTCTAAGTATAGAAGAATGAAATAAATGTTTTCATCCAAGTTCTACAACGAACTACTCAACCATCATCCATTACATGCATTGTCTTTACGTTTTTTTAATGCGATTTATGATACATATGGAATTAGTGTAGTGTCAATGTACCTAACTAATGCAAAAGATTAGACGGTCTACTGATTCGGTCAGCCTCCTATTATGCAATAATGTCCGTGTCGTATATCCAAATGAATGCAAATTGCCTAATGATAACTGACAATTCTATATGCGTGCTACAATCATCATCCAAATGCAACAATCATATGATAATAATCCATTTTATAGCAACTATGGAAATAAAATAAGAATAAAATGCAAATGTGCACACATCCATATGCATATGCTCTAGTGTCCTAGTTAGGCCGATCCCTAAGAGATAATGGTGCTTAGTGTAAGTATATGCGTCCATTAGCATCCGCTAGCAACCACTTGCAACCATTAGTATCCATCATACATAACATGTTCTAATAACATATTTACATTAAATCCTGTCATCCATAGGTCAAATCCTAAGTTCTACCCTTCCAAAGGATAATAAAGGAAAGAACCTATTCAAAACTAAAGATGGAAATAGGAAATTCGAAATTGATTACCAAAGAGATGTGGATAAGAGGTACGTATTCCCTCCCAATCAAATCAGTCTCCTCCGAAGTCTCTTTAACCATGTCGGGACCAAGTAGAAATCTCTCTGTAGACTCTAACCAACACGAAAGCGACTTGCACGGTCTTTCATAAAGAGCTTCGAAAGGTGCCATTCCACTACTAGCACGAAACTATTATTATATGCGAACTCCACTAAAGGAAGATGCTCCTTCCAAGTTTATCAAAATCAAGAATACACATCCTCAACCACGTGTCTTACCAACTTTTTAATATTACTTTACTATTCTTCTATAGTCTACACACATGAACCAACAATCCTAGACTCTCACTAGTGTCCTATACACTTTATGGAAACTTCTATTATTACTTCTAAAAGTAATCATAGCTATCTCCTACATAGCCTTACACTTTTTCCGTTATACATAGGAAACGATTCCTATCTACTCTACATTTAAAAGTTTGGTTTAGTATTTATCATTTCAAAAACTAAAGCTTCTAAATTTTCGAAACATCAAATCCCAATTTTTTTTCAAACTGTTATTTTCAATCTTTTATTACATTCAAAGGTACTTATTTACTTAACATTTTATCCTTCTATACTTGCATCCTTACAGCTTTTTGAATTTACATTATTCCCCAAACCTAGAGGGTAAAACTTACAAAATCAAAACTTATTCTTTTAAAGACCTTTACAACTTTTTCATAAAAAAAATTGGATTTTTAAATTTAACGATTACTAAGTTTTTTGCTTACAAAAACTTATTTACTTTTTCACTAAACCATTTTTCTTTATAATATCTTTAAAATGTTCTAACATGTTTTTAAAACATCTTCTTCTCATAGATTTTAAATTTTTGCAAAAACTGGAGTAGATAAGAACAATTATTTCATTTAAAACTCCTTAACTTTCCAATACCTAACCTTAGAGGAGTTTCTAACTACAAATCGTGACTTTCCACAAAGGCATTCTATAATATCTCTTCTAATTAACACAGTCTTTGATTATTACACTTAATGGCTTTATACCTTAACGTATTGGAACCACGTTCTTTTATGAGAAACCATTAATGCTAAAATCATCTAAGAATCCTTTAAATGAGGACTTTATGTTTATGTTAAATTACAAGGAACTTATTTATATATTTGAAAATAGGCTATACAAAATATGGTGCTCCCATAAGATAAAAGATTGAATCAAGTGATCCTCCCTCCACGATGATTTTCAGCTTGCTTTTGAAATTTTAATGGCGTCTTCGTCGTTATCTTTCTCTTCCTCTTCTTTCTCCTTTGACTCCGCATCCTTTCCTCCTCTTTCTTCAACCTCTTCTTCTGTTCTTCCCTCATCTTCTCTTTCTGCATCTACTGCTAATCAATCAAATCCATTGTTAACTTCCAATAGCAATGATTCTTGTTCTCTGAATTCAAACTGGTCGAATCTTTTCAAATCTTTACCTCGTAATGCAGGGTCGTATAAGCCTATTCATTTTGATATTTCGCGAGACAAACCTTCTTTTGATTTACCGGATCTTGTTAAAGAGGAGGGATTAAAATACTGGAATAATCATTTAGTTGGTTTCTTTCTTGATGGTACGCTTTCTTTCTTGTCTGTTGTGAATGTTCTTAAAAGATATTGGAATCTTAAAGGTGAAGTTGAATTTAAATCAGATGGGTTTAATTTGTACTTCAATTTTTCCAATCAAGAGGATAAGGACCATATCCTTAAATCGGACCCTATCTTTATTAGAGGTAGGATGTTCATAATTACAAAATGGGATCCATCTATTGGGTTATCACAAGCTCAGGTTAAGAAAGTGCCGGTGTGGATACATTTTCATAGGATTCCAATTATTTTGTGGACGTTAGTTGGTATCAATTGGTTGGCATGTCACATTGGTAGATTAATATGTTTTGATAGTAGCACTGAAAAGTTGCAAAGGTTTAAGTATGCAAAAGCATTGGTGGAGATTTCGCCTGATTCTGAATTACCTGACACTATTCATGTACCACAGCTAGGAAAGAATTGTCCTGATGTTAGATTATCTTATGATTGGAAGCCTAAAATTTGCACTCATTGTAGAATTTTTGGACATGATACTGCAACTTGTGAATTTGTTAATACTGCCAATGATGCAAAGGATAATAATCTGTATGATATGGAGGAGAATGAAGTTAGGATTCAAACTGGTCATGATGCTAATCCTATTGATCAGAATTGGAAAGTTGTTAATAAAAGAAATAGAGGGGTTTGGAAGAGGAAAGTCTCTATGGTTAAGGAAAATATTCAATCAAATGTTGATACTATGAGTAGTAAGGAAGTTGGCAAACCAAAAGATAATGAAACTCATATTGTTAATAGTTCTTGCCCTACTGTTAATGCTAACTCATTTTCAGTTTTATCAAACCCTTCTATTGATATGGTCAGGGTTGGTGTATCTGATCCATTATGTGATGCAAATCTTTCTACTTCATCTTTGTCAGTTGAAAATCCTTCTAATGCTTTATCTGACTCTGTTTCAAAGGTTGTCTCAGCTATTGTTGCAAATTCTGTTTCAACTTCATGTTGTTCTCAATTCAGTTCTAAATCACCATCCATGAATGTTCCTAATCCTTCACCATATTTGCATTTGTCATCTCCTAAAAATATTTTACTTCCACCTCCTTCTGGGTCATGTGAGAGTGTAGTTGTTATGAAGAATTCTAGTTGTACTAGTAATCTGGATTATGTTGATCTTAATAAAGGTAAGGAATATAAACCTCCTGAGGTCCAACCTTTATCTTCATTCAAAAATAATTCTCATCCAAGGCATACTAGGAAGAAACCTTCTCCACTATTACCTCCTCTTCCTAATAAATGAATAACATTGCTTTTTGGAATATTAGGGGGGCTAATTTACCCTCTAAACAATTAGAGATTAAGAATCTTATTGAGATCAAAAATATTCATTTGATGTGTGTTTCAGAAACTAAGCTTGACATTCTCTCAACTATTAAGGCTATTCGTTTGATTGCTCCATCTTGGTTACATGATAATAACTTTGTTGAATCTAATTATGGCAGACTGCTCACTCTTTGGAATCCACATTTGTTTAAACTTTTCTGAATTAGTGCCTCTGATCAATATATTCATTATAATTGTATCCATTTACCTTCCAATACAAACTTTCATCTTACTTCTGTGTATGCTCAAAACTCATTAGCTCTGAGACAGGTATTCTTGGATCGTCTTCCTTCTTTAAATTCATCTTCTATCCCCTGGATTATTGGTGGTGATTTCAATTGTATGTTTGCAAGTAACCAAAAAATTGGTGGCTGCCCTTTATCTCTTAAGGATATTTCTCCTCTAAACAGTGCTTTAATTCAATCAAATCTTATCCCTGTTAAATACTTTGGTTCTGATTTTACTTGGTCAAACAGTAATAGGAGTGGTAATCCAACTTTATGTAAGCTTGATCATATTTTCTTAAATCTTTCATTTCTTCATCTTTGGCCAAAATCTTTCTATCACATTTGTCAGCCTTCTTTATCTGATCATTGCTCATTAATTTTTCATTGGGGAGTTGATGATTTTTGTGGAGGGAAACACACTTCTAATTTTTTTTAATTTTTGGACAACGCAGGTGGATTATTATGATATTTTAAAGCAGGTCTGGAGTATGCAATTTGGAAAGGATCCTCTTACAAATATTATTCTCAAGATGAAAGCTCTAAAATTTCAACTTAGGAATTGGTCTTCAGCAATTTTTGGTAAGGATTCTAAACTTTCTTCTCAAATTAGGAATCAGCTGATTAGGATACAGGAGGAACTGACTGCTAGACCATTTGATACTATTTTACTTCATACTGAACTGCAATTAAAGAATATTCTTGAGCAAGTTATTCAAAAGGAAGTATCTTCACTCAAGCAGAAAATTCATTTGAGAATGGATAAAGAGGCTGATAGGAACACTAAATATTTTCATAATTACTTAAAAGTTAAAAGGAATCGTGAATGCATTTTTCCGATTAAGGATATGTTTGGAAATTTAGTGGAAACTTTTGATGGTATTAATGAAGCTTTTGTGAGGTATTTTACATCAATTTTAGCTCCAAACAATCAATTCATTCCTGCCATTAAACCTCTCTATGATATTACTCTTCCAACCTTAAATACCCTTCAATCCAATTCTCTGATCAGTGCTATTTCTAATAATGAAATTGAAGCTGCATTCTTTAGTTTGGACAGTGATAGTCGTGGAGGTCCAGATGGTTATAATGCACATTTTATTCAACAGAGTTGGAAGATAATTGGGTCTGACATTATTAAGGCTATCCAATATTTTTTTCTTAATAATAAACTCCCTGTTGGACTAGCTGCCACTGCTATTGCCCAAATACCCAAGACTGTTAATCCATCTTCTGTTGTTGATTTTAGACCAATTTCATGTTGCAATATAATTTATAAAATTATTTCAAAGGTTTTAGCTAATAGATTACAATCAGTCTTGCCGTCTATCATCTCCAACAATCAGGCTGCATATGTTAAGGGTAGATCAATAAGTGATAATATTCTCTTAACCCAAGAATTATTGTATGGTTATGAAAGGAAAAATATTTCTCCAAGGTGCATGTTAAAGCTTGACATTAAAAAGGCATTTGACTCTATTGCTTGGAATTCAATTTTAGCAATCATGTCTAGAATGAGTTTCCCAAAGCCTTTTTTAGCATGGATTTACACTTGTATATCATCACCTATGTTTTCTATTTCAAGAGAGGGTGGGCTGTATGGTTATTTTAAAAGTGTACAAGGTGTTAGGCAAGGTGATCCAATTTCTGCATACTTGTTCATAATAGTTATGGAGCTTCTTAATCCTATTTTGATGGATCTTGTTGCTAAAGGAGATTTTCAGCTTCATCCCAAATGTAAAAGACCTGTTATTACTCACCTTCTCTTTGCCGATGATCTTATTATTTTTACTAAGCCTTCTTATCACAATATTCAGTGTATAATTTCATCCCTAGAGCTTTTCTATTCTATTACTGGCCTTCAGATTAATCTTCACAAGTCAAATATATTAGTTGCTGGTTTAAATTCATTTCAGAAAAATGATATTATTAGGTGCTCAGGTCTACAGAATTATCCAAAAATACTTTCTACTTGGGTTTGCCTATCTTTTACTTTAGAATTACTAAACAAAATTGCCTACCACTTTTTGAGAGGATTATTGAAAGGCTTCAGATATGGCCAATGGATAAACTATCACAAGCTGGTAGGTTAACTATCATTCAATCAATTGCAGTGGCTATGATAACATATTGGACTAGACATTATATACTTCCTGTTAAGCTTATTAATATGATATCTAGTGCACTTAATAAATTTCTTTGGCATGGTGACCCTTTTTCCAAAAAGTTGATTCCTATTTCTTTTTACAAACTATTTGAATCCAAAAATAAAGGTGGTCTTGGTATTACTAATATTTTTCTATGGAATAAGGCTGCTATATCAGTATATTTCAATAAGATCTTTGATTCTGAAAAGAATTTATGGTCTCAATGGGTCAATAATAATCTTATTGGTAAAAAGAATTTTTGGACTATGCCCATACCACAAAATTGCAGTTGGGGTTGGAGATGTATACTCAAGCTTAGGGAGACTTTCATTCCTCTTGTACAGTGTAACTATGTTTTGATTAAGGGTTTATCTTTCTGGCATTCACCATGGGCCAAACAAGGGTTGATCTTGAATTCTGTAGTGGATTATAACTTGAGAAGAAGCTCTGGTATTACTGAACAGGCAAGGGTTGAAGAGTTTTTACATGATGATGGTATAGTTTTACCATATTCTAGTTCCTCTCAACTTAGGAACTTATGGAATGCCATCACTGATAATCCCATCAAGAATAATGACAATGTTTTAATTTGGTCTGACAAGGGTAAACATCATTCCATTAGACTTGTTTATAATGCTCTCTGTCAAAATGGTTATCAATTCCCCTGGCATTCAAGAATATGGAATATTGGAGGTAGTGCAAAGGAAAATTTATTGTTATGGAAAGTGATGGCTAATGCTTTAAATACCAAAGATAAACTTTGTAAAATGGGTATTATTTCAGATGACATATGTGTTCTATGCAATTCAGAAACTGAAAGTAATACTCACTTGTTTTTTGAATGCACTTTGTTGTATCAGATTTGGTATAGATTGCTTTCTAATGGTGGTTTTTATAAACCATCACCTGTTAGTTCGGTTGAATGGTTTAATGTGTTCAAAGCTACAAGATGGAAGACTCATATGACAAGGTTGCTGCTTAAACTGCTAAAGAGATTGATATATGCAATATGGTCTGAAAGGAACAATAGAGTTTTTGGTATTGGATGTAAGAATTTGGCACAGCTATATAATTTGGTTCATGGCAGCATTCTCAGAGACATTAAAGCTAATCATATTTGAAGTTCATGGCAGTTTTACTTACATACAGATGGCTATTCTCTGGATTATTATATACAATAGGATTCCCAAGTCTGTATGCAGTGATTTATTCAGTTTGGTCTTTGTAACGAATTCTTTGATTGTATTTGTTTGTTTTATTATCATTGTAATGGCCAAGATGGTTGTATTTGAGTGAAATTGGTGGATTCGTAACTGCTCATGTAAAACTACATAAGTCAATAAAATGAGTTCTTACTCTTGCTTTTCAAAAAAAAAAAATGGTGCTCCCATACCTTATACATCTCTTTCACGTATTTTGTATAAGTTGCACAAAACATCTTTATTTGTGATTTGGTTTTATATTTTTTTTTACCATTATTCATTTCATTCCGATAGATTAAAGTATGTTTAATCTATATTCTCTTACAATAGACGATTTCTATGAAATTTATTAATATTCTAATATTCAACTTATACTTTTCTTTTCGGAAAAACTCATTTTTAAAAATGTTTTAATATATCCATAACTACAAAATATTTTCTTATACTTAAAGAAAAGTATACTTACAAACCATTTTATTTCTATACTTAGAAATTATTTTCAAAACACATTTTTATTTGGGTCAAAATAGATGTTGCGTAAAACATCGTTACTACAACCCAAAAATACTAGTATATGTATTCAAAAATAAATACTAATAAATCTCTATACTATGTAAAAACATTTTCTTTGGGAGTCACCTACTATAACAATAGGGTTCTATTCTATGCCCCTTTTATTTTCCATGAAAACATCTATTACAACAATAAATGTTGTAGCCTAAGTTTTCGATACTTAATACACTCTTGGTTTTTATATTTAAAACCTTTGTTCATCTACAAACAAACTAGTGAGCTATATACGCCCTATAATTCTTCAAAAAGAATTTCACTTTTAACAAAATTTACTACACATATAAACCAATTAAATTTCATATGCATTATTTTCTTCCTCTAAAATGCTAACAATTAAAATTTTCAATTCTAACAATTTCATTTTATTGGGCTAGACATATGGTGGGTTTTCTTCTTACTATCCTAGGAGTACCCTTCCTAAACCTTGGAAACCTCATTTCTCTATTAGAGTCTTTTATTCCTATTCCTCTTTTATGCTCATATTTATTCAAAGGCACTACCATTAAATCCACTTCTAGTTTTTGCAACTATCTGCGCGTGGGCCTTCCTCGAATCTATTGTGCATCTCCAATCTTTGCCTTCAATTCTTTGGATTTCCACAATCCGAACCTAAATTTATAAAACCGTTTCTCAAACTCCTTCCATGCGTAGACCTTCCCTATGCCCCAAGAATTGCATTTCCTCAAGCCAAAAGTGACACTTTTTGCATTCAAACGATGAATGCGAAGTGTACAAAGAACATCCTCAAAATGCCTGGGAAATATCTAACGAATAGAATGGAATCTAGCTCTCCTAGCGATGAATCAAGGGAATAAAGGAAGCTCAACATGACTGACCCCTATGGGTCGCAAGGAACTTCGAGAGTCCTCCCGCTATATGTCTCTAATCTAACAACTATTCTCTAGCAGTCCAGTATCATTACATAGGAGGATACCCAATTCATTCGATAAATCATCTCATACCCCGAAAATCCCATTACATAGGCGTTACAGTCAAACTCTACATCTAATATGAAAATTTTCAAACCCTTAAAAATCAAAGATAAATGTGCCGATCCACCTATGGGGTTTGAAACAACTATGGGGTCTACCACCAAGGAGATATCTAAGTGCAAACAATCAACCTAAGACTCGAAATGAAAGAGTGTGATGCTCCAGAATTAGAAAGAGTCCAAATGGTCAAATCAAAATTAGAGATCAAACCTTTCATGGTGACTTTCCTACCTCTATCAGGTCTGCTGTTGGAAGGTGTGGCATCCAATGCCTGAATCTGTGCTGTAGGTGCACCCATTGCCTGCCATGTCATCTGAGGACAGACTTTACTAAAGTGATGAACCTGTCCACAATTGAAACACTTTCCCTTCATCCTTACCTTCTTACAGTCTTTTGCGTAATGACCAAGCATCCTACAAGTATTGCATTTCCTGCTTTTCTTAATCTGCTTCTAAGGGCGTTCTCCTTTCTTCTTATCTTTATTATACCGTTTCTTCTTAGAACCTTTCGACTTGGGGACTTCTTTAGACTCTCCTTCCTTAGTCGCATCATACATGAGGGCCATCTCCACCAATGACTCATAGGTAGCTCCCATCAGCAAGTGAGTCAATAACAGCCTTGGAGGGGCTGATTCAATCCCTTCGTGAATTTCATGGCCTTCTTGTGCGGTGTATTCACTAGATCCATCCCAAACCGTGATAACTCATTAAACTAGTTGATATACTCCTTTATATAAAGGCTTCCTCGCTTCAAACTAATAAACCTTTCCAACTGCATACTTTCTTCTACTTGTGACAAAAAACTCCTCTCAAACCTTTCTCGGAATCCCAACCATCCAATATCTCTTCCTTTCAACTCAACAACCTCTCACTAATAAGAAGCCTCTCCTTTGAGCTGCCAAGATGCAAGCTGAACTCTCCGTTGGTCTTTTAGACCTAATAGCCCAAATATCCTCTCTGTACTACTTAACCAATCTTGTGCCTCCACAAAACCTATTGTACTAGAAAATTCCTTGCCTCTTAGATTGGCGAAGTCCTTGCAAAGCTTAGAGAAATTGGCTGTCATGGGTGGATTGATGGGATTTCTACCCACTGGTGCCGGATTGGGCGCTTTCCCTTGCACCTCTGGAGTCATAGCTTGAAAGTATCTAAGAAACCAGCCAGAGACCGAGACACCTTCTAGAAAGTTAGGGGCATCCTCCATTCTATGCAAAGAACAAGAGAACTTATGCTCGAAAGAAGGTTGAATTGGGCTTTGAGGGTTTTTTTTATAAAAACTCATTTATACTTGAAAACTATTTAAGAGTTTCTTTTTGAATATTACTTTTAAAACAAGTTATTTAGAAAAATACTTTACTTTTTAAAAAAAAAATTAGGAATCCTGTAGCCTTAGGCTCTGATACCAAGTGAAACACACCACACCCCTTAGTATACCCAAAAAGGCACACTAATGAATATGGTGCATTATAAGTATAGCTAAAAACTTATAAAGACTAAGATTCACAAGAAAAAATAAGTAAAACAGCGGAAACATATAAAACAATAACTTATTTAAAAATCAAAACTTCATAAAATAAGTCATAACCAAAATAGGTCTCAAAATATCAAATACATATGTCTTATGAAAACATAATCTCGTCACAGTATCAAAGTACATACATAGAACCATCCCTCTCAACAAATGCTAGTACATGAGAATAAAAATGAAAAGAAGAAGAATATATGAAGAAAAACTATGCAGCTAATTCTCTAAGGAAATCAGAAATCTATTATCCCTACCTCTGTTGACCTATGGGGGGAAAAGAGGAAAATAGAGGAGCGGGTTAGACTGAAAGTCTGTTGAGTGGAAGTAACTACCAGTATTCCTAAGCAAGGTACGGATAATATACTTTGCAACAGTTCTAGTATAAAAAGAAATAAAGGAAAAGATAAAATTGGAATAAAATACAGTTTAACTATTTGCTTTGCTTGGATAGTTTTGATTATCTTGATTGTTTGCACCTTTCTGAAACTGCTTTGATTAGGCTGAGATCCCAATCCTAGTTTAATTAGGTAGAAGTCTTAATTCTACCCTTTGATCGGTCTTCTATCTCTGTTGTTCCTATTGCGGGCTGGTCCCTTCCTGTGCGTACCATAGCAAAAAACACCTACTGTGCGCTTGGAACTCAATTGCAACTTATCTCCCCGCATTGAGGTCGCGCGCTCGACCACCATTAGGCTCGCACTATCCATTGCTCCATCTTTGGACCTCTTACCTATCCTAAATAGCTTAAGCGCGCCCAACCTCACCTAATTGTGTTGTGAGACCACCAGTTCCTGACTGAAAGGAATGCTGCCGATACGGGTCCTAACAAACAAAATCTAATTGCGCTCCTTGCCCGAATCCCCTGAATTGAGCTTCTAATTATTGACCAATTATCTACCCTAAACAGTATAAACATGTCCCAAGGGAAGTGCTGCTGGTATGGGTCCTACTTATTAATAACTGACCACTTATCTGCCCTAAACAGCATAAGGGGAATGCTGCCGGTACGGGTCCTACTCCTTAATTACTGACCACTTATCTACCCTAAACAGCATAAGGGGAATGCTGCCAGTACGGGTCCTACTTCTTAATTATTGACCACTTATTTACTCTAAACAGCATAAGGGGAATGCTGCCAATACGGGTCCCACTTCTATCTTTTCTTATTAACTTAGTATAAGTCTTTATGAATAAGCCTCTTCTCTTCATTCTGCCGTAGTTGTTTATTAACTTAATGCAATTCTTTAGAATAAGCCTCTTTCTGTTCTTTCTATTTAGTTATAACCTATGTTATAATTTCTCTTTTATCTTGTCTTTCTAGTTATAATATACCAGTTATAACTTGCTTGCAAATGTAAAATTTGCCTATTTTAGTCTATATTCTTTTATTACAGTTCTACTTACTTACATCCAATTATTTGTAGTTTTAGCGTTCTTAAAATTTTGGTCCATATTAGCGAATTATCACCTTTTATTAATTTATTCGCGTAAAAGGAAAAAAACTAAAATTTACAGGCTGAAATCTAACGCAAAACGGATGTAAATAAAATATAAATAACTGTAAATGACAGTAAATAACTTTAAATAAATGAATAAAATATCTAAATAAAAATAGCTAAATAAAAAAGACTGAAAAGAACATTAAAATTAACTGTATACAACTTGTATAAAAGCGGTCTCAAAATTGTAGAAAAATTACAACTATTGAAAATTGTATTATTTCAAATTACTTAAAAATACGAAACAATTACTTAAACACTCACCTGTGGTCCTTAGCTCTTTGCTTGGCCTTCCCCAGATTCACTTGTAGGGTATAAAATATTTTAATTAAAAAGATCTTCACCTTGGAAAAATATTCCTTTTAGGGTCCAGTCTTAGGCAATGAACCCAGATAGAGAAAATCGGAATGAGAAAAATAGTTAGGCCTAGGGCCTTATTTATAGTGTCACTTATGGATCTCAGACCGTTGGATTTGAAGATTATATCTAGCGCAACCACATCATTGGCTCGATGGGAATCATCGGATGGAAGCACGGACGCACAGGATCATATTAAAATAGAAAAACAGGTCAATGCTAGGAACTTGACGAAACCATATCCATGTGCATAGGCGGGTCGACAGGCAAGTCGACCCTTGAAGGTGTTAGGACGACCTAGACGCATTATGGGCCGACCCTAGGGTTGACTTGGCCTATGTTATATATACATATATATATATATATATATATATTCTTTTATTTTTTGATTTCTTCTTTCTTTTGCATCTTCTTCGTATTAACTCGGATTTTGATGTTCTATATATAGAAATTGACTAGAAATTACCACAGATACAATTGTGCAAATACCATGGCTCAATTCTGATAATTTCACAAAGTTATTTTTATTATTTAATCGATTCATTAATTAATTACTATACCTTAAATTTCGCATTGTTACACTCGTATGCCACATAATACTTCCAAGTGGAAAATTGGTAAACCCCGTCATTTAAGGCCTAACCCCAGATGCGGACCACTATAGAGATACCACATAACATAACCCCTTGGCCATTTAATACTTCATCTGGATAAAAAGGTGACTCCGACCACTTAATACCTTAAACCCTGTAGCAGGCCCTTCATCTTATGGCCCATACCCGTAATGACGTCTCATATTAGTTCGCTGTTCGTAGGAACTGGTAACCACATTTGCTGGATAGATTTCCTCTACAGAATTTGGAACTAACCTCGCATCATTATAATTATTTATCATAAGGATATCACACATCATTAAAATTATACACAACTGCTGTTAGCTTCAAAGGGAAGGGCAATGTTCTATCATGTAACTTTATTTACCTCATACCCCTTTGACTTAGCCATAAATTAATTGCTATATATATACATACATACATACATACATACATACATACACTCACACACACACATATATATATATAAGGACACTCATCTCACTGTTTCATAAATAAGGCCTTATAAGGAATCTTCCTTACTACGCCTTAAATTAATAATTTGGCTATATAAGAGTTTCCTCTTAATTTCACCTCAAAATCAGTTACCATCCTAATGGGGTAAAATAAACGTTAATAAATACCTAATTAACTACACCATATACTCAATAGTTATACTTTAAGTACGTAAATAGAAATAAACAAATATTCATGCTTAATAAGTTCTAAATGCATGGATTTTACGTTTTAAGCGTTAAATGTCAATTCCCTAATCTATTATTATTAAAAGTCCTTTTTCTTCAATTTCCTAAGATTTCACGGAATTCAAATGTCTAAGACAGGGAATCAATATTCATAATCAAAGCTGCAATAACAAACTTGTAATAAAATAGAAACTCAATTTATTACACCAATTAAATGGAATATCTTAAACTATAGGAATCGCAATCTAAACCCCATATTCTATTTAACTCCTCTATTAACGAAGATATAGATATAAATAAGTGGTGTAAACTACGAACAGAATTTGTAACATAAACCCCTTATTTTATTAAAGGATCACAATTTGACCTAAAGAAGAAGGAGAAGTGGAATAGGCTACGAAATTATCTTGCATAAACGAAACAAATTCCATCAAATTAATGTAAATAATTGAAGATATCTACATAAAATTGACATTTCGAAATAAAAAGGAATTTTGGGAGATTTTATATATCGTATTTTTGCGATCTCCAAATCCCATTAGCATATTCAAATCCAAAAAGAGATATACTAAACAATAACCGAAAAAGAAATACAAAGCTTTCCACTCATAGATTAGCTTTACCTTTACTCAAATGGATTTGTAGCCTTTTGATCTCTTTTAGAATCTTTCCATTTTGATATATATAAAAAATTTAGGGAATAGGTATATATATTCATTAGATTTAGAATAATTGGAGAAGAATATGATAAGAATAGATTGGAGAAAGAATAAAAAAAATAGGAAACAGGTAAAATCCTTACCTAAATTCTCTATGGAGTTTCTAAATCTTATTAGAGAGATAGCAACGGCATAGTTTCGTCGCATTCCTCAAAATAATATGAAAAGAATTGGAGATGATAGATTCCTTTTTGTAAGAGTTGAAATGCACCTGAACCGTAGGATGAAAGTAGGTAAAAAACGGGTAAATCTAGAGCGTACAACCGAATAAAACATAATGTAAAACACTAGCCTCCATTGGCAACTGTCGTTGCCAAGCAATCGACCGCCCTTGGGTGATAATCGATCTCTACGGTCGACCGATTAACCTATTCAAGTCGACCGCTCTTTTATTCAGGAACGTTTATTTTTGCTTCCGTTGCGGTATTATTTTATTCCTTAATTAACCTTTTAACGTTAAGCGTTTTAATCGTTTTCTTAGCGCCGGACTAATTTTGAAATTTAAACCCTAAATTTGATTTCTCATTTGAATTTGATTTCAAACTACATTAATTTAATTTTAAAAACTTCAAACGCTTATAACATCCACGTTTGAGCACCGTTTTCGGCATATTATATATGGAAACATGTTAGAATTTTTCCACGAACGCAACAGGGTAACTTTCATAGTCAAATTCCAAACTGTATAAAATTCCCATATTCAACCTTATCATTTTAATTCATTTTAATCCATTTAATTATGGTTCATTTTACGGGATGTTACATTCTTCCCCCATTAAAAAGGATTTCATCCCGAAGCCTTCCAGTGGGAGAACAGTGCAACACACAATAACATCCATGTTATACAACCATGTTATCTGCATAACTATCTACTCAACCAATAGTGCATTGTGATTATGTATTATAGGCATACTAAAATGAGCTCAATCCTAATGCGGGTGCGTAATCGTGTCATGAAAGTATGTATGCAAATATCCTAAACATGCATAAAAATTTCTACATGAGTGTAAAGTGGTTGTGAAAAAGTGTAGAAATCATCTCCTACCATCAAATCTAGCAACCACGATGCAAACAAATCCTGATTTTAGGGAGAAAATTTTCTAGAGAAAATTTTGGATGAATAGTCCTCATGCCTCCCTTCGAATTTTCTCACCAATGTACCCGTACCAATCTAGTTCTTTGTTGCGGAGCCTCCGAGTTCCATGCACTAGGATTCATACAATGGCACGGGACGCTATTTGCTCCATCTTAAAACCCATAATTGATTAGGCTCTATAATAATTATTATGCTACGAAGGTATTTCCTTAAATGCATAAACATCATGGACTCCAGAACATAAATTTTTTATTTTTTTACCATATTGGGAGAAGGCCCAATAAATTCGGTGCCTACTTTTCAACTATCCAAATCGTACTGAATTCTCCAAATTTGACGATTTGCATGGCCTCTCCAAAAATTGCTTCAAGGGTGTCATACTAATTATCCATGTGCGTTGACTATAATCCTACTGAATTCTACTAAGGGTAAGCGCTACTCCTAAGTTCCTCCAAAGTCTAAGATGCAAGCTCTCAACAAATCTTTCAAGTTTCCATCCAGTCTTTCAGTATGTCCATCAGTCATCAGTCGGCAAGCGATGCTCCGATTTAACGAAGTTCCTAAAGCTACTAGCAAACCCCTCCAAATTTACTAGTATACTAAGAGTTCCTATTACTAACGCTGCAAATTGCAACTCTATAAAGTTGTGTTGGAGTGTTATGGTTCCACTGCTTCTAACGGAAATTTTTTGCCACCTACTTCTTAATCCTTGATCAATAGGAAATTCCATTCTCATTTCAATACATTTTCACTTTTTCTTGCATGGTGGCATTTTGTGAGCTTAATCCCTTATGTCTCCTAATCTAAAGTATTGAGATGGAAACATTTACTCACTTTAGGCTGCTAATCTAATTTCCTCATTAACTTCTAGTTTTACATATGGTCTATCACTAGTTAAGTATTCCCATAAAATTTTCTTGCTTACTTTTCTTTCCAATATATATCAAGTCGTTTAAATCCCATTGATAAAGTCATAAAATCAGAATATATCCTATACCACATCATCCACTTTTCCAATAGCTAAGGAAGACAACTAGCGACTGTAATCTAAGAACTCCAAAAGAAAATTTTACTGGAAGTTGCCACTTATTATTAGTAAATATTGTGTTGAGGTCCTAACACTCCTTCCTAAATTAAGATGGGCTATCTTTAATATTTCATTCCATTGCTACCCATTTTCTTAATTTCCCCTTTTCCAGTCTTTTATAAATGTGGCCCATTTTATTGGTTCATTTAATGTCCATAGCAGCTGAACATCACTGTCAGAATTGGACCATTTCCAATTAATCCTTTTTTGATCTTTTAAATGTAACATCCCCGGATTTTAGCCAAGTTTACATTAGTAATTTGTACAATTTTTTTGGATTAATTGTGAATTAATTGAGAATTAATTTAGATATATGGGAATAATTATATATAGTGGATTTTGAGAGTTAATTTGGATTGGAAATTGAAGAATAATATATTGCATTTTGGGTTGAAATTCAAAGACACGTATTTTATAAAAATTGTATTTGAATTTTCTAAATTAAATAAGATGTATGTTTCTTTATTTATATAAATGGATTATTTAATTAATATTTAAATTATGAATTAATAAATAAATAAAGGTGAAATGTTTTATCTTTTGATTAATTAAGTAATTAACGATGGGTTAATATAAGTAATCAATGGTAAATTAATTGCTAGTTAAAGAATAATTAATTTAAATGGTTAAAGGTTAACTACTTAACGAATAATTTCTCAATCAAGATTTATTAAGTAATTAAAGGATAATTACTTAACAATTAAAGGATAATTACTTAATAATTAAAGGATAACTAATTAAAGTAATTAATTAAAGGTTAATTGATTAATAAGTAATTAAAGGTGGATTAACTTCCAATTACTTAAGGTAATTAATTAAGGGTTAATTAATTATGTAAAAGGTTAACTTAATTGATGTGATTAATTAAGAATAATTAATTAATTAAGAATAATTACTTAAGGTGATTGATTAATTAATTTATATCAAATGATTTGTAATTAATTAACCAGGATTGGAAAATTAATTCATGAGTAATTAGTTTAATTTAAAATTTAAATTGAATTAATTAAGGATTAAACAATTAATTAATCCTGTTTGCAAATGAGTATTGGATGCTTGAATAACTTATGAATGATTATATTATATGAGATGCCTTGAATTGATTATCCTATCTGATTTGTGATATTCTGATTTCTAATTTGAGCAGTGAATGGTGATGTAATTTAATTTTCTGTGATGTAATATAATTACCTGTGATGAACTTATATTTACTTATCTGTGATCTACAAATAAAGATAAGCGTTATAGTTTATACCGCTTATCAAATATCTTACTGTGTTTAAATCTGTGCTGATTGATGTTGTTGCTCTATTGTGTGTAAAACCCCTGGACCACACTATACACACACAAATATGGATTGCACGAGGAAATTGGTTAAGTCGCATATTTTAAAATGGTTTTAAAATTGAATTTTTGAATCCAAATGGTTTTGGAAATTTAATTGGATTAAATATGAAAAGTTGTGAAAAGGAGTTTTGAAGATGAATGTTATTTTGAATAACTTAATAAAGTTTTGAAATTTAATTGATTTGATTTGAATTTGGATTCAAAATTTGAAATTGAATTCTATATTGGAAATTATGGGTTAAAAATGTTATACAAGTTATAAAAGTGTTTATATGGGTTTAAACCATTTTAAAAGTATTATTTCGGAAATTTGAATTAACCCAAGTTTTAGACTTAAAGTGGTTTAACTCGTGCAAATAAAATCGGATTTTTCGAAAATGAAAGCTATTTGTTTTCAAATAATAATAGCCTTTATATAAAGAAAGGATTTCCAATTTATGTTGAAAAGATTTCAAGTTTGAAATAGAATTGTTTTGGAAGCTATAATTAAATCTTTGTGAAAGATTATTGAATCTTGTTTTGATCTAAAAGGTGTATCTTTTAATTTGAAATGAAAATTGTTTTTGAAAGCTATGAATCTTTGGAAATGGGTTTGAAAGCTATCTTGTGAAAAAATTGTTGAACCCTGTTTTGAAATAAGTATATCTTTTATATAAAGGGTTTGAAATAGAATTGTTTCAAAAACTATGAAGGGATCTTTGTGAAATTTTTGGCGAACGTTGTTTTCAAACATAAGAAGATCTCAAAGACAGATATTTGGTTTAAATATTGGAAATGAATCTTTGTGAAAGATTAGCGAACTTTATGAAGTGAATCTTTTTATTTAAAAGATTAAAATGGTAATTTGTTTAACCATTTAAATGGAAAGTTTTGAATAATAAGTTATGACTGAACTGAAATCCCAATATCATATGTTTTTAAATATTGCGCTCATTATTCGGTTTAGCCGGGAGAGGACCTTGTGTCATATAACCCATTCCAAATAATGATACAACATTATGGATAACATTTGAAGACCGGTGGTGAAGACCAGATATTTTCGAAAGCGAAAGGATAACTTGTCAAATGTCTCTGCACTGAATGGCCCCAGTATAGAGACTCCATATGTGATGGGAAGTCCAGATGTGATTAAAGATTATCCTGATTTGCAAGGGCTTCTTTGGAAGTTCCTTCGGTTCTGTTCGAACCCGGAACAGACTTGCATGGATGTGTGTCTAACATTACATTTTGAGATGTAAAGCTAGTTTCTATCAAATACATTTCTGTTTGGTGGCGGAGATTTATTCTCTTAGCTTAACACCCTTCTCTGAGACGTACGAGCTTAGAGGTTATGTAGCTGATGGTTACTAGTGATACATTTCCAATTTGGTAATGTGGCATACGAGTCCCATGACTGACCCGGAGTTTATTGTTCCCTTCCTAAACTCTGGGTTCCCACAATTTTCCACACGAGCAGTCTAGAGTTGGGTTTTTTAGATAGTAGATATCGATTCAGTAGCTTTCAGCTTTCTCTTTGGAATTATTTAGAGACTTTGGATATTGAAGTCTTTGGTTAGGACGACTGATTTGCTTAGCTTGGTACAACTTGATGGTGGTTCGAGCTATCTATGGAGATTGCTGATATTGGTATTTGTTCTGGAGTTTCAAGTTCTAGTTGTTTCTGCTGCTAGTTCATTGGTGTTTCCGCTATAGCATTTCATTGTATCTCTGATATTGATCGTTGTTGTATATTTGGATATTGTATCATTAGAGTTGTATATGATATTCATTCTCTTCTTCCGCTGTGTTGTTATATTTAATGTGTTATAAGCTCCGGCACGAGTCAGATTTCGACGTTTGGATCTGCGGCATTCGAGTACAAGTGAAGTACGGATGTCGATTTTCGAAAGCTGAAATTTAGGTCGTGACATCTTGGTATCAGAGCTGAAGTTTGAAACTTTAGCTCAGGAGTATAACACATTAGGTAACTCATTAGAGATAGGGTGAAGTATACCCTAGAATGAGTATATCCCTAAGATATCCGTCCGAGTGCCTCAGTAAATTCTCTTACTATTCACTGATAGTAAGTATGAGTGGAAGAAGAGGACGAGATAGGGGACATGGGAGTACGACTACAAATGGTCGATACCCTGCAATAGCGGAAATAATTTTTTTTACCAATTTCTTCGATCATCATCTCTTTTCAATTTTTTGATGGTTCCTGGTAGATCCATGAAGAAGCTTTGATATATTTGCATGGGACATAAACTCTAGATGGGTCAGAATTGTTTGTTTGGATGAATTGTTGCTTCGATTGCTATGGATGATAGGTATACTTTGGTTTCTAAATCAAGAATTTTTATAATTATATCCATATATTTGTCTATTCTTTGGGGTCTAGATATGTTCTACGAATGGTTAGTTATCCCTTTGAACTAGTTAATGCCCCTTCATATTCGTAAATCTGGTGACCCGAGTATCTTGTAGTACTGTATGAGCTCGTTCTCATATTTATTGATGATATTCTGATTTGGTAAACCAAATGCAGAATAGATGTTCAGTTTGATCTGGTGATTCATCTCTCTATCTTTCTATATTGTTTGTGGTCTCCCTACTTTCAAATTTCGGGGATGAAATTTTCTTAAGGGGTAATCTGTAATATCCTCGAATTTTAGCCAAGTTTAAATTGGTAATTTATATAAATTTTTTAGATTAATTGTGAATTAATTGAGAATTATTTGGATATTTTGGAATAAATTTATATAATGGATTTTGAGAGTTAATTTGGATTGGAAATTGAAGAATAATATATTGTAATTTTGGGTTGAAATTCAAAGATAAGTATTTTATAAAAATTGTATTTGTATTTTATAAATTAAATAAGATGTATGTTTATTTATTTATATAAATGAATTATTTAATTAAGATTTAAATTATGAATTAATAAATAAATAAAGGTGAAATGTTTTATCTTTTAATTAATTAAGTAATTAACGTTGTGTTAATATAAGTAATCAAAGGTAAATTAATTGCTAGTTAAAGAATAATTAATTTAAATGGTTAAAGTTTAATTACTTAATGAATAATTTTTTAATTAAGATTTATTAAGTAATTAAAGGATAATTACTTAGTAATTAAAGGATAATTACTTAATAATTAGAGGATAATTAGTTAAATAATTAATTAAAGGTTAATTGATTAATTAATAATTAAAGATGGATTAACTTCTAATTACTTAAGGTAATTAATTAAGGGTTAATTAATTATGTAAAAGGTTAACTTAATTGATGTGATTAATTAAGAATAATTAATTAATTAAGAATAATTAACTAAGGTTATTGATTAATTAATTTATATCAAATGATTTGTAATTAATTAATCAGGATTGGATAATTAATTCATAAGTAATTAGTTTAATTTAAAATTTAAATTGAATTAATTAAGGATTAAACAATTAATTAATCCTATTTACAAATGAGTATTGGATGCTTGAATTACTTATGAATGATTGTATTATATGAGATGCCTTGAATTGATTATCCTATCTGATTTGTGATATTCTGATTTCTGATTTGAGCTGTGAATGGTGATGTAATTTAATTTTCTATGATGTAATATAATTACCTGCGATGAACTTATATTTACTTATTGTGATCTGCAAATAAAGATAAGCGCTATAGTTTATACCACTTATCAAATATCTTGCTGTGTTTAAATCTGTGTTGATTGATATTGTTGCACTATTATGCGTAAAACCCCTGGACCACACTATACGCACAAATATGGATTACACGAGGAAATTGGTTAAGTCACAGATTTTAAAATGGTTTTGAAATTGAATTTTGGAATCCAATGATTTTGGAAATTTAATTGGATTACATATGAAAAGTTGTGAAAAGGAGTTTCGAAGATGAAAGTTATTTTGAAAAACTTAATATAATTTGAAATTTAATTAATTTGATTTGAATTTGAATTCAAAATTTGAAATTGAATTCTATGTTGGAAATTATGGTTTAAAAATGTTATACAAGTTATAAAAGTGTTTATATGGGTTTAAACCATTATAAAAGCATTGTTTCGGGAATTTGAATTTAACCCAAGTTTTAGACTTAAAGGGTTTAACTCGTGCAAATAAAATCAGATTTTTCCAAAAACGAAAACTATTTGTTTTCAAATAATAATAGCCGAAAACAAAAACTATTTGTTTTCAAATAATAATGGCCTTTATGTAAAGAAAGAATTTCCAATTTATGTTGAAAAGACTTCAAGTTTGAAATAGAATTTTTTTTGGAAGATATAATTAAATCTTTGTGAAAGATAATTGAATCTTGTTTTGATCTAAAAGGTGTATCTTTTAATTTGAAATGAAAATTATTTTTGCAATCTATCAATCTTTGGAAATGGGTTTGAAAGCTATCTTGTGAAAAAATTGTTGAACCCTGTTTTGAAATAAGTATATCTTTTATATAAAGGGTTTGAAATGGAATTGTTTCAAAAGCTATGAAGGGATCTTTGTGAAATTTTTGGTGAACGTTGTTTTCAAACATAAGAAGATCTCAAAGGTAGATCTTTGGTTTAAATATTGGAAATGAATCTTTGTGAAAGACTGGTGAACTTTATGAAGCGAATCTTTTTGTTTAACAGATTAAAATGGTAATTTGTTTAACCATTTAAATGGAAAGTTTTGAATAATAAGTTATGACTTAAATGAAATCCCAATATCCATATGTTTTTAAATATTGTGCTCGTTATTCAGTTTAGCCGGGAGAGGACCTTGTGTCATATAACCCATTTCGAATAATGATACGACGTTATGGATAGCATTTGAAGACAGATGGTGAAGACTGGATATTTTCGAAAGCGAAAGGATAATTTGTCGAATGTCTATGCATTGAATGTCCCTGGTATATAGACTCCATATGTGATGGGAAGTCCGGACGTGATTAAGGATTATCCGGATTTGCAATGGCTTCTTTGGAAGTGCCTTCGGTTCTGTTCGAACCCGGAACAGACTTGTATGGATGTGTATCTGACATTACACTTTGAGATGTAAAGCTGGTTTCTATCAAATACATTTCTGTTTGGTGGCGGAGATTTATTCTCTTAGCTTAACACCCTTCTCTAAGACGTACGAGCTTCGAGGTTATGTAGCTGATGGTTACTAGTGATACATTTCCAATTTGGTAATGTGGCATATGAAGTGCTACTGATCATTTGTTGATCAAAGCACGACTTTGTGAAAAAGTGTAGCTTTGTGGACGAGACCTCATCAAGCCTCACAACCCGGTAACGGTCATAACAGGAAAGATGCGGCAAGGTTTCAGGGGTTGCACCCCTAGGGTATGTCCATTCCTCCTGGAAAAGGGTGGTATCATGGTATGGAGCCCAGATACTTACTCATGTGGACACTAGATATTTATTATTACGTGATGTTGCTTTGTGGTTGAGGATCCTTGGATAAAGGTCGTAAACGACCAGGGGTGGCATATCTTAGTTGTTACTCCCGGGAAGGGAGTACACTGGCCTTGTGTTGGCAGAGATCCGGGTAGGTTCTCGGGCGTTCCTCTGGAGGCGTACCCACGTGGCAATGGGAAGTTCCTTGGCCTGACCATTTGTTGGAAATCCAATCTCCAATACGCACCCTATACGGTTTTAGTTATATAACCTACCATCTACTTATGGTGGCGCCACACTGTTTAGATGGTAGCTATAGTATGCATAGTTCGAAATGTCTATGCTGGTTAAGATTAAAATTATACTTTCGAAAGGTTTTCTGCACTATGCACTAATAATAACATCAAATGGTTTTCGTGTATCAAGCATTTTTGACTATCATAAGGCGAAATCTCCTCCAATTCTGCGTTTGCATGGTGTGTGTGGCGGGAGGCCTTATGGTAGTTTCCTTTTCCAAAAAGCATTGCGGATTTTAATATTTTCAAAAATCTTTTGTGGTTTGTTTTAAAGATAAACTGTTTTTATTTGCTCATACCAGTCTCATGACTGACCCGGAGTTTATTATTCCCATCCTAAACTCTGGGTGCCCATAATTTTCCACTCGGACAATCTAGAGTTGGGTTTTTCAGATAGTAGATAACGATTTAGTAGCTTTCAGCTTTCTCTTTGGAATTATTTGGAGACTTTGGACATTGAAATCTTTGGTTAGGACGACTGACCTTGCTTATCTTGGTACAACTTGATGGTGGTTCGAGCTATCTATGGAGATTGCTGATATTGGTGTTTCTTCTAGTTTCAAGTTCTAGTTGTTTCCGCCGCTAGTTCATTGGTGTTTCCGCTGTAGCATTTATATTGTATCTCTGGTATTGATCATTGTTGTATATTTGGATATTGTATCATTGGAGTTGTATATGATATTCCTTCTTTTCTTCCGCTGTGTTGTTATACTTAATGTGTTATAAGCTCCGGCACAAGTCAGATTTCGACGTTTGGATCTGCGGCATTTGAGCACAAGTGAAGTATGGATGTCGATTTTCGAATGCTGAAATTTGGGTCGTGACATTAAAACTGCTTTAGTTTTCTAAAATCCATTCATTACTCAAATTCTTTTTTCCACAAATGCAATATCAAGTTTTATTAAGCAGTCCCACTTTGGATTACTTTTCCTCTCATTAATTACGGAATTATTGCTCGTTAAATTGGTAATTAACATCCATAAATTCTAATCGGTCAATTACAAACTAATACACCTATAGTTGTATTCAATGCTATGTATATATATTCTAATCGTTTAGCATAGCTTTACGATATCTATATCTAACTACTAATTCTACAACTAGAATACTATTTTAATATTTTAATCCATTGAAGATGTCCTTCTAAAAAGATAACTGTCATAAATTAACCACAATTAAGATTTTTGCTTTGTTTGAAATTACGAGGAATCATTTCTTATCTTATTATTGAATGGACAATGTAAACCATGAAAGGAATATCCATCTCTAACACATCTCTTTTCTTTTTAGTGTATTCCTTGTTACTTCAAACAATGCACTATTACATATATTTTGGAATTGGATAATTTATGGAAATTGTGTAGAAATTGCTCCAAAATTAAAATATAAAATTCATATTCTATGGGCAATCTAATTCACAACCCAATTACAGATTTGGGATATCTTTACACTTTACCAACTTCTTCAAGTGTAGGTTGGGACTGACGTCAACTTTCCAGATCAGGTTATGCATTCTATTTCTATTTTACTCAAATCCTAAAAAATTTAGTATATACTATCTAGGTCATGACCTGTATATGCTCCACAAAATTTTATAAAATCATGACTTTCACACACTAAATAAAATATCTTCACACAAATAAAGTTATTTAAAAATAATGTTTATTGTTCATTTCTTACAATACTCAAAACATGAAGTATCAAATTCAGTATCTCCATCTTTGAAAATGTAAATTTTAATTAAAATCATTATCAAAGTTTCAAAATTCCTTTGTTCCCAAATAGGAATAAAATAATCTCACTTTTTAAACTTTCTTTATTAGAACTTTTTCTTAAAAGTTAGACTTTCTAATTTATGGCATTCGAAATTTTCTTATTTTTCAAAAAGGAACTTAAAAACTTTCCTTTTCAGTAGCTTACTAAAGTATGGATTGACTCCATTTTGAAAATAGGAATTTTAACAAAAAAGATTCAAGACTTAGTTATCTTTCCAAAATAACATGTTAACCATTTTTGTTTCAAGCGTTTTCTAGTTGCAAGAATTATCGTTTAAAAAATAATAAAAATTTTCACAATCATCATTTCAAAATAACAGCCATTTCCTTATAAAGCATACAATAATATTTAATACCTTATTATTAAAATATACTATTATTTGATGAAATATATCTCGTTACTTTGCTCAAAAATATTAAAATCTCTTGCAATACTTTTCTTTATCAAGTCCAATATTATTATTCAAATAACTTTTGTATTCAAATTAGGAAAACATATAAAATTCTCATCTTTACATAAATGCTTCTCCTTACACAAGACATTTAACTTATTTATCAATCATCATTTAACTCCAATCAAGGGTCAAAGATTCCTTTTATAACTTTATACGAT
This sequence comes from Allium cepa, assembly GCA_030765085.1. NCBI lineage: Eukaryota > Viridiplantae > Streptophyta > Magnoliopsida > Asparagales > Amaryllidaceae > Allium > Allium cepa. The sequence goes on along the minus strand of CM060938.1, from coordinate 380,801,800 downwards.
AGAAAAGAGATCGAGTTGACAAAGATAACATCTATCTTACTCTATTACTCCTTTCAATATATCACCTTCCATAATTCAAAATTCTGTTATTACCTAAATTCCAGCCAACATTCTCTTCATCACCTTATATGGGAATGCTCTCCTTCCAATACTATCAGACATTCCTTTCTTTCGATTTACTATTTCTCTATCCTAAAATAGGTGTTATTTCTATCTATAAACCCCCAAAAAGTGTTCTAAAGAAAGAACTTTTAGGTTTATAAACAAGGAAAAATAGAAGGATCAAACAACCAAAATCATAATATTTTTAGTCAAATTAAAAAGGCTAACAAATGAAACTTTTCAATGCAATTACAACCATCCAATATTTTGGCTTAAAGAAATTGCTTTTAAAAATTGCGTTACCTTTCAAACTTTTCCAAAACTAATGGCGGTATACTGCCAAAGTTGTCCAAAACCATAATTATATTTCAAAAAATTTCTAGCTTATACAACCTTTAAGAAGTTATAGAGGAAAGTACTTTATTGCACAGGAAATATAACATGGAAAAATGGAAGAATACAAAAACATGGAAATTGAAAGCTTTTCTAATTTTTTTTAACTTGAGATGTTGATAAATGGAAACATTTTTTCAACTTCTCAAGTCACGATTTTTTTTTAAATTAAAGTCACCCACCAAAAATGTTTCACCATCTTTTTAAATGTACAACATCTTTTCAAACTTCTTACAAAACAATGGTGGTATAATTTAAAAATCATTCAAAATCACTTTTATCAAAACTTTTTGACTTAGAAGATTTTCTTTTTAAAATCTTTTAAGAGGCACTTTCCAAATTTTCTAGGGTTTTTCAAAGAAACATTTTTATTAAATTATTTCAAAGTAGCTATGATTAAAATTTGTTCTTTCTTTTAAACCTTTGTACTCTACCCTTTAAAATATAATTTCTTCGTTGTGGTGGTAAATGTATTCCTTCTAGCAGAAGTTTGATCCTTTCCTTACTTCTGTATTTTATTAATACAAACACCTTTATTTGTTACCTCCATGAATGTTAATTTGTCCATATTAATTATTAGCCTAACAGATGTTTCCTTAAGGTTATTTATTTCCTATCAGCCTTTCCATCTAAGGTTACCCCTATTATTAAATATGTCTAGAGGGTTTACAGTGATTAGGAAGACTAAGTCCTATCAAGGGGTCAACTACTATCCAGCTTCTAGGTTGCTCCTATAAGTTGAGGTCATGTTCTCCCTAGTTTGCTCCTAAAGATATGATCTTCGTACCACGAGTAATCAAAGCAACAGTAGAAATTACTTCTATTTATTCTTCCAACTCATAGCCTCGCTCATCATTTCAGAATATGGTGGCAACTACTTCTATAGTCGGAATTTATAAAGTTAAGCATAAACTCGAAATATATATATATATATATATATAGTGTGAGCTTATGAAAAAAAGTGAAAAAACTTTTTCACAAATAACAAGTACGCCACTCATACGTATAATATACTTTCCCTGTTGATTGGATAACCTAGGCTCTTATACCAAATGTAACAACCCACCTTGGAACCGGCCTAAATTTCGACCCAGAAAAGATCAATTGAAACTTAGATCTATTCTAAGGCAAGCTGTTGGTAATAAAAAGAAATGATGTTATAGAGCCATAACTAAACTTTAAAACTCACAGTAAATGGAACAAAATGTAATAGTAAAGTTTACTCATTTATTTTAAACTAGAAAAATGTCATAGTACAAAAAAATTCGTAATATAATATCCATTATAACAATCGTTTAAATCCATAGATACACATGAAAGCAAATAATAATGAATATTGCTACTTGCAAAGCTTCTTTATATTTAAGAAATGTTGCCGCCATCACCCCGCCTTAAACCTATGTTGTTCTGAGGAAGGAGTCAGAACATAAAGTGTCTGGTGAATAAAGACCTCAAGTCTTACATTTTCAATACTTGGGTAGTAGATTTTAAAATAAGAATATGTCGATGAACATAAAACCATTGAAATCGTTTAGTATTTCTTTATAAGTTAAGAAGGTGAGTCCAACTATTTAATACCTTCCATTCAATAAGTAGATCCCATATCCCAATCATACGTCATAAAAAGCTAATAATATAACAGATGGTACCCAAGCCACTTAACACTTCCTAGTGGAAAATAGGCAGATCCCATTATTTAAGGCTTATTTCCAAAAGCGTGCTACTCAATGGTATATAACTAACATCATGCGGAATCTCGTAGGCCATTAATTCTTCCAAGTAGAAAATTGGTAGACCCTTTCATTTAAGGCCTAATTTCAGAAGTGGACCGTTAAAAAGATACAACCTAACGTAACCCCTTGGCCATTTAATGCTTCATCTGGAGAAAAAGGCAGGTCAAACCACTTAATACCTCAAACCTCGAAAAAAGCCCTTCGTCTTATGGCCCATACCTGTAATGACATCTCATATTAGTCCGTTATTCATTGGAACTGGTAGCCATATTTACTGGGTAGATTTCCCCTATAGAATTTGTAATTAACCTCGCATCATTGCAAATATTTATCATAAGGATATCTTACATCAACAAAAATATACACAACTACAAGTAGCCTCAAAGTGAATGGCATACTTCCGTCATTTAACATTATTGATCTCACAGCCTATGACTTAGCCATAAATTAATTACGCTATAAACACACACACGCACACACACACTCACACTTATCTCACTGTTTCATAAATAAGGCCTTTTAAAGAATCTTTCTTATTATGCTTTAAAATAATAATTAGGTTATATAAGAGTTTCCTCTTATTTTCACCTCAAAATCAATTACCTTCCTAATGGGGAAAATAAATATAAATAAATGCCTAATTAACTATACCATATACGCAATAGCTATACGTTAATTACAAAAATGGAACTAAATACATATTCGTGCTTAATAAGTGCTAAAGGAATGGATTTTATGCTCTAAACTAGCTTTAAATGTCAATTTCCTAATCAATTGTTATTACAAGTCTTTTTTCTTTAATTTTCCAAAACTTTAAGGAATTCAAATGTCTGAATAGGGAATAAATATTCATAATCAAAACGGGAATAACAAACTTGTAAATAAAATAGAAACTCAATTTATTACACCAATTAAATGGAATATCTTAAACAATAGGAATTGCAATCTAAACCTCATATTCTATTCAACTCCTCTATTTACAAAGAAATAGATCTGAACATGTAGTGCAAACTATGAATATAATTCGTTATCTAAACCCCTTATTTTATTGAAGGATCACAATTTGACCCAAAAAAGAAGGAGAACTGGAATGGACTATGATATATCAAAAATTGTACAAACAAAACAAATTCCATTAAATTAATGTAAATAATTGAATCCTTACCTGAACTTTTACTTGAATTCTATACGGAGTTTCTGGATCTTATTAGAGAGATAACATTGGAGAGTTTCGTCGTATTCCCCAAATAATACAAATAAAAGTGGAGAGGATAGACTTCTAATTATAAGAGGTTAAATGCACCAGAACGGTAGGATGATAATACGTAGAAAATAGGTAAATCTAGGGCGCACAGCCGAATAAAACATAGGTAAAACACTAGCCGCCACTAGCAACTGTCGTTGCCAAGCGCTAGACTACCTTTAGTGACCGGTCGACCGCTACGGTTGACTAATTGACCGATTCAGGACGACCGCTCTTTTATTCAGGGCCGTTTGTTTTCGTTTTCATTTCCGTAATATTTTATTACCTAATAACTTTTTAACATTAAGCGTTAATTAATGGTTTACTTAGCCCCCAATCTAATTTTTGAATTTAGGCCCTAAATTTGATTTCTCATTTGAATTTGAATTCAAACTAAGTTAATTTAATTTTGAAAACATCAAACGCTCATAACTTTTTCATTTGAGCTATGTTTTTAGCATATTATATATGGAAACAGGTTAGAAGTTTACCATGAACAAAACGGTATAACTTTCATGGTCAAAGTCCAACCTTTATAAAATTCCCATTTTCAACCTTATCATATTTAATTCAATTTAATCCATTAAATTACGGTTCATTTTACAGAGTGTTACACATTTACTGGGTGTGAGGGGGGTACAACGAAACAACTTTTATTATTGCTTAGTAATATAAAAAATAAAACATTTAATAAAATGTAATGGCTTAAATTTAAAACAAAATGAATTAGGACTTGAGATCTATTCTATTACATTCGTATTGTCATCTACATGAGAAACATGCAAAGTTTGTGAAAATGAGCTAATATAATAAAAAAGACAAAACGATAAGTTAGGGGCAGAATAATAATTTGATCAGAATTAGCTTTATATTTCTAAAATGAATATTTCCTCTTTATTTATTACTTCCTCTTATTCCTCTTCAAATAAGAAAACTATTTTTTTAATTCAAATCATCTCAACTTCCTCAAATCCTAACAAAAATTCAAAATAAAATATCTAAATTCCAGTTAGAAGATTCTTTACAAATCTAGCTCTTTAATTTTACATTTTTGAGACTACTGGAGATTGAATATTGAAATCAGGAAAGCTTTAAATTTGGGTTAGATTGGAGCTTGGATTTCATAGAGTTTAGTGAGTAGGGTTTGTTCTCTAATCTATATGATCATCGCTTATGTTATGTACTAGAATTAAAAGTCAAATGTTGGATTAGGGATTGGTGAATAAACTTGAGTGGATTTCAGAGATTGGAATCTTGTTTAAGGAATGTTTATTAAGTGTTTAATCATAAAATGAATGTGTAAAACCTTTATAATGAGTGTAGTGTATTATTCTAATTTTATATTGACTACGTAGATTGTTGTTGGTTCGGGAATGCTGGAATGAGAAAAGAGTGTGTGAGGATATGTCGTAATGACGTTGTTGAATGACCGTAGAGGTTAGAATTGTAAACGAGTAGTTAAACTCAAATGATTGTACAAACGAGATTCACCGAATCATAGTCATTTGGATTGTATGAAGTGATAGTTGTTCGAATATTAGATGATTTTTAACAAGGGCATAAATCCATGTTGAGAGACGTTAGTATAGAACGTCCAAACATGAAAGATGTGAGAAAGAAAGATGAATGCAAAAGATGTGGAATGAATTGCCAAAAAGGCAATTCTTCCATCAAGTTTCAGAATCGGTCGCATCAACCATTTAGACTTCTAAACCCATAATTGATAAGTCTGGATTTTGGTGATATATCCTATATTACTTTAGTGTAAATTTTGTATATTGAATCATCTATAGTTTCCAGACCAAACATTTGAAAATAGTGTTCACATCTGAATTATTTTTTCAGGTGTTTGAACCATTATTGTACAGAGGAACTAATTTGTGTTTTGAAACTTTGGAGTTTTAGGAGTTTAAATCTACTTTGGAGATTTCTGTGATTCTCATAGGGTTCGAAGCTACTATAAAGACGATGGCGATGGTTCAAGATGAGATTCGACCATTGGTGGTCATGTAGAGTCATCTAGTTGCTTTGAGATGAGATGGATAGGGTATTTGGATATGATTCCACACATTTTTCATATACAAAGTAAGTCTTTAACCCTTTTATGTGGCTTAGGGAGTAGATAATTATAAACCATTTATAGAGCGAGTGCGGTTGTCTTGATTGCTCATGTTGAGCGACCTCGATTCAGAGACAGAATATGTGGTATCCTGGTAACAAGGTGATAGGCCATAACTTTGTTATAGCATGGATTATTGACCTTGGGTTACTTATCCTAATTTCTCTTGTAAAACAGACGGTGGCAGTTAGGCATGCATATGTAACATCCTATAAAATTAATAAGAAATTAACTAAGAAAAATAAATAAATTAATAATAATACTAAAAATGAAAATTAACCAACTTTGGGATTAGGCCACAAAACTTGCACCATTGCATTCATGGCGATCTTCTTAGCAATGATCATATACAAAGCTTCATGATTGGAGTTTAAATGAAGAAGTTATCGACGTTTGAAATTTTAGACCGAAAATAATTTAAAACAAATTATGGTAATAAATATTAATAAAGTAAACATTAAATAATAGCTTGGAATTTAAGTAAACATATCTTAACAATAAATAAAAATGTTTACGTTAATGGTAATAAGCAGTTGGACCACCACCGGTTGACCGACTATATGCGAGCGCTCGATCGATCATGCTCTAGCAACTAGGGTTTTGAGTGTCCTGAATGGTTCGGAATTAAACATATTAAAATATTCTAGATCTGACAGTGTTGGGCATCCAAGCAACTATAAATAAAAGGCCAGCCTCCTCATTCTTTTTACACAAATCTAATGTCAGAAACGACACTTTGTCAGTCCTCTTGCTCCATAATAATCTCTTTAACTCAAAATTAAAAGCAAATATATAACTTCATAGATTAGGAGAAGATTTGAAAGAAGCAAGCCAAAGTGAAAGACAATAAATTATATATATATATCTGTGTGTGTGTGTGTGTGTGTACATTATATATATATATATATATATATATATATATATATATTCCTTAATCTATGAATTCTAAATCTAATGTGTATAAATAAATCGGTTATATGTTATGTAATAAATAGAGGAAGAGTAAGAGATAAGGCTACGACACTAAGCAAATCTAAGGGATCCATTGAGAATTATCTGTTGGGTGGTAGCCTTAATTTTTCCCTAATAGTATGTTCTGTAGTTCGACGTTTGGATTTGTACTAGGCCTAGAGAGATTTTGTATGCGAAAATTTATCAACCTAAAACCTTAAAATTTCTCCATAATATGTAATTTTGACTTGTTGGAATTCTTGTTATTTTATTTTAATATTGTAGGATTTGATACATTAATATTTTGGACAAAAATATTTTGTATTTCTATCTGACTCCAATTTTCAATTTATGATTGCAATGACAAAGAATTCTAAAATAAGAAAATAAAATGAGGTGTGCAAAGTAGGAAAAAGGAGATTCTCCCTCTTATCCATTGTTTGCATCGCTTATTTCTACAAGTGAAATAAGTACGGTTTCTCTATCATTTCAATGCTATACGTTTAAAAGTCGAATGAAACATAAAAGAAGGACCACAATTCTACTACATTAACATAAAACAAATCGTATGTTTTGGATTCAATTTTGAATATGTATACAAGTCTATTTTTGTGTAGCTAAGTTATATATGATATTGGCTTTTATGAGAGTGTCGTATTAAATTGAGAATTGTATGGTGATTGTAGTTGTGAACGCTGAATAATATAACATTCTGAATAAGAAATGGACAAATTACCTAAATACGCATAAAAATAATCAAGCGTAATTAATATTAAGCATAAATAGTAATAATATGTTCTTTTAAATCTCGAGACTGACAATTAAAATCATAAAAGTACAGCATATATAATAATTAAGACAGTAAATAAAGATACCGACAAATAAATTGTGAGTAAAATTAACAATCAATCTAATAAATTGAGATAGGGATAATTAAGGAAATTAATCAAAAAATAAAGGCAAGATAAGGAGTTTCCGTTATAAGGCCTTTAATGGATAAATACAAGGGATGTTCAAGTTATATATACGTATACATACATACATACATATATATATATATTGTAACACCCTATATTTTTAATAACATTATTTATGATATTTAATTAGCTAAATAAAATAAAATAATATGATTATTAGGGGATAGAGATTTGTAATTAGCAAGGGGTAGCCATGCCATGATAACAATGAACTAAAATATAATGGTCAAGTATAGTAGGTGAGGGAAAAATAGGAAAATGAGCATTCTAATACCATAAACCCTTAGCCATGTATCCTCACATTCAAATCCTCATTTGCAAAAATTAAACAAAGAGGTTGGCCATCATTGGAAGCAACTAAAGGAAGATAAAAGAATCAAAGGGAAGCTTAGTAAATTTAAATCCATTCAACTTTCATGCTCTTTAATCTCAAAAGCTAAGGTGAAAAATGACCACATCTCAATTTTCTAATTTTTTCGTTTTTAAGATGAAACCGAAGTAGTTTCCATGATTATGTTATTTTTTTGAATACTTAATTGTTTGTATACTCTTGTCGATGATTTATGCTTAATCATATAGGTTTTACGATATGTTTTAATGTGAAAACGTTATTTAATGACATCCAAATGCCTTGCAATTTTAGATATAGATCAATAATGATATTTTAGAGGTGGGTTTCAGTTTTCATAACTTTATGAATTAATGTGGATTTTATATTAATTTTCTAGTGTAGAAAATGATTATTTGGGTTTTAAATTATTTACGGCTAAATAATTAATACTTTGGGTCTGAAATTCATATATGTTAGAAAACATATTAAAAATGATTCTTTGGAAATTTTGAAGAATTTTCCTAAGTGTTTTCATGAATGTATAAAATTATTTATTGTATGAGACTCAAATGTTATATATATATATAAGGAGAGGTGGTATTTTGTAAATGATTTATATTTTTTATTTTCTGACATATTGGCAGCACCTTTTGAAAAGAAAAATTAGCAACCAATAGATTTTGACAAACAAGGTAGGTTTGTTAAAAGGATGACTTAAAGAGGCTAAAAATCAGTTTTACATGTAAATTACATGTTTCGCCGCTTTCGGCACAGTGGTTCTGACCAAGTACCGACGCCTCCTGCCATCGAAACTAATGCGCATAGTATCAATAACTTGGTATAGAGTGAATTGGACTAAGCGCAAGGCACTAGGTCAAGACCAAAGGTTCTGAAGGGGTCGAAGCTTGTCTTTGCTTTTAAATGAGAACGCTCCTATTTTGCTTATGAAGGGTATGCTTTCGAGTTAGTTGGCTTTCGATTGAGTCAAATGTTCTAAAGAAAAGGTTTCGAACGGGTAGCGCCTCTTGTTTTAAGTAAATGCTTTCAGCGGGGTCGAAACCCCTTAGCTGTTGCTTCTCTTCCTTTCGATGCCAATGGTTTTAAAAGGTATACTTTGCTTTTAAAACTTAGCCTCTTCTCCAATACTTTCGAAAGGTTGATTTCGACATCGTTACTCTTTACTTAGGAAATGCTTTTGAAGGATTGCTTTCGACTTAAATGTTTTATGACCATTTTGCTTTATTGAAGGTAGTACCCAAATGGTTTCGAAGGAGTTAATTTTTAATGGTTTCGAAAGGTGTTTCCACATGTCTTAGTTGAACCAAAGGCTTTCGAAAGGTTTGATGTTTTATTGCTTTCGAAAGGTTTTAAAGAATGGTTTTGAAAGGGTGGTTCCCCAATGGTTTCAAAAGGTTTGAAAGAAAAGGTTTTCACATGTATAAGAAAGGTAATGCTCGAAGGTTTTGAAGAAGGATGTCTAAGGTTTTAATGCTTTCGAAGGAATGGGTTTTCAATATTTTCAAAAGGAAGATTATGAATAGTTTCGAAAGGAATGTTTTGGCCTTTCGTCCTAGGTGAAAGAAGGGTTTCACTTGGTTTCGAAAGGGGTACTTTCAATGGATTCAAAAGGGGCACTTTCAAAGGTTTAAATGTTTTCATCAACAAAGACATGAGTAAATTATATGTTACATGGCAAGGTGACTTTGAGTAAAGCATAGAGTGTATATTTTCCTTGTTTAAGTTTGGTTTAAATGCTATAAATCAATTTGAGATGAAAGGGTTTTCAAGGAAAATTTAGGGGAAGATTACCCTATGTAAAATGACTCAAATATTAGAATACCAAACGAGACAGGTATATGGTTGTGCCTTATTCATTTGCTATTAGCTCCAGTAAATTTAGTCAAAAATTCCAGTGTAAAGGCTTTGTCACATGTAAAACTAAAATTATGATTACACATAAAAGGGAATATATATTTTTATATAGATAGGTTATTGGTGAGCCCGCAAAATCAGTTGGATCAGGTGACCTTGGGAGATGTTAAGTTAGGGATAGACCATCTAGATGAGGAGTATTTAACAAATATTTAAGAACAGACTATCCAAAAGATGAGTGCCTAACAAGTGTTATTATTTTTTAAAATATTATCTGGTAGGCCAAGTCAGCCAAAGGTTAGTAGTCAGCAAACAAAACTATAGCGTTTGGATAGATATTTCATTTATTTTCTGATATGTATGTGTACCTGATAATGCTTTACAGTTTTAACCAGTTCTGGTTTAAGGATAAAGGTTTGCAAAAGATATGTTTTAAAAGGATATCAATGACGGAAAACCTATTCCGCTTAGTGGCGTGGTTTAACTTAATATTAAATAACCGAGATGTACAGTATAATTCACAGTTGGCTTTAGGTTTGACAAGTGAACTCGTCAACTTCTGAACAGAGAGTTTCTAAATTGAATTGCTTCTTTTACTAAGAAAAACATTTCATCATGTGACTTTTTACTTTACTCGTGACAAAGATATTTGATTTTACAATTACGTAGTGAAAGGATTAATCTCATGAATCAATTACAATGTAATTAACTGATCAAAACTTTAATACAACCTTTTTTGATCCTGCAGGAGGGGGAGACCCCATATTATACAAGCATCTCTTTTAGTTCTTCGGTCATCCAGAGGTGTATATTCTCATTCTGCCCGTATTCGGTATTATTAGTCATATCGTATCGACCTTTTCGGGAAACCAGTCTTTTTGTATCTAGGCATGATTTTACGCCATGATCATTATATGTGTTCTTGGATTTCTTGTTTGGGAATCGGTACTGATAAAAGTTATGCGGCCTATCTGATGACAAAAATGTTTGGGTGGGCACGGAACCTCCTAACTTGCGAAAGGCCAAAAGTTCTAAATAAGATTCCAAGAATCCAAATAATATTCATTGGGTTTTAGAGGCCTAATGAGTGCCAAACATCTTTTTTCGAAGTTTATGTTTTTTCCCTTAAACTCTTAGATGCTCAAAATTGATTTGAGTAGGCTGTGGGTTAAAGTTTTATAGATTTTAGTAGGTTGACGAATAAAGCTTCTGGAGGCGAGTGGGTGGCTGATGGATAGCTATTTAGGAATTGCTCTTTTGATTTGTTCCGCTGTTTTGTATTTAAGACAGTCATGTCTATATAGTACTCTGGTTAACCAAAGGGGCTTCTTCGAATGTCTCCCTTGGCGTAATTTTTATTAATTATATTTTATATAATCCTTGGAAACAATTTTAGGGTTATGTAATTTGAATATGAAATGTTGTTTTGAAATGTAATCAGAAAAATGTTTTAATCTGTGATGTTTTTGTTTCTATTCAAGTGCTTCTGATATTAAGGATACCATTAACATTACCATATTTAGTCATCGGAAGTTAATATTATGGATGACTGCAGCATCTTAGAGCTTTGCTTTGGGCATTCACATAGGGGATGTTACAACTTGGTATCAGATCATAGGTTTGTGAAAGGTTTTAACTAAAAATGATTTTTGAAAACGTAAACCTAAGGGATTAGAATAATTTTGGGTTATGTGATAAGCTATAGTAACATACTTGTTTTTACTATATATAAGTATACGATATATTTTTAGTTTCCTTTCTCTTTTAGGCTATTCTTCTGTATCTCACGAAGCTTGAATACATATATGGACGTTAAAAGTGCAAGAGTGTATCTTGGAGGAATCTCCACCATAAATGGAATGTCGGACCAAATACTAGGAGAAGCCAAGGTCAGGCACAAGCGGGGAATGTTGGTGCTGGAGTCCCACAAATGAATATGGAAGCTATGTATTCGTTTTTCGTGAATATGATGCAAGATGGAATCGCTACTGGAGTGGTTGGAGAAATGCTGGAGTAGGAGTTCAAGAAGATCCGGTGGTCAACCATTATGCTATCTTGAGCAGAGATTACGCTTGGCTCGGAGGGAAGCCCTTATTGGAACTGAAGATGCTATTAGGTGGAGAACTTGTTGTTGCATTGTGAGAGGATCTTTAAAGACATGAGGCTCAATGATGAGTAGTAGAGGATGCTTGCTTTGAGACAACTTCAGCGAGCAGCTTTATTTTGGTGGAATAGTGTGACGGTTGGAGTAAATGAAGAGGAGATGACATAGGCTGAGTTTAGGAGAAGATTTCAAGAGAGGTTCATGTATGTGATGGCGCAGTCTATTTTGCTTAAAAAGTTTGATGAGTTGGAGCAGGAGGAGATTTCTGTTTTGGAGCATGCTAGAAGATTTGAAGAGTTGGCTAGATATGGTTATGCTACTATGGATACTGTGTTGAAGAGGAATGAGAAGTTTATAAGGGGGTTGAAACCTCAGCTAGCAGGGCTACTTTACCTCATATCAGAGACCCTTGTGATGTGGTTGTAGAGATTGCTTTGAGACACAAGGAGATGCTTGCTTGTCTAGGGAAGAGTAAGGAAAAGGAGGTCCAGGTTGGACAAGGCCAAAAGAGGAAGTTCTTTCATAAGAAGGGTGCTCGGAAAGGTGGAGCAGCAAAGAAGGGAAAGTCTAAGGTTGTATTCTTCAAGTGCCACAATAAGGGGCATTTTATGAATGATTGTCATACAGGAAAGGCGAAGGAAGTGATTGGAAAGAGGAACATCAGATGTTTTAGCTGCGGTCAGATTGGCCACCGTAAGAATCAATGCAAAGAGCCCACTAAGGATGGAAGGGGAAAGTTTTTGCATTGAAGCTTGCTTAGAACCAACAGTGTAAGAGAAAGGAAAGGAAGTGTTGGGAGGCACGCTTCAGATACATGGTATGTTTGTTAGCTCTCCGGTTGATACCGGTGCATCGCATTCTTTTATATCTCGTTGTTTGATAGATAAGCTTAACCTAGAACCCACCAACTTAGTTACTTCCTTAAGGGTTAAGTTATTCGGGTTTTTAGCCCAACAAGATCCAATAGAATATGGAACAATCCCATCAAATCAGAATGGTGTAGAACCTAACTAGAAAATCCAAGACAAGGGACCAACGGAGCAAAGAGATCAGCATTGCTTTGAATTCAATTAGCAGCTAAACGTAAATAGCTAGTGAATTTCCGTCAAAACGTAAGAGCAACGATAAAAGGCTATAGGAATATCTTCGAGTCCAAACTCCAAAAAAACCTAAGAACATAGCTCATCAGCGACGCATGCCTCTGCTCAAACCATCAAACAAACCAGTTATGGAACACTATCAAAAGGATGTAAGAATTGGTCTGCAAAACGGACCAAGTCTACGGGTCGCCAGCAACCCATGAACCATCGGTCGCAAGCAACCCATGGTTTTGGCTGATTTTGCGAGCCAAAGCTTCCCCAAGTCGCATGTGACCTACCTATGAGTTGATGAAGACGGTCCTAGCCCAAAAGCCCCTAGCTCATCAGCGACGCATGCCTCTGCTCAAACCATCAAACAAACCAGTTATGGAACACTATCAAAAGGATGTAAGAATTGGTCTGCAAAACGGACCAAGTCTACGGGTCGCCAGCAACCCATGAACCATCGGTCGCAAGCAACCCATGGTTTTGGCTGATTTTGCGAGCCAAAGCTTCCCCAAGTCGCATGTGACCTACCTATGAGTTGATGAAGACGGTCCTAGCCCAAAAGCCCCTGACTTCTATAAATACCATCCCACCTGCAACACAAAGATGATCTTCTCTGGGCTCGTTGCTAAAGCTCTGCTGGAATTATTCTTTACTCTCTACCTCCCTAACAACAATCTCTAAAGGAATTCACTATAGTTCTCTAGTGGATTTAAACTCTGAAGATTCAATCTAGTTAAAGATAATCTAAGCCTTGTAACAAAACATCTCTTGTAACAGCAATCAGTCTATAAGTAAAATTATAAAGTGGACTTAGGCTTCATTAATAGCCGAACCACTATAAAAATTCTTTTCCTTCTTTTTTTTACTATTCTTTTCTTATATGTGTGATCTGTGATATTGCTCTGTCAGAATAGGGCTAGTGCTTTCAAACTCTAGCTAGGTTGTTGATCTATTTTTTTGGTTAACATTTTGGTGCTTTCATCAAGAATCTTGAACGAGATCTGAAAAATTGAAGTTTGAATCCGAGATTCAAAGAACATGAAGAGGCCTAACATCAGATCTAATACTGGAGCAAGTCAATCGGCGCTTGGCACCGCTAGGAAGTGTCCTCAAATTCTCATCAACCCAGCTCTGTGATTAGAGAGGAGATGGAATGGATGATGAAAGAGATGCAGAATGGACTCTTAGCTGGACAACATGAGATGATGTACGTATTCATCCAGAGGGTGCAACAACAAGGGATGGCTAGATCTATAGGGAATTGGAATCAAACTTCGAGGAACAATGCAAGGATTGTCGAATTTGGATTGGAGCGAGGTGGAGCCTTTCCCTCATGCCTAGAGCAAACGACACATGAGGATAGTGCTGGATTCAACATGGGATGCCAATGCCGATGCGACTGTTGAAACACCAGGGACTGGTGGCTCAGGAGCTGATCAAAATACTAGGGTGCGGCCAATGGAAGGATATGTAACAGAACTTTCTCAAAGGAACAGAGGAATGAATGAAGCTAGAGTTGCTAGAAGAGTCCATCCTGGAATACCCTTAATGGGACAGGGGCAAAGTATTGCTTTAGGACGGAGACCTTCATTGGACGGTAAGAACACAATTGCTGAAATGGTATGGAGATTCATCAGAGGAGGCTCTTGAGATTAGGGTCTGGAAGGTGTGAACAGAAATCCATTTACTGCTAACATCCGAAATGGAGAAATCCTCCAGATTTCAAGCTTCCGACATTGGAAATATACGACGGGAAGACAGACCCAACGATTCCTATGGTGCACTACATCCAACATATAGAGCTGTTGGGTGCTTCCGAGGAAGTAATGGGGCGATGCTTCTCCTTATACTTAACAGATTTGGCTGCAATGTGGTTCAGAAAATTGAAAAATGGTTCCATAAGCACATGGACCGACTTAGTGAGCAGGTTCTTAAGACAGTTCAGGGTTCATGTCTCACAACCGAGGAATGTACTTACGCTCTCAAACGTAAAGCAAAGGCCTGGTGAATCATTGAGAAGTTATTTAAAAAGATTCAATGCGGCGGCGGCCGCGGTAGACAAACCGAACATATATTTTATCCTAATGGCAGCGGTATCTGGAGTTGTGAATAGGACTGATTTCAAAGCCGCACTGAAAGGGTATCCACCGATGGATCTTGCAAAATTCTATTACGAACCTGAGAGGTACCTGTGTCAGGAAGACATCGAAGCAAAGGATGAGGATGCGGATGATGAAATAAATGTCATCGATGGCTGGGGACCATTTGAAGCTGGAATTGGAAAAGATAACGGGAAGAGGAAAGCCAATAGGAACACAAAGACCCAAAACGACCGAGAAACAAGCCAAGATTCTCTTCATACACTGACCGGACTGAAACCCCAAAGAGGATATACCAAGGTACAAGGGGGCAGAAACTCTACCGAATGCTGTCAGGGAGGGAGCCCACTAATTCAGAAAAAAGATTTGAAAAGTTTTGCTTCTTCCATGAGTTGAATGGGCTTGAGACGAATGAATGTTGACACCTTCGTGATCTGATAAAAGAACTGGTCCGGAACAACTAGCTACCACAATATGTGATGAATAAAAATGCGAAGGAATTACAAGGACAACCGCCATACGCGGCAAATGCATCAAGAAACGCTCAGGGACAAGCGGTAAGATAAATTATCCCATGACCGGGGTAAACAGGAGTCGAATTTGATTCCAATTCTTTGTTCTATCATTTCTTTTGCATCTCTTTTCTTTAGGTATGTAGAAGATAATAATCGAATGCCGCTTACACATGCACAAGATCCCAAACAGTCCATTGGCACGCTCTGAGTCGAATGCATAAGAGAACTTAGGACAATAACAATAGAAGGTTGCTTACATGGCCACAAGATCCCGAACGGTCCCTAGGCATGCTCTGAGTCATATGCCGGAGACGAACATTTAGGACTCCTGCTTGTTTAATTTCTGTTTATTTGTTTCGATTTGAATATTAAAATTTTCATAACTGACATTGATTGCGTTAGAGTTCCACCTTGGGACCGGAGTGCAAGGTGCAATTTCCCTTGCCAGAGAGCAAGTGGATGGACTTGTACGATATTGATTGCCTTGGAGTCCTACCACGAGACCGGAGTTCAAGAAGTAAGTCCCCTCACTGGAGAGTGAGCGGACGGGCTTACTTAATCCCCCTTGACTTAACAAAAAAATGATCCGGAAAGATTATCCCCTTAACTTAAAACATTAAACGATCCAGAGAGATCGCGCATTAAACCAAATATTATACAATCGAGTGAGATTACACATTAAACTAAACATTAAGCGATCCGAAGAGATCATGCATTAAACTTACTTAAGTGGTCCAAAAAGATCAGACATTAAAACAATTTGGTTTTGAAAAAAAGGATTTGAATGCCTTGTAAATAGAATAGAATGGATAAATCCTGGATGAACACAGGATGACTTTGTGATATGTTGTGATACAATGTGATATTGATGTATGTTGTGATATGATCTGATTTTGAGATATAATGCGAATTTGATATATGATGTGATATGATGTGATTTTGATATATGATTTGATTTTGATGTATGATCGAAAAACTCTAAACGTAAAGCAAAAGTTGATAGTGATTGTGAAGTAAAAACTCTGAATGAAAAGCTCTAAATGAAAAGCAAAACTCTGAATGAACATGGGACGGTTGGATGTGTGCAATGTAATTAGATACATGTGATGTAACTACCCAGAATTAAATCTGAATGATTGTGATGACTAGATTACACTTAGGCAGAGTCTAGAGTTTTAGACTGTAACAGGTTTGAAACAACTTGTGACTGGCAAGAGAATCCGAAGGAACTAGACGATTCACAAGACTAAAGCTCAACAACCGAAGACTCGTTGTTATGACTTGTTCTAGAGAAAAGCACGCCATTTATTCAAAAGGCATACTTTACGGGGGCAAATGTTATTCGAATTTTTAACCCAACAGATCCAACAGAATATGGAACAATATCGCATTAGAATGTTGTAGAACTTAACCAGAAAAGCCAAGACAAAGGATCAACGGAGCCACGAGATCAGCATTCCTTTAAATCCAATCAGTAGCTAAACGTAAACAGCTAGTGGATTGCCGTCAAGACATAAGAGCAACGATAAAAGGCTATAGGAACATCTCCGAGTCCAGACTCCAGAAAAATCCTAAGTGCATCGCTCATCACCGATGCATGCCACTGCTCAAATTATCAAACAAACCAAATGGAACACTATCAAAAGGAGGAAAGAATTGGTTCGCAAAACAAACCAAGTCTTTGCATAGCAGGCGACAGATGGGCCATGGATCACCGGTGACCCATGGTTTTCGCTCGTTTTCTGAGCCAAAGCCTCCTTAGGTCACTTGTGACCTACCTGCGAGTTGATGAAGATGGGCCTGGCCCAGAAGCTCCCCGACCTCTACAAATACCATCCTACCTGCAACACAAAGAGGATCTTCTCCAGATTGGTTGCTGAAGCTCTACATGAATTATTCTTCACTCTCTACCTCCCTCACAACAATCTCCAAAGGAATTCACTGCGATTCTCTGGTGGATTCCAACTCTGAAGATTCAATCTAGCTAATGATAATCAAAGTCGTGTAATCAAACATCTCTTGTAACAACAATCAATCTATAAGAAAAATTATAAAGTGGATGTAAGCTTCATTAACAATTGAACCACTATATAAATTCTCTGTCTTCTTTCTTTTACCATTCTTTTCTTATATCTTTGATCTATAATATTGCTTAGTTAAAACAAGGCTAGTGCTTTCAAACTCTAGCCAGAGTGTTAATTCATCTTTGTGGTTAACAAGTTGTAAATCCAATAAGAGGGTATGCGACCCTTAGGATGAGGTGTGACCACTTAGAGTTTGATTTGCTAGGTCATACCTTTGCTTGCAGTTTGCATGCGTTTGACTTCATAGGATTCAGAATTATATTGTGTGTGGATTGGTTAAGTAAGTATGATGCTAGGATATTTTTCCATGATAGGAGAATATCGCTTACACACTCTAACTGTGGTGATCAGATTGTATATACCGTAGAAAGCCCTAGTTGTGAGGTGAATTCTTTGTTGGGGGTTTTAGAGTTGGAAGATGAGTTGAATAGCATTTTCATGGTTAGAGAATTCGCGGATGTTTTTGAGCCTATAGTGGGATTGCCACCGGACGAGTTATTGAGTTTCGGATAGACTTGGTGCCTGGAGCAGAACCGGTGAGTAAACCGCCAAGTAGGATAACTGAGGGAATCAAAAGTGCATTTGGTGATTTGGAAAGCAAGAGTTTTATTAGGCCAAGTAGTTCACCTTAGGGAGAAGCCGCAGTGTTTGCGAAGAAGCCGAACGGAACGTTGAGGTTTTGTATCGATTATCGTAAGTTGAATGAGAAGACGATAAGAATCGATATTCATTTCCTCGAATTGACGATTTGTTCAATCAGTTGAGTGGAGCCAAGGTAGTTTCTCAGTTGGATTTGGTAATAGGTTTCCATTAGCTTAGAGTAGTAGTGGATAGTATTCCTTTGACGGTGTTTAGGACAAGATATGGATCGTAAGAATGGTTAGTGATGCCGTACGAACTAACTAATGCGCGGGCATTCTTTGTGGATTTGATGAACCGAGTTTTCCAAGAGCACTTGGATAGGTTCATGTTGGTGTTCATAGATGATTTTTTGATATGCTCCAAAAATGAAAGGGAGCATGAATTTCATATTAGGATTGTGCTTGAGACGCTGAGGTAGAATCAGCTGAAGGCAAAGTTTTCAAAATGTCATTTCTGGTAGAAAAAAGTGAAGTTTCTTGGTCACATGGTTTCAGAAAATGGGTTGTCATTCGATCCAGATAAGATTGAAGCTGTTAATAAATGAAAGAGGACAAAGACGGTGATTGAGATTAGAAGTTTTCTTGGATGGCTATATATTATTGGTGGTTCATTAAGGATTTTTCATGGATAGCAGCGCTGATAACCAGGCTAACGCAAAAGGATGTTAAGTTTTTGTGGATCGTTAATTGTGAGGAAGCATTCCAGAGCTTCAAATTCTTATTAACCTAAGAACCTATATTAGTTGTTCCAAAAGGAAATCAAGGTTTGGTAATATACATGGATGCGTGTTGAACTGGATTAGGGGCGGTGTTGATGCAGAGAGGTAAAGTGATTGCCTATACTTCTCGACAGCTTAGACCGCATGAGGTTAGATATCCTACGCATGATTTGAAGTTGGCTGTAGTGATTTTTTTCTCTGAAGGTGTGGTGACATTACCTTTTGGGAGCGAGGTTTGAGCGATTTACGGATCATAAGTCGTTGAAGTATTTATTCTCTCAGAAGGAGTTAAACATGAGACAAAAGAGATGGTTAGAGTTTATTGCTGCTTATGATTTTGGAATTAAGTATTCACCAAGGAAAGGTAATAAGGTTGCAGATACGCTTAGCAAAAAACATCAGAATGTAGTGTTGGCAATGATAACTGAGTGGAAGGATTTAAAAGCATTGACGGCATGCAGAGTGCAGTGGAGATCTAAAGTTGGGTCTAGTAAAGGAATTATTGCATTGTCTTATTTACAATTTTGACCAATGATGATCGAAAAGATTGCTTCTAAACAGAAGGAGGATCCAGTATTAGTTGAACAGATCAAGAAGTTAAAGGAAGGAACGAAGAGCGATGATTTGCAGGATTTTTGTCTTGACCAGAATGGGTGGTTAAGAAAGAATGGAAGGTCGTATGTTCCAAAAGTAGGAAACATTAGGAAGCATGTTTTAATGAAAAGCCATCATTTGAAGTTCTCTATTCATCCAAGGGGAACTAAGATGTATCAGGATATGAAGCAGATTTTCTTCTGGGAAGGTATAAAGAGGGATGTAGGCTTATGGGTAATGTATTGTTTGAACTGTGAACAGGTAAAAACTGAACATCAGAAGCCAATTAGGTTTCTACAGCCATTGGATATTCCGGTTTGATAGAATTAAATGAACAACTTGACCAATTAGTTAAAACCTATCAAAGTAGGATCCCTAAGTGTGATAAGCGTCCAACATCCGAAGAAGAAATTAAAAAATCAGAAATTAATATAAAATCACTTGAAAATGAAATTCTGATTTTGAAAGAGAATGAAAATAATAGGAGAGAAAATTCTATTAAAAATGCACACAATTGTTAAAAAAAAAATCTCTCAAAACACAAGTCCAACAATTGTCAACGACTTTAGATAAATGATCAAAAAACGAAAAATCGTTGAATATGCTATTAGGAAAGCAAACTGTTAATACGGTAAGACAAGGACTTGGATATAATCATTCTGAAAATGTTGAAAGAAATATTAATCAAGTTAATTCTATGTGCACAATTTGTAGAAAATATGGACACAATCGCAATAATTGTTGGTATAGACCCAAACATGTGAAAACAATACCAATTTGGGTTCCAAAAGGCACAAATGTAAAATCTCTCAAAGTTAAACAAATTTGGGTGCCGAAGGGAACAATTATAAATAGTTTTGGGTCTCTACAAAATTGTTTTTCAAAATTTTCTGCCACTAACAACCATGGACCTATAAAAACAAATAGGTCACATAAATATTTTCCCGTGTAGGTGTGGTAGCAGGCTAAGGAACAACAATAATGTTACTTGGATTCTGGCTGTTCCAAGGACACAACGAGCGACAAAGCAAAGTTCCTTAGCCTAGTTCAAAGGTGACAGAATCACTATAGACAACAACGAAAAAATATCGTAAAGGTAAAACAGGTAATGGTATGTTTTGAACGATATATTAAATGTGATAATCTGCACCGTATTCTGAAGTAAATCAGCCAATAATGTGATAATGATGATATTGACTCTGGCTTATTCAAAATAGTTAGCCAATTATATTCTTATGCCAAAAAACACTATAAAAATCTCTAGATTCTTTGAATTACTTCATATATATCATTTTGATTTAAAATAGTGTTTTATTGGATAATACATTTGGTTATAATATGGCTAACTCTAAATTCATGGTTTTCTGATTATTTACACGGCTTCATTTCAAATTCAAGAGAATGTCATTTAAATTGCTGTTAAAATTGAGTTTGAAATTTTTGGTGCACACTTCATGGTTTGGTCGATCAAAATTCAATTAATGATGATTTTGAGTGAAAGTGAAATTCATATGCAGATTACACTGGTAATCTAGTTGATAGAAAAATTACCAGTTGAACGTGATTTTTGAGACATTTAGTAACTGCATTGTTTTTCAAAGAAAATATCTGCATATTTTTCATTTCAAATAATTTTTAAATAGAAGAAAATTTTCACAAATAACCCCCTCGAGAAAATCATTTTTGACCATATTTTCATATTAGTCATTTTGAAAAATTGATTTCATAATTATTTTTGAATTTGATCTTAAATGACTATTTTGACTAATCTGACTCCCTAATAATTATCGAAAAGATAAATAGTGATTGAAAAAGTGATGAGTGTTGATATTTATCATATGTTATAACTCGAGACGGTATAATTAGTAAATTTCTTTAGAAATTTAAACAAGAGTTATAAAACTTTTTGTTGGTAAAAATTCCATGATCATCTCTATCTCTATCATATTTCTAACGACCATCACTCATCAAAATTCTATATAGTTTGTCGATATGTGGTACTTTAAACAGCATTCGTTCGTTTTTCATTTTATATTTCTTTTAGAAAAAATATATATATATATAAATACCAAAGTATTCACTCTCTTTTAAAAGTCCTCACGGTTATGCATGGGTGAATTACTTGGAATTCGTTATGTGCTTCCATGCTCATTTAATAGTCGTCATGGTTATGCATGTATGGAATGCATATCAAAAGTTAATTTTTAAAATAAGCAAGTTGATTCTAATCCCATTTAAAAGTCCTCACGGTTATGCGTGGTTAGAAGATACTTGAATTCATTTAAAAAAAATGGAATACTACTAATCTCATTTAAAAGTCCTAACTGTTATGCATGGTTAGTAGATATTCAAATTCCTGATATAAATATACCACAAATAGACACAACTGTATGGTTTTATATGATGACATCATTCTCATCATTCTAAAAGTGGAATATGCGCCTAACAAAATATTTATGATTTTTGTTTGATTTTTTATTAAAATTTAATATTTATATTCAATTGAGTTTTAATGTTGAATTAATATCGATCACCTTATCTCTATTTTCTCTAACACTATTATTCTTTTGCTGATAACAAAAGGGGGAGAAAAAAGTTAATATTTTGTCAAATAAAATCAAGCAAAGGTCAAATATTTTCCATTTGCATCTAGGCTCATTTGCATATTATTTAATTGTATGCATATTTGTAGGGGGGGATTTGTGTAGAGAGGAAGCATTTAAATAGGGGGAGCAATTAGGATATATCAATGATCAAATACATTTAACATATTCAAAATCTTAAATATATGTTTGTTATCATCAAAAGGGGGAGATTGTTGAATATGCGCTTATATGATTTTTGTTTGATGATAATAAACATATATACATTCGTTTAAATGTATTTGTTAATGTACTATTTTATTTTTCATAGATTAATTAAATATTTGCTGAATAAAATTAAATAACACAGAATTTGAATTCAAACAGAAATTTTATTCAAACAAATATTTAGTACAATTTTGAATAGTACAAATTCAAGCTCTCACTATACATATACAATTTTGATTCTAATTACATCACAAATTAATTTACATAAATTCCTCACTACATATCACTCACACTCGTATTTTAACTTCAACTTCATTCCAGTTAGAATCCAACATCTGAGCAATCTGCAAAAATATTCACTAACGCAGTAAAATTGAAAATGAAATATTTTTGCAATGTAAAATAAAATATGGATTTTGAAAATAATATTTGCCTCAGTTATTTGGGTTGTTCGTCGTCATTTAAATTTGAATTTATCATACACGAACAGCTTGTGACATACACAGTGTATCACTGTATATGCCACAAGGTCGTGCACATCGAAATATACACTTGATAATATTACAGGGACAAGTGAGCACAGGTCAAACCCAAATGAAAAGTCGGGTTCAACTCACGTGCAATAAAATAAATGTCACAACTCTCAGCACAAGGTCAAACCCAAGTTTTTAAAACTGGATTCAACTCAGGTGCAATAAAAGTGTACAAGCTCAACAAATTGATCAAAGGTAGCAACTTTGAGCTACAGACCGAGCAAATACATATATACAAGCAACTGACGGCAACATGGCCCAAACCAGTTGCAACATCACTAATACTAGTGAAACAGAAGCTCAAACCAGAACAAATGTCACTGCAACATGAATACAAGTGCAGAACAAAGCATCCAGTTTTTCAAAATGATGTATAAAGTCTCAAAGTAACAATAAAGGATGCATCGATGACAACAAGAGCAGCAAAACAATACTACAACTCCAACAGATCAAAGCCAAAGTAGATAACCAAATCTGAAGTCAGTAATGCAATAGTGACATGCACAACTACCAAACCAACACACATGCATATTAATCAAACAAGAACTCAAGTCTAGACCAAATGCCATCATATGTTCATGAGCAAACAAGTGAATCAAGATACCAGACTCAAATAAGTGAACATGATCTCAAAGCTCAGACTCAATAAAACAACACTACAGAAAACACAATATACAATTCAAAGTGAACAGAGCTAAGAAACTCGAGCTCCAAAAGCTACAACATAATGCACCAGTGAACAACTAAATGAAACAGTGGACAGGACAAGTACAGTGCAACTCAATGCTACAAAAGACCACCAGTATGCAATGAAGACTTCAAGAAATACAACAGAGAACTAAAATCAACCATGAACAATGCCGAAGTCATGGAACAATTCAAAATCAATACCGCGGCTATAGCATGATCAGAACCAAGTAAAGTCGAACAAGTGACAGAAATGCAGACGTAGAAGTCAAAATCAATAACCAAGACAAAAATCGAACAAGTTCATATTTTCACAAAATCAAAGTCAAGCCCGAAGTCACAAAGGACGAAATCAACATCGTCAAATCAAGTCAAGTCGTGGTGACCACGAAATCGATCAATGCCGTGAATGTCAAGCAATCAAAATATATGCGAATTGAAGAAGTCAGAATCAATCTCAAACATCCAAACGAAATCGAATGCCCGAAGCTAAATATTGAAAGAATCAGACGAACGAAAATTTAGGAGTTCGACTCCTATAAATTGCAACAATCATCATCGGCATATAAGCATCGAGTTCAAGTATGAAAAAATTAAAGCACAAAAGCATAAATTGTATACCGAACCAAAGATAGAACTCGATCAACGAAGCAGCCAAAGTGAGCAACGAGAAAAGATCGATCAAAGCTACTCGCGAATTATCCACGCGATCGACCAACATAAAGCAGGTGCTTCAAAAACCCTAATTTGGATCGAAGCCTTAATTTGGATCAAAGGACGAAGCCGCCATTCTCAAGATAAAGGAACGGTCGCCATAATAAAAGAAAAAGGGGATAGGGCCGGCCTTGTTTACATTAAGGCTAAATAGTTTAAAAATAGCGTTTTTTATTTTAATTGTGTTTTTAAATTGTTTTTAATTTTTAATTTCTTTTTAAACCGTTGAAATTACTAGTCGTGTGACTAGGGGACAAACTACATGGCGTAGTTTGAGAATTCGCAACTCAGTGGCTGAGTTGTGGCAGGGTTTTGAGCGTAGAGTTAGGTTTAGTCAATAGCGGGTGTCGCGAGTTTACGTGTGTAAGCGTCCGACTATCTAATTTCTAGTAGAAACCTTGGGGGCAGCACGTAGGCAGGGTTTTGCCGAAGCTGGGTAAATTCTGTGTCGTTCTATTTCCGTATTTATTATTCTGCTATTATCTGTGCTGCTATTGTTCTGTGATCTGTGTTGAAATTATTTTATAAGCTTCCGCAATTAATTTTTATAATTTATACCATCACCCTATTCACCCCCCCCCCCCTCTGGGGTGAAATCGATCCTATAGTATGTTTTACCTTTATGTTTGGTTTGTAGTGTACCTTATCGTAATTTCGAGGACGAAATTCTTTAAGGATGGGAGATTGTAACACACCATATTTTTAGTAACATTATTAAGGATATTTAATTAGTTAAATTAAATAAAATAATGTGATGATTAGGGGATTGAGATTTGTAATTAACAAGGGATAGCAGTGCCATGATAACAAACGAACTAAAATAAAATGTTTATGTATAATAGGTGAAGGAAAATAGGAAATTAGCATTCTAATACCCTAAACCCTTACCCATGTATCCTCACATTCAAATCATTTGCAAAAATTTAACAAAGAGGCCAGTCACCATTAGAAGAAACTAGAGGAAGATAAAAGAATCAAGGGAAAGCTTAATCAACTTAAATCCATTCAAATATCAAACTCTTTAGTCTCAAAGGCTAAGGTGAATAATGACTGCATCTCATTTTTATAATTATTTTTGGTTTTAAGATGAATCCAATGTATTTTGTATGACTATGCCATGTTTTTGAATGATTAATTATTTATATGTGCATGTTGATGATTTATGCTTAATCTATAGGTTTTACGATATCTTTAATATGGAAACCCTATTTAATGACATCCAAATGCCTTGCGGTTATAGATATAGATCTGAAATGAAATTTTAGTGGTCGGTGTCAATTTTCACAATTTTCTGAATTAGTGTGGATTTTATACTAACTTTTTGGTGTAGAAAATGATCATTTGGGTTTTGAGTTATTTACAGCTAAATAACTAATATTTAGGTCTGAAATTTATATATGTTAGAAAACATATTAAAATGATTTTTTGAAATTTTGTAGAATTTTCCTAAGTGTTTTCGTGAATATATAAAAAAATTTAAGGTATAGAACTTAGATGTTTTATATATTTATAAAAGGAGAAGGGGTATTTTGTAAATGATTTAAATTATTTATTTTTGAAATATTGATAGCACTTTCAGAAAGAAAAACTAGTAACAAATAATATTTTACGAACAAGGTAGGTTTGTTAAAAAGATTACTTAAAAAGGATAAAAATCAGTTTTACATGTAAATTGTATGTTTCGCCACTTTCGGCACAGGGATTCTGAACAAGTACTGCCGCCTACATGCCATAAAAACCAATGCGCGTAGTATCAATAACTTAGTACAGAGTGAACTGGACTAAGGAGGCAGGCAGTAGGTTGAGAGCAAAGGTTCCAAAGGGGTCAAAGCGTGCCTTTTCTTTTAAATGAAAACGCGCATGCTTTACTTTCGAAAGGTATGCTTTCAACTTAGTTGGCGTTCGGCTGAGTCAAATATTTTAGTGGAAAGGTTTCGAATGGGTTGCACCTCTTGTTTTAAGTAAATGCTTTCATCGGGTTTGAATCCCCTTAGCTGCCGCTTTTCTTTCTTTCGACGCCGATGGTTTCGGAATGTATACCTTGCATTTAAAACTTAGCCGCTTCTCCAATGCTATCAGAAGGTTGGTTTCGACACCATCACTTCTTTACTTAGGAAATGCTTTCAAAAGAATGCTTTCGACTCAAATGTTTTATGACTATTTTGCTCTGTTGAAGGTAGAACCCTAATGGTTTCGAAGGAGTTAATTTTTAATGGTTTCGAAAGGTGTTTCCACATGTCTTACTTGAACCCAAAGGCTTTCGAAAGGTTTGATATTTTATTACTTTCGAAAGGTTTTAAAGAATGGTTTCGAAGAGGTGGTTCCCCAATGGTTTTGAAAGGTTTAAAAGGGAAGGTTTTCCAATGCATTCGAAAGGTAATGTTTAAAGGTTTTGAAGAAGGATGAGTAAGGTTTTAATGCTTTCAAAGGAATGGTTTTTCGATGTTTTCGAAAGGAAGACTATGAATGGTTTCAATAGGAATGTTTGGCCTTTCGACCCAGGTGAAAGAAGGGTTTTACTTGTTTTCGAAAGGGGTACTTTCAGTGGATTTGAAATGGGTACTTTCAAAGGTTTAAATGTTTTCATCAACAAAGATTTGAGTAAAGTATACGTAACATGGCAAGGTGATTTTCAGTAAAGCATGGCGTATATATTTTCCCTGTTTAAATTTGGTTTAAGGGTTTTAAATCAAATTGAGATGAAAAGGTTTTCAAGGAAAATTTAAGGGAAGATTACCTTAAGTAAAATGACTCAGATATTAGAATACCAAATGGGACTAGTATATGGTCGCGCCTTATACATTAGCTATTAGCCCCAGCTAATTTAGTCCAAAATTCCAGTGTGGGGCTTTGTCATAGGTAAGACTAAAATTTTGATTGCACACAAATGGGAATATATATTTTTAACGGTTAGGTTTTTGGTCAGCCCACAAGACCATTAAGATCAGGCGACCTTGGGAGATGTTAAGTTAGGGACAGACCATCCAAAAGAGGAGTATTTAATAGATAGTTAAGGACAGACCATCCAGAAGAGAAGTTTCTAACAAGTGTTAGATTATTTTGATTATATTTTCTAGTAGGCTTAAGTCAGCCAAACAAAACTATTGTGTTCGAATAAATAGTTCATTTATTACCTGATATGTATGTTTACATAATAATTCTTTATAGTTTCAACCAGTTTTGGTTGCAGGATAAAGGTTTGCAAAAGATATGTTTTAAAATCATATTAGTGAGGGGAAACCCGTATCGCTAAGCAGCTTGGTCCCACATAATATCATATAACCAGGATGTATAGTATTATCCACACCATGCATTATATCTGACTTGAAGTTTATGTTTTTTCGCTTAAACCCTCGGGTGCTCAATTTATTTGAGTAGGCTGAAGGTTAAGGCGTTATTAGTTTTAGTAGGTTGAAAAATAAAGCTTCTAGAGACAAGTAGGTGGCTGATGGATATCTAATTAGGAGTTTCTATTTTTTTTATTCTGATGTGTTGAATTTAAGATAGTTATGTCTATATAGCACTCTGGTTAACCAAGTGGGCATCTTCATATATTTCCCTTGATGTATTTTTAATATTCATATTTTATCTTACCTGGGAAGCAATTATGGAATTATGTAATTTGAATATGAAAAGTTGTTTTGAAATGTAATCAAAAAAATGTTTTAATCTGTGATGTTTTTATTTCATATTCAAGTGCTTCTGATATTATGGATATCATTAACATTACCGTATTTGGTCACCAAAAGTTAATACTATGGATGACTACAGCATCTGTACCGCTTAGCCTCGGGCCTCAAGATATTTGTGTGTGTGTTGATGAAATTTTACATTAAATATTAGAGAGTTGAAATATGGCTAAATTATAAGGATGTGTGGTCAGTTGAGAGAAAATAGAAGTCTGTTTAGCTAATGTGTCTACCAGCAACATGACTTTATTAACCAATGTAGGACATCGCCTATAATAAGTACCCCATCGTGGATAAATGATTTGACCCAATTTTGTTGGGTAAGTATGCCTAGGTAATATGGCTGTCTGCACCTACAACTAATCTGCCTATTGTAGGCTGTCAAGGTTGGGTTACAGGCCATAAAGATGGGGTAATCCAAGGATGGGCTTGCTTTGGGTTGAGGTATTAAATTACTTTGTTTGGGTATTGGGCGAGGCCGCTTCAGGGTTAAGGTATTGAATTGCTGTTGGATAGTTTGTCCCTTCTCTATCTAAGAAGTATTAAGTGGCCTAGGATAGATTTTA
Organism: Allium cepa; assembly: GCA_030765085.1. Classification (NCBI taxonomy): domain Eukaryota; kingdom Viridiplantae; phylum Streptophyta; class Magnoliopsida; order Asparagales; family Amaryllidaceae; genus Allium; species Allium cepa. The sequence goes on along the minus strand of CM060938.1, from coordinate 380,773,236 downwards.
TATGATGCAGTTAGGAGTATCGTAAGGTGTTCGCTTTAGGTAAGTACTAAATAGTTGGAAGGTCTGCCTACTTCACATTTAAAGACTATTAAGTGGCTTAGGTACTTCCGCTCACATTGTTTGGATATGTTTGAGTGGAAGATAGGTTGTTGAACCTAATATACTCCATAGTTGCATTACACCCACTTTTATAGTCATGTGATTGGATTAGTAGGGCCACTAGCCCATGATAGAGGTATATGGGGAATATATTAAACATGTAAGATGTAATGCATATCTAAATGCTTTATGCTCATATACTATTACTGTAAAACTTAAGGTTTTCATTCACTAGACATGGTTATTTTGACTCCCTACTCATTACCACCACAAGTTAGATACAATGAAGAGTGTGGAAAAGGTGGTCACTTGGTAGGTAGTTATCTGCTATATATATGATGTTATGATGTACCCAGATTATGTTTCAGACATGTTTTATGCACTCTTGAGAAAGTGTACTTTTGAGGTATAGTTTTACAAGATGCTACATTAATTTATTATTATATTTTGTTCCTTTCGCCATGAGATGTTGAAAGCATATATAGAAATCTCTATATATTGTTTAATCAATTATACCAAACAATTGTAGCTTCGAAATAAACCTAAGGTTCGATGGGATTTTATTGGGTTGGAAATTAGACCCATTTCGGATAGGGTTGTTGCATTTGGTATCATAGCTTAGGTTACCCGATCAGCGAGAATAAGAGTAATATGAGTACGTATTTTTTATTTTTGAAAATATTTTTCATAACCTTACTATATATATATATATATATATATATATATATATATATATATAAGTATACATATATAGACATAGGCAGACACCCTCGGCAAATTCTTAACTCATTAAGTAATACTATCATATAGAGTCGTGACTAATTCAAAAATTCGAACCTATAGAAAGTTGATAATGGCTACAAACAACGGCTTCGAGACAGAGAACCACATCAACTAGGAGATACCTACCATGCCAAGGATTCTACTGTTGTTTCGGCAATACTTATAAGTTATGGGAGAAGCCCTCATTCCCTAATAGGCTGCACCAGCGATGTCTATCGCTCCAACTGCTGTGCTGACATATCGTCCACCAGACTTCCTTTGGCTATGTAATGATTTTCATAGTATGAGTGGATGAGTGTTCGTAGGCTTCCTAGGAACCAAAGCCTAGATTGATGAATGTGGTTGCGTATTGAAGGAACTAGAGTTGGAAGATTGGGTTAGGAGAAATTAGCTGCATGGAACTGGAAAGAGGAGGAGCTGAATTTGTGGACTATAATGACTGTAAAGTAAGCCGAGGAAGGCATAACTTAGGCTAAATTTAAGACTCGATTCAAGTCGTGGTTCATGTCCAATGCAGAAGTGAATCTACAATTTTAGAAGTTTATCCACCTTAAAGAAGTGTATCCTACGGTAAAAAAGTATATTATTAAGTTCGCAGAATTGGAAAAATCTGATTGACACCTAAGCGAAGAAGGTGATGAAATATGTGAAGGGCCGAAATTCTCCCTTAAAGAAACTAATCTTAACTCAAGTTCTCACAGGTGCCATATATGAGACGCTAGTCAAAATGGTCTTGCTTCAGACAGTTGGTAAAGAAGAAGAAGAGAAGGAAGGGTAGTTTGATGACCAATTTGGACCAAAGAAAGGGAGGTTCTAAAAGGACAAGAAGGCCAAAGGAAAGTTCAATATGGGAGGTCTGACATGCCAAAGATGCCACAAGAAGGGACACATCACTAAGGATTGTAGGGTGAATTTGATGAGAGAGGAGTTCAAGAGAAGGTGATATGATTGCATTATGGAAGGGCACTTCAATAACCAATGTCCATAGCTAGCCAAGGAGGGATCGGTCGTGCAAGCTTATGCCATTGAAGTTATAACTGTTTCAAGCAAACCTTCTCCAAAAGATAAGAGAAAAGCTACTATAGAAGGTATAACTATTATTTTTTGGAATATTATTCATACTCTATGATTTAGGAGCATTACATCCATTTATAACTAGAAAAAAACTTTAAGCCTTAGAACTAGAAACCAAACTTGTAATTAACCCGACAGTTGTGTCGAATCCGGTTAGGGGTCGACACATCCATCTATGATTTGTAAAGAATAGTGGTGGATATATGGAATGTAGACTTTATGTGCAATGCATATGTCTTGGGTTTTGAGGGTTGTGGTCATGTTTTGGGGATGGATTGCTTATCTTACTATAGGGCTATATTAGTTTGTGATAGAAGGATTGCATGGTTGAAGAGTTGTAAGGAGCGATATGTAGATGTTCATTGCATGCTCCAAGGCAAAGCTATATTAAGCTATTTTTATTCTGTGAGCTTAACAAAAGACGGGCTCTCATCTATACCCATAGTTTGGGAGGTTATGGATGTTTTGAAGAAGTCTCCCAGTCTGAAGAGAAATAGAGTTTGGGATTAATTTGGAGAAAGATGCTAGACTATTCGCACTGCCATTGAGGCATATGGACTCCACTGAAAGGCGAGAACTAGATAAGAAGATTTCTAAGCTATTATAGAAGAAGTTTTTTCATCATAGTACTTCAAAAAATGGTGCATTAGTTGTCTTTGCCACTAAGAAAAACGATTCTTTAAGGCTATGCATCAATTACCAAACATTCAATAAGTTAACCAAGGAGAATAGTTGTTGCTTGCCTAGAATAAATGGCTTATTTAACCATCTTGTTGGAGCTAAAGTTTTTTCTTAATTATACTTGGCCAATGGATTCCACCAATTGAGAGTAGCCGCAGATAGCAGGGAGAAGATTGCTTTTACCACTCTAGATGGACTATATGAATGGGTAGTAATGCCTTTTGGATCCCTGCATATTTTGTAGATTTGATGAGTAGAGTCTTTAAGGGGCAGCTGAACAAGTTCGTTGTAGTATTTTCCTATGGTATTCCACTATCTTAAAAAGTGAAGGTGATAATGAAAACCACTTAAAAGAAATATTAGAGACCTTGAGAAGGCACCTGCTAAAAGCTAAATTGTCAAAGTGTCATTTCTAGAAAAAGAAAGTAAGGTTACTTTGTCACGTTATCCCAGAGAAGGGGTTGTCTTTGGACCCAGCAAAGATAGCAGCTATTCAGGACTGGAAGATTTCCGAAGAATGCTACGGAAGTAGGGGTTCCCCTAGTGTGGCTAGCGACTATAGGAACTTCATTAAGAACTTCACAAAGATACTAGTACTATTGACTCGCCTAACCAAGAAAAACTTAGTTTTACATGGAATGAGAAAACGCATGGAAGCCTTCAAGAAGCCGAAGGAGCTATTAATAGTGCACCTTTGCTAACGATCCTAGATGGTACAAAGCCTTTCACTATTCACACTGATGTATGCAATTTAGGGTTAAGAGCCATCCTTATGCAAGAAGTCAAGGTGATAACCAATGCAAGTAGGCGGTTGAAAGACCATGAGAAAAGGTATCACACTCATGATTTAGAATTAGCAGCTATCATATTCATCTTGAAGATATGAAGGCATTATCTTTTAGAAGAGAGGTTTGAGCTATTTACTGATCATAAGTCTCTTAAATATCATTTTTCTCGATTTGAACCATTAAAAGAAAAGGTGGATGGGGTTCATAGCACCCTTTGACTTTCATATTCAATATATCCCTAGAAAAGGGAATGTTGTTGTCGATGCCCTTAGTTAGAGGCGTGCAACTCTAGGTGCTATTTATCAGTGGAGAGAGTTGGAGTTCCTATCAAATTTCAATTTCCAATCGCCATTAGATTTCAACCAAGGATATCTAGTGGTAATGGAAATAAGGCCAGCATTGTTAGACTCCAATGTTCAAGAGCAAAAGAAGGATGTGATGATAGTTGATATTTTAGCTAAAATGAGTAAGGAGAATATTTCCCTCATCACAATAGGTATTTGGTCGATGAAAGAGGATGATTAAGGGTAGATGGACGCCTATGTGTTCAAGTGAAGGAGGATGTTTTGGAGGAAGTGCTGGCTGAGTGTCGTTGATCAAGAATGACTATTTATCCCAGTGGAGACAAGATGTATAAGACATGAACCCAGATTTTTTATTAGCCGAGAATGAATAGGCAAGCAAAATAATATGTAGCAAGGTATTTGATGGCACAATGAATCAATACTGAACAAAGGAAGCTCGAGGTCTATTATTACCCTCGGAGGTTCCAACTTAAAAGTAGGAACACATACCGATGGATTTCATAAATGGGTCACCTAGAAGTCAAAGAGGCAATGAAGTTATTTGGATAATAGTCAATAGGCTCACTATAAGTGTCCAATTTATTCCAATAAAAATTAATAGACCCGCAGCATCTCTAGCACAAATTTAAATCAAGGAAATTGTCCGATTACATGGAATTTTGGTTAGTATTGTCAAAGATAGAGACCTTATATTCATTAGTGATTTTTGGAGGAGTTTGTAGTTAGCTTTAGGGGCAATGCTAAATCTTAGCACTACTTACCACTCTTCTATCAACGGGCAGACAGGAAGGGTGAATATAATCTTGAAGGATTTATTAAGGGCTTGCATCATTGATTTTGGAGGATACTGGAAGCATCATTTACCTTTAACAGAATTCACTGATAATAACAATTACAGGGCAACGATAGGTATGGCAGCATTTAAAGGCTTATACAAAAGGCCATGCAAGTTACCTAATTGGTAGGAGAATGCCAACTAAATTTTACTTGGGTTAGATTTGATACATGAGATCATGGAGAAAGTTGAGGTAATTAGGTATCGAATGAAGACCTCTCAAGATCGATGGAAATTATATGCTAATAGACAGAGGAAAGACTTGGAATTCGCGGTTGCGAACATGGTATTTGTAAAGATTTCTCCTCATTAGAAGGTTATGAGACTTGAAATCTCGGAGAAGTTGGCACCAAGATTTATTGGGCCTTTCCCAATTTTGGGAAGAGTGTGGACGCTTGTGTATCGGTAGAGATTCTTGTTAAGTTGGATGGAGTTCATAATGTTTTCCATACATTGCATCTGAGGAGGTGGCTGCACGACACAGCCACCGTAGTAGAGCCTGATCGGTTAGCAAATATAGAGACGGAGATGATAGCACCCCGACCCACCGCATGTATAGTGAGGGCATGGAGTTATTAAGCATCATGATTAAGAATTAGGTTGGTTCGAGTGCGATGGGGGGATAATTCGGTGGAGAGCACCTAGAAAATAAAAGAGAAGATGAAGGCTTTTCAACCAAAGCTTTCCTCCAGTAAATTTTCTCCCTCTATATTAAGTGTTGTACAAGTTTTGGTTGCATCATGGTTGCTAGATTAGGTGGTAGGGGATGATTCTCATGCTTTTTCTGGTTATTTTTTTCACTTATATAGAGTTTTATCCATATTTACATTGTTTGAATTCAACCCTATATGTCACGATCTATCATTCATGCTAGGTTAAGCTCACCTATAGATATGTTACATGCATAATCACATTGCACTTTCGTTAAGTAGATGGTTATGTAAATATATTGGTTATAAAACATGGTTGTAGAGTGCACATTATACAATATGTCCCTAAGTAATTTTGGGGACGAAATTCCTTTGAAAGAGGAGAATGTTACTCCCCGTAAAATGAACTGGGTATTTACTAAGAAAAGTAAATTAATTAATAATAACGCTAAAAATGGAAGTTTAGCGAACATCAAAATTTTGCTAGGACACTGGCATCATTGCGTTATTGGCGATCTTATGTGAACCTTTCATATATAAAGCATGGCGATTGAAGTCCAAACGAAGAAGTTATCGACGTTTAAAAGTTTCAGATTAAAAATAATTCAAAACAAGTTTTGATAATGAATATTAATAAAGTTAATGTTAAATTGTTTTTTAACAATTAAGTAAACGTATCTTAATAATTAAGAAAAATGTTAAACTTAAAGGTATTAGGTGGCTGGGCCACCATCGAATGGATCCAGCGCATCTTAACAATTCTTAAATAACGGCTGAGCGACTTGAACGGTTTAGATTTAAAATTAATAAAAGATTCTCGATCCGATGGATCTGGCATATCTAAGAAAGTATAAAGAAAAGGCTAGCCCCACCATTCTTTTCACATAGATCTAAAATAGGGAATAACACTCTACCGATTCTCCCTTTCCATAAAAATCTCTTTAATTCAAAATCAAAAATACATATACATCTTCAAGGATTAGGAGAAGAATAGAAAGAAGCAACTAAAGAGATAGGTAATAAATTATATATATCTTTCCTAATCTACAAATTATGAATCTAATATGCATAAATAAATTAGTCATATGTTATACAATAAGTAAAGGACAGAATGGAGGAAGGGAAAAGACTATCGCACGATGAAAATCCATGGAGATCCATTGGGAGTTATCAATGAGTAGAAATCTTAACATTTCCTTAGTAGTATATTTTGTAGTTTGGTGTTTGTATTTTTATTTTTCTTTAGGAGATTTTATATGCAAAAATTTATCAACCAAAAACACTAAAATATTCCTATAATATGTAAATTTTAAATTGTGGGAATCCTTATTGTTTTACTTTGATGTAGTAGGATTTGATTCATTAATGTTTACGATAAAAATATATTGTATTCTATTCGATTCCACTTTTCAAGTTTGTTAGTAATGGAAAAAATTCCAAAATAAGGAAATAGAAAGAGGTGTGCAAATTAGGGAAAACGAGATTTTTTTTCCCTTTTATTCGTTGTTTACATCGTCTATTACTGCAACTAATAAGTATGATTTCTTTCTCATTTCAATGCTATATGTTTAAAAGTTGAATTAAATGTAAAAGATTTGGATTGTAGATTTGGTTCTTGGGGAAGAAGAACCATAATCCTATTATATTAACATAAAAGAAATTGTATGTTTTGGATTCCATTTTGAATATATATACAATTCTATTTTTGTGCAGCTAATCTATATAGGACTGTAACGATCTGTAATTTAATCACGATGCAATATGGATATTCAATATATTTTTAAATAATTAATTAAAGGATTTTATAACTAAATTAATAAGTAAAAACGATAAAATGATTTTCAAATTTCTTTTATGAAAAAATTTATCTCGAAGAAAATTTGAAAATGTGACAGAATTTTTTTTCAAATTTTCGACTTTTCATTGTCTAAAAGTTGTTGAAAATGTTGTGTACTCTTTTGGTATACATATTCTCATTCATTTCACAATAATTTAGCACATTTTAAAAATATAAATATATACTTAAGTTTAATAAAATTATAATACGACTTTTTTGAGATAGTTTAGAAGAATTTAAAATAAAAATGGAAATGTTGTCATAACACATCATTTCATCAAAAACACTAAGTATATAAGCCATAAATGCATGTTAGCTTAACAAAAGAAGGGGGATAAGGTACACGTGATCAACAAAAGGGGAGGAAAGGTGATAATGTGGCAAGCGTTGAGTGGAGGGCATGGTATTAAGGTTAATTTGGTAATTTAGTAAATCCACTTTGTATATAACCAAATTTCTAATCTCTTTTCTCATTATCCATTCATTTCCACTTTCTAAAACCTTTCGCTAAGCTGTTTAGGAAATTTCCATGGCTGTCAAATATTTCTAAAAATTCAAAAACCCTTAGTTTCATTCACCTTTAAAATTCTTAAGCCTTGTTTGAGGGCCATCCATCCACTTCTACAACCACTCCTTGCCAAAACAAATTCACACACCTCATCCCTCCATGGTCGAGCCCAGATCATGCCATGGTCAAACCAGCTAGACCATTTAAGGCCTAAAACCCCACTTTTTAAAAAAACAAACTCTGTCCTTGTAACGGTATCAAGTACGGTTCAAATTTGTGTTCGTTTCGGTGAGTATAAAGCTCACCTTTTTAACTAAAATTTTGAACATTATTTTCTTTGTAACCTTGTCATTATTTTAGTTGCTTGGTTAGTTAAATTTGGATGTAATATTGTTGACTTGGTTTGTGTTCTAAAAAGACAAAACCTTTAGTTAATTAGTAACTTAAACTAGTTATAAGGTTCAAAGTAACTTGTATAAGCGATGCGTTCCCTATGTTTATGACTATGGTTTAGCTTTGTATATATTGCCATACTTATGTTATGTGATGTGATACTTAGATGAAAATCAATAGGACATGAAAGTTGTTGTAGAAGTGTCCGTATAGCAATTATTGCTATATCGGCACTTTTAAAAAATACCAATGATTTGAAACCTTTTGGCTTAATCTTGTGCTTGGGTTTAATTTTATAAAGTTAGTTATGGTTTTGAACAGTGATGGATTTAAATTTAATTAACTATTTAGCATTAATTTTTAAATCTAATTAATCGTTTTAATTGATGAGGATAAAGGTTAATTAATTAACTTAATAATGATGTATTTAGAATAAATTAATTACTTTGTTAATGATACTTAAACTTAATTATTCATTTTATCTAAGGTTAATTAATCATTTAGTAATGATGGATTAAAGTTAACTAATTAGTTTAAATTTAATTAATTATTTCTTTAATAATGTTTAAATTAATTAATCCTTTTTAATTAAGGGTGCTTAAATTTTATTAATTAATTTAATTAATGATGTTTAAAATTTATCAATTAATTTATCAATGTTTTTTAAAATGTGACTAACCCTTTTAACTAACGGAATTTGAAGCTAATTAACTAAGTTTAATGATAAATAAATCCATCATATTAATGAAAGCTTAAGCTGATTAATCAATTTGATAATGATGTTTTATGTTATTAAATTCTTTTTATAATGGTATTTTAAAGTGAATAAACCACTTTAACAAAGTTGTTTAAAGTTAATACTCGTAATATAAAGCTCAAGCATGAATTCGGTTTTAAAAATAAAAGTTTGATTCATTTATTAAAATGAGTTAACTTCCATAAAGCGATATCACTTATATGGAACGTATTTAGTTGTATACTTAATGCCAAACATCGAAAAGGTGGACTCATCTCTATCTCGAAAGTTAAGAATGTATGCCGAGACATGACATCGAGGTAACAATACCTTAACTTGGCCAAAAACCATTGTTCCCTAAGGGATAATATAAGATTGAAATCGATGAGTGGTGATGGGTCTATAAGATTTAATTTCCATATACGATCATTTTATTATCTTTGATAGTCAGTTTGTCGACCATTGATTACCTCAGAGTTCTTAGTATTTTGTCACTCTACGATGATTTGGCTCATTGGAGCTTTGTTATCCTTTATCAAAAATGATTAAATCCAAAGCTCCAGTGGAAGACAAGCTATGTGGGGTTGCTCCCATTAGGGTATTATCACATCTACTCCATGGCTCGAATATTTGTGCACCAAGATGTGAATTACTCGGATACTCGGGGACAATTGGTAGGGTCTGGCTTGGATGTTTCCGAGAGCCATCGCAATTCTCATTTATATATATTCTAGAGGTATGCTTTTGGTGGAGGAGGGTGCACCATCCTAGTCACAATTGGAAAATTCACTTTATCTTGTTGATTCGAACCTCCTAAATTATTTTCCCTACTTTCATCAAGAAGGGTCTATCACTCTTCATGATGTTTAATTATTTGTATCCATCTTTACGTTTGGATATTGTTCTTGTGAGAGGAAACATATTCCGTGTTTGGCGGCATGGTCTCACATATTGTTATTAGTTACACCCAATGTTTATACTTTTTACTCATACCAAACATATTGTCTGATCCGAGCTGTTTGTTTCGCCTAAACTCTTGGGTATTAATTTTTATTTGAGTAGTCCAAGAGTATCGTGTTTTTTATAGGCTCTTTTAAATATAGTATCCAAGCAGGCGGCCTTTATCAAATTAGTTCTCTTTTTCCATTGTTTGTATAATTCATGCAAACGTATTTTGGTTTTAGCATGTGTAAAGCAGGTTGTCATAATTGCCTAAGCTAATAGTAGCAATTTTGTATAACTCTGATAACTCCATGTTAGGGAGTGACCTTATGTATTTTACTTTTATGTTCTATTTAACAATTCCATTGTGAGATTTTATATTCTGCACTTTTATTTTTACCCAATGACAATTCAACTTTCAAATGCTTGGGTAACGGTGCACGAATACCGTCGATGTATTAAGTGACGTTCCTAAGGGTCAGAAAGGTAGGTTGTCATAGTTGATACAAGAGCTTCGATTGAGCGAACCCCTTAGACTGATTGGGGTACAACTCATTAGAGATAGGGTGAGAAGAGCCCTAGAACGAGTTAATCTTGAGAGTGCATTTGTATCACCCATCCTAAAGTCCCATTTTAGATCATTTTCTGTTGTTTCCCTAAAATCATTTTGGTCTTATGTTTGTATTCTAATAATACCTATCATTATTTAGGTAATTGAAACTGAGTACAAGAAGAAAAGGGAGAGGATCTAGAACCAGCATGGCTACAAATGGCAGAGCTGCAAGAAATGAGCCAATTGTGGAACCAATATAAGACGTTGTAGTATAAGTCAATCACCTTAGAACATTGCTACTCTGTGCAAAAAATATTTTTTTATGTGGTATGCCATTCTTTGGAACTGAAGATAATCTAGGAGTTCAGACATGGTTCCGCTCTTGTGAAAGGATATTTGGGGATCTTTAGTTGGATGATGCAAGTAAGGATTGTTAGCATCTCCAAAGCTCCAGAAGTTAGTAATGGATTGGTACGATTCGATGAGAGTTAATACTAGAGGAAGAGGTTTTTTAGGCTCAGTTTAGGAAGTTCTCAAAGCTCAGCTTATTTCAACATCGGGGAGGACTCGAATTTTTTTAGGAATTTCATGGACTTTAAGCAAGGTGATATGACAGTGGCACGGTATGAGCATAGATTCAATGCATTGTCTTACTTTGGTCCAAGATTGATAGGCACACCACTCAAAAAGGACGTGATGTATGTGGAAAGAATACAGCCAGAATTTCATCGTGAAATGACTAATCGTGTTAATGGTACCTTTACCAATCTTATCAGTATGGCTCTGTGGTTTGAACCTATGGATATTATGCAAGGTATTTAGAAAGGCATAGTGCCAACAGTTATTGCCCAATCTTTATCGGTTATCCCAGTTGCAAATAAGAAAAATTTCTAGCGGAAGTTTAAAGGAAGAAGTAGTGGGCAGGAAACCCGTGGATAGGGCTCCAACTCAGAAGAAGCAGGCCAACTTGGCCCACGTTCTTTGTTTCAAATGCAACAAGAAGGGTCACTTTGCAAAACAGTGTCCAAGTGTCTCTTGTTTCATTTGCGACAATAAGAACACATGAAGGATGGGTTCCATTTCCCAAAGAATAGGTCACAATCGCAAGCTTTTTCTATTAAGGAAATACCATCTAAATCTATGGATTAAAAGGGAAAGCAGGAGTTGCTAGGTATATTATCCATTTTTGATATTCCCATTAGAGTATTATTCAACAGGGTGCTTCCCATATTTTTATTTCGTATGACCTAATGAACCTATTAAACCTTAAGTATGTTATTCTAAATAACCCTCTTTGTGTGTCGAACCCAATTGGTGGTCAGACGAATCTTGACTCTATGTGTCTAAATGTGTTAATTTCTTATCGCGATCGACACTTCTCTTTTGACATATTCAATCTTGGGTTTTGGGTTTGGGGATATTTTTAGATACGGATTGGTTATCTAAGTTTGAAGCCACGTTGGATTGTTTTAAGAGAATAGCCGCAGTAAAGGATGCATTACGAAGAAACAATGATATACACTGTGAGAGGCCAAATGAATTAATGATAAGTTTCCTTTATTCACTCATGGTACCCAACAAGAAGATAAGAGATACACCGATTGTTCGAGATTTCAGGGATATTTTCGATGAAGTGCAAGGTTGGCTCCTCACCATGAAGTTGAGTTTTGTATTGATTTGATTTCAGGAGCCAAACCGATAGTACAACCTACTCGAAGGTTGGCTCTGAAAGAGAGAAGGAATTTAGAGAAGTAGACGTTTGACTTATTGCAGAAGGGTTTGATTCGATGTAGTATATCGAGTTGGGATCATCAGTAGTTTTTGTTACTAAAGCAGATGGTTCTTTTAGGTTGTGCATAGATTACTGAGAGTTAAATGAAAGGACTATCAAGAATAAGTATCTTTTACCTAGGATCGACGATATGTTTGACCAGCTCTACGACGCTCGGTTATTTTCTCAACTGGACTTTGCCATTTCTTTTCACCAATTTAGGATAGCAGAGAAGAGTATGCCCTTAACATCTTTTTGTACCCTTGATAGTTTTTACGATTGGATAGTTATGCCGTTCGTATTGACTAACATACCCTCTTATTTCATGGACTTGATGAATTAAGTGTTCTGGGATTATCTTAATAATTTTATCTTCGTCTTCATTGTTGATATTATTATTTATCCTAAGATGGAGGAAGAGAACAAGTATCACCTCCGAGTCGTTCAAAATACTTTAAGAAGTCATATGTTGAATGAAAAGTTTTCTAAATGCCATTTTTCAAAACTCGAAGTTAGGTTTTTGGGTCACGTAGTTTCGGGAGAAGGCAATTCAGTAGACCCAGCTAAAGTAGTTGTAGTTCAAGATTGGAAGTAGCCCAAAAATGCAATAGAGGTTATAATTTTTTTGGGATATGCTGGTTTAGATGGTTCATCAAATATCTCAAAGATTTCTTCTCATCTGACGAATTTGACGAAGAAAGATGCTAAGTTTGTATGGATGCCTAAGTTTGTTCTAGCATTCAGTGAATTGAAGGAGAAATTGACCAGTGCTCTTGTTTGAACTGTTCCAAATGGGAGAAGAGGTTTAACTGTATACATGGATGCTTGCAGAACCGAATTGGGAGTGATTCTAATGCAACATGAAAAGTTATTATGTAGGTAAGTCGACAGCTGAAACCACATGAGAAAAATTATGCTATGCATGAATGGAGCTCTTTGCATTTATCTTCACATTAAAGAAGTGGAGGCATTATCTTTCGAATGAAAAGTTTGAGTTATATACGAATAACAAATCTTTAAAAATCTCTTTAATATGAAGGGCTTGAACTTAAGGCAACAGCATTGGCTAGAATTTCTGGTGGCTGATGATCTTGAAATTTTGTATACACCGAGAAAAGCTAATGTTATAGCTGATGCGCAGAGCAAGAATTATGCAATTTTGGCTAATATAAAAGTCCATCCGACACTTATTCGATACATTTTGAGTAATCAGCAGAGGGACGTTCGTCTTTCTTTGATAGCTGGAGCTGTTAGTGAAATGTTTTACCGAAGAAGTAGCCAGGATTCACATTAGATAACCATGGCATTTTAAGGATGAACGGTCCATTTTTTGTTGTGGATATGGATGGGATTAGACAAAAAGTTTTTATAGATTCTCATCATTCTAAACTAACGATACATTTAAGGGTCACTAAGATGTATCAGGATATGAAGCGTACTTTCTGGTAGGAAGGGATGAAAAGAGACGTTGCTATATTTCTAAGTAAATATACTAATTTCCCGAAGGTAAAGAGAAGTCATCAGAAGATAGCTAGACTACTTTGGCCGCCTGAGATTCCGAAGTGGAAGTAGGAGCTGATTTCTATGGATTTCATCGTTGGATTGCATAGATCGAGGAAAGGTAATGAAGGAATTTGGGTTATCATTGATAGGTTAACCAAGAGCGCTGGTTTCTTACTAGTCAAGGCAACAAGGATGGCTGGTAGTTTGACTTAGTTATATGCTAAAGAGATTGTTAGGCTTTGTAGCATTACATGTGATATTGTGAGTGATTGGGATTCGATCTTCACAAGTCAGTTCTACAAAGGTTTGCATGATGTACTTAGGACAGATCTGAGTTTGAGTACGGCTTATCAGCTTTAGACAAATGGGTAGGCCGAGCGAGTGAACCATGTTATGGAGGATTTACTTCAAGCTTTTATGCTAGATTTTGGAGGTTCATAGGTGGACCACTTGCCATTGATTTAGTTTTCTTACAACAAAAGTTTTCAAGAAAATATTGGGATGGCACCTTTTGAGACATTATATAGAAGGTCTTGTAGATCTCCATCTTGTTGGGCGGAACGAGGAGACCGCTTTGTACTTGGACCAGATATAATTCATGTTGTCACAAATAAGGTAAATTAGATTAGGAAGCACTCAAAGATAGCTTAGAGTCGGTAGAAGAATTATACAGATGTGAGGCATTGATATTTGGAGTATGTGGTAGGGGACTATGTATGCATCAAAGTTTCTCTGATAAGAGGCATGATTCGGTTTGGGATAATAAGAATGCTAGCTCCTCATTTTATTGGGTCTTTTAAATTACTCAAGAGGACAGGAAGCCTTGCTTATAAAGTGACTAGATGGTCTAGCATACATAATGTCTTTCACGCATCCCATCTACGTAAGTATGTACATGATCCTACTTTGATTATGTTGCCATCTCAGTACGGGGATGTGGAACTTAAGCCAGACTTGACCATTGTAAGGCAACCTATTCGAACTATCAATCGGGATAAGAAATGGTTAAGGACTAATTTTGTGGACTTGGTCAAAGTACAATGGAGTGAGGATCCTAGAGATTGCACTTGGGAGACTGAAGATAATATGAGGAAGCTTTCCCTGAGTTGATGCTAGGATAGTAGTTTTCTTGTTTTATGTTTTACGTATGAACTGTTGTGAATTAGTGGCTTACTGTGTATTTGTTGCATGGGCTTCCTGATATATATATTTATGCCCTCTTTTAGTTATTCTGAGTTACCTCCTTAAGTGTTAATTTCGGGGACAAAATTCACTTAAGGGGAGAGAGTGTAATGACCCGTAATTTAATCACTTTGAAATATGGATGTTTAATACATTTTTAAATAATTAATTAATGTATTTTATAACTAAATAAAACTCTTTTGAATAATAAATAATAAGAGTGAAATGGTTTTCGCAATTTTTTCACAAAAATATTTAGTTTGAAAAAAATTGAAAATGTGATCGAAAATCGTTTTTCGAATTTCGACTTTTCATTATCTAAACGTTATCGGAAACTTTGTGAACTCTTTGGTATAAATATTCGCATTCATTTAAAATAGGTTAGCACATTTTAGAAATATAAACATATACTTAAGTTTAATAAAATTATAATACGAATTTTATGAAATAGTTTAGAAGAATTTAAAGTATAAATGGAAAAGTTGCATAACAAATGAAGGGGCTACAATGTACATTGAGCAACAAAGGGCAGGGGCAAGGTGATGATGTGGCAAGCATTGAGTGGAGGGAATGATACTAAGGCTAATTTTGTAATTTTGTAAATTCCTTTTGTAATAACCAAATTCCTAATTTCTTCTCCCATTTTCCATTTATTTCCACTTTCAACAATCTTTCTTTAAGCTCTTAAGGAAATTTCCACGGCTTCCAGATATTTTTAAATATTCAAAAACCCTTAGTTTCATCTACTTTTAAAACTCTTAAGCCTTGTTTGAAAGCCTTCAATCCACTTCTACAACCACTCCTTTCCAAAACAAGTCTAAAAACACCTCATACCTTAATGGCCGAGCCCATTTCATGCCATGATCGAAATAAATAGGCCCATTTAAGGCCCAAAGCTCCACTTTTTACAAAAAAAAGCCTCATTCGTGCGACGATTTCAAGTTCGGTTCAAATTTGTGTTCCTTTCGATGAGTAAAGCTCTCTTTTTTAACTAAAATTTGAACTTTATTTTCTTTATAATCTTGTCACTATTTTAGATGCTTGGTTAGTTAAGTTCGGATGTAATGTTGTTGACTTGGTTTGTGTTCCAAATGGACAACACCTATTGTAGTTAGTTAGTAAATTAAACTAGTTGTAAAGTCCGAAGTAAATTGTATAAGCGATGTTTTCTCTATGTTCATGAATATGGTTTACCTTTGTGTTTGTGTCATATTTATGTGATGTGATGCTTAGACGGAAATCAATATGACATGAAAGTAGTTATAGAAGTGTCTGTATAATGACTATCACTATATCAACACTTTCGAAAAATACCATCGCTTTGAAACCTTTTGGTTTAATCTCGTGCTTGGGTTTTATTTTACAAAGTTAGTTAAGTCTTTGAATAATGATGGATTTAAATTTAATTAACTATTTAAGTAATGATTTTTAAATTTAACTTGTCATTTTAATTAATAAGGATTACGGTTAATTATTTAATTTAATAATAATGTGTTTAGAATTAATTAATTACTTTATTAATGATACTTAAACTTAATTAATCATTTTATCTAGTGATTTTAAGGATAATTAATCATTTAATAATGATGGATTAAAGTTAACTAATTAGTTTAAGTTTAATAAATCTCTTTAATAATGTTTTAAATTAAATAATCATTTTTAATTAAGGGTGTTTAAAATTTATTAATTTATTAATTTATTTAATTAATGATGTTCAAAATTGATTAATTATTTAATGATTTTTTTTAAAAGTGATTAACCCTTTATCTAACAGAATTTAAAGTTGATTAATCAAATTAATTAACGAAGTTTAAATATAAATAAATCCCTCTTGATAATGATAGTTAAAGTAGATTAATCGATATAATAATGATGTTTTATGTTATTAAAACCTTTTTAAATGGTGTTTTAAAGTTAATAAACCACTTTAACAAATTTGTTTAAAGTTTATACTTGTAATGTGATGCTTAAGCACAAATTTGGTTTTAAAAGTAAAAGTTTTATTCACGTATGGAAAAGAATTAACTTCCGCAAAGTGATACCACTTATAGGAAAAGTATTTAGTTGTATACTAAACACCAAAAGTTGTAGTGGAAGACTCATTTCTATACTGAAAGTTAATAGTGATGTTTGTTGTCCTTGTGAGAGGAAACCCATTCTCCGTTTAGCGGCATGGCCTCACACGTTCTTGTTTAATTACACATATTGTTTACCATACATATTGTCTGACCTGGCTTGTTTGTTTTCCCTAAACTCTTGGGTACTCATTTTTATTTGAATAGTCCAAGAGTAGTCGGTCTTTTATAGGCTCTTTTGAAGACGGTATCCGAGCAGAAGGCCTTTACCTATTTAGTTATCTATTTCCACTGTTTGTATAACTCGTGCAAGTGGATTTTGGTTTCAACATGTGTTAAGGCAGGTTGTTATAACTGCCTAAGCCAATAGTAGTACTTTTATGTAACTTCGATAACTCTAAGTTAAGGAGTAACCTTATGTTCTATTTTACTATTATGTTCTATTTAACAGTTCCATTGTGATATTTTTGTTTCGTTCTTTTGCTTTCACCCCGTGACAATTCATCTTTCAAATGCTTGGGTAACTACACATGAACACCATGGATGTATTAAGTGTCAATCGCAAGGGTCAGAAAGGTGGGTCATCACGATGGTGTTGGTTTTTATGTGATTGTTGCATTAAATTAGGACTTGTATGGTAATTGTAGTTGTGAACCTTGAAATAGTATAACACCCAAATAAAAATTGGACAAACTACGTGAATACGCATGAAAGTAATTAGGCATAAATATGACAATATTATATTCCTTTGAACCTTGGAACTCAAATTAAAACTGTACAGCTGTAACTTATATAATCACTAAGATATTGAACAAACTAACTCAAAAATAAATGGTACTTAACAATTAACAATCAATTAATAAAGTGAATTAGAGACAATTTTGGAAACTAATCCACAAATAAAGGAAAAATCAAGAGTTTCCCTTATAAGACCTTTAACATGTAAATACGGGTATGGTATATGTGTGTGTAGAGATGGATATGTCGATGAAATTTTACATTAATGTTGGAGAGTAGAAATATGGCTAAGTTAAAGGGATGCGAGGTTAGTTAAGGGAACATAGAAGTATGCCCAGCTAATCTGGCAACCAATAGTATGAGTTTTTAACTGATGTAGGACATCGTGTATAATTAGTAGCCATGGTGGACACGAGGTTAGTCCCAATTTTATGGGGTCAGTCTGCCCAGCCAATTTGGCTACTAGCACCTATGAATATTCGGACTAATATGGGACGTCCCATTTGGGCACGGGCCATAAAGATGGGGTAATCCCAAGATGGGCCTGCTGTATAGTTGAGGAATTAAATAGTTATTTAGGGCCTGCCTCTCCCCATTTAAGAAGTATTAAATGGTGGGATTATCGATTAGGCACATTAGTAAAAATCTTTTAAGGATGTCCGCTTTGGGGTCAAGATATTAAATGGTTTTTGGAATGTCTGACCCTTCCCTACCTAAGATGTATTAAGTGGCCTAAAAGGTATTTTGTATGATGTTGGTTGGGAGTACAAGAAGGGGATCACTTGGGTTTAGGTATTAAATGGCAGAAGGGTCAACCTACTTCCCTTTAAATGGTATTAAATAGCCAAGGTACTTCCTCTCGCAACGTTAGGATATGATTAGACGAGAGATGAGTTGTTGAACCCAGTATACTCCATAGTTCCATTGCACTCACTTATAGTCGTAGAGTTGGGTTTGCAGGGCCACTAGCTCATGGTTGAGGGTATGTTGCGGAATATAATAAATTTATAAGACAAAATACTTATTTGAATTCTTACTGCCCATACACTATTATTGTAAAACTTGAGGTTTCACCGGAAATGATTATTTTGACCGCCTCCTCATTACAACCAAATGCACAACGATGAGTACAGAGAGTATGGTCGAAGACTTAGCGGATGGTCATCTATTTGTGTTGTTATGGTTACCCAGACGACGTTTTAGAAATGTTTTATGTACTATTGAGACAATGTACTTCTATGGTTTGGTTTTATGAGATGGGTACTTCATTTTATTAGTATATTTTATTCTTTCCGCCATGAGACTCTAAAAGCACAGATAGATAGCTCTTCATATTGTTTGATTAATTATACCAACCGATTGCTAGCTCTGGAAGGTATTAAGGTTCGATGGGATTTTTTTGGGTCGAACATTACCATTTCGGAGAGGGTTGTTACAGTGTATGTCAATTTGTATTCAATATGATTATGGGTAGGGGATGATGCAATTAAGTGTCGTGGTAGTGGCATTATATTAATGACCATACTTAGCCAGTCTTAGCCTTATCAGGATACCCAAGTCATATAACCAAGTGTGTGATAGTTAAAACGCATTCGGTCCTGTGGTGATAAGTAAGTTTTAGGCTTACCATGCATTTTGTAGCATTATAATAGAAATACGCCAGCTTGTGGGGTGTAGGATGAGGTATGATTTCATTAAACTATTTATTACCGTTGGTGTCCAAAATGATATAGCTACATATTAGTAATCATGTAGATTAGTGATATTTGCTTTTCATTGACTTTTTCCACGACCTTATTATTATTATCTCTTTTTTTATTTATTACTTGAATATGTTTACTTAGATAACAAGACTCTACTAGCTAGAGGACAGTTATAGAGTCATGGCTATTACTGCTACGATGGTACATATCTTGTATTTTTGTAATAACCCGTTGTTGAGAAGCAATTAATTAGGTCTTATAATGATGAATTAATTAATTCAAAGGGTTTTAAATTGTGAAATATGGCTAACTTGGGGGAAAATGGAAAATTAAGCAATTAATATAATTAAAAAGTGAGAAAAATATATTCAAGTAAACTTTACTATTTAAAATTAATAAAGCTATTTTTAAACCCAAATTGATTTTTAACATGAAATAAAAAACCTAAATAGTTTTTATAAAAGTTAAATATTTAAAATATAGGAGTGTTACTACTGTAATTCTTATCGAAGGATTCGACATGCCATGACTTTGCTTCGATGAAAAACATCAAAGACATACAGCCTGCGAAATACTTATGGATCTGTGTCAAAGAGGCCAAGTACAATCCACTCCATCAGTTGTTAGATATGATTGAAGTGATCATAACGTGTATCATCAATGCAAGGCCCTATTTGTATCACACAGCACAAGCTACTCGAAGATGTCATTACATATGGCCATGCACCACTATGTTAATAACCACTTTGCACTCCATCCATGTACAAGCAACATTGCACCAAACCTGCTCACTGAAGGTATAGCACACCGAAGACATTAAGAAAAGTATAGAGCTATACTGTATTCCATCAAATACAGTGCTTTTTCGATGTATTTATTTCACATATCGAAGACGTTGTATAAGCAGTGTTGATAGAGAGCACCATCAACATCCACGAAGACCTTCGTATTACAGGAAGGCAATATCACATATCACTACACTTCGAAGGCATCCTTCTATACCAATTGATGCCAGCATCGAAGACATCAAGAAGAGGTTAATGCCGCCTCTTGAATACGACATCCAGCTATAAAGACAAGAGCTGAATGAAAACAGTCAAAGTCAAGCCTCATTGAAGTCAATCTCGCCAAAGGCATACTTGCGGAGAGGATAATTGTAACGACCCGCCTTTTTTGACAGTTTAAACCGACGATCAAATACACATGTCGATTCCAAACCATTAAAAGGGCAGATAGTTATTGGGGTAATTAAGAAAAGAAAAGGAAGGGAAATAAAGGAAATGAAACAACACAGAATCTCACAGCGGAAGGCTAAAGTATAATAATAAAATAACAGTTCATGAAGCTGTTAATTAAATGAATACATTTGAAATGAATACATTTGATTATTATTATACAACATTTATCAGAGTTACATATACAGCAAATATCATACAACAATGCAGCGGAATGGAATGAATATAATAGTAGTAGATAATATACCAAATCTTCGTCTCCGTCCTCCAAGGAAATGATCTTCAACCTAAACTGAAAACTCAGGACTGACCCGAGCGTAATGAAAAGACAAAACACTCGAGTCAGGACTAAAATATCCTTATGAAAGTTAAATCAATCGTAAATAAATATGAGTGTAACGGCGTCAGAGATGTTTACGGGGTTTGACATCTCATATCCAGTGTCAACGTGCGTGCAATAACTCAAGAGATGTTACGGGATTTTCCATCTCTCAAGGATCCGTGAAACTATCTATTATGTAGTAATATACGCTAAGTAGATAATGTCTATCAGTAATATAAAGTATCAAAATAGCGTTAAGGCGTTACCATAATCCCCCTTAACACATTTTATATTCCCAAAAGCATATACAAGACCGTAGTTTCCCCAAAACCGGAAGTCACCAGAGGGCAATCCATATACTCAAGGTACAAATCAAAACGTAGTGGTCGCGAATAGGATAATCAGTATGACAAGGTACATGAGGCGATACCAACTAGGATACTAGTAGTTGCGTGATCCGGACTGATGTTGGGCATAGCCAGCAGCTACCCCAACACCGCGAAACAACACTCCCAAATCAAGGGGTGCACCCAAATCGCATCACAAATGTAATAGAAATGGTATCGAAGAAGTGTGTCCGCTAGAGGTGGCGAACCTCAATGGCCCGGCGCGGCTCCTGTTTTAGTCATATCAGGGGTCATCCAATAATCGTTCTCTTTCTTCAGTCAACGCGTTCACCAAACCATCCACTTCATTCTGGATCAACACTCCGCGTATAATAGTTATTAAAGTGGTTTTCGGTATCGACAGAGAGTATGTCCATATCCGATCCCGGTCTCTTTAATAACTACGTATTATTACACCGTTGGCTCTTTTACATTTCAAATCGATTCATAATTGATATCAAATGTCATATTCACTTCAAAATCAAATCCATTTCAAATATCGACATAGCCATTCAAAATATAAGGTTCCTTTTCAAAAATCATTTTGCGTCTCAATAACTCATTTCGGTTTCAAAATCATTCCGAATTTCAATTTTATGTTGCAACTTCATTTAACCCAATTCGTATTTAAATTCAAGATTTAAACATAAACATTCCACCTTATTAACCAGCTTGAAATTTTTAGAAAATAGTTTTAAGTAGTTTAAAAGTAGTTTAAATAATTAAAATAGTTAAAAATACTTAAAATCTTTAAAATGGATTTAAAATAGATAAATTAGTTTAAAATAATTTAAATTGGGTTAAGTAGATTAAAAATAGATTAAAATAGTTTAAGTATTCAAAATGGTTTATATAACAGAGTAATTTGGAAAACAAATTAAAACAGCTTCAAAATCAATCCATTTAATGTTCAATCTTTAAAACAAATAAATTTCCGAAATTCAATCATATCCAAATTTTAAATCTCAAAGTCTCCACTTAAATTTATTCAACAATTTCTTTTAACCAAAATTTTATTTCAACATTTCAAACTCAATTTTTCGATAAATTCGATTTCTATAAATTGATTTCTATTTATCACTTTTAAATCGAAACATTTACATAAATTTCAAATCGACGATTTCAAAAATTATTAATTTAGCCAATTCGGTGCCCGTATATAATTTTCTATCCTATGGCCAAGTAATTATTTATTTCAATTAAATGTCAGGGATGAGTATATATTACTTAAATTAAATCTCACTATCATATGTATTCATAACAGGATCTATATAAGCAAATAAACATCCAAACATTCAATTATCAACCAATAGCATCCATCAAAGTACATCATCCAATAAACAATACAATTCATGGCAGTTTCATAGTTATCAATGTCAGGTAATTTAATCGCAATTCAATTTTAATTTCAATTTAACTGTCAATTTAATTTTTCAACGGTTAATGCAAAAGACAAGCTATATGACAATTAAATTTTTATCAAACAACGACAAATAAGATCATAACACTTCATAATATCAAATTTAACTAGCATAAAGATATTTAGTACGGTGTGAGCGTTATAAAACACTCACCTTGATTTTACGATTTTAAATCAAATCGAACGACGTTCGATTTAACCCAAAATTTTCTCTAGCTCCAAACGACTCCAATCCAATTCCATAGCGTAGTGCTCGACGAAACGAAGACAACGCAACTCGTTTCGTCCAAAACGGACCTCGCATCAACAAGTTATGACATTTGGAAGTTAATACGAATTTAAACACAAATTAAGTTCTACTTTTATTTTAATTTTTATACACAAACCCAGATCTGCCGTCCATTCCCCAAAGCAAGATCACGGCCGCACACGGTTCTCTTCTTCTTCTCGTTCGCATCAGGTACTCACGCAAGCACGAACAACCCAAGCCGTCCCAATAACCCTAATACACGCCATCAATACAAGTACCTCCACCTCGATCAGGAAGCACCACCACGAAGAGCATCTTCCACTCTATACTCGGCTGGAACAGGGAGGAGCTCGGCCCCCTAATTCACCTCGAAACGCGTGCGCAACGGTGGAGAACGCGGCCCAATTTATCTTCCTATATAACTCGAAACCCCATCATCTCCATATAGAATCGAAGATCACCACGCCCCCTACGAATTTGCAGTTGAAAACTTTTTGAAATTGTGAACGGATTCGAAGAATTTGGGGGGAGAAGACGAGTAATTTTCGGCCGTGAATTATGATAATGGCGGCTGTGCACTTGTAACCCTAGTTTTATTTTTATTTTATTTTCAATGAAATAAAGGCTTACTTATAGAAATTTCGAATCACTATGCATCCCGGGTTTTCCGAACTCCGAATTTCACGCGGTAACTGACGTTCCTAGGGTTTAGCCCGCGTTCCGGACACAATGGAACAGGTTTCGGAAGCTAATTCGATCATATGTGTGAGTTACGGAAATAAACGATCAATTTAAATTAAATCGATTTAAACTAATTTCTAGGCGTTTTGGCTTGCACCGGACAAACGATAAATCTGATTGACTTGAAATTTGAAATCTTACAATAATATCACATTACGGATCCGATGAAACTGGTTCCGTCGAAATCCGAGACTGTTTGAGAAATGGCTATTTTAACTCGTTAAATTTATATTAAAACAATTTTGATGCGTTTCGAGCTGCCACGGTCAAACGACAACTCCGAATTGCTTCGAAAATTGAAATCCGATAATAACTAACTATTACAGATCTAATGGAACTAGTTTCGTCAAATTCTGAAACTGCTCGAAAATTGACTAATTTCACTAGTCGATTTAAATATTAAAATATTCAATTTTCACAAATAAATTTTAAATTCAGTTTTAAAAGTTCTATAGCATCATTATAACTTCAATATGATAAAATAAAATTTTTCAAATCGTTTTTAATCATATTAAACCCGTTATTCAATTATCCATTAAATTCCAATTTAAAAATCTTATTAACTCTATTAAAATCCCAATATAACTTACATTCACTTGGAAACCAATTTGAATCATATTAAATCAAATTTCAAATATTCACTCTATTTTCACATATTAAATTTCAATACCAAATTACCCGTATCAAATTCGGAATTTAATTATTCACACGTTTGTAATATTAAATTTAACAAATTTGATTATTCTTAAATCACTATCTTTTGAAATATTCAAAACGAACTTATAAAAATTTAACTTTTGAAACGAATTAAAATTATAGAACAACTATTTCCATTATACGGTTATTCAATTCTCATTATTAAATTATTCAATAAATTCCAAATATTTAATTTAAACAATTTCGCTTATCCAATAATTCATTATCATTTGAAATATTGAAATTGAACTTATAAGATTCAACCTTTAAAAACAATTCACAATTTAGAACACTATTTTCATTTTACAGTTATTCAATTATTCAATAAGTTTTAAATATTTAATTTAAACAATTTACCTGTTCAATATTCAATATTTGATTTTAAATAGATTTTACTTATCAATCAATTACTCTATTATACCCAATGAATTAAGCATTTATTATCCTATTCAACTTTTGATTGCAAAGGCATTCACTAAGTAGCTTTTATTTTTCATTACTTGGATAGTTATTTTTGCAATTCATTCCAGTCATTATTATTTCAAACGAATTACAATTTTTTTCTAACATTAAATCACGAAAACTTATTAAATTAGCTATTTTAATTATCGAAAATTTATGGGTCGTTACACTCTCCCCCACTCAAAACTTTTCGTCCCCGAAAAGGAAAAAGAAGGGAAAAGGAACTAAGTATAGAATTCAACATTAGATGTATTTTATCCAAAGTTACCCACTAAGTCACTCCGAACGGCTTTCTAACTTTAAAAGTTAGTTATCAAAACAAGTTATAAATTTTTTTTTTTAAACTTGAAAATTTTTCTAACACCCGGATTTTACGGAAAATTTCGGCAGAGTCTCCTTTGCGCGGCTCGATCGGTACAACTACAAAACGCCTCTACGGGCCCCAAACCAACAAAAGAAAATCCAAAAGCCAAGTGGCTCATCAAAAATCACCAAATCCAATGATAAAATAAACATGTACCTTATATTTTTTATTAGCGAGCATATACGAATAATATAGCGCAAAAGCGAGCTCCAAATGCGAAGCAAGCGCAATCCGCACCTACTAAACACTCAACAAACTATGAGAAACATGCATATATGAAAATAATATCAATATACATCATATAACAACATAACAACTACACGTACCAACATAGCAAATGCAACAAACAACATATGCAACCATCAATCAATTATCATCCAACTATCATCCAACAAATCCATAACCAATCAATGTAAATTCACTTCTCATTAATATTTATTGACTTGGTTTCAAATTTAATCATAGTTGATTCATTAACGTTGGATTTTACTAACATTCATTCTCAATTCAATTAGTTAACATTCACTAATTCATATTTGCATTAATTTACTTCCAATTTGAATCAAATTAAATTCTTTTTAAATTCATTTAACTTCCAATTTGATTTCAATGATTTATAGCTTTCAATTTACACTTAATGAATTATATACAATCAACTAACAATCATATAACAACCAAATCATACCCAACATAACCAAATTATTAATTTTACATTCATTTCGGTTTATCTCCTTCAATTCCAATTATACAATTTAAAAGGATCATTTTATATTTGTCATCTTCCATTTTCAATATTAGCTTAATTAATTCTGTAAGTCGTACATATATCATCCGTGAGCAATATCAATCCAATCGCTTATTCGATCACACAATTTCACTTCCAACTAGTATCGTTCACACGACTCTCTAGTGCGGACTCAGATTTGGTTCCTTGATTGGAAACTGTTACTCTCCTTGCATAGCCATATACTATGATAGAGAATTTCAGAATCAAATTAAAAATCCATATCTAGGGTTCGCCGTCGAAAATCGAGTGAAAAATCCTAACTTGGATCGATATAAATCATCTCAAAATTTTGTGCTCGAATTTGGATCAAATCGTTATGCGAATAAAATAATATACGTACAATCTCACTTATTACCTTCCAATGGATTTCTATCCAATTTATCTATACTAAATTTATTTTATTGACTTCCCCCTTTTTTTCGATTAATTATTCACAATCTATTATTCAGTTAGTATATTCATTTCTTTACATAGCATGCTCTTTAACATTATCATTTCTCAGATATCATAGAATTTTCTTACTCGAGTTCATTTTAAACATTCTATATAATTTAATTAAATCCAATTTCATTTTCCAATTGATTCTTAGCTATAAGAAATTCCTTTATTTTCATTTATTGCATTTTCATAATTTCAGTTAATAACGAATTCATTTGTGGAACATTTTATTAATCATCACTTTAGTTTATAGTCATTCCATAAAAGTCTAACTTCTTATATGTGACTTTTCTTAGTTCATAGTTATCACAAAAGTTACAAATTCAAATTTTTTTTTTACTATGCAATTTATATTTATTTTCTATAACCAATTTTCAAAATATAATACGATTCATTTATCTTCTTTCTTAAGTTCACTTACTTGTTCCATTTATCAATTCATCATTTCAGGCTATATTTAAGTATATAACATTTTTATCACAACCAAAATTTTCATTTATATACATTCTAATTCCTTTTTAAGTTTTCCTTACTTGTATATTTCAATTACTTTCAGGTTCTGTTTATCTATACAATATCTCATTACATATCCAAACATCATTTTAACTTTTAACATTTGGTAAGTCTTGTTATGTGTTATCAGAATGTAATTTTTGGTATTATACAAATTTATAGAATTTCGTTTTACTTAATTAGAATGTTCACAAATTTAATTTGTTTAAATCCTCTTTACCTTCAAATTTTAAAGTTTTCCCATCCAATAGCTTAGATATCTCAATCCTCTTATTTTATAAATTCTAGTTATTCACATTTCATTCAAATAATTTGAAATTTTTTTAATTAACAGAACTTAGAATTTTAAATGCCCGGTTCTTCCCAAATCGTTTGAAATAAACATATATACTTATATCCCTTTAAATTATCAAATCATGCCTTTGGAGTTTAAACCAAAACCCATTTACCCAAAATAATTTCGAAGAAAAGCAAAGCTTCTTAGAAGTCTTCCCCACTTTGAGACTCGAAAATGAACGTCGATGACGCTGCGCAGTCATCACCGAGATTATTTTCCAGCGACATAAGAGAAGAGTACTGAATTCATTCCTTCTTAAAATCCTTTCAAAATATTTCCATAAATAATTTCCAACTAATATTACTATATGCTTCTTCAAAACTTTGAGAACCATTTTCAAAATCTCCGGGTCTTAAATTCAATATTTCCAATTTAAATCTATTTTAATTTATAAGTCACCTTTATAAAACATTCTTATAGGATTTTACTTTCTTGAAATATTCCACAATTTGTTTTATCATTGTTTATTTTGTAATAAACCTTATTTATTAAATTTAAGTATCCAACTAATAATAATAACCAATATTTTCATTCCTAACAACCAGGTAAGCTAGATAAGTCACAATAATTTCTGAAAAATTAATCCTTTATATACAAAATATAATTAGGGAAAAGTTTTTCATTTACCCCATTTTAAAACAATACTATGTCGAATTGTTCTGTCCGAGTGTTTAGAGATCCCTATCAATGACGTTAATTACTCGTATTGACCAGAATCCATAAGCCACTCAACAAATCAACCGACACAATATAAAACATTTTATATCACTAACAAATACGCTCTCTCATATATATATTCACTCAGCGACTCATCATAGGGTATAACTACCCTATTTATAAAGAGTCAGACCCCACAGAGCTAAGGTTATCGCTAAACCAAAGCTCTGATACCAACTGTAACGACCCGCCTTTTTTGACAGTTTAAACCGACGATCAAATACACATGTCGATTCCAAACCATTAAAAGGGCAGATAGTTATTGGGGTAATTAAGAAAAGAAAAGGAAGGGAAATAAAGGAAATGAAACAACACAGAATCTCACAGCGGAAGGCTAAAGTATAATAATAAAATAACAGTTCATGAAGCTGTTAATTAAATGAATACATTTGAAATGAATACATTTGATTATTATTATACAACATTTATCAGAGTTACATATACAGCAAATATCATACAACAATGCAGCGGAATGGAATGAATATAATAGTAGTAGATAATATACCAAATCTTCGTCTCCGTCCTCCAAGGAAATGATCTTCAACCTAAACTGAAAACTCAGGACTGACCCGAGCGTAATGAAAAGACAAAACACTCGAGTCAGGACTAAAATATCCTTATGAAAGTTAAATCAATCGTAAATAAATATGAGTGTAACGGCGTCAGAGATGTTTACGGGGTTTGACATCTCATATCCAGTGTCAACGTGCGTGCAATAACTCAAGAGATGTTACGGGATTTTCCATCTCTCAAGGATCCGTGAAACTATCTATTATGTAGTAATATACGCTAAGTAGATAATGTCTATCAGTAATATAAAGTATCAAAATAGCGTTAAGGCGTTACCATAATCCCCCTTAACACATTTTATATTCCCAAAAGCATATACAAGACCGTAGTTTCCCCAAAACCGGAAGTCACCAGAGGGCAATCCATATACTCAAGGTACAAATCAAAACGTAGTGGTCGCGAATAGGATAATCAGTATGACAAGGTACATGAGGCGATACCAACTAGGATACTAGTAGTTGCGTGATCCGGACTGATGTTGGGCATAGCCAGCAGCTACCCCAACACCGCGAAACAACACTCCCAAATCAAGGGGTGCACCCAAATCGCATCACAAATGTAATAGAAATGGTATCGAAGAAGTGTGTCCGCTAGAGGTGGCGAACCTCAATGGCCCGGCGCGGCTCCTGTTTTAGTCATATCAGGGGTCATCCAATAATCGTTCTCTTTCTTCAGTCAACGCGTTCACCAAACCATCCACTTCATTCTGGATCAACACTCCGCGTATAATAGTTATTAAAGTGGTTTTCGGTATCGACAGAGAGTATGTCCATATCCGATCCCGGTCTCTTTAATAACTACGTATTATTACACCGTTGGCTCTTTTACATTTCAAATCGATTCATAATTGATATCAAATGTCATATTCACTTCAAAATCAAATCCATTTCAAATATCGACATAGCCATTCAAAATATAAGGTTCCTTTTCAAAAATCATTTTGCGTCTCAATAACTCATTTCGGTTTCAAAATCATTCCGAATTTCAATTTTATGTTGCAACTTCATTTAACCCAATTCGTATTTAAATTCAAGATTTAAACATAAACATTCCACCTTATTAACCAGCTTGAAATTTTTAGAAAATAGTTTTAAGTAGTTTAAAAGTAGTTTAAATAATTAAAATAGTTAAAAATACTTAAAATCTTTAAAATGGATTTAAAATAGATAAATTAGTTTAAAATAATTTAAATTGGGTTAAGTAGATTAAAAATAGATTAAAATAGTTTAAGTATTCAAAATGGTTTATATAACAGAGTAATTTGGAAAACAAATTAAAACAGCTTCAAAATCAATCCATTTAATGTTCAATCTTTAAAACAAATAAATTTCCGAAATTCAATCATATCCAAATTTTAAATCTCAAAGTCTCCACTTAAATTTATTCAACAATTTCTTTTAACCAAAATTTTATTTCAACATTTCAAACTCAATTTTTCGATAAATTCGATTTCTATAAATTGATTTCTATTTATCACTTTTAAATCGAAACATTTACATAAATTTCAAATCGACGATTTCAAAAATTATTAATTTAGCCAATTCGGTGCCCGTATATAATTTTCTATCCTATGGCCAAGTAATTATTTATTTCAATTAAATGTCAGGGATGAGTATATATTACTTAAATTAAATCTCACTATCATATGTATTCATAACAGGATCTATATAAGCAAATAAACATCCAAACATTCAATTATCAACCAATAGCATCCATCAAAGTACATCATCCAATAAACAATACAATTCATGGCAGTTTCATAGTTATCAATGTCAGGTAATTTAATCGCAATTCAATTTTAATTTCAATTTAACTGTCAATTTAATTTTTCAACGGTTAATGCAAAAGACAAGCTATATGACAATTAAATTTTTATCAAACAACGACAAATAAGATCATAACACTTCATAATATCAAATTTAACTAGCATAAAGATATTTAGTACGGTGTGAGCGTTATAAAACACTCACCTTGATTTTACGATTTTAAATCAAATCGAACGACGTTCGATTTAACCCAAAATTTTCTCTAGCTCCAAACGACTCCAATCCAATTCCATAGCGTAGTGCTCGACGAAACGAAGACAACGCAACTCGTTTCGTCCAAAACGGACCTCGCATCAACAAGTTATGACATTTGGAAGTTAATACGAATTTAAACACAAATTAAGTTCTACTTTTATTTTAATTTTTATACACAAACCCAGATCTGCCGTCCATTCCCCAAAGCAAGATCACGGCCGCACACGGTTCTCTTCTTCTTCTCGTTCGCATCAGGTACTCACGCAAGCACGAACAACCCAAGCCGTCCCAATAACCCTAATACACGCCATCAATACAAGTACCTCCACCTCGATCAGGAAGCACCACCACGAAGAGCATCTTCCACTCTATACTCGGCTGGAACAGGGAGGAGCTCGGCCCCCTAATTCACCTCGAAACGCGTGCGCAACGGTGGAGAACGCGGCCCAATTTATCTTCCTATATAACTCGAAACCCCATCATCTCCATATAGAATCGAAGATCACCACGCCCCCTACGAATTTGCAGTTGAAAACTTTTTGAAATTGTGAACGGATTCGAAGAATTTGGGGGGAGAAGACGAGTAATTTTCGGCCGTGAATTATGATAATGGCGGCTGTGCACTTGTAACCCTAGTTTTATTTTTATTTTATTTTCAATGAAATAAAGGCTTACTTATAGAAATTTCGAATCACTATGCATCCCGGGTTTTCCGAACTCCGAATTTCACGCGGTAACTGACGTTCCTAGGGTTTAGCCCGCGTTCCGGACACAATGGAACAGGTTTCGGAAGCTAATTCGATCATATGTGTGAGTTACGGAAATAAACGATCAATTTAAATTAAATCGATTTAAACTAATTTCTAGGCGTTTTGGCTTGCACCGGACAAACGATAAATCTGATTGACTTGAAATTTGAAATCTTACAATAATATCACATTACGGATCCGATGAAACTGGTTCCGTCGAAATCCGAGACTGTTTGAGAAATGGCTATTTTAACTCGTTAAATTTATATTAAAACAATTTTGATGCGTTTCGAGCTGCCACGGTCAAACGACAACTCCGAATTGCTTCGAAAATTGAAATCCGATAATAACTAACTATTACAGATCTAATGGAACTAGTTTCGTCAAATTCTGAAACTGCTCGAAAATTGACTAATTTCACTAGTCGATTTAAATATTAAAATATTCAATTTTCACAAATAAATTTTAAATTCAGTTTTAAAAGTTCTATAGCATCATTATAACTTCAATATGATAAAATAAAATTTTTCAAATCGTTTTTAATCATATTAAACCCGTTATTCAATTATCCATTAAATTCCAATTTAAAAATCTTATTAACTCTATTAAAATCCCAATATAACTTACATTCACTTGGAAACCAATTTGAATCATATTAAATCAAATTTCAAATATTCACTCTATTTTCACATATTAAATTTCAATACCAAATTACCCGTATCAAATTCGGAATTTAATTATTCACACGTTTGTAATATTAAATTTAACAAATTTGATTATTCTTAAATCACTATCTTTTGAAATATTCAAAACGAACTTATAAAAATTTAACTTTTGAAACGAATTAAAATTATAGAACAACTATTTCCATTATACGGTTATTCAATTCTCATTATTAAATTATTCAATAAATTCCAAATATTTAATTTAAACAATTTCGCTTATCCAATAATTCATTATCATTTGAAATATTGAAATTGAACTTATAAGATTCAACCTTTAAAAACAATTCACAATTTAGAACACTATTTTCATTTTACAGTTATTCAATTATTCAATAAGTTTTAAATATTTAATTTAAACAATTTACCTGTTCAATATTCAATATTTGATTTTAAATAGATTTTACTTATCAATCAATTACTCTATTATACCCAATGAATTAAGCATTTATTATCCTATTCAACTTTTGATTGCAAAGGCATTCACTAAGTAGCTTTTATTTTTCATTACTTGGATAGTTATTTTTGCAATTCATTCCAGTCATTATTATTTCAAACGAATTACAATTTTTTTCTAACATTAAATCACGAAAACTTATTAAATTAGCTATTTTAATTATCGAAAATTTATGGGTCGTTACAATAATACGGACCATTGACGAAGTAAATGCCTACCGAAGACTCGAGATGTGAAGAGAAGGCCGCTCACCTTTATAAGTACAACCCTAGGGGGTGCCATTTGGGAGACTGGTTTTAATTCCTCTCTCTCGCTCCTTAAATCAAAGTCTTATAACCCTAAATAGATTTAAGGATTTTTAGAGTCCATCGAACTATTTGACTTTGCACACATAAGCGTTGGAAATTAAATAAAGACATGGCATAGCATATTTTATTGCATGTTCAATTTGATTTGGATTGCTAATTTGTGACTTGAATTATTACTTGACTTCAACTAATCCTTGCATAGTATGTTGAATAATGAACTGATTCTCGTTAATACATTGAACTTCGAATTGCATATATGACATCAACTATGCCGACAACATCAAGGAATCCTACGAGAAGCCTCTTTGAATTAATGGTTTCAGCACACTTTTCATAACTTCTTATTGATTAGCCTATCTTCCTAATCACTTTCGTCATTAGCAAATTTATTCGTCAACATTTTGGTGCTAGAAAGAGGGCCTGAGCCTCCGACTTTGTTGGAAACCTAAATGGAACCACTTCAACCAACATTGAACTATCCCAACTTGCATATTTAGGGATCAGAGAACCTACCATACCAAGCATATCCCATTTTGAACTATCCAACTTTAATCCTTGACACCGTGCCACTTAATCGTGTAAAGAAGTTTGAGAAAGGGTGTTCTGACGTCGAATAATTAGATCCTTTTATCCAGACAAAAGTGATCTACAATTCCATGAAGAACAAGTACTGAGATTGAAGGTTTGCAAATCATGAATGAAAAGAAACAGACAGCCTTTTATGATTCGGACAATTGGAGCATAAATCAATTTAATTTGGCTTAGAGTAAAAACCCCAAAGAAGAATAATATGTTCTTAAAGATGAGGAAGGCCATACAATTCTGAGCCAAAAGGACTATATTCGAGAAAGAAATAACAAATGATTTTGATATGTTTGCTTTGAAATTGCATAAGGTCATCAATCATTCATTCATTGGGCCCTAATAAAGTTCAAAGGACATTGAAAAGGAAATTAATCATTGAAGATGAAATACCCATGCTGAGCCGCGAAAGAGCTAAACATCAGCTAAAGAGGCTAACCTCTAAATCCTGATTCCCAAAAATTACACTCTCACTACCTCTCTTGGAAAAATATGTTTCTTAACTCAGGATATGTTTAGCTATTGGCCGTCACAAAGGAGAAAACCCAAGTTTGGAAGAAACCTTGGAAGCTTGTATTGCCATAATCACCTTACAAATGGGCATGATACCAATCAATGCAGAAACCTAGAAGGAATGATCACCAATTTTCTAAGGCAAGGCAAGCTCAATGACTTTGTAAATCGATACGACTTTGTAAACAGATATTAGACAAGTTCGATAATAAAAGTTCTTCAAATAAGTAATTCTTCACGGTTGAGGAATAAAATTCTCATAGTATAGTGGAAATCCGTAGTCACTACCTAAGATGGTAGTAAGGGGTCAAAGCCTTTGTCTTGATCTAACACGTGCCAATACAAAGCACCTCCTAGAGGAAGGATAGAGTAAACCTTTGGTCCTATCGAAAGATCCTGGTCAAAGCACCAATTAAGCCTTCGATCCTGCCTATGTGACCATGTCGGAGCATAAGCTCTTAACCCCATCATTAAAGGCCTAGTTAAGCGCCTCCTAGAGGGAGGCTACAGGTCTCATTTGAGATAGCCTATCCAAAGTTTCTGCAAGCCTTTAACCCCTGCCTACGTGGCCTAGTTGAAGCGCCTCCGGGAGGGAGGACAGAATAAGCCTTTAATGCCATCACCAAAGGCCTCACTAAAGCACAAAACTAGCCTTCAGTGCTTGCCATCAAAGGCTTCACTGAAGCATCTCCTAGAGGGAGGTCTGCTTAAGATAGCTCACCAAATGCACTGGATATATGACCTAAACAATCACCTAAGATGGTGATAACGGGTCCAAGCCAAAGTAGCGATCTCAAATCAGTTGAAGTCAAAGCCAAGTAATGCTCCCATATCAATCGAAATCAGGGCCAAATAGTGCTCCCAAGTCAGTCGAAATCAAAGCCAAATAACTCCCTAATCAATCGAGATCAGAGCCAAATAATGCTCCCAAGTCAGTCGAAATCAAAGCCAAATAAGTTCTCCCAAATCAATCAAAATAAGAACTAAGCTATGCTCCTGAATGAATCAAAATCAAAGCCAAGCAATGCTTCCAAGTTAAACGAAATCAAAGCCAAGTAATGCTCCCAACTCAATTGAAATCAAAGCCAAGCAGTGCTCTCAAATCGATCAAATTTGAGCCAAACAAGTGCTCCCGAATCAATCGAAACAGAGCCAAGTAGTGCCCCAAAATCAATCGAAATCAAAGCCAAGTAGTGCTCTCAAATTTAAAAAAATTTAAGCCAAAGAAGTTCTATCAAATCAATTGAAATAACAGCCAAGTAGTGCTTTCAAATCTAACAAAGTTTGAGTCAATTAATACTCTCAACCAATCTAACTTCCAAAGGAAGATCTAACGAAATTCATGCCAAGTAGCACTTCAAATCTATCTAACCCCCAAGAAGTAAAGATCTTCAATTATTCCATTGTCAGATATAAGTTTCTGATTTTCTGCTATTACCAGATATAGGTTTTCGATATTCCATTATCCTATATAAGGATTTATGGTGTTCTATTATTCCATATGTGGATTTTTGAGCTTCTAGATGAGGATTTTTGATATTCTATATTGTTACCAGATCTAATATAATTTACATGGAAACCTCCATTATTAAATCCGTGTTGAGTTATAAAAGGCTCAATCAGCATAATCTTAATTTTAGAAATTATAAGAAAGTGAGTTCAAAAACTCAAAGTATGGAAAGGTGAAATACTAAGCATCAAGCAATTTCAAGTCAGAATCAAAATTTAATTCCTGATTACATATCCGAGGTAATATTCGTTTAATTACAAATTGTTTACAATTTGATACACTATTCACATGGTTGTAGGCACAAATAATAGACAAAAGAAAGAAAATCTAATCAAGGTCGGTTCCTATTACAACCAAGATTCTTTGCTGAGTTGTCCAAACCCTTGACAATTAAGGGATCGGTGATGTGACAAATGGACAGGTTCATGAGTTATTTGGCTTTCCTTACCCTTTTACAAATGGTGTCTTCATCATCAATCTAGTTGATTTGCTCTTCCAGGGTACAACAAAGAGTCTTATTAAATCCTTGCAAAGTTTGAATCGTACTCATCATCCTTTGATTTCTTGATTAAGATCATACTTTCCATGTTCGACGTTTTGAACCTTATTTTCATATTCAATTATGCATTGGGACAACCTTTTATTATCCTATTTTTTGACCCAATGGAATTCAAAGGAAGTTAGAACATCTACATTAAGTCAGAATAACTCAAAAATCAACTAAAAGTTCTAGAAGAAAAAAATAAGAAAGACTCAAGGAAAAGAAATCAAAAATCAACTAAGTTGATCGATCGCTAGCAATCCATAAGGGTCGCTCGAGGACCCTTCTATTCTCTTGCACCATGATCCAATAAGATTTCTAAGAATGTTTGTTAAGTTTGATAATGTTCCAAGCTAGCTAGATCGAGAAGTGAGCATTCATCTGATTGTAGTAATAGTTCAATGCAATCAGAACATGAGTCATCATCAAACCATAGCAACTAGTCATGAAATTACATGGAGAGCATCCACACAAGGCAAGAAACATGATCCAATTGAAATAAGCCAAAATTACTCTAACTCCATGGATGGCTAGCGATCCATGCCATATGGATCAGTATCTTTCCATCGTATTGGATCGGTTCGTTTTGAAATTTCTTGAGCGCCTTTGTACCTTCAAACGTAAATCTCTGACAAAGCAGCATTGGCTCAAGTTCTCTCCAACCCTTATAAATTAATTCATACCTTCAACATAAAGAGGATCTTGGAGACTGGCTGTTGATACTCTATAGAAACTGTTCGTATCCTTCTTCTCGCACACAACAGACATCTAAAGGGTTCGCTGTGATTCTCCAGTGAACTCTAACACATGTGACTTGTTCTAACTTACAAGATCCAATCAAATTGTAATTACATTCAACTTTTAATTGCAGTCAGTCAATAACGAAAGTTATAAAGTGGACGTAGGTTTCGTTAATAGCTTAACCACTACAAAAATCTCTCGTCATTTTACCTTATCTATAAGTTATTATTCCTTGTCTTTATTTTATTTTCCTTGATAAACAGCGCAAATGCTTTCACTCTCAATCCAATGTGTTGATCCATTTTTTGGTTTTACATTTTGGTGCTTTCACTGAAAACCCAACTTAGGCTTAGATCTAGCTATCTACTTCAGATCAGATAGATTCAAAAGTTAGACCGTCAATCACTGCTTAGAAGATTTGCTGTGGAGAATCAATGGCTCCGGGAAGAAAGAGAACAACTTTCGAAAGATCCATAGGAGCTACCATTGCTGGAGAAGAAATAAACCCTCAGCAAATTGAAGTCCACAATCCAATAATCTATAGTTAGGATCTAACTTCGGAGTTCAGGTTCCCGGATCCTCGATTCAGCGTGAAGTTGTCTCTAGAGATAAATTAAATAGAATGGTTGATGAAATTAATCATAAAACGGAAAACAGCCAAAGGGCGCTCATGGAAAAATTGAATGCCCTATTAACCTTGAAATCATATGCTACTCCAAGAACCATGATAGAGCCCGCGGCCGACATGGAACAAGAAAATTCTTTAGTTTCTGGCCTATAAAGGAGAAATGGGAAGCAGCTGTAGAAAGGAGTAATAGGTGGAACTGTAGGAATCAATATGGAAAGAAACGTAAACACTCCACCAACTATGAGGCAACCAGCTACAAACTTGAATCTAGGAGCGAAAACCCCATGGTAAGATATAGTCATGGATTTCATTGACTCAGAAGATGGTGAGCAACTTGACAACGACAAGTTGTAAGGAAATACCAATGCATTTAATGACGCCACAAACTGCCCCTATGAGACCAACTACTAGCCAACGGTGTAGGATCGTCTTCACCCTAGATGGGGTGAATAGGTTGATACTGTAAATTAATGCGAAAATAAAAATAAAAGAATAAAGTAATGCAGTAGAGATAACACACAGATTTACCCAGCTTCGGCAAAAACCTACCTACGTGCTGTCCCCAAGGTTCCTGCTAGAAATTAAGTAATCATATGCTTACAAACACACATAAACTTACGATACCTGCTTGATTAACCTAACTACGCCCCATAATTTGTACCTAGTTATACAACTAGAAATTTACACAATTTTAAAATAGAAAGTTATAAGTAAGCACTAAAAACGAAAACTTATTATTATAAATGAAACCTAATGTAAAACAGATCCAAATAAATAAAGTAGATAATGTCTTCCCCTTTTTGTCCATGAGATGTTCGGCCATTCCGTTTGTTGCTCTTCAAAAATTAGGGTTTTGAATTGATTGAAGCCGCCACCTGGAACTAGAAGTTTGAATTGTTTGTTGTATGCTCTCGTTCCTTAATTCGCTTCACTGCTTGTTCGATCAGTGTAATTCGATTGGCTTACGACTTCTTCAATGTTGAGCTCGAATGATACTTTGAACCGGTACATGATTTGCTCCCTTTTGATTTTGATTATGCTCGACTTGATACCTGTTTTGGATTTTTTTTTCTGTGATTCGTTCTAAGTAAGCTCTATGAATTTTTGTATCAAAATCGAATAATTTTGCCAATGATGATTTGGTTTAATTTATAGGGACCGAAAACCCTATACTTTCGTTTGTATATACTGGTTTGAATTCTTCAATTGATTTGCATGGCCATTCAATTTCTGCTTAAATGATTGTGATGAATTCTTGACTTTTTCCTCTTATCATCGGTTGAATATGTTTGAATTTTGTTCTGTTCTTTTTGCTCCTACGGCCTATTTACCATTCATTGACTTGTTCTTTGGTTGAAATCCTCTATGGCCTTTTTGAACAATTCATCATGTTTTTCGTTTTGCCATTTCTTTTGAAACAAATCCTTATGTTTGTTGTTTACTTCTCTGATTGGTTTTTGACTTGTTCATTTGTATAAACCATGACTGCATTGTCTTGTACCAGTTGTTGTGTCTACCTGAGTGCTTGCATTCATGTGTGTGTGTGATTCTCTGAACTTGTATTTGTCTATGTTAACTAGTTCCAATTGAGGCCGGAATGTAGTGACCATTGCATTGAACCTGTATTCTCTGAAGTATTGTTGCATTGTAGTCATTTCTATGTTGAGTTATTTGCATGTTTGAGTTGTATGTTGTTTCTTTTCACCTGTCCTTGTGCACTTGTATTCTCTGAACTGTCGAAACTATTGTGTGTGTATTCTGTACCTTGCTTGATTGCCTTCACTTTGTTATGGATCCTCGTATGCATATATGCACTATGTTGATTGAAACTGAACTTGTATTGCATATCTATGTACCATTTGTTAATTTAGTCTGGTTTCATGTTTGAGTTTTATGTGTTCATGCCTTCATACCATGTCTTGTTCCTCTTGAAATCTTGTGCACTTTCATTGATCTAGTCTTGATTTGCTTCGAGTTAAACTGCTGTTTTTTATTGTTGTGTTGTATCTTCATGGGGTTGCATAGCTTGATGCTCTTACATAACTTGTGAGCATGTCTCAAGGTTTTTCAGCATATCTGAAGCCTTTGTACATTTGGTTGGGACTGATTTAATATGATCTGGTGTCATTTTGTAATTGAACTTGCTTTGAGTTAAATATCCAGTTCCTTATATTCATCCATGTTGCACTGCTTGAACATTTTGCTTTGTACTCTGGTTGCATTGTGAAGTCTGATGTGTGTTCATATAATTCTGGTTGTATATATGTTCATATGACTTCGCATTGCACTTGACTGATTCTTGAGATGCTGGTCTGTTCTTGTGGCCTTTTTTATTGAATCCATGCCTCACTATGTTCATGCCTGAATGTAGCTCCATGTATATATGTTCATGACTGAATGTTGCCTTGTTTTCATGTTCAGGTTGACTGGTCTGATATGATGTCAATTTGTTATTTGCATTTGCACTTGAGTTGAATCTAGTCTAGGCTTAGGCTTGACCTTGTGCTCACCTGTCCCTGCGATTTTAACAAACAAGTGTATATTGGTGTGCACGACCTTGTGGCATGTACAGTGATACACTTTACATGTCACAAGTTGTTCGTGTAAGATGAATTAATAGAATGAGGACGAACAACCCAATTAACTAAGGCAAACAATATTTTCAAACACACGCTTCATTTTACACTGCAAATACTTCTTTTTCAATTTTGCTACGTCGTTGTTTGTTTTGCAGATAGTTCAGATGCTGGATGCATGCTAGAACAGAGTTGAAGATCAAATATGAGTGATCAGTGAATTATGTAGTGAGGTGTAATATGTATGTAAAACTGTAAAGTGAAAATTATGTTGTAATTGAAATGTGTAAATGTAGTGAGAGCTCAAATATGTACTGTTTGAATTTTTAATAAAATATTTGTTTGATCAAAATATTTGTTCGAATAAGAATTCTGAGTTATTTATTTTATTCAACAAATATTTATTCAATTATGTGAAAAGATAAAATAGTACAATAACAAATACTTTTAAATGAATATATATATATATACACACACATATGTATATGTATATACATATGTTAATTATTATCAAACAAAAATCATAGGCTATTGTATTCTACAAACGGAACCCTGAGGGAGTGGCTCTCCCAAAGACAGGAGAGTCTAGGCTTCAGCCTACTCACCAAGATTGTTTGCAAAATCCAACACTAGAGTATTCACTGACAAATGACCCCCAAATTACCAGACATCTGAGGCATATATCGTCGACATGGTGAAGCGATTGTGGGATTTCTTTAACTTATGACATTTCGAATGAGGTGATACCCTGAAAAGTTTACTATACCAACTATTCCGTCTTGCGGTGGAATGAGAGACACGAAACTCCACTTATACGAGTATAGTTGGTACATGGACAAAGCGAATGCTTTGGATCTGTACGATGTAGATGTTTCCCAATTCACCCGGAGGGAATCACTTCTATGTGGTTTACTAGGATTCCACCAAGATCAATCTCCATCTTCAATCAACTAGAAACAAGATTCCTTGACTAATTTAGACTTCACACGGCACAACCGAAAGATGTAATGTCCTTGTCCGGCCTATTTCGAGGATGTAACAAATATCTGAAGTCTTTCATGGATCGGTTCAACATTACGGTAACTGAAGTAAGTAATCCGAATGAGCATATGGTTTTCATGGCCTTAGTCCGCGCAATTCACCCTAAAACTGAATTTGGGAAATGGATCAAAATGAAACAACCCACCAACAGGAAGGAATTCAACCGAAAGGCAATCCAATATTTGAGATTCGAAGAGGTATAGGAATTAGAAAGGAAATCAGCTGACCTACAATCGATTAACATTAGGCAGAATGGTATGGCGATAAACAAAGATATAAACACCTCCTGGACTGTTGAAGGGAATGCAGGAAAGAATGGGAAGGAAGAACCAAAATTCTAATAAGAGAAATGGAAGTAGCAAGCGACACAAAAGTTTGCGGCCTAACGAATACATCCCACTTAACGATATTCCAGAAAACATCTATCTCATAATGTCGGGGACAAAAGAGTACAAGAAGCTACCTAAAAAGAAGCAACTGAACTGCAAAAGCATTCTGGAAAGTACTACCACTTCCATGAGACACATGTTCACAACACGAATGAGTGTCTTCACCTGAAGAACTTGACCAACCCGTAGCGCCCCAAGCTCTTAGAGACTAAGGGAAACAAGCCAGAACCAACAAAGAGGGACCCATACGGACTGACCAGAGACTCATCATTAGAATGATATCTAGAGGGCCTCATCCCATGCAGAATAGTTAGGAAGAAATGGAGTGGTATGCGACATTATTAAAGCATGCTTCGAAAGATACATGCCTTTTAATTGAATATTGAACCGCTGTTAAGCAGCTGAGAACCTTGAACGATGGCATTGTATTACCGAATCGAGACACTGAAGGAATAGAAGCTCCAACTCTCGACTCCATGGTCATGACAGTGGGAATCGGACCCGCCATGATCCGACGAGTATTGAATGGCAGTGGCAGTTCTATGAATATCTTTTTTTTAAACGCGCCATTGATCAAATGAAGATCAGTATGAAAGATATATCTATCTACCAAACAAAGATTCAAGGATTCAACGGTGAACCCAAACGACCCATCAGAACAAGTAACTTACCCGTACAACTCAGAGAAGGCGACCGAAGAGTCACCCTCATCCAAACCTTTGTAATCATAGATTAAATTTCCACCTACAATGCCTTTCTGGGGCGACCCGCCTTGATAGAATTTAGGATTGATTTAGCACAATGGTGTCTAACTATGAAATTCCTAATGGAAAATGGAGTCGGGTGATCAATGGATACCAAAATGCCGTTAGGGAATGTTATATCGTAGAACTACGCAAGTCTGAAAGAGAAGAAAAGGGGAATAATGTGGGATAACTCTCTACATTCGCAAACCTACCGAATAGCAACTACAGGGCCGCCACTGGCTTGGAGACCATAGCCTATTCAATTAGGTTTTGGAACCTAGAAAGAAGAATTCAGGGGAGGAATGGGCAAAACCTAGAGAATTGATGGTATTTATCCCAATCGACATGGATAACCCAACAAAGGTCCTCAAAATTGGATCGCATCTTGGAAACAGGATGCGACTGGAACTCATCAAATTTCTTCGTGCCAATCTGGATGTATTCGCTTGGATGCATTCCAATATGTACCGAGTGTCGCCAAAGATAGCCTGCTACGCACTTAACATTGATCGTAAGTATACGCTCATGAAATAGAAAAGGCGTAGCCTATGGCCTGAGCGGTCCAAAGCGCAAAGAGAAAAAAGTGGTCAAGCTGATGGCGAACGGCTTTATCCATGACACAACTTACCCTGAATAGGTATCTAATTCGGTTATGATCAAGAAGTCCAATGAGAAATGGCGAACCTATATTGACCAATCAGTCTGAATAAAGCTTGCTCAAAAGACAGCTTACCTCTACCCAGAATCAATCAGCTTGTGAATGGGATGACTGGACATGTACTACTACCATATATGGAAGCATGCTTGGGTACAACAAGAGCATGATGCGTGAATCAAATCAAGAAAATACCGGTTTCATTACCGATCTAGGACTATATTGCTACAAAGTAATGCCATTTGGCTTAAAGAATGATGGGGCAACATACCAGCAACTAGTGAACGCCATGTTTAAACGTCAAATTGGGAAGACAATGGAAGTTTATGTAGATGATATGTTGGTTAAATCATGCATAGCTACAAATCACTTGCACAACCTCACTGAAATGTTTGAAATACTCCAGAAATATGGAATGAAGGTTAATCCACTTAAGAGTCATTTTAGGGTATCCACGGAAAAGTTCTTTGAATTTATCGTAAGCACTAGAGGCGTTGAAGCAAATCCCGAGCAAATAAGCGCTTTGCGGGAAGTCGAGGTTCCAAGAAACAGGAAAGGGTTATAAAGCCAGAATGGAAAGGTTGTAGCATTGAGCCGGTTTATCTCAAAAGCGACCAACGAATGTATAGCGTTCTTCGACACGCTAAAGATGGAAAATAAACCCTTCGAATGGAATCAAGCTTGTCAAATTGCATTCGAAGAGCTGCTGCAACATATGGAAGCCCTACAATCCTGTCTATGCCGGTGGACGGAGAAGATTTGTACATCTACTTAGCAATCTCGCCACATGCATTGAGTGTCTTGCTCGTACGAGAAGAAGCTAAGATCCAACGAAGCATATATTACATCAGTAAACGGTTCACTAGAGTAGAAAAAAATATCAAAAAATAAAAAAAAATCTGCATATTGCCTCTATATCGCATCTAGAAAGTTACGATCAAACTTCAAGGCACACCTTATCAGAGTGCTGACAGATCAACCCTTGAAGCAAGTATTATACCGCTCAGAGAATTCTGGACAGTTATCAAATGGAACATCGAACAAAGTCGGTACTCAATCACATACCATCCTCGTAATGCAATCAACGGGCATGCACTAGAAAATTTCATTGTCAAATTTACAATACAAGATCACGAAGAAGGAATGACTCCAGAAGTGGGGATACGTCGGAAGCTGTTCGTTGATGGTGCGTCTAACAATTTTTGCTCGAGAACATGGGATATGCTCCAGACTCCTGACGGATGATCCGTTTGCTATGCCTTACACTTGGAATTCCATACATAAAATTAATAAGGCAGAATAAGAGGCATTGATAGTTGGGTTAAAGATTGTCAAGAGACTAGAGATAAAATCCCTACACATCGATATCGATTCTCAGCTAGTCGTTTGTCAGGTGAAAGATGAATACCAGGCTCAGAGGGGAGCCTCGTCCCATATCTATCTAAAGTGTAAGATCTTCTAAACGACATCAAGCATTACACCATAACTCATATCCCAAGGGAATAGAACATGAAGGTGGATTATCTGGCCAAACTGGCTAGTTTCTGAGAAGCTCGATCATTGGGGCTTGTCCCAATTGAAACATCGACAACTTCGAGCATAAGCGCAATGGTCATTGACTGGAGTTTTGAGACAACCAAGGAACCAGAGACATGGATGGCACCGATCAAAGACTACTTGCTCATATGAGCTCTCCCTGCAGACAGGAACTAGCGGAAAAAGCTTCTTTGAAAGGCACCACGATTTGTATTAAAGGATGGGATTCTCTACCGAAGAGGATTCTCTACACCCTTGCTCATATGTATGACCAACAACAAGGCTTAAAGGATCCTAAAAGAAGTTCATGAAGGCAACTGTGGAGATCATATCGAGGGACGAAACCTTGCAAAGAAAGTTCTTCGATATGGGTACTTTTGCCCAACAGTAAATTACGATGCAGAAGATTACACCAGACGGTGTTACCAATGCCAAAGATTCGGCAAGATCAGTAGAATCCCCCTTCCCATTACGGACCTAACATAAATGGTCAACCCATAGCCATTCACAATACGGGGAATCGAATTGATTGGTGCATTACCAATGGCTAAAGGGGGAGCCAAATATGCTATCGTTGCTATTGACTATTTTACCAAGTGGGCCAAAGCGAAATCACTGGCCAGTATTACTGAAAAGAAAGTCATTAAATATGTTACT
This sequence comes from Allium cepa, assembly GCA_030765085.1. Classification (NCBI taxonomy): domain Eukaryota; kingdom Viridiplantae; phylum Streptophyta; class Magnoliopsida; order Asparagales; family Amaryllidaceae; genus Allium; species Allium cepa. The sequence goes on along the minus strand of CM060938.1, from coordinate 380,728,470 downwards.
AAAAATATTATTTGCAGGTTTGGGGTGCTAAAGAAAATGATCATGGATAACGGGACTCAAGTCGATAACACCGAATTTAAAAAATTTTGCAACACTTTCGAATCAAGAAAAGCTTTTCGCTATTGCATACCCGTAGTAAAATGGGTAAGTGGAAGCAGTAAATAAGATCATCAAGTCCACCATAAAATAGGGCTAACTAAAGAAGAAGGAAATCGGGTTGATGAACTTCCACTCACATTATGGGCCAATAGGACAATGCACAAATCAGCAATTGGGTATTCTCCATTCGTGCTAGCATATGGTTCAGAAGCAGTGATCCCGGTTGAGCTAGAAGTCTCTTCTCATTGGAGGCGAAACTTCGATCAAAGGCAGGATGAACAAATCCTACTCAAGTCACACTATATGGCCGATGAGAAGAGGAAGAATGCTGAATTAAGGACCGTCGCTAACTAAAAAAGGTTCGCAGGTTACTTCAAGTCCAAAGTTCATAATCGCACATTCAAAGTGGAGACCTTATACTTAAGAGGGTCTATGTTGTACCAGAATCACTCGAACCAAACTGGAAAGGGCCCTATATGATCGGTCAGAAGCTAGGGGATGACACATTCAAGCTAACAACCGTTGATAGAACCCAAATTGCTTGAGCATGGAACAACGAATCACTGTGTCGTTACTTTTCCTAAGATTATCTTATGCATTTCCTATTTCTAGCAACTAAGCCATCACGGAATACCAGAGGCATTGTAAATACGCAAAACTTGCCCAACTTTCATTAATTAAATTGCTTTTCTTTCTTAACCAATAAAACCATGTTCACAAAAGTAACCTTCCGAATCGACGAGGTCAAATCGACTCAATCATCCGATCGCTGCTTGAGATAGTGGAACTACACTCAAGTACACCCCACTTACCCGTCGGCTCGATCGAAGCAAATCGAATCAAACAATTGGATCGTTGGAACCTGCACCTTCAAAGAACCGGTGTTGCTCCATTGATGTCGAGAAGGCCCAACTAAAAGCCGAGCACTTCGTAAGTCATGCACTATGTCTTGGATTATGGAATCACATCCAAGCAAGCACAACCTTAAAAGCCATGCACTCCCATAAGCTTTTTTTTCCATGGAATCATACTCTCGAAATATGAACTCCTCACGTTTCCTGAAGATTGGTAACGTCGAGAAATTCTATACCTTTAGATCGACGGGTCATATCGATTCCAAAAGCCACAGATCTCATAAGCCGTGCACATAAGTACTGGCACTGACGGGAAACTCGGCTATTGTAGGGCTAACAAGAATCAATCCACTCTCACCATCATGAGTAATGTGTATGAATCCAGCAACGTCAAACGACTACAAATTGGTAGAAAATTCCGACTGTTGACCGATTATATCTCTAGAATCGAGGCATTCAAATCACAAGTTCTTAGAGATAAGAACCGCAAAATAGGCCCGGTTACATACATCCAAAAAATCACTTGGACCAACCGGCCATTTGTCAATTGTTTGAAGTAAATAGCACCATAAATTCGGGGGCACACACCAATACTCAAAAAAAAGGCACTTCATAGTTTTGTTAATCTAAACAAAGAATTTTGGTGGTAATTACAGGACTAGATAAAATAAAATAGCAGTAAATAAAATTGGCATAAGTGCATGGAACATGGATAAGTAGACAGATAAAGTTAAGATCAAAACGTCAACATTGTATCACCTATAGCATTTTCCATATAAAGTCAAATTGTGTGGGCCGTACTCACACAATATCAGCCAACAAAATGGAAAATATAGATGCTACAACAATCAAAGTAATAAGTGTAGACTCTGTACTTGTACGAAACAAGTATCAAACAAAACAGAATGTCCTAAAATCTGGCTCCACGGTTACCTGATCCTATCAATGCTTCTTTCCACCGCTTCCCTTCCCACCTTTAGTCGGAAGTTTCTTCTTCCTTTCAGAACACATGACAGCTGTTGTGTCACTGCCTGAAATATTGACTACCTCCTCTATACCGGTGTCTCCTCCCTGCTCTTCGACCATCTCGAAAGACTCCCCCTTGGTCCTGCGTTTACGCGACTAGTGGGAGCTCCTTGAAGATTTTCTCTAACCGATTTTTCTTTCTTAACGACCACCATTTGCTGTTCAGATTTATTTACATGGCTAGTTTGGTCTTCCTTCTCTCGAGCTTCAGCTGTCGTGAAATCTCCTTCCAAAGATACGGAAGGGTCATCCAACCATGCAAGTAGCAATCTTCTCGGATTCTGCCCTTGGTTATGCGCCAGAAACAGGTGCAGAAATCAAAGCAGCTATGGAAACAAGCGTCGAGGCAGTTGGAATAGCAGCAAGCAAAGGGACCGAAGAATCCGACAGGTTGGTAGGGAAAGAAGACGGACCTATAAGATCAAAAATGAAAGCATTCAGTTCGTCCTATTCTTGCGACATGAGTTGAAAATTCTCAAACTCGGAGGAAACAAGAAGATTACCTACATCAGAAGAATGGCCGAGAATTTCAACTTCTTATGCCTCATCTTCTCCTTCTTTCGATGGCTGCACGATCTTCGGACAAGTTCCAGAATCACCCGAAGCTTCAGTACTACTGCCGAAGGACAGACAACAAGGCAGTACCGGTAGAACTTGCTAACTAATCGCGAGACTGTTTTAATGATCCACCGGGTCTAGAAATTAAAGGCTCTGGCAATGTTTTGGCAGTTGCAGTCATAATAGCATCAGCACCCTCTTGTTCCCTTTCGATTCGAATGATCTCTCGACCCTCTATCAGAGCTTTCTTCGCTTCTTCATTGAGATAGGAATCCTCCAAGTCTTGCTTGGTATATACATCCCCACTCTCATGAAAAAGGGCCAAAACTTCTTCCCAAACCACGGCAAGAGTACATGTGAATTTGAGGCTCGGACAGTTAAGGCTACCCTGAAGCAGCAAGGAGTTAAAATATAAATTTAAGATGATATTATCCATCTTCTTTTCAAAAGTATCCTGCAACTCCAATTAATCCACGATTACGGTGACCTTCTTAACTTTAACTCAGGTCTTCTCGACACTAAGCTGCACAACTCTTTCCGGGATCGAAACAATCATTTGAACTTGATCGAAAATGGCCTTATCATGGATTCCACAATTCCCACATAATCAATAATTGTTTTTATAGATTTTGTTCGAACCTGCTGAATCTTCATCGAATAGGATCATAGCTGATTGAATTTAAATTAAAAATAACCGCAAGTGAACGACGTACAATGATAGTACGTAGCGAGTACGTGTCAATCCACAGGGAATTGTTTAGATTTTAAAATTTAAATTCAATCAAATTAACCAAAGTTGAGAGTGTTGTTAAGCTATAAATGAAAATGTAATTAAACTAACAAAGGGAAATCGATAAAAATATTAGAGTTTGAAGGTAATTTTAAGATAAATCCACTCTCTATATCACATAAATCAACACAACATGAAATTATAATCTCTCTTTTCTATTCATTAGTGAGTCTAATTGGTGTGTTTATCATAAGTATGGCCTATTTAAGCTATTAATTAGCTCAACATAAGCCATCAAACTATAACACACCCATTAAACCACTTGTTATCTCTCATGAAAATGATAATTAATTTGAAAATAAAATCAATTCTAAGTATGGCCTTTTAACTATTGGTAAGAAATAGTTAAGTTTTGATTTCAAAATCACTTCATTACCAACATCATAGATAGATGAAGAGGTAATTTTTGTTTTGTTTGTTTAAGCATAGCCTATTTGGTGTCAACAATATAGACTATCAAATTAAAAGCTCAATCAACAAAAATTAATCCATTCAAACATTACCATTAAGCACAAAAAGAGATTAATAATTATCAAAATGTTGAAGCTACATGATTAAGAGAGCATCATTACTCCAAAATTGAAAGGAGTTTAGCCTCTCATATTTGTTATCATATCAACAATTGTAGCAACCAACATAAAACAAAAACAAGAGAAAAAAGAGAGCAAAGTAAAAGGAGAACTAATTAAACTAAAATAAAAACTAATTTACTTGCATGAATAAAAAATCTATACTACTAGCATGGAAGGAAATAAACAAGAAAAAAGAAGAGCATGTATTAAAATTGCATAAAACATTGCATAAAAGAAAATGGTTAAGTAGCCGTGAAGAAGAAAGAGAACTTCTAATTTATTTTTGATCCTAAGACTATGGAGGCTAAGAGAAGAGAGACGAATTACATGAACATATGGGGTATTTATATATGTTTGGAAACCCTAATCCATTTTTTAGGAACTACCCAAATTACCCTTGAGGAAGTATGGCCACAAAGTTATCAATAGCATGAGATAATCCACTATTTAAATGTGCATGAAACTTTAAAGACTACTATCATGTGCATTATCTCTTAATTGTACATCAAGGTAAATGGGTTGGTGGGGTCCTCATGATTCATGAAATGAATCAATTCCATCTTCATTTGCTTGTATTTTCTCGTGCATGTATATTTGCCATGAAAAACTCTTCCATTTGAATCCAAATTCCTATAAAATAACATAAAAATGTCCAAGTAAAAATTCTCAAATTAATATATGCACAAAAATAACCATTTTGCCCCTATATGAAGATGAATAAATGATGATTTGAAAATAATTTGGATTTTGGTTTAAACATGTTAAAACACCCTATATGCTCATTTGTTTAATTAAATTAGATTAAATATAGAGGTAAAAATATGCATATTTACATTCACATTAGGTTTCAACAACTTTGTTGTGATCAGACATAGTTTTCTTCTGAGTGTCAATGATCATGTCACGGGCTTCAAGCTCCTCTTTCAGCATAACTTCGTCCATATGGGCCTTCTTGATCTCGATTTGGAATACAATCTCTATTTTTGCATGGCCTCTTTCAGTTCCTTCGGCAAGCTAGTGCGGTTCTTGCTCTCTTAAAGTGCAGCGTCCTTCTCTTATGCTAATCGCTCGATTCTAGCATCACATTCCGCTAACGTCCTCTCATAATCATCCTTTTCTAATTTAAAGGAAAGGATCTCTTGGTAATCATTGCAGTTTGTGCCTGCCAGCTGCTTGCATAGCTTTTCCCATCCCTCGGCTTGATCTAAGTCACTTTGAATCACCTAGAGATAGGGCATATAGGAATCTATACAAAATGGGCGTAGGTCACGGTTAAATTTAACTCCCTTTAGAAACCACCGGGAAGTGCAACTCCGACTTTAGGAGAACCGGATGGAAGAATATGAGTTGTCCTTTGACGAGGACATAAAGGACCAAAAGCGGGCACCACATAAGTCGATGGAGCTTGGGACAAAGACGAAACTTGAACAGTGGAAGTCGAAACTTCAAATCCAACAGAGATTGGGACTGGGCAAAAGCTTGATTCTCAAAGGGATGAGAACCGCGATCTAACTTTGGCTTGGGCCGCTCTTCTAAATCTTCGGGAGTTTTTCTCTTCTCATGACCACATTTGTAAACCCTACCCCGTTCTTTGACGTCCTGATGATGTGCTTCGGTTTTTAAGTCTTTCCGCCCTCTTCACTCTTCCTTGGTTTCACAGGGCTGGTGGCGACTTGAAGACTGTCTTGACCAACGTTGCAAATCAGTGAATTGTTCAAGATCCTTGTAAAGTCCACAGCCTCTCATCGTACCTGATATAAAGAATAAATAAAGAGCTTTAGCGATAAAAAATGGACCTAAATAATGCGTGTGTAAGCGAATCTGACCCTAGTGAAATGTGTAACATGTCACAGGCGGCCAAAATGGATGTTAGAAATCGGATTGGGAAGCCACCGGGGAGATAATTGGGCTGACTAGACAAAATATGACCAGGACGGGGTGATGATCCCCTGAATTTGAAATCCCCTCCCATGAGTTCATCGATATCTATTAAAATGTTGTTGAAATCCAAAGTCAAAACTGGTTTTCTTGATTAGGGAATCTTGAAGTCACTTAGCTGCTGGTGGAGCATCTTTATCACGAATCTCTTAGGGTGGCAAATCTAGGTGAACGGGACTTATTCTTGGAGTTCCATCACATGACTCGAAGTTTCCATCACCGAACCTTACATGAATTCATTATCACTAGGGGAAGAATCATACTGCCGCTACCCTCAACTGTACGCTCCTCCTTTTCTATTGTCACCACAGCCTTTCCCTCACGATACTTGAATTCTTCTTCCTCCTCCTCCGAAATCGGGGGGTATTTTGGCCAAGTAGCTACCTTCAGTCCTAACACCCCTTCCTTCGTGGATTTCTTTGGTCGACCAGCCAGACGAGCCTTCTCCTTCTGGGATATCACCTTCTTCAAAACCATGCGATGAAGAAGTGGAAGATGTTTGAATTCTTGAATGGGAAGGAGATGGAACTTCAACGGCCACATCAGACCTCTCGGGAAGCAACAGCCCATACCGAAGCAAATTCTCATCCGTTAGCAAAAAATTGACCGATCACTCCTTGACGTCTACGGCCTTTTGGGTATGGAAAATGGGATGAAGTAAAGGATCTTTGTTCGGCCTCGGTATACCTAGAAGAAGTATTCAATCTATCGAAAAATCCCATAGTGACGTATTAAATCTCAATAAGTAGAGGAGAAAACTTACCCTACATCATCCAAAGATGAGTAAATCCCTTAAGACACCTAACAAAGAAATACTGGGTCTTGAATTAAGACAGGCTGCTTTGAAGTTGCAGCACGATCTTGTGGTTTCCTTGGGCCTCAATGAAGACAAGGGATGGACATTCGTCCCTCCTCTTAAATGAAAGAAAATATCACAACTCATCAAAACTTGGGGCATGACTAAACGTCCGCATAACAAGATGTGAAGGCAAGTTCAGATGAATTTCTCTCAAGAAGTGATTAAAAGGGGGAATTACTCCATTTAAGCAGATATATCGGAGGAAAACGTGTACCCCGAAGGCGGCATATATGCAAACTCATTCTTCGATGGAAGATGCACAACATTGTCTAGAATGTCATGTTGCAAGCAAATGTTATGTAGAAATTTTGCAAAGATCACGGAGGAAGCTCTCTTTGGAGGATCGAGTAGAACTCTAAAATTTAGAGGAGTCCGGTTTACAACCGGACCAATCGACCATAGTCAACTCGTGATACTGAAGAAATAGGCACTTCTAAAACTGTTTGCGAAGGCGCAACAGATGATGATTCAGCTTCTAAAAGTTCTGGACTTCCTCCATTGGGCTTACGGCAAAAAATTGGGTGCATCATTCTATACAACAGAATTTGCATCTAATGCGATCAGGTAATGCAATCTTTAACTAAAAGTCTCCCCACGATACTTGAACTTCAAAAAAATCGATTTATGCCGAAGCATTGGGTTCTAAGTGTTGATTGGAGCAAGTGCAACGTATTATCTTTGTGGGATGAGCTCGATGTCTTGAACACTACAAACGTACTATCCTGTGTAGATTGTTCACTCGCAGTGAAGAAAAAAATATTGTCGTATCATTTATTGATGTTATTTCTCCTACACTTCCCCGTTATCGATCAACAGTCAATAATGTATCCCCTTCCGAAGTGACGTGGGAAGCTCTTTCCATTCCAGGTACACTAAGTGTGCAATAACAAGACCATTTCAAAGTGAGAAACTATATATTGATGGGTCCAAGTCAAGTAGAGAATTCTCAGTATTAGTCGGTTTTAGTTCTCCAGAAGGTGATAACAATATAAGTTGCACACGCAATGCTACCCTAAGTTATTATCACCTCTCAGAAAAACCAAAACCAATCCGTATGACATCGTGCTGGATTAACAATGTAACTTGGTGCAAGTTAATTTTGATTCTGTGGACGATGATAGAAAAACATGTTAAGCACTGGGGCAAAGCTCGTATTTCATTCCTTAAAGAACTCAAGACTCGACTTACTATCTTCTTCCATAAAATCGCAATAAGCTTTCTAAGGATGTCTACCAAGTTTGATGATATTCCAAGCTAGCTAGATCGAGAAATAAGCACTCATTTGATTCCAACAATAGTTCAATGCAATCAGAACATGAATCATCATCAAAACAAAGCATATAGTCATGAAATTACAAGGAGAGCATCTACACATGGCAAGAAACATGATCCAATTGAAACGAGCCAAAATTACTCTAACTCCATAGATCGCTAGCGATCCATGCCCTATCGATCGCTAGCGATCCATTATATTGGATCGGTTTGTTCTAAAATTACTTGAGCACCTTTGTACCTTTAAATGTATGTCTCTGACAAAGCAGCATTGGCCCAAGTGCTCTCCAACCCCTATAAATACAGTCCTATGTTCAACATAAAGAGGATCTTAGAGACTGGCTACTAAAACTTTATAGAAACTATTCTTCACTCTTCTTCTCCCACACAACAGTCATCTAAAGGGTTCACTGTGATTCTCGAGTGAACTCTAACACTAGTGACTTGGTCTAACTTACAAGATCCAAACAAATTGTAATCAGATTCAACTTGTAATTGTAGTAAGTCAATAACAAAAGTTATATGGTGGACGTAAGCTTTGTTAACAGCTGAACCACTACAAAATTCTCTCATCATTTTATTTTATATGCAAGTTATTATTCCTTGTCTCTATTACCTTGATAAACAAGGCTAGTGGTTTCACACTCAGTCCAAGGGTTTGATCTTTTTTATGGGTTTACACTTCCCCCCAACTTCTTGTTGAAAACTGCATCATTTTGAATTTGACTTGATTACCTACAATATTCAAACCTCTAGGAGGGTTTTGCAAGGCAGTAAACTCTTGATTAGTCAATGATGTGGATCTTGTTCTCTGCCTTGATGTAGGAGAGGGAAGGCTAGAATCACCCCACTTACAATAAGCTCCAAAGATTAGCATGATACTTGGCTTTTTGTTAGCTCTAATTTGAGATCACTTATTTTTTTATGAAACTTAGCTATCTAAATGTCAGCTTCGACCGAGAAGCTAGATTCCTGAGCAATGTCCTTTCTCTTTTTTAACAACCGAAGCTCGCTCTTCATTTCTTTAAGTTATGCCTCAACGAGAGCGGTTAATTCTTTATAAGCACTATAAACTGATTTTAACAGGAAATACTTCCTATGCAACTCTCATGCCTTAGGGTTATTAGGGAATCGTAAAGCCGAGTCATCTCGAGATGATTATTTCTCCTCCATATATGCAACAAGCCGATCTCTAATTCAACAATTTGCAAGGTGTCTAAGGAATCAGTTTTGTGTGCTAACTGAAGCATCCTATTAAAAATGAAGAAAACAAAAATAAATACATAGTGGATAAATTCTTCATTAATGACAAATGAAGTTTGCAAATAATAATAAGAGTCAATGTCACATTGCAATTCCATTTCCATAGCATTTAATTAATGTTTAGAGTTTTGAAACTGCGACCTTAGCCTTTTCGAATGACCTAGCAAGCAAAGTAAGTGTAGAATCAAAAGAATCCTTGATTCCATCAGGTGTATAAATTGGAGGAAAACGATGATAATCCCATTTCCCGACTGGAGGGCTATCACGACCACATATTAATTTTGTACGGTAGGATCAGATTTCGATAAGTCATTTCTCCTTGTCATCGCCAAGAAAATCAAATTAAAAATGGGGAAACCGCATGTAAATTTCTTACAAATCTCTAAGGAAAAAGTGTCTTATCAATTGTGATGTTTAGAGAATTGAAGATTTCTCGTTAACATCCTTCTCCAACTTAACAAATTTTCTTAAGAGATCCTTAGGGACCGGACTACACGAGAAGTTTTTGATCTGTGCAACATAGAAAACCAAAACAATGAAATCCATAAGCAAACCAAGTAACATATCATTATTGTACAATCAATCAGGTTCATACAAAATCGATTTCTTATATACTTCAGAAATATGTCTCTTTCTATTATACTTGTGTTTTTTATAGGGAAGAGAACAAGAAGAAAGAGGAACATAATAACTCTAGAAAAATTCCAACATGCTTCGGGATGGGGATCGGACCCATAATCGTCCAAATATACGATGAAAGCTTCTAAGAAAACCTTCGCAGTTGTCACCTAATTATGAGAAGTCGATAAATTTTTCCTATAATAAACGTTGGGCATTTCTGTCATCAATTAGCATCCAAAATAGGGGTCGTCGATTTGGAATTTTCTTTAATAAGTCTTTTTACAGTGATGGTGTACTTTCCTTATCCGTGAGCAATTTTTTATTTTTTTGAAATACCACAATCTTGATTGCTCCTAGCAACCTTCTCATATTTTCCGGCTAAATTATTATAATACTTAGTTTATTTGTCCAATTCCCCATTCGGACAATCATATCCAAATGTTTCTACTCGAGTATGAAGTCATAAAGATAATTTGACTTTCTCCTTAACTAAAGTAGTTAATATATTAACTAAAGGTTATTTGATAGTCCAAAACATTTTCATATTGAGATCCATACCTGAGAGAGCTGAACAATAGACGAAGAGATCATCATCATCCTTCTCCTCTTTATCTGAATCGGTATCCCCATCAACCAGAGGATCATAAAATTTTAGCAGCTTTGTAGCATCAACCTCCTCATCTTCCTCAGGAACATGAGATCCCTATGACATATCTTTAAATTTTCTCATGAACTTTTCATCCCATTCCGAAGGAAGGGAAGGGAAACCGAAGTCTAGACACTTATAAACATTGTCAGCATAAGCAATGAAAAGTGCCTTCTCATGAGATCTCTCGATAATGGTATCAAGAGGCGTATCAATAAAATAATACACATTCTTCTTTGTGTCATTAATCACTTCCGCTGACTTACTTAGGTGATCTTCTTTCTTCTTTAGCTTTTTATTAAGAGAAATCTTCTCTACCACAAGCCTAACTTCTTTCATCTCAGCTTCCTTAAGAGCAGGTTCTAATGCTATCACCATATTGTTTGGAGTCTGAAATAGGGTTTTTGTCTCTTCAAGAGAGGTAGCCAGCTTGCCTTTCTTCTGTACAGCTTCGTCTCTTTCGGTAGTTAAATAAAAAACATGTTATTAAGTGAGGAGTTTTCCTCTTTTTGCTTACAAATTTCACTTGATAACTCCGAAGCCTCATCTTGAAGTGAAAGCAGATGCTTGGCAACCTGGAATGTATAATGAAACTTGAATATGTAGGATGTTACATAAAGGGTACATGCCAATAAGTGTTGTTTAAGAAAAGTGAATCAATGACCTCCGGTGTAGGAAGAAGGTTGCATTGGCTGGTATCTAGCAAAAAAAGGATTGAATTACCGATGTAAGAAGTTCATTAATTTTTTTGATGGAAGCTGATAATTGAGGATGAGAAGGAAGTGAGCTCTTCGGAGTAAAAGAAAATCCATGCTCTTTGCAAATACACATAAGGCTTCTAGAGAGCTTGAACGGTAATATGGTGGAGAAAGTTTTGAGAACCCTCTGCTTTAATCACCTGTTGGATCTCATTTACGACAACATAAAATTCATTTTGTCTTCGGCTGATCAAGATTTAGAATTTTGGGGTTTGAGTCAGCACCAACCAATCCTTCTTATCCTATAATGGTTGGGAATTGCATGTCCATAGTCTTAGGCTTATTTCTAGGAGTAGACCTAGATTAGAACTATCAGCCATCTTTCTTTTGACAAGATAAAACGAACTCAAAATAGCCTCTAAAAGAGATCGAGACTTGGAAGCTTGAACCGAAACAGAGGTCTTACACTTCATTTCTTTATCATTGGAGGTATCAATAGTGACTTCCTTCCCTGTGGGAGCAACAACCAAAGTAGATGAACCAAGATCAAAGCAATAAATTTGTGAGATGATATTACAATAAATTTTAAGTGATTATAATGATACCTTACCAGGAATCCCTGGCTTAACAGGGGAGTAAGATGAAAAAAGTTCAGGCTTGCCCATTACCAACGAACCCTTGCCCATGGAGTTAGGTTTTACCATTAGAGGTTCCCCTAGGATCCTATATCCATATGAAATGATAGAGTATTGGTGAAACTTGGCCGGAATTAGAAATCCGAGCCTGTTCTCCATTGTATCCCCTGCTTTAGTCGGTGAATGTTCAAGTTTCTGATCTTCTAAGTTCATCATTTTGGAGGCAGGGTCTGAAAAAGAAATACCAATCAGCAAAGAATGTTAAACCAATATCAGTGAGAGAAAGAAAAGGAGAGGCTCATCAAAAATAGAAAAAGTTCCCCTAAGATCAGAGAAGCATTTTTCAAAGAAAAAATGAGTCTTCCATACTTTTGACGTGTTGAGGTCTCAGAAATTGGGCCTTTTGGTGAGGGAATATCCGATAGAATTAACAGCTTGGCTGATCTCTGAATTTAGCAAAGCCAGCTGTATGATGAATGATGTTAGGATTGAGAGATGGGAGACCGACTTCTCAAGCCAAAACTTCCTAGCAAGTCAAATAAGTATAAGTATTGGCAAGAACTGGATTGGCGAAATATCTAGACACGTCAAGTATCTCAAAGAAATCCGGGAGAAGGAAAATATCTGGCATGCCAAATATATATGACGGAGAGGCAAAACATCCCTTTGGTGGATATAGATGTTGTTCGAGGATCCTGAGGGATAATTTTGACTCCAGTATTGCCAAATTAACTAAGAATAGAATCCACCTCAGCCTAGGTGGTGATGTACGATGGTTGGGAAATGATATCTTCTTTCTTGGTGCCTAAAGGAGAAGGCTTGGACTCTTTGCCAGTGTTCCTAGAATATTTCTTTCCTAATTGTTGGCTTACAATTTTACTGCCAGGTGTGTTTTAGCCAAAATACTATTTTGGTTATGATAGATTGAGAATATGAAAGCAATGTATGCATAAATATGTAAATAGAGAGCAATTAGAAATTATAGGAATAGATTAGAATCGTTAGTCCAATTATCAATCTTTGAAGTATATATAGGTTTGAGTAGATGGGTATGAGGAGTTATTGCTGTTTAAAATAAAATCTATTTGTTTTAATGGCTGCAATCATTAAAGAAGGGATGTTATTATTCAATAAGAAATGAAGCATCCTTTCAGAATGGAGCAGTTGCTATATGACAGACGTCTGTGGGAAAACCTCAGACATTTGTAGCTTCATGAATTAAATTCTCGAAAATATTCATAGACGTCTTTGTTCGTCTTTCAGTCTTGATATCTCTGAGCATGACGATCTCTTGTAATATATACTTGTAATCTTGATAAAATTAATATATGTGATTTTATAGTTGTTGTCATTGAAACCAAGGAATGGAGGTTCTAACGGTTGCAACAATCATAGTATGAATATCAAGAATGATAGCAAATGACCCTTGTAACCGTATTTAGTTTCAAAGTAATAAGGGCATCGACACTACGAATAGCGACAATGTGAATTAGGAATGTGGTAGTTTATTAAAAAGCACATAACACTCTAAAAATAACAGTGACTAAAGTGTTCAAGTCATATAGAACCCAACTAATAATGTTAAACACAATTGTTAAAAAATAATAGAAAAACGATAAGGCCATTGTCATCAAATTTTGTTTATAATTAAATGTCGAAGCCGTTCACTATGCATCTAATCAAAGCAAACCTCATTGACGACCTCTAAACTCCTAATTTAGGGTTTCTACACTATGACTTAGTTGATAATGTGCGAAAGGACTTTGGTCATGTTAACTTTGATTGACCCACAAATAACATCACTAAAATTGATAGTGTGCATGACTTCGAATGAGTCACTTCGTTCTTGTTGCTTACACTATGAAAACTTTTAACTAGTAAGGTAGCACAATGACACAAAACTTTATGAAATACAACAATATATGTCACTACCAATGGTCAATGTTGTTGCAATGAAAACTGAAGTTAGGTTGCCTTTGTCATTTACACATCATCTATATTATGAAAGCTTCATGCTAAAAACATTCGTTAATGAACTGATAGGATGGCAGGGGATTTTGACTTCGGCCATCTTGGATAAACTATGAGTGTCATTGAGGTTGTCCGATAGCGGGTTATTGGTTAGCTGAATTATCATTTTCGTTAACCGATCTATAACGTGTTTGATGAAATGCTTACACCAATTAATAATCAAAAGCCTACTATTAATTTAACATAAATTCACCATCGCCTAATATTAATGACCATTAAAAACTTAAGACCTAATCTAAACTTTAATTTGAGGTCAATAAGGTTTAGACCGAATCTACGAAAAACAATCGAACCTATGAAAACAGCAAAATCCCTAAATTTAAAAATTATCATTCTCGAGGAACTTATTAGACTGAAATTAATGAAAAATGATGTAATATGTTTGACATTAATAGAATCAATAATCGAAACACGATAATCGAATTAAAATCAAACGAGCAAATTTGATCGTCGATTCGGTAGCAATAAGATCCAAATTAAAAACCTAATCAGAATTGCTTTAAGAAAATCATGAAAATCGACTTGTAGTTTGCTTAAACGAGATCATACCTAAGTTGAGAACGTTACTATCAAAGAACTTAGATTTGTAGTTGAATTTAAAATTGTAATTCTTATTTAAGTATTTCTTTTCAAATTGTAGGTACAAGAGAAAGGGGGAAGAAACTTATATATTTATATAAGGGAGCTGGCATAGAAGAACCATTATATTAATTTTAAATTAATAGACAAGATGAACATGGGAAAACTAAAAGGTAGGCAATGAACATCTCCGACACTATTGACTCGAAAAGTCAATGGCTCCTCTATACTAAAAGGGGCAAATGTTACTACTATAATTCTTGTCCAAGGATTCAATGTGCCATGACTTCGCTTCAATGAATGACATCGAAGACATATAGCGAGTGAAATACTTATGGATCAATGTTGAAGAGGCCAAGTACTACCCACTTCACCTCAAAGTGATCATAACGTGTTTCATCAATGCAAGGAACCTCACAAGCTCCATGTACAAGTAGCATTGCACCTCACAAGCTCTCCGAAGGTATAGCACACCGAAGACATAAAGAAAAGAACAGAATTATATTGTATTCCATCAAATATAGTTTTTCATCGATACATTTGTTTCACACATCGAAGATGTTGTATAAGTGGTGTTGATAGAGAGCACTATCAACATCCACGGAGACCTTCACATTGCAGAAAGACGGCGTCACATATCACAGCACTTCGAAGGCACCCTTCTATACTAATTAATGCCGGCGTCGATGACATCAGGAATGAGATAATGCCGCCTCTTGCATATGACTTCCAACTACGAAGACAAAGGCTAAATTAAAACAGTCAAAGTCAAGCCTCATTAAAGTTATTCCCGCGAAAGGCATACTAGCAGAGAGGCCAATATGGAACACTGACAAAGTCGAAGCCTGCCGAATACCAGAGTTGCAAAGAGAAGGCAACTCACCTTTATAAATACAACCTTAGGGGTGCCATTTGGGGGAAGAATATTGATTCCACTCTCTTACTTCTTGAATCAAAGCCTTGTAACCCTATATTGATTTGGGGATTTTTAGAGTCCATTGAACTATTTGACTTTATACACATAAGGATTGGAAATTAAAGAAAGGCATGGCATAACATATTGAATAACATGTCTAACTTTACTTGGGTTTGTTAATTTATGACTCTAATTATTACTTCACTTTGAACTAATCCTTACATAGTACGTTGAACATTGAACTGGTTCTTGTATAATATAGTGAACTTCAAATTGCTTATACGATTTCAATTATGTCGACAACATCAAGGAACCCTATGAGAAGCCTCTTTTCCTTAATGGCTTCAGCAAGCTTCTCCCAAACTTCATATTGATTAGCCTATCTTCCTAATCATTTTCGGGGTTAGTAAATTTATTCTTTAACAAGGAGTTTAGATTTTTTTCAAAGTTTTTCTAAAGACATGACTTTTACTTCATTTATGTAAGAATGGGAATTTATTTGTAAATGGGCCTAAAAATGCAATTACGAGATAACTATATTAAGTTAATTAAATTTAAGAAAAAACATTTTTATAAGAATATATAAAGTTGCTTGAATACTAATTGAAGGAAAATTAGATTTTGATTGGGTTTTTAAGTTGATTAAAATAAGAATAGATTTTCTTGCGAAGTGAAAAAGTGAATTAAATGAGGTTAGTGATTTAAATAGATCCCAAATAGCCCAAAACCTTAGAAGAAGAAAATATGCAGCTAACTGGTTTCTCATGACAAATCTAGAGTTTTCTACCCCACATTTAGTGTCTTTTTCCTATATCTCATTTGGATATACGGTAATCATTTTCAAACTTCAATAGAAAATTTAAATAGAAAATTTAAAGCCCCAAGTCTTCTTTCAAAAATCAAAGCAGTAAAATACCATAAATTCCCTATTTAATATAAAAGCTTCTCTGCGGATGCTATACAGCAAGGTGCAAGAAAGTTGGAGATTTGATGCAGTTTATAGTAAGTGAAGAAGAGGCAGGAAGAAGGAGCAGGAGAGCTTAAGTGAACAAATTATTACTGCTACTTTCAAGTGAGTGGCCTCACTCACAAACCTACGTTTGAATGCCATGTATGAATGTATGAATAATGTTGTGTTTAATATTGCTTTGTTTGATGCGATGGAAAATTAACCCATCACTGTCTATTTGACGACCTCTTCTATAGGTATGAATTGCATTGGTTATTGATTGCATTTAGGTGTTAGAATGTAGTAGTGCCGATGGCAATGAAATAGGGAGTGAAACAGAAAAGAATGGGTAAGCCTTGAGCTTAAATGCTCAGGCAGCGTTAGAGCAGTCAACCCCATGTCAAGATCGATTGATCTATTTTGACCAGGGCGGTTGACTAGTCCTAGAGCCTGAACTGTTTAGTCCAGGCCCCTTTATCATGTTTTAAAAAAATACATTTGAAAAGTAAAATTTAGGTTTTAAAGCAGAAACGAGACGTTTTCCAAATGTGAAGTTACTTTGTAGACAATAGTTTTCATTAAAAATAAATTAGAGGAAGAATTGATAATTCAAATAAAATAGAAATTGATTTTGAATTTAAAAAAACACTTATAAATCAAAATGAATTCTAGAAAATTATGTAATGGTTTCTAATAAATAAAACTTGATTTTAAAAGAGTTTTCTCATATTTATGAAATGAGAAAGAGATTTCTAAATTCATTTCTTTGTTTAAGAATACTTATTTTAGATTCTAGTAAATTGAGAAAGTTTTATTTGACAAGTAAATTAAATAATAACTTTTCAGATAATAAATATATTTTTCCTATAAAGAAAATATCATTTATAAGCACTTTTGGGTGTTGTGATTATGTCTTTTGTGTAATGAGGATTTGAATAATTAGAGTAACAATACCGATTGGTATGGAACTTTTAGTAATATTTATCTAGTTTTAGACTTATTATATAAACTATTAATATATGAAACGAGTGTAGTTTATAAGCATTGGTAAATGTGCGAGTAACACCAGCTGGTATGGGCACCTGAGCTGATATTTGTTTAGTTACATTCTGCAAGAAGATGTCACTCGTACAGGATAAGTTATATGAGGTATTCAGTATAAGTTGTTGCGAGCTGAGAGTCATGAGCGTGTATCTTTTATGAGTGTGCTTCTATTATTTTTGTGAGTAGTAAACCATATTAAGTAAGCATCCATCCAAATGGCCTGATTGAAGGGGCACACCGTAGGTCGGCGACACATTTTGTTATGCATGGATGAGCGCTATTATTGAGATCCACTATTTCATGTCCCTTAAGCCAGTAGTTTATTTCTATTTGGGATACTTGTAAGGTAGTGACCATTGCATTTCATAGTCATGCAACATGTTGGTTCAAGATCATTTTAGGGTGGCCATTATGGTAACTTAAGAATATAGGGTTATCCTAAGGAGCATGTAAGTAAGGCCCTTGGAACAGAGCTAACAGCTTATCGGACTCTAGTTCGGTTATTGGTGAGATAAAATAGGCTACATTTATTCACCTTTGTGCGAGCGTTAAGAATACAGCTGATGGCCAATATGGCAATTTCTGAGGCTAAGGCTCTATAGGATAGTCAATCTCGTGCATGTGTGTTATATTATTTTCTATGAGAAAATCTACAACATTGTTGAGAGTGTGTCGTATTGAGGAGTTAGACCCTATATATATTACATAGTTAGTTGAGATCTAATCATGCCATAGCTAAGAACATATCATATGTCATCTTAGATGACATTTATGTGTTAATTTATGGTTGGATGTATGTTTGATTCACCTATTATGTTATCGTTCCATTTGATATGTTTTTTTATTTATTGAGATGAGTGATTATGAATGTGAATGGATTGAGATATATCATTATATTTTTGATGTTTAAATGATACTTTGGGAGATACATGATATACAATGCTATTTATAATCATATATCGACATTAAAATTTGAGACATAGTCTGATTTATTTATTTTTTCTATAATACACATATCAGTCTGAGATATCAAAGGATCAGTGATGAAGTAGCTAAGTATCCTTATTTGGGCATCTTCAATCCATATAGTAGGATTATAATCCCTTTATATACTATTGTAGTCTCATTTATTTACGTTGATATCTACTAGATTACGCTATGTATATCTAGAGATAATGGGATTTGAACTTATACTATGTAGATCAACTAAGAATTATGTACTATTGATGTACTATATTTTATCATAGCATTTATGGATGTATGATCTCAATTACTTTTTCTGCATTTTGTATAGTTCTATTTTGAAAATGCACGTGGTTATTGCTTTGTGTCGATTACGAGGATGTAGATGTAAGTTATGTATGATAATTAAATATATACAAGTGTTAGCCTAAAGGAATATTCACGTATGATAACCCATTATCGCCTTATTCTCCATATTATCGTATAATAATACTCTTTGATAACATGGTATAGAGGTAGTGTGTTATAAATGGTATTACATCAGGTTCAAAATAATACATGATATCAGAGACACAAGCCTTGACCTTATATGGACTTAGGAGTCCATATGCCCTTTTGTGACATCCTCCCCATACCACCTGCACATCAATGCCCTAAAAGTGTGCTGTAACCGTGCCAGTTGATATGGAACAATCATCAAGGGTTGAAATTTAAAGCAGAAAACCTATTGCATATCTCACGGCGCATGGATAAAATATAATATAGAAAATATACAATAGAATAAGTGAGCCATAACAAATGAAAATAACATTTCCATTAAATCAAGAGTTATGGTACAAATGTCATAATATCTCAGTATAACATTTCCGTACTACATCCCTCAAAGTACATAGAAATAGACAGCGGAAGCTATAAGTGTAATACGCCGTAGCTTCTCTAAGCTTGTCTTTGTACGACAGCTAGGACTCCAAACCTGTCATCTGGTCTACTCATTTAAGAGTACCCAAGATGATAAGAGGAAACATAAAATCTTGGATCAGACAACAGTCTGGTGTGAGCGGTAAATAAATATCAAAAGCTATATTAGAAAATATGGTACTAGACAGGTATAAAAAAACATACCTAATGTAATATCCCGTATTTGAAGGCCCAAAGCTAAGCACTATGGATGTTGCAGTCATCCACAGTATTAACTTCTGGCGACAAAATACGACAATATTAATGGTATCCATAATATTAGAAGCACTTGAATATGAACAAAATCATAGATTTCCAAAAACCATAATTTTAGTGATTATATTTCAAAATAAATCATATCCAAGTTACAGAATTCCCAAATTTAATCCAAGACATTGATTAAATATAATTTACAACAATACGCCAAGAGCGACATATGAAGATGCCCCTTTGGATGATCAAAGCAATATAGACATAATTGTCTCAATACACAGCAAAAACAATTTCAAAACCAAATTCCTAAATTAGCTATCCATCAGCCACCTGCTCGTCTTCGGATGCTTTATTCATCAAAATTTGTTAAAACTTGAAAACCTAAATCCTCAGCCTACTCAAATCAAATTTTGAGCACCCGAGAGTTTAAAGGGAAACAAAAACTTCGAGTCAGACATAAAGCCTGGTGTGAATAATTTTTATTACATCTCAGTTTACTGATAAATAGCGAGACCACGCTATTTAGCAGAACAGGTTTCCCCTCACTAATCTCTTTTCAAAACATATATTTTGCAAATCCTTTCCTACAACCAAACTTGTTAGTCAACTAATTATAATTATAATATAGCAATATCCATTATGCTAAACATGAAATGAAAGATACAATCTGTCTAAAATCTAAACTATCTATTCTAAATTCTGAGCTATTTGTCCTAAAATGGATTATAGCAATATCTTTTATGCTAGATAATGGGCTATCTGCCCAAAATAGGTAAAAAGGTTGGACTAACTGTCGTTTACAATTTAGCAAGGTCCGTTATGCTAATAAATGAATTATCTTTTCATATCAGAGCCGACTGCTCTTTCTGCACTAATTGTCCTCAGGGCTGACTGCCTCCAAAATGGACTAACTATTCGAATTTAAAATGAGCTGACTGTTCGAATTTTCTTTTGGGTTATCTACCCTTCAAATATATGTGTTAGGTGCTCTACAAAATATCCGAGCTAACTACTTTTTAAATTTTCATTGAAACCTTTTTAGAATGACTTAATCCGTCAAATCATACATATATATATATATAAGGAAAATATATCTTTAGCTTTACTCTAAGCTATTTTTGCCATGTTATATATACTTTATTCAAAATTATATCGATGATGTTCAATAAGGATTGTCAATCCTTTATAATAAGTTAATGTCCTTTATAAGTTAAAACACTTAGGCGATCTGCCTAGTTCTTATATTAGAAACCTTTGTTTAAAACATGTAAACAACCTTTCGAAAACATAAAAGATAACTCCTTCAAAACCATTTACAAAGCCCTTCGAAAGTATTGAAGGCAACCCCTTCATATCATTTAATAAACCTTTCGAAATAATTGAAGGTAACTCCTCCTAAACCTTTTAAAAGCATTCCTTTTACAAGCTTTATAACATACGACATTCGCCTTTTAATCCTTTAAACCTTAACCTGTTGAAAACACTGCAAAACCATACATTTCGACCTTATCGAAAGGTTTCTTTTTGACCTAGCCGGAGGTTTCACTTTTTGACTTTGTCAAAAGCTTGGGGTATCTCCCATATATAATAAACCTTTCGAAAGTGATGTAACCCAAAACCTTTTGAAGACATTGGGTTCAATCTAAAACAGGTGGAAAACCTTTTGAAACCAATTAAAGTTAACTACTTTGAAATCTTTAAAACGTTTCGACTTAAAACATTTGGATTATGCAAAAGGATCGGAAAAACATTGGTGTCAAAAGCCACTACTTCGAAACCTTATAAAACCTTTCAAAGATATTCGAAAACAATGAAGTGTTGGTGTTGGAACCAACCCTTTGAAATCAATGAGGAGATGACAAGTTTTAGGAAGCAAAAGATAACCTTTGACTCCATCTGTGTCAAAAGGTTAGGAAGCGGCAATAATGCTTTCGATCTTGTCGAAAGTTATACCTTTCGACCTCGTTGAAAGGTTTCATTTAAAACAAGAAAGAAAACCATCTGAAATCTTCTTCTTTTAAACCTTTTTGACAATTCTGAAAACTCTTTGTCGAAATTTAGCAGATGTATTTTCTTTAATCCAAAACACAACTTCATCTCTTTCGAAAGCTACAACCTTTCATCCCTAAACCTTTAGACTCTATCCAATCCACTATGTACCAGTTGCCTGATACCTTGTGCAATAGTATTTGACCTAGCCAAAGGGTTTGATACCTTTCGACTTTGTAAGATGGTCTGGAATGAAGGCGGAAACTCTGCCGAAAGGGTTGAAATTGAAGGAAGACTATTTATTTGCACTTTAAAGTTGTTCTTTTGTACCCCACCAGCCTTGTTTGTCTAAATTTGATTGGTCGTTGGAATTTTATATTTAAAAGTTTTGCCGACTTTCCTTATTTGTAAATTTGAATAATTTATAAAAAACCTCTTTCTCCTTTATAATTACATAAAACATTAAGTGCCACACCTTAAATAATTTTAAATAACTATTAAAACACCTTGAAAAATTTTGGAAACATTCCAGAAAATCAAATAATATGTTCGCTTCAACATATAAAATTTTCCAATCCAAACTATAATTATTTTTCATCTAAATAATTATATAATCCAAATTAACCTTTTCTCTCTTAGAAAATTCATAACAATTCCACAGAAATTTTGAAAATCTAAACCCATCTCTAATGTAACAACCCGCATATTTAACGATTATATATTTAAATGTTTTATTTGAATATAGCGTCGTTAGTCGGATTTTGGGTCCAAGATGTTACTTTTTGCAAATGGCCGAATTGGAGCTCGAAACCATTTCCATTGGTTCCAAAATGGCGTTTGCGATCTTTTTGAGTATAATCTTTGATATGTTTGGAGTTTGTGAAAATTTTACCCTTATTCTATTGGGTTTTGGGTTTGGGTTCAGCCCACTAGTTAACTAATACCCTAACCCAATACCTTCTCTTCATTCATCCTCATTTCATTTCATTTCTTAAGCTAGAACTGAAAATGGTGGAAGGGAAAGAGAAATAGAAATTTGCAAGCCCTAGTTTCCTCTTACAACTTGATTTCTTGCTCCCAATTCATAGAGAAGACATAGGTAAGCTACTCTTCATCTCCTCTATCTCTTTCTCTCTTCAATTTCAGAAAGTTTTCCTAAACCTAACTTAGGAAAATGCTTGTTTGGTCTTAGATTGAAGCTGGTTGGGTTGTAGTAGTGTTTGGTTGGTCTTCTCCTTGTTATTGAGCTCCATCTTCTTGTTTTTGGGTTAAAGGTGAGTTTTGAACTCACATCTACTTCTCTTGATTTCATTGATGTTGGGTATGAATTCCTAGCACTTGTTCATATGCACTTGCTTTTAGTTTGGATTGAATTGGTGAATATCCAAATTTTTAGTGTTTTAGGTTCAATTCTTTAAAGATCCTAACTTTGATGTTTTGATCATTTTTTGGTGATGTATTGAAGTGCTTATAGGGCCAAGTAGCCGCTAGGTGTAAACCCCTAGCATCCGTGCTCGTCCGGTTAAAAGTTGGGAGAGTTTGCACTTCATTTGTTGTAAGTAGGAAATGCAGGAAATTGGGTTCAGTCGACTGGATCCTCTGTTCAGTCGACTGAGCTGAAGCCCGAAATTTTTTTGGACAGTGTTCAGTCGACTGAACAGGGATTTCAGTGGAATGACCTGCTCATGTTTTCCTGTTTTGCCTATTTATGCTCGTTTTGATTAGTTTTCCGGATTTTATCGATTCATGTTGGTTCTTAGTGGTTGTTATTGCTTCTTTGGATTTGATAACTTATCCTTAACTTCATTCACGGGTTTTATAAATAATCTCCCTAAATCGTATTAAAAGCTCCCTTCTCCAAATTATAAATTCTATTTATAATGCACACGCATAATTTTGCACTTCGAGCGAAGTGGAAGGAAGATTAAATGGTTAGGTAAAACACGGACCATGAATCCATGCGTTTGTCTTCCCGATTAGTCCCCGACCTATTCGATTGATCGTTTTGACCTTCGGGTTTGGTTTATCGATGATATGACGTAAACTTTGTACTGCTTTGAGTGCGAAAGTGGCTGACGGATAGTAAACCGTTTAGTGCGAACGAGTGGTTATGGGACGCATGTTAACACTTTTCGGATTCCTTTTCGAGTGTTGTGACACATTCCGCCAGTTAGTGGTGTCCAGTACTGGGCCTACGGACCTTCACCACTACGGTTTGTTGCCTTCGGGTATGTTGCCTTCGGGTATGTTGCCTTCGGGTATGTTGCCTTCGGGTTTGTACCTTCAGGTTAGTGCCTTCGGGTTTGTTGGCCTTTAGTATCGCTTCCGATGTTGGTCGTTATGAGCCGCATGGGTGATATTGGGTTTCCCTTTAGTATCACTTCCGATGTTGGTCGTTATGAGCCGCATGGGTGATATTGGGTTTGGAGTCTTCGGGTTCATGGATCCTTGTTTATACAGTACTGAGCTCGAACAATTTTATAATGTTTCATTGATATGTATATTCCCTTGGTATCGCCCTTCGATGTTGGTCATTTTGAGCCGCATGAAGTATAGCGATTACCTTGTGGAACTTGTATACCTTATGGGTATTTGTTATTTGCCTTTTGGCTTGATTTGGGATATTTATATCCTTTGTTTCTATATGTTGCCGATGATATGAGGCTTGTTCTATATGATTCATCTTTTGTTGATGATTGTGTTATCTCTTTTAGAGATATTTGTTATACTTTGTAACCTTTCAGGTTT
The DNA here is from genome assembly GCA_030765085.1 of Allium cepa. Classification (NCBI taxonomy): domain Eukaryota; kingdom Viridiplantae; phylum Streptophyta; class Magnoliopsida; order Asparagales; family Amaryllidaceae; genus Allium; species Allium cepa. The sequence goes on along the minus strand of CM060938.1, from coordinate 380,704,250 downwards.
ATTGTTGTTCAGTTTATCTAACTGATTTGTTTAGCTAGACTGACCTGTGTATTTTATACTCGGGTCAGACCGAGTTGTTTCAGGTTAGGTGCTTTTGGACTTATCCTATTTTTCCGTATGGACTATTCAGCATGTTCCTTTTTGTCATAGCTTTTGTGTAGTCCTATTTTGTGGTAACTCTGATATGTATTCTTTTGACTCGTCTGTATATTGTGGTTTGCTATACCACTTGACATGTATTAGTTTGTATACTCTGTTATGTATCAATATATGTGTATATGATGATCTGCTGTTATGTGATGTATATTACATTTGAATTGTTATATAATGTTCTGATAGATCCAACCATCTATGGTTTTGTTTTAAATATTCATTGGGTATGTCGACCTGCTTGGTATGACTCTTGTCGATGTATTCGATAGATAATTAGAGCAAGGCTATAGATGGTCGCTCCCAACCGGCCTTATTCTCCGTGTTAGCAAACGGTATTATCTATTAATACTCTTTGCTAGCGTGGGTATAGAGGTGGGGCGCCACAACGTGGTATCGGAGCTGAGTTCAGAACAAAGTATGATAAACACAGAATAGAGCACATATTACGATACATCAGAGTGTATAAGTGATACAAATCTTTGAATCATCGTGTCTTTCTATTCTTTCTGTACCTTTGGAGGTAGATAGGATTGGGAATATGTCTAGGAATGCATTTCACTTCCGTAGTATTCCGTATTGAAGTATCTACCTTGTGAATAATCTTGTTCTTATCTTACTTTCAGCGTATGGTTGGAAGAGGCAGGGGACGACGTTCGGATGCTGGGCAATCCAGTGGCACACATCCGGATGGCGTTTATATGTCTGCTGATCGGTTTTTGGAATTGTTTAGGAGCACTCAACCTCCAGTTCCTCCTCGAGTGTCTCCACCTCGCAAATCTTCCTTTGCACGCTAGTGCAGTGATTTTTCTCATCTTGGAGGGAAGCCGTTTAAAGGCTCTGAATCCGTTCTTGAAGTCCAAGCTTGGCTTCGCACGTGCGAGCGTATCTATTCTCGCATGGACCTTTCTGACCATGATAGAGTTCTTGTAACTTCTAGCTTATTACAAGAGCGTTCTCTTGATTGGTATGAGCTTCTTGTAGCCGAAATTGATGAGTCTACTCTTTGTTGGACTCAGTTTCGGGGACGATTTGATCTCAAGTTCGTTCCTGAATCTGAAAAAGTTTTATTGACCCGTCGCTTGCTTGACTTGAAGCAAGAGAAATCTTCTGTTTCTAAGTATGTTGCATCATTCGAGGCTTTATCTCAGTATGGTCTTGAATTCATCAGCACTTCTTATAAGAAGAATTTGAAGTTTGTTTCTGGTCTTAAGAAATATCTTAAGAAGTCCTTGTTGCTCCAGCTTAAGCTTTCTTTTGAGGAGTTGGTTGATTCGGCACTTCATCTTGAGACCGTCGAGAAGGAGTGTGATAGTGGTAATGATGTTGAGATTTCTAAGAACCCCAACAAGAGGCCGATTCCACTTCAGAAGTCCAGGCCTTTTCCTTCTAAGAAGAAGAAGACTGGTGGTCCTAGTTCTCAACCTCAGTCTCCTAGAACACCTTTCGTTCGAAAGTGTTTTAATTGTGGTTCTCCTGATCATATGATTCGAGCTTTCCCTAAGCCTCTCTTCTGCCGCTATTGCAAGAGGGAAGGTCATCGTAGTTCCACTTGTCCCATTGCTCCGAATAATTCTTCATCTGGCATGTTAAATGTAGCAAATGCTTCTGGAGGTCCTTCTCAATCTAAAGGTATATCTCCATCTATTTTGGAAGGTTCTATTTTATTTCATGATCATAGTATACGAGTTGTTTTCGATACGGGTGCATCACATTCTTTCGTATCGAAAAAGCTCGTTGATGATTTATCTTTGGATGTTTCTTGTTTGGTTACTTCTTTGAGGATTGCGAATCCTATTGGGGGATCCGCGACCCTTAGTTTGCTTTGTGATGATGTTAAGATTGTTTTATGTGGTTTTTCTTTTCGTGCGAATCTGCACGTTATTTCTTGTCTGGGATTTGATATGATTTTAGGAATGGACTGGCTAGTGAGATATGATGCCAGGATTAATTGTTCGGAGAGAATTTTGTATCTTCGACATCCGGATTCGCCTACTCAGCTATCTCTTGTTCTTCGGGATGTGGATAATTCCGAAATGGCTTTATATTCTCTTGACTCGCGACATGATGATGATATGTCTCGTATTCCTGTTGCTTGTGACTTTTCTGATGTTTTTGAGTCTGTATCGGGTTTGCCACCCAAACGGGTAATCGAGTTCCGCATTGATCTCATTCCAGGCGTGCAGCCAGTTAGTCGTCCTCCCATGAGGATGTCTACAAAGGAAAATGAGGAACTCAAGAAGCAGCTTTTGGTGCTTGAGTCCAAGCAATTGATTCAGTCCAGTTTTTCTCCATGGGGATCCGCGGTCGTCTTCGTGAAGAAGTCTAATGGAACTCTTAGGCTTTGCATTGACTATCGCAAGCTTAACGAGTTAACCATCAGGAATAGGTATCCATTGCCTAGGATCGATGATATGTTCAATCTATTGAGTGGTGCTAAGGTCTTTTCTCAGCTTGACCTTGCCATGGGTTTTCATCAGTTACGAGTCGCGGAGGATAGCATACCTCTTACAGCTTTCCGCACTCGTTATGGTTCTTTTTAGTGGCTCGTTATGCCGTTCGGTTTGACGAACGCTCCTGCTTTCTTTGTTGATCTCATGAACCGGGTATTCCGGGAATATCTCGATAAGTTTGTCCTTGTGTTCATTGATGATATCCTTGTTTATTCTAAGTCTAAAGCTGAGCATGCTAATCACTTGAGAATTGTCTTGAGTACTCTCCGTCATCATCAGCTTAGAGCCAAATTCTCCAAATGCCACTTTTGGGAGAATAAGGTTAAGTTCTTAGGCCACGTTGTATCTTCCGATGGCATTTCTGTCGATCCCTCAAAGATCGAAGCCATCCAGAATTGGAAGAGGCCCGAGAATGTTCATGAGATTCATAGTTTCCTTGGATTGGCGGGTTATTACCGTCGGTTCATTAAGGATTTTTCCCGTGTTGTGCTTTCTCTTACTTGCCTTACTCGGAAAGGCATTCGTTTTATTTGGTCCGACAAGTGTGAAGCTTCCTTTTTGACATTAAAGGAACTTCTCACTAATGCTCCTATTCTTGTGGTTCCCGAAGGGAATCATGATCTTGTTCCCTACACCGATGCTTGTGGTAGTGGTCTCGGTGCTGTTCTTATGCAGAAGGATCGGGTAGTTGCTTATGCTTCTAGGCAACTGCGTCCGAATGAAGTTCGCTATGCCACTCATGATCTTGAGTTAGCCGCCATTGTCTTTGCCTTAAAGATTTGGCGACACTATTTGTTGGGCGAGCGCTTCATTCTCTATACCGATCGTAAATATTTGAAGTATTTGTTCACTCAGAGGGAACTCAATATGAGACAACAACGTTGGCTCGAGTTTCTTGCTTCCTATGACTTTGATATCCAGTATACCCCTGGTAAGGGTAATCATTTTGCAGATGCGCTTAGTCGCAAACATTCGGATGTTATTTCTATGATGCTTGCCGAATGGAATATTCTTGAGACTATATCTTTTTGTGAAATTCGGGATCGAGGTTCATCTTCTGATTCTCCTATTCTATTACTTAGTTTGGGAGCTCGACCTATTTTATTGGATCGTATTGCCGATGCTCAGCGGCGTGATCCTGATTTGTTGCATTTTATTCAGCTTTGTGAGTCTGGATCTTGTGATGAGGCGTTGCAAGATTTTAACATTGATTCTCATGGGTGTCTTCGCAAGAAGAACCGTCTTTTTGTGCCTTCTGATCTTGCACTTAGGCATGACATTCTTGATGACTGTCACCGTTCTAAGTATACTATTCATCCCGGTAGTAGCAAGATGTATGCCGATATGCATCGTCTTTATTATTGGGAAGGCATGAAACGCGATGTGACAAGTTATGTGAGCAATTGCATAACTTATCAGCATTTTAAGGCCGAGCATCAGCGTCTTTCGGGTCTTCTTCAGCCTCTTGAGATTCCATTGTGGAAATGGGATCATATTTCTATGGATTTCATTGGCGGCCTACCTCGTTCGAGATCAGGTCATTCTAGTATTTGGGTTATTGTTGATCGCCTCACTAAGTCTGCTCATTTTGTCCCTATTAATTCTTATAGGACTGCTTGACATTTGGCTAAGTTGTATGTCAAGGAAATCGTGAGACTTCACGGTGTTCCTAGTTCTATTTTGAGTGACCGTGATCCTTTATTCACGAGTCATTTTTGGAAGAGTCTCCAGCAAGCTTTGGGAACAAAGCTTAAATTTTCTACAGCTTATCATCCGCAGTCTGACGGACAGACTGAACGGGTGAATCGTATCTTGGAAGATCTTCTCCGTATTTGTATTTTTGATTTCGGTGGTAGTTGGGAGGATCACCTACCTCTTGTAGAGTTCTCCTACAACAATAGTTTTCAATCTAGTATCGGTATAGCTCCTTTCGAAGCTTTATATGGAAGGCCATGTTGATCACCTTCTTGTTGGTTGGAATTTGGGGAGAAGCTTATTCTTGGCCCGGATTTTGTGTGGGATTCTTCCGAGAAGATTGATCTTATTCGGTTGAGAATGAAAGAGGCACAGAGTCGCCAGAAGTCCTACGCGGACAACCGTAGGAAGCCTCTCGAGTTCTCGATCGGCGATCTTGTTTTTATTCGTGTTTCTCCTTTGAAAGGGGTTATGCGCTTCAGTACGACTGGAAAATTGGCTCCTCGTTATATAGGACCATTTTCTATTACTGAACGTATTGGCCCTGTGGCTTATAGAGTTTCACTTCCTGCTCATTTATCGGGTATTCATGACGTGTTTCACGTCTCGCAACTTCGGAAGTGTCTTCGGGAGTCGGATTCTATTATTGATTCTCCTGATTTGCTAGAGCTTGAGGTCTCACCGGGCTTATCTATTGTGCAGCAGCCTATTCGCATGCTTGACACGGAGGTGCGACACCTTCGGAACAAGGACGTGCCGCTCGTTAAAGTTCAATGGTCCGCTAATCCCAATGACTGTACTTGGGAAACCAGAGAGTTTGTCGAGCGATCTTATCCGGGTTTTCTTTCTTTGCTTTGAAACGGTGAGTATATCTTTTCATCTCGAGCTTATTTTCTTTTCTTTTGATTGATTATATGTATGTAGTTGTTACAAATATCATCTCTAGGAATTGCGGGGACGCAATTTTGTTAGGAGGGGAGATCTGTAACAACCCGCATATTTAACGATTATATATTTAAATGCTTTATTTGAATATAGCGTCGTTAGTCGGATTTTGGGTCCGAGATGTTACTTTTTGCAAACGGCCGAATTGGAGCTCGAAACCATTTCCATTGGTTCCAAAATGGCATTTGCGATCTTTTTGAGTATAATCTTTGATATGTTTGGAGTTTGTTAAAATTTGACCCTTATTCTATTGGGTTTTGGGTTTGGGTTCAACCCACTAGTTAACTAATACCCTAACCCAACCCCTTCTCTTCATTCATCCTCGATTCATTTCATTTCTTAAGCTAGAACTGAAAATGGTGGAAGGGAAAGAGAAATAGAAATTTGCAAGCCCTACTTTCCTCTTACAATTTGATTTCTTGCTCCCAATTCATAGAGAAGACATAGGTAAGCTACTCTTTATCTCCTCTATCTCTTTCTCTCTTCAATTTCAGAAAGTTTTCCTAAACCTAACTTAGGAAAATGCTTGTTTGGTCTTAGATTGAAGCTTGTTGGGTTGTAGTAGTGTTTGGTTGGTCTTCTCCTTGTTATTGAGCTCCATCTTCTTGTTTTTGGGTTAAAGGTGAGTTTTGAACTCACATCTACTTCTCTTGATTTCATTGATGTTGGGTATGAATTCCTAGCACTTGTTCATATGCACTTGCTTTTAGTTTGGATTGAATTGGTGAATATCCAAATTTTTAGTGTTTTGGGTTCAATTCTTTAGAGATCCTAACTTTGATGTTTTGATCATGTTTTGGTGATGTATTGAAGTGCTTATAGGGCCGGGTAGCCGCTAGGCGTAAACCCCTAGCGTCCGTGCTCGTCCGGTTAAAAGTTGGGAGAGTTTGCACTTCATTTGTTATAAGTAGGAAATGCAGGAAATTGGGTTCAATCGACTGGATCCTCTGTTCAGTCGACTGAGCTGAAGCCCGAAATTTCTCTGGACAGTGTTCAGTCGACTGAACAGGGATTTCAGTCGACTGACCTGCTCCTGTTTTCCTGTTTTGCCTATTTATGCTCGTTTTGATTGGTTTTTCGAATTTTATCGATTCATGTTGGTTCTTAGTGGTTGTATTGCTTCTTTGGCTTTGATAACTTATCCTTGACTTCATTCACGGGTTTTATAAATAATCTCTCTAAATCGTATTAAAAGCTCCCTTCTCCAAATTATAAATTCTATTTATAATATACACGCACAATTTCGCACTTCGAGCGAAGTGGAAGGAAGATTAAATGGTCAGGTAAAACACGGACCATGAATCCATGCGTTTGTCTTCCCAATTAGTCCCCGACCTATTCGATTGATCGTTTTGACCTTCGGGTTTAGTTTATCGATGATATGACATAAACTTTGTACTGCTTTGAGTGTGAAAGTGGCTGACGGATAGTAAACCGTTTAGTGCGAACGAGTGGTTATGGGACGCATGTTAACACTTTTCGGATTCCTTTTCGAGTGTTGTGACACATTCCGCCAGTTAGTGGTGTCCAGTACTGGGCCTCCGGACCTTCACCACTACGGTTTGTCGCCTTCAGCTATGTTGCCTTCGGGTTTGTACCTTCAGGTTTGTGCCTTCGGGTTTGTTGCCCTTTAGTATCGCTTCCGATGTTGGTCGTTATGAGCCGCATGGGTGATATTGGGTTTCCCTTTAGTATCGCTTCCGATGTTGGTCGTTATGAGCCGCATGGGTGATATTGGGTTTGGAGTCTTCGGGCTCATGGATCCTTGTTTATACAGTACTGAGCTCGAACAATTTTATGATGTTTCATTGATATGTATATTCCCTTGGTATCGCCCTTCGATGTTGGTCATTTTGAGCCGCATGAAGTATAGCGATTACCTTGTGGAACTTGTATACCTTATGGGTATTTTTTATTTGCCTTTTAGCTTGATTTGGGATATTTGTATCCTTTGTTTCTATATGTTGCCGATGATATGAGGCTTGTTCTATATGATTCATCTTTTGTTGATGATTGTGTTATCTCTTTTAGAGATATTTGTTATACTTTGTAACCTTGCAGGTTTATTATTGTTCAGTTTATCTAACTGATTTGTTTAGCTAGACTGACCTGTGTATTTTATACTCGGGTCAGACCGAGTTGTTTCAGGTTAGGTGCTTTTGGACTTATCCTATTTTTCCATATGGACTATTCAGCTTATTCCTTTTTGTCATAGCTTTTGTGTAGTCCTATTTTGTAGTAACTCTGATATGTATTCTTTTGACTCGTCTGTATATTGTGGTTTGCTATACCACTTGACATGTATTAGTTTGTATACTCTGTTATGTATCAATATATGTGTATATGATGATCTGCTGTTATGTGATGTATATTACATTTGAATTGTTATATTCTGTTCTGATAGATCCAACCACCTATGGTTTTGTTTTAAATATTCATTGGGTATGTCGACCTGCTTGGTATGACTCTTGTCGATGTATTCGATAGATAATTAGAGCAAGGCTATAGATGGTCGCTCCCAACCGGCCTTATTCTCCGTGTTAGCAGACGGTATTATCTATTAATACTCTTTGCTAGCGTGGGTATAGAGGTGGGGCGCCACAACGTGTTATCGGAGCTGAGTTCAGAACAAAGTATGACAAACACAGAATAGAGCACATATTACGATACATCAGAGTGTATAAGTGATACAAATCTTTGAATCATCGTGTCTTTCTATTCTTTCTGTACCTTTGGAGGTAGATAGGATTGGGAATATGTCTAGGAATGCATTTCACTTCCGTAGTATTCCGTATTGAAGTATCTACCTTGTGAATAATCTTGTTCTTATCTTACTTTCAGCGTATGGCTGGAAGAGGCAGGGGACGACGTTCGGATGCTGGGCAATCCAGTGGCACACATCCGGATGGCGTTTATATGTCTGCTGATCGGTTTTTGGAATTGTTTAGGAGCACTCAACCTCCAGTTCCTCCTCGAGTGTCTCCACCTCGCAAATCTGCCTTTGCACGCCAGTGCAGTGATTTTTCTCATCTTGGAGGGAATCCGTTTAAAGGCTCTGAATCCGTTCTTGAAGTCCAAGCTTGGCTTCGCACGTGCGAGCGTATCTTTTCTCGCATGGACCTTTCTGACCATGATAGAGTTCTTGTAACTTCTAGCTTATTACAAGAGCGTGCTCTTGATTGGTATGAGCTTCTTGTAGCCGAAATTGATGAGTCTACTCTTTCTTGGACTCAGTTTCGGGGACGATTTGAACTCAAGTTCGTTCCTGAATCTGAAAAAGTTTTATTGACCCGTCGCTTGCTTGACTTGAAGCAAGGGAAATCTTCTGTTTCTAAGTATGTTGCATCATTCGAGGTTTTATCTTAGTATGGTCTTGAATTCATCAGCACTTCTTATAAGAAGAATTTGAAGTTTGTTTCTGGTCTTAAGAAATATCTTAAGAAGTCCTTGTTGCTCCAGCTTAAGCTTTCTTTTGAGGAGTTGGTTGATTCGGCACTTCATCTTGAGACCGTCGAGAAGGAGTGTGATAGTGGTAATGATGTTGAGGTTTCTAAGAACCCCAACAAGAGGCCGATTCCACTTCAGAAGTCCAGGCCTTTTCCTTCTAAGAAGAAGAAGACTGGTGGTCCTAGTTCTCAACCTCAGTCTCCTAGAACACCTTTCGTTCGAAAGTGTTTTAATTGTGGTTCTCCTGATCATATGATTCGAGCTTTCCCTAAGCCTCTCTTCTGCCGCTATTGCAAGAGGGAAGGTCATCGTAGTTCCACTTGTCCCATTGCTCCGAATAATTCTTCATCTGGCATGTTAAATGTAGCAAATGCTTCTGGAGGTCCTTCTCAATCTAAAGGTATATCTTCATCTATTTTGGAAGGTTCTATTTTATTTCATGATCATAGTATACGAGTTGTTTTCGATACGGGTGCATCACATTCTTTCGTATCGAAAAAGCTCGTTGATGATTTATCTTTGGATGTTTCTTGTTTGGTTACTTCTTTGAGGATTGCGAATCCTATTGGGGGATCCGCGACCCTTAGTTTTCTTTGTGATGATGTTAAGATTGTTTTATGTGGTTTTTCTTTTCGTGCGAATCTGCACGTTATTTCTTGTCTGGGATTTGATATGATTTTAGGAATGGACTGGCTAGTGAGATATGATGCCAGGATTAATTGTTCGGAGAGAATTTTGTATCTTCGACATCCGGATTCGCCTACTCAGCTATCTCTTGTTCTTCGGGATGTGGATAATTCCGAAATGGCTTTATATTCTCTTGACTCGTGAGATGATGATGATATGTCTCGTATTCCTGTTGCTTGTGACTTTTCTGATGTTTTTGAGTCTGTATCAGGTTTGCCACCCAAACGGACAATTGAGTTCCGCATTGATCTCATTCCAGGCGCACAGCCAGTTAGTCGTCCTCCCATGAGGATGTCTACAAAGGAAAATGAGGAACTCAAGAAGCAGCTTTTGGAGCTTGAGTCCAAGCAATTGATTCAGTCCAGTTTTTCTCCATGGGGATCCGCGGTCTTCTTCGTGAAGAAGTCTAATGGAACTCTTAGGCTTTGCATTGACTATCGCAAGCTTAACGAGTTAACCATCAGGAATAGGTATCCATTGCCTAGGATCGATGATATGTTCAATCTATTGAGTGGTGCTATGGTCTTTTCTCAGCTTGAACTTGCCACGGGTTTTCATCAGTTACAAGTCACGGAGGATAGCATACCTCTTACAGCTTTCCGCACTTGTTATGGTTCTTTTGAGTGGCTCGTTATGCCGTTCGGTTTGACGAACGCTCCTGCTTTCTTTGTTGATCTCATGAATCGGGTATTCCAGGAATATCTCGATAAGTTTGTCCTTGTGTTCATTGATGATATCCTTGTTTATTCTAAGTCTAAAGCTGAGCATGCTAATCACTTGAGAATTGTCTTGAGTACTCTCCGTCATCATCAGCTTAGAGCCAAATTCTCCAAATGCCACTTTTGGGAGAATAAGGTTAAGTTCTTAGACCACGTTGTATCTTTCGATGGCATTTCTGTCGATCCCTCAAAGATCGAAGCCATCCAGAATTGGAAGAGGCCCGAGAATGTTCATGAGATTCATAGTTTCCTTGGATTGGCGGGTTATTACCGTCGGTTCATTAAGGATTTTTCCCGTGTTGTGCTTCCTCTTACTTGCCTTACTCGGAAAGGCATTCGTTTTATTTGGTCCGACAAGTGTGAAGCTTCCTTTTTGACATTAAAGGAACTTCTCACTAATGCTCCTATTCTTGTGGTTCCCGAAGGGAATCATGATCTTGTTCTCTACACCGATGCTTGTGGTAGTGGTCTCGGTGCTGTTCTTATGCAGAAGGATCGGGTAGTTGCTTATGCTTCTAGGCAACTGCGTCCGAATGAAGTTCGCTATGCCACTCATGATCTTGAGTTAGCCGCCATTGTCTTTGCCTTAAAGATTTGGCGACACTATTTGTTGGGCGAGCGCTTCATTCTCTATACCGATCGTAAATATTTGAAGTATTTGTTCACTCAGAGGAAACTCAATATGAGACAACAACGTTGGCTCGAGTTTCTTGCTTCCTATGACTTTGATATCCAGTATACCCCTGGTAAGGGTAATCATGTTGCAGATGCGCTTAGTCGCAAACATTCGGATGTTATTTCTATGATGCTTGCCGAATGGAATATTCTTGAGACTCTATCTTTTTGTGAAATTCGGGATCGAGGTTCATCTTCTGATTCTCCTATTCTGTTACTTAGTTTGGGAGCTCGACCTATTTTATTGGATCGTATTGCCGATGCTCAGCGGCGTGATCCTGATTTGTTGCATTTTATTCAGCTTTGTGAGTCTGGATCTTGTGATGAGGCGTTGCAAGATTTTAACATTGATTCTCATGGGTGTCTTCGCAAGAAGAACCGCCTTTTTGTGCCTTCTGATCTTGCACTTAGGCATGACATTCTTGATGACTGTCACCGTTCTAAGTATACCATTCATCCCGGTAGTAGCAAGATGTATGCCGATATGCATCGTCTTTATTATTGGGAAGGCATGAAACGCGATGTGGCGAGTTATGTAAGCAATTGCATAACTTGTCAGCGTTTTAAGGCCGAGCATCAGCGTCCTTCGGGTCTTCTTCAGCCTCTTGAGATTCCATTGTGGAAATGGGATCATATTTCTATGGATTTCATTGGCGGCCTACCTCGTTCGAGATCGGGTCATTCTAGTATTTGGGTTATTGTTGATCGCCTCACTAAGTCTGCTCATTTTGTACCTATTAATTCTTATAGGACTGCTTGACATTTGGCTAAGTTGTATGTCAAGGAAATCGTGAGACTTCACGGTGTTCCTAGTTCTATTGTGAGTGACCGTGATCCTTTATTCATGAGTCATTTTTGAAAGAGTCTCCAGCAAGCTTTGGGAACAAAGCTTAAATTTTCTACAGCTTATCATCCGCAGTCTGACGGACAGACTGAACGGGTGAATCGTATCTTGGAAGATCTTGTCCGTATTTGTATTTTTGATTTCGGTGGTAGTTGGGAGGATCACCTACCTCTTGTAGAGTTCTCCTACAACAATAGTTTTCAATCTAGTATCGGTATGGCTCCTTTCGAAGCTTTATATGGAAGGCCATGTCTATCACCTTCTTGTTGGTTGGAATCTGGGGATAAGCTTATTCTTGGCCCGGATTTTGTGTGGGATTCTTCCGAGAAGATTGATCTTATTCAGTTGAGAATGAAAGAGGCACAGAGTCGCCAGAAGTCCTACACGAACAACCGTAGGAAGCCTCTCGAGTTCTCGATCGGCGATCTTGTTTTTATTCGTGTTTCTCCTTTGAAAGGGGTTATGCGCTTCAGTACGACTAGAAAATTGGCTCCACGTTATATAGGACCATTTTCTATTACTGAACGTATTGGCCTTGTGGCTTATAGAGTTTCACTTCCTGCTCATTTATCGGGTATTCATGACGTGTTTCACGTCTCGCAACTTCGGAAGCGTCTTCGGGAGTCGGATTCTGTTATTGATTCTCCTGATTTGCTAGAGCTTGAGGTCTCACCGGGCTTATCTATTGTGCAGCAGCCTATTCGCGTGCTTGACACGGAGGTGCGACACCTTCGGAACAAGGATGTGCCGCTCGTTAAAGTTCAATGGTCCGCTAATCCCAATGACTGTACTTGGGAAACCAGAGAGTTTGTCGAGCGATCTTATCCGGGTTTTCTTTCTTTGCTTTGAAACGGTGAGTATATCTTTTCATCTCGAGCTTATTTTCTTTTCTTTTGATTGATTATATGTATGTAGTTGTTACAAATATCGTCTCTAGGAATTGCGGGGTCGCAATTTTGTTAGGAGGGGAGATCTGTAACAACCCGCATATTTAACGATTATATATTTAAATGTTTTATTTGAATATAGCGTCGTTAGTCGGATTTTGGGTCCGAGATGTTACTTTTTGCAAACGGCCGAATTGGAGCTCGAAACCATTTCCATTGGTTCCAAAATGGCGTTTGCGATCTTTTTGAGTATAATCTTTGATATGTTTGGAGTTTGTGAAAATTTGACCCTTATTCTATTGGGTTTTGGGTTTGGGTTCAACCCACTAGTTAACTAATACCCTAACCCAACCCCTTCTCTTCATTCATCCTCGATTCATTTCATTTCTTAAGCTAGAACTGAAAATGGTGGAAGGGAAAGAGAAATAGAAATTTTGCAAGCCCTACTTTCCTCTTACAATTTGATTTCTTGCTCCCAATTCATAGAGAAGACATAGGTAAACTACTCTTCATCTCCTCTATCTCTTTCTCTCTTCAATTTCAGAGAGTTTTCCTAAACCTAACTTAGGAAAATGCTTGTTTGGTCTTAGATTGAAGCTTGTTGGGTTGTAGTAGTGTTTGGTTGGTCTTCTCCTTGTTATTGAGCTCCATCTTCTTGTTTTTGGGTTAAAGGTGAGTTTTGAACTCACATCTACTTCTCTTGATTTCATTGATGTTGGGTATGAATTCCTAGCACTTGTTCATATGCACTTGCTTTTAGTTTGGATTGAATTGGTGAATATCCAAATTTTTAGTGTTTTGGGTTCAATCCTTTAGAGATCCTAACTTTGATGTTTTGATCATGTTTTGGTGATGTATTGAAGTGCTTATAGGGCCGGGTAGCCGCTAGGCGTAAACCCCTAGCGTCCGTGCTCGTCCGGTTAAAAGTTGGGAGAGTTTGCACTTCATTTGTTATAAGTAGGAAATGCAGGAAATTGGGTTCAGTCGACTAGATCCTCTGTTGAGTCGACTGAGCTAAAGCCCGAAATTTTTCTGGACAGTGTTCAGTCGACTGAACAGGGATTTCAGTCGACTGGCCTGCTCCTGTTTTCCTGTTTTACCTATTTATGCTCGTTTTGATTGGTTTTCCGAATTTTATCAATTCATGTTGGTTCGTAGTGGTTGTATTGCTTCTTTGGCTTTGATAACTTATCCTTGACTTCATTCACAGGTTTTATAAATAATCTCTCTAAATCGTATTAAAAGCTCCCTTCTCCAAATTATAAATTCTATTTATAATGTACACGCACAATTTCGCACTTTGAGGGAAGTGGAAGGAAGATTAAATGGTTAGGTAAAACACGGACCATGAATCCGTGCGTTTGTCTTCCCGATTAGTCCCCGACCTATTCGATTGATCGTTTTGACCTTCGGGTTTGGTCTATCGATGATATGAGGTAAACTTTGTACTGCTTTGAGTGTGAAAGTGGCTGACTGATAGTAAACCGTTTAGTGGGAACGAGTGGTTATGGGACGCACGTTAACACTTTTCGGATTCCTTTTCGAGAGTTGTGACACATTCCGCCAGTTAGTGGTGTCCAGTACTGGGCCTCCGGACCTTCACCACTACGGTTTGTTGCCTTCGGGTATGTTGCCTTCGGGTATGTTGCCTTCGGGTTTGTACCTTCGGGTTTGTGCCTTCGGGTTTGTTGTCCTTTAGTATCACTTCCGATGTTGGTCGTTATGAGCCGCATGGGTGATATTGGGTTGCCCTTTAGTATCGCTTTCGATGTTGGTCGTTATGAGCCGCATGGGTGATATTGGGTTTGGAGTCTTCGGGCTCATGGATCCTTGTTTATACAGTCTGAGCTCGAGCAATTTTATGATGTTTCATTGATATGTATATTCCCTTGGTATCGCCCTTCGATGTTGGTCATTTTGAGCCGCATGAAGTATAGCGATTACCTTGTGGAACTTGTATACCTTATGGGTATTTGTTATTTGCCTTTTGGCTTGATTTGGGATATTTGTATCCTTTGTTTCTATATGTTGCCGATGATATGAGGCTTGTTCTATATGATTCATCTTTTGTTGATGATTGTGTTATCTCTTTTAGAGATATTTGTTATACTTTGTAACCTTGCAGGTTTATTGTTGTTCAGTTTATCTAACTGATTTGTTTAGCTAGACTGACCTGTGTATTTTATACTCGGGTCAGACCGAGTTGTTTCAGGTTAGGTGCTTTTGGACTTATCTATTTTGCTTCCGCATGGACTATTCAGCTTGTTCCTTTTTGTCACAGCTTTTGTGTAGTCCTATTTTGTAGTAACTCTGATATGTATTCTTTTGGCTCGTCTGTATGTTGTGGTTTGCTATACCACTTGACATGTATTAGTTTGTATACTCTGTTATGTATCAATATATGTGTATATGATGATCTGCTATTCTGTGATGTATATTACATTTTAATTGTTATATTCTGTTCTGATAGATCCAACCACCTATGGTTTTGTTTTAAATATTCATTGGGTATGTCGACCTGCTTGGTATGACTCTTGTCGATGTATTCGATAGATAATTAGAGCAAGGCTACAGATGGTCGCTCCCAACCAGCCTTATTCTCCGTGTTAGCAGACGGTATTATCTATTAATACTCTTTGCTAGCGTGGGTATAGAGGTGGTGCGTCACATCTAAAATAACGTTTTAGATCATCATAAAAATTCATAAGACTAATGAATGTCATTTAATAGGGTTTTATCTCAAAAAATGTCATAAAATCTATGTGAACGTTTATAAATCATGAGCATGTATATATAATCTTTTTATCATTCAAACACATGACAAATCTTTGCAAAATCATGCAGAATCAACCTTATAAATGAAACCAAAATTATTTACAGATGTAAACATTATTCACCTTTTGCATTAATGATTAAGGAGCTTGAAATTCAAATGAGTTTGATGTGAATTTGCTTTACTTAAGCATCTCTTTTGTTTCCTCTTCTTCTTCCTTCGCCAATGGTGGCCGACCAAGCTTCTAAAATTTTGAAAGTGAGAATGAGCATGTGTTTTGAAATACACGGCCTAAGGAAGACTATATAGGAATGGCCTCTTTTCCATAATACCCCTCCTTTAATTCATTTTAAACCTTTCTTTTAATTTATTAGTTAAAAGGCACGACTATCTTAATTAAATCAAATCTCAATCCCCTTATCAACATATTATTTTATTTAGTTTATCTAACTAAATCTCCAAAATAATGTTATCAAAAATCTAGGGTGTTACACTTGACATGTCCCTGCAACCAAAGAGTTAGCGCGTAATAATAAGATATAATATGCTACTCAAATAAAAAAAATAGTACATTGTAACAAAAAATAGTACATTGTAACAGAACAGGATTGAAGAATCTAAGCAGCCTCCTTTTTGATCCTATTCTCAACCCTTCTCCAGCATTTCTATAGATGATAGCCTACCCAAGAGAAATAGAAAATGTAACAACCACAACATCCATCAACTAAAATCAAGCTATCAACTTCTAAAGCCTTAAATTTATGATAACTCGTATGACCACATCCTTGCTTCCCGGAGACTAATGGAAATCCCGATCCTCAATTGTGTTCCTTCGCACTTACAGGTCCGAAACCCTACATGGTTGTTTCTACAGTACCTCCATATCGTTTGACACTAGACCCTCTCATAGTGATCCAGAATACACGATTGGCGCTACCAGCCTTTGGGTTCCCCTGCATATAGTACCGCTACTTGAACACAATCAGAACACTCTGAGTTATCATCAATTCCTTGGCACTCCCTAATCTTCGGAGCTTTCACAACTCTAATCCATTTTCGAGCACGAGTCCTGCCACTCTACCCAGTCCATTATACCATAGCCTTATTCCATCCCGAGTTGCCTATCAACTCCTTCGATCCTACTCCTTGTCCAAGCCCTCAACCGAAGAGCCAAAACTTCATCATGCTATAACTTACAAACTGTAGAGGAAGTTGGTGAGCCATAACTTATAGCATGATCCACTACAATCCCAAAGTCTCTACCTCAGATCTCACATTCGGTAGAGCCAATAATTTAGATCGGCACGGATCCAATCCAATTGGATCAGTCCCGATCCAAATACTTAACCATTCTGGATTCCATTTCTTTTACGGTCTCTAATGCACTCCCTCCAGATTCCATAGACCCTTAGCCATCCCTCTTAGCTTTAGGTCTTCTCTTCTATGCACCATAGCTAATCTAATAAAGATGATCCAATCAATCTTCAACACTTGGCTTATCCTCCGATCCAACTTCATAGAGCCACTCTAGAAGCCATGCTCTTTTCCCCTTATGAGTCTCTCCTCAATTGGAGCTCAAAATTCAGATTGGTACCGATCTAATCCAATCGGATTGGTGCCAATCGAAATACTTAGCTCTAATTATGGTGCAATTCACAAGACTTCCTCCTAAACAGCTCCAAAGCCTATCCTCTATGTTTCGTGCGATTCCGACAAACTTTGCTCCCGATATGCTTCGATCATCAATCTAAGTCATCAAACATGCACAACACCAGCAAACGAATCAAGTATAGCAAGAAATTCAAACATAACAAGGAGCCTAACGTAGAAAATCATCCAATTACATCCAATATGAACATACGAAACATCCGAGTCAATCTACCATCACAATTCTAGCATAGCTCTAATCTAACACACAAAATTTTATAGCCAGATATATATAAATGACACAACCCAATGATCTAATCCCAATTACATGTTTAATTAGGTTAATCTAGGGTTTTTAAAACTGAAATTACCTACCCTAATCAATTTAATTTGATAATTCTAACTGATTATCACCTAACTACAATATATAATCCATCACAACTACTAATCAAATCTACCAAACCTATTTTGATTCAACCAGTGAGAAATCAGATGAAGATGCAATCAAAGTAATGAGATCAAGTTCCTAGTGAAGATCAAGCCTCTTTTGCAATTGAGATGATTTGAGATGAATCTAACGAGATGAACCGAGATTTAGAGAGGAGTTAGAGTTTGGGGTTGATTTGAAATGAGTATTCTCTCCCACCTCATATTTATAGCCAAACTTGATTAGACTAATGGGCTTGCCAATTCGGCCCATTAATCCCCTTCTATTTCTGGCCAGTAGATTTTAAAACATAAAACTGCTATAACTTACTAACCACTTATCCAATTTTCCTCTATGACCACTCTACGAAATGAGAAACCACCAACCTGAAGTAATGAAATAGGTTAGAACATCCATTTTGGCATCTATCAAAAGTTATAGCCGAAATAAAATCTCCTAGGGCTAAATTATCACATAGAAATTTTGAGAAAAATTATAAATGTGTAAGATATCCATAAAAACCATATCCTCGAATAGAATCATAGGAGTACAAATGAATTAAATAGAATTATTTACAACTCTTCGATAAGTAGAATACGGTTTGTTATATTCTTCCCTTTTAGGAATTTCGCCTTCGAAATACCTAAACAACCATATGCAACCAAGGTAATCTCGCATGCTTACCAGTCATTGGCAAACACTTAACAATCTAACTAAATAGTTAAATCAACAATAGCAAACAAAACCTATTATAGCATGTAAAATTCTAATTGCATCAGATACAATGGTGCAAGTAGATAATATATATGGGTTTTACCACTCGAAGAGTTTTGGATAGGCCGTCCTTATACTCTCTTCGGTCTCCCATGCACAATCTCTATCATCCTCACTCCATTACACCTTAATTAGCTTAACTACCTTACTCCTAAGCTATTTTTTTCTCATTCTCAATGATTTAAAGAAGCTTACGAGATCTTGAAACTTCTGGCTCAACCTCTATCTCTTCCAAACGATCTTGTGCTACCACGATACCCGAATCATGCACAAATCTCCGCAGATAGGAGACATGGTAATCATTGTGCACATGCACGATCTTCAGAGGTAGGTCCACACTATAAGCCACTTCCCAATTCTCTCAATAATTGGAAACAGCCCAACAAATCTTGGTGTTAACTTTCCCTTCCTACCAAACTGAACAATAGTTTTCAAATGAGAAATCTTAAAAAATACATGTCTCCAACTGAGAGTTTCAAATCCCTTCTTATCATATCTGCATAACTATTTTGACGGTTTTGAGTGGTCCTTATTCTTTCTCGAATGATTTGTATCTTCTCAAACATCTCTCTAATCATTTTAGGCCCAAGTATCGGTTTCTCACTTGCTTCCCACCATCATGAAGGCAAATTACATGATCGTCCATACAATGCTTCATCTGGTGCCATGCTAATAATTGACTGATAATTGTTGTTATATAAAAATTCTACCAAATGCAAATGATCTTCTCAACATCCTCTAAAATCTATCATATAAGCTCGAAGAAGATCTTCTAAAATCCTCATTCTCTCGGTCTGGCCATCCGTCCATGGGCGATAAATTGTGTTCAAGTGCAACTCGGTTCCCAATATCTCTTGCAAGCACTTTCAGAATCGACCGGTAAACAACGGATCTCTATCACTTACAATACTCTTTGGCACACCATTTAATCGAACAATCCACTTAACGTACAATTCTACCAACTTGGATGCCGTTCTGGTAGACTTGACAGGTATGAACCTTGAACTCTTGGTCGGTCGATCTACCACTACCCAAGTACTATCATATCCTACTCTTGTCCATGGCAATCCATCTATAAAATCCATAGATATCTTTTCCCATTTTCATTTGGGAATATCTAGTGCCTGTAGCAAACGATTAGGCTTCCAATTTTCACTAACTTCGAGATGAATTTTCCAACATTCTTCTTCGTACCTTCCCAGTAGTATGTCCTCTTCAATTTCCTATACATCTTGTTGCCACAAGGATAAGTAGTCAATCTGGAATGATGGCATTCCCTTAGAACTTCATCTCGTATTCCATCAACAGTTGGAACAACCAGCCTCTTATCGTTACGAACCCAACCATCTTGGTCAATCTCGTATTGCCTCAAATCTTCAAATTCCACTCCAATGTCAATCTTTGCCATGATCTTAACTAGCTTAGCAATTTTCTTTCGACCAGTACCAATCCTTTCTATGAGAGTAGGTCTGATCGATAGACTTGCCAACATCTCAGGCTTGAGCTCACAATGTGACCTGAAATCAAATCTAGCTATACACTCCACATGCTTCCATTCAAAAAACATAGTTCCCGATCCAACATGTCTATTTCTTAGTGCATCTTCCACTACATTAACTTTCCCTTGAGTTTAGGAAATATCAAAGTCATAAGAAATAAAAAAAACTCTAACCACTGTTGTTGTCGAAGATTAAAATCCTTTTGAACGAAAAGATACTTCACGGATTTATGATCTGTGAATAGCTCCAATATTTCTCCTAACAAATGTCCCTCCATGTCTTCAAAGCAAACACAGTCACCACCAAATCCATGTCATGGGTTGGATAATTCATTTCATGTGGTTTCAACCATCAACTAGCATAAGCGACAACTCTCCCTTTGTACATCAACACAGCACCAAGACCAGTACAACAAGCATATATGTATACTATCTTCTCTTCATTCCCACCTGGAATAGCCAATATAGTGCGTTCTTCAATCTCTCCTTCAGAACCACAAATGCATGCTCACATCCAGCATCCCAAGTAAAAGTCTGGTTCTTCTTGGTCAAGTTGGTTAATGGTGTTGCAATCTTTGAGGAGTCCTTTATGACATGCCTGCAATATCCTTCCAGTCCTAGGAAACATCTTACATCCGAAGCCTTCTGAGCTGCTTCCAATCTTGGATCGCTACCACCGTTACGAGATCCATTGTTATTCCTTGTTCTCACATGACATGACCCACGAATCTCACTTCTTCCTTCCAAAAGTGACACTTAGAAAACTTAGCTCCCAACTTTTGCTTTCTCAAAATCTCAAGCACAATCTTTAAGGGCGTCTGGTGCTCTTCCTAAGTTCTGGAGTAAATCAGAATGTCACCCGCGAACACAAGCATGAACTTGTCCAACTGATCTTTGAAAACTCTATTCATAAGATCCATAAAGTATGCCAAAAAGTTGGTTAACCCAAAAGGCATAACCAATCACTTATAGAAACCCGACGGTGATTGAAATTCAGCAATAGGCAAACTTTCTTTAGCCACTCTTAACTGGTGAAATCCGTTGCCAAACCCATCTGAGAAAACACCTTTGTGTCCTGCAGCTAATCAAATAAGTCATCAATCCATGGAAGCGGATACTTATTCTTCTTCATAATCTTGTTCAGCTCACGATAATCCACATGTAACCTCAAAGAACCATGCGCCTTAGTCGTGAATAAAACAGGTGCAACCCATTTGGATATGCTTCTCCAAACGAATCCTTTCCTCAGTAGATCATCTATTTGCACCTCTAACTCTTTATGCACCCAATGTCATATGCCTCAAAGGCATTATTATGGGTCTGGCTCCATCCATTAAGTTAATATGAACTTTATCTCTCTATGTGACAACAATCTTATCACTTTCTCGAAGACATCAGGGTATTCTATAGTGATAAGCATGGATGATAAGCCTCTTGTGGAAACTTAAGTGTATATATAAAGCTGACTAATACACCATCCTATGGTAAGTAGCATATCACTACCGCTCTCCCTTCCATATTCCCAATTCACCTTTAGCTTCTCGTAATCCGCAATAAACACATACCTCTTAAGCTAGTCCATTCCCAAAATAATCTCAAACCCAGCAAAATTAAGAATAAAGCAATGACAAGCAATAGAACATCCATACTCGATAACATTAAGCCACATAAAACTATATGAAGACTAGTAGATCATCCAACATGGTTCATTACAATCAAAGGTCAGTGTACTATCTTGGGTTCCAAATGTAGTATGCGTATTAAATCGCCATGGATGAAAGAATGCGAAGCTCCAGAATAAAAAAGAATTCTAACAAAAAAACCTATGATGGAAATCATACCTTGCACCACGACTCCTTTCTCCTTATCCTTAGCTGTAGGAGCAAAAAATGAAGTCGGGATTGCATCCAAAGCATATGCCTTCACCATCTGCTTATATTTAGGTGGTTTTGGACAAA
This sequence comes from Allium cepa, assembly GCA_030765085.1. Classification (NCBI taxonomy): domain Eukaryota; kingdom Viridiplantae; phylum Streptophyta; class Magnoliopsida; order Asparagales; family Amaryllidaceae; genus Allium; species Allium cepa. The sequence goes on along the minus strand of CM060938.1, from coordinate 380,682,671 downwards.
CCTTCTTAATATGCCCGGGCTTATCACATTAATAGCAATTCTTAAAAGCCTTGCATTCCTTAATATAGTGGCCCTTCTCCTTTCAAACATGGTAAACAATTTCACTCTTATTATTTTTCTGAACCCCTTTTCCTTAATGGTGCTTCCTTTTTCCATTTCACTTCTTCTTATCTCCACCGCCTTACTGTGTTTTTGGTTCCTGTTTCTTAGAAATAGCAGCAATAGTAGTCTGATTCTTTGGGTACAGACACTCATGTCTAAGGGATTTCTTTGCAAGTTTCTCAAAAGGCACTTCAATATGGTACACTAACTTCTTTCCCAAGTGGTCGTTCAATCTAGTGATAAACTTCTTATTCTTCTTCAAAGGTGTATCAATAAAAGACATCCCAAACTTCGAAAAAGCTTCAAATTCTGCCACATACTCAAAAACAACATCTCCCCTTGCTTCAACTCAGCAAATTTCTTATACAACATGGACTTTTGAGCCATATAAATGAACTTTTCAATTCTAACCTTAAATTGATCCCAACAAATCTGACCTCTATAGTATCAATGGTAACAGTATTCCACTAATTCATTGCTCGACCTTGTAGCTATCTTGAAACAAGTTTCCTCTTTATAGCATCGTTGGCATCCATATCCTTGAAAATGCATTCATAAGTATCTATCCAATCTTGCACTTCAATAGCTGATTATTTTCCTGTGAATGGATTCCATCCAAGAGTAGAACAATCCTTGCAAAACTTGGCGAAGTCAATCCTAGGCACTTGCAAAGGAGCACCACCACCTAAAGCTACACCAGAAGTAGTTTGGGCTCTCCTCACCAGCGAAGCCACCGTTGCATCAAACATGGCTTAAAAATTAGGCACAGCAGCTCTTGATCCCTCTCCCTCTTCCACTTCTAAAGTGGGGTTATTCCTTACAATGTTCCTTGTCTTTTGATTCATTCTTATTTGTAACAAGAATGATTAGCCTCATTCCAAGAAAAGCTATAATGGTATTCAAGTGCATGCTATACTGTACAATATTACTATATAGCATAATATCTTCACTAACAAGTACAATCTCCCTCCTTTAGCATACACTCTCGACATACTTCGGTTAACTCGTAACCGAAGCTCTGATACCAAATTTGATGACCACCCATTACCACCCACACATCAATGACCTAAAAGTGTGTTGTAATCGCGCCAGGCTGATAAGGAACGATCACCACAGATTGAAATATAACACAGAAGCCTGTTGCATATCTCACGGCGCATGGATAAAATATAATACAATATAATATGGTTAGCCATAACAAATGAAAATAACATTTCCGCTAAATAATGAGTTATGGTACAAATGTCATAATATATTAGTATAATATTACCTCACTACAACCCTCGAAGTACATAGAAACAAATAGCAGAAACTAAAAATATAGTGTAATATGCCATATCTTCTCTAAGCTTGTCTTCATACATCAACTACGACTCCAAACCTGTCATCTAGTCTATTCATTTAAGAGTAACCAAGATGATAAGAGGAACATAAAACCTTGGTTCAGACAACAGTTCGGTGTGAGCCATAAATGACTATCAAAAGCTATACTAGAAAATATGGTAGTAGTAGGTACAAAAAAACCATACTTGACCTATCCTTGCAACTAAAGGGTTAGCACATAATAAGAAGATATAATATGCTACTCATACAAACGACAATAGGATAATGTAACAGAACATGATTGAAGAATCTAAGCAGCCTCCTCCTTTAATCCTATTACTAATCCCTTCTCCAGCATTCCTATAGATGATATCCTACCCAAGAGAAATAGCAAACGTAACAACCCCAACAACCATAACATCCATAGACTAAAATCTGGTTATCATCTTCTAAAGCCTTAAATATATAATTGTCCCCGTCCTCGCTTGTCAGAGATAAATGGAAATCTCGGTTCTCGATTGTGTTCCCCTATACTTTTAGGTCTGAAACCCCGCACAGTTGTCTCTTATAGTACTTCCATACTATCAGACTCTAGACCCTCTTGAAGCAGTCAAGGATACATGACTGGCGCTACCAGCCCTTGGGAGCCCCCACATATAGTACAATTACTTGAACACAACTAGAACACTCCAAGTTATCAGAGATTCCTTGGCAGTCTCAAATCTTTTGAGCTTTCACAATTCCAATCCATTTCCGGGCACGAATCCTGCCACTCAATCCAGTCCATTTTACAACAGCCTCATTCCATCCCCAACTGTCTATCAACTCCTTTGATCCAACTCCTTATCCAAGCCCCAAACCGAAGAGCCGAAACTTTATCGTGCAAAACTTCCAAATCATAGAAGCAATTAGTGAGACACAACTTCCAGCATGATCCACTACAACCCCAGAGTCTCCACCCTGAATCTCACATCCAATAGAGCCAATAATTTGGATCAGTGCCAATCAGATCCAATTGGATTGGTATCGATCCAAATACTTAACCACTTTGGACTCTATTCCAGCCTCTAGTGCACTCCCATTAGATGCCATAAACCCTTAGCCATCTATTTTAGCCTTCAGGTCTTCACTTCTATGCACCATAGCTGATCCAACGAAGATGATCCACCCAATCTTCAATAATTGGCCTATCCTCCGATCCAACTTCACAGAGCCACTCTAGAACCCATTCTCTTTTCCCTTATGAGTCTTTCCTCAATTGGAACTCAAAATTTCGATTGGTGCCGATCCAACAACTTAGCTCCAATTGTGGTGCAGTTCACAGGACTTCCTTCTAACATACTATAGAGTCTATCCTCCAAGTTTCATGCGCTTCCAATGAACTTTGCTCCTGATATGCTTCGATCACCAGTCTAACTACTAAAACATGCACAACACAAGCAAATGAAAATATGCATAGCAAGCAATTCAAACATAGCAGTGAATCAAACATAACAAATCGTCCAATCACATCCAATATGAACATACAAATCATATGATTCAATCTATCATCATAATTCTAGCAAAGATCTAATCAAACGCAGAGAAATTCATAGCCAAACATACACAAATGACAATAGCCAATGATCTAATCCCAATTACATATTTAATTAGGTTAATCTATGGTTTCTAAATCTGAAATTGCCTAAGTCTAATCAATTTAACTTGATAATTCTAACCTATAATGACCTAACTACTACATATAATCCATCATAGACTAGTGAGAGATCATAATCACTCACCAAACCTATGAAATATAATGAAGATCCGATCCAAATAGTGAGAAATCGGATGAAATTGCAACCAAAGTGATGATATCATACTCCAAGTTAAAGATCTAGCCTCTAATGTGCAATTGGAGACTATTTGAGATGAAATCCAATGAGATGTATGGAGAATTTAAGAGGAGTTAAGGTTAGGGGCTAATTTAAAATGAGAGATAAAATTTCAAATGGTCTTTCGCCTCATATTTATAGCCAAACTAGATTAGACTAATAGGCTTGCTAATTCGGGTCAATAATCCATTTCCAATTCTGGCCGGTAGATTTTGAAACTTAAATCTGTTATAATTTCCTAATCCCTTATCCTATTATCCTATATGACCACTCTACGAAGTGGGAAATTACCATCCTGAAGCAATGCAACATGTTAGAGCATCTAATTCGTCTTCTATCAGAAGTTATAGCCGAAATAAAATATCTAGGGAAAAAATTATCACATAGAAATTCAAGAAAAATCATAGATGTGTAAAACATATCGAAAAATGATATCCTGAAATATTAGAATCATATGACTGTAAAATAATTAAATAAAAATTATTTTACGATCCTCCAATACGTAAAATATCGGTCGTTACACCTTTGGTGTATGGTAAATTCCCTATGAATACGCTAGGAGTGCATGATGACTACTAGGTTTGTCATCTAGAAAGTACTTGTTGTTTATATGTTTGAACAGATAAATATATCACTCTTATTTATTCTAAATGTAAATCTCACTTGGATTTGGAAGTGAGAGTGGATGGTGGTCAATTTACGCGAACTGAAGTCAGATAGTCTAGTGGTTCCAGCAATGAGGGTGTGTACATAACTATTGATCAGTTAATGGAGTCTGTCTGTAGTATCAAGGAAACTAATGCTTTCATAACTTCTAACCCTCCAACTCCTCGCTTTGATTTTTCTCAAACAAATAGTGACTTACCAGCCTTGGTGGTAAAACATTCAAAGGCACCAACGGATTTTTGGATTCAGGCACGGCTCAAGGCATGCAAATGCGTCTTCACTCACAAGGGAGTCATTGATCACCACAATCTGTAGATTTCATCTAATCGATAACAGAGTGGGCTCTAGATTGGTATGAGGTGCTCGTGGTCAAGACAGATGAGATTGAACTAGTTTGGGATCAGTTTAATATTCATTTTGAGCATGAGTTCCATCTTGGAGCAGATAAGACATCCACTCTAGGAAGTTTATTGACTTGAATCAGGGGTAGATGTTGGTAGCAGAGTATGTAGCTTCCTTTGAGGCTCCTTCTAAATATGGAACAGATCTCATCAACACTCTTCTCATGGAGAGCAAGAAGTTGTATGCATCTTGAATAAGGCATTGAGGAAAGCCTTACTTCCACATATTGAGACTACATTAAGCATTGTGATACTGCTTTGAGACTAAAGGAGGCCAAAAGAGAATAGTGATAAAGGACAGAATGGTAAGGTCAACATTGGGCAATAGAGAAAGTTTCCATTTTAGCATAGGAAATATATCTTCTAAAGGAGGTCAATCAAAGGCAAGACACTAGAGTTAAGCTAGAGAGCAAGTGGAGTGCTTTGGTTATGGAGTATATGGATATTATTTTAGAGAGTGTAGCATAACATGTCCTCTAGTTTCTCAGCTTAGGTGCAAGACTTGCAAGGAGGTCAGACGTCCTAGCTATCCATGCCTATTTAGAGGGAATAAGGTTGGAAGATGGAATGCCTTAGAATCTTCCAGTGGAACACCTTAGGAAAAATGAAAAGCTTTAGCCATCCTTGAAGGAGTTATCTTATACAAAGGTTTTGCTATTAGGATTCGCTTTAATATGGGTATATCTCATTCATTCGTGTTGAAGGAACTAGTTGACAAATTTGATCATGATGTACTGTGCCTAGTTACATTTTTAAGGATCGCTAATCCCATAAGGGGTATGCAGCCCTTAGGAAGTTACGTAATAATATTGTTTTCACTTATGCCGGATTTCATTTCCTTATGATCTGCATGTGTTTGAATATTTGCGATTTGGCATGATTCTGAGGATGGATTGGCTTGATCGTCATAAGGCTCATTTATTTTGCCCAAAAAGAGTAATCGCTCTTTGCCATCCAGATTACTTGGAGCAAGTCAGCTTTGCTCTTGAAATATTAGTCAAAGCTCGAGTGGTGCTCCTTTTTCCTTAGAGTCTTAAGAAGATGACATTATCAGAATTCCTATAGTTCGAGAATATATGGATGTGCTGAGCCTACTCTTGATTTACCTTCAAGGCAAGCTATAAAGCTATGTATTGCTATTATTCTTAAAGCTCAACCTATTAGTTGTCCTCCCATAAGGATGTTTGTTGAGAATGAAAAATTGAAGCATAATTTATCCGAGTTGGAAGTTAAGCATTTCATTCAGTTGAGTAGTTTCGCTCAGGGCGCCGTTTTAGTGTTTGTAAACAAGGTGAATGATTCCCCTAGATTAAATATAGATTATTGAAATATGAATGTGATCACAATTAAGAATAATTATCCACTTTTCGAAAATGAAGATTTGTTTGAATAGTTGAGCGATGCTAAGGTCTTTTACCATCTTGACCTAGCAACCAGTTTCAATTAACTCAAAGTTACAAAGAATTGCATTCCATTAACAACTTTTTGCACAAGATACGGCTCTTCGGATTGACAAATGTGTCTTCGTATTTCATTAATCTAACAAACATAATATCCAGAGATTATCTTGATTAGTTTATTCTAGATTTCATTGATGACATCTTAGTCTACTCCAAGTCGGAAGTGAAGCATAAGTAGCATCTCAAAATTGTTCTGGAAACACTTAGGCAGAACCAGTTGAAAGTTAAGTTCTCCAAATGTCACTTCTAGAAGAAGGAGGTGAACTTCTTAGGCTTGTTCTGTGGCTGGTATTTTCATAGATCTGGCCCAAGTTGAAGCTCCTTAGAATTGGAAGTGACTTAAGCCAGTTACCAAGGTCCAAAACATTTTTGGATTATCCGGTTATTTCATCACTTCTTATTCTTGAGGACATTGTTACCTCTTACTAACCTCACCAAGGAATAATTTAGGTTCTAGTGGACAAACAGATTATAGGGATGCTTTTATGAAGTTAAAGGACTTGATTACCCGTGCTTTAGTACTTATGGTTCCTGAAGGCAACCAAGACTAGGTTGTTTGTATGGATGCATGTGGTTCGAGTTTTGGGAGCAATTATTATGTGGAAGGACTGAGTAGTTGCTTATGTACCAAAATAGCTAAGGCTAAATAAAGTTAGATATGCAACTTATGGTTTAGAGCTTGCAGTCATTTTTTTGTATTGAAGATTTGGCTCCATTATGCTTAATAAGAGATTTATCCGTATACTAATCATAAGTTACTAAAAGTATATGTTCATCCAAAAGGAGTTCTGTAGGAGGTAACCGTAGTGGCTGGATTGTGTAGTAGCTTATGGTTTTCAGATCCAATACATCCTTGGAAAGGGGAAGAAAGTGACTAAGGCATTGAGTAGGGAACATCGAGCCGTAGTTTCTATGATGATAGTAAAGAGGAAAGATATTGAGTTGCTTTTATGTGTGATATTAATAAATGCTAGTTCTGGTTCGATGATTGATAGTCTTATTGCCCACCCATCTTTAATAAATACGATTGCAAATGCTTAGAGTTGAAATATGGCTAATCTTATTTTTATAAAGAGATTACAGTCTGGTGATATTAATAATGATTTTGTTGGTTATGGGCTAGATTCTCATAATCACTTATAGAGGTTGGATAGACTTGTAATTCTTGATTTGGATGGTCTTCGTAAAGAATGTACAGATGGTTGTCATAGTTTATACAATTCACTTTGGAGAAAGAAGAAGTACACGGATATGAATTGTATTTATTATTGGTAAGTGCTTAGTGCAATGTAGGTATATATGTGAAGGGATGTATGACAAGTCAGTTTGTGAAAGTTGAGCATAAGAAGCGTGGCGGTCTTCTTCAGCCTTTGGAGATTTGGCTATGGAAGTAGGATCAAGTATAAGTAGATTTAAAATTTTATAGTTCACTTATATAACTTCTAGTGAGGAACTTTAAAATGTTATGATTGTTTTAGGTGTCTATCGATTTTGTTGATGGCCTATCTCGATCCAATAATGGCTACGATAATTTATGAGTAGTAGTTGATCGTTCGACAAAATTGGCACATTTCATACCGAGAAATAAAACCAATCTACTCCATATTTGGCCAGATTATATATGAAAGAAGTAGTGGGACTGCATGTTGTTTCCAATGTCATTATTCATGGCCGTGATTCACTATTCGCCAGAGGATTCTAGGATGGTCTTTCGAATGCTGTGGGTACGAAACTGAACTTCAGTACTACGTACCATTCGCAGAGCGATGGCCAGATTGAGCGAGTTAACTAGGTTCTTGAGGACATACTCCACTATGGTATTCTTTATTTGGGAGGTAGCTAGGAAAATCATCTTTATTTGGCTGACTTTGCTTACAATAACGACCACTAATCTAGTATCGGTATGATTCCATTTGAGGCCTTATATGGTAGACCGTGTCGATCACCAGCTTGTTGACTTAGACCACATATGGATTTGTTTTGAGTCTATATTTTGTTAGCGAAGCTTCTTAGAAGATAGTTTTGAATAGACAGAGGATGAAGGAAGTTTAGGAACATTAGAAATCTTATGCAAACCGGAGGAGAAAGATGTTGAGTTTGAGGTTGGAGATCTAGTTTTTGTAAAGACATCTTCATTAAAGGGTGTGATGAGGTTTAGTAGTAAGAGAAGCTTACACCTTCCTTTGTCAGTACATTCTCGATTACTTAGCACATTGGCAGAGTTGAATATCGGGTTTCTCTTCCTGATAATTTCTCCAATATACATGATGTCTTTCATGTATCTCATTTGACGAAGTGAACAGGGAATACCGAGACTATTTTAGAGTCAAGTCATATTGAAGAGCTCGATATTTCCTCAGATTTCACTTATGTGCAGCAACTGATTCCTATGGTTGAATCGGAGATCCAACAGCCTAGGAGTAAAGTTGTTCTTCCCGTGAAGGTATAATGGTCAAGCAGCCCGATTGGATTGCACATGGGAGACCAAAAAGCACATGCACCTCCTCCCAGCTATTCCTTGATTAACATGAGTCCGGTGTATTTTTTACCAGTTAGTTTTTTTGTCTTATTACATGTTTATTTAAATATTAAATGGTGCAGATAAGCTAGAAATTATTTGCTAAGCTGTATATTTTGCTTAAGGAGAAATTGTGAGGGCGTAATTTTCTTATAGGGGTCTGCGTCAACCCCTTGTTAAGAAGCAATTAACTAAGATTTTTTTTTAATGATGGTAAACTAATTAAAAGGGTTTTAAATAATTAAATATGGATAACTTAGAGGTAAATTTAGAAAATTATGTAATTAACATTATTATAAAGTGAGAAAAAAAATATTGGAGTACAATTTAATTTTTATAATTAATACAGATATTGTTAGACCTAAATCGATAGAATGAAATAATAACTGTTAAATAATTTTTATGAAGTCAAATATTTAAAATATAGGAGTTTAGAATTTATTTTCAAAAAGGAAGAATTTTTACCTCATTTATATAGAATTGGAATTTATTTGTAAATAGGTCTAAAGGTGAATTAAGAGATGATTAAATTAAATGAGTTAAATTTGAGAAACATTTTTTTAATGAAAATTGTAAAGTTTATTAAATAATAATTGATGACAAATATGATTTTCATTTTGGTTTTGAAGTAGGTTAAGATAAGCATAGAATTGGTTGCAAAGTTAAAAGAATTGGTTGCAAAGTTAAAAAGTGAATAAAATAAGGTTAGTGATTTAACTAAAACCCACGGGCCCAAACATTATAAAGGAAAATATGCAGCCAATTGATTTCTCTTGAAAAATCTTGAATCTTCCACTTATCATGAAATTTCTCCTTCATATAGCTTTTTTTGATGAAATAACTTATTTTCAATCTTCGGTAGAAAAATTAAAATCCTAAGCCTTATTTCAAAACTCAATAAAATAAAGTCGCATAAATTCTCAAATTGAAATTTAAGCTTCTCAACAAAATACTACACCACGAGGAGCTAAAAAGTAGGGGTTTCGATCTTCATAGAGTTAGATTCTTTCAAATTGTATTATGTGAAGAAAGACGAGGAAAAAGGAGCAAGAGTGCTTATGTGAAGAAATTGTTACTATTATTTTCAACCGAGTGATTTTCACTAATAAACCTATGTTTGAATGCAATGTCCGAATAAATGAACATGTTATGTTTTAAATAGCTTTTTCTTTGCTTTGCTGATTACTGTAGTTGTGTTTGAAAACAAACCTATCACTATCTGTTAGCAAACCTCTACTGGACGTATGAGTAGCATTGGTTATTCATTGTATTTAGGTGTTATAAGGTAGTAGTATCGATGGCACTGAAGTAAGGAATGAAACAGAGAAGAATAGGGTAGGTTTGGAGCTTCACCTACCTTAGCAGTGTTGAAGTAATCGACTTCCGTCAAGATCGATCGACCAGTCTTGACCTTCGCAGTTGATCTATCAATCGATCTTGACCTATGCAGTCGATCGGTCCTAGAGCCTAGACCGTAAAGCTCAAAGCCCCTTTATATTGATCTGCTTTAGAAAAAATATTTTTGAAAAATAAAATATTTTTTTAGGATGTAGAAATGAGATATTTTTTAAATGTGAAGTTATTTTGTAGATAAAAAATTATTGTCATAAAAAAAATTCAGTGGAAGAATTAATAATTAAATTAAATAGAAATACATTTTTAACTTTAGAAAATTCATTTATAAATCAAAATGAATTATAGAAAATGGTAGAATGGATTATAATAAATAATACTTGATTTAATAAGAATTGTCCCTAATTTCAGAAATGTGAAAGAGATTTCTAAGTAAATTTCTATACTTAAAAATCTTTATTTGGCGTTAAATAAATTAGGTATAATTTATTTTGATGAGTAACTTAAATAAAATAAATTAAGATAAATAATTGTTTTTTCTTATGAAAATAATCTCTTTTCTACAGACTTTTGAATGGCAGTTTTATTATATCTTGTGTATAACGAGGATATTGAATAAACAAAGTCGTAATACCGACTAGTACTGGACTTTTAATATTTGTCCGGTGCTACTTTGGACTTATGACATAAAATATTATCATATGAAATGTGTATTTCCCCTCCCAAGGATGGAACTCGAATGTGTCGTGGTCACTTTAGAATTTTCTTTGTGACAGAAATAAGATCTGTTGTATTATATAGTCTTAAGTAAACAAAGCAGATGTAACTAAAATGAAGCACAACATTATAGATTGAGTTTAACAATCTACATCTCAAAGTCATGCTTATGCAGTGTCAAAAATATAATACAACATAGTCGATAGTGTCGTGCTCATGCACAAAGATGTTGATATGAACACTTAATATGGTAGAAATAAAATATAAAAATAACACCCAAGCCTAATGCTTTGTCTTCAGTTTGTATTAATCGTTCATCCTAAATGCAACCTATCTAAGGCCGTAAACTCAACCTATTTGAATAAGTATCTATGAGTTTATAGAGAAAACAAGAATGAACGGGTCGGACATACAGTCCGGTATGAGGAACATATTGCCCAAGACAAGAAAATAGTAAGGTTTGTTCAGAAGATATACTACAATACTACAATGTAACCAAAATCCTTAATCTTAGATACCACTATGGCCTTATACTTGCTGCTAAGATGTACGGTTAAAGCCTTATCACTCGGTAGCCATCGAGGCCTTATGGCTTTCATGTGATCAAAGTGTTAAAAGTTAATCCCTGACTACCATTAGGCCTTAGCCTTATGCCTTATATTATACTAAAATTTAGATTTATCTTCTGATAGCAACTAAGGCCATATGCCTCACATTTATTGATTGTCGCATTCGGCCTTACACTCATGCTTTTGTATTCTGGTTGCCACCCTAGGTCAACACCTACTTTGCTTTTGGAACCAAGATTGCCACTCTTAGCCTTACGCTTGTCACTGTTGTTAGGAACTGAGTTGATGATGTTTTGATGACAACAACCTTATATATTTATTATACTTTACTTTATAAAATATATACTAACATTTCCATATAGATATATATATATATATATGTATGTATGTATGTAGGAAGTATATGCAGGTATCATCGAAGACTGATCAGTATAAAGACTCAAGCATCAAGATGAAGATTAGAGATTCAAGATTCAAGACTCTAGAGAATCAAGATTTCAAGATTTCTAGATAAGTGTCTAGTATTTTGTTAAAACTTCATAATAGCACTCTCATCTTTCTTCCAATTTTCTTTTGGGATGGAACCCAATTTCTATCGAAACCAGTGGCTTACAAACCCACGACAAGTAGCTTACAAACCTACGACAAGTGGCTTACAAACCCACGAAAATCAAAATCATTTAAACTACTTTGTACAGGTTCTCGAGTCCTATGGAGGAGCTCTGTAGGAAGGTTCTTGCAATTTCAGCTTGAATAGATTTTTCAAAATATTTTTTAAATCTGTTTTCAAAATGTTTTAGCTTTCGAAATCATGTTTTCAAAAAATATGTTCAAACTTTGTTTTAGCCTTGAAATATTCCTCTATTCTGATTTTAAAAACTTCTATTTTTAAAACATCAAAACTTATTCTGATTTTAAATATTACTTATATAATTGACGGTCTATATCAATTATATATATATATATATATATATATATATATATTTAAAATAATGTTTTATATTCATTCTCTATCTCAAAATATTGTTTAAACACTTTACTTTGCTTCAGAGAAGTTTCAACTTGTTTTAAATTCAATTGTCTTTACAAAACAACATCTCTATAATTTTGAACTAAGGGATGTCGACATAAGGGGATACCCCATGTCGACATGGTGACAGTTGGATTCAAAATTCAATTTTCAAAAGAAGTGTCCATTCGTTCGAAAACCTTTCTCCAATGGTTATGACTGTTGTGCATCTATATAAAGGTTTCCAAAACGAATTTTTTTAACAACTACTTTCTTATTTTCTTCACTCTTTCTTCTCTACCATTCCATATCCATAAAACTTCATATTTTCAAGATCGTGCCATCATTTCGCCAAATTCTCAATAAGAAATCATTTAGATACTCTCTCTATTTGATTTTCCATCATTCTACTATAGATCAAAGTGCTATTCAGAGTTATAGGATTAATTTGTATTCAAAAAGTCCATAGAGTCTATCCATTCAAAAGGATTGTTATTAAGAAGTATTAGGGTGATCTTGTGTCCCGTAAATCAAGAGAGTTTACCCCAGACTTGGAGATAGGAGGGTTCCTCAAGGCCTTAGAAACTGAGGGTTGTAATTTGGATATTGGCTTATAAAAATCTGTACAAGGATATTGCCTTGGTGCAGGACTGGATGTAGGAGGATTCCGAACCAGTATAAAATCCGGTGTGTTCTTTCCTTTTAATTGCTTTAATTTACTATTTGCATTTGTGATATGTTCTGTGATCATTTTGTGTTAGAATTTTGTTTAGATTTGTGTTGAAAGTTTTAATTTAGTCATATAGTTCATATATTCTTTAAAACACTATTCACCCCCCCCCCCCTCTAGTGTTATTTCTGAATTGATAAAATGTTAATATGGTATAATAATAGAAAAATTATATATAAATGTTCTCTCTAGTTGCCATTCTAGGCTTACACCAATTGCTTCCGTAGTTGATGGTTGTTTTTATAGGCCTTACACCAATGCTATTGGTTTTGGTTGTTACACTAGTTCTTAAAACTTCGCTTTTAATATCTTGATTGCCACCTTAGGCTTATGCCATCTACTAAACTCTCTTCCTAACCATTCAATATTAGGTTATTCGCTTAGTTTTTTTGTTAGGCTAACATTTAAACTAACCATCTTTGGTTATTAAGATTACTTTTTACATTATTACTGATGTCTTCGGTTTTAATATAACGATCCTAATTTTGATTAACATTATGTAGGACAATTAATTAGCTAAATTAAATGAAATAATGTAAATGGTTAATTGATTGAGATTTGTGTAACTTAAAGGGTAGTCGTGCCTAGTTAAACAAATGAAGTAAATGGAATCAAAATGAAATAGGAAGGGAAATTAGATAAGGGTAAAATAGGAATGCGTCATATTCATATACCTAAGCCCTCGTACCATTTCATTTTACACATTCACAAATTAAAATCTAAACCTAGATAGGCCAGCCGCCATTAAGGGAAGCAAGAAGAAGAGAAGCTAAAAATCAAAAGAAGAAAGCTTAGTCATACTTATGCAAGATCAAATCTCAACTCCTTAAACACAAAGGTAAGGTGAATAATTGGTTGCATCTTACTTTTTGATAATTTGGTTTCTAGGTCAGATCCGAATATCTTTGCAAAGTATATTACAATGTTTTTTATTATTAAAATGGATATATATATATATATATGTGCTTGTTGATGATTTATGCTATTTCATATGAATTTTATGATAATTTTTAATGTGAAAACCCTTTTAGATGACATCCAAATACCTTGCGATTTATATATAAGGTAAGAAATAATATTTTGGAGTTGGGTTTTAAATTTCATAATCTTCGAAAATAATGTGGAATTATTATTAATTTTCTAGTGAAGAAAAGGGTTAATTGGGTTTAAAATTAATTATGGCTATTTTATATATGTTTTGGGTTAGAAATTTAAATATGTTAGAAAACATATTAAAAACGATTTATGGGAATCTTTGTAGAATCCTCTTAAGTGTTTTAATAAGTATATAAAATTATTAAAGGTATGGGACTTAAATGTTTTATATATTTATAAAAGGAGAAGGGGCATTTTGTAAATAATTTAAATTGTTTATCTCTAAAATTTGGCAGTACTTTTAGAAAAGAATTTGGTAAAGAAACTAGCAACCAATCGTATGTTGATAGATAAAGCAGGTTAGTTGAAAAGATACTTTCCTCGTTTCACCACATTTGGCACCTACCTTTCGAATAGGTACTTCCGCCTTCATCTCCATCGAAACCAATGCACAGGATGTCAAATACCTGGTACGTAGTGGATTAGACATAGGCAAAAGCCTTTGGGTCAAAACAAGAGGTTCCGAAGGGGTCAAAACCTTGCTTTTCTTTTAAAAGGAAATGTGCCTGCTTTGCTTTTGAAAGGAATGCTTTCGACTTACATAGCTTTTGACTTGGTCAAATGGTTTTATAGAATGGTTTCGAAAGAGGTTGTGCCTTTTATTTTATAAAGAAGCTTTCGAAGGGGTCGAAACCCCTTGCGATCACCTTCAACCTTTTGAAGCGATGCCTTCGAAGGGATGGTTTTGCTTTAAACCCTTTGCCGTTTCTCCAATGCTTTCAAAGGGATTGGTTTCGACACCATCCACTTCTTTACTTAGGAAATTGCTTTTGAAAGAGTGCTTTCGACATAGTTGTTTTATAACCCATGTGATATTGAAAGTTAAACCATAATGGTTTCGAAAGGAATGGTTTTAGATGATTTCGAAAGGTTGTTTCACATGTTTTACTTGGACCCAGATGCTTTCAAAAGGTTTGATTTATGTAAAGGACTTAATTCTTTTGAAATATTTAAGATAAAGGTTTCGAAGGGGTGGTTCCCCAATGTTTTCAGAAGGTTTTAAATGGAAGGTTTCCAATGGTTTCGATGGGCACTTTAAAGTGTTTTGAAAAGAGGATGTCTGTGGTTTTATAAAGCTTTCGAAAGAAATGATTTCAATGTTTTTGAAAGGTTTAATGTAAATCGTTTCGAAAGGTATGTTTTGGCATTCGGCCTAGGTTATAAAGTAAAGTAATTTACTTATATCGAAAGGGGTACTTTCAATGGTTTGAATGTTTTCATCAACAATGTTTTGTGTAAAGTATATATAACATGGCAAAGTGATTTGAGTAAAGCATAGAATATATTTTCCTTGTTTAAAAATGATTTAAAAGATTAAATCAAATTGAAAGAAATATTTTCAAGGAAAATTTTAAAGTTAGATGACCCTATGTAAAATGACTTAGATATTAGAATACCATATGAGACTGGTATCAGGTCTCGCCCTATACTTCAGCTAGTAGCCCCTAGCTGATAAAAGTCCAAAATTCCAGTGTATGGGGCTTTGTCACAGATAAGACCAAAATCATGTTACATACTGAAAGGAATATATAGAGTAAGGACAGGTTATTGGTGAGCCTCCAAAACTTTTAGGATTAGTTGACCCTAAAAGAAGTAAGTTAGGGACAAACTGTCTAGAAGAGGAGTATCTAACAGAAGTTAGATTATTTGTTTATTTTGTCTGGTACGCAGAAGTCAGCCAAAGGGTAGAAGTTAGCCAAGCAAAACTATAAAGCTCGGACAGGTAGTCCATTGATTACCCGACTTATATGCTTACATGATATTGATATTATTGTTTTAGCTAGTTTGGTTATAGGATTTCAGTTTGCAAAAGATATGTTTTTAAAATGATGTTGGAAATGGGAAACCCGTTCATACTTCTTATAATATTTAAGATTTGAGAATTTAATACGATGTTAGAAATATAGTGCTAGAACTGGATTTTGAATTATAGAATCTTAAGTTGTTAAGAATTATTAGAGGGCCATAAATTATGGCAATTGGCTAATAAATAGAAAGTTCATGGAAAATGAAAAAATAAAACATGATTAATTTTACTACAGATCATTAGAAACCAATTAAGTAGTCTATGAAAGAAAATAAGCATGGTCGAAGGTCTATACTAGGGAGTCAAAATGCAAATAATGGTTGCTAAATGGTAGCCTAATCAAATCAAGGTTTAATTGATTAGATCCACTTTTTATGTTGAACATGTCAACAAAGTATTTAATAACAGTCAGAAAACACAAAGTGAAATGAAACAGAAATTAACACAAGGAAAGGTAGCAGAAGATTTTGAGAAAGTGGTTCCCTATGTCTACCCAAGGGTGAGACGAAGGAGAAGGAGGTGAACCAAAAAGTAAATAAACCGACTTTTATTATAAAAACTTAAGTTGAAATGTTTGGAAAAGCTAAGTACGAGCATATTGATTTTTAACCGAAGGTATCAATGGTGGGCCAAAGGCAATTGATGGTTAATGAGGAATTATGGGCAAAGTAGATGATTCCATTAAATTAAAGATTTAATCTCCTAAAACACTGAAACTAAACTAAGATAGGCTTCTGTGGACAAGATTACGGATAGTGATTTCTGAGAGTCCTATAACTCTTAATAGATTGGGTAAACCGAAACAAGTGGCTTCCAAAGACAATGATGTATGCGAAGGCTTAAGATGATCGAGATCAAATGTAAGATCTCCTATCTTAAGGCCTAAGCTAAGCGCTACAGATGCTGCAGTCGTCTATAGTATTAACTTCCAATGATAAAATATGGTAATGCTAATGGTATCCATAATATCAGTAGCACATGAATATGAAACAAAATCACATATTCAAAAACAATTTTTCTAATTACATTTCATAAAACATGTTTCATATCCAATTACATGATCCCCATCATTTCACAGGTTCAGATCAAATATAATTATTACATAAATACGCCAAGAGAGACATATGAAGATGCCCATATAGATGACCAGAGTACTAAATAGTCATAACAGACTTAGCACATCATAACAGAAATAAAACAAAACAGCTCCTACACATAGCTAGCATCAGCCTCCTACTCGTCTCTAGAAGCTTTATTCGTCCACCTACTAAAAACCTGAAAATCCTCAACCCTCAGCTTACTCAAATGAGCACCCGAGAGTTTAAGGGGAAAACATAAACTTCAAGTCAGATATAAAATCTGGTGTGAATAATACTACACATCTCGGTTATCTGATATTAAGTGAGACCATGCCGCTTAGCAGAATGGGTTTCCCCTTGCTAATATCATTTTAAAACATATCTTTTGCAAACCAAAATCCACTTCTAGTACAAAATTTCTAGCATCATATTAAATTCTCAAACCTTAAATATTATAAGAAGTATGAAAATGTTTCAATCATTAACTTGGCCAAAAATGATTTAGAGAAGTAAGAGAGATTAAGGATACTCACCAGGATTCCTTGGCCAGTCAAGTCCCTAGTTCCCATAGCCTCAAATCTCCTTTTTCCTCTTCTTTCTTGTTCAAGCTACAAACACCAATAAAGTGCACAAGCTTTTATTTTTATTCTGTGCGAGTGATAAATTGTATACTGTTGATGAAAGGATCTATATTATTCACTTTTACAGGCAGTCTGCCCAACATTCCCTTTCTTACAAATCTTCTCTTTTCAAATATAAATTAATTAGCCCTAGTGATCATATTTAATTATTTCTCGTTTATCTTATATTTTCAACTTGGATTTTCCTAGTATCACTCAGTTCACCTAAGCATAATAAGTAAATAAATGTCCCACGATTATTTACTCCTTTTCATTATTTTAATTTCTTTATTCTAGTAGTTAATTAGTTATTAATTTATGGTGTGTTACAGATTTATCTCTTATAGGAATTTCATCCTTGAAATTCAAATAATGTACAATAATAATTCTTAGGCTTTTATATGCCTACTCTAGCATGTACATACATGAGTTCCTTACCCATAGGGCTCGATCAAAATGCATTAGTGCATCTACCTAAACATAACAAAATCAACTATAATATCTTATACACACACGAATATATTTGTGTGTGTGTATATGTGTGTAAATATAATATATATGTGTGTATATGTATGTGTATGTATATATAACATACAACCAAACAGAGCAAACATATATGCTATAAAAAAAACTTGAGATAAGACTTCACCCTCTGTCTCCCAAGCACAATCATACCGGTTCACGCTCCAATGGACATGTACAAGCTACATAGTCTTATTCCAACGCTTTTCTCACCTTGGTCTACAATCCAAATAGGCTTCCCGGAATCGGTCATGTTCGATTCAAAATCCAACTCTTCCATGGCTCTTGGAATTACGACCACCTTAGGGTCTCTAACACACTACCGTAGATGTGATACATGGAACACCTTAGCACCCATGCACCCCAACAAAGCACTCAACAATTCCACTCTATAAGCTACCTTACCAACTCTCTCTCGTAACAGAAATGGGCTAACGTATCTCAACACCAATTTTCTAGCTTTTCAAAACTTCATAGTGTCTCTCATAAGTGACATTTTCACAAACACATGATCTCTAAATCAAACTTAATGGCTCTTCGCCTCCTATTAGCATAGTTCTTTTTCCCGAATTAATCATCTTTCAGCCTTTGCCTAATCAATTTAACTTTTTTGAAGCTTTTCTTGCAGGATCCAGATCAAAACAAGTCTTTCAATAACGTCTCCAAATTTGCGACCCGAAAATAAATACCAGTGATGTTGTAGTCATCCTTAGCATTTTTTCCCAATGACAAAATGAGACCACTTATTACGTCATTAACATCAAGAGCATGAGAATTTACAAATTTTAACAAAAAAATTCATTCATTAATTTTCAAATTCATTGTCGTTTAATTTTATAACCCCTTTATTACATCATTAAGATAAAGTATAATAATTACAAATATAATCCCAAGAGCAACATATGAAGATGCCTTATTGGATGCTCAGAGTCCCAACCACGTAAGATGTTATAGTACCTGTCATTACATACATCTAATAACAATTGAAAGTAGTTTAAACTACCGCATAATGGAAATAAACATTAAATAGTAGCTTGTCTCCTGCATATTTGTGGACGCTTAGTTGTCAGAAACTTGAAATACCTACTCTTAGCCTACCCAATTCCGAATTAAGTTCCCAAGATTTTGGAGGGAAATCAAAAACATTCGGCCCGACAAAAAGTCTAGTGTGAATAATATTAGTCGATCTCAAACCAAAATATAGGCACTTATTTAGACCACACTGTTGAGCAAAACGGATTTCCCCTCACAATAATCCATCAAACAATATGTTATCTATAAAATATCCAGCATCCAAAAATGATTAGAGCATAACATCACATCAATAACATATCATGCATGTATGTTTTAAAATGAATAGTCCATCATTCACAAGGATCAAAGGGTTACACATTCCCATAATCGCCATATCCCATAAAATGGTTCATTCAATGACATTGTTTTTCCAAGGTCACTATGAACTTATTATAGTTTTCTCAGGCCAACTAAAAACATAATGGGCTGAATTGGGCCTAGATATATTAAATGTTCCAATTGTTTTCTAGTCCATTTAGAAGAATATAATAACGATCCCTAAGACCGGTATGAGAAAAATGTCAATGGTATCTTAAGAACGGTAAGAGAGAATAATAACTATCTCCTAAAAATGGTATGAAAAGATATCAACGATCTCCTAAGAATAAAAGGAGAAAAACATTGGTGTGCAAACTGCTACGAGTTCCTTTAGATGCAAACTCCAAAATTAAGCCTTAATCAACAAAACCTTATGCATTGGAATCGTGGTACTAACCAACCACAGGCTGAATGGTTGGAGGATACGGTCGATGCTACCCCAGTCTCAACCTAAAATTTGGTTTTAAGTCTCACATACCCACTATTGGAACAACCTAAACTAGTCATTAGTTCCCAGATCCCGAAGATCAAATGTCGTGTGGTATCATTTAACATATAGGTGAGACGGTCAACAATTTATCATATGCAATAATAACTTATAAACGCACAAAGATAAGCATATATCACATTAGCAAACATACAAATATATGTTCAGTGTGATAGCCAAATTTTATATACAAAATTACTCATGCAATGTAATAATCTTCCATTTCAAAACTCCTCTACAAGTGGCTAAAATTCTTTCTTTCCTTTGAAAACCCATAAAATACTTAACAAAATCATCAACTTTGTTTAAGTAAACCTTAGCCCAACATAAAGTTGAAAACCTTTCATGGGTTGAAAAAATAGCTATCTTTCCTTTCATAATCGTGTGTTATCGCTCGTTGATAAATCCCATCCTTTAGCATGTTAAAAAATTGGCCATCGCCTGCTAAAACTTATAGTTATCGCATCTCATATATATAGCTATCGCATATCAAAAACATAGCTTTCAAAAGTTAAGGAAATATAGCTGTTAGGCCTTTAAAAAATAGCTTTTGTGTGTTAAGAATATAGCCATCGAGCCTTAAAAATAGCTTTCATGGGTTGATTCCCATATAGCCATCAAACCTTAAAAAACAAAGTCATCGTGCCTTTATAAAATATGGTCATCGCACCTTAAAATATAGTCATCATGAATTGGTAAAACAAAGCTATCGTGTGTTGATAGAACAAAGCTTTTGTGAGTTGACAATGCAAAAGCCTTCATGCGATAAAACAAGTAGCCATCGTGCATTAATAATGTAAACTATTGAAAGCTGATGAAGTCATAGCGATCGTGGGTTAAATAGCCATCATGTGTTAAAAATACATGTGGTCGCATGCTAAAATCTAAGTGAAGAAAATGATGGTTATCGAAGTTGAAAATGGCATTTCTATAATAGTTTTCAAAATTGAAGATTTGTCTTTAAAAGTATAAACTTTCGCAAAACCAATATTATTTGTCCAAATCTTATTGGCAAACAAACATCTTTTCAGATTGCAAAATTTTATGGTGGAAATATTACTTTTATTTCCAAGATACTATTTTCCTTAAATTATATTATTTATTACACTTTGCAAATAAGCCCATTTTGCATAAAACAATTTACACTAAATTGTAACCACTTGGGAAAAATCCCCAAAAATCAATAATTATTTTCTTAACAAAAAATTAAAATTTTGGATCAAAATAATTATTCCTTATATTTTAAATAATTAAATTCCAAACCAACCATTTTCTTCCTTTGAAAATTCACAGTAAATTTTTAATAATCCCAAAAATTACAAAATTTAAAACCCAACTCCAAAATAATATTTCAAATATCGTATCGAAATTAGAACATCTAAAGATTAAAAACTTTGTTTTTCACATCAAAACCCTTTAGGAAAGTTTCAAATATTCTAATAATTTTCATAAGTCTAAATACATCATCATTCAATCCATATGCATGATACTAAATAAGAAAAATTCGGATTTTCTGTAGAATCCAAATCAAATGCATAACAAATATAAAGAGATGGAAACATTATTCACCTTTAATCTTATTGGAATAATAGAATTTGCTTTATCTTTTGTTTCCTCTTAAAATGTTCTTCTTCTTAGTTAATAATGGTGGTCGGCCTTCTTTTACTATATTTTACTTTGAGAATGAAATGAAATGAATAAGAGGAAGGGGAGAGTATAGTACGATATTTGCTCTTTCTTTTCTACCCTTCTATAGTTATGTTTATTAAATCTTCTTCATCCTCTTTGTTATATATATTAAAGCCAACTCAAATTAATTAACATAGCAAATCCCACATTTCCAATCTTGCATTTATTCCCATGAGTAAATATTTAAATTATGTGCGATAAAATTAGGCATGTTACTGGTTCCCCTCCATAAAGAATTTTGTCCTTGAAATTGTGATAAGGTAAATAGCAATAAGCGCATCAATCATACAATCATGTGTCATAAGCACATAAAAGAAATAATGGAAGTTATAATTACTAGTCAAAATCTATATAACAATAGACCATACAATCAAAATGGACTGGAATACACCTCCCTGATTTTATCCTCTATCTCAAAGCATTGTCTTCCTCAAAGTCGCTCCACTGGACTTTTACTAACTTGACTATCTTATTGCTTAACTCCTTTGAATTTTTATCAATTATGTGAATAAGTCGCCTAATGATAGTCATATCAAGCTCCACTACTAAGTCTTTCAAAAGTGTCGGTTGTATAGTAGTTTCTGGATCATGCATGTCCTTCCTTATATGAGATATGTGAAAACATTATGGACTCCTACATAACTACACGGTAACTCGATGCGATAAGCGAGTTTCCTTATTCGCATTATGATAAGAAACAGAACAACATATCTAGTGCTAATTTTCTCATCTTCCCAAATCATACAACACCCTTCATTGGTGATACCCTTACGAAAATAAAATCTCCAAGTGAAAATTCCAAGTCCTTATGCCTTTTATTTGCGTAACTTTTCTGTCTTGATTGAGCTTCTATCATCCTTGCTCGTATTAACTCAATCTTTTCAGTTGCTTCTTTCAACATACCAGGACCAAGTAGTGGTCCATCACCCGTCTCCAACAAACATGCAGGTAATTTGCATGGCCTTCCATAATGTGCTTCGAAAGGTTTCATCCCTATACTAGTCTGGTAATTATTAAAACAAGAAAAATCAACTAAGTGAAAATGGTCTTCCTATGACCTTTCAAAGTCTGGTAACTCGATAAATCTTCAAGTACCTTGTTAATCCTTTTCATTTACCGGTAAGTTTGTGGATGGTAAATGATACTCGTCTTCAACTCGGTATCCAATTCCTTCTATAAGCTCTTCCAAAACCCATTAACTAATAAAGGAACTCTATCACTTATAATACTACTCGGTACTCCATGAAGTCTCATAACATTCTTCTTGAATGATTTCGCTTATCTATGTGTCTTCCTTGTTGATTTACAGGGATAAAGTGTGCACACTTGGTCATTCTATCAACCATGACCAAAATGCTTTCATTCCTTCAAATATACCTTGGCAACCCATTTACAAAATCCATATATATATAATTTCATTTCCACGATAGGACTTCCAAAGGTTGAAGTAATTCACTTGGCATTTGATGCTCAGCTTTTACTTATGGCAACCCATACATTGCTTCACTCATAAGCCTACATCTCTCTTCATAACTTCTGTGAAGAAACACCCCTTCATATCATGGTACATCTTTGTACCTCTGGGATGGATAGTAAACTTTGATCAATGACATTCCTAAGGTCCTCCATTCTCAAATTATCCACATTTAGAACAAATAATTGTCCCTTCTTTCTCAATCATCCTCTTTGGTCCAGTATGAAATCTTTCAAATCATCAATCTCACTTCCTACTTCTAGTCTTTTAATTCGATCGGCTTGTATTGGATCGTTTTTTTCTTTACTACAATTATTTCGATCAACAATGGTCAAATAACTAGATAAAAAATCATTGCAGTATTTTGACTTGAACTAGTAGTCCACCTCATTTTAATTCCACATGAAGCCAATGCCTTTAAATCGTTCATTTCAGAAAACATAGCCACTTTTACATTTTTGATGTTTTCTACTAGGTGCTTCTGCCACTTTATTTCTTTTCCCAAAGTATACTTAATCCCAAATCATATGCTTCTAAGAATTCCAGCCATCTTTGTTGTCTTATATTCAATTCCTTTTGATAGAATAAATACTTCAAGGATTTATATTTTGTGAAAAGCTCAAATCATTCTCCCAACTGATAGTTTCTCCACAACTTCAATGCAAAGATCACCGTTGTCAACTCCAAATCATGAGTAAGATACTAACTTCATGTAGTTGAAGCAGATGAGAAGCAAGGGCAACAACCCTACCTCTCTACATCAATATAACTCTGAAACTAGATCCATAAGCATTAGTATACACCAATAAATCTCGATTGCCATCCAGAATAACTAACACACGTGTTGGTCAATAATTGCTTTAGCTTCTGAAATGCTTCTTTACATTTATTGATCCAAATAAAGTTTACATCCTTCCTTGTTAGTTTAAGCATCGGTGCAGCTATATGATAGAAATCTTTGACAAATCATCGTTAGCAGCTAGCCAACCCCAAGAAAATTCTAGTCTTAGTCACATCTCGAGTCTTTTCTAATTATTAATAGTTTCAATCTTCGATGGATCTATATATAATCCATTCTTCAAAACTACACGCCCAAAGAAATTTCACTTCTCTTTCACAGAAATGACATTTTGAAAATTTTGACTCTAATTGTTGCTGCCTTAGTGTATCTAATATTGTTTTGAGATGAATTTCATGCTCTTGTTCTTTCTTAGAATATTTCAAAATGTCATCGATAAATGCTAACACGAATCTTTCCAACTACTCTTGAAAGAATCGGTTCATCAAGTCTAAAAAAGCAGGCATGTTAGTTGGTCTGTAAGGCATGACTAACACCCATATGAACCATATCTTGTTCAAAATGCCATCAACGATATACTTTCCTCTACCAATCTCAATTGGTGGAACCTCGTTGCTAAATCTAGACGTGAAAACACTATACCTCTATTCAATTGATCAAACATACCATCTATTCTGGGCAAAGAATACTGATTCTTTATTGTATTCTCATTCATCTTTCTATAATCATACACATTCTCAATGACTAATCCCGTTCCTTTAAAAACACCTCTGTAGCTCCCTAAAGTGAACTACTTAGTTTAATAAAAAATTTACCTTCTAGATCTACTAGTTGAACATTTAACTCCTTTGTCTTGGTACTTGTCATTCTGCTAGGTGATCAACTCAAAATTTTCGCTCCAAGTACAAGATCTATTCAAGACTCTACAGATGTTTTGGCGACAGTCCTATAAAAGGCTCAAAAAAATCAACATACTTTCTTACAGCAAAAGCCCGAATGATTTCAACCTTCACCCCTTCTATGGCACCTAACATGCACAGACATAGAAGCTTGATTCTTCAAATGAGTATATAATTTGGTCAAAACAATCATGATGTTTTAAGGATATAACTATCTCGAAAAAGTATCCTAATGTCTTATCGGCTTAACCAATCCATATCCAGAATTATTCCAAAACCACAAAATCAAACACATATAAATTATTGGAAAACAAATGACCTAACAAATCAAGCTCTATATGGTCACATCTCATTCTAAGGGTTGCATAGCTGCCAATCGGATTTGCAACCCTTAAAGAGGTAAAAAGGTATGTAGGTTCATGGTTTATTAGAGACAAAAGAATGTAATGCACCAGTATCAAACAACACACTAACAAGAATGCTATTAATAAGAAGTAAGCCTCCTAACACAGCCTTTCCCTTCTCCTCTACAGCCGCTCCAAAAGATATAGGTTCCCAAGTGAAAACCTTTCCCGTTAAGGCTTTGACCAGTTCAGGACGCTCCTTCTTAAAATGCCCCATCTTATTGTAGTTATAAGACCTCACACCTTTCTTATCAGTAGCTTTCTTGCCTTCACCAGAATGATAGTCATTAGCAAAGTACCCCCTTCTTATCACATTTATAGCAAGTCACTTTGGCTTTTCTGTTTTTTTGAAGTCCCACACTTCTGAACTCCTTTCATACCAAAGAACTTTCTTTTCTTTCCTTGGAAACCAATGGTCCCCCTAAACTTATTCTTTCCCGGTGATGCAAGTAAATCTTCATTCCTCTGAGCCATGTCTACCATGACATTAAAATGGATCTCGAAGGTGTGGCATAGTTTCCTTAACAATCTTCGGCTTCACCCAATTAATGAACTTCTCATTCTTCTTAAACAAAGTGTTAATGATTGCTTGCCTATGCATCGGTAGCACTTCAAACTTCGCAACATACTCCACAACGATCATCTTACCTAGTACTAACTCTGAGAACTTCCTATATAGAGTCGAATTTACTACTTTAGATAGAAACTTCTCTTCGAACCTCTCTCTAAAGTCAGCCCAAGTAAGCTTCTCCTTCGGAACTCCTATGGTAATATTATTCCATTAGTAAAGAGCGTCTCCTTAAAATAACTTAATGTTAATGATCTTTTAGGTCATCATTCACGCCAAATCAGCAAAAATTATCTCACACGGAAGAAGCTAATCCTTCATTTCAACGGCATTCTTCGTACCCAAGAAGGGTTTTCCTCCTAAGCTATTATAATCCCAACTCAACGTGGCGTGGTTATTACAAGTAGCCACATTTGGTGCGGAAGCTTCACATTACCAACGTTACCTGCAATCGGTCCAATCGTTACATGAACTTGCATGATATTGATAATGAACTAATGCATTGTCCTCATATCAATTAGTGTGGCTCCAGCACACACGTTAGCATTAGTGTTCGCATTTGCATTGGTGATTCGATTAGCATTCCTAGCATTGGCCTGAATATTTCCATTTGTTGTGGTGTTCCCACCTCCCTAGTTTAGTCTTCTACTTATGGTATCCATTTCTTATGTTCTACATACGAGTCTCCATAAGATACAGAAGAATGGTTTAAGATAAGCGAAGAGTATACATAGATATACATATATATATATAATAACAAGTACGTTATTATATATCCATCTCATACACCAAATTATCATTCTTTCTTATTTCATTTGTGTTATATTTTTTAAAATCTTATTAAGTTTTATGCAATCATGTACTTTGATACCAAGTGGTAATGTCTTCTATTTTGTGCCTCGAAAATAGATACTAGTAATGTTGTAGTCATCCTTAACATTGTTTCTCAATGACAAAATGAGACTATTTATGATGTCATTAACATTAAGGGCATGAGAATATACCAATTTTAGCAAAAAAAAAATCATTCATTTATTTACAAATTCATTAGAATTTAATTTCATAACCCATTGATTACGTCATTCAAATAAAATATGATGATTACAAATATAATCCCAAGAGAGACATATGAAAATGCTGCTTTGGATGATCAAAGTCCCAAATACATAAATGGTCATAGTACCCATCATTAAAGACATCCAACAATGGAAATAAACTTTAAACAGTAGCTTGCCTCATGAAATGCCCGACACTCATTCCACCCAATTCCAAATTAAGTATCCGAAGGTTTTAGGGGAAATCAAAAACTTTAGGTCGGATAGAATGTCTGGTGCAAATAATATTAGTCTATCTAAACCAAAGTAAGGGTACATAGTGAGACTAACATGTACAAGAAACGGGTTTTCCCTCAATAATGACCCATCAAACAATATGTAATCCATAACATAACCTACATCCAAAAATGATTGGAGCATAATCGTAACATCAATAAAAAATCATACATGTGTGGGTCAAAATGAGTAGTCCGTCATTTACAAGGGTCAATGGTTACACAATCCCATAATTGCCTAATTCTATGAAACGGTTCATTCAACGGCATAGTTTTCCCAATGTCATTATGAATCTATTTTAGTTTACTCAAGCTAATTAAAAACCTAGTAAGCTGACTTAGGCTGGATATATCAAAAGCTCCAACGACTTCTAATCCTATTTAGAAGAATATTGTAAAAGTCTCCTGAGGTCAGTAGGAGAAAAATATCGTTGGACCTTTAAGTACCGAAGAAGAAAATAATAACAGTCTCCCAATGATGGTTCGAGAAGATATCAACAGTTTCCTAAGAATAATAGGAGAGAAACATAGATAAATAAGCTGCTAAGAGTTCCTATGGATGCGAACTACAAAAATTAGCCTTAATCGGCAAAGCCTTGCACTTTGGAATCATGGACCTGACAACTATTGGCTTAATGGTTGGAGGATAGGACGTGACACTATCCTAGTCTTCACCTAAAATTTGTTTTAAGATACTCTTTAAATCATCTTTTTCGATCAGTCCAGGGCATCCAAACCCATTTTGATCTTCTCAATCTCTTGGATGCAATTCTACTCACTCAGAAGATTAAGTCTAACTACACCCACTAATGGAACAACCCAAACTAGTCATTAGTTCTTAGATCTCCAAGGTCTAAATATTGGATGATGGCATTTAACACATAGGTGAGTATGCTAACAACTTATCATATGCAACAACAACTGATGAAAGGACATAAATAAACATATAACGCATCAGCAAACATCCAAACATATATTCAATGTGATAGCCAAATTTAATACATGAAATTACTCATTCGATACAATACCTTCCCTTTTTAAAAATCCTTCGAAAATGGGCTAAACATTCTTTCTTTCCTTTGAAAAGCCATAAAATACTTGACAAAATCATCATTTTTGTCTAAGCAATTCTTAGCTTAACATAAATTTGAAAATCTTTCAAGTGTTAGAAAAATAGCCATCTTTCCTTTTTTTATATATATATGTGTATATATATAGTTGTCACATATCAAACATATAGCCTTTGAAAGTTAAGGAAATATAGCTTTTGGCCCTTAGGAAAACATAGCTTTCGTGTGTTCAAAATATATATGTGTCGAGCCTTAAAAATATCTTTCGTGGGTTGATTCCTATATAACCATCATGCCTTAACAAAACAAAGTCATCGTGCCTTTATAAAATATAGTCATTACACCTTAAAATATACTCATCTTGAGTTGGAAAAAGAAAGCCATCATGGGTTAATAGAACAAAGCTTTCTAGAGTTAATAAAGCAAAGCCTTTGTGTGATGGAACAAATAGCCATCGTGCGTTAGTAAACCAAGCTTTTGAAGGCTGATAATACCACAGCTATCGTGGGTTAAGTAACCATTGTAAGTTAAATATACATGTGGTTGCATGCTTAAATCTAAATGATGAAAATGATGGCTATGAATGGTAAAAACGGCATTTCCATAATATTTTTCAAAACTGATGGTTTGCGTTTAAAAGTATAACTTTTCACCAAATCAGTATTATTCTTCAAAATCTCATTAGCCAACAAATATCTTTTCAGAATCCTTGTAAAATTTCATGGTGGAAAATTTTACTTTTATTTTCCTAAATATAATTTTTCATAAATTATATTATTTATTGAAATTTGCAAATAAGCCCATTTTGCATAAAACAATTTATATTAGATTGTAATCACTTGGAAAAATTCCCAAAAACCAGTAATTATTTTCTTAACAATATAATAAAATTTCCGATCAAAAGAATTATTTCTCTTATTTTAAAAAATTAAATTCTGAAATCAAGTATTTCCTTTCTTGGAAAATTCATAATAAATTCATAATAATCCCAAAAATTATGAAATTTAAAATGCATCTCTAGAATAATATTTCAAACATCAAATCAAAAATTTAAAACATTCGAAGATTGAAAACCATGATTTTCATATCAAAACCCTTTAGGAATATCTCTTATATTCCCTTATAATTTCAGTAAACACGTATACGTCATCATTCGATTCATATGCATTATATTAAAAAAGAAAATTTTGGATCTACTCTAGAATCTGAATCAAACAAATAACAAACATGAAGAGATGAAAATATTATTCATCTTTTATCCTTTTGGAACGATAGGTCTTGCTTTAGCTTCTTTTTCTTCTTAAATTTTCCTTCTTCTTAGTTGATAATGGTGATCAGCATTCTTTTGTACTATAATTTACTTTGAGAATGAAGTTACATGAAAAAGGGAGATGGGAGAGTATAGTATGATATTTGCTCTTCCTCTTCTACCCTTTTATACTTATGTTTATTTAAATTTTGTTTCTTTAAACCATTCTCTTTGTTATATTTATTATGGTCAACTCAAATTAATTAACACAGCAAATCCCACATTTCCAACCTCCCATTTAATTATCCCATGATTAAATATTTAAAGAATGTGCAACAAAATTAGAATTGTTTCACTATCTCTCGTTTGGCGCTAAATTACAAGCGACTTATAAGGCCTTCCATACAACGGGTCAAAAGATGTCATCCCCATACTAGATTGGTAACTATTGTTCTATGAAAATTCCACTAAGTGTAGGTGATCTTCCCAATATCCACTGAGTCTAAAACACAAGCTCTTAGCAAATCTTCTATACCTCGATTAACTCTTTTGGTCTAGCCATCTATCTAAGGATGGTAGGATGTACCCATACATAACTCTGGACCCAAAGCACTAGGTAACCGTCGTCGAAACTCGTCAGTAAATATTGGGTCTTGGTCACTAGTTATAGTCTTTGGAATTCCATAAAGTCTCACTACAGCCTTAACATATATCTCGTCTATCCTGACTGCCATTCTTGTGCAATATACTACAAAAAAATGGGAAGTCTTAGTTAATCTATCAACTATAGCCCACATACTTTCATTTTCGGCTCCCATCCATGAAAACCCATCGACAAAGTCCACCGAAACAGAATCTGATCTCCATAGTAGAACTTCCAAAGTCTATAAAGACCACTTGGCTTTTGACGTTCTACCTTTAATTTTGGCATATGAAACAACTCTTTGCCCATTCTTCAACATCTCTATTCATTCCTTCCCAGTAGAAGTATTACTTCATGTCTCGATACATCTTGGTACCTCCTGGGTGAATTAAAAACTTGGAATGAATTGCTTCTGAAGGTCTCCATTATTTAGAATGTATAACTTTCCTTTCTTTTGAAGCCAACCATTCTCATTACTTTTGAAGCACATCAGTTCTTTGTTCTCAGCACCAATATTCAAAACATTGATCCTTTTGGCACATAGTGGATCTTTCTTTTGCCCTTCGGCAATCTTCTCTATGAGCATTGGATGAATTTCTATGTAAGACAACATCCCGGAGTTTTGGCTATGACTAGCATTTGATCGAAACTACATATCACATGATGCTAGCGTCTCAAAGATATTCCAACCTCGATCATTCCCAAAACATAATTCTACTATTTTTGGCTCAAGGCATTAGTTACTTTACTTCTACAATCTAGGGTATACTCTATCTTAAAAACATATGATGCTAAGAAATCCAACCATTATTGTTGCCTCATGTTCATCTCCTTCCGAGAGAATAAATATCTCAAAGGATTATGATTAATATATAACTCAAACCTTTCCCCTAAAAGGTAATGCCTCCAAATCTTTTTTGCAAAGATAACCGCACTAACTCTAAATCATGGGTCGGATAGCAAATCTCATAGGGTATCAATTGCCCAGAGGCATATGTTAGAACCTTGCCCTTCTGCATCAACACTGATTCTAAACCTCAGTCTAAAGCATGTGCAAACCTCCAAACCAATCGGTTGTATGCTTGTAGGAGTGGGCTCCCCTATATCTAAAGCACTTTGAAGCCCCTATAATCTAAGGTCCTGATATGAAGACAAGTCGTCTAGAATGAGGATATCCACCAATCCTTTCAACAGACTCTCCATTCATGGAGGGGAAGTCTCCGGACTTATAGCAGTTGTTACAGGCGGAGATATCATGACAGTTTTGCATCTCATGGATTTATAAGCAATAATCTTACCTTTTCTTTTCAACTTCGAAGATCGAAGACTCTGCGAAAGCACAACTACGGGCTCATCTCCAACAGGCACACTCTCACCATCGCCCTGTTTAGTGATAATGATTTCGGGAGCTCTTCTCCCTCCATGCCCCACAGGAGCCATTCTGAGAATTCCCGCTGATTCGATGCTTTGGCCTCTCTCTATAAGCTCAACAGCAATCAAGTTTTCGTCAGTGAGAACTTTAATGACATCTCCAAGCTTAGCTGATACCAATTGGAGAGTTTGTACAATCTCTTTGATTTTCTCTCCTTCAGGCCGTGGGATCGAAGCTGTAAATGAAGCAAAGTATTAGACTCAGCATCAGCTTAAATTACTCGATTAATCGATGAAGAAGTTAGAACTGTAGGATCATTTTCACCCTGGAGGGGGGTGAATAGGGTGATTGTTTTCACCCTAGAGGGGGGCGAATAGGGTGATACGAATAATAATAAAAATTAATGCGGAAATAAAAAACAATCACAAATAATAATGTAGAAGAGATCACTCACAAATTTACCCAACTTCGGAAAAATACTGCCAACGTGCTGCCCTCAAGGTTTCTACTAAAAATTAAGAGTCAGAGGATTACACACGTAAACTTATGACATCCGCTAATTACTAACCTAACTCTATGCTCAAAACCCTACCACAACTCAGCCATTGAGTTGCGAATTCTCGAACTACACCACCGTAGTTCGTAACCTAGTTACAACAGCTAAAGTTTCACAAATTTTAAAATAAAAATACAAAAAAAATTAAAAAACAAACAAAACCCTAGTTTAAATAACTCAATCCTAATATTATAATATGTCCGGACTAATTGTAATTAAAAGAAGTCGTTCCCTTTTTTCTTTCTTAGGCCCAATAAGAAATGTGTGATTCTTTTCACTTCGTAGCTCTATAGCTTTGGCCGCCTTCTTTCTTCGTTCCTCTTCAACAGTTAGGGTTTTGTAATTTAAGCCGCCTCTTGTGATATCGATCGATTGAAATGATGATTCTTTGTTGAATTGCTTTGTCAATCTCTCTTGGCTTTGATTTTCTCTCGACGGTTTCAATTTGATCGAGTTCGAATTATACTGGTATGTGATTTTTACTTTGATTTATCTATTTGATGACGCTTGAGCTCGATAGTCCTTTGCCGATGATGATGTTGGGATTTTATAGGGAACGAAACCCTAAATTATCATTCGTACATTTTCAATTTGAATTCTTCAGTTTATCTGCTTGGCCGTGATTTTTAATCGAACGATGGTTGATCATTCTGACTTGTTCTCTGGTTGACTATATTCAAATTGGAATGAGTTGGTTTCCTTCGTCGCTCTTTTGACTTCGTAATTTTAATTTTTTGAGATAATTTCTGCAGCTTCGACTTGTTCAATTCATTTTATCGGCTTTGACTTAGTTTGAATACATTCGAATTTGTTCTTTTTACTGTTTCAACTTAATTTGCTTTGGGATCTGCTTTCTAGTTCTTGTTTGCACTGCTACTTGGTTCATGTTGAAGTTGTTTTGCTTGAATCTCTTATGTTATGTTGTTGTGTTGTATGTTGTGTCCATTGGCTTGCTTTTAATTGCTTCGAGATGAACTTGTTTTGTTTCATGATTGCCTCAAGTTTTATGATGGTATCCATGCATATATACATGCATATATGTATGTATGTGTGTGATTCTCTGAAATGATATACGTGTATACATATATATGCATATATGTATACATGTGTATACGACACTGCATTTGCGTACGTATACATGCAATGAATTCATCTTCACTTTTATGCTACTTGGTCTCTGTTGCTACATGTTATCATCCCTCTGAAATTCTAGTTTGGTCTGGTCTATTTCTAGAGTGGTTGACACTCATGTCTTAGAGTTGCATTCTCTGTTGAAGTGCTAGCTTGCATTCGTCTTCAAGTTTTTTTGAGTCTGTACTGTTCATTTTCTTTGAACTTGAAGTCTTGACATACATGCCTTGTGCGATTTCCTCTGGTGTGTTGATCATGCTACAGACTTGAGTTTAGCTCATTAATGCATATAAACTTGGTTGTTGCATTTGAGTCTTCATGTGTATGGACCATTTCATTGAACTTGTTCCACTGGAAGTGGTCTCGATCATATTTATGTTCTTTGTATGCATATATCTTGTTCATGTTGTTATTTCATTGAAATGGTGCACTATGTATTCATGGCTTCACTTCTGGTTCCATATGTTGTTGATAACTTTGTACATTTGTTGTCTTGTTTGGTTCTTCTTGTTTGAATGCATGTTGAATCTGGATTGATGCGTGTGTGTTCATGCCTAGAACATTTGTGACCTGATGCTTGTAGATGTTATGTGCATTGATCTATCGCTCGAGTGCTTACTACTTCGAGTTGAATTATCTATGCTTTGAGTCTGTGCATAGGAACTTGCACATGTCTGGTTTTGGTTAATTTGGTCGAGACTCATATGCACTTGAGCTGAATCGAGCCTTTGTCTTGGGGTTTGACCTTGTGCTCACCTGTCCCTGCAATTTTATCAAATGTATATTGGTGTGCACGGCCTTGTGACATGTACAGTGATACACTGCATGTTACAAGTTGTTTGTGTAAGATGAATTCAAAATAAATGATGACGAACAACCCAAATAACTGAGGCAAGTAACATTTTCAAAACACAACCTTTACTTTGCACTGCAAAATATTTTCTCTTTCAATTTTATTACGTCAATGTTTATTTTACAAATAGCTCAGATGATGGATTCAAGCTGTAACAAAGTTGAAGATCAAAATACGAGTGATGAGTGAATATGTAGTGAGGTCAAAATTGTAAATTGAAATTTGTGATGTAATTGTACTGTAATGTAATTGTGAAAGTATATATGCAGTGAGAGCTCGAATTTGTACTATTTGAATTTGTAACAAAATATTTGTTTGAATTTGAATTCTGTATTATTTACTTTATCCTACAAATATTCATTTAATTATGTGAAAAATAAAATAGTACAATAACAAATACATTTAAATGAATATATATATATATGTGTGTGTGTGTGTTTGTTTATTATCATCAAACAAAAATCATATTCTTCAATCTCTCCCTTTTGATGATAAGAAACATCTATTTGGATTTTAACTTTATTAAATGTATTTTACCTTGATGAATTCCATTAGCTTCCTCTATTTGAATGCTCCCTCTAAGCCAAAGCTCCCCCTTCACATATGCATGAAAATAAATAAAAAAATGTGAAAATGAACCTAGATGGGAATATGAAACTAAAAAATATGACTTGACTTATTTACGAAAACCTTAACTTCTCTCTCCCCCTTTTGTTATCAGCAAAGGAGTAATAGTATTAAAAAATAGGGATAAAGTGATAGACATTAATACAACATTTATACCTAATCGAGTATAAGTAATCAATTTCAACAAAAAAATCAAACAAAAATCATAAATACTATTTTAGGCGCATATTCCATTTTAGAGTAATAGGGGTGATGTCGGTATATAAAACCATATAGTTGTATCTATTTGTGGTATATTTATGACAGGATTTTGAATACTTACTAACCATGCATAACCATTAGGACTTTTAAATGAGATTAGTAGTATTTTCAATTTTAAAAAAATAATTTCAAGTATCCTCTAACCATGCATGGCCGTGAGGACTTTTAAATGGGATTAGAATCAACTCATCCATTTAATAATCAATTTTGGTATGTGTTCCATACATGCATAATCGTGAGGACTTTTAAATGAGCATGAAAGCATATAATCAAAGATTCCAAGTAGTTCACCCATGCATAACCGTGAGGACATTTAAATGAGAGTGAATACTTTGGAAAATTTTATTGCTAATTAAATTAAAAAATGAATAATTTTCCATTTAAAATACCACATTTTGACACACTATATTGGATTTTGATGAATGATGGTCGTTAGAAATATGAAAGAAATATAGATGGTCATGTAATTTTTACCAATCAAAGTTATTACAAGTTTTTTTTAAATTTTTTAAGAAATTTACTACATATACTCTCTCAAGTCAAAATGTATGATTAATACCAACACTCGTCATTTTTTTCAGTCATTATTTATTTTTTTGATAAGTAGTAGGGAGTCAGATTAGTTAATGTAGTCATTTAAGATCAAATCCAAAAATAAATATAAAATCAAATTTTCTAAAATGTCTAATCTGAAACGAAGTCAAAAACTAATTTTTGGATGTAGTTTTATGAAAAAAATGTCTGCCAATTGAAAATCAGTTAAA
The DNA here is from genome assembly GCA_030765085.1 of Allium cepa. NCBI lineage: Eukaryota > Viridiplantae > Streptophyta > Magnoliopsida > Asparagales > Amaryllidaceae > Allium > Allium cepa. The sequence continues at coordinate 380,647,198 of CM060938.1, read as the reverse complement.
ATGAAAATTATATAGATATTTTCTTTGAAAATATGATGCAACTAATGAATGTCTCTACATAAAACACATTCCACTAGTAATTTTTCTATCTAATAGACTACTAGCATTTTTCGAATACCCGTTTAAATCATAGTTTTCATAAATTGGATATCATAGACTAAACCATGAGGTGTGAAACAAATACCTTATAATCCTTTTACAGCATTTAAAATGAGATTCATTTGGATTTGATTGAAACTGCGTACACAAGTAAGCAGAGAACACAATGTCTAGAAGTAGTAAAATGAAGAAGTGATCAATCATACCTCGATGTTTCTTTTTGATCAACTACCTTACCTTTCTCATTCTTGTCAAATTTAACTATGGTGCTCAAATTTTCTCAGTTGATCGCTGGCTGATTGAAATCTGATTATGGTGCAGGTTTTCAACATATAATACATCGTTTGACCCATTTTGACTTTGCCACCTTTGTACTTCGCTAGTCTAAGGAACTTTGATTTTGTCCCCCATCCTGTGCCTGGAATAGCCAAACTCCAGGTACCACTTTTGTTGTTCCTTAGCCTGCCACCACACCTAAACAAGGAAAGATTATTGTGACCAATTTGTTTTTATAGATCCTTAATCACAAATGATTTTGAAAAATATGTTTGTGTAGACCCAAGACAATCTATATTTTTTCCATTCGGCACTCAATTTGTTTGACTTCAAGGGATCTTATATTCGTGCCTTTTGGAACCCAAATTGGTATGGTTTTCATATATTTGGGTCTATACCAGCAATTATTGTGATTGTGTCCAATTTTTCCATAAATCATGCAATGAATTGACTTGATTAATTTTGCTTCTAACATCTTCAGATTGAGTATATCCAAGTCCTTGTCTAATAGGATTAATAGTTTGTTTCCCTAATAACATATTTAGTGATTTTTCTCCTTTGGAGAATTTCCCTAAAGTTGTAGACAGTTGTTGGACTTATGTTTTGAGTGCACTTTTTGATAGAATTTTCTCTCCCATTATTTTCACTTTCTTTCAAAATCAGAATTTCATTTTAAGCGATTTAATTTTAATTTCTGATTTTTTTATTTCTTCTTTAAGTGATGGACATTTATCACACTTGGGCTCTTTTTTCCGATAGATTTTAACCAACTAATCAAGTTGTTTATTTAGTTCTATCAAACTAGCCTTTTGTGATTCAAGTTTAGCGTACTTCTCTCTAAGTCGTTCAAAACAGCCATTTACTTCGTGAAAATATATAAGTAATTGTGAGTAAGTTAGTTTTAATACCTCGCTTGGATTGTCATCATCATTGTTAGTTGCATCACCTCGAAGACACAGATTTTCTATTTCACTCTCACTGCTAGTGCTTTTATTATCATCATCACTTTTATTTCAAGTGGCTGCAAAACTTCTTCTCTAACTACACCACCGTATGATCGTTTTCACCCTATAAAAGGGTGAATCGGATAATATAATAATAATAAAATTTAGTGCGGAAATTAAAAACAATCACAGATAATAATGCAGAAGAGATCACATATAAATTTACCCAGTTTCGGCAAAATCCTGCATACGTGCTGCCCCCAAAGTTTCTACTAGAAATCAAGTAGTCGGACGCTTACACACGTAAACTTGTGACACCTGCTAATGGCTAACCTAACTCTACGCTCAGAACCCTGCCACAACTCAGCCACTAATTTGCGAATTCTCTAACTACACCACCGTAGTTTGTAACCTAGTTACACAACTAAGGTTTCGCAAATTTTAAAAGAAAAATACAAAATAAAAATTAAATAACAAACAAAACAGTAGTGTAAATAGCTCAATCCTAATATTATAATTTGACCGGCTAATTGTAATTAAAAGAAATCGTTCCCTTTTTTATTTCTTCGGCCCAATAAGAAATGTTTGATTCTTTTCATTTTGTAGCTCTGTAGCTATGACTGCCTTCTTTCTTCGTTACTCTTCAATAGTTAGGGTTTTGTAATTTAAGTCGCCTCTTGTGATATTGATCGATGGAGATGATGATTCTGAGTTGAATTTCTTTGTCAATCGCTGTTGGCTTTGATTTGCTCCCGGTGGCTTCAATTGGATCGAGTTTGAATTATACTGGTATGTGATTTTTATTTTTATTTCTCTTTTTGATAATGCTTGAACTCGACTTCCCTTTTACCGATGATGATATTGGGATTTTATAGGGAACAAAACCCTAAATTATCGTTCGTATATTTTCTATTTGAATTCTTTAGTTTATATGCTTGGCCATGATTTTTAATCGAATGATGGTTGATCATTCTAACTTGTTTTTTGATTGACTATATTCGAATTTGAATGAGTTGGTTTCATTCATTGCTTCTTTAACTATGGCATTTTAATTTTTGAGATAATTTCTGCAACTTTGACTTGTTCAATTCATCTTATCTTCTTTGACTTAGTTTTAACACAGTCGAATTTTTTCTTTTTACTACTGCAACTTAGTTTTCTTTACGATCTGCTTCCTAGTTCTTGTTTACACTGCTGCTTGGTTCATGTTGAAGTTGTTTTGCTTAAATCTCTATTGTTTTGTTCTTGTGTTCTATGTTGTGTCCACTGGCTTGATTTCATTTGCTTCGGGCTGAACTTGTTTCTTTTCATGATTGCTTCAAGTTTTATGATGGTCTCCATGCATATACATACATATATGAATGTATATATGCGTGTGATTCTCTGAAACGATATACGTGTATACATATATATATGCATATATGTATACATGTGTATATGACACTGCATTTGCATATGTATACATACACTGAATCCATCTTCACTTGTATGTTACCTGGTCTCGGTTGCAACATGTTATCATCCTTCTAAAATTCTAGTTTGCTTTGGTCTATTTCTTGTGTGGTTGACACTCATGTCTTTGAGTTGCATTCTCTATTGAATTGTTAGCTCGCATTGGTCTTCAAATTTCTTTGGGTATGTACTATTCGTTTGCTTTGAACTTGAATTTTTGACACACTTGTCTTGTGCACTTTCCTCTAGTGTATTGATCATGGTGCAGACTTGAGTTTATCTCATTATTGCATATAAACTTGGTTATTGCATTAGAATATTCATGAATATAGACCATTTCATTGAACTTGTTTCACTGGAAGTTTGGTCTCAATCATGTTTATGTTCTTTGTATGCATATATCTGGTTCATGTTGTTATTTCATTGAACTAGTGCACTATGTATTCATGGCTTAACATCTGGTTCCATATGTTGTTGATGACTTTGTACATTTGCTGTCTTGTTTGGTTCTTTTTTTCTGAATGCATGTTGAATCTGGTTCGATGGGTGTGTGTTCATGCCTGGAACATTTATGACTTGATGCTTGTAGTTTTTATGTGCATTGATCTATTGCTCGAGTGCTTACTGCTTCGAGTTGAATTTTCTGTGTTTTGAGTCTGTGCATATGAACTTGTACATGTCTGGTTTTGGTTGATTTGGTCGAGACTCATACGCACTTGAGTTGAATCCAGCCTTTGTCTTGGATTTGACCATGTGCTCACATATCCCTGTAATTTTATCAAATGTATATCAGTGTGCGCGGCATTGTGACATGTATAGTGATACATTATGCATGTCACAAGTTGTTCATGTAAGATGAATTCGAAATAAATGATGACGAACAACACAAATAACTGAGGCAAATAAAATTTTCAAACCACACCCTTTAATTTGCACTGCAAAATATTTTCTCTTTCAATTTTACTATGTCAATGTTTATTTTGCAGATAGCTCAGATGCTGGATTCAAGCTGTAATAAAGTTGAAGATAAGAATAGGAATGATGGGTGAATATGTAATGTGATCAATAAATTGAGATGTAATTGAAATTGTAATGTAATTGAGAAAGTATATATGTAGTGAGAGCTCAAATTTTTACTAATTGAATTTGTAATAAAATATTTGTTTGAATTTGAATTCTGTGTTAGTTATTTTACCCAACAAATATTTATTTAATTATGTGAAAAATAAAACAGTACAATAACAAATACATTCAAACGAATATATATATATTATCATCAAACAAAAATCATATACTAGCATATTCTACATGAACACTTACGTCTAACGAGCCACCGTCTGGCAAATCCCGATGGACATCAAACGAAGAACCATTCATTTTTGAAGTAGCTTAGTTTGTTCCAGGCTCCTACCGCTACTTGGCAGTTCCTAACTACCTCCAAAAAAGTAAAAGAAGGGTTGTCCCCATGGCTCTTAATGTTGAATAGATATCTGATTTCATCGACTGTTGGAGGTTGAAAGAGATGCTCCATGAAGATAATGAACAAGCTGTTGAGCAGAGCGTATCCATTCGGATGTAACTGAGATGGAGCAATCTCATGAAAAGCAGCGCTTCTCGAATGAACTGATTGAAAGTAGGCAGCGTTCCAGCAATGCACATGAATCTATTGCAAGTAGTATACCCTTCTAGGGGATTATGGGCTCTATCTTCTGGGCCTGGTACCAAAACGACTTCTAGAGATAGTCTGTCCCTGAAACAGATTCTACTAAGCATATCTTCGGAGACTTTGGAGCAGACAGAATCTTGTGGATTCATAATTAAAGCTGCACCTGGCATCTCGTTCGGAGCGGGACTTATTACTTCAGCTGCAATCTCCGGCATCTCTATAACTAGAAGTGGAGGACTTTGGATGTCCTACGACTCGGAGCTTCCGGGATCCATGGCTATTGAATTCGGTAAAAACCATTGTTAGATGGAAAGAAACCGTGTTCCCCTATGATTATGAAGTGACTGATCATGTTGTGTAGTGCAATGCTACATAATACTTTAAATTTCTTCAAGTCCGAAAGGTGTTAAAATGACAAGACTTCTAGATTCAACCGAAGTGACCGCCATCGCTGACTGTCACAACCGTGCCAACCTGACTTCGGAGAACGATCCTGCTAAAGTTCGTTAAGTTTGTCAAATTACAGTGTCGTCGATGAGTTTCGAAGGGCAGTCAAATATGCAGTTTAATAATAAAGTCTGGATATGCAAGGATTAATCTCGTTTGAGTCAAGTGTTCAAGTATGCAAAGTCTCGTACCCGTCGAAGTCAAAGTCTGGATCGTTCCCAAAAGTCCGGCTTCGTATCAGTCAAGAAAATTTAAGGTTCGTATCGATCCGTGACCCTCAGTTTCGTATCGATCGCCAGCCAAGCATTTTGTATCGATCACCAGAACCTCGGCATCGTATCGATCCACGGCCAAGCTTTCTTATCGATCGCTCCAGATCGATGCGAACTTTCATCATTCCTGACCGATAGGAAGCTCCTCCCTCCATTTATCAGTTCTAAATCGATACAGGTTCCCCATACCAGATTGATGCAAAAGGTGCTTCTTTCGTCCTTCATTGATACGAGATTGAAGCCAAGGATTCTTCCCATGACTACTTCATATCCATCGATAGTTCTTCCCCAAGCGGCTAAAGCGCCATTGCTCCTTCCTCGACCTCGCTCCAACCCAACTCCGGCACCAACAACGCCGGAATCGTCCACGATTTTGGACGGGTTGGCAATAAAACTCGAATCTCATCGTTTTAAGGTTGATTTAATTAGTCGATTACCTAATTTAAAATTTTTGGTTGAGGGACTAGTGATTTAAGTGGTTTGAAGATGAAGGCGGTTTTCTTTTTCTCAGGCTCTCTATCGATACGAAGGCGGAAAGGAAAAAGATGGCAAGTGAGAAATTTGGCCAAGTCCAGAAAATATTTTTATGGTTTCGTATCCAAGCAAGAAACGATTCATCTCCCAGTAGCATGAACCAGTTGAAGCGGTTGGAATCCAATCGATACGAAAGTGGTTAAGTAAACAAACCTGGAATGATCGCTTCCATCGATACGATGAGACTCATTCATATCCATTAACCCATGGTCCAAAAGTTAGCATTTCTTATCCATCTATTTGAAGACCATAAGAGCTCGTATCCGTCGATACGACTTACCTCCAAAGACTATCTACTTCATATCGATAGCTATCGATACGAAGCGTGCATTCCAATTTCTTAGATCGACCCAGGAGTGGATCGGTACGAAGTGAGGCATGAAAACAACCGTCAAATGTTGTAACAACTCGAATTTCACATCGATTTAGGATAGGATCGATACGAAACTCAATCCAAACAAAAACTAAAGGACTTGACAATGACTTGTGAATATGAAAACATGAATAGTAGTCAAATTAGCATACGTGCATGTATGACAAACTAACATTCAATTTTAAAAATTTACAGGAATTGAATGCTCACCTGATGACAATCAAAACATTGAACAACAAATTGCTAGCACCCGACCTTGAGTTACAACAAAACACTGCATGATCTTTGGCAGTCAACAGTTCAACATTTACACTGGAAATCAATCAAAGGTTACATCCCTTAATGAAAAGGCAACGACTATTCGACGAACCCGATAGAGCTTTTTCGTAATAAAGAATGCAGCTTTTAGAAGCACGTCATATTCACACAAGACGTACTTTGGGGGGGCAAATGTTTTCCTGCCTTTTAGTAAGACCGTGATACTAAGGACTTGGGTGGAAACCAAAGATAACTCGACTCGAAGATTAGTTGTGCATGGGTCTACTATGGATATTGAAAAATTTGGTCCGAGTCCAGATCGAGCTACAATTAACATCGTACGATAAGAAAAGCTATGAAAGGCAACATTTCAAATTTAGGTCAATCAGAGTTTGTATGTTCAAGTTGCGGATCGATCAAGTTTCACGTGAAAGATGCTTACTTCGTGTCCATCGTGTTCGTATCCATCAAGTTGGCAACCATCTCCTTCATATCCACTTCATTTGTATCCATCAAAGACAGGCATTGGTCAAAGTTCGCTTTCTAGTCCCTCAACACTCTTCGTACCGATCCCTCCACCCACACATTTTGTATCGACCGGCCAATGATCGATATGAGCTTACTGCCAAATGATCCATAGGAAAAGATCCTCCAATCATCGATACGAAGAGTAGTCCCCTAGATCGATAGGAAGGAGGAATGGTCAAGTGAAGGAAACGGTCATGCGGCATAAAAAGTGGATCTCCCCTAAGTCATCACTCCACGTCATCACCACACAACTGATCGATACAAAAAGGACATCGATACGGAGGACGATCGTTACGAAAGTATCAATATGCACACATCAGCCAACTGCAAATTCAACCTTGGATCGATCATAACTCGAAATCTACAAGTCCAAACGCTACCAAACTTTCATAGGAGCTTGCTTACTACCTCAAGAATGTCTTTGATCAATCTCAGCCCAAATCAATGTCATTTTCGATCGATACGAACAAGGTGGGTATCGATCCCAAACGCCCTCTGGTCGATCTGGTGAGCTCGCTCACGTGTGAGAAAGAGTATTCCGAGTCCAGGGGAAGATATTTCGAACCTACACCTATAAATAGCACTTCAATACCAATAGAAAAAGGGACTTGGACTTTGCTTCGTCGTTATTCTGTCACAACTATATTGTAACTTGAGTGTTCGAGTGTTGTACTGTTGTAACCAGTTATCAATTAGCAATAAATCAGAAAAACATTCAAAGTGGACGTAGGCTACAACGCCGAACCACTATAATTTCTTGTGTCTTTTCATTTCTGTAAGATTTTATTGGTGTGATCGTTAGATTAGCCTTATTTTTCATTTAATTTCTTCACTTTAATCTTTTCAATCATATGCGAAGAGTGTTGTGTCCAATTTTGATATAGACACGGTTTACCAAACCGATGATAGTATGTGGTATGGAATTATGGCGAAACGTTCATCAATTAGCATACCGTTACCACACATATATTAATCGATGTTGATCTTGTACTTCATAAAATATATTATTTAATTACACAAGATCCAGAATATGAAGTGTAATGATATGATGAAAAAACTAATAAAAAAGCTTATTAAGTTGTCAAATAGAATATAATTCTTAACACGTAAACGAATGCATGCTATAATACTAGTAAAGGGTAAAAACTCATTGCCATTAGCAATAGGCCGATATTCAATAAAAACAGAAGTATTGACTTGGCTGATAATGTTATGATTTTTGCATTAGTATATAAAATAGTGTATACATGGTTTTGCATATAGGTAGTGGTATAACGGAATCCACCCCTAAAAATCTTAGTGATCATATCTCTGCTTTTAATTGCACTTTAAATATAACAGAGATACCACGACTGGATCAGATTTGTTAACAATTATGGCAACACTTGTGTTCCAATAAACGTACAAATATGTTAAGATTAAAGAAACTCGTACGAAGGAGCAATGAGTGTAAAAAGCGGACCACAAGAACCTTTAAAATCCAACTTTCCAAGCTATCGATACGAAGCGTGCATTCCAATTTCTTAGATCGACCCAGGAGAGGATTGATATGAAGGGATGCATGAAAACAACCATCAAACGTTGTAACAACTCAAATTTCAAATGGATTCAGGAGAGGATCGATAAGAAACTCAATCCAAACAAAAAATAAAGGACTTGACAACGACTCGTGAATGTGCAAACGTGAACAGGAGTCAAATTAGCATACGTGCATGTATGACGAACTAGCATTCAATTTTCAAAATTTACAGGAATTGAATGCTCACCTGATGACAATCAAATCATTGAACAACAAATTGCTAGTGTTCAACCTTGAGTTACAACAAAACACTACATGATCATTGGCAGTCAACGGTTCAACATTTACACCGGAAATCAATCAAAGGTTACATCCCTTAATGAAAAGGCAACGACAATTCAACGAACCCGATAGAGCTTTTTCGGAATAAAGAATGCAGCTTTTAAAAGCACGTCATATTCACACAAGACGTATTTTGGGGTGCAAATGTTATCATGCCTTTTAGCAAGACCGTGATATCAAGGACTTGGGTGGAAACCAAAGACAACTCGACTCGAAAATCAGTTGTACATGGGTCTACTATGGATACTGAAAAATTTGGTCCGAGTCCGGATCGAGATACAATTAACATCGTACAACAAGCAAAGCTATGAAAGGCAACATTTCAAATTTCAGGTCAATCGGAGTTTGTATGCTCAAGTTGTGGATCGATCAAGTTTCACGTGAAAGATTCTTACTTCGTGTCCATCATGTTCGTATCCATCAAGTTGGCAACCATCTCCTTCGTATCCACTTCATTTGTATCCATCAAATACAGGCATCGGTCAAAGTTTGCTTTCTAGTCCCTCAACATTCTTCGTACCGATCCCTCCACCCACACATTTTGTATCGATCGGCCAATGATCGATACGAACTTACTGCCAAATGATCCATTGGAAAAGATCCTCCAATCATCGATACGAAGAGTAGTCCCCTAGATCGATACGAAGAACGCATGGTCAAGTGAAGGAAACAGTCATGCGGCATAACAAGTGGATCTCCCCTAAGTCATCACTCCACGTCATCACCATACAACATATCGATACGAAAAGGACATTGATACGGAGGACGATCGCTACGGAAGTATCGATATGCACACATCAGCCGACTGCAAATTCAACCTTGGATCGATCATAACTCGAAATTTACAAGTCCAAACGCTACCAAACTTTCATAGGAGCTTGCTTACTACCTCAAGAATGTCTTTGATCGATCTCAGCCCAAATGGACATCATTTTTGATCGATACGAACAAGGTGAGGATCGATCCTAAACGCCCCCTGGTCGATCTGGTGAGCTGACTCACGTGTGAGAAAGAGTATTCCGAGTTTAGGGGCAGATATTTCAAACCTACACCTATAAATAGCATTCCAGTACCAATAGAAAAAGTGACTTGGACTCTGCTTCATCGTTATTCTGTCGCAACTATATTGTAACTTGAGTCTTCGAGTGTTGTAATGTTGTAATTAGTTATCAATTAGCAATAAATCAGAAAAACATTCAAAGTGGACGTATGCTACAACGCCGAACCACTATAATTTCTTTTGTCTTTTCATTTCTGCAAGATTTTATTGGTGTGATTGTTATATTAGCCTCATTTTTCATTTAATTTCTTCACTTTAATCTCTTCAAACGCATGCGAAGAGTGTTGTGTCCAATTTTGATACAGATATGGTTTACCAAACCGCATGACAGTATGTGGTATGGAATTATAGCGAAACGTTCATCAATTAGCATACCGTACCACACATATATTAATCGATGTTGATCTTGTACTTCATAAAATATATTATTTAATTACACAAGATCCAAAATATGAAGTGTAATGATATGATGGAAAAACTAATAAAAAAGCTTATTAAGTTGTCAAATAGAATATAATTCTTAACACGTAAACGAATGTATGCTATAATACTAGTAAAGGGTAAAATCTCATTGCCGTTAGCGATAGGCCGATATTCAATAAAAACAGAAGTATTGACTTGGCTGATAATGTTATGACTTTTGCATTAGTATATAAAATAGTACATACATGGTTTTGGATATAGGTAGTGGTATAACGGAATCCACCCCTAAAAATCTTAGTGATCATACCTCTGCTTTTAATTGCACTTTAAATATAACAGAGATACGACGACTGGATCAGATTTGTTAACAATTATGGCAAAACTTGTGTTGCAATAAACGTACAAATATGTTAAAATTAAAGAAACTCGTACGAAGGAGCAATGAGTGTAAAAAGCGGACCACAAGAACCTTTAAAAATCCAGCTTTCCAAGCAATCTTAATACCCTACTCTTTGTAATTATGGTGGTATATTATTTTAGTCGATGAGGTTTCCGCAGCGAATTAGAAGAAGCCACAATGGTGGTATGTCACATGACATTTAATCTGGTACCATCTATCTACCCCAGAATCTAAAATAATTGTTTATAACTATTGCTTATCTTAGTTTATTATTATTATGTTGTGGCCCTAAACAGATTTTATTGTTAGGTAAGATCAGCATTGTATATTCAATATCCATATACGGAAACTTGAAATTTTATATCGTTTCACATGATCATGTCATCCAATGCAATCGTCCTTCCCCTTCTTCCTTTTTATTGGTTCCATATGGGGTTACGTTATGCATACTTTGACGTCTTCTTTATGCTATTCTTTTTTAGACCTGCAATTCAAGAATAAGAATGTGGAAGAAAAATCTTTCTATTTGTTTATTTATTTATTTATTTCGATGTTCAGATTATGCCTGTTTGACTACTACTCTCACTACACCAGAGACTATTCTTATCTTCAGTTTAGTCATACCACACAATACCTAAAGCCTTTAAAACAAAATGAAAATGATAATCTACTTCATAAATAATCAAATGATCATTACAACTATTTACTTTCCAATAAACCTTCAAAATCAGACACAACTTAAAATAATATGCATTTTCTTTCTTTCATGTTATCTTCTTTTGCAATTATATTATACTAATTACTATTTATTAATTTCTATTTTACAAGCTTTTTTCAACACTATTTTATTTTCTACTAAATTTTATTTTATGCTTTTTTATTTTGTTTTTGCTTTTAGTAGCGTAATAATTTTTTTTTCCACTCTATTATATTTAGGCTCCGTTGGAAGTTTATTTTCTATACCGGTGTTGAGTGGTTTTGAACGGTTCTATAATTCAGATGTTATCGTAACCCCTGCTTGTAAGTTTTTTTTCATACCGGTTGTTATTGTTTATAAATCGGTGAAAACCGGACAGTGTAATTTTGATAGCAATTCTCAACCCGTCAATTGAGGTGTTTTAAGGGGTTATAATGTTTTTTCTCAATTATATCCCTCCTGATTATATTATAGAATTAATCTTCATAAAACTAGAAAACATATATACGGATATATACACACACGCACACACACGTACATATATATATATATATATATATATATATATATATATATATATATATATATATAAAAAATATTTTTTAAGTGGAAAACTCTCGAAACCAATGTATGTTAAACTCTCAAACATGTATTGATCGGTTATAACAACACTTCATGTAAATCAATCAAAACCGTCATAATCGTTCACGGCCAGTATTCTCAAAACCTCTTATAACCAGTGCTACAAAACTCTCAAACGGGGCCTTATACGTTTTTTTCAAACTAATGAAAAATTGCAAAAATTCTATTCTTTTTAATTTTTTTAAAATTACGCACGGCGACAGTTGATTCATGCATTTTAGAATATAGTCTTTATTAATTTTAAAATCTTTCAAAAAAATTTATTAACTTTTCTAGTTAAGTTTCTTTTGAAGAAACTGGTTTTCTTTTTTCAGGTTTCACCATTCTTTTATAAAAAAGTTAAATTTAAACGCTTATAAAATATTGTTATTCAATTTTTTTTTGAATTTTTGAATATCTTTGGAAATATAACTTTTCCTTGACCATGGTTGATTTTTTGAAACTTTAAGAACTACTTTGGATTTTCAAATTTTAGATAGAAAATCCTTTTATAGTGAAAAGCAATTTCTTTATCAATATTTTTTTAGTTTTCCAATAGATAGTTTCTTTTTTTAGTATTTTATATTTATTTTTCTTTTCTTAAGCAATTTTTTTTTTTGATTCTTTAGAAAACTTTGGACGAGTATTGTATCATTTGATAATTTATCTTTCATGAAAAATAACATACTTTATTGAATTTTTTTAGTTCGATTGAAACTTTTTCCTTCTGAAATGTTGCAAATTCTTTTGAAATTTTTTTGAATTTTTTTTACATAATATTTTTTTAGCAAATTATTAGGTCTTGTTTTTTACTTTACTTTTTTCAAATTTTTTAGTTTGTAACGTATTTTAAATATTTTAAAACTATGGAAAATTGGCTTATAAAATCTGGTAAAAGATCCAGTGTAACGACCCAATATTTCCAACCACTCGCATCCGCACATGTCGGACTTGAATAGTTCAAAATACTGCGTTGTAGAATAAATTTGGCAAAACTCAGAATATACAATAAATAAATCACAGAATTACAGACACAGATATCAGAATCTCGCAGCGGAAATTAAAAATTTAGTGGTTCATGAAGCCACTGATCCAACTTTACAAAAACAGAACTTACTTTGTCTATAATCCTCAATACAAATTTAAGACATAAATAGAGATAGAGTCTTCAAAGTCTTAAATTCCAGAAAGGATAAAGGCTGAAACAACTTCCAGCAGCACGAATGTTCTACTGAGTGTCCTAGCTTCGGAGAGAAACTGAAACTGCAACTCAGGCTGACCCGAGCGTACAATAAAACAAAACACCCAAGTCAGGACATACATACTTATATAATGTAAGCTAAATCAAGTGTACTGTAATATATAGCAAATAACTTAAAGGATGCTTGGGATCGCCCATCCTTTAAGGATCCGTTAAACTATTTACTATGTAGTATATTTGCGCTATTATAATAGTGTCTATATTAAAATAAACATACTTTTAAATAGCGTTAAGGCTTTACATTTTCCACCTTAACACGTAATAGTCCCAGTAGTCCATCCAATATCATAGCTCCTCCTACTCGGGAAGCAACTAGAGGATACCACACGGGCTACGGGAGAAAACCAAACTCGTACAAGGCTCGATATGGTAGGTGACACGGCACAACTAGGCAATGCCAGGGTAGATATACCAATTGCTATCCGGACCGGTGGTAACGCGAAGCCGCAGCAACCGCCCACCTCGAACAACACTCCCAAATCAAAGGGTGCACCCAAACAATCACAAGAGTAATAGAATGGTATACGAAGAAGTGCGTTCGATCAGAGGAGCTACCTCATTAATCCGAGAATCGCTCCTGTTTTAGCCACCTTAAGCCAACTCACGGGAGTCGGGTCCACGTATATACCTTTCAAGAAACCGTCACCACCAACCTACTTCATTCTGGATTCTCCACCGCGTACACGGTTAGTCAAAGTGGTTTTCGGTATCGACAGAGAGTATGTCCATCTCCGATCCCGGTCTCTTTGCCAACCAAGCGTTATTATAACCCGTGGCCATTTTAAAACCTTTTATACTTTAAAAACCAGAATAAACCTTTCCATTTCAAAACTATAAATACGATATCATTTTAAAACCCAAACCATATGATATCGTTATATTCAAATATAATCCTTTTCCAAAACCATACTGCTTAAAATGTATAATATCTGGAAACCAAATATTTGAACTATATCTTCGAAACATAATATTTTGGAAATTTTACTTTAAAACCATAACTCCCAAACACAATGGTTTGGACATTCAACGGTATATAAAATAAATGGTTTAACTTTATGGTTACTTTGTAAAGAAGATAATTTACATAGCTTTACAAATTTTTTTTTTTTTTATTTAAAGTTTTAAACCAAATTTTAAATATCACTTCATGTTCCCAAAAACCATTACAATTCCTATATATATCCAATTGGAGTATTTACTATTCAAAACTAAGGTTGGATTTTATTCTTTCAACAAATCAATGTTTTATTATTTAGTCTTGAATATTCCCATAAATTCCATAAATAAAACTCCAAATTTAGCCATTAAATGTTTTCAAAATTTACTTAATACTAGAATATTCATCTTAAATTTATTAAGGAAAATCCAGTTATAAATATCATATCTTAAGATTTCCCAAACTTACCATAAAATAAAATTTATCAAATTTCATAAATTTTAAAACAATCAATTCTAGATTCTGTAGCACTTAGGAAATGCTACCTAAAGTTACTGGTAAAACTAGTCCAATTTCAAAAGACAGCATTTAAATGCTGTAGTAGATTGTTTAACTTAATAAAGACTTTCAAATATAACTTATTTATTTTTATAGATATTTCTTAACTGAAATCTTATTCTTTCAAAATCCAGAATTTCTAAAATAAGTTATATTCCAAAACTTTATTCAAATACTTATTTATTTATTAACATTTATAACTCATCCAAAATCAAAATAAAATCCTTTAAAGATATTAAATCAAATATTTACTTCCAAAATAATTTTTAATATTTCAGAAAATATTATCAGAACCACGGGCCTGTATATAGTTTTCTAGCCTAGGTCAAGTGATACGGATGTATATCATTTCAACCCGTAATTTACAAAAACCCGGGTTCTATCATTTCAAACCCGCAATCCCAAGTTATCAGTTAAGCAGTTAACAGAATAATTGAACAATAATCATCTCTTAGGCCTATCATTTCAGCCCATACAACTAAATTTAACAGGGAACTGGCAGTGGTGATTTAAGCAGTAAATAACAATAATATAATATAACTGCAGAAATAATACAACAGATAAATAACTGATGTGGTGTCAATTTAAATGGGGTCCATCATGCTATATTACACTACAGACAGATAATAGTGAAATACAATTTTACACATACACTTGCAATAATTTACTAAAATATAAATACGTATGTCTGGTGAGAAATACTCACCTGAAAGCTGCAGAAAATTTGAATTTCAAAACGACGATTCACCGGTAAAGAACGACAGAGAATAACGATCAAATTTCTTCTGATGTCGCCTAGATTCAAATCTAGAACAAAATTCAAATATTTTGAAACGCGACTTTAGAATTTATGGTCGAAGAAAAATTAAAATAGGGAGAGAATTGGTTTGATTTGCTCGACCACTCCTCCGTGCAATATGGCCAAAATATACCCAAAACGTGAACCGGGCTGACCCTAAAATTTACGGCAAAATTTCCTAAAGGTCGATTAAACAATATGGTGAAGTTTTATACTTTGGACCGAGATACACTTGTGTACACGTTCATATTTATGTCCTAACTTTCACGTGTACACGTGCACACATATATATATATATAAATTTTCTCTAAAACTTACGCCGACACATAAAGCATCATCTCATTTCCACCCACCTCAAATTCTTCTTGTTCTAACTATAGGCTTAATCAACTTAGTTCGACAAAATAAAAGTCTGCAGGCTTGACAACCCATAAACAGACAAGGGAAAACATCTTCAACTACCCGAGTCTCCTTCACAACTATTTCGAGAAAAATATGTAGATGCTTCGAGTCATTCTATCCAAAACTTCGAGTCACGTATGTAAAGCTCTGTGACTAATTCACTCAACACTCTCTGTTATAACATTGTGAAGGCCACCACTTTCTACCAACTACTGCACTTTACTCCTACTTCTTTCTACCATTCCAGTCATGAATCTTTCCCATGTCAGTTTGAATATGTTCTCAGAGACACCAATGTGCACAGCCTAATACACAATTTTATACATATGCAGCCTTCCCTAAAATATCAATATGCACTCAACTTTCAAGCCAAAAGATATGCAGACCACCTTTTCTAATGCACATCATAACTATACACCTAATTCTCTTCAATATATATATATATACTTTCCATTTTAACCTAGATTTACACTATTGTTTCACAGTTATTTCACATCCTAACTTATAAACTCTCCAGCTCTTACAACTGAAAAGGTACAAAGGCCAAACCTATGACACAAATGCAACCTATGACATAAATGCAAATCTGAACAATATATGCAGACCAATCCATCTCACATGTACTTATCTACCTAATCTATAGCCAACCAATGGCATCCCTGTCACACTGGTACACACAGTTCTTAATATACTACATATGCCGATGAAAACAGAGCTTCTTATATTGGCTTCAACACAAAATGCATACTTCTCAAATAAATCAGGTCAGAGAAAAAAAATGCACACAGTGATACAATTTAAACATATACACTTGTGATACCAACATGGGTAGCCTACTGCTAAAGTTACAACATGCAGATTAAACTAAACTCACACCAAAGTATTTATACCTACCTAGCATTTTCTCTGAATATGGTAGATGAGGCCATGTGTGCCCAGTTTTTCTAAAATTTGTTTTACACTTTAATTCAAAACAACTTTCCAGCCTCACATATGAATTCTCCTATCAAAGTATGCCCACTCCTATGCACAAATGAAATCTGGACAATTCACACTCTTTCTCTCTGTATATCTATATTGAGAATGCTTCTGCCTAACAATCACCAATTTCAGATGCATGTTTTTAAATATTCTTGTGGCCGTGATACATGTATGTACATCAGTCAAAAGAAAAAAAAACACCTTGCACTCTCCACTGATACTGGTCCTTGCTGTATACAGGTGGGCATGGACCCATCCTACTGTAAACATATACACTTCCTTCTAGAACAAATATTTGCCAAAGTCTGCACAAAAGGTCGGTCAAGACTTGGTATTGGTCTGCCTATAGCCTTAACATCAAGGGCCAGGGAAGTAGTCGAGCAAGGTAAAAGGGATAACAGAGAAACGACTAGAAGGAGAAAGGAAAAATATAAAAGAAAACCCATACCTGAAGTTTTCCACAATAGAAGGAAGGAACTGATGGCAAAATATGAGACGCAAAAGAATTTGTAGAGGGGTGATAAGATGTAGTATTTATAGGTGATAAAGCTTGTGAAAACTAATTCCAGGCAAAAGAATTTAAATGTATGTGTTGTTTTCTTTCTCAGCTTAAATACAAAATGTATTCATCAGAGGGAGGCCGAGAGGTTTCCAGGTTTGAAACTTGATCAAAGGAGTGAGAGATAAATGGAGAGAGCATCAGTTAAATTTTTTTTTTTTTTTTTTTGTGTAAATATGAATGTGTCGGTTTCTTTAGATAATGGGAGAAGGAATAGGTTCGAACGTTACATTTTTAATAGATGTGATACCTGGCGAGATCAGGGGAAGAGAAAAGATGTATCAGTTTTATGTTGAATGTTGACTCATATGATTTCTCTTCAGTTATAAATATAAATGCGTGATTATAGGTTGATGACTGATGAAGCAGAGCAAAGGTTGATAATACGTTACTTAGAGCTTGCGTGATTTATGGATTATCAATTTTTGAATTCAACAGTTTCTCACGTATTGATAGCATGAGTAAAAGATGATGATTCATTTATATTTACATAAGTTTTGATTTGTATCAAATGTATGAACTGGCCAAACTTAAGGCAAAGCAAAAAAAACGTATGCAATGAATATATGTCTGGTTTTAATGTTTGTTCGTTACTTTGTGTCCATCTCATTTCATATATACATTTTGATTTTTTTAGTTTTGAAAACAATAAATGAAATGGTAAATATTTATGTTGGCTATAAGAGTGGAAAACGTATACAAGTTTATTGAAAATCAGACTGTTAGCTAACAGAGTACCGGTTGCTATAAAGTTACTGACTGATATTTTTCTTCAAATTAATATGAAAATATGATTTTTACACTACGTTAAACAGACGCAGTCTAAAACATCAAAAATTTCTGTAAAAATATCATTTTAGAAACACACGTTTTATTACGTTGCTTATACCCTAAAATTGACGCGTCTTTTAAACGCGAAATTTAACAGTTTAAACATAGCCTAAATTTCCACAGTTATCATTAAATTTTATTGACATATACAATTTTATAGAATATATCTTCCAATTAAATAATTAACCTATATTGTTAAACACAATTTATATAAAACATATTTCAAAATTAAAATAATTAAAAGAAATAAATATCTGAAAACTAGGGCTGTTACACTCTCCCCCACTTAAGAACTTTTCGTCCTCGAAAAGGAACGAAGAAGAGAAACAAAGGAAGATCAGCTAGTTAAACAAAAACCTTAAACGGATAGTTTCGGATTTGAAGCACGAAGAAGATCCTCTAGACTCAGATTCACCCCTTTAGTTTGACCGTCAGTCCATGGGTGATAAGCGGTGCTCAGGTCCCGATGAGTAACAAAGATTTCAAAGATTATAGAAAGATTTCTAAATAGACTGGTATAAGCAATAGCCTCCCCAATCCGTAGCAGATAGGGAAACCAAGGACACTCAAAGATAGTTTGAAAATAAGTTAATAAATTTGAAATCATAATACTTTGAAAGTCATTAAAATTTATAGCTATTATCATTGGGAAATCATACTACTAAAATCATAACACTTTTAAAATAATCTTCATTTATTCAATTATAAATTTTCCAAAACATTTTATTTTTAGAACAGCAGCACCTATAATATGCTATAGTAGATATAATAGTATTTTCCAATCAGTTTATTATTTTACTTAACTCTTAATTTTACCAAATAACCTAACACTTTATTTAAAATTCCTTTTTATAAATAAGATATTCCTTCTTGAAATTTCCATTTGAAACCAAATTCTCAATTATCAAATTTTTAGTGATCTTAAATCATGATTACCAAAATAAATAATCTTTACTTACAGAAATATTCCTTTTAAATATATTTTTCCTTATTCCAAGATATATTGTTTATTACACCAGTATATTCATTTTAGGAAATAACTTTTATTAAAATCTCTTGGTTAGGTTTAAGATTCCATATTAAATCAAATTTCCTAAAATCCCTTTCTTTATTTACCTCTATTAATCTTTTATAACAAAATTTAAGTGTATAACATTGGTTATGACCACCCAAATTTTATTTATAAAATCCTTTTATATTGTATATTATCCAATTTCATTGTTAACTTCTGAAAAATTAAGGTAAGTCATATTGAAATGAAATTGAGTATTATACACTAAAACTTTCAAATTCAATTATCTCCAATTGGAATTTCCTATTCAAAATCTATTTTCTTTTTATTTTATTGAAATTTTCCTTAAAATAAATTTTAAGAATTAAATTTCTGATTCCCTTCAAACCATTTAGAGATAAATAAATATATATACATAATATGTCAAATCAAATTTTAAATTATATATCTATATATATTAAGTCATACTTTAGAAATTCAAATCATTTAAATTTTCAAGGTAACACTGTAGCCAGACTACAGAATGGTCTTTTCACATCGAAACTCGAAAATGAATGTCGATGATGCTGCAGTCATCACCGAAATTATTTTCCAGTGACAAAGAGAAGAGCACTAATTTTTTTTTTAAAATTCTTTGGAAACAAATTTCTACTTTGAAAATACTTTAAATAATATAACCTTTTTCAAAAAAAATTTTTTTTTAAACACAAGGTTCGAAACTATCAGAAATTGAATTCTCAAGTTCTTGTTTAAATTCGTTTTTGTTTCCAAATTATTTTATAACCATAGCTTATATCCAATTATTTATAAGACAAAACACCTGGTTTACAAAACCATAAATAAAACCAAACTATTATCTCTTGACACTAGTTAAATTAATTATAAAATTTTCTGAAAATTATACTTATATATATATATATATTAGATTTTCTTTCAAATATAAGAATAAATTTCCAAAACAAGGATAGAAATTCAAATTTTGATGGACTCAAATCAAAGAGATTTCAAGATAAGTTGGAAACAGCAGATCAGATGATAAAATAAGGAACTGGGTAAGTCTACATAAATCGCGGACAACCTTGACCTGGTCAACCGTGACTTAAAGAGTCAGATCGATGTGGTTGGGGTAAATCTACATTTGATCTGAAGAGATGGAGCTCGGAATAACCAAAGATACTAGCATATAAACCGAGGATAAATATAAATCTTCGGTGAATCAATGCTAATTGTAAGGGAGTTTCATCCCTTTATTAGAATAGTGGCGAGACCGCCAATTCACTAAGAAGAACATCCGAAGTGGAGTTACGGAACACTCCAGAATCTAAAGTAGATGATAAGTGAGGGACACGAATGAACTTTGGAACCATAGGGAATGTTCCAAAATTCGGAAAGGAAGAGATTCAAGCTCTAATGAAGGTGATTCTATAAATCAAATTTACTATACATTCTAAGTTTTGCCTAGAGCCAAAGCTCTGATACCAAATGTAACGACCCAATATTTCCAACCACTCGCATCCGCACATGTCGGACTTGAATAGTTCAAAATACTGCGTTGTAGAATAAATTTGGCAAAACTCAGAATATACAATAAATAAATCACAGAATTACAGACACAGATATCAGAATCTCGCAGCGGAAATTAAAAATTTAGTGGTTCATGAAGCCACTGATCCAACTTTACAAAAACAGAACTTACTTTGTCTATAATCCTCAATACAAATTTAAGACATAAATAGAGATAGAGTCTTCAAAGTCTTAAATTCCAGAAAGGATAAAGGCTGAAACAACTTCCAGCAGCACGAATGTTCTACTGAGTGTCCTAGCTTCGGAGAGAAACTGAAACTGCAACTCAGGCTGACCCGAGCGTACAATAAAACAAAACACCCAAGTCAGGACATACATACTTATATAATGTAAGCTAAATCAAGTGTACTGTAATATATAGCAAATAACTTAAAGGATGCTTGGGATCGCCCATCCTTTAAGGATCCGTTAAACTATTTACTATGTAGTATATTTGCGCTATTATAATAGTGTCTATATTAAAATAAACATACTTTTAAATAGCGTTAAGGCTTTACATTTTCCACCTTAACACGTAATAGTCCCAGTAGTCCATCCAATATCATAGCTCCTCCTACTCGGGAAGCAACTAGAGGATACCACACGGGCTACGGGAGAAAACCAAACTCGTACAAGGCTCGATATGGTAGGTGACACGGCACAACTAGGCAATGCCAGGGTAGATATACCAATTGCTATCCGGACCGGTGGTAACGCGAAGCCGCAGCAACCGCCCACCTCGAACAACACTCCCAAATCAAAGGGTGCACCCAAACAATCACAAGAGTAATAGAATGGTATACGAAGAAGTGCGTTCGATCAGAGGAGCTACCTCATTAATCCGAGAATCGCTCCTGTTTTAGCCACCTTAAGCCAACTCACGGGAGTCGGGTCCACGTATATACCTTTCAAGAAACCGTCACCACCAACCTACTTCATTCTGGATTCTCCACCGCGTACACGGTTAGTCAAAGTGGTTTTCGGTATCGACAGAGAGTATGTCCATCTCCGATCCCGGTCTCTTTGCCAACCAAGCGTTATTATAACCCGTGGCCATTTTAAAACCTTTTATACTTTAAAAACCAGAATAAACCTTTCCATTTCAAAACTATAAATACGATATCATTTTAAAACCCAAACCATATGATATCGTTATATTCAAATATAATCCTTTTCCAAAACCATACTGCTTAAAATGTATAATATCTGGAAACCAAATATTTGAACTATATCTTCGAAACATAATATTTTGGAAATTTTACTTTAAAACCATAACTCCCAAACACAATGGTTTGGACATTCAACGGTATATAAAATAAATGGTTTAACTTTATGGTTACTTTGTAAAGAAGATAATTTACATAGCTTTACAAATTTTTTTTTTTTTTATTTAAAGTTTTAAACCAAATTTTAAATATCACTTCATGTTCCCAAAAACCATTACAATTCCTATATATATCCAATTGGAGTATTTACTATTCAAAACTAAGGTTGGATTTTATTCTTTCAACAAATCAATGTTTTATTATTTAGTCTTGAATATTCCCATAAATTCCATAAATAAAACTCCAAATTTAGCCATTAAATGTTTTCAAAATTTACTTAATACTAGAATATTCATCTTAAATTTATTAAGGAAAATCCAGTTATAAATATCATATCTTAAGATTTCCCAAACTTACCATAAAATAAAATTTATCAAATTTCATAAATTTTAAAACAATCAATTCTAGATTCTGTAGCACTTAGGAAATGCTACCTAAAGTTACTGGTAAAACTAGTCCAATTTCAAAAGACAGCATTTAAATGCTGTAGTAGATTGTTTAACTTAATAAAGACTTTCAAATATAACTTATTTATTTTTATAGATATTTCTTAACTGAAATCTTATTCTTTCAAAATCCAGAATTTCTAAAATAAGTTATATTCCAAAACTTTATTCAAATACTTATTTATTTATTAACATTTATAACTCATCCAAAATCAAAATAAAATCCTTTAAAGATATTAAATCAAATATTTACTTCCAAAATAATTTTTAATATTTCAGAAAATATTATCAGAACCACGGGCCTGTATATAGTTTTCTAGCCTAGGTCAAGTGATACGGATGTATATCATTTCAACCCGTAATTTACAAAAACCCGGGTTCTATCATTTCAAACCCGCAATCCCAAGTTATCAGTTAAGCAGTTAACAGAATAATTGAACAATAATCATCTCTTAGGCCTATCATTTCAGCCCATACAACTAAATTTAACAGGGAACTGGCAGTGGTGATTTAAGCAGTAAATAACAATAATATAATATAACTGCAGAAATAATACAACAGATAAATAACTGATGTGGTGTCAATTTAAATGGGGTCCATCATGCTATATTACACTACAGACAGATAATAGTGAAATACAATTTTACACATACACTTGCAATAATTTACTAAAATATAAATACGTATGTCTGGTGAGAAATACTCACCTGAAAGCTGCAGAAAATTTGAATTTCAAAACGACGATTCACCGGTAAAGAACGACAGAGAATAACGATCAAATTTCTTCTGATGTCGCCTAGATTCAAATCTAGAACAAAATTCAAATATTTTGAAACGCGACTTTAGAATTTATGGTCGAAGAAAAATTAAAATAGGGAGAGAATTGGTTTGATTTGCTCGACCACTCCTCCGTGCAATATGGCCAAAATATACCCAAAACGTGAACCGGGCTGACCCTAAAATTTACGGCAAAATTTCCTAAAGGTCGATTAAACAATATGGTGAAGTTTTATACTTTGGACCGAGATACACTTGTGTACACGTTCATATTTATGTCCTAACTTTCACGTGTACACGTGCACACATATATATATATATATATAAATTTTCTCTAAAACTTACGCCGACACATAAAGCATCATCTCATTTCCACCCACCTCAAATTCTTCTTGTTCTAACTATAGGCTTAATCAACTTAGTTCGACAAAATAAAAGTCTGCAGGCTTGACAACCCATAAACAGACAAGGGAAAACATCTTCAACTACCCGAGTCTCCTTCACAACTATTTCGAGAAAAATATGTAGATGCTTCGAGTCATTCTATCCAAAACTTCGAGTCACGTATGTAAAGCTCTGTGACTAATTCACTCAACACTCTCTGTTATAACATTGTGAAGGCCACCACTTTCTACCAACTACTGCACTTTACTCCTACTTCTTTCTACCATTCCAGTCATGAATCTTTCCCATGTCAGTTTGAATATGTTCTCAGAGACACCAATGTGCACAGCCTAATACACAATTTTATACATATGCAGCCTTCCCTAAAATATCAATATGCACTCAACTTTCAAGCCAAAAGATATGCAGACCACCTTTTCTAATGCACATCATAACTATACACCTAATTCTCTTCAATATATATATATATACTTTCCATTTTAACCTAGATTTACACTATTGTTTCACAGTTATTTCACATCCTAACTTATAAACTCTCCAGCTCTTACAACTGAAAAGGTACAAAGGCCAAACCTATGACACAAATGCAACCTATGACATAAATGCAAATCTGAACAATATATGCAGACCAATCCATCTCACATGTACTTATCTACCTAATCTATAGCCAACCAATGGCATCCCTGTCACACTGGTACACACAGTTCTTAATATACTACATATGCCGATGAAAACAGAGCTTCTTATATTGGCTTCAACACAAAATGCATACTTCTCAAATAAATCAGGTCAGAGAAAAAAAATGCACACAGTGATACAATTTAAACATATACACTTGTGATACCAACATGGGTAGCCTACTGCTAAAGTTACAACATGCAGATTAAACTAAACTCACACCAAAGTATTTATACCTACCTAGCATTTTCTCTGAATATGGTAGATGAGGCCATGTGTGCCCAGTTTTTCTAAAATTTGTTTTACACTTTAATTCAAAACAACTTTCCAGCCTCACATATGAATTCTCCTATCAAAGTATGCCCACTCCTATGCACAAATGAAATCTGGACAATTCACACTCTTTCTCTCTGTATATCTATATTGAGAATGCTTCTGCCTAACAATCACCAATTTCAGATGCATGTTTTTAAATATTCTTGTGGCCGTGATACATGTATGTACATCAGTCAAAAGAAAAAAAAACACCTTGCACTCTCCACTGATACTGGTCCTTGCTGTATACAGGTGGGCATGGACCCATCCTACTGTAAACATATACACTTCCTTCTAGAACAAATATTTGCCAAAGTCTGCACAAAAGGTCGGTCAAGACTTGGTATTGGTCTGCCTATAGCCTTAACATCAAGGGCCAGGGAAGTAGTCGAGCAAGGTAAAAGGGATAACAGAGAAACGACTAGAAGGAGAAAGGAAAAATATAAAAGAAAACCCATACCTGAAGTTTTCCACAATAGAAGGAAGGAACTGATGGCAAAATATGAGACGCAAAAGAATTTGTAGAGGGGTGATAAGATGTAGTATTTATAGGTGATAAAGCTTGTGAAAACTAATTCCAGGCAAAAGAATTTAAATGTATGTGTTGTTTTCTTTCTCAGCTTAAATACAAAATGTATTCATCAGAGGGAGGCCGAGAGGTTTCCAGGTTTGAAACTTGATCAAAGGAGTGAGAGATAAATGGAGAGAGCATCAGTTAAATTTTTTTTTTTTTTTTTTTTGTGTAAATATGAATGTGTCGGTTTCTTTAGATAATGGGAGAAGGAATAGGTTCGAACGTTACATTTTTAATAGATGTGATACCTGGCGAGATCAGGGGAAGAGAAAAGATGTATCAGTTTTATGTTGAATGTTGACTCATATGATTTCTCTTCAGTTATAAATATAAATGCGTGATTATAGGTTGATGACTGATGAAGCAGAGCAAAGGTTGATAATACGTTACTTAGAGCTTGCGTGATTTATGGATTATCAATTTTTGAATTCAACAGTTTCTCACGTATTGATAGCATGAGTAAAAGATGATGATTCATTTATATTTACATAAGTTTTGATTTGTATCAAATGTATGAACTGGCCAAACTTAAGGCAAAGCAAAAAAAACGTATGCAATGAATATATGTCTGGTTTTAATGTTTGTTCGTTACTTTGTGTCCATCTCATTTCATATATACATTTTGATTTTTTTAGTTTTGAAAACAATAAATGAAATGGTAAATATTTATGTTGGCTATAAGAGTGGAAAACGTATACAAGTTTATTGAAAATCAGACTGTTAGCTAACAGAGTACCGGTTGCTATAAAGTTACTGACTGATATTTTTCTTCAAATTAATATGAAAATATGATTTTTACACTACGTTAAACAGACGCAGTCTAAAACATCAAAAATTTCTGTAAAAATATCATTTTAGAAACACACGTTTTATTACGTTGCTTATACCCTAAAATTGACGCGTCTTTTAAACGCGAAATTTAACAGTTTAAACATAGCCTAAATTTCCACAGTTATCATTAAATTTTATTGACATATACAATTTTATAGAATATATCTTCCAATTAAATAATTAACCTATATTGTTAAACACAATTTATATAAAACATATTTCAAAATTAAAATAATTAAAAGAAATAAATATCTGAAAACTAGGGCTGTTACATCCAGTGAATGAGAGAAGACCGATATTGCATTAATGCATATACCACGATACCTTACAAATAATATATTTGTTCCATGTTTTATGAGTTCAACAAAGACTTTACTAGCGTCATTGAAAAAAGAACCACTATATATGTCGATTTCATTAAATTACAAAAAATGTTGTAGAGTGAGATATCCGATCAATTTAGATGCAAGCATCTCATTATTTTTTATTTGATAATAAAAACTAGATTGATAATATACACTATTTAGTTTTCATGACAAACATTGAATTAGGATGGTATGTTCTAACTATGAAGCAAAGTATAGAATAATACAAGATGATGTTAGATTTGTGATCTAATGACACATAACAGAAACTAGAGCATTCTTTGTGATGTAATGCATGATATTCATTTCATTTCTGCTATTTCATATTCGTCTAATGTTGTTATAAGCTCCATCCAAATGGAGTTCGATGTTTGAATCATTGACAGTCGAGTACAAGTGAGGTATTTGATGTTAATTTTCGAACGTTGGATTTCGGGTCGTGACATTCTTATTTCTTAAACGTTGAATGTCCATAGTACACTACATTGTTGTTATGAGTTACTAGACTACATATAATGGTTAAGTTTCCTAAAGGAATGTTTTTGAAGGACCTCATGGTATCGTCATGTTTTCGATGAAAACATGTTGTCACCAAGAATGCTACGACAACAACAAATTTTCCATGACCATAGCATATAATAAATTTCTCATTATCATTATCATATCATACCAATATCAGTCGATCGATTTCTAATTCCAAACTAAGTAGATATAGCAATATAGTTGGTATGGCAATAATAAACTAAATATTTTTAACGATAAAATACCAATAATATTTTCTTAATATCGACGGTAACATTAATTTACCGACCTATATATATTTTCTATTCTTTATTTAATTAATACCTTTTGAAAAAGCAAGCAAGTGACTATATCTAGTTTAGAGAGTCAATACAAATGATGTTATTTGCAATTATACTCTTTCTCTTTAACATATATTGTTAAGTGACACAATGAAATGTACGATGACCACTCCTCTATTATAGTTTAGTTAACATATATCAGCAACGAACTGGGGTATAAACCATTCAATTACCATAGCTTTGGGCATCGGTACGAGGATATAATTCTACCATAGATGATTACCTAAATGTATCACAAGAGGATAATCGTTTATATAATATGATTTAATTACAAAAAAGAGAAAAAAATTGAAAGAGTGGAGTTTTAAAATAAATAACTTAGAGACATAAGTGGACAAGTGTGGGATAAGTGTGATAGACTGCAAGTAATTTTGGCCTCAAATCACATTAAAAACAATGCTAATAATTATTATGAAGCTAAAAGTGATTACCAAAAGAGATTGAACATGTTGTCAACTTCCTTGAGGTAAAAATCCAAATATGCATGGTTAATCCAAGCTGATGAGGCAACCAATTTTTTATTATGTAAAAGTGTCAAATTGATCACATGTCAATTCTTTATCTAATACGGTAAATCCAAAAGGTAAGGCGCCCAAAAATGATGATGAATTGATTGATGAATCTATCAATTCTATTTTGAGGTGTGTAACAAAGTGGGTTATAGAGGAGAACTTCCAAAGATAATATGCAAAGGAAAAGTCTTTAGAACCAGTAAAAACTACATAAACTCACAAATCTCCGAGAATGAACTTAAATTTGCAGTGTTTAGTACACATGAGGACAAGATACCACGTCCTGATGGCTTCACTTCTAAATTTTATTGATTGCATTGGGAAAAACTAAAATATGAGCTGTTAGGAGCAATTCAATGGTACTTTGATGAAAGCAAAATTATCAAACAAATCAAATGAAGAGAAATCAGGGCGTTGGTGATAGGCAGAATAATGCCAAAAATCATCCAAGGAATATGAGGCTAGATGAGTATACCCTCTGCATGAAACACTCGAAAACATATACATTACTACATAAGGCACAGAAAGGTATACCAAACCGCCTAGAAGGGAGGTGACTGAGGCATAAAGCGCTCTAGAAAGTTTTGTCCATTTTATTAAACTCGTGGATATAACAAGAACGTGTGTGAGCATGTTAGAGATTTCACTGAGAAATTAATAAGGAAAAAAATTACAGCAGTACGTTAAAGAGCCATACAATATTGGACGGAATGCAATGTACTTAACCTCCCTAAACCTCCAATACCCAATATACCTGTACAATGCGCCATGGAGGTACCCGATCGATGCAAGTAGATAACCAATGGTGAAAAGCAAAGAAAAACCTAAGTACAAAACTATAGAACATCTCACAACGCACAGTCAGAATATAATATAATAGCATAGGTGTAAAACATGCGAGAAAGTGATATGATCAAATGAACCATAAATAAGAACATCATAGTGCTTTTGGTTCACATACTATATAAAAACTGAAATAAAGAGTTTATGCATTTCAAAT
Source organism: Allium cepa (assembly GCA_030765085.1). Classification (NCBI taxonomy): domain Eukaryota; kingdom Viridiplantae; phylum Streptophyta; class Magnoliopsida; order Asparagales; family Amaryllidaceae; genus Allium; species Allium cepa. Next base: position 380,618,293 of record CM060938.1, on the reverse strand, counting down.
CTCCAAAATAAACTCTATAACCGTCTCCTAAAATACAAGTACCAACATAACTCTAGAGTACCGCACAACGGAATATAAGCGATAGTAAGCTCCAAAGTATAGATATATGAAAGCGTAGTCTCCTGCTCGTACTTCGTACAGCTCCATGCACTATACATGCAAGTTATCCCTGATCTACTCAATTAATAGTCCACGAGATAATAAGAAGAAAAACATAAAATCTTGGACCAGACAACAGTTTGATGTGAGTGATACATCATCTTAAAATACTATAAAATCGTATATAGTATATAGAGGTATGGGGTATGAGAACCATATCTAGCATGCCCATGCATCAAAGGGTTAGCATATAACATTCGATATATGCTAATCAACTATCACAATTTTATAGGTGTACTACAGTCAAAGTACAATGTCCAATGTCTAGGTATGTGATTGAAAATACCTACATCGCATGACACCTTGGAGTGATAAACAACCATGGAAAACAAGCATCCATCAAACAATCCTCATAATCACTCGTGTCCGTTGGATATATGATAACTCGTATGACACAATCGCAAACCAGGGATCCAATCAAAATCCTAGCTTTATTGGTGCTTGAACCCATGCCATTTTGAAAGGCGAGGAAACGGGCCAAAAATCGCAAAGCCCAAGGTAATCTATTATCGCGAGATCCGGATACAATCGTAAACCTAGGTGGGCGTCCCCACATACCCCTTCTCTACGAGTATGTTAGAAACCTCCTATTTATCAACAATCCCTTTCCACATGTCTCCATAATGGAACTCAATCGTTATTCCATCACGGTTATCTCCACAGTAGGAAAAAGTCGCAAATCCCACTTGCAAACACCCTTCGTTAAGCTTTCCCAGTTGGATCACCGTCACGACTCGTATCGTTAAGTCGTCATCTCCAAGATGCCTTTAGACACCCATTGTAAGTCGTAAAGCGATCGTACCAAGGCATCAAAGTCGTCGGCGGCGGCGTCATCATATCGAAGCACCCCGTCATCGCATCGTTAGATTTAACGGATGATATTTTAATTTAATGGGTGATGATAAAGCTACATTAATGATCTTACTTGTATAAATTATAAGCAAGAAATCCAGTGTTTATAATGATTATGGAATCGGGACTCATGACATGTTAATACAGTATAATAAAATGTTTTTTTTGACATGGTTCATTAATGCCAACAAGTTTCGATCTTGAAAATCGAATTTGTGACATATAATCTCGTATAGTCTAAACTACCAATCAACTGAGCCAACCCTTTTGACGCATATAATAAAACTTTGGTCTCCTTTGAAATACAAATAATTAATACACTAACAACATAACTAATGATAATCAAATAATTATTACTTTTTTCAAATACCTCATTCATTCTCCTTCCAATACACTAACATTCTCTTTTTCCTAACTTTCTCCATTCGTTCCCCTTTCAGATTCTCCTTTCTCATGCCATTTTCATGTGGCATAAGAAAGCAACATAAATGTGGACTTCTAAATGCTAATTGGTGAACCCTTAGTTATCGTTAACTTGTTTGTTTGCATATCGAAATTTCTGATTAGTATTAAAAAATATGGTTTTTTTAGAATAAAACTCCCACTTTATTAGTTTTCTTTAATAATTAATATTAAAGAAGAAATTTAAAATATTGAATTTTTAAATTTGTATATTTTAAATTACAAAGTGTTTGAATTAAAAGAATTTTGAATACTAGAAAAATTATAAAATGTTTGTTTTCAAAGAGTTAGGTTTTTTGAAAGGATTAATTATAAAATTTCTTTATTTAGAGTCATAATTTTCATCGTTAATGATATCTTATAAATTTTAAGTTAAAATATCTGCAACTACCAGTTTGAAAAATAGTTTAGAAAAATGTTCAATTTTGGATTTTAAGTGGAAAAATAATTTACGAGCTGTAATACTATAAAAACCATACTTAAACACTTGGATCTTTAAAATTGAATTTTAGTAAAAAGAGAAACACCATTGTTATCCATAAGAGAGCCTATGTTAGCTAAATTCTTTTTAAGAGTAGAAAAGTTTTTGATGTAGAAGCTTTGAGTAAATCGGTTGCAATTGTATGCATAATTTATTTATAGTCTATTATCATATTTGATTTGAACTTTGTGTTGGGCAAAATGTCAATTAGTTTGCACTAACTCCAAAACTGTAGCGGAACGCTGAAGCGCAGAAATAATCAAAAGAAGGATCTAGCATGTCAATTAATTATTAACCATCAATTCAATGAAAAATAATCACCAAACAAAGAAAAACAGAAGAGTAGAAAACACAAAGATTTAACGTGGTTCGACTAGATCGTTTACGTCCACGGACTCAAAAAATATTCTTTATTTCACTGAAAAAAGAGAGTACAAATGAGAGAGATTACAGAATTACACGTAGTAAAATGGAAGACTAACCTATAATTACAAATTGGATAATCAATTTATCCAAAGAGTAGCTTGTTTACGCTCAAAACCCCTAATTGATTGACTGCAGAAATTAGGATTTACCAAAGAAGAGGTAATGGTGGATGCTCTTTCATACTCATGAAGAACTTCCTTCATTTAAATAGGTATGAAAATGAAGGATCTTGAAGATGAAGAAAATTAATTTTCAGATTATGTGACAAACTTTTCAAGTTATTTGATTCGATTCCAATGCACATAAATGATAATAAAAACTGTTTCCATAAATTTTCATTGCTTAAATCAATTTTCATATATAAACTTGTCTATCTTCATATAACGATAGTTTTATTTCTCTAAAGATATCATCATTCTCTATATCTTTTCAACATATCTTTCTCTATATCTTTTCATATGTATCTTTTCATATAGAGCTTAATTATTTTCTTTTCTCTTTGAAAAATATTTGAATCACGTAAATCCAACAATTTTGGTTTAATAAATACATATGAACCAACTAGCATATCAATTTTAGAATAGTCACTCTTGATGATTTTAAGAATTCTTAGTGTAATTGCTGAACTCTACGTGCAGTACGTATATGCATTATGCGTAATATATGTACATGGGATATGTAGCAATTCATAGTTGTACTAGAACATTCCTCTGCATATGTACGCGTGTCGACGCATGTTATTATTTGCGTTTATGTTTATTGGTTGAACATTTATTATCTCGTCCTGAACATAATTAAAATTTAAGCTATAATTGAAGCCTATACGTATACGCTTTAATCATGTATAAATTTTTGTTGTATATAATTAATAATTATAATTTCGTTATAAATTTTGGTTTAACAGTTTTTAGAAGGATATATGTTTGTATTCTGACATTCATCAATAACGTAGCGTCCGTAATTTCTTACTACTTACTTTGAGGTTGGTCGAAATTGTACTGTAATATGGATACAAGCTTGAGGAAAGCTGCACTAGTGCATATACGTATGTTGGAAACTTGAAAATAAAGCCAAGAGAACAGACCAAAACATGCATATGGAGAATTTATTTCAATTTCAATTACCATGCAAACTCATCAACAAGATCCTTAACATTAATTCGCACTCTTACATTAACTCTCTAACTATATGTACACTTCATACCTTGAAACTCTACCGTTGATGATTAAGAAGACAAATAAAACACAGCTACAAATTACAAAGACTAAGAGCCGCCTTAACATCCAACCTCCAGGCCAGCTTTCCATCAGCCAACCTCCACACGTCGCACGGCGCCACCATATGCACCTTCCCTCTATTTCTACACATGTACTCCACACGTGCTCTGCACGTGAAACAGCTAGCGTTCTCAGGCACCATCCCCTTCGTAACCAACCCCGCTTCCACCCTCTCGCAGCTGCTGGGTCCCACCACCATGTTCCTGAACGCGTCGTTCGCCCACGTCACCCTCCCGCCCGCGTCCGACACGAACCCTGGACAGGCGTCGCGTTCCAGCACGGCCGGCGAGGCGAACGGCATCTGCGCCCAGTTGTGCCACGTGTCGGTCACGCACTCCACAGTGACCACAGACCCCACCGGCCTCGCTGGTTGGGGAGTCACCACCCTAGCACTCTGCCATGTATCCGCTGAAGAGGTCGGGGAGGGAGTCGCCGTGCTTGTGGGGCTGTCCGGATCTTTCCTTTCCGGAGCGACGGGCATGAGCGGCAGGGTCACCAGCTCGTGTTTCTCTTCCAGAAATGCCCCTGCGTCCAGGACGGCGGCGGGTGACCGGTTACGTCTTTTCCTGCCTCTTCTGCTGTACTTGTCGCCGCCTTTCCTTTTGGTGGTGCCGGAGGGGAGGGGAGGGGAGGTGAGGTTGCCGGCGGAAGCGGGTTTGGGTGCGATGGGCCGATACTTGAGGAGTATCTTACCCATCTTCCAGGCAACGTCAGCGGGGTCCCGGTAACCGCTGCCGAACATCCCACGATAATCAGGAATCGTTTCCATTATTTCCTAGAGAGAGAGAGAGGGGGTGTATTGTGTTTTATGAGAAGGGAGACGAAAAAGAAGGGGTTATTTTTATAGGGGAAAGGGGAGGGGAAAGGACAGGTGGCGGTGGAAAAGAGGACGCGTGGAGAAAGGAGGGGAGAGAGAGCACGTGATAGGTGGAGGAAGGGGGAGAGGGGGCCAATGGGAGGAGGGGAAGTGGCACCTCGTAAAGAGGGGAGAAGAGGACACGTGGGAGGAGTTATCTTACGAAGGAAACTAGAGCGAAGAGTAGGGACACGTGGGCGAATGGAGAGGGAGGGTGGGGGAGGACAGCAGGTGTCTTTGCTTGCTATTATTGGAAGTAGGGAAGGAGGTGGGACACGTGCTCGCTGCGAGCGCGACGTGGAGTCCGACCAGCCCTTGCGTGTTTGCTTTTTTGGGAGGATAGATTTCATTTGGAGCGCATTTCTGTTCGGTTTCAATTTTTTTTGTTGGATATATAGGATATTTTTGGTCGAATGCTAGTTGGACATGAATTAATATTACTCTTCTAGATTGACGAAGTTTGCTTGCTGTATTGAAATTTGTTGAACCGATTTAAAGTGCAGACGCATGCTGCAACATGTTGAAATTTTTGATATACTTGTCAAATTATTTAATAGTTTGATTTTAGAGTAATTATAACATATTAAAATTTAAGTGGTACAAAAACTATTTAAAAGAACAAATAAATGTACAAAAGAATAAAATAGAAATTTTGGATTTTCTCTAAAGTAGGCATACGAGGATATATTTGTTTCTCTCTTTAATTAGATAATTAATTTATTTTTTACCATACATTTATTAATTTGAAAATCAAATATTTTATTGTTTTGAACAGGAAATTATTGTCAAGGACAAAATTTCACAGCTTTTTAGTCTCAAGGACATACCTTCAATATTTTATCTTGAAGGACAATTTTCTGTAGTTATCAGTTTTTAGTTATTATAGCAGTTTTTAGGTATCAGTTTGTAGTTCTCGGCAGTTTTAGCTCGGTAGCAGTTTTGTTGTCCTTATGAACAATTTTGAAAAATGTTTGTCCTTATAAATAATTTTTAGAAGAATGTTTGTCCTTGTGGTAAAAATATTGAGTTCGTGTCCTTGAGGCAAAAAATATACAAATGTTTGTCCTTTAAATTAATTCTCCCTAACCTAAAAGGGGAGTGAAACCTTATGGAAAAGTCTTTGATGTTTCTCTCTTCTTACATATTTGCTCTTCTCCAAACGCTAAAATTTAAAAGGTTATTGTTAACGAAATCAATACTATGTTCTTAATAGGTTATTGATTCTGTTTTTTTACTTTTGTTTCCTAGAATAATTATAAACAAATTTTCTTAAAGTCAATATAAATGGTGATTGGGAGAAATTGTTGGTTTTTTCTTTATGTTTTGAAAGTATTATCACAACTGTTTGTGTTCAAATATTATTATATTATTTTAATATTATCCCTTTGTGAGTCGGATGATATACGATTCCAGGATAGGCTTACACAACACATATATTCTTTTTTTTACGTTTCAAGCAACAAAATTCCTAAACAATTGGCGTTAGAGCTAGATTGTCGCAAAGCTTATGTTAATTTTAGATTTAGATAATTATTGGGACGTCAAACATAATTTCCTTCTCAAAGATTTCTCTTTTGAATTGAAATAATTGGGTTACTTAGAAGCCTAAGTCCGCGATCTTCATGAGTCGATTGAATGTGATGAGAATAGACCCTCCAATATAGAGGAGAGAAAAAGGAAGAAGATGGCCAACATGGCGATTGCTTTAATCCGCCAATACCTTGATGATTCAATTTTTCAACATGTGGCTAGTTATAAAGCCGAGAAAGCTCTGTGAGACAAGTTGGAATCTTTATACGAGTTAAAGTGCTACTAGTAAGGATTTTCTGTATTCAGAAATGGTTCAATTGCGACTAGATGGAGAAAAGTTTGTAGCAGATCATTTGAACGAATTTCAAGATGTAATAAATCGGTTGGCAGGTATATATGTCAAATTTGATGATGAATTGCAGGCTTTATGGTTAATGAATCCGCTTCTAGTGAGTTGGGAAACATTGGTTATGTCATTTTGTAACTCCAATGCTATTAGAACCATCTCATTGGATATTGTCCAGAGTAGTATGTTGAATGAAGAGCATAGAAGGAAATGGTCAATCTTGAAATTGGTTCAAGATGAAGCTATAGTGGCAAGGGGCTCAAAGTTGGATACAAAATTAAAGAAAAACAATGATAATGGTATGGCCTATCGAAAGTATCACTTATTTTTATTCTCATAACATGGTCATATGCATAACTATTGTGAAGTGTGCAAGAGTGATCAAAAGAAGGCTTTACATAGCGATAGTAATAGCGATACATAGGACGATATAGTTGAAGGTGGCGATAATGATACTTCTTATGATGTCATCATTGGTGATGTTAAGCCCTGTAAGATGGATTCAAATGTTAGTTTTTACATATACTGTATCGTGAGGTGTTTTCCCTTTTATAAGAAGACTTTAGATATGATTGCGACCGCCAATGAAGTAAAGATACTACTTTATGGTATTGGATATATTCATTTTGTATGCATGATGGTGTGGCCAGAGAGGCCTTGAGCGTGAATCAAGTATCTACTAGTTCGTAAAATCTCATTTCTTTTGGTCAGTTGGATCGTCGTGATTGCACTTATGTGGCTCAAGATGGAACTTTGAGAGTGATGAAGAGTGGTCATATCGTGAGGAGAGGAGTATAAATGGTAGAAACCGTTATAGACTTGTTGGTTATGCGATTGATAATAGAAATCGTTAACAATTGGAGAGCCTAGTCTACAGGTAGGTGGAGAGGTGAATGTATGCACTGCTTTTCATAGTTGTGTTGGTGATCGTATTTTTATAAGGGTCATTATGTTGATGATGCTTGAGGTATCAATGGTGAATGTGTGGAGAGCTCAGGTCAAGGGGTAGACAAGTATCAAGCTGGAAAATTTAGAAAGACTTTATAAAGTTCTTTGTGGTTTTACAAATGTTTTTAACGCAGGGTGGTGTGCTGTATCTCATGATGGGAGATGCATTATTTATAGGCTACTGTAGCAGTTGATGATTTGATGTGTTTGAGAATAAGAGAATTATGATTGGTCCAAAGATGAAAGGCTTGTGTGTTTTATTCGAAGGAATCACTTTCTTATTTTTCGCTTCGAAGATGGAGATTGAGTATATATTGAAGATATGTGATTTTGCATCAAGGTGGAGTATTAAAATTAGATGACATAAAATCATGTTTATAAGAGGAAATAAATATACTAAGTTGGAAAGAGAAAATATGGATTTTCCCTAATTAATAGGCATATATGGATATGTTTATGCAACATCCCTCTAAATTAGACCTGTCAAAATTTGACCCGACCCATTAACCCAACTTATAAATGGGTTGGGTCAAGCCATTTATAAATATTATAAAATGGGTTATGCGTTGGGTTAACCCATTTTTAAAAGAGTTATAAATGGGTAACCCATTTACCTATATATTAAAAATATTAAATTTTAATATAAATTTGAAATAATAATAATTTTGAACATACATTATAATTTTTCATGGAGACTGACAGTTGTACTTAGAAAATAACAGGCTACCGCATCTTCATATTTGAATTCCACCTAGTGCAGAAGCCGCTATTTTTTTTGTTCAGACTGCAATAACTTCTTCGTTCTAGCTCGGAATAAGGCGAGACTTCGACCGATCAACTCCAACCCAAATTACAAACAGTATGGAACATTCAGATACTTCATCGTGTGAACGCACACTGTAGTTCTCCAAGGGGATTGACAGTTGTACTTAGAAAATAACAGGCTACCCCATCTCTATATTTGAACTTCGCCTAGTGCAGAAGCCGCTATTTTTTTTTCCAGACGGTAATAACTCCTTCGTTCTGACTCGGAATTAAGCGAGACTTCGACCGATTAACTTCAACCCAAATTACAGACAGTATGAAACACTCGGATACTTCATCATGTGAGAGCACACTGTAGTTCTCCAAGGGGACTGACACTTGTACTTAGAAAATAATAGGCTACCACATCTGCATATTGAACTCCGCCTAGTGTAGAAGTCGCTATTTTTTTTGTTCAGACTGTAATAACTTCTTCGTTCTAACTCGGAATCAGGCAAGACATCGACCAATTAACTCCCACCTAAATTACGGACAATATGTAATATTCAGATACTTCATCACGTGAACGCATACTGTAGCTCTCTAAGGGGACTGACAGTTGTACTTAGAAAATAATAGGCTACCATATCCCTATATTTGAACTCCGTCTAGTGCAGAAGCCGCTATATTTTTATTCGGACTATAATAACTCCTTCATTCTAACTCGAAATTAAGCGAGACTTCGACCGATTAACTTTCACCTGAATTACGGACAATATGGAACACTCGGATTCTTCATTGTGTGAACGCACACTGTAGTTCTCCAAGGGGACTGAGAGTTGTACTTAGAAAATAACAGGCTACCACATCTGCATATTGAACTCCACCTAGTGCAGAAGCCAATTTTTTTTTGTTCAGACTGCAATAACTCCTTCGTTCTAACTCGGAATCAGACGAGACTTCAATCGATCAACCCCATCTAAATTACGGATAGTATAGAATACTTAGATACTTCATCGTGTGAACGCACACTGTAGTTCTCCAAGGAGACCGGCAGTTGTACTTAGAAAATAATAGGTTACCACATCCCTATATTTGAACTCCGCCTAGCGCAGAAGCCGCTATTTTTTTTGTTCGGACTGAAATAACTCCTTCGTTCTAACTCGGAATTAAGCGAGACTTCGACCGATTAACTTCCACCTAAATTACGGACAGTATGCAATACTCGAATACTAAATTACGGACAGTATGCAATACTCGGATACTTTATCGTGTGAACGCACAGTGTAGTTCTCCAAGGAGACTTACAGTTGTACATAGAAAATAATATGCCACCTCGTCCCCATTTGAATTTTGATGAAAATTAGAATTTAAATTTCAAATTTTTGTCAGATCTCAAAATATAAAAAATAGAATTATTTTATATTTATTTGTTTTTTATTAGCCAAATTAAAATTTAAATCTTTAAATGGGTTAAATGGGTAACCTGCTTATTAAGTGGGTTGGGTCATAAATGGGTTGAAGAGAATGGGTTGGGTCAAACTCGACCTAACCCATTTTGACCCAACCCAACCCGTTTGGCATGCCTACTCTAAATGGAGGCCCAAAACTAATGGCTACTTATGCTGTAGTCATATATAGTTATTAATTCTCGACGACCAAATACGTATGTGTTAGATTCATTGATACACAGAAATATATGAGTATGTAAATTTTTTAAAACTTCAAACAAGATCATATTCCACATCAAAACAATTTTAATTCATTACATAATCCCATAATCATCAGCCACGTTCAAAGAAAATATATTTATTACAATATATGCCAAGAGCGACATATGAAGATGCCCCATTGAAAGATTAGAGTATATACATGTAATGTAGCAACTTTGCCATTACAAACAATACAGTGGAATCAAATAAAAGAAAATTCTATATAGCTATCGTGCCTCTTGCACGTCTTCGGAAGCTTTAATCGTCTAATGAGGTACCTAAAAGCCTCAACTCTCAAACTACTCAAAATCAATTGAGTACCCGAGAGTTTAAGGTGAAAACATAAATTTCAAGTCAGACTTAAAGCCTAATATGAATAATAATCTACCATCTCGAATCACTTAGATATCTAGTGAGACCACGCCACTTAACAGAATGGGTTTTCCCCTCATTAGTATCCTAAAACCTTTATAAAACCATATACTGTAATCCTGCATCCACAATGGTTAAAAACATAGTCATTTTAACATATTATGATGATATGTAAACATTTTAAAGGATTTCCCATCCTTTGTTTAATTGACTCCCTGTCATGTCTATAGTTTCTAGGGTCACCATTAACATATTAGTTTTCATGGGCTTACTAATAACCTTTACATAATATATGGACTCTCTGTCCTATTTCATAGTTTTCATGGGTACACCATGAATCTATTGACCCCTGCAAATTAACTTAACACTATCACTCCTGTCGGTTTAGTTGATTCATAGGTTCCACTAAACCTATTGGTTACTCTAATAACTTCTCCCTTATCCTAGTTTTCAAGAGTTGACTAGAAACCTATTGGCCCCTACCAATATCTTTTCTTCTTATCCTAGTTTTCGTGGATTGACTAGGAACCTATTGACATCTGTCAATATATTAATCCGGACATAATTTTCATGGGATCACTATAAACCAATTGGTAATTCCAATAAATTCCTAATCATAGTTTTCATGGGATCACTATGAACCTACCTTCTTGACAATTTCCATATTTGGGCATCCTATATTGAACCTACTTTCTTGACAACTTCCATATTTAGGCATCCTATATTCTGGTCTTCCCGACCTCTTGGATACGATTCTACTCATACAAGAGTTTAATCAATTTATATTCACCACCAGGTTAACCCTAGTTGGTTCTTCTACCATTTATCTCCAAAATATTGTTATGGATCCATTATAATGTGAATATATTTATATTTGAAGAAGCAAACATAATTACAAAACAATACCACTCCGTTGGGTTTAATGTCCTTGAAATACTTTTCATATAAAACATGGTTAATCCCTTTAACCTATTATTTTATCAAGGAAAGCTTCTTCTTAAAATCATTTTAAAACTCCTTTGATTTAGCCATGGGTTTTTCCTTTAAAAATTGAGTTTGTTACAAAACCTTACGAAACCTTCAAAACCTTGCTTTCGACTTCAGGATGATCTCCTTCGAAAGCATTAAAATCTGTCTTTAAAACATTAGGCTCCTGCCTTTCTAATACTTTAAAACCTTCCTTATGAAACCTTTCGATTCTATTATAGTACTAACAGTTAATCATTTAGAAGCATGGCTTCGAAACCAAAAGAAAGTACCCCTTTCGAAACCTTTGGAAGTAACCCTTTCAAAATCATTGAAAGTTCCACTTTCGAATGCATTGGGTTTATACTTAAAATATTATTTGGTTCAAAGTGAATATAAGCAAAAGTACCTCTTTGGAAACCATCTTTATCATATAAAATTTTTGGAGAAAACATGATGGCGCCGGCACCATTCTTTCGAAAGCATAAAACATCTGGGTAAAATATTAGAAGGTTGGCTTCGAAACCCCTTCCGAAACCATTGCCTTCGAAACCCCTAATCCCTTGCGAAAACTGTTAGCAGTGGCTTGCATTTATAAAAACACAAAGCAACTTTCGACATCATTGATATCCTCCATACCATCGAAAGGATTAGAGTTACAGAAGGGTTTCGATTTGTTTGAAACTACCCTTTTCGAAAGATTCAATTTCAAAAACTAAGTAACTCCTACGGAAGCTACTTCTTTAAAAAGGCAGCAACTCTGCTTTGAAAACTTGTTTTAAAGTACCTTTTCGCATGCATTGGGTTCGAGTCTTTTGAAATCTCTTTGTAAACTAGGGGATGCTTTTCTTTAAAACATAAACCAAAGATCTCGAGCCCTTCGAAAGTTATGTTTCGACACCTTACCTTTCGCTTTCTCCAATCCACAGCGTATCATCTTCATGATACCTTTTGTATTGGTTGCAGCTTAGTAGGTTTTGACTGGGTTGAGTGTAGAAGCTCTGTGTAGAAAGGTATAAAGTAGGCGAAACCATATTTTCCGAGTAAACCTAGTTTTATACTGCTTACAGCAAAACTTTTTCTAACTAAGTTGCCACATGTCAACACTAGATTGGTTGCCTTAAATTTTTTTCAATTCCTTACTAAAATAACTGCCTCTTTTTAGATCTAACCATGGTTAAGTTAATCAAATAAACCCTTCCATTAAGAAAAATCAATATTGCAAAGAAGTCCTTCTTCTAAAGTAATTTAATTTGCATAGAAAATTACTTTGGAAAAATCCTCAAAAATTTTAGAAATTCACTTTGATCATGTTATCTAACATATCAAAATTCCACACCGAAATTCTTAATATATTTTTCAAAATAAATTTATAAACTCAAATAATCATATTTTCCTTTGAAAATTCATAACAACCTTTCCATGGTTCGGGAAATTATCAAAATTGAAACCCAACTTCAGAATGATATTTTATACAACATAATTTTTTCCCCATGGTATTTAAACATCACTATAAACCGGTTTTACCCTGAAACCGCATACAGATCCATTTAAACAATCTTGTTTAAATTAAATAAATCAATATTCTAGCATATCATTATCCAATTCATTATAAAAATGAATTTACCCTTAAATTTGAAAACATATGATTCAAAACAAAATAGAGATGGAATTATTATTCTCTTTGATTTAGATAAGAAGATTGGATTGAGATTGATTTCCCCTAAGCTTAGTTCTCTAGCTTTTAATTATTTCTTATTGTTAATGGCCGGCCCCTCCTTCTTACATTTTATTACTTTCAAACTTACATGAATGAGAATGAAATGGTAGGAATGAAAATATATATAGGTATGGGTTATGGGCGGCAAGTTCCTAATATACCCTTATGTAATTTGATTAACCCAAAAACCATTCTTAAGCCCATTAATTATTTTATTTGGTACGGCCTTAATTAAATTTATTTAAATCTCAACCCACTTATCACTTAAAATTTACATTATTCTATTCAGTTTATCTAATTAAATCTCTCGAATAATGTTATCAAAAATTAGAGGTGTTACAGGCTCCCCTCCTTAAAGAATTTCATCCTCGAAATTCATTAAGGACTAAATATTAAACATAGCAATTAACTTTAACAACTTCTAACAACCATACTAGTATACTTGATTAGAAATTATCTATAAATCTATTGACATACCCTCAAAGTAGATCATAAATAGTATCTTGAATCTTGTCCTCTATCTCCCAAATACAACCCTTCTCGTTGTCGCTCCACTGAACTTATATCAACTTGACTGTCTTGTTCCTCAGTCTTTTCTCATCTCTCGCAATAACCCGAACTTGTTGTCTTACAAAAGTCAAATTAGGCTCTACCACTAGAACTTCCAAACCTGTTGAAGGAATAATGGCATCTGGATCACACACATAATTGCGAAGATGAGACATATGAAATACATTATGGACACCTGCTATACTACTCAGCAACTCTAGTCTACATGCGAGTTTTCCAATCCTTTCTATAGTCTAGAATGGACCAAAATATCTCGGTGCCAGTTTCCTTATCCCAAACCGTACTACACCTTTCGTCGCTGACACCTTAATGAAAACCCTGTCTCTAACTGAGAACTCTAGGTCTTTACACCTCTTATGTACGTAACTCTTCTGTCTGGATTAAGCTTCCTTCATCCTTTCTCGGATCAACTCAATCTTCTTTGATGCCTCCCTAACCAAATCTGGACCAAAGAGCAATCTGTCTCCAGTCTCCAACCAATATGTTGACTCTCTCTGTCTGCCCATCTGTCTGAGGGTGATATGCGATACTCATCGTGAGCTTTGTGCCCAACACATCATGTAGACTCTTCCAGAATTCGCTAGTGAATAAAACATCTCTGTCACTAACTATTCTACTAGGAACTCCATGTAGTCTGACTATGTTCTTCATGAACAATCTCGCCAACACGGTGTCGTAATGGTTGATTTTACTGGAATGAAATGGGCACTCTTGGTCAATCTGTCCATAATGACCCATATACTCTCATTTCCTTTGCTTGACCGTGGCAACCCATATATAAAATCCATGGACACGAATCCCATTTCCATACTGGAATCTCTAGAGGTTGAAGCAGCCTACTTGGTTTCTGATGTTGGGCCTTCACTTGTTGATAGTTTACACACTGCCTAACCCATAAGCCAACATCCATCTTCATGCCTTCGCAATAGAAGCTCTTCTTCATATCTTGATACATCTTGGTCCCTCTAGGATGAATCGTAAACTTTGTCCGATGACATTCCCCAAGAACTTTTTTCCTTAAGTTCTCAACATCTGGAACACATAATCGTCCCTTCTTTCTCAACCATCCTCTCTAGTCAAGATAAAAATCTTTCAAATCATCGACCTCATTTCCAACGTCAAGCCTTCTGATCTTCTCAGGTAATAACGGATCCTCCTTCTACTTAGAAGCAATTTTCTCGATCAACGTCGGTCAAACTTCTAAATAGGACAACATGGCAATACTCTGACAAGAATGAGCAGTCGATCTTAATTACACACCACAACTAGCCAAAGCTTCTAGATCCATCCATTCTACCAACATAGCCAACACCACATTCTAATATCTTCTGCTAAGAACATCCTCTACTTTATTAACTTTCCCTGGCGTATATATTATACCAAAATTATAAGCAGCCAAAAAATTCAGCCATCTCTACCGTCTCATATTCAACTCCTTCTAAGAGAATAAATATCCCAAAGACTTATGATCTATGTATAGCTCAAGTCTCTACCCCAAGAGGCATTTAATCTTCAAGGCAAAGATCACCGCAACAAACTCAGAGTCATGAGTAGGATATCTTAGTTTATGCGGTCTAAGCTGCCTAGATGCATAAGCAACGACTTTGCCCCTCTGCATCAACACTACTCCCAATCCAGCCCACATGCATCAGTGTATACTACCAATTCTTTGTTTCCATTTGGAACTACTAACAATGGTGCATTGGTCAACAAATGCTTTAACTTAAGGAATACTTCCTCACATTTGTCAGACCAAACATACTTCACATCCTTCCTAGTAAGCTTAGTCAAATGCACTGCTATCCGCGAGAAATCCTTAACAAATCTCCGGTAATAGCTAATAAGTCCAAGAAAATTGCTAGTCTCGATCACCATCTCTGGTCTCTTTCAATTGTTAATAGCTTCAATCTTATTTGGATCGACTGACAATCCTTTCTTTGAAACCACATGACCAAGGAACTTAACCTCTCTCTTCCGAAAATGACACTTGGTAAACTTCATCTTTATCCGATTTTCCCTTAGCGTCTTAAGCACAACTCTAAGACGATCTTCATGTTCCCTTTCATCTTTAGTGTATACCAAAATGTCATCTATAAACACTAACACAAATCTATCCAAATACTCTTGAAGACTCGATTCATCAAATCCACAAAGAAAGCAGGTACATTCTCAGCTCGAACGACATTACTAACCACTCATACGATCCATTTCTAGTTCGAAATGCCGTCAAAGGAGTATTGTCCTCCGCCCTTCTCAACTGATGAAAGCCAGTTGCCAAATTCAATTGGGAAAACACTCTGGCTCTACTCAACTGATCAAACGGAACATCAATTCTCGGCAAAGGATACTTACTCTTTTCCATCCTCTCGTTCAAATTACGATAATCATGCACATCCTTGATGACCCATCTAGTTTCTTCATGAATACCGCAGTCACTCCCCAAGGCGAACTCTTTGATCTAATAAAATTCCTTCCTTCTAGATCCACTAGCTGCACCTTCAATTCCTTCATCTCAATCGATGTCATCCTGCTAGGTGGTCTACTCGTAGGTTCAGCTTCTGCACAAGATCTATTTGAAATTCAACTACTCATCTCGGTGGTAGTCCCGTGATTGGCTCAAAAACATCTCCAAGTTCTCTTGCCACTCAAATCTGACTTAGCTCTTCTCCTACTTTCATTGCACTTAACAAAGCACAACAGCCCCAGTCAGAATTCTCTACTAAGAATATAATTCGGTTATAACTATCAGGGCGTCTTAGTTATATCTCTCCATCCTGGCAAAATATCCTAACCTCATACCTCCTCAACCAATCCATACCCAGAATGATTACGAAATCTACGAAACCAAAAACATACAAACTTCATGCAAACTTATGACCTAACAAATAAAGTTCTAACCGGTCACATCTCATCTCTAGAGTTGCATACCTTCCTATTGGATTCGTAACCCTTAAGGAAGTAACAAGGTATGTGGGTTCTAAGCTTAACCTATCAATAAAACACTATGATATAAATGAATGTGATGCACCGGTATCAAATAGTATCCTAACTGGTATACTCTAAATCAAATACGTACCTTCCATCATAGTCTTTCCCTTATCAGCTACAGTAGGCTTAGTTGATAATCCAATAGCAAAAATCTTCCCCTTGTCCGCTTTGACTGGCTCTGCACACTGGTTCTTATAATGCCCAATTAATCACAGTTAAAGCACTTCACATTCTTCTTGTATGCAACTTTCTTCCCCTTGCATGATCGACACTCATGAGCATAATGACCCTTACTGTCATACTTGAAGTACACTAAATCAGCTTTTGCCTTCTTGGCAACATCCCATTTACTGGCTCCCTTCTTCTTAAAGAATTTCCTCTTCTTTCCCTGAGGACCCTGGGATTCAATTAGCTTCTCTCTAGCACAATCAGATAGTTCCTCTCCATGGCAAATGGTCATATTTACCACCACATTACAAGGTTCTCGAATATAGGTCATGGTCATTCTAGCAAGCTCAGGTCTCGGTCCTCAAATGAACCTCTCATTCCTTCTTATGTCAGTGTCAACCATTGCATATCCATATCGAGACAACTCATCAAACTTAGCAACGTACTCGATTACTAACATCTTTCCTTGGAATAAATCCATAAAATTTCTCATTAACGCCAACTTAGCAACCTCAGATAGAAATCTCTGCTCTAACCTCCTCCTAAAATCAGCCCGTGTCAGATCTTCCTTTGAAACTCTATCAGTCACACTACTCCATCAGTGAAGCGCTGCCCCTTGCAATTGCCTAAAGGCTAGCCTTCTCTTTTGCCCATAATCCAATCCTAGATCAGTAAAGATCCTTTCATAATGCAATAGCCAATTCTCAACTTCAATAGCATCATCCATTCCAACAAATGGCTTTCCACCTAGACTGGTGTGGTCTCTGCTCAACTTAGCATAGTTATTCCAAATTGGGGCCACATGATTAGCTCCTCCAACATTACTGGCAACCCCATCTTGCAAAAGATTGGCCAACAAGCGATTCACCATCTTCACATCTACTAGCAGATCCCAACACCTACATTGGATTCAGCATTATGATTAGCATTAGCCTGTCGACCTTGGTTCCTTCCGGTATTAGGTCGAGCATTTCCGTTGGTTGTGGTGCTCCCTCCAACTAGATTTCCTCTTCCATTTCTGCTTCCATATCTTTTTCCTCGTAAAACTACATACGAGCCTTAGTAAGATATAGAAGAATGGTCTAAAGAAGGAGAGGAACACGTACTTATATATATATATACGTATATATCAAATACAAATACGTTGTTATAGTGTTAACCCAAACCCCGATCATATTTTAAAATTCATTGGATTATGTTTGAAAATCTTTTAGGATTAACTTTCTTTTAAATTTTCATGAACCTATGCTCTGATATCAACTTGTAATATCCCCTTACTTGGAGGCTCAATACTAACGGCTACAGATGCTGCAGTCATCCATAGCTATTAATCCACGGTGACCAAATACAGAGGTGTTAGATTCATTGATACCCAAAAACACATAAATATGGAAGAATTTTAAAACTTCAAACAAGATCACATTCCATATCAAAACACTTTCAATTCATTACATCCCATAATTGTCAATCACGTTTAGAGAAAATATATTTATTACAGTATACGCCAACAGTGACATATGAAGATGCCCCCTTGGAAGATCAGAGTATGTACAGGAAATATAGCAATTTTTCCATGAAAAACAACAAAGCAGAATCAAATAAAAGAAAATTCTATATTGCCATCACGCCTCCTTCACATCTCGGAAGCTTTATTTGTCTAATGATGTACCTGAAAACCGCAACCCACAAACTACTTAGAATCAATTGAGTACCCGAAAGTTTAAGGGGAAAACACAAACTTTGACTCAGATATAAATCTTGGTATGAATAACAACCTACCTTCTCTAATCATTTAGATTCTAGTGGGACCACACCACTTAGTGGAACGGGCTTTCCCCTTACTAGTATCCTAAAACCTTTATAAAACTATATACTGTGCTCTTGCATCCACAATGGTTAAAAACACAGTCGTTTCAACATATTATGATGATATGCAAACATTTTAAAACATGTTGGGTTTCCCATCCTTTGTTTAATTGACTCCCTATCATGTTTATAGTTTCTTGGTCACTATTAACTTATTAGTTTTCGTGGGCTTACTAATAACTTTTACATAATATATGGACTTCTTATCCTGTTTCATAGTTTTCATGGGTGCACTATGAACCTATTGGTCCCTGCCAATTAACTTAACACTAGCACTCCTGTGGGTTTAGTTGTTTCATGGGTTCCACTGAACCTATTGGTTACTCCAAAAACTTCTCCCTTATCCTAGTTTTCATGGATTAACTAGAAACCTATTGGCCCATGCCATTATCTTTTCTTCTTATCCTAGTTTTCATTGGTTGACTAGGAACCTATTGACATCTGTTGATAACTTAATCCGGACATAGTTTTCATGGGATCACTATGAACCAATTGGTAACTCCAATAACTTCCTAACCATAGTTTTCGTGAGATCACTATGAACCTACCTTTCTAAACTTTCATATTTGGGCATCCTATATTCTGGGCTCCCTAACCTCTTGGATGCAATTCTACTCGAGGAACCCCTTTCGAGGAAGTAACCCTTTCGAAATCATTGAAAGTTCACCTTTCGAATGCATTAGGTTTATACTTAAAATATTTGTCAAAGCGAATATAGGCGAAAGCATCTCTTTCGAAACCATCCTTTTGTCATATAAAAATATTGGGGAAAACATGATGGCGTCGACACCATCCTTTCGAAAGCATAAAACATCTGGATAAAATATTGAAAGATTGGCTCTGAAACACCTCCCGAAACCATTGCCTTCGAAACCCCTAGCCCCTTTTGAAAGTTATTAGAAGTGGCTTATATTTATAAAAACACAAGCATCTTTTGACATCATTAATATCTTCAATACCATCGAAAGGGTTAAAGTTACAGAAGGGTTTCGACTTGGCCGAAACTACCCCTTTTGTAAGCTTCAATTTCAAAAACTAAGTAACTCCTTCGGAAACAACTTCATTAAAGAGACGACAACTCTATTTTGAAAACTTATTTTAAAACTCCCTTTCACAAGCATTGGTTTCAAGTCCTTCAAAACCTCTTTGTAATAGGAGGCACTTTTCTTTAGGAAATAAACCAAAGATCTCGACCCCTTCGGAAGCAATGTTTCAACACCCTACCTTCAACCTTTCTCTAATCCACTACGTATCATCTTTGTGATACCTTGTGTATTGGTTTCATCTTAGTAGGTTGCGACCGGGTTGAAAGTGGAAGCTCTATGTCGAAAGGTACTTCAAAAGTAGGCGAAACCATCTTTTTTGAGTAAACTTAGTTTAATACTACTTAAATCGAACCTTTTTCTAGCTAGCCTGCCACGTGCCAACACTAGATTCGTTGCCTTCAGTTTTTCACATTCTTTACTCATGGTTAAGTTAGTCAAATAAGCCATTCCATTAAGCAAAACCAATATTGCTAAGAAGTACCTCTTCTAAAATAATTTAATTTGCATAGCAAATTACTTTGGAAAAAACCTAAAATTCCAGAAATTCATTTTAATCATGTTCTCTAACATATCAAAATTCGGGACCCAAATTCTTAATATATTTTCCAAAATAAATTTATAAACCCAAATAACCATATTTTCCTTTGAAAATTTGTAACAATCTTTCCATAGCTTGGAAAATTGTAAAAATTGAAATCCAACTCCAAAATCATATTTTATACAACATAAAATTTTCCATGGCATTTAAACATCACTATAAACCAGTTTTACTCTAAAACCACGTAAAATCCATTTAAACAATCTAGTTTAAATTAAGCAAATCAATATCTAGCATATCATCATCCAATTCACCATAAAAAGAATTTACCCTTAAATCCAAAAACATATGATTCAAAAAAAATAGAGATGGAATTGTTATTCTTCTTGATTTAGATACGGAGATTGGATTGAGATTGATTTCCCCTCAGCTTGATTCTCTAGCTTTTAATTGTATTCTTCTTGTTAATGGTCGGCCCTTCCTTCTTACGTTTTGTTTCAAAATAATGTGAATGGAAATTAAATGGCAGGAACGAAAATATATAAGGTAAGGGTTATGGGCAGCAAGTTCCTTATATACCCTTTTGTAATTTGATTAACCCAGAAACCATTCTTAAGTCCATTAATTATTTTATTAGGCACAGCCTTAATTAAATTTATTCGAATCTCACCCCTTTATCACTTATCATTTATATTATTCTATTTAATTTATCTAATTAAATATCCTGAATAATATAATAAAAAATTAGGGGTGTTAGAGTTTGTTTCTTTTTCTAACTGGACAATCAATTTATTTGTTGCCATATACATATTAACTTTGGCATTTAGTAATTGATTCTTATAATCACAGCCTAAAAGAAAGTGTGGAATTGCGTGGAAAAGTATTTGGTATTTCTCTCTTCTTCCATCTTTGTTCTTCTTCTCCAAATACCGTGAAGCCATTGTTAGTAGAAATCAAGACCATGTTCTTAATCAGGTTATTAGTTCTATTTTTTATTATGTTTAATTTTATTTGGTATGTTTATTGTAAATTTTTTTAGAATTGATATAAAGGGTAGTTGGGTAGAATCTTTTATGTTTATTTTTTCTTTGTGCTTTGGAGCTATCATTGCCATTGTTTGCATTCAAATAACATTATTTTATTACAATATTATCTATTTGTGATTTGGATGATATAAGCTATAGGGATAGGCTTCCGTAGCTTAATATTCTTTTATTACATTTTTTGCAGCTAAAATCTTAATGGATGGAACAAATGTATTAATCTAATTTCATAATATTGGAAAATAATATGATTATACGAATGTGAAATAGTATGAATAAATGAAATCTTAATCTTTTTTAAGACTAAACATACAATTAAACAAATCGTAAGCGGAAAATATGAATCTGAACACATTTCTCGTATATGTTAAATATCAACCAGTTTATCTAAATTATTATCGATTATTGTCGATGTTTAATCATAAATGTGAAATCGCCTGTAAAAAATAAAAATAAAAATAAGAAAAACTGTACATAAAAACAATTTGTTAAAGGAAGATTAATATGGATTTACTCTTGAAATATCAAAAATACATTTAAAAGCTAATATTGCTTGACCATTTCCGTCAACCTAGAAATTATTGTAAATTAATAGATATCAATCACATGTTTCAAAGATTTTTCAATCTAAGAAATTTATCACAAATATTAAAAAATACATAAAGAAAACGACTTTAAAATTTATAGTCATCCTATTCAATAAAGCATAAATTCACATTGAGAAGTTTGAGTATTTTACTGCTTTAGTGGTTGATCTTATAGGAAGCGGTGCAGAATCTCGAGGTAGACTTGAATTAGTTGAAGAACTCAAAGTTGCTCTATTTAAGATAAACATCCATGGATAATGGACTGCTCTAATCGATGATACAAAGAGATTTATGAAATTTTGCTTTGTTATGAATGAAATTAAAAGAGTTACGAGCTTCATAGTACGAGACAAATCAAAAACAAATTTATATAACCAAAATTCCAAAGCTAAAGAAGTATATAACAAATGATCAAAGAAGGTGGTCAGAAAAGTGGAAAATGGGGGATCACCCAATGGGATCCATCTACAATTGATCCTTGACTATGGATTGCACCACCATGGTTTGATCCGAACCATGCCGATCTTTCCATATTGTTGGACTAGTTTAGGTCACATCAAACCAAGTTCCCTTAAGTCATGACATAAACTTCTCCAATGTCGTCCAGCTCCTCTTCAACTGTCCCGATCCAATCCCTTTTGATCATGCTTACTAAGACTACACATAGCCAAATTTTGATATATTCTTTTACCAAATTTTTTGGACCATAGCGAATGGTGGATCTAGATGAATAAATAAGGATATTTATCCCTCCATAGCCAAGGATTACTACCTAGTACATCAAAAAATAATACTCAACTGTAAAGTAGTAGAAAAAGTGCAATGCCCTAAAAATTTAATAATAATTTTTAAGTCAATATAAGTAATATTTAATTAAATTAATAATTAAAGGATAAAATCAATTTTATAAACAATGAAATCTAGTAACGAGAGTTGCGCCATTGCGTAAAGTGGATTTTTCTAATATTTTTTGGACTATAAAAACATCAAATTAGGAAATAGTGTGGAGGAGATATAGATGGATTTTGTTTGTGGGTTTATAATGGGATAACAAGATTTGGTTTAATAAATTTTAATTTGAAATTCTCACATTTCACTTCCTTTCACTTATATAAATGTTGAACTCCGTTCTTTCCATTTCAACTTTTCATTTCCATTGTCATCTCCAAACTCTTTAATTAGTCACCAACTTTAGAAATTAATAGCTTTCTAAATACTCTAAGAAATTTGTTTATTTTGTTATTTAAACAAAGAGTGGGAATAACATCATGGACGAATACTAATTCTGAAGTTAATTGTTGATATTTCTACGTGCTAAGTTGCGGGACAACAGATGCAACGTTGATCCTTCTTCATTAGTGGAGGCGTCGATCAACAAATTAATGGGTGTTTCTAGTTTAATCCAACAAATATTATGGCTATATTGGCATAATGATAATTAGTAGTCTACCATAGGTTTAATTAAGTTTAATATGATTAATCGCCACCTAAAATGATTTAAGAGATAACATATAAAAATTGGGTTCTTGTAAACAAAATCTAAAATAAATTGGTCTACACTACAAATTATATAACAATCATAATAAAGCATAGAATGAATTATAAGCCCCAATAGAAATTGATTAACCAAAATAAAGATCCAGAAACATCAAAACCAAAAAAAATTAGGCGAGATGGGCAAGAAGACGTGGGCATGTCATTCGTCGTAAACACATATCGGTCGACCGGTGGAATACCCTCTGGTAAACGGTAGCTACTTTTTGGGAAAATCTTGAACATAAACCTAGACATGGCCGTATCAAAGTGGAGAAGGTATTCTAGCTGGATTTTATAGACTTTTCTGGACTATTTTTAAGTTGTTAACCTAAAATGACATCGAAGAGTTGGGAGGGAATAGGCGACTGGATGATGTTGTTCGATGATCAAATTGTGATACGTTATCGTTGTTACATGGGTACATAGAAGATGTGGAAGGTGATTGATTTAGTTGCTCCTAATGCTAACTATGGCATCACGAGATCACACAGACTGTTTGGGTCATTGACTGAATGAAGATATTCATAAAGCAGGCTTTGTTGTTGATGTTGGTATCCAAGGTTTAGTTGTCAATAACTATGTCATGGGTATGAAGGATTCTGACAATTGGACATGTTTAATTGTGGCATCATTATATTAGATAGTTAGATGTAACATGATCCTGTAGCGCATAGGGTGGGTATAGGTAGTGTTTACATGTGCGTTAAGCATTGATTATGTTATACCACTATTTTTGTAGCATATATGGGTAAATATGTTTCACTTACTCAGATTTTTAATTTAACCCTCTACATTTTTTCTCCATATTTTTTGTAGGTTGATGGAGCACAAAGACATAAAGCACATGGTGACGAAGACCTTTTTATGTAAATATTACATATATTGCATGATCTATATATAGTATGATGTGGATTTATGAATGGATGGAATGGTATAATTTACATTTGTTTGGTTTGAATATATCTATAAATTGTTCCTTCCGCCGTAAGTTTAGAAAAATATATTACGATATGAGTTCGAAAAGATACAGTTAGGAATATTATTTTGTGTCCTATTATAATTTCTTAACAATCCGTTATTTCTAGCTTTTCATGGTTTAAATTTCAATTCGAGTGTTAATCATAGGTTTAAAAAAGGTAGATTATTACATTTGGTAGCAGACCAAAATTCATCGTAAATCAAGAACTAGGACTTGTTGAAAGAGTGTATATGTATATATTTTTATAAACACACATGTTAACAAGATTTCTTGTCAACATCCTAAAGTGCCACCAAGAAAGATGAATTATCCTTGGTATGAATGTGAGAGTGAATCCCTTAGGAATTGGCCCTCGATTTGGCTTTATTTATTGGTATTTCTCAAATCAGACCTTCCGACGTCGTCGAAAGGTATGGACTCTAGGTTAAGCGACCTTTCGATATTGATGAGCTAATGTGAATACTCCTTCAAAAGCCATTTTTTTGTATTCCTCGAGTTAAGTCTTTTAAGGTAGTTTTGACCGTGTCGAAAGCTTGGATCTTAGTTTCCTTTAGGTTTAGGCAAAAAGTCATATTCTCTAATGGATTTGGAATGGGCTTCGACCTTGACGAAAGCTATGGGAATGACTTCCTTTAGATTGAATTAGCAGTCTAATTTTTAGTATTTAGAGAACTGGTTTCGGCCTTGTAGAAAGCTCTAGTCCACAAAGTCAATGGCTTCGGAATGTTACAGAAGATATCAGATTCAGAAGAGTTGTCAACCTTTTCGGTAGGTACCTTTTGGGGTTAAACCAAAATACAAAGGTTAATCCAACAAAAGCTTAAGTAAACAGTAAAGAGATCAATAATGCTCAAGACTTCTCTTTTTCCATCTAAAGAAATTTTATTTCATTAAATCCCCAAATGATCACGCAATTAGTGTTACAATGATTTGTTAAAGAAAATATAAGTTTGAACTGAAAGAAATTGGATCACCATATTGTGACCCCTTAGGTCTTATTTATAGATGCAGGCGGCCTCCTTTCCACACCTTTGCTTTCGACAACGTTGAAAGGTTCTTCTTTTATATGCTGCTGCTAAACTGTTTTACCTAGTCGAAAGGTGTTCCTTTGTATGTTGTTTGAACCATTTGACTTATTCGAAAGCTATCCCTCCTTTCGACATTGTCAAAAGATGTTCTCTTCAATGTTGTTGAAAGCTATGTTCGCCTTCAATGTTGTCATAGGCTATGTACTCCTCCAATGTTGTCGAAGCTTACGCTTCCTTTTGACGTTATTGAAAGGTGTCCTTTTTCTACTTCTCATGCTCTTGCAGCTTCTTCATTTTCTCTTAACCTTTCAATTCGAAAGCCATGCCTCCTTTCAACGTTATTGAAAGATCTTTTATTATTCTTCCGCCTTTCTATTTTTTGAGTACTGCTTTCTCCA
The DNA here is from genome assembly GCA_030765085.1 of Allium cepa. Lineage (NCBI taxonomy): Eukaryota > Viridiplantae > Streptophyta > Magnoliopsida > Asparagales > Amaryllidaceae > Allium > Allium cepa. The sequence continues at coordinate 380,592,695 of CM060938.1, read as the reverse complement.
TAGCAACTTTCGACATTGTCGAAAGGTGTCCTGGATGGATCTTTGACCAATTCGAAAGGATTACTATAGCTTTCGAAGGGGTTGCTAATACTTACTTCAACTTCTTTATTGAAACACCAACACCCCTTAGTATACCCAGAAGGACACACTAAAAGATGTTGTGCGTTGTAGGTATGGCTAAAACTTAATAGAGACTAAGATTCACAAGAAAAATAAATAAAATGGCAGAAATAATAAATCATTAAAAATTTAAAACTTCATAAATAAGCCATAAACCAAAATATGTCTCAAAATACCAAATACATATGTCTCATGAAAAATACCATCTTAGCCTTAATATCAGATTACATAAATAAAACCATCCCTCTCAACAGTACCGACACATCAAGTCCAAATGAAATAAAAACTGAAAGGGAGAAGAATGCATGAAGAAAAAGTCCTCAGTTGAATCTTCAAAAAAATCCGAAATCTACTGTCCCTGCCTCTGCTGGTCTATGGAGGAAAAAGGGGAAAATATCGGAGAGGGTCAGACTAATAGTCTGGTGAGTGGAAGTAATTACTAGTATTTTTAAGCAAGATAAAGATAATAGACTAAGCAACAGTTCTAGTATAAAAGAAAATAAAGGAAAAGATAAAGCTGGAATAGAATACTGTTTAACTGTTTGCTTTGCTTAAATAGTTCCGATCATTTTCGATCGTTTGCACTTGTCTTAGATCGCTGCTTTGATTAGGATGAAATCCTAATCCTATTTTAAATTAGGCTGAAATCCTAATTCTACCCTTTTGACCGGCTTTCTATCTCTATTGTGCAACTGCGAGCTAGTCCCATCCTGTGGGTCCTACAACAAAAGACACCTGTTTAGCGCTTTGGAACTCAATAGCTGCTTATATTCGTGCACCGAGATCGCACGCTCGGCCACTGTCATCTCGCACTATCTATTGCTCCCCCTTTTGATCTCTTATCTACCCTAAACAACATAAGCGTTCCCAGCATCACCTGGTCTGTTGTGAGACCACCAGTTCCTGACTGAAGGGGAATGCTGCCAGTACGAATCCTAACAAACAAAATCTAGTTGTGCTCCTTGCCTAAATCCCCTGATTTGGGCTTCTATGTGTTGACCACTTATCTACCCTAAATAACATAAGTGTGTCCTAGCCTCACCTAATTTATTATGAGACCATCAGTACCTGACTGAAGGAGGAATGCTGCTGGTATGGGTCCTACTTCTATCTTCGCTTATTAAAGTCATTTAAATAAACCTCTTCCATTAATTCTGCTCTATTTGCTTAATAACTTATTCTGAATCTTTAAAATAAGCCTCTACTGTTATCTCTGCTATATTTGCTTATTAACTTAGTATAAGTCATTAAAATAAGCTTCTTCTGTTAATTTTGCTCTATTTTCTTATTATGTCTTAAAATAAGCCTTTTATGTTCTTTCTATTTAATTATAACCTACGTTATAATTTCTCGTTTATTGTAACGACCCAGAATTTTAATTAATTAAAATTTGAATATTTAATTAATTTTAAATATTAATAAGTGAAATTTATAAGTCGAATAAATTTTATTTCGAATAATTGGATTTAATTGAATAATTAAATCGATAATTTAATAGTTGGAAATACAAGAATAATTGAAAATTGAGTTAAATATGATTGAAAATGATTTGTAAAATTTTATTTTATCATATTGGAGTTAGAATGATATTTTAGAACTTTTAAAATCGAATCAAAAGTTATTTTGTGAAAATTGAATATTTTAATATTTAATCGACTAGTGAAAATAACCAATTTTTGAACAGTCTCAGAATTGGACGAAACTAGTTTCATTGGATCCGTAATAGTTTGTTATTACCGGATTTCAATTTTCGTAGCAATCGGAGTTATCATTTGATCGTGGCAGCTCGAAACGCATCCAAATTGTTTTAATATTAATTTGGCGAGTTAAAATAGCCATTTTTCAAAAAGTCTCGGATTTCGACGAAACTAGTTTCATCGGATCCGTAATGTGATATTATTGTATGGTTTCAAATTTCGTGTCAATCGGATTTACCGTTTGTCCGGTGCAAGCTAAAACGCCTAGAAAATCGTTTAAATCGGTTTAATTTAAATTGAACGTTTATTGCCATAACTCGCACAGATGTCCGAATTAGCTTCCGAAACCTGTTCCATTGTGTCCGAAACGCGGGGTAAACCCTAGAAACGCTGGTTACGGCGCGTGAATCGGAGTTTGGAAAATCCAAAATGAATAGTGTTTCGTTCAATTTCCTATAAATAGACCATCCATCTCTTCACAAATAAAAAAATAAAAATAAAACCCTAAACCCTAACCGCCGCCTCTTATTCAATGGATGGCCAAAAATCACAGTTCTTCCCCCTCTCTTTTCTTTCAATCCGCGCAATATTGCAACAAACTTTCTAAATGAAAATTGTAGAGCATAGAGAGTTCTATAAATCCAACGGTGGGTTTTCGTTCTAGTGCTTTGGATCGATGGGAAATTGGGCTCAAAGACCTGCCATTCGTTTGCCTTTTTCTGATGGTAGAGGCGACCGAGCTCTGAGACTTTTGGGCCGAAGATGGCTCTTGCAATGGGCGTTGAAATGAGGATATTTGATCGTCTTCAAGATGATGGAGGTGATCGCAAAATTCAACCCTAGAATTTGATGAGTGGGTTTCTTACGGGGGTTGGCTGTAGAAGAAACGAAGGTTGGAAGGAAAACACGCACGGTCATGATGCAAAGGTGATAGATCATGCGGCCAGTAATTGTTGTAGGTTTAAAAATAAAAGTTTATGTTATAAAATTTGTAAATATAATTCGTGTAACTTCAAAAATACATATCTTTTTCATACGAGGTCGAAAACGCGCGAAACCAGTTGCGTTGGAATCGTATGGACGAGCACTACGCTATGGAATTGGATTGGAGTCGTTTGGAGTTAGTGAGAATTTCGGGTAAAATTAAACGTCCGTTTAATTTTATTCGAAATAAATCGCTAAAACGAAATTGAAATCAAGGTGAGAACTTCTCACTCAATCGAATCGGTTTCGATTTTATTTTAAATAGTTATATTTAAATATTTGAATGCATGTTTGAATGATGATTGATATCTATTGATTGTTAAAATAGACATTATACGCCGTTAGTAAGCGGATGTTATTTATTTAAAACATATACCGCGAATATTTCATAAACAGTGAAATTGGTATTATATATAATAGCAATATATATATATATATATTAGCATATGTATATATTGCAGTTATTGATTTCCCGCATTTGTATAGCGGATGAGACCCTATTGCGCCGTCTATTAAGCGTATAATATTTTAAATCCCATATACCGCGATAATTTCGTACTGGAACGAAATTGGTATTGTGCTAATGTTTTTGGATGCAGGAAAACAGGTTGGAGGGATCCAACTGGATTCCTCAACAGTATTTATTTGATTTCAGATATTTTGATATTTGATGGATTATCATATCGATATATGATATCGTTGTTGTCGTGATTGACTATTTGGTGTGTAGCATCATTAGGCCAAGATTTTGGAATTTTAAAATGATTTTTAAAGTGATTTTTGAAGAGTATACGTTTATAAAATATTTTTGAAATTGATCCATTTTAAATAAATAAACGTTATAATTTTAATGTTATAAAAATTATGATTTTTGATAAATATAGTTAAAAAAACTGATTTTTGAAAATATGGGTTGATGATTTTATAAAATAGTTTAATCGGGATTTTTGAATTTATTATAAAAAGTTTAAATATAGGATTTATAAAATTTAATTATTTTATAAAACAAAATGATGAAATTATAAAGGAGTTTAAAGACGTTTTAAAATAATAATATGAATTGATTTATATAAGGGATTTATAAATTGATATTTATAAATGAAAATATTTGAATTATAAAACGAGTTTTTATAAGTGTTAGAATGAATTGTGAATGAATTTCATAAATGAATGAAATTTATAAAATTATAAATGGTGAAGTTATAAATGAAATTTATAAATAGTAAGATTTATAAATTTTGTGAAGTTATTAAAGAATATATTTGGGTAAATAAATGAATCTTATAAGTTATAAGATTTATAATTTGGAAAGTCTTTAAAAGAACGATTTTGTAAAATAATCGTTTTATAAGCATTTAACTTATAACATGAACTTTTGTTTTATAATCGAGTTATAAATTGAATAGGTTAATAAAGGAATTTATAAAAGGAAGTTGTTATAAAATAAATAGAAATGGAGTTTATAAACGTTGTTTTATAAATTCGCAAACGACTTATTTTGATAAGTAAATTGTTGAAACTTATTAATGGAGTTATATTCACGTTTTTGACTGTGAATAATCCTTTGAAATAAAATGAATAAAAGGATGAAATTTGTTAACGTAGTATATTCACGTTTTTGAATAGTGAATAATATGTTAAAGAAAATGTTTAGGATGTGATATTTTAAACAGAATTAAAACGACCTAACCATGTTTTAAATATGTTAAGATTCGAAACCATAGATTTCAACATTCATTGTTGAAATAGACGTTTTCGAGAAATAGAAGGAAATGGTGGACTATAACACTGTTGTTATAGTAAATGATTTCTGAAAGGAAATGTTTTGTATAGTATTGGGATTTATATATCTATTTTAATTTTGAATCCCTATACTAGTGATTTTGGGTTGTCGTAACGATGTTTTACGCAACATTCGTTTTGGCCCAAATAAATATGTTTAAGAGAATAATTTCCTTAAAGAATGAAATATATGCTTAATTTCGATTTAAGTATATTGAATATTTTCCAAGTGTTGAAAATAAATGGATTGAGAATTACTTAATAAGTAAGTATGGAAATGTTTTCCAATATAAAGTGAATATTTTGAGAATTTATCTTTTTGAAGATAAATTGAAATGAATAATTGAAATCGTATATGCATGGATATTGTGAAATATAAATTCACTATGGAATTTATGAATGAAAAGGGAAGTTGTTTAAAGATAAATATTGATTTATTTTTGACATATTGAAATTATATATCTTGTAAAGATATGAATTTTGGGAAATAAATAATTTGGGAAAATTATTTGGAATCTGGTGATGTATGCATATCCATTGATAGTTCAATAACCGACTATCAATATTTACCTTTGAAAGGTATTTGTTGTGATTTGCTGAATTTGAATGCTATACTTATTTTTAAATTATTGCGCTCGTTATTCGGATTACCCATTCTGAATAGTGATACGACGTAATGGATACATTGAAGATCGGTGTTGAAGACCGGGTATTTGCGAGAGCGATAGGATGACCTGTCGATTGACTCTGCACCGAGTTGCTCCGGTATAGAGTTCTCCATATGTGATGGGGAATCCGATCAGGATTGTGGATATCCGGATTGCAAGGACTTCTTTGTAAGTGCCTTCGGTTCTGTTCGAGCCCGGAACAGACTTGTATGGATTGTGTGTCTGACATTACAAATTGAGATATAAAGCCGATTTCTTTCAAATATATTTCTGTTGGTGGCGGAGAATTTATTCTCTTAGGTTAACACCATTCTCTGAGACGTACGAGCTCAGAGGTTATATAGTTGAAGGTTATTAGTGATATACTCCCAATTTGGTAATGTGACATGCTGAGTGTTGCTGTGAAATGATCATTGTGTTGATTATTTGTGATAGGATTATTTGTTTGATCGTTTATCTTGGTGATCATTTCTATGATCATTTGTTGACCCATAGCATGGCTTTTGTGTAAAGTATGTTTTTGTGGACGTGACTTCGTCGAGCCTCACACCCCGGAATGGTCAAAATAGGAAAGATGCAGCAAGGTTATGAGGGGTAGCTCCCTTTAGGGTATGTGCATTTCCTTCTGGAAAAGGGTGGTATCATGGTATGGAGCCCAGATACTTACTCATGTTGAAACACTTTATTTATGATTGTGTGATGTTGATTACGAGCGCTCGGTTAAAGGTCCCAAAGGACCGGGGGATGGCATACTCGTGTCAGTTGTTACCTAGTTTGAAAGGTAACCCGACCTTGTGCTGGCAGAGATCCGGTTTGGTTCTCGGGGACGTCCTTCCAGAGGCATTCTCATGTGGCAATGGGAAGTTCCTTGGCCTGACCATTCGTTGGAAATCCAATTCCCAATACGAAACCCTGTACGGTTTTAGTTGTAGAACCTGCCATTTACTTGTGGTGGTCACCACTGTTTAGATGGTAGCTATAGTAGGCATAGTTCGAAATGTGTATGTTGGCTAAGATTTATATTCTATTTTCGAAATCGTTTTATACACTATGCATTAATAATAATATCAAATGTTCTTTTTAATACGTATCAAGCATCTTTGACTATCATAAGGAGAAATCTCCTCCGATTCTGCGTTTGCATTGTGTGTGTGTGCGGGAGGCCTTATGGTAGTCTCATTTTTAAAAGCATTTCGAATTGACTTTAAAAATATTCCTCTATTTGATTTTAAAGATAAATAAACTGTTTTGAGTTCTCACACCAGTCACATGACTGACTCAGAGTTTATTGTTTTCCTTCCTAAACTCTGGGTGCCCACCAATGTAACATCCCGCCTTTTCGCACACTTTAAACCGACACACGTGCCAATTCAAAGCATACGCAAGGGCGGATTGTTATGGGGTAAATAAGAAAAACAGAGAAGAAATAAAACAAAATAGAATCTCACAGCGGAAGGATAAAATATAATAATCAATATACAGTTCATGATAACTGTTTACAAAATATTTATTTTACTTATACAATGAATATCAGAGTTACACATACCAATACAATCAATGCAGCGGAAATTTAGAGTGTGGTGCAATACTATAAATAATATAATACGGATTCTTCGTCTTCGTCCTCCAAAGCTAAAATCTTCGATCCTGAAACGCTCGGACTGACCCGAGCGAATTTGAAAAGACAAAAACACTCGAGTCAGACTAAAAGATCTTATGTGAGTTAAATTAACAGAAATAAATATGAGTACAGTAACTCAAGAGATGTTCGGGATTTACATCTCCTAAGGATCCGTTAAACTATTTACTATGTAGTATATTGCGCTATTATAATAGTGTCTATTTATAAAATAAACTTACTTTTTAATAGCGTTAAGGGGTTACCCATATAGCCCTTAACACAAATAATGCAATAGTCTATACAATACCGTAATACCTCCTGATCGGGAAGCTACCAGAGGATACTCCATAGGCACGACACAAATAGAAACTCGTAGTAAAGGCTCGGTATGGTAGGTGACACGGCACAACTAGGCAATGCCAGGGTAGATATACCAATTGCTATCCAGGCTGGTGGAAACGCGTAGCCGCAGTTACCGCCCACCTCGGACTAACTCCCCAAAATCAAAATATAGAAGTGGCCACTGAATCAATCCAAGTCAAAGTATAATATCGAAGAGGAGGGTCCGATCAGAGGAATGACCTCATTGGCCTGAGAATCGCTCCTGTTTTAGCCACCTTATGCCAACTCACGGGAGTCGGGTCCACGTATTTACCTTACAGGAAACGTCGTCTCCACCTACTTCATTCTGGAATCTCCACCGCGTACACGGTTAGTCAAAGTGGTTTTCGGTATCGACAGAGAGTATGTCCATATCCGATCCCGGTCTCTTTGCCAACCCATCGTTATTATAACACCGCGGTCATTTAAAAATAGGTTATACTTTAAAAATCAGAATAAACATTCCATTTCATAACCATGAATACGATATCATTTCAAAACCCAAAACCATATTTTATCACTTATCCCAAATATAATTCTTTTCCAAAATCATAATGCTTTAACTTCATAACGTCTGAAAATTAAATATTTTCAAAGCATAATATTTTGAAAATCAAAATTTAAAACCATAACTTCTAAAAAAAAACTTGAATGGTTTGGACATTCAACGGTATATGAATTAGATGGTTTAACTTAAATGTTACTTTGTAAAGAAAATAGTTCTCATGGCTTTACAAATACATTTCTTTATTAAAGTCTAAACCAAAATTTATATCATCTCTCTCAAGTTCCAAAACCACTTCAATTTAATTATATATACGTATATCCATTTTGAGTACAATATTTCAAACTAAAATTGGATTTTATTCTTTCAACAGATCAATTGTTCTATTAATTAGTCTTGAATATTCACATAAAATCCATAAATAATAAGACTTCAATTTCTAGTAATAAATTATATATATTTTCCCAATTCAAATTATACTAGAATATTCATTTCAATTTATTTTGGGAAAAATCCAATTATAAATATCATACCTTAAAATTTCCAAACTTAACATTTAAACATATGATATAAATTATTAACTCCATTTTCTTAATTTTCTTCCATTTTTAATAAATATTTTTTTTATACACCTTTTAATTTCAAAATTTTCAACTTCATGTGTATATATATGGAAGAAAAATATTTATACAATATAAAATTTAAGATTATTATGAACCGTATTCCATCCAAACCATAGAAATCACATTAAAATAGTTATATATAGACCGCGCTGCCTTTATATAATTTTCTATCCTATGGTCAAGTGATACAGATATTTATCATTTCAATCTGCAATTTAAAAGATATAAAATTTTGCGGTTGTATATCATTTCAAACCACAATCCCGAATGAAAGGAAATATGCATGATAATTTGCAATTTAATGATATACAATAAACATCCATTCATCAACATCATCCATCATCTAAATCGCAATCATCAATCAATATCAATCAATAACAATATTATTTTTGGTACTACATAACAGGTAATACTGGAAATTTTATTCAAATTAAATTTAACAGCTATTAATCTACATTCTATATTCAGTAATAAATTATATAACTGTTAACTAGCAGTTCATATACAACAAATAAATTTTTACTGTAAATTTATACGAAATAAATTAATTAAATTAACAGTTAAATTTAATAAATGCAATTCAACAGATATGAATAAGATAAACATGCCAAATACTCATAAATAAATTTCTATTCCTTTCTAAAATTAATTTAACAAACATAAAAGCTTCTAGTAGTTGTGAGTGGGTTAAAACACTCACCTTTTGAATTTAAATCGAATTTAAATTCGATTTAAACCCAAAAATTCGCCCGTCTCGGAATTCGTCCAAACCAGCGTCATCAAGTCCAGAATTAAATTACGATCCTAACAAAAAAAATTTCGTGTGAAACTGAGGTCGTATGTAGAAGTTATGCTGAAAATTGCGTTTGAATGTAAATTAAAATAAACAAAGGAATGGACACTTTCACCTACATCACACTCATATGCCACGTAATTCCTCTCAGCTACAGGAATAACGCGACCCAGCACCTCGCGTTCGAACCCAAACGCATGCCTTTGACCGAAGAACCACGTCCACCATCGACCACCATAGAGCACCGCACTGCCACCGTTGAACTCGGCTCCTCCCCCTCTTCCTTCGGCCTGAGGCCGCACGCCTCCGGCGCCTCGCAGGTAATCGCGCCGCCGCCCCAAAGTTAGCATGCTCAAACCCTAAATCACGATTTCACGAAGATCTAGCCGTTGATTCGACCCAAAAACTATACTGATGCAAACCCCTCGGTTATCTCCACAATACCCAGAAATAGTTTTCCGATCGGGCGAGTTTTGTTGCGACGATGATGAGTGGCCGAAAATGGTTTGAATTTTTCTGGACGAACGAACAACTGAATCGAGAAACGAATCACGGATCTATGACGTATACATCGACAGCTACAACATATATTTTTTTGAGAATTTTCTGGAGAGTTTGAATTTTCACTTTTGATTTTGAACTGTAGATAGATCTAGGTTTTGCAACCATTGAGGAAGAGAAAGAGACGAAGAAAATGAACGTATAGCAAAAGGGAAAATAAAATGGGGCTAGGGTTTATAACCGTGCTTATATAGGTAGACTAGAGATAGCGTAGATGGATCGGATAAGTGAACGTACGAAACAAACTATGGCCCAAAAAGCCCGCTATGCCTCCGGAACCGAATTTATTAAATCTATATATCCAAATAGGTATTTTAAGATATTCTGAACGCGATGGAAAAAGTTTCACGTCCAAATTTGATCGTATGAAGAAGTTATGCTGAAAACAAAATTTCCAAATTGATTTCAAATTGATTTTATTAAAATTGATTTCAAGGCGTTTCACGCCCGTACGATCAAACGATAAGTCCGATCGATACGAAACTTGAAACCCTATATAATTCACCGATACGGATCCGATGAAACTGGTTTCGTCGAAATCCGAGTCCGTGGCCAAAATGGCTATTTTTAATATTCTTTAAATAAATTAAATAAATTATAAAAATCCAATTTTTACATCTAAATTCAAAAATTGACCAAATTTTCTCCCTTTAGATTTTCTTAACTATTTACTCCAATTCTAAACAATTTAAGTGTCAATAGTTGTTCTATTCATCAATTCACATGTGAATTCTTAACTTCAATATTAATTCCAATTTTAATAAATTCAACATTATAAGTTTGATTAAATTTATTAAATTCACTTTCTTTCTATTATTCAAGGTTATTGATGTCAATTTAATGAAACTAACATTGGCTCAATATCTATACATTAAAAATCTCAATTCTAAACTTAGATCTCAACTTATGAAATAGTTAAATAATAAATTCCATCTAAATCTACATCTTCCTACTATCTAAATATTTAGAAAAATTTCTTACCACTTTTTATTGTAAATTTCTAAACTAGTAGATTTGTGTCATTTCTAGCCCTCTGGATATTTTAAATTAACTAAAAGCAAATTTACATATAATTTCCATCGTCAATTATTTTAGTGAATAAATCTTCAAAGGTTACTGCAATTAATCCCCTAAATTGCAATAAATTCTAATAAATTTGACTCTATTTGATTACAACTCACAAATAAATCAATTATTCCCCAACTACAAAGTTACCGTTTCTTATATATATATCACTACAGTAATACTTCCAAATGTTCATCTTTTGTTTGCATAAATTACTGTATTCAATTGAATTGTAATATTGTTAACTTATACATAAATAAAACTTAACAACTAATAGAATAAATAACTTACAAAATTTGTTGTCATAAATATATTTTATAAGTCTACACTTAATTATTATCTTATAATACGTTTTTACGTTACTATAAAATTTATACACTCTTCCGTTACCATATTAATAATTACTAAAGTAACGTTCATTCTTAATAACAATGTTATACTATTCAACCTATAAAAGGACTCCATTCCCCAAATACATTCATTTATATTTATTCCCTTAAAGTTCTCCTTTATTGACTAGACACATTAATAACCAAAATAATTAATTTTAGATTTATTTCAATCTATTTCCATTCTTAACAAAAATAAAATAAATGGTTAACCTACACTTGTCATTCTTTTATATTCAAATTCACTAACAACATTATTAACAACAATGTTGCTATAGACTTAAATTAGATAAATTATATGAATGGTAAAATTTGGTAATTATGACAAACGCTCAAATATATGCATAAATTTACTACTTGTTATTATGAATTCCGTCTATTACTTTCTAAATGCCTTTGTCTTCTCATATCCCATTTACTACCAAACTGCAAATTTAGTTATAGCTTATCAATACATAATCACCTAAACAAAACAAATTTTATTACCCTTTTAAGTGCGTTTATTATTGACCATTTATGAAAATTACTTACCTTCACATATTGCATTGGTTTATTCAACGGTCACTTTTTATTTAGTCACTATTTATTATTACAACCAAATGTACAATCACCACTATTTATTTTATATCAATTGAATTCCATTCTAGTAAATATTTTTATTAATATTCACTGATTCAACATTTGTATGTTTCTTAAGATTAACTTTCAACAAAATGTGACAATTTACATTATAAAAATCTATTGTCATACATTTTATTGTTACTTTAAATTCCAATTACTATAACAAATTTCTACATTTACTCAAATAAAATCTTAAGACTTTATTTCATTCTAAATTAGATTAGAAACATATTATATTAATTCATTTAACATTATCAAATTCAACGGGTCGTTACAATCTCCCCCACTCAAAACTTTTCGTCCCCGAAAAGGAAAAAGAAGGGAGAAGGAAGAATAAACAGTACATCTTATTTCAAACATTAACTTATAAACAATAATTTACTGGATTAATTTTCTTAAATAAAATATACCTGTTTATAATCATTATATTCTTTTATACTTAAATCATTAAAGTTTGGAAAATATTCAACAAAATTCTAAGTCCAACATTTACGGAAAATTTTGGCAGAGTCTCCTTTGTACAGAGAGATTCTGGAGAAAATATAATATCAAAATATAACAAATATATTACAAATATTATCAAAATATTATATCCCAACACGGGAAAATTATATAAAATAGCGCTTTAAACGTAATCCGAAAACGTACCTATTTGTCGGGCAATATACGCTTATTATTTTGGAACCAAAAGCAGTAGCAGTTGCTTCCATCACCTGTATTCACTTATATAATCTAAAAGGTTAAATATTTATTTTAAAGTGAACTATTCAAGTGGATTCAATCATTAATCAACCGAACAATTCAACAACCATCAACCTTACAAACAACATACATACACAAACAAAGCAACCATTTAATCCATCAAACAAGTAGTTGTTTGGGTTCAAACTTGAAATTTGTATGAAATGAAATTAACTATCAAGTGCATCCTTTACTCAACAGTCTTAGATGGAACAAAGATAGATTATTTATTCACCCAACAACTTCAAATTTCTTACCCAACAACATAAATCAAACAACACAATTCAAACCAACACCCAAATTTATTTATTATACATTTATCTCATGCTTCAATGGTTTGATTTTCTTTCTTTCATTTATGGAGTGATTTCTTTATTTCTTACCAATTTTCATTTTCCATTTATCACAAAATTCATTATATTTGTATTCCAATTTCTTTACTAAAGTTTCTATCATCTATTTATACAACTTACCTTTACTTATAGTAAAATTTCCAATTTAACTTAAGTCTATACAATTAATTCTCATTAATAATAGCAAATTAATAGAATACCTTTATTACCTTACTCTTCACTTGTAAGATTTCCCCTTACATTTTCCTACTAACATTGCAACTTTTTATTATATGGTAAGTTATGTATGTTTTAAGAATGTAAGTGAAAATTTCCAAGTTTCTTTTCAATTCCCTTTTTCTTAATTAATGGTTCAATAAATATATATTCGTTATATATATTACAATTTCAACTTACCCTTAATTTTATTCCTTTATTTAATGTTTACGTTTCTATTATATTAAATTACAGTAACTTTCTTAGTTACACCTAAATTATTAACCTTATAACCTTCATTCTTATAAATAAAGGAATTTTATTAATTTATTACTTAGGGTTTACAGTCATTTATTTATTTTTCCTACTTTCCATTATATTAGAATAGGGGAAATTTAAAACATACTTAAGTTAGTAACACTACAATCAATCCTTATTTACTAAAGAATTTCATTTTATTTACTTAAGTTCATATCACCTATCAATAATTCTTGACTTATTTTCAATAAAATTTCAATTATAACTTAAGTTTATACCACTAAATTCTTATTTATATAATAGCAATTCATAGAATAATCCAAAATTTCCAACATTTCAACTTGCATAATATTCTATTCAAATCTCTTAATTAACATTTCAACTTTTTATACTTGGTAAGTTATTTATGTTAAAGAAAAAGCAAAAGAACTTATACAAGTTTAATCTCAATTCTCTTAATTCATTTATTGTTCAATAGATCTTTACCATTATTTATAAGTTAAATTTTAACTTCCTTTATACTTAGCATTCATTCTTTTACCTACCTTTAGAGGTTTCAATTTATTACTTACTTACCTTTTATTCCACTAAAATAGTTTAACAATTTAATTAATGGAAATTTAGGAATTAAATACCGGGCCAAATTTCAATTTTTATTTTAAAAATAATAGATAAATGAGTTCTTACAACTTATATCTCAAGTTATACTTAAAACAATTAAAATTTTAAATAATTTCAAAACAGATCTGCAGTAGAATTTACTACAGTGACCTTTCCCTTCGAAACTCGAAAATGAAAGTCGATGATGCGGCCGTCATCACCGAAATTATTTTCCAGCGGCAGAGAGGAAAGTACAAACTTATTTTCTTCAAAATCCTCTTTAAACCAATTCTTTCGAATTATACTAAATATTTATATAAGAAAATATTTATAAACCAAATCATTATATTTCATAAATCCTTTGGAAGAAGATTTCAAAAATCCTGGACTTAAGTTCTAAAATCTCCAATTTGATTTATTAAAATTCAACTTAGCTTTAATTCATTACAAATATTTTTATTTCCTAACACCCAACTATAGCAACCAAAATATCTTTATAAAAATATTTTTATATATAGAAAATATAATAGGCAAAATTATTTCATTCACCTATATTAAAAACAAATATTATGTCGGTCTGTCCTATTAAGTGTTTAGAAATCCCTATTGATGACATAGCGTCCCATGCATCAACCAGAATTTATAAATACAAAGCCGAACAGATTAACACAATATCAAAATCTTTTATTAATACTAACAAATACGCTCTCTCATATATATATACACTCAGCGACTCCCATAGGGTATTACTACCCTATTAATAAAGAGTCAAACCCCACAAAGCCAAGGTTTATCGCTAAACCAAAGCTCTGATACCAACTGTAACATCCCGCCTTTTCGCACACTTTAAACCGACACACGTGCCAATTCAAAGCATACGCAAGGGTGGATTGTTATGGGGTAAATAAGAAAAACAGAGAAGAAATAAAACAAAATAGAATCTCACAGCGGAAGGATAAAATATAATAATCAATATACAGTTCATGATAACTGTTTAAAAAATATTTATTTTACTTATACAATGAATATCAGAGTTACACATACCAATACAATCAATGCAGCGGAAATTTAGAGTGCGGTGCAATATCATAAATAATATAATACGGATTCTTCGTCTTCGTCCTCCAAAGCTAAAATCTTCGATCCTGAAACGCTCGGACTGACCCGAGCGAATTTGAAAAGACAAAAACACTCGAGTCAGACTAAAAGATCTTATGTGAGTTAAATTAATAGAAATAAATATGAGTACAGTAACTCAAGAGATGTTCGGGATTTACATCTCCTAAGGATCCGTTAAACTATTTACTATGTAGTATATTGCGCTATTATAATAGTGTCTATTTATAAAATAAACTTACTTTTTAATAGCGTTAAGGGGTTACCCATATAGCCCTTAACACAAATAATGCCAATAGTCTATACAGTACCGTAATAACTCCTGATCGGGAAGCTACCAGAGGATACTCCATAGGTACGACACAAATAGAAACTCGTAGTAAAGGCTCGGTATGGTAGGTGACACGGCACAACTAGGCAATGCCAGGGTAGATATACCAATTGCTATCCAGGCTGGTGGAAACGCGTAGCCGCAGTTACCGCCCACCTCGGACTAACTCCCCAAAATCAAAATATAGAAGTGGCCACTGAATCAATCCAAGTCAAAGTATAATATCGAAGAGGAGGGTCCGATCAGAGGAATGACCTCATTAGCCTGAGAATCGCTCCTGTTTTAGCCACCTTATGCCAACTCACGGGAGTCAGGTCCACGTATTTACCTTATAGGAAACGTCGTCTCCACCTACTTCATTCTGGAATCTCCACCGCGTACACGGTTAGTCAAAGTGGTTTTCGGTATCGACAGAGAGTATGTCCATATCCGATCCCGGTCTCTTTGCCAACCCATCGTTATTATAACACCGCGGTCATTTAAAAATAGGTTATACTTTAAAAATCAGAATAAACATTCCATTTCATAACCATGAATGCGATATCATTTCAAAACCCAAAACCATATTTTATCACTTATCCCAAATATAATTCTTTTCCAAAATCATAATGCTTTAACTTTATAACGTCTGAAAATTAAATATTTTCAAAGCATAATATTTTGAAAATCAAAATTTAAAACCATAACTTCTAAAAAAAAAACTTGAATGGTTTGGACATTCAACGGTATATGAATTAGATGGTTTAACTTAAATGTTACTTTGTAAAGAAAATAGTTCTCATGGTTTTACAAATACATTTCTTTATTAAAGTCTAAACCAAAATTTATATTATCTCTCTCAAGTTCCAAAACCACTTCAATTTAATTATATATACGTATATCCATTTTGAGTACAATATTTCAAACTAAAATTGGATTTTATTCTTTCAACAGATCAATTGTTCTATTAATTAGTCTTGGATATTCACATAAAATCCATAAATAATAAGACTTCAATTTCTAGTAATAAAATATATATATTTTCCCAATTCAAATTATACTAGAATATTCATTTCAATTTATTTTGGGAAAAATCCAATTATAAATATCATATCTTAAAATTTCCAAACTTAACATTTAAACATATGATATAAATTATTAACTCCATTTTCTTAATTTTCTTCCATTTTTAATAAAGATTTTTTTTATACACCTTTTAATTTCAAAATTTTCAACTTCATGTGTATATATATGGAAGAAAAATATTTATACAATATAAAATTTAAGATTATTATGAACCGTATTCCATCCAAACCATAGAAATCACATTAAAATAGTTATATATAGACCGCGGTGCCTGTATATAATTTTCTATCCTATGGTCAAGTGATACGGATATTTATCATTTCAATCCGCAATTTAAAAGATATAAAATTTTGCGGTTGTATATCATTTCAAACCACAATTCCGAATGAAAGGAAATATGCATGATAATTTGCAATTTAATGATATACAATAAACATCCATTCATCAACATCATCCATCATCTAAATCGCAATCATCAATCAATATCAATCAATAACAATATTATTTTTGGTACTACATAACAGGTAATACTGGCAATTTTATTCAAATTAAATTTAACAGCTATTAATCTACAGTCTATATTCAGTAATAAATTATATAACTGTTAACTAGCAGTTCATATACAACAAATAAATTTTTACTGTAAATTTATACGAAATAAATTAATTAAATTAACAGTTAAATTTAATAAATGCAATTCAACAGATATGCATAAGATAAACATGCCAAATACTCATAAATAAATTTCTATTCATTTCTAAAATTAATTTAACAAACATAAAAGCTTCTAGTAGTTGTGAGTGGGTTAAAACACTCACCTTTTGAATTTAAATCGAATTTAAATTCGATTTAAACCCAAAAATTCGCCCATCTCGGAATTCGTGCAAACCAGCGTCATCAAGTCCGGAATTAAATTACGATCCTAACAAAAAAAATTTCGTGTGAAACTGAGGTCGTATGTAGAAGTTATGCTGAAAATTGCGTTTGAATGTAAATTAAAATAAACAAAGGAATGGACACTTTCACCTACATCACACTCATATGCCACGTAATTCCTCTCAGCTACAGGAATAACGCGACCCAGCACCTCACGTTCGAACCCAAACGCATGCCTTTGACAGAAGAACCACGTCCACCATCGACCACCAGAGAGCACCGCACTGCCGCCGTTGAACTCGGCTCCTCCCCCTCTTCCTTCGGCCTGAGGCCGCACGCCTCCGGCGCCTCGCAGGTAATCGCGCCGCCGCCCCAAAGTTAGCATGCTCAAACCCTAAATCACGATTTCACGAAGATCTAGCCGTTGATTCGACCCAAAAACTATACTGATGCAAATCCCTCGGTTATCTCCACAATACCCAGAAATAGTTTTCCGATCGGGCGAGTTTTGTTGCGACGATGATGAGTGGCCGAAAATGGTTTGAATTTTTCTGGACGAACGAACAACTGAATTGAGAAATGAATCACGGATCTGTGACGTATACATCGACAGCTACAACATATATTTTTTTGAGAATTTTCTGGAGAGTTTGAATTTTCACTTTTGATTTTGAACTGTAGATAGATCTAGGTTTTGCAACCATTGAGGAAGAGAAAGAGATGAAGAAAATGAATGTACAGCAAAAGGGAAAATAAAATGGGGCTAGGGTTTATAACCGTGCTTATATAGGTAGACTAGAGATAGCGTAGATGGATCGGATAAGTGAACGTACGAAACAAACTATGGCCCAAAAAGCCCGCTATGCCTCCGGAACCGAATTTATTAAATCTATATATCCAAATAGGTATTTTAAGATATTCTGAACGCGATGGAAAAAGTTTCACGTCCAAATTTGATCGTATGAAGAAGTTATGCTGAAAACAAAATTTCCAAATTGATTTCAAATTGATTTTATTAAAATTGATTTCAAGGCGTTTCACGCCCGTACGATCAAACGACAAGTCTGATCGATACGAAACTTGAAACCCTATAATAATTCACCGATACGGATCCGATGAAACTGGGTTCGTCAAAATCCGAGTCCGTGGCCAAAATGGCTATTTTTAATATTCATTAAATAAATTAAATAAATTATAAAAATCCAATTTTTACATCTAAATTCAAAAATTGACCAAATTTTCTCCCTTTAGATTTTCTTAACTATTTACTCCAATTCTAAACAATTTAAGTGTCAATAGTTGTTCTATTCATCAATTCACATGTGAATTCTTAACTTCAATATTAATTCCAATTTTAATAAATTCAACATTATAAGTTTGATTAAATTTATTAAATTCACTTTCTTTCTATTATTCAAGGTTATTGATGTCAATTTAATGAAACTAACATTGGCTCAATATCTATACATTAAAAATCTCAATTCTAAACTTAGATCTCAACTTATGAAATAGTTAAATAATAAATTCCATCTAAATCTACATCTTCCTACTATCTAAATATTTAGAAAAATTTCTTACCACTTTTTATTGTAAATTTCTAAACTAGTAGATTTGTGTCATTTCTAGCCCTCTGGATATTTTAAATTAACTAAAAGCAAATTTACATATAATTTCCATCGTCAATTATTTTAGTGAATAAATCTTCAAAGGTTACTGCAATTAATCCCCTAAATTGCAATAAATTCTAATAAATTTGACTCTATTTGATTACAACTCACAAATAAATCAATTATTCCCCAACTACAAAGTTACCGTTTCTTATATATATATCACTACAGTAATACTTCCAAATGTTCATCTTTTGTTTGCATAAATTACTGTATTCAATTGAATTGTAATATTGTTAACTTATACATAAATAAAACTTAACAACTAATAGAATAAATAACTTACAAAATTTGTTGTCATAAATATATTTTATAAGTCTACACTTAATTATTATCTTATAATACGTTTTTACGTTACTATAAAATTTATACACTCTTCCGTTACCATATTAATAATTACTAAAGTAACGTTCATTCTTAATAACAATGTTATACTATTCAACCTATAAAAGGACTCCATTCCCCAAATACATTCATTTATATTTATTCCCTTAAAGTTCTCCTTTATTGACTAGACACATTAATAACCAAAATAATTAATTTTAGATTTATTTCAATCTATTTCCATTCTTAACAAAAATAAAATAAATGGTTAACCTACACTTGTCATTCTTTTATATTCAAATTCACTAATAACATTATTAACAACAATGTTGCTATAGACTTAAATTAGATAAATTATATGAATGGTAAAATTTGGTAATTATGACAAACGCTCAAATATATGCATAAATTTACTACTTGTTATTATGAATTCCGTCTATTACTTTCTAAATGCCTTTGTCTTCTCATATCCCATTTACTACCAAACTGCAAATTTAGTTATAGCTTATCAATACATAATCACCTAAACAAAACAAATTTTATTACCCTTTCAAGTGCGTTTATTATTGACCATTTATGAAAATTACTTACCTTCACATATTGCATTGGTTTATTCAACGGTCACTTTTTATTTAGTCACTATTTATTATTACAACCAAATGTACAATCACCACTATTTATTTTATATCAATTGAATTCCATTCTAGTAAATATTTTTATTAATATTCACTGATTCAACATTTGTATGTTTCTTAAGATTAACTTTCAACAAAATGTGACAATTTACATTATAAAAATCTATTGTCATACATTTTATTGTTACTTTAAATTCCAATTACTATAACAAATTTCTACATTTACTCAAATAAAATCTTAAGACTTTATTTCATTCTAAATTAGATTAGAAACATATTATATTAATTCATTTAACATTATCAAATTCAACGGGTCGTTACAACCAATTTCCACACGGGCAGTCAAGAGTTAAGGTTTATCAGGATATTCTGGATATTCAGGAGTTGCTGGAGGCAAGCTGGATGGCATGGCGTATTACTAGTATATAGTATTTCTTTTCCGCTGTTTGTTGTTGTTTGTTGTTGTACACTCTGATGATGATGTAATGTAAAGTATAAAATGTAATAACTGATATAGTTCTTTGTTTAAAGATTATTCATTTATTATTATATGTTGTTCCGCTGCGAATTGTGAGATTCTGATATTGTTCTGTTGTTTTCTTTCTGTTCCATTCTATTTTCTTTTCTTTCTCTATCTTTTCTATCTTTTCCTCTCTTCTTCTCTCTCTTTCTTTTTCTTAAACATTGATAATTCGTAATTCTGTTCATCTTGAGTTAATTTATAGAGATTAGTGTATATTCAAGGAGTACGGATTTGCGGGTCCTCACATTTATCTTGTCTTTTTAGTTATAACTACTAGTTATAAACTTGCTTTCAAATGTCAAATTTGCCTATTTCAGTATATATTCTTTTTATTATAGTTCTTCTTATTTGCGTCAAATTTTCTATAAATTTAGTGTTCTTATATTTTAGTCCGTATGAGTAAATTATCCTCTTTTTATTATTTTATTCGCGTAAAAAAGAACAAAAAGAAACTAACATTTACAGACTAAATTCTAACGCAAAAAAGATGTAAATAAAATACAAATAACTGTAAATAATAGTAAATAACTATAAATAAATGAATAAAATAGCTAAATAAAAATAGCTGGATAAAATAGACTAAAAAGAACTTTAAAATAAACTGTAAACAACTTATATAAAAATGGTCTCAAAATTGCAGAAAAACTACAACTATTGAGAACCTTATAATTTTAAATTACCTAAAGATCTAAAATAATTACTTAAACACTCACCTGTGCTCCTTAGCTCTTTTCCTTGGCCTTCCCGGATCCACTATTAGGGTATAAAATATTTTAATTCAAAAGATATTCTCATTGGAAAAATAATCCTTTTAGGGTCTAGCCTCAGGCAATGAACCATGATGGAGAAGGTTTGAATGAGAAAAATTGCTAGGTCTAGGATCTATTTATAATGTCACTTGGTGATCTCATGCCGTTGGATTTGAAGATGAAAGCTAGTGAAACCACGTCATAGGCTCGTTGGGAACCATCGGATGGAAGCACGAACGCACAGGATCGAACAGAAATAAAAAAAAGTCATCGTCTAAAATTGGAAAAAACAATGTGAAAAATGCAAGGCGGGTCGACCTATCTGTCAACCCAACACATGCTAGGGTCAACCTATAGGTCGACCTAGCAAAGGTGAGGGTCAACCTTGCTTATGTATATATTTTTGTTCTGATTTCTTCTTTCTATCATATCTCCTTCGTATTAATTCGGATTTTGACAATCTATATATGGAAATTAACCAGAAAATTACCACAAACATAATTGTGCAACTCCCGTGGCTCAGTTCGTAGCTAAAATTTATGGTTGTTATATTCTCGCCTCCTTAAAGGATTTGGTTCCCAAAATCTCCAAGGATAGAAGAATTAAATAAATGTTTTCATCCAGGTTCTACAATCAACTCATCCATTATATCCATTGTCTTTATGTTTTTCTGATGCAATTGATGACATATATGCAAATAGTATGGTGTCAGTGTCCCTAACTAATGCAAAAGATTAGGCGGTCTCTTGATTTAGTTGACCTCCTCTTTATGCAATCCATGTTCGTGTCATGTATCCAAATGAATGCAAGTTTCCTAATGAAAACTGATAGTTCTATATGCGTGCCGCAATCATCACCCAAATGCAAAAATCATATGGTGATCATCCATTTATAGCAACTATGGAAATAAAATAAAAATGCAAATGAGCACATATCTATATGCATATGCTTTAATGATCTAGTTAAGCTGATCCCTAAAAGATAATAGTGCATAGTGTAAGTATATGCGTCTATTAGCATCCACTAGCAAACACTTGCAACCATTAGCATACATCATACATATCATGTTCTAATAACGTGTTTACATCAAATTCTACCATCCATAGGTTGAATCCTAAGATCTACCCTCCCGAAGGATAATAAAGGAAAGAACCTATTCAAAAGTAAAGATGAAAATAGGAAATTTGAAAACTTATTATCAAAGAGATGTGGTTAAGAGGTACGTATTCTCTCCTAATCAAATCAATCTTCTTCGTAGTCTCTTTAACCATGTCAGGACTAAGTAGAAATCTCTCTGTAGACTCTAATCACCATGAAGGCGACTTGTACGGTTTCCTATAAAGAGCTTCGAAAGGTACCATCCCAATGCTAGCTTGAAAAATACTACGCGAATTCCACTAAAGGAAGATGCTCCTTCCAAGTTCCTTCAAAATTAAGAATACACATCCTCAACCTCATATGTCTTACTATCCTATTAATATCATCCTCCTATATAGTCTGCACATATGAAGCAACAATCTTGGGTTCTTTACTAGTGTCATATACACTTTACGGGAACTTCCGTCGTTACTTCTAAAAATAATTACTACTATCTCCTACATAGCCTTACACTTTTTCCATCACCTAGGAAATCATTCCTATATACTCCACATTTAAAATTTTGTTTTGGTATTTATTATTTCATTCAAAAACCGAAGCTTCTAAATTTTTAAAACATCAAATACCAAAATTCCTTTGCCTTTGAAAGTGTTATTTTTCAAGTTTCTATTAAATTCAAACGTACTTGGTTACTTAATATTTTATCTTTCTAGACTTGCATCCTTACAACTTTTTGAATTTACATTATTTCCCAAACCTATAGGGGAAAACTTACAAATTCTAAGTTCAAAACTTATTCCTCTTTTCTTTAAAAGACCTTTATAGTTTTCCATAAAAAATTGGATTTTTAAATTTAACTGTTACTAAGCTTTTCACTTCCAAAAACTTATTTACTTTTCACCAAACCATTTTTATTTAAGATAACTTTAAAAATATCCTCATATATCTTCAAAAAATCTTTTTAAAAGACTTTTAATTTTGCAAAAACTGGAGTAGATAAAAACAATTATTTTATTAGAACCCCTTAACTTTCCAATTACCTAACCTTGGAGGAGTTTCTAACTTACTACAAATTAGGACTTTCTACAAAGGCAAGCTACTAATGTGCATAATCAATGGAAAAATATATAAATTTCCATTGATTAGGTTTTTCTACTAAGGCTCTTTATAATATCTCTTCTAACTTAAACTATTTCCAATTATTACATTTAATGGTACTATACCTTAATGTATTGGAACTACTTTCTCTTATGAGAAACTATTGAGCTAAAACCTACTACGAATCCTTTAAAAGAGGACTTCATGTTTATGTGAAATTTCAAGAACTTATTATATTTTTTCTTTCGAAATAGGCTATAAAAAATATGGTGCTTCCTATACCTTTTACATCTCTTTCATGTATTCCTTATAACTTGCACAAAAGATCTTTATTTGTGATTTGGTTTCATAGAAATTTTTATCATTATTCATTTCATCCCGATAGGTTAAAGTATGTTCGATCTATATTCTCTTTCGATAGATAATTTCTATGAAATTTATTAATTTCCAAATATTTAACTTACATATTTTTTTATTTAAATAACTCATTTTCAAAACAGTTTTAATATTTTCATAACTAGAAAATATTTCTTTATACTTATTTAAATAATAAGTGTACTTACAAATCACTTTATTTCTCCACTCAGAAATTATCTTCAAAACTCATTTTTATTATGGTCAAAACAGATATTGTGTAAAACACTGTTACTACATCCCAAAAATACTAGTATATAGATTCAAAAATAAATACCAATAAATCTCATATATGATGAAAAAATATTTACTTTGGAGTCACTTACTATAACAGTAGTGTTATAGCCTATGTTCCCTTTATTCCTCACGAAAACATCTATTACAACAATAAAAGTTGCAGTCTATGTTTTTGAAACTTAATACACTCTAGGTTTTTATATCCAAAATCTTTGTTTACCTACAAAGAAACTGGCGATCTATATATGCTATATAATTCTTCAAAAAGAATTTCACTTTTAACAAAATTTACATCATATAAAAACTAACTTAAATTCCATACCTCTTTTTTTCAAAAACCTAATATTTACTTTCAAAAATATTGACAATTACATTTTCAACTTTTCAATTCTAACAATTTCATTTTGATTAGGCTAGGCATAAAGTGGATTTTCTTCTTACTACCCTAGGAGCACCCTTCCTAAACCTTGGAAATGTCATTTCCTTAATAAAATCTTTTATTTCTATTCCTCTTTTTTGCTTATATTTATTCTAAGGTACTACTGTTAAATCCACTTATCTGAAACAATTATAATTTTGCAATCATTTACACATGGGCATTCCACTTTTTCAACTGAATCTACTATACATCGACGATCTTTTCCTACCACTCTTTGGATTTTCACAATTAAATCTAAATGTAAAAAATCATTTCTCAAACTCTTCTCATGTGTAGACCTTCTCTATGCCCCAAGAAATGCATTTCCTTACGCCAAAAGTGACACTTGAAGAATTTTGCCATCAACTGTTGAACGAAAAGTGTACAAAGAACCTCTTCTAGATGGATAGCATGCTCTTCCATAATCTTGGAAAACACCAAAATGTCATCTACAAACACCACTACGAACTTAAAAACACGGCTCATTAAATCTACAAAAATAGGCTAGGGCATTGGTTAGCCCAAACGGCATAACCAAGCACTCAAAGAATCCTTATGATGTAGCCTTACTCCAATAGCTCACCAATCTGCTTACTTACCTCCTTCCTTTTAGGTGTCTCACAGGCAATGCCACAGGCTTAGCATTGTCATTCGTATATATATCCTAAAGTCGATCTCTCTCTTAGGGGTTAGTCCCCTAACCACCTCAAAAATGCCTGAGAAATGATTGGAACAGAATCAAGCTCTCCGAGTGATGAATCAAGGTAATAAAGGAAGCTTAATATGATTGATCCCTGTGGGTCGCAAGAAACCTCAAGAGTCCTACTGATACATGTCTCAAGTCCAACGACTATCCTCTCGCAGTCCAATATCGCTCCATAAGTAGATAACCAATCCGTCCTCAAAATCTCCCATATCTTGAAAATCCCAGTAGGCGTCACATTCAAACTCTACGCCTAGTATAAAAATTTCCAAACCCTTACAAATAATAGATAAATGTGCCAACCCTCTTATGGGGTATGAAACAACTACGGGGTCTACTGCTAAAGACATATCTAAGTGCAAATAATCACCCAAGGAACTAGAAATGAAATAATGCGATGCTCTAGAATCAAAAAAAGTCCAAAAGGGAAAAACCGAAATAGAGATAAAACCTTCCACGGTAACTTTCCTACTTCTATCCGGTCTACTACTAGAATAGACTGCATCCAAAGCTTGTACTTGCGCTGTAGGTGCGCTTGCTCTTGCCCCGTCCCGTGAGGTCAAGCTCTGCTAAGGTGACCAAGCTGCCCATAGTTGAAACACCTTCCCTTCATCATTTTATTCTTATAGTCCTTTGCGTAGTGACCAACCAATCCACAATTATTTCATTCCCCTCTTTTCTTGATCTGCTTCTGAGGTCCGCCTTCTTTCCTCTTGTCCTTATCCTTCTTGTTCTCCCACCACGTCTTCATAGAGCTTTCTGACTTAGGAACCTCTTTAATGTAACAGCCCGCAAATCCGTACCCCTTGAGTCATCACTATTCTACCTAAATCAACTAAAGTTGTTCAGAAATACGAACCATTTGGGTTAAAGAAGAAGAGGTAGAAGAAGAAAATAGAAAACAACAACAGAATCTAACCATCGCAGCGGAATAAAATATAATAGATAATAAATAATCTTTACTCAAAAATCAAATATCTCTATTTATATATTACATCATCGGAGTACATCAATCACAGCTCAACATCAATATCATATAGTTGGATACACTGCTACTCTATACAGCGGAATATATATAAAACAAGTACGGAAGTACGTATCGTCATCCATCTCGTCTCCTGAGCTCCACAGCATCATATCCTGTATCCTATAATACTCGGTCTCACCCGAGCATTACAGTTAAATAACACCCGAGTCTGTCTGGAATACCAGCGTGAGAAAATCACACTCAATTGATTATTAAAGTTTCAAAAATCCTTTGAAAACAAAAGCATCTCGTAAGACCACGCCACAAATAAACATGTCGGGTTTTTACCTTACGATAGCTAAATTTTTTTTTTATAGAAATCCTTTGATATTATAATAGGGTCTATGTACAAATACTTATAAAATAGCCAAAATTGTTACATCTATTAAATTCCAGCTACTAGCCACAGAGTGGGTAATACAAACAAAACTCGTACAAGGCTCGTAGGGAGAATGGATTTCCAACTAATGACTAGGCACTGGGGTACCACCTGTCACAGTACGTGGCCTAGATCACAGTACCGAGGAGTACGCCCGCTCCCCTGCAACACAAGATTGGGACTACCCCTTACTAGATAATCCCGACCGAGATCACCCCGTGGTTGGGATCAGCAACCGCCCACTAAGCCGAAATAAAAGAGACATCTAGACAGGGATGACCTCACCCTACCTGGGTGCTACCCACCTAGCCTTGCTGCATAACCCCTAATTTTCAGTCATTCCCATTTCATGAGGCTTGAGGCTAAGCGTTACCTTTATAGAACATATCCCTTAGAATGCCCATCTTCCACTTGACGATGTTCCGAAAGCATTCATCCATACAAGTCCGTCTCGGGTTCGAACGGAACCGAAGGCACTATTCCTACTACATCCATTTTGGAAATATCCTAAGGATTAGTAGCGACTAGCCCTTGCACTTCACTGCTCCATCTTTGAATCCAAACTCGTTTTCCACGAAAACGTACAAACCGGATCGAAGTGGTTTTCGAGAAATAAATCTCGATCCCGGTCTCTTCGAAACGATCAACGCATTTGTCCAATATTGATAGTCGGTTATTTAACTATCAATTAATATTCACAACATCCATCACACAGTAAATAATTTCCCAAGTTATTTATTAACCTCAAAAATATCTTCACAAGATATATTTTTATTTTCAATCCTTTGAAAACAGTTTCAAATCATCTTTCTTTTCAGAATAAACTTTTCCAAATATTTTCTATCTCCACTGAAATCACTAAGTACAAAACTAGATTTTTAAAATAATTTAAAACACTTTACTTTGAAAGATACTTTAAAACATTTAAGTTAAAACTACTTCAATAATTTGTTAAAAATACGTACTATATGAATATTCGAAAATATGGTTATTTAATAAAATATAAAACTTGATTTTTACTTTTAAAAACAAAATACTAAGTCACTTTTTAAGTAATTACTACTATAATAGATTTGAGAAAATACTTACTTTAGAATTTAAATATTAGAAAAAATAAATTTTCCAAAACATGCTTTTTAAAACAACTTTAAAACTTTTAACTTATATTTAAAAATTTACTTTAAAAAACGTACTTGGTTATCCAGAGAAAAATTCCAACTTCAATCACTTAAATCAATTTCCCAAATTGATTTCCAATTTACTCCATTTGAAATAAATATCCTTACTTTCTTAACTCATTTCAAAGTTCGTTAATTATGGACTTTATTATTATTATTATTATTCGTTTGAATTTAAACCTTTTTAACTGAAATATACGAATTCCAATTTTTTTTTTTCAATTTCTTCTTTATTCCTTTCAATAATTTAAATCTTAAATTTTAAATAAATGTTTTATTCTTTTAAATAATAATACTGAAGTTTAAAATTCATTAATCATCTGTTTATTCAAAATTACCCTTTCCATACTCAAGATTTATTTATTAGAAATTTTTAAGCCACTTTATTTCTTTTTCCATTCATTCTTAAATTTATTCAAATTTTCAAAATTATTTTACTTACAAATTCACTTCTTTTATTTTCTTTCAAAAATCCAATTTACATATTTTTGGAAATTCATTATACCCAATTATATCCAATCGTACCATAGCATTCAATATTCCAATATAATTCATCATAGAATATCAAATAATCACAACAGATGGTATTAAATAATTTAAATAAATGTTGAGGGATCCAGTTGGATCCCTCCAACCTGTTTTCCCTACATCCACAGGCGTTAGCACAATATAAAATGCCAATTCCAAAATATATCATACTATAACACATCAATCAATTCAACCATTTAAACAATTATTTAAATTTAATCATTTAAATTTAAATTTAAATTCAACCGAGTGAGATTAACTCATCTTTATTTTAGTTTTGCAGTTCGACTTAACCGACTATTTCTCTCACAAAATTTGGACCTTGAATAACATTAGAGGGTTTTATTAATATTTGAATTAATCAAACAATTTATTATTATTTATTCATTTAATTTAAACCAACAAATGTTCCTTTAAACTAATAGTTAAATGTTTAACTTAATTTCCTTTTACTAAAATATTTTAGGGGTTAAAATAATTAAACAAGTTACTTAATAAATTAATCTTCATAATGTATTATTTTAAACTAACTAGTACCTGAATATATATATATATATATTTATATAGATAATTACCTTTATACATATTTCC
Source organism: Allium cepa (assembly GCA_030765085.1). Classification (NCBI taxonomy): domain Eukaryota; kingdom Viridiplantae; phylum Streptophyta; class Magnoliopsida; order Asparagales; family Amaryllidaceae; genus Allium; species Allium cepa. The sequence goes on along the minus strand of CM060938.1, from coordinate 380,563,781 downwards.
TTTGAAACCCACACTTTACAAAAAAGAAATTTACATATATACTAAACATTTTATCAATATTTGGACTTATTGAACAATTACTCCCCTTTTTATAATTTTACGAAGCTAATTATTTATTTAAATTACTTTTCCTTTAATAAAATATCCTTTGATAGCTAAACAAATAAATAAGTTTTGTTAAACAAATAAATCGCAATTATATTTTTTTTAGGAATAAAACTGTAACAAAGATAATATGTAAATTTAAATTTAAAAAACAAGGTTACCTCACAACGAACAGGATAACGACGAGCCCATCCTCTCGAACGCCGCGAAACCCATGCCTCCTGATACTGGCGATCGACCCCCACTGTGACGACCCGGAATTTTTAAGCATATAAAATTGGAATATTTAATTGATTTTAAATATTCAATAAGGTAATTTTAACTTGAATTACGAATATCACAATTTATTTGATAATTAAATTATTGAAGTAAATAACTTGAATTTGAATAATGTTGAATCTGGAATTTTAAGCCGATTAAAAATAATTTGGGGTTGGATTCATTGTGGAATCGAGCTCGAATCGCATAAGAGGGGAGTTTTGATAGTTTGGCGCAAGCGTTGGTGGTTGCGAGTTAAATGGGTTCGCGACAGTGTTGAACGACACGAAGCTAGGGTTTGGATTTCGTTTTGATCGAGAATGGTATCGCGATGCTAGTAGAGGGGGAGACGATGTCACAGACTCGTCTGGTTGTCGTGAGTTCGACCCATGGCGAGCTCGAATTCGAAGTTGAGGGGAGGTTCGCGTGTGGAAGTTCGTGCGTGGTGGCTCGTAGGTGGGACGAAACAAAGGAGAGGTGAAGGCATTGGCGACTCCTACGAGTGATGAGGGAGATTTGTTCGATGGCAGGGCACGTATGGTACGCAGTAAGGTATTCTTTTGTTAAGCAGTTAATTTTGAAGTTTAATAAATTGTTGTTGAGATTTAAATTATGTACAGAGAAAATAAAAATAAAAATATATATATGCAGTTAAAATACATATAACATAACTCATATTTACTGTTTAGTTTTAAATGTTCCAAAGTTTAAAACACATATATACGGGTAATCGATATAAGGTTTTGGAAGAAAATTATGTAAGGGATTTGGTGATAATGATAAAAGTGTACGATTGACCTATCTAATAAACTTTAGCTATTAAAGATTATTAAAGGGAAGTATTAGCTTGAATTAAATTATTAGTAAATTTAAATTTTGTTAAGGGTGATAAAATATAGAGTTAATTAATTTATCAAATGGGGACTTAATTTTCTAATTGAATCGAATATTAATAGAACATTTAATATTTTTACAAGGTCTGAAAACAACAATGGAAAACAAGTCAAGATGGAATAGACTGCAAATCAAAAGCAAAAGGTGAGTTAATCTCACTCAGTTTAAATTTAAATTTAAATGATTAAATTTAAATAATTGTTTGAATGGTTGAGTTGTTGATTGCTATTGTATGTTATATTTGGAAATTGATGTACTATATTGTGCTAACATCTGTGGATGCAGGGAAAAACAGATTGGAGGGATCCAACTGGACCCCTCAACTTTATTTAATTATTTAATATTCTCTGTTCTGAATATTTGATATCGGTAATGAATTATGAGGAAATATTGAATGCTATGGCTTGATGGTTATAATTGGGCAATAATGAATTACCAAATAATAATTTGGGGTTTGGAAATGAAAATAAAAGAAATGAAATTGTAAGTAAATAATTATAGAAAGGTTAAATAAATTTATAAATGAACTGGATAGGAAATAAAGTGTTGAAAATTTTAATAAATAAATCTTGAGTATGGGAAGAAAAGTTGAAATAAACAGAAAGTTAACGAACTCTAACTTCAATGTTATTGTTTAAAGGAACAAAACATTTATTTTAAATTTAGGATTTTAAATCATTTAAGAAGAAAAAGAAAAGAAAAAAAAAGAAAAAAAAATAAAATAAAGAAGGAATTGGGAATAACCTGAAATTTGTACATTTCAGATAAAGGATTTAAAATCAAATTGAAAACAGTAATAAAGTTCATAATTAATGAATTTTGAAATAAACTGGTAAGTAAAGAAATTTATTTCAAATGGAATAAATTAGAAATCAATTTGGAAAATTGATTTAAGTGATTGAGTTTGGAAATTTCTTCTGAATAACCAAGTACGTTTTCAAAGTAAGTTTTTAAATATAAGTTAATAGTTTTAAAATTGTTTAAAAAGTATGTTTTGTAAAATATTATTATTTCTAATATTTAATTTCTAAAGCAAGTATTTCCTTTAATATATTATAGCATTAATTATTTATAAGTGACTTAGTATTTGTTTTAAAAGTAAAAACCTGGTTTTATATTTTGTAAAGTGACCTTATTTTCTAAATGCATATAGTATGTAATTTTAGCAAATTAGTTACGTAGTTTTATCCTAAGTATTTTAAAGCATATATTTCAAAGTAAAGTGTTCTAAAATTATTTTAAAAATCTATTTTGTGCTTGGTGATTTCAGAGGAGATAGAAAAGATTTGGAAAAGTTGATTCTGGAAAGAAAGATGGTTTTGAAACTGTTTTCAACGGATTGAAAATAGAAATATATCTTGTGAAGATATTTTTGAGATTAATAAATAATTTGGAAAATTATTTATTGGTTGGATGGTTGTTTGTGAATATAAATTGATAGTTAAATAACCGACTGTCAATATGGACCAACTGCGTTGATCGTTTCGAAGAGACCGGGATCGAGATTAATTTCTCGAAAACCACTTCGATCCGGTTTGTACGTTTCGTGCGAAAAACGTGTACGGAGTCGAAGATGGAGCAGTGAAGTGCAAGGGCTAGTCGCTACTAATCCTGAGGATATTTCCAAAATGGATGTAGTAGGAATAGTGCCTTCGGTTCCGTTCGAACCCGGGACGGACTTGTATGGATGAATGCTTGCGAAACATCGTCAGGTGGACGATGGGCATTCTAAGTGAAACGTTCTAAAGGTAACGTTTAGCCTCAAGCCTCATCAAATGGGAATGACTGAAAATCAAGGGATATGCAGCAAGGTTAGGTGGGTCATGCCCAAGCAGGACAAGATAATTCCCCTGTCTAGATGTCCCTTATATATTTCGGCTTAGTGGGTGGTTGGTCGCGCCAACCACGGGGTTTATTTTGTTCGGGACTGTTCAGTAAGGAATGGTTCCGGCCTTGTGTTGCAGGGGATGAAGGGAGTAGTCCTCGGTACGGTGATCTAGGCCCCGTACTGTGACAGGTGGTACCCCAGTGCCTAGTCATTGTTGGAAATCCATTTTCCCTACGCGCCCGTACGGTTTTGATTGTGCCCAACTATTGCTGAAACGTGAGATGCAAGCATTTCAGCTAGATTCTATTTACTTTCTATAGACACTATTATAATATCAGAGGATTTCTATAAAAATTGTTTTAGCTATCGTAAGGTAAAAACCCGACATGTTTATTTGTGGCGTGGTCTTACGAGATGCTTTTGTTTTCAAAGGATTTTTGAAACTTTAATAATCAATTGGGTGTGATTTTCTCACGCTGGTATTCCAGACTGACTCGGGTGTTATTTAACTGTGATGCTCAGGTCAGACCGAGTATTATAGGATACAGGATTTGATGCTGTGGAGCTCAGGAGACGAGCTGGATGACGATACGTATAGTCGTACTTGTTATATATATATATTCCGCTGTTTGAGTTGTTGTGTACCTTGAGTTGTTGTGTATCCATTGTATTGTTTTGATGTGAGCTGTGACTGATGTACTCTGATGATGTGATGTATGTAAACAGATATATTTGATTTTGAGTAAAGATTATTTGTTATCTATTATATTTTATTCCGCTGCGATGGTTAGATTCTGATATTGATTTTGTTTTCCCTTCTTCTACCTCTTCTTCTTAAACCCAAATGGTTCGTATTTCCGTACAACTTGTGTTGATTGTTGTATAATAGTGTTGACTCAAGGGGTACGGATTTGCGGGCTATTACAGTTGGTATCAGAGCATAGGTTGGTGATAACCTTGGCTCTGGTGGGAATTACTCATTAAATAGAGTCCATAGTACTCTTGAATGAGTTTGAGAGTATTAATAGATATGAGCGCGTATTTGTTAGTGAATAAAAATTTGTTTTATATTGTGTTGATTTATCGGTTGAGTGTTTATGGATTCTGGTCGATGTATGGGACGCCATGTCATCGATAGGGATTTCTAAACTCTTGAACAGGATGAACTGACACAGTATTGTTTTAATTAGGGTAAATGAAATAATTTTACCCAAATTTATTTTATGTAGATAAAAGAAAATGATTTTTCTTAATTATTATAGCTATATATGGATGTTTGGATGATAGAAGTGATAGTATTAAATTATTATCATTGTATGATGATTGAATAAAAATTGAAATAATAATTAAAAATTAAGGAATAAATTAACATGATAGATGAAATTTATGAATGTGATTCATAATGTAATAAGGAATTGAATTCATAATTCAAAACTAAGAAACCAATTCATATCAGATGAATTTGTAAATGTAAACTATAATGTAAATTATAGTATGATTAATAATTAAATAAAATAAAATTTCAAAGTAATGTTTGAATTTAAATCTAAAGAGGTTGGAATTTGGAGATTTAAGTTCCTTTGAATTTGGAAATGATTTCCAAAGATTGGGAAAGATATTATATATTGAGAAATATTTTGAATCGGATTTGAAATCTAGAGAGATTTGGAATTTAAAAATATTGGATGGATTTTAGAAAGAGAATAAAAGCATTGAACTCTTTTGGTCGCTAGAAAATGACTTCGGTGATGACTGCAGCATCATCGATGTTCGTTTTCGAGTTTCCAGAGGTGAAATTGCTACCAAATTGTTTTGAATTGAAATTGTTTGCAAAACTGGTTGAGTTTTGAAATTCAAAGAGATAAATTGAATTTATCAAACGAATTTTGGATATAGAAGGTTTTAAAGGGAATTTTGAAAGGTTGTTTAAACTTTGGAATCTGTTGAAAAAAAAAAAAATCAACGGTGTAAGTGAAAATGAATATTGGAATTTAAAATTTAATTGTGTGAAGTTATGTGGAATGGGAAATTGGTCAGGATGGACTAAAGATAATTAATGTTTGGAAATAAAATTTATTGGTTAAATAATGAATTGGTGAATGAATAAATTATCAAATAATGTACTTATAAAGAGTAATGATAGTGGATTGGAATTTAAATAAATAGATAAGAATAACGAGTAAGAGAATTAAAAATCCATAGAAATAAAATATGCTTGGGCTATAAATAAATAGAAGGCTTGAGTTAAAATAAAGATGAATATATGCAAGCTTATGATGAATGGAATTATATAAAATAGTAAGTTGTGACTTATAGAATTGGAAATGGAATGCAAAGCCCAAATTTAATATTTTGATGAATTGAAAAATAAAATGAAGATCAAAACTTGAATTATAAAGTATATTGAACTTAAGAAAATAAAATAAAGTGATATTTGGAATAAAAATTCAAGTGTTGGATTATAAATAAGGGACGAACTAATTAGATAATAAATTAGTTAATAAAATTGAATTGTGAGTTTATGATGAAGTTTGGAAATAAACTCAAGTTATAAATTAAAGCTGATTCAAATTGTTGATGAAGTGGAAGTAATTGTGAATGAAATTGCAATGTAAGTTAATAAATTGGATGGTAAATTAAAAAGTGAATGGTGGAATCAGAACTTGAGTTATCAGTGGAAATTCGACTTGAAGTGTTAACAAAGTAAATATAATTTGAAAGTATAAAATAAAAATATGAAATGGATTAAAATAGTAATGGTGTGAATTGCAAATCAAATTCAAATCAGTGGAAATAAGATGGAAATGACTTTGGGATAAATTAAATGGGTTAAATCTGGGAAGTTAAATTCTATAATAACCAAACAAATGAAATTGCAAATTCAAAATGAGATTGGATTGAAATTGAATTGAGTTAAATTGAAAAGAGAAAAATTTACTTGTAAAATGAAAATGAGCTTAAGTATAAGTTTGAATAAATTGAAGTAAATTGACTTAAGCTGAATGAATGAAAGAGAGTTGAGTGAATTCAACTTAAACAAAGGTTAATAATATTGGATTGGTTTTAAATCAAGTAAAAATAAATTTCAATTGAAGTAAGAATTCGGTGAGTGACCGATAATATTTACATGGAATGAAAATTCTTAACTAAATAATTGTAAACCATGTAAATTATTAAGAGATTGAATTAACTTGAGACAATAAGGAAAGAATTGGATGTTTCGAGTTTATTAGAATGGTGTAAGCGAATGTGGATAAACTAATTATATTGAATAAATAAATGATGAGATAAATAAGTATCAAATGAAGTGTTGGTTTAAATAAGTTGAGAAATGGTTATTAAATGAAATAGCTTGGATTGTCTTTGAGCTAAATAAAATAGTTTGAAATAAACAAATTTGGAATGAAATGCAAGTGAATGGATTAAAATTTGTAATGCAATGAAACTGAGAATATATGTTTGGTGAATAAATTTAAAGTGGAATAGAATTAAGTATAAATTGAGTTGAACTCAATTTAAATTGGATATAAAATATAAATACTTATTTATTCACATAAATCTCATCGAATTGCATAGAATAAATTGTCATTTGATGTAAATGAAAATAATTAAATATTCTATGTATTGATAGAAGTAAAATAAAGTGATTTTGAAAGCAGTTGAATTAAATATGAGTTCAGTTTGCTTAAAATAAATTAAATGTAAGCTATTGTGTTTTAAACCATTCTAATTGATGAAGTTGTATACGAATGGATTGAAAACCATTCAAATTGAATGAAAATGGTTTATAAATTAATTGAAACAGTTGAATAGCATGAAAACTATATAAGTTGCTTACACAAAAATGTTTGGTATGAGTTTCTTTTAGAATTCATATGTTTTAACTATTGCAAGTAAGTGAAATGTGTTAAACTTCTTATATTTGGCACTTACATGTTTAAATTGAGTAAGTACAGGTACCTGAAAGCCGTGTGGCTGGATTTGGTAGGGCTATTTGCTAAAAATAAATAAGCTGCTTGCTTAAAATGCTAAATAAGGTACGCCTACGCAATTAAAATAGGAAATATGAACTGTTTTTGGTTTTTCCGACCGTGTGGGTCGATGTATATATATTTATCTCTTTTGTCAAATTGCAAAAGCTCCTCCGTACAAAGGGGACTCTGCCAAAATTTTCCAGAAATTTTGGGAGTTAGAAAATTTTTGAAAATTTTGGAAAATTTTGTTAACGACAAAACTAATTAGAATTGGAAAATATAATAAGTTAGTAAATGAAACTAATTAACATAATGACTTAAATCAGTTATAAATGAAGGATAAAATTTAAAATTCAAAGTTGAAAATAAATGAAATACATATGTAATGTGGAAATCGAGTTGGATAGAAATAAGTATAAACTAAAAGAGATAAAGAGAAATAAAGATAAGAGACATATTAAATGTTTACACTAACTTAAGTAAGGAATGATCAATTCTTATTTGGAAATTGAATATTGATAATATAAAAGTATTCCAAGTAAATATTTGGATGGATATTGATACTTCGTAAGGAAGTCGATGAAATGATTTTTGGAATATTGTGTTTGGATATTATTGTCAGGGAGGATATGCAGGTAATATAAAGGGAAAAGAGAATTGGATTTGATTTCAAGAGATAAATTTGAAATGCTCGACAAAAAGGTATGTATTTGAATTTGGTATGAAATTTGATTGGGATTTGGATTTGGATTGAGCCACTTGGCTTTTTGGTTTTCTTTTTGGATTTGGGAGGCCGTAGAGCCATTTTGTAGTTGTACCGAGTCAGCCGCGCAAAGGAAACGCTGGCAAAATTTTTCGAAAATTTAGGGAGTTAGAAAAATTTTGAGAAAATTTTGGTAATCCAAAATTTGGTTTTAGATTGAAACTTGGATAATTGAGCAAAATGGATTGTTTGCAAACTAGGAAAGGGTTTGGAAAATTAATAAGAATAATAATGGGTCTTCTATAAGAAGATAGTTAGTGAGATGTTGAATTGTTAAAAACTATTTGGAGTTGAGAAGATAGTTAACGGGTTTTGGGCCATTCTTCCTAATTAGTAATTTCGGGGACGAAATTCTTTTAAGGGGGAAGGAATGTGACGACCCGGAATTTTTAAGCATATAAAATTGGAATATTTAATTGATTTTAAATATTCAATAAGGTAATTTTAACTTGAATTACGAATATCACAATTTATTTGATAATTAAATTATTGAAGTAAATAACTTGAATTTGAATAATGTTGAATCTGGAATTTTAAGCCGATTAAAAATAATTTGGGGTTGGATTCATTGTGGAATCGAGCTCGAATCGCATAAGAGGGGAGTTTTGATAGTTTGGCGCAAGCGTTGGTGGTTGCGAGTTAAATGGGTTCGCGACAGTGTTGAACGACACGAAGCTAGGGTTTGGATTTCGTTTTGATCGAGAATGGTATCGCGATGCTAGTAGAGGGGGAGACGATGTCACAGACTCGTCTGGTTGTCGTGAGTTCGACCCATGGCGAGCTCGAATTCGAAGTTGAGGGGAGGTTCGCGTGTGGAAGTTCGTGCGTGGTGGCTCGCAGGTGGGACGAAACAGAGGAGAGGTGAAGGCATTGGCGACTCCTACGAGTGATGAGGGAGATTTGTTCGATGGCAGGGCACGTATGGTACGCAGTAAGGTATTCTTTTGTTAAGCAGTTAATTTTGAAGTTTAATAAATTGTTGTTGAGATTTAAATTATGTACAGAGAAAATAAAAATAAAAATATATATATGCAGTTAAAATACATATAACATAACTCATATTTACTGTTTAGTTTTAAATGTTCCAAAGTTTAAAACACATATACACGGGTAATCGATATAAGGTTTTGGAAGAAAATTATGTAAGGGATTTGGTGATAATGATAAAAGTGTACGATTGACCTATCTAATAAACTTTAGCTATTAAAGATTATTAAAGGGAAGTATTAGCTTGAATTAAATTATTAGTAAATTTAAATTTTGTTAAGGGTGATAAAATATAGAGTTAATTAATTTATCAAATGGGGACTTAATTTTCTAATTGAATCGAATATTAATAGAACATTTAATATTTTTACAAGGTCTGAAAACAACAACGGAAAACAAGTCAAGATGGAATAGACTGCAAATCAAAAGCAAAAGGTGAGTTAATCTCACTCAGTTTAAATTTAAATTTAAATGATTAAATTTAAATAATTGTTTGAATGGTTGAGTTGTTGATTGCTATTGTATGTTATATTTGGAAATTGATGTACTATATTGTGCTAACATCTGTGGATGCAGGGAAAAACAGATTGGAGGGATCCAACTGGACCCCTCAACTTTATTTAATTATTTAATATTCTCTGTTCTGAATATTTGATATCGGTAATGAATTATGAGGAAATATTGAATGCTATGGCTTGATGGTTATAATTGGGCAATAATGAATTACCAAATAATAATTTGGGGTTTGGAAATGAAAATAAAAGAAATGAAATTGTAAGTAAATAATTATAGAAAGGTTAAATAAATTTATAAATGAACTGGATAGGAAATAAAGTGTTGAAAATTTTAATAAATAAATCTTGAGTATGGGAAGAAAAGTTGAAATAAACAGAAAGTTAACGAACTCTAACTTCAATGTTATTGTTTAAAGGAACAAAACATTTATTTTAAATTTAGGATTTTAAATCATTTAAGAAGAAAAAGAAAAGAAAAAAAAAGAAAAAAAATAAAATAAAGAAGGAATTGGGAATAACCTGAAATTTGTACATTTCAGATAAAGGATTTAAAATCAAATTGAAAACAATAATAAAGTTCATAATTAATGAATTTTGAAATAAACTGGTAAGTAAAGAAATTTATTTCAAATGGAATAAAGTAGAAATCAATTTGGAAAATTGATTTAAGTGATTGAGTTTGGAAATTTCTTCTGAATAACCAAGTACGTTTTCAAAGTAAGTTTTTAAATATAAGTTAATAGTTTTAAAATTGTTTAAAAAGTATGTTTTGTAAAATATTATTATTTCTAATATTTAATTTCTAAAGCAAGTATTTCCTTTAATATATTATAGCATTAATTATTTATAAGTGACTTAGTATTTGTTTTAAAAGTAAAAACCTGGTTTTATATTTTGTAAAGTGACCTTATTTTCTAAATGCATATAGTATGTAATTTTAGCAAATTAGTTACGTAGTTTTATCCTAAGTATTTTAAAGCATATATTTCAAAGTAAAGTGTTCTAAAATTATTTTAAAAATCTATTTTGTGCTTGGTGATTTCAGAGGAGATAGAAAAGATTTGGAAAAGTTGATTCTGGAAAGAAAGATGGTTTTGAAACTGTTTTCAAAGGATTGAAAATAGAAATATATCTTGTGAAGATATTTTTGAGATTAATAAATAATTTGGAAAATTATTTATTGGTTGGATGGTTGTTTGTGAATATAAATTGATAGTTAAATAACCGACTGTCAATATGGACCAACTGCGTTGATCGTTTCGAAGAGACCGGGATCGAGATTAATTTCTCGAAAACCACTTCGATCCGGTTTGTACGTTTCGTGCGAAAAACGTGTACGGAGTCGAAGATGGAGCAGTGAAGTGCAAGGGCTAGTCGCTACTAATCCTGAGGATATTTCCAAAATGGATGTAGTAGGAATAGTGCCTTCGGTTCCGTTCGAACCCGGGACGGACTTGTATGGATGAATGCTTGCGAAACATCGTCAGGTGGACGATGGGCATTCTAAGTGAAACGTTCTAAAGGTAACGTTTAGCCTCAAGCCTCATCAAATGGGAATGACTGAAAATAAGGGGATATGCAGCAAGGTTAGGTGGGTCATGCCCAAGCAGGACAAGATAATTCCCCTGTCTAGATGTCCCTTATATATTTCGGCTTAGTGGGTGGTTGGTCGCGCCAACCACGGGGTTTATTTTGTTCGGGACTGTTCAGTAAGGAATGGTTCCGGCCTTGTGTTGCAGGGGATGAAGGGAGTAGTCCTCGGTACGGTGATCTAGGCCCCGTACTGTGACAGGTGGTACCCCAGTGCCTAGTCATTGTTGGAAATCCATTTTCCCTACGCGCCCGTACGGTTTTGATTGTGCCCAACTATTGCTGAAACGTGAGATGCAAGCATTTCAGCTAGATTCTATTTACTTTCTATAGACACTATTATAATATCAGAGGATTTCTATAAAAATTGTTTTAGCTATCGTAAGGTAAAAACCCGACATGTTTATTTGTGGCATGGTCTTACGAGATGCTTTTGTTTTCAAAGGATTTTTGAAACTTTAATAATCAATTGGGTGTGATTTTCTCACGCTGGTATTCCAGACTGACTCGGGTGTTATTTAACTGTGATGCTCGGGTCAGACCGAGTATTATAGGATACAGGATTTGATGCTGTGGAGCTCAGGAGACGAGCTGGATGACGATACGTATAGTCGTACTTGTTATATATATATATTCCGCTTTTTGAGTTGTTGTGTACCTTGAGTTGTTGTGTATCCATTGTATTGTTTTGATGTGAGCTGTGACTGATGTACTCTGATGATGTGATGTATGTAAACAAATATATTTGATTTTGAGTAAAGATTATTTGTTATCTATTATATTTTATTCCGCTGCGATGGTTAGATTCTGATATTGATTTTGTTTTCCCTTCTTCTACCTCTTCTTCTTAAACCCAAATGGTTCGTATTTCCGTACAACTTGTGTTGATTGTTGTATAATAGTGTTGACTCAAGGGGTACGGATTTGCGGGCTATTACACCCACTGTGCTGCAGTCCACCATCTCGTACCTCCTTCCATTTGCAACCCTACCGCCACCGTGAACTTGAACTGGACGAACGAATCGCGTTCGATATCCCTTCGACCATGCGCGCTTGCATGCGATTCCAATGGCAGGCGCGAGCTCGACCTAACATCACGACCGCCACTTCCAAATCGAACTCCACCCTAAAAGAAACGTCATCGCGGGCTCACCTCCCTCTTGCGCCGCAACACACTCGCGATATCACCAAACAGTTTCCACTCACGCAAAACTAGCTCGCGACGCCACGAATCACCTTCCCCCCTTTTTTTTGAAGAAAATTCGGTTCGAATTCGTATCCGAGGAGAAACGAGGTTGGGGAGAAGTAGCTTCGAACGATCTATCTGGGTTGTGAATTCAATTCACATGCGGCCATTTTTTTCCGATTTTGAATCTCGTTTGGTTTTGCAAAAGAAAGGGAAATGGTATGTTAATTAAAGCTGAGGGGTGTTGTGCTTCAAAAGACGAAAGGAAATCATGATTTGATTTCTGCGCGTTGAAAATATTAGCGTGCCTGAGACAATTTGCTATAGTGACTACGAAATGAAAGCTTTAAAAATTCTGATGTGAAATTATTTCGACAGTGATTTGAATGGTATATTATTTAAATTCAAATCGTCTCAATAAAATTTTCAATGCATTTATATATGTTCACTCAACAACTCCAATCACTACGAAAATTGAAACCCGATAATAATTCAATATTACAGACCCAATGGAACTGGTTTCGTCAAATTCCGAGATTGTGCCTCGGAAGGCTATTTTTAAATTCAATTTAAACGATAAAATTTCAAAACTGAACAAATCACTATTAAATTCAATTTTAAAGCTTCAATTATTCTCAGTATTATCAATAAAATTTTCAAGTCTTCAAATTATTTTTAATAGGCTTAAAACTCCAGATTCAACAATTTACCCAACTTCACTTATTTAATTTAATAATTCAATCGTTAAATAAATTGTGATATTTGAATTCAAGTTAAAATTACTCTATTTGATATTTAAAATCAAGTAAATATCCCGATTTTAAATGCTCGAAAATTCTGAGTCGTCACATTCCTCCCCCCTTAAAAGAATTTCGTCCCCGAAATTACTATTTAGGAAGAATGGTCCAATACCCATTTATTCTTTTCCCCAAATCAAAACAGTTTCTAACAATTCAACATCTTACCAACTATCTTTTTATAGACCCATTATTATTCTTATTAACTTTTCAAGCTTTTCCATAGTTCCCAAATAACTTTTCTTATTCAACTATTCAAATTACAATTCAAAACCAAGTTTAAAATTTTCAAAATTTCTCAAAATTTTTCTAACTCTCTAAATTTCCAAATTTTTTGCCAGCGTCTCCTTTGCACGGCTAGCTCGGTACAACTACAAAAGGCCTCTACGGGCTCCCAAATCCCAAAAGAAACAAAAAGCCAAATGGCTCGATCCAAAAACCCAATCAAATTTCACAGAAATTTAAGCACATACCTTTTTGTCGAGCATTTATAATTTATCTTTCTGAAATCAAATTCAATTCTCTTTTCTCTTTATAATACCTGCAGGAGCTTAGTACTAATATCCAATCCCAACATTCCAAAAACATTTTATCGACTTCATTACAAAATGTCCATATTTACTCATTCAAATATTAACTTTAGAATATTTTTGTAATATCAATTTCCAATTAAGAATTCACCATTCCTTTCTTAAGTTAGTATAAGCATTTTAAATGCTTCTTTACTTATTTTCACCTTACCACTTTAGTTTATATCTATTTCTATTCAAATTGATTCTTTCATTTCCATATGAATTCAATTTATCTTTAACTCTGAATATTTAAATTTTATTTTTCATTTATACTAATTCATGTCATTATTTTAAATTAGTTTCATTTACTAATTTATTTCAATTTTCAGTTTGAAATCGTTTTGTCGTTAACAAAAATTTCCCAAAATTTTCTAACTTGCCAAATTTCCGAATTTTTTTGGCAGAGTCTTCTTTGTACGGAGGAGCTTTTGCAATTTGACAAAAGATATAAATATATATACATCGACCCACCCGGTCGGAAAAACCAAAAACAGTTCATATTTCCTATTTTTATTACGTAGGCGTACCTTATTAGCATTTTAAGCAAGCGGCTTATAATTTTTAGTAACTAGCGCAACCAAATCCAGCCACACGGCTCCCAAGTACCTGTACTTACTCAATTAAACATTTAAGTGCCAAACATATGAAGTTTAACAACATTTCACTAATATGCAATAGTTAAACACATGAATTCTAAAAGAAAAGCACACCAAACACTTTTCCGTAAGCAACGTATACAATTTTCATACTAATTCCACTGTTCTAATTAATTTATAACCATTTTCATTCAATTTGAATGGTTTTAAATCCATTCGTATGCAACTTCATCAATTTGAATGGTTTAAAACTCAATCGCTTACATTTAATTTATTTTTTAAGCAAACCGAACTCATATTTAATTCAATTGCTCGCAAAATCAATTTATTTTACCCCTATCAATTCATAGAATTTTAATTACTTCCATTTACCTCAAATGACAATTTATTCTATGCAATTTGACGAGATCTATGTGAATAAATAAGTATTTACGTTTTATAACCAATTTAAATGGATTTCAACTCAATTTATACTTAATTCTATTCCATTTTTAAATTTATTCACAATCCGTATATTCTCATTTTCATTGCATTTTAAATTTGAATACATTCACTTGCATTTCATTTCACTAGCCAAACTAGTTCATTCAAAACCATTAACAACTTAGGTTCATTTTCATTACCAATTAAATTTCCTTTTTATTTTAATTCATTCGCGACCATTTATTTAGCTCGACCCATACCAAGCTTGCATATTACTAACCATTCCCGAATTAATTCAAACCTATCTTTAATTTAATGGTCTTCCATTTTTACTCGTAGTCGAGCTTCTAATTATTCTTAACTTAAGTTAATTTATTCAATTTATTCCACTTCAAACTTAAGTTGATTCTTATTTATTCCATCCATTTATTTATGCAACTATTCATATTGTCTCAAAGTTATTTCAATTCTTTAACATTTTAAATGGTTTACAATTATTTATTTAGGAATTTCATTCCATTAATATTATCTATAACTCACCGAATTTTATTTCGGTTAAAATTTATTTTCACTTGATTTATATCCAACCCAATATCTTTAAACTTGTTTAAGTTGACTTCAATTCAATTCTCCTCCATCTATTTAGCTTAAGTTAATTTACTTCAATTTATTTAAATTTTATACTTAAGCTTTAAGCGCTTTCCATCATACGAGTAAAATTTTCTTTTCTATTCAACTTAATACTATCTCAATCAAATCTCGTTCTAAATCTACAATTTCATTTGATTAGTTATTATAAAATTTAACCTTTCAGATTCAGCTCATTCAATTGATTATGTGGCCATTTCCAATTTATTTCTTCTTATTTGTATTTTATTTGCAATACAAACCATTACCACTTCAATCCAATTTCCTTTTACTTGGCAACAGTTTCAATTATATCTAATTTGTTAAGACTTCAAGTCGAATCCTAATTAATAACTCAAGTTTCGATTCTACCATTCACTTTTAATTTACCATCCAATTTTATTTACTTACAATTCAATTTCATTCTCAATTCATTTAATTAATTGCAATGCCACTTTCAATTATATTTTCTTCATTAGTGATTCAAGTCGAATTTGATTTATAGCTTGAGTTTTATTTCCAAACCTCAATATTAACTCACTAATTCAGCTTCCATTTAACTGCATTGGGTTCTCATTACATATTTCATTATCTAATTTATTATCTAAATAGTCTTTCCCCAATTTATAATCCAGAACTTGATTTTAATCTCAAAATCTCTTTATTAAATTTTCTTAAGTTCAATTTATTTTTTTAATTCAAGTTTTTATTTTCATTTTATTTTCCAATTCATCAAAAATATTTATTTTGGGTTTTCTATCCCATTTTCAATTTATAAGTCACAACTTATTATTTACACATTTCTGTTCATTTTAGGTTCGAATATTTTCTTCCTTTATTTTTAACTCAAGCCTTATGCTTATTTATAGCCCAAGTATATTTTTATTTCCATGGATTTTAATTCATTTATAAGTTATTCTGATTTATTTATTTCAATTCATTCCTTATCCAACTTATTTTCCATTTATTCAGGTAAGAATCTAATTCCATTTGATAACTCAATTAAATTTTATTCCAATTCAATTTTATTTTAACTCAGATTTATTTAACTCAATTCGATTTCTACTTAATTCGAATACAACTGGATTTTATTTTCAGATTATTCAATTAATTTCAATCCATTCAAATTTTTATTTCCCAATCTAAGTTAATTTCATTTTTAACTTTATACTTTCAATTTAAATTCCCAACATTCAAAGCTTATATTTCCTTCCTGATTTAAAAATCATCTCAATTTATAAGCTTACAATCTATTGCATCAGGATTTTCAAACACCCGGCTTTTGGTTTCAAATCATTTTGAAATCTCCAACGTCACAAATCACACTTCTCAAAAATTTAAACCAATCCTGGTTTTTATTTCCATCAAATTGCCTTTGAAATTTCAAAAACAAACAGATTTTCCTGAACAAATCAATTTGGCAGCAATCTGTCACTTAGAAACTCGAAAATGAACATCGATGATGCTGCAGTTATCACCGAAGTTATTTTTCAGCGACGGAAGCGAGTTCAATGCTATATCCCTTCCCAAAATTTATTTGGAACAATTTCCTTTCAGAAATACCCCAAAACAACAATGCTACTATTTATCTTCAAAATACATCCAAAATCTCCGGGGGTTTAAAGTTTCAAATTCTGTTTTAGTTCAAATTTTAACTATAATTCATTTGTGTAGTTTATGCTTATACAAATCTCCATTTGATTATATTTAAATTTATAATTTACATTTACATTTAATATTTATAAATTTCATTTTATGATGAATTTATTTCCTTAACCTTTGGTTATATTTTCAATTTCTAGTTAAGTTTTTACACAACGATGATAATAATTTAATATTATCATTTCTAACATCCAAGCGACTATATCTTATCTAAAATAGTTCACAAAAACTCTTCTTTATATCAAAATATATTTTTGGGTAAAATTATTTCATTCACCCACATTTAAAACAATACAGTGACAAACTGTTCTATTCAAGTGTTTAGAAACCCCTTCGATACAGTTGTCCAAACTGTGCCGATGAAGGTTCATATGCCACTCGATAATTCAATCGACACAATATTAAAACAATTTATATTCACTAACAAATACGCGCTCATATCTATTAATACGCTCAAACTCATTTTAGAGTATTATGGACTCTAATTTAAATGAGTAATTCCCACCAGAGCCAAGGTTATCACCAGCCTAAGCTCTGATACCAAATGTAACAGCCCGCAAATCCGTACCCCTTGAGTCATCACTATTCTACCTAAATTAACTCAAGTTGTACAGAAATTTCGAACCATTTGGGTTAAAGAAGAAGAGGTAGAAGAAGAAAATAGAAAACAACAACAGAATCTAACCATCGTAGAGGAATAAAATATAATAGATAATAAATTATCTTTACTCAAAAATCAAATATCTCTGTTTATATATTACATCACCGGAGTACATCAATCACAGCTCAACATCAATATCATACAACTGGATACACTGCTACTCTACACAGCGGAATATATATAAAACAAGTACGGAAGTACATATCATCATCCAGCTCGTCTCCTGAGCTCCACAGCATCATATCCTGTATCCTATAATACTCGGTCTGACCCGAGCATTACAGTTAAATAACACCCGAGTCAGTCTGGAATACCAGCAAGAGAATCACACTCAATTGATTATTAAAGTTTCAAAAATCCTTTGAAAACAAAAGCATCTCGTAGGACCACGCCATAAATAAACATGTCGGGTTTTTACCTTACGATAGCTAAAACAATTTTTATAGAAATCCTCTGATATTATAATAGGGTCTATATACAAATACATATAAAATAGCCGAAATTGTTACATCTATTAAATTCCAACTACTAGCCACAGAGTGGGTAATACAAACAAAACTTGTACAAGGCTCGTAGGGAGAGTGGATTTCCAACTAATGACTTGGTACTGGGGTGTCACTTGTCACAGTATGTGGCCTAGATCACAGTACCGAGGAGTACGCCCGCTCCCCTACAACATAAGACCGGGACTACCCCTTACTGGATAATCCCGAGTGAGATCACCCCACGGTTGGGATCAGCAACCGCCCATTAAGCCAAAATAAAAGGGACATCTAGACAGGGATGACCTCACCCTGCTTGGGTGCTACCCACCTAGGCTTACTGCATAACCCATGATTTTCAGTCATTCCCATTTGATTAGGCTTGAGGCTAAGCATTACCTGTATAGAACACATCCCTTAGAATGCCCATTGTCCACCTGACGATGTTCCGAAAGCATTCATCCATAAAAGTCCGTCCCGGGTTCGAACGGAACCGAAGGCACTATTCCTACTACATCCATTTTGGAAATATCATCAGGATTAGTAGCTACTAGCCCTTGCACTTCACTGCTCCGTCTTCGAATCCAAACTCGTTTTCCACAAAAACGTACAAACTGGATCGAAGTGGTTTTCGAGAAATAAATCTTGATCCCGGTCTCTTCGAAACGATCAATGCATTTGTTCAATATTGATAGTCGGTTATTTAACTATCAATTAATATTCACAACATCCATCACACAGGAAATAATTTCCCAAATTATTTTGTTAACCTCAAAAATATCTTCACAAGATATATTTTTATTTTCAATCCTTTGAAAACAGTTTCAAATCATCTTTCTTTTCAGAATAAACTTTCCCAAATATTTTCTATCTCCACTGAAATCACCAAGCACAAAACTAGATTTTTGAAATAATTTAAAACACTTTACTTTGAAATATACTTTGAAACATTTAAGTTAAAACTACTTCAATAATTTGCTAAAAATACATACTATATGAATATTCGAAAATAAGGTTATTTAATAAAATATAAAACTAGATTTTTACTTTTAAAAACAAAATACTAAGTCACTTTTTAAGTAATTACTACTATAATAGATTTGAGAAAATACTTACTTTAGAATTTAAATATTAGAAATAATAAATTTTTCAAAACATGCTTTTTGAAACAACTTTAAAACTTTTAACTTATATTTAAAAATTTACTTTAAAAAACGTACTTGGTTATCCAGATAAAAATTCCAACTTCAATCACTTAAATCAATTTCCCAAATTGATTTCCAATTTACTCCATTTGAAATAAATATCTTTACTTTCCTAATTCATTTCAAAGTTCGTTAATTATGGACTTTATTATTATTATTATTTTCCGTTTGATTTTAAACCTTTTTAACTGAAATATACGAATTCCAGATTTTTTTTCAATTTCTTCTTTATTCCTTTCGATAATTTAAATCTTAAATTTTAAATAAATGTTTTGTTCTTTTAAATAATAATACAGAAGTTTAAAATTCATTAATCTTCTGTTTATTCAAAATTACCCTTTCCATATTCAAGATTTATTTATTAGAAATTTTTAAGCCACTTTATTTCTTTTTCCATTCATTCTTAAATTTATTCAAATTTCCATAATTATTTTACTTACAAATTCACTTCTTTTATTTTCTTTCAAAAATCCAATTTATATATTTTTGGAAATTCATTATACACAAATATATCCAATCAAACCATAACATTCAATAGTCTAATATAATTCATCATAGAATATCAAATAATCACGACAAAGGGTATTAAATAATTTAAATAAATGTTGAGGGATCCAGTTGGATCCCTCCAACCTGTTTTCCCTGCATCCACAGACGTTAGGACAATATAAAATGCCAATTCCAAAATATATCATACTATAGCACATCAATCAATTCAACCGTTCAAACAATTATTTAAATTTAATTATTTAAATTTATATTTAAATTCAACTAAGTGAGATTAACTCATCTTTGTTTTAGTTTTGCAGTCCAACTTAACCGGCTATTTCCCTCATAAAATTTGGACCTTGAATAACATTAGAGGATTTTATTAATATTTGAATTAATCAAACAATTTATTATTATTTATTCATTTAATTTAAACCAACAAATGTTCCTTTAAACTAGTAGTTAAATTTTTAACTTAATTTCCTTCTACTAAAATATTTTGGGGGTTAAAATAATTAAACAAGTTAATTAATAAATTAATCTTTATAATGTATTATTTTAAACTACTAGTACATGAAAAAATATTTATTTATATAGATAATTACCTTTATACATATTTCCTTTTAAACCCACACTTAAAAAAAAGCAATTTATATATATACTAAACATTTTATCAATATTTGGACTTATTGAACAACTACTACCCTTTTTATAATTTTACGAAGCTAATTATTTATTTAAATTACTTTTCCTTTAATAAAATATCCTTTGATAGCTAAACAAATAAATAAGTTTTATTAAACAAATAAATCCCAATTATATTTTTTTAGGAACAAAACTGTAACAAAGATAATATGTAAATTTAAATTAATAAAAACGAGGTTACCTCACAACGAACAGGACAACGACGAGCCCATCCTCTCAAACGCCGCGAAACCCATGCCTCGCGATACTGGCGATTGACCCCCCCCCACTGTGCTGTAGTCCACCATCTCGTACCTCCTTCCATTTGCAACCCTACCGCCACCGTGAACTTGAACTGGACGAACGAATCGCGTTCGATATCCCTTCGACCCATGCGCGCTTGCACGCGATTCCAATGGCAGGCGCGAGCTCGACCTAACATCGCGACCGCCACCTCCAAATCGAACTCCACCTTAACCGAAACGTCATCGCGAGCTCGCCTCCCTCTTGCGCCGCAACACACTCGCGATATCACCAAACGGTTTCCACTCACGCAAAACTAGCTCGCGATGCCACGAATCGCCTTCCTCCCTTTTTTTTGAAGAAAATTCGGTTTGAATTCGTAACCGAGGAGAAACGAGATTGGGGAGAAGTAGCATCGAACGATCTATATGGGTTTCGAATTCAATTCGCATGCGGCCATTTTTTTTTGATTTTGAATCTCGTTTGGTTTTGCAAAAGAAAGGGAAAGGGTATGTTAATTAAAGCTGAGGGGTGTCGTGCTTCAAAAGACAAAAGGAAATCATGATTTGATTTCTGCACGTTGAAAATATTAGCGTGCCTGAGACAATTTGCTATAGTGACCACAAAATGAAAACTTTAAAAAATTTGATGTGAAATTATTTCGGCTGTGATTTGAATGGCATATTATTTAAATTCAAATCGTCTCAATAAAATTTTCAATGCGTTTATATATCGTATGCTCACTCAACAACTCCAATCACAACGAAAATTGAAACCCGATAATAATTCAATATTATGGACCCAGTGGAACTGGTTTTGTCAAATTTCGAGACTGTGCCTCAGAAGGCTATTTATAAATTCAATTTAAACGATAAAATTTCAAAACTGAACAAATCACTGTTAAATTCAATTTTAAAGCTTCTATTATTCTCAGTATTATCAATATAAATTTTTCAAGCCTTCAGATTATTTTTAATAGGCTTAAAACTCCAGATTCAACATTTTACCCAACTTCACTTATTTAATTTAATAATTCAATCCTCAAATAAATTGTGATATTTGAATTCAAGTTAAAATTACTCTATTGAATATTTAAAATCAATTAAATATCCTGATTTTAAATGCTTGAAAATTCAGGGTCGTCACATTTAAGCTCTCCCTTCAGGTGCCAAGATGCAGGCTGAGCTCTCTGTCAGTCCTCCAATCCTAATAGCCTAAACATTTGCTCTGTATCCTCCAACCTAGCTCGTGCCTCCTTGAAATCCTCGGTGCCAAAAAACATCTTGCCTCCTAGAATAGAAAAATCATTGCATAGCTTGGAAAAAATTGGCTGCTGTAGGAGGATTAATGGGATCTCCACCTACTAGTGCTGTATTGGGCGCTTGCCCTTGCACTTCTAGTACCGTAGCTCTACGGAACCAGTCAGCCATACAATGCAAGAAAAGGATATTTAGGCTCGAAAGAATCAAAAAAAGGTTGAACTGGAAGGGATTTTTTTATAAAATCTCTCTTTTATACCTAAAAAACTATTCCTATAATAAGAGTTTCTTTCTGGAAAATTCTTCTAGTTTGAAGATATGCTACTTTTAAAAATAGATTACTTTTGTAAAAATACTTTATTTTTTAAATAAGTTTTAGAAATCCTATAAACTTAGGTCTAATAAGAAGTGAAACAGCCACGTCACTTAGTATACCCAAATGGCATAGTAAAAGATGTAGTGCATTGTAGGTATAGCTGAAACTTTACAGAGACTAAGATCCACAAGATAAATGAATAAAACAGCGGAAACGTTAACTTGTTAAAAATAAAAAACTTCATAAATAAGTCATAATCAAAATATCTTAAAATACCAAATACATATGTCTCATGAAAAATAACATCTTAGCCTTAATATCAGAGTACATAAATAAATCCATCCCTCTCAAGAGTACCATTACTTCAAGTCCAAATGAAATAAAAAATGAAAGGGAGAAGAATACATGAAGAAAAACTCCATGGTCGAATCTCCTGGGAAATTCGAAATCTACTGTCCTGGCCTCTACTGGCCAGTGGGGGAGGGAAGGGGGAGGGGAAGAGGAAAATAGAGGACTGGGTCAGACTAAAAGTTTAGTGAGTGGAAGTAATTACTATTATTTTTAAGCAAGATAAAGATAATAGACTTAGCAACAGTTCTAGTATAAAAGGAAATAAAGGAAAAGATAAAGCTGGAATTGAGTATTATAACTGTTTGCTTTGCTTAAATAGTTCTGATCATTTTCGATTGTTTGCACTTGTCTTATATAGCTGCTTTGATTAGGCTGAAATCCTAATCCTATTTTAAATTAGGTTGAAATCCTAATTCTATCCTTTTGATCGCCTTTCTATCTTTGTTGTGCCACTGTAAGCTAGTCCCCATCCCGTGGGTCCCAATGCAAAAGGACACCTGTTTAGCGCTTTTGAACTCAATAGCTACTTATGTCCCTGCACCGAGGCCTTACACTCGGCCACCATCGGCTCACACTATCTGTTGCTCCTTCTTTTGACTTTTTATCTACCCTAAACAGCATAAGCGTTCCCAACCTCACCTGATCTGTTATAGGACAACCAGTTCCTGACTGAAGGGGAATGCTTCCTGTACGAGTCCTAACAAACAAAATCTAGTTGCGCCCTGTGCCCAAAACCCCTGATTTGGGCTTCTATCTGTTGAGCACTTATCTACCCTAAACAGCATAAGCGTGTCCCAACCCCACCTAATCAATTTTGAGACCATCAGTTCCTGACTGAAGGGGGAATACTTTCGGTACGAGTCCTACTTCTATATTTGCTTATTAACTTAGTATAAGTCTTTTAAATAAGCCTCTTCTGTTAATTTTTCTCTGTTTGCTTATTAACTTATTCTAATTCTTTAAAATAAGCCTCTTCTGTTATCTCTGCTATATTTGCTTATTAACTTAGTGTAACTCTTTGAAATAAGCCACTTTTGTTACTTCTTCTCTATTTTGTTATTAACTTAGCTCTAAGTCTTAAAATAAGCCTTTTCAGTTCTTTCTATTTAATTGTAACATACATTATAATTTCTCTTTTATCTTGTCTGTTTAATCATAACCACTAGTTATAAACTTGCTTGCAAATGTCAAATTTGCCTATTTCAGTCTATATTTTTTTAATCATAGTTCTTCTTATTTACATCAAATTTTCTGTAAATTTAGTGTTCTTATATTTTAGTCCATATTAGCGAATTATCCTCATTTTATTATTTTATTCGTGTAAAAGGAACAAAAATAAACTAACATTTATAGACTAAATTCTAATGCAAAACAGATGTTAATAAAATATAAATAACTGTAAATAATAGTAAATAACGGTAAATAAATGAATAATATAGCTAAATAAAAACAACTAGATAAAATTGACTGAAAAGAACTTTAAAAATTAACTGTAAAAAATTATATAAAAATGGTCTTAACATTGCAGAAAAACTACAACTATTAGGAACCCTATTATTTTAAATTACTTAAAAATCTAAAATAATCACTTAAACACTCACCTGTGGTCCTATCCCTTTTCCTTGGCCTTCTTGGATCCACTATTAGGGTATAAAATATTTTAATAAAAAAGATCTTCTTCTTGGAAAAATATTCCTTTTAGGGTCCAGCCTCGGGCAATGAACCCATATGGGGAAAATCTGAATGAGAAAAATAATTAAGTCTACGGTCTTATTTATAGCATCACTTAGGGATCTCTGGCCGTTGGATTTGAAGATGAAATCTGGTGTAACCACCTCATAGGCTCGTAGGGAACCGTCGGATGGAAGTATGAACGCACCGGATCGAACAGAAATCGAAAAACACATCATCATATAAAACTAATAAAACAACGTGAAGAATGCAAGGCGGGGCGACCTACCTGTCGACCTAACACATGCTACGATCGACCTAGCAAAGGTGAGGGCTGACCCTATGGTTGACCTTGCCTATGTATATTTGTTTCTTCTGATTTCTTCTTCCTTTCGTATCTCCTTCGTATTAACTCGGATTTTGACGATCTATATATCGAAATTGATAAGAAAATTACCATGGACACAATGGTCCAACTTCCGTGCCTCAGTTTCGATAATTTCACAAAGCTATTTGTTATTTAATTAATTCATTAATTAATTATTAAAGATAAAATTTTGGGTTGTTACATTTATCTTCTTCGAAAGGTCTTGGAGCTTTAAACTTTGATGGCAGCATCCCTTCGACTCCTTCGTATGGTTTGGTTCGAACTCTTCTCACTTATCTTTCTTTAAGGACCTTTTGACTTAGTTGAAAGGTGGATTTTTGGGAGTAACATTTCCCCCCTATTCCAAAGGGTTGCTCTTGAATTTCCAAGTCATCTTTGTCGAAACCTAGAAATTTCCCGCCTCTTGGCCTTCCCGTGTAGATCTTGGTCGTCCATTAACATCTGATCCACTGGCTGATAATTTTGGGAGACTTTTCTTATATAACACGCTCTTTCTTTTCTTCCTCTTTCATTCTTCCTGCAACTAAAATTTAAAACATAGGTAAAAGAATTCTAAAGACCTTCAAACTTTCATCTCACTTTCAAAAACCAAAATCACCAACAAATCCAATACGTAAGTTTTAAATTTGACTTTATTTGATTAACTTCAATTAGACTCCATTCCTCAGATTTTAAATTTGAACTTCATTTTTGAAATCGTTCAAGATTTGATTTTTCTAAAGGCGGTTTCCAATTGACTTACTGGAAAGCTTTCTTCAATCTTGTTTCAAGGACTTTAAATTTTTATTCTTATTATTTTCTTTACTTGTTTATGGTTTTGAAATTCATAGTAGATGATTTTGGACCTATTCTCTTATCAAGTTTGGATTTTATTTCAAAATTTTTTGCCTTTTGTTTATGATCTGGGTTTTTTATTATCTTTATACGTTTTTAGAATAGAGATAGTTTGGATTTCTGGTTGGGTTCGTTTGGTTAAAAGATTTGATTTGCTTCTTCTTTAAGAAATTTTTGAAACCTGTATTTATAATCGGGTTTGGGGTTAGTTAAACCCGATTCAATTTCCTGGAACCCTCTCGTTTACAAATTATAAATTTGGTGGCATAAAATGACCTTCCTGCCCCTTCGAAAGAGACTGAGGCGGCAATATTGGATTTGTCTTCTTAGCACCTTTCGATGGGGTCGAAAGGTGTTGTGATGCCAATTTGTTCAACGTTGCCGAAAGGATAGGTAGCTTAGTGGAGTGGATTCTACCCCTCCGATAGTCAAACATTTTGACTTAGTCGAACCTTCAACCCCTTCGACAAGGTCGAAACCTCTTAAACCTTTCAACTTCAATGGGTAGGGTAGGTTTTGACCATATTGACCAATCCTTTTGACTACGTCGATTACATTGACCAAACCTTTCGATAATGCTGAGAACTTTAATACTTTTTCTTAGGAACTTTAAGTTATCGGTTTTGACCATGTCGAAAGGTCTTATTGCTTAGCTTTATGTTACACTTGTAGGGTATTTCGGCTCCTATTGGGCTTTTGACATTGTGGAAAAGTGTTGAATGGATTAATACTACTTCTAATCCTTTCGCCCTTGTTAATGGCTCAAAGAACATAAATGATTGCTTATTTATTCTTTAGGTTCTCGACATTGCTCATATATACTGGTTCACAGTCGATGCTATTGTCCTTTCAGCTTTGTCGAAAGCTCAAGCTATTATCCTTTTGACATTATCGAAAGCTCGGCCTATTGTTCCTTTGACATTGTCAAAAGCTCAAGCTGTTGTCTTTTCAACATCGTTGAAAGCTCAAGCTGTTGCCTTTTCTGCATTTTCGAAATCTCAAGTTAATTATCGAAAGCTCGAGTTAAGCTATTTGGTTTCTGACTTAAACTGTTTGCATAGTCTTAAAATTTTGTGTTTGTTTTTGTATTTAAATTATCTAAGTAAATTTCTTTTTTTGATTCTCGAATGCATTTTAAATTCATAAACAATCAAAGATTTTAACTAGAATGTTTCCACTGGCAAGATCACGAGCACTCCTAGGAAACCTAAAGCCATTTCAAAGCATTCTGCCATTGCGTCTCAGGATGAAGTCAATGCCCTCCTTAGGGATTTTGGTATTTCTGGAATTGAAGCTATCCCTCCCCAAGAAACTGACGCCAATGACAACCCTCCTGAAGGGTATTTTGCTTACACTGCCATTCACATATGGCATAACGGATTCTTACCTTTCCTGAAGTTTTTATCTTCATATCTATCTTATGTCGGAATTTCCCCGATCCAACTATCTCCAAATGTCTACACTCATCTCTTATCTTCAGAGATGTAGGCACTGGAATCTGGGCTCCCCTTTCTAAATGCTAAAGTCCTACATTTATTAACCAGGTTAGCAAGGCTAAGCAATCTCAATAATCAAATATACAGAGCCAACCCCTACAAAAATTAATAACAGATGGGGTCAACAAATTCAGGGACTGGGAGGACCTGTTCTTCTTTGTCAGATGTTTTGCTAATGTTCATGGGACTTTTGCTTCTGCTGTAATTCTGTCTTGTATTGTCTTTCCCCTAGTTTATGTTTTCTAGTTAACTAAGCTTGTACTTTATCAGGTATCTCTTCCAAGAAACCTGATGAGGTAAACATAAGGACAGTTGATTCTCCAACCGTGGCTTCAAAATAGATTGGGAGCAGATTGACGCATCTAACTCCCTCAAACTTAAGAAAGCACTCACTGCAGCTACCGGGCCAGAGGATCTTAGGGACTTCTCCGTTTGTCTTGCATAATTCATGTGGCAAACGCTTTCTCTCCTTGGGAGATGCTAAACACTTCTCTCCAATGACACCAATTTATGCTGATCTTTCTAATACATCATTGGTCTAGTATTTTCTTTTTGTCCCTATTATTATTTGAATTACTTTGACATACTTCACATTTTCTTGAATTTTTTTCAGCTTCTTTTCAAGTTATAGTATCTTCTAGCGGTGCTTCTCCTCCTCCACCAACTTCTGGCGTGACATCAATCATTGCCTCCTTTGTAAAGTCCAAACAAACTTTCAAAAGGAAGTTAATGGAATCTTCCTCAGATGTGCCTCCAAAGGAAATTGCTAAAATAATAGAAGTGGAGGAAGATGAGGATTGCTTATCTTCTGGACAAGTTCCAAAGAGCCCTATTTTTGAAGCCTCCAAAGATCAACCAAAGCAAACTCCACCTACTCCTAACCCTTTTTCATGCACCTCTATCTCTGATTCTCCATCTACACTTGAGCAAATGCATTTAGATTTATTAATGACTCCTTCCATGAAACAAATTCCTCCGAAATCATCATTTCCTACTCCTCCTTCTACAAGTATTGAGGAAGTGATCGATCTTATCTTGCATTTTGAATCCTTCACTTCTTGTTTTCTGCCCTTTTTCACTCTAGCTTGGTGGAGAATTATTGCTCTTTGATGGAGCAACAATTTTTAGAAAGCTCTTACTCAATTGACCTTATCATCATCGTTCTTCTCTAATCACTAACTTATATTATAGTTCTCACTCCAAATTTCAAGTAGATGGATAACTTTGAACGAATACATTTTAGAGTCTTCAACAGGATCCTCCAAGATGTAAGAAGAAAATTTCAAGCTTAAGAATCAAGTATTTTCCTTGACCGCTGCTAAAAACAACGCTTCCACAGAGTTGGAACTATTAAAGGCTTCCCTTGCCAGGGTCGAGGCTGATTTACAGGCAGAGATGCGGGCCCACCAACTCACCACTAATGAAAAACTTGCCATGGAGATTACTCTAAAAGATACAGAAGATGAAAAGGCTCGCTTGGTTGCCAAGAACTTTTCTCTAAAAGATAATTCATAAAGACCAGGGCTTCGCTCAAATTTGCGGTTCATACCCTTTCTGATGTCAAGAGGAAAATATCTCAATTTGTCAACGTCTCCCTTGGGCCAATGATGCTAAAGAACTATGAAGATGCCCTTATATTTGCATATACTGACAATTACAAGAATTGCCCCAACATTGGCTTTCCTTCACCAAACCCTACATTAGCCGAAAGGGTGATGGGAAAAATCAACCAGATGAAGCAGGGTATTGAACCTGAGGGTGAGAAGGAAGTTAATGCAGCCGGAATCCTTTCTTTTGATGTGCTCTGCTTCGAAATCGAATTTGATCCAAGGAGGAGGGTGATACAGATGATGTTAATGAGGATAAAGATGATGATGGTGATGAAGGTAGTGACAATGATAACGACGACGACAATGATGATGACTCTTTCGAGGGCCAAGGCTTTGGTGGAGACAAAGTGGGCCTATCCGAAGCTTCTAAAAAGAATGTGGGTGATCAAGATGAGTTTCTTGAAAAAGAAACATCTTCCCAAAAAGATATGCCACCCGCATCCCCCGTGCCTTTTGCTCCTCATGAAGAAGAATCTACTCCCATTCATATTGAGAATCCAAAAGGAAAGGAGCAGGCCCCTCAAGCTTCCATCCCAGTTTCTCATGTATGGAATTCCCTGTTTAAACATCTTTCTCTTTAAAAATAATAATTAGTGTAAAAACGTTCATTTTAGATAAGGAGAAAGTCTCAATTTCCCAATAAAATAAAACTTGAATGGGAATAAGCAAAAATTAACAAGTTATATAGGGAATTAGAAAGACGATAAAGGAGAATAACATCCTCTCTAGAAAGTATCACAGTCTTAACTGGAGTGCTTCTGTCCTAGCACCTTTTAAAAAATCAAAAGGCTACCCCATTATTAAAGAGAGCTCATCTTCGATTCGGCGCTCTCTTAAAGGAGAATCGAGAGTTGGTCACTTTATTTTGGATGATGATTGAAGAAAGGGATATTTTAGTTAATTTCTTATATAAAGATTATTGTAGACATTCAATTATAGATTTTTTGTACTTATGTGAATTCAACGGGGGTTTACTCAGACATTTCCATAATTGATACTTAGATGAATTCAAATCTGACCCGTATCTGGTGCTTGCTGGAACTTACCACGGACCAGATTGATTCCTCAAGGTCTTCTCTCGAAAATCTTAAGCACTATAAAGATAAATTTGTTTTAGAGTTTTTCTCCATGTCTATTTTGTATGTACCAGATGGATGGTTGAATATGCAACAATTAATTGATGTATGAATATATGATTTTGCTTTTTTTTCTTTATGCTTAGCTTCTCTTTATTATATTATTTCAGAATGACAGTTCTTAAGGCCGCCCTAGAGACCACTTAAGCCAATATGTTAAATTGAGAAGGTTTTACTCTGAAAATGCGTCAATTTTAAAGACTTCAAAATCAGCGAGATATTGCCTACTTCAGGATTTAAAAAAGTTGTACTTGGAATACCCTTGCCTCTGTTTTGACTTCCTTGGCGATGAGAAGGAAACTTTCCTTAAATAGATCAGAACATTCCACTCTAAACTAATTTATGGTCGCGATAATACCCCAGTTGGAAAATGAGACTATAGCAAATGCCCGCCGGTCATAACCTCGGAAGGAGTTATTATGCCTTTTGATACGACAGTTATGCTTTCAGCTAAATCTATAGATAAAGTTAGAAAAGTAGCCTCCCTACTATAAATGTAATCAAATTACATGTTGTATCTTTAAGTTTGTCGCTGTTTAGTTGTAATCTATGTAATAATAATAAAGATATCTTATATCTCTATCTTGATTTTTATTCCATTTATTTTGTTTAAATAGGAGCTACAGTTATCTACGACCGCTCTTTATCAAAACTTATTGTCACACGTCAATCCTATCAGGGAGAGAATGTTGACAGCATGCGAAGGGATCATGGTCCACGATGAAGTCTTACTAGAGCATTTTGATGGCAACGTTGAATCTGTGAAATGACATAAGAGATACTTTCTACAAAAGACCGTCGCCAGTGGTCTCAAAGACCATATTAGCTATCTTAAGGATGAAATTAAGAAGAAATATGGGATGGTCACAATGCTTAGATGACAAGTGAAGACAAATCCCACAATCGACTTTGATCAAAAGATGTCTGAACTCAGCAAATAAGCGATTTAGAGTTGAAATTAAAAGATAGTCAGGCTCAGTGTGTCTCCTTGGAGTTCATTATGGGGGACATGGTCTCGAGTATTGACTTACCGGTCCCTCACACTACTCCTATGGTTACTAAACCCACCAGATCGAAGATTCTTGCAGTCGAAAAATTCTCTACCATGCTCAATCCTACTCCGGGCATAGAGAAGAATGCCATGGGAAACTAGTGCACGAGAATAAAATTCAAAATAGCCAAATATTTTGATCAGCAGTAGAAATGAAGTACTCCCGGGCCAATGATTACACTGCAAGAATCAAAACCTCGAACGTGATAGTTATCTACTCAGGAAGTGTGTTGCAGAGTTAGAAAGGGAAAAAGAAATCCTTAGGGCAACTAAGAGAGTTTTTATTCATGCTCTGAAGACTAATACTGATGCGATTGATGATGAGAGTAGAATAAGGAGAAAAGAAAAAACTCAAGGAAGTTCTCTGTGTTGCAATTCGTCACGTTGTGGACCCTTCAGTCGTAGAGACTCTTAAGAAGGCCGATCAATATTTGTAATTTATTGTTTGTCCAACATGAGTGAATTTGTTTTGTGTGTATATATGCAAACAACTTCATGAAATTGTAAATTATCTCATGACTTATGTAAATTACATAAATTTGGATTTAGCACATGATTTACGATCCTTTTCTGTAATGTCACTTTTGAAATGCCTTTGAATTGCTCATTCATTGATTTTTGGACTCGTTGAATCTTTTATACTCCTTGCTATTCTGATTTTACTAAAAAGCATGTAGCAAACAATATTTATAATTGTTAGCTTGAAAATGACATATTTTTCTATGTATGTCATTGTAAATCATCCTGTTAACTATATAAAAAGTAGTTTATACTAAATGTTAAAATCTCGCCTTTAACCATAATGAGAGATGATCAAGAATGTAACTCCTTCCACTTGGCTGGAAAACATGGAATTTGCCGATAGAAAATCCCACTTTATCATAGGGATATGAATATTAAAACGTAACCTTTATATAACAAAAAACCTAATTTAGAAATCCACGTTTGAAATTTTGAACAAGCAACTCTTCGACCCATTCCTCAACTTTAATCGGATTTAAAAAATTAGAAAACTGAAGATCCTATTTGGAAACTCTTAACAGCGATCTTCATAATGATATTCTTTGGTCGAGATTCAGGCATTTGGGATGAATAGAAATCCAATGGTCCTACACCCAGATTAGGGGTTACATAAGCAGCAGTCCTGGTACCCAGATGCGGGTATAATAAGTCAGCAATTGATAAAGACCCAAAGCCCAGATTCGGGCGTTAGATGATGGATTTCATATATGAAAGACCCGGAACCCTCATTTAAGCATTAATGGCTAATGTATAATGAGCGTCCCAAAACCCAGATTCAGGTAATAATAATCGTTCGGTCCCACTCCTTTGCTTCTATCTTCTTTGACATATATGAACCCTTCAGGTTGTGAATATATATAGAAATAATCTGATTGGCTGCCTCTTGACCTGGGGCGTCTTAGTCCATGATCGAATATGATTTTTCTCGATCTTGAACATCTTAGTTCATGATTCGATGAGCCTCTTCTCGGGCTTTGACATCTCAGTCCTTTGGACATCTTAGTCCATTATTTGATGAGCCTCTTCTTGGGCCTGGATGTCTTAGTCCATTATTATCTGGTGCTCTTGATTAGCTCATCTTAGAGGCTGGAACCAATGACTCACCCGACCTCCCTCCAGGAGGCGCCCTGCCCTGGACCTTTTGCGGCGCGAACATGGGTTTGTTTATTGCTTTACCTTAGCCATCTTGTGGCGTGGATAATGGATTACTTCTTCCTCCCTCTAGGAGGTGCCTTACCCTGGCCCTTTTGTGGCACAAAAAAGGGCATGTTCAATGCTTTACCCAGGCCATCTTATGGTGAGGATAAAGGCTTACCCTGTCCTCTCTCCAGAAGGTGCCTTGACCTGATCAGAGGCAAGGTCAAGGGTGTGTCCGGTGCCTTAACCTACTCATCTTATGGTGTGGCTAAAGCTTACCCGCCCTCTCTCCAAGAGATGCTCTGCCCTAGCCATCTCGGTGCGAACAGAGGCTTTTCTACAATCTTCGTAGACTACCATTTTAGGTAGCATCCAAATATAAGGAGCATTTCACTCCCAACCAGTTAGATTTTCTCTTTGTAGAAAGTTGCTCTATATTGAATTTACAAATTCTTTTTATAAGCTCATGTATTTTTCCTTAACAAAAGATGTTATGATTATCACTTCTAGGGCTCTGCAGATGTTGATTTCATGACCATTCATCATATGATAATGGCAGTAGGATCCTCCCAAATTCCTTCCATGTTTTGGCTTCTTATTCTATGATGACCAATAGTTGAACTCATCCTTAGTAAGCAAGTAGACATTTTCCACAAATGTTGTTAAGTTGCATACCGTTGGAAGTCTATATTTGAAGCTAGAGTCTTGAGGATGGCTCTTTGACTTTTTATTATTCGACCTTATTGTCTTGTGTTCTTCAATTGCTTTTCTTTTCTTTACCTTTTGAAACCATTGAGTTGGAAGTGTTCTTGTTGTAGTTGGTTGCCATTTATGGGAAAGGCGTTGTAATCATTCACTATTTCCCTCTCAAAGATTGTGCGTTGGAATAATTCTGAATTGTTCTTCTCATTTGATTAAATATATGGTCACTTCCATGTGTCTTTTCTCCAAGTGCAAAGATTAGGGTAGGGCTAACATGAAAAGGGTTGAAATTCCATTTCTCGAGACCATAAGGTTTTGGTTTTTTCTGGTTTATAATTCTAAGAGCTTCAAGCCTTAGTCTTTACTCTTCATCTTGATTGGAATCCTTTATGATCACTTGGGAGAACCTTGTTAAATGTGGTTTAGAAGACCCTTGTTCAGATCGCTTAATTCTTCTAGCCATGATTTTCCAAAGTAGATAAACGTGATTTAGGATTGATCGAAGCAGGGTTAGAGAATGGCAGTGTTAGGGGTTTATCCAAGTCGGTGGTTCGAGCCCTTGTAGCACCAAAAATGTTAACAAGATTAACTGTCAACACCTCAAAGTGATGCTAAGAAAAACAAATTATCCTTTTTATTGAAAGGAAGTGTAGATTAAGGATCTTAAGGCTAATTTAACAATAGAGGAGGGTGAATAGTGTTTTAAAAGATTCTAAGACTTATATGGGCTAAATTAAAATTATGACACAAAAAATGCAGAACTTAATCACAGAATCAAACACAGATGCAGAAAGTTAATAAAAGCAGTAAAACGAAAGAACATACCGGATTTTATCTTGGTTCGGAGTTACCCTACATCCAGTCCTGCACTAAGGCAAACATCTTGTACATATTTTTATTATACCAATATCGAGATTACAATCCTCAATTTCTAAAGGCCTCGAGATACCTCCTGTCTTCGAATCCGAGGCAAACTCTCTTGATTTACGGGACACAAGATCACCCAATTGATTTCCAGGCACAACCACACCTTATAAGGAGACTCGATAAACTTTTGATTAAAAATTGATCCTACAACTCTAAATAGAACTTTGATCTTTGAGAGAGGGCAGATAATTAAACAAGAATGAGATTCTAGTTTAATTCACTTGAGAATTCGGTAGAATTTCGACACGATCTTGAAAACATAAAATTTTTAGAATATGGATCTATAGAGAAGAAGGAGTGAAGAAAATAAGAAATTAGTTAGTTAAAAAATTCGTATGTGAAGGCTATTTATAGACCAGTAACGGTCATAACCATTCATGAGGAGATTTAAACGAATAGACACTTCTTTTGAAAATTGAAGCTTTTGAATTTAACGGCCACCATGTCGGCATGGGGTATCCCATGATGCCGGCATCCCTTAGATAAGAACAATGTAAAATTTGTTTGAAAATGGTATTAATAGGAAAACAAGATGAAATGATTCTAGAGTAAAATAAACAAATTTTGATATGATTTAAAATAAAAAAAGTAGAAAAATTATATTTTTAGAATATGTATATTTGATTTTAAATCTCAAGTATATATATTATAAAGATTATTTAAAACTCAGAAGATAGTTTTGAAAACAAACGAAGTTTAAAACAAGAGTTTATTTAAAAACAAAAATAAAGAATATTTAAGGCTAAAATATCTTTATGAAAATCATTTGAAAAGATAATTTTTAAAGCTAAAACATTTTGAAAAGCAGTTTTGAAAATCGTTTTGAAAAACCATTTTGATGTAGTTTTGCAAGCTTCTTCCTGCAGAATATTTCATCACATCAGGACTCGAGAATTTGTACAAAACCAGAATGTTCGTAGGTTTGTAAGCCACTTGTCATAGGTTTGTAAGCTACTTATCGTGGGTTTATAATCCACTAAGAAGGTACAAATGGGTTCCATCCCGAATGAAATTTGGAATGAAGATTTCCATGCTATTATGAAGTTTTAACCAAACTAGACACTTATCTTGAAATCTTAATCTTGATACTCATGAGTCTTCAAACTTGATTTCTTCATTCTTGATCTTATACTATACAGTCTTTAATAATCAGTACCTTCCTTTTATATATCCTACATAATAACAGTCATATATATCTTGATAATAGTGTTAGTATATAAGTTATAATAAAATAAGTTACAATGGTTGTTATCATCAAAAACACTATCTCCAGTTCCTAACATTCTCCCCCTTTTGATGATGACAACCTTATAAAATATACTTACCACTCGATCATACCATAACTCCCCCTTACGCCAACCACTCCCTCTTACTCTAAGCCTACTATTTTACGTAACTTCTCCCTCTTTGACATCAACAAAAATAACCTATAAACCTTGAGCTTAATAGAAAATGAGATAAACAAACATATGACATAAGAATAATAACTATATATGAGTGGAATATAGCATACTAAGTTAAATGGTATTCAAGACTTTATGCACCAAAGATTATTTTTAGAAGAACATTAATTAAGATAACACTTATATACAAATTAACAAACCAATATACAATCTAGAAAGAGAAAAACGAAAAATGCTTAACGAGGACCCTTAACTATTGGTGATTTATGGACCGAACAATTTAGATAGTGGAGACAAAAGTTTCCACGCTATTCGACCAAGTTCCCATTAGCATCAAAAAGGACCTCTCTAATGAATATCACACCATTGTCTTCATCCATATGAACATCCAATTCGACAGAGGATGTTCTTCTTCTTGAACCTCTTGTGGTTCATTTAGAGGTTGTTCTTCATCCGAATCCATGGCTTGTGATGATTCTTGGATAACAATGGGATTGGCATGGTTATCCATAAGGAAATTTTGTAAATTCCTAAGAATTCTCCCTTGTCTATCTTGTTCTCTAGCCATTAGAAGTTGACTCACTTGAATTTCCATCATCATTCGAAGCAAGTCATTCTTCTTCTCTTGTAATTTGATAACTCGTACATGTGTGGAACGTTGAAAATGGCCAGAATGAGGAGAAGTAGGTGAAGACAGTTCATTATTAGAAGAGGAAGCCATTAATTTACTGTTGTAGAAGTTTATTACGGAGAATAGGACAGAGAAAAGGAGTAAAAGTGAATATATATATAAATATATAACAAAATAACTTCTTTTAGAGGGAAATTTAAATTTGAAAATCTCGGCCTGTATGTCGACATAAGGGGATGGTCATGTCGACATGCCCAGTTTAATTTTTAGATTATATTAATTATTATCTATTCTTGTATTATTTATAATTTATATTTTAGTTAACAAACATATACCTAATTCTCTTCTAAATTTAGTAAAGTTTTGTTCATTTGATGGTTTTGTTAATATATCAGCAATTTTTTTAGTATTAATATATTCAAGAGTTATGACTTCTTTACTTATATTTTCTCTAAGAAAATGATGTCTAATATCGATATCTTTTGTTCTAGCATGATGACTTGGATTTTTAGATAGGTTTATTACACTAGTATTATCACAATAAATTGGTGATTTAGTTAGAGTTAATCCAAAATCTTTTAAAGTTTGTTGCACATATATAACTTGAGAACAAACCAAAGCAGCAGATATATATTTTGCTTCAGTTGTTGACAAAGATACAGTGTTTTGCTTCTTACTAAACCATGAAACTAGAGAATATCCTAGAAAATGACAAGTTCCACTTGTAGTTTTTCATTCTGATTTACAACCAGCATAATCAGCAACATAATATGAAATTAAATCAAATACATCGTTTCTAGGGTAAAATAAACCATAATCTAAAGTATGTTTTACATATCTTAAGATTCTTTTAACATCTTTTAAGTGAGTTTCTTTAGGTTGAGATCGGTATCTTGCACAGAGACAGATACTATGCATGATGTCAGAATGACTTGTTATTGTATAAAGAATCAAACCCATCATTCCCATATATAATTTTTGATCACGATCTTTTGAATTATTTCCTTTACTTAAAGTTACATTAATTGTCACTAGAGTTGGTTTCCCACTAGAAATGGTCAATCCAAATTTATTAATTAATTCCTTAGCATATTTTTCTTGACTAATGAAAATTCCTTTATCTAATTGTTTGATTTGAAGTCCTAAGAAGAAACTTAGTTCTTCCATATAACTCATTTCAAATTATTTGGTTATTAAATCTAAAAATTCTTTATTCATTATGTTATTCGTTGACCCAAATATTATATCATCTATGTATGTTTGTACTTATTGAATAACATTTTTGTTTCTTTTAATAAAATGAGTTGTATCTATTTTATCAATTTCAAAACTAGATTTTTGTAAATAAGATCTCAGGCTTTCACACCAGGCTCTAGGAGCTAGTTTCAGACCATATAAAGATTTCTTTAATTTATGTACATGGTTTGGAAATTTATTGGCTTTAAAAATAAGAGGTTTTTCAACATAAACATATTCTTTTACAAAACCATTTAGAAAAGCACTTTTAACATCCATTTGATATAACTTTAAATTATTGTAGTTTGCGAAAGAAAGTAGAATCCTAATAGCTACTAGTTTAGCTACGGGTGCAAAGGTTTCGTCATAATCAATTCCTTCTTCTTGAGAATAACATTGCGCAACTAAATGAGTTTTATTTCTCACGAGCTCACCAAGTTCAATCATTTTATTTTTATAAACCCATTTTGTTCAAATTATACTTTTATCCTTAGGTCTACAAACAAGTTCCAAAACATCGTTTTTGGTGAACTGATTCAATTCTTCTTGCATAGTAAGAATCATCGAATCATCAGATGATGATTTCTTTGGATTTTTAGGTTCAATAGTTGATATAGAAGCTAAATTACTCATACTATTTAGTTGATTTCTTGTTTTAACTTTAGATTCAATATTTCTTAATATATTTTCTACAAGATGATCTTTTCATAACCTAATTCTTTTATTACGTTGAATAGTTTCACAATTAGTTTCATTAGGTTCATTATTTAAAGTTACAAAATCTTTTTCATCTTCTATTTCTACAGTATCTTTAGATTTTTCATCAAAAGATACATGCATTTTTTTTTTTCAATAGTGTTAGTTCTTAAATTATAAACGCTAAATGCTTTACTTCTATTAGAATATCCGACAAAGCTACCTTTGTCGGATTTTGGTTCAAATTTATCTAAATTATCTTTTGTATTAAGAGTATAACACCTACTACCAAAAACTTTAAAATAAGCTACTATGGGTCTCTTATAGTAAAGTAATTCTTATGGTATTTTATTAGTTAATGGTCTAATTAACATCTTATTTAATATATAACAAGCTGTAATGACTGCTTCAGCCCAAAAGTTTTTGGGAAGTTACGATCAGAAAGCATTGTTCTAGCACACTCTTCAATCATTCTATTCCTACGTTCTACTACTCCATTTTTTTTGTGGAGTTCTTGGAAAAGAGAAACTATGAGTAATTCCTTTTTGATAATAGAAATTCTCAAAATTTTCATTTTCAATTTCTCCAACGCGATCACTATGAACAGTTTTTATTTTTAAAGAAAGTTGATTTTGAATTCTTTTTGAAAAATTCTTAAATAATTCAAAAGCATAACTTTTAAGTTTAAGAAAAATTGCCCAAGTATATCTACAATAATCATCTATCATTACAAAAACATATTTATTATGATTAATTGATCGAACTTGAGATGCACCAGATATATCTAAATGAAGTAATTCTAGAGATTTGGGAGTAGAAATCATATCTTTTAACTAAATGAACTTTTCTTAAGTTTTCCAAATTGGCAAGCATCACATATACTATCTACATTAAAGTTTAACTTAGGAAGACCTTTAATGAAGTCAAGTTTTGATAACCTAGATAACAATTTGAAATTTAAATGGCCAAATCTTTTATGCCAAATCCAAGGGTCGCTTGTATTTTCCAAATGACATAAGTTATCATTTGAAACTTTCAGACTAAGGATTTAAATCTTTTTCTTTCTAATTCCTTCAAAGATAATATTTGACTTATTGTCTTCGATGTGATACTTATCTTTTCCAAATTTAATTTTAAATCTT
This sequence comes from Allium cepa, assembly GCA_030765085.1. Classification (NCBI taxonomy): domain Eukaryota; kingdom Viridiplantae; phylum Streptophyta; class Magnoliopsida; order Asparagales; family Amaryllidaceae; genus Allium; species Allium cepa. The sequence continues at coordinate 380,524,732 of CM060938.1, read as the reverse complement.
TTATCACATAGTTGACTTATGCTAAGCAAATTCTATTTTAAATTCCTAACTAGCAAAACATCAGAAATAAAAGGAGTTTTAGAATTACCAACATTGTGGATGCCAATCACATATCCTTTTGAGTAATCTCCAAAGTTGACCAATCCACCATCTTGATATATAATGTCATTGAGTATCTCAGGATTTCCAGTCATATGCCTTGAACAGCCACTATCAAGTATCCATTTATCTTTCTCAATTTGCACAGTTTGTCCATTGGTTGTTGATTCTTCAAAAGCATGTAACATTTCTTTTCCTGCATAACAAACCATTTTGGCGGATAACTTGATTTTTCATAAAAACTATACATAGACTTATGATACTTTGATGAAATGTATAAATTAAAACTAGTATTAACAAAATTTCCTAAATATGCCATTTTTAACTTTTCATGTTTCAGATTATGAAAACTATGAAAACCCATGCTCTGATACAATTGATAAGGAGTGCGGATTAAGGATCTTAAGGCTAATTTAATGCTTGAGGGGGGTGAATAATGTTTTAATGGATTCAAATACTTATATGGACTAAATTAAAATTATGACACAAAAAATGAAGAACTTAATCATAGAACAATCACAGAATCAAACTAAGACGTAGAAAGTAAATAAAAAGCAGTAAAAGAAAAGAACATGCCGGATTTTATATTGGTTTGGAATTACCATACGTCCAGTCCTGCACCAAGGCAAACAAATCGTACAGATTTTTATTATGCCAATGTCAAGATTACAATCCTCAATTTCTAAAGGCCTTGAGGTACCTTCCTATCTTCGTGCCCGGGGTAAACTCACTTGATTTACGGGACATAAGATCACCCAATTGATTTCCTGGCACAACCACACCTTATAGAGAGATTAAATAAACTTTTGATTACAAATTGATCCTATAACTCTGAATTGCACTTTGATCTTCGAGAGAGGGTAGAGAATCAAACAAGAATGAGGTTCTAATTCGATTACTTGAGAATTCGGTAGAATTTCGGCACGATCTTAAAAATATGAAAAGTTTTGAATATGGATCTGTAGAGAAGAAGGAGTGAAGAAAATAAGAAAATAGTTAGTTAAATAATTCGTTTATGAAGGCTACTTATAGACCAGTAACATTCATAACCATTCATGAAGAGATTTAAACGAATCGATACTTCTTTTGAAAATTGTAACTTTTGAATTTAACGGCCACCATGTGGACATGGGGTATCCCATGATGTCGACAACCCTTATTTAAAAACAATGTAATTTTTTTTGAAAATGGTGTTGAAAGGAAAACAAGATGAAATAATTCTTGAGTAAAATAAACTAATTTTCATATTATTTAAAATAAATAAGAGTTGAAAAATATATTATTTGAATGTATATATAAATTTGATTTTAAATCTCAAGTATATATTATAAAGAATATTTGAAACTCAGAAGATAGTTTTAAAAACAAACTAAGTTTAAAACAAGAGTTTATTTAAAAAAAAAGAATATTTTAAGGCTAAAACATCTTTTTGAAAATCATTTGAAAATATAATTTTTAAAGCTAAAACATTTTGAAAAGCAGTTTTGAAAATCATTTTAAAAAACCATTTTGATGTAGTTTTGCAAGCTTCTTCCTGCAGAATATTTCATCACATCAGGACTCGAGAACTTGTACAAAACCAAGATGTTCGTGGGTTTGTAAACCACTTTTCATAGGTTTGTAAGCTACTTGTTAAGGGTTTTAAGCCACTTGTCATGGGTTTGTAAGCCACTAACAAGGTAGAAATGGGTTCCATGCCAAATGAAATTTGGAATGAAGATTTCCTTTCTATTATAAATTTTTAACAATACTAGACGCTTATGTTGAAATCTTGATCTTAATACTCATGAGTCTTCAAACTTGATTTCTTCATTCTTCTTCTTTACACTGTACAGTCTTCAATAATTAGTACCCGCCTTATATATATCCTGCATAACAACATTCATATATATATCTAGACAATAGTGTTAGTATATAAGTTATAATAAAATAAGTTACAAAGGTTATTGTCATCAAAACCATTATCTCCATTTCCTAACATGTATGAATGTGAGAGTGAATCCCTTAGGAATTGCCTCTTGATTTGGCTTTTTTATTGATATTTCGCTAATCAGATCTTTTGACGTCGTTGATAGGTATCGACTCTGGGTTAAGTGACCTTTCGATATTGATGAGATAATGTGAATACTCCTTCGAAAGCCTTCCTTTTGATTAGATTGAAATTGCACGAGCTAAGTCTTTTAAGGTCAGTTTCGACCTTGTCGAAAGCTTGGGTGTTAGTTTCCTTTAGGTTTAGGCAAAAAGTCTTATTCTATAGTGGATTTGGAATGGGCTTCGACCTTGTTGAAAGCTATGGGAATGACTTCCTTTGGACTTTGGAAGGTTACAGAAGATATGGATTCAAAAGAGTTGTCGACCTTGTCGGTAGGTACCTTCTGATGGGGTAAACCTGAAATATAAAGGTTAATCCAACAAAAGCTTAAGTAAATAGTAAAGAGATCAATAATGCACAAGACTTCCCATTTTCCATCTAAAGATATTTTATTTCATTAAATCCCCAAACGACCACCCAATCAGGGTTACAATGATTTGTTAAAGAAAATACAAGTTTGAAATGAAAGAAATCTGATCCCTAAAACGTGATCCCTTGGGTCTTATTTATAGACGTCGGCGGTCTCCTTTCGCACCCTTGCTTTCGACAACGTTGGAATGTCCTCCTTTTATAGTCTGTTGTGAACCTTTTGACTTGGTCGAAAGCTATGCCTCCTTTCGACGTTGTCGAAAGATGTTCCTTTTGTTGCTGTTTGAACCTTTCAACCCGTTCGAAAGCTATGCCTCCTTTCGACATTTTCAAAAGCTATTCACTTCGATGTTTTCGAAAGCTATGTTCCCCTTTAATGTTGTTGAAGACTATGTTCTCCTCCAATGTTGTCGAAGGTTATGCTTCCTTTCAACATTGTCGAAAGCTATTCGTGTTCTTCTTGTCTTGCTTTAGCAGCTTCTTCATTTTCTCTTAACCTTTAAACCTCTTCGAAAGCCGTGCCTTCTTTTGACATTTGTCGAAAGATCTTTTGTTATTCTTCTGCCTGTTTTTGAGTATTTCATTCTTCATAACACCTTTCGACATTGTCGAAAGGTGTCCTTAATGGATCTCTAACCGGTTCCAAAGGCTAACTATAGCTTTTGAAGGGGTTGCCGATACTTCGTTCGACTTCTTTTTCTTCTGCGATAGGTCTTGAAGCCGTTAAACTTTGATGGCAGCATCCCTTCGACTATTTTGAAAGGTTTGGACTGAACTCCCATCTCTTGGTCTTTGTTTAAGGGCCTTTTAACTTAGCCAAAAGGTGGATTTTTTGGAGTAACAACACACACACACACATATATTATAAGATTCACCGACATATGTACTCATCATTTCCTATTATAGTTTTATTTACTATCTTTCGAGGAGTTGCTAATGAATCACATTTACAAATAGCTAAAGATGAGCAAGTTAGGAGAGACAAGAAAAGGGACCAACACTGGACATGCGGAGATTAACGTTGGAATTAGCATCAGAGTTGATATCGTAGATCTCTTTGGTGTGAACATCCCTATATGGTTTCAACGATATGTGCAGGCAATCGATTAGGCTAGTGTTAACCTCATCGAACCCATTCCTACTACCAAGGAGTGGTTCCCATCCACCACACCAACTATAGATTTCCTAAATCTGTGTAATGACTTCTCCAATTTTGGAGACTTATGTTGGGACTGAACCATATGAAGTAATACAAGAATGGTTGAATATTAAGATTTTCTACCTTATGGAACTCAGTGACGTTACTAGGAGACAACTGTCTTCCTAGCATCTTTGAGGTGAAGTAGAAAATTGGTGGGAGGTTATCACTATAAAAGTAGACGAGGAAAGTATTACCTAGGCAGTGTTTAAAAGGAAGCCGATACAAAGTTTTTCTGTAGAGCCGAGGAAAGATTATTATTAGTGAAATTCATTAACTTGAAGTTAGTGGATATGACATTCAGTTAGTATGTGAACTAGTTTAACAAGCCTACAATACTCAAAGTTTGATTTGGTGAATATCATGGACAAGGAGATGATGAAATTTGCAAAGGAACATAACTCATCATTCAAAGAATTGTTAATAAATTAGATTCCATATATAGATATTTTCGAAAGGCTGCAGAGGCGGCCTTACTGAACTCGATTAATGGAGAAGTAACCAAGGAGGATTGGTCCAAGAAGGAGGAGAACTAGTTCATAAGAAGCGCAATGGGAATGGATTGGATGTATCACTTTGGTGTTGTATTAGATTCTGGTAAGACGGTAGTTCAGTTGAGAAGCAACATATGGCATGACTAGGTTGTATGTTGTGAGCTCGATATTCCACTTATGGAGACATATTTGTATTCGCTTGACCAATCACAGACGAGTTGCCATTTATCCCTATACTAAAGAAGTTGCCAGATGTTTTCACTAAAGCTTTCGATCTTCCTCCCTATAGTGAAATTGAATTTAGAATCAATCTTAAGAAAGACGCTAGAACTAGAGTGATGCCTCTTAGGCATATGGCTCTGAAGAAGAGAAAGAACAGAATAAGAATTTTTTGGAGTTGTTATAAAAGGATTTTGTAAGAAGGAGTATTTGGAACGAGAAGCGCGCTTTTTCTACTTAGCAAAACAATTCCCTAATATTAAGTGTTGTTTATAGAAAAATGTACAAGGTAACGAGGAAAAATCATTATCCCTTACCTCAATTTGATGAAATCTTTGATGAGGGAAAAGGTTTTCACTCAGCTTGACCTAGCCATCATATTTCATCTATTGAGAGTGACTGAAGATAGCATCCAGAAGATCACATTCCATTCACCAATTGGATTATTCGAGTGGGTAGTCATGCTACTTGGGCTGGCTAGCACTCTGACCTATTTTTTAATTTGATGAGTTAAGTCTTCCAAGAGAAGGTGAATAAGTTTTTAGTTGTCTTCATTGATGGCGTTATTACATATTCCCAAAGTGAGGGGAAGCACGAGCTTCAGTTGAGAGAGGTGTTGTAAATTTTGAGAAAGAGATAACTTAGCAAGAAATTCTTGTAGCACACTTATAGAGAAATGAAGTTCTCTTCCTTGGACATGTTAAAAGATAGATTGTCAGTAAATTCAGGGAAGGTAGTGGCTGTTAAGAATGAAAGACATCAAAAACTATTTTGGAGGTTTTTAGCTGTTTAGGACTGGCTGGATTTTACAAGAAGATCATTGGTGAATTTTAGAAGATCTTAGGAGCCTTCCCTTGTCTCACTAAGAAGCATTTGGTTTATACTTGGAGGCCAGAGTGTGAGGCAGTGTTTGTCTAATTGAAGAAGTTTTTTACAAGCACACAAGTTTCAACTACTCCAGATGGTACTAAACCTTTTATCGTTTGCCCCGATGCTTGCGGTGTAGGGCTTTGTGCTATTCACATACAAGAAGGGAAGGTGGTAACAGAATGGGTCGACAGCTGCAACATCTCGTATTTGTAGGCCAATAGCTAAGCGTTGTGGATGTTGTAGTCATCCACAGTATTAATTTCCGGTGATGAAATACAGTAATGTTAATGGTATCCATAATATCAAAAGTACTTGAATATGCACAAAATTACCGATTTCCAAAAAAACAATAATTTTAGGGATTACATTTCAAACAAATCATATCCAAGTTACAAAAATCCCAAAGTATTCCCAAGCAATGATCAATTATAATTACAACAATGTACCAAAGAGCGACATATAAAGATGCCCCCTTGGATAATCAAAGTAATATAGACATAAATGTCTTAATACACAACATAAACAAATTTAAAACAGAATTCCTAAATTTAGCTATCCGCCAGCCACCTACTTGTCTTCGGAAGCTTATTTGTCAAAATCTGCTAAAACCTGAAAACCTAAACCCTCAGCCTACTCAAATCAATTTTGAGCACCTGAGAGTTTAAGGGGAAACAAAAACTTCGAGTCAGAAATTAAGTCGTTATGAAAAAATTTTGTTTGATATTTGTTTACTGATATATAGTGAGACCACCCCGTTTAGCGAAACGGGTTTCCCGTCACTAATATCTCTTTTAAAAATATATATTTTGCAAATCATTTCATGTAACCAAACTGGTTAATCAACTGATTATAATAATAATATAGAAATATCCATTATGCTAAAACAGAAAATAAAATAGACCATCTGCCTAAATTCTGAGCTATCTGCTCTTTTCTGGATTATCCATCCTAAAACAGATTATAACAAAATGGCAATATCTTTTATGCTAAACAATGGGCTATCTGCCAAAAACAGGTCAAAAGGGTGGACTAACTGCCCCTAAAAAGTAGCAAGGTCCATTACGCTAACAAATGAACTAACTATTCATATCTGGGCAAATTGCCCTTATCTGGACTAACCGTCCTATGGACTAACTGTTCTTTGGGCTAACTGCCCTCGAAATGGACCGATCATCCGAATTTAAATGAGCTAACTGCCTGAATTTTCTTTCGGATTAGCCAGAATTCAAATTTTCCTTGAAAATCTTTCAAAAACGATTTAGTCCGTCAAATCATATATATATATATACACAAGGAAAATATATTTTTAGCTTTACTCTAAGCTATTTTTGCCATGATATATATACTTTACTCAAAATAATGTTGATGATGTTCATTAAGGATTATCAATCCTTTTGAAATAAGTTAAAGTCCTTTATACTTAAATCTCTTAGGCTATCTTCCTAATCATTGTATTCAAATCTTTTGTTTAAAACCTTTAAACAACCTTTCGACAATATTAAAGGTAGTTCCTTCAGAATCATTAATAAAACCCTTCAAAAACATTGAAGGTAACTCCTTCATAACCTTTAATATAACCTTTCAATACCATTGAAGGTAACCCCATCAATGCCAATAAAAACCTTCCTTTTATAAGCTTTAAAACATATGACATCCGCCTTTAAATTCTTTAAACCTTAGCCTTTCGAAAACATTGCAAAATCATACCTTTTGACCTTGTTGAAAGGTCTCACCTTGGTTGTCGAAAGGTTTCTTTTCGATCTAGTCGAATGGTCTCACCTTTAGACTTTATCGAAAGCCTGGGGTGCCCCATTATGAAATCATTGATAAACCTTTTGAAAGCCATGAAACTTAAAACCTTTCGAAGACATTGGGTTCAGTTTAAAACTAGTGGTAACCTTTTGAAACCATTCGATGTTGATTACTTCGAAACATTTAAAAAGTTTTGGCTTAAAAAATTTCGGATTAAAATATTTCAGCTTAAATTTTCTGATTAAGCCTTCAAATTAAGCAAAAGGATCCAAAAAACATTGGATTCAAATGTAACTGCTTCGAAATCTTTAACAAAACCTTTCGAAACCATTCAAAAACAATGAAGCGTTGGTGTTGGAACCAATCGTTTGAAATCAATTAAGAGGTCGAAAATTTAAGAAAACAAAAGATTACCTTTAACTCCATCTAGGTCGAAAGTTTTGGAAGCGGCAACTATACTTTCGACCTTGTTGAAAGCTAAATCTTTCGACTTTGTCGAAAGGTTTCAATTAAAACAAGAAAGAAAAATAATCGAAACCTTTTCTTTTAAACCATTTGACAATGTCGAAAGCTCTCTTTCGCAAGCTAGCTGGCATATTTTCTTTAAAACCAATATAAAGCTTCATCTCTTTCAAAAGCTCCAACCTTTCATCCTTAAACCTTTCGACTCCTTCCCACTTACTATGTACCGGCAGCCTAGTACAATGGGCATTGGTTATTGACCTAGTCGAAGGATTTGTACCTTTCGACTTTGTCGAAATGTTTGGAATAGAGGCAAACCTCTTGCCGAAAGAGTTGAAATAGTAGAAAAACTATTTATTTGTGCTTTAAAATAGTTCTTTTGTACCAAACATGCCTTATTCGTCTAAATCTGATTGGTTGCCAGCTTTTCATATTCAAAAATGCTGCCAACTTTCCTTATTTGGAAATATAAATAATTTTGAAAAAGCTCCTTTCTCCTTTATAATTATATAAAACATTTAAGTCCCATTCCTTAAATAATTTTATAGAACTATTAAATCATCTTAGAGAATTCTAGAAAAATTCAAAAAAATCATTTTTCTAAAAAATCAATTAATATGTTATTTTCAACATATAGGGATCCAAACAATAAGTTATTCTCCCATAAATAATTTTATAATCCAAATCACCATTCTCTTCCTTAGAAAATTCGTAAAAATTCCACATAAATTCAGAAAAATCTGAAAATTGAAACTCATCTCTAAAATTACTTTTAGATCATTATAAAAATTCACAAAGCTAACGGATGTCGTTTAATAGGGTTTTCATCTTAAAACATGTCATAAAATCTTTATGAACATACATAAATCTTGAACATGTATATATTATCATTTTATCATTCAAATACATGGCAAATATTTGCAAAATATTTGTATTTAATCTTAAAACCGAAACCATAAAAATTTACAGATGTAAACATTATTCACCTTTGGTTTAGAGATTAAGGAGCATGAGATTTGAATGAGTTTTGATTTGAATTTTCTTTTCCTTAAGCTTTTCCTTTGTTTTCTCTTCCACTTTCCTTATTAATGGTAGCCGACATCAATCTTGAAAATTTTAAAATGAAATGAATGTTTTTATAACACACAGACTAAGGAAGGTGATATAGGAATGCCTCTTTCCCATAATACCCATCCTCTAATTCGTTTTAAAACCTTCTTTTAATTTATTGGTTAAAAGGCACGACTTCCTTAATTAAAACTCAAATCTCAATCTCCTAATCAACACATTTTTTTAGTTAGTTTATCTAAGTAAATCTCTTAAATAATATTATCAAAAATCTGGGTGTTACTGACTCCCCTCCTTAAAGATTTTCATCCTTGAAATTAAAATAAGGCATACAAAGCAAACAAGATGGTAGAATATACCATCGAACAAGTTAGGATAAGTATATCTAATCCCGTTCTCAACCTCCCTAGTACAGTCTCTGTCATCGTCACTCCACTGGACTTTGACAAATCTAACCGTCTTGGTTCTAAGCCACTTCTTATCTCTCCTCGTTATGTGCACTGGCTTCCACTCTATGGTCAGGTCCAGTTCTACCACTAAATCATGTAGCACTATTGGTGCAATAGCAGTCTCCGGGCCTCTAACACACTTTCTGAGATGAGAAACATGAAAAATCATGGACACCTGTCAAACTGCTCGGTAACCCAAGTTCATAAGCGAGTTTCCCGATCCACCTAGGAATAAGAAAAGGTCCAATGAACCTAGGAGATAACTTCCCAAACTTCCCAAATCTAAGCACACCCTTCACCGGTGATACTTTGATGAAAACTTGGTCCCCAACAGGAAACTCCAAATCTTTCCGTCTCTTATCTGCATAACTCTTCTTCCTAGACCGAGCCTTCTTCATTCTAGCCCAAATGACCTCAATCTTTTTTACAGCCTCTTTAACTAGATCTGGACCAAGAATCGACCTATCCTTGGTCTCCAACCAACAAACTGGAGATCTACATGGCCTTCCATACAAAGCTTCAAACAGTGCCATCCCAATAATAGTCAGATAACTGTTGTTATATGAAAACTCACTTCATTCCTTCCCAGAAGAAACTCCTTTTCATATCCTGAGACATCTTCGTACCTTCGGGGTTTATAGTCAACTTCGAACGATGGCATTCCCCTAAGGCTTCTTTCCTTATGTTTCCTACACTCGGAACACATAATCTTCCTTTCTTTCTCAACCACCCATTCTGGCCAAGACTAAAATCTTTCAAGTCATCGCTCTTGGTTCCTTTCTTTAGCTTCCTAATCCGTTTAGCTAACACTAGATACTCTATCTACTTAGAAGCAATTCGTTCGATCAATACTGGTCGAACTTCCGAACAAGACAACACAACTATATTATCACTAGACTTAGGCTTAGATCTTTACTGCACTCTGCAATCTGTTAACGCTTCTACGTCTTTCCACTCAGCCATCATTGTAGACACCACATTTTGATGCTTCATGCTAAGTGCATCTATAACCATTTTTCCTTTCCTTGGTGTGTACCTAATCCCAAAATCATAAGCGACTAATAACTCTAACCACCTCTACTGCCTCATGTTCAGCTCCTTTTGAGAGAACAAATACTTCAGCGACTTATAATCTGTATACAGCTCAAACCTTTCTTCCAAAAGGTAATGTATCCACACCTTCAAAGCAAAAATGACAGCTGCCAACACTAGATCATGCAACGGTTATCTGACCTCATGCGGTCTAAGTTGTCTAGAAGTATAAGAAATCTCTTTACCTTTCTGCATTAGCATAACTCCTAATCTTGTTCCATATGCATCAGTATAGACTACCAAATCCTGATTCCTCTCTAGAACAACCAATCCCGTTGCATGGGTCAATAAGTGTTTCAAACTCTTGATTGCTTCCTCGCACTTATGGATCCACACAAACTTCACATTCTTCGGCATCAGCCTGGTCATCGGTGCTGCTATCCGTGAGAAATCCTTAATAAATCTCCGATAACAATCAGCCAACCCAAGGAAATTCTTAATCTTGGTTACTATCTCGGGTCTCTTCCAACTATTCACTACCATGATCTTAGTCGGATCTACTGACAACCCTTCTTCTGAGACTATATGTTCAAGAAACTTCACCTCCTTCTTCTATAAGTGACGCTTCAAAAACTTCGCTTTCATCTGATGCTGCCTCGGCATCTCAAGCAACACTCTAAGATGAACTTCATGCTCTCTTTCATCCTTAGAGTAAATCAAGATGTCATTTATGAAAACTAGCACGAATCTGTCCAAGTGCCCTTAAAAAATCCGATTCATCAAATCGACAAAGAAAGCTAGAGCATTCGTCAATCCAAACGACATAACTAACCATTCATACGACCCATATCTGGTCCTAAACGCTGTCAAAAGTATACTATCCTCTGCTACCCTGCACGGATGGAAACCTGTTGCCAAATCCAACTGAGAAAATCGCTTTGCTCCACTTAACTGGTCAAACAAATCGTCAATTTTGGGAAATGGATATTGATTCTTTATCGTCCTTTCATTCAACTTACGATAATCGATGCGTAGCCTCAATGATCGTCCGGCTTCTTCACAAACACTCCTGCTATACCCCATGGAGAACTGCTCGGCTTGATAACGCTCTTTCCTTCTAAATACACCATCTGCACCTTTAGTTCCTTCATCTTTGAAGGGGTCATCGTGTTTGGCAGCCTACTCACTGGTTCTTCTCCCGGAACAAAATCTATTCGAATCTCAATGGTCCGCTTTGGCGACAATCCAACTACAGGTTCAAACACATTTGCAAATTCTCTACTATGAAAACTCAGCTCAACTCATCATCTAAATCTGAAGAAACCAATAACGCAAACACTACACCGCTAGATCCTACTGCCCTGAAAACAATCCGATCTCTACTATTTTGGTGTTTAACAGATATCTTCCTAGCCTAGCAAAATATATTAGCATCGTAATCACTTAACCAATCCATACCAAGGATGATCCTGAACCCCATAAAATCAAACACATGCAAATTGCACACAAAAGTATAACCTAACATGTCAAACTTAAACTGGTCACACCTTAAACCTAGGCTTGCATGACTAAAATCAGGAGCCGTTCCGGGCCAAATGGGGTTAGCCACCTCGAGCGAACACACTTCTTCGTAACTACTACTCATTACTTGTGATTGAATGGTGCACCCTCGGAATTTCAGGAGTGTTGTTTTACGGTGTTGCGATCGCCGTGGCGATGCGTTTTCACCAGTCCGGATCAGGCGAACGGTAGTTTTACTACCTTGGGTATTGCCTCATGTGCTTTGTCATACTTGTATCCCTATATACGCGACCACTACGAATTCGTTTTGTGTTATACCTATGGAGTACTCCTGATATCCCACTAGTTTACGGTGGGGTTTACAGTGCTGTATAGATTATAACGCTTATATAGAATGTGTTAAGGGGGATAATGGTAACGCCTTAACACTATTTTGGTATTTATATTATTGGTAAACATTATCTATGCAGTGTATATTACTATATAGTAGATAGTTTAACAGATCCTTAGAGGACGGTTATTCCAACATCCTTTGAGTTACTTGTATTTCGATTGCTTTTTCACTTGAGTTGGGTTTATTGATATGAGAATTTAATCCTGACTCGAGTGTTTTGTGTTTTGCTTTACGCTCGGGTCAGACTGAGTGTACCAGTATTCGGGGCTCACCTTTGGAGTTGGAGCTTTGCTTGAAGATCCAGCCATCTATTCTGTTTTCAGTATTTGATGTTTCCAGTGATGTATTCGAATTTGTACCTGATGTATCGTGTTACTCTTCTGTTGTATTTAACTCTGATGTATCTTATATATATTTATATAGTAGCTTCATGAACTACTATCTCTTTTACTTCCGCTGCATATAATTACTCTGTGTCTGTGATTCTGTGATTATTTATTTACTGTATATATGTGTTTTCTTCCGCTGCATATCTTTAGCTCCGTCGATCTAATTTTTCTATGTTTTTCATGCATTTTCTGTAATAGGAAATTCGAAATTTTTACAATTCAATCGAATCACTGATATCTATATACCGTTTTGACTGTCTCGTTGTGCTGATCTCTGCGGTATATTCGTATGTGTGTTTTGACGCCCGGTATACGGCAAAATCGATAAAACGAATGACCGTGTTGGTATTCAATACTTTACTTTGTTTTATGATGACCATTCATTTTTCCCAGTGTCAGAAAACAACGGTCAATAGCCGTTCATAACAAATGAATTCAAACACTATCATTAATAGTCTTGAACTCAGCATTTGAATTTTGATTTTTCATGATTCCAACCTTTACTAATCGGTTCCTCTGCCCTTTTTCTTCATTTCATTCCTTCTGTTCATAACAACATATTTTTTTTTATATGCGTGTCTTTCCCCTCCATACTTTTCTTTTCCTACTCGTCGCCCAACCTTCCACATAGGAATTCGGTCTCCTTCATTTTTTTTCCAACCACTGTGCTCGTTCTTTTTTTCCCACCGTCGCATCTCTTTCACTAGCTCAACCCCATCCACTCCCTCACGCATGCGCGTACACCATGCATCACCACCATGCCAACAGAGGTCCTTCCCTCGGCCTCCACCCGCCGCCTGCAACCTTCTCCAACACGCAAGCCTCCCACCATCAGTTGCTGCCGTGAAGTTTGCTCCACCGTCCGACAACGACCATCCACCGCTACCCATCACCGCGACTCCAGCCACTGCCGTGCTCATTTTCCCGACCAACAGCCGCTCACTCCTTCCCTTCGTCGGCCAAGACCAGCCACTACCCTAAAACCGCCTATAGGCAACTCCTCCGATCACCGAAGCTTGCTGCCATCACCCTCTCCAAACACCGACCACTAGCTCCTCTGACCTTCCGCCTTACCAACGATCGCCTCTTCCATTTCAAGTGCCGAACCACCTTAGTTTTATCTCGGCAAATGATCCTCTCCTATGAGAACAGGTACACGTATATTTTATATATAAGCTATATATAAAACCGTTGATATATATATATATATATATATATATATATATATATATTCATATAAGAATTGTATGATAGAGCTGTGTATATAAGTTAGATATATTAGCGTTATATAATTGTACGGTATTACATATTATATTATATATATATTTATAAAAGTTTATGGGTTTAGTTGTTTATACAATTGTTATATTATAGTATAAGCTTTAAATTAACCGAGTTACATGGTTAGTGTACAGGAATGTGTATTATTGAATTGACTGCAGTGTATGTATAGGTATATATAGGCGTTTGTGTTATAGTTTTAAATATAAGTAGTATATATATTTATTTATTTTAGCAACTGCGTTTGTATAGATGCCTATTTTAGAGTAGTTATATACTTATATGTGTAACCTGAGATATCACTAGGTTTATAATAGGGTATATTTATACGTATGTTCATTGTTCCATACAGGGTTGTCTGTAATTTATAAAGTTATAAAGGCTTATATAGTATATACTTTGATTTGGCATTGTTTTATGTGATATGCGTGTATTTTTGAAAAAGGATAATAATATAAAAGTTTTTATATTGAAGCTGGTGTTTGTAAGTATGAGCTATATATATAGATTATGTTAGATTTAGGCAAGTTGCATTTGTGTCGGGTTATTTTATATTGGCGATATATAGTTTTGTGTTTAGTTATATACAGTTTCATATTTTGATTTTTCAAAGACGATAAAAAGGTTTGTTATTGACTCGCTGCATATTTTATTTGAAAGGTATAAGTATATTTTAATATTACTAAAATCTTTGCCACGAATGTATAAATAAATATTATGTTATTGTAGCATAGCTTTAAGGGTATGTTAAACAATATTGACTTTTAAAATTTATAACATGTGTATAAGTTTGTGTATATTTGTATTTGCATTTGTTTATATATAAGGATTCTCGATTTTTAATTTTATATGGATATAGTACATTTGGAATTAACTATTTATTCAAAAATAAATATATGTTGATTAATTTAATAGGTGTTTAAATTTAAAAATATGATTATATATATGGTTATATATACCTAAGTTTACTTATATCATTATCATTATCATCATCGATCCAATTCTGATTTGTGCTCATCGATTCCTATTTATCAGCTATGTCGCCAAAATCCATGCCAATCTTGATTTGATTTGGATTTCGTACTTTGATTCGTAACCACTTCAAAACTCCTCTGACCTCGAAAGGTGAACAATCACTCACGATTAATATTCTTTATTTATTAAATTTGATTTCAATTGAAACGACAATTGAAATATGCTGTTGTTAGCTATTTACACCGTTATATAAGCTGTTACCTGTGTCAGTTCACCTGTGACATCTGACACCATTGTCTGTTATTTATATGATGATAATCCAGTTGATTGATGATTGATTGATTGTTTGTTGTTTATATTGGATGTAGATTGAAATGTATAAAGTGATACATATTATGCAATTTAATTTGACGTAGGATAGAAATTTTTTTTGAAACGACATATGTATAAATTTGATTTAAATGACATTTGTATAATATGACCCCCTTTAAATGTTAAATTAATTGACTTGTAGGATTTGGTTAATTACACCTTGAACCATTGAATGTATGTTGTTTAAATTGATGATGTAGGAAATTGTAAATAGATGATAAGTGAAGGACCATAATATAATAATCTTTAATCTACATTAAATGATAGTGTAGATTCTAGAAATGATAATATTAATTTGCATAAATACCAATGTGAATTAATACGATTATTTTGGGATTATTTGAATTAATTATTGGATTGTTATTGATGTTGTTATTGCTTGTTTATTTACATTGACACTTCCCAGTTATCACACTACATGTTCCCTTTATTATTCTTGATCTTGAATTGAAATTGGAATCGGGTTGAAATGATAAATACCCAAATGAACTTGACTTAGGATAGAGAATTAAATAAAAATCCGATTGGTCAATAATTTGATTTAAAAAAAATAAAATAATGATTTTTTTGAATAAAGAATAAGTTTTGAAATAAAGTTGGAATTTTTATTAAAGGAAAATGTAAATATTGAAATCTGAAACAAATATTAACATAGTATTTGATGAAAGAACGTTGATGGAAATGTAATTATTTAATAATTAAATTTGGAATTATTAATATGTAAATTGGAATTAGTAATACGTAAGTTTTGAAATTATTAAGTTTGAAATCATTTAGTAATTAAATTTGAAATTATAATTAAGTATGAAATTATAATTAAGTTTGAAATTATTGAGTTGAATTTATTTAATAATTAAGTCGAAATTATCTAATAATGGAATGAGATTGAATTAATTGATAACTAAATAAAAAATTTAATTCTTGGATAAGAGAAATTGAGCTTTTGAATAAGTGAATTTGAACTTCGTTAATAAATGAAATTGGGTTCCTTTATTTTTAGAAAACTTAAGTGAGTTAATAAGTGAAAATTTTACTTCTTGAATATGTGAAATTTAGTTTCTTTATTAATTGAGTATTGAAACTTATAACTAAGTAAAGAAATAAGTGAAATTGAATTTCTTTAACAAGAAACAAAAATGTGATTTACTGAAATTAATGTAAGGCTTGTAATTTAAAGAATTGATTCGACGAAGCTAATTTAATTCAATTTGAAGTTTTGATATACTGAAGTTGAACTTAAGTAATTGATTTAATGCATTGGAAATTAAATAGAAATTGTTATGAATGACAAGTTTACTTAACGAATGTTGAATGAAATCGATAAATGAATTAATTGATTTGAATGTTAAATTAAATTTTATTTAAAAGATTTCGGAATGAAACTTATATACGAACTTGAATCAATATTTGAATTATTTAAATAAAAATGGAAATTGAATTATAAGATTTAATGGTATTTTGGAAGTTTGAAACATAAATTATGGAAATTGTTGTGGAAAGACAAACGAAATATTGATTTAAAAATTCGAATTGAAATTGAATTTGATTTGGTTTTGAAATATATTAAACGACCAATCGGTGTAATAATTACGAAAGTTATTAAAGAAACCGGAATCGGTTATGGATATACTCTCTATCTAAACCGAAAACCACTTTAATAACTATACGCGGAGTGATGTTCCAGAATGAAGTGGTTGGAATGATGTACGCGATGACTGAAGAAAGGGAATGATAATGATAGCCTTGACACTTGTGTCAAATTGGAAATGACTAAAATCAGGAGCCGTGCCGGGCCAAATGGGGTTAGCCATCTCGAGCGAACACACTTCTTCGTAACTACTAATCATTACTTGTGATTGATTGGTTCACCCTCGGAATTTCAGGAGTGTTGTTTCACGGTGTTGCGATCGCTGTGGCGATGCGTTTTCACCAGTCCGGATCAGGCGAACGATAGTTTCACTACCTTGGGTATTGCCTCATGTTCCTTGTCATACTTGTATCCCTATATATGTGACCACTATGAATTTGTTTTGTGTTATACCTATGGAGTACTCCTTGATATCCCACTAGTTTACGGTGGAGTTTGTAGTGCTGTATAGATTATAACGCTTATATAAAATGTGTTAAGGGGGATAATAGTAACGCCTTAACACTATTTTGGTATTTATATTACTGACAGACATTATCTATGTAGCGTATATTACTATATTGTAGATAGTTTAACAGATCCTTAGAGGACGGTTATTCCAACATCCTTTGAGTTACTTGTATTTCGATTGCTTTTTCACTTGAGTTGGATTTATTGATATGAGAATATTAATCCTGACTCGAGTGTTTTGTGTTTTTCTTTACGCTCGGGTCAGACTGAGTGTACCAGTATTCGGGGCTCACCTTTGGAGTTGGAGCTTTGCTAGAAGATCCAGCCATCTATTCCGCTTTCAGTATTTGATGTTTCCAGTGATGTATTCGAATTTGTACCTGATGTATCGTGTTACTCTTCTGTTGTATTTAACTCTGATGTATCTTATATATATTTATATAGTAGCTTCATGAAATACTATCTCTTTTACTTCCGCTGCATATTATTACTCTGTGTCTGTGATTCTGTGATTATTTATTTACCGTATATCTGTGTTTTGCCAAATTTAAATTAACAATTCGGTATTTTGAATTATTCAAGTCCGATAGGTGCGGATGCGAATAGTCCAAAATAACTGGTCGTTACAAAGCTTAACTATCAAACATTTAGATATAAAAGAATGCGATGCACCAGAATCAAATAAAATGCTAACAAACATACCATAAATCAAAAGCTTTCCTCCAAGAACTGCCTTACGCTTCTCCTCGGACGTAGGCTTAGAAGCATCATGCTCTAATGCATATACCTTTCCCTTACGCTCTCTAATGGGCTCCTTGCATTGGTTCTTGTAATGGCCTATCTGTTCACAATTGAAACACTTGACATTCTTCCCTTTAGCCACATCCATTTCTTTACCTTAGCGATACTCATTAGTAAATTGCCCTTTCTTGTCGTATTTATAGCAAACAACTTCAGACTTTGCTTTTTTGGCTGCTCCACCCTTCTGAGCACCTTTCTTGGAAAAGAACTTTCTCTTCTGGCCCTGCCCAACCTGGACCCCTTTTGCCTTGCTCTTCTCCAGAGACTCAAGGACTTCTTCCGGCCTTAAAGCCATCTCCATAACAATATCAGAAGGATATATAAGATGAGACAAAGTAGCACTAGCCAATTATGGCGTAAATCCTCTTATGAACTTCTCATGCCGCTTCAACAATATCCACTAAAGCATACCCATACCTGGCCAATTCTTCAAACTTCCTAGCATACTCAGCAACATACATCTCACCCTGCACTAGCTCAGTAAACTGCCAACTCAAAGCTGACAATGCCATCACAAACATAACCCTCTCTTGGAATCCCCTCTTGAAATCATCCCATGTTACTGTCTCCTCATCAACTATTTCTGTTACGCTGTTCCAGCAAAACAGTTTGGCTCCCTGAAGCTTCTTGGACGCCAAACTCCTCTTTTGCTCATCATTGAGCTCCATATCTACAAAAATCCTTTCGCAGTTCAACAACCAGTTCTCAACTTCAAGGCATCCTCCATTCCCATAAATGGCTTCCCTCCAAGATTCACAAAATCACCACTCGTCTTGGCGAAATGATTAACCAGCAGAACTTCCAGGACCCCTATTCATGCAGCTTTACCTCCTAACACTCCGACTTTGACTCTTGCCTACATAATATTCTTAAAAAACCGATACATGGCTTCTATTCTGACCTGTGGGACCTCAGCACCAACATTCTCTACTTGACCTTAGTTTGTCCCAGCTCTAGGCCTGGCATTCCTTTCAGTGCCTCCCCCTTCTGGGCTATCTCTTCTTCTTCTACCATCCACATTTATGTTTAAACCTCATGAGATACAGAAAGATAACCTAATCAAGGGTAAATGAATGGAGATAAAGCACATATTTACATATAGCAAATACAAGTAGGTTAATACAACGTTATCCCAAGCCCAAATCTTACTCTGATTCCTTTGTATTTTTGTTTTCAAATCCAATTTATAATTAAATTTTTCATAAACATATGCTCTGATACCAAGTTGTAACATCCCGTATCTAGAGGCCAGAAGCTAAGCATTATGGGTATTGTAGTCATCCATTGTATTAACTTCTGTTGACGAAATACGGTAATGTTAATGGTATCCACAATATCAGAAAAAAAAATCATATATTTCCAAAAAAAATAATTTTAATCATTACATTTCAAACAACTCATATCCAAGTTACAAACAACGTATTCCCAAGCAATGATCAATTATAACTACAACAATACGCCAAGAGCAACATACGAAGATGTCCCCTTGGATGATCAAAGTAATATAGACATAGATGTATTAACACACAATGGAAATGAATTTAAAACAGGATTCCTAAATTTATCTATCCGTCTGCCACCTCCTCGTCTTTGGAAGCTTATTCACCAAAATTTGCTAAAACCTAAAAAACTAAACCCTCTGCCTACTCAAATCAATTTTGAGCACCCGAGAGTTTAAGAGGAAACAAAAATTTCGATTTAAACATTAACCCTAGTGTGAATAATTTCTGTTAAATCTCTGTTTACTAATATATAGTGACACCACTCCGCTTACGGAATGGGTTTGCCCTCACTAGTATCTCTTTTCAAAACATCAATTTTCCAAAATCCTTTCCTACAACCAAACTAGTTAATCAACTAATAATATTATAGAAATCGCCAATAAACTAAAACTGTAACATCCCTGAATTTCATCAAGGATAATTTGATAATTAATTTAGTTTTTGGAAATTAAATTGTGAATATATTTGTGAATTAATTAGATATTTCTGGGATAAATAAATATTTTAGATTATAAATAGAATTATAATGTTTTAAGATCAATAAAAGATACGTTCTGTTATTTATTTATATTTATAAATTTAGTTTAAATTATATTTTCAATTAATAAACATTTTATTTTCATTAACAAGATTTGTTTTCCATTTAGTTTACGTTATATTTTCAATTTATAAAGATTTGTTTTGCAAATTATATTAAATAAATATTTTTGATCTGAAGTTCAAAAGTGAATATTTTGTAAATAGATTGCAATTTGAAAATGTAAAATTGAAATTTAAATGGGACTTAAAGAAATTTTTTATATTTGAAACTAATGAAATCTTGTTTTCTAATTTTTTGTAAATATGCATTTTTATATATAAGTATAAGTAATTGAAATTATCTTTTGAAAATAAAGTAAGAAAACATGAAAAACATGATTTGTAAATTAAAATAAAACAAGGTTTAAAAACACAAATTGTAAATAAATTTATGGAAAAAGGTTTGAACTATAAATTTTAATTTAATTTGAATAAAGGACTTAAACAAAATTTATAATTTAATTTAACAAAAGGATATAAACATAAAAATTTTATATTTCAATAAGTGTAGGTTTTTTAAATCATGCATAGAAAAGTGTTAACACTAAATAAAACAAGTGGCAAAACAAATTTTTCTTTTAAAAATTTAAAATATGAAAATCATATAAAACAAAGAAATAACCAGACCTGAAAGAAAAGAAATCAAAGCTAAGGAATGAGAAAGTTTTCTCAAAAACACAAACCTGTAAAGTAAAAATAGAAAAGAACCAAAAGAAGAAAACAATGCTTGCTTTCTCACATTTCAAAATCAGGTTCAACTCAGTACGATAGTTTAATCAAATACAGATCAGAAGTGCTTGCATGCAACATGTCTGAGATCAAATCAAATTTGGCAAACACAAAAGTCCCGGAAATCAAAATGCTTAAGATCAAATGAAAATAAAACAAACCCAAATCAATTCTTGGTTCAACTGCAACCTGATTAAGGATGCCAAAAAAAATCATCTCAGAAATCAAATTAGTATAAGCCTGGAAAACATGCAAGCTTCAGAGATGCAGATTTAAAACTAAAAGCAGAATTTAAATTCAACAACAAATGCAAGTTCCAGTTTTGCGAAATTAGTCAATTTTCACTGTTTCTTCCTGTATAACTCCAAGGTGAGCAAACTTTATTTTAAAACCACTTTTTCTTGATTCTTATGTCTGTGATGAGAATGTTGATGAATGAGTATATATATCTGCAAGTGTATTTGTATATGCATATATGAAGTAGGGTATGTATGTTTGGAAACATGAACAATTGTTTCCAGGTTACAGTGGGTAAACCAAATTCAAAAGAAAAAAAGAAGAAAACTCCAAATCTCTATATCTAATCATTGTTACATTGATATGTTTAAATAAATTGTGTTCAAATTCATTAAATCTTAATCCTAAAAAAATTTTAGTATGGTTAACAAGAAATTTTAACCTGGAAAAGAATATACAGTAAAGTTCAATGTATGATAAAAAATTCGATTTCCTTAATTATTTTATTCACTTATATAAATGTAATCACCATCAAAAACCATGATTTTTAAAGGTTAAATCAAAATTTTTAGAATTGAGAATTTCGAGAATTTGTGAGTTGAATTGAGATGATAATTTCGTCAAATTATGATGATCGGCGTAGTTATGTTGTTCGAGATCTGGTCAGAAGGTGGAACAAGTGTACTCGATCATGGGAAAAATATTTGCAATTTTTTGTGTGGATCAAAGTGGTCAGAAGAGATCAATTTAGGGTTTAACGTGAAGTTTATGGCTAGCATGGTTATTATGCTCGTGTGGGGTCCGTAGTTGATCGAGATTGGTGAAACTCAGGTAGACGCTAGCTGGGAGGTTGTCGAAGGTGTGGCCGGAGTTGTTGATGCTTCGGTGGTCGGAGGCGTTTCGGCTAGGTTGTTTCAGGTTGGGTTATGAACTACAGATTGGGTCTAAATGCTCGATTTCATTCTGCTATCACTTTCTTCAAGTTGGGTGGTCGGCTAGCTTGTCACGGTCGTAGTTGACTTGTAGGTGGTGGTGAGATTGATCGGGGGGCGCTAGATTCATGTGCATCGTGCACGCATATGAACTCGCGTATTAGGTGTTTTTCGTTTTGGGAAGAAGATGTTTTCGGGTTTGTGTTCGAGTAAAACTTATTGATGGCTCAGGTTGGTGATCAAAGAAACGTATGTGGGTTTAGCAGATTTAAATTTAAACAAAGTTAAAAAGAAAAGGGAAGAAGAAGGAGACTCGAAGTAGGTAGATGGGCTGCTCGGAGTAAAGTGTGTTTGGGCTCGAAGTTTGAACACGAGGGGTTTGAGTTATGGCTCGTGTATTTATTCAGGTGAGTTTATCTTGGGCTCCTGTAGTTTTTATTTAGCTGGGTTTTAAAAATTTAAGGTCAGAGAGGAAAAGAAATATTTTAATTAATTTATGATTAAAGTCGATTTACCAATGGATTAAAGAAAAATTTAATTAAATGATAAATAATTAAGGTGATTGATTAATTGAGATAATTAATCTGGGAATAATTAATTTAAAAGCTAATTGATTTATGAAAGTGATTAGGAATGATCACTTAGGTTAAATTAATTTAGAATAATTAATTAAAGATAATCAATTAAGGAAAATTAATTATAATTAATATTTAATTAATAATTAAGGATCTATTAATTAAGGATTAATTTAAAGAAGTTAATTAAAGGCTAATTAATAAATTAATAATTAAAGGTGGATTAATTTCTAAATTATTAAGGTAATTAACTAAGGTAAATTTATTGCTAGTTAATTTATGATTAACGATGACTAAGTGATTAAGAATGATCACTTGTTATAATTAATAATGGGTAATTAATTAATGTGATAAATTAATTTAAGGGTTAATTAATTTATGAAAACAATTAAGGGATGATTATTAATTAAGAATTAATTAAATAAATCTTTGTAAGTAATTAAGGATAATTAATCAAAGGATTACCATTAATTAAAGGTTAATTAATGATTAAAGACTAATTAATCAAAATGGTTTGTAATTAATTAATGATTAATTAACCAGGATTAGAAATTTATTCATAAGTAATTTATCTGATTTAAATAAATCAGATAATTAATTGATGTCACTCATGGATGTTAGGATCCTATGGAGTGCTTTGAATTGATTGATATCCTTGATTTGTGATAATGTGTGATATGAATTATTTTATTTTATGAAATGTGATGTAATTTATTCTGCGATGAAATTAATTATCTGTGATGTAATTTATTGTCTTCGATGAACTTATATTATTCATCCATGATCTGTAAATAAAGATAAGCGTTATAGATTATAGCGCTTATCGATATTTCTATGTTTGAATCTGTAATGGTTGATGTTGGTGCACTATTGTGTGTAAAACCCCTGGACCACACTATACACACACAAATATGGATTTCACGAGGAAATCAGTTTAAGTCACAGATATTCGAATTTAATATTTTGAAATGGTTTTAAAGTTTGAATTTTGAATCTGAATAGTTTTGGAAATGAAATAAGGTTGAATTTGAAAAGTATTTGAAAAGGAGTTTTTGAAGATAAAATTTATTTTAAATAAGTTGATTTAGTTTGAAATTTGAAATATTTTGATTTGAGTTTGAATTCAATATTAGAAAATGGAATTCAATGAATTGGAAGCGAGTTTGAAAACTATTAAACCTTTGATTCAAAGATAGAATAAGTTAGTCCAAACTGAAATGGAAACTTTTTTGAAAGCTATGAACAAACCTTTGTGAAAGATCGATAAAATTTGTTTTAGAATCGAATAGGATTCTAAATGTGTATCTTTTATATATAAAAATGGAAACGGGAATTGTTTTGAAAATTATGAAGGAATCTTTGGAAATTATTTTAAAAGCTACGAAATAAGTCTTTGATTTAAAGACGGGATGAGTTAATAAAATTTGCTATAAATAAATCTTTGTTAAAGTTTTGTGAACCTTGTGTTTAAATTAAAAAATATTTTAAAAAAATGAATCTTTTGTTCAAAAAATTTAAGTGTGGAAATTGTTTAAACCATTGAAAGGTTTCTGGAAGAAAATATTTTTGTTTAAAAGATTTCTAAATGGTAATTTGTTTAAATCATTTGAAAGAAAAATTTTGGGTTTTAAGTTGTGACTTAACTGAAATCCCATTATTTATATGTTTTTAAATATTGCGCTCATTATTCGGTTTAGCCGGGAGAGGACCTTTGTGTCATATAACCCATTCCGAATAATGATACGATGATATGGATAGCATTTGAAGACCGGTGGTGTAGACCGGATACTTTCGAAAGCGTAAGGATGACCCGTCGAATGTCTCTGCACCGAATGGCCCCGGTATAGAGATTTAAGCACCCATTGTGATGGGGAGTCCGGACGTGATTAGAAATTATTCAGATTGCAAGGGCTTTTTCGAAAGTGCCTTCGGTTCTGTTCGAACCCGGAACAAACTTGTATGGATGTGTGTCTGACATTACACTTTGAGATGTAAAGCCGGTTACCATCAAATACATTTCTGTTTGGTAGCCGAGATTTATTCTCTTAGCTTAACACCCTTCTCTGAGATGTACGTGCTCAGAGGTTATGTAGTTGATGGTTACTAGTGATACATTCCCAATTTGGTAATGTGGCATACGAAGTGCTGCTGATCATTTCTTGATCAAAGCATGGCTTTTTTGAAAAGCGTAGACGAAACCTCATCGAGCCTCACAAACCGGTAATGGTCAAAACAGGAAGAATGCAGCAAGGTTTCAGGGGTAGCGCCCCTAGAGTATGACCATTCCTTTTGGAAAAGGGTAGTATTATAGTATGGAGCCCAGATACTCACTCATGTGGGCACTGTAGCATATTTATTACTATGTGATGTTGTTGGTTTTGAGGATCCTCGGTTAAAGGTCCCAAAGGACCGGCGGTGGCATATATTAGGTTTTATTCCCCGAGAAGGGGGTAGCTGGCATTGTGTTAGCAGGGAACTGAGGGATGGTTCTCGGGACATCCCTCTAGAGGATACCCATGTGGCAATGGGAAGTTCCTTGGCCTGACAATTTGTTGGAAAACCCAAAGAAACATACGCTTCCAGTACGGTTTTAGTTGTATAACCTACCATGGAATGTGGCGGTAACCTCCTATTGAACATGGTAGCTATAGTAGGCATAAGTGCGAAATGCCTATGCTGGCTAAGATTAATATTATACTTTCGAAATGTTTTTCCACTATGCACTAATAATAATATCAAAATGATTTTCACGTGTCAAGCATATTTGACTATCATAAGGAGAAATCTCCTCCAATACTGCGTTTGCATGGTGTGTGCGGTCGGAGGCCTTATGGTAGTTTCATTTTCCAAAAAGCATTACGGATTTCAATGTTTTAAAATTATTTTATTTGTTTTTAAAGACAAAATGTTTTTGTTTTCTCATACCAGTCCCATGTCTGACCCGGAGTTTATTGTTCCCACCCTAAACTCTGGGTGCCCACGATTTTCCGCACGGGCAGTCTAGAGTTGGGTTTTTCAGATATAGATATCGATTTGGTACCCCTCAGCTTTCTTTTGGTATTCTTTGGAGATCTTGGATATTGAAGTCTTCGGATTCATGGACTGGACTTGCTTAACTTGGTGCAACATGATGGTGGTTCGAGCTAGTGGATAGGAGTTTGGCTTTGAGCATTGGATTGGAGTTGCAGTTTGATCATTGGAATTATCTCTTTGGCTTTTCATTTTTTTGGCTGCTATTCTTGTATTATATGTATATATCATTGTTGTATCATTCTAAATATTGTATCATTGGTTGTATATGATATTCATTTCTTTTTCTTCCGCTGTTATACTTGATGTGTTATAAGCTCTGGCGAACCGGATTCGACGTTTGAATCTACGACATTTGAATATGAGTGTCGTATTCGGTGCCGATTTCCAAAGGTCGAGTCAGGATCGCCACATTTGGTATCAGAGCTGAAGGTTAAAACTTTAGCTCAGGAGTATAACACATTTAGTAACTCATTAGAGATAAGGTGAAGTGTACCCTAGAATGAGTAATCCTTAAGATATTCGTTTGTATGCCTCGGTAAATTCTCTTACTATCCACTGATAGTGAGTATGAGTGCAAGAATAGGACGAGATAGGGGACAGGGGAATACGACTAAAAATGGTCAATACCATGCAATAGCGGAAACAACTCTCTCTATCAATCTCCTTTGATTTGTCTTTTCAATTCTTTGATAGTTTCCTGGCAATTCCAGGAAGAAGCTTTGATATATTTGCATGGGACACAAACTCCAGATGGGTCAGAATTGTTTGTTTGGATGAATTGTTTGCTTTGGTTGTTATGATTGATAGGTATATTTTGGTTGTTTAAACTAAATTTTTTTTTGATTGCATCCATATATCTGTTTATTCTTTTGGGTCTCGATATATTCTACGAGTGGTTAATTATCCCTTCGAACTAACCAATATCCCTGTATATTCATAGATCTGGTGACCCGAGTATCTTGATTCGTTCTTATATCCATTATTGATATTCTGATTTGGTAAGTCAAATGCAGAATAGATACCTAGTTTTATTTGAAAACTATTTCCCTATCCTTGTGTCCATCCTTTGTTGTCTCCCTTACAAATTTCGAGGACGAAATTTTATGAAGGGGGGAATCCGTAACATCCCTGAATTTTATCCAGGATAATCTGATAATTAATTTAATTTTTGGAAATTAAATTGTGAATCTATTTGTGAATTAATTAGATATTTTTGGGATAAATAAATATTTTAGATTATAAATAGAATTATAAAGTTTTAGGATCAATAAAAGATATGTTCTGTTATTTATTTATATTTATAAATTTAGTTTAAATTATATTTTCAATTAATAAACATTTTATTTTCATGAACAAGATTTGTTTTCCATTTAATATACATTATATTTTCAATTAATAAAGATTTGTTTTCCAAATTATATTAAATAAATATTTTTGATTTGAAGTTCAAAAGTGTATTTTATAAATAGATTACAATTTGAAAATATGAAATTGAAATTTAAATGGGACTTAAAGAAAATTTTTATATTTGAAACTAATGAAATCTTATTTTCTAATTTTTTGTCAATATGCATTTTTGTATATAAGTATAAGTAATTGAAATTATCTTTTGAAAATAAAGTAAGAAAACATGAAAAACATGATTAGTAAATTAAAATAAAACAAGGTTTAAAAGCAGAAATTGTAAATAAATTTATGGAAAAAGGTTTAACTATAAATTTTAATTTAATTTGAATAAAGGACTTAAACAAAATTTATAATTTAATTTAACCAAAGGATATAAACATAAAAAGTTTATATTTTAACAAGTGTAGGAGTTTTAAATCATGCATAGACAAGTGTTAACACTAAATAAAACAAGTGGCAAAACGAATTTTTCTTTTAAAATTTAAAATATGAAAACCATATAAAACAAAGAAATAACCAGATCTGAAACAAAAAAAGAAATCAAATCTAAGAAATGACAAAGTTTTCTCGAAACACAAACCTGTAAAGTAAAATTAGAAAAGAAACTAAAAGAAGAAAACAATGCATGTTTTCTCACATTTCAAAATCAGGTTCAACTCAGTAGGATAGTTCAATCAAATACAGATCAGAAGTGCTAGCATGCAACATGTCTGAGATCAAATCAAATTTGGCAAACACAAAAGACAGGGAATCAAAATGCTTAAGATCAAATGAAAATAAACAAACCCAAATCAATTCTTGGTTCAACTGCAACCTGATTCAATATGCAAAAAAATCACCTCAGAAATCAAATTAGTACAAGCCTGGAAAATATGCAAGCTTCAGAGATGCAGATTTAAAACTAAAAGCAGAATTTAAATTCAACAACAAATGCAAGTTGTAGTTTTGCAAAATTAGTCAAGCTTCTCTGTTTCTTCCTGTACAACTCCAAGGTGAGCAAACTTTATTTTTAAAACCATTTCTTTTCTTAATTCTTATGTCTGTGATGAGAATGTTGATGAATGAGTATATATATCTGCAAGTGTATTTGTTTGTGTATATATGAAGTAGGGTATGCATGCATGGAAACATGAACAATTGTCTGTTCCAGGTTACAATGGGTAAACCAAATTCAAAAGAAAAAAAAGAAGAAAACTCCAAATCTCTATATTTAATCATTGTTAGATAGAGTGTTAAAATAAATTGTGTTCAAATTCATTAAATCTTAATCTTAAAAATAATTTTTAGTATGGTTAACAAGAAATTTTAACCTGGAAAAGAATATACAGTAAAGTTCAATGTATGATCAAAAATTCGATTTCCTTAAATATTTGGTTCACTCATATAAATGTAATCACCATCAAAAACCATGATTTTTAAAGGTTAAATCAAAATTTTTAGAATTGGGAATTTAGAGAATATGTGAGTTGAATTGAGATGACAATTTCGTCAAATTACGATGATCGGCGTAGTTATGTTGTTCGAGTTCCGGTCAGAAGGTGGAACAAGTGTACTCGATCATGGGAAGAATATTCGCAATTTTTTTGTGGATCGAAGTGGTCGGAAGAGATCAATTTAGGGTTTAACGTGAAGTTTCTGGCTAGCATGTTTCTCGTGCTCGTGTGGGTCCCGTAGTTGATCGAGCTCGATGAAACTCAGGTAGACGTTAGCTGGAAGTTGTCGAAGGTGTGGCCGGAGTTGTTGATGCTCCGGTGGTCGGAGGCGTTTGGGCGTGGTTGTTTCAGGTTGGGTTATGAACTACAAGTTGGGTCTAAATGCTCGATTTCATTCTGCTATCACTTTCTTCAAGCTGGGTGGTCGGCTACCTTGTGATGGTCGTAGTTGACTTGTAGGTGGTGGTGAGATTGATCGGAGGGCGCTAGATTCGTGTGCATCGTGCACGTGTATGAACTCACGTATCAGGTGTTTTTCGTGTTGGGGAAGAAGATGTTTTCGGGTTTGTGTTCGAGTAAAACTTATTGATGGCTCGGGTTGGTGATCGAAGAAACGTGTGTGGGTTTAGCAGATTTAAATTTAAACAAAGTTAAAAAGAAAAGGGAAGAAGAAGGAGACTCGAAGTAGGTAGATGGGTTGCTCGGAGTAAAGTTTGTTTGGGCTCGAAGTTGAACACGAGGGGTTTGAGTTATGGCTCGTGTATTTATTCAGGGGAGTTTAGCTTAGGCTCGTGTAGTTTTTATTTAGCTGGATTTTAAAAATTTAAGGTCAGAAAGGGAAAGAAATATTTTTAATTAATTTATGATTAAAGTCGACTTACCAATGGATTAAAGAAAAATTTAAGTAAATGATAATTAATTAAGGTGGTTGATTAATTGAAATAGTTAATCTGGGAATAATTAATTTAAAGGCTAATCAATTAATAAAAGTGATTAGGAATGATCACTAGGTTAATTTAATTTAGAATAATTAACTAAAGATAATCAATTAAGGAAAATTAATTATAATTAAGATTTAATTAATAATTAAGGATCTATTAATTAAAGTAATTAATTAAAGATTAATTTAAAGAAGTTAATTAAAGGCTAATTAATAAATTAATATTTAAAGGTGGATTAAGTTCTAAATTATTAAGGTAATTAACTAAGGTAAATTTATTGCTAGTTAATTTATATTAACGATGACTAAGTGATTAAGAATGATCACTTATTATAATTAATTATGGGTAATTAATTAATGTGATAAATTAATTTAAAGGTTAATTAATTTATGAAAACAATTAAGGGATGATTACTAATTAAGAATTAATTAAATAAATCTATGTAATTAATTAAGGATAATTAATCAAAGGATTACTATTAATTAAAGGTTAATTAATGATTAAAGAGTTATTAATCAAAATGGTGTATAATTAATTAATGATTAATTAACCAGGATTAGAAATTTGTTCATAAGTAATTTATCCGATTTAAATAAATCAGATAATTAATTGATCTCATTCATGGATGTTAGGATTCTATGGAGTGCTTTGAATTGATTGATGTCCTTGATTTGGGATAATGTGTGATATGAATTATTTTATTTTATGAACTGTGTTGTAATTTATTTTGCGATGAAATTAATTATCTGTGATGTAATTTATTATCTGCGATGAACTTATATTATTCATCCATGATCTGCAAATAAAGATAAGCGTCATAGATTATACCGCTTATCGATATTTCTGTGTTTGAATCTGTAATAGTTGATGTTGGTGCACTATTGTGTGTAAACCCCTGGACCACACTATACACACACAAATATGGATTTCACGAGGTAATCAGTTTAAGTCACAGATATTTGAATTTAATATTTTGAAATGGTTTTAAATTTGAATTTTGAATCTGAATGGTTTTGGAAATGAAATAAGGTTGAATTTGAAAAGTATTTGAAAAGGAGTTTTTGAATATAAAAGTTATTTTAAATAAGTTGATTTAGTTTGAAATTTGAAATATTTTGATTTGAGTTTGAATTCAGTATTAGAAAATGGAATTCAATGTATTGGAAAGGAGTTTGAAAACTATTAAACCTTTGATTCAAAGATAGAATAAGTTAGTCCAAACTAAAATGGAATTTTTTTTGAAAGCTATGAACAAACCTTTGTGAAAGATTGATAAACTTTGTTTTGGAATCGAAGAGGATTCTAAATGTGTTTTTTTATATATAAAAAGATGGAAACGGGAATTGTTATGAAAAATATGAAGGAATCTTTGGAAATTATTTTAACAGCTATGAAATAAGTCTTTGATTTAAAGACGGGATGAGTTAATCCAATTTGCTATAAATAAATCTTTGTTAAAGTTTTGTGGACCTTGTGTTTAAATTAAAAAAGGGTTTGAAAAAATGAATCTTTTGTTTAAAAGATTTAAGTGTGGAAATTGTTTAAACCATTGAAAGGTTTCTGGAAGAAAATCTTTTTGTTTAAAAGATTTGTAAATGGTAATTTTTTTTAAATCATTTGAACGAAAAGTTTTAGGTTTTAAGTTGTGACTTAACTGAAGTCTCATTATCCATATGTTTTTAAATATTGTGCTCATTATTCGGTTTAGCCGGGATAGGACCTTTGTGTCATATAACCCATTCCGAATAATGATACAATGATATGGATAACATTTGAAGACCAGTGGTGAAGACCGGATACTTTCGAAAGCGAAAGGATGACCTGTCGAATGTCTCTGCACCGAATGACCCCGGTATAGAGATTTGAGCACCCATTGTGATGGGGACTCCGGACGTGGTTAGAAATTATCCGGATTGCAAGGGCTTCTTCGCAAGTGCCTTCGGTTCTGTTCGAACCCGGAACAGACTTGTATGGATGTGTGTCTGACATTACACTTTGAGATGTAAAACCGGTTTCTATCATATACATTTCTGTTTGGTGGCGGAGATTTATTCTCTTAGCTTAACACCCTTCTCTGAGACGTACGAGCTTAGTGGTTATGTAGTTGATGGTTACTAGTGATACATTCCCAATTTGGTAATGTGGCATATGAAGTGCTACTAATCATTTATTGATCAAAGCATGGCTTTTGTGAAAAGCGTAGCTTTGTGGACGAAACCTCATCGAGCCTCACAAACCGGTAATGGTCGAAACAGGAAGAATGCAGCAAGGTTTCAGGGGTAGCGCTCCTAGGGTATGACCATTCCTTCTGCAAAAGGGTAGTATCATGATATGGAGCCCAGATACTCATTTATGTGGGCACTGTAGTATATTTATTACTATGTGATGTTGTTGGTATTGAGGATCCTCGGTTAAAGGTCCCAAAGGACCGGGGGTGGCATATCTTAGGTTTTATTCCCCGGGAAGGGGGTAGCCGGCCGCGTGTTAGCAGAGAACTGAGGGATGGTTCTCGGGACGTCCCTCCAGAGGCATACCCATGTGGCAATGGGAAGTTCCTTGGCCTGACCATTTGTTGGAAAACCCAAAGAAACAATACACGCCCAGTACGGTTTTAGTTGTATAACATGCCATGGAATGTGGTGTTAACCTGCTATTGAACATGGTAGCTGTAGTAGGCATAAGTGCGAAATGCCTATGCTGGCTAAGATAAATATTATAATTTCAAAATATTTTTCCACTATGCACTAATAATAATATCAAAATGATTCTCGCGTATCAAGCATATTTGACTATCATAAGGAGAAATCTCCTCCAATTCTGCGTTTGCATGGTGTGTGCAGTGGGAGGCCTTATGGTAGTTTCAATTTTCAAAAAGCACTGCGGATTTCAAATACCAAATGTAACGATCGCGATTTTTCGTTGCCGAAAAATCGAACCGTTAGGGTTTTAGAAGAATAAAGAGGTAGAAGAAGAGAGAAAGAGAGAAGAAACAGAAACAACCAACAGAAATATGAAGACAATATCAGAATCTCACAATCGCAGCGGAACAACATATAATAGATAAATGAATATCATTAAAACAAAAGAACTATACATTTTACACATACATCACATTACATCACATCATCAGAGTGTACAACAATAAATCAGCGGAAAGAATACTATATACAATAGATAATAGACTACGCTATCCAAGCTCGCCTCCAAATCTGCACAGCAACTCTCGAATCCAGAATAACCTGATAACCTAACTCTAGACTGCCCGTGTGGAAAATAGTGGGCACCCAGAGTTTAGGAAAGGAACAATAAACTCCAGGTAAAATTCTTTTTTTTTTTAAAGACAAAATGTTTGTTTGCTCATACCAGTCTCATGACTGACCCAAAGTATATTGTTCCCTCCCTAAACTCTGGGTGCCCACGATTTTCCACATGGGCAGTCTAGAGTTGGGTTTTTCAGATATAGATATCGATTTGGTATCCCTCAGCTTTCTCTTTGGTATTCTTTGGAGATCTTGGATATTGGAGTGTTCGGATTCATGGACTGGACTTGCTTATCTTGGTGCAACGTGATGGTGGTTCGAGCTAGTGGATAGGAGTTTGGCTTTGAGCATTGGATTGGAGTTGCAGTTTGATCACTGGAATTATCTCTTTGGCTTTTCATTTTTTCCGCTGCTATTCTTGTATTATATATATATATAATTGTTGTATCATTCTAAATATTGTATCATTGGTTGTATATGATATTCATTTCTTTTTCTTCCGCTGTTATACTTGATGTGTTATAAGCGCCGGCAAACCGGATTCGACGTTTGAATCTGCGACATTTGAATATGAGTATCGTATTTGGTGCCGATTTTCAAAGGTCGAGTCAGGATCACTACAAAAACAAGAAATAAAATAGACTATATGTCTAAATTATAAGCTATCTGCTCTTTGCTGAACTATCCGTCCTAAAACTGATTAAACCAAAATGGCAATATATTTTATGCTAAATAATGGGCTATCAACCAAAACAAGTAAAAAGGGGTGGACTAATTGTCCTTAAAATGTAGCAAGGTCCGTTATGATAACAAATGAACTAACCATTCATATCTAGGCTAACTGCCCTTATTTGGACTAAATGTCCTCTGGACTAATTGTCCTCTGGGCTAACTGCCCTCACAATGGACTAACTATCCAAATTTAAATGAGCTAATTGCTCGAGTTTTCTTTTGGGTTAACCACCCTTTAAATTTTCCTTGAAAACCTCTCCAAATAAATTAGTCCATCAAATCACACATATATATATATATATATATATATAAATATATCAAGGAAAAATATATCTTTAGCTTTACCCCAAGCTATTTTTGCCATGGCATATACACTTTACTCAATATAATGTTGAAGATGTTCATCAAGGATTATCCATCCTTTTAAAATATAAAGCTATTTATACTTAAATCACTTAGGTTTTTTTCATAATCATTATATTTGAATCTTTTTTTTAAAACCTTTAAAAAACCTTTCAATAATATTGAAGGTAACTCCTTCAAAATCATTAATAAAACTCTTAGAAAGCATTGAAGGTAACTCCTTCATAACCTTTAATAAAACCGTTTGAACCATTGAAGGTAACTCCTTCAAAACCAATAAAAAGCCTTCCTTTTATAAGCTTTAAAACATATGACATCCAATTCTAAATCCGTTAAAGCTTAGCCTTTCGAAAACATTGCAAAGCCATACCTTTTGACCTTGTCGATAGGTCTAATAGTTCGACCTTGTCGAAAGTTTTCTTTTCGACCTAGTCGAAAGGTCCTACCTTTTGACTTTGTCGAAAGCCTAGGGTACCTCCCTTATGAAATCATTGATTTTAAATAAACTAAAAACACTAAGGCCGGTCGCCATTTTCACTCTTAAGAAGAAGACTAAAGTTGAGATTCAAGAGAAGGAGGATAATATACTAAATCGACACCAAATCTCACATCCATAATCCTACAGCTAAGGTGAATTATTACTACTTCCCATTATCTTTAATTTTTTGGTTTTAAGACTTAAACTCGAAATGTTTTAGCAAGTTTTTGTCATGTTTTGACGATTAAAGTTGGATATGTTTAATAGTTGGTGAAATATGCATGTTCATACTTGTTTCACGTTATGTTTGATATAATATCCTTTCTAATCACATCCAAACACCTTGAAATTTAAATATGGGTCAAAAATGATATTTCGAAGACGGATTTCAATTTTCATTATTTTTTGAATTATGGTGGATTTTACATTAATTTTCTAGTGAAAAAAATAATATTGGGTTATAAATTATTTTCGACTAAAATTTTTAATTATTTGGAGATGAAATTTTTATATTAAGACAACATATTAAAATTTATTTATTTTTGAATTTTTTCAGATTTTTCTTAAGTATTTTGATGGATATATAAAATTATTTAAGGTATGGGACTTAAATATTTTATATATTTATAAAGAAGAAGGGGCATTTTGCAAAGTAAAACATTTTATAAATCCTGGTATTTGTTGTAGCAAAATTCTAAAAAGTATTTTTTTGACCAATGAGAATTTGACAAACAAAGGAAGGTTAGTTGAAAAGTTTCCTTTTTAAGTTTAAAGACAAAATTCAAACTTTTTTCATGTTTCAATCTTTACGGCTAAACACCTTCTGCCCCAGACCTTTCGTCCCAATCAAAGGGTTACCTTTCGATAAGGTCAATGTTCAATGCATAAGGTATCAAGAAATTGGTACGTAATGAATTGAATATAAATCGAAAGGTAAGCCGAAAGGTTGATGGTTTAAAGAGTTGGAATATAATTATTTTATAAGTGAAAAGCTTTCTCCTGCTTTGCTTTCGAACCTGAGCTTTCGGCTTAGTCACTTCTGACCAAGTCAAATTATTTATTGAAAGACTTCAAAACCATCTGATGTGTCGAAAGCTTTTAGCTGCTACCACCATTACTTTATTTTGAAACCTTCCGACATCGCGAAGGGTTTCCACTATTTTATAAAGGTTTTACTCTGAACCTTCTGACCCATTCGAAAGGTTCGCTTGTTGTTATAGCTAGCCGTTTCCCCAATGCTTTATAAAGGAAGCTTTCTGCTTAGGTGACT
Source organism: Allium cepa (assembly GCA_030765085.1). Taxonomy (NCBI): domain Eukaryota; kingdom Viridiplantae; phylum Streptophyta; class Magnoliopsida; order Asparagales; family Amaryllidaceae; genus Allium; species Allium cepa. The sequence goes on along the minus strand of CM060938.1, from coordinate 380,489,326 downwards.
TATCCTTGTTTTGAAATTGAAGTATAAACTAAAGTTTTTAAAGGAGTTGTTTTAAAAGATATAAAGCTTTCGAAGCAGAACTTTCGACTTAGCCTAAAAGTTGTTTTCAATGAAGTTGACAGGTTTCAAAAGAAGGATTTCCATCTGTTTGAATTTGAACCCAGAAAGTTTTCAAAAGGTTTTAGTGGGTTGATGCCATCGAAAGGATTTGTTTACCGAATATTTCTAAAAGGGGCCAAAAAAGGGGCCGAAGGCAAAGCTTTCGAAGGGTTCGAAGGCTAAGCTTTCGATGGAGTCGAAAGGTTACCTCTCGAAAGGTTTGAAAGGTTTTTATTTCTGAATGATTTTGGAAGGTTTTAAATGAAAAGGATTTCCAAGGCAATGTTTCAAGTGTCTTAAATAGGACGTTCTAAGATTTTATCGCTTTTGAAAGGTTTGAAGTTCAATGGATTTGAAAGGTTTGAGGTTCAATGGTTTCGAAGGGTTGAGTTTCAATAATTTCGAAAGGTTTTGAATTCTAAGAGTTTTAAAGGTACCAATGGAAATAATAAATGAATATGACCTAAGTTTGGGATAATTAATGGAACTAGGTTAATCATGGGGTTAATATGATGTAAATATAATCATAGGGCTAACATGATCAGATAGATTCATGGGGCTAGTATGAATCTAATAGCAAATTCAATTAGAATCATGGGGCTAACATGTTACAAATGGATTCATGGGGCTACCATGAGTCAAATGGAAAACATAATCATGGGGCTAACATGATATAAATAAACTCATGGGCTAACATGAAATAGTTAGATTAATGGGGCTAGCATGAGTCAAGTGGCAAAGTGATGGGTTCATGGTCATCCTAGTAAATATATATGAGATGAGATGGATAGTCAACATCAACTTAAGTAGAATGAATATGGAATAGATAGTCCCTCTTTGATATAATTAAACTTTGATTGAGGATGTGGAAATCCTAATTATTTTCAAGTATGCATGTTACCATAATGTTTTAAAAATATATGTTTAACCATTGTGGACACAGGAGCCAGGAATATAGTTTATGAAAGGTTTGGTAAAAGATATGTTTTAAAGGATGCTTGTGAGAGAAAACCCATTTCGTTAAGCGACGTGGTCTCACTTAACATGTTTAACCGGGATGTATAGTGTTATTCATACCAGGCTTTATGTTTGACTTGAAGTTTATGTTTTCCCCTTAAACTCTTGGGTGCTCAAAATAAATTTGAGTAGGCTGAGGGATTAAGGTATTTTTTCGATTTTAGTAGGATAATTAATAAGCTACCGATGGCATGCAGGAGGCAAACAGATAACTATTTAGGAGTAACAGTTCTTGTTGTGTTTTGTTGGAATTTCCGCTGTGTTGTTTCGTATTAGGTCTATTATGACAATCTAACTCTGATCAACCAAGGGGGTATTTCCATATAGCACTCTTGTCGTATTTTGTAATAATTAAATTTGACCCGTTCCTAGGAACTATTTGGTATTATGTGCTGTGAATGTGAAACAATTGGTTTTGAAATGTAATATAGTAAAAATTTGTTTTGAAATCTATGTTTTTCTTTATATTCAAATGCTTCTGATATTATTGATACCATTAACATATCCATATTCAGTCGTCGGAAGCTAATACTATGGATGACTGTAGCATCTGTAGTGGTTAGTATTGGGCCCCTAGATAGGGAATGTTACAGGTGCATTCATGCATAATATGTCATATCATTTGCATTCGTATAAGGGGAGTTAGTTGCATTTTTTCACTTTAGTATAGTATATTACAAGCAATCATCATGACACATGCTTATATATTTTTCTATGTTAATTTTTGTTGTAGCTAAGTTTAGTTATGTGATGGATGCTTATTTGGTTGTTCGTGTATGTCATGTATGTCATGCGAATGATATATGACATGTGATAAGTTGTATTGCACTTTCCATCCTTTGTAAACTTCAAGGATGAAGTTCTTTTAGTAAGAGAATGTAACATCCTACAAATTTAGCAATAGCTTTCACAAAATAAAGTCATGTTTTAGTTAAATTTATAACCAAAGATTAAAAAGAATTTTCAAAAATAACGAAATTTGACAAAGAAAGTTGCGCAACTGTGCAAAGAAATTTTTTCTATATTTTTAGACTAGAAGAACGTTAAATTCAGATGTCTTATGGAGGAGACATGGGTTGTTTGTGTTTTTAGGTTTATAATGAGCTTTAGCAAGCTTTGTTCCAATAGATTTGAAATTGAAATTCCACCGTTTAATTTCCCTCCACTGATATAAACTTTAAATTTCACTCTTTTAATTTCAAATTTTCATTTCCATTATCTTCTCTTGAATATTAAAATAGCCACCAACTTCAAGAATCAATAACTTTCAAAAAACTCAATTTTTTTTAGAAGTTTTAGTGTAGAAACGGAGAGCACAAAGAGTGATATGGATTGATACTTGTTTTAAAGTAGATTGTGGAGATTTCTAGGTGTGAATTTGGAGGAGAGTAGAGGTGATGTTAATCCTTCTTCATTTGTAAGGCGATGATTAACAAATTAGTGAGTGCTTCTTGTGTAATGTGTGATACAACTATGCTGATATATTATTGTTTAATGGTTTATCCTAGCGTTAAGTACAAGTTTAATATGATTAATTACCGTTAAAATGATTTAATTGATTTTTTATATGAAAATTGGGTTCTTGTTATCAAATGTGATATAAATTGATTAAATCCATTATAAATTCTATAACGATTATAATAAAGTTTAGAAATGAAGAATTACTTTAGTACTACTTTATTAAACCAAAAAAAGAACCAAAATCTTCAAAATTAAACAAAAACATGTGAACTGAGCGAGAAGACTAGCGCATTATGCTCGTTATGAATGAACATTGATCGACCGATGGAATACCCACTAGTAGACCAATGGTCTCTGTCTAGGCGTAGATTAAACCTGGACCCATATAAGGCTATATTAAAGAGAAGCTGGTGTTCTGGTGAAAAATCAAATTTCCTAGACTATTTTTGAGGTGTTTTACTCAATGTAACTTGGAGGAGATGAAGCGAACTTTGGCCATTGGATGATGTTTGATGATCAAAATGTGATATGTTATCATTGTTATGCATGTGACACATAGATGATATGGATGATGATTGTGTTTGGTTGCTTCTATTACTTACCTTGGCAACACGACATCACACAATGGATCATTGAAAGTTGATATTGATATCCATGGGTTTGTTGTGGTGCCGCTAGCACCTATGTCATGGGTACAAAGGAGTTGGAGTGTAGGACATTTTTCGTTATGGAATCTATGTATAAGATAGTTGGATGTAATATGATCCTATAGCCATAGGGCGGATCATGGAAATTTTTATATACGTGTTAGACACTAGTTATGTTATGCCAGCATCTTTGTAATGTTTATGGGGTATACATGTTTCACTCACTCAGGCTTATCTTTGACTCTCTACAATTGTAATCTATATTTGTTATTTTTTATGTTGAAGCACAAAGACGTGACGGACATGGTGACTAAGACCTAATTATATAAATATTTTACATATTGTAAACATATTATATGAGATGTCTATATTGTGGTGTGGATTCGTTAGTGGTATTTGTACAAACTTATGAAAAGGTATATTTAACATTAGTGTGGTTTGAACACATAACTGGTTTATAATATTATAAATTGTTCCATTTGTTGTGTGTTCAGGAATATACAGTTAGAAATATTATAGTGTTTCTTATTATCATCTCTTAACGATCCATCATTTTCAGCTTTTGTGGTTGAACGTCGTTTCAAATGTTCAATCAACGGATCGATAAAGGTAGGTTTCTACAAAAGACCATGTAACTCCGCCAAACTATGGTTTAAACAATCTCTTTATGTTTCCTAATCTAAAAAAATGAAAATAACTAAGATAAAAGAGAAAAAACAACAACAGCAATCTCTAGTGGATGTGAGCCTGATATTATTGAACCACTTGAAAATCAGGCATTTTATTTATGTTTTCTACATTGTTATTGTATTATTTGATCTATTCATCTTCTTAGTATAAATTGCATGTGATTTGTGATTCAAATTAGAGTAGAACTTGATATTTGTTGACTATATTTCTGGCAAATCTCGAAGTTATGGTTGGGGATGTAATTTAGGGGTGAATACTTACTTAAGACGTTGCCAAAAATATAAAATACCAAATACCTAAGAGAGTAATGACAAATGAAATAAAAGTAAATAACGTAAGATGTAGAGTATTCTGATCTTAGCAAAGAACTAAGTTCACTATGGCTGGTGTTTTTATTACTTAAAGCTTTTAGTTATAAGACAAATATTAATGGCTATTCCAAGATATTTGAGCTAGCAAAAATTATGTCTTAAGAGAAGAAAATTTCGATCCTTATAGAAGTTCATGTGATACCTTATTTATAGTTGAAGACATTACATCTTGTAGGGCTTGAATTGAAGCATCGAATACTAAGTTTCCTCATGATAATGATCATGATTTACAGCTTAAATGACAACCATCTTGGATTCAACATAAAGAGAATGGCTCAGGTGCATGCTAGCTATTTGGTCATACCATAGTGTGCTTGTGTCAGAAGAGACATGGAGAAAGGAGTATTGTTACATAGTGGTTCCTTTTCCAAGCAAGCATTTAAGTATAGAGAGTGGTTTGTGCACATTAATGCTTTTACAGATGAACAACGTCATCATCTCACTTTTGTTAGGAAAACAATATGACATCTCCACCTCTTTTTATAAAGTGACAAGGGGCTTTAGTTTGGAGTTTTTGGAGTCATGACAAAATATGGTAGATAGCGAGGGTGATCGTTGAGGAGTCTATGTTGACGAGGGGTGAGAAAGATCAAGTGGTTTAAAAGGTGACATTGTCTTTCTCTGATTTTGTTGTTGAGTGATGGGAAAAGGAAATGTTATCCATAAGTCTTCAAGTCTTCCAGAGAACTAGATGATATGGCAAATATGGTCTTGGATCTAAATAAATAGGGATAATGGCTTTCGTGGGTTGGGGTGTTGAAGCCGGACATGCCTTAAGTTGGACATGATATTGGTCGATACGTTCTATTTTGCGCTATGTTGATGGGCTTTAACATGATGGGCCTATTTATAATTTTGTGAGACAAAGAGAATATTTTGCCCATTAAGTTCATTTTTATGGGCAGAGCTGGATTTGCCTTATTTGTGTTTAGTGTAAATGACACATGTTGTGCTTAAATTAGTTGTGGTGGTTCATTGCTCGAAACAGTTTTAGAGATGTGACATTTGATGTAATGACGCACTCAATTGAAGTTCGATATCCGAGATCATTTCCTGCTTATTTCATCCAATGGTTGAGATTGGATATCCAAATCTATAAGAGGAAGGGGATTTCATCTTCATTCTCTTTACAAAAGCTTTTATAAAAAATACCTCCATTAACATTCTTCAAGTTTCTTGCATATAGCTTTTCCAATCTTATCACCAACTTTAATCTTGAGCAATAGCAAGCATTTCTTCTTCTCCATCACTTTCTTCTATTTCTGCATGTCTCTGTCAAAGTCCTTTAGGCCAAACCAAGATTTTACGTCTCTCATTTAGTTTTGGTTTTTCTTTACACTTCAGGATTCAAACAGTAGCTAGTTGAAACTTGGAGGTTGGTCAGTCGACATTGAAATGAAATGGGTTTTCAATGAAAAGAAATCAACAAAACCATTGAATTGCCGAACTGCCTCCCCTTTGTAGGAAGACAGCAAGTTGGATTTCCAGTTGGGGTTTGTTAAGCTACTAAAAAATTGTATTTTTTTAAATGGGTCGTACGACTAGGTAACAAATTAAACAATGTGAAAACATTAATTATATTTATCAATCTTATGCTTATGGATACCTCTTCGGGGCATATCAAATTCTTGGTCACCCACATTTATTTAAAGGAGTGTGCTTAACCCTAAATTTAGTGTAACTCCGTAATCTTTTAACTTGGTGGTTCTGTAATTAGGTTCCATTTCTATCTTCAACAAATTACTAAAGAAAAAAAAAGCAGCTAAGGGTGTTCTCTCGTTTGAAGGGTTCTCTCTAATGTGACGAAGGATAAGGACAATCTAGTCAATGCCCTGGCTATGCTTGGCATCTTTTGGGTTGTACCCATGCACCTTATATAGAGGGATATGGAGAATAATCCTCCTCTTGGTTTTTTCACACAGGTGCTTCCTTATGAAAAATATGACCTTTGATCTTTCTCCATCGTTATTTCATCCAGTTTTAATGTGCATCGGATGGAGATTGCCCAAATCGCACCAAACAACTATAGCTTGTTGCTGCTCTGTTCATTATTTACCATGATTTGGTTATTCCAAAGCACTCGATTATCTACATTTTCGCTACGTGCAAACACCCAAAGCTTACTCGCTATTTTGGGTATCAGCACTACATGTGAAGCAGCGTCACCACAGTTGTGGTTTTTTGCCTGGTGGACAATATGGCCGACTAATTGGACTATTTCTTTTATCTTCCTTCCACCGTTAACCATTACCTCCATCTGTAGATATTTAGAACTCCACTTTATTATATTTGTAATATTTGAAAAGAAATCCAGGAGTATACCTCTTAAGGATTTATCGATCCCACCAATCCCTAAAAGGAAATAGTCTAAGTGCCAAATACTATCACTTTCAATATTCACTAGAAATTAACCAAAATGTCCCATACCACATGGTGAAATTACTGTATTTACTAGAAGCTAGTGCTCATTCATTATGGATACCACAGGTAAACCCAAACTATGTTCTCTTAAGGGTCTAGGAGTCTCACCACACACCAAAAGAGAATACCAATCTAAAGTGTCAAATACTTCTTAATAGCTATACAAAGAACTTAACAAAGACATCCCATACTATTCGGTGAAATTCGAGTATTCGCTAATGGGCTAATAAGTTCCACTTAAAATATAATGCCCCTGAATTTTAATTAACATAATTCCAGATATTTAATTGGATAAATTAAATAGAATAATGTGATTAATTAGGGAGATGAGATCAATAAATCTAATGGTCGTATCTTTATGAATGAAAAAAACAAGACTTAACTAAATTAAGAAGGAGGAATTTTCTAAGGGGTAAACTTGGAAATGGGGCTGCATTTCTTAATATAAATTTTTTTCCTCCATTTTAATAAATTTTCACTCTCTCCTTCATAACTTCTCACCTATATTTTGGCCGGCCATTAAATTCTCCAAAAAGAGAAATAAATTGAAGAAAAAGCTAAGGAATTAAAGCTAAGAAATTATCTCATTCTCCAATTAACTAATCAAGGTAAAGAATCATGTTTATCGTCTCATTTACTATGTTTGGATCGGTTAAGGGTTATACTTGATTCATGTTTGTGATTTTGGTGTGGATATAACCATTTAAACCATTGTTTGGATAAGACTTAGGTGTTTTAAAATGTTAATGGGCTAATTAACACGTTTTATTCGGTTTTGGTTAAATTCCAAGTCGTTTTGATCTTCATATGCTTTAAAATTTTAATATGTTTGAGCATATGAGTTATAAGATTTTTAGGGATTTTTCCTTAATGGTTAACTATGGTAATTAAATTAATTAATCCTAAGGGCTAAACTGCAATATTGCTTCCACCTTGGTCAAAGCAGGAGGGAAATTGCTTTCAAAAATTGATTTTGGGGAAGAAGCATAGTTTTTTTAGGAAAGGTAGAATATTTTATACTTTTTACTATTTGGAAGTACATGAGAAGGCTCCTCAGCCAATCAAAATTAAACAAACAAGATAGAACATCACTTCAGCAGGCCTAGTTCTGCCTTCTACTCCAAAATACTTGCTTTTACCCTTTTGAGGAATTTGAAAAGTACGTTCCGTCTAAGACGGAAGGTAAACAATTACCTTCCGACAAGGCTGAAAGGTAGGCATGGGTCGAAGGGAAGAGGAGCGAAGCAATGTGGAGGCTGCTTCCTTTGCTTTCGACTGGAGACATAATTGCTTTTGAATAATTTGAAGGGGATCCTTTGACTCTATCATTATGCAAAAGAATAAAAAATTTATGTATTCAATGAGGGATTTCGAAGGGGATCTTCGATAGTTTAAATCTATAGGTGTATTGTTTTAAAATGTTTTTTAAAAAGGTGTTTTAATATCTTACGACAAAGTCGAAGGGTTAACATTTCAACATGGTCGAAATTATGATTTCAAAGGGCCGGCTGCAATACCAACTCTTCATTATTTTGAATGATTTTGAATGGTTTTGATTTTGAAAGGTTTGATTTTGAAAGGTATGATTTTTAAAGGTTTTGATTTTGAAATGTTTTCATTTTGAAATGTTTTGATTTCGAAAGGTTTTTGAAGGGATTATCTTCAATGGTTGCGAAATGTTTTGAGTTTGATTACTTTCAAAAGGTTTACAAGTGGTTTTATAAGAAGGGATTCCCTAGACTTTTGACAGGGTCAAAAGGTAGAACCTTTCGACTAGGAAGAAAAGAAACCTTTCGGCAAGGTCAAAAGGTAGGACCTTTCGACCTTGACAAGTCGAAAAGGTATGATGTTGTGATGCTTTTAGAATAAAGGTTTTCAAAGGGGCTAACTTCGGAAGGTTATTTGTTTTCGAATGGGACTTCATTCGAAGGGTTGTAAAGGGCTATTTTCGGCCATTTTTCTTAGGTAAAGTTTTGCTAATTTGAAGGGGCTATTTTGTAGGGTTATAGCGTAATATACTTATCTTTGTTTAAATATGTAATGGGGATCCTTATTTAAATTGAATGTTATAAAACCTTGAGGAAACCGGGGTGGGTTTAATGCTTTCGATACATAGTTTGGGGTTATAAACAGAAATATGCTTTTGAAAATATACATCTGGGCTATCGATGTGTTTTTATTTTAATCTAATTGGGGCTACTAATGGGAATAGGTTAAATAGGTAGTATATCTGAGGAAAATAAGTAATCATGGGGATCATGCATTTTTATAAATAATCATGGGGATCATGATGTTTTAATTGGCCAAGCGAATTGTTTTTGATTAACCTGAGAAAACAAGGGAATGTGCGATAGATAGCCCACATCAAATTTCTAAAGTAAAGAATGTTTTGTCAGAGGTGGTTAGCCTCGAAATTTGGCACCCAAGGGTTATAATTTATCTTAGGAAAACTATGGAGTGTGCGGTGGATAGCCCACACCATCTTTTATAAAACAATTTACGATGGATAATCTGCATTTATTATAAAGGGATTTAGGACGGACAGTCCTATTCAATTACGGCGGATAGTCATTTTAAAGATTTTAGAGGGGAACTCTAAAAAATGATTCTAGATGAGAAATCTAATAAATTTCTTTTAGATGAGGTATCTAATAAATGGGTGGATGGGCTATCCAATACATATGATTTATGGCTTTATTTCATATTATGTTAAGACTAATCATTTTGGGTGCATGGGTATAGTAAATGATTTGCATGTTTATTTTGGATACTAGTGGGGGAAAAATCAATTCTGCTATGGTCTCACTAGCTATCTATTCATGATAAGAGATGAAAGGGATAATTCATACCAGATGTAACGAGCCGGAAATTCCGATCCCGAAATTCCAGATAGTTAGGAAAAGTAGAAAAGAGAAAGAAGAAGCAACATAAACAAGTCACAGAAACCTCACATTCGCAGCGGATCAAAATATAATATCACATAAATAATAGTTATACAAAGGAAAACTGTACTTGTCAAATTACACTTTAATATATCAGAGTTACAACATATTTACAAACATAGGACAGATAAAATTAATCTGTTCCAGATATACAATAATATACACAGTGGTAAACACTCCATACGTTCCTTCCATCCAGCTCTCCTCCTTAACTCCAGAACGTCCTTACCTGAAAAGCTGTAATACTCGGTATAACCCAAGCATTACATCAAAGTAACTCCCGGGTTAGGTTGGAAACCAGCATGAGTAAACCATCTAGTATGAATTTCAAAAGCATATAACTTAAATAAACACGGGTAACTTGTACCTTACTACGAGTACTTAACATACCATAGTAAATACACATCATACAATCATATCTAAGTATTATTACTTAGACTAACGACTAAGCTTACATTTTTAATTCTTTCCCCAGCCTATTTATTCAAAAGTCGAATCCATAAAGAATTATTGTAGATTACAAATCAAAGTGGTTTCGGGTATTTGCTAATACCCGACTCCGGTCTCTTCGAATCCAATGTCATCTTACCCAAGTTATCCAATTAAATACAATTCAACATAGTATTATCTCCAAGCAATTCATATCAGAGATATCAACCAATTCAAAACACTCATCAACATTCAATCATTAATAAGCGAGATTGAACACTTCGATTAATTACATTAATTAATGATCCTCTAATTACTTTCATTGGTTAACTATTCTTAATCTCATTTAATAGTTAACCTTTAACTTAATTACATTCATTAATCAATCTTGATTAATTACAATCAGAAATTAAATTTCCTAAATTACTCTATCAATTAAACCAACTCCTTGACTAATTATATTAATTAATCCTTTAATTACACTGAGAAGTTATCACTTAATTACTTCCCTTAAGTAATTATTCCTTGATTTCTTCCCATCAAGTAATTTCCCTTGGTTAATTACATCAAGTAATTATTCATTAATTACTTCACTAAGTAATTATACTACCTTACTTACATTAAGCAATTATACTTAATACCATCTTTAAGTAATCCTCTTTAATTAAAATTAACCATATTAACTTAATTTATTCACCGAGTAATTAAATTCCTTTAATTACTCCATTGAGTAATTACTCTAATCATCTTCTTAATCTTAAGCAATTAACCTCTTAATTACTTATTACTAAATTACTTCTTAATTGATTAACCTTGATTAATCAAATATTAATTAAGTGATTAATTATACTTAATTAATTACATAATTAATTTATCTTAATTAGATTACCTAAATTAATTATTTTAGTTACTTAAGTAATTATACTTTAATTACTTTAGTTAATAAAATATGATCAAATTAAATTACATTAATTTTTAACTTCTATTTTAAAATAAATCTTACTTTAAACTTGAATATGATTATTAAAACCATCATTCTTTGATTCAACATAAATACTTTTTACTTAAATCATAATTCTATTTCAACAACTTTATTTAAGTTGGAATCATTTAGAACTAATTATAATTTTATTACTAAAGTAATATTTGTCAAAACATTTTTTAAAAAAAACAAACAAGATTTAAAACTTTGGAACTCGTTTTTAAAACTTGCTAACACTTTGTGAAAAAAACTAGGTTCAACACTTCCTTTAAACTATCACCTTAAGATCAGGTTTAATACTCGATTTTAAATAAACATAAAAGCTGGGTAACAACGAATTTTAACCCGAGCAAAAATTGACTAAAACTGAGTAAAACTAACCAAACAACCTTACTTCCCACAATCCAGCTACTTCGAGTCGTTACGCAAGCAACACGAGATCAAAATCGTGTTCGAGCTTCTTCCCAAATCTAACAAACCATACCAGACACGAACACACGCTCGTGCACGTGTACACCCCCTCGGCTCGATGCCAATCATACCTAAGACCTCCGACACATCAACGTTGATCATTCCATCTCAGATGAGCACTCAGGTCGACGATACCTGCCCGAAATAAAAATTGAACCAATCACCTCTTCCTGGAACCCACAACACCGTCATATAAATGCATTTTCGACGACAACCAGATCACCAGAGATCGTACCACTCCACTCTGAGTCGCATCACAACATGCTGCATCGAATTACCTAGGCCATGTTCAACTCGATCCCCTGATGACGACGATCCAGCCTCAAAATTAACATCGACGATAGCAAGCCTTAAAACCCTACCCTAGTCTCCTTTGGCATCCATGGCCATCAAGATTTTCCCTGATGATTTTTCTCGCAATCGACCTTCTTCCAGCTACCTTCTATCTCTATCTCGATGACAATCTCTTTATCTAGCATCGGAAATTGATAAATAATGCATTTTCATTCATCTCTCTAATTCTCAACCAAAGCCAAACTAAAAATGATGATTTTTGCTCTAAAATTCATCATTTTTTTATCACGATCCTATCGTATAATCAAGTTTGAAAAGCCGATAATCGAATTTTGCTTTTGTTTATTAATTTTACTGTAATTCAAATATTTTAAAATAATTACTCAATAATTCCCTTCGAATCTATTTTTAAAATTGATACTAACATATTACGAACATACTTCTTTGAGACATCAGAACCTAATTTCGATTGTAAAAATGAGAAATTAAATTTCCTTTGGAAGCTTGATCCAAAAGTATGACAGAGATAATATATATATGCATATACACAAACCTGCATATACATAAAACTCTGTATATATCTACATGCAACACATTGTCATCCATATGAACTCAATTCCAAGTCACTACCTAATATTAATCACATGCACCAATTTACAAATAAAATTTTGAAGATCTGCTTAACTAATGAAAAACAGAGATGCTTTTCATATGGTCAGGCATGCACCCATACAAATATTTATAAATACAGAGATAACCTCATATCTTTGTACAACAAGGCATCATTCATCTCAGACTCATGCAACAAATGTTCATCTATATTGGATTTAATTTTTTTTTAAAAGTTATTACTCACCTGCATTTTGGGTTTGAAACAGAGTGGGCCTCTAAAAATTTAAAACTGGACTTGATTTGATTTGATTTTTTTCTGATCTGATTTCTGACTTCAATTTACTGCTAGCTTGTTGATCCTTGATCTGAAATTCTTGGCTTGATTATAGTTTTGCAGCAGCTTGAAAATTTAAGCAGAAGATTGTTTACTGATTTTCTTTGTGGTTTGAAGGGTAGATCAGGTTGAGTTTTTTTTTTGAGTTTAGAATTAAGATTAGAAAAAAGAAACAAGTATGAAAGATGTACACTTATATAATCTAATTTATGATTTTGTAAAAATTAAGAAAAATAAACTAAAGGAGTGGCACTTGTCCCTTACCATATTTAATTTCTTAACACTTGTTATCAAGTAAATTTATGTGCTAACACATGTATTTGTGTATTTTCATTTATTTTTATATTGATTAAAAAAAACTTTTATATAGATATTCTAAATTAGTTAATACATTTATAATTTAATAAATGCTTTTATAATTAATTTTCCAATTTATATATACATATTCTAATTTATATAAATAAATTTCTTTTAAAAAGAAAAAATACAAACAATTTATGTCTCCATAAAATCAAATAAAATACATTTTAGAATCAAGGTATAATTTAATATATATGTCTATCTTTTGAACATCAATTTTAAATACCCAAATTCAAATTAAATTTCAAATTAAAATTAAAAATTCAATTGATGGATACCTACTATTTTAACAAATTCAAATTCCATTTTTATATAATAATTCTAATTTAAAATCAACTCCAATATATATATTAAACAAACAAAAATTAAATTTAAAAATAATAACTTTATCTATGTGTGTATATATATACAACACAATTACAAACATAAATATTTACTTAATTATATTCATTTGTTCAATCTAAAATTCGATATTTCTATTAATTAACCCAATTATATTATCAATTACAGGTGTCCATAAAATTCAGGTTATCACATTTCTCCCCCTTTGAATCTTTTCGTCCTCGAAAAGGAATGAAGACAAAATTTATTAAATATTTTAAAACCAGTTAAAATATTCTTTGTTCATTTTTAAACACTTTTAAAATCTATAATACTGCCAAAATAGTTTTACGAAAATACTTTTTATAACTTGATGTTTTCAATAAGTTCGTCCTCGTTCCTACAGGAATTCGATCATACGTTGATCAGGCGTAGGACTGAAAATCTATAAGTACTTAGCAGACTTATTTTCAGCACCCAGTGAACATATTTGGAAAATAATTTTATTGAAAATATAGAAATCATTTTTGAAAATAGAGAGAATATCTTTTGGTGAGAGTTCTCTGGAAATCATCACCCCCATCCATAGTCGTAGTTACATCCTGGGTTACGTTGCCATTGCAGCAAAAGTCCATGTAACTGTAGGCACTCCGTGCCCCTCGATTACGCCATGGAACCCACAACGGATCGCAGTTACATTCCAGGGTTACGTTGCCATCATAGCAAAAGTCCATGTAACTGTTGGCTCTCAACTGCACATACGATTTTCGCTGTCAAAATGAAACTTCTCCACTCCTACATAGGTCGCAGTCTACCGATATAAAATCAAACGCAGACTGTTGGCTCTTAACGGCACATACGACTTTCGCTATGATACCATAAGTCGCAGTCTACCGATATAAAATCAAATGCAGACTGTTGGCTCTCAACGGCACACACAACTTTCGCTATGATACACACTACTCATAATCCTCTGGAAGTAGTTTTGTCGGACTCCTCACAGAATCAACTTTAAAATCCCCCCTAGGGTTCAAGGCAGCACCACCTGGTGGCATTCTTGAGAAGTTCATTTCAAGGGAGCGCCTTTTTCCCCAGAGCCATCATCAAAACACTTTATACTATACACAAATAGTATCTTTCAAATCATACACCTAGTATGATCTCATATAAATCTCCTTTCTCAAAATTGATCATCCCAAAATCGATAATTCTCAAACTAGGCTTTTCACATTCCAAAATTGATTTTACCCAAAAATCAAAGAGACTTTCCAAAATCATCCTTATGAAATCCTTTATATATATACCTAGATATATATAATTTTGAAAATCTTTGGATCATTTCAAACTTGTATAAAACCTTTTTTATACTTCAATTATTTCCAAAAATCCATTTTCTTCTGGCTATAGATTCAACATGGGAAGATTTATCTTATATAACAAAGATATATAACTTTGTTTATTCCAAATCAAATATTCAAATTTGATTACTCTGTAAAGTCACTTACCAAGTTACTTACTTCCATAAAGTAAATTCCTACCATAGAAATATCCAATTTCCATTTTACTTTATCTTATATTTCACAAAATATACCATACATTTCAAAAATCATTTTTCAGTTCTTATCCACAAACTTTCAATATCAATTTCATTCCAATCCGTACGATGTACACTTACCATTCATACACAATATCAATCTGATTGCTCGCGCGATCACACAATTTCCCTTCCGAACAAGTTTCGTCCACCCGACTTTTTAGTGCGGACACAGATCTGATTTCCTGATCAGAAACCGTCATTCTCCTTGCATAGTCATAACTATGATAGAGAATATCCAGAACCAATCAACAATCCATATCCAGGTTCGCCTTCAAAAATCGAGTGGAAAATTCCAACTCGGATCGATTTAACTATCTCGAAATTCTGTGCTCGAATCTGGATCAAACCACTATGCGAAAAAATAGTATACGTACATCCTACGTATTTATCCTCATTGATTATTAAAAAAATCAATTCTCTTTCTATTCACGTTCACTTTAATTTTCATTCACTTATTTACAACTGCTTCAATTCCATTTGGATAATCACCTCTATTCTTATCTTAATTGGGTATTCAATCATAAACAGTTTAAACTCTGTCAGTTTAAATTTAGAACATAGCTTGAAAATTTTAAAACAGATAAATAATAGAAAAATAGTTATTAGTTTGTGAAATAGCTGTAAAGTAGTTAAGTAATTGTAAAATAGTTGGAAAATAGATAAATAGTTATATAAATTTTAAATAATTGCAAAATAGTTGTAAAATAGTAATTAGTCATAAAGTAGTTAGAAAATAGTAATTAGTTTATAAAACAGTTGGAAAATAGTTAAATAGTTTCAAAAATAATTGTAAAATAAGTATAAAATAGTTTTGGGTTTTAAAAATAAAACTTGTATAGTAAATAGTTAGGAAAATAGATTTAAAACGGTTTATATTAAAATAATTTATTTGAAAATAGACCAGAGCCAAACTGTTTAATTTCTAATATCCATTCTCATCAATTCAATTTAAATTTTCACATCCATTTAAATCGACTCAATTCCAGTTTGAGTAACTTCAATTTCCCTTGAACTTGATTTATCCCCAATTCAAGTTGAAATAATCTCCATTTCTTTCCAATTTCAAATCAAATTCCAGTTGAATTTTAAACCTATTCAATTTAATCATAGTTCCAAATTATTTAAATCAATTTGGACTAATTTCAAATTGAACCCATTTCAATTTCAAATCAATTCCATTTTGAATTAATTCCAATTTCCATTTGAATTTGAACTCATTCAACTTCAATTTTATTTCAAATCAATCCAATTCAAATTTTCCATTTGAATTTTTAAACTTGTCCATTTTCAATCACAATCCCAATTGATTCAATTTAAATTCGATTTGAACTAATTCAATTCAAATTTCAAATTTAAACCATACCGAATTATATAAATTTGAGTCAATTTTTTTTTAAATGTTGATTTAATCCTTTAAATCAAATCAACTTATATCTTTAAACCATTTAATTCTGAATCAAATTCCATTTTTATCCTATTTTCAAAGTTCAAATAATAATTCAAATCCTTTTTTTAAAAACTACATCTTTGAAATTCAATTTATCATCAAATTTAAATTTTGAAACCAAACCTTTGAATTTTTATCTTATACTTTCAAATCTTAAGTCCAAAGTGATTCCATTTTACTTTAATAATGAATATATTACCACGCACCATTTCTTTACACAAATTCAATTCACAGTTTAAAGATTGTTAATAAGATAATATTATCCAAATTATCTTAAAACATCCATCTATTTTCAATTTCCAGATCTCAAACCCATTTTGAAATTATTCAAATTCAAATTAACCATTTAACTTCCCAAGTTAAATCTTAATTTCATCTTCAAATTTCCAAATCAGGTTGATCATTCCAAATTATTTAACTTTTTCCCAAGTTAAACTCAATTCACTTAATTAGTCAACCTTACCCAATTTGAACTTCCATTTCAAATTTTAAACTTCTCATAAATAATCTTCCCACCTATTAAGTTCAAAAACTTATCACTTTGGGTATCACATCTTATTCCCAATTTAATACTCAATATTTAGAGTTTATTTCAAACCAACCTTGATATTATGCACATCCACACATATAAACACATATTTACTTCTTGGCCCACCAGGCCAAATTTAAAATTTAAACCACCCTTGGTTTTAATTCAAGCAAATTCTTTTAAAGTCTACAAACAACTTCTTATTCAAAAATAAGATTAAATTCAAAATAGTTTGAATAATATTATTTCCTTTAACATTTTGAAACAATTTCAAATGTTTAAATTTAGAATTCAGAACTTCACAATTTGAAACCCACTTTAATTTACATCCTTTCAAATTTACAAGTTATTTTCTTTTTAATTTGTTACCTCCTTAAAACATTTTATTGTTTATTTGAAAACAATCATCCCATTATTAAACACAATAACCATTTTTATTTCTCCGTTTGGTAACCAATTCTAATTCATCTTATTTAGAAATTCTTCCCCAACTTCAAGATTAAATTTCAGTTTGAATCCATTTCAAACTTATCTTTATTTAATTTCAATTTGGTTGTAATTCTATTACCACTTAATTTAATTCCAATATTTAACATCCAGTTACCTTAATATTTATTAGAAAGATATATTGCTTTATATATCAAAATATATTCTTATATAAAATGTAACGACCCTGGATTTTGGCCCTGTTATTTTAATAAATATTTAATTAAATTAAATAAAGTGTAAACTGATCATATTAAAATGAATACGATTTTGGAAATAATTGCCATTTGTTTATACTGGGTTTGTATTTTGAAAGGAAATGGATTTGAAAATTTAAAATAAATCTCTTAAAAATATTTAAAATAAAATCTATTTGGTATAATTGAATTAAAATACTTTATCTTGTTAACATTTGGAAAATATAAAATATAAAATAAATAGATGATAATGTTCAATATAAAAGATTAATATTAATGTAAGTCAAAAACATAAATATAAATAAATAAGTAAACTTATGAATCTAAGTTAGATATTGATAGCCAAAATATAAAATACAGATGTAAATACAAACAAGAAATAAGTGAAACCAGAATTAAATAAGCACAAAGTAGAAAATGAAAACATGACCAAAGAAAAATAGACCTAACAACCATGTGTATTGAAGTTCAACTAGAAGTTTAAAAAAATAAACATATCTAGAAAACAGGTTATCTTCATAAGCAAGCCAAAGGTATAAAAATGAACCTGACAAATAAGTTTATAAATTATTTGAGCTAGAAGCACTATTAGATAGAAACAAACATATGTTTGTAAACTATTCGAATTTAAAATATCTTCATTCATAAGCTAAGTCTACCTGCAAATATATATTTTTATACAAATGTCTTTGCACAGCAAATCATAATTATAAGATGTAGACATATTAAGAAATAAAGCATGTACTAGATATCAACTCAGCTAATGTTTTTATTCAAAAGAAAACATTTAAAATCTTTACTTTTCAGTAATGAAAGGCCTGGTCAATACGAAACAATGTTTTTATTCAAAGTACCTTCATTCACAAGGCAAATGCTAAGTGTAAATTTTTAAACAAAATATCTATACACAGTAAACATTTTAATAGTTTGCAAGCTAATCAAGGAACAAGACAAATATTTATCTATAAATTATCTTCACATACAACATCATAGTCCACCTGCAAAATGGAAATCAGTCAAGTATAAAGTATAAAATAATAAAACAAATGTTTCCAAAGGAAATAATCCTCATTCACAAGTTTACCTGTAAAGTATAAAAGTAAACCTGACAAACACAAATATATTGGAATACAAGCAAGAAGACAAATTTTTATAAACAAAGTACTTCATAACAAAGCAATAAAATAACATGTCTTCCTATACAAGCCACATGCTTACCTGCTGAAGTACATAGCCTCATACAAATACATATACAAATGTCTTTATACATAGTACAACATAATTATAATTATGTAAACTAAGTTAGGGACCAAAACATTAATTACCATCAACTAAACAAACATTTGGTCGAATTCAAAGATCATCTCAGCCCCATTTGAAAATCTTGCCTGATAAAACAAAAATAAGAAACAACCTAACTAGTTACTACCTTCCTTCACACACCTATTATCTTTTATGTATATATGTGAGACCATCTTCTATTTTCCAGTTCGTTCTGTAACTCATTAAAAAAAAGAAGTGAAATCAAACTGAATTCAAACTCAAATATATCAAACTCAAACAAGAACAGATAGGACCCTGCAGTTTCAAATCTTCAGGTTTTCCAGAACATCAAATATGCTCTGTTCAACAGTATTTGTCCAGTGAGTAAACATAAAATTTCAAGCTTTAGTTTAATTAAAAACAGTAGGATGATTTATGGATTACATGGTGATGTATGTGTTTTATGTTGGTATAAATTTGTGTTTACATACAAACTGTTCTTTGAACAGTGATTATGTTGTTCATTTCTGCTAGGTGGTTACAGGGTTGAAAAGTATTTAATCTTGAATTATTTTCATTTGATCATGGAAAAGTTTTAAATTTTCGAACAAAACAATATGCTCGAATTTCAATCAGGAATTTAAATTGTTTTAAAACGTATTAAGAAGCTATGCACTGGAAATCAAGTTTTTACAGGCAACAAGGATTATGTTGATAAATTCAAATGTTATAAAATATAAATTCAAGTTGATAACTTGGATCTTCAATGCAAAATAGGATTTTTAAAGCAGAAATGGGAATTTTTAGTGTAGAATTGAAAAAGCAGTTCATGGTTTATCAAAAGTGGCATTTTTATCAATTATAGATTATTGATCCAATAATAAATGTTCAAATTTGTATTGAAGCAAGTATAAACCTTGGTGATCTCGTAAAAATTATCAAATAATTTTCCTATTGAGTGAAACTAGAGGACGACATCATATTAGGTTTTTGGAAGGTGTTCATGTTCATCTCTATAACGAGACGTGTCCATTGACCATGGATGATCGAGTGCCTCGAGCGTTTGGGGAATGGAAGGGAGGCGTGTTGTCGAGGTGCGGCCAAAAGTTGAGGTCTTCCGGTGGTCATGGCAGCGGTGACGAGGTCGTTTTTTCATATTGGTTGAGCTATAGAATTTCGAACGGTATGCTAAATTTCGTTTCGATGGTTTGAAACGAGATTCCAGTTTGGTTTTCCTTTGTTCGTGGAATTCGTGACATGTCGGCGAGATGGGTGTTCGCTGGAGGTCTTTGGTACCTCCGTGCACGTGCACGGCATGGAGGAGGGAGACGGCGTCGTGTCAGGGTATTTCTCGAGTCGTGCTCGAGTGTATAGGTAGGTTGCTTCGGGTTTTGTCGTGTGAGTAAGTGAACCTGATGTTGTAATTAAACTAAGTTTAACTTAAACTACAGAAAGAAAAAAAAGGGAGAAGAAGGAGTTTTGCGTGGGAATGAGGTGGGTGTCTCGGGAATGTTAGCGTGCAACTCGAAGTACCACTCGGGTTTAATCAAGGGGAGCCTCGGGGTTTTGTTTATCTGCAGCAGTATTTATAAAATTTAATATCTTGTTTTCTACAAGTTATAAACACAGTTTAATTGTTTCAGTCAAGAATCTATTACAAGACTTAATTATTGTTGTTAGTACTTTAATGATGTTTTAAACACTTAATTATCATTTTAATTAAGTAATTAATTTAGTTAAGCATAATGCTAATTAACATTTGAATTGTAGTTAGTAATATAATTGAATTTCAAATTTAAAGAGGACTTTAAAATGATAACTAAATTGGATAATTAAAATTAGATTAACTATTTCTTGAAAGTAATTAAGAATAATTACTTTATAATTATAATTAGAAATCGACTAATAATTAAGAAATAAATTAATTTGTGATTAAGTACTTAAGTCAATTAATGAACGATTAATAGTTAATTAATCAAGTGATTGAACTAAGAATTAAGAAATAATAGATGAAGTAATTAACAATTAAATAAGGGATAATTAAGTTTATTTAATTAATAATATATTAATGATTAAGGGATAGTTAATTAAGTTAATTAAAGTTAAATAACTTGATTTTGAAGTAGTACATTAAATAGCGTGAAATAAAATAATTAAATAATTGAGTAAATTAAGGAATTAATTACTCACTGTAATTAATAAAGTTAAATATGAACTGTTTAAGTTAATTAATTTAGTTTAATTAATTTAAATAGTTATTTGATGATGTGATAAGTATAATCACTTAGAGAAGTAATTAATGACAATTACTGGATGCATTTGACTGAGGATGAATTAATAATAAAAGTAATTTGAGTATAATTACTTTGTGCAATTAATCAAGGGATTAATTTAAAAAAATTAATTGAGGTGTAATCAATTGATTTGATAGAGTAATTAAAGGTGGTTAATTACTGAACAGTATAAATCAGGGGTGATTAAATAATGTGTTTTAATTAAAGATTAATTACTTAAGGTAATTAATTTAATACAGGATAATTAATTAAAATGTAATTAGTAATCATTAATAAATATAATTAATAATAGAGATTAAAGTGTAATTAATTAGTGTAATTAAGAAGAAATGTAATGTCAATAATTTAAGGTTAATTTCTATGTTTAGTTAAGATAATTTATTTATGAAAATAGTTAAAGAATAATACTTGAATATAATTAAAATAAATTATACAAGGATGAATAATTAAATTGAATAAATGGATGATGATAAATTAATTAACTGGTTATATAAGAAGATTTATAATGGTGAAGTAACTAATTTAATTTACTTTAAATTAATTAGAGATGCAAATAATTAATTTAATTCATTTTAAATTAATTATAGTTGATATGATTGCTTATGTATGGATGAATGATATTTTTTACCTTGAATGGTTTGGAATCTCAAATATGAGATAAATGATGCCGTATGAAATGTATGCTTTGATTAAAAGTATGATGATAATATGGATTATCTGTTGTGATAATAATATTGATTATCTGTTTATGATGATAATGTTGATTATCTATTGTGATATTGTGAATTATCTATCTGTGTGTATATGGATAATTGAATTGTTTTAAACTTTAAAACAACTTGGCCTTAAAAGACACATTTTGGATTTCGATGAGACCGCGATCGGGTTTCCATATTTGGACATCCGAAAACCACATCGATCCAAATTAACGATAGGTCGTGAATCTGAAGTGAAGATGAAGATTCAGAGTGCAAGGGTTATCGTCGTTAACTCTGAAGGTGATTCCAAAATGAGTGTAACGAGATAATGCCTTCGGTTTCGTTCGAACCCAGAACGAACTTGTATGGATTGAATGCTTTCAGCACATCGTCAGGTGGGCGATAAGCATTCTAAGAGATAGGTTCTCTAAAGGTAATCGTAGCCTCAAGCCTCATCAACCGGGAATGGCTAAAACAGGGGAGGTGCAGCAAGGTTAGGTGGGTCATGCCCAAGCAGGACAAGATTTTCCCCTGTCTAGATGTCCCTTTTTATTCGGCTTAGTAAGCGGTTGGTCGCGCCAACTGCGGGGTTATCTTGTTCGGGACTGTTCAGTAAGGAATGGTTCCGGCCTTGTGTTGTAGGGGGTCGGAAGTGATCCTCGGTACGGTGATCTAGGCCCCGTACTGTGACGGACGGTACCCCAGTAGCCCTGCCATTGTATGGAACCCAATTTCCAATAAGCACCCTCGGATTTGATTGTATTACCCACTTTGTGGCTAGTAGCTGGAATTTAATAATGTAACAATTTCGGCTATTTTCTGTTTACTTGAAAACCCTAGACACTATTATAATATCACTGAATTTCCTATGAAATGTTTTGGTTAGCGTATGGTAAATACTTACCCGTATTTATGTGTGGGGAGTCTTACGTGATACCTTTCTTTTCCAATGTTTTCAAAGTTAAACAACCTTAAACCGTTTACTCATACCAGACCCATGTCTGACCCGGAGTTTATATTTTGTGTTTTCATAAACTCTTGGGTACTCAAATTTTTACGAATAGCCAAGTGATAGGTTCTTGGATTGTTGAGTTCTGGAGGAGCTTGGAGCAGGAGCCCAGCCGTATGTAGATATCTATCTAGTTCCACTGTGTTAGTTAGAGTGTGATGTATTTTGGTATGTATGTAGCAACAGATGTATATATGATTGTCATGTGTATGATAGTGTATAACTCTGATATATGTAAACTATGTAATTGTTATGTGATATATTTTATTTTATTCTGTTTCCGCTGTGAGATTCTGTTGTTGTTGTTCTTTCTTTCTTTTCTTTTCTTTTCTATTTCTACCCCTTTTTTCTTAATGATGATACGTCTTTCTGGGAGTAGAAGGGCGAGTCATCACAGTTGGTATCAGAGCTGAAAGGTTAAGTGAGAACCTTGGCTCTGGTGGAGGTTACTCATTAAAGATAAAGTCAGTGGTACTCTAGAATGAGTTTGAGCGTATTAATAGATATGAGCGCGTATTTGTTAGTGAATATAAAATGGTTTTATATTATGTTGATTGATTTATTGAGTGGTACATGAACCTTCGTCAGTGCAGTCTGCACAACTGTACCGAAGGGGTTTCTAAACACTTGAATAGAACAATTCGACACGACATTGTTTTCAAAAGTGGGTGAATTAAATAGTTTCACCCAACATATATTTTGATATAAAAAAGCAAAGAGAAATAATTTTATGCAAATTATTATATATAATTAAAGTGTTTGGATGATAGTGTTACAGACAAATAAGATTATAAAGATTTACAATGGCTCACATAACCAAGGAAAGTATGAGATTGAACTTGGAATTAAAATTAAAAGTGAAGTTAAAGATGAGAATTTATTTTGGATTAAGTTGAAAATTAATTTTGGAATTTAACTAATGATGAAAAACAATAATAATAATGATGTAAATAAATTGATGAAGTACATCAAATTTAGAATGTAAATGAATTGGATTGGGAAATTTAATAGAAATAAAATTTTGATGGATATTAACTTAAGCTTAATAATTGGATTCAAAATTTAAGTTTGAAATGAAATGAATTGGGATATGGATGATATTAAATGAAATTAAGTTCTTATTTAATTAAATCCAAGTGAATTGGTAGATTAAAGAGAATGGTATGATGCTCAATTTAATGGAAGTTAAGTTAAAAAAATTGAATTGAATAGAATTCAGTTGAGTTATAGATAATGTTAAATAAATTAAATCCTTACTTAAATAAATAAAAGTAAGTTGAAATTAAAATTGAATTGGAATAAATAATTTCGATAACTTATAAAGGAAATTGGCAACACATTAATTAAGAATATTTTTGGCTGTAGATGAGTGTTCAATCTCGAGTTAAAATGAAATATGAATATATTCAAGCTTAAATTGGGTAAAAATGTGAAAATATGAATGTGAGACTTATAAAAGAAAATATGAAGAAGTAAAATAGTAAACCAAAATAAAATTGATTTGTATTTGGAGAATGAAATAAAAATCCACTGTAACATCCTGCCTTTTCGCACGCTTTAAACCGACACACGTGCCAATTCAAACCATTAGGAAGGGCGGATTGTTATGGGTAAATAAGAAAAAAAACAGGGAAAAAAAAAGAATTTCACAGTGGAAGGATAAAATATAATAATAAATGTACAGTTCATAAACTGTTTACAAACATTTGATTCTTCTTTATACAATAAATATCAGAGTTCACATACCAATCATAATCAATGCAGCGGAATTAAATAGTGTAGTGGAATATAGTTAATAATAATAGTAGAAATCTCCATCTTCGTCCTCCAGATCTCAAGTCTTCGATCCTGAAACGCTCAGACTGACCCGAGCGAATTGAAAAGACAAAACACTCGAGTCAGAACTAAAAGATCTTATGTAAGTTAAATCAAAAGAAATAAATATGAGTGCTGTAACTCAAGAGATGCTCGGGATTTACATCTCCTAAGGATCCGTTAAACTGTTTACTATATAGTATATTGCGCTATTATAATAGTGTCGATTTATAAAATAAACTTACTTTTAAATAGCGTTAAGGGGTTACCCATATAGCCCTTAACACAAAATATATTCCCATAGTCTATACAGTACCGTAATCTCCTCCGTACTGGGCGTCGTCAGAGGGCACTCCATAGGTATGGTACAAAGCCAAAATCGTATTAGGAGCGCTAGGGCAGGTGACACGGCACAACCAGGCAATGCCAGGGTAGATATACCAATTACGCTTCCGGGTCGGTGGTAACGCATAGCCGCAGCTATCGTCCACCTCGAGCCACACCCCCAAATCAAAGAATTCAAAAGTGGCCACCGAATCAATCCAAAATTCAAAGTATAATATCGAAGGGATGTGCCGATCAAAGGTGCTACCTTATTAACCCGTCAATCGCACCTGTTTTAGCCACCTTATGCCAACTCACGAGAGTCGGGTCCACGTATTTACCTTAAAGGAAACGCCACCACCATCCTACTTCATTCTGGAATCTCCACCGCGTACACGGTTGTTGAAGTGGTTTTCGGGGATGGCAGAGAGTATGACAACTTCCGATCCCGGTCTCTTCAACAACCAAACGTTATTATAACACCGCGGACATTTCAAAAATAATTATACTTTCAAAACCAGAATATAATTATCCATTTTTAAACCCATAAATACGATATCATCTCCTTTTAAAACCAAAATAATATGATATCATTTTATTTCAAATATATTTCTTTCCAAAATCATGCCACTTTTAAAATTTATAATATCTCGAAACCAAATATTTGAATTATAGCTTTCAAAACATAATACTTCGAAATTCATAGCTTTAAAACCATAACTTCTAATACTTAAGTGGTTTGGATATTCAACAGTATATAGAATAAAATAGTTGATTTCATATTACTTTATAAAGTAAATAATTTTCATGGCTTTACAAATTTATTCATTTAAAATTTAGTCTAAATCTATAAATTTTAAATTCACTTTCAGTTAAATAAACCACTTCAATTTCAATATATTCCTAACTTTGAGTATTTAACAATTTCAAAACTTAAGGTTGGAAATTCTATTCAAAAATTCATTGTCCTATTATGTAATTTTGAAATATTCAGAAAATAAATCCATAAAAAAAACTCAAAATTTCTAACAATTAAACATTTCCTTCAGTTTATTTATACTAGAAATATTCATTTAATTTATCTTGAATAAAAATCCAGTTATAAATGTCATACCTTTAAAATTTCCAAGTTTAAATAAATTACATCACTTATAGAGTTTAATTCTTAAATACGCTCAATTCCAATTTAATTTTAATTTTTTTTCCTTCTAATCTAGATTGATTTAAATCATTAAACTCCATTATTCTTTAGTTTATTTAACAAATTATACATATCTTAAATTTAATAATTTAACTATATATGTATATATATAATAATAAGATTTTTAAAATATTAAAATTAAATATTTATTAAACCGTATCTTATCCAAACCATAGAAAATCATTTCAAAAATATTTTTACATATATACCGCGGTGCCTGAATATCATTTTCTGTCCTATGGTCAAGTGATACAGATATTTATCATTTCAATCCGCAATTTAAAAATAAAAATGCAGTTGTATATCATTCAAACCGCAATCCCGAATGAAATGAAAATGCATAATAACTTGCAGATTTTAAAATATAGTACACATCATCCATTCACCAAACATCAATCATCAACCATTAATTATAATCATCATCCAATTTAGCAAACATCAATATAGAGCATATAAAATATAACAGGGAATAAATAACAGGTATTAATTAACAGTTTATATTCAGTAATAAATTTAATAACTGCTTAATTGGCAGTTTATATGCAAATAAATAAATTATAACTGTCAATTTATATGCAATAATAAAAATTAATTAACAGTTAAATTAAATAAATGCGATTTAACTGAGATGATTAATAAAACATGCCAAACAGTCATGAATAAATTTCTACTCATATCTTAAGTCAATTTAACAAACATAAGAAATTTTAGAAGTTGCGAGTGGGTTAAAACACTCACCTTTTGAATTTAAATTTGATTTAAATCCAATTTAAACCCAAAATTTGCACAGTCTCAGAATCCATCCAAGCTAGCGCCAAAATGTCCAGAATTCCAATACAAACCAAGTGGAGAAAACCGCGCGTGAATCGGGTTTCATATGCGCAAGATATTGATATTTGAAGTTTTGAAATCATCATAAAGAAAATAAAATAAAATAATTTAATACGTACACGTCACATACCCAATTGCTCGTCCACGTGAGCAACCCGATTCTGGTCCAAGCCCTAGCACGCTGTTCTCGTTTGAACTCAGGTCGCCGCCGTCCCCTGCTCGAATTAACGTCGCTGCCTCGAGTGCTTGCACCACGATCTGACCACCTAGCTGATCCCCACGCATCGAGGCGCATCACCCAGTGACGCAGGTTGTGCTCTGGTACCATCTGGTCGGTCGCGCCACCGCCACATCTATGGGCCGATTCTGGCGATTTTGCTTGCTTGTGAATCGAACCAAACCGATGGATCACCTTGTCTCGACCGCCTCTACATCCCCATACAACCTGATCGAACCCAGGACGAAGATCCATTGTCAAAACCAATAACTCTATACGAACGGCCGGAAATTCATTGACTTTGACAGACCAAATGAAAATCTGAATCGAAAAACGAACCCCACCAGTGAATTACGCTAGTCGAGAGCTTCAACATATAATTTTTCCAGAATTTTCTGAGGAGTTTAAATTTTCGTTTGAGTTTTGAAAGGTATTGGATCCGAAATCTTGTTGTCTGCCATTGAGGAGGAGAGAGTTGAGATGTACGTACAGACAAATGAGAATAGATGGAGGCTAGAGTTTATAACTGGGTTTATATAGACAAAGTTGAAAGGAATAGATGGATCCGAATTTTAAACGTGCTAAACGATAATTGGTCCAAAAAGCCTGTTCCGACTCCGGACCCAAATTGGGTAAACCCATATATCAAAATAGGTGTTTTGAAATATTCTGAACGCGATGGAAAAAGTTTCACGTCCAAATTTGATCGTATGAAGAAGTTATGCTGAAATCAATATTTTCAAATTAATTTCAATTAAATCGATTTCAAGTCATTTCGCGTTCGTACGATCAAACGACAAGTCCGACCGCTACGAAATTTGAAACCCTACAATAATTCACTGTTACAGATCCGATGAAACTGGTTTCGTCGAAATCCGAGTCCGTGACAAAAATGGCTATTTTTATATTAATTAAATAAATTCAAAATAAATAAATAAAATCCAATTTTATATTTAGATTCTAAAATTGACCCATTTTATCACTTTTAAAAATTCTTAATCATTTACAAAATTCCAACAAGTTTAGATGTCAAATTTAAAGAAGGTAAATTTATAAATTTCAATATAAATCCTTAATTTCATTAATACCCAAATTATAAATAATATCCTAAAATTTCCTTTAGTTAAATAAATTAATTAGTATTCCATTCATTCCTGTCAAATAGATGGATTAAATATTGGATTCCAAATTATCACACAATTTCTCACATTATCTTTATTTCAAATAACGAATTATTTCACTATATTCAATCTCATTTAATTGCAATTAAATTCAATTATTAGACTTTAAGTTTCCATATAAATAAATAAATCCTGATTCCCATTCTTAAATTCACTATTTATCATAATACGATCCTGGGTACCATTTATTTTAGTATATACATCCAGACACTTTAACATTTTCCAATTGTTTATCTCAATTGCATAACATTAAATTTATATTTATTGCAATGGTTTCTGATTTAATTGAACGAACTAAGTATATAACTCATAATAATTATTGTGAAACTCTCAATCCCACATTTATAAGTTTGTTATTTCCACTCAAATATTATAGAAATTTACAGGTATAGGTTTTTATTCAATCATTATTTATTATATATTAATTAGATAAATTCACTATTTAAGTCCGTTTAAATTTATTACCAAATACCCATTTACCTTTCCCATCAAATTTGAATTCCATTCAATTAATATAACAATCACTTTCCCATTCACACCTTATTATCAACTCACAATTATTGCAATTCATTATCTTATATTGATTTTATACAATTACCATTAACTTTACATTCAACTTCTATTCAATGTATATTTATTCATCAATCAAATTCGATATTTACTTTTCTTCCCTTCTATTTGATAAATAACCTAGTATACATTTACATACATTCATTTCATTCCACTCATTTATGGGTATTGCATTGAAATTTAATTTATTAGCTAATACCAACATTATTACCATTAATTACAATTGGATTCCCAATTTTATTCAATACCCTGAATAAATAACATATATATTAATCAAATCCTTACATTTGTTTTTCTCATATTCCATTTAAAACCAAATCCTAACATTTAAATGATTTTAATGAATTGGAATTTCAGTCAAGTCATAAATTATTAACTTGCATTAACATGATTCCTTAATTTATTCCAATTACCATTTACACACTTTTATTGCATTAAATCAATTTAATATTTCATTAATTTCTCATATTAAATTTTATATCCAGGTAAGAATCCTTTTTCTACTTAATTCATTTGGATTTTATTCAAATTTCTATAAATAGGTTTTAAGTCACCATTTACATAATTTATTTTAGCCTTCATTTTAACATTTATTTATCCCCTTTATTGTTTCTAATAAAATAAATTAAAAAAATTCTATTAAATAAACAAATTAAATTGTCGAAATATACGGGTCGTTACACTCTCCCCACTCAAAACTTTTCGTCCCCGAAAAGGAAAAGAAGGGAAACGAAGAACTAAGAAATCAAAGTACCTTATTCAAACATTAACCTTATAACAATTAAATTTATAAAATTAATTAGTTTAGGTAAAATATATCAATTTATAACCATTAAGTCTTTTTATACTTAAATTACTAAAGTTTGGAAAACATTTTCAAAATATTTCTAAGTTCAAAATTTACGGAAATTTTTTGGCAGAGTCTCCTTTGTACGGAGAGGCTCGGGAGAAAATATAATATAAATATAACAATATACACAAATATTTTCCAAAATAATATAAATCCCTACACGGGAAAATATATAAAATAGCGCTATAAACCGTAATCCGAAAACGTACCTATTTGACGGGCAACTTACACTAAATTTATGGAACCAAAAGCCGTCGCAAGTGATTCCTTAACCTTCATTTCACTTAAAAACACTTATAAAATCTAAAGGTTTAACAATTTATATAAAGTGAACTATTTAAGTGGTTTCAATTACTAACAACAAATCAGTACAACAACCATCAATTCGACAAATAGCATACACAACAAATTCAAAGCAACCATTCAACCAAATAAACAAATAGTTGTTCGAGTTCAAAACTTTTAAAATTATACGGAATGAAGAATAAACTACTAGCGCATCATTTACTCAACAGCCTTAGATAAAACTAAATAGATTATTCTTTCATCCAATCCCAATTTTAAAGTATCTTACCCAAACAACCATAATTTAAACAACAACAATTAAAACCAACAAATCAAATTAACTTATTATCAATATATTTCATATTTTAGTTGTTTGATTTCCTTTCTTTTATTTATTCAGTGATTATTTAAAATTTTCATTTATTACTTACAATTATTCACCTTATTTCTACCAAAATTTTCACTCATTCATATCATGAATTTCCTTTTATTATTTTACATTCATTTATTCACTGCCTAACTTATTTATTTACAGTATTCATCGTTCTGTTTATTAAAATAATTTACTTTAACATTTACTAAAGTTTATTGTCATCTATTTATGATACTTACCTTTAATTATATTTATTTAGTAAAATTTCAATTATAACTTAAGTCCATAACATTAAATTCTCATTTAATAGCCAACTCATTGGATACTTCATTACCTACTTTCACTTGTACAAATTCCATGACATTTCTTGTTAAACATTTCAACTTTTTATATTTGGTAAGTTATATATGCTAAAGAAAATGCAAATGAACTTATACAAGTTTTATCATCCTTTAATTAAATTTAATGTTAAACAATATCACTCTTTGTTTCATATGTAACAAATTTCAAATTTCCTTTATAACTTAGCCTTAAATCTCTCACCTAAATTAGAGGTTTCAATTATTAATTACTTACCTCTCATTTCACTTCAATAATTGAAACAATTAATTAATGGAAATTTAAGAATTTAATACCGGGTTAAAATTTCAATTTATTTTAAAACAATAGATAAATATATTCTTACAACTTATATATATATCTCTAATTAAAAAAAAAACAATTCAAAATTTATATATTTTTCAAAAATGAATCTGCAGTAGAACTACTACAGTGGCCTCGCCCCTTCGAAACTCGAAAATGAAAGTCGATGATGCAGCCGCCATCACCGAAATTATTTTCCAGTGACAGAGAGGAAAGTACAAAACTTATTTTCTCCAAAATCTTCTTTAAAACAATTCTTCCAAATTATAATAAATATTTATATCAGAATGTACTTATAAACAATATTATTATATTCCAAAATTTATCCGAATGAAATTTCAAAACCCCATATCTTAAGTTCTAAATTTCCAAATTTCATTTATTTTATTTTTCAAAATCTTTTCTATTATTATTTATACACTTTATTACCTAACAACCAGTCTATTACAGCCAAATATAGATATTATTTGAAAAAAAAAATTATATGTAGAAAAATATAATAGGCAAAATTATTTCATTCACCTATATAAAAACAATATTATGTCGGTCTGTCCTATTAAGTGTTTAGAAATCCCTATTGATGTCATAGCGTCCCATGCACCAGCCAGAATTTATAAATACATAACGGAACAGATTAACACAATATTAAAACCTTTTTATAACACTAACAAATACGCTCTCTCATATATATACACTCAGCGACTCCCATTGGGTATTACTACCCTATTAATAAAGAGTCAAACCCCACAAAGCTAAGGTTTATCGCTAAGCCAAAGCTCTGATACCAGATGTAACATCCCGCCTTTTCGCACGCTTTAAACCGAAACAAGTGCCAATTCAAACCATACGGAAGGGCGGATTGTCATGGGGTAAATAAGAAAAAAAAACAGGGAAAGAAAAAAAATAGAATCTCACAGCGGAAGGATAAAATATAATAATAAATGTACAGTTCATAAACTGTTTACAAACATTTGATTCTTCTTTATACAACAATATCAGAGTCCACATACCAATCATAATCAATGCAGCGGAATTAAATAGTGTAGTGGAATATAGTTAATAATAATAGTAGAAATCTCCATCTTCGTCCTCCAGATCTAAAGTCTTCGATCCTGAAACGCTCGGACTGACCCGAGCGAATTGAAAAGACAAAACACTCGAGTCAGAACTTAAAGATCTTATGTGAGTTAAATTAACAGAAATAAATATGAGTGGAGTAACTCAAGAGATGCTCGGGATTTACATCTCCTAATGATCCGTTAAACTATTTACTATGTACTATATTGCGCTATTATAATAGTGTCTATTTATAAAATAAACTTACTTTTAAATAGCGTTAAGGGGTTACCCATATAGCCCTTAACAGAAAATATATTCCCATAGTCTATACAGTACCGTAATCTCCCCCGTATTGGGCGTCGTCAGAGGGCACTCCATAGGTATGGTACAAAACCAAAATCGTATAAGGCGCGCTAGGGTAGGTGACACGGCACAACTAGGCAATGCCAGGGTAGATATACCTATTACGCTTCTGGGTCGGTGGTAACGCATAGCCGCAGCTATCGCCCTCCTCGAGGCACACCCCTAAATTAAAGAATTCAAAAGTGGCCACCGAATCAATCCAAAATTCAAAGTATAATATCGAAGGGATGTGTCCGATCAAAGGTGCTACCTTATTAACCCATCAATCGCTCCTGTTTTAGCCACCTTATGCCAACTCACGGGAATCGGGTCCACGTCTTTACCTTAAAGGAAACGCCACCACCATCCTACTTCATTCTGGAATCTCCACCGCGTACACGGTTGTTAAAGTAGTTTTTGGGGTTGGCAGAGAGTATGACAACTTTCGATCCCGGTCTCTTCAACAACCAAACGTTATTATAACACCGCGGTCATTTTAAAAATAATTATACTTTCAAAACCAGAATATAATTATCCATTTTTAAACCCATAAGTACGATATCATCTCCTTTTAAAACCCAAATAATATGATATCATTTTATTTCAAATATATTTCTTTCCAAAATCATGCCACTTTTAAAATTTATAATATCTCGAAACCAAATATTTGAATTATAGCTTTCAAAACATAATACTTCGAAATTCATAGCTTTAAAACCATAACTTCTAATACTTAAGTGGTTTGGATTTCAACAGTATATAGAATAAAATAGTTAATTTCATATTACTTTATAAAGTAAATAATTTTCACGGCTTTACAAATTTATTCATTTAAAATTTAGTCTAAATCCATAAATTTTAAATTCACTTTCAGTTAAATAAACCACTTCAATTTCAATATATTCCTAACTTTGAGTATTTAACAATTTCAAAACTTAAGGTTGGAAATTCTATTCAAAAATTCATTGTCCTATTATTTAGTTTTGAAATATTCAGAAAATAAATCCATAAAATAAAACTCAAAATTTCTAACAATTAAACATTTCCTTCAATTTATTTATACTAGAAATATTCATTTAATTTATCTTGAATAAAAATCCAGTTATAAATGTCATACCTTTAAAATTTCCAAGTTTAAATAAGTTACATCACTTATAGAGTTTAATTCTTAAATACGCTCAATTCCAATTTCATTTTAATTTTTTTTACCTTCCAATCTAGATTGATTTAAATTATTAAACTCCATTATTCAACTTATTTAGTTTATTTAACAAATTATACATATCTTAAATTTAATAATTTAACTATATATGTATATATAAAATAAGATTTTTAAAATATTAAAATTAAATATTCATTAAACCGTATCTTATCCAAACCATAGAAAATCATTTCAAAAATATTTTTACATATATACCGCGGTGCCTGTATATAATTTTCTATCCTATGGTCAAGTGATACGGATATTTATCATTTCAATCCGCAATTTAAAAATAAAAATGCGGTTGTATATCATTCAAACCGCAATCCCGAATGAAATGAAAATGCATAATAACTTGCAGATTTTAAAATATAGTACACATCATCCATTCACCAAACATCAATCATCAACCATTAATTATAATCATCTTCCAATTTAACAAACATCAATATAGAGCATATAAAATATAACAGGGAATAAATAACAGGTATTAACTAACAGTTTATATTCAGTAATAAATTTAATAACTGCTTAATTAGCAGTTTATATGCAAATAAATAAATTCTAACTGTCAATTTATATGCAATAATAAAAATTAATTAACAGTTAAATTAAATAAATGCGATTTAACTGAGATGATGAATAAAACATGCCAAACAGTCATAAATAAATTTCTACTCATATCTTAAGTCAATTTAACAAACATAAGAAATTTTAGAAGTTGTGAGTGGGTTAAAACACTTACCTTTTGAATTTAAATTGGATTTAAATCCAATTTAAGCCCAAAATTTGCACGGTCTCAGAATCCGTCCAAACTAGCGCCAAAATGTCCATAATTCCAATACGAACCTAGCGGAGAAAACCGCGCGTGAATCGGGTTTTGTATGCGCAAGATAGTGATATTAGAAGTTTTGAAATCATCATAAAGAAAATTAAATAATTTAATACGTACACGTCACATACCCAATCGCTCGTCCACGTGAGCAACCCGATTCTGGTCCAAGCCCTAGCACGCTGTTCTCGTTTGAACCCAGGTCGCCGTCGTCCCCTGCTCGAATTAACGCCGCTGCCTCGAGTGCTTGCACCACGATCTGACCACCTAGTTGATCCCCACGCATCGAGGCGCATCACCCAGTGATGCAGGTTGTGCTCCGGTACCCTCTGGCCGGTCGCACCACCGCCACATCTATGGGCCGATTCGGGCGATTTTGCTTGCCTGTGAATCGAACCAAACCGATGGATCACCTTGTCTCGACCGCCTCTACAACCCCATACAACCTGATCGAACCCAGGACGAAGATCCATCGTCAAAACCAATAACTCTACACGAATGGCCGGAAATTCATTGATTTTTACAGACCAAATGAAAATCTGAATCGAAAAACGAACCCCACCAGTGAATTATGCTAGTCGAGAGCATCAACATATAATTTTTCCATAATTTTTTGAGGAGTTTAAATTTTCATTTGATTTTTGAAAGGAATTGGATCCGAAATCTTGTTGTCTGCCATTTAGGAGGAGAGAGTTGAGACGTACGTACAGACAAATGAGAATAGATGGAGGCTAGGGTTTATAACTGGGTTTATATAGACAAAGTTGAAAGGAATGGATGGATCCAAATTTTAAACGTGCTAAACGATAATTGGCCCAAAAGCCCGTTCCGACTCCGGACCCAAATTGGGTAAAGCCATATATCAAAATAGGTGTTTTAAAATATTCTGAACGAGATGGAAAAAGTTTCACGTCCAAATTCGATCATATGAAGAAGTTATGCTGAAATCAATATTTTCAAATTGATTTCAATTAAATCGATTTCAAGTCGTTTCGCGTTCGTACGATTAAATGACAAGTCAGATCGCTACGAAATTTGAAACCCTACAATAATTCACTGTTACGGATCCGATGAAACTGGTTTCGTCGAAATCCGAGTCCGTGACAAAAATGGCTATTTTTATATTGATTAAATAAATTCAAAATAAATAAATAAAGTCAAATTTTATATTTAGATTCTAAAATTGACCCATTTTATCACTTTTAAAAATTCTTTATCATTTACAAAATTGCTACAAGTTTAGATGTCAAATTTAAAGAAGGTAAATTTATAAATTTCAATATAAATCCTTAATTTCATTAAATACCCAAATTATAAATAAGATCCTAAAATTTCGTTTAGTTAAATAAATTAATTGGCATTCCATTCATTCCTGTCAAACAGATGGATTAAATATTGGATTCCAAATTATCACACAATTTCTCACATTATCTTTATTTCAAATAACGAATTATTTAACTATATTCAATCTCATTTAATTGTAATTAAATTCAATTATTAGACTTTAGGTTTCCATATAAATAAATAAATCATGATTCCCATTCTTAAATTCACTATTTATCATAATACCATCCTGGGTACCATTTGTTTTAGTATATACATCTAGATACTTTAACATTTTCCAATTGTTTATCTCAATTGCATAACATTAAATTTATATTTATTGCAATGGTTTCTGATTTAATTAAACGAACTAAGTATATAACTCATAATAATTGTTGTAAAACTCTCAATCCCACATTTATAAGTTTGTTATTTCCACTCAAATATTATAGATATTTACAGGTATAGGTTTTTATTCAATAATTATTTATTATATATTAATTAGATAAATTCACTATTTAAGTCCGTTTAAATTTATTACCAAATACCCATTTACCTTTCCCATCAAATTTGAATTCCATTCAATTAATATAACAATCACTTTCCCATTCACACCTTATTATCAACTCACAATTATTGCAATTCATTATCTTTCACTGATTTTATACAATTACCATTAACTTTACATTCAACTTCTATTCAATGTATATTTATTCATCAATCAAATTCGATATTTACTTTTCTTCCCTTCTATTTGATAAATAACCTAGTATACATTTACATACATTCATTTCATTCCATTCATTTATGGGTATTGCGTTGAAATTTAATTTATTAGCTAATACCAACATTATTACCATTAAATACAATTGGATTCCCAATTTTATTCAATACCCTGAATAAATAACATATATATTAATCAAATCCTTACATTTGTTTTTCTCATATTCCATTTAAAACCAAATCATAACATTTAAAATGATTTTAATGAATTGGAATTTCATTCAAGTCATAAATTATTAACTTG
This sequence comes from Allium cepa, assembly GCA_030765085.1. NCBI lineage: Eukaryota > Viridiplantae > Streptophyta > Magnoliopsida > Asparagales > Amaryllidaceae > Allium > Allium cepa. Next base: position 380,452,282 of record CM060938.1, on the reverse strand, counting down.
CACTAACATGATTCCTTAATTTATTCCAATTACCGTTTACACACATTTATTGCATTAAATCAATTTAATATTTTCATTAATTTCTCATATTAAATTTTATGTCCAGGTAAGAATCCTTTTTCTACTTAATTTATTTGGATTTTATTCAAATTTCTATAAATAGGTTTCAAGTCACCATTTACATAATCTATTTTAGCCTTCATTTTAATATTTATTTATCCCTTTTGTTGTTTCTACTAAAATAAATTACAAAAATCCTATTAAATAAACAAATTAAATTATCGAAATATACAGGTCGTTACATCCACACTTGAAGTATAAAATAAAATTGAACACAGATAAAATAATAAGATGATTTTTGAAGATAAAAATCCAATTTAAGTATGGATAGTATAAATATGGCATTGGATTTAATTTTAACAAAATAAATGGAATTTGATCTAGGTGAGTATCAAATAAATCGGGAATGAATTTAAGTATGAATTGAAACATGTAAATTAACCTAAGAATAAACTTTATAGAAGCATAGCTTTGAGGAAAGTGAGAATTCATTTAGTAAGAGCTTGAATAATTTAAGTTGAATGAAATAAAATCTTTATTCGAATAGAAATAGTTGGATAAAAAATTAAATTTGTATAAATAAACCCTGATGGCTTATCAAAAGAATTTAAATGCTTGAAATAAAAAGTATGCTTGTTTAATACAGGTAAGATCTGAAGTTTAAAGTGAAAATGAATGTGATTAAGAGAAAATGGATGTAAGTGTGGAGAATAAATGAATTGTGGCTCATAAAGTTCAAAAAGTGGAATTATAAGCGAAAATAAAATTATTTTGTACTTGGGAAATGAAATAGACATCCAAACTGGAATTACAAACTAGGAATGAATTCAAATGAAGTGATTTTTGTGATGAAATCAAATATTGACTTGGAAGTGGAAATAAACTAATTTGAAACAAATTAGTAAATTAAGTATGTAAATGAAATTGGAATTGGTCAAATAAAAGTTGAATGGTGAATTAATAAAATTTGATTGTGAATTAAAATGAATGGGAGGCGGAGACCTTGAGTTATAAATATAAAATTCAACTTGGACTGGTGTTGTATCTTACAGAATTGAATTGCCAGAACGAATGTCTGGAATTCATAATATATTCCATGCATCTCATTTAAGAGATTTGTTCAGGATCCATCATTAGTTGTAGAACCGGTAGTTCAGGGAGATTTGGAAGTCGAGCAGAGTTTGACTATGGTCAGGAATCCTATTCGGATTGTTGATCAAACCGAGAGGCAACTCAGGAGTAAAGTAGTGAAGCTTGTCGAGTGCAGTGGAGCGAGGATCCCAGAGTTTGCACCTGGGAAACTTTGGATAGTTCTGGGAAAGTTTATCCGGATTTGTGTTCGGATAACTAGTGATGTTTGTTAGGATAGATTGTATAGTTGTTTGCTAATGTATGAATGATATGTATGTTTGAATGGTTGGTATAACAGCTTTTAAATTATCTTTATTTTAAATTTCGGGGACGAAATTCTTTTAAGGGGGGAGGAATGTAACGACCCTGGATTTTGGGCCTATTATTTTAATAAATATTTAATCAAATTAAATAAAGTGTAAACTGATCATATTAAAATGAATATGTTTTTGGAAATAATTGTCATTTGTTTATACTGGGTTTGTATTTTGAAAGGAAATGGATTTGAAAATTTAAAATAAATCTCTTAAAAATATTTAAAATAAAATCTATCTGGTATAATTGAATTAAAATACTTTATCTTGTTAACATTTGGAAAATATAAAATATAAAATAAATAAATGATAATGTTCAATATAAAAGATTAATATTAATGTAAGTCAAAAACATAAAATAAATAAATAAGTAAACTTATGAATCTAAGTTAGATATTGATAGTCAAAATATAAAATACAAATGTAAATACAAACAAGAAATAAGTGAAACCAGAATTAAATAAGCACAAAGTAGAAAATGAAAACAAGACCAAAGAAAAATAGACCTAACAACCATGTATATTGAAGTTCAACTAGAAGTTTAAAAAAAATAAACATATCTAGAAAACAGATTATCTTCATAAGCAAGCCAAAGGTATAAAAATGAACCTGACAAATATGTTTATAAATTATTTGAGCTAGAAGCAATATTTGATAGAAACAAACATATGTTTGTAAACTATTCAAATTTAAAATATCTTCATTCATAAGCTAAGTCTACCTGTAAATATATATTTTTACCCAAATGTCTTTACACAGCAAATCATAATTATAAGATGTAGACATATTAAGAAATAAAGCATGTACTAGATATCAACTCAGCTAATATTTTTGTTCAAAAGCAAACATTGAAAATCTTTACTTTTCAGTAATGAAAGGCCTGGTCAGTACAAAACAAATGTTTTTATTCAAAGTACCTTCATTCACAAGTCAAATGCTAAGTGTAAGTTTTTAAACAAAATATCTATACACAGTAACATTTTAATAAGTATGCAAGCTAATCAAGGAACAAGACAAATATTTATTTATAAATTATCTTCACATACAACATCATAGTCCACCTGTAAAATGGAAATCAGTCAAGTATAAAGTATAAAATAACAAAACAAATGTTTCCAAAGGAAATAATCCTCATGCACAAGTTTACCTGTAAAGTATAAAAGTAAACCTGACAAACACAAGTATATTGGAATACAAGCAAGAAGCCAAATTTTTATAAACGAAGTATTTCATAGGAAAGCAATAAAATAACATGTCTTCCTATACAAGCCACAAGCTTACCTGCTGAAGTACATAGCCTCATACAAATACATATACAAATGTCTTTATACATAGTACAACATAATTATAATTATGTAAACTAAGTTAGGGACCAAAACATTAATTACCATCAACTCAGCAAACATTTGGTCGAATTCAAAGATCATCTCAGCCCCATTTGAAAATCTTGCCTGATAAAACAAAAATAAGAAACAACCTAACTAGTTACTACCTTCCTTCACACACCTATTATCTTTTATGTATATATGTGAGACCATCTTCTATTTTCCAGTTCGTTCTGTAACTCATTAAAAAAAAAAGAAGTGAAATCAAATTGAATTCAAACTCAAATATATCTAACTCAAACAAGAACAGATAGGACCCTGTAGTTTCAAATCTTCAGGTTTTCCAGAACATCAAATATGCTCTGTTCAACAGTATTTGCCTGGTGAGTAAACATAAAATTTCAAGCCTTAGTTTAATTAAAACAGTAGGATGATTTATGGATTACATGGTGATGTATGTGTTTTATGTTGGTATAAATTTGTGTTTACATACAGACTGTTCTTTGAATAGTGATTATGTTGTTCATTTCTGCTAAGTGGTTACAAGGTTGAAAACTATTTAATCTTGAATTATTTTCATTTGATCATGGAAAAGTTTTAAATTTTTCCAACAAAACAATATGCTCAAATTTCAATCAGGAATTTAAATTGTTTTAAAACATATTAAGAAGCTATGCACTGGAAATCAAGTTTTTACAGGCGACAAGGATTATGTTGATAAATTCAACTGTTATAAAATATAAATTCAAGTTGATAACATGGATCTTCAATGCAAAATAGGATTTTTACAGCAGAAATGGGAATTTTTAGTGTAGAATTGAAAAAGCAGTTCATGGTTTATCAAAAGTGGCATTTTATCAATTACAGATTATTGATCCAATAATAAATGTTCAAATTTGTATTGAAGCAAGTATAAACCTTGGTGATCTCATAAAAATTATCAAGTAATTTTCCTATTGAGTGAAACTAGAGGACGAGATCATATTAGGGTTTTTGGATGGTGTTCATGTTCATCTCTGTAACGAGACGTGTCCATCGACCATGGATGATCGAGTGCCTCGAGCGTTTGGGGAATGGAAGGGAGGTGTGTTGTTGAGGTGCGGCCAAAAGTTGAGGGCTTTCGGTGGTCACCGCAGCGGTGACGGGGTCGTTTTGTTATATTGATTGAGCTACAGAATTTCGAACGGTATGCTAAATATCGTTTCGATGGTTTGAAACGACATTCGAGTTTGGTTTTCCTTTGTTCGTGGAATTCGTGACTTGTCGGTGAGGTGGGTGTTCGCCGGAGGTCTTTGGTGCCGCCGTGCACGTGCACGGCGAGGAGGGAGACGGCGTCGTGTCAGGGTATTTCTCGAGTCATGCTTGAGTGTATAGGTAGGTTGCTTCGGGTTTTATCGTGTGAGTAAGTGAACCTGATGTTGTAATTAAACTAAGTTTAACTTAAACTACAGAAAGAAAAAAAAGGAAGAAGAAGGAGTTTTGCATGGGAATGAGGTGGGTGTCTCGGGAATGTTAGCGTGCAACTCGAAGTACCACTCGGGTTTAATCAAGGGGAGCCTCGGGTTTTGTTTATCTGCAGCAGTATTTATAAAATTTAATATCTTGTTTTCTACAAGTTATAAACACAGTTAATTGTTTAAGTCAAGAATCTATTACAAGACTTAATTATTGTTATTAGTACTTTAATGATGTTTTAAACACTTGATTATCATTTTAATTAAGTAATCAATTTAGTTTAGCATAAAGTTAATTAAGATTTGAATTGTAGTTAGTAATATAATTGAATTTCAGATTTAAAGAGGACTTTAAAATGTTAACTAAATTAGATAATTAAAATTGGATTAACTATTTCTTGAAAGTAATTAAGAATAATTACTTTATAATTATAATTAGAAATCGACTAATAATTAAGAAATAAATTAATTTGTGATTAACTACTTAAGTTAATTAATGAACGATTAATAGTTAATTAATCAAGTGATTTAACTAAGAATTAAGAAATAATAGATGAAGTAATTAACAATTAAATAAGGGATAATTAAGGTTATTTAATTAATAATAAATTAATGATTAAGGGATAGTTAATTAAGTTAATTAAAGTTAAATAACTTGATTTAGAAGTAATAAATTAAATAGCGTGAAATAAAATAATTAAATAATTGAGTAAATTAAGGAATTAATTACCCACTATAATTAATAAAGTTAAATAGGAATTGTTTAAGTTAATTAATTTAGTTTAATTAATTTAAATAGTTATTTGATGATGTGATAAGTATAATCACTTAGAGAATTAATTAATGATAATTACTGGATGCATTTGACTGAGGATGATTTAATAATGAAAGTAATTTGAGTATAACTACTTTGTGCAATTAATCAAGGGATTAATTTAAAGAAAATTTATTGAGGTGTAATCAATTGATTTGATAGAGTAATTAAAGGTGGTTAATTACTGAACAGTATTAATCAGGGGTGATTAAATAATGTGTTTTAATTAAAGATTAATTACTTAAGGTAATTAATTTAATACAGGATAATTAATTAAAATGTAATTAGTAATCATTAATAAATATAATTAATGATAAGAGATTAAAGAGTAATTAGTTAGTGTAATTAAGAAGAAATGTAATGTAAATAATTGATGTGCACGTAAATGTGCATATTTTAACCACCATACTTATTCTTTTTAAATTAAATAAATGATCATATTAGGTATTTTAACTTGTTTAAACCAAAATTCATATTATTTGAAATTGTCACATATTCATCTTCATCCAGGGGCAAAATGGACATTTTTGTGCATATATTAATTTGAGAATATTTAATTGGAATTTTTTATATTATTTTGTAGGAAATTACACTCAATTACAAGTGGGTTCATGAAGGAATATGCATGCACAAAATGAATACAAAGGAATGAAGATGGAAATAATTCAAAGTGAAGAACATGGAGGACTCCACCTACCCACTACCTAATATACAAATTAAAGGCTAATGCACATGCTAAAAACATTTAAAGCTTCATGTACATTTAAGTGGGGGATTATTAAAGCTAATGATAACTTGGCCACCACACTTCCTCCAAGGGCATTTTGGGTACCCCCCAAAAATATGCATTAGGGTTTCTAACTTGTATAAATACCCCTTATGTTTCATGTAGCCATCTTCTCTTAGTTAGTTAGTTTTAGTTTATAAAATAAATCAAAGCTCTCTTTCTTTCCATGGCTACTTATCCATTTTATTTCATGTAATTTTCTTTTCTTTTATGCAATGTTAATTCTCTTTTATTTACATGCTTCTTCTCTTCTTATGTAATAGTGTAGATTTACCTTTATGTAATTAGATTAGTTGTCTTTTCCATTAGCTTTCATTTTCCTTTCGTTTTGCTTTCATGTTGCTTTCTACATTTGTTGATTTGATAACAAATATGAGAGCTTAATCCCTATAATTTAGGGGTAATGAAGCTCTCTATTATGTAGATGCAACATTTTGATGTTTATACTCTCTTTTTGTGCTTAAATGGAAACACTTGAAGTGGTTTAATGATGTTCTTTAGCTTTGAATTTGATAGTCTATGTTGTTCATAACAAATAGACTATGCTTAAACAAACATAACACAAATTGTCTCTTCATCTAAATATGATTATGGCAAAGAAGTGAATGTTGAAATTGAAATTTGATAGCCTATATTTCTAAACAATAGTTAATAGGCTATGCTTAAAATAGATTTTTATTTCAACTTTGTTGTCATATTTCATGAGAGTTAAATGTGTATTAGTGGTTATGTTATAGTTTGATGGTTTATATTGGGCTAATTAATAGCACAAATATATCATACTTATGATAAACACATCAACTAATTACACTAATAAAAAGAAAAGAGAGATCATAACTTCATTTTGTTGATTTATATGATCTAGAGAGTGGATTTATCTCTAAATTGTTCTTTTAACTCTCATATTTTTATCATTTTCTTTTGCTAGTTTTTGTTAGTTTCTTACATTTCTAACTAATCACTCTCGACTTCGGTATAATTTGATTGAATAGAATTTTAAAATCATCAATTCCCTACGGATCGACCCGTATTCGCCGCGTGCTACATTCGTACACCGTGCGCTTGCGGTAAATTTTATTTCAAAACTCGTTCGACGGTTTTCTAAACCGATAGAATTTCCGTCGACGAACAATAATTTAAGGTTAATTTCTATGTTTAGTTAAGATAATTTATTTGTGAAAATAGTTAAAGGATAATACTTGAATATAATTAAAATAAATTATACAAGGATGACTAATTAAATTGAATAACTGGATGATGATAAATTAATTAACTGGTTATATAAGAAGATTTATAATGGTGAAGTAATTAATTTAATTTACTTTAAATTAATTAGAGATGCAAATAATTAATTTAATTCATTTTAAATTAATTATAGTTGATATGATTGCTTATGTATGGATGAATGGTATTGTCTACCTTGAATGGTTTGGAATCTCAAATATGAGATAAATGATGCTGTATGTAATGTATGCTTTGATTAAAAGTATGATGATGATAATATGGATTATCTGTTGTGATAATAATATTGATTATCTGTTTATGATGATAATGTTGATTATCTATTGTGATATTGTGAATTATCTATCTGTGTGTATATGGATAATTGAATTGTTTTGAACTTTAAAACGACTTGGCCTTAAAAGACACGTTTTGGATTTCAATGAGACCGGGATCGGGTTTTCATATTTGGACATCCGAAAACCACATCGATCCAATTAACGATAGGTCATGAATCTGAAGTGAAGATGAAGATTCAGAGTGCAAGGGTTATCGTCGTTAACTCTGAGGGTGATTCTAAAATGAGTGTAACGAGATAATGCCTTCGGTTTCGTTCGAACCCGGAACGAACTTGTATGGATTGAATGCTTTCAGCACATCGTCGGGTGGGCGATGAGCATTCTAAGGGATGGGTTCTCTAAAGGTAATCGTAGCCTCAAGCCTCATCAACCGGGAATGACTAAAACTGGGAAGGTGCAGCAAGGTTAGGTGGGTCATGCCCAAGCAGGACAAGATTTTCCCCTGTCTAGATGTCCCTTTTTATTCGGCTTAGTGAGCGGTTGGTCGCGCCAACTGCGGGGTTATCTTGTTCGAGACTGTTCAGTAAGGAATGGTTCCGGCCTTGTGTTGTAGGGGGTCGGGAGTGATCCTCTGTAACAACCCAGAATTTTGAACAATTTAAAAATGAAAATATTTAATTAATTTTAAATATTTGAACGAGAATCTAAATTGAATTCCCAATATAACTATAAATTGGCGAGTAAATTTTAGAATTTAATATATTGAATATTGAATATTGAAATTGTAATTGAAATTCGAACTAATGACTTAGAAAAAAATAGTTTGGATTTACGAATTATTTTTATGTAAATTTATAAATTTAAGTTTGATATTTGAACTGCAAAACGTTTATATGTTTATTAAAGAAAATAATTTACAAAACAAAATTGAATTCAAAATAAAAATAAAAACATAATAATATATATAATAAATAAAAAAGAAAAAAGAAAAGAATACACTACCTTACCGTATTCAGCTGCGAACACGCCTTCCCCCACGCCAAAATTCACGCCGTAACCCACGCAAAAACACGTTCTCCCTATTCCTTTATACCCGATCCCTTTATTCATTTTCTCGTTCATTTTAAAACCCAAATCAGCAAACAAAAAAAAAATTAAAAATGGCGACGTTCAACAATTAGGGCTTTTCAAAAATCGAAGATGCCGATTGTTGGTAGCTCGATCGACTCATCCTTTGCTTCGCTCGATCTTTGCTTCGTTTGCCGATTGTCTCGAGATACCCACGGCCGCTTCTATTTGGTCGAATTCGAAAGCTACGGTGAGTAATTTCGTTTACTCACATCTAGTTCATCTTCGAATGATGTTTCTGCAATTTCGAGTTTTGCTTTCTTGTTGCTTTGTCTCGGCCATCACCATTAAATTGATATTGAACTGTTTTTTTTTCTATGATTTATGACTTCTGAAATTTCGTGAATTTATGTTGACCTCGGCTTCAGCTAGATTTTTTTGACATGGTCAGCACAATACTGATGAGTTTCATGGTTTAATTCAAAATTTTGTTGATTTCTGATTTTTTTTTCAAGCTGATTTGTTCGAGGCTAAGGCCAAGTTAAGTTCGTGTTTTTCTAGCTGATTTAAATGAAAGAAAAAAAAAACTATTTCTCATTGACTTCGGTTGTTTAATTCTTTTGAAAATTGCTTGTTGTGATGAAGATTTCTTGGCTCACTTGTTCGAATTTCTGGAAATTGATTTTAGTAGTCATTGTTGATTTTTCCTTGGACTACGGTCTGTAGCACACGGCTTGTTCATGTGACTTCGGCAGTGACTTTGTACATTCCTCTGTTGATATCGGCCTTGACTATATCAAACTTGATTTTTGTGATGTTAGTCTTGTTCAACTTTTGCCATTATATTTCTGGGCATTATATCTTTACTGCCATGTGTATACATACACTTATGTATGTATATATGTGTTATATGAGTAATGTCCACCGTGTTTTACTCGAGTTGCTTAAATGTGAGGTTTACACTGCTGCACATCACTGTAATTCCATCATGGCACTGTCCCTGACCCTTTGGTACTTCTGTTCATCTCAGTTGCATTTTATAGTGATCTGGTGCCTCTATATGCTTTGTTTTCCTTGGAAAATTATCCATGCTGTTTCATTTTGAACTGATCGAGTTCATTGCAGTAGTATTTTCACTTGATTCTGGAACTGTACCATTTTACATTTATCTGGCGTAATTGATGCCCTGATTTTCAGTTTGCCTTTACTAGAATTTGTTGATGTGTTGCCATATTTTGGTGCACTTGGTTCCCATTGTGGTCTTGAGGTGACTGCAGTATTGTTGCAGTATACCCTTGTATCCTTGTGGTGGCGGCAGTTCCATGGTTGTTGCATTTTTGAATCATATATATGCTGACTTGAGCTTTGTTGTTTCACTGCAACTTTGGTTTTCATATTAGATATGCAGTAACTTGTAGCACTTGACTTCGGCTGTTTCTTTGATTTTGTGGTTTCTCGCTTGCATATGAATTTTGGAATAAGTTGAAAAAAAAACATAAAAGCCTAGTCTTCGAATTCATACATGTGTAAAAGAAAATTTTTATTATCCAGGCCTAAATTTGTGATAGCACATTGTCCAGGTCCACTTAAAAAAAAAAATCATACATTCTAAACTGCAATTTTATATTGATTGTCATATATATACAGTTTACTGTGACATACAAGTTGAACTGATGCAACTGTAAATTATATTCTTTGAGTTATATTCTTTGAGTTACTGTGACATATTTGGTTACTGTGACTTTATCTTCTTTGAGTTTGTGACATTTTGTTCCATTGATGCCCATGTCTCGCATACGTGATACAGTGCATGTGTTTGAATAATGAGTAACATAAATTAATAACAATTTAAACATATAATCCTGATGCATATATGGATGTGAATAAGGGTGTTTATATTCTTTTACATGAATGCTCTGTGAATGATAACATTTATGGGCAGGCTGTTTATCATATACCCCTCTGTTTTGAGTTTTCACAGTGCAGTGTCCTAAATTTAAAAATCATTCTCTATTGAAACACTGTTTTGTTTGAACCTAGAATTAAGCCAATAAGGGTGGTTATATTCAAAACTTAAAATTTAAACATATATTAAGTTAGACAGTTAGTTCAAAATTTCTAGAAGAACTCAAAGAAGCTGATCTAATTTATTTTTAAACACGGTTTTGACCTGAGTTTCTAAACAAAGTTTCAAATATAAATACAAGTCTCTATTATGTAGAAGTCACTAAGTACTGGTCCATTGTTTAGTGAAGTCTGACTTGGTTGTGAGGTTGCCATTGATTTAATTCCATCTTGTCTGTTTCATTTTCTTGCATCACTGGGTGGCACTTGCTATCCAATTAATATGTGCATTTTCCTTCATATGGTCTTTGCAGTCTAGTTTCCATAGCTTGATGATCATATCTGTCTGCACTTGTCTTGTTGAATTGTAACTGTACATTTGTATCAAGTTGAATATGTTGCATTTGTTGATTCATCATTGTTGCCAGGTAGATTGATGTCTGCACTATAGCTTTTGTATTGATCATTGATGCTGTATTTCTGTGTACATGTACAGTTTCATTGTTGCAGTGATATTTTGAATTTTGGTCGAGGCCGTTTGTACTTGCGTTGAATCTGATTTTGATTTGACCTTGTGCACTCGAGTTGGCGAGGCAGTGCACATGTATGTATGTCTGTACTGCAGCCACACCGTCTTGATTTTATTGGTATTTCTTTTGCTTTGATGCATTGATCTTTTGTGCATTTTATACTAGTGGCGAGGCAGTGCACGCAAGCGTGAACTGCAGCCACACGAAGTTAACATTTTAAAAATGTGGCGAGGCCGTATATGCGTGTGTGTACTGCAGCCCTACCAAATCTAATGTTTTAAATGATGTTTTCTTTTTGATGAAAATTGTTTTATGTTGCCAATTCAATATATTTTGAATCGATTTTGATGATTTTGTTGATAATTGCCGTTCAGGCAGATTTTGATTGTTTTCTAAATTATCTTCATCAATAATCCCTTCATCTATCCTCATTGATAATTTGAATCTATAGATTTGTTGTTTAACACTGTTAAGTGTTGTATTTACCGTTATCCGATTTCTTGTTAAAGGATCGGATAGGTGAATTTATCTTTAACTGTCATCTAATTGCTATTTAATTATTACTGCCTCTATGCACTAATAACTGAGTTTGAATTAGACTGACCTGTGTATTATTTTCTTTTGAATATAATACTCGGGTCAGACCGAGTAATTTTACAGCTTGAAGATTTTCAGGCCGCGAAGTTAGAGAGAGTTGGGGAAATTGCTTCACTTTAGCTTTTCGAAGTATTTTTGTAATTAAAAGAAATATTCCGCTGTATAAAAATTTAATGCATTGTACAAATTCTGATATATGTATAAAAATTCATTTATGTAAAATATTATGATTATTCTGTGATTCTGTGGCTATTTCTGTTTAAACTCTATAAACTGACTAACAATCCGTCATTTTGAACGTCTCAAGTTGGTTTAATTACCGACTGGGGGCGATCAGAGCGGCGGGTCGTTACAAAAGTGGTATCAGAGCTTTGGTTTACACAAAGCTCAGTTTATGATGTTTAATATGAATAGTTACTAGAACCACTTTAAAGAAAAATGTTTTCAAATCTAAAGAAGTATAAAATTGTTTTCTTTGAAAAATAAAAGGTATTTTGAAAATTCAAATCTTTTTCGGAAATTCCCCTCTCTAAATTTAGGATTGCGATAGTTTCTCATTCGAAATCCATTATCGAATTATTGAGATTTATGAAAAATAAAATATAAGTGAAGTGAATTAATGAATTGGTTTAAATCCAATATTTTGAATATCTCCAAAATAATAAATTGGGTAATAAAAAAAAAACATTTCAATTTAGTTATAGCCAAGAGGATAATTAAACTATGACTTGGGAATTTGATTCTGAATTCTTTTGAAAATTGATTTCAAATGTTTTGAAGAATGATTTAGTGAATAAATGGATTATAAGTATTTAACTTATAATATGGACTTTTGGTATATAATTGAGTTATATAAATTGAGTTGAATTAATAAAGGAGATTTATAAATCGAAGTTTATAAATAGAAATGGAATTTGTAAAGATTGTTTATAAATTCGAAACCAATTGAATTTGATAAATGAAAAATAGATGTTATTTAAGGAGATATATTCGTGATTTTTGACAGCGAATTATCCTTTAAGTTAAATATTGTGATAGTAAATGTTGGTTGGGAATTTTATCCACGATTTTGGACAGTGGATAATCCTTTAAATAAAAGTGTAGAAACACTGAATTGGTTTAAATAAGCGTATTCACGATTTTGGACAGTGAATATATTATTGAATAAAACGGATATGTTTTAGGGAAGTGATATTATGAAATAGTTAATGTGGAAATATGAATTTAATGGAACTAAATTGATGAATGGCTTACTAAAGAACTAGTTGATTATTTTTGAAATAGAAAGCAAATGCAAAGTTCAAATAGAATTTAAATTTCAAATTTGAAGTTGTCAACATGATAATCCATAATAGGTTTAATAAATTCAGTGATGAATTTGAATTTAAACGTGCGGAAAATTAAATTAAGTGAAAAACTTAATATTGAAAAGTTTGAAATTGGTTTAAAACTAATATTATGAAAAGTATGAGGAATTCAAACTATGAATTAAGTTGAAGTTGAAATTGAAAAAGTTAATGGTTTTAAAGATGTTTTAAAATGCATTAAGTATCGAATACATAGATTTCAATATTCATTGTTGAAATAGGCGTTTTGGAGAAATAAGGAAATGGTGGACTATAACACTGTTGTTATAGTAAATGGTTTCCGAAAGGAAATGTTGTTTATAGTATTGGTATTTATATATCTATCTTAAAATTCGAATCCTTATACTAGTGATTTTTGAGTTGTTGTAACGATGTTTTACGTAACATTCGTTTTCACTCAAATAAATGTGTTTAAAAGAATGATTTCCTTAAAGAATGGAATATATACTTAATTTTGATTCAAGTATATTGAATATTTTCCAAGAGTTGAAAATAAATGAACTTGTGAATTACTTATTATTAAATAAGTATGGAAATGTTTTCCAATATGAAATGAAAGGTTTGAAATTTTATCTTTTAAAGATAAATTGAAAAAAATGAATATTTGAAATTTGTTTCAAATAGTTAAGTTGGAAAATTATATATCTTGTAAAGATATTTTTGGGAAATTTGAACGATCAGTTCAACTTGAATATTTTCCAAAAAAGATTGAATCTTGAGTTAAATTGAGTTTAACTTTGACACCAAAAACAATATAAGTTGAACTTTGAATTTTGGATAGTCGATTGGGATTGTATGTCTAACATTGTGAATTGATGACATAGCAATTGATCTCTATTAAATATATATCTGTGGTGGCGGAGAATTTATTCTTTTAGCTTAACACCCTTTTCTGAGACGTACGAGCTTAGAGGTTATATATCGGTAGACATCAATTATGTGTTGAGAATTGACGATGTAACGTGAAATCTAAATCGAATATGAAGTCGATAATGAATTGGATTATGAATGTGAATTAGGTTTGAGATAACCTTAAATTTTCAAATCGATTTAGAGGAAAATTTTAAGTGAAATGGAAAATTTTGGAATCCTCTATTTGTTATGAATGTGAATTGAGTTTTCGTAACTTATATATGTGAATGTAATAATTCGAAAACCATCAGTTTGGAAAGTCATTATTATGAAAAGTCCTATGCAAGTTTACATAGGTATGATATGTACGAAATGTGAAATGAAGTACTATATGTATATGACATATGTTTTCTAAAAACTGAGGATATGGAAATGTACCTTCCATTTATTATTTGTGAAGGTGATTGGAACTCGGTGGAGTGTCCATTGGAAATCGTAGCTACGTAAAATTTCCATTAGTGGAATGTCCATTGGGACTGACTGGAATCCCCCACGATGGATCATCGTGTTTGGGATTATGTGAATTGATGCTGGCGTAATTCATGGGGCGTGATGCCTACAGTTACAAGCGATTCCACTGGGATAGTGGCGCAACCGCCGTGTAAACTGCGATCTAGAGGCCGAAGCGTAATTTGAGGGGTGTGATGCCTACGGTCACGAGCGATTCTACTGGGATAGTAGCGTAACCGCCGTGTGAACCGCGATCTATGGCGACAACCATGGCGAAATTCAAGAGAGATGTGAAATCTACAGTTACAACCGATTCTACTGGGATAGCAGCGTAACCGCCGGGTAAACTGTGATCCATGGGGGAACGTGCTTTCCATATCCATTTTTAAAAGAATTTTTAAAAAGTATTTTCACTGGGAGTTGAAGCAAGTATATTTAGTACTTGGAGATTTTTAGACTTGCGCTTGGCCAGCGTATGCCTAAAGTTTGTAAGAACGACGATGGACTTGTTAAACTTAGAGTTAGCAAGTATTTTCAAACTTTGAATAGAAAATCAATAGTCTGAAATTAGAATTACATAATTCTAACCTAATGAATTAAGGAAGAAGATCTTTTAAAATATCTTAAAAGCCCACAGCTTTGGAAAAGATATGATATGTAAATATCTAGCATGAAGAATTTCAAGTTTAAAAATCTGAGTTTTGTAAGTCAAAAATTTGGTAAAAGACTTTTGTGTCTTGATTATTGAAATCGATGAACAAAACTGCTGAGATAAAATAAATGGAATGAATCCTATATTTATTTATAAGATTCGAACTTAGCAAAATTGGGTAGGGTATAAATATCGGTGAGATTTTAGCAATCATTTTTCCTAACTTATAATTTCGGGACGAAATTCTTTAAGGAGGGAAGATTGTAACAACCTAGAATTTTGAACAGTTTAAAAATGAAAATATTTAATTAATTTTAAATATTTGAATGAGAATCTAAATTGAATTCCCAATATAACTATAAATTGGCGAGTAAATTTTAGAATTTAATATATTGAATATTGAATATTCAAATTGTAATTGAAATTCGAACTAATGACTTAGAAAAAAATAGTTTGGATTTACGAATTATTTTTATGTAAATTTATAAATTTAAGTTTGATATTTGAACTGCAAAACGTTTATATGTTTATTAAAGAAAATAATTTACAAAACAAAATTGAATTCAAAATAAAAATAAAAACATAATAATATATATAATAAAAAAGAAAGAAAGAAAAGAATACACTACCTTACCGTATTCAGCTGCGAACACGCCTTCCCCCACGCCAAAATTCACGCCGTAACCCACGCAAAAACACGTTCTCCCTATTCCTTTATACCCGATCCCTTTATTCATTTTCTCGTTCATTTTAAAACCCAAATCAGCAAACAAAAAAAAAATTAAAAATGGCGACGTTCAACAATTAGGGCTTTTCAAAAATCGAAGATGCCGATTGTTGGTAGCTCGATCGACTCATCCTTTGCTTCGCTCGATCTTTGCTTCGTTTGCCGATTGTCTCGAGATACCCACGGCCGCTTCTATTTGGTCGAATTCGAAAGCTAAGGTGAGTAATTTCATTTACTCACATCTAGTTCATCTTCGAATGATGTTTCTGCAATTTCGAGTTTTGCTTTCTTGTTGCTTTGTCTCGGCCATCACCATTAAATTGATATTGAACTGTTTTTTTTCTATGATTTATGACTTCTGAAATTTCGTGAATTTATGTTGACCTCGGCTTCAACTAGAATTTTTTGACATGGTCAGCACAACACTGATGAGTTTCATGGTTTAATTCAAAATTTTGTTGATTTCTGATTTTTTTTTCAAGCTGATTTGTTTGAGGCTAAGGCCAAGTTAAGTTCGTGTTTTTCTAGCTGATTTAATTGAAAGAAAAAAAAAACTGTTTCTCGTTGACTTCGGTTGTTTAATTCTTTTGAAAATTGCTTGCTGTGATGAAGATTTCTTGGCTCACTTGTTCGAATTTCTGGAAATTGATTTTAGTAGTCATTGTTGATTTTTCCTTGGACTACGGTCTGTAGCACACGGCTTGTTCATGTGACTTCGGCAGTGACTTTGTACATTCCTCTGTTGATATCGGCCTTGACTATATCAAACTTGATTTTTGTGATGTTAGTCTTGTTCAACTTTTGCCATTATATTTCTGGGCATTATATCTTTACTGCCATGTGTATACATACACTTATGTATGTATATATGTGTTGTATGAGTAATGTCCACCGTGTTTTACTCGAGTTGCTTAAATGTGAGGTTTACACTGCTGCACATCACTGTAATTCCATCATGGCACTGTCCCTGACCCTTTGGCACTTCTGTTCATCTCAGTTGCATTTTATAGTGATCTGGTGCCTCTATATGCTTTGTTTTCCTTGGAAAATTATCCCTGCTGTTTCATTTTGAACCGATCGAGTTCATTGCAGTAGTATTCTCACTTGATTCTGGAACTGTACCATTTTACATTTATCTGGCGTAATTGATGCCCTGATTTTCAGTTTGCCTTTACTAGAATTTGTTGATGTGTTGCCATATTTTGGTGCACTTGGTTCCCATTGTGGTCTTGAGGTGGCTGCAGTATTGTTGCAATATACCCTTGTATCCTTGTGGTGGCGGCAGTTCCATGGTTGTTGCATTTTTGAATCATATATATGCTGACTTGAGCTTTGTTGTTTCACTGCAACTTTGGTTTTCATATTAGATATGCAGTAACTTGTAGCACTTGACTTCGGCTATTTCTTTGATTTTGTGGTTTCTCGCTTGCATATGAATTTTGGAATAAGTTGAGAAAAAAAAAAAGCCTAGTCTTCGAATTCATACATGTGTAAAAGAAATTTTTTATTATCCAGGCCTAAATTTGTGATAGCACATTGTCTAGGTCCACTTAAAAAAAAAAATTTCATACATTCTAAACTGCAATTTTATATTGATTGTCATATATACAGTTTACTGTGACATACAAGTTGAACTGATGCAACTGTAAATTATATTCTTTGAGTTACTGTGACATATTTGGTTACTGTGACATTATCTTCTTTGAGTTTGTGACATTTTGTTCCATTGATGCCCATGTCTCGCATACGTGATACAGTGCATGTGTTTGAATAATGACTAACATAAATTAATAACAATTTAAACATATAATCCTGATGCATATATGGATGTGAATAAGGGTGTTTATATTCTTTTACATGAATGCTCTGTGAATGATAACATTTATGGGCAGGCTGTTTATCATATACCCCTCTGTTTTGAGTTTTCACAGTGCAGTGTCCTAAATTTAAAAATCATTCTCTATTGAAACATTGTTTTGTTTGAACCTAGAATTAAGCCAATAAGGGTGGTTATATTCAAAACTTAAAATTTAAACATATATTAAGTTAGACAGTTAGTTCAAAATTTCTAGAAGAACTCAAAGAAGCTGATCTAATTTATTTTTAAACACGGTTTTGACCTGAGTTTCTAAACAAAGTTTCAAATATAAATACAAGTCTCTATTATGTAGAAGTCACTAAGTACTGGTCCATTGTTTAGTGAAGCCTGACTTGGTTGTGAGGTTGCCATTGATTTAATTCCATCTTGTCTGTTTCATTTTCTTGCGTCACTGGGTGGCACTTGCTATCCAATTAATATGTGCATTTTCCTTCATATGGTCTTTGCAGTCTAGTTTCCATAGCTTGATGATCATATCTGTCTGCACTTGTCTTGTTGAATTGTAACTGTACATTTGTATCAAGTTGAATATGTTGCATTTGTTGATTCATCATTGTTGCCAGGTAGATTGATGTCTGCACTATAGCTTTTGTATTGATCATTGATGCTGTATTTCTGTGTACATGTACAGTTTCATTGTTGCAGTGATATTTTGAATTTTGGTCGAGGCCGTTTGTACTTGCGTTGAATCTGATTTTGATTTGACCTTGTGCACTCGAGTTGGCGAGGCAGTGCACATGTATGTATGTGTGTACTGCAGCCACACCGTCTTGATTTTATTGGTATTTCTTTTGCTTTGATGCATTGATCTTTTGTGCATTTTATACTAGTGGCGAGGCAGTGCACGCAAGCGTGAACTGCAGCCACACGAAGTTAACATTTTAAAAATGTGGCGAGGCCGTATACGCGTGCGTGTACTGCAGCCCTACCAAATCTAATGTTTTAAATGATGTTTTCTTTTTGATGAAAATTGTTTTATGTTGCCAATTCAATATATTTTGAATCGATTTTGATGATTTTGTTGATAATTGCCGTTCAGGCAGATTTTGATTGTTTTCTAAATTATCTTCATCAATAATCCCTTCATCTATCCTCATTGATAATTTGAATCTATAGATTTGTTGTTTAACACTGTTAAGTGTTGTATTTACCGTTATCCGATTTCTTGTTAAAGGATCGGATAGGTGAATTTATCTTTAACTGTCATCTAATTGCTATTTAATTATTACTGCCTCTATGCACTAATAACTGAGTTTGAATTAGACTGACCTGTGTATTATTTTCTTTTGAATATAATACTCGGGTCAGACCGAGTAATTTTACAGCTTGAAGATTTTCAGGCCGCGAAGTTAGAGAGAGTTGGGGAAATTGTGTAACGACCCGTATTTTACGTGTCGGTTAAATCGTAAAATAGTTGCATTAAGTCGTTGGTGTTGTTTATGTTGTCTCTAGCATGAGTCATAGAGGGCCGACTCATAGGGGTGACCGGGTCAAGAAGTTTACGACCTAAGAGCTAAAGAGTTAGTATGATTGGCCGAGTTAACGAGTCACAGGTTAGGTCGTTAGACGACTTATAAAATGACCGACTTAAAGGTTATCGGCCTAAGGTGATAAGCCGTGTGGAGTTAGCTCGTGTCAACGACTCATAGGTGTTGCCGAGTTACAAGAGTTGCCGAGTTAGAGTGTTAGCAAGTTAAGAGAGAAGAGCGGCTAAGTGCTAAGTCGGTCTGTATGTTAAGTCGGCAAGTGGTATAAGTCGGTAGGACTTGAGTCGTTAGGACCTTAGTACGACTTAAGAAGATAGGTTGAGTCGTTGCGTCTTAGTTAAGTCGCATACGAGTTGGGATGGCTTTACTGTGTTGAGTCATATGCAGTAGGTCGGCTAGGGGTTAGGTCGGCCATAGGAATGAGTGTTGGGTCGGCCATGTCTTTAGGTCGACTGTATGTTGTGTTGGTTAGGTCGTAGGACGAAGGGGTCTGATGAGTCGGCAACGACTCATGGATAGGTCGTGACCGACCTATAGGGCGACGACCTAAGGGTGATTCAGCCTATAAATAGAGGGGTTCGGCTCACTTTTTGGCACCGGTTTTTGAAGCGACGAAGTGCTGCCATTTTGGGAACTCGACTACAACATTTCTTCATCTTCTTTTCTCCATTCCAATCTAATTCTAACATCCATCCAAGATCGAAGATCGAGATTGAAGATCCAAGAGACAAAGTTGAAGATCTTCATCCAACGAAGTTAGATTTCATCGTTTTAAGCGAGATTTCGCCGGATCAAGCCTTGATCTTCGCTGTCCAGATCTGAAGTGATTAGTTTTTGAGGTGTTTGGGTGATTTGGTGAGTGGTAGTTATCCCTCACGCGGACCCAAAGGAGTATATTGGATTGGTAGTTTGTTGGAGTGTTGTAGATAGTGATTTTGTGCATTTTCCTTAGATCCAAGAGTAGATTCATTGTTTATGAAGATGTTTACTTATGCATGATCATTTATCAAGTATTAGAGACAAAACCCATGTTTTATATTTGATAGATCTATGCTAAAAACCTATGATTCATGCATGTTAGACTTATGCTCATTTATTTACGAAATTGCCATTATAGTTGATATTGCTCATTAGATCTTGTTTAAATGATTGATTGTTTGATTGTATGATTGATTTGATTGTTTCCAAGTTAGCTAGTAGTTGATTTGGAACAAGATGATTGAAGATGATTCGAAAGCTAAGTGGAAAGGCTCTTGAATGGTGAAAGCTGCTTATGGCATATGAAGCGGATGTTGAAGCTCATATGTATGGATTGGATGATGTTGAGATGGGACTTTGCCATGATGCGAGGAGGCAAACCATGATGTTGAGTTGGGACGGGTTATGATGACGTTCCAAGCACGGGCTACGACGACGTGCAAAGTTATGTTGATAACTCGGTAATGCGATCCGGGTAGGTGATAATGGTTAGCTTGAGAGGCGCTTGAGCTGGTATGGAAATAGTCGTCGAGGAGGATGACTAGGAGGCTAAGATCTTATCGTTGTTGAAGGTTCTAGCATACTCAAAGCAAGAGTACGTTGGAACGGGTTGCGACGACGTTCCAAGCACGGGCTGCGACGACGTGCTAGTACTCTGGGTAGTTGCGAAAATTCCTAGGCACGGGCTGCGACGACGTGCGGAGTTATGTCTAGAACCGGGGTTACCATTAGCCCTTGACGGATGGTCATTCAACTAACGGTGATATCAAAGCAAGGATAACAGTGATAGCCAGAGTCATGGATGTTTGGACGTTTGGTTGTATCGTTATTCGGTCTCAAGAGCGGTATTTTCTAGGTGCTTATCTGATCTTGGTTTAGGCCTTGGGGGTTTGTATTTAGAAAACATCGCCCTTGACTCGAGTGATTATTGCTTTACCTTAATTATCTGCTATGTTATGCTTACTTCTCCTTGGTGTGTGTCTGGGGGCTATCACTGTAGAAAGAGGTGGAGTGGGATGGTTTGGTTCCTATTCCTTTTATCCCTTATGCTCTTTTGGTATGTTTGATAGTTGATTTACTGCTCACTAAGACTTTGTCTAACTCAAGGTTTTATGTCTCCCCTTATTACCTTGGGCTGTTCATCCATGTTGGGATGGGCAGACTAGGTAGCAGGTGACAGGTGCTGTTCTTGGAGATCTACGCTGATGATGACGAAGACGAGCAGGAGGCTTTGCATATTAGTTTTCCTACTATTTGTACTGGGTGTTCCGCTGCTTGTATATATTCTGAGTGTTATGTAGTGAGGCTTTGATGTATGGATTTGCCTGGATGATTGTATAAAACTACTACGATGCTTATATGATGATTTTTCTGTTATGGAGCTTCACTATATATTTCTCTATTGTATTTTATCCATGCGCTGTGAGTTGTACGATAGAGTTTGCTGTTTTATTTTACCCTGACTATCGTCCATGGCTGCCTGGCACGCCCTTCAGCGCTCTTTTCTCTTGTTTTGGTGCGGGAGTCATGGGCGGTCGTCACATTTGGTATCAGAGCTTTGGTTAATCGATTTTAGCCAACGCTCGCTGACGTAACTACGTATGAGAGACGTAATTGTATTTTGATGAATGATCACTATATATAATATAGTAGTTTAGGAGGATTTGAACTCCTTTTTGCAGTTGTTTCTCAAGGTGTTCTAAGTCATTCCTTTTTGTAGATATTAAGGATGAGTCGAAGAGGGAGACCAGCTGCAAGGGAAAGCCGTGCTACTGAAGAAGCGGTTGATTATGGAACCATGTTCGAAGCGATGATGACTTCGATCATGAGAAGGATACCAGCTCCAGGGCCATCTGTAGATGTTGGAGTTCAAGTCCAAGCTCCCAGACCGGTGAATTTTGCCAAGCTTTGCAAGGATTATACTTCTCTTGGAGGAAAAGCTTTCTTGGGGACAGAGTCGACTATTGAAGTGCAGAGGTGGATTGATGCTTGCCGAAGAATCTTTGGGGACTTGGGAATTGAGGATGCAACCAAGAGGAAGCTTGCATCGAGACAGCTTCAGGGAAGAGCTGCTGATTGGTGGAATTCTATCACCATAGATACTTCAGAAGAAGAGATTACTTGGGAGCAATTCCAAGTTAAATTTGAAGCCAAGTTCATCTCTACTGCTCAGAAGTCTGCTTTGTTCAAAAGGTTTGTAGAGCTCAAGCAAGGTGGGAGGCCTGTTCTTGAGTATATTTCCGAGTTTGAAGCCTTGTCCAAGTATGCCAGATCGTATGTTGATTCTCCCTACCAGAAGAACGAAAAGTTTGTGACTGGTCTGGATGCTTATCTTGGGAGGCAGTTAGTGGATCATTTGGACGATCCATTTGAGAAGCTGGTGGAGAAAGCTCTTAGGCATGAGAGTTTGTTTCCTAAGGAAAGTTCTGTTGTTTCTGTAACCAAGGAAGGATCTAAACCCCAGCAAAATGGAAACAAGAAGAGGAAGCAGCAGCAACAGAAGGGAAAGGATGGCCAGAAGAAGCCGAAGGGCGAGGTGATTTGCTATAATTGTCAGCAGAAGGGCCATCTCTCCAAGGATTGTAGGAATCCAAGGGCACCGGCGAAATGCCACAACTGTGATAAGCCAGGGCATTTCAGGAAGGACTGTCCAGAACCGAGGAAGGACAGGCAGATTGTGCAAGCTTATGCTTTGGGAGCTGTGCCGTCGTCTTCAAAAGCTCCTACTGCTGAAGAGAAGGGGAAGGGTGTGGTGGTTCAAGGTACTCTTTCTATTTGTGGTGTTCCAGTTAGAGTGTTGTTTGATACTGGAGCATCGCATTCTTTTGTTTGTGATGATTTGGTGGGCCGGTTAGGTTTGGAACCGGATATTGTTGATAGGCCATTGGTTGTGACTAATCCAGTTGGGGGTTCGTCGTGTTTGTGTATGATATGCCGTGGTCTAGTTGTGTCGAGTCATGATTGCTCGTTTGTCTGTGATTGCTTTGTTCTGAACTTTGCGGGGTTCAGAATTATTTTGGGTATGGACTGGCTTAGGAAATATGCGGCAAGGATTGATTGTGAGAGGCTTGAGGTGACAGTCGGGAATGTGGAAGGGCGAAAGGTTGTGATACGATGTAAGCATGAGGAAGACGTCTTCATGAGCTTCATGTATTCGCTGGTTGTTCCACGGGATGGACTGTCATCGGTGTCTATTGTGAATGGATTTGAGGATGTCTTTGACGAAGTCAAAGGGTTGCCGCCGCATAGGGAGATCGAGTTTCGTATCGATCTAGTTGAGGGAGCCAGACCTGTTGTGATGCCTCTTAGGCGGATGGCGCCTAGGGAGCAGCTAGAGTTGAAGGTGCAGGTTGATGACCTTTTACGGAAGGGATTCATTCGGCGTAGTGTGTCCGAATGGGGTGCACCAGTTGTGTTCGCAACCAAAACGGATGGATCGTTGAGGTTGTGTGTGGATTATCGTGAGCTGAATAAGTTGACTAGGAAGAACAAGTATCCATTGCCGAGAATAGATGACTTGTTTGACCAGCTTCACGAGGCTAAGGTGTTTTCTCAGATGGATTTGGCAACGGGATTTCACCAGTTGAGAGTGGCGAAGGATAGTGTGCCGAAGACTGCTTTCAGGACACCATCCGGTTTTTATGAGTGGCTAGTAATGCCTTTTGGGTTGACTAATGCACCAGCATATTTTGTGGATCTTATGAATAGAGTGTTCAGAGATCAGTTGAATAAGTTCGTGCTTGTGTTCGTGGATGATATTCTGATTTATTCCAGAACTGAGGAAGAGCACAAGACGCACTTGAGAATTGTTTTGGAAATCTTGCGGAAACATCAGCTGAAGGCTAAGTTTTCAAAGTGTCACTTCTGGAAGAGTGAAGTGAGGTTCTTAGGCCATGTTATCTCTGGAAATGGAATAGCGGTTGATCCCGCTAAAGTGGCAGCAATCCAGGATTGGGTTAGACCTAAGAATGCATCTGATGTAAGAAGTTTTCTTGGATTAGCAGGATATTATCGTCGGTTTATTAAAAACTTTTCCAAGATAGCTGCACCGTTAACAGGATTGACGAAAAAGAACCAAGTGTTCAGATGGGATGATAAGTGTGAGCAAGCTTTCGTAATCCTGAAAGAGCGACTGACGAGTGCTCCTGTTTTGACTATTCCTAGTGGGAATGATGAGATGGTGGTTTACACCGATGCATGTAGCACTGGACTTGGAGCAGTGCTAATGCAGAAGGATAAAGTTGTTGCGTATGCTAGTCGACAACTGAAGCCGCATGAAAGGAATTATCCGACTCATGATTTAGAGTTAGCAGCGATTGTGTTTGCTTTGAAGATATGGAGACATTACCTATTGGGAGTTCGATTTGAGTTGTTTACGGATCATAAGTCGTTGAAGTATCTGTTCTCCCAAAAGGATTTGAATCTTCGACAGCAAAGATGGCTAGAGTTCCTAGCATCATATGATTTTGGTATAGCCTATACTCCGGGAAAAGGAAACGCAGTGGCAGATGCGTTAAGTCGAAGACATGCAGGATTGGGAGCCATGTTTTCGGAGTGGAAGAGTCTCGAGTATTTGGCTGAGTTTGACTTCAGGCCTAGATGTGAATTGGAACCTGAGATGTTGGCAAACTTATCGATAAGACCTACTCTTGTGGAAAGGATTGGCGAGAGCCAAAAGCAAGACGATAAGCTTGTCAGGATTATCCGTGGTTTGGAATCTGGATTGGAACCAGAGAAGGATAAAGGATTCGAGATCGATCGAGAGGGTCGGCTTCGAAAGCAAGGACGACTGGTTGTTCCCGATATTGATGGATTGAGAGATGAAGTTCTAAGGGAAAGTCATCACTCTAAGTTGACAATTCATCCAGGTGGAAATAAGATGTATCGGGATATGAAGAGAGCTTACTACTGGGAAGGTATGAAGAAGGATGTTGGAAATTTTATTTCCAAGTGTATGAACTGCCAGTTGGTGAAAGCTGAGCAGAAGAAGCCCATTGGATTGCTTCAGCCATTAGAAGTTCCTACATGGAAGTGGGAGCAAGTGTCAATGGATTTTATCGATGGTCTACCTAGGACAAGAGCAGGAAATGAAGGGATTTGGGTCATAGTAGATCGTTTGACAAAGAGTGCAAGGTTCATTCCTGTTCGATCAACTAGGACTGCATCGAAGTTGGCTGAATTGTATGTTAAGTGGATGGTTCGATTCCATGGTATTCCGAAGAGTATAGTGAGCGATCGAGACCCATTGTTCACAAGTGGATTTTGGAAGAGCTTCCAGGAAATTTTGGGAACTGAGTTGTGTTTGAGTACAGCTTATCACCCTCAAACAGATGGTCAGACTGAGAGAGTTAACCGAGTTTTGGAAGATCTTCTCAGAGCTTGTGTTTTGGACTTCGGAGGATCATGGGAAGATCACCTTCATTTGGTGGAGTTTGCATATAACAACAGTTATCAGTCGAGCATTGGTATGGCACCATATGAGGCATTATATGGAAGACCGTGTAACTCTCCGACATATTGGTTGGAAACTGGAGAAAAGCTGATACTTGGGCCAGAGATGATTCGACAGACTTCGGATTGTATAGAGATCATTCGGCAACGAATGAGAGCAGCCCAAGATCGTCAGAAAAGTTATGCCGATAATCGTCGTAAGGATTTGGAATTCGACGTAGGTGAGATGGTTTTTGTGAAGATTTCTCCATTAAAGAGTGCTATTAGATTCGGAAAGAAAGGAAAGTTAACTCCGAGATTTGTTGGACCATTCCCAATTATAGAGCGAATTGGAAAGCTCGCTTATAGATTAAAGTTACTGGAAAAGATGGCGGGTGTGCACAATGTTTTTCATGTATCTTATCTACGGAAGTATGTGCATGATCCAACTACAGTGGTTTCTGCTGATAACTGTGAAAATTTGGAGGTTGATCCAGTGGGTACGAAACCTCGTAAGCCGCTTCGTATTGTTGAAACTGATACGAAACAGCTTAGGAGGAAGACGATTACGTTGCTCAAGGTACAATGGAGTGATGATGTTAACGATTGTATGTGGGAGGAGGAAGAGAGGATGAAGGCAGCTCATCCCGGACTCTTCGAGGTATGGCCCTAAAGTGTTGTGACATCTCATGAATTTGTAGCTTGTTCTAAGTCTTAGAATTCTGCATGCTAGGCTAGAATTGGATGCATGGTTTGTTGATTGCTATGGATGGTAGGCATGCAGAATATTTTTGATTGCTGATGTTTGCTTGGAATTTCGGGGGCGAAATTCCTAAGGGGGAGAGAATGTAACGACCCGTATTTTACGTGTCGGTTAAATCGTAAAATAGTTGCATTAAGTCGTTGGTGTTGTTTATGTTGTCTCTAGCATGAGTCATAGAGGGCCGACTCATAGGGGTGACCGGGTCAAGAAGTTTACGACCTAAGAGCTAAAGAGTTAGTATGATTGGCCGAGTTAACGAGTCACAGGTTAGGTCGTTAGACGACTTATAAAATGACCGACTTAAAGGTTATCGGCCTAAGGTGATAAGCCGTGTGGAGTTAGCTCGTGTCAACGACTCATAGGTGTTGCCGAGTTACAAGAGTTGCCGAGTTAGAGTGTTAGCAAGTTAAGAGAGAAGAGCGGCTAAGTGCTAAGTCGGTCTGTATGTTAAGTCGGCAAGTGGTATAAGTCGGTAGGACTTGAGTCGTTAGGACCTTAGTACGACTTAAGAAGATAGGTTGAGTCGTTGCGTCTTAGTTAAGTCGCATACGAGTTGGGATGGCTTTACTGTGTTGAGTCATATGCAGTAGGTCGGCTAGGGGTTAGGTCGGCCATAGGAATGAGTGTTGGGTCGGCCATGTCTTTAGGTCGACTGTATGTTGTGTTGGTTAGGTCGTAGGACGAAGGGGTCTGATGAGTCGGCAACGACTCATGGATAGGTCGTGACCGACCTATAGGGCGACGACCTAAGGGTGATTCAGCCTATAAATAGAGGGGTTCGGCTCACTTTTTGGCACCGGTTTTTGAAGCGACGAAGTGCTGCCATTTTGGGAACTCGACTACAACATTTCTTCATCTTCTTTTCTCCATTCCAATCTAATTCTAACATCCATCCAAGATCGAAGATCGAGATTGAAGATCCAAGAGACAAAGTTGAAGATCTTCATCCAACGAAGTTAGATTTCATCGTTTTAAGCGAGATTTCGCCGGATCAAGCCTTGATCTTCGCTGTCCAGATCTGAAGTGATTAGTTTTTGAGGTGTTTGGGTGATTTGGTGAGTGGTAGTTATCCCTCACGCGGACCCAAAGGAGTATATTGGATTGGTAGTTTGTTGGAGTGTTGTAGATAGTGATTTTGTGCATTTTCCTTAGATCCAAGAGTAGATTCATTGTTTGTGAAGATGTTTACTTATGCATGATCATTTATCAAGTATTAGAGACAAAACCCATGTTTTATATTTGATAGATCTATGCTAAAAACCTATGATTCATGCATGTTAGACTTATGCTCATTTATTTACGAAATTGCCATTATAGTTGATATTGCTCATTAGATCTTGTTTAAATGATTGATTGTTTGATTGTATGATTGATTTGATTGTTTCCAAGTTAGCTAGTAGTTGATTTGGAACAAGATGATTGAAGATGATTCGAAAGCTAAGTGGAAAGGCTCTTGAATGGTGAAAGCTGCTTATGGCATATGAAGCGGATGTTGAAGCTCATATGTATGGATTGGATGATGTTGAGATGGGACTTTGCCATGATGCGAGGAGGCAAACCATGATGTTGAGTTGGGACGGGTTATGATGACGTTCCAAGCACGGGCTACGACGACGTGCAAAGTTATGTTGATAACTCGGTAATGCGATCCGGGTAGGTGATAATGGTTAGCTTGAGAGGCGCTTGAGCTGGTATGGAAATAGTCGTCGAGGAGGATGACTAGGAGGCTAAGATCTTATCGTTGTTGAAGGTTCTAGCATACTCAAAGCAAGAGTACGTTGGAACGGGCTGCGACGACGTTCCAAGCACGGGCTGCGACGACGTGCTAGTACTCTGGGTAGTTGCGAAAATTCCTAGGCACGGGCTGCGACGACGTGCGGAGTTATGTCTAGAACCGGGGTTACCATTAGCCCTTGACGGATGGTCATTCAACTAACGGTGATACCAAAGCAAGGATAACAGTGATAGCCAGAGTCATGGATGTTTGGACGTTTGGTTGTATCGTCATTCGGTCTCAAGAGCGGTATTTTCTAGGTGCTTATCTGATCTTGGTTTAGGCCTTGGGGGTTTGTATTTAGAAAACATCGCCCTTGACTCGAGTGATTATTGCTTTACCTTAATTATCTGCTATGTTATGCTTACTTCTCCTTGGTGTGTGTCTGGGGGCTATCACTGTAGAAAGAGGTGGAGTGGGATGGTTTGGTTCCTATTCCTTTTATCCCTTATGCTCTTTTGGTATGTTTGATAGTTGATTTACTGCTCACTAAGACTTTGTCTGACTCAAGGTTTTCTGTCTCCCCTTATTACCTTGGGCTGTTCATCCATGTTGGGATGGGCAGACTAGGTAGCAGGTGACAGGTGCTGTTCTTGGAGATCTACGCTGATGATGACGAAGACGAGCAGGAGGCTTTGCATATTAGTTTTCCTACTATTTGTACTGGGTGTTCCGCTGCTTGTATATATTCTGAGTGTTATGTAGTGAGGCTTTGATGTATGGATTTGCCTGGATGATTGTATAAAACTACTACGATGCTTATATGATGATTTTTCTGATATGGAGCTTCACTATATATTTCTCTATTGTATTTTATCCATGCGCTGTGAGTTGTACGATAGAGTTTGCTGTTTTATTTTACCCTGACTATCGTCCATGGCTGCCTGGCACGCCCTTCAGCGCTCTTTTCTCTTGTTTTGGTGCGGGAGTCATGGGCGGTCGTCACAAATTGCTTCACTTTAGCTTTTCGAAGTATTTTGGTAATTAAAAGAAATATTCCGCTGTACAAAAATTTAATGCATTGTAC
Source organism: Allium cepa (assembly GCA_030765085.1). Lineage (NCBI taxonomy): Eukaryota > Viridiplantae > Streptophyta > Magnoliopsida > Asparagales > Amaryllidaceae > Allium > Allium cepa. Next base: position 380,423,172 of record CM060938.1, on the reverse strand, counting down.
AAACTCTGATATATGTATAAAAATTCATTTATGTAAAATATTATGATTATTCTGTGATTCTGTGGCTGTTTCTGTTTAAACTCTATAAACTGACTAACAATCCGTCATTTTGAACGTCTCAAGTTGGTTTAATTACCGACTGGGGGCGATCAGAGCGGCGGGTCGTTACATCCTCGGTACGGTGATCTAGGCCCCGTACTGTGACGGTCGGTATCCCAGTAGCCCTGCCATTGTATGGAACCCAATTTCCAATAAGCGCCCTCAGATTTGATTGTATTACCCACTTTGTGGCTAGTAGCTGGAATTTAACAATGTAACAATTTCGGCTATTTTCTATTTACTTGAAAACCCTAGACACTATTATAATATCACTGAATTTCCTATGAAATGTTTTGGTTAGCGTAAGTAAAAACTTACCCGTATTTATGTGTGGGGAGTCTTACGTGATACCTTTCTTTTCCAATGTTTTCAAAGTTAAACAACCTTAAATCATTTACTCATACCAGACCCATGTCTGACCCGGAGTTTATATTTTGTGTTTTCATAAACTCTTGGGTACTCAAATTTTTATGAGTAGCCAAGTGATAGGTTCTTGGATTGTTGAGTTCTGGAGGAGCTTGGAGTAGGAGCCCAGACGTATGTAGATATCTATCTAGTTCCGCTTTCTTAGTTAGAGCGTGCTGTATTTTGGGATGTATACAGCGACAGATGTATATATGATTGTCATGTGTATGATATTGTATAACTCTAATATATATAAACTATGTAATTGTTATATGATATATTATATTTTATTCTGTTTCCGCTGTGAGATTCTGTTGTTGTTCTTTCTTTCTTTTCTTTTCTATTTCTACCCCATTCTTTCTTAATGATGACACATCTTTCTAGGAGTAGAAGGGCGGGTCGTCACAGTTGGTATCAGAGCTAAAAGGTTAAGTGAGAACCTTGGCTCTGGTGGAGATTACTCATTAAAGGTAGAGTCAGTAGTACTCTAGAATGAGTTTGAGCGTATTAATAGATATGAGCGCGTATTTGTTAGTGAATATAAAATGGTTTTATATTATGTTGATTGATTTATTGAGTGATATATGAACCTTCGTCAGTGCAGTCTGCACAACTGTACCGAAGGGGTTTCTAAACACTTGAATAGAACAATTCGACACGATATTGTTTTCAAAAGTGGGTGAATTAAATAGTTTCACCCAAAATATATTTTGATATAAAAAAAACAAAGAGAAATAATTTTACGCAAATTATTATGTATAATTAAAATGTTTGGATGATAGTGTTACAAACAAATAAGATTATAAAGATTTACAATGGCTTACATAACCAAGGAAAGTATGAGATTGAATTTGGAATTAAAATTAAAAGTGAAGTTAAAGACGAGAATTTATTTTGGATTAAGTCGAAAATTAATTTTGGAATTTAACTAATGATGAAATAATAATAATAATAATAATAATAATAATAATAATAATAATGTAAACAAATTGATGAAGTACATCAGATTTAGAATGTAAATGAATTGGATTGGGAAATTTAATAGAAATAGAATTTTGATGGAGATTAACTTAAGCTTAATAATTGGATTCAAAATTTAAGTTTGAAATGAAATGAATTGAGATATGGATGATATTAAATGAAATTAAGTTCTTATTTAATTAAATCCAAGTGAATTGGTAGATTAAAGAGAATGGTATGATGCTCAATTTAACGGAAGTTAAGTTAAACAAATTGAATTGAAATAGAATTCAATTGAGTTATAGATAATGTTAAATAAATTAAATCCTTACATAAATAAATAGAAGTAAGTTGAAATGAAAATTGAATTGGAATAAATATATTCCGATAACTTATAAAGGAAATTGGCAACACATTGGTTAAGAATATTCTTGGCTGTAGATGTGTGTTCAATCTCGAGTTAAAATGAAATATGAATATATTCAAGCTTAAATTGGGTAAAAATGTGAAAATATGAATGTGAGACTTATAAAAGAAAATATGGAGAAGTAAAATAGTAAGCTAAAATAAAATTGTTTTGTATTTTGAGAATGAAATAAAATTCCACACTTGAATTATAAAATAAAATTGAACACAGATAAAATAATAAGATGATTTTTGAAGATAAAAATCCAATTTAAGTATGGATAGAATAAATATGGCCTTGGATTTAATTTTAACAAAATAAATGGAATTTGATCTAGGTGAGTATCAAATAAATCGGGAATGAATTTAAGTATGAATTGAAACAAGTAAATTAACCTAAGAATAAACTTTATAGAAGCGTAGCTTCGAGGAAATTGAGAGTTTATTTAGTAAGAGCTTGAATAATTTAAGTTGAATGAAATAAAATCTTTATTCGAATAGAAATAGTTGGATTAAAAATTAAATTTGTATAAATAAACCCTGATGGCTTATCAAAAGAATTTAAATGCTTGAAATAAAAAGTATGCTTGTTTAATACAGGTAAGATCTGAAGTTTAAAGTGAAAATGAATGTGATTAAGAGAAAATGTATGTAAGTGTGGAGAATAAATGAATTTGTGGCTCATAAAGTTTAAAAAGTGGAATTATAAGCCAAAATAAAATTATGTTGTTCTTGGGAAATGGAATAGATATCCAAATCGGAATTACAAACTAGGAATGAATTCAAATGAAGTGATTTTTGTGATGAAATCAAATATTGAATTAGAAATGGAAATAAACTAATTTGAAACAAACTAGTAAATTAAGTATGTAAATGAAATTGGAATTGGTCAAATAAAAGTTGAATGGTGAATTAATAAAATTTGATTGTGAATTAAAATGAATGGGAGGCGGAGACCTTGAGTTATAAATATAAAATTCAACTTGGATTGGTGTTGTATCTTACAGAATTGAATTGCCAGAACGAATGTCTGGAATTCATAATATATTCCATGCATCTCATCTTGGAGATTTGTTCAGGATCCATCATTAGTTGTAGAACCGGTAGTTCAGGGAGATTTGGAAGTCAAGCGGAGTTTGACTATGGTCAGGAATCATGTTCGGGTTGTTGATCAAACCGAAAGGCAACTCAGGAGTAAAGTAGTGAAGCTTGTCGAGTGCAGTGGAGCGAGGATCCCAGAGTTTGCACCTGGGAAACACAGGACAGATAAAATCAATCTGTTCCAGATATGCAATAATATACACAGTGGTAAACACTCTATACGTTCTTTCCATCCAGCTCTCCTCCTGAACTCCAGAACGTCCTTACCTGAAAAGCTGTAATACTCGGTCTAACCCGAGCATTACATCAAAGTAACACCCGGGTCAGGCTGGAAACTAGTGTGAGTAAACCATCTAGCATGAATTTCAAAAGCATATAACTTAAATAAACCCGGGTAACTCGTACCTTACTACGAGTACTTAACATACCATAGTAAATACATATCATACAATCATATCTAAGTATTATTACTTAGACTAACGACCAAGATTACATTTTTAATTCTTTCCCCAACCCATTTATTCCAAAGTTGAATCCATGAAGAATTATTGTAGATTACAAATCGAAGTGGTTTCGGGTATTTGCTAATACCCGACTCCGGTCTCTTCGAATCCAATGTCATCTAACCCAAGTTATCCAATTAAATATAATTCAACATAGTATATCTCCAAGCAATTCATATCAGAGATATCAACCAATTCAAAACACTCATCAACATTTAATCGTTAACAAGCGAGATTGATCACTTCCATTGATTACATTAATTAATGATCCTCTAATTACTTTCATTGGTTAACTATTCTTAGATCTCATTTAATAGTTAACCTTTAACTTAATTACATTCATTAATCAATCTTGATTAATCACAATCAGAAATTAACTTTCCTTAATTACTCTATCAATTAAACCAACTCCTTGGTTAATTATATTAATTAATCCTTTAATCACACTGAGAAATTATCACTTAATTACTTCTCTTAAGTAATTATTTCTTGATTTCTTCCCATCAAGTAATTTCCCTTAGTTAATTACATCAAGTAATTATTCATTAATTACTTCACTATGTAATTATACTACCTTAATTACATTTAGTAATTATACTTCATCCCATCATTAAGTAATCCTCTTTAATTAAAATTAACCATATTAACTTAATTAATTTCACCGGGTAATTAATTTCCTTTAATCACTCCATTGAGTAATTACTCTGATCATCTTCTTAATCTTAAGCAATTAACCTCTTAATTACTTATTACTAAATTACTTCTTAATTGATTAACCTTGATTAATCAAATATTAATGAAGTGATTAATTATACTTAATTAATTACACAATTAATTTATCTTAATTAGATTACCTAAATTAATTATTTTAGTTTAAGTAATTATACTTTAATTACTTTAGTTAATAAAATATGATCAAATTAAATTAAATTAATTTTTAACTTCTATTTTAAAATAAATCATATTTTAAACTTGAATATGATTATTAAAACCATCATTCTTTGATTTAAGATATATAATTTTTACTTAAATCATAATTCTATTTCAAAAACTTTATTTAAATTGGAAACATTTAAAACTAATTACAATTTTCTTACTAAAGTAATAATTGTCAAAATATTTTTTTTAAAATAAAATAAATTAGATTTAAAACTTTGGAACTCATTTTTAAAACTTGCTAGCACTTTGTGAAAAAAACTAGGTTCAACTCTTCCATTAAACTATCACCTTAAGATCAGGTTTAATACTCGATTTTAAATAAACATAAAAGCTGGGTAACAATGAATTTTAACCCGAGCAAAAATTGACTAAAACCGAACTAACCAAACACCCTTACTTCCCACAATCCAGCTACTTCGAGTCATTACGCAAGCAACACGAGATCAAACCTGTGTTCGAGCTTCTTCCCCAATCTAACAAACCACACCAGACACGAACACACGCTCGTGCACGTATACACCCAATTGGCTCGACGCCGATCATACCTAAGACCTCTGACACATCAACGTTGATCAATCCATCTCAGACGAGCACCTAGGTCGACGATACCTACCCGAAATAAAAATCGAACCAATCACCTCTTCTTGGAACCCACATCACCGCCACATAAATGCGTCGCGGATGACAACCATATCACCAGAGATCGTACCACTCCACTCTGAGTCGCATCACAACATGCTGCATCGAATTACCTAGGTCATGTTCAACTCGATCCCCTGATGACGACGATCCAACCTCGAAATTAACATCGACAAAAGCAAGCCTTAAAACCCTACCATAGTCTCCTCTGGCATCCATAGCCATCAAGATTTTTCCCTGATGATTTTTCTCGCAATCGACCTTCTTCCAGCTACCTTCTGTCTCAATCTCGATGACAATCTCTTTATCTAGCATCGGAAATTGATGAATAATGCATCTCCATTCATCTCTCTAATTCTCAACCAAAGCCAAACTAAAAATGATGTTTTTTACTCTAAAATTCATCATTTTTTATCACGATCCTATCGTATAATCAAAGTTTGAAAAGCCAATAATCGAATTTTGCCTTTGTTTATTAATTTTACAGTAATTCATATATTTTAAAATAATTACTCAATAATTCCCTCCGAATCTATTTTTAAAATTGATACTAACATATTACGAACATACTTCTTTCAGACATCAGAACCTAATATCGATTGTACAAATGAGAAATTAAATTTCCTTTGGAAGCTTGATCCTACAGTATGACAGAGATAATATATATATATGCATATACACAAACCTGCATATACATAAAACTCTGTAAATATCTACATGCAACACATTATCATCAATATGAACTCAATTCCAAGTCACTACCTACTATTAATCACATGCACCAATTTACAAATAAAATTTTGAAGATCTGCTTACCTAATGAAAAACAGAGATTCTTTTCATATGATAAGGCATGCACCCATACAAATATGTATAACTACAGAGATAACCTCATATCTTTGTACAATAAGGCATCATTCATCTAAGACTCATGCAACAGATGTTTATCTGTATTGGATTTAAATTAAAAAAAAAAGTGTTTATTCACCTGCATTTTGGGTTTGAAACATAACAGCCCTTTGAAAATTTAAAAATGGACTTGATTAGATTTTTTTCTAATCTGATTTCTGACTTCGATTTGCTACTAGCTTGTTGATCCTTGATCTGAAATTCTTGGCTTGATTTTAGTTTTGCAGCAGCTTGAAAATTTAAGCAGAAGATTGTTTACTGATTTTCTTTGTGGTTTTAAGGGTAGATCAGGTTGAGTTTTTTTTTTTTGAGTTTATAATTGAGATTAGAAAAAAGAAATAAATATGAAAGATGTTCACTTATATAATCTAATTTATGATTTTATAAAAATTAAGAGAAATAAACTAAAGGAGTGACACTTGTCCCTTACTACATTTAATTTCTTAACACTTGTTATCAAGTAAATTTATGTGCTAACACATGTATTTGTGTATTTTCATTTATTTTTAAATTGATTAAAAAAAATCTTTTATATAGATATTCTAAATTAGTTAATATATTTCTAATTTAATAAATGCTTTTATAATTAATTTTCTAATTTATATACATATATTCTAATTTATATAAATAAATTTATTTTAAAAAGAAAAATACAAACAATTTATGTTCTCCATAAAATCAAATAAAATACATTTTAGAATCAAGGTATAATTTAAGATATATATGTCTATCTTTTGAACTTCAATTTTAAATATCCAAATTCAAATTAAATTTCAAATTAAAATTAAAATTTCAATTGATGGATACCTTCTATTTTAACAAATTCAAATTCCATTTTTATATAATAATTCTAATTTAAAATCAACTCCAATATATATATATATATATATATATATATATATATATATTAAACAAACACAAATTAAATTTAAAAATAATAACTTTATATATATATACTAAACAAACACAAATTAAATTTAAAAATAATAACTTTATATATATATATATACACACACACACACAACACAATTACAAACATAAATATTTACTTAATTATATTCATTTGTTCAATCTATAATTCGATATTTCTATTAATTAACCCAATTATATTATCAATTACAGGTGTCCAGAAAATTCAGGTTATCACACCAAACTTCTTATCTGACTTGAAGTTTGTGTTTCTCCACAAACTCTCGGGTACTTCAAATTAATTTGAGTAGTCTGAGAGTGGGAGACTTTTCGGTTTTTGGACGAATAAACTTCCAAAGACGTGTAGGAGGTAGTGTTAGCTATATATGAGCTATTTTATGGTTTCTGCTGCGATATACTAAGAACTGTAAAGATCATTTTTATTAATTCTATAATCATCATAAGGGGACATCTTCATATGTCGCTCTTATCGCATTTTGTATGTGTATATGTGATCTGAACGTGGGTAACGTCTGGGATTATGTAATTAAATATTAAATTGAAATTTGTAAGTAATTAGAATTTCTTTTTTGTTGAATTTTAAATTTGTTCATATTCTTATGTTTCTGTGTGCCAACAGTTTTAAGATTCCGATTTCGATCACTCAGAAATAACACCTATTGATGACAACATCATCTGTAGCAGTTAGTTTTGAGCCTCTGGAAGCGGGATGTTACACAAACAATCTATGCAATTAGTTATACCATATTTGGCAAAGCGTTAGTCGTAAGTATTTAAACCAATCAATAAAACAAAGTTGATTATTAATATCCCCACATTATAGAAATAAGGCTCTCAAAACATTTATTTGATTTATAACTTTTTAAAAATATTATTAATCCAAATTGTTTCGAAAGAATTTATTTTATAAGACCAAGATTTTCCATGTTTCAAAATCATATTCAAAAGCTCCAAAAAGTTATATTGTTCTACAATTATATTCCACAGACTATATATATTTCAAGTAGTCATTTACTTTGTAAAACATATTTTTTACCCTTACTACAAATCAAAAATTAGTATTTATACACTAGTTTAAAACAACTTAGGCTTATATATCCAAATCCCATGACCATTTTATTTAGAAATATATTAAGTTCATATTTTCCAAAACCACATTTCTAAATTTATATCTATTTATATAAGTAATATCTAATATGTATATATACACATATATAACTCTCTGTTTAAATCATTTATAAAAAAAAGACCAGATTTGTTTTTAAAAACAAGTTTGATATTTAGAATTAAATAAACTTCTTTTGTAAAGTTACTTATATCCAATTTGTCTATTTTTGTATTTAGAAAATAGATTAAAATAAGTTTATCTAATTTTAAAAGCTTTAAATCTAAGTGATTCTAATTCCATAGAGCACAAGAGGATTTACAGTTACACATCACATGATCATAGCAATAAATTAGTCCATAGGTTCGACTTTTATATTATCTCCTTACACATTTCATAGATTAACAAATCAACGGAAAAAGAAATCAAAATAACCACAACCAAATATGCAAAACACAAGAAAACAAGTACAATAAACAGAGCAAGAAACATGGCAAGCGATGGGCGAATCGGGGTGGCACTTGGACTTGAAATAGCTCTAAGTGTGTACGGTACTGGTGCACTGGTGGTGGCCAACGGTCCACCGGTGGTGATAACCTAGAGCTGTTTCAACACCAAGTTGCCTCCCAGATAGTCCGTCGCTGACGACTTCTTCGGCATTGATTACTTTGAACTCTAAAGCATTGCTTACAGCAGCATCTAAGCATAAAATCAACTGCAAATTATTGTTAAAGATGATAACCAATTGATGGTTTTAACCAACTATGAATTTTATAACCTAACATATGATTAAGACAGGGACTATGGATCAAATCAATTTTATAATTCCATCAATTACAAAAGAGAAACCCAAACTCATATACATATAACTTTAGAGCTAGTTAGTGAGGTAAACTCGCCTTTGTTCCTCAATTCAATAGCCATGATAACAATAGAATCCCCAATTCTTCAACTAGTAAACCCCTGCCACAAACTTAACCCAAACAAACAATAACCAAAAATCAACAATGGTAAAACTGAAATTGAATTGCCTAAAAGCTAAAATAGGTTTTAGTGACATTACCTTAATTTTATCTTATTTTTTTATAATTTATTTGCAAATTAAAATCACCAATTTTGATTTAGTTTGAAAGGAGAACGAAGAATCCTTATTTTCTTTCTGTAGTTGAACATATAGAACTTCAAATATGAGAAAGATGTGAACCTTCTTTCCCTAGTTTCATTAAGAATGAGTTTGAGTTTGGGCATTAACTTGCAATCTAACAAGAATAAGTATTGGTAATCTAAGAAGTGTTGCTATTTCCTTTGTCTTATTAGTTATAAACACTATTTACACTAATCAAAGTTTGAACAAAATCGCAAATTAATTTCTCAATTTACCAAAACCAATTAACAAGTTAAAATTCCATTTTTATTAACATTGGGATATCATACAAAATTAAATATAAAATTTGAAATTATAGTTATTCTTATTATTTAAAAAAAATATTAATTGTAAAATCTCATTTTGAACAGTAAATCTCTATATTAATAATTTATCAAAAAATCCCAAATTTAAATAGTTGATTCAATAATATTTCAAATTTAAATGGAAATCCACTTTAAGAAATAAAACTTATTCCTTAAATAAATCATAATAATTATTTTCCAAACTAGATTTAATTTCACAAATAACTAATTAGAATTAATTATCCATCATTAAAATTTATTAATTATATATCAACAACAGGGTTGTTATAGTCCGTTTGGTAGATAACAATATAGCAAACTCCGTTCAGTACCTAGCAACCAACAAAATTTCTTGTTTGGTAGTTATCTATCAAATAAGGATTTTACCAAACAACCATGCTAAACCCGAGCACCACCGACCATGTCATGACTACCGAACCAAATGTTGCCGAGCATAAACTATTGAATCAGGCATGGCGTATATGTGGAAACATTTTTTTAACGACAAAATGGGCTTAACCCTATACACTTTTAAGACTAACCAAGTAGAGGCAACAATGACAGACAAGTTTTTCACACTAGAACTACCGATTAGGAGTAACCGAACGTCATCATTGGTGTGACGACCGACCTTTCTTACCCATGTGAACATCACTTAATATATCCACGGTATTCTGTTGCTTAAGCAATCAAAAGATGAATTGTCATGGGGTGAAATAAAGAATAGAACAGAAAATCTCACAACGAAATTGTTAAATATAACATAATAGGAATATAGTGCATAAGGTTACTCCCCAATTTAGAGTTATCAAAGTTACACAAAACAACTACAATCAGCTTAGGCAGTTATAACAACTTGCCTTTACACATGCTGAAACAAAATACACTCATAAGGACTAAACAAACAGTGGAAATAGACAACTACTTAGATAAAGGCCTCCTACTAGACACCATCTTCAAAAGAGCCCATAAAAGACCTACTACTCTCGGAGTAATCAAATAAAAATAAGAACCCAAGAGTTTATGGAAAATAAACAATTCAGGTCGGACAATATGTCAGGCGTGAGTAAAAATCTAAACAATAAGTTGATTAAATAGCAACATGTGAGACTATGTCAACAAATGCGAAACCAGTTTCTTCTCACATGAACAACATCCAATATAAAGAATGGATACAAATAATTAACACTGCGAAGAGTGCTATACTCTTCCTGATGCAATTAAGGAAAACAAATTCAAAGGTCTGAATTAGCAAGGAAAGGAAATTTACCAACAATGACTGTAAGGGTGCATTCTCTTTTTTCTTAAAAGTATACCTCTTGTAAAATATACTTGAGAGCGACATTTTTTTCCTATAATTCCTCTCGAGAAATCGAAGCCAGGCCCCACCAACCATACCAAGAATCCAAGTATTTCACATCTTAGTTTAAGAATGACCGAAACCAACCTAGAATAGATGTGAATATACTCTAATGGAAGCAACCCCATATAACTTGATCCCCACTCACTTTTTGGTTTTAGTCATTTCCAGCAATGGATAACAAAGCTCAACTGTGCAACTAATCGTCTTAGATTGACGATACACAATAAGCTAAACCAATAGTTAATAACCAACAATTGGGGATTAGAAAAATATCATATATAGACAGTAAATCTCATATTCCTACCACTACTCGTCAATTTCAAACCTGTACTTTTCTTGTTGAAAAATGAAGTTGGGGAAGTGAAGGCAGTGCTACCTCTACGCATTGCCTTGACGGCCTTTTTAACTTACGAGATAGTGACAAGTCTTCATACCTCATTTTTTAGTGTCCAGAGTATGACTAAATTCTTTCCATATAAGTGATATCGTCTAAGGGATCTTTTTTCCATAACCGAATCGAACTTTTACTTTTTAAGCCAAATTCATGCTTAGGCTTCTCATTACAAGTTTTTAGCTTTAAACATCTTTGTAAAAATGGTTCACTAACTTTAAAACACCATTACAAAAAGGATTTAATAACCTAAAACATTGTTACTAAATTGATTAATCTTCTTCACCTGTCATTAATAAGGGTGATTAATTATCTTTGGACTTTGTTAGTTAACTTGATTAATTTAACTTTAAATACACATAATTAAAAAGGGCTAATCACTTAAAAATCTCATTAATTAAGTTGATTAATTAATTTTTGAAACATCATTTATTAAAAAGAATTAATTAATTTAAAATACCATTATTGAAAAAGATTAATTAAATTTAAACTAATTAATTTATTTTAAAAGTAATTAATTAAAAATGATTAATTAACTTTAATCCACCATTGTTAAATAATTAATTAATCTTAAACATTTATAGGTAAAATGATTAATTAAATTCTAGCATCTTTAACAAAGTAATTAATTAACCCTATACACATCATTATTAAGTTAACTATTTAACATTAATTCTCTTAATTAAGATAATTATTGGTTCGAAAATTAATTTTAAATCCATCCTTTTTCAAAAAATTATTTAACTTTGTAAAGTAAAACCCTAGCTTGAAATTAAAAAATATATATCGAAGAGATGATATTCTCTAAAAGTGCCGATGTAGCGATAGTGGCTATACGAACACTTCGAGAACTATTTTCATGTCAAATCGATTTTCGTCCAAGCATCACATCATAGCACAGAAGTAAAGCATATATATGTATGTATGCAAGGTCCATAACAAAACATACAACATGCAGAGAGCATCACTTATAATATATTTAACCTTTTTCTACACGTTGCTTACTAACTACAAAGATGTCATCTTTCCAAAGCACTAACCAAACCTACATCTATCATAATACTATACATAGACAACAAGCATTTAAAAGCTACTAAGATGATCAGTATTGTAGTTAAAAAAAAATTTGGTTTTAAAAGAAGAGATTTTACTCACTGAAATTTTGCAAATTCAATTCTAACTTTTGCTAAAAATTGAACATCACCGAGATCTTTGCTTCTAACTTGGAAAATTGGTACTTTGGTGGGCTTAAATGGGCAATATGTTTCGTCCTAGGGCTTAGGGTAGTCAGCCTAAATGAGTATGAGTATCAATGGGCTTGTTTTGGCGAGAGAAGAAGTGTAGTGGACAAAGAAGTTGTTTTTAGTGAACTTGCTTAAGGAAGAAGCGAAAATAAATGATTTTTTTAAAAGTATTTGGAAGACATAGAAACTTAGGAAGAAACATGAATGAATTTTTGAAAGTGAAGGTAGAAATGAACAAAATGAGAAAAGAATTAAAAAATTAGCTTTTATACTAATGGATAAATCAACTTACAAAACTATCCTCAAGGTACATGCCGTCCACTCACAAAATGCCAGGTCATCACCCTTGTCTCCTCCCCTTTTAAATTCAAAATTTTCTTGTCCTCCTCTCTCCTATAATGAGCCAACATGTATTAATGACATGTTGTACTTATGTTTTGAAAGGAATGACATTTTGTGAGAATTTTCCTTTTTACTTTTTAAACTTATTTATTTTTCATAAAATGTCATTTCATATCTTAATAAATTGAAGTATAAATATATGCGTACATTCTAAAATGTATTCTAACTTATATAAAAATGTGTACATATGTTACACAGATGTATGCAATGTTTTCTGACAACTTTTCGACATCGAGAAGTTGAAAACTCCAAAAACGAACTCCGGTCACATTTTCGATTTTTCTTAAACAAATTTGAAAAACTATTTCACCATTATTATTTATTATTAAAAAGAACTTTATTTTAATTATTAAACCTAATATTTTGACCATTCAAAATTAATTTAATATTCATAAATTAAAGTAGTGAAATTCTGGGTCATTAAAGTTGGAGCACTTATCAACATAAATGAATCATACAAATGTTATCCAATTATCCACTCTATTATCCAACATCAAATTGTGGGGATCAACCTTAAGATCTATGGCATTCGAGCTTTGCTAACCATAGATCTTGCAACTCACAATTATTGGAGTGATCAAGAGTTGTCTAATAAGCATTATAATAATTGTAATCATAATAAAAAATAAAAAATAAAAAATGGGCATTGGCTAGAGATTTTCTAATCGCTATAAAATCTTTATCTGTCATTAATTTTTCTATATCCTTTCTTGCATTCTATTATATCCATCCATGATTTATGGTCAGAATTAGAGTATGAATTTAACATATTTGAAAACCAAAGTTCTAACCTTCAAAAAACTGGCACTGGGATCACACTTACGATCCTAGGTTCTACCAGCTCTCTATTCTTGAGTGTTTGTTCATTTTTAACACAAATATTTTAGTTCTTTCATTAGGATCTCAATTCAGATCTTGAAACCACCAGCAAGGAAGCAAGAATCAAAGAGCACACTAATGGAGGAGGAGTAGTCTGCCTATATAGGAAGTGAGGAGGGAACATCTCATCTAAGCCAATAGGTCAACTATATTACTCGAAAGAAGGTAAATATGATGATGGCCAATGTGGAAATGTCTTTCTAGCTAAGCAGTCTTTTGATTACCAGAATTTCCAGCGTTAATCGCAACATTATTTTGGATTTCTTCCTTCGATTGTGCATTGTCACTTTTCCTACAGTCAAAACCACTTCCTCTAATTGTAAAAACCGGTTAGCCTATTGATGGAATTTCTCTACAATTTTTTGTTGTTTCATCTTCAGCCATTTTTCAAATTTCATATCTAGGTGAATGCCTCGAACTAAAGCCATGAATACCAAGTCTTCCTTCGGTTTGTTGACTTCCACCAAACCAGTGTTAAATCAGTTCAGGAACCCCTTCAGTGACTCCTTAGGGCCTTGAGACAAGTTCGACAGGGACATCACATCCTTTGATCGGGCAGCATGTATTCTAAATTGTTTCAAAAACTTCTTAGCAAACTCATCAAAGGTAGATATGGACTTCAACAAGAGCACAGTTGACCACATCGAGGCAACACCTTCCAAGAAGATAGGGAAACATCTACAATGAACATCATCCATAGTTGGTTAGTTAGAAAGTATTTTGGTAAATTAAGCTGTAGTTATTTTAGTAAAGAATTTAAAAAGTTATGGCAACTAATCACAACATGTGGGCATGTTATTTTGAAAGTATTTTCTTTAATCGACATTTACCAGTTTTACTCAAAAAGTAGGTTCCGCCTTTATTAGAAGTGCCTTTCGACTCCAATACTTCGGCTCCATCTCAGTAGAAACCAACCGAGGACGAAACCAATACACAAGGTATCATGTCGATGGTACATAGTGGGTTGGAGAAAGGCGGAAGCCATTGTGTCGATAGCACTGCTTTCGATGGGGTCTATACCTTTGTTTGTTTTAGAAAGTGAAGCGCCTGCCTTTGTTTTATTAAGGCATTCAAAGGATTCGAAGTATATGCTTTTGAAAGAGGTTTTCTAAAGGATTTCATAGGGGTTGCCATCTTATGTTGTAAATAATAAGCTTTCGAATGTGTTCCTTTACTTGTAAAAAATAATGCATCTGAAAGTAGGGGTTTCGACTTAGTCGAAGCCCTACTGCCGTTCTTTTGCCTTTTGGGGTTTATTGAAGTGAGCAATGCTTTTGAAGGGTATCCTTTTGTTTTAAATATGTTCCAAGCCACTTCCTATATGCTTTCGAAAGGGTCCAAGTGTTTCGAAGATAATAGCTTCGAAAGGTGGTTTTGATGCTATCCTTCAGTGTTCTATTTAAATGATCTAAAGATTTTGAAAGGATGGTGCTGATGCCATCAAGTTTTCCCCATTCTTTTTTATTATGAAGAATGGTTTCGAAAGATACTTTTGTTTATATTCACTTTTACCCAGATGATTTTCTAAATAAACCCAATGGTTTCGAAAGAGGGACTTTCAATGGTTTCGAAAGGGGTAATTACAATGGTTTCGAAGCTATGCTTCTAAGAGTTAATAAGTAATACTTTATTAATTCTAAAGGTTTTGAAGGAGTGGTTTTAAAGTGTTTCGAAAGGAAGGGGCCTAATGTTTTGAAAAGGAATTTATATGCTTTCAAAGGAGGTTATCCAGTGAGGTCGAAAGAAAGTTTTAAAGGTTTTGAAACCCTAAGTTTTCAAAACAATTGACCCAATCTCATTTTAAATGAAAACTATGGCGTAAATGAATAAAGTATGGTGATATAGAGTTTTTGAAGAAGTTTTCTTCTATTAATAGGTTAAAGGGATTAACCAAGTTATTATATTTTCTTATTTATACATATATGTATTCACATTATAATAGACCCATAAATGTATTTTGGAAAAGGGCAGAATAACCAGCTAAGTTAACCCAGTAGTGAAAATAAATTAGGTTAACTCCTAAATGAGTAGAACTACATCCAGGAAGTCAAAAAGACTAGAATATAGGATGCTAAAATATCAAAAGAAGATATCGGCAGGGGTTAATAGTTCATAGTAAACCCATAAAAACTATGTATAGGAAAAGATATTGCCAGAGGCCTATAGGTTCATAGCATGCTCATGAAAACTGTGTATAAATAAAGACGCTAAGAAAATAGGTTCATAGTAAGCCCATGAGAACTATGATTTGATATTGGCAGGGGCCTATAGGTTTATAGTAAACCCATGAAACTTATATCTGGATTAAGATATTGACAGAAGTCAACAGGTTCCTAGTCAACCTATGAAAACTAGGATAAGAGATAAGATATTGGATACCAATAGGTTTAATGAAAACCCACGAAACAATAAAGATATTGGCAGGGGCCAATAGGTTCATAGTGATCCCATGAAAACTATGTAGATGGACAGGAAGCCCATAATCATTTGAACGGTTATTAGTCTGCCCATGAAAACTATTAGGTTAAACGTAACCCTAAACACTACAACTGTGACAGATAGTCAAAATTAATAGGGGTGGGTAATCCATAATTGATTCATTTATTTTGCATATTATCGCATTATATTATTTTGAATTGTTTTACCCATTTTGGATACAGGAGCACAGTATATGGTTTTATAAAGGATTTAGGATAGTAGTGAAGGGAAAATCTGTTCCGCTAAGCGGCGTGGTCTCACTAGATATCTAAATGGCTTGAGATGGTAGATTATTTTTCATACTAGGCTTTATGTTTGACTCAAAGTTAATGTTTTCCCCTTAAACTCTGGGTACTCAATTGATTTTGAGTTCAAGAGTTGACTCAGGTACTTGTTTATACGAATAAGCTTCAGGAGACATGTAGGAGGCATGATAGCTATTTAGAGTTCTCTTTTATTTTAATTCCATTGTGTTGATGTAAAGGAAAAGTTGTTGAATTGCTTATATATACTCTGATCATCCAAAGGGGCATCTTCATATGTTGCTCATGGCGTAGGTTGTGATAAATATATTTTATCTAAATGTTGTTAATGATTGTGGGATTATGTATGAATTTGAAATGTTTTGAAATGGAATGTGGATCTTGTTTAACGTTCTAAATTTTTCCATATTCATGTATTTCTATGCATCAATATATCTAACACTGCCATATTTGGTCGCCGAGGATTAGTAACTATGAATGACTGCAACATCCATAGCTGTTAATTTTGGGCCTCCAAGTAGGGGATGTTACAAGTTGGTACCAATGATTGGTTTATGAAAACATCAAAGAAAAGTTAAAACTAAAAGCTTTTTGAAAAATTATCCAATGAATCAGAAATATGATTGTGGTTTGGGTTAACATTATAGTAACGTACTTGTATTTGATATATATACACATACACACACATATAAGTACGTATTTCCCTCTATCTTAGACCATTCTTCTATATCTTACTAAGGATCATATGCAGATTTACAAGAAAGAAGATATAGAAGCAAGAAACAGAAGAGGAAATCTCATGGATGAAGCACCAAAACCAATAGAAATGTATGATCTAGTTCCAGGAGGAACTAAGGTCAACAGGTTGATGCTGGTGCCAGTGTGGTTTATGGAAATCCACCAGTTGATATGTGAATGATGTACCAGTTCTTCGTCAATATGATGCAAGCATGAGTTGCTGTTGGTGTTGTTGGAAATGTTGGTGGATCTAGTCCCGTGGCTTCAGTTAGGAATAATTATGTAACGCTGAGCAGAGATTACACCAGTCATGGTGGAAAGCCATTTATGGGAACAGAGGATGCTATAGAAGTTGAGGATTGGCTTTTACAGTGCGAGAGAATCTTTGCTGATTTAGTTTTGGATGATGAACAGAAGAGAAGCTGGTCCCTATGCAGTTCTATAGGTCAGCACTTCATTGGTATATTTGTGTTACTGCTATAGTTCCGGAGGAGGAGTTAACTTGGACAGATTTTAGAGCATGATTTGAACAGAGGTTTTTATCTGAGGTTTCTAAGTCAGCATTGATGAGAAAGTTTACGGATCAAGTTCAAGGAAAGATTTCGGTCATTGAATATGCCACTAAGTTTGATGAGCTTCCTCCACAAAGGTATGCTACTATAGACACTGACATCAGGAGAAACAAGAGGTTCATTCGGGGATTCAGAGTTAAGCTTGCTAGGGCAACCTTGACACATATCCATGATCCTTGTAATGTGGCCGTGGAAATGGCAATCTTCCATGAGAAGATGCTTGCTTTTTTTGCTAGAGAGAAGCAAGTTGAAATCCAGAGTTCTCCATGAAAAAAGAGGAAGTTATTTAAGAAGAAGGGTTCCCAAAAGGGAGATGCCGCCTAGAAGGAAAAGGCTGATTTAGTTTATTACAAGTGTGACAAGAAGTTTCACTATGAAAATGAGTGCCGGTCGGACAACGGGAAGAAGGATACAGATAAGAAGAATGTCAAGTGCTTTAATAGCGATTAAGTGGGGCATTATAAGAACCAGTGTCCCAAGCCAGTTAGGGCAGACGAGAAAAAGGTTTTTGCCATTAGACCTGTTAACGCCGAGCGACTCAAGGAGCCTACGACCCATAATAGTTACCGACTCATGTAAAGGAGCGACTCAGTAAGTGCCGACTCATCAAGACTAGCGACTCAACTAGCCCACGACTCATCCTATAAGGCCACTCAAAGGAGCGACTCACGACTTAAGGAGCCTAATAAGTTAAAGCGTCAGCGACTCAACATGTAGGGCAGTCAGCGACTCATTGGTGGCAACGACTCAGCGAGCTAGTGCTTTAAAGGTACAGTGTGGATTAACGACTCAGCAGGGTCTGCGACTCAAGGCCTAGACCAATTCAACGACTCAAGAGGCCGCTACGACTCAAAAGATGGGCCGACACACGACACAAGACTCAGAGGCAAGTTCAAGATCATGCTGCAAAGAAGTGACTTGCAGACGACTCACGACTCATCATGAGTCGGTCACGACTCATGATGAGTCGACCACGACTCATGACTTTGCA
The DNA here is from genome assembly GCA_030765085.1 of Allium cepa. Taxonomy (NCBI): domain Eukaryota; kingdom Viridiplantae; phylum Streptophyta; class Magnoliopsida; order Asparagales; family Amaryllidaceae; genus Allium; species Allium cepa. Next base: position 380,404,407 of record CM060938.1, on the reverse strand, counting down.
ATTTCAGCCTAGGAAGTTTGCCTATAAATACGTAGCCACTTCCAACGTTCAAAGGACTTTTTGGGGGACTGACTTCCTACGGGCCATTACTCTGCTATTGTCTCGACTTCAAGCAACACTCAAGCAACATTTCTATCACTCCAATCACCAAAGACATTTCAACAAATCTCGTGAAGAAAAATAACTCATTCATCATGCATTCAAAGGATTCTTCTACATCGGGGTTTGAGATATTTGTCTAAGTGTGTTGTAATCGGAGTTGATTGTAAAAAACTGTATCTAAATAAACAATAAAGAGCTTCAAAGTGGACGTAGGCTTGATCCTAAGCCGAACCACTATAAATACTGTGTCTCTTACTGTTTTTCTACATACTTTCTGCTTATTTCTGATTCCCATACAAGTGGGTGGTGCTTTCACAATCACATCTTATACACTAGGGTGTTGGCGTTTAAATTTAAGCGTTAACATTTTGGTGCTTTCACTGAGAATTGAACTCAGGACATCTATCATCATTGCTTTACAGAAGATTTGTAGAGAGAATTTCCTTGAAGACTAGAAGTCTAGCAGAAATTATGGCTTCTGAAAGGAAACGAAAGTTTTTGAGGTTTGAAGGTACTAGCAGCAACGCCATTGCTCTTCCCACATTAGGGGAAACAGCTTCAACTATTGGGGTCACAAAGGCTGAATTAAATGCTGTGATTTATGGAATATATCAACACATGGAAGTTCAAAGTAATAGAATACTGGACAAGATGAACACATTGCAAGAGGAAGTCCGTCGACTAGAAAGCAATATAAAAACCATTGCTAAGGAGGCTCAGGTTTCAGAAGAATGGAATATTCCTCAACGAGCAACTGGCATTATTGGACCATTCCCCCAAACAGAAAGTTCATGGCCACGACCAACTATCCACGAACGTTTGTCAAGGGCAACTTTCGAGAGAATAGTTGACGACTACCCATTGAGTCCTGGTAACGATGAAGAATACATACCGGAGATGATTGAACAAAGAGAGGACGATGGAGGGAAAAGAAAGCAGAAGCTCTTGAAAAAAGCTCGACGCTTCAGATCCTCTGACTTCACTCCCTTGACCGACACTCCGGAAAATATCTTCTTGGCAACAAAGGATGTTGTTGTGTACCCCAAACCATCTCTGTTGAGGAGAAGCGCAACAGACAATGGAAAATTCTGCCGATTTCACAATCAGCCTGGCCATGACACCAATCAATGTCGCCATTTAAGGAAGGAGATTGAAGAGTTGCTCAAACAGAATGAACTGCAACAATATGTGAAAAGAGATGGAATTAACTACTCCTCATCCTCCAAGGTGCAGCTGGTGTCCGCTCAACAATGTAGCTCAAATAAAAGAACCGTGGCACAGGGAAATGAAGGTCCTATCATCAGTATCGTCACAGCAAGCCCTCACCAGGTAGGAAAAAATTGGATGAGACGGGAAGACATGCACACGCTTCTGGAAGACCTTCAAAGTGAAAGGAAGTTTCGATTCTGAAAAACGTTGCCATCCAATCCTTTCAAGCCAAAAGATTCAATCCCTAAAGCTTGGGGCAACAACTGCTTTCTTACTTTACTTGAATACTATGTTTCAAATTTGTAAAGGAATGCTGATCCAATAATTCTTGTATCAAAATCTGTTATAAAGACAGTGCAAATAAATAATAAAAACTATAAGCCTTGTTCTCCCTATTATTACAAGTCGCTTATTTTATTTCGATATGTGAAATATTCTAAGAATGTCACTAAAATTATCGATCTAAATTTGCAGGCAATCAATGTCCAGCCGATTCGTTACAATATCAAGCAACCCTTGGTAGCTTTCTAAAGCAAGTCTTAAGTGACGAAAGTCCAGGGGCAAAACCTAAATAAGAAATACTCTAAGCAAATAAATAAGATTTGGCTAGAGTATGCTTCTTCAGTTAAAACCACCCGCCAACAGAAGAAGATAGTGCACACTTAAGGATGGCACTGAGGCACTGCTAATATAATCAATCAAGTTCGCAACTGTCAAAAGAGAACCAATTCCAAGAACTTGGAATAATAGCCACTTACATCCATATTTTACATAAAAACTCTGCTGAGATATTGCAATAAATTTACAGATATATGATTCTCTTGTTAAGGGCAATTGCAAGGCAGGCGAATAACAACAGCAGTAAAGTGAATATAGGCCCAATTCTGGCTAAATCACTATAACTCTCGTGTTCCCTACTATTATAAACTGCTCTGTTTTATTTTGGCGTATGAAATACGTTGAGCGTGTTGCTAAAAAGACCATTTAATAATGCAGGCCATAAAAACAAGACTTACCAGTCATGAGACGAAGCGATCCGCAACAACATCCAGTAGTCAAGCACTGAGCCATTCAAAATTCCCATATCCAAATCTTACAAAAGGAGAACTTCAACCGAAAGTAAGCAAGGTGGATAAAAGCAGATCATATATAGCTAACCGCAAATGTATGAACAAACAAACGGCCAGTTAAAGAACCTACATCTGCCACCACCAATTTGCTTAACTATAAAATATATTCCTTTGGGTAAGGGAGAGGCTTGGCAGCTAAAAGCAATGACCCTTGCGAAGTAATGGGAATTGTCAACATGAATCAACGGCAAAAAAGTATGCGAGAGCAAGCATCAGCCAACAAAAGATCATTTCGGAAGTGCCAGCCCTTTTTGAAGGCATAATTCCTCAGGGGATAGAGACCTCAAGCGGGCTCCATCGAAAAAGGTGTCTCTCTCGTTACAAAGTCGTGGAGTTACCAGCCAACACACTCCCGAGAATCCATCCAAACAAGAAAAGGAAACTCCAAACTTCCTGACAATAACCCTCCTCTGGGGCACACATTTCACCACAATCGGTCGACATATTCCCGTGAGATGAAAAGCCCTCTTCGGAGGCCAAAAGCCCTCTTCAGAGGCCGAATGCTTCTCTACGGAGACCGAATGCTTCTCCTCAGAGACCAAAGCCCTCTTCGGAGGCCAAAAGCCCTCTTCAGAGGCCAAATGCTTCTCTACGGAGACCGAATGCTTCTCCTCAGAGACCAAAGCCCTCTTCGGAGGCCAAAAGCCCTCTTCAGAGGCCAAATGCTTCTCTATGGAGACCGAATGCTTCTCCTCAGAGACCAAAGCCCTCTTCGGAGGCCAAAAGCCCTCTTCAGAGGCCGAATGCTTCTCTACGGAGACCGAATGCTTCTCCTCAGAGACCAAAGCCCTCTTCGGAGGCCAAAAGCCCTCTTCAGAGGCCGAATGCTTCTCTACGGAGACCAAATGCTTCTCCTCAGAGACCAAAGCCCTCTTCGGAGGCCAAAAGCCCTCTTCAGAGGCCAAATGCTTCTCTATGGAGACCGAATGCTTCTCCTCAGAGACCAAAGCCCTCTTCGGAGGCCAAAAGCCCTCTTCAGAGGCCGAATGCTTCTCTACGGAGACCGAATGCTTCTCCTCAGAGACCAAAGCCCTCTTCGGAGGCCAAAAGCCCTCTTCAGAGGCCAAATGCTTCTCTATGGAGACCGAATGCTTCTCCTCAGAGACCAAAGCCCTCTTCGGAGGCCAAAAGCCCTCTTCAGAGGCCGAATGCTTCTCTACGGAGACCGAATGCTTCTCCTCAGAGACCAAAGCCCTCTTCGGAGGCCAAAAGCCCTCTTCAGAGGCCGAATGCTTCTCTACGGAGACCGAATGCTTCTCCTCAGAGACCAAAGCCCTCTTCGGAGGCCAAAAGCCCTCTTCAGAGGCCAAATGCTTCTCTACGGAGACCGAATGCTTCTCCTCAGAGACCAAAGCCCTCTTCGGAGGCCAAAAGCCCTCTTCAGAGGCCAAATGCTTCTCTATGGAGACCGAATGCTTCTCCTCAGAGACCAAAGCCCTCTTCGGAGGCCAAAAGCCCTCTTCAGAGGCCGAATGCTTCTCTACGGAGACCGAATGCTTCTCCTCAGAGACCAAAGCCCTCTTCGGAGGCCAAAAGCCCTCTTCAGAGGCCAAATGCTTCTCTACAAAGACCCCTAATGGGATATATGCCACAAAAAAGAAAGTTCTCTACTCAACAAAAAAGATTGGAGAAGTCATGACCCTCCAACCATGAGAGAGTAACTTCCAGGCGATGCAAACCCTATCGGGGGCACATTTCACCAGGAGTTGAAGCGTAACAGCCGCTCTTCGGAATTACGCTTCACCAGAGTTGAAATGCAAACAAAATAAAGACCTCTTCGGGGGCACATTTCACCAGGAGTTGAAGTGTAACAGCCGCTCTTCGGAATTACGCTTCACCAGAGTTGAAATGCAAACAAAATAAAGACCTCTTCGGGGGCACATTTCACCAGGAGTTGAAGTGTAACAGCCGCTCTTCGGAATTTCACTTCACCGGAGTTGAAAGACAAGCAAAATAAAGACCTCTTCGGAGGCACAATCAAGAAGAAAGACCTCTTCGGAAACCCACGTTTCGCCGAGATTGAAATAAAACTTCCAAGTGTTGAAACGTGGAAAGACTTTCTAAGGCAAAACTCTTTGGAGGTACACGTTTCGCCGAGATTGAAATAAAACTTCCAAGTGTTGAAACGTGAAAAAATCCCTCCTCAGAGGTACAACTTTCCATATATATAAAAAAAAAAAATCCTCATCAGGGGCATGCTTTAACTCACAAAGGAAAAGTAATTTACCTATTCTGGAAAATGATCTTCTTTAAAAAAAAAAAAAAAAAAAAAAAAAAAAAAAAAGAAGAGAAGAGAAAAGGAGTTAAAGTACCCTTCAGAGGTCCGCTTTGCTACATAAAAGAAATCACTCGGCAAAAAAGAAAATGTACTTAAGCAAAAAGAAAGAAGTGATTTCTTCAAAGGACAAAGCGCGTAGAAACTCATACGAAGGGGGTTGTACTCTACAAGAATTCTTTTTAAAATAAAAATAACATAATTATTCTTTAGCAAATAAGAGTGCAAGTCCCCTCGAAGTATAGAATATTGCAGCAAACTTATGGAATGGGGGCAATATAGTATAATTACACACTGTATGATATAACTAAACCAGCAAAAGGTAACGCTCAAGTAACATACCATGAGCTCGCTGCAATATCAAATGAACTCATGCCAAAACGAATAACAAATGTACTCTCTAATTCAAACAAAAGTTTGTACAAACGAAGAATCATTTTATTCAATTATAGTGCAGGTACAGGTCTCAAAATAAAGAAAAGCGGGGGCCGGTACCCGCACAATTCTCGGCCAGTACATGCAAAACACAAAAAACTAGAAACTAAAGATCTTCACTTCTTTTTGCTGCCTTTAGACCCTTTACCCGGCCGGATGATCAGTTTTTCAGGACGATCGGTGGGCATAAGGGAAGTAGGAGAGGAAGGCGCAACCGGTTCAACTTCCGGCTCCTCTTCAGTGGCGATGATTTTCTTCCCCCTCCTCTTGGATGTCCCACGCTTCTTTCTCCTTTGCGAGGAAGACTCACTCCCCGGAGTGACAAGTTTAGATAGAACAACGTCGTCAGAAGGAGTTCGCTCCGGGGATATATCACCTCCTTCAAGTCTCTCATCTTTCTGCTCTTGCGAAGCGACGGGATCATCCAAGCCGTGAAGAGCCTCTATTTGTTCTTCCTGTGATCTGGGTTGCGAGGCAGTAGGAGGCGCCACCTGAAGAGATGGAGGAAGGATAACCGGAGGAGTAGAAGTTTGAGCAGTACTTGGTGCTTTCTCTACAGAAGAAAAGAGGTTAAAGTCAGTAAAAAGAGGAGATGAAGGCTCACCAATAAAGTTAGTAGAGAGAGGAGATGAAGGCTCATCGAGATTGAGAAGATAACCAAGGAGTTCATGAAACTCATGTGAAGCAAATGAATAACCCGCTTGAACAGAATTGACAGTGGCGGGATTAACAGTGAGGTTACCTGGTGAAGCTGATCTCCTGATATCAACTTCATATGCTTGCGCGTCAGCGCTCTCATCGCCCTCATCTCCACCATGTACACTTGTAATCTCAGTAGTAATTTTGGTAGGAGAAGCAAAATGGGAACTGGAACCAATGATGTTGATTTCGGACAAAGAAGGTGGCTGAACCGGGGTAGTTGAAGTAGTTCCTTCAACCTGCCCCCCTTCTGTCGCTTCGGTTCTTAGTTTAGCAAGTTGTTCCTTTCCCCTGGCGAGAGCAGTGCGAGCGTCCTCATCAAAATAATGCCTTTCCAAGGCTGACTCATCATAACCAGCACCCTCAGCACCAAGCATATCGAGGGCAGCCTCCCACACTTCGGCTAAAGTGATCTCGTACTTGGGACCTAGAAAAGCAAGGCTTCCACGCCCCAAGACGCTATGTAAGTAGAAGTCGAATAGTGTCGAGCCAAAGCTATTCTTAGTCTCCTCGTGAGATTCCTCAGCTGCGATTCTGCCGACGACGGCCTCATCGCGCTCCCTCTCCGTTTTAGAAAGCTGAAGTTTGAGCATTTGTATCTCCGCTTCCTGGGATTTGTTTTTCATTTGGAGCTCCGCAACATCAGTAATGTAGCCCTCATTAATTCTTTTCTGAGCTTCGAGCCTATCCTCAGCATCCCGTTGGCTGGCATGAGCATCTCTTACCTGTCTGAGAAGCACTTCTTCTTTTTGAGAATATGAGGTAGAGGAAGCAGCAAGCTCATCTCTCAACTTCTCGACCTTTGCTTCAAGCTCCTCGTTGTAGGAAGTAATGCTTCTCATCTCGGTATCATGCTGCTCAAGGACCTTTTGCCACTCAGCCTTATCATTTTCCATGGTGAGCATGGCCTCTAAGTTGGCGCGGTTAACTCGTTGAAGCTCATCAACAAGCTTCTGCCAGTTTGACATCCTCTCGATGTCAAGTTTAACAGCGTCAAGATTTCGCAACATGGCGGGCTTGTCGATTGGAACCAGGTCAAGATCGAATCTCACGCCTTTTAAGCACCATTGTGGAAAGCGACTTTGTAAGGTGGCTGGGCCAGGCCCCACTTGAAATTTAGGCCTGCTTATTATTGTCTGGATGTCCTCCTTTCCGAGAGCAGGAGAGTCGGAAGAAATATCAAGAGGGGCAGGGGCAGTAGGCTTGTCGGGAGTGGTGGAAGCATGTCTCTCACCATGTCGAGCTCGTTTGCTCGAATCTTCTACTACATGACCTTTTCCCCGGTCATCGTGTGATTTCCTTTTATAGGAATCGTCACCTCTCTGCGGGGAGTCGCGATGCTCATCCCTATCCCTTCTATCACGACGTTCTTCGGCATCCCTCCTTTCCCGAGCTTTTCGAGCAGCCCTCTCTTCATCAGACTCCCTATAGGAAGAGAAGTAGCGCCCATAATTATACTGTCCACGCCCACCATAGCGTTGAAAATCTTGATAGTATGATCCACCGCGTGTCATTGGAGAATCTGAAATAAGAAAAGATAAGCTTCAGAAATCTTTAAGGCATAAGAAGATAAGTGCATAAGTGTGCTGGAAAATTCTTAAGTGGTGTGTGAAGTGCAAACTACTCGCGTTGGGCTAACGAACCACTTCTCAGTTGGGGGGATGTAATAGGTTTCGCTATCGGTGGCAATTCTTGGGATAAAGGAGTTGGAGTCAGTTGGAGGGCAGATGTCGCTTCAATTGTTGGAGGTATAACTTTACCACGAGCAGGATCATCTTTAGAGAGCTCTTGGGAAGAGATAAATAAGTCACTTAAATCCCCAAAGACATCATCATCGTCATGCCTAGCCTGGTTCCCTCCATCAGTTCCTTTATCGGCATTTTTCATAGTTTGGGAAGGTTGCTCCTCTTCTTCTTCAGTAATGGGGGGAAGCGCGGACTTTTCGGATGGCCCCGTGTCGTCTCGTGGAGTAGAGCACTTCACTAATGGAGTTCCAGTAGAAGTTTCTCCCTGCACACGATCTTTAGTGGAGACCGAGGCGTCGAGAGTTTTCGTCGGAGAATCGGGAACTTCAGTCGGGGCTTCATGAGGCTGAGTAAAGCGAGAGGGATGGAGAAGTCCGTATTGGTGTAAAAATTCATCGCTTAGCAGAAACTTTATGCTCCTTTCTTCTGCCGGCACAGCATTTAATCTTTCTAAAATTTGCTTAAAACTTGGGTCCCTGGTAGGGGGTGGAAGCGCTAAAACAGGAACAAAGAATGAAGTTAGCAACTAAAAGTTCGGATCTCAAAAATGGCTTCAAAGCGGAAAGAATATAGACAGGAAATCTTACTTCCTACTCTCCAGATGGCATAAAACCCTGGAGGGCAACGAACGAAGAAAAACTGATTCAAAAATCCGTGAGCGCTTTCGGGGAGATCAGTAATAAGTTTGCGGTTTCGAGCGCTTCTTATAACCACAATGGAGGGATGGTCTTTAATTTTTGTAAATGAGCAAAAATAACAGATCTCCCCGAAGCTTGGTAGTCGATCCAAGGTTCTCCTAAATAGAACACATAACCCCATCAGAATAACATAGCCATTGGGGTGTAATTGGAATGGAGAGATAGACAGCCGAAGCAAGAACTGTTGAAGAAAGTCGTTAAAAGGAGGAATAGCGCCATTTAAGCACATTTGGCGATTGACAGCAACAAAACCAAGAGGTGGCCTATCGGCAGTATCATTTGGCCCCGGTAGTAAGGCGTCAGCATCATCGATGCCAAACTGGACGCACAATTGATTAAACGTCCGTTGATTCAGAGTTGTTGGTATTCTCTCTGGAGGGTTATCCACAGGAATAGCTACCGGAAAGGTATCTTCAGTCTGACTCATCGGCTCTTCTTGATGAGAAGTCATTCTACACAAGCAACTGGATGTTCAAATGCGAAGGTGCGCGTTTCCTAAAAAGTGTGAAGTGTTGTGCAAGACTAGAAAAGTGACAAGTATATATAACTAGGATTACACTAATCGATGCTTGATCGATGGTAAACATTTCAGAACTTGTTAACTTAAAAGTTCAAACATAATATTAGTGCAAGCAAGTCGATTTCAATTGACTACTTCAGCATTGCTTTGATATTTTGTTTGAAATAGATATATTAAAGGCACTTCATATATGCAGTTCATTCAAGTTAATCATCTATCGTTAACTAATCTGTCATTCGGTGTGGGCAATCAATGACAGTATATTCGTCCCAATTTTCTGTAAACATTGTGTTAGACAGGTTATTAGCTTGCAAGAGTGACCTGTGGAAAAAATACGACAAAGTTCAACAGTTCAAAGTTCAAGCAAAATTTACAAGTGTTAAGTCGTCAACGACTCAATAATTCTTTGTATTGGTTAAGCTAAGTCATTGGTTATTTGGATGACTCGGTTACGGCCTAAAGGATATGCGGCGAGTTAAGTTAAGTTCTATAAGTTGTAATGTGCATGAAGGAAAAAGCCTCAAATCAGAACAATGCAAATTTCTTTAAATCCTGTCTCGGCCGCGACTCAAATCTAAGGAGGCATTTAGTTGAGTCGGTCATAGGTTCAAGCATGGAAAAGAGGCTCAAGTACTGAGTCGTTCAGGGCTTATGGTTTGAGTCGTGTATAGTTTGAAAGGTTGAGTCATGGAAAGTAACCCAAGTGCTGAGTCGTTCACGGCTCATGGCTTGAGTCGTTCGCGACTTATAGTTTAAGTCATCTACGGTTTATGGCTAAAGCATTGAGTCGTATACGGCTGAGATTGCAAGGCTTTTCAAAATCAGTGGTCGAAAGGCAAAACCTAATTCGCTAACTCTCGGAATTCCTCATCACGCCTCATCTCACAGCCCCCCTTTTCCTGTCTCAATCCACTAACCCGGTAATGCTAAGGCAACAAGGATCTGTCACATTCCCAATGGAGCCCATCGTCCTTCCATACCAACAAATCACCCGAGAAACAATCTGAAATGTTTCGCATCGATCTTAAATTCAATGCATTGCTGAACTCGCGTATCGAATAGTGATCTAGAATCGATTACAACAATTCAAAGTGAAGCGCAGCACATGAAAACAAACTAAAGCCGAAAGATGAGAATTTGTGATTCAACGTTGATTATTATGGATTAAGATTGAATTTGCTTACGAAGTATAATGGTTGGGATGAATCGGAGAGTAGCAGGGTTGAATTCGCCTTCGGAAATGAGATTCAAAGATGCGTTAATGGCGTCACAAGATGATGAGACAGAGATCAAGTGAGGAAGAAGAACAACGCAATAGCTTATATACAAGGCAGGGGAGAATGAGAAAGGACTCACGAGTCATAGGCCGCCCTGAGTCGGTCACGACTCAAGAAGAAAGTCGAAGCACACGACTCATGATATAAGCGTGTACTTCGAGGGGCAATTGTTAACGCCGAGCGACTCAAGGAGCCTACGACCCATAATAGTTACCGACTCATGTAAAGGAGCGACTCAGTAAGTGCCGACTCATCAAGACTAGCGACTCAACTAGCCCACGACTCATCCTATAAGGCCACTCAAAGGAGCGACTCACGACTTAAGGAGCCTAATAAGTTAAAGCGTCAGCGACTCAACATGTAGGGCAGTCAGCGACTCATTGGTGGCAACGACTCAGCGAGCTAGTGCTTTAAAGGTACAGTGTGGATTAACGACTCAGCAGGGTCTGCGACTCAAGGCCTAGACCAATTCAACGACTCAAGAGGCCGCTACGACTCAAAAGATGGGCCGACACACGACACAAGACTCAGAGGCAAGTTCAAGATCATGCTGCAAAGAAGTGACTTGCAGACGACTCACGACTCATCATGAGTCGGTCACGACTCATGATGAGTCGACCACGACTCATGACTTTGCAATTTCAGCCTAGGAAGTTTGCCTATAAATACGTAGCCACTTCCAACGTTCAAAGGACTTTTTGGGGGACTGACTTCCTACGGGCCATTACTCTGCTATTGTCTCGACTTCAAGCAACACTCAAGCAACATTTCTATCACTCCAATCACCAAAGACATTTCAACAAATCTCGTGAAGAAAAATAACTCATTCATCATGCATTCAAAGGATTCTTCTACATCGGGGTTTGAGATATTTGTCTAAGTGTGTTGTAATCGGAGTTGATTGTAAAAAACTGTATCTAAATAAACAATAAAGAGCTTCAAAGTGGACGTAGGCTTGATCCTAAGCCGAACCACTATAAATACTGTGTCTCTTACTGTTTTTCTACATACTTTCTGCTTATTTCTGATTCCCATACAAGTGGGTGGTGCTTTCACAATCACATCTTATACACTAGGGTGTTGGCGTTTAAATTTAAGCGTTAACAAGACCAGCATCTGTTAAGCCAACTACAGCTGAAAAAGGAAAGACTGTGATGGAAGGTATATTTTTGATTCAGATATACCAGTTTGGATGCTATTTGATACCGGTGCATCACATTCATTTATATCTCGGCTTCTGGTTGATAGATTATACTTAGAACCCACATACCTTCTTACTTCCTTAGGGGTTGTGAATCCAATAGGAGGCATGCAACTCTGGGATGGATATGAATTTGTTAGATCATAAGTTTGCATGTAGTCTGTATGTTTACGGTTTTGTAGTTTTTGGAATCATTTTGGGTATGGATTGGTTGAGAAGGTCCGAGGCAAGGATATTTTGCCAGGATGGGGAGATATCACTAAGAAACCCCCATAGTCATAATCGAATTATACTCTTAGTGGAGAACTCTGACCGGAGTAGTTGTGCTTTGTTAAGTGCAATGGAAGTGGGAGAAGAGTTAAGTCAAGTTCGAGTAGCAAGAGACTTTGCAGATGTCTTTGAGCGAGTCAAAGGACTACCGTCGAAACGAGCTTTCGAATTTCAGATAGATCTTGCACCAAGAGCTAAACCTATGAGTAGACCACCTACTTGGATGACACCTGTTTATACGAAGGAATTGAAGGTGCAGATAGTGGATCTAGAAGGAAGAAATTTTATTAGACCAAGAAGTTTTCCTTGGGGAATGGCCGGGTCGTTGAGGATGTGTATCGACTATTGTAAAATGAATGAGAGAATGATAAAGAATAAGTAATATCATCTGTTGTGTGGAGCCAGTATGTTTTCCCAATTAGAATTGGCGATAGGTTTCCATCAGTTATGAGTGGCAGAGGCAACCGTTCCTTTGTCCACATTTCGAACTAGATGTGGTTTGTACGAGTGGTTAATAATGCCATTCAGTTTCACAACCTTCTTTTTTCATGGATTTGATGAACCGAATCTTCCGATAATAGTTTGATAGATTTATGTTGGTGTTTATAAATGACATTTTGGTATACTCTAAGGATGAAAGAAAGCATGAAGATCATCTTGGGGTTGTAATTGGGATGCTAAGGCAGCATCAGCTAAGAGCGAATTTTTCCAAGTGTCATTTCTAAAGGAAAGAGGTTAATTTTCTTGGTCACATGGTTTCAAAGAAGGGCTTGTTTGTCGATCCATATAAGATTGAAGCTGTTAATAATTGGAAAAGACCGGAGGCGGTGATAGGATTAGAAGTTTTCTTGGACTCACTGGCTATTATTAGAGATTCATCAAGGACTTCTTACAGATTGCAATGCCTTTGACTAAGCTAACCAGAATGGTGGTGAAGTTTGTCTGGTTCGACAAATGTGAGGAAGCATTTCTTAAGCTAAAGCATTTGTTGGCCAATGCACTATTGTTAGTAGTTCCAGACGAAAACCGAGGGTTGGTGGTGTATACCGATGCTTGTGGAATTAGATTGGGAGCGGTGTTGATCTAGACGCGTAAAGTAATTGCCTATGCTTCACGGCAGCTTAGACCATATGAAGTGAGATATTCTACTCATGATTTGGAGTTGGCTGCGGTGATCTTTGCATTGAAGATTTTGTGACATTATCTTTTAGGGGAGAGATTTGAGCTATACAAAGATCATAAGTCTTTAAAATGCTTATTATCTTAGAAGCAGTTGAATATGAGACATCAGAGATGGCTGGAGTTTTTGGCTGCTTATGATTTTGGTATAGAGTATACTCCTGAGGAAGGAAATAAGTTGGCGGATGCTCTTAGCAGAAGACATCGGAATGTATTGTTAGCTATGTTAGCAGAATGGAAGGATTTAAAATCTTTGACTACTTGTAGTGTGCAGTTAAGATCGATTGCTAGTTCTAGTCTGAGTACTGCCATGTTGTCCTGTTTAGATGTTCGACCAGCGTTGATCAGGAGAATTGCATCTAAGCAGAAAGAGGATCCATTATTAGCCAAGAAGGAGGTTGGAACTAAGATCGATGATCTGAGAGTTTTTGGTCTTGACTAGAGAGGATGGTTGAGAAAGAAGGGACGGTTGTGTGTTCCAAATGTCGAGGACTTAAGGAAAGAAGTTCTTAGAGAATGTCATCGATCCAAGTTTACGATTCATCCTAAGGGGCCAAGATGTTTCAAAATATGAAGAGGAGCTTCTATTGGGAAGGTATGTAGAGGGATGTTGGCTTGTGGGTTAGGCAGTGTGCAAACTGTCAACAAGTGAAAGCCGAATATCAGAAGCTAAGTGAATTGCTTCAACATCCAGAGATTCCAATTTGGAAATGAGATTTGATATCCATGGATTTTAATGACGGGTTGCCAAGGTCAAATATTGAAAATGAAAGTATATGGGTCATAGTGAATAGATTGACCAAGAGTGGCCATGTCATTCCAATTAGGTCAACCAGAACGACACATGTTTTAGCTAAATTGTTCATGAAGAACATAATTAGACTACATGGAGTTCCTAGTGGCATAGTAAATGAAGAGATGCTCTGTTTACTAGAAAATTCAAGAAGAGTCTGCAGGATGTGTTAGGCGCTAAGATTAGGATGGGTACTGCATATCGCCCTTAGACGGATGGGCAGACAACAAGAGTCAATAGGGTACTCGATGCTTTATTGGAGTTTGTGTGGTGGAATTTGGTGGATCTTGGGTGGATCACCTCCATTTGGTGGAGTTTTCCTATAATTATAGTTATCAAACTAGCATAGAAATTGCGCCTTTTGAAGCTCTATATGCAATGCCATGCAAAACGCCAAAATGTTGGCTGGAGACTGGGATAGATTGGTCTTAGGTCTGGATTTGGTTAGAGAGGCGATAGAGAAGATTGAGTTGATATGAGAAAGGATGAATGAAGCTCAGTCCAGATAGAAAGGTTATGGAGATAAGATTCGTAAAGACCTCGAGTTCTCAATTAGAGATAAGATTTTCATTAAAGTATCACCTATCAAGGGTGTGGTACAGTTCGAAAAGTCATGGAAGTTGGCACCGAGATATGTTGGTCCATTCTAGATTTTAGAGAGGATTGATAAGCTCGAATACCGAAAAGAGTTGCCGAGAAGTATGGCAGGTGTCCATAATGTATTTCATGTGTCTCATCTTCACAAGTATGCGCATGATCCAGAGACTACCATTCCTCTAACAGGGTTGGAAGATTTGGTAGTAGAGCATGATTTGACTTTTGCTAGACAAACAGTTTGGGTTGTAGCGAGAGATGAGAAAAGATTGAGGGACATGACTATTAAGTTGGTGAAAGTTCAGTGGAGCGACAACGAGAAGGACTATACTTGGGAGACAAAGGATATGATTCGAGATACTTATCCTGATCTGCTTTGAGGGCATGTCTATATTAAATTTATACAGATGATTCCAAGTCAGGTAGACTAGTATGGTTGTTAGGAGTCGTTACAAGTGATTGCTGTGTTCAATATTTATTCCTTATTGAATATCAAGGAAGAAATTATTTAAGGAAGCGAGCCTACGACATCCCAAACTTTTAGTAACATTATTCTGGAGATTTAATTAGATAAATTAAATCGAATAATATAAATGTTAAGTGATAAGGGGATTTAGATATGAAAATAAAATTAGGCCATGCTTAATAAATAAAATGGGCTTAAGAATGGGTTATAAGTTAATTAATCTACACGAGGGTATATTGGGAAATAGCCGCACATGACCCTTACCCTTATATATTCCCATTCCTTGTAGTTCCTTTTCCTATTCACGTCATTTCAAAAATAAAATACAAATGTAAGTGTTGACTCAAAAAATGGACCAACACCCTGGTTTGAGTTTGAAAAAACTAGCACTATTCTAATAGAGCAATATCACAGATAATAGGTTTAGAAATAGAACAGTAAAAGAAAGAAGACAGAGAATTTTATAGTGGTTCGGCTGTTAACGAAGTCTACATCCTTTACTATAGACTGATTACTGTTACAAGAGTTGTTTGATTAGAAGGGTTTGATTGTTTCTTAGCTAGACTGGATCTCCAGAGCAGGAATCCATCGGAGAATTATAGTGTATTTCTTTGGAGATTGTTGTAAGGGAGGTAGACAGTGAAGAATAATTCCAGTAGAGCTTCAGCATTCAGTCCGGAGACGATCCTCCTTATGTTGCAGTTTGGATGGTATTTATATGGAGCGGAGACCATCTGGGCCAGGCCATGTCTTCAACATCTCAAATGTGAGGAGTAGACGACCTAGGGAGAGTTTGGTTCACAAAACAAGGCAAAGCCGTGGGTCACGCATGACCCACGACCTAATGAGAGTTAGCAGAGTCGAAGGATTTAGAAGCTTTGACTTCTTATAGTGTGCAGTTAAGATCGATTGCTAGTTCTAGTCCGAGTACTGCCATGTTGTCCTGTTTAGATGTTCGACCAACGTTGATCGAGAGAATTGCATATAAGCAGAAGGAGGATCTATTATTAGATTAGAAGATCAAAAGGCTTGAGGTTGGAACTAAGATCGGCGATCTGAGAGATTTGGGTCTTGACTAGAGAGGATGGTTGAGAAAGAAGGGACGGTTATGTGTTCCAAATGTCGTGGATTTAAGGAAAGAAGTTCTTGGAGAATGTCATCGATCCAAGTTTACGATTCATCCTAGAGGGACCAAGATGTATCAAGATATGAAGAGGAGCATCTATTGGGAAGGTATACAGAGGGATGCAGGCTTTTGGATTAGGCAGTGTGTAAAATGTCAACAAGTGAAAGCCGAATATCAGAAGCCAAGTGAATTGCTTCAACATCTAGAGATTCCAATTTGGAATTGAGATTCGACATCCATGGATTTTACAGATAGGTTGCCAAGGTCAAATACTGAAAATGAAAGTATATGGGTCATAGTGAAAAAATTGATCAAGAGTGGCCATTTCATTCCAATGAAGTCAACCAGAACGACGCATGTTTTAGCTAAATTGTTCATGAAGAACATAATTAGACTACATGGAGTTCCTAGTAGCATAGTAAGTGAAGAGATGCTCTGTTTACTAGAAATTCTGGAAGAGTCTACAGAATGTGTATTGGATGTGCAGACAGAGGGAGTCAAAAAGGTACTCGATGATTTATTGGGAGTTTGCGTATTGGACTTTGGTGGATCTCGGGAGGATCGCCTACATTGGGTTGAGTTTTCCTATAATAATAGTTATCAAACTAGTATATGAACTACGCCTTTTGAAGCTTTGTAGGAAGGCCATGCAAATCTCCAGCATGTTGGCTGGAGACTAGGACAAATTGGTCTTAGGTCCAGATTTGGTTAAAGAGGCGATAGAGA
This sequence comes from Allium cepa, assembly GCA_030765085.1. NCBI lineage: Eukaryota > Viridiplantae > Streptophyta > Magnoliopsida > Asparagales > Amaryllidaceae > Allium > Allium cepa. The sequence continues at coordinate 380,387,962 of CM060938.1, read as the reverse complement.
AGATTGAGTTGATCCGATAAAGTATGAATGAAGCTCAGTCCAGACAAAAAAGTTATGGAGATAAGAGTCGTAAAGACCTCGAATTCTCAGTTGGAGATAAAGTTTTCATTATAGTATCACCTATCATGGGTGTGGTACAGTTTGAAAAGTCATGGAAGTTGGCATCGAGATATGTTGGTCCATTCTAGATTTTAGAGAGGATTGAAAAGCTCGAATACCGAGCAGATTTTCCGAGAAGTATGGCAGGTGTCCATAATGTATATCATGTGTCTCATCTTCGAAAGTATGTGCATGATCCGGAGACTACCATTCCTATGACAGGGTTGAAATATTTGTAGTAGAGCATAATTTGACTTTTGTTAGACAAACAGTTTGAGTTGTAGCAAGAGATGAGAAAAGATTAAGAGACAAGACAATTAAGTTGGTGAAAGTTCAGTGGAGCGACAACGAGAAGGACTATACTTAGGAGACAAAAAATATGATTCGAGATACTTATCCTGATCTTCTTTGAGGGTATGTCCATATTAAATTTATATAGATGATTCCTAGTCAGATAGACTAGTATGGTTGTTAGGAGTCACTACAGGGGATTGCTATGTTCAGTATTTATTCCTTACTGAATTTAAAGGACGAAATTATTTAAGGAGGGGAGCCTGCAACACCCCAAAATTTTAGTAACATTATTCTAGAGATTTAATTAGATAAATTAATCAAATAATATAAATGGTAAGTGATAAGGGGATTTAGATATGAAATAAAATTAGGCCGTGCTTGATAAATTAAATGGGCTTAAGAATGGGTTATAAGATAATTAATCTTCGCGAGGGTATATTGGGAAATAGCCACATATAGCCCTTACCCTTATATATTCTTATTCCTTGTAGTTTCTTTTCCTATTTACATCATTCCAAAAACACAATACAAATGTAAGTGTTGACTCAAAAAATGGACCAACACCGTGGTTTGAGAACTAGCACTATTCTAATAGAGCAATATCATAGATAACAGGTATAGAAATAGAACAACAAAAGAAAGAAGACAGAGAATTTTTATAGCGGTTCGGCTGTTAATGTAGTCAATATCCTTTACTATAGATTGATTGCTGTTACAAGAGTTGTTTGAATACAAGGCTTTGATTGTTTCTTGGCTAGATTAGATCTCTAGAGTAGGAATCCATTGGAGAATTAAGGTTTATTTCTTTGGAGATTGTTGTGAGGGAGGTAGAGAGTGAAGAATAATTCCAGTAGAGCTTCAGCAATTCGTCCGGAGAAGATCCTCCTTATGTTGCAGTTTGGATGGTATTTATATGGAGCGAAGACCTTCTGGGCCAGGCCATGTCTTCATCATCTCAAAGGTGAGTAGTAGATGACCTAAGGAGAGTTTAGCTCGAAAAGCAAGGCAAAGCCATGGGTCGCTGGTGACCCACGGCCTATGGGACCCATACACTTGGCTAGTTTTGCAATCATAGGTCTTGGCCTACTTTCGTAATATTCTTTAGCTGTCTTGGCCTCCTTTCATTGTATTCTTTGGCTTCCTTTTTTGGAGGCTGGAGGAGAAGCATAGGTCACTAATGGTCAAATCATTTAGGATTTTCTAAAGTCCGGAAATGGGGATGTTTTCATAGCCTTTTAACGTAGTTGTTTTGTTTTGATGTAAATTCATTAGTTGTTTACATTCAACCGCTGATTGGACTAAAAGAATGCTGATCTCTGGGCTTCATTGATCCCAGTCGTTGTCTCAGCCATATAGCTTAGACCTTGTCGATCCTTTGTCTTAACTTTTCTCTTTGTCCAAACCATCCTATCTACGTAAGATTGTTCTGTTTTCTATATGCTCCTGCTAGGTTAAAAATCTGGATAACATTTAACCCAAGAGTACGTCTTCATTGTAAACAATGCGTGCTCTGTAAGTTATCATTTTCAATATCCATTTGTTGGTTTTAGAGTGATTACATTAGAGCTCTACGAATGTGTTAGCCCAATGTTATTGGTCATCTTTCTTTGGTTCTGACTGCTACTACTTGCCACAATACCTCATGTTTCTACTGATAGCTTCTCGGCATGCTTCAGAATGTTGATCATTCGTAAGTGATCAAGATTGGGAAGAATAGGTGAAGTTTTCTTTTCCTATCCCCTTTCCTCTCTTTCCTTTTTGTTCATCTTTTTAATATTGTTGGGATGCTAGTGATCCATGTGGGGATGGGTCGCTAGCGACCTAACTACAAAGAGAGATTTGTATCGTCATATATGTTAAGTCGGGTCGCTCGCGACCCATGATGGGTTAGGTCGCTTGCGACCCATTGACCTAGCAAAAAATCTTTCACTTTCTTGCCTATTAATAAATGAACCGACCTAAATGTCTTCATTCGAACTGAGCTATCATTGCCCTTCATGCGATCAATCCTCCGTGTGATTCAGCACTAAGCAATTAAGCAATCTTCTTGCGCATTGATCCATCAATCTTTAGGGATACCTACTATCATGATTCCTAATTGTGACACCTTCCATCGCGATTCCATTTCATGATTCCTAAACCTTAGCTCGAGTTTCCAGTTTGCTACCCTCTTGATTCGCTACCGATTTTCTAGCTCACTATCGATCTATTCAAACCACATTGAATTCGATTCTTCTGGTGCCTTGGAAGATAGTTTGAGGTGGGTTTTCTTAGTTAATTTTCTAATTACTGAGTTCGTGTATTGATCTGATGACTAGCATGCATTGCAACGTTGATTATGAGAAGTTTGAGACGATTGCGGTTTAGTGGAGGAAGATAGTAAATCGAGTCTCGAGTTGTTTACCGAAATGACATTTAGGCTTTCGGCCCAGTGCTTGATACGTTTTGCTATCTTCATCCATTAGACCAGAATTGACTTGTGTCCAGTTTCGCAGCCGTTACTGTTCGTCACATCACCAGTCGATCTCGTTGAGGTTACCATGCAAATTTGGCTTTGACTATTCAGCCATCTGTTGAATTTTCAGTGTGAACCGTCGGTGTCCACTTCAAGATGTTGTTTTCAATTGACTGACTTCTAATAGCAGTTTTATTTTGATCCAAACTTCAATTCCAGGTATTGATGATGTAATCTAAGCGCTATAGTTTTCATAAGGATTTTGGTCAATAAGTGGGTGCATGACGTAGGTTTGCAGTTGTCCTATATAGTTTTAATTCGTCCTACGGTAAAGCTATGTTTTTTCTCGAACAATTGAATCCTATTCTGGAGCAAAGTCTTGCTCTTGGTCTTTAGCTATTTCTTTTCAAAAATTCGGTTAAGTTCCCGTCGATTCTTTTGAATTCCAATGCGACAATTTATTCCAAAATCAGATATAGTGGACGATTCAATCTTATCGCCCTTCCTATTTCTGTATTCCAGTGATCCTAAAAAGAAAATCTTACCATGTCGCTTCGCACAGCGGCTCCATTATTGATCGTTGATCAGTAACGAATACGTGTAGAAGAGGTAATTTCAAAAGACGATATGGATTGCTTTTCAAATGTAAGCAACATATCCAAACTAGAATGTTCGTTTGCAGTATTCAGGGCACTGGACTCTTCTCATGTAGATAACACACTACATCTACCCCGATCAACGCTCTGGACCTGATTAGTCAACATACGTCGACTTCCCTTGGATTCCGAGCATTGGTTATATAATGATTTGTTTAAAGTAAAACACACCTAACAGGGTCGACTGTCAGGTTTTGTCGTTGAAAATGACTTTTCGGTCATCCAATCTTTAGTCTAGAGGAGTTACTCCCACTCCTTTAGAAGTTAGGTCCATCACAATTAAGGCTTCGCTTCCCTTTCACATTACGATGTTTGATTACAGTTAAATTACAAGGCACGGTTACTTTTGTAAAGTTGTAGTTGGAGGTCGATCAAGCACAGTTTCAGCCTTTAGAAACTAGCGCGTGAGTTATTCGATGGCGAATATCCTTCCTTTATGGTTTTTGGAATTCAATCTGCACGCTAGCTTCTGCCTCTGAGGACTATTGGCTTGATTCCTTGGCTTCGAGAATTGCTTTTTGTTGAATTATGAGGCATCTTGGTCTAGCCAGTTCTATAGCCAATCCTTACTTATGCTCAATTAAGTTTGTTTCAACAAAGTGTTGGTGTAAATGCCTCATTCTATAAGGCTGATTACTTTGACTACCGAACCAACATGTTTTGGAAGACTAGATCTCCTAAGTAATAAGTTCGATTGCCCCAGTTTGATTGGCAGGATAACTCTTATCTTTGAAAATTAGGGACTTTGTTACTTGACCCCGTGATCGGAGTTTTCGAATGATGTTGATATGTATTAGAAAGATGTGTTTCTGGTAACTTTTGCTAAATTAAATTCTTCTAAGTTCGATGTAGAGATCCTAATCATGACTCGACTCTGTGGATTTTTCCTTGATGTTGTGAACCTTTAGATACCATGAGATACTAGAAGGTAGGGCTGAAGATTCATTTGAACTCTTGCTTTTGTTTGTGTAATCCAATGTATCGATAGTTTCATTTTGGGCCTTTTTCGTCGCATCACCAAACATTGGGTAATGGCATATTCGTGCTAGTTGGAACCAAATGATCTAGTTATACTAGAAGTAGGTCATCGAACCTTCTTGTTATCGCCAGACTATAAGTGACAGTTGATTTCTAAACGTTAGATCCTTCACTTCCTTTGTGCCGAAATGCTCTGTTTTGTGATACATAACCATTATCTAAACAACCTCGCGGTTATTTGTGTTTGAACTTTTGAAACATTTATTTTCATTAAGTATTCATGCTTCCATCCCCTCTTGAGGGACTAGCTATTTCGAATGCGTGTATTTGGGCGATTGTGAGAAATGGAAATCTATGGGGCGAATTGCTAAATTGCCCCTAGTCTGGCTCTCAATCCTATTCTAGAATTGGTGAAGTTCAGGGATTTTATTTCCAACCATCCATGATTGCTCTTGCTTATTATTAGCTATGCACGCTCTTCTTGGTTGTTGGCATTTTCATGGAAGTTTTGTTCATATGTCAACTCCTGTCTTTGATTATTGATAACCTAATTTCTTGGTTCCAAGCAACATTTCCTCGAGGCTGCCTATCTTTCAGCTGTGTCTAAATTCTCTCTAAGTTGAATTTAGGAAATTCGATTATGCATCAGCTTTCATCCCTGGGAATCAGTATATGGGCAATTCAATCCTGGGATTTCCTTTCGAAGTCGCTTTATTCCTGTGCAGTGGTTGATTCCCATTATTAAAGGTTGAACCGTCTGGCTAACCAATGAAAGGATATGTCTTATGGTCATTGATTGTCATTGGGCAATAATAGTTTTCTAAGGGAAGGTAGAAAAACTCAGTTGAGGGCCAACTTCTATCTTCGAAAGCTACTGCATTGATGGTTGACTATGATGAGTGCTTCTTATCAACCTTGTAGATTAAAGTTTTCATGGCATTGTCGGGGCAATAGCGGTCCTTAGTGAGTAGAATGTATACTACAGTTGCCAGGGCAACACCGGTAGTTATGAAATAGAGTAGCATTGCCGGGTCAACACTAGTACTTTGGAAATAAAAAAATTTCCAAGCGTTTCCAGGGCACACCAGTACTTATAAGATAAAAGAAGGTCTTCCTCGTCGATTCGGGGGTGCTCTTAATCCACTTGGGCACTAGATTTGGCATTTAAAGCACTTCGATGTTTGGATTGTAGAAATATTTTCTTAGTGCTCTCCGTCTTCAGGTAGTGTTGAAGTCATGTCGGTAGTGGTTGAATGATTCATCCGATCCTGTAGAGTTGGGTAAATTCCTTTTAAGACAATGGACTGTTTTCTCACCATTGCTAAAATATGGAAATCAACCTTATTCATTGGTCTCAACCTTTGGGAATCAATGGTTTATTTGCTCGATTTTGAGCGTTCTCTCTATGCCGTTGTATGTATTTGGATATCAACTGATTTTTCACAAGTTAGGGTTTGAGACCTCATTCGATCACCTGCTTCTGTCTTTGGTTGCTGGTGCATTGATGACTAGATTCTAGAAATGCCTTCTATTATCATTTATTTCAGTAAGTTCCTACTTTTATTGCAAGTTGAAGCGGTCCTTTATCCTAATCAAGTTTTAATATGTTATGTGCCCCTTAGTTCGTAGTGCTGATTATTCTTAACTGATGTGAGACTTGATGTTTTGGGCGGCTCCCTTGTTGCCCCCAATCAATGATACATCGCAGCTCCTATCTTTTGTAACTAGTGACTTGGGTGTCTTGAGTTTTGACATTTTGTACAATAACTTTGGTCAAAGATAAGGATTTTTTGCCGACTTCTTAGTTTAAGAGCTTTGCAGTACTACCGAAGCAATGCCGATTCTTTCGGGTTGTGGTAGTTGATCACTATTATTAGAAGTGCACACTTTTGAGAGTGTGTGGCTTATAGAATGCACAGCTTTTGAGAGTGCAAGGCTTATGAGGTTGGTATGACCCATCGACCCGGGATGGCTTGGCAATTCTCAATGTTTCCAGTGAGGAGTTTGTTGATATTACTTGCAGTGACACTACTCCTGAGACGAGGTAGAAACTACAAAAAAGGGCGGAAAGGGGAGTAGTGGAAGGAAGTGCTAATGAGCTTGTATGGAGGCTGGTCTGATTTCGTTCGTTTTGAGTCATTTTATTCAAGTACAGGGTCTGCATTTAATGTTCTTGTCATGGAGTCTATATTTTATTTTCGTTGGCCGGTGTTGTGGGTACAGCCTCCATGTTTTAACCCTATATAAAGAAAATTATAAGCAATACATTGATATTTTGACTGTACTTTTATTTGTCTATTCATATGTATTCTATGCACTTATGCATGTTTTGTTTACACTTACCCAATTTGTGATCGCCACCAAAAAATTTATTTGCAGTAACAATTATTTATTTGGAGCAACATAACTTGTTAACTTGTTGTTTTTTATTTTTTTATTCAAATGCTGGTACATGCCCTCCAGTTCACAGGGCTACTTACTTCAAAAGACCAGTAACTTATAGTATAGACAAATTTTATATTAAACTTGAAATTTGGCTAAGTCATAGCTTGATTTTCCATGTTTTGGAAGTTTTGCATCTTTAGCATGTATTCTAAGTTGTTGTGATTTCTAGTAACTGTGAAATATATGCATGTCTGAGAGGTGCACATTGCACAGGTTAACTGAGGGCATTTTTAATCATTAAGTGTCATGAGTTGAAACTTTTCTATTGGTTTATAGCGCTCCAGTTTTGTTGGAGTTATGCCTATTATTCCCAATCATAGAAGTGGTTAGCGCTAGTTATGAGACAGATGGTGTTTGGGATCGATATTGTCCGTCGATCCGGTTTTGATGCTCCTTGGCCCTGCCTATCTTCGGGCAACAAGAGGATTTTATGCTTTAAGAGAAAGATTTTTGGCGATGTTACCCGGTGTTGCCTATCTTCGGGCAATGTTGAGGAATTGATTTTTTTAAGAGTTAGTGCGTGATTTATGAAATGCATGGCTTTTAGTGCTCCTTCGTGTTGCCTATCTTTGGGAAACGTGAGGATTTAGCGATTTGAGTCGATTCGCTTTCTTCGATTCAGCTAGTTGATGGAGCATACTTGGGCGTAGTTTGACCGATCAAAGCATCTTGATAATTATTTTTGAGTCGATTTGACCTCGTCGACTCAGCCGGTGTCTTACATGAACATGGCTTTATTTCGTTCGAGAAGCTAAACAGTTTTTGGTACGTGTAACCATGGCTTGGTTGATTCTTTCATATTTCTATTTAGATGTGCACATCTAAATAGATTAGGCTACCATGGTGGAGAGATCTATGGCTAACCGCATGAAGATGGAATAAAGGAAGAGCCTATGGGAGTTCAAGGCATGACTCTTTGCTCTTGGTTCAAACTGCTTTAGAGAATGGGTCATTATCTGGCAACTAGTCTAAGAGGAAGAGTAATTGGTTACCAAGAGCGGTAAAATAATAGTTGGAAAGAAGTGGATAAGGATTATGCTAGTATTTCGCTTGTTGCACTAGCTAGGTCTTTAAGTCCATGGTTGTTAGAATGCCAGAATTATTGATCGAGCTTAACAAAACTGTGGTATGATTAGTCTCGGCTTTTCTTATGGCTATTCAAGTGTGTGCGGTGCCCTACATGGAATAGGGCTGCTGGTACACATGAACTGTGTCCATCATCTCTCCATAACATGTTTGGTTGCCCCTAGTTCAGTGGGTGCGATTTTCCTAGGTGTCGAATCTTGGCTTGATTTGAGATGGCCTCTGATTGATTAGAAAGTCAGTACAGTTTGGGCTTAGTTTCTTTGAGCGACTTTTAAGTTCTGGAATTTAGCACTAATTGTTTCATTAGTAGTTAGAAGTGATTCCGTTCATTATGTGGAGTAACTGATATGATTGTCGATTTGCGGCCCCAGAGCGTGACTTCGTTGACTTCAGGAGGCTATGGATTAGACGACTTCTGATCTTCCAGTTCACCTTCATGGATATCAATTGTACATAAATTTCGCTGATCTACCAGTTTGCCTTCCCGGCGCTTTAGTTCACGTAAGACTTCTCATTCACAAAAGGCCTTGTGGATCTAATGATCGTTGATCTACAGGTTAGCCTTCACAATGCTTTAGTTTTCGTAAGACCTTCACGTTCATGAAGGATTTTTTGGATCAGAGGACCGCTAATCTACCGGTTAGCCTTCACAACACTCTTGATTAAGAACGACCTTTACTCTCACGAAGGATTTTTTGGTTCAGATGACTACCGATCTACTGGATTGCCTTCATGATGCTTTAGTTCGTTAAAGACCTATACGTTCATGAAGGGTATTTTTGATTAGATTATCGCTGATCTATCTGTTAGCCCCCACGATGCTATAGTTTGTGAAAGACCTTCGCGTTCACGAAGTGTTTTTTGGATCATATGACCGCTGATCTATCGGTTATCCTACGTAAACTTTAGTTCATGTAAGACCTTCATGTTCTCGAAGGGTTTTTTGGATCAAATGATTACCAATTTACCGATTAGTCTTCACGACGATTTTTTTCATGGAAGACCTTCACATTCGCGAAGGGTTTTTGGATCACATGACCGTTGATCTACCGATTAGCCTTCACGATGCTTTAATTCATAAAAGACCTTCACGTTCGCATAGGGTTTTTAGATCAGATGACCGTCGAGCAGATGGCCTTAGAATGATAATTTGTCGATTCCAAGAGGAGTTTCGGATCGTATGTCTGACGGCCCAACGATCTTAAGGCAATGATTCATCGACTTCAAGAGGAGTTTTTAAGATTCAGCTCGAGGGAACATAGTTTTATTAGTTCCTGTAGGCTAAGGTGTTGGATCTGTTTATTTGACGATCATTTGGACAAGACTTCTCAGCGCCACTAGCAACACCGGTTCTTAGGATGGCATTTATGACAAATGCCCTGCTGTCTCAAAAGCATTTCTTTTGTAGTGCTATCTGCAAAACCTAAATAGTTATACGGACATGACTTGTCGAGGGCATAAAACCATTTCTTTCATAGTGTTGTCTCCAATTGCCCTAGTGTACCATTACGGCTCATTTGGAAAAGGAGAGTAGACGAGGATGGATGACAAGGCATCGCTTTAGGTTGTTGTCCCATTCGTTAGTTGCTAACTAGCTAGAGTGTTATGTGATAATAATCTTTTCGTCTGATTTTATCAGTTAAATTGGGCCTTTTTCTACTGGATCTTAGTTTCCTTGCCTTGGCGGAAGGTCCCTGAGGTCATGTAGCTCCTTCACTATTTATTATGTTCTTTGGCACACTATCAGGTTTTCCTTCTTTTTACACAACTTATAATGTTTAGAACCGGTATTCCTTTCCATAGAATTCTTTTGGGGAAGTAGGTTGTTTCATCCTTTAGTGATTCTTGAAGACCTTGCAGTAGGCTGCATCCATTTCCCTTGCTTCGTTTTATGCTAGTCATGCATTGAATGACTTCGGTGAATGGGTTTTGATTGGGGAAGACGCTCTAATCGTTGTTAGACCGGCCGGTTTTCTAGTTAGTGCTGTTTATAATGCTTAAGAATGATATATGCATGATTGCCTATGTTTGAATGATTGGACCGACATTGATGGATTGGTGGTATTTCACTTGGAGTCCGACCCAAGAAGATTTTCCATTTGCTTGGAGTCGCAGACTTTGAAGTGCCGGGTTGGTAGAAAATGTTGGTTGGAGCCATTTGCATGCATGCTTGGAGAAAATGTTGGTTTTACCCGAGTTTGATTTCATCCTAGAATTTTCTCGGTTTACTTCAGGTCAAATGGGTGATTACCCAATTTCAACTTTGAGTCAGGACTTCCAGAATCCGCTTCAGTTCAAATAGGCGGTTACTCAAGTTTGAATTCGAGTCAACCCTGGAATGAGTTTTTTCAACAACCATTTTGATGATTCTAAGCTTTTCTTTTAGAATCGCTTCTACTATCTCAAGTTGACCCAAAAAAAGGACCAACACCCTATTTTGGGTTTGAAAGCACGAGGCTTGTTTTGATAGTGCAATATCAGAGATAACAGGTATAGAAATAGAACAACAGAATAAAGAAGATAGAGAATTTTTATAGTGGTTCGGCTATTAATAAATCCTACATCCACTTTATATTATAGACTGATTGCTGTTACAAGAATTGTTTGATTACAAGGCTTTGATTGTTTCCTAGCTAGATTGGATCTCCAGAGTAGGAATCCACTGAAGAATCACATTGGATTCCTTTGGATATTGTTGTAAGGGAGGTGGAGAATGAAGAATAATTCTAGCAAAGCTTCAGCAACCAGTCCAGAGAAGATCCTTCTTATATTTCAGGTTGGATGGTATTTATATGGAGCGAAGACCTTCTGGGCCAGGACATGTCTTTATCAGCTCGCAGGTGCGTAGCAGGCGACCTAAGGAGATTTTTGCTCGCAAAATGAGGTAAAGCCATGGGTCGTTAGCGATCCATGACCTATGGGTTGCTATTGATCCATGACCTACGGGTCGCTGGCGACCCATAATCTATAGATAGCTAGTGAATACACTTGGCTCGTTTTGCATGCCAAGGTCTTAGCCTCTTTTTGTAGTATTCATTGGCTGTGTTGGCCTCCTTTCATAGTTCTATGGCTGTCTTGTTTGAAGCCTGGAAGAGATGCATGGGTTACTGATGGTCCAATCACTTAAGATTTTTCTGGAGTCTGGAATTAGGGATGTTTCCATAGCCTTTTATCATAGTTGTTATGTTTTAATGGCAATTCAATAGCTATTTATGTTAAACTACTGACTGGACTAAAAGAATGCTGATCTCTCGGCTTCATTGATCCCAGTCATTGTCTAAGCCATATTGCCTGGACCTTGTCGATCCATTGTCTTAGCTTTTCTGGTAAACTCCTAAACCATTATGTCTACATATGGTTGTCTTGTTCTCTATTGGCTACTACTTGGTTAAAAACCCGGATAACAGTAAGAAAAGAGGAGCCAGCCATTATTAAAGAAGAGAAATCAAAGAAAAGCTAAGGATTATAGTTATGGGAAATTAGTCTTCAAAAAATTTCAAATTCCTTATCATATCCAACGTGAATAATAATTTATACCATCTCTATTTTTTTATATGATTATACGTTTTCGAATTTAAGACTAAATTTAATTTTATGATGACGTAGACGAAGATATTGTTGAATTGTAATTTGCTTAATTTAAACAAGAATGTGTAAATGGGGATTTATATGGTTCTAAGGAAAAACTGATTGAAATTGATGTTTGAATGCCATAGAAAAAATTTATGTTATGTGAAATATGATTTTGAAGTTGGGTTTTAATTTTAATAAATTTCCAAGCTATGATAAGATTATCATGAATTTTCAAAGGAAAATATGATAAAATTGTGTTTAAATTTATTTTCGAATATTTCAGGACAAAATCGGGTTTGAAATTTTGATATGTTAGATAACATGATAAAAGTGAATTTCTGTAATTTTTGGGGATTTTTCCTAATTGTTTGCTAAGGAAATTAAACTATTTTGGAAGAAGGACTTATTTGCGATACTGGTTTGTTTAATGGAAGGGCTTATTTGCTAAATTAACCATGGTTTAGATATGAAATTAAGCGCCTGTTATTTTGGGAAAGAATTTGAAAAGTTAAGGCAACCAATCACATGATTACACATGGACAGGTTAGTTAGAAAGTATTTGCTTTAGTCGGCATTAACTAGCTATTACTAAGAAAAGCAGGTTTTGCCTCTATTAGAGGTGCCTTTCGACTCCAATGCTTCTGCTCCATGTTAGTCGAAACCATTCCAGGCCGAAACTAATACACAAGTTATCCGTTGGATGATACGTAGTGGATTGGAGAAAGGCGGAAGGCATGATGGCATTATTTCCGATGGGGTCGATACCTTTGTTTGTTTTAAAAAGTGAAACGCCTGCCTTTGTTTTATTAAAGGTTTTGAAGGAGTCGAAGCATATGCTTTCAAAAGTGGTTTTCTAAAGGCTTTCGAAGGGGTTGCCATCTTATGCTTTAAAGAATAAGCTAAGAAATGATGCTTTTGAAAGTAGGGGTTCCGACCTAGTCGAAGTCCTGCTGCCATTCTTTTGCTTTTCGAGTTTTTTGAAGTTATCAATGATTTTGAAGGGTGTCTTTTTTTTTAATGACGTTCCAAGCCACTTCCTAAATGCTTTCAAATGGGTCCAAGGGTTTCGTTAGTGTTCTGCTTAAATGATTTAAAGCTTTCGAAAGGATGGTGTCGACCCCATCAAGTTTTCCCCAATGCTTTTATATGATAAATGATGGTTTCTGCAGCGACCCGCTATTTTGGACTATTCGCATCCGCACATGTCGGACTTGAATAATTCAAAATACCGAATTGTTAATTTAAATTTGGCAAAACTGAGCATATACTATAAATAAATAATCACAAAATCACGGATACAGAGTAATAATATGCAGCGGAAGTAAAAGAGATAGTAGTTCATGAAGCTACTATATAAATATATAAGATACATCAGAGTTTACAGCAGAAGAGTAACACGATACATCAAACACAAATCAAAATACATCACTGGAATCATCGAATACTGAAAGCAGGATAGATGGCTGGATCTTCAAGCAAAGCTCCAACTCCAAAGGTGAGTCTCGAAAACTGAACCACTCAGTCTGACCTGAGCGTAAAGCAAAACACAAAACACTCGAGTCAGGATTAATATTCTCATATCAATAAATCCAACTCAAGTTAAATAGCAATCGAAATACAAGTAACTCAAAGGATGTTGGAATAACCATCCTCTAAGGATCCGTTAAACTATCTACAATGTAGTAATATACGCTAAATAGATAACGTCTATCAGTAATATAAAGTATCAAAATAGTGTTAAGGCGTTACCATTATCCCCCTTAACACATTTTATAAGCATCATAGTCTATACAGCATTGTAAACTCCACCGTAAACTGGTGGGATATCAGGGAGTACTCTATAGGTATAACACAAAACAAATTCGTAGTGGTCGCGTATATAGGGATACAAGCATGACAAGGCACATGAGGCAATACCCAAGGTAGTGAAACTATCGTTTGCCTGATCCGGACTGGTGAGAACGCATCGCCGCAACGATCGCAACACCGCGAAACAACACCCCTAAAATTCTAAGGGTGCACCAATAAATAACAAGTAATGAGTAGTTTACGAAGAAGTGTGTTCGCTCGAGGTGGCTAACCCCATTTGGCCCGGCACGGCTCCTGTTTTAGTCATTTCCAATTTGACACAAGTGTCAAGGCTATCCATTATCGTTCTTTTTCTCCAGTCATCACGTACATCATTCCAACCACTTCATTCTGGATCATCACTCCGCGTATAGTTATTAAAGTGGTTTTCGGTTTAGACAGAGAGTATGTCCAATACCGATTCCGGTTTCTTTAATAACTTTCGTAATTATTTCACCGATTGGTCGCTTAATACATTTCAGAACCGAATCAATTTCAATTTCAATCAGAGTTCGTAAATTGACATTTTGTTCGTCTTCCTAAATCAATTTCCAAAGTTTACGTTTCAAAACTTCCAAATTACCATTTCAAAATCTTATAATTCGATTTCAACTTTTATCTAAACAATTCAAATATTGATTCAAGTTCATATATAAATCTCATTCCGAAATCATTTAAAATGGTTTAGTTTTCATTCAAATCAATTTAAATTCATTTATCGACTTCATTCCATATTCATTAAGTAAATTTGTCATTCAAAACAATTTCTATTTAAATTCCAATTCATTAAAATCAATTACTTACGTTCAACTTCATTATATCAAAACTTCAAATTGAATTAAACTAAATTCGTCAAATCAAATTCTTAAATTACAAGTCTTACGTTAATTTCAATAAATCCCATTCATTTCAATAAATCACATTTTTATTTCTTGTTAAAGAAATTCAATTTTCACTTATTTATTTTCGTTACAAATTTCAAACTCAATTAATAAAGATCTAAATTTCACATAATTGAGAAGTTTCGATTTCACTTATTAACTTACTTAAAGATTTTTCCAAACTTCATAAATAAAGAAACCCCATTTCATTTATTAACGAAGATCAAATTCACTTAATCAAAAGTTCGATTTTCTCTTATCAAAGAATTAATTTTTTATTCAATTATCAAATAATTCAGTCTCATTCAATTATTTAATAATTTCAATCTTAGTTATTAATAATTTCAAAATTTAATAATTACAAACTTGATTATTAATTCAAACTTAATTATTAATTCAAACTTAATCATCAAATCATTTCAACTTAATTATAAATTCAACTTAATAATTTCAAACTTAATTATAATTTCAAACTTAATTATAATTTCAAATTTAATTATTAAAGGATTTCAAACTTAATAATTTCAAAACACAATTATAACTAATTCCAAATTATTTATTAATAATTCCAAATTTAATTATTAAATAATTAAATTTCAAACAATGTTCTTTCATCAATTACTACGTTAATATTTGCTTCATATTTCAATCTTTACATTTTCCTTTAAAAATTCAAATTCCAACTTCATTTCAAAACTTATTCTTTACATGAATAAAATCATTATTTTATTTTTTTAAATGAAATTATTGACCAATCAGATTTATTTAATTCTCTATCCTAGGTCCAGTTCATTTGGGTATTTAACATTTCAACCCGATTCCATTTCCTATTCAAAATTCAAAGCATAGAAAAGGGAACTTGCAGTGTGCTAACTGGGATGGTGTCAAAGTAAATAAACATGCAATAGCAAACATCCATAAAAATCCAATAATGAATTCAATTAAATAATCCTGAAATAGTCGTAATAATTCACATTGTTGTTTGTGTGAATTAATATAATTATTTCTAGAATCTACACTATCATTTCATGTAGATTAAAGATTATTACACTAATTATTCTATGCAATTCTACACTTTACATCAATTAATCAAGTTCATACTTCATCAACTAATACAACATAAATTCAAATGGTTCAAGTTAATTAACTGTTTCTACGTGTCAAATAATTAAACATTTAAGGGGTCATATTATACAAGTTTAACTAATCAAATTCAACACATATGTTGATTCAAATTTTAAATATTTTACGTCAAATTCAATTGCATAATATTTATCACTTTGTACATTACAAATTTAACATCCAATATAGACAACAAACAATCAATCAATTATCAATCAACAGATTATCATCGTATAAATAACAGATAATGGTGTCAGATGTCAAATGTGAACTGATACATAAATAACAGTGCAATAAATAACAGCCGCATATTTCAATTGTCGTTTCAATTGAAATCAAATTGAATAAATAAAAGAATATTAATCATGAGTGATTGCTCACCTTTCGAGGCCAGAGAGAAAAGAAAATGACATGGGTTACAGATCCAAGCACGAGTTTCAAATCAAAGCAGGATTGGGCACGAATTGACGAACAAAGTTGATCATTAGGAATAGACGAAACCAAATTAGAATTTGATCAATGAATAAAATGGTATCAGTGAACACATATATATATATAACTATATATAACTACATATCTATAAGGTCATATTCATAATTTAAATAAGATTTTAAATTTCAAATTATGTGTATTTCAAAATCCACTGTTCAAATTAAAATCAACACATATACGTAATATATTTAAAGTCGATACTTGTTATAAAATAACAACTATATATATTACTATCATACACACTGATATATGATCCATCACTAATATAATTTATACTACAAATAAATAAGCAAAACCCACTTTTTAATTATCCTTAAAAACCCATACCATGAAATTTTTACATTATATATATACATGCATAAGTTGAAACATCACAAAGCAATGGAATACAAAACAGTAGAAGGCAACAAAATCGATCATAAAATCAATATACATATATTACCGTATAAAACTCATGTACTTAACATATTATAATTCAGGTAAGCTAAAAGACAGTACATCCACTGTTAATGGCGTTCGTGTTCCACTGTTAATGGCGTTCGTGTTCCACTGTTTTCTTGTTCCTTCCTGATCTCTTTTTCATCTATTCCCCTCGTTCGCCTCTTCTTGTTTCTCCCGCCGCTTCTTTTTATGCAAAGCCCTCCCCCTCTTCCCCTCATCCTCCCCGATGCTCCTCCCATTACGCCCTCATCTACCAGATCTGGAAGGATCTTCAAGCAAACTATGACCAAGAGTACGTTGCTCCCCTTGCTTTCTGATGACTATTTTCCACCCTTGCTTTCTGTTAAGTCAACGATCCAAGCTCCGGTCGTTCGTCCTGGCTTGCGATCTGAAGTGTTGTGTAATATGGTTGGAGGTGACAACTGTGGTTCAGCGCTTTCGGGTGTCAATGATGACAGTGTGGCTTGCGGAGTCTCATGTGTGGGTTCGGTTGTTAATGGTTGTGTCACTGTTGCGTTGGGTTGTGAGCTCAAGCATCATTCTCCTTCTGATAATTTGGGTTATGAATGTTGCACATCAGCTGTTCGATATATTGCACCTGAGAACCTTGTTCCTAATCACTCTGATTTGAGAACTGGTGGTTCTTTGCTTGTGGCCTCTCCCCCAATTGGGCCCATTATTGCGGCCTCTGATTGTGTTGCGGACTGCCGTCCTGCTGCTCCGTACCCTATTGGTCCCAAAAGTTGGTCTTCTCTTTTTACATCTCTACCTCGTAATGCTGGTGTTTATGAACCAGTTGACTTTGATATCGTTGAAGAAAATGGAGTGATGATCCCTCCTCCAAATATTATGCAAGCTGGTATCCACTTTTGGTCAGAATATTTGGTTGGATTCTTTTTGGACCCTAAGGATCGCCTTCATGATGCGCCAGCAGTTTGTCATAGGGCCTGGCGGCTGCGTGGTAATCTTCGTATTAAGCTAATTGATTCCATGTACTTCTTGTTGTTCTCCTCCTCTGAGGAGCGTAGTCGTGTTCTTGAGGCTGAGCCTTCTTTTTTCGAAGGGAAACCATTTATTATTACTCCCTGGTCTCCTACGGTCTCTAGTGCCCGTGAGCAAGTTCTCTCTATCCCCGTTTGGGTTTATTTCTCTCAAATTCCCTATGCTGTCCAACCACTGCTTGGGTTGAATAGGCTCGCGTGTAATGTTGTAAATTAAAATGTTTTGATTCTAATACCGTAGCGCGTGATAAGCTGGTGTATGCTAAAGCTCTGATTGATATTTCTCCCCTTAAGCCACTTCCATCCTCTATAACCGTTCAGCTAGCTGTTGGCCATGTGGTGGATGTTCGTGTTCGATACGGTTGGGTCCCTGACATTTGCTCCACCGGTCACTCTTTTGGTCACTTAGATTCTTCCTGTTCGCATTCTGCTGTTTCCCCTATTCCTCCTAATATCCCTCTGCCTCAGCCTCCGCTCAGGAAATGGTTTCCTAAAGCTATGGTCGCTCCTCCTCCTGTTGATCCTTTATCTGACCCTGGTTCGCCACTCTCTCCTGCTCGGCCTCCTTCCATTGTTCCTGGTGATTCTTCTGCTGAAGCCCTCGATGATTCGGATCTTTCTCCGCCTCATGTTGTTTGGGCTGAGTCTGAGCGTTGTTGGGTTAATTGCCGATCTGATATGCGTTTCAATCCGGTGGATAATTCCTATTTTAGATTTGTTACCGACAATCTACTGGACCTACGATGCCTTTACTATCGTCCATCTGGTGATTCCTTGGTCCTTGACATGGATGGATCTTTTGCTGGGGTTAATTCCGTCGTGTTAGCTGATACCACTTGGGATCGATCTTTTATTTACTCTTCTGTAGCTAAAATTTATGATCCCTCTCTTGCTGTGCTGTTTCGCCCATTCTTTGGTCTATTTGGGAATGTCCCGGTGGTTTCTTCCCAGGTGGATGTTGACGCTGGTGGTTCTCCCTCTTTGGAGGAGACCTAGTCATGTTAGCCATTTTTTAGTAGCTGTGACATGCTGTCACGCTCCTGTGCAGTTTTTTCTTCTTTCTTTTTTGTAGTTAAGGCACCACTGCCTTACTCCTGTACTTCAAATTTTATTACGTTCGTAAGAAAAAGTGGACGGTCCACTATAAAACCGGCTGGCCTTGCCAAAAAAAAGACGGTACATCCCATAAGTAAATTAATATATAAAGCTAACGTATTGTATTTTTATCATAATAGCTAGCTACAGATGTACTATCTATATATATATATACCTTTAAAATATACGCAGCCATATTACATACAAATACATATCAACACTATATACTAATATTTATAAACTGTAAGCTATAAATTTTGTGTTACATGAACTATTTCTCGACAGATTTTCAACCATACAAAATAATCTTTATAATATAAAACTGATAATATTAACTGGTATATAAACTTATAATAGTATAGAATGTAAACTCAACTTACTTATAATATTTAATACAGGACACATATAAACTCATGCAGATATATATAAATAAATAAAATAAATAGAGAAATCAACTCACGAATATTGATTATAACATATGAAACAGTATATATATACAAAATGATGCATATATACCTGCTAAAATGTGCAGACCACTTGACAATACATACGCGGACTATATGCATTTATATAAACAACTTATATATAACGCCATTCAGTAAGCACTAATATGAAAAAAAATCATTGAGCCTTATATACATCACGTATGTACTAACCTTTACAATAATATCATAATACAGTTACAAAACTTATGTTTTCTTTCCACATATTACAAACTTGACACTGTATATATATGTACAAAACCGAAAAGAGAAAGAGAAAAAATATAAAAAAATGAAGGGACAAAATGGCTCTGTTTATGACAAATTCAAAGAACAAACATACCTTATGTATCATGTCCAAAACTTATACTAATAATACAGTATACAATATATATAAAACAACTATCAATATATATATATATATATATATATATATATATATATATATATATATATATAAACAGTACCTTCATTTATACACCAGAGAGTAGAAGTCAGAGCAACAAAATAGAAGAGAGAGAGAGAGGGAACTCGGTAGGCTAGCTGACTTGGCTGTCGTGTGTTGTGAAGGAGGGGCTGCCGCTTGATGGAAAAGGGAAACACGATGGAACTTGGGTCTGCGTTTAGCGGCTCGCATGGGGAAGAGAGAGAAAAATATGAGAGAGTGAGTGGGAAGAGGAAATGGAGGGGGGGTGCTTGCGGTTATTGTGGAGGAGTCAGTGATGGCCATAGGCCGAGGCTGGAGGGAGGGGCGGAGGCTAGTCAGAAGAATGCAGTGGAAGTTCATGGTCTCGCGATGAAGGCCATGGTGTGGCGTTCGAGCTAGAAAACTTCGAGTTTGGAAGGGTAGGCGTTTGGCTATGCTTAGTTTTTATTTTTCACTTCATTCCTCTTTTTTTTTATTATATGCGCAAATTTTGGAGAAGAGGAGGAATAGAGCCAGAAATGAACCAACCGCAATCAGAAAATAAAACGATTCAATGGGTTATGGGGAATAGTTAACCTCAAACTCGATTCCAATGAATTATATTAAAAGCATTCTTCATTCATTTTTGGGGATAAATGCCCACGACAACCAGTGTACACAAAAATCAAAAGACATGGAAGCCACCGGACTCAAATACGGACCGTTACGAATATCCGTTTCACGATTTTCGATGTATACCGGACTTCAAAACACATAATTTATTATACCATTGAGATCAGCACGATGGTACGGTCAAAACGGTATACATATGTCAGTGGTTCGATTAAATTTTAAAAATTCGAAATTTTCTACTGCGGAAAATGCATGAAAAACGTTGAAAAATAAGATCGACGGAGCCAAAAATGTCCGAATTTGGAAAAACGACAAACTTACATCTTGCTCAGAAGATGTTTTAGAATTTTTCTATGTAAAAATATTTAGGTTTCGAAAATGTTTTATTTTCATCGCTTTTAACTGATTAAATTGAAGTAAATTTACGCACGAAATAAACTTCCATATTTTCGGATGAAAATTTACTAGTTGCTATATTTAACTAGACGTATTTCAAATATTAAATTTATATTTCAAAATTTTATCGTTTGAAATTTCACAACATTCAGTTAGTAACGTTATTAAAATCAGTTAAATTTACGGGTCGTTATAGTTTCGAAAGAGACACTTTCATCTATATTCACTGACCTAGATCACTTTTAACGTAAACCCAATGGTTCCGAAAGAGGGAGTTTTAGTGGTTTCGGAAGGAATACTTCCAAAGGTTCGAATGGGGTGCTTTCAATAGTTTCAAAGCTATAGTTTTAAGAGTTAATAAGTAATACTTTATTACTTTAGAAAGGTTTTGAAAGAGAGGTTTTAAAGTGTTTTGAAAGGTAGGGGCCCAATGTTTTGAAAAGGAATTTATATGCTTTCGAAGAAGGTTATGCAGTAAGATCAAAAGCAAAGTTTTAAAAGTATCGAAAGCCTAAGTTTCAAAAAAAACCAATCTCATTTTAAAGGAAAACCATGGCATAAGTGAGTAAAGTATTAGGATATGGAAATTTTGAAGAAATTTTCTTTGATTAATAGTTTAAATGGATTAACCAAGTTATTATATGCTTCTTCATATATATATATTCACATTGTAATGGACCTACAGCTGTATTTTAGGGGAAAGGTATAATAGCTAGCTAGGTCGATCCAGTAGTGAATATAAATTAACATAACTCATGAACGAGTAGAATTGCATCCAGAAGCATAGAAAGGGCAGAATATAAGGTGCTAATATATTCAAAGAAGATATCGGTAGGGTTCAATAGGTTCACAGTAAACCCATGAAAACTGTGTATGTGAAAAGATATCGGTAGAGGCCAATAAGTTCATAGTAAGCCCATGAAAACTATATATAAATGAAAATGTTAGGAAGACAGGTTCATAGTAAGCCCATGAAAATCGTAATTTGATATTGGCAAGGGAAAATAGGTTTATAGTGAATCCATGAAAACTATATTCGGATTAAGATATTGACAGAAGTTAATAGGTTCCTAGTCAATCCATGAAAACTAGGATAAGAGATAAGATATTGGAGTTACCAATAGGTTCAGGGAGAAATCATGAAATAGTAAAGATATTGGCAGAGGCCAAATGTTCTTAGTGATCCTATAAAAGCCATGTTAATGGACAGGGAGTCCATAATCATTTAATCGATAATTAGTCAGCCCATGAAAACTAATAGGTTGTTAGTTACCCTAGAAACTATAACGATGATAGATAGTCAAAATTAATGGGGATGGGTAATTCGGAATTGATTCACTTTTTTCGCATATCATCATATCATATTTTTTGAATTTTTTAAACCATTATGGATATATGACAACAATATATGGTTTTATAAAGGTTTTATGATACTAATGAGGTGAAAACCCTCTCTACTAAGTGGTGTGGTCTCACTACATATCTAAATAGTTTGACATGGTAGATTATTATTCATACCAGATTTTATGTCTGAATCAAAGTTTATATTTTCCCCTTAAACTCTCTGGTATTCAATTGATTTTGAGTAGTTTAGGAGTTGAGATTTCATGTACCTCTTTAGATGAATAAGCTTCCAAAGACGTGCATGAGGCATAATAGCTATCTAAAGTTCTCTTTTATTTTGATTTTGCTGTGTTGATGTAAAGGAAAAGTTGTTAAATTGCCCATATATACTCTGATCATCCGAAGGGGTATCTCCATATGTCGCTCTTGGCTTATGCTGTAATAAATATATTTTCTCTGAATGTGGTTAACAATTGGGGGATCATGTAATGAATTTGAAATGTTTTGACATGGAATGTGGATCTTGTTTGATGTTTTAATTTTTTTCCATATTCACGTGTTATTATGTATCAATATCAAATTTAGTCGTCGAGGATTAATAACTATGGATGACTGCAGCACCCATAACTGTTAGTTTTGGGCCACCAAGTAGGAGGATGTTACAGAATATGACGAAGTACATGTAACCATTTTTGTATTTATAGAATTACGATTGCATATATCTATATGTATCAATCCGAAGTATTCATCAACTCTTATTATACTCCAACTAAATGGGTGCATAGCGCTTTATTGTTTGAGATATATTTAACAATTATCATATGATTCAAAATCGTATAATAAAATTATTTCTCAAAACTACGACTTAGTCTATAATTCCAAAACAACTGTAAATAATATTAAATACCTTTGTATTTTTCAATGCATCACTTTTGTTAAAAAAATACCACATTATTGTTTTATTTCACAAAGAATATTCATTGTATTCATATCAGAATATAGCTATGTATATATTTTTTAGTCGATACCAAAAAATAACCATTATTTCATAAATAATGTATGGTAAGTTTTGCAAAAACAATTTTCATACTATGATGCAATTATTACACACTATATGGCTTGCCCCCACTATTTGCTCCAATTCTATAATAGTGTATTAAATTCGAAGGTCCACCATTCACTTAATACAATTTGTTTATTTCATACACTACAACAATTTACAGTGGAGAGTTCGTTGATCAAGTATCTTGTCAAAGAAATAAATCTCATAGAAAACAATCTTTTATATGAAAATACATTTCGAAATAGAAATCATATTTCTTATCCAATATTAAGTATCAATTATTATTACAATTCCCATTTCCAATGTTTCTCTATGAAGCAGAAGTGACTATTCATTCTCTTCACCCTATTGTACCTTAAATTAATCTATTCTTATACATTCGTTTCCTTTCAAATGGTCAAACTATTCTAAAGAAAACCATACTACAATGTCATAACTCTTTACAAAAGCACTTTCGATTATCCTTAACATTTAAGGACATCGAATATTTTTCACTTTACTTAAACCGAGCAAAATGGCATTTTAGCAATCGAGTTCTTATATCTATCTTATATTTTTTGTCTTGTGTTACATTACACAATATGATCCCTTTTGTTATTAATCAGATTGAATACTCTATCTCACACTAAGGTTTATTTGGTATTTCGGACGAACTGATTTCATCAAAATATTATACATTACAAACTTTGACCATTCACCGTATAACATTTATATGCAATTGTATATGGATCAAATATCCATAGTCTTGTACTGGTTTTAGAGTTCAAAACTCATAGAATGCAATACATGGTCTTGACCAAATAAATGCATAAGTGACCAAAACACGAATGTATTCAGTAGTTGCAAAATTAGGCACTTGCTTGGGTGTTTAAACATTAACATGCAATAGGAATTTAATAGTCGATATTATATTTCCATTTGTCAACTTTTCAATTCAGTTCGTTTGTATATGTTAATTGATAAACATTTTATCAATCATATTAAATGCACATATTTATCAATGTTGATAATTATAACATTATTTAGCATATGTTCTCACAATATTAGAAAGGTTAAATGTTACCATTTCATTTTTCTAATAAGGTTACACTAGTCTTTTATGTTTCTCCAAACCCTAAGATGAAACATAGAAGCCTTTTGATTTCACTAATGGGTGTTAGGACTCCTTTGTCTTGGTATTCTAATCTTGAGTTTGCTCAACAAATCATAGCCCCACAAACGATGGATAACTCCTTATCGGTTATATCACATACAACTCCTAACATATTTTTCCTTGTCCTAATCTCATTTCGACCTTGAGTTTGCTTTATAAATCGAAAGAGATTATTCACTCATACCTACCACATCGTGAAAGCCTAAGTATAGTATATATACCTAGAGTTTTCTCAATAAATACATATATATCTTAACTCGTCAATTCAATATATTAGTAATACTACACATAACATCCGTAGCTTGAGTTTTCTCAACAACTAACAAGTATGTAAGTAATTTATTAATGTATATATGGTAGAGAACAACATTATATCGAAGATTCAAAGTCTTTAATTTATTATATCGAGTGACATCGACTTATGGAATAATGTATTTCTTATAAAATACCTTTGTGATTCAAGTGTTAGACACATATGAAATCATAGTATACATACATTTACGTACGTACTTATTCCTTAAGTCGATTTGGGTTTCTTTAATGTTCCACCTTTAGTTTATACACTCATTTTTTATAAGTTCATTATTATATAACTTTATATTTTAATTAAGTTATACAGTAATCTTATGCATAACATTTTAGAAATTAAATCTTATTTAATTAATTATTCCATTAACTAATTTTAAATTAGTATTTCAATACAACTTTTATATTGGAAATATCTATTATGACCTTTATAGTGTATACTATAACCTTTATAGTACAACATATACATATATTATATATGCATATTTTTTATTTAATTAATAACCGTTAATTAGTTTATCTAAATAACCTTAGCTTCGTGAAGCTGATCAAACAAGTCATCTATTCTCGGCAATGGATACTTATTTTTCTTAGTCACTTTATTCAGCTCACGATAATCCACACACAACTTCAACGATCCATCCGCTTTGGTTACAAACATAACTGGTGCACCCCATTCGGACACAATACGCCGAATGAATCCTTTCTGTAAAAGGTCATCAACTTGCACCTTCAACTCGTGCTGTTCCCTAAGAGCCATTCGCCTAAGAGGCATCACAACAGGTCTGGCTCCTTCAACTAGATCGATACGAAACTCGATCTCTCTATGCGGCGGTAACCCTTTGACCTCATCAAAGACGTTCTCAAATCCATTCACAATAGGCACCGATGACAGTCCATCCCGTGGAACGACTAACGAATACATGAAGCTCATGAAGACGCCTTCTTCATGCTTACGTCGTATCACAACCCTTCGTCCCTCCACATTCTCGACTGTCACCTCCAGCCTCTTACTATCAACCCTTGCCGCATACTTCCTAAGCCAGTCCATACCCAAAATAATTCCGAACCCCGCAAAGTTCAGAACAAAACAATCACAAAAAAAGAGCAATCATGACTCAATACAATCAGACCATGACATATCATACACAAACAAGACGAACCCCCAACTGGATAAGTCACAACCAATGGTCTATCAACAATATCCGGTACCAAACCCAACCGACATACAAGTTCATCACTAACAAAAGAGTGCGATGCCCCAGTATCAAATAATACTCTAACTGGAACACCACAAATGGAAAGAGTACCTTGTACCACCACACTCTTTCCTCTCTCTTCCGCCATAGGAGCTTTCGAAGACGATGGCACAGCCCCCAAAGCATAAGCTTGCACAGTGTCCTTCCACGGTTCCGGACAATTCTTCCTGATATGCCCCAATTTGTCACAGTTGTGGCACTTCACCGGCACTCTCGGATTCTTACAATCTCTGGAGAGATGACCCTTCTGCTGACAGTTGTAGCAGGTCACTTCACCCTTCGGCTTCTTCTGGCCATCCTTACCCTTCCGCTGCTGCTGTTTTCTCTTCTTGTTTCCACCCTGCTGTGGTTTAAATTCCTCCTTAGTCACAGCAACAACAGATCCTTCCTTAGGAAACAGATTCTCGTGCCTGAGAGCTTTCTCCACAAGCTTCTCAAATGGATCGTCCAGATGATCCACCAACTGCCTCCCAAGGTAAGTGTCCAAACCTGTCACAAACTTCTCATTCTTCTGATAGGGAGATTCAATATATGACCGAGCATACTTGGACAAAGCTTCAAACTCAGAAACATATTCAAGAACTGGTCTTTCATCTGGCTTGAGCTCCACAAACTTCTTGAACAGAACAGATTTCTGAGCTGTAGAGATGAACTTTGCCTCAAATCTAGCTTGGAATTGCACCCAAGTAATCTCTTCCTCCGGAGTATCAATGGTGATAGAATTCCACCAATCAGAAGCTCTTCCTTGAAGCTGTCTTGATGCAAGCTTCCTTTTGGTTACATCCTCAATTCCCAAATCACCAAAGATCCTTCTACAAGCATCTATCCACCTCTGAACTTCAATGGTTGATTCTGTTCCCAAGAAAACCTTTCCTCCAAGAGCAGTATAGTCTTTGCACAACTTAGCAAAATCCACTGGTTTTGGGGCTTGAAATTGAACTCCAACATCTACTGATGGCCCTGGAGCTGGCATCCTTCTCATGATCGAAGTCATCATGGCCTCAAACATAGAAGCATAATCAACAGCCCCCTCAAAAGCACGGCCTTCCCTAGCAGCTGGTCTCCCTCTTCGACTCATTCTTAATATCTATTAAGAAAATGATTAGTACACCTTAAGAACAATTGCAATAAAGGTTCAAATCCTTCTAAGCAACTATATTATAGATAGTAATCATCCATCAAAATACAATTACGTCTCTCATACGTAGTTACGTCAGCGAGCGTTGGCTAAAATCGATTAACCAAAGCTCTGATACCAAATGTGACGACAGCCCATGACTCCTGCACTAAACAAGGAAATAGTGCACTGTAAAGAGTGCCAGGCAGCCATGGATGATCATCAAGGTAAGGTAAAAACAGCGGAGTCTATCATATTACTCACAGCGCAGGGGTAAAATACAATAGAAAAGTATACATAGTGAAGCTCCATAGAACAGAATCTCATCATACACTACAAAACAATTTGATACAAAACATCTGAATAGTCAATACATCAAGCCGGACTACATAACAAAGAGAGAATCATATAAGCAGCGGAACATCTAGTACATATAGTAAGAAAATAATATGCAAAAGCCTCCATCTCGTCTTCGTCGTCAACAGCATTGGTCACTAAGAACAGCACCTGTCACCTGCTACCTAGTCTGCCCATCCCAAAACAGATGAACAGCCCAAGGTAATAAGAGTTGAACATAAAACCTTGAGTCAGACAAAAGTCCTAGTGAGCGGTAAATCAACTATCAAACATACCAAAATAGCATAAAGGGTAAAAAGGAATAGGAACCCAACCATCCCACTCCACCTCTTTCTACAGTGATAGCCTCCAGACCCACTAAGCAGAAATAAACATAGCAAAGCAGACATTTAAGTAAAACAATTATCACTCGAGTCAAGGTCGATGTTTTCCTAGCACAAACCCCCAAGGCCTAAACCAAGATCAGATAAGCACCCACAAAACATCGCTCTTGAGACTGAGTGACGATACAACCAAAGCATCCAAACATCCATGACTCTGGCTATCACTGTTATCATTGCCTCGATATCACCGTTAATTGAATGACCGGCTCATTCTTTCATCCGTCCGTCAAGGGCTAATGGTAACCCCGGTTCTAGACAGAACTCCGCACGTCGTCGTGACCCGTGCCTAGGACTATCGAATCTGCCCAGAGTACTAGACCATAAACTATTAGTCTTGGGACTATCGAATCTGCCCAGCGTACTCTTGCTTTGAGTCCGCTATAACCTTCAACAACGATGAAATCTCAGCCTTCTAATCATCCTCCTCGACGACTATTCTCATACTAGCTCAAGCGCCTCTCAAGCCAACCATTATCCACAAACTCAACCATATCACCGAGTTATCAACATGCTTGGGATGATTCCGTCTGGATTAAACCAAGGCTATCTCACATCATGCTTTGCTTCATCGCATCATAGTAAAGTCCCATCTCAACATCATCATCAAATCTATCCATATGAGCTTTATCATCCGCTTCATATGCCACGGGCAGCTTTCCTTATTCAAGAGCTTTTCCACTTCGCTTTTGAATCATCTTCGACCATACTTGTCCAAATCAAATCATCAATCAACTAATTTATAACAATCAATCAGATCAATCATTAATCCAAGTAATCAATCATTCAAACAAGATCTAAATAAACAGTTATAACAATAATGGCAATTTCTTAAATAAAGAGTCCAAATCTAACAAACATGAATTCTAAGTAATATCTTGATGAATGAACTAGCATAGGTTAACATGTAATAAAGTGGATATCAAAACTTTATGAACGATGGATCTACATGCAGACTTAAGGAAAATTCATGAAATCATTATCTTTAACGCACAAACAAGCCACCGATCCAATATACTCCTTTGGGTCCGTGTGAGAGATAACCACCACTCACCGAATCACCTAAACACCTCAAAAGCAACTAACTCCAGATCTGGACAGCAAAGGATCTAGCTTGATCCGACAAGACTCCGCTTCAAACGATGAAATCTCTCTTCAATGGATGGAGATCTTCAATCTAAGTTCTTGGATCTTCGATTTGATCTTCGATTTAGATGGATGGAAGCACAAGATTAAAGTGAAGAAAAGAAGTGAAGAAGTGTTGTAGTCGAGCCCTCAAAATAGCAGCACTTCGTCGCTTCAAAATCCGGATCCCAAAAAGAGAGATAAGGCCGTATATTTATAGGCCGAATCCTTGAGTCGTTCGTCCCCCCCAAGTCGGTCACGCCTTAACAATCCCCGACCTACGACTTACGACTCAAGCCTCTACATGACATAACTACACACATGGCTTAGCGACCTACGACTTAACACACATGCATGACCTAACACTCATGGTTTAACACTTAGGCACGACCTAAGACTCAACAGGATACGACTTAGCGACCTAACACACTACAGCATTTCTACCTAAGTCCTAAGTCATTTGGATGACTTAGCAACCTTCCGACTCAACACAGGAGACGACTCAACGACTCAACACAGGAGACGACTCAACGACTCAACATAGGAGACGACTCAACGACTCAACATAGGAGACGACTCAACCTGTTGCCTTAAGTCGCTCGAACGACCTAACTATAACACGGCATAACCGACCTAACCTTAACTCGTTCACGACCTAATCCAACACACGACCTAAGCCTCAACACGAGAATTCCTTAAGTCACTTACCAACTTAAGCCATTAACCCTTAAGTCGTTAGTTCCCTTAGGTCGGCCAAACCCCTAAGTCGCTCACTCCTATAGGTCGGTCACCCTTATAAGTCGGTCTCATTCCTTAAGTCGGTCAAATCTCTTAAGTCGGCAACCACTACCACTAACTCCTCTAAGTCATCTAATCTCTTAAGTCGCTCACTTTCCTTAGGTCGCTCCACCGACTTATGCTACAACACGACCCAACCCTGGACGACTCATCTCTAGACGACTTAAGCTCCAAATAACTTAAATTCTAAACGACTTAACAACACTAACGACCTAATAACAACAGTTCTACAATCTTTCGATCCATAAAAATATGGGTCGTTACATTATCTCCCCCTTAGGAATTTCACCGCCGAAATTCCAAACAAACAAGAGCAACCAAAACTATTCTGCATGCCTACCATCCATAGCAATCAACAAACCATGCATCCAATTACTAGCCTAGCATGCAGAATTCTAAGACTAGAACAAGTTACAATTTCATGAGATGCCACGACACCTTAGGGCCATACCTCGAAGAGTTCAGGATGAGCTGCCTTCATCCTCTCTTCCTCCTTCCATGTACAGTCGTTAACATCATCACTCCATTGTACCTTGAGCAACTTGACTACCTTCCTCCTAAGCTGTTTCGTGTCAGTTTCCACAACACGAAGCGGCTTACGAGGTCTTCTAACAACTGGATCAACTTCTAAATCTTCACAACTATCAGCAGAAACCACTGTATTCGAGTCGTGCATATACTTCCGTAGATACGATACATGAAAAACATTGTGCATACTCGCCATCTTTTCCGGTAATTCCAATTTATACGCGAGCTTTCTAATTCGCTCGACGATCGGAAATGGTCCAACAAATCTCGGAATCAATTTTCCTTTCTTCCCGAATCGAATAACATTCTTCAGTGGAGAAATCTTCGCAAAACCATATCTCCTACGTCGAATTCCAAATCCTTACGATGCTTATCGGCATAACTTTTCTGACGGTCCTGGGCTGCCTTCATTCGTCGCCGAATGATCTCTATACAATCAGAGGTCTGTCGAATCATTTCTGGCCCAAGTATCAACTTTTCTCCTGTTTCCAACCAACATGTCGGAGAGTTACATGGTCTTCCATACAATGCCTCATATGGTGCCATACCAATGCTTGACTGGTAACTGTTATTATATGAAAATTCCACCAAATGAAGATGATCTTCCCAGGATCCTCCAAAGTCTAAAACACATGCTCTGAGGAGATCTTCCAAAACTCTGTTGACTCTCTCTGTCTGACCATCTGTTTGAGGATGATAAGCTGTACTCAAACACAACTCGGTTCCCAAAACTTCCTGGAAGCTCTTCCAAAATCCACTAGTGAACAATGGGTCTCGATCGCTCACTATACTCTTCGGAATACCATGGAATCGAACTATCCACTTAACATACAACTCAGCCAACTTCGATGCAGTCCTAGTTGATCGAACAGGAATGAATCTTGCACTCTTAGTCAATCGATCTACGATGACCCAAATCCCTTCATTTCCTGCTCTGGTTCTAGGTAGCCCATCGATAAAATCCATCGATATTTGCTTCCACTTCCATGTAGGAACTTCTAATGGCTGAAGCAATCCACTTGGCTTCTTCTGTTCGGCTTTTACCAACTGGCAGTTCATGCATTTGGAAACAAAATTTTCAACATCCTTCTTCATAACTTTCCAGTAATAGGTTCTCTTCATATCCCAATACATCTTATTTCCACCTGGATGAATTGTCAACTTCGAGTGATGACTCTCCTTCAGAACTTCATTTCTCGATTCATCTATATCGGGAACAACCAGTCGTCCTTGTTTCCGAAGCCAACCCTCTCGATCGACCTCGAATCCTTTATCCTTCTCTGGATCCAATCCAGATTCCAAATCACGGATAATCTTGACAAGCTTATCGTCTCGCTTTTGTCTCTTGCCAATTTTTTTCACCAGAGTACGTCTTATCGATAAGTTTGCCAACATCTCAGGTTCCAATTCATATCTGGGCCTGAAGTCAAATCCAGCCAAATACCCAAGGCTCTTCCATTCCGAAAACATGGCTCCCAATTCTGCATGTCATCGACTTAACGCATCTGCCACTGCGCTACCTTTTCCCGGAGTATAGGCTATACCAAATCATATGATGCTAAAAACTCTAGCCATCGTTGCTGTCGGAGATTCAAATCTTATTGGGAGAAAAGATACTTCAATGACTTATGATCTGTAAACAACTCGAATCGAACTCCCAATAGGTAATGTCTCCACATCTTCAGAGCAAATACAATCGCCGCTAACTCCAAATCATGAGTCGGATAATTCCTTTCATGCGGCTTCAGTTGTCGACTTGCATACGCAACAACTTTATCCTTCTGCATCAGTACTGCTCCAAGTCCAGTACCACATGCATCGGTGAAAACCACCATCTCATCATTTCCACTCGGAATAGTCAAAACAGGAGCACTTGTTAGTCGCTCTTTCAGGATTCCGAAAGCTTGTTCACACTTAGCATCCCATCTGAACACTTGGTTCTTTTTCGTCAATCCTATTAATGGTGCAGCTATCTTGGAAAAGTCTTTGATAAACCGACGATAATATCCTTCTAATCCAAGAAAACTTCTCACATCAGATATATTCTTAGGTCTAACCCAATCCTGGACTTCTACCACTTTGGCGGGATCAACCGCTATTCCACTTCCAGAAATAATATGACCTAAGAACCTCACTTCACTCTTCCAGAAGTGACACTTCGAAAACTTAGCCTTCAGCTGATGTTTCTGCAAGATTTCCAAAATAATCCGCAAGTGCGTCTTGTGCTCTTCTTCAGTTCTGGAATAAATCAAAATATCATCCACGAACACAAGTACAAACTTGTTCAACTGATCCCTGAACACTCTATTCATAAGATCCACAAAATATGATGGTGCATTGGTCAATCCAAACGGCATTACCAGCCATTCATAGAAACTGGATGGTGTCCTAAAAGCAGTCTTCGGCAAACTATCCTTTGCCACTCTCAATTGGTGAAATCCCGTTGCCAAATCCATCTGAGAAAACACCTTAACTTCGTGAAGCTGATCAAACAAGTCATCTATTCTCGGCAATGGATACTTGTTTTTCTTAGTCACTTTATTCAGCTCACGATAATCCACACACAACCTCAACGATCCATCCGCTTTGGTTGCAAACACAACTGGTGCACCCCATTCGGACACACTACGCCGAATGAATCCTTTCTGTAAAAGGTCATCAACTTGCACCTTCAACTCGTGTTGTTCCCTAGGCGCCATTCGCCTAAGAGGCATCACAACAGGTTTGGCTCCTTCAACTAGATCGATATGAAACTCGATCTCTCTATGCGGCGATAACCCTTTGACATCATCAAAGACATCCTCAAATCCATTCACAATAGGCACCGATGACAGTCCATCCCGTGGAACAACTAGCGAATACATGAAGGTCATGAAGACGCCTTCTTCATGCTTACATCGTATCACAACCCTTCGCCCCTCCACATTCTCGACTGTCACCTCCAGCCTCTTACAATCAACCCTTGCCGCATACTTCCTAAGCCAGTCCATACCCAAAATAATTCCGAACCCCGTAAAGTTCAGAACAAAACAATCACAAACAAAAGAGCAATCATGACTCAATACAATCAGACCACGACATATCATACACAAACAAGACGAACCCCCAACTGGATTAGTCGCAACCAATGGTCTATCAACAATATCCGGTACCAAAACCAACCGGCCTACAAGTTCATCACTAACAAAAGAGTGCGACGCCCCAGTATCAAATAACACTCTAACTGGAACACCACAAATGAAAAGAGTACCTTGTACCACCACACTCTTTCCTCTCTCTTCCGCCATAGGAGCTTTCGAAGACGATGGCACAGCCCCCAAAGCATAAGCTTGCACAATGTCCTTCCGCGGTTCCGGACAATTCTTCCTGATATGCCCCAATTTGTCACAGTTGTGGCACTTCA
Source organism: Allium cepa (assembly GCA_030765085.1). Classification (NCBI taxonomy): domain Eukaryota; kingdom Viridiplantae; phylum Streptophyta; class Magnoliopsida; order Asparagales; family Amaryllidaceae; genus Allium; species Allium cepa. Next base: position 380,354,746 of record CM060938.1, on the reverse strand, counting down.
CCGGCACTATCGGATTCTTAAAATCTCTGGAGAGATGACCCTTCTGCTGACAGTTGTAGCAGGTCACTTCACCCATCGGCTTCTTCTGGCCATCCTTACCCTTCTGCTGCTGCTGCTTTCTCTTCTTGTTTCCACCCTGCTGTGGTTTAAATTCCTCCTTAGTCACAGCAACACTAGACCCTTCCTTAGGGAACAGATTCTCGTGCCTGAGAGCTTTCTCCACAAGCTTCTCAAATGGATCATCCAGATGATCCACCAACTGCCTCCCAAGGTAAGTGTCCAAACCTGTCACAAACTTCTCATTCTTCTGATAGGGAGATTCAATATATGACCGAGCATACTTGGACAAAGCTTCAAGCTCAGAAACATATTCAAGAACTGGTCTTCCACCTTGCTTGAGCTCCACAAACTTCTTGAACAGAACAGATTTCTGAGCTGTAGAGATGAACTTCGCCTCAAATCTAGCTTGGAATTGCACCCAAGTAATCTCTTCCTCCGGAGTATCAATGGTGATAGAATTCCACCAATCAGAAGCTCTTCCTTGAAGCTGTCTTGATGCAAGCTTCCTTTTGGTTACATCCTCAATTCCCAAATCAACAAAGATCCTTCTACAAGCATCTATCCACCTCTGAACTTCAATGGTTGATTTTGTTCCCAAGAAAACCTTTCCTCCAAGAGCAGTATATTCTTTGCACAACTTAGCAAAATCCACTGGTTTTGGGGCTTGAAATTGAACTCCAACATCTACTGATGGCCCTCGAGCTGGCATCCTTCTCATGATCGAAGTCATCATGGCCTCAAACATAGAAGCATAATCAGCAGCCCCCTCAATAACACGGCCTTCCCTAGCAGCTGGTCTCCCTCTTCGACTCATTCTTAATATCTATTAAGAAAATGATTAGTACACCTTAAGAACAACTGCAATAAGGGTTCAAATCCTTCTAAGCTACTAGATTATATATAGTAATCATCCATCAAAATACAATTATGTCTCTCATACGTAGTTACGTCAGCGAGCGTTGGCTAAAATCGATTAACCAAAGCTCTGATACCAAATGTGACGACCGCCCATGACTCCTGCACTAAACAAGGAAATAGTGCGCTGTAAAGAGTGCCAGGCAGCCATGGATGATCATCAAGGTAAGGTAAAAACAGCGGAGTCTATCGTATTACTCACAGCCAGGGGTAAAATACAACAGAAAAGTATACATAGTGAAGCTCCATAGAACAGAATCTCATCATACATTACAAAACAATTTGATACAAAACATCTGAATAGTCAATACATCAAGCCTCACTGCATAACAAAGAGAGAATTATACAAGCAGCGGAACATCCAGTACATATAGTAAGAAAATAATATGCAAAAGCCTCCGGCTCGTCTTCATCATCAACAGTGTTGGTCACTAAGAACAGCACCTGTCACCTGCTACCTAGTCTGTCCATCCCAAAACGGATGAACAGCCCAAGGTAATAAGAGTTGAACATAAAACCTTGAATCAGACAAAAGTCCTAGTGAGTGGTAAATCAACTATCAAACATACCAAAAGAGCATAAAGGGTAAAAAGGAATAGGAACCCAGCCATCCCACTCCACCTCTTTCTACAGTGATAGCCCCCAGACCCACTAAGCAGAAATAAACATAGCAAAGCAGACATTTAAGTAAAACAATTATCACTCGAGTCAAGGTCGATGTTTTCCAAGCACAAACCCCCAAGGCCTAAACCAAGATCAGATAAGCACCTATAAAACATCGCTCTTGAGACCGAGTGACGATACAACCAAAGCATGCAAACATCCATGACTCTGGCTATCACTGTATCATTGCCTCGATATCACCGTTAATTGAATGACCGGCTCATTCTTTAGTCCGTCCGTCAAGGGCTAATGGTAACACTAGTTCTAGACAGAACTCCGCACGTCGTCGTGACCCGTGCCTAGGACTATCGAATCTGCCCAGAGTACTAGACCATAAACTATTAGTCTTGGTACTATCGAATCTGCCCAGCGTACTCTTGCTTTGAGTCTGCTAGAACCTTCAACAACGATGAAATCTCAGCCTTCTAATCATCCTCCTCGACGACTATTCTCATACTAGCTCAAGCGCCTCTCAAGCCAACCATTATCCACAAACTTGAACCATATCACCGAGTTATCAACATGCTTGGGATGATCCCCTCTAGATTAAACCAAGGCTATCTCACATCATGCTTTGCTTCATCGCATCATAGCAAAGTCCCATCTCAACATCATCATCAAATCTATCCATATGAGCTTTATCATCCGCTTCATATGCCACGGGTAGCTTTCCTTATTCAAGAGCTTTTCCACTTAGCTTTTGAATCATCTTCGACCATACTTGTCCAAATCAAATCATCAATCAACTAATTTATAACAATCAATCAGATCAATCATTAATCCAAGTAATCAATCATTCAAAGAAGATCTAAATAAACAGTTATAACAATAATGGCAATTTCGTAAATAAAGAGTCAAAATCTAACAAGCATGAATTCTAAGTAATATCTTGATGAATGAACTAGCATAGGTTAACATGTAGTAAAGTGGATATCAAAACTTTATGAACGAATGATCTACATGCAGACTTAAGGAAAATGCATGAAATCATTATCTTTAACACACAAACAAGCCACCGATCCAATATACTCCTTTGGGTCCGTGTGAGAGATAACCACCACTCACCGAATCACCTAAACACCTCAAAAGCAATTAACTCCAGATCTGGACAGCAAAGGATCTAGCTTGATCCGACAAGACTCCGCTTCAAACGATGAAATCTCTTCAATGGATGGAGACCTTCAATCTAAGCTCTTGGATCTTCGATTTGATCTTTGATTTAGATGGATGGAAGCACAAGATTAAAGTGGAGAAAAGAAGTGAAGAAGTGTTGTAGTCGAGCCCTCAAAATAGCAGCACTTCGTCGCTTCAAAATCCGGATCCCAAAAAGAGTGATAAGTCCGTATATTTATAGGCAGAATCCTTGAGTCGTTCGTCCCCCCTAAGTCGGTCACGACTTAACAATCCCCCACCTACGACTTACGACTCAAGCCTCTACATGACAAAACTACACACACGGCTTAGTGACCTACGACTTAACACACATGCGCGACCTAACACACACGGTCTAACACTTAGGCACGACCTAAGACTCAACAGGATATGACTTAGCGACCTAACACACTACCGCATTTCTACCTAAGTCCTAAGTCGTTTGGATGACTTAACAACCTACCGACTCAATATAGGAGACGACTCAACGACTCAACACAGGAGACGACTCAACGACTCAACACAGGAGACGACTCAATGACTCAACCTATTGCCTTAAGTCGCTCGAACGACCTAACTATAACACGACATAGCCGACCTAACCTTAACTCGTTCACGACCTAATCCAAAACACGACCTAAGCCTCAACACGAGAATTCCTTAAGTCGCTTACCAACTTAAGCCGTTAACCCTTAAGTCGTTAGTTCCCTTAGGTCGGCCAAACCCCTAAGTCGCTCACTCCTATAGGTCGGTCACCCCTATAAGTCGGTCTCATTCCTTAAGTCGGTCAAATCTCTTAAGTCGGCAACCACTATCACTAACTCCTCTAAGTCGTCTAATCTCTTAAGTCGCTCACTTTCCTTAGGTCGCTCCACCGACTTATGCTACAACACGACCCAACCCTAGACGACTCATCTCTGGATGACTTAAGCTCTGAACAACTTAAATTCTAAACGACTTAACAACACTAACGACCTACTAACAACAGTTCTACGATCTTTCGATCCGTAAAAATACGGGTCGTTACATTATCACATAATTATGATAGAGTAAAGATTTAAAATTAAAAATATACATATGTAAAATATTAAAATGAAAAGAGTTTAAAGTGAAAAAAAATTATAAAATAAAATCAAGACAAGGTCTTTACATAAATTTATGTGGATTAAACAAGTGTAACATTTTAAAGACATGACATTAACAAATGTAAACCTTATATGATTTGTAAATAACAAATGGCAAAACAGATTTTGTTTTAAAAATTTAAAATATGAAAATCATATAAAATAAAGAAAAAAATTTAGAAAGCATGCAAAAGAAACCTGGAAATAAAATAAATGCAGTAAAACTGTTTTAAAACCTGAAGCAATCATCTCAAGTTCAAATTCAAAGAAAATAATCATAGCAATCAAAACTGAATCAAAGTGTCAACAAATTGATGAAGTTTAAAATCTGAAGCAATGAAAACCTGATTCACAAGCAAAACAAATACAAGAACCATCTCAGAAATCAAAGGCAGGAAATGATAATCTGGAAATAATCAGTAGATCAAATTCAAAATGAAGAAGAATTCAGATTTAAAATTCAAGAACTTGGAAAACAGTTTCTATCCTATGCAATTTAAGGTGAGTAAACGATTTTTTTTAAAACAGTTTATTTTGGATTTCATTTTGTTATGTGTATGAAATCATGATGATTTGCCTGATTTCTTGGATTTTAATGGATGCATGTTTGTCTTCTTTCATTTGAATGCCTATGTGGTAAAGCATATACTCTGTATGATAATAACAGTTTTAATTGTCATAATAAATTTAATAACTAATTGTTGAATTGGAACTGGCTTATGAATTGTAAACAAAAGTTGTTTGATATCATGTAATATTTCATCTAAAAATAATTATAGATATATAAAATCAATGTTTAGTTTGAAATTTTTAAAATTACAGTAAAATCTTAGTTGGGTCAAAAAATTTATGAATTCAATTTTTAGTTTTGATTGCATGATTGGATTATTGATAGGAAATCATGATTTTTAATGGTTGAAACATTATTTTTAGATTAGTAATTGAAGAGAATTATTGAGTTGACTGTTTTGGGCATTTTGGCCGTTTCACAGCGAACTGAGCGTCGTGGTTGACCATGAAGGTCGAGGGGATGTTGTAGTTCATCAGAAAAATGCTCTGGAATTTTATTGATGTTTGAGGTGGCCAGCCTGATCGAGTTAGGGTTTTATACCCTGAGTTTGTCGTTGATGTTCAATTGGGATTTGCGGAGTCAAGGCGCAACCGGAGGTGATCACACATGATGCCATAGGTTCAGGAGGTCGTGACTTGGCTACGGTGGAGATGGTGGGTTTTCTCGAGGCTGGGGTTGCCGTGGAAGGGCGATTTTCTGATGAAGTGGGGTCCGAACTGATGGGTTCAGAGGTCAAAATTTGATGCTCGATCGTATTGTGTTTTCTGGGTTGCACGTACGATTGTCGTGGTCGAGAGTGAAGTGTTGGAGACCGGCGTGGAGTTCGTCGACGTTCGGCGTGGTAGTGCACATTGATGTGCACGTTATCGTGCATCAGGATTTGGGTTTTGGGAAGAAGGGTTGGAGCTCGAAGTCTTCTTCGGGAATGTGGTGTGTTTTCTCGAAGCAAGGTGTAGGGGTGGAAGACTCGGGGGCAAAAGCAGGTTTTTAAAGGGTTTTGCTCGGGTTTTATGTTGAGCAGTATGTGTGTGCAAGTTTTAAAATGTAACAGCAAAAATTTAAAAAGTTTTGAACAAAGAAAATTTGATTTATGTAAATAATTAAAATTCTAAAACAAAAGTTAAACAGGTTTTACCTACAAAACTTAATTTGTTTCAAAAATAAGTTCTAAACAAGTTTTTATATTTTGAAATATAAAAGTTTTTAAAAGTAAAATAAGTAGATTTCAAAAATAAGGTTTTTATTAAATTTTGTTAAATAACTTTGGGAAGTTTTAAAAATTTAAAAGTTTATTTTGAATGTTTAAATGGTTTAAAATTAAAATTGATTTATAAAAATAATTTATCTTTAATAAAGTTAAATGATAAAGATTTAAAGGTCAAATTATAATGAAGATTTATCTTAAGAAATTACAAGTTTTAATTAATTGAAGATAAATAAATTTGTGAAAATAATTAAGATAATTCAATTATTATTAATAAGAAGCTAAGGGATCATTTAATTAAATTTAAATGATTAGTTAGATAATTGATTAAGTAATTAAATTAGTAAGTGATTAAAGATAATCACTTATGATTTAATTTGGTTAAATTACTTGGTGAAGTAATTGAGTAATTAATTACTGTAGGTAATTAGGTAAAAGGAAATTATTTAATAAAGTATAAGATAATTACTTTGTGAAAGTAATTAGGTGAAAGTGATTAAGGATTAATCACTTGTGTTATTAATTAAAGATTTAATTAATATAGTTAATTAAAGGTTTAAATATATTTATTAATTGAAGACTAATTAATTAATGAAAGAATTAAGAGTAATTAATAAAGTGATTAATTGCTTGTTAGGTAATTAATTAGAAAGGATTTGATGAATGGAATTAATAAATAATTAATAATTAATTAATAATTAATAATTATTTTATGTGATTTGTTAATTAAGGTAATTAATCTGAGAATAATTAATTAATTAAAGGTTAATCAATTAAAGGATTTAATTAAAGGCTAATTAATAAATTATTAATTGAAGGTGAATTAATTTCAAATTTATTAAGTTAATTAATTAAGATAAATTAATTGCTAGTTAGTTTATGGTTAACAATGATAAGTGATTAAGAATAATCACTTATTTTAATTAATTAAGGATAATTAATTAATGTGATAAATTAATTTAAAGGTTAATTAATGATTAAAGTGCAATTAATCACAATGATTTGTAATTAATTAATGATTAATTAACCAGGATTAGAAATTTATTCATAAGTAATTTATCTGCTTAAGTAAATCAGATAATTAACTGATCTCACTCATGGATGTTAGGATTCTATGGAGTGCTTTGAATTGATTGATGTCCTTGATTTGTGATAATGTGTGATATGAATTATTTTGTTTTATGAATTGTGATGTAATTTTCTCTGCGACGAAACTAATTATTTGTGATGTAATTTATTATCTGCGATGAACTTATATTATTCATCCATGGTCTGTAAATAAAGATAAGCGTTATAGATTATACTGCTTATCGATATTTCTATGTTTGAATCTATAATGGTTGATGTTGGTGCACTATTGTGTGTAAAACCTCTGGACCACACTATACACACATATATATGGATTTCACGAGGAAATTAGTTTTAGTCACAGATATTTGAATTTTTTATTATTTTGAAATGGTTTTAAAGTTTGAATTTTGAATCTGAATGGTTTTGGAAATGAAATAAGGTTGAATTTGAAAAGTATTTGAAAAGGAGTTTTTGTAGACAAAAGTTATTTTAAATAAGTTGATTTAGTTTGAAATTTGAAATATTTTGATTTGAGTTTGAATTCAATATTAGAAAATGGAATTCAATGAATTGGAAACGAGTTTGAAAACTATTAAACCTTTGATTCAAAGATAGAATAAGTTAGTCCAAACAGAAATGGAATTTTTTTTTGAAAGCTATGAAAAAACCATTGTGAAAGACTGATAAGCTTTGTTTTGGAATCGAAGAGGGTTCTAAATGTGTATCTGTTATATATAAAAAGATGGAAACGGGAATTGTTATGAAAATTATAAAGGAATCTTTGGAAATTATTTTAAAAGCTATGAAATAAGTCTTTGATTTAAAGACGGGATGAGTTAATCCAATTTGCTATGAATAAATCTTTGTTAAAGTTTTGTGAACCTTGTGTTTAAATTAAAAAGGGGTTTTAAAAATGAATCTTTTGTTTAAAAGATTTAAGTGTGGAAATTGTTTAAACCATTGAAAGGTTTCTGGTGGAAAATCTTTTTGTTTGAAAGATTTGTAAATGGTAATTTGTTTAAATCATGTGAAAGAAAAGTTTTGGGTTTTAAGTTGTGACTTAACTGAAATCCCATTATCCATATGTTTTAAAATATTGCACGCATTATTCGGTTTAGTTAGGAGAGGACCTTGTGTCATATAACCCTCCGAATAATGATACGACGATATGGATAGCATTTGAAGACCGGTGGCGAAGACCGGATACTTTCGAAAGCGAAAGGATGACTTGTCGAATGTCTCTGCACCGAATGGCTCCGGTATAGAGATTTGAGCACCCATTGTGATGGGAAGTCCGGACATGATTAAAAATTATCTGGATTGCAAGAGCTTCTTTGGAAGTGCCTTCGGTTCTGTTCGAGCCCGAACAGACTTGTATGGATGTGTGTCTGACATTACACTTTGAGATGTAAAACCGGTTTCTATCAAATACATTTCTGTTTGGTGGCAGAGATTTATTCTCTTAGCTTAACACCCTTCTCTGAGACGTATGAGCTTAGAGGTTATGTAGTTGATGGTTACTAGTGACACATTTCCAATTTGGTAATGTGGCATACAAAGTGCTGCTGACCATTTGTTGATCAAAGCATGGCTTTTGTGAAAAGCATAGCTTTGTGGGCGAGACCTCATCGACTCTCGCAAACTGGTAATGGTCGAGACAGGAAAGATGCAACAAGGTTTCAGGGATAGCTCCCCTAGAGTATGACCATTTCTTCTGGAAAAAGGTGGTATCATGGTATGGAGCCCATATACTTACTCTTGTGGGCACTATAGTATATTTGTTACTATGTGATGTTGTTGGTATTGAGGATCCTCGGTTAAAGGTCCCAAAGGACCGAGGGTGGCATATCTATGGTTTTATTCCCCGGGAAGGGGTTAGCCGGCCTTGTGTTAGCAGAGAACTGAGGGATGGTTCTCAGGGTGTCCCTCCAAAGGCGTACCCATGTGGAAATGGGAAGTTCCTTGGCCTGACCATTTGTTGGAAAACCCAAAGAAACAATACGCGTCCAGTACGGTTTTAGTTGTATAACCTACCATGGAATGTGGCAGTAACCTGCTGTTGAACATGGTAGCTATAGTAGGCATAAGCGTGAAATGTCTATGCTGGCTAAGATTAACATTATACTTTCAAAATGTTTTTCCACTGTGTACTAATAATAACATCAAAATGATTTTCGCGTATCAAGCATGTTTTACTATCATAAGGAGAAATCTCCTCTAATTCTGCGTTTGCATAGTGTGCGTGGCGGGAGGCCTTATGGTAGTTTAATTTTCCAAAAAGCATTGCGGATTTCAAATTTAAATTCTTTTGTTTTTTGGAGATAAAATGTTTTTGTTTCATCATACCAGTCCCATGACTGACCCGGAGTTTATTGTTCCCTTCCTAAACTCTGGGTGCCCACAATTTTTCACACGGGCAGTCTAGAGTTGGGTTTTTCAGATAGTAGGTATAGATTTCGATTTGGTAGCTTTTAGCTTTCTCTTGGATATTGGAGTCTTTGGATTCATGGACAACTGACTTGCTTAGCTTGGTGCAACGTGTTGGTGGTTCGAGCTAGTGGTTTGGAGTTTTAGCTTTGGAGCATTGGATTGGAGTTATCTCTTGGCTACTTGTTTTCCGCTACTATATCATATTGTTATTCTGCTGTGGCATTGTTATTCTGTATCTCTGATATTGAATCATATTGTATCATTGTTGTATTGAATGTTGTACATCAATATTATTCATTTCTTTTTCTTCCGCTACGTTGTTTACTTAATTGTGTTATAAGCTCCGGCGAACCAGATTCGACGTCTGAATCTGCGGTATTTGAATATGAGTGTCGTATTCGGTGCCGATTTCCGAAGGTCGAGTCAGGGCCGCTACATCTGGTATCAGAGCTGAAGTTAAAAACTTTAGCTCAGGAGCATAACACATTAGGTAACTCATTAGAGATAGGGTGAAGTATACCCTAGAATGAGTATATCCCTAAGATATCTGTCTGAATGCCTTAGTGACTTACTATTCACTAATAGTGAGTATGAGTGCAAGAAGAGGACGAGATAGTGGACAGGGGAATACCACTACAAATGGTCAATACCCTGCAATAGCGGAAGCAACTTTCTCTTTCATTCTCCTTTGGTTCGTCTTTTCAAAGATTTGATGATTCCTGGTAGCTCCAGGAAGAAGCTTTGATATATTTGCATGGGTCACAAACTCCAGATGGGTCAGAATTGTTTGTTTGGATGAATTGTTTGCTTTGGTTGCTATGGTTGATAGATATATTTTGGTTGTTAAACTAAAAGATTTGGATTGTATCCATATATCTGTTTATTCTGTTGGGTCCGAATGTATTCTCCGAATGGTTAGTTATCTTTCGAACTAATCAATATTCCTGTATATTCGTAGTTCTGGTGACCTGAGTATCTTGATCCGTTCTTATATCTATTTATTGATATTCTGATTTAGGAAGCCAAATGCAGGATAGATATTTAGTTTGATTTGGTGATTCATCTCTCTATCTTTCTGTATTCTTTTGTTGTCTCCCTACTTACAAATTTCGAGGACGAAATTTTCTAAGGAGGGAATCTGTAACATTCCCGAATTTTAGCCAGAATAAATTTGACAATTTAATTTAATTTTTAGAATTAGATTATGGATTAATCTGGTATTTTCCAAGAATTAATAGATATTTGTTTGTTTATTAATATAAATGAATGTAAATATGATTTTTAAATAGAATTTCTAATTGAAAATTCTTAAATAAATATTTTTAATAATATTTTAATTACAAGTTTAATTGCAGATTAATTTGAAAATTGAATGAATACATATACATATACATATACATATACATACATACATATACATATATACAAAGATTAATGATTTGGAATTCAAAAGTGAATATTTTATAAATAGATTATAATTTGAAAAAGTGAATTTGAAATTCAAATGTTAATATATTGGAGTTTAATTAATTTGAAAATTTGAATGAATAAATATATCAAAAGATTGTAAAAATAAATTGATTTGAAATCAAATGGATTACAAATAAGATTTTAATTTGAAATTTAAGAGAAATAAATGATAAATGAAATATAAGAATACATTTATAAAAAGATATTTGATTATTTATTCATTATAAGTACAAATTGATTTTATATTAAATTTTGAATTTGAATTTAAGATGCAAAATTTGATTTGTATTTAAAATTACATTTGATAAAAAGATTTAAAACATTGGAACATATAAACAATAGTTGTATATTCATGAATATAAAATGTAAAAACATTTACATATCACATAATTATGATAGAGTAAAGACTTAAAATTAAAAATATACATATGTAAAATTTTAAAATGAAAAGAGTTTGAAGTAAAAATAAAATTATAACATAAAATCAAGACTAGGTCTTTACATAAATTTATGTGGATTAAACAAGTGTAACATTTTAAAGACACGACATTAACAAATGTAAGCCTAATAAGATTTGTAAATAACAAGTGGCAAAAAAAAATTTCTTTTAAAAATTTAAAATATAAAAATCATATAAAACAAAGAAAAAAAATTAGAAAGCATGCAAAAGAAACCTAGTAATAAAAAAAAGCAGTAAAATTGTTTTAAAACCTGAAGCAATCATCTCAAGTTCAAATACAAAGAAAAAAATCAGAGCAATCAAAACTGAATCAAAGTGTATCCCAATCAACAAATTGATGAAGTTTAAAATCGGAAGCAATGAAAACATGATTCACAAGCAAAACAAATACGAGAATCATCTTAGAAATCAAAGCCTGAAAATGATAATCTGGAAATCATCAACAGATTTAATTCAAAATGAAGAAGAATTCAGATTTAAAATTCAAGAACTTGAAAAACAGTTTCTATCCTCTGCAATTTACGGTGAGTAAATGATTTTTTTTTAAAACAGTTTATTTTGGATTCATTTTGTTATGTGTATAGAATCATGATGATTTTGCTGATTTCTTGGATTTAAATGGATGTATGTTTATCTTCTTTCATTTGAATGCCTGTGTGGTAAAGCATATACTCTGTATGATAATAACAGTTTCAATTGCCATAATAAATTCAATAACTAATTGTTGAATTAGAATTGGCTTATGAATTGTAAACAAAAGTTGTTTGATATCAGGTAATCTTTCATCTAAAAATAATTATAGATATATAAATTCAATCTTTGGTTCGAAAATTTTAAAATCACAGTAAAATCTTAATTGGGTCAAAATTTTATGAATTCAATTTTGATTTTTGATTGCATGATTGGAATAGTGATAGGAAATCATGATTTTTAATGGTTGAAACATGATTTTTAGATTAGTAATTGAAGAGAATTAACGATTTGACTGTTTTGGGCATTTTGGCCGATTCACGGCGAAAGACGACGAACTAAGCGTCGTGGTTGGGCATGAAGGTCGAGGGGATGTTGTAGTTCATCAGAAAAATGCTCTGGAATTTTATTGATGTTTGAGGTGGCCAGTATTGATCGAGTAAGGGTTTTATACCCAGAGTTTGTCATTGATGTTCAATTGGGATTTGCAGCGCCAAGGCGCAACCGGAGGCAATTGCACATGATGCCGTGGGTTTTGGAGGCCGTGACATGGCTACGGTGGAGATGAAGAGTTTTCTCGAGGGTGGGGTTGCCGTGGAGGGGCGATTTTCTGATGAAGTGGGGTTCGAACTAATGGGTTCAGAGGTCAAAATTTGATGCTCGAACGTATTGTGTTTTCTGGGTTGCGCTCATGGCTGTCGTGGTCGAGAGTGAATTGTTGGAGACCGGCGTGGAGTTCGTCAACGTTCGGCGTGGTGGTGCACGTTGATGTGCACGGTATCGTGCATCAGGATTGGGTTTTGGGAAGAAGGGTTGGAGCTCGAAGTCTACTTCGGGAATGTGGCGTGTTTTCTCGAAGCAAGGTGTAGGGGTAGAAGACTCGGGGAAAATGCGGGTTTTTATATGGTTTTGGTCGGGTTTTATGTTGAGCAGTATGTGTGTGCAAGTTTTAAAATTTAACAACAAAAATTTAAAAGTTTTGGACAAAGAAAATTTGATTTATGTAAATAATTAAAGTTTTAAAACAAAAGTTAAACAAGTTTTTGTATTTTGAAGTATAAAAGTTTTTAAAAGTAAAATAAGTAGATTTCAAAAATAAGGTTTGTATTAAATTTTGTTAAATAACTTTGGGAAGTTTTAAAATTTTAAAAGTTTATTTTGAATGTTTAAATGGTTTAAAATTAAAATTTATTCCTAAAAGTAAATTATCTTAAATAAAGTTAAATCATAAAGATTTAGAGATCAAATCACAATGAAGATTTATCTTAAGAAATTAAAAGTTTTTATTAATTGAAGTTAAATAAATTTGTGAAAATAATTAAGATAATTCAATTATTATTAATAATTAAAAAGTTATTGGTTAATTGAAATGATTTAATTAAGATAAAGATTTTCTTAATTAAGGATCTTTTTAAATATAAGAAGTTAAGGGATCATTTAATTGAATTTAAATGATTAGTTAGATAATTGATTAATTAATTAAATAAGTAAGTGATTAAAGATAATCACTTATGATTTAATTTGGTTAAATTACTTGGTGAAGTAATTAAGTAATTAATTACTGGAGGTAATTAGGTAAAAGGAAATTATTTAACAAAGTAAAAGATAATTATTTATGAAAGTAATTAGGTGAAGTGATTAAGGATTAATCACTTGTGTTATTAATTAAAGAATTAATTAAAGGTTTAAATTTATTTATTAATTGAAGACTAATTAATTAATGAAAGAATTAAGAGTAATTAATAAAGTGATTAATTACTTGTTAGGTAATTAATTACAAAGGATTTGATGAATGGAAGTAATAATTAATTAAATAATTAATTACTAGTTAATAATTAGTTTATGTGATTTGTTAAATAAGGTAATTAATTTGAGAATAATTAATTAATTAAAGGTTAATTAATTAAATTATTTAATTAAAGGCTAGTTAATAAATTAATAATTGAAGGCGAATTAATTTCTAATTTATTAAGGTAATTAATTAAGATAAATTATTTGCTAGTTAATTTATGGTTAACAATGATAAGTGATTAAGAATAATCACTTATTTTAATTAAATAAGGATAGTTAATTAATGTGATAAATTAATTTAAAGGTTAATTAGTGATTAAAGTGTAATTAATCAAAGTGGTTCGTAATTAATTAATGACTAATTAACCAGGAGTAGAAATTTATTCATAAGTAATTTATCTGCGTAAGTAAATCAGATAATTAATTGATCTCACTCATGGATGTTAGGATTCTATGGAGTGCTTTGAATTGATTGATGTGCTTGATTTGTGATAATGTGTGATATAAGTTATTTTGTTTTATGAACTGTGATGTAATTTATTCTGCGATGAAATTAATTATATGTGATGTAGTTTATTATCTACGATGAGCTTATATTATTCATCCATGATCTGTAAATAAAGATAAGCGTTATATATTATACCGCTTGTCGATATTTCTGTGTTTGAACCTATAATGGTTGATGTTGGTGCACTATTGTGTGTAAAACCCCTGTACCATACTATACACACACAAATATTGATTTCACAAGGAAATCAGTTTAAGTCACAGATATTTGAATTTAATATTTTGAAATGGTTTTAAAGTTTGAATTTGAAATGTATTTGAAAAGGAGTTTTTGAAGATAAAATTTATTTTAAATAAGTTGATTTAGTTTGAAATTTGAAATATTTTGATTTGAGTTTGAATTCAATATTTGAAAATGGAATTCAAGGAATTGGAAACGAGTTTGAAAACTATTAAACCTTTGCTTCAAAGATAGAATAAGTTAGTCCAAACTGAAATGGAAATTTTTTTTGAAGCTATGAACAAACCTTTGTGAAAGAATGATAAGCTTTGTTTTGGAATCGAAGAGGATTCTAAATGTGTATTTGTTATATATAAAAAGATGGAAACGGGAATTGTTATGAAAATTATAAAGGAATCTTTGGAAATTATTTTAAAAGCTATGAAATAAGTCTTTGATTTAAAGACGGGATGAGTTAATCCAATTTTCTATAAATAAATCTTTGTAAAAGTTTTGTGAACCTTGTGTTTAAATTAAAAAGGGGTTTTAAAAATGAATCTTTTGTTTAAAAGATTTAAGTGTGGAAATTGTTTAAACCATTGAAAGGTTTCTGGTGGAAAATCTTTTTGTTTGAAAGATTTGTAAATGGTAATTTGGTTAAATCATGTGAAAGAAAAGTTTTGGGTTTTAAGTTGTGACTTAACTGAAATCCCATTATCCATATGTTTTAAAATATTGCGCGCATTATTCAGTTTAGCCAGGAG
This sequence comes from Allium cepa, assembly GCA_030765085.1. Taxonomy (NCBI): domain Eukaryota; kingdom Viridiplantae; phylum Streptophyta; class Magnoliopsida; order Asparagales; family Amaryllidaceae; genus Allium; species Allium cepa. The sequence continues at coordinate 380,339,654 of CM060938.1, read as the reverse complement.
AGGACCTTGTGTCATATAACCCATTCCGAATAATGATACGATGATATGGATAGCATTTGAAGACCGGTGGTAAGACCGGATACTTTCGAAAGCGAAAGGATGACCTGTCGAATGACTCTCCACCGAATGGCCCCGGTATAGAGATTTGAGCACCCATTGTGATGGGAAGTCCGAACATGATTAAAAATTATCCGGATTGCAAGGGTTTCTTTGGAAGTGCCTTCGGTTCTGTTCGAGCCCGAACAGACTTGTATGGATGTGTGTCTGACATTACACTTTGAGATGTAAAACCGGTTTCTATCAAATACATTTATGTTTGGTGGCGGAGATTTATTCTCTTAGCTTAACACCCTTCTCTGAGACGTACGAGCTTAGAGGTTATGTAGTTGATGGTTACTAGTAATACATTCCCAATTTGGTAATGTGGCATATGAAGTGCTGCTGACCATTTGTTGATCAAAGCATGGCTTTTGTGAAAAACGTAGCTTTGTGGTCGAGACCCCATCGAGCCTCACAAACCGGTAATGGTCAAAACAGGAAAGATGCAGCAAGGTTTCAGTGGTAGCGCCCCTAGGGTGTGACCATTCCTTCTGGAAAAGGGTAGTATAATGGTATGGAGCCCAGATACTTACTCATGTGGGCATGTAGTATATTTATTACTATGTGATGTTGTCGGTATTGAGGATCCTCGGTTAAAGGTCCCAAAGGACCGGGGGTTGCATTTCTTAGGTTTTATTCCCCGAGAAGGGGGTAGCCGGCCTTGTGTTAGCAGAGAACTGAGGGATGGTTCTCGGAGCGTCCCTCCAGAGGCGTACCCATGTGGCAATGGAATGTTCCTTGGCCTGACCATTTGATGGAAAACCCAAAGAAACAATACGCGTCCAGTACAGTTTTACTTGTATAACCTACCATGGAATGTGGCGGTAACCTACTATTGAACATGGTAGCTATTGTAGGCATAAGTGCGAAATGCCTATGCTGGATAAGGTTAATATTATACTTTCTAAATGTTTTTTCACTATGCACTAATAATAATATCAAAATGATTTTTGTGTATCAAGCATGTTTGACTATCATAAGGAGAAATCTCCTCCAATTCTGCGTTTGCATGGTGTGTGTAGCGGGAGGCCTTATGGTAGTTTCATTTTACAAAAAGCGTTGCGGATTTCAAATTTAAATTCTTTTGTTTTTTTGAGATAAAATGTTTTTGTTTGCTCATACCAGTCACATGACTGACCCGGAGTTTATTGTTCCCTTCCTAGACTCTGGGCGTCCACAATTTCCATACGGGCAGTCTAGAGTTGGGTTTTTCAAATAGTAGATATAGATATCGATTTGGTAGCTTTTAGCTTTCTCTTGGATATTGGAGTCTTTGGATTCATGGACAACTGACTTGATTAGCTTGGCGCAATGTGTTGGTGGTTCGAGCTAGTGGTTTGGAGTTTTAGCTTTGGAGCAATGGATTGGAGTTATCTCTGGGCTACTTGTTTTCCGCTGCTATATCATATTGTTATTCCGCTTTGTATCTTTGATATTGAATCATATTGTATCATTGTTGTATTGAATGTTTTATATCAACATTATTCATTTCTTTTTCGTCCGCTGTGTTGTTTACTTAATTGTGTTATAAACTCCGGCGAACCGGATTCGACGTTTGAATCTGCGGCATTTGAATATGAGTGTCGTGTTCGGTGCCGATTTCCGAAGGTCGAGTTAGGGCCGCTACAAAATTATATCAATTTCAATATTTATCTTGCATATTGTATACTTATGTTATCTTTACACTTTAAAATAACGTAACATATATCAACATATATAACACATGCATATAAGTATTAATTAATCAACTCCATTTAATTAATTTATTTTGTTAATCTTATTAACAAATTTTAAAATTTGAAATTAGTATTAAAACAGTTTCAATCATTTTGAAATTTTCATTATCTTTTCAAACGTTTTGAAAATTTATGTTATATTATACCGTTTATAATAAATATGTTTTTATTTTAAATTTAAATTTTTAATTTAAAATCTTATCTCAATTCTTAAAACTATTTGGAAAATTAGTCCAAGGCCCAATTCAAATCGGTTTTTTTTACCAGGGGCAACCTTTAGGCTCACTTCACCTTTTAGGCCAGGCAGGTAACCAGGCAGGACAAGGTACTTAATTAATCAATTCCAATCCTAGACATCACCTTTCTAGACACTGTACTGTGTGCAAGCTTAATTGGTTAACTATAACATAATTAATTTAGACCACATGTGCTATTGGGCTCCGTTACTATTGTTGGGACTGGGCCAGACCGCAACGGAAGAAATGGATGAATTTTAATTTTTTTAACCATTTTGGATCTTTAATGGCCTATGAAGTCTTAATTCATTTGGAAATTTTCTAGGTTTCTCTTAAATAAAATCAATATTTTATTTAACTTTATAAATAAAGTTTCACATTAATTCAATGTGTATATAATTTGTTGTATATCAAATATACTCTTATTACAAATTTATGTGTAACATTTACTTTTCAAATTTATTTAGAGATGGAAATATCTCCTTTCCTTGCTCTTAAATTATTCAATTAATGAGGGGGCATAAATTTATTAAATAAGGAAACTTTTCATTTCCTTTCTCTTAAATTATTCTATAAACGAGGGATCATAAATTTAGTTAGAGAATGAAGTTTTTTGTTTCCTTCTCTTAATTGAATTAAATACTTTATTAATAAAATAACATTAATGACTAATCCAAATATGATACGAATTGTAAATATATTCGCAGTGGATATTGTGTAAGTGCAACACACAGGGAGTGTGCATAGTTAGTGGTAATTGATATGTATACATAAAATAAAAATAAAACAATTTGAATGGTTATTAGATAGGAATTGAAATGGAAATAAATAATGGATGAGAAAGGTGATTGATAAAGATTCATTTTAGTAAACTTAATTAATGCAACATATTATTGACAATCAATATGTACCATAATGTAATAATATGGGAGATAAACAATGAATTGTATGTATACATATTATCTTAATTAAAAGAAGAAATTATTTTGTACTATGATAATATATGTAAAGAAAAATAAATTTTATATGAATGTATATAAGTAGATCAAAATATGTATATATGGAATTCAATTAATTAAAAAACGTAAGTTACTTCCCGTCTTTTCCATAAAATCCTAACTCACAGAATATTGAAGATGAATATCGACCGATGTAGAAATCAACTATTGCTTCTCTCCTTCTTTGTCAGTATGAAAACTTCCACCTTAATTTTCCCGTTCGCGTATTTCTTCTCCAATCCCCTAATTGTTCATGTAATTCTCTGTCATTTGGATCTATTGTTTTCGATTTTCAAACCATATTTAATTCCTTAATTTGTTCGATTTGCTTATGTCTTCATTGTTTACTTTACCTTCTTAATCTTCAGAACAAACGTAGTTGCTTCATCGGTTTTCTTCATCTATATTTCAGGTATCGTTATCCTTCGTTACTATTCTTTTAATTACTGTGTTATCCATATTTAGGATTTGATGATAATTTGGATTGTTTTAATATTTAGAGCATGATGATTTGAGATTTGGCTGGAATAGTCAGATCTGTTAGATGATTTGAGGTTTCTCTAATTAAGGTTCCTTTATTGTTTTTTCTACAAGTAACAAGATAGATTATTAATATTTTATACCCACAGTTAATTTGAAGAAAAAGAAAATGATTTGGAACATGTTCTTTGAATTTATTTTCGATTATAATTTCAACAAAAATTGAAATCCTTAACAACAAAATGGAAAAGCTATAACGAAGTGCATTTTGAGCTCAACCGCTACATAGCAAGTAAGGATTTTATTTAATGTCTTATTACTATGATCATAAGAGATAATTCTATATAATGAGTAAAGAAAAAGGTAGCTATCTTCATTTTAAGTATATTGAATAAAAATTGTGGATGTTTTGAAGTTAAAACTAATCTAGGTATTATAAGAATTGACAGAGAGATTTTCATTTGCTTAAGGAAAAAGAATTTGTAAGAAATCATATGTTTCTGAGTGCATTCCTTTGTGATTTGTTGATTTAACAATAAAAATATAGCAATTTTTTCGTAATAATGTGTAATTTATTTTGTTTGGTTAGATTACGTTAAATGTCTAAATGAACAAAATTATTTGAATAATTGCCACCAAGTGATATTATGGATGTGCACTATAACTATAAGACATTATAATACGAGGCATTCAAAAGAATGTACTATAATTTTGTTTGAGTAGCACTATTAACCTTCAAGTTCTTGACCATATCATTTTAAGTTAGCTTTAGTTATTCAAAATTAACATGTATTTATTTATACCCGCACAAATAACCTTTTAGGCACTTATTGTGTGACTACTGCTACATCAAGTAAGGCAGGTGCAAGTGTAGCTGAAGTAAAAATAGACTTTTTTAAAGTACAAAATGGAATCATTCGTTGCCAACTCCATATTTAAACGTCATTCGAATAACAATGAGATATTCACAACTACGAGTTTAGAAATCTAAATTAAAACGAATATACAGAGTTATGTAGTGAAATAAAACAATTGTAAGAAATATTAAGGGAAAGCAGTAACAATTTTCCATAATTAGAAATTTTATTGATGTACTTTGAAGTCATAGTTATATGTCAAGTTAAAGATTTCTTTTATTAAGCATGCATTATTAAAACTATTAAAGACTACTTATTTTACATTGCATTTTATTTTAGTATATAATTATGACTAAGAATATTATCAGTTAATTTTATTTCAGCATCTGACATTTTAAAACTAATTTTTCCTTATGTTTAATAGATGATCGTATTAAAATTGATTAAAATTTGATGGATATGGCATATTTTTCTAGCATGTTACTATAAACTTCCATGCATTCTTCCTTGCACTACGTCATCCTCCATATTTTATAAATAGAAGCACTGACCATTAGCAATTTCTATAATATTGTTTTTTGTTTTATTTAAAATGATCATTTATGCATCTTTTAGCTGTTATAATCTAATGAATGCGTTTTCAAAAAAAGAGTGCACGCTACCAATATTTTACTTGGGATGTTTTAACAGTTATGTATTTATTTACGCTCTCTATGTTAGTTGGACGATAATAAAATGATGCACAATATATGAGAATGTAATGATATCTCACTCTGTTTTCATAAATGTAATATTAGGCATTAATCGAAATCTTGGTTCAACTCAAGTGCACCGATAGGAGAATGGGAAGAAGTAATCCATGTTTACTGCTGATAAGTAATAGTTAGAGATGTATATATTCGCTATAATCCATAGTCTATATAGATAATAAAAAAAAATTGATTAATCAAGCTTTGTGATTTTTAAAGTATCAACTACCATAGTAACCATTCATATAAGGATGATTCTCTTTTTAGCCGAAATAGGATGGGAAATTGAGTAGGTTTCTTCAGCGATGTTTTATTTTCTCATAAAATAATTATATTTTTGTACATTTTATTTCGCTATTCATCTTGCAGCTTAGGAATTTAACGTAATTGTTCCATTCTTTGGTATTTTCATGCTTTATGGTGTATATACTTAGTCCTATCCGGTTGAGCCTTTTTCCTTTGCTACTATAATTTTTTTCTTGGTTTCTGTTTTTATTCCAAATTTTTTGAACATAGCAACTTTCTTCATTTCATTTGGCTTTAGTTTATAATACTTTTCCACTGTTTTAAAGAATCATGGGAAGGATGCAAAACTCTTTTGATTTAGAATATCACGATGATGATTTTTTCAGGTTGTTATGTAATTCTGTATATGCATAGAAGGGATAATAAGTTAATGATAAGGTACGGTTTTATGCGTAAATACTACGTTTATCATTTATCTTAATTTATTTTTTGATTTTTAGTTTCATGAGTCCTTTATATATCATAAAATATAATTTAGTCGATTAGAAATGTTTGTTTATATTCGTTTTTTGTGTGATGTGAAAATTTAAGCATTACTTTATTAAATTCAATTAATATACTATTGTATTGCATGGGAAAAAGAAAAGAAAACTAGGACATAGTACATGATAGCTTAAAACTAAAGCCATCTTTTTTGGAAGCACTTGATTGTCATTATCATCACTATTTTGTTGTAAACTCTCATGTTTACCATTAGGAGAATTTGTGTAATTATATTTAGGAAGGAATTCTAGAACAGTTCCTATAGTAATGAGCAGGAGCCAAGTCATGTATATACAACTAGAAAAATGCATAGTAAACATGTTCTAAAAATACCAGCGCTTTACCCTAACATGAGACCCTCAAGTTTTAACATTTTAACCACACCCTACAGTAATGTAAATAAAATAACCATGAATAACTCTTCTCCTAAAACATGCTTCGATGAGTAGAAATAAATATTCCTCTATTTGCATTAATGTCACTTTCAAGCTACTATTTGGTTTGGTTATAGTTTATATAGGGATAATAGGTTCGCCTATTATTAGTTCAGTTCATTTTTATTTCATAAAAAGATATTAGGTGTTCAAGAAATAAATAATAAATGTTATTTTATTAAGTAACATAATGAAACATTATTTGTTAAACAACATAAACTGACAATGTCACTAAATGATTTTTGTCTATTTTAGTATTAGCTATTGACAAATGTATTATTACATTGTATACACAACGGAGTACGATTTATAACGGACATAGCTATGAGAACATTTGTGTTCAATTTACATCCTAGCTATTAACTTGCAATCATCAGTACATTCATTAAATGCCCATTTCATTTTTTCTAAACCTATTTTAATGATTAGTAAACAATATAATTTTCTAAAGCTTATTAGCACAACTTATAGTTGCAATTATGTTTTTGTTGCTCCTGATGCGATAAACCTAGTGGTAGTAACATCTAAACATATTATTAAGAAAAATTTGGAGAATTATTAATAATTAATATGAATTATTTCTTCTTTTTTGAATAATTCATATATGTTAAATATGTGTTAGTATGTTAGCTTTGCTATAAACTATTAAAAATATGTTGGTTCTTTCAATAAATATTATTACAAGATAGCCTATAGTGAAATTGTACAATAATTATAATTACATAGAAGCACTATTATGGAAAGTGCATCTTTGTAGAAATATGGCTATAATCATGTGAACTATTATTATTCCATACTCATATAATATAGACAACCATCATATTCAATTACAATAATTTTTTCAATGATTATATTATTTGAAAGCTAACATTATACGAAATCAACAATTATAGTGACATTAACTATTAACACTGCATATATTTTATTAATTTGTGGAGTGAAGAATTGCCTATTCTATGCATCACTTTTTCATAAATTTAAACTATATGTAGTTACTTCATAATAGTGTAAAGGTGACCACCATTATATTCCACTAGCTATAATTATTTTAATTGATTATGTAAATTAATAACTAACCATATGAATATTTCATTAGCAAATCGGTATAAACTATTAATATTATATTTATTTCATCAACTTACAAACTCAAAGACCAAGTATATCGTTACATCGACTTTAATGATAAATTTGTGCACTATCACGATTTATTAAAAAATGATGAAATTAATTCTTGATTACTTTGATGTCCTCATGTCATATAACTGTCTTGATATAAAATTAGATCACACCAGATTAAATCATAATATCATGTATAAACTAATTGCTTTAATTTCTATTATTTTACTGTTGTAAATGAAGTCGTAATCCAGCATTCACATTTTTGATAGTTATTTTTATCATTTTTTGAGTATTCTTATTTCACGAGAGGTTTCAATTTTCAAATTCTCTACTAAAAGTATAGAAATAACAATAAATAAATTCCTATCAATATAATGCAACTTAATTTATTATCATAGCATTCAAAACTAATAACGATGTGGTAGTAGATAATGAATGTAAGGTAGTTAATTTGTAGAAATAGATTTCTTTTGCCTATTTTCATGCATTATACATATATTTAACATATCCTTAAGCATTGATCGTGTATGACATCGAATGAGGGTGTATCTTAAACTTCTATAACTTGAATAGTTGAAAACATGTTTGCCTCGATTCATATGTAGGGTGATTAGAGTAATGAATACCACGAAGGTGTATTATCATCCGAGGCAAGCATAAATGGAGCAGATGCAATATTGATTGGTTATGCACCATCAAGTATTGTCACGCAAATATGAATGGATTGGACTTTCTGTACTCATTTTATTTGGGATTAAAGTTTTAATTTGTCTACGACCTTCCAATAATTTTAACTTTATTGGGATATAGTATTTACAATACATAAACTTATAATTTATTTAATATTAAATTTGTAGTTATATTAGACTCTTGAAACTAATGACATAGCCACTTAGGACAAGAAATCAAGGTTATATTATTTTAAAAAATTGTGTATTAGTCTTCGATGTAAAATAAATTGATATTCACTAATTTTACAAACTACATTTGCATATGAAATCTCCATTTAGATGGCATTCTTTATTTATACCGATATTTTAGTATGCATGTGATGCATCCCATTCATTTTTATATATTTTTGGCAATGGCTAAAATTTTGGATTTAGGAAATTATCGAATTGCATATGATTCAATGGTATATAACTTGTTTTAAATCAATTGATAAATTATGAACAAAATGGTGTTATCAACACTGAATAAATACTTTTGAACCCTTTAATTACATAGAGGTACATAAATAATACCTTTTACAATGTGGCTGGTTAAACTCTTACTACTCCATTTTGCACTGATTCTGGGAAATTAGATCATTAATCTCTAAACTTATATAATTATAGTTGATAATAAAATTCTTTTGATTCTCTTTATTGTTAAATTTATCTTTTTCTTTAGTTATGATTACAAATTTAGATTAGTTGAAATTAATGTTTAAGGACTCTTAGCAAATTGATTTTACGTTTTGTACTTTATCCAAAGTCTTGAATTCAATGGTTTAACATTTACCAATATAACATAGAAATAAATTTGTATACCAATATATTAGTGTGAAGTACTGTAAATAAATATTCGACGAGACCATATGCACTCTCTTCTTATGCAAATGGACAAATAAATCTTTAGGAAGTGAGCAATCTAATTCTACTTAACAAAAGTTGAACCTACAAAAAGTTTGGATGAAGGCTTTTAAATTTTTCCCACGGTTTATGAGCTCAGTATAATAAAATTTGATTTTATTAATACTAATCATCCACCATTTCTTCAAAAGTTACATTTACAATTAGTGAATATTGTATCAGATTGCAATGAACTTCTATTTGATCATAAAACTTCTTCAGTGTTGCAGGTAGGTTTAGTGACTGATGAAAAAATGGATTTGAAAACATTATTCTTAATTTTGATATCATCAGATTGAAGAAGTCCCAAACGTTTTAGTATTGACAAAGTTTATCCTTAGCAGTATATATGCATACTACAGACATCATCAGATAGAAGATGGTGCTACCTCAAAAATTTATTTATAAGTTTTTGGTACATGCTCTAAAATGATATCATTGAATCATACTAAATTATGAGGTTAAGCTAATGATTTGATTGTGTTGAATGCAATGTACCTTATGATATGGCTAATAACTGTATTAAATGCCAATAGTGACACCAATGTGATGTATCCATTACCACTTTCTCTTCTTTACTTTAAACTCTTTATTGTATTACGAAGGAGGGGTTAAACTTACCATGATATGCTAACAGAATAATGATTTTATTAAATAACAGTGGTAATGGATGAAAATTAATATTTTGATTGTATGGTTCATAGATCTTGGAATTGAAACTCACTAACATCAATTAATTTATGTTTAGAAAAATATAAACATATCTGCATAGACTATTATGTCTATTTTAATGAATTTATATTTAACATTGACATAAATCATACATATTGAAAAGTTGTAGCTTTGTTGTAATAACACATCAGACTATACGGGCTTCATTAGATTAATAACATATCATTTGCTATATGGATAGGTATTAGCTTACAATGTTATGTACTTCAATTATATGATTTTGTAATGAAGAATGAAGCTCAGTTGTCTAGAAAGGTTGCTCATGATGTGTAATACATTATAGTGTAATGCATTACATTATTGTCTGTGATCCAAGTTTTTGCATCTTACATTCCATTTTAGTTAGCAATCATCAATCTAATAAACCTTTTTTAGAGGTAGATGATGAAATTAGATATTTATATCCATGCTACTCAAAAATAATTTTGTAAACAAAATATTTCACGTTGGATTAAAAATAGTACCATAAATAATAATTTTCTTCATATAGGACTCAATACTGTAACTTGATTCATTGGTTTATTAGTTGATTTATTTAAAGGATCTTTGTAAACAACATGCATGGTAATGTCTTTGCATTCATGCCACTTTTATGAGCATAAAGTTGTTACTTTATTTTATTACATTGATTAGAACATAATTTGACATTTCTACTAAAACAATTGCTAAAAAAAATCATCTTTTGGACATTATCTGAAGTATCTATCAAGAAATGAGAAATAGTCAACTTAATTATTGATAATCCTATAGTAACATAAAGGTTCAACAACAATTACAAAAATAAATACCGCTACGGCCGAGTGCGAAGCATAGGTTTGCACTAGTAATATAAATTAGATAGTTATTACAATCAATTTCAAAACTTTGATTTTTTGTTAAAATTCCTTTTATTCATATGTAAATATCTAATGCAACAAAAAGTGCAAGTAATACTTGCAAACATATATACGTACATGTATTAAAATTCAAAACTAAAATTACACTTTGTTATGAAAGATTAAAACGTAGATCTACAATTGAAACATTGTGTTGATTCCATATACATTTTATGTTATCCCGTTGGCAAGGCCATGATACCAAAGAATTGACTAGAAACCAAGGGCATTTCGTTGCAAAGATTGTTATGCACACGTTCACTATGGATGTCAATGAATTTTATCCAAGTCTGGATCAAGCTACGATTAATATTATGAGACAAGCAAAGCTATAGAAGCCAACATTCCAAATTTCAAGTCAATCGGAGGTCGTATGCTCAAGACATGGTCGATGCAATTCAAACAATCAACTTGTTCGTATCCATCGAGCAACCGGAGAAAACCCAACTTCTTATCGGTTTGGTTTGAATTGATCGGATGCGCACGGTTTCGTATCGATAAGGAGAGTCGTGTCCTTCATATCCATCGGTTGTCTGTTGTTTGTATGCATCAAGCTTTAGCTCTTCGTATCCATTAATGAGCATCACTTCGTATCCACAGACAACGATCTTCTTCGCATCCATTATCTCCAGTCTGTTTGCATTGATCAACCAACTCCATTTCGTGTCCATCAAAGCTAAGCAAAGCCGCTACATTGTACCGATCAACCAGTGATCGATATGAACAAAGCAGTTGCCATCGATATGAATAGAGCACAGTGGTTGCCATCGATACGAATAGAGCAACTACAATCGATACGAACTGAGCACAAAGCATTGACACAAAGAACACAAGCAAGATCGATACAAATGAAGCACAGTCGATCGATATAAACAAGACCAAGTCAGATCGATATGAACGAGGCGTAAACATTAGGAAGATTCGAACGATTTGGCATAAACTTCGGATCGATCCAAAAAACAAGCGCCATGTCAACTGGCATCACTTGCAGAATCGTCTAGTCGATATCATCGATACGAACAACATCAATACGAAGGGAACAATAACCGAAAGGCCCAAACTTGAATTGACCGTAACCCACAGTACAAGTCCAAATGCCATCAAATTCTTATAGGAGCTTACGTACAACCAAAATAATGTTCATGCTCAATTTCGACTCGATTGGATAAAGTCCAGATCGATACAAAATTCGTTCGTATCGATCACGGACCGAATGTGAATGACATGGGATCGTTCGCGTGGGCCTTCCCACATGCTAGAAGAGGTCTCCCGAGACCTGAGCAAGATATTTACATTCTACGACTATAAATAGCATCCAAGAGTCTACAAGAAAGGGACTTTTTGGCTCCCCTACGTCCAGACTCTGCCGAAACAATTTCTGTGCTCAAAGATCACTATTACTCGAAATCCACGGTTGTAATCCGTTGTAACCAGTTGTAATCAGCAAACATGCATCAATAAAATCGCCAATTTCATAGTGGACGTGGGCCATATGCCGAACCAGTCTAAAGCTCTATGTTTCTGTGTGTTTTTCTTATCTGTTTTTGAAGTGTTTATTAGATAATCCTCTTTATACATCTACTTTTTTCATTTTATCTCTTCAAATACTTCCGAAGAGTGTTGTGCCCTATTTTGGTACACATACTTTGGTGCTTTCACCGAGAACACACTGTTTTTTCCTGCTCGTTGGATCTTCTATCGATATCAGACTGCATAAATCTAAGGAGAGGATCCAGATCTCAAGTTTAAAGTTCTTCCATCCTATTCAGATTTTCATCAAGTCTAGGAAAGAGCTTTGCTATTCATAATGATTAGCACAAAGACCACTTCTACTGCTGTAGATCTAGAAGGGCGGGATCGATGGAATCCCATGCAACTACCTCGACTGATTAGAATGCTACAGGACCATTAGTTCTGCAAGGCTCTGTCACCAGGGAAGAGTTTCAGATGCTAATGCAAGAGTTGACACAAAGCTGTTAACAACCTTCTCAACAGCGCTTGCCAACATAGAATTAACCAATCAGCTAAGTCACTAAAGGCATAGGAGATCTAGGAGGGATCAGGCTTCCTATTCATCTACTGATAGTTCAGCTTCTTTAAACTATCATTAAAAATCCATGCATCCATGGCTAGATGGGAGTTATACCCAAGCTACTGGACATTAGCATGCATTGAGCCTTGGGCAACTAAGAGTTGGCCCGTCCACCAACCATTAGACTGGAAACTCCTCCAAGGAGGTGCTATTCCATATCATGTTACAGACAACCATGCTACCACACTGCTACTGAACTGGGAGCTGATGCCCGAAACCGAACAGATCAGATCCAACATCAACATACTCCCGAACCTTATATCCTTGAAGACTTAGAACCAAGGAGGCGAGACCTGGACCGTTGACCGCGTCCGGCCCAGCATTGCATTGTGCAACCCGACCACACCTTGGCCCATCATGCTCAAAATATCTAGATGCCGGATATACCGACGATTATACGTCGAATGATCCATGAAGGTTAGGGTCTCACTAATTATGACCGGAAAATCTCCTGGAGTCGTACCCCTCTCACTAATGACGTACTCTATGCTGAACCACCTCAGCGATTCAGGATGCCAACTCTACCCGTCTATGAAGGGAGCTCGGATACTAATCAGCATATTCTAAAGTATGAATGGTCGATGAATGGTGAACGAGCTGATGAAGCAGTTAAATGCCAAAGTTTTCAGTTTCTCTTAGGGGCATAGCTACCATGTGCTTTACCCGGCTGCTACCTCGATTTATCTCGTGTTTTGATCAGTCGGCGACAAAGTTTGTTGGGCAGTTTCGGATGCATGTAACGAGACCGAAGGATGTTAACACTTTGTCTAGTGTCACTACAGCTCTTGGAGAGACATTTAGACGTTATTTGGAAAGAATTCATGCTACTTATGTTGAGCTTAGCAATCCCAATGATAACTCTATTCTGATGCATCTAACTAAAGGGATTGATCTCGATTGCGAATTAGGCGTCTGGCTGGTCGGAAAACCCCCTGCATCATTGGACCATTTCTATTCCAAGGTAGCCTAAATCTTGAGAAGGGAGGATGCGAAACAGTCTAGGAAAAAGGATGATGCAGGGCCCAATGTGAAAGGAATCTAGAGTAATGTAGATGTTAAACAATCCGGGGATAGCTCCGGAAAAGTGCAATTGAATATTCAAAATAAACAGAATCACCAGAGAGGTAATGGAGATTGAAATAAGAAATGGGATCAGAATCGTGGTCCACAATGTAGGGCACCCATGTTTGATAATTATACTTCTTTAAATACGTCGCTGGAGAATGTGTACTTACAGACTTGTAATACTATTCAATATAAGAAACCTGCCCCTAAACCATCATCAGAGAAACAAATCCAAACGAGAAATTTTGTAGACTCCATAATAGCTACGTCCATAACACGAATGAATGTCGTCACTTGCAGGATCTCATTGAAAAGTTGATAAGAGAAAGGAAGTTAGAATAGTTTGTGCGGGAGCCGTAGTCTGGAGGTGTAGGCCCATCAAATCAGAACCATGTACCTAATCAGGCAAGACAGGATCAACCCGCTCGTACTGGCGGGAGGTTAGTGATAAATACTATTAGTGGTGGTCCTCATCCAACATACCAAAGCTGGAAGGAAATGGAGTCATATGCTAGTTCTATTAGGCATGCAGACTTCGAGTGTTATAGTAGTTTGGAATATGGAGTTCCGGCCAAGCAACAGAAAACGATGACCGACGACATTACATTTCGGGACAGAGATGCTGACAGGGTTGAAGCATCTACTATTGATCCACTTGTCATATCATCTCATGTAGGTCCTGCTTGGATGAAGAGGATCTTAGTCGATAGTGGAAGTTCTATGAATATATTGTTTAAGCGAGCTTATGACCAGATAAAGATGGAGGCTAAAGATTCGAAGCCTTGTCAGTCTCGTATTTATGGCTTAAATGGGAGTGCAACCATACCCACAGGAATGGTGGAATTGCCAGTGGAGTTAGGAACCGGAGAACGCCAAAGAGTCTGAATATTACAATTTGTTGTGTTGGACATCGACTGGTTGTACAGTGCTTTCTTGGTCAGACCGGCCCTAGCTGAGTTTAGGGATGCCATTACCAATGGTGTTTGACTCTAAAGCTCCCTATCGATTATGGAGTAGGAGTCGTTCAAGGAGATCAGGCTGCTGGACTAGCCTATTATGTTGCTGGACTGCGAGATGCGCAGCGAAGAGAAAAAGGGAAGGGCGTAGAGGAATCTCTCTGCGTCTGTTTTGTTGAAAATTGACAATTAGTGCATAAATCCAGCCCGGGCACCTCAACCAATTCCAAAGAGATCTTGACCCGAGAGATAACGAAAGTGAAGATGAAAGTAAAGACAGTCAAGCTTCTCCAGCCGAACCGACGATCGATGTCCCAATTGATGATAGCGACGATTCTAGAATGATAAAGATTGGATCTCGGTTAAGCCAACAAATGCAAGAGAAATTGGTTGAATTTCTCCAAGCAAACCTTGACGTGTTTGCTTGGAAAAATTCTGACACGTGTGGAATCTCCTCTGACGTCGTGAGCCACACATTGAACATTGACCCGCAGTACGTCCCGGTCAAGCAAAAAAGGCATAGTATGGATCTAGAGAGATATGCCGCCCTTAAGGAAGAGGTAGATAAGTTTAAATTGAATGGATTTATTCGAGATGCATTATATCCAGAATGGGCATCCAACCCTATACTTGTTTGAAAGCCAAATGGGAAATTGAGAACGTTTGTCGACTATTTAGACTTGAATAAAGCTTGTCCTAAAAACAGTTTTCCACTTCCTCGAATCGATCATCTTGTAGACTCAACGGTTGGACATGAACTCCCATCCTTTATGGCCGCGTATTCTGGCTACAACCAGATACCTATGCACTTCCCGACCAAGAGTGTACCAGCTTTGTGACCGATCTAGGTCTCTACTACTATAAAGTTATGGCTTTTGGACTCAAGAACGCCGATGCAACTTACCAACGATTGGTTAATCAGATATTTACCAACTAGATTGGAAAAACCATGGACGTATATATGGACGACATGCTAGTAAAATCATGATTGTCCACTAACCATATGAAAGACCTGGAATCAATGTTCAATATCCTTTGAGAATATAGAATGAAGCTCAATCCATTGAAATGTCACTCTAGGGTCGCATTTGGAAAATTCCTTGGGTTTATCATCGACGCTCGAGGAATTGAAGCCAATTCGGAAATGATCTAGGCGATCAGAAATCTTGAGACTCCAAGAACTATAAGGCAAGTCTAAACCTCAATGGGAAAATAGTGAAAATGAAAAGGTTCATTTCAAAATCCATTGACAAATGCATTCCCTTCTTCAATTTGATCCGAAAAGGGAAACAAAACTTTGATGGACCATGGAATGTAAGGGCGCATTTTAAGCATTAATTCAACATCTCGCCACACTGCCTATTTTGTCAAAGCCTATCGATCACGAGAAATTGTACCTTTATTTAGCAGTGTTTGAAAACGTAATTAGTGCTGCACTAATTCGGGAGGAAGGCTGAGTACAAATCTGGTCTACTATATTAGTAAACGACTGACCAGAGCCGAGAGAAATTATCCGAAGCTAGAGAAGTTGGCTTATTGTCTTGTTATTGCCTCAAGGATGCTCTGTCCATATTTCCAAGCTCATCCTATCACTGTTTACACCGATCAGCCATTATGATAGTTCCTTACGCGACCTGAGACGTCTGGTAGGTTACTTAAGTGGAATATCGAGCTATATCAGTTTGGTATTACCTACAATCCAAGGCAAGCCAATCAAGGACAAGTCTTAGTAGATTTCATAGCTGAATTTACCATCCCAGAGGACTTGCCTGAAGCCAGTGAATCCTCCAAATATACATGGAAGTTGCATAATGAAGGTGCATCAAATGACCATTGCTAAGGTGCCGGGGTTGTACTTGAAACTCCTAAAGGTCGGCCTATATGCTATGCTTCAAAGTTTGATTTTCGTGCCACCAACAATGAAGCTGGGTATGAAGCCCTACTTGCCGGATTGAGAATTGCCAAAGATTTAAAAGTCATTGTTGTGGACATTCATTGTGATTCACAATTAATTGTATATCAAATTCGGGGGAGTACCAGGCCAATGATCGATGATTGGCTGCTTACCTAGCTCGAGTCTAGGAGATACAAAATTGGTTCGATTATTATGCTATCTATTACATCCCTCGAGAGCACAATCAAAAAGCCGATTCATTGGAAAAACTAGCCAGCATAAGTGAAGCACAATAAATAGGACTCGTTCCTATGGAAACATTGTTTTCCCCAAGCATCGATCGAATGGAAATAGATTGGGTGTTTGTGGTCGTTCCTGATAAGGGGTCATGAATGGCTCCATTTAGGATTTATCTCGAGCATGAGATTCTACCAATGCGTAGAAGTGAAAAGAGACAAGTTCTTAGAAAAGCTTCGTGGTTCAATATTTAGAATGGAGTAATGTATAGAAGAGGATGCTTTGTTCCTTGACTCAGATGTATCGCTCACGATGAAGTTAAACGAGTGTTACATGATGTACATGAAGGAGAATGTAGCGATCACACCAGGGGAAAGCTTTAGCTAAGAAAGTACTCTGATATGGATACTATTGGCCGACCATGAATCATGATGCGTCGGACTACGCCAGAAAATGTGACAGATGTCAAAAACAAGCTAGGATTCCTAGAGTCCCTCCTATCGGAATAACCCAGAAGGTTAGTCCATGGCCGTTTGCAGTCTAGGGCATTGGTATTATTGGTTCTCTACCTCTCGCCAAAGGTGGTGCGAAGTAGCCATCGTCGCAGTTGATTACTTTGTTAAGTAAGCGGAAGCCGAACCCCATGCTACAATCACAATGAGGAAAGTGATCAACTTCATAATATGCAACATTATCTGTCAAGTCGGTCTCCTGCATACCATCATCATCGATAACATAACCCAATTCGAATGCATCGAGTTCAAGGATTTCTATCAACGATTCCACATTCAAAAGAAATTCTCTACAGTTGTACACCCTCAAGCAAATGGGTAGGTGAAGCTGTTAATAAAGTTATCAAGTCTATTTTAAAGAAACGACTGGAAAAGGCCGGGGGAAATGGGTCGATCAACTTCTTATGGCTTTATGGGCTTACCGAACAAACCACAAGTCCACGACTGACCACACTCTGTTCTCTCTTTCTTACGATTCAGAAGCCGTTATTCCAGTCGAGATGGATATACCTTCTCATTGCGTGATGCATTATGATCTGAAGACAAATGCTATATTACTTGCCGAATCCTTGGATTTATTGGATGAGAAGCGAGAAGAAACTGACTTGAGGGTAGCCGCATACTGAAGTCGAGTCGCCTGATTGAATAATGCCAAGGTTCGATCCCAAACCTTCGAACTCGACGACTTCATCCTTAAAAGAATCTACCCGGTTCCTTTGAATATAAAACCAACGTGGGAAGTGTCGTATGTGATTAAACGAAAGCTCAAAGATGGCATGTTTAAGTTATCAACGGTTGATGGTTTTACTTTGCCAAGAGCCTGGAACAACAAGAGTCTTCGTCGCTACTGCACATGACAAGCTTTATTTATTTACTCTATTTTTCATATGTATTTTGTTTTTGTATTTTGAAATTTGAATTTGTAATAAGGCAATTGACTTTGCCGTATTTTCTTATTTCAGCAATAAAATGCAATCTCTTCGAGCCAGAGCTATGATTTATTGAATGCGTCATACAACTATCGCTACTCACGGAGAGCTAAATTCCACCCGACGGTGAGTTTTATTCAAATAGGGAGTAACTGTGATATGACCAGTTACTAGCTAAGTGAAACCCAAGCTTATAGGCAATTCGCCAACTGAAGCCGAAAAAGGATTGATACACGACAATCCTTTAACTAACTCCAGTCTCCTAGAGTGTGAGCTAGAGTATAAACTTATAAATGCAGTTTCGAGGAGGGTGGATTAGTCCACCTAACAACCTTTCCCGTTTCCAAACCAAGTTCGAGGAGGATGGATCCGTTCATTTAACGATCTCACTTGTTAACTCAGGGTGGATGTGAATCGACTGTCCACGATCTTGGTAAATCCACCATTCTCGAAGTGCGAACGAAATTCAAACGCCTAAACATACGTGACATACCGTCTGTCGGCCAACTCTAAGTTCCCAGAGTGCAAACTAGAGTATAAACATCAACTCCAAGTCCTAGAGTGTGAATTGGAATATAGAAACCAACTCCAAGTTTCTAGAAGGCGAACTAGAGAATAAACATCAACTAACTCCGGATCCCAGAGTACGAACTGGAGTGTCAACATCAACCAACTTCAGGTTCCTAGAGTGCGAACTGGAGTTCAAACGTCGACTAACTCCGGATTCGCAGAGTGCGAACCGGAGTATCGACCGCAATTAACTCTAATTGCCTAGAGCGTGGAATGGAAAATAAACATTGACTAACTCTACATCCCCAGAGAGTGGATTACAGTTTAAACACAAATCGGATATGAATCGATCATCCATAACATAGCTCTAAGTCCCCAGAGTGTGGTCAGAGTATAAAGATAACTCGGGTGTGACTGACCACCCATAAAATAACTTAAGTTCCCGAAGCATGGACATATACTTGAAACTTAAGTATGCATAACCGACCACCGATGCACAAATGTAAATCCTCGGAGTGCGGATGTGATCACCAATAAGTGAACGAGTGTGATTCGACCACTCGACCTTAACTCGTTTTACCATCAATTCAACGACGTTAATCTCGATGTATTGGAGGTGAAATGCAATCACTATCCAATCTTTACAACTTATCCCTAATATTGGGGGTATAACTTAAGTGTTGATCACTGACTGATGCAGTGCAGCATCAGAATTCAGCGTATTGTTTGGTCATTACTCGTATCCACGATTTTAGGACATGACAAATAAACAGAAACCAAATCTGAAGATCGAAACTTCACCAGTGTGCTGGACTGAAGTTCAAATGCTGAAACACTTAAGTAAATTAACGCAAGTTAAACAGAAGGAAAAATGAAATTTTATTCCAATCATTCTTTGAAAGAAAAAGGCTAAGTACAAAAGTATGCTAAAAGTCCTACTAGTAGGGGCCGTACTCGTATCTTTACACGGCCAACAAAAGCTAAAGAAATTCTTATCCGTCTACCAAAAATGTGCCAAAGAGGAATGTATGCTCTTTCTTTTTTCTGGGTTTCTTCTTTGGCATAGACCCACTGGAGCTGCCACTGATCTTCCTCTTTGAGCCTTTTCCCTTTGGCGGCTGATCTCCGTTAGGGGGGATTATATCGATTTCGTCCTTCAAACTCAAGTGTATGGGAATACTTCCAGCAGGTGGAGTCGGAGGTGTCGGGTCCACTATAGGAGATGGAATAGGCGCGCTGGTGTTGACAACAGTGCCACCAGGAGATATCATTTGTAACAGGGCCGGACCAGGGCCCACTATTCCACCTCCAAAGCTGCTGTCCTAGGAGGCTGCTTCCATTTCCGCATTAATCTCGGCTATAATTTCTTCCTCATGAAGTGTTTGTGCCTCGCCAGAAACACTTGCGGTTAGGGACGAGAAGCTGGTTGCAGGTGCGCTTCCGCTCATGAAAAATGGCAAATCTGAAAAAGGGTCACCGTGATGACTGGGAAGTTCCTCCATCATCTGTTCAACGAATGAAAGTGTGCTCCTTTGTACATTATCTATAGGTGCAGTGTTCAATGTCGTGGTCGCTTCCATAATAATCGCCTCCTATGCATGATGCGACTCTTGAGTTGCAGGAGGCGCAACCATTGTGGCTCCAATCACTGGAAAGAGTAAAAGGAAAAATGTTATTAAATATTTCAGGTGAAGCTTCCAATCATCAACAAGCATTCGAAATATTCAGAGTACCTTCCTCAGTTCGACTCGTTGGCGGTTGAATGGCCTTAGAAATTTGCTCGCTAACTTGAGTTAACTGCGGCTGATCCGGACTGTAAGCAAAAAAGGATTGAGAATCAACCGCAGAAGTCGGTTCAGGCTGAGTCGGCACATGAGTTTCGAGACTTGTGTCGCGGTGCTTGACACCAGAACCTTCTCCGACCTCCAAGTGTTGAGCGTCAAGCTTCTCCTTTTCATATGAAATCATTACATCATGGAGAACTTTTCATTTGTCTTCATTCAGCACTCGGTTCTCAAGCTTAAATTCATCAACCGATTCACCCTGATGGGCAGCCCTTTCATCTTCTACTAGTCAGCCCTAGGCATTGTATAGAAGTGTCGGATAATTATCGAGCCAGGCTAGGTTCCTACGCTTCAAGACATTAGCATTATAAGAAATGAGGAGATCTTCAATGTCAACCTCCAGCCTGAACTCCGCCATTCGGACTTTCTCCTCGACCTCGGTCTCCACCTCTCGGACCTTAGCCGTTTCTGCATCCCCTTTGCCTCGAAGCACTACGGCCTTTTCATATGCCTCTTGGGCTGCACTATTTGCATCATCCCTCTCCTTGATGATTTTGGAAAATTTGGCTTTGAGCTCGTTAAGTTCTTTAGGAGCAGCATCCCATTCAGCTGTGACAGAGGTGTTTCGGTAGCAGATCTCCTCCACCAAGGCAAAATGTGTTTGCTGCGTCCTCTCCGTTGACAAGTTTGCCTCATTGGTCTTTTGGGTGGCCTCAATTTTCGATTTTCGAGAAGACTCGGCTTCGTCGTTAAGCACTTGAATAATCCGGTCCTTCCGAGCGAGTTCGTTTTCTAATTTCTCAATGGTATTCGCCCGCTCAAAGCCACCTTCGATGCTTTTTCTACACCTTTCCCCCACTCCTTGTACTGGGTATACAAATCATGAATATAATCATGCATTGTGTTCTCCGCCTTCGATGGAATTCTCTTTTAGTGAAGGGGGAAGACGATGCCATCAAAGCACATGTTTGGAAAATCTTTCTTCAAGCGAGCAATTCTAATAGCCCCTTCCCTAATAGGCTCAGTGATAACTAGTTCATCAATAATTAGAATTTCGACCTCATGTCTGCGACGTTGTGATTCAAGTCTAAAGGTTTGGAAAGACGGTTTTCGGCGAGGTGGCTCTACTGGTTGTTTCCCGTGGCCTGAAGGTTGTATGGAGGCTCGAGGAGGAGGAGAACGCGATTGGGATCGATATCTATAATCCCTATATCTCTCTTTTGTGATGTTCTTGGCTAGAATAACCGCTATTGCGGTTTCTGTCATCCTCCCTCTGATGGGGAAATACGAGCTAGATTATTGTTGTGCAGAGCGGAGACTTCCCAACATAGATTCTCTTCTCGTCATTTTATCTGTAAAGAAGAAAGAACAACAAAGTCAGTAATCTCCTGAAGTAAGCAGCTTATGATCAGAAATCTTGCCACGAAGTGTATACGTATATGCAACCCCCCACGAACCGAAAATGTTGGCCACGCTTGTGGGAAGAGATTCGCTTTAGTCTAAAGCACATTGTAGCTCCTCCAATCCAATGTCATGTTGAAATGACACATAATCTGGGATTGGGATATCAGCAATCCCTTCGAAAAGGTTCCCCACTTGCGAGGGAGGAGCCTCCTAAATTCTAATACCGGGAATAGGCAAAGACATGATTATAGATTTCCATCTCAAAGATTTGTTGTGCTTATGTGCTACAGCCTTGCGTTTTACCCTTTCCTCAAGACTTTGAAAGCTATCAGGAGGCCCGACTACGGGTTCATCATCGGTGGGCGTATTTTTTTCCTTACCTTCTTCGGTTATTACGATCCTAAGCGCACTACGTTTACCCCATTTCAGCAGAACCGCCCTCAGCATTCCTTTAAGCCTAATGCTTTGATATTGCTCGATTAGCCTGACGGTCCTCAAGTTTCTATCTGTTAGCGTCGAGTCTATATCTCTCATTTCGTTTGAACTTCTTGAAGGACCCTTACTATTTCTTTAAAATATGCGCCTTCAGGTCTTGGGATTACAGTTGTAAAAGAAAAGAAGATATGATATTCGACATTGGTTACAAAAAAATTCATTAATTACCAAAGAAATTTGTGCTACTTACGTCTGGCTAACCATCGACTGGCAAATCCTGAGGGGCATCAGACGTAGACCATTCTGTCTTGAAATAGCCGAGCCTGGTCCAAGAGCCCGTCACTACTTGACAGTTTCGAACTGCCTAAAGGAATGTGAACGAAGGACTATCTCCCCGACTCTTAACATTAAATAGGTATTTGATTTCGATTGGAGTCGGGGATCGAAAAAGATGCTCCATGAATACAATGAATAAGCTATTCAGTAGCGCGTATCCATTGGGGTTGTAATTGTGAGGGGGCAATTTCGGAAAAAGCCAACACTTCCCAAATGTATTGGTTGAATGGGGGAAGTGTTCCAGCTGTGCATGAATGCCTGTTGAAAGCAGTAAACTCTTCCGGGGAAGCATGTGGTCTATCATTCGGCCTCGGTAATAATACGTCGTCCAACGACTAACCATGTCTTAAGCATATACGTCCCAACATATCTTCGGAGATGTTGGAAGGCATAGAATCTTGTTGGTTTGTAATAAAATTTTCACCTGGCAACTCACCTAGAGCTGGAAATTGATGGCCTCGGCCGTGATGGCCGGCAACTCTATTATTGGAAGAGATGGGCTTTGAATTTCCTGCGGTTGAGAACTCGTGGATTCCACAGCAAATCAACTTATAAAAAACCATCATTAGACGATAATAAGCCCGTGTGTTCCCCAGTGTGAAGTGTGTAGATGTGAAGTGTAGTGCTACATATTACTCGAGAAATTCTGTAGAGTTTGAAAGAATATTAAGATGATATGACGTTGAAATTCAACTGATCCGTCATCGCTGGCCATCACAACCATGCCATCCAGGCCATAAAGACTGATCCAAGTTGAAGTTTTTTAAATTTTTGTTAAGTTACTGTTCCATCTTCGATGGGCATTCAAATATGTAGTTTAATAGTTAAAGTCTAGTTATGCAATAATGAAGCTCATCGGAGTCAAGTGTTTGAGTATGCAAAAATTTCCTATCCCTTAAGGTTCAACGTGGATCGTTCCTCAAAGGTCTATCCTCATATCGATTCAAAGGAGTAGCGTTCGTATTCGAATTATCCACCATCATCGCATTTCGTATCCATCCCAAAACTCTGGCTTCGTATCGATTGACCCAGACCGGCACTCTTCGTATCGGTCCTAGAGGAGCTGTTTCGTATCCATCATCCTTGATCGATTCGAACTCCTATAACTCTAGATCGATACGAAGCTGCCTAACTATCCTTCGTCCACACAAGCCACTCTATAACATCCCAGATCGATACGAAGCTCCTTCCTCCATCCACAATCGATACAAGATACTCCTTCATCTCAATCATCTTCTCCTCCAAGCGGCTTAAACGCCATTGTTCTCTCCTCAACCCTACTCAGACCCCACTCCGGCATCGCCAACGCCGGAATCGGCAACGACTAATTCTCTCCGTCAAAGCTATATCACTTTGGATTTATGGAATTTGGTAGTGGTTATAATTCTAATATCATCAACATTTAACTTTATAGTCCAAATAGAACGTCCTCGGTTCAATAGTAAAAATTATTATTAACTGAAATGATCTGGCCAGAGACTTTGACTTTTTGTTGACTTCAGTTGAGCGTGATATTAACCTCATATAATTGAAAAGACGAATCCTCTTTTGAATAGTGTTTCACCTCCAACGCTTCCAATTGACCCTACTATAGTTATTCAATGGACACCGACCACATTTTCACTATAATCAAAGCGGAGCTTTCACATTGAAGATCAACTGCATTCTCAAGTTGGAAGAACTATGTATATTAGTCACATCGATAGTCTTTGCTTGACATTAGTTATATTAACCAAAAAAACTATCGAGTGAGTCATTCCATAGTTATCCAAGAACAATCAGTACATAACCCCTTGGTTCCCCTCAACAGTCACGAGTAATACACTGGCCCAACATTTGAGGAGTGTTACGTACTCTAGTCTCAACGGATACATTGATATCCAGTCTCGATGCATCTTGACTAGAAACATTTAAAATGGTATATTTGTTTCATTGTGATAAATTACTCACGGTTACAACACCTTGTAACTACTATCGCAAAAATACCATTTATGAATTTTTATTAAATGTACTTTTAATTAAATTAATTAATTGGTATAACCACATTATTCAAGTATATAATGGAAAGAGAACACATTTATTTCAAACAATATTGGTTAGTGAGTTAGTTATATGGAACAAATTAATAATTTCCCTTAGGGCATGCCCTTAACTCTATCATGTTGTCGAGTACATAACAAAAAATAAAATGTCATGCTACTAAAGGATGTGGAGCGTCTAGCCACAAGTGGAGTATCTTGAGTCTCAATGAATAACAGGCCAATGGTTCGTCAACCATTATTGATCCTTTACAACAATAACTATTGTCGAGCACTTACTAACGAATGATATTATACCTCAATGTGATATCGAGTATCTACAATGCAAAGAAGATGTCGAGTATTAAAAGGCAGAGAGGATGTCGAGTGTTAACAGTGAAAAGAAGATGATGAGCATCAAAAGGCAAAAAGGATATCAGTTGTTAGCGACGGAGATATGGACATCGAGTATCACTGATATAAAAGAATAGCAAGTATCTAACTAATGGACATATATCAGCTATCCAGCCTACCATTATCCCTATAAATAGACCCCTATTGTTTCCAAAAGATAGGTGATTCATTTTTTTATTTTCTCTATTTCCATAATCACAAGTTGTAAACCTTAAGTTGGTTTAGAAAATAAACAATGCATGTCATAATGCCTTCGATATATGTATTTTTGACTATTATCAGGAGAATAGATAGGCATATAACTTATGTTCGGACTTGGGCTTAAATTTTGACATGCATATTGACAATTTGAACAAGGCCACTTATGCCCTTGCCTAAATTAAAGTTTACATTGCATATGACTATTATGCCCACTGTAATATGAAGAACGGATGGTAATATAAGTGAATTGCCTATTTTTCTCATTAAACAGTGGACCATTGCAAATTTATTTAACTTGCCTATTTTATCCGTTGATATATGAATCAAATTTTTGAACAACTTCATAGCTAAATTAAAGCTCATTGATAATATTTGGTACATTTCAAATAATACCATCTTAAGCAACATCTGGAGTGTTGGGCCATTTTTTCTTTTTAACATTTTGGTACTACAAGGAGGGCTCGGCCCTTCAACCTATTATTTCCTTACTTAGAAACTAATTATGTAAAATTTTGCTATAGGAAAATAGTAATTGTTAAGAAAGTCAATGTTTCGAACAAAGAGACTATGCAATAAAAAACTTAAAGGAAAATATCAATCCAAACTTTAATTCAAGGAATGTGGAAGCCGCCTTCGACACCAGTGAAGCCAATAAAAAATAAGGCTATGATTTAATATTTGGCACAACAACTTACAATGATGTAGGAACTGCTTAAAAAAGTTCTTTCTCAAAAGTCTTCTAAGCCAGCAAAGTTTACTAAAGGAGGAGAAGAAGTGGAATCTCCAAGGAGGAATCTAAACACCTCACTACTCAAAAGCAAAGATACAGGTAAAAGCATCTTGGGTCTATAAAGAAAAAAGAAACTCAAAATAAAGGGCCAACAATGTATTCCCTAAACTCGTAGGATAACAAAATTAAGACGAATCATCAAAAAGAAAGCCAAGAAAGGAAAATAAAATCTTCTGAAAAATCAAGCAGCTCAATTTTAGGCAAAGAATACAAGCTCCATAGAAGGGATTATCATGATTACAAAGCATATGTGAAAAACGTGCAAATAAAATAGTGAAAGGCATGTATGATATTAAAGTGAAGAGGACCCTTGACCCTTGGATAAATAATAGTCCTTGTAAGGCTCCATCCATAGAGAAAATAACGCTTGTTCGAATTGTGTCATGCATCAAAATCCCGTCATTGAAGTATAACGGAACACCGACATTGATGGCCATTTTTGGATTTTGAGAGCCAAACGGATTTATATAATGCCTTTAAAGTAGCACGTTGCAAAATCCTTCCTATAACTTTTCAAGGAGTGGCTGCCAAGTAGTGTAGAGACTATAGGGAGAAAACTATATACTCTTGGCAGCAATTTTCTGATGAGCTTTCAGCATAATTCTACATATGCATGGATCCTACTTATGACTTTAGTGTATCGAAAAATGTTAAATAAGGACCAGGAGAGTTGTTCGGTGAATATCTGAAGAGATTCAACACTGAGGCACTAAAGGCGGAAAACTAGACCAACAAAACAGACTAATGAAGTGTGCTTAGTATTAATTGAATAGATCCCATTCTAAAAGTAACTCTACGTTCATTTGTGTTGAGATCTTCAAGATTTTCATTTCTAAGCCGATAAGCTTATCCATATGGATGAAATGTACCATGTTAAGAAAAAATTCCCAGCCAAAGAAGGAAGGAGGAAAATGTGGTTTTGGTCACCCTAATAAAAACCTAAGATGGGATGAAAATAGAAGAGAAAGATGGGAGGAAATCCCTAGATCTAACTATGTGGCTTTGAATAAACCCATTTCCAACATATTTTCCATAGCTAAAGATAGAGGAAACTTCCTTACTTCGTACAAGGAAAAGAACAATCCAAAACCAAAGAAGAGGGAGATTATTGTGACATAAAACCGAAGAATTCCGTGCTTTGGCCAGAATAATCTGGAACATGGTTAGATCTGAAACTTTGAAGGAGTTTGTCAAGAAAAAAACTTCACATCTTAAAGGAAACAATCAAAAGCCCCTAAACAATACTGCAAATTTCATACAGAGTGATTCTCAACTGTTATTCCTCCAATCAGCCGCATAGATGTCATCCATGGAGGTACCCATCTCGTTGAAAGCAACAAATGGGGCCAAGAGCTGATGCATATAGGAAGCAAGAGATGGAGTCTTTTCTATTCAGGAGGAGCCACCGTTCAAAAATCACAAACATCAACTTTCGACACCCAACTTAACTATAACTCCATAGGAGTTGAAGGGATTCCATCACCCACATAATGATCAGCTACTAATAACTTCACCTATTGGGCTCTTTATTCTAACAAAGATCTTTGTGGATGACGGAAGCATATTAAATGTCATCTTTGAGCATGCTTTTAATTGAATGGGCATTCCAAAGGAGAGGTCAAAATCAAGATTTGATCCTATCTTTAAGTTCAACAACAAAGGGTTAACTCCAATCGGACAGATCAAACACCTAGTGCAGATGAGAATTCCACCACGTTCTAGGACTTCTAAAACATTGTTCTTAAAAATGGGCCAACCTTCCTATTACAGCATTTTCTTTTGAAGGCCAGCCTTGGATGAAGTGGATGCATTTGTATTAATGAAATATCTAATGGTAAAATTTTTAGCCAAGAATGGTTGGGGAACAATAAGAGGAGAGCAATTTAGCTCTTGAGAACTGTATTCTTCTGCACTCAAGCAATTCAAAAGAAATGGTATTTCTTGTTATGATTTAGAGAAAAGTAAATTTAGTAAAACAGAAATTGAAAAGCCCTTAGACAATAGTCCTCCAAATCGACTATCCAAGGCAAATAAGAAGTCAAGAATAGCTAAAAATCATGAGAATGTACTAAAATGATTCAACTTTTCCAAGAGAAAAAACAAAAAGAGGAAAATCAAATAGACTACGAAATTGATGATGAAGAGATCGTTACCGAACCGGATTATGGAATTTAGCAAATAAAGTTTGTCGAAGATCTAGAAGAGGTAACCTTAGATTCACTTGATCCAACAAAAATGGTAAAGATCAAAAAAGAGTTAGACGACATGCTTAGAAGGGGACTTATCCAATTTTTCAAATCAAGCAATGATATATTTTCTTGGACCAACTCGGTTATGGTTAGATAGACCCAATAGCCATGAGCCACGCTCTAAATATAAATCCAATTATTGCCCCCGTTTCAGCAAAAGAAAAGGCTATTTGATAAATTCTACGTAATGCGTTGAAAGAAGAAATTAAAAGATTACTTAAGAATATGTTTAATAGGGAAGTGTTTTACAGTAAATTGCTAGCAATACCGTATTAGTTAAAAAGTTTAATAGAAAAAAGGGACATGTGTTGATTACAGTGATCTAGACAAAGCATGCTCTGTGGATTGATATCTTTTGCCCTGAATAGACTTTTGGTTGATGCCATAAGTATACATAAGCTGTTGTCTTTATAAATGCATACTTAGGTTATAATCAAATTTCCATGTTCAAACTAGATGAAGAGCACACAAAATTTATAACATATTAGGGAATTTAGTTCTACAACGTTGTGTCTTTTGGGCTAAAGAATGTAGGGGGTACATAACAAAGGTTAGTGAACAAAATGTTTAAAGAATAAATTGGATGAAACATGAAAGTATATGTAGATGATATGCTAGTAAAATCCCAAGAGGAAATTAACCACTTAAAGGATCTTGAAGAAATGTTTGAAGTACCAAGAAAGTACAAAATGTTTGAAGTATCAAAAATGTAGCAAGAAATGATACAAAATCCACAAAAGCGCTCCATTGGGATATAATCTAGGAAGTTTCAGTGATTCATTTTCAATACTTGGGGAATTGAGGCCAATCCTGATCAAATAAAAGCCATTGAGGATATGGCAGAACCAAAAACAAGTAAAGACGTAATAAGCTTAAATGGAAGAATAACAGCTTTGAACATATTTACATCTAAGGCCACTAATAAGTGCATAACTTTCTTTGAGGTGACTAGAAAAAAAAAACTTTGAGTGAAGAAAGGATTGCTGAAAAGCCTTTCAAGAGTTAAAGGACCATTTTAAGAAACCACCAATTTTATCTAATCTTATAGGAGGAGAGGATTTATACCTTTACATGGCAGTGTCCAAACATGCATTAAGTTCGATTCTACTAAGAGAAGAAAATAGGACCAAGTTTCAGTACACCGTACTAGTAAAAGGCTTAAAGAGTAGAAGCTAGATATCCTGTTATAGAGATGTTGCCATATAGTCTAATTCTCACTAATAAAAAATTAAGAGCCTACTTTCAAGCACACCCTATCAAGGTTATAACTAATTTTCCATTTAAGAAAGTTTTTAGAAAGCCCGAGGCATTGTGAAGGTTAGTAAAATGGGAAGTAGAGCTGAATTAATATGAGATTGAATTCCAACGCTGAGTTGCGATCAAGAGACAGGCTTTCATTGATTTCTTTAACGAATGCATAGAATTTCTTAAAGAACAAAAGGAAATGGAAAATGATTTGAAGCCTAAATGGTAGTTGTTTGTTGATGGAGCATTAAATGCATAAGGGGTAAGTGCAAGATACCAAATCATTACTTTTGATGGACATTGATTACATTATGCAACAAACCTATGATTTCACACTACTAATACTATGGATGATATGAATCAATGGTAGCAAGACTTCCCTTAGTCCTTCAGTTGAAGAACCCATGGACAGAAATTTTTAGCGGTTCTCAATTAATGGTCAACCAATTAAATCGGACATATCAAGCGAAAGATGCAAAATTGATCGTTTGTGTCAAAATGGTTCTTAAAATATTGATCTAGTTTGAAGATTTTTCAACATACAAGCACCTAAAGGGAAAAATTCCCAAGCCCATTCTCTGACTAAACTATCTAGCATGCGAGGAGCACCAAAAACTCGAATTGTGATAGTAGGCTTTCAACAGAATCCCAATATTGAGGAAAAAGCCCCAAACCAAAATATAAGGCTATGGTATTGACCGGATCCCAAGCATTTACACATAAGGTAAAATAGAAGGAATTGTGAAGTGGAAATGATGAAATTCAGGAAGAAACCGTCTACATGGAAATGAATAGTCAATATGAGAACAATTGGATGATGCCCATTGTAAAATACTTAGTAGAAGAGTAGCTACCAGAAGATAAAAAGAAAGCTAGAAGGATGAAACTCCAAGTTCCAAACTTAATTACGATGAATGGAACACTTCATATAAAGGATATTCGCCTCCTTTCTTGAGATGTGTCAGTCCAGAAAGTGGAACAAAATTATTGAGAGAAGCCCATGAAGGGTTCTACGAAGATCATTTTGATGTCATAAAATTAGCCATAAAAGTCATGAGGCAAGGTTCATAATGGCCTATATGAGTAATGATGCAGAAAATTACGTAAAGGGATGTGAGAAATGTCAGAGATTTTCAACAGTTCTACTTATTCCACCAAATGAGTTAACCCCAATCTCAAGTCTATGGCCATTGATGTGTGGGGAATCAACTTAATTGGACCATTCTCTATATCTAATGGTGGAGTAAAGTTTGCAGTTGTGGCTATTGAATACTTTAGTAAGTGGGTAGAAGGAGAAACATCACCAAACGTAACATCGGGAAAGTACTAAATTTTAGGATTAAGAACATAGTTACCCAGTTTGGAATACCACATAAAATAATATTTGACAATGGAACTCAATTTGGAAGTGAGGAATTCACCAAATTTTGTAACATGAATGGAATAATAAAAAGTTTTTTGTCCGTATCTGATCCCAAGGCTAATGGGGCTATCGAGCCTGCCAACTAAACCATTAAGACTTTTCTTAGGAAATGGTTGGACAAAGCAAAAGGAAATTAGGTAGAAGAGCTACCACTAGTGCTTTGGCATATTGAACTTCTACTAAGACTGCAATAGGACATACTCCATTTTGCTTGTCATATAGATGCAATGCAATGCTACCAATTAAAGCTGAAATACCATCTCATTAGAGGGTTGCATTTTCTTTCAATCTCAATTAAGAGTTAAGAAAAATATTCTTAGATTTTATGAATGAACTATATGATAAAGCTGCCATATGAATGGTCGAATATCAATAAAGAATATCAAAATACCACAACTCTAAAGTTAAGGAAAGATTATTCCAAAAGGGAGACCCAGTGTTCCAAAAAGTAATGGCAAATACCATAACCCAGCAGAGAGACCACTCGGGCCAAATTATGAAGGGCCCCTTGTTCTTCATAAAGTAATCCCATAAAGGAATTATTGTTACACCCTGTAATTTTTAAGGATATCATATTTAAACGATTTACTTAAATATTTAATCATTAATAAATGGAATTCCCATTACACTTGATTTTTTAGGGATCAATAAAACCAGGTCTCGGTAAACCCATAGATGACACCACTTTTCAACGACGAGAAAAATGAGTATAAACTTGATTGTGTTTGGATTCGATGAATTTCGGAGACGAGTAGCATAGGGTGGAGATGATTTGGGCTAAAGCCCATAAGCTATCCGATAAGTACCTCTTCATAATTCCCATTCACTTTTCAGTCTACGTTTCTTTTCCCACTTCTTCTCTAGCTACTTCTTTAATTCCCCCTTAATCCTCTTGTCCAAAATCACCAATACATGCTCAAATTAAATTATGTAAATCCCAAAAAAATAACCATTAATGCCTTTATTATCATTCTCTACAAAACCAATGAAGGAACTGGCTTGAATCAAAGTTTAGGTCAAGATCTCAGAATTAAAGAGAGCATGGAAATGTGTTTTGGTGATTTTGGGCTGGGTTTGGGGAAGAGGTGAATAGGATGATTATCCTACTTGAGTTGCTTGTTAAAATTCATATAATTTTTCAGTAAAATTTTGAATTTATGTGACATGACTTGGAGAATTCTATGTTATGGCATAGGCTTGTATTCATATTATAAACATGTCTTCTTTAGACAATTAATTGCTCGGATCCTTAATCATGATATTTGGAAAGGTTAGTAAGACATACAATTGATCTAGGGCTAATTAGATGATTATTACGATGCTGTGGTTTGGTATGCGAATAATTAAGTAGTATAATGAAGTGTAAGTCATTAGAAAACATTAACTAAACTATTTGAATGGTGTTTCGAAAAGTTAGTAAGCTAATTAAGTGAATTAGGTGCTCCATATTTATTATTAAAGTGATGAAAGGTCAATTGATGCTTAATTAGTATTTATAAATGTTATTTAAGAAGAGAAATCGATTTTATAAAATAATGCGATGTTTTAAAAAATGAAGTCAGCAAGTTGATAAAGCGAATTATAATCTCTACACTTATCATCAAAGTGATTAGAGGGTTAACGGGCTTAATTAATACTTATAAATATGATTTAAGCGAAGAAATAATTTTATAGGTAAAAATATATATCATAAAATAGTAATAATGAAATATTTTATAAAATAGAATGAGATTTTATAAAGTGGTAGTAACATTATATTTTATATAATAGAATGAGATTTTATAAAATAGTGTAGGAGTGATATTTTATAGAAGTATGAGACTTTATAAAATAGTGTAGGAGTGATATTTTATAGAAGTATGAGACTTTATAAAATAGTGTAGGAGTGATATTTTATAGAAGTACGAGAGTTTATAAAATAATATAAAGTAAGTATTTTATAAAAGTTTGAGATTTACTAAAATAACAGTAAGAATTATTTTATAAAGTGTTTATAAGGTTTTATAAAATAATTATTAGATAAACACTTAAATTATGATGAAGGAATTGAA
Source organism: Allium cepa (assembly GCA_030765085.1). Lineage (NCBI taxonomy): Eukaryota > Viridiplantae > Streptophyta > Magnoliopsida > Asparagales > Amaryllidaceae > Allium > Allium cepa. The sequence continues at coordinate 380,306,392 of CM060938.1, read as the reverse complement.
GTATTATAAGGCTTAAAATGGTTTATAATTTAGTTCTACATTTTGTAAAATAATGGAATAATTTTATAAAATAGTAGAAAATGATACTGAACTTTATAGTTGGATTTAATGAATAAAAGTAAGATTCGATTATTAAATAATCGAATCGTAATTTATATACACATGCATGTATGTGTGTATATGTATAAATGGGTAAATATACGCATACGTGTATTTGAATTTATACAGAAATCAGTATTACTCATGTACTGTAATTAAAAATTGTTGAATGGTTTGGATTGTTAATAATAATTGTTCGATTGTGTGAAGGTTGTATGCGCGTATGGGAATATCCGTAGGTGTATATAAGCACATTGTGAGTAATCTCATATAGCTATAGTGACCACTGGGCGCTAAGTTGCATGAGAGAATGTAGGGTAGAGTAATTGTTCTAGTGAAGCTCGAAACATTATTTGTGAAGTTTTACATGTTTTTGTATACATGTGTGCATATGCGTGCACGAGCGGGTGTATCGACATACATGTGAGCATCTCATGAGGTGAGAAGGTAGGTTGAGTTCGTTTGGGTGTGTTAGAGAAGCTCGGCTCGTTAAAATCATCCTTGGTAGACTCTATACTAAATAAGAGTCAGATTTGTATTAAAATTGGTTTGGAATACTTAAGAAACCACTTCCATATTATCAATGAATGAACCTAAGTAGATGTCCGACAGGATAGAAGCAGGCTCTACAAGCAAGGCATATCATTAAGGGAAGCGTCAGAAGAAACGGCATGCGAATTAGCGTCTGTTCAGGAGATTTTCTGACTGCTCCTGATTGATTAGCTGAACATGTAAATTTTAGCTGATTGAATGGGGGTAAAAGTATGTCCCAAGGGAGGAAACCCCAAAATAGATGACTAGGGGATAAACCTCAGTCGATTGAAAAAATACCCCAGTCGATTGAATACTAGGGCGGTGAACGACTTTGGGAAATTTCATCCCTGTCCAATTGTGGTTCTATGTAGGGTTTTGGTATGACTTTAAAGTCGCTTTGAGCTATTTGGAAAAGTAGGATGCAAGGCAAAGCATGGAATCCAGATGCAGGTGCAAGGTGATGTAATGTACAGTAATATGCGTGCGGTGAATGATGATCGTATATAATGTCAATGTAGTGATTGATTACACGGTCATGTTTGGTGAGCGTGTATGATTAAGCGGAGTTAGTCCGTACCCATTGGCTTTGGTCTTGGGGTAGATATGTTCGACGAAAGATATCGACCTTATGATTTTGACCTTACCATGTATTGGTCTTATATTTAGTGACATCATATTGGCCTTATTTTAGCGACCATATATACTATTGGTCTTTCAGTAGTGCCCATACATATGGATAAATGATGAAGAGATATCGTTCTTCATTTGTGATAGGTGTACTTGATTGCACCATTTTTATATTTGATGTATGCATATGTATATGGCATCAGTGTTCGTTTGTCGTCCTAATATTATATTACGCCAGGCACGACCTTTGTTTCTTCTTGATGTGAGGCGTACACTTGTTATTTGGGAAATCCTAGATATTCTAGAGGAGGGTGATTAAAATCATCTACTATGAGAGGGTATGGTGGGATTTACAAAGGTCCTAGGTGTTTAGAATAAATTATATAACACTTATGCTCAATATTGGGGTAAGACGATTCAAGTTACTATTGGGACTAGGTTTCGAGTATATAGAGTAGAAAATAACTTATGCTCAATATAGGGGTACGGTGAGTTCTACACGAGACTTGTGGCTCGGGGTCCACGGTATACTCAGATACCAATTCTATATATCTTGAACTCTCGAAGGAAATCATTGGATTGCGATTTATATTCATAGTTGACCTTACCCATTTCCGAGGATGTGTTGATCCGTATTTCCTAATTATAGCTCATTTGTTATGTTGTGTGTGTTATTAGTTGACTGTTGTTATTGTTGTTGAATTTACTATCACTTTGTACTTTACAATAGAATAATATTATGATTACCTTAATTTTGGATGTTAGGTTACTTGTATAATAGTGTGATTCTTACACTTCTGTTACATTATATTGGTTGTGCTGACTTGTTGATTCCAGGAGAAGAGCAAGTTAAGGTATGATTTCATATCTCGTGTGATGGGCTTACCTTACTTGTGTATGGGCTGTCTGAATTACCCCTAAGCCCCGTTTGTGGAGAGGACCGGATGTGCCTTAGTAGTTGTTGTTCTATTTTGTATATAGTTTTAATATTGTTTGTTTTGAGATAGTTTCTCTCACACCAGGATTTCCGTATGACCCTCATTTTGTTTTTATCTATTTATGTCAAGACAACTCTTGGGTACTTGATTGAGTAATTTGGGAGTCGGATTCTTTTAGGGATACGCTATCAAAGGTGTGCAGCTGAAGCTTTGAAGGCGAAGACGGTAGTGGGATATACATATACACTTGATATTATCATAGTACGTGACATATATCATTCGTATATGATACTTATTTTATCAGATGTCTTATTCTGATTCCCTATATTAATATTTATTTATAAGTTACTTTCACCAGTGCAGTCATTTATATATTGTTTGTCTAATTCTATTAATGTATATTCAATATATTATATGTTATCATTTCGATGAGAGAATGTGTCACTATGCTTGGATATTGCATTTTCTTCTTCTTTCTTTGTGTAACAAGCCGTCTTTTGTGGTACTTGAAAGTTAGGCACTGATGTAGGGCATTGAAATTTTTAGGTATTCCGAAGGGCGGGTTATATTTTGTATCTGAGCCTAGTTTCAATAACTAGGACTAAGTATACCAATTTGAGTTAAACAATCTGGCAGAAGGAGATATGTTAAGAGAGCGTACCTATATTTTTCTACTATATGATATTATTTACAACGCTTGTTTTCTGAACAGTAATTTATTTCAATCGCGAGTTGCTATGGTATCTTCGTCTGGCTATCAAGAGGAGTAGATAGGATACTCATATAGTGGCAGTGGGTGTTGAGGGTGGTGTAACGATCGAGAGTACTGTCATTCCAACTTGATCATGAGCTTTCAAGTAGGGTTAAGTCAGTCGATGAAGTATGACTTGAATTTTGTCTATGTAGAATTTGATGGTTGCCCATTATTGCGCAAAGACCGATGGGTGACTTTTTAAGACTTTTTGTGGATTCATTTGTCTATGAATTGTTTTTCCTTGTGTTCGTAAGCCTTAGGTGATGGAAATAATCCCATGTGCTGAACATGTCTTTTCTAATGACAAGTCAGTTTACGTGCAGTTTGCAGTCCTTAGTTCGACGTAAGGTTTCTAGGTAATTTTCACTAGTTAGGCAAGGGTTTTTACTTGATTCTTAATGACGAGCACTTAAGTTGTATTCATTAGTGGACTGAGAGGTTTCTAAAGCAAGATCCTGGTTATGCGAGGGAATTTCAATAGTCAGACCAAGGATTCAGAGCGGAGTTCACATGAGAAGGTCAGGAAGTCGATCCTAATTTAGCGAAGGAATCTTGTGAGCAAACATAGGGTTGGAATGGGAATTATGTCGTTTTGGATGATTCTTAGTCATTGTAAATTTTAAATGTAATATAGTTAAAGTTGCTTTTGGGGAAGGATTTCTCAACTATTTTTTTGGAAATTTGGATAATCTTCTAAGTGACGAGATGATACTTGTCTAGGCGAGCATCGTAATGCACTTATATATTATCCTTATTTGGGTTGTGGATTGAGGTGAATTTAGGCCCGGCCAAACCCAAGCAATTGTAGATGTTCCTTTAATGATATTTTAATTAGTTAAGTTTTCACCTTTTGAGAATGAATTCTATTTGTAAGGAAAGGAAAATTAAGACTTAGGTTGTTGAATTTATTCAAGAGCTTTGAGACTCGATGATCTAGCAGATCGAAGACATTTTCCCTTTCAAAACAGTGGTTTAATAGTCTTTCGTTCATTATAATCATGAAAGGAGAGTTACACCACTTGAGTATTTCATTTTTTGGGAATGCCTAACAGACTCATTGTAGTTTATAGTTCATCGTGCGTGTTTTGTCTATTCACTGGTTACTGTGCAAGTCGATATAGACTCTTTGGTATGTTTCAATGTTGTGAATACTTATCATTTATGTTTCTCGATTTACTTGATTATTACTTGTTTTTTCTTGCTATTGTTTGTGGTTGTTTTTTGTTGATTGATCTTGATTTTTTTTGGGTTTATTATTGTTGCTTGTTTTATATGATTGCCGATTTGTATATTGAGTGTATGCTGATTATTTATTTTTGGTTGTTGATAGTATATCATTTCTTACCATTGCTTGCTTGATTAATTAAACATTGTTAATGTTGTTGCCAGTCTGCATGTTTGATAGTTTGTGTGCTAGTTATTGTTGCTTATCATTGTTTTCCATTGTTAGATTTTTTGCTTGTAGTTACTAATTGTGTGTTTTGTTTCTTGTATCTTAATTTAAATTTCCCATTTTGGAGAGAGCGGAAGGAATTGTTGATAAGATTTCTTGCTTACCAAAAAGTACGCAAGGGAAATTGAGTCCTAGTTGATGATAGATGTAGTTAACCTCGTGCTAGTCTTAACAAAGTATGCAAGAAGCTTGCATGTATTCCACTTTGATCTATGTGAAGAGAGTTCACGTCATATGAGTTAATCGTGTCGTGAGTCATGTGACATATATGAGAATCAACATAAGTCACGAATCAAGTCTCTTTATTTACTGTGTTATGCGATTGCAATATTATAAGCCCTTATTAATAAAAAGGTCATAAAATTACAATTGGTACTAAAAATCCCTAAACTGATTTAGGGTCAAAAACTTTAATAATATAAGAGAGAAAATAATGAATCGCTCCTTCTACAATGCCCCTGGGTCCATATTTGTAAGGGTAGTGATAGGCGACATGGTTGGCATGAGTCACTGCTGGAATGCTTTACTTTTGACATCATTAGCTACCTCGATGTCATTCGGCGTCCTGTTGGAGATTGATGATTTACGACAGTCTTTGCTATACTATTAAGCTATGAAATTCATCAAGTGTTAATAAGTTTGAATATTCATTATATATAGTGTTCTTTTATTTAATTGCTTCGCTTCACCAACCTCCATGTTGTTGTTAATATCAGGCATCGCGCTAAATTATTGATTCATGACATCCATCCTTGCCTTAATGATGCATGACATCCCTGCTTCCTAGATGACTCACGGTTACATTATTGATGACCTCCGACATCAATGTCGCGTTGATACCTAATGGCATCCTTCCTTAATGCCGATGAATTGTGGTATTTCTTAAGTACCGTTGGACGGTGGCAACCTTAGTAATGGCTTACGAGATCCTTCTTTTATCATTCTTTCGAGAGTTAGAGATCCCTCTACTTGCTATCACTTGGCATCTACCTTTCTCATTTGATGAGATGCGATTTTGACGAGATGTGCTATTGGTAAGATGTGTCATTGATAACAAATGATGCCTATTGGTGATTTGCGATATGCTTCCTTTAACATCATTACTCATCCGATGATATGTTGCACGCCATGCTGCCTTTACTGGTGCGAGATGTGTTTTACTGGTGTGAGATGCCTTTAATTCTCAAATCGATATCATGCCCTGTAATGGAATTCGGTATCACCTCTTTGTGACTACTTTTACGTTTGACATCTCCTCTTTGACATGCTTTCATATTTTTTGGTATCATGATCATGGTAACATTTGTCTCATAGTATAGTGAAAATAATGACTTTTCAAGTCAGTTCCTCGATATTAGTGCTTGCCGCATATATTCCTCTCGAATTTGGGTAGTTTATTTGAATATAGATCAATGCTCCTACACCTCTTCCTTCTCTCTATAATTACTCGTCCTTTTCATCATTTTCTCTTTTACCTACAACTCAAAACTCCAGATAAATAATTTTAAATTCTCATATTTCATTCAAGAATCCTCTATCCTTCAACATTAAAGCTTAAATCAAGGTACAATTCTGTTTTAGTTGATCAAGTTAACAAATTAGATTAAGTAATTTAACATTCAAATTACAACTGGGTTTATTTAGGGGTTCCCAATTTCGAATCTATGTTTGATGTTTCGACTGTTAATCTTGGACCTATGTGTTAAATTTTAGATTTATTGCGCTTAAGGGTGAAATTAGCTTCAAACTATCATACCGCTGGAGATTTAATGTATTAATTAAGGATATATGGCATCGATTAAAAAATCTAGGAGCTTCTGGTTTGATACAAAATGGGTTGTTCGTGGGGGCCCAAGTCCAATTATAGAATTTACTAGTTCATTTGATTTTGAAGCTATTTCCATTTGAGATTAAATATTGAACTTGATGTTTGACATCAATAAGGTCCCTTTGTTTAACCATTATTTCGACAACTAGCCCAAAACTAAAAAATTATTAAAATGAAAGACCCATATAATGTCGATAATCAATTAGTGCGATGATTATTCAGAACTTTAATATGAATTTCAAAGGGTTTTTATAAATTTGACAACTCTTTGGTGATTCATTACCCTTTCTCATTAACTCAAAATTCATGTTTAAACTATATGACATCATTAACTTGTTACGCAATCATATATCAGACTTTAAAATTGTTTATATATTTGATATCTTTATGAGTATAACAAGTGTTTAGACAGTCTGTGTGTATACATGTATGACTAACTATGAACTTACAAAATCTCACCATGGATTCAATAATTTTTCATAAATTCTCTATTGATTATAAATTTCCCAAGTATCTTACGAAATCATCATGAATTATTTAATGAATTTTAACTCCTTATTATCAAGACTTGGGTAATTTTCAATTAATTAAGTATCATTTGTTTAGGCATTTGGTTATCCATTTTGCACTTTTAAGCATTTTAAATTCAGATAAATATGTAGTACCTCCCTGACATTCTATAATATCACTTGGTAGGAAGTTGGAAAGCTAGAAACCAAGTATATGCTCCATACCATCTCCTTCTATGAAGAAAGTAGATCTCCATCAACCAATCTTATATTACTACTTAGAAGGAAGTAGACATGATCCTCCAACAATTTGACATTACAAACATAGAAGCTATGCCTATCGGTCCTATTATATGTAGGACTACCCTCCATAGGGATTCTTTGCCTTTACACCAATTCACATCTGTCACTCGGGGTATAGGCCTTATCCAGATTTTCCTTTCCGATTCTTAGAGCATTTGAATATCACTCCGATTTAGCTGACCTCCAACTCATACACTTTTCCGAACTGCTTTGAAATTCTTTCAAGTGAAGATAAACTCCCTTCTTTAAGTGTTGAAACTCTGCATATCTTGGCCAACCCTACGAGGATAGGCGAACAGCTAGATAGTCCATTGTATCGCCTTCGTCCATTCTCGGAAAGATTAATCACCTATCCAATCAACAAGACGAAGGGGTGGGAGAACTAATTCTTCTACATTAGATGTTATTCCTCTAAGATTAAGGGCACATTCTCTATATTCAGTAAGTTCCTATTTTCTAGCAATTTTTTGTTTTCTACAATTTATGTTATTGAAAAGTAATTTCTTTTAGATTTTGCCTCTAAAAAATTAGCTCTTCTATCAATGATATTGTTAAGTCCTTGACTCAGGCGTCTGAGAGTATGGTTAATAGGCTTTTACTTTTAACGGAGGCGAATCTTCGTAATTACTCTTATTCTAGACCACCACAAAATATTAGGAGAACCTTCCATAATGAAGGTGAATGCTCAGGGAAAATGATCATCACTCGTTGGTAATTAAATGGCTTTCTCCGCCAATTCTCTTATTCAATTTGAATCCCCTGGTACATTTTAGTGTAACTTAAATATTATTTCTTATGTAGTTATCTCATAAAACTTCCCTTTTTGATTTAGGCTCATCAGCACTAGTTGTTACTTACAAGCGGAATGAGGCAACTGATCATGATTTTGCCTTAACTAATTTGACTAAACCTACTCCTATCAAGGCCTCTATTGCTATGGCCGTTGAAAAATTTAAAAGGAAGGCAAGCATTGATGTTATAGCTGACATTTCAACTCTTCCTCCGAGCAAAAACCAAATCATGAGGATGATCAAACTGCTATTATCATTGTTGAGAAGTCAAGCATAGATGCAAATTTGGCTGCTCAAAGCCTTGATGTAATAAATCTAGACTTTCTAGGTCAAACGGCTTAGAAGCAAATTGAGGAGACTCATACACCTGATTCCTTTCCCTAATATTTCATTTCCCGTTTCTCCCTCTGGCTTTCATCGTTTATTTGAGGAGCTTGGCTTGACTCCTCTCCCTATTGAATCTCTTCCTTCTAAGGCTCCTATTCTGACTTCCACAATCTCCTACACTTGGCTGCCCAATCTATGACTTTGGTTTCTCTTATGCCATTGCAGCCATCAACTTTCACAAAAGATCATCTTTGCATTATCCTTCAGCATCTATTTCCGGTATGATTTCTCTTTGTTAATATAAATTTTTAACTTCGTATATCTTAGCTTATGTTTATAATGAGTTTCAAGCGGTTAAGCACATGTTTCTCCGTCAATAGGCATCTCAGGACCCTTCTAATCAAATTGTAGGCCTCAAGCAGAAAATCTCCTTTCTTAAGACTTAAATAGCTGAGGTTTCTGTGGAGAGGGATAATGCAATTTTTGAGAAGGGAAAACTAGCCTCCTCCCTTGATGAGGAGAAGAAAACTAAGTATTTCTCGAATAAAAGATGAAAGTACGAGCATGCCAATAAAGAGAAGAATATAATGATTGCCAAGGTAAAATATCTAAAGAACTAGCTTGAAAGTATAGATGCCACTTTGACTCATGCTAAGCATACAATAAAGATGCTAAGGAAAAAGTCACTTTCTTCCTCGATAATGCTTTTGTTACATTTATAGAAAAGCATTATTAGGATGCTCTTCTTGTGGCACACGATGAGAATATTGACAGATGCCCAAACTTGGATTTTCCTTCCCTTTCGGAGCTAAATGCTAGATTTAAAAGAAAGTTTGATCTCATACTGAAGAAAGCCGAGTGATCACTTCAAGGTGAATTCCCTCAAGAAGAAACTGTTAATTCCAGGAAGTTATTATCTTCCAATGATCCACCACTTGACGGAGGTGGAGATTTCGATAAAGAGGCGGAGGATAATGAAGATGTTGATAATAACGATGGTAATGATGATGATAAGGATGATGGTAATGATAGCGATGATCAAGATGGTGATGTTAGTGACAAGAGCCCTAGAGGACCAAAGGACGGGAATAATGGATCAAGTGGTCTTGGCTCGTCAGCTCATGATGCGAATTTTCCAAATTTACCGAACCTTCCAGGTGGTTTACAAGAGAATATTCCTTTGAAAGATGCAACTCCTTCTAGTCCACAATCGAGGAAAAAGGTTCAAGTTGTAGCTACACGAGTTTCAGTTTTACCGGAATAGTAGTCATTATTTAAATGTCCAAAATTATTCGTTGGCCATTAGTTAATAAATTTTTTGCTTCAATAAAAGAAAAAAAATCCAATATTACTGTGAGACTTTATATGAAAAGATCGAGAGAGAGAGAGAGAAAGGTGTATCGATTGAATATAGAACTTGAAAGGGTAATTGAGGAGCACAGCAAATTATCTAATAAGTATTAGCTTCATTCCATTTTTGTTGAACAATAGAGAAACTTTAAAGAGAATGAAAGTAAAGAGCTAACTACTTCCTTCTAGATGCTTATTGAGTAGCCCCATTATTAAAGAATTTTCTCCGTCATCCTGAGAGAGTCGGGAAAGAAAAAGAAGAGCTAACTACTCTCTTCTAGATGCTTATTGAGGATAAGGATACTTTAATAGAATTTCTCTAGAAAGCTTATTCTTGAGGCAGTTTTGTCGATGTTTCTTTCCTAGGGTAAAAGAGTGAGGGCTTGTTTAGGCGTCTGCATAGTCAATATTTGGATGAGCATGGAATCGATCTCCATCTTGAAGAATGTTCGAATCTTCTTAGGGTAGAGCGCATTCCCCTTACCCTAAACACTCTTCCTTCCGAGAATGTTAAATTTAACAAGGGGAGATTTATTTTTGAATTTTATAAAGGATCAATATTGTAAGAACTAAAGTTACATCATTGTTTATATGAATTTAAGATATTTTATGTTTCCATTCTTCATTTCTTTACGACTTAGTTTATTTTTCATAAAACATACAGATTAAAGAACCATCGAGTAGTCCTATTCTTACAGAACTCTTTAATAAATTCATCGAATTGCAGAGAGATTTAAAGAGAAATTATTAATTCTTAGAACCACTTGGTTAGCAAAATATGGTTTACTTAGAGATCTCCAAGATGTTTATACATGATTTCCACACTTTCACCTTAATTTCCTGGGCGATGAAAAGAATAAACTGCTTAGTGAGATGCGAACCAATCTTGCTAATTTTTTATGTGGCAAAATTAGCACTTCGGTCAGAAAATGAGACTATCACCAATTTTCCTCTTGTTAATACTCCTCAATGGCTAAACTTTAGAAGTTTGATGTAAGCTTATATTTTCTTACGCTTGTAACTCTTTGTGTTATCAAGAAAGAAAGTATTTTCTTTTTATTTATGTCATTTACTTATTTTTATTTGAGGAGAACAATTGACACTTATATTTAGCAGTCCAAATATCCTTTCCCAAATGGATAATAATTCAGCTAATATAAAGTCAATCATTGGGGAGAAGCGCTCTCTCCAAGATGCCTTGACTTTGCTGTTTTCGAATAACCTAGATGTACAGAAATGACATAAAAGCACTATCAATCAAAACCTACACTAAGAAGTATAAGAAAGATGGCTTCTAGTTTGGAAGAGGAAGTTAAAAAGAAAGATAGAGAGATTCTAGAGCTGAAAAGGAGGATGAGCTTGGTTGGCCAATCTAAATCTTTAGTTCATAAATTCGATGCTGTTGAGGAAATCCCTCATCTTCACTAAAAGATCATGGAACTCGAAGCAGACATAATGAAAAGCGAAGTCAACAGCTAATCCTTACAACTTATTACAAGTGGTGATGACTCTAGTCTCCCAACTCCCACCCTATTGATTGGCAAAGAAAGAATTTTTGCCTTGTTAAACCTACCTTCGAACTTAGATGATGATGAGATTGCGCGATGCAATTAAAGGGTTAGATAAGATTGTGTCAACATTTGAATGAAGAAAGGGATGCAAAAAAATTTCTTTATATCACGAAAATCATCGGAGCTAGGTGGAGAAATTTTGGCATGAAAAATGCACTCTTGAACAGGAGATTAAAAAGTTAAGTAGTGAAATTCAGACTCTTAAGGGGGTAAATAACATGCTCAATCATGCAATGGAAATCCAAATTGATTCTATTGATGATATAGAAAACATTCGCAAGAAAGAAAAGAAGCTTGAGAAACTATTTGATACATCAATTCATCACATCATTGAACCTTTCTTGGTTGTTGAAACTTTGAAAGAGGAGATACAGAAACTCGATACTTAATGGAAATTTGCTCATGAGTCTTTGGACATATTTTCCTTTTGGTTACCTTTACTTGTTGTATATAATACATAAAATAATTAAATTTGTATCTAAATGATTGTCACCTCGAATGAACTTCGTATTCTTCTTTTTGAATTTTTTGCTTTATTTGTGAAGTGCAGTCTACTTTTCAAGACATATATGGTCCTTGTTATTAAAAATTTGAAATTTGTTTTAGTAAAAAGTTAGTACCTTTTTAAAATTCAAAAGAACTCTTCCTTTCACTAAATTAGAAACTTGTTCTATAAAGAAGATTCTCATTACTAGAATACTAAGAGAACCCGGTTTAGCAATTTAAGGAGTGAAGGTTTTAATAACTTCATCTTCTAATATTTTCACTTGGTGCTTTAGATCTTCATGCTAAAATTTTAGTCTTAATAAAGTATACGTTGAGAAATTTGTCCGATAACCATTCATGTTGGAGATTAAAAATTCATTTAATGATATTCCAAATAGAAGACCAAGAAGCCATTCTGGCAATAGTGATTGGAATAGAAGATAAAAAAACCACCTGGCAATAGAACTAACATTATTAGCAGAGATTCCCATTATTTGATAATTTGAACATTAATTGAGATTCTCATTATTTGATAATTAGAATATTAACGGAGATTTTCATTATTTGGTAATTTGAATTTCAATCAAGGGTTGAGAAGTAAATAAATATTTTGAAGAACGAAGCTTTTGGTTCCAGGTAATAAATCATGAAGTTTCGGATATTGATATCAAATTTTTTAATTTTAAGTAATAAGCAACCTCTGACCCTTTCTTTGAGAGTGCACAAGTGAATGTGTTTGATTGTTCTTCATCTAGAAGATTGCCTCCGTTTCTCTTTTGGACTGAGTTTGATTTGCATTAGTATTTGATCTTCCTCTAGAAGTTTGCCTGTTAACCCGAAAAATAGATCAATGCCCTATATCAAATGTGAAAGCACCAGCCCTATTCTGAAAGAGCAATATTACATATCATAGATATAAGAAAAGAACATTAAAAGAAAGAGGAAAGAGAATTTTTATAGTGATTTGGCTCTTGTCAACTCCTTACCTTAGCCTTTCTGGTTAGGTTTTAAGCAATTCTAATGTGATGGGATTGTTCCGTATTCTACTGGATCCTATTGGGTTGAAAACACGGACAACATTTGTCCTCCAAAGTATGCCTTTTGAATGAAAGGTATGCTCTGCTCAAAAATAAGTCATGACAATGAGTCTTTGGTTGTTGAGCTTTTGTCTTGGTGAATCCTCCAGTTCCTTCGGATTCTAATGTCAGTCACGAGTCCTTCCAAACTTGTGATAGCCTAAGACTATAGATTCTGTGTAAGTGTAATATATACATCACAATCATTCTGATTTCATTCGAGGTTATTACATCACATGTCTCTAATTACATTACACATCTCTAATCGTCTCAAGTTTTTTTTGGGTTTACATCACTATCAATTTTTGCTTTTTTCATTCAGAATTCTAACATCATATATCAGTATCAAATCATATATCAAAATCACATTGTATCACATCATATACCAAAATCGAATTATATCTCAAAACTACATCATGTCACAACATATATCAAAATCACATTGTATCACATCATATATCATAGTCATCTTGTGTTCCTCTTGGATTTAATAATTTTTTTCTATTTATAAGGCATTCAAATCCCTTTTTTTTGCAAAACCAAATCTATTTTAAGGTCAGATCTTTCTAGACAGCTAAAGCAAGTTTAATTTGTGATCTCTCCGGATCGTTTAATGTTTAGTTTAATGTGCAATCTCTCTAGATCGTATAATATTCAGTTTACTACGCGATCTCTCTACATCGTTTAATGTTTTAAGTTAAGGGGATGATCTATCTAGATCATTTGTTTGTTAAGTCAAGGGGGATTAAGTAAGCACCTTTGCTCACTCTTCGATGGGGGAACTTACTTCGAGCACTTCAGTCCCATGGTGGGACTCTAAGGCGATCAATATCGTACAAGTCCAACCACTCGCTCTCTGGCAAGAGGACTTGCACCTTGCACTCCGGTCCTATGTTGGGACTCTAAGGTGATCTGTACCAGTTATCAAAATGAAAATATTGAAATCAAGGCAAGTAAATAGAAATTAAACAAGCTAGAGTCTTAAATGTTCATCTTAGGCATCCGACTCAGAGCGTTCCTATGAACAGTTTGGGATCTCGTACACATGTAAACGACCTTCGATTGTTATTGCCCTAACTTTTCTCATGCATTCGACTCAGAGCATCCCTAGGGACCATTCAGGATCTGGTACACATGTAAGCGGCCTTTGATTATTATAGTCCACATACCAAAATAATAGTGCAGGGAAAGAAATGATAAAACAAAGCACTGGAATCGAATCCGACTCCTGTTTACACCGATCATGGGATAATTTGTCTTGGCGCTTGCCCTGGGCATTTTCTGATACATTTGCCATGGAAGGCGGTTGTCCCTGCAATTCCACCGTACTACTGTTCCTCACATTTTATGGCAGCTGGTTGTTCCAGACCAGTTCTTCTTTTAGATCATGAAGGTGTTGACCCTCGTTCGTCTCATGCCCATTCAACTCATGGAAGATGCAAAGCTTTTCAGATCTTTTCTCTCGGTTAGTGGGCTCCCTACAGGTGGCCTTCGATAGAGGTTCTACCCCCTTTCTTCTAGGTATATCCTCTTTGGGGTTTTATTCATGTCAGTGTATGAGTAGAATCTTGGCCCTTTTCTCTATCATTTTAGATCTTTGATGTTGTCATCAGCTTTCCTCTTCCCTTTGTCTTTTCCAATTCCAGCTCCAAACAGTCCCCTACCTTCGATGACATTTATTTCAACATCCACATCCTCATCATCGGCTTTGGCATCTTCCTAATGCAGGTACCTCTTTGCTTCATAATGGAATTCTGCAAGATCCATCGGTGGGTCCATTTTCAATGTGGCTTTGAAATCAGTCTTATTTAGGACTCCAGATACTGCTGCCATTAGGATAAACGATGGGTCCGGTTTGATCACCATGGCGACCACCGCATTGAATCTTGTTAAATAACTTCTCAAGGACTCTCGAGGCCTTTTTTTACGCTTGAGAGTGTAAGTACATTCCTTGGTTGTAAGACATGGACCATGAGCTGTCTCAAGAATCTACTATTGGTCCACGCTCTTATGGACCCATTTTCCAATTTTCTAAACCACATTACAGCCAAATCTGTTAAGTATAATAGAAAACATTGCCCCATTACTTCCTTAGAAGCGCCCAACACCTCCTTATGTAAGATATATCGCATTATATGAACCGTTGGGCCTTTTTTCTCGTCGTACATTTCCAACATCGGAAGCTTGAAGTCTGTGAGGATTTGCAGCATTAGGGAAATTAGTAGTAAATGGATTTATGTTCACATCTTCCAGACTCTGGTCTGAGGGGCCTCCTCTGGTGGATCTCCATACCAATTCAACAATTCTGTTTTCATGGTCCAATGAAGGCCTTTGTCCTAAAGCAATACTTTGCCCCTCCGCCCCATTAGGGGTATCCCAAGATGGACTCTTCCAGCAACATACCTATGTTCTGATTTGCAACTCTAGCTTCATTCATTCCTCCATTTCTTCGAGGAAGTTCTAGTACATATCCTTCTGTCGGCCGCTTCCTAGTATTCAGATCAACTCCTATGCCACCAGTCCCTGGTCTTTTAACAGTCGCTCAAGCGTTGGCATTGATTCCCATGTTGATTCCATTGTTTCCCCTATGTGTCAGTTTCTCATGGCATGAGGGCAAGGCTCCACCTTGCTCCAATCCAAATCCGCCAATCTCTACGTTGTTCCTTAGAGTTTGATTCCTATTGCCAACAGATCTAGCCATCCCTTGCTGCTCCATTCTCTAGAAGAATCAACTCATCATTTCCTGTTGTCTAGCTATGAGTCCATCTTGCATCTCTTTCATCATCCTTTCCATCTCCTCTCTAATCACATAGCTGGGCCGATGAGAGTTTTAGGACACTTCCTAGTTGCACCCAAGCTCCGGTTGACTTGCTCCAAATTTAGATCTAGTGTTGGCCTCTTCAGTTTCTTTAAATCTCGAATTCAAACTTCAATTTTTCAGATCTCATTTAAGGTTCTCAATGAAAGCACCAAAATGTTAACCTAAAAATGGATTAACTCCTTGGATCAAGTGTGAAAGCACTAGGCCTGTTCTGACACAGAGCAATACCACACAATACAGATATAAGAAAAGCACAGTAAAAGAAAGAAGCAGAGAATTTTTATAGTGGTTCGGCTGTTAATGAAGCCTTCGTCCATTTTATATTTTTCGTATAGAATGATTTCTATTACAAGATGTGTTTGACTACAAAGCTTTGATTATTTCTCAATAGATTGAATCTCCAGAGTTGGAATCCACTGGAGAATCATAGTGAATAACTGTGGATATTGTTAAAAGGAAGGAAGAGAGTGAAGAACATTTCTAATAGAGCTTTAGTACTCAATCTAGAGAAGATCTTGTTTATGTTTCAAGAAGGATGGTATTTATAAGGATTGGAGAACTTCTGGGCCAGGCCATGTCATCACCAACTCGCAGATAGGTTGGAAACGACCCAGGGAGAGTTTGGAACACAAAACGAAGAAGAACCGTGGGTCGCTGGTGAACCATGGCCGATGGGTCGCTAGCGACCCATGATCTAACAACCCATAGTATACGAGTCTTTGGCGACCCATAGACTTGGCTCGTTTTGCGAGCCAATGTCTTGATCTCTTCTTATCTATTTCTTTGGCTAGTTTGTTTGAAGGTCTGTGGAACGGTATAGGTTGCTAATGATATAAGCACTCAGAATTTTTCTAGGTTTTGAAATTGGAGATGTTTCCATAGTTTTTATCATAATTGTTTGCGTCTATCATTGCATGTTAATCCATCTTGATGACGATATGCCGGTTGATTGTGCTTTGATTACTAACTGGATTTAACCGACGTTAACTTCTTGGTTCAGTTGAACTCGGTCGTTGCTTTAGTAATATGATTTGGCTCTCATTAACTCGTTGCCTTAGCCTTTCTAGTTAGGTTCTAAGCCATTCTAATGTGATGGAATTGTTCTGTATTCTATTGGTTCCTGTTGGGTTAAAAACCTGGACAACATTGCTCCATACTACTCTTCAGTTAGTGATTTAGGTTTTGATTGATTTCTTTGTTACCATCTTTAGGAATTGATCACAACTTTGATATATCCCCTTATTGCTCTAATATGTAATGCTTTAGGTCTTTTGTCCGTTGCGTTTTCTTAGCCGTCTTATGCAAAACCAAAGTCTTACCCGACCTACCTTAAAAAGACGCTTCATTTAGGCATTATAGATGAGACTAAAGGCTTGTTTGATGCTCTAGCTATGCCATCTTAAGTGGGACTAAAGGCTTACTACATCCTCCCTCTTGAAGGGTTTCAAATAGGCCTTATAGGTGGGATTGAAGGCTGGTTGATATTCCGTCAAGCCCATTGTAACAACCCTAATTTTGATTAACGTTATTTAGGACATTTAATTAGCTAAATTAAATAAAATAATGTAAAGGTTTAAAGGATTGAGATATGTATATTTAAAAGGGTAGTTATTCTAAATAACTAATGAACTAAGGGAATTTAGAATGAAATAAGTATGGGTAATAGGATATGGGCAAGATAGGAATAAGTTGTATTCTAATACCCTAAACCCTCATGCATATTCATTTCACACGTTCACAGTCAAAATATTAAGAGGCCGACCACCATTAGAAAAATCTAGAATAAGAAAAGCTAAAGATAAAGAGGAAGATTAATCAAATTCATTCAAGATCAAATCTCAACTTCTTAATCACAAGCTAAAGGTGAATAATAGGTTGCATCTCATATTTTTATTGTCTTTGGTTATAGTTGAGATCCAAAATTATTTTGCAAATGATTTGCCATGTTTTGATTGTTTAAATGGATATAAATTCTTGTTGATGATTTACATTATTTCATATAGGTTTTATGATAAGATTTAACTTGAAAAACTAGTTAATTGACATCCAAACACCTTGTGATTTTGTTATAAGGCCAGAAATAATATTTTAGCGATGGGTTTTACGTTTCCTAATTTTCTGAATTATTGTGAATTTATTATGAATTTTCTAGTGAAGAAAATGGTTAATTGGGCTTAAAATTAATTATGGCTACTATATGTTAGTATTGGGTCAGAAATTTATATATGTTAGAAAAAAGATTAAAAGTGATTTATAAGAATTTTTGCAGAATTTTCCTAAGTTTTCTAATAAGTATATAAAATTATTTAAGGTGTGTGATTAAATGTTTTTATATGTTTATAAAAAGAGAAGAGGCAACTTGCAAATGTTTTAAATTATTTACTTCAAAAATTCGGCAACACTTCTAGAAGGATTTTTGAATAGAAATTAGCAACCAATCATATGTTGACAAACAAAGCAGATTAGTTGAAAAGAAATTACCTTTTAAAGTCAAAAATCAGTTTTACAAATGTTTTGCTGGTTCTCAACTTTTGGCAGGTACCTTTTGGCTTTATACTTTCGCCCCCATCCTAGTCGAAACCGATACACATGGTACTATAAGCCTTGATGCATAGGGGATTGAAGATAGGTGAAATGTGTAGAGTTAAAATAGGGGTTCCGAAGGGGGTCGAAACCTAGTTTTGGTTTTGAAAGGAAATACGCCTGCTTTGCTTTCAAAAAGAATGCTTCGAATAAGATAGTTTTAGACTTAATCAAATGTTTGAAGAAAGGTTTTGAAAGATGTTGCGCCCTTGTTTTGTAAAGATGTTTTTGAAGCGGTAAGCAATACTTTCGAAAGCGTTCCTTTGTTTCATATTTAGAGCTGCTTCTTCAATGCTTTCGATGTGATAGGTTTTGACATCATCCACTCCTTTACTTAGGAAATTGCTTTCGAAAATGTTGCTTTATACTTAGTTCTTTTAAGGCCCTTTTGATATTTTGAAGATTAAAACCTAAAGGTTTCGAAGGGAAGGTTTTAAATGGTTTTGAAATGTTGTTCCATACGTTTTTAATTGAATCCACCGCTTTCAAAAGGGTTGACTTGTGTAAAGGACTTAATGCTTTTGAAAGGTATATGATGAAGGGGTAGTTCCTTAATGTTTTCGAAAGATTTACCCTAGTGTTTAAATGGAGGATTTTCAATGTTTTTGAAAGGTCTATTGTAACTAGTTTCGAAAGGTATGTTTTCGCCTTTTGGCCTAAGGTTATAAAGTAAAGTGATTTTACTTGTATCAAAAGGGGTATTTTCAGTGGTTTCGAAACGTGTTGCTGAAAACATATAAACAAGTGTTTCAAATGCGTTCATCAACAATGTATAGTGTAAAGTACATATAACATGGCAAAGTGATTTGGGTAAAGCTTAGAGTATATTTTCCTTGTTTAAGTATGATTTAAAGGGATAAATCAATTTGGAGGAAATGTTCTTATGGAAAATTTGATAGAATAGTTGACCCTAAGTAAATGACTCAAATATTAGAACATCAAATGGGAATGGTATGAGGTCGTGCCATATACTTTAGCTAGTAGTCCCTAGCTAATATAAGTCCAAAGTTCCAGTGTGTAGGGCTTCGTCATAGGTAAGACTAGAATGATGTTACAAAAAGAAAGGAATATACAGAGTATAGATAGGTTATTAGTGAGCCTGCAAAACCATTAAGATCAGTTGATCCGGGGAGAAGTATGTTAGGGACAGACCATCTAGAATAGCATCTAACATAAGTTAGACTATTTTTTTTAATTTTTCTAGTTGGCCCGAGTCAGCCAAAGGTTAGGAGTTAGCTAAAAAAACAATAGTGTCTGAACCGATAGTCCATTTGTTACCTGATTTGTATGCATACAAGATATTGCTATTATTGCTTTAACCAAAATGGTGGTAGAATTTTGATTTGCAATAGATATGTTTTTAAGAAGGGATATTGGTAAGGGGAAACCCGTTTTGCTAAGCGGCATTGTCTCACTTAATATCAGATAACCGAGGTGCATATTATTATTTGCACCAGGCTTTATGTCCGACTCAAAATTTATGTTTTTTCCCTTAAATTATGGGGTGCTCAAAATTGATTTGAGTAGATTGAGATTTGAGGATTTACAGTTTTAGTAGATGGACAAATAAAGCTTCCAGAGATGAGAAGGAGGCTGATGTTAGCTATTTAGGAGTTGTTATGTTATTTATATATCCGTTGTAATGTATTAAGATAGTTTTTGTCTATTTAGTACTCTGATCATTCAAGGGGACATCTTCATATATCGCTCTTGGCATATTCTGTAATACTTATATTTGATCAATTCGAAAATGTTTGGGATTAAGTAATTGGATATGAAACATGATTTGTGAAATGTAATTAGAAAAGTTGTTTTGTTTAAATCTGTGATTTCATTTCATATTCACATGCTTCTGATATTGTGGACATAATCAACATTACCTTATTTTTTTGACGGAATTTAATACTATAGTTGACTGCAACATTTATAGTGCTTAGCTTTTGGCCTCAAGATAGGATATGTTACAACTTGGTATCAGAGCATAAGTTTACGAAAAACTTTAAACATAAAATGATTTTGAAAACAAAATCCTAAGGAATTAAAGAAAAGATCAGGGTACAAGATAATGCTATAGTAAAGTGCTTGTATTTGCTATTTATAATATACACTTTATCTTTATTCTCTCGTCTCTATTAGGCTACTCTTATGTATCTTACAAAGGCTTGAATGCAGATATGGAAGCTAAAAGTGGAAGAGTTAACCTTGGTGGGGGAAGCACCACAATTAATGGAAATGGCCGACCAGATATATGTGAAATCAAGGTCAGACACAAGTAGCAAATATGGGTGCTGGAGTCCCATAAGTTGATATGGGGGTAATGTATCTGTTCTTCGTAAACATGATGCAAGCGTGAATTGCTGTTGGAGTAGTAGGAGGAGGAAACCAAGAAGCTCCGGTGGTGAATAACTATGCCTTGTTAAGTAGAGATTATACTTGGCTAGTAGGAAAGCGGTTTATTAGCACCGAAGAAGCAATTGAAGTGGAGAATTGATTACTTCATTGCGAGAGGATTTTTGCTAATTTGGGGCTCAATGATGAGCAGAAAAGGTGACTCGCCTCTAGACAGCTATAAGGGGCAGCATTGTATTAGTGGAAAAGCGTTACTGTTAGAGTTAATGAGGAGATTATGAGTTGGACTGAGTTCAAAAGAAGGTATGAGGAGAGCTTTATATCGAAGATTGCAAAGTGCACTCTTCTTATGAAGTTTTCTGATTTGGAGCAGGGAGAATGACCGTGCTTAAGTATGTTACTAGGTTTGAAGAGCTACTAAGATATGGCTTTGATACGGTTGCAATTTTTGTTAGAGGAATGAAAAGTTCATTTGTAAGTTGAAGCTTGGGCTTGCAAAGGCCACATTACTGCATATTAGGGTTCCATGTGATGTTTTTGTTAATATGGCCTTGAGGAATAAAGAGATGATTGCTTTTCTTAAAAAAATAAGGGAAAGGAAAAAGTGTGCAGAGTTAAAAAAGAAAGATTTTCCACAAGAAAGGAGCTCAGTAGGGTGGAGCTGCTAAGAAAGGAAAGGCAGAGTTTGTCTGTTATAAATGTGACAAGAAAGGAGATTTTGCAAATTAATGTCGCTGAGCGGATGGAAAGAAGGTGATAGGGAAAAAGGATATTAGATGCTTTAACTCTGAACAAATTGGAAATTATAAAAACCTGTGCAAGGAGCCAACCAAGGATGGAAATGGAAAAGTGTTTGCATTGGAGCTAGCTACCTCGAGGCCAACATTAAAGGAAAAGGTAAAGATGTATTGGGAGGTACGCTTATGATTCATGGTATGTCAGTTAGCATTCTATTTGATATTGGTGCTTCATTTCGTTTATATGTTATTATTTGATAGATAAACTTAACCAAGAACCCTTATACCTAGTTACTTCCTTAAGGGTTGCAAATCCGATAGGTGGTTATGCCACTCTTGGGTTGAAGTGTGACCGGCTAGAGTTTGAATGGTAGGTCTTACGTTGGGTTTGCAGTTTGCATGTGTTTGACTTCGGATGGTTCGAAATTACTTTGGATATGGATCAGTTAAGTAAAAACGATGCTAGGATAATTTGCCATGATAGGAAAATATCGCTTAGGCACCTTGACTGTAGTGATAGGATTATATACTCCATTGAAAACCCTAGTTTTAAGGTCAATGCTTTGTTGGGTGTTGTAGGGTGAAAAACGAGTTGAATCGAGTTTTTGTTGTTAGAGAATTCTGGAATGTCTTTGAACTTGTAATAGGATTGCCGCCCAAATGAGGAATTGAGTTTTGAACAAATTTGTTACCAGGCGCAGAATTGGTAAGTAGACCGCCAAGCAGAATGACAGCTACCGAGATGAAGGAGCTCAAGGTGCAATTAATAGATTTTGATAGCAATAATTTTACTAAACCAAGCTGTTCTCCTTGAGGAGCATTCGCAGTGTTAGCCAAGAAACCAGATGGATCATTAAGGTTATGTATCGATTAACACAAATTGAATGAGAAGGGGATAAAGAATCGATATCCGTTACCTGGAATTGTCAATTTGTTCGATCAGTTGAGTGGAGATAAAGTATTTTCCTAGTTGGATTTAGCAACAGAATTCCATCAGCTCAGAGTGGCATAGGATAGTCTTCCTTTGACGGCGTTTAGAAATAGATATGGATCGATGGTTAGTAATGTCATATGGACTAACCAATGTGCCAACATTCTTTGTAGATTTGATGAAACAAAATTTCCGAGAACACTTGGAGAGGTTCGTGTTGGTTTTCATAGATGATATTTTGATATACACTAAGGATGAGAGAGAGCATGAAGTTCATCTTAGAGTGCTGCTTGAGACGCTGAGGCAACATCATCTAAAGGTGAATATTTTGAAGTGTCAATTCTGGAAGAAGGAAGTGAAGTTTCTTGGTCATGTAGCCTCAGAGAAAGGGTTGTCTGCAGATCCCACTAAGATCGAGGCGGTGAATAATTGGAAGAGACCCGAGACAGTGACTGAGAAAAGAGATTTCTTTTATTAGCTGGATATTATCGGAGATTTACAAAGGATTTTTCATGGATAGCAGCATCGATGACCAAGCTAACGCGAAATGATGTGAAGTTAATCTGGAATGGCAAGTTTAAGGAAGCATTCCAAAAGCTGAAACAGTTACTGACTAATGCGCCTATGCTACTTGTTCCAGAAGTGAACCAAGATTTAGTAATATATACAGAGGCGTGTGGAAATTATTTTGGAGTTTTGTTAATGCAAAGGGGTAAAATGATTTCCTATGCTTCTCGACAACTTAGACCATATGAGGTTAGAAATCCAACACATGATATGAATTAACTACAATAATTTATGTGTTGAAGGTATGGAGACATTAACTTTGGAGGTTTGAGCTGTAACAGATCTTAAGTCACTGAAATGTTTATTCTCTCAAAAGGAGTTGAATATGAGATAACAGTGGTGGTTGGAGTTTTTAGCCGCTTATGGTTTTGGTATTGAGTACACACTAGGAAAGGGCAACAAAGTTATAGATGCAGCTGGCAGAAGACATCAGAATGCAGTGTTGGCAATGGTAGTTCAGGGGAAAGATTTGAAGGCATTGACTCATGTTGTCTACAGTGGGGTCTAAAGCTATATCTAGAAAGGAGACTACTATGTTGAACTGTTTAGAAGTTCGACCGGTGATGATTGAAAAGATTGCTTCTGAGAAGAGGGAGGATCCATTATTAGTTGAATGAATCAGAAAGTTAAGGGATGAAATAGAGAGTGATGACTTGAAAATTTCCAGTCTCGACCAAAAGGCCTGGTTGAGGAAGAAAGGACGACCATGTGTTCCAAATGCAGGAAACATTAGGAACGAAGTTTTAGAAGAATGCCATAGTTCGAAGTTCAACATTCATCCAGGAGGAACTAATATGTATCAGAATATGAAAAGAAATTTCTACTGGGAATGTATGAAGAGAGATATAGGCTTGTAGGTGGAATATTGTTTGAACTGTCAATAGGTAAAAGCCGAGCATCAAAAACCAAGTGGGTTACATAAGACTTTTGATGTTTCCATATGGAAATTGGATTCTATCTCGATAGATTTCATTGACGAGTTGCCTAGATCTAATAAAGGAAATAAAAATTTATGGATCATAGTAGACAGGTTAACCAAGAGCGCCCATTTCATTCTAGTTAAGTAAACCAGGACAATACCTATTTTAGCCAAGCCATTTATGAAGAATATAGTTAGACTTCATGGAATTCCCAGTAGTATAGTAAGTGATAGAGATTCCTTATTCACTAGCGAGTTCTAGAGGATTCTACAGGAGACTTTGGGTACCAAGCTTAAGATGTGTACCGCTTATAATCCGCAGCTAGATGGGCAAACAGAAAAGATTAATAAAGTCTTAGAAGATTTGTTACGAGCTCGTTGCTAGATTTTGGAGGTTCATGGGAAGAATATCTACAATTAGTCAAGTTCTTGTACAACAACTGTGTACCGGCTCATTTTCCATACACTTTGAATCGATAATAAACCATGCATGTCTAACTCCAATTGCACCAAAAGACAGATCATTAAGAGTACAAAGAAAAATAAAGACCGAACAAAATCTCACACGAATGGAATAACATATATTATTTCAATAATAATCTTTGTAGTAGAAAATTTTAAAATACAATATCACAGTCTAACCTAGATTCAACATGGACAATTATAACTCCCGCCCTTACAAATGCTGACAAACAACAAATAAAACTAACACACCATAGTGGATAATATAATATGCCCGTACGATGATGAAGGTCCCTAAATCTTCTCTAGAAACTCCAATCATCTTCAACTAAACTTGAAACTACTTGGATTTGACCTAAGTATTAAAAATACCCAGATCGGGCTTGATTAACCAACGTGCGATACTCAAACATAAATGATAGTGTCACATATCAGCCTTTGAATAAAAAAATTTGAAAGAAAGAGTATCTCATAAGACCACGCCCACACAAAAACACGGACGGGTTTTTACCTTATGATAACTAAAACACTTTTGTATATCAAAACATTTGTTATTATTTCTAATGACATCTTTTTGAGAACATTTGCCAATAAACTTATTAATCTTATCCGACATGGTTACCCATATTGAATTTTGAGGCTTTTCATTACGCCAATACAAACAAAACCGTAGGTTCTTATTGGAGAATGAATTTCCATATAAATGACCTGGTAAAGGGACTACATTTCAATCCGTACACCTCTAGATGGATTTCCCAAGGAACCATCATAAAGATCCTCTACAAACACAAGATAGGCCTACCTCTATAACAAGATAGTACCGAATATGTCATCCCTCGGTCGTTACCAACCTTTAACCGAGCGCTCTCTAGCATACAAACCACATTAATTTACATCTCCAACGTCATAACGGGAAGAAATATATCTAGAAGGGGATGATCATACCATAATTGGGAATGACCGACTTAGACTTGCCGCATCTAACCCTGTTTTGGTCATTTCCAGTTGATAAAGTTCGAGGCTATGATTATCTTTTCATATAGCAACTCTTCTTTCACCATGAATGCCACACTGCCATTCCTTTGATTATTATTTGACTCCCACAAGCATACAATCTCTGAGCTTGTATGTCTCAGAGAAGGGTGTTAAGCTAAGAGAAGTTGCCTTCTCTGCCACCAAGCAGACGTACATTTGTAAAAGTCAAATGTTGTGTCTCAGAAGTGCAATGTAACACATTCGTCAGTACAAGTTCGTTCTGGGACTGAACGAAACCGAAGGAAATATCCTTGGCCATTACTAGGCGAGAAGCCCTTGTGGTTTTGAGGTTATTCATAACAAAGAGACCACCGCTACGATATAGTGAATCGGGAGTTTATCCCCAATTAATCAACAAGTAGTTCCTCGTTATTATTCCTTTCAATATCTCCGTCTTCAAACATCTTCAATCTTCGAAAGTATACATTGGTTTGAAGTGGTTTTCGGATAGGAATCGTCCAAATCCGACTCTGTTTCCTTCGAAGCCAATCATCGCTTTAAAATATGTTAAGTTCATATGTGGATATCAATCATCAATCAATTACTTCATCTTTTATGTAATCATATATCTTTCTTAGATATATTCTTTCCAATTTATTCCATTTTCTTTTCAAGAGTATATGGAATCATTAAGCCTCATTTATCAATTCATTTGATTTATTTAAACCTTTCTTAAATCCTGGAATAATTCCAAATCATTTTCTCTTTTACTTAGGAAAGCCTTTCCACATCATTCATTAAATCTTAGTCAAAGATTTCTTATATTCAAGCTATAACTTTTAACTTAGGGAAAATATTATCAAATAAATTTATTAAATCTTAATTAAAAATTTCCTTCTTATCTTCAAATCGTATTCTTGCAAATCGAAGATTTTCACAACTGAACACTATTGCCACTTTAAATATGGTAAATTTCACCTCCAAGGACTAATGGCAAGTAATACTACATCATGAAGCTCTTTGTCATCAATAATCATTGTATTCAATACATTTTATCTCGAAAATTAGTTTGAAGGGGTTTTCGGATAGGAATCACAAAAATCTATTCCCGGTTCTTCGAATAGGAATCACCCAAATCCGATCCCGGTTCCTTCGTACCAATCATTGCTTTAAAAGATGCTAAGTGGTTAAATAACATTCAAAGAACTTGTTTCTTTTCTTTTATCATGGAAAAACTTAGATATGACCTTTTAGATCATCCGGGCTTTCCTTTCGATCTATTTCACCCCTCGTCTAAAAAGAGTAAACATAGGCCAGTAAGTTCAGGGCACTAATTGCTCCATTCCTAACCTTAGTTAAACACCTTGTTTTATCTTTCCAGATCTCACAAGTGGGACAAATGTTCTAGTCGTTTTCGCATACTTAGTTTTTTATTACATTCAATATTCTTCACTTTTTGTTTAAGTGTTACAAACAATTTCTCATAACCGTTTATTCAAACTCTTTTTAAAAATTCCAAAGCATCTTTACATTACTTAATTATTCCTTTAAAATCATTCAAAAATATTTAGGAAAGAATTGTTAAGTTTAAAACTCATTCAAAAGGTTATAGAATTCACAGCATAAAAGTGCTATATAAGCTTATTTGATTTAAACAACTTTTTAATATTTGAAAATTCATATTTTTAATTCCAAATATCTTTTAAACAAATTTAAAAGATTTATCAAATTTATTTCGTATTTTTAATCATTTAAAAATATCATTTATAAATAAATCCCTTTTTGGATTCCGAACTGCAAAACCGCAATGTTTTTAGAAAATTGTTTTTGACATATTTCAAAATTTACTTAATGAAATCTTGATTTTCTTTCTTCGTTGGTAAACTATTATCATTGTGGACCAAAGAATTTTTATTTTGAAGAAATCCGACATACAAATCATTCTCTACATCAATTTGAATTTACGGGTAATTTACGAACCACCGCTATGCGACAAGCTCGATTTTGACCAATTTTATGAATTGCTTGGGAACTTGTCCGAAACACTTCAAATTTGTTTTAAACCATATTTAAACTATTTTAACTCGTTTAAAACAATATTTTCATCATTTCAAACTCATTTTTAATTTATTTTCATATTATAATATTATATTATTATAATATCATTTCAATCTTTTTAGATATTTTGAAATCATTAAGAGGCTAAATAATTTCCATTCACACATTTATATGGATTTATATCTCATTTAGTTAACTATGATTAATTACTAATCATTTCTCTTACCATTAATTAAACAAGTTATCAACCACATAAACAATCATATAATCAACTAATTTTGCAACCAAGTTGTCAAACAGTTAATCATTCAACGTATTTAAACTTTTCAATCATTATACTTGAAATAAGTTATGGATTAATTAGTAAACATGAGTACTTACATTTTAACCAAAATTTTCACTTCCTACCAATATTCATTTTCAAACAAAACTTCACTTAAATTTCAACTAATCAACTTCTACTCTATTTCTTTTGCATTGTGCTATCGACCTTTTCTCTCGAAAATCCGGCAGAGCTTCCGCGACACCTTGGATTTTCTCCAAGTTCTTTAGAGTGAAATCGGCGGCACTTCCTTCTTTTTTTCTTGCTCCGGAGTATTCCGACTTGCTCCTTCTTCTTGATAAGCCCGTCCACACCCTATTCCATTCCTCCCTCCACTATTTCTTCACTTCATAGATGTTATACCATGTTTTAATGGTATTCTAACGTCTTTGGCAAAGTTTGGTGGTGTTTGGAATTGATTTGATATGATTTTAAAAAACTTAGTAAGGATTTGGAAGAGAAAAAGAAGCCATTAAAGAGAACTTCAACGGGAAAAAAGAAGAAGGTTGAAATAGTGTGAAAATAGTGAGAAAGTGGTTGATATTTATAAAAAAAATAAAATGGTAAGTTACCAAAATATCCCTTTACCAAATTAACAAGATAACCTTACTTACTTCTTAAATAATCCTATTTTTTTCTCAATACTTAACATCACATTTCAAATCATTACTTTATGTTATTTTTGCTAAGATATTAAGTAAAGAAAGTACTAATTATGTTTCTTCGATTTGATGTTTTACCTTTTGACTTTTGTACTTTTTTTATCTTTTTGTGCTTACTTTTTGTTAATTATATTCCAAAAGTTTCTAAGCATGTTTAGTAAAAGTAAACTTGATTAGTGAATTAATTTATACTTATACTATCTGAATATATGTTCATATATAAGAAAATAATGGTGCGACGATGTTGCGACAACTTTTAATCGACATAACATTGATTTTCGGTAAAATGTTTTACGATCACATTTTGACGTTTTGGTTAAACTATTTGTTTATGTAAACCAAATTTAAAAATGAACTTTTTACATCTTTAAATAAATTAAAACACGTCTCTTTATATTTTAAAATCATATTTAAATAATATCAAAATCTCTAATTTTACGATGTATGTAAAACCGACAAAATGTGACAAAATTTGTTTATTTTTATAAAATGATTATTAGCATACTTTTATATATTTTAATATACTTTTATTATCTTTATTAAACGTTTTCAATAAGATTTATCTTTTTAAATAAATATTTAAGCCTATTTATTTAAGCATTCATTTATTTTTAACAAAACTTAACTTTTGTTTATTTGTTCTAAAATCCAAATTTACACTTTTTAAATTATCAACTATAAGAATAAATAATTTCAATATTATTATTTATTGTAAATAAATTATTATTTAAGTTTTAAATCTTTTTAAATTTAAAACAAATGAAATCTCTTATTTTCGAAGTTGCGAAATTACGGGTCGTTACATTCTCCCCTACTTAAAAGAATTATGTACTCGAAATTACCCAAAACAAAAGTTTGCCCAAAATATTTATCTTCAAACTTAATTCTTTGTAATATTCATAGATCACCCATATGAAACCTCTTATTTGATATCTTATTCGAATAAACAAGTTTATTTCCAAACTAGTATCGATCTCTCGATCCTCTACTGTGGACTTTAATTAAGTTTTTTTGCTCAAAAACCTTTGATTTTCTTGCATAGTGCTCAACTATGATAGAAAACACAAGTACCCAACCAAAAATCCTCATCTATGTTCGTGTCAAGAATCGAGTGATAAATCCTTTTTTGGACTAGTGTAAACACCTTGAAGTTCCGCACTCGGATATTAGATTGAAATGGTCTACATATAACTTATGTATTTATTAACCCTCAAAACTTTCGTAAACTTTTATCTTAAGTTCAAATATTTTATAAATGTTCTTCTTTATATAATCCCTTTAATTATTTATTTTTATATATTTTTATTAAAGGTAAATTTTCAAAGGAAACCATTTTTTACTCAAAAGATTATTTATCTTTTTAAAAAAGTGTTCCTACGATCTTTCAATTCAGTATATTTCCTGTAACACTAATATTTATTTACGAATCATTTCATAAAACTATCACCTAAGTTTATTACATCTTATAACTTATGCAAATCTATCACATTTTAAAGACTTAAGTCCAAATTCTTAATTAATGCTAGAAATCATTAATAAATTATTTTCCATGTTATAATTACCTTTTTGAGGAGTCGCTATTTTACTCAAGTGTATAGATAGTTCATGGCCCAAATATATATATATATATATATATATATATATATATATATATTTGTATGTTATACTTTTACATCCTAAGGGTATATACAAATCACAAATTTCAAATTGGTTCTACTTAAATCCGTCTGTCTAACAAATATGACTTGGTTTTAATTTACTATTATCTCAAATTCATATGTTATAAAACTTATTTCTTAGTTAATACTATTATTAATTTTCTAGCTTTGAAAAACAAATTTTAAAACCACCCATATTTAGATTCTCGTACTCTTAAATCTTTTTTTCCTTTATAAATCAGATTTATAAATTATCCTTATCTTAATTCATTTACTCAAAGTATTTCACAATCTTTTACCAAAAGTTTTCACAAATTTCCGAGCTCTGGGTAATGTATGATTTAGAAAGTTTTGATTGTCCAAAATCATCGAGAATTCCGCTTAATTTTAACAATTAGTGATCCCAATTTATCTTTAGTTTAAACACTTTTATAAAGATTACTAATCAATTTCTCATTATTTCTTTAACTTAAGAAAATTATATAGATCGAGTAACTCTAAAACAATCCAAAGAATTGGGTACTACCAATAGTATCATATATCCTCTTCATACTTAAAAGAAATGCTTACCATCCAAACATATCACTTGCCCATTTTTAGTTTATTTTAGAGCCAATCGAACTAGCTGTCATAAAATATACCTTTTTATTTGAAATAATACCATTTTCAAAATCCTTTAGAGATTACTTTATAAAACCTATTTTATAAATCCATTTTATCTTATATTAATTAACTTCATTTAAATTACTACAATTCTTTAAATTACTCGAATTTAAATTCTTATTCCTTTTAGTTTCATCTTTTTACACAATCATTTAAATACATTTTTATCTTATGTCTTTATTCCATAAACAAATCTTATTAGCAAACACATTATAGTCAAACTGTGAAACTTAATTCACAAGGTATTTGTACTTAAACTTTTAAATCAAACAACTGATCAATT
The DNA here is from genome assembly GCA_030765085.1 of Allium cepa. Taxonomy (NCBI): domain Eukaryota; kingdom Viridiplantae; phylum Streptophyta; class Magnoliopsida; order Asparagales; family Amaryllidaceae; genus Allium; species Allium cepa. The sequence continues at coordinate 380,275,756 of CM060938.1, read as the reverse complement.
TATGATAGTAACTTAACATTATCATTTCTTAATTTATTATTTTGGAACATGTATTAAAGATCTTAAATACCTTATCAGATTTCTTACGGATCTATTATCTTTATGAAACATCTTATAGTCAAATAACAAAATTCTAATCACAAGATGTTCATGTTTAAATTTTATTAATCCTAATTTATAACTATACAATTTTTCAAAGTATATACTTTATATTCAAAATATAATCCTAAGTAAAATTATTTCATTTACCATTTTTTTTCAAAATCCGTGTGTCCGTCCATCTTATTTAAATGTTTAGGAACCCTCATCGATAACGGTGATCAAACACATTGATTGGAATCCATAATTCACTCAATAGATAAATTAAGACAAAAGAATTTATTAATCACTAACAAATACGCACTCATATGTAGCACTCAAACTCATTCTAAGGTGTTACTAACCCTTATCTCTAATGAGTTACTCATCCTTGGGGATTACAAACCCTATCTCTAATGAGTCTTTACCCTACCAAGCCAAGGTTGTCGCTTAATCTTTAGGTCTGATACCAAATGTAGTGGCCCGTTTTTCCGTACCCTTTGAATCAACAATAAACCACGCATGTCTTGTTAGGAACTAGAGATAGTGGTTTTGATGACAACAACCTTTGTAACTTATTTTATTATAATTTACATACTAACAATATTGTCTAGATATATATGAGTGTTGTTATGCAGGATATATAGGGCAGGTATTGATTGTTGAAGATTGCATAGCATAAAGATCAAGAAATCAGGATTGAAGACTCATGAGTATTAAGATCAAGATTTTAAGATATGTGTCTAGTTTTTGTTAAAACTTTATAATAGCACGAAAATCTTCATTTCGAATTTCATATGGGATGGAATCTATTTCTACTTCTTAGTGGCTTATAAATCCACGATAAGTACCATACAAATCTACGACAAGTGGCTTACAAACCCATGAACATCCTGATTTTGTACAATTTCTCGAGTCCTAATTTGATGAGATATTCTGTAGGAAGAAGCTTGCAAAACTACTTCAAAATGGTTTTTTCAAAATGATTTTCAAAACTGCTTTTCAAAATGTTTTAGCCTTAAAAATTATCTTTTCAAATGATTTTCAAAAATATGTTTTATCCTTAAATTTTTTATTTTATTTTAAAATTAACTCTTGTTTTATACATCATTTTCAAAACAAATTTTACATTTTTTTTAACATATCGATGTCGACATCATGGGATACCCCATGTCGACACGGTGGCCGTTGAATTCAAAAGTTTCAACTTTCAAAAGAAGTGTCTATTCGTTTAAATCTCTTCACGAATGGTTATGATCGTTGGTGCTCTATAAATAGCCTTCACAAACGAATTTTTTGATCAACAAATTTTTTATTTTCTTCACTCCTACTTCTCCACAAATCCATATTCTATAATTTTCATATTTTTAAATTCGTGCCGAAATTCTACCGAATTCTCAAGTGAATCAAATTAGAATCTCATTCTTGTTAGATTCTCTGCCCTTCTCGAAGATTAAAGTGCTACTCAGAGTTATAGGATCAATTTGTAATCAAAAGTTATGAGTCTCTTTATAAGGTGTGGTTGTGCCTGGAAATCAATTGGGTGGTCTTGGATCCCGTAAATCAAGAGAGTTTTCCACCGACTCATGAGACAGGTGGGTACCTTAAGGCCTTTAGAAATTGATGATTGTAATCTCTTCATTGGTATAATAAAAATCTGTATGTGGTGGTTTGCCTTGGTACATGACTTGATGTTGGGTAACTTCGAACCAGTATAAAATTTGGTGTGTTCTTTCCTTGCATCCGTGTTTGATTCTGTGATTGTTCTTGATTAAGTTCTGCATTTTTTTATGTCATAATTTTAAATCAGTTCATATAAGTCTTAAAATCCACTAAACACTATTTACCCTCCTCTAGCTTTAAATTAGCCTTATAAACTGCTGCCCTTTTCATGTCTAACTCAGATTTCACGAAAAGACGGATCATTAAGGGTAGAAAAAAAATAAAGACAGAATAGAATCTCACATGAATGGAATAATATATATTATTTCATTAGTAATCTTTACAGTGGAATATTTTAACATACAATATCAGCGTCTAACCTAGATTCTGTCTGGACAGTTATAACTTCGGCTCTTACAAATGCTGACAAACAACAAATAAAACTAACAAGCCGCAGCGGATAATATAATATGCCCGTACAATGATGTAGGCCTCCATCACTCCTCTGGAAACTCCAACCGTCTTCGTCTAAACCTGAAACTACTCGGATCTAATCCGAGTATTAAAAATACCTGGATTAGGCTTGATAAACCTGCATGGGGTACTCAAATATAAATGACAGTGTCATATATCAGTCTTTGAATAAAATCTTTTGAAAGAAAGTGCATCTCATAAGGCCACGCCCACACATAAACATGGATGGGTTTTTACCTTATGATAACTAAAACACTTTTATTTATCATATCGTTTGATATTATTTCTAATGACATCTCTTTGAAAATATTTGCAAATAAACTTATTAATCTTATCCGAAATGGTTACACATAGAGCATTTCGAGGCTATTCTTTATGCCAATACAAACAAAACCGTAGGTTCTTATTGGATAATGGATTTCCATAAAACTGACCAGGTGAAGGGGCTACCTTTCGATGGGTACACCTCTAGATGGATGTCCCGAAGAACCGTCACAAAGGTCCTCTGCCAATACACGAATGTCCTACCTCTGTAACTAAATAGTACCGAATATGTTATCTCCCGGTCGTTACCGACCTTTAACCGAGCGTGCTCTAGTATACAAACCACATTACAACCCGAACGTCATAGCGGGAAGAAATATATCAAGAAGGGAATGATCATACCCTAATTGGGAATAACCCACTTAGCCTTGCCACATCTAACCCAATTTCGGTCATTTCCGGTTGATGAGGTTCGAGGCTACGATTACCTTTTCACATTGCACATCTTCTTTCACTTTGAATGCCACACTGCCATTCCTTTGATTACTATTTGACTCCTACAAGCATGCAACCTCCGAGCTCGTATATTTCAGAGAAGGGTGTTAAGCTAAGAGAAGTTGCCTTCTCCGCTACCAAGCATATGTACATTTGTAAAAATCAAACGTTGTGTCTCAGAAATGCAGTGTCAGACATTCATCCATACAAGTTCGTTTTGGGACTGAACGAAACCGAAGGAACTTTCTTCGGCCATTACTAGGCGAGAAGCCCTTGTGGTTTCAAGATTTTTCATAATGAAGAGACCACCGCTACAATATAGTGAATCAGGAGTTTATCCCCGACTAATCAACAAGTAGACCCTCGTTATTATTCGTCTCAATATCTCCATCTTCAAACGTCTTTAATCTTCGAACACATACATTGGTTCGAAGTGGTTTTGGATAAGAATCGCCTAAATCTGATTTTGGTTCCTTCAAAGCCAATCATCGCTTTAAAAGATGTTAAGTTCATGATATCAATGATCGATCAATTACTTCATCTTTTATTTAATCAAATATCTTTCTTAGATATATTCTTTCCAATTTATTCCATTTACTTTTCAATAGTATATGGAATCGTTAAGCCTCATTTATCAAATCATTTGATTTATTTGAACCTTTCTTAAATCCTAGAATTCCAAATCATTTTCTCTTTTACTTAGGAAAACCTTTCGAAATCATTCATTAAATCTTAGTCAATGATTTCTTATATGCAAGCTATAACTTTTAACTTCGGGAAAATATTCTCAACTCAATTTATTAAATCTTAATCAAAAATTTCCTTCTTAACTTCAAATCATATTCTTGCAAACGAAGATTTTCACAACAGAGCACTATTGTGACGCCCCACCTCTATACCCACGCTAGCCAAGGACACTACAGGGTAATGCCGTCAACTAAAACGGAGAATAAGCTGGTTAGGAGTGACCAGCTATAGCCTTGCTCTAACTATCTATTGAATACATCGACAATAGACATACCAAGCAGGTCGACATACCCAATGAATACTTAAAACAAAACCATAGGTGGTTGGAGGATCTATCAGAACAGATATAACAACTCAAATGTAATATACATCACAGAACAGTAGATCATCATACACACATATATTGATACATAACAGAGTATACAAAATAAAACATGTCAAGTGGTATAGCAAACCACAATATACAGACGATTCCAGAATAATACATATATCATAGTTACAACAAAAAGAGACTAAACAAAAAGCTTTAACAAAAAGGAACAAGCTGAATAGTACATGCGGAAGCAAAATAGGCTAAGTCCAAAAGCACCTAACCTGAAACATCTCGGTCTGACCCGAGTATGAAATACACGGGTCTGTCTAGCTAAACAAATCAGTTAGATAAACTAAACAAAAATAACCTGCAAGGTCACAATGTATAACAAGTATTTCTAAAAGAGATAACACAATCATCTAACAAAAGAAGAATCATATCATAACAAGACAAGCCTCATATCATCGGCAACACAACAAACAAAGGATATGAATATCCCAAAACAAACCAAAAGGCAATAACAAATACCAATGAAGGGAAACACAAGTTCCACAAGGTAATCGCTACATATCATGTGGCTCAAAAAGACCAACACCGAAGGGCGATACCTAGGGAATATACATATCAATGAAACATCATAAAATTTGCACGTGCTCAGTACTGTGTAAACAAGGATCCATGAGCTCGAAGACTCCAAACCCAAATATCACTCGAGCGGCTCATAAAGATCTAACTCCGAAAGCGATACAATAGGGCAACAAACCCGAAGGCACAAACCCGAAGGTACAAACCCGAAGAAAACATACCCGAAGGCAAAAAACCTGAAGGTGCAAACCCGAAGGCAACAAACCGTAGTGGTGAAGGTCCGGAGGCCCGGTACTGGACACCACTAACTGACAGAATGTGTCATAACTCTCAAAGAGGAATCCGAAAAGTGGTAACGTGAGTCCCATAACCACTCGTTCGCACTAAACGGTTTACTATCCGTTAGTTAATTTCACACTCAAAGCAGTACAAAGTTTACCTCGTTTCATCGGTAAACCAGACCCGAAGGTCAAAACGATCAATCGAATAGGTCGGGGATTAATCGGAAAGATAAACGCATGGATTCATGGTCCGTGTTTTACCTAACCATTTAATCTCCTTTCCACTCCGCTTGAAGTGCGAAACTGTGTGTGGGTTTTAAATGGAATTTACGAATTGGAGAGGCAAGCTTTTAACACAATTTAAAAGATTATTTTATAAAAACCCATGAATGAAGTCAAAAATAAGTTATCAGAGCCAAAGATGCAATAACAACCATTAAGAACCAACTCGAATCGATAAAATTTGGAAACCCATCAAAATGAGCAAAAATAGGTAAAACAGAAAAATAGGAGCAGGTCGGTCGGCCGGCTACAGGGCTCGGTCGACTGGCCAGAAGCAGAAAAATGCTCGGGGTAGCAGGTCGGTCGATCGGCTACAGTGCTCGGTCGGTCGAACTGCACTTTTCTATAGTTCCTGCCCTATTTCATCCAAGAGTAAACCCTCCAAAAATGCAACCGGTCGAGCAATGGACCTAAGGAGCCTTAGCCAATAGATACCCCAGCTCCATTAGCTCTCCGATTCGCCACCAAAAACATGTTCAAACATTAAAAGTTAGGATCTTTAAAGAATTGAACCCAAAACACGAACTATTTGGATATTCACCAATTCAATCCAAACCAAAAGCAAGTGCACATGAACAAGTGTTAGGAATCCATACCCATCACCCATGATATCAAGAGAAGTAGATGTGAGTTCAAAACTCACCTTCTTACACCTAAAAAAAGATATATATAAGCATAGATGTGAGATAAAAATCTCACCTTTTATCTCAAAGAAAAGAAGAAGAAGCTCAAACACAAGAAGGAGACTAACTACTCTTCACTTTAACTCTACAAGCTTCAATCTAAGAATGAAACACATATTTCCCAAATTAGGTTTAGGAAACTTTCTGAAATTGAAGAGGAGAAGAATTGGAGAAGATGAAGAGGAGGCTTACCAATAGCTTCACTTTGATTTTGGAGCAAGAGTTGAAGTTGCAAGAGAAACTAGGGCTTGGAATTTCTAATTCCCATTCTCTTCCCCCATTTTCAGTTTTTAGCTTAAGTTTTATGAAATGAAATAAGTGAGTGGAGAGGAGAGGGACTGAGTTAGGGTTAATTAGTTAGTTAGTGGGCTGAACCCAACCCAAAGCCCAACTAGAAAAGGTAGCAAAATTCAACTTACTCCAAACATATCAAAGCTTATACTTAAAAGATCGCAAACGCCATTTTGGACTCAATGGAAGCGGTATCGAGCCCTAATTCGGCCATTTGCAAAAAGTAACATTTTGGACCTAAAAATCCGACTAACGACACTATATTTAAATAAAACATTTAAATATAAAATCGTTAAATATGCGGGTTGTTCAACTGTTACAACTATTACAACTTTAATATGGTAAATTTCACCTCTAGAGACTAATGGCAAGTAGTCCTACATCATGAAGATCTTTGTCATCAGTAATCGTTATCTTCAATATATTTTATCTCGAAAATTAGTTTGAAGGGTTTTTTTTAGATAGGAATCACCTAAATCCGATCCCGGTTCTTTGGATAGGAATCATCAATCCCGATCCCTGTTCCTTCATACCAATCACCGCTTTAAAAGATGTTAGGTAGTTAAATAACATTCAAAGAATTTGTTTCTTTTCTTTTATCTTGGAAAAACCTAGTTTGATCTTTTAGAGCATCTGGGATTTCCTTTCGATCTATTCCACCCCTTGCCTAAAATGAGAAAACATAGGCAGTATGTTCAGGGCACTGGTTGCTCCATCTCCAACTTTAGTTAAACACCTTGTATTATCTTTCCAGACCTCGTAGGTGGGATAAATATACTAGTCGTTTCCGCATACTCAGTTTGTTATTACATTTAATATTCTTCACTTTTTAATTAAGTGTTACAAACAATTTTTCTTAGTCGTTTATTCAAACTCTTATTAAGACTTCCAAACCATCTTTACATTACTTAATTATTCCTTTAAAATCATTCACAAAATATTTAGGAAATAATTGTTAAGTTCAAAACTCATATTCAAAAGGATATAGAATTCGCAGTATAAAAGTGCTATGTAAGCTTATTTGATTTAAACAACTTTCTAATATTCGAAAATTCATATTCTCCATTCCAAATTTCTTTTAAACCATTTTAGGAGGTTTATCAAATTTATTTCAAATTTTTAATCATTTAAAAATATCATTTATAAATAAATCCCCTTATGATTCCGAAATGCAAAACTGCGAAGTTTTTAGAAAATTGTTTTGGACATATTTCAAAATTTGCTTAATGAAATCTTGATTTCTTTCTTCGTTGGAAAACTATTATCACTGTTGACCGAAGAATTTACTATTTCAAAAAATCCGACTTATAAATCATTCTTTACATCAATTTGAAGTTACGGGTCGAAATTTACGAATTACCGCAATGCGACAAGCTCGATTTTGACCAATTTTATGAATTGCTTCGGAACTTGTCCAAACACTTCGACTTTGTTTTAAACTATATTTAAACTATTTTAACTTATTTAAAACAATATTTTCATCATTTCAAATTCATTTTTCATTTCATTTCATATTATAATATTATATTACTATAATACCATTTTCAATCTTTTTAGATATTTTGAAATCATTAAGAGGCTAAATAATTTCCGTACCCACGTTTATATGGATTTATTACTCATTTATTTAACTATGGTTAATTACTAATCATTTCTCTTACCATTTATCAAACAAGTTATCAACCACATAAACAATCATATAATCAACTATTTTTGCAACCATGTTATCAAAAATTTAATCATTCAACATATCTAAAATTTTCAATCATTTACTTAAAAAAAGTTATAGATTAATTAGTAAATATGAGTACTCACCTTTTAACCAAATTGTTCACTTCCTACCAACATTCTTTTTCGAATAACACTTCACTTAAACTTCAACTGATCAACCTTTACTCCATTTCGTTTTCTTTATGCCATCGACCACTTCTGTCGAAAATCTGGCAAAGCTTCCGCAACACCTTGCATTTTCTCCTAGCTCCTTGGAATGAAACCAGCGGCGTTTTCTTCTCTTTTGCTTAATTCGGAGCTTCCGACTTGCTCCTCCTGCTTGGTATTTATAGAAAAAATGAAGTAATAAGTTACCAAAATATCCCTTCACCAAATTACCAAAATGACCTTACTTACTTAAGTAATCTTATTTTTTTTCAACACTTAACATCACATTTCAAATTATTACTTTATGTCATTTTCACTAAGATATTAAGTAAATAAAGTAATAATTATGTTTCTTTGAGTTGATGTTTTACTTTTTGACCTTTGCACTTTTATTGTCATTTTGAGCTTACTTTTTGTTAATATATTCTAGAATTTCCAAAGTATGTTTAGTAAAAGTAAACTTGATTAATGAATTATTTAATACTTATATTATTTGAATATATGTTCATATATAAGAAAATAAAGGTGCAACGACATTGCGACAACTTTTAATCGACAAAACGTTGATTTTCGGAAAAATGTTTTGCGGTCACATTTTGACGTTTTAGTTAAACATTTATTTATGTAACCAAATTTAAAATTGAACTTTTTGCTTCTATCAGTAAATTGAAAAAAAATTCTCTTTATATTTTAAAATCATATTTTTAATAGTATCAAAATTTCTAATTTTACGGTATATGTAAAACCGACCAAATTTGGTTGTCTTTGTAAAACGATTTTAAATATTTTAATTTGCTTTTATTATCTTTATTTAATGTTTTCAATAAGATTTATTTTTTAAATAAATATTTAAACCTTTTTATTCAAGCATTTGTTTATTTTTAACAAATCTTAACTTTTGTTGATTTGTTCTAAAATCCAAATTTATACTTTTTAAATATCAACTATAGGAATAAATAATTTATCTATTATTTGTTATATATAACTTATTATTTAAGTTCAAACTTTTTTAAATTTAAAATGAATAAATTCCCTTATTTTCGAAGTAGCTAAATTACGGGTCGTTACAAACGGTTATCAGGCTAGTATAGGGTTGACACCTTTTGAAGCTTTGTATGAAAGCCGTGCAAATATCCATTTTGTTGGTTAGAGACCAGGAATAGGTTGGTTCTTTGTCTAGAATTAGTTAGAGAAGATTGAATTGATTCGAGCCAGAATGAAGGAAGCTCGTTTTGGTAGAAGATTTATGTTGATAGAAGAAGGAAGGATTTAGAGTTCTATGTTAGAGTTCATGTTTTCATCACGGTATCACCGATGAAAGTTGTAATTCGATTTGGGAAATCGATAAATTTGGCGTTGAGATTCATTGGACCATTACCAATTGTAGAAAGAATTAGGAAATGTGCATATAGAGCAGAGTTACCAAACAGTTTGGCAGGAGTCCATAATGTTTTTCATATTTCTGATCCGAGGAAGTGTATTCGAGAACCGAAGACTACTGTAGCATCGACCATGTTAGAGGATTTAGTTATGAAAACGAACTTAACTATAGTTAAGAAGCTAGTTCGTATGGTCACGAGGGATGAGAAGAAGCTAAGAAATAAGACAGTCAGATTAGTTAAAGTCCAATAGAGTGACGATGAGAAAGACTGTAATTGGGAAAGTCCAATAGGTTGCTTTCATTTTTAGGTCGCCTCTTCTTTAAAGACCAATAAGTCAGCTTTCTCTTGGTTAAAAGATAGATATGTTTGTAAGAAGTTGTGAGAGAAAGGATCTAAGAATTCTTAGGACATAGCTCATTTTTTTCCATTTAGCTTTCTTGCAGCACTGGATTGGCATAATAGGATAATCCATAAACCTTCCGTTCTGAGGTTTGATTGGTTATGGACGATGGTATATTACTCTTTTCCATCTCTAGGCAAACTTATCGAAATCTTTTGTTTTTCATTTTCAAAGATTGTCCCCTTTAACTAGCATTGTGTGGCCCTTTTTTTTAAAGAAATAACCATCTTTCTTCAGGCTCTCTAAAGCAAAGATTGGAGTGGGTCCTACATGGGATTGGGTTCTTGCTCCATTTATCAGGATCATACGCTTCCACCTATTTGTTTTCTTTTATAATTTGCAATGCCAACATCCTTAGCAATTATTCCTCGTGAAACTGGGGTCAGAAGCTGAAATTGGTTTACTTGCATTAGTTCAGAAGACCCTTATTCGAAAATAGTCATCATGTATTCCAATGTGCTATGCTAAATTCAAAAGATCCTTTACATGCAAGTTAGGGAGGGTCCGTTGTATGTAAGGTAAGGAAAGTCAAATATAAGATATGCAGATTAAGGTAATCCTCTATACCCTATGTATGTAGGTTAAAAATAGTTCTTTATGGGGATATGCAAAGTATCGAAGGTTCGAAGCATTCATTCTAGTACCAAAATGTTAACAAGTTTTCTTGCTAACCCCAATATATGCAAGGAAAATTGGGTCTTGCTTAACAATTGGTTCAATCAACCTTGCGTTATTCTTAATGATGTATGCAAGAATTATGCATGCATTCACTTTGATCTATGTGAAGAGAGTCCATGTCATATAAGTTAATCATATCGTGAGTCATGTCTCATATATGAGAGTACAACATAAGTCACAAGTTAAGCCTCTTTATTGAATATGATCTGTTATTGTAATTGAATAAGCCCTTATTTACAAAAAGTTTATAAAATTACTATTGGCACTAAAAATCTCCAAATTTATTTTCGGCTACAAACTTTAAAAATGTAAGAGAGAGAAAAGAATAATTCGAGCCTTCTCCAATGTCCCTAGGTTTGTATTTATTAGGGTGGTGATGAGTGGCATGGTCTCCACGTGTCACTTTCGGAATGCCTAACTTTCAACATCGTCGGCTGCCTCAGTGGCTTTCAACTTTGCAACATCGCCCAACTTAGAGGCCTAAAATTAACGGCTACAAATGCTACAATCATTCATATTTTTTAATCCTCGACGACCAAATACACTAGTGCTAGAACATTGATACACATACAAATGAACAAGGAAAACTTTTAACGAATTAAAAACACATTTCCACATTCCATTCAAAACATTTCATGTTCATTACATAATCCTACAATCGTTAACCACATTCAGAAATATATAATTATTACACATACGCCAAGAGCGACATATGAAGATGCCCCATTGGTTGATCATAATATATAGTAAGGCTAATAAGTCCGCCTTTATATCCAAAATACGTAGCGGAATAAGATAACTCTAAATAACTATATGTCTCTTACATGCCTTCGGAAGCTTCATTGTCTAAGAAGAGAACTTAGAAACCTTAAATCTCAAACTTCTCAATATCAATGAAGTACCTGAGAGTTTAAAGGGAAAAAACTTCGAGTCTGACATAAAGCTTGGTATTAAAAATAATCTAACATCTCAATCCATTTAGATATCTAGTGAGACCATGCTGCATAGCTGAGTTGGTTTTACCCTCAATAGTGTCCAAAAAACTTTTCAAAACATATACTATGCTCCTGCATCCATAATGGTTAAAAAGATAGCATTTCAAAATGTGATAATGATATACATTATATAAACATTTTGGATATCTCGTCTATCAAATTTATAGGTTCTAGGGTCAATATTAACCTAATAGTTTTCATGGGTTTACCAATAACTTTTTTTAAAAATCCACGGACAACTTGTCCTAATTTAGAGTTTTCATGGGATCACTAAGAAACTATAGGCCCCTGCCAATTAACTTAATTAATTTCATGGGTTCTCCTGAAGCTATTGGTCATTTCAATAACTCATATCTTGTCCTAGTTTTCATGGGTTGATAAGAACCAATGGATTACTCTAGTAACTCCCTTCTTAGCCTAGTTTTCATGGGTTGACCAGGAACCTTCTGATGCGTCTATTTACTTATTTCTTATCCTAGTTTTTGTGGGTTGACTAGGAACCTTTTAACTAATGTCAATACTTAATCCGGACTTGGTTTTCATGGGTTCACTACAAACTAATTGGCCTTTGCCAACCCTCCTTAATACATAGTCTTCATGGGTTTGCTATGAACTTGTTGGTTACCCCAATTACATTCTATCATAGTTTTCATGGGTTTACTATAAACCTATCTCTCGAACACATCAAAGTTTAGGCATCCTATATTCTGGTCTCCCTAACTCCCTAGATGCAGTTCTACACATTCAGGAGTTTAATAAATTTATATTCAGTACTAGGTTAACCAAGTTGGTTCTTCTAACGCTTTATCCCCAAAAATATAGTTATGGGTTCTTTATCATGTGAATATATTCCTATTTGAAGAAGAAAATATACAACTTAATAATACCACTCCTGTAGGTTTTATAGCCTTGAAAATATTTGCATATAAAACATGGTTAATCCCTTTAACCTATACTTTTATCAGGGAGTACTTCTTCAAATTAACATACTTGAAATCCATTCAAAACTCCTTTATTTAGCCATCAGTTTTTCCTTTAAAAATGAGTTTGGGTTCAAAAAGTCTTTCGACACCTTCGAATGCTCTCAACTTCATTGGATAATCTCCTTCGAAAGCCTTAATTCTATGTTTAAAACATTAGGCTCTCGCCTTTCGAATGCTTTAAAACATCTCTTTTGAAACCTTTCGATCTTGTTAAAGTATTATCATATAAATAAAGAATCATAGCTTCGAAACAATTCAAAAATACCCTTCCGAAACTGTTAAAGGTTACCTTCGAAACCAATACCTTTCGAAGCCATTGGGTTTATATTTAAAATAACATTTTTGGGTCAAAGTGAACATAAGCGAAAGCATGTCTTTCGAAACCATTCTTCATTTCAAAAAGTATTGGGGGAACTTGATGGCGTCGAATCAATCCTTTCGAGAGCATTAAAAACATCTGGATAAAACAATGGAAGGTTGGCTTCGAAACCCTATTTGAAACCATTGCCTTTGGGAGCCGTAATCCCTTTTGAAAGCTGTAGGAGGTGACTTATATCTATAAAAATAGCAGTACCTTTCGACCGCGTTGATATCTTTAGTAGAATGAAAGGCATCAATTCACAGAAGGGTTTCGATGGTCAAAACCACCCCTTTTGAAAGCTACTATCAAACTCCTTCGGAAGCTACGTTTCGACAAGTGCTGTTCTTTTAAAACAAAACAAAGGAACTAACACCTTCGGAAGCTACGTTTCGATACCCTACCTTCTACCTTTCTCCAATCCAATACGTACTAGCCAAATGATACCATGCGCATTGGTTTATTGGTTTCGACCTAAAAGGTTTTGACTAGGTTGGTGGTAGAAGTTCTAGGTCGTAAAGTTCTTCATAAGAAGGCGGAACCCACTTTTCTGAGCTAAAGCTGTTTTTACTAAATAAAGCAAAATTTTTGTAACAAACTTTCCCACATGTAAACCCTTGATTTGCTACATTAAAGTTTCAAATAATTTAGCTAACATTTGCTGCATTTTTCTCAGATCTAAACCAAATAACATTTGGCAAATAATCCATTTCTATCAACAAAAAAGTCAAATCAGTTAGGTTCCCTTTTCAAAATAATATAATTTCCACACTAAATCACTTAGTAAAAATCCCCTAAAATTCTAGAAATTTTCTTTAATCATGTTATCTAACATATCAAAATTTTAGACATAAATTCTCAATATATTTTCCAAAATGAATTTATAAACCCAAATAACTATATTTTCCTTTAGAAATCCATAATTAATTCTACATGGCTTGGAAAATTATGAAAATTAAAACCCAACTCCAAAATCATGCTTTCCATAGCATAAAATTTTCCCATTTCATTTAAACATCATTAAATCTCAGTTTTTTCCTTAAAACCGTGCATATCCTCTTTTAAACAATCTTGTTTAAGTAATAAAATTTATAAATCAAGCATATAATCATCTAATAAATTATAAAAATGAATTTACCCTTAAATCCGAAACAAATGATTATATAAACCAAAATAGAGATGTAGAGATTGTTATTCATCTTAGATTGGAAAAGGAGATTGGTTGAGATTGATTTCTTCTAGCTTGAACCTAAGCTTTAAATTTGATTTTCCCTTCTTCTTTTCTTCCTAATGGCTAGCTCCGTTTCTTCTTACGTTTTGAAAATTTTTCTTATCAAATGAAAGTGTATTGCCTAGAGGTAATTGTCTAACGGTTGGTATATGGACGGCTATTTACCCTAATACCTTTATGTTTAATTATCTAAAACTTAATTGTTTGTAAGTTCATTTATTTTAATAAGAATGACCACTCCATTTATTTACCAATCTCAAACCCCTTATCACTCAACATTATTTTATTTTATTTATTCCAATTAAATCTCCTAAATAATGTTATAAAAAATTGGGGGTGTTACAACTCCCCTCCCTAAAGAATTTCGTTCTCGAAATTTAGTGAGGACTAACTAGTAAACATAGCAATTATTTGTAACTAATCCTAATATCCATACTAGCATACTCTAATTGTAACTAATCTATATAAATCTAATATAGACATATCATTAAAGCAGATCAGGATAAGCTCTCGAATCCTGTCTTCGGTCTCCCAAGTATAGCCCTTCTCGTTGTTGCTCCATTGAATATTCACAAATTTGACTGTCTTGGTCCTCAGACTTTTCTCATCTCTTGCTACAACATGAAATGGTTGTCTAACAAATGTCAAATCAGGCTCTATTGCCAAGTCCTCAAACTCTGACTGGGAAAAGTAGTCTCTGGATCATGAAAAAACTTGCGAAGATTAGACATATGAAATATATTATGGACCCCTACCAAACTGCTCGGCAACTCTACTCTGTACGCAAGCTTTCCAATCCTTTCCAAATTCTAGAATGGACCAATATATCTCGGAACCAAACTTTCTTGACTTACCAAACCGAACCATACCCTTCATCAGTGATACCTTAATGAAACCTCGGTCTCCCACAGAGAATTCTAGGTCTTTATGCCTCTGATCTACGTAACTCTTCTGTTTGGATTGAACTTCCTTCATCCATTCTCGTATTAACTCAATCATTTCTGATGTCTCTTTAACTTAATCCAGACCTAAACCCAATTCGTCTCCTCTCTCTAACCAACATGGTAGCGAGTTGCATGGCCTTCCATAAAATGCTCTCTCTAACCATTTCTATACTGGTCTTATGATTATTATTATAGGAAAAATCAATCAAATGCTGGTGATCTTTCTAAGATCCACCAAAGTCTAATGCACAAGCTCTCAATAAATCCTCAAGTATTTTTTAGACTCTCCCTATCTGGCAATCCGTCTATGCGTGATAAGTTGTACTCATCTTGAGCTTGGTACTTAATGCCTCTTGTAGCCTCTTCCAAAATTCCCAAGTGAATATCGCATCTTTATTTTTGACTATACTACTAGGAATCCCATGAAGTCTAAATATGTTCTTCAGGAAGCGTCCTAGTTAACTTGACTGGAATGAAATGGACACTCTTGGTTAGCCTGTCCACTATAATCCATATGCTTTCATTTCCCCTACTTGACCTCGGCAACCTGTATATAAAATCTATGGATATCGAATCCCATTTCCATATTGGAATCTCTAAAGGCTAAAGCAACCCACTCAGCTTTTGATGTTCAACCTTTACTTGTTGACAGTTTACATGCTGCCTAACCGACACGCCAACATCCCTTTCCATGCCTTCCCAGTAGAAGCACCTCTTCGTATCTTAATACATCTTGGTCCCTATAGGATAAAACATAAATTGTGACTGATGACATTCCTCAAGACCTTCTCTTCTCAACTTCTCCACATTTGGAACAGATAACCATCCCATCTCCCTGACCGTCCTCTTTGGTCAAGACCATAATCCCTTAGATCATCGATCTTTGACCCTACCTCAAGCTTTCTAATTTTCTCAGCTAAAACTGAATCTTCTCTCTTCTTAGAAGCTATCCTCTCGATCGACATCGATCCGAATTCTAAACGGGACAACATGGCAGTCCCCTAATTAGAGCTAGCAGTAGATCATAATTGCACACCGCAACTGGCCAAAGCTTCAAGATCCTTCCATTCTGCTAACATAGCTAACACCACATTCTGATGTTTTCTATTGAGATCATCTTCTACTTCTTGTCCTTTTCCAAAAGTATACTCTATACTGAAATCATAAACAACCAAAATCTCCAGCCACTTTTGCTGCCTCATATTCAACTCTTTATGAGGGAATAAGTGTCTTAAAGACCTATGATCGGTACACAACTCGAATCTCTCCCCCTAGAGATAATATCTTCAAATCTTCAAGGCAAAAATCACTGCAGCCAACTCTAAGTCATAAGTAGGATATCTTACCTCATGCGGTCTAAGCTTCCTAGACATATAAGTAATGACTTTGGTCCTCTACATCAACACTGCTTCCACTCTAGTCAGACATGCATCAGTGTATACTACCAACCCTTGGTTTCCATTGGGAACTACTAATACAGGAGCATTGGTTAACACATTCTTTAACTTAAGGAATGCTTCCTCACATTTTTCGGACCAAACAAACTTCACTTCCTTCCTGTTAATCTTAGTCAGAGGCGCTGTTATCTATGAGAAATCCTTAATGTATCTCCGATAATAGCCAGCAATTCCAAGAAAACTTCTGATCTCGGTCACCATCTCTGGTTTCTTCCAATTGTTCACGGCTTCGATCATACCTGGATCAACCGACAATCTTTTCGCTGAAACCACATGACCAATAAATTTAACTTCCTTCAACCAAAAATGACAATTGGAAAACTCTGCCTTTAGGTGATTATGTCTTAGCCTCACTAGCACAACTCTAAGATGATCTTCATGCTCTCTCCCATCTTTAGAGTATACCAAAATGTCATCTATAAACACCAACACGAATCTATCCAAATACTCCCAGAAGACTCGATTCATCAAGTCCACAAAGAAAGAAGGTGCATTAGTCAACCCGTTTGACATTACTAACCATTCATACAAACCATATCTAGTCTGAAGTGCTACCAAAGGAATAGTGTTCTCCGCCACACTCAACTAATGGAACCTTATCGCCAAATGCAATTGGGAGAACACCTTGGCTCCACTCAACTGGTTGAACAAATCATCAATCCTTGGCAATGGATATTGGTTCTTTAACATCCTCTCATTTAACTTACGATAACCGAAACATAGCCTTAACAAACCGTCCGGCTTCTTTACAAATATCATGGCCCATCCTCAAGGAGAACTGCTTGGTCTAATAAAATTCCTTCCTTCAAGATCCACTAGCCGCACCTTCAATTCCTTCATCTCTATCGATGACATCTTGCTGGGTGTCTACTCACAGGTTCATATCAATGTATAAGATCTACCGAAAACTCGATAGCTCGTTTCGAAGGTAATCTTAACCAGCTCAAAAACATCCGCAAATTCCCTTGCCACCCAAACCTGACTTAACACTTTTCCAACCTCAATGGCACATAAAAAGCCTAAACACTCCCACTGGAATTTTCCATTGAGAAGATGATTCGGTTATGGCTATTTGGTGTCTCACTGATAATTCCCGATCCTGGCAAAATATCCTAGCCTCATACTTACCCATCAAATCCATGCCCAAAATGATCCCAAAATCTATGATATCAAAAACATAAAAACTGTATGCAAACTTATGACCTAACAAATCAATTTTTAACTTGTCACATCTCATCCCTAGAGTTTCATACACTTCTATTGGATTTGCAACCCTTAAGGAAGTAACAAGGTATATGGGTTCTATGCATAACCTATCAACCAAATGCTGTGATATAAATGAATGTGATGCATCGGTATCAAATAGTACCCTAACTGGTATACTCTGAATCAAAAGCGTACCTTCCATCATGGTTTCCTCTTACTCTACTATAGTGTGCCTAGAAGAAGATGGTGGTCCAATAGCAAAAACCTTCCCTCTGCCCGTTCTGACAAGCTTTGGACACTGGTTCTTGTAATGCCCAACTTGGCCGCAGTTGAAGCATTTCACATTCTTCTTCTCTACAGGCCTCTCCCCTTTGCCTTTTCTGGATTTGTGAACATAATGTCCTTTCTTATCACACTTGAAGCACACCAAATTAGCTTTTTCTTTCTTAGCAGCATCCCCCTTTCTAGGCTCCATTCTTCTTAAGAATTTCCTCTTTTTTCCTTGAAGATCCTAGGATTTAACTGGCTTCTCCCTAGCAGAAATAGCAAGCATTTCCTTATGGCGAATATCCATCACCACCAGCACATTATAGGGTTCTCGGACATGAGCCATTATCGTTCTAGCCAGCTCCGGTCTTAGTCCTCAAACGAACCTTTCATTCCTCCTGATGTTAATGTCTATAGTAGCATATCCATATCGAAATAGCTCATCAAACTCAGCAGCATACTCGATTACTAACATTTCCCCCTGAACAAGAACCATGAACTTCGTCATCGATGCTGACTTAGCAACCTAAAATAGAAACTTCTACTCAAATCTCTTTCTAAAATAAGCTTGAGTCGGTTCTTCATTCAAAACCCTAGCTGTCACACTATTCCGCCAATGAAGTGCTATCTCTTGCAACTGCCTAGAGGATAAGCTTTTGTTTCCCCATCATCCAAGCCTAAGTCAGTAATGATCCTCTCATAGCACAATAGTCAATTCTCAATCTCAACAACATCCTCCGAACCCATAAACGGCCTTCCACCATAAAGGTTGTAGTCTCTACTCAGCCTAGCATAATTATGTAAAGATGGAGCTATAAGATTAGCTCCTTCAACATTACTAGCGGCTCCTGCTTACAAAATATTAGCCAACAATCGATACATCATCCCTGCATCTACTGGCATATTTCCAGCACCTACATCGGTTTTAGCTTTGGATTAGCATTAGTCTACAGACCTTTGTTCCTCCTGGTATTAGATCGGGCATTTCCATTGGTTTTGGTGCTTCTTTCACCTAGATTTCCTCTCTCGTTTCCTGCTATCATATCCTCTTTCTCGTAAATATGCATACAAGCCTTAGAAGATACATAAGAATGGTCTAAGAGAGAGGGGAACACATACTTAGGTATATACCTATATATCAAATACAAGTACGTTATTATAGCGTTAACCAAACCTCGATCATATTTCTAATTATCGAATTATGTTTCTAAAAGCTTCTTGGTTTCATTTTCCTTTTAAAGTTTCATAAACCTATGCTCTGATACCAACTTGTAACATCTCCCTACTTAGAGACCTAAAACTAACGGCTACAATGATGTAGTCATTAGTAGTTATTAATCCTTGGCGACCAAATACGACATTGTTAGATACATTGATACATAAATCACAAGAATATGGAAAAAAAATTAACAAATTAAAACACATTTCCATATTCCATTCAAAACATTTCATGTTCATTACATAGTCACACAAACATTGGCCACATTTAGAAAAATATAATTATTACACATACGCTAAGAGTGACATGTGAAGATGCTCGCATGGTTGATCAGAGTATATAATAAGGCTAATAAGTTAGCCTTCACATCCAAAATACATAGCGGAAAAAGATAACTCCAAATAACAAACTACCTCCTATACGCCTCTGGAAGCATTATTCATCTAAGAAGAGAGCCTGGAAACCCTAAACCTCAAACTACTCAATATCAATTGAGTACTAGAGAGTTTAAGGAGAAAACAAAAACATTGAGTTAGATATAATGCCTGATATATATAATAATCTAACACCACCAGTTTAGATATCTAGTGAGACCACATCGCTTAACGGAATGAGTTTTCCCCTTACTAGTATCATAGAACCTTTTCAAAGCATATACTATGCTCCTGCATCGACAATTGTTAAAAACATAACATTTCAAAATGTGATGATGATATACATATGTAAATTTTTTGGATATCTCGTCCTCAGTTTAATTGACTCCCTATCAAATTTATAATTTCTAGCATCAATATTAACCTATTAGTTTTCATGGGTTTACTAATAACCTTTTTTTTAAAATTCATGGACACATTGTTCTAATTAAGAGTTTTCAGGGGATCACTAAGAACCTATAGGCCCCTGCAAATTAACTTAATTAGTTCATTGGTACTTCTGAACCTATTGGTCAATTCAACAACTCATCTCATTTCCTAGTTTTCATGGGTTGAGTAGGAACCAATGGATTACTCTAGTAACTCTCTTCTTAGCCTAGTTTTCATGGGTTGACTAATAAACAATAGATCACTCTAGTAACTCCCTTCTTGGCCTATTTTTCCTGAGTTGACTAGGAACCTACTAATGCCTCCATTTACTTCTTTCTTATCCTAGTTTTTGTGGGTTGACTAGGAACCTTTTGTTTGATGTCAATACTTAATCTGGACATAGTTTTCATGTGTTCACTTCAAAACAATTGGCTCCTGCCAACCCTCCTTAATACATAGTTTTCATGCGTTTACCGTGAACATATTAGTTACCTCAATAACTTCCTAATCATAGTTTTAATGGGTTTACTATGAACCTATCACCTAGATAGCTTCAAAGTTTAGGCATCCTATATTCTGGTCTCCCTGACTCTCTAGATGCAATTCTACTCATTCAGGAGTTCAATAAATTTATATTCACTACCAGGTTAAACTAGGTGGTTCTTCTACCCCTTTACCCCCCAAAATACAGTTATGGATTCTTTATCATGTGAATATATTCCTATTCGAAGAGGCAAATATAACAACTTAATAGTACCACTCCTGTGGGTTTTGTAGCCTTGAAGACATTTGTATAAATAACATGTTTAATCCCTTTAACCTATACTTTTATCAAGGAAATACTTTTTCAAATTTACATACTTGAAAACCTTTCAAAACTCCTTTACTCAGCCATGGTTTTTCCTTTAAAAATGAGTTTGGGTCTAAAATGCCTTTCGACACCTTTGAAACCTTCCTTTCGACTTCATTGGATAATTTTCTTCAAAAGCCTTAAATTCAATCTTTAAAACATTAGGCTTTTGCCTTCCAAGCACTTTAAAAATCTCTTTCGAAACCTTCCAACCTTGTTCAAGTATTACAATACAAGTATACAAGCATTGCTTTGAAACCACTCAAAAATATCCTTTTCGAAACCGTGGAAGGTTACCTTTGAAACCAATACCTTTCGATGCTATTGGGTTTATATTTAAAATAATAATTTTGGGTCAAAGTAAACATAAGAGAATGCATCTCTTTGGAAACCATTCTTTATTTCAAAAAGTATTAGGGGAACTTGATGGCGTCGAATCCATCCTTTCGAAAGCATTTGAAACATCTAGGTAAAACAATGGAAGATTGGCTTCGTTACACCTTTCAAAACCATTGCCTTCGAAAGCCTAAATCCCGCTCGAAAGCAATAGGAAGCGGCTTATAAAAATAGCAGCACCTTTCGATCGCATTGATATATTCAATGCCATCGAAAGACATCAATTCACAGAAAGGTTTCGACTTGGTCAAAACTACCCCTTTTGAAAGCTCCAATAAAAATCCAAGTAAATTCTTTGGAATCTGGTGCTTTAAACAAAGGTGGAAACTCTCCTTCGAAAGCTTCTATAGAAATACCCTTTAAAAACCATTGGTTTCGACTACTTCGAAACCCTTTTGTAAACAGGAAAGTGCTTTTCTTTTAAAACAAAATAAAACAAATGAAACAATAGCTTCCGAAGCTACATTTTGATACCCTACCTTCTGCCTTTCTCCAATCCATTACATACCATCCAAATGTTACCTTGTGCATTGGTTTACAAGTATCGACCTTGAAGGTTTTGACTAGGTTGGTGGCTGAAGTTCTTGGTCGAAAGGTCCTTCTAAAGGAGGCAGAACCCACTTTTCTAAGCTAAAGGCTATTTTTACTAAATAAAGCAAAACTTTTGCTACAAACTTGCCAACATGTAAATAGTTGGTTGGTTACATTAAACTTCCAAATAATTTAGCAACTATTTGCCGCATCTTTCTTAGATCTAAACCAAATAACATTTAGCAAATAAGCCATTCCTACTAATAAAACAATTAAATCAATTAGGTCCTCCTTTCATAATAATTTAATTTCTAAACTAAATTAGATAGTAAAAATCCCCAAAAATTCACTTTAATCACATATTCTAACATATCAAAAATTCAGACCCAAATTCTAAATATATTTTCCAAAATAAATTTATAAATCCAAATAACCATATTTTCCTTTGAAAATTCGTAATTAATTCTCCACGACTTAGAAAATTATAAAAATTAAGTCCAACTCCCAAATAATGTCTTCTGTAACATAAAATTTTCCCATTGCATTAAAACATAAATATATCTCGGGTTTTCCCTAAAAACGCACATATTCTTTTTTAAACAATGTTGTTTAAATCCTAAAAATTATAAATTAACCATATCATCATCAAATATATTGTGAAAAAGAATTTAAACGTAAATCTGAAACAAATGATTATAGAAAACAAAATAGAGATGTAGAGATTTTTATTCACCTTAGATTGGATAAGAAATTTTGAGACAGGTTGAGATTGATTTCTTCTAGCTTGAACCTAAGCTTTAATTGATTTTCCCTTCTTCTTTTCTTCCTACGGACCGTCTCCTTTTCTTTTTACATTTAAAATTTTTTTGATAAATAAATGTGTACTGCCTAGAGGTAATTGTATAAGGGTGGGAATATCGGCGGCTGTTTACCCAAATACCATCAAATTTAATTAGCTAAAACTTCTTCATTTATAAGTTCATTTATTTAATAAGCACGACTACTCCATTTATTTACCAATTTTAATCCTATTATCACTCCAAATTATACTATTTAATTTACTCTAATTAAATCTCCTGAACAATGTTATAAAATTAGGGGTGTTATAAATATGTTTTGGAAATTAATGATTTACGACATCCTTTATTGTACTGTTGAGCTACGAAATCCATCGCGTATTTATAAGTTTCAATATTCATTGTACATGGTTTTCTTTTACTTAATTGCTTTCCTTCGACAAACACCATAATGCTATTAATGTGACATCATTCTAATTTATTGATCCTTGACGTCCTTCCTTGCCTTAATGATGCACGACATCCCTGCTTTCTAGATGATTCATAGTTGCATTACCGATAACCTCTGACATCAATGTCGCATTGATACCTTATGACATCATTTCTGAATGCTGATGAGATATGATATTTCTTAAGTACTGTGGGTGTTTAAATCCTTTGTAATGGCTTACGACATCTTCCTTTTATCTTTCTTTTTAGAGTTTGAGATCCGTCTACTTGCTATCACTTGGCATCTGTCTTTCTCATTGTTGAGATGCGGCATTGATGAGATGCACTATTGGTGAGATGAGGCACTCATAACAAACAATGCCTATTGTTGATTTACGATATGCTTCCATTCGACATCATTACTCCTTCGATGATATATGGCCCCTTATGCCGCCTTTACCAGTGTGAGATGCCTTTTACCAGTGTGAGATGCCTTTTATTCTCAAGTTTAATATCATTTCCTGTAATGAAATTCAGTATCACTTCTTTATGACTACTTTTAGGTTAAACATCTTCTCTTCTACATTATTTCCAATTTTTGGTATCATGATTGTAGTAAAAGCAATAACTATCTAAAATAGATCATGTCATTCATGGCCATTGTGAGGGTTGAGAAGTGGTCTATAAGTGACCATTTCCTATTGATGTGACTCTAAGTGAATGGTATATTTAGTTACTGACTTATTTAAGCTTACTCTCCAAATGATTTTCATGTATGATTATGGTTGGATCGCTTACTACAACAAAATTATACATGTTTTGATTTTGTGTTGCTATAAAGTAGATGCATAATCCCCTTGTATATTATAATTAGGTACTTGAGCACTAAAATATAGCTATTTAAATGCTTATTTGAAATTAGAATAATGATAATTTTTCTCATAAAGAGGCATGTATCACTGGGAAGTGTGGGATAATACAACTTATCGCCTATTCCCTAGATATCAGACATGTTTTAATTCAGGAATTTTCATGAGGTTTGCTGTGAAAGAGAAGTACTACAATGATTTTATGAGGATTAGACTCGGTAATTTTTAGTTAGTCCCGTTGCTTTCTCATACTCATAGGATAACTAGTCAATGAGGCCAAATTTAAATACCATATTAATAGCATCTTAAATTAAAGGTTGAATCAATAATCTAATATCGAACGTATGGGATACGTATTAATAGCCTCTTATACAATACCTTTATCCAATTTGTGAATAGTGACCAGTTTCATAATTTAAAAGAGCTTTCACCTATTGTTGAGTTTATAAATATATTGAATGAATATGTCATTTATAAACCTATTATTGTATAACTACATTACAAATTAAAGATGTCGTATAAGGCTTAAGCAAGAAATCGAATTTATAGAAAATACATTAACACTGTGATTGTCGGGCTTAAAAAAGAATAGTGAATGAATATGAGGTGTCGGATCTATAACCAAAGCGAAAACCCTTCAAAACAAGTGTCGAACTTCTAAATGGATATCGAATTTTTATGTGATTGCCGATAATATAAAGGCTTCATAATTAAATTTAGTTGCTAAATTCATGAATGATTTCGGATTTCTAACTAGTTGCTTAAAAGATAACTAAAGGGCGAAACCTTTTGGATATCGAACATCAAGTTAAATGTTAGGTTTCAAAAGGCAATAAAATCGAAATTAAGCGGTTATTGAATTTTGAAGCGGATTTTAGATTTATAAAGAGCAACCAAATTTTTAGATTGAGCAGAAAAGCTCCAAATTATATAAGTACCACTGATAAGCTTTAACCAATCAATTAACTACTTGTAAATTCCATCTAAAAGCATAATTAATATAGTATTTAACTTATAATATGAAGATTAACGACCAAAACCCAATTAGTAAACCTAGCATTGATTCGAAATCCAAAACGCCCACATTAAACCGTAGCTTTAATTCAAAATCATACTTCCTTAATCTATCAATTAAATCACTTAAATCAATTAAAACAAGAAGCGAACCTTGAGAATGATCTCGAATGCTGAAGAAATCAACATTTGATTAACAAAATTGAGAAATAAAAATCTTTGTTTTGATTTTGATTGTAGGTAAGAAGAAGGAAGAAGGAAGGAAGAAGGAAGAAGGAAGAGAGCGGATATTTATAGGAGAAGGAAGCAACAATGATGGTGTTGGTTTCATTTTGAATGAATGAACGAGATCTAGAAGGAATACCAATGGACGAAAGAAATTTTGTCGAAGAAACTAGTATTAATATCAAACTGTTAACTTTAAAAGTCAATAGTCTATCCATACAGAGGGGGATGTTACTACCAATAGTGATATCAAAAGTGAATCTTACTACAAGGGACATCGAACAGATGGCAAGCCTAAAATAATATTGAATGACCGTAGATGTGGGTATCTATTGCCTAGTAAAGGGAGGATATCGAAACTCAAGAAATTTCAAATTTATACAACTTAGAAGATATCTAATTCTTATGAACTAAATGATACCAAAGCTCTACAAATTAGTACTATAAAGGAAGAATGCAAAACTGCTTGAGGATCTCGAATTCCATTAAAATAAAAAAGGATACCGCGTAAGCGTCATGGGTTTGATGTCGTCATAAGCCATCAATGTAATAAGGATTCTGAAGAACATCAATGAACACAAAAAATGTCGTATATCACCCATATGGGAATATGTTGCACATCGCTAAGATGAAGGAGAGATGGTTATCAATAGGAAAATATGTCATAAGTCAATGACACACTGGAAGTTGCCGACCATTAACGGTTAACAAGGGGCAACCATCTATTTTCGGTTTGATAAAAGATGCCGACGATCCACAATGAATACGAGGATGCCTTAAGATAAGAGCCTAAAGCCAGCCTTATGATAAGAGCCCAAAGCCAAGGATGCCAATAATCTATAGTGAATACGGGGATGCATAGATGAAGTAAAATAACAAGGACGTTGATAATCATAGGATGGCCATGCTACCTACTTCCACCCCTATAAATATGGACCAAGAGCAACTTGGAAAGGAAGAATTCTTCTCTCCACTTTCTTACATTTTTAAAACTGTAACCCTAAATCAATTTGGGGATTTCATTAGTACATTGAGAACTTGTATCATTTTGCATATTGGATACTTGACAATAAAATCTTGTACAACATATTATTGAATAAATACTTTTGAATGACAGCATGCCTTATGTCCAAAATATGATCTTTATAATTTGGATATTTACTCTATAACAAAAACTATGGATATGCGTACTTCATGTAACACTTATCACAAGCTAACTTTAGGTTATCTAAGCTTATTTCAAGCATTCACCAATTTTCCTTGTCTGTCTTAGTTTAACAAGAAAAAATATTAACAGTGGTGATTCTATTTAAAAGGATAGCTTGAATAAATTAAAATGTGCAAAGTAATATTCGACTTTAGAAATTACTAATTATGTATATATGTATGTATGTATAACTGTGCTCAACATTCAAAAAGAAAAATAAACGTAAATAGCCTAATTTATGGCTATATATGTATTAGTTAGTAATTAACAAATTATGATTTATGGAAAATAATTAAAAAATTTAATAGCCAATTTTTGAAGTTAATGAGTGTCAAAAGGATTTAAATGCGGACCGATTAGGGAATTTAATATAGAATTTATGGAGGAATAGAAGTGGGCATAATACATGGTCTTTGAAACTGGTAAAAAGATTAAAGGGATTTAAATGAGGATTGATTAGAGATTTTCCACTTTCGACACAAATGATCAATTATAACGGGTATATTAACTGAAGTAATGGATGGATCATGTTTATTAGAAACCGAGATGGAGAATTAAGGAAGATGGAAAATTAAGTGGAATGACATACTAGGAATGCCCATCTAAGTTTGGTAAAGAGCATTAGGGTCGCAACATCATTAACACCAGTTAATGATAACCGGCAACTTCCAGCAAAAATTTCTTTTAGAATTTTTTGGGCTATTATCAATAGTTGTATTCCTTAGCTTATTGGAAAATTGTATGATATGGTTACGATATGTTCAGGTTTTATCATTGGGTTGATTTTTTGGATGAGATTAGACTACTAGATAAACTATATATATATACATATATATATATACACATATATATATACATATATATATATAGAAACAACAAAAATAAGAAAATTTCATAAGGACACTTAACTAGCGACATACTATAGGTAATGTTGTAAGTCAATGAGGAAATTAGATTAGTAACTAGGAATAAAGAAAGCATTAATACAAAATAATTTGGATTTTGGAAAAAATAAGTTTTATCTTGCGAAGCGACACAGCTCAAGGATTGTTGTTCAACATGGAGAGATAAGGTGAATAGGCATAAAGAGAATGTTTTATTTGATAGGGTTGAAGAAGATGGTGGCAGAATTTGCAACTAAGTGTTTGACATACCAAAAACAAAAATGATAGAATTGACTAGGCAGCGAATGAAGGCCGCATAAGATCTGTAGAAATCCTACGAGGACAAGCGAAGAAAAGAGTTAGATTTTGAAGTAAGGGATATGGTGTTTATCATAGTTTTCTCTCTTAGAAAGGTTACGAGATTTGGAATGTCGGGAAAGTTGGCACCTAAGATTTGTTTGATCTTTCCCAATTTTGGAAAGAACAGGAAAACTTACTTACCATATGGAGCTACCGAATAAATTGGTAGAAGTCCATAACATTTTAATGTTATACACTTCAGGAAATGTCTTGTAACATTCCTGAAATTCATTAAGTTTAAATTGGCAATTTAATTTATTTTCGAAAATAAAATGAGAATTAATTAGAATAAATAAATTTTTTTGATCATAAACAGAAAATTTAATAAGAGATTTAAGTATAAGTAGCTTAAAAATATATATTGGATTTAGGAAAATAAGATGTATATTTATATAAATGGATTACAAAATAGAAATTTGAGATTTATAAGATTTCAAAAATAAAATGTATTAAAAAAAAGTAAATTAGAAATTAAAAACTTTTAAAAGTTGTACAAGAATAAATAAATGAATAAAAAAATGTAAGAATGTAAATTGTATAAATATATTAGTGCATGAACATGTTGAACAAAAATTTAATGTAAGTACATATACATGAGTTTATATTTCAAGTTGAGATTGAAAATTTAATTTTTATTTAAAATAGATGTTTTTAAAAGTAAGTAGCATTTTTTTTAAGAAAAAGTTATTAAGTTGTAATATATATGTTAGTTAAATTCTTTCAACATTGAACATGTATGTATACATTCAAAAGAATAAAGATATACATTTTTTTCAAAGTGTATAAGTTATAAATATAAAATTTATAAAATTCTTTTTGCTTCATAATATCAACATGTGAGGGTGGAGTAGAAGAATTAACAAAATCTAAAGCTCATGATTTCATTTTTACACATGGCATTCAAGATATTTTATTGGATAAAATAATAGAATTAAAAATTTGTAGAAAACTCTTCAGCTCCCCAAATTCAAATTTATTTAGTCTTAGCCAAATCTGAAAAACACAGTAAAAAGATTTGAGCATCTAAAATTCTGAATACCCAAGAAAAAGAAAATGATGAGAAGAGAAAAGTCAGAAAAGAAAATGCATTCTCTTCTCAAGAATCTGGGAGCAAAGTCAAATACAAATTCTTCAACCTGTAATTCACTTCAAAATGAAAATCAATCTTGTCTGTATTTTTTTTCAAACCAGATCTGGAAACAGAAATAAGATCAAAGCAAGAAGCAAGTTAAAGTTTCTCAGCAACAAGAAGTAATCAAACAACAAGTTCAAAATTCAACCTGAGCATTTAAATCTGAAGCAAGTTGAAGATCTGGGAAACAAAACAAAAAGAAAATCTGGAGCATGCCACCTGAGAAAAAAGGCAAAATTTAAAACTGGAAAAAAACAAATGAAGAAGGAAATTAAAAGCAAGCAACTTGAACTTGTCAGAGAATAATGCAAAGTGAATTCAAAATCTTCAACCTGGGAAAACTAAAGATTTGAAATTTGGAGTCATGCAAAGGAAAATCAGAAGCCACAACTTGATATTTTAAAACCAGGGAAACAAGACAGTGCAGATTCTATCTAAAAAAAAAAAGAGATAAGTAAATTTTCTTAAACTTTGAATTTCATATCAGTGTTAAAGTATAAATTTAAAACAATTCAAACAAAAAAAAATCAAAAAAATGCAGATTCGACTTGAAAGCCAATTTGAAATCTATTCTAAAGTCTGGAGCATGCAAGCATGCATCTGCATTTCAACCTGCGAATCTAATCAAGCCGGGAAAACAAATTCAGTGCAAAGAAAAAAGAAGAAAAAAAGAAAACTCAAACACTTCACTGTGTCTTCTCTGTCCCTCTCTGCCTCTGTTCTTCTCTGAGCAACAAAACAGGTGAGCAACTTTCCCTCCTGAAACCTATTCTCTTGTTAATGCTTGTGAGTAACACTCAATTTAAAATAAGTTAATTAGGAATGCATGTTTGTTTATTTGCTGAAGTTAAATTTTTGTACATGTTTTTTTCTACTGCCTGTGCATATATGAATGCAATGCATGCTTGATTTCTAAGGTTCTGATTGTTATAGTTGAGTTCAAATTTGATAAATAGTTTTTCTTTCATTAATCTGGTTGCTATTAGGGATTAGAATTTGAATGGAATTGGTTTATTTCCTGATAAAATAAATTTTTAAAGGCTATATAAGTTGTTTAGTTTTCTGTGATGTCTGGAAACATAAACAAACTAAATTCTGAAAAAAATTGGGAAATATAGGTATCATGAATTAATGTTCAGATTTACTTATAGAATCATTAAGTGAATGCAAGAATTTTAGATCAAAGATTAAAATTTACAGTAAAAAAAATAAAATGCAGTTTCAAGAAACACTGTATTTTTCACCTTTGACAAGTTCAGTTGAATCTTGCATTTGAATTGTTTGAATTTGTTCTGGGAATAGATTATCTATTATAAAACATATGAAATTTTTTGAATTGATCCACAATTCAAGTTTGAGATGGAAATTTGGGATTTTTGATGATGAACCCTAGTTTATTTTGGGTTACTGTTTTGGGTCAATTTTGAACTCCTCTGTGCATCGAGTTCAAAGGTGTTTAGGGTATTGATGGATGGTGAAGTGATGAAGCTAGTGCCGGAGTTTGGATGTTGATAGTGGTCGAGAGGTGGAGAGATTGGTGTTGACAGGTTTGAAGTGGAGGGGGATTGGTCTGTTCCAGGTTTGGGGTAGGTTCTGGGTTGCAGGGATTTTGACTCGAGTTGGCCTCGGGGAAAAGTGGAAATGACTCGAAGTAGAGGTGGGTTTGCCTCGGGTTATTTTGTTTCAGGTTTGTATGTAGGAAAAACAGAATTGTATTTCCAGTTTTTTTTAAAAAGAATAGTGTTGTAGTGATAATAGGAATGTAAACTTGGAGTTTGAAATTAGGTGGAACCTGAATTTAGTTATGGATTTAAATAATTCAAATCGGGAATTTGAAAACATTTTTAAATTCAAGAATGTAAGAGGGTTAAAATTTAACAGAAACTGTTCTGTTTTTTTTTTAGAATTTTGAAAGATAAGTTTTAAATTAAATCTGAAATTGAACTTAAGATTTAACTTGAATCTAAGAATGAATTCAAATTGTTTGAATTCTTATTTTGTATTAATTTAAATGCAGAAATTCAAATCTGTTTAAAATAAAAAAGAAAGAAAGGGGGAAACAGGAAACTGTTCCCAGTTTTATGAAGTTTGAATCAGAGTGCAAACTATATTGAGACTTTGGATTTTGAAAACTGAATTTAATAATGAATTTAAATAAGTTTAAATCCTGGTCTTTTGAAATAGTTTAAATTCAGGGAATTTCAAAGTTTGATTTTAAACAGAAAATTGTTTCTGTTTTAAATGTAAAGGGTGAATTTAAATTTTAGGTGGAGATTTAAAACTGGGTTAAAGTTTGAGTTTAAAAGTTTTAAAATATTTAACAGTAAGGTTCCTAAAATTTAAACAAAGATAATATGATTTGTAAATGATTAAAGTGTTAAACAAAAGTTAAATAAGTTTATATATAAAACTAGATTTGTTTCCAAATTATGTTTAAATAAGTTTTATATATAATAAATATGAAAGTTTTAAAAAAAAAAAGAGGAAGTGGATTTTGAAACTAAGTTTGTATTTAATTTTTTTTTTAAAAGAACTTTAGAAAGGTTTAAAAGATTTAAAAGTTCAATTTAAAATGTGTTTAATTACAATTGATTTATGAATGTTATATTTTATTTCAAATAAAGTTTAATGATTTAAATTTGGGTAATCAATTATAATAGAGATTATCTTGGGTAATTTAAAATTTGATTTAATTAAAGACAAATAAATTTGTGAAGATAATTAAATCATTTTTAATTATCAAGAGTTATGGGTTAATAAATGATTTAATTAAGATAGTGGTTTTCTTAATTAAGAATCTTTTAATATAATAAGTTTAAGAATCATTTAATTAGTTTTAAATGATTAAGTTAATTAGTTAATTAAGTAATTATATTATGATTAATTAAGTTAATCACTTTGGATTAATCTAATATAATACTTAGGGAAGTAATTAAGTGATTAATTGCTAAAGGTAATTAAGTAAAGGACAAATACTTTATTAAAAGTAATTAAGTAATGTGATTAAGAGTTAATCATTTGAGTTATTAATTGAAGAATTAATTAATAATTAGTTAAAGGATTAAATTATTTGATTAATGATTAATGAATAAAATAGTTAAGAATAATTAATTAAGTGATTAATTACATGTTAAAGTAATTAAGTATGGATAATTAATGATTAAAGTTTTATTAATCAAATGTTTGAAGGTTAATTAATTTAAAGAAAAATTTATTTAATTAATTAATGAAGGTGATTAAGACTAAATCAATTGTAATTAATGATAATTAATTAAAGATTACTAATGAAAGTAATTATATGGTTAATTAATTTTAAACCATACAATTTATTCATCTTAATTGTAGATGTTTGATTGTTACTGAATGATGTGTGTTGGATTGATATTTTGATATGTGATGTGATGCTATTTGATGCTTCGTGCTAAGATGTTATATCTGTGATATATATATGATTATATGAATATGCAAATCCTTTGACCTGTAAAACGGCATTTGAATTTCGATGCGACAGGGAGTCAGATTCCAGTTGGTTATCCGAAACCCACATCGAATCGTGATGATTGAATCTGTGATGATTGATGTTGTGTACTATTGTGTCGAACCCTTGGACCACACTTATACACACACAAATATGGATTGCACGTGGAAATTAGTTAAGTCCCAGATTTTTGAAATTGTTTTAAAATTAAATTTTTAAATCCAAAATAGTTTTTGAACTAGAATTGAAGCTTTTGAAAATGGTTATTTTTAAATAACTTGATTAAGTTTTGAAAATTTAGATAATTGGATTTAAATTTGAATTCAATATTTGGAATTGAATTCTAAAATTTGGAAACTATTGTTTAAAAAGTTATCCAACTTATAAATGGATTTATATGGGTTTTTAAACCATTTTAAAAAGTGATGTTTGGAATTTAAATTTAACCCAAGATTTCAACTTGTATAAATCGGACTTTTCTGAAACGAAAACTGTTGTTTTCAAATAATAGAAGCTTTCATATAAGAAATGGTTTCCCAATGTGTGTTAAAATGATTTCGAATCTAAAATGAAATGGTTTTCCAAGTTATAGATAAATCTTTGGAAACGGGTTTGAAAGCTATAAGTTAAATCTTTAATTTAAAGATTTAAATGAGTTAATCAAATTGAAATAGAAATTGTTTTGGAAATCTATGAATGGATCTTTGTGAACTTTGTGAAATAAATCATTTTGTTTGAAGATTTTAAAATGGTAATTTGTTTAACCATTTAAAAGAAAAGTTTGGATTTTTAAGTTGTGACTTAACTGAAATCCCATATCCATATGTTTTAAAATATGGCGCTTACTATTCGGTTTAGCCGGGAGAGGACCTTCGTGTCATATAGCCCATTCCGAATAGTGATACGACGTTATGGATTGCATTTGAAGACCGGTGTTGAAGACCAGGTGTCTTCGAGAACGTTAGGATAACCTATCGATTTTCTCTGCACCGAGTAGCTACGGTATAGAGATTCCCTTAGTGATGGGAAGTCCGATCGGGATTGTGGATACCCGGATTTGCAAGGGCTTCTTCGGAAGTGCCTTCGGTTCTGTTCGAACCCGGAACAGACTTGTATGGTTGTATGTCCGACATTACACTTTGAGATGTTAACTGATCTCTATCAAATACATTTCTGCTTGGTGGCGGAGAATTTATTCTCTTAGTTTAACACCCTTCTCTGAGACGTACGAGCTCAGAGGTTATGTAGTTGATATTTATCAGTGATATTCCCAATTTGGTAATGTGGCATGCTGAGTGCTGCTGTGTGATGATCATTGGTTGATCATTTGTGATATGATCATTTGTTTGATCATTTATCTTTGTGATCATTGCTTTGGTCATCTGTTGACCCAAAGCATGGCTTTGTGCCAAAGCGTAGCTTTGTGGACGAGACTGCATCAGGACCTCACACCCCGGAAATGGTCGAAACAGGAAAGATGCGGCAAGGTTATGAGGGTCGCTCCCTTTAGGGTATGTCATTCCCTTCTGGTAAAGGGTGGTATCAGGTATGGAGCCCTGGTATTTAACCTATGTGGTTGCTCCAATCTCATTTACTGTGTGGTTGTTGCTTTGAGGCGCCTCGGATAAAGGTCCCAAAGGACCGGGGGATGGCATATTCGTGTAGTAGTTACCTAGTTACAGAGGTAACCCGGCCTTGTGTTGGCAGAGATCTAACCGTAACGTTAGTTCTCGGGACGTCCCGCCAGAGGCGATCCCATTGACAGTAGGAAGTTCCTTAGCCTGATCATTTGTTGGGAATCCATTCATCCAATACGTGCCTTGTACGGTTTTAGTTGTATTACCTGCCATTCACTTATGGTGGTCACCACTGTTTGGATGGTAGCTATAGTAGGCATAGTTCGGAATGTCTATGCTGGCTAGGATTTATATTGTACTTTCGAAATGGTTTTCTGCACTATGCACTAGTAATAATATCAAAGAAAACTTTCTCGTATTAAGCATATTTGACTGTCATAAGGAGAAATCTCCTCCAATTCTGCGTTTGCATTGTGTGTGTGGCGGGAGGCCTTATGGTAGTTTCATTTTCCAAAAAGCATTACGGATTTATTTTAAATTCCTTGTTGCTTGTTTTTAAAGACCAAATGTTTTTGTTTGCTCATACCAGTCCCACGACTGACCTGGAGTTTATTGTTCCTTTCCTAAACTCTGGGTGCCCACTATTTCCCACACGGGCAGTCTAGAGTTGGGGTTTTCAGAAATCAATGGTAGGTGTAGATTCGATTTGGCAATCACAATTGGATCGAGTTGCTTCTCTTCATCTTGATTGGAGTTCGAGCTATTTCTGGATTGGTGCTTTGGAGATGGAGATTACTGATACTGGAGTTCTTTCTTGAAGACTATTTTGGAGATTTGTTCCGCTGCTAGTGTTATTATTATATTTCCGCTGCTACTCTTTGTATCTCTGATACTGTTGATATCTATTGTACCATTCTGTTGTATCATTCATGTTGTATCTGTTATTGTATCAAATGTTGTATATTGATATATGTTATTCTTTTCTTCCGCTGTGTTATTTACTTAATGTGTTATAAGCTCCGGCGAACCAGGTTCGATGTTTGGATCTGCGGCATTTGAATACGAGTGTCGTATTCGGTGCCGATTTTCGAAGGTCGAGTCAGGGTCGTTATATGTCTTCATAGCAAAGCTACTTTGGTAGAGCCTGATCAATTAAGGTACATTGAGATGGAGCCAATAGCATTGCTTGCCACCATATATAGTGTAGAGCATGAAACGAGGAAGCTCCACAATAAGAAATTAGGCTGGTTTGAGTACAATGGGGGGAAATTTGGAGGAATGCATGAGGACTTTTGGTCCTGAGCATTTCACTAGTAAAATTTTCTCTCTAAAAATCCGTTGGAAAGCATGGGAACTTTTATCTTGAGATTTTCACTAGCAAACTTTTCTCTCCAAAATTAGGTTTTGGTTGCATTGTGGTTGCTAGATTGGATGTTAGGATACGGTTGCTACACTTTTAAAGTTAATTTTGCACTTAAGTAGATCACTTTTTGCAAGTTTAGGATGTTTGCAGACATGCCGATATGTCATGACACTTTGATTCACGCTAGGATTGAGCCCACATGTAATATGTCTGCACACATAATCACATTACACTTTTGGTTGTATAGATGGTGTGTATATAACTTGGTGGTACAACACGGATGTTTATTACACATTACGCTGTCCACTTCTAGGAAAAATTTCAAGGACGAAATCCTTTTAGGGGAATAATGTTGTGTATATAACTTGGTGGTATAACACGGATATTTATTACACATTACGCTGTCCACTTCTTGGAAAAATTTCAAGGACGAAATCCTTTTAAGGGAAGAATGTAACACCGTGTAAAAATTAATACGAAATAAATAAAATAGAAAAATTAATTAAAGTAGATAAGGAAAATGATGGAAATTCTAGAAAATACAAAATTTGACAATGGAAGTTAAGTCATTGTGTTCATGGAGAAATTTGATCAATTTCTATATATAAGGTTCTGAAAATGGAGCTCAAATAAAAATTTATAGGCGTTTGATGTTTTCAAATTATAAATAATCTAAACAAATTCGGATAGGAAAATAATTCTCAAATTTGATATTTGAAAAGCAACAATAACTAGGCTTGGGGTCAAGTAATCGTTAAACTTACAGTTAACATTAACGGTTTAATTAAGGAATAGAATAAATAAATCAACGTCAGAATAAATATTTTCAAAAATACTATACCAATTGATCGCCTACTTAGGATGCTGACTACTAGCGGTCAACCGATAGTTTAGGGGTGGTCAACTATTCAATGAAGGTGGCTGCTAGGGTTTTCTACAAAGGAACGTACTAGATTTTATTATTTTTAACCGATTAAGCTCAAGGGTTCTAGTGCATTCCAACCACTATAATTAAGAGCCTAACCCCTTCATTTTAATTCACAAATTATTTTAGGGAACCAAGCGAAGCTCTGTAGGTCTCTCTCTTTAAAGATTCAGAATAGTTCTTTAGGATTTCAAGTAATAGATTCTAGTGTTTATTATTTTATTTCTAATTCTATTTTTATCCAAATCCCATAAATTCTGATTCTAATCTATATATACAAATCCCTTGTTGTATGTATCAAAAATGGGAGATCTGAAAGAGATTATCGAAGGCATGCCAAATCTAAAAAGAGGAAAAGCTAATGACCTGTTGTGAGTAGAAATCTTAGTTTTCTATTTTAGTAATTGAATAGTATAGTTTGGATTTGATATACGCATTGGGCAATTTTGGTTTATGAAAACGTCATAGTAAAACCCCTAAAATTTCCCAAAAGCGAAGTGTCAACCCATAGGTTGGAATCTCAACTATTTGTACTAAAATAATGGAATTTGTGTAAATTTTGCAATTTTAATGTTTTACATTCTATTACACTTCTTATCTTTTTCTTTGGATCTGATTAATGTGTTTTGATTAGAAAATAACGTGTAAGGTATGAATTCTTATTTGTAGGTTACACCATCTATTTCCATAATTTGAATAAAAATTCTTATTTTCAAATTCATGTAAAAAGAAGTTCAACAGAGTTTAAAAGTATTCAAATTTTGAAGTTTATTTTGATTTAATCCATTGTTTTAATATAAAATAAGTGGATTTGGATTCTATTTTGTACAAGTCTATTGATTGAACAATGAATATTGGATTTATGGTATATTTGTTAATATGGAAATGAAACCTGTATAATTTTGAAGTTTTGACATTTAAATGTTGGTTTAGGGAGTAAACTGTACATATTAGAAATTTACTAAGTGCATATATATATATAATAGCGTAAATAGCTTAAGAATATAACATATTAACAGCTTAGTTAATAGATTATTAATTATTATTGAATTCCTCCTTAGGAAGTGATTGATTATGGAGGCAAAATAAAATGTTCTCTTGTAGTGCCTAAATAATATATGCAGTGGGATGTATGATAATATAAGAGTGTTATAAATTATGACTAAGCTATAAGGCTGCGGGGTCAGTCAAATGCACATGAAAGTTTGCCTAGCTAGTCTGCCTACCAACAGTGTGACTTTAGGGCTGATGTGAGACATTGCCTGTAATTAGTAACTATAGATAACGCGAGAATAGTCCCAAATTTCATAAGGTAAATCTTCCCAGCTAATCTAGCTATTAGTACCTACGAATAGTCGGATTAATGAGAGACGTCACTATGGAGTATGGGTCACAATACGCATGATCTGCTTTGGGGAATGAAGGTATTTAATTGTTGTGTGAGGGCCCGCCTCTTCTTCATGTAGGAGGTAGTAAATGGTCAAGGTCAAAGAGTAGGCATGATAGCAGATATCTTGAAAAGAGTCCACTTTGATATGAAGTATTAAGTGACCAAAGAGATTCCATGCAATGTCAGCTAGATAAGTACAAGTGAGGAGTCTGTCGTGGGATATGTATAAAATGACGGGGGACCTGCCTTAAATAAGGTATTAAATGGTCAGAGTATGCCTAATTCCCATTAAAAGGTATTAAGTGGCTTGGGTAATATCTTTTACATTGATAGGATATTACTAAAGTAGATATGGGTTATTGGGCTGTAAGATCAATAGTTATGGAATTGGAATATGGAAAGCCTTAAAGCATAGAGTTGGAAAGATCAAAGCTAATATATGGATGACATAATCCTATTTAAATTAAACTGCCTAAGTAATTTTATAGTAAGCTTTGGGATTTTTATTCACCAAACATATTTTGTTTTGACTCCCTCCTCATTATAACACAGGTTAGGAAAGGCGATGCTAAAGGCGAAGGTGAGGAGGAAACTTGTGCCAGTTCATATATTTATCTACTCTTGTTATTTTATGATTTGCCGATTGAAAAATAATATTGTATTTTGAAAATTCTGTACTACCAATAGGTGACGGTTGTTATTGGAATTATGTTATGGATTTTTTGACATTTGGAATTCTACGAGTTCTGAATGTGTAGATAAATAGCTTTGTATTGTTTTTTATACCAACCAACAGTCATCTTTGGAATGTGTCTAAGTTTTGATAAGCCTTTTCTGGGTTGGAATTTTAGTCTGTTTTAGGTGGGTTGTTGCAATTACATCCATAGTTCTTATTCTAAAGGTATATTTTGCTTTGACACCAAATGTCACAAACTACCTTTTTAACCCTCGAATTAACGCCTGAACCAATGCAACTACCTCGAGAATCTAAAAGGACGAGTTAGTCGGGCCATATGAAATAGACAGATACAGTTCTCACTAACTTTAGAGTGATAAAGAGAAAGGAAACAAAATATAATAAAACAAGAATCAAAGTTATATCACATCACCTTAACATGTCTAACTGTCAGATACACATGTCCGTACAAGAAAAATAAAATCCAAACCAAACAGTCAAATTAGATCACAACATTTACTTACATTAATATAAATGTACAAATGAGTCTCTATCTTCGAGACCATCTCCTTACCAAACTCCGTCAACCTTGATATAAATATATAAAGGGAAGATAGTAGTGGGTCAGACATATGTCTAGTGAGTGAAACTAATCTATCTCATATATACTACAAAAGGACTGGTGAAACATAGTTAGTCCCTCCTAACATGTACCTATACTGTAAGTAATCCATATACATACTTTAACATACTTACTTGTACCTGTGGAGTGATATCAACACTACTAAACCTAGGTCAGCTACTCGATTAAGGTCATATGCAGTTTCATCTTATGTTACACACAATTTATTACTCAACTAATGGAGTCTATCGAATCCACATCTCTAAAGAACACAAATTTCCAGTCAAAAATATATGCTACCACCAAGGGAACAACTATTTCCCTAAAACATCTATTTCCTAATTCGACAACACCGATACTAAAGGAACAACCAGTTTCGTGGAATAATTATTTCCATTTTGAATACTTTGGAGAAAATAATTTCCTTGGGACAACTATTCCCTGGACTTTGTGTGCCTCGTACACACATTTAATGCCTAATATGAAATATTTAACTACTCAATGATCAATAGCACATCAAGCTTCCCCAACATCCAATGGCCAATCCTACATCCATAACAGGTAACTATTCAATAATACATATTTTTATATACAACAAACACACACATACACACATATTTATCCATATATACATCTAAAGCATTCCAATTCAATAAGGTCAAGAACTCACTTCAAAACATCACCTAATTGATGTCCAAAATAGAAAGAAAACCCCAAATTGGTTTAATTTATTAAACTTGGTCTTATTGGCCTGGTTTATTGTTTAGCTTTGCTTCACATCTATGGACCTAAGTACTACACATAGGTGGACTGGTGTACATAAAAATTTGAAAATCTTGATAATTTCTGAAAGTTATATATTTCAATATTTTCATTTGATCATATCATCTTCGATTTCACAAGTTGTTGAAACTGTTTTCTTCTAAATTCGAATTAAACTCTTTATTATTTTCCTACTTCAAATTTAAAAGAGGTATGCTTGAAATTATTTCAGAAATAGTTCCAAAGTAAGTGAATACAAAAATAGTATTCAGGTTTTGCAAGTAGACTTTCTTGTACTTATATACGAAAATATACTTTAAAATCAATGCAAATTCATGAAAATCTTATTAACGCATGAAATAACTTTTGGAACTTACCAAACATTTTTATATAATACACACACACACACATATATATATATATGTTTCATATATATATATATCATTATAATTCATTTTTAGTGCAAAAGAGAACAACTGTCCTATATATCTTTCAATATCATATGATAATTCATATAAAAATAAAATTTCTACTTTATATATTATCTAAAATATATTACATCTTTCTAAAATCCTTTTACAAAACTTTTATATAGTTTAGATGAACATTTTTGAACATATTATATACGTATGTTTTCAAAACATAATTTTGAACATATTTCATTACTGATAAAAAATCATAGATAAGCCATATTCACTTTCCAATTCAGATTGTTTTGCATTATTAGGTCAAACATTATCAGTTCCTATTCTTATATTATTCCTATCACTGAATCTTAGTTTATTTTAGATTACACTATTATTAACTACTTTATTATTTTAGTAATTATACGCACAATCACATTTACTAATCCTAAATCAAAATAAAAAAATATTTTAACATTCAAATAACATTGTAGATGGATAGAGAAGTCATACTCACCAAAATCAATGTACAATTCTCGAAATTGCCCATTACCATGACCGCTGCATGTGCCAATCTCAGAATTTCATCCAACTTTCTTTTCTAGACCATTTACAACTCCCATTTGATTTGTTATTGGTTTCGTCAAATTTTTTTAAGTAAGTTGTGAGATACTAATTTTTGAAGTTGGTAGTTTTTTATAAGAGGAAGAGTGGTTCTAGAAGTGGATCGATAAAGATGAAAATGGAATGTCTGTATATATATATATATATATGTATATGTATGTATATATATATATGTATGTATGAATTTCTTTTTTATATTGGGATGGAGGTCAATTGTTGCCAATTTTGAATTCAAACATCTCATTTCAGCCCAAAACTTAGTAATATCCTGACATCTATTTTACCCATATCTCCTATGTACGACCTCTAAATCGGATAAGTAAATACGCATTGCGAATCAGAAAAACGATAATGGCCAAGTTCCATCATCAAATTCCAATGCTGGAAAAATGACCATTTTTCCTCTCAAATATTTTACTTAAATTATCAATTTAATCTGGTATTTTTAATATTAAAATTACCAAGGTATTACAGGTGATCTTGTTCAGCATCAACTTCAGTAATTGCATTAGGTGTAGTTTTTCTTGGGGCTTTATCCTTTATAACTAAAAGTAGATTCTTCTTTAATCCATGTAACTACGGATGTCCAACAAAGAAGCTCTAGATCTAGCTTTAGAGTCTTCAAA
This sequence comes from Allium cepa, assembly GCA_030765085.1. Lineage (NCBI taxonomy): Eukaryota > Viridiplantae > Streptophyta > Magnoliopsida > Asparagales > Amaryllidaceae > Allium > Allium cepa. The sequence goes on along the minus strand of CM060938.1, from coordinate 380,234,659 downwards.
TCTACAATGAAAGAAAAGAACAACTCTTAAGATTGAACTTTCTCAATGAATGTTGTAATGTTGCAATAAAATTTGACACAATACCCCACTTCAATTAAAAACAATATGAATTCAGTAGAAAATGAAAACAGAATGTTGGAAGATGAGCTTTTAAGGTGGGTTAGCCTCAATTTTGATTGTCTACCCCACTATCAATACTTCAACATATTTGCACAAATACAGTTGTACTACAAAGTTCTCAGATCTAGAAATCTATTGAAATTTGGGTTTAGCAGCACTTCATGGAAAAAATATGATACAGTGACCCAAAGATCTCATTTTGTGCTAGAGTAGGCATATTTATAACAAGTTGGTACCAAATATTCATGTCACTGCCGAAATGTTTTTTGAACTTGCATCATCGATTCTCTTTATACTGTTTTATGTTCCCCAGCTACTAATGTTTGTCCACAATAATTGCTCCTTCAAATCGTGTCAATACCGACATGATTTGTCCTATTCGGTTCTTTATCTTTTTCTACAAAGTCGAAGGAAACTTCATTTATAGTTAAACATAAGTCCCACATCTTTAATCAACTCGATACTACCATGTACAATCATGTCGGTACTACACAATTCCTATCCAAACTTCTTATGAACCATCTCTTCATAACTCTTCACCCCTTTTAAGATTCCTAATATACTTCTTCTTTATCTTGAAGTTCGGATTCACTGAGATTTTGCTTGGTTCAAATGCTGGATAACACACAAAACATCCATAAAACCGGTACAAAAAATCAAATCACCTTATTGCCTTTCACAAAAGAATCATCTCAGAAGTGGTTCGAAATGTCACGCAAAACCCAGTTCCAGAATATATACATTATTTGGTTAGGTTTAGTTGCAGATTCAACCTATCCAACTTGAAGGTCACATGACGACCCTTTTATTCACCAGTGGTAGACCATTCTATGACCGCTTTTCGAACATTGGTGAGCTAGGTCAATCGATGGTGATAATTTTTGTAACAATCCCCATTTTGTGACTCATAAATGGAGAAATAGTATTGCAGCCATCACCAAAATTATTTTCAAAGGATAAAGTGGGATCAATATTTTTTCACAATATAAGTAAACAATGCAGTTAAATATTTTCCATTAAATGGATTATAAACTTACATTTTAAATTCCAAAAATGTGCATGTGTTATACAAAATACATAGGTAATAATGCTATACCTGACGTATGAAGATGCTGACATGAACACTTAACCAGTTATAAACACTAGATTTACAATAGCGAAATACAAAAGTAACTAGTGTTAGCAATGAGCCTCCCATTTCATCTTCAAATTCTCCTTTTGGTTTTCCAAATGTATCATGTCTAATCCATAAACTTATCCTACTCGAATGAGTGTTGATGAGTTTCTGGGGAAAATAGTAATAACGAACGGATCAAACATAAGGCTGAGAATAAATAATACTTTATCCTAAACATAACATATACTGAGACCATACCACTAAAGCACGTAATAGTTTTTCCCCTCAATAATTCGCCAACAACAGTTATATCATACCATATAAACAACCATTTCATCATGAGCATACGAATAGCAGCATTTTAGACATAAGTATATCTTATACTTAACATACATTTATAAACCATGTCATATATATTCATCGGTTTAGTTTAAGTACATCCTAAGCTTATCACTAGATTATTGTGAACCACATCATATAACCATTAAACACATTTGTAAGTACACCTAGACTCCTATTCTGATGTTCATCTGCAGGTTGTTTTAACTTTGTTTACTAACTACCTCCCAAGGTCTGTCTATAATTTATGTACATATTCTTGAGCAATGCCATCGATAAAATGCCTATTCATTCCACTATGGGAGGAAACTATAATAGAGCCACCTTGACTCTCCTAGGAGATTGAATGTAAGCACCCTAAACACATTCTATCAAGCATCCTTACTCTGCATCAATAGCCCCTCATAATCCCAGAAACATTTTGGTTCCATATTGTCAGTATATTCATTAATATACATCCATTTCGAAGTTATTACTCTTCCTAGAATTAAATTTTGAAACTGAACCTTGTGGACTTCCTAAGTCATAGCACCCTGCCATATACCATTAAATTTTAGACTTCACTTGTCTTGGTAGTGCCATTAAACAACTCCATATATTGGTTTATTTTACGATCTAGGGTCCAATTCATTTTATTCATTCATTGGTTGTGCATCCTAAACATTCTTTAGATTAAACATTTTCATCTTTCATTTAAGTGATGAAACTATCGTTTTAGAATTTCCCTAAAATTATTTCATCCTTCGGACTTAAATAGGTTCCTACATTAAAATTATTATTCTTTATCTCAGTTTTATCCCTATGAAATCCTTGATCAACATTTTGGAAACTTGCTTCCAAAATGTTGCTACTTATTCACTTATATTACTATGGAACTCAGCAAATCTAGCTATCGCATGTCATAAACCAAAGCTATAGAGGGTCAAGCTTTTGAAGCTATCACATGTCGTACTCTAAAGCTATCGTATACCAGCCTAGCGTAGGCCACGTTATTACATGTCACCACCAAAAGTTATAGAGGTTCCTACTTTAGAAGCTCTTGTAGGTCATACCTAATGCTATCGAAGGTGGAGCATTGAGAAGATATCATATTACAGAAATCAAAGCAACCGAAGGTCAAGAAATCGCTGTCACAATCTAAAGCTATCGGAGATCAAGCTATCACATGTCAAGATATCACATGTTGCAACCCAAAGCTATCGACTATCGCTTGTCAAGTTATCACATATCGCAACTCAAGCTATGAAGGGTCATGAAACAAAACTATTTCATGGCTAACTCTTAAGCCACTGGGTATCTCAAATTAAAACTATCAAATGTCTCAAATCCATAATCGAATGGAAAATGATATTTTTCTTTAATAAGCAATAACTTCTAACTAAGCTTGTCAATAGGTACTCAAAAAATCCAAAATCCATCTGGATCTGTATACGAAAACGTGGTATTATTCGATATCTAAAAGGGGGATACTTGTATCCGATATCCGAAAATATTTACAGATGTAGATGCAAACATGGCTATATCCGTATCAAAAAATATTCATCTAATCTGAAACTAAGTAAATTTATTTCTGTTATGATTTGAAATAGACCGTATAATCAAAAAATGTTACTCATTTCAACATTATTTCTAAAGTAGTTTTTCGTTCTACCGTTGGTTCCCCAATGAAGCAATACTAAGGCTTATAATGCCTTTAACATTTCAATATCATATTTACTAAGTATTAATCATTCTATAGCCTCCATTTACATAATTTCACTTTTACCTTTCCATTTCCTTAATCACACTCAAATAGTAACTCAACATATTCGAAATATTTCTATTTGCTAAGTTGCATGCTTGTTCTTTACTTATTCTATGTTTATTAATATACTTTTAAATAATTAGTTATGCATGTAGTCATAACTCATTAGGATATTTGTGGATTGATTTTTTTCCTTGAAAAATTATAGTATTGTATTTAATTAATTTTTATGTTTGATTCTTATTTGAATACCTCATAAATTATGACGTTTTTGTTTGAAAATGTTAATATAAAACACAATTTAGCTTTTTAATGCGAATTTTCTGATTTTTTTTGGATATTCAAAATATTTGCATTCTTATTTAGATGTAGATATTTTAAAATATTTGTAAAATTTTGCGGATACAGATGTGAGTTTTGAGATATTCATGGATATAAAATGTAGATGCAGATGCAGATTCAGGTATATTTTTATCTATTTTCATCCTTTGATGGCCTTACGTTTAACCTTATTTGTGCACATGTCATTTTCTAACTGGTTTCTTTTAATTTGCATTGGTATGCTAATAATATTGCCCAGTTTACTTAACCATTTCCTTTACAATTTGCGTTAGTTAAGTTTTACATTTCCCATGCCAATTAATTTAATATGATTCAAAAATTAATGGAAAACTCCTAAAAATTCACCAACATTCGAAAACGTCATCTTTTACTCGTATTTGAAACTTTGGATCAAAGTACCTAACTATAAAAAAATTGAATATTAAATTAGGTCCATAATGCATAGTTTCCCTTAAAATTTATAGCAAAATTAGTCTTCATTTAGAGATTATGAAAATTAAAACCCATTCCATTTAATGTTAAAAATGTTACATCAAAATTCCATAGCATATAGGGAAGGTTAAATTATGATTTACCCTAAAACACTATTCAAACCATTATCTTTTGATTACCCAAACAAGGATGATACATTCATCGCTACTAATGTAACACCTCAAATATTTAACCAAAATTTAATAAAATAATTAAATTTAAATGAGAAAGGTTAAAAATGGAATTTTTGTAAATGTCCTAATTTGGCTATAAAACTTGCTTTATTGCATTTGTTGTGATTTTCTTGACAACTTTGACATATAACCAGTCGACGCCATGATCTTGACCGGTCGACCCTCGAAGTTGACCGCACCAGGTCAAGCGGTCAACTACTCATGCGTATCGAGCAAGGGTTTGTGTAGTCCAGTGGCCCTGATCTAAATAATAAATTAATCAATGGTCGATGTCACTTTGTGCTTATATAAATATAACCCTAACCTAATGCCAAATTCATTAATCAAAAGCAGTACATCCAAACTCTATCAAAAAATTTCTCTTTTCTCAAATCAGATTTCTTTAGAAAAATAAAATAAAAATTAAACTAGAGAAATTGAAGAAAGTATTAAGTTAAGGAAAACTAAGATGAGATCTATACCAAGCGAGGATGATTCTATGAAATCAAAAAAGGATACCTTTTTAGGAGGTGAGTGAGTTCATGACTAGTAAGATGATTTACTTGTAATTAATTTTTTATATCCTATTTTGATAAAGAATTGTTTTAAATTGAATTGGAAACACTGTTTATTTTGATTGGGAATTTAACTACGATTAAAATCTATATTAATGTAGTCCTTTTCTTTTAAGCTATGTTTGGGTTATAAAACTTGTTAATTAAAAAGTGATTCAAGTTGATATACCATATTTTCTAGTAAAATATGAATTGATAGCCCTATAGATGCTAAACCAAGATTAAATTAATCTACTTTAATTGAATATGTCATACATGAAGTTTGAATGATTATGAATTACAAATCTAAAAATTTGGATTTACTATAATTAGGGTTAGCATATGTCAAATTGGAATAAGAGTTTTACTGTAATCGGGTTGGAAATAATAATGATTAATAATAACAAATGATGATAACCGATAAATTAAAACACCACGAATACCCCGAAAGATGAATAAGTTCACTGGAACTGGTCAACCACCAGTGGTCGACCGCTATAGTAATTAGTAATTGAGTAGTGATCGAAACTGGCACGACTGGAATCATGGCCTAAGTCCTAAGGTTATAAACTAAATTGTAGTGTGTGTGTATATATATATATGGATTTTAGTATAAGTAAGGAAGTTAGTTTCATATGTAGGAAATGCTTGGACGTTACAATACTGGATAAATGCTATTTATCCAACATAGTCGATATTTGAATAGGGTAGTTCTATCATAGATTGCACTCATAAGATGTTCTGCGGTGGATGCGCAACATTGATGATGATGTCTGATGGAGTGAGTGGCCCAGCACTAACGGGAGTGCCTTGGTATCCATAGACATGATATGACACTGTGCTGTTGATGGATCCCGGTGAAGTGTAATAAGAGGCGTTACTCTACCATGGAGAGGTGGATACACATGCAACAAATCTTGACCTTTTTGGTGCGAGTCATCATTGTGGGATTTCTCTCAATGTATATATATTATACGTGTTATCTTAATGTGAAAAACGTAGTCCTATGGTTAAAATTATAAGTAAATCCTATGTTGGAATAGTTATAGTAGATATAACCTAATTCTTAGTTATTTTTTGGTTCGAATAGTTGTTCGACCCTAAGTATAAATCTTTAAAAGCAGTAGTGTAGATATGTTTAAAACTATATCCCTTTGATAAAAGAATTGAGTAATCCAAAGACACTAGTAGGAGATATCCTATGTCACATATAGTATTAATGAAGTTAATTATATGTGATCGGCATGTATAAGTGATATATGTCTTTTCCTTTCTTTTCCCCAACTACAAGAAGATAAGGCTCAAGTGATTGGCTTAGTGATTAGTATGTAGAGTGGCGAGCTTAGCATAAGAGTTTCTTTTATATATATTTTTCACACTTCATGTAACTATTAATCGTATTCAGTATTTATCAGACCGTTTGATGTATTTTTGTATGCTCTAGATTAGAACTACATACTATATTGGGACTGCATTTTGGTTTTTGAAGGACTATTTTTTGTACTTGTATTTTATGCCATCCATTATGAGAGCTGAAAGTGTAGAATATCTTAGATCATATCGGTCTGTTCTTAGCGTCTGCGATGCTAAAATAAAAATTCATAGTAGTACTTCTTTGCATCGATGCAAGTTTGAAAGTCACCCTAGATTTTGGACCGGTGTGTTTGAAGGTGCGGTTTATCACAATCTGTATTAGTGCCTAGGTTAAAGTTTCCTTAAAGATTAGTTGCACAATGAGAGAATGTACTTGAAAAGTTTTTCTATAAAAGTTTTCTAAAAATGTTTTGAAAATGTTTATCAAAATAAATTTCTAAAAATATGTGTGTGTGTGTGTGTGTGTGTATTTATAAAAGAGGTTTTTCAAAAATTTATATACAAATATATTATAAACAACGCTTTCCCTTATTTATGCTAATGCTATCTATGGTATGCTGCTAATAAATTCCTAAATCAATGACAGAAAGGACGAGCGATCCTACTATTGTGACTCAGATGATGCGGCTAAGATTCCATGTAGAAATGTCTCAATTTGGAACCGTTGGTATTTGCAAGCGAGAGGATAAGCCCAAATTAACCTTAGTAGAGGACCTAGAGGGCGTGCGTCAGGTGCCATCAACCTATAGTCGATTTCACCAAGCTACGTAATTACTTTATGAGTCTTAGAGGGAAGCCTTATATGGGGACCGAGTCATATATGAGCCTAATGGCTTGGATACGCTCTTATAAGAGGATTTTTTGATTGATAGGAGTTAAAGATGACGTGAGGAGATAGATTACTACTTGGGGTGTATAGTAGAGTTTCTAAATTGGTTATATGCAGTGATTGCCGAAATTGATGAGGGAGAGATTACTTGAGGAGAGTTTAGGAGGCGTTTTGAGAAGAAATTTATTTTCGAAGCAGAGGAGGGAGTAAAGCAAGAGTATTTTATACATTTGAAGTAAGGAGAGATGTCAATGATAGATTATGTGAATCAATTCAATGAGTTGGCTAGGTTTGGGTTAGAGCTGATAAATACTCCTTTCAAGAAGGCTTTGAAGTTTGCTAGAGGGCTAAATCAACCACTTCAAGTTTTGGCCCTTAGTCATATTCCCAATGGTGCGACTATCGATAATTTTATGGAGATGGACTTACTGAATGCTATTTTGAAGAAGGAAGTGAAGAATGTGCCCAAGAAATTATGAGGGAAGACACCACAGCAGAATCGGTGCAATCGCGGAATAGGGACTAAAGGGAAAATTAAGAAGAAAGATATATTATGCAAGGGATGTGGTAAGAAGAGTCATTTTGCTAAGGAATGTAAAATGGACAACTCAAAGTTCAAGTGCTACAACTTCAATCAAATCAGGCACATGAGGCGGGACTATCCAGCACCTCAAAAGACATCTTCCTTAGTTGATTTCAATTTACACACTGAACAATGTTCCAGCTCGAGTGTGCCTCCATTTACAAGCAAGGGGAAGAAGATCATGCTTCAAAGTGTTTTAAACCTATCTTCTTACTTGTTCATACCTTATTTTACATAGGAGTATTACACTCTTTTATCCTGAACAAACTTGTAGATGAGTTGCAATTAGACACTAGCATAGTTATAGACCATGTAGTTGTATCAAACCATGTGGTAAGATAGGCTTATTTTTCTATGATATATAGGGGTTAGAAATTGATTATTTTGAGGATCGAGTTCGATCGTGATGGCTTTATCATAGGATTTTCTGTATTTTGGTTGATTTTGGGCATGGATTGGATAATGATGTATGGGGCAGTCCTAGATTGTGATATGAAGGTCGTTAGATTGGATACTTATAGGGGACGTAGTCCAAAGGTTTCGATCCTAGAGGATCAATCATACAAAGTTACTTGTATTCATTAGACCCATCACATGATTGGTTGGATTCAATGTTTGTAGCTAGAGACTATGCGGATGTCTTTTCTAAGGTTACTAATCTTCCACTCTAGAGAGAGATCAAGTTTCAGATTTATCTCATGGAGAACGCCATACCTGTTGTCTTACCCTAGAGGCATATATCTCCAAAAGGGAGACATGAGTCTAATAGGAAAGTGAATAAACCATTGAAGAAGTGATTCTTTAAGAGGTTTCGATGGTAAGGAAGCTATAGTGCTAGGGGTAGAATTCTAAAGTTTGATAACCTTTTTTTCTTTACCCTCCAGTTGGGTTTTCAAATACTACACCTACCACTCAATCTCTTGAGTACGGGAGAATTACTCCTCCCACAACTTCTACATAGCCTTTTGAGCTGCCTTTTTATCGCCCTAGCCTCCACCTTAGCATCATTTGCTACAACTACGTCCTCCAATCTGTTATTGATGGCCATCTACTTCATCTCTTTAATTACTGTAGCTTAACCACTTCTAAAGTTAGAATTTTAAGAGAAACCACCTTCAACCAAATATAGAAGGTGCAAGCCCCAAGCTGTTAAGGAAATAGTAAGCTTACAAATGAGGTACACTTTGAACAAAAATGAAATCCCTTAAGAAGAAACACTTTCAAAAGAAAACGTACCAAGAAACCCTCCCGAAGTTTAGCTTCAAGGACGACTTCTATCTCATTCCAAACCCACCATAATTTTAGCCAGTCGACTTGGTATATCACATCCACCACTATCCCTTCTACCGTATCTATAACACCCCTAATTGTAATTAACATTATTCAGGAGATTTAGTTAGATAAATTTAATAGAATAATGTAAATATTATAGTGATAAGGGGATTGAGATTTGAAAATATAATTAGGGACATGCTTAGTTAAATAAAAAGAATGGGTTATGGAAATATTTTCATAAATTGAATAATGAGGAAATAAGGCAAGGGAATTATGGGGATTAGTCGCACCTATAACCCTATAACCCCTAAACCCTTGTTCCCATTCTCAACACATTCATAATTCAAAATTCTAAAATTTAAACTAAAGCAAAAGCTAGCAATAACCTAGGAGAAAGAGAGGAGAAAAATCAATTAAAGCTATGCAATCAAGCAAGGGGAATTGAATAAAGGTCAAATCTTAAGTTCCTTATCCTAAGCAAGGTGAATAATAATCAAAACCGTCTCTATTTTCATTTTTAAAGAGCATTAGATTTCGGATTTAAGTTTAAATCCATTATGATGATTTTGATGATGATATATATGCTTGGAATACATGATATGTTATAATCAAACAAGTTTGTTTGATAAATATTTTATTCGATTTTATGGCTAAAATTATTTATATTAGGTTCTGAATGCAATGAGGATTTAAATTTTTATGCAAAACAGTATTTTGGAGGTGGGTTTAATTTTCATAATTATCCAAGCTATGGATAATTTATTATGAATTTTTAAAGGGAAATATGAATAACTAGGTTTAGAAATTAATTATGGTAATTATATAAAGGAATTTGGGTCTGAAATTTTTACATGTTAGATAATATATTAAAAGTGAATTTTGAAATTTTTTAGGGACTTTTCCTAGGTAATTTACTATGAAAATTAAATAAAATTAGTTGGAGGATTTAAATGTCTAAATTGTATTGGTTAAAGGAATGGCTTCTTTGCTAAATATTTTTTTGAATCTAAAATGAATTCGACAATCTTTTAGGGATAGATTTCTGTAAAATTTATGGAAACTAATTAGATTTTTACAAATAGACAAGTTAATTGAAAAGTATTGCTTAAAAATGCAAAGAAAAAAGTTTTGTATATGTTAATTGTTTCAGTGCTTTCCAGAGCTACCTTTCGACCCTATACTTCTGCCCCAACCAATTCGAAACTAATATACAAGAAATTAATGCATTGGTGGTTAGTGGATTGGAAAATGGTAGTGGATTGGAAAATGGCAACAAGTATGGAGTCGAAACCAAACTATCGAAAGAGTCAAGGCCTTTGTCTTACTATCCAAAGAAATGCCACTTGCCTTGTTTCCAAAAGAATGCTTTCGAAAGCGCTTAATATAGCTTTCGAAGAAGTTGCCTCTTTTTTTTAAAGGGTAGCTTTCGAATGAGTTGCCTTGTTTTTATACCAATGCTTTCAAAAGGGTAGTTTGAACCCATTCAAAACCATGCTGCTGCCTTTATGCCTTTCAAATGGATTGAAATCATCCAAGAGTTTGAAATGTAGCTTTTGTTTTATAAAATTAGTAATCCACTTCCTAATATTTTCGAAAGTGCTCTAGTACCTAATTGTACCAAAGGTTTCGAAGGCAATGGCTTCAAAAAGGGTTTCGAAGCCATCCTTCCAAATGTTTTACTTAAATTATTAATGCTTTCAAAAGGTTGATTCTGAAGCCATCTGTTTTCCCAAATAACTATTATTTAAAGGTTAATAGTTTCAGAAGGGGTACTTTCGTTTAATATTCACTTTGAAACAAAAGTTATTTTAAGGGTAAACCCAATGGTTTCGAAAGGGGTACTTTCAAAAGATTTCATAAGGGGTACTTTCAAATGGTTTCGAAGCTATGCTTCAATGAGTTGGAAAGATATACTTTAATAATTTCTAAAGAAATGTTTAATGGTTTTGAAAGGAAGTTTATAATGCTTTCGAAAAAGATTAAGCGTTGCAAAGTCATAGGATTAAGTGTTTTGAAAATAAGATTTGAAAGCTTTTGAAAGATTGATTTTAACGGTTTCGAAAGTAAATGTCTAAGGTTTTGAAAGCCTTAGTTTTCAAAACAAAGAACCCAATCTCATTTTTCAAGAAAACCCCATGGAAAAATAAAGGATTTTTGAAATGACTTTTAAGTATGGAGTTTTTGAAGAAGCTTTCCTTGATATAATAATAGGTTAAAGGGATTAATCGTGTTATATATGAAAATGCTTGCAAGGATATAAAACCATAGATATTGGTGTGGTTATGTTATTGTACTTGCTTTTTCTATAAATATATTCATTGTTCAATGGACCCGTACCCATGTTTTGGCGAATAAAAGGGCAGAAAAACCAGCTAGGCTGATCCAGCAGTGAATATAAATTAAGTACCCCCTAAATGAGTAGAATTGCATCCAGGAGGTCAGGTAGATCAAGCATAGGATGCTTAGGGACTAATTAAAGAAATTGTCCAATTGGACAAGTTCATAGTAAACCCATGGAAACTATGTCTGAAAAGGGTTATTGGCAATAGTCAATAGGTTCGTAGTGTTCCCATGAAATCTATATACGGATAAAGTTATTGATAGATGTCAACATATTCTTAGTCAACCCATGAAAACTATGATATGAGAGAAGTTATTGGGGATGCCAATAGGTTTAGGGAGAATGCATGAATCAATGAAGTTATTGGCAGGGGCTAATAGGTTCTTAGTGGTCCCATGAAAACTATGAGACTAGACCGGTAGTCCATGAGCTTTGAACATGTTATTGGTAATCCATGAAAACTAAGGTTAATGATGACCCTATAAAACTATAACTGAAACAGATAGTTAAATGAATGGAGATGGGAAATCGAGAATAATTTTCTTTTTCTGCATATCATCATAACATTATAAATTGCTATGTTTTGACCAGTGTTGATGCATGAGCATAGTATATGGTTCTTAAATTTTTTGGAGAAGGTACAAGTAAAGGGAAAACCCATTCCGCTAAGCGACGTGGTCTCACTAGATATCTAAATGGTTTGAGATGGTAGGTTATTATTCATATGAGGCTTTATGTTTGACTCGAAGTTTATGTTTCCTATTGAACTATAGGTTGCTTAATTAACTTTGACAACTTTAAGAGTTGAGGTTTTCGGGTATCTTTTTAGACGAATAAGCTTCCAAAGGCATGTGAGAGGCGAGATAGTTATTTGGAGTTCTTTCTATTTTGATTCCATTGTGTTTTGAGGTAAAGGAAAAATTGTTTAATTGCCTATATATACACTCAGATCATCAAAAAGTGCATCTTCACATGTCGCTCTTGCCATATGTTGTAATAATTATAATTTCTCTAAAAGCAGTTCTCGTATATGGGATTATGTAATGAATTTGAAATTATTTGAAATGGAATATGAAAGTTGTTTAATGATTTTAAATTTTTTCCATATCCATGTGCTTATATTACATCAATGTATTTAACATTATCGTATTTGGTCATCAAGGGATAAGAACTATGGATGACTCAGCTTCCGTGGCCATTATTTGTGGGACTCCATGTGAGGAATATTACAAGTTGGTATCAGAGCATAGATTTGTGAAAACTTAAAAGAAATTTAAGCCTAAACGATTTCTAGAACATAATCCAATAAACCAAAAAATAAGATTAGGGTTTGAGTTAACGCAATAGTAACGTACTTGTATTTGATATATATATATATATATATATATATATATATATATATATATATATATAAGTATATATTCCCCTTTCTCCTAGACTGTTCTTCTATATCTTATTAAGGCTTGCATGCAAAATAAGATATGGTGGTAGGAAAATTAGGAGGAATTTCGGTGGAAGAAGAACTACAACAAATGGAAATGTTCGACCTACCAAGAGGAACCCAGGATGATAGGAAAACGCAAATCAAAACGCAGATGCCAATGTAGGTGCTGGAAATCTGTAGTAGGTATGGGGATGATGTATCAGTTCTTTGTCAATCTGATGTAAGCAGAAGCAGAAGTTGGAGTAGTTGGGAATGTTGGAGGAGCAAGTCCCACGACTCCAATTGGAAACAACTATGCTAGGTTGAGCAGAGATTACACCAGTCTTAGTGGGAAGCCATTTGTGAGATGCCATAGAAGTGGAGAATTGGCTGTTGCATTGTGAGAGATTCTTTATTGTCTTGGGACAGAGTGATGAGCAGAAGAGGAGAATAGCTTTTAACCAGTTGTAGGGAGAAGTGCTTCATTGGTTGAATAGTGTTACTACCAGATTTCTTGAGGAAGAGTTGACTAGGGTAGAATTTCGAAGGAGATTCGAGCAGAGGATTTTGTCCAAAGTTGCTAAGTCAGCATTGTTGAGAAAGTTCGTGGAATTTGTGTAGGGAGAGATGTCAGTAGTTGAGTATGCTACTAAGTTTGCTGAGCTATCCAGATATGGGTATGTTATCATTGACACCGTCATCAAGAGGGAGGATAAGTTTATTCGAGGATTGAGACACAAGATTGCTACGGCGATCATGCCACAACTCCATGATCCTTGTAATGTGTTACAAAGATAGCAATCCGACATGAAGAAATGCTTGCTATTTATGGGAAGCAGAAGCCGGTTGAAACCTAGGGTTCTCAGGGTAAGAAGAGAAAGTTCTTAAAGAAGGAAGGAACTCAGAAGCGTCAAGCTGCCAAGAAGGAAAAAGCTAATCTGGTTCATTAAGTGCGACAAGAAAGGTCATTATGCTATGAATGTAGAACTGGCAAGGGGAAGAAGGCCGCAGAAGTGAAGAGTTTGAAATGGTTTGACTGTGATCAAGTTGGGCATTATAAGAATCAGTGTCCAGATCCAGTCATGGCAGACAAGGGATTAGTCCTTGTTGTTGGGCCATCATCTGCTTGGCTATCTGCTGCTGAGAAAGAAAAGACTGTGATAGAAGGTACGCTTTTGTTTCAAAGTATAGTAGTGAGGGAACTATTTGACACTGGTGCATCCAGTTCATTTATATCTCGGTGTCTGGTTAATAGGTTATTTTTAGCACCCACTTACCTTGTCACTTCCTTAAGGGTTGTGAATCCAATAGGGGGTATGCAACTCTGGGAATGAGATATGACCAGTTAGAACTTAATTTGTTCGGTCATAAGTTTGCATGCAGTCTATATGTTGTTGATTGCGTAGATTTCGGAATCATTTTGGGCATGGATTGGTTAGGTAGATATGAGGCAAGAATATTCTGCTAGGAAGGGAAATATCGTTGAGACACCCTGATAGTCATAACCAAATTATATTCTCCGTGAAGGGTTCTGACTGGAGTGCTTGTGCTCGGTTGAGTGTTACAAAAGTAGAAGAAGAGATAAGCCAGGTTCGAGTAGTAAGAGAATTTGCAAATGTTTATGAGTTGGTTACGGACTACCACTGAAACAAGCCTTGAATTTCAGGTAGATCTTGTACCAGCTGCGGAACCTGCAAGTAGACGACCTAGCAGAATGACACCGACAGAGATAAAGGAATTGAAGGTGCATCTAGTGGATCTAGAAAGGAGAAATTGTGTTAGACGAAGCAGTTTGCTATGGGGAGCGGCCGTGATGTTCATGAAGAAACCCGATGGGTCATTAAGGATGTGTATCGTATCATAAGTTGAACAAGAAGATGATTAAGAATAAGTTCATTTTTTGGGAATACACGATCTATTTGATCAGTTGTGTGTAGCCAGAGTGTTTTCCCAATTGTGTTTAGTGACAAGCTTCCATCGGTTAAGAGTGTCAAATGACAGTATTCCGTTGATAGCATTTTGAGCTAGGTATGGTTATTACAAGTGGTTAGTAATGCCATTTGGGTTAACGCACCAGCTTTCTTCGTGGATCTGATGAACCAAATTTTCGAAGAATACTTAGATTAGATCGTGTTGTTCTTTATGGATGACATGTTAGTATACTCTAAGGATGAAAGAGAACATGAAGATCATCTTAGAGCAGTGCTCGAGACGTTGAGGTAGCATTAGCTAAAAACAAAGTTTTCCAAGTGTCATTTTTGAAAGAAAGAGTTTAAGCTTCTTGATCACGTGGTTTTAGAATAAGGTTTGTCAGTCGATCCAGATATGGTCGAAGATGTTAATAACTGGAAGAGACCGGGGACGATGACAAAGATTGGATGTTTTCTTAGACTTTTTGGCTATTACTGGAGATTTATTAAGGATTTCTCGAGGGTAGCAGCTCCTTTGAATAAATTAACCAAGAAGGACGTGAAGTTTGTCTGGTCCGACAAATGCGATGAAGCATTCTTTAAGTTAAAGCATTTGTTGACCAACGCACGTGTGTTAGTAGTTCCAAACGGAAACGAAGGGTTGGTGGTGTATACCGATGCATGCGGGACCGGATTAGGAGCTATGTTAATGTAGAGGGGTAAAGTCATTGCCTATGCTTCACGACAGCTTAGACCACTTGAAGTAAGATATCCTACTCATGATTTGGAGTTGGCATCAATGATCTTTGCGCTAAAAGTATGGAGACATTACCTCTTAGGGGAGAGATTCAAGCTATACATAGATCATAAGTTCTTAAGATATTTATTCTCTTTGTAGGAGTTGAATATGAGACAATAGAGGTGGCTAGAGTTTTTAAAAGCTTATGATTTTGGTATATAGTGTACACTTGGGAAAGGAAATAATGTAGCAGATGCTCTTAGGAGAAAACATCAGAATGTGGTGTTGGCTACGTTGGTAGAATGGAAAGATTTAGAAAATTTGACAACTTGTAGTGTGCAGTTAAGATCGACTGCTAGTTCTAGTTCGAGTACGCTATGTTGTCATGTTTAGAAGTTTGACCAGTGTTGATCGAAAGAATTGTTTCTAAGCAGAAAGAGAATCCATTATTTCTCGAGAAGATTAAAAGGCTTGAGGTTGGGTCTAAGATTGATGACCTAAAGGTTTTTAGCCTTGACCTGAGGGGATAGATGAGAAAGAGGGACGGTTGTATCTTACTAATGTTGAGGACTTGAGAAGAGAAGTTCTTAGGGAATATCATAAATCCTAATTTACGGTTCATCCTGGAGGAATCAAGATGTATCAAGATATGACGAGGAGCTTCTACTGGGAAGGTATGAAGAAAGATGTTGGCTTATGGGTTAGGTAGTGTATGAACTGCAACAAGTGAAGGCCGAACATTAGAAGCCGAGTGGATTGCTTGAAACTTTGGAGACACAAGTTTGAAAATAATGTTCAATATCCATGGATTTTATAGATGGGTTTCCTAGGTCAAATATAAGACATAAAAGTATATGGGTCATAGTGGATAGGTTGACCAAGAGTGCCCATTTCATTCCAGTTAAGTCAATTAGGATGACACATGTTTTAGCTAAGTTGTTCATGCCGAACATAGTTTGACTACATGGAATCCTAGTAGTATGGTCATTGGTAGAGATACTTTGTTTACTATGAATTTTGGAAGAGCCTAGAGGAGATGTTAGGTACTGTGCTTATGATGAGTACCGCGTATCACCCTTAGATGGATGGGCATACAGAGAGAGTCAATAAGGTACTCAAGAATTTTTTAAGAGCTTGTGTGCTAGACTTTGGCGGATCTTGGGAAGATCACCTACACTTAGTGGAGTTTTCCTATAATAACATTTATCAGACTAGTATAGTAATGGCATCTTTTGAAGCTTTGTATGGAAGGCGCAAATCACCCATATGTTGGTCCGAAACTGGAGATAGATTAGTCTGTGTTCCATATCTGGTTAGAGAAGCAACAAAGACGATTGAGTTGATTCGAGAAAGGATAAAGGACGCTCAGTCCAGACAAAAGAGTTATGCAGATGAGAGGCATAAGGTATCACCGATGAAGGGTGTGGTACAATTCGAAAAGTTTGGGAAACTGGCACCGAGATATGTTGGACCATTCCCAATTATAGAGAGCATCAAGAATCTTGCATACAGAGTAGAGTTGCCAAGCAGTATGGAAAGAGTCCATAATGTGTTTTGTTTGTCGTATGTGCATGATCCAGAGACAACTATTCCTCTAAGAAAGTTGGATGGCTTAACAATAGAATCGAATTTGACATTTGTTAAACCACCAGTTCGGGTTATTACAAGAGATGCAAAGTGTAACATCCCGGAATTTTTAACAATATCAATTTAATAATTTGTATTAAAAATTAAATTGATATTGATATTCTTGTTAATAATAATTCAAATTGATTCAATAATCTTCTTCAATAATTATTTAATTGATTTTACCTTGTAAAAATAATAAATTGGTTTCTATTTATAATATAAATATATGGTTTATATTTTAAACAGATTAGCAATTGTTTTAAATTTAATAAATAAAGCATATTTTCTTATTCCAATATTTTAGTGATTTGGAAAATTAGTCTTTATTTAATATTAGCTTTTTAAAGCTATTGAATAAAGAATCTTGGTTTAAACTAAATAAATGAATCGTGTTTTAAAATTGTAATAATATACATTAATAATTTGAAAATTTGATTTAATTTAATATTAAGTTTTCAAAACTATTTAATAAATAAATATATGATTTTTAAATTGCTAGGACAAATGTTTAAATGTTTAATATAATTTTGTCTTAAGTTTTAAATTCAAAATGAATTAACTAAAGAGTTTTATGGCTTAATAAAATAGATAATTTATTAATAAAAATATAATTTCTTTTAAAATGATTTCAATTTAATAATAAGAAATTTATAAAAATAATATTAATAGTGTATTGATTTACAAAAAAATTGAATAAAATTTGCAATTGTTTTTTCAAATTAAAATTATATTTATAACTTATTTTTAAATAATTGACTATGAATTTAATTTGAATTTAAATTCCAAAGTATAAATTTTAATTATTTTAATTTTCAAATGGATAAGCTTTATTTATAAGCATAATTGGTTTTCATTTCCTTTATAAATTTTATATACATATTAAATCCTAACTAACTAATTAATTAAGCATAACCATTTCATGAACATGTAAATTAAATACAAACTACTTTAAAAAGACAAGTGTATTAATATTAAGCCTCTTTTAGCCAAATGTTAAAAGATTAACTTATCAAATTGACAAATGTTGAAATTCTTACAAGTGACCTCTTTTAAATTTTTTTTCTTTTATTTAATAAAAATTTACTTATATAAATGAACATTTTTCACTCTTGTTCTTTTTTCACATTTTCCTAAATCAAAAGAATCTTCAACTTGTTTATTCCTCAAACCTGAAACCCGTTTTCAAATTCAAAATTTAATGTTCAAAACAAAAATCTGCATCTTTCTTCAAACAGAAATTTTAATCAAATCAGAATCTGTTCAAACAAATTTGTTTTCCACTCTAATCCCAAAACTGTCTGAAAATTTTCCTCATGTCTGAAATGCAAAACATTTTGCAACTCAATAGAATTACATGCAATTGCAACCTCCATTCAAATGCCTGAAATTTTTTCTGCATTTCTATTTTAAACTTCATCATGCCTACATGCAACTGAAGGTCTCTGCTTTTCTGTTTAAAAATCAACCAAGTCTGCATTTTCTCCTGGAAACAAACATGCATGCATCAGGGCGAAAAGAAATAAATCAGGATTTAAGTCTTTTAAAAAGCAAGAGCAAACTAAAGTTTTTAAAGAAGCAAAACTGGAACCAACTCAAAGTTTTGGAAATAGAAAACACAATCCAGTTTCAAGCAATTCAAGTTTAGGCTTGTCAAAGCATGGATACTCTGCTCATAAAATCTGTGAGTAACATTTTATTTTAATGCTAATTTAAGTAAATATATCCGTCGATTGTTTTCTTGAGACAAATATGACTTGTGTGTGGTAACTATGATTAAATTCCCTGTATATATGTATGACAGAATGCATGTTTATTTTTGATTTATTTCTGCCTGTTCTTGCATTCCAGGTTAAATCATGAAAGAAAAAAAATCATGATATCATATTCAAACCTTTGTTATAGTTTAAGATTTAAAAAAAATATGGTATGTAACATAAGTTAAAGGTTTAATTTTATTAAACATGAAAAATAAAATGAAAACTGTACTGACTCTGGGAAACACAAGAACAACAGAACAACTTTTGAAAAATAAGAATTTGATCATTCAGATTCTTTAATTTAAAATTATAAACAAGTTACCTAAACTAAAACTTGAATTCTAAAACTAAAATCAGAAAATTTAGTTTAAAATTGAAAGAGAAATTCTGGTTTGTCTTGAAATGAAGTTTGGGGTAGTTCTGTCAATTTGAGAGGTCAGGGTGGCCATTGTGTTTCCTGGTGGTGGAGTGATGATCTATGATGAAGAAAAAAAATATAGGGAGGAGGGATTAGGCATTAAGGCAGAATTTATTTGGTATTAAAAATTTTAACCCTAGTTTTGATGGGTTTTAAAGATTTGGTCATTTCGACCTGTATAAGTGATCGAGTGATAAGATGTTTTGGGAATTAGTGGATTGGCCGTGGATAAAGTTGAGGCCAGAGGAATTAGTGGTCAGATGGTCGGAGTGGCGTGTTAATGCCGATGTCAGGTTTGAAGCAGAAAACTATTTTTCTGTTTCCAGGTTTTAAAATTGATGCTCAGTTTTAATTCGAGCAAGCGGGATGGCTTTAGAGAGTTGTGGTGTCGTCAGGGGATGGTCATTGATGGTTAGGTGTGTTGGTGAATGGCCGGCGATGGCCGAAGTGACGGTGCACGTGCACCGTGCAGTCGAAGTTCAGGGGAATTGTTTTTGTGGAGTGCAGTTTCAAACTCGGGAATGACTCGAGTCATTCGAGTTTCTGACTTGAAGCAAACGAGGGAATTACTCGAGTATTTTGGGGGTGACTCGGGTTAGTGAGTTATTACAGGTTTTAACAAACCTGTACCTGTTTGTTTAAAATATTGTTTTAAAAACCTGAACCATTCAAATGTAAAGGAAGTTTAAACTTAGTTTCTAATTCAAGTTAAAATATAGAGTTCAGGTTTAGTTTTAAGTCTCTGTTTTTAAAAAAAAATATAATAATATAAAGTTTTTAAAATTTAACTTGTTAAACTACTTTATAAAGGTAAGTAGTTTGAAATTTAAAACTGAAGTTTTTTTAAAAAAATGTGAGCAAGATTTTAAGTTAAAGTTAAAATTTGAAAATTCAAAGATTTAAAATAATTATTTCAGTTTTGAAATAAAGGAAGCTTTTAAGTTTGAAGTGTTTAAACAAATCTGTATGAAAAGTTTAAATTTAAATTATTAAGTTTAAAAATGAAATTTGTTTCAAACCTTATGAATTTCTTATATTTGATAAACACTTGATTGTCTTATGATTTTTTTTAACATTTAAATTTGTTTGAACTTTAATTAAGTTTAAATTTATTCCTTTTAAATCTTGTATTTGAAATGAAATTTAAAGTAAGTTCAAAGGTAATTTGCTTTCAAATAAAATTTGTTTCTAAACATAATTTAGAATATTTATCTTAAAATTAATTAAGATTAATATTTTGAAATTTAATTTAATTAATGGAGTAATTAAGGAATGGTCAATTAATTTAATTAATTAATAATTTGGGATTTATAATTATTGATTAATGGTTAATCAATTTATAACTAAGATCATTAATTTGATTTTAACTAATGATTAATGAATTATTAATTATGTAATTAAGTTTTAATCAAGGTTAATTAATTAAATAATTAGACTTTAATTAATGGATGATTAAAGATAATTAAATTTGTAATAAATCTAAGTTAATTACTTAATAAAAAATAATTAAAGAATGGTTAATGAAGGTCATTAACCAGGATTATTTAATAATTAATTAATGTGATTAATTTTTTTACAATTAATTAGATTAATTAATTTAATAATAATCATTTATGAATTGTTGAGTATAATTACTTTATGTAATTAATTTAGTTTTATGTGATTGTTTATTTTAATTAATTAAGTTTGATTAATTTTAAACACATGGGTTTTAAAGATAATTACATTATGTAATTAATGGATTGAAAATTTCTTGGTGAAGTAATTGTTTAATAATTACAGGTTGTAATTAATTGAAGATGTTTAAGAATGAAGTAATTTGGAGTATAATTACTTGTAATTAATCAAGGGATTAATTAAGAATAATTAATTTTTTTTAACGAAGTAATTAAGTGAGTTAATTACTGAATATGGTTAATCAAGAAGGATTAATAATTATAGGGTAATTACTTAAGGTAATTAATTTAAGAAGATAATTAATTAAATATAATTAAGGATCATTAATTATTATAATTAATGATGTAATTAAAGTTAATTAATTAAGATTAATTAATTAATGATAGGTAATGATAAATAACTAATTAATATAACTAATTAAGGATTAAGTGATTAATTATAACTAACTAAATGAAGTAATTAAAGGTTAATTACTGTTTTTGGTTAAGAATAATTAATTTGTGAAATTAATTAAGAATAATTACATGAATGTAATTAAGGATAATTAATCAAAAGTGATTAATTAAGGTGATTAAATTTGAGTGATTAATTAATTGATTGTAATCAATTAAATGGTTAAGTAAGCAAAATTTATATTGGTAAAATAATTAATTTTATTTATTTTAAATTAATTAAAGATGAAGCAATTAATTTAATTCATTTTAAATTAATTAGAGGTAGAGATAGTTAATTTAATTCATTTTAAATTAATTATATTGTGATGAAATAAATCATTGCTTATGTATGAATGGATGACATTGATTGTCTTGGATGCTTTGTGATCTCAGAAATGAGATAAGTTGTGTTGTGTGGTACGAATGCTTGGTTGCATTGTGATGATAATATAGATTATCTATTGTGATGATGATATGGATTACCTATTTTGATATGGATCAGCTGTTATTTATGATAGTATGGATTATCAATTGTGATTTGAGAATGATCTATCTATGTGAATATAGATAATTGAATTGTTTTAAACTTTAAAACAACTTGGACCTAAAAGACACGCTTTGGATTTCGTTGAGACCGGGATCGGGTTTCCATATTTGGATATCCGAAAACCACATCGATCCAAATTAACGATAGGTCGTGAAATCTCTTGTGAAGAGTGAAGACTCGAGGTGTAAGGACTATCCGTCAGTATAACTCTGGGGATGATTCCGTGATGAGTTTGATGAAAATAGTACTTACAGGTTCGAGATGGTGGTTTAGAGTGCAAGGGCGATGGTCGTTGACTCTGAGGGTGATTCCAATAATGAGTGCAGCGAGATAGTGCCTTCGGTTTCGTTCGAACCCGGAATGAACTTGTATGGATTGAATGCTTTTAGAACATCGTCACGTGGATAATGAGAATTCTAAGTGATGTGTTCACTAAAGGTAATCGTAGCCTCAAGCCTCATCAACCGGGAATGGCTAAAACAGGGGAGGTGAAACAAGGCTTCGTGGGTAGCCCCCACTTGAGAGTGAGATTTACCCCTGTCTAGAGGTCCCATTTATTTCGGCTGTGTGGACAGTTGTTGAGCTCCAACTGTCGGGGTTGTCTTGTTCGGGACTATCCAGTAAGGGATGGTTCCGGCCTTGTGTTGCAGGGGAGCGGGCGTACTCCTCGGTACGTTGATCTAGGCCACGTACTGTGACGGGCAGTACCCCAGTAGCCCTGCCATTGTATGGAATCCAAAATCCAATAAGTGCCAACGGTTTTGATTGTATTACCCACTTTTGTGGCTAGTAGCTGGAATTTAATCATGTAACAATTTCGGCTATTTCTTATTTGTTTGAAAACCCCAGACCTATTATAATATCACTGATTTCCTATCAAATGTTTCGGTTAGCGTAAGGTAAAAACTTTTCCATGTTTATGTGTGGGAAGTCTTACGTGATACCTTTCTTTCCAAAAGGTTTTTGAAAATTAAACAATCCTTAACCTGTTACTCACGCCAGGCCCATGTCTGACCCGGAGTTTATTCTGTTTTTCTTAAACTCTTGGGTACTCAAATTTTTACGAGTAGCCATGGGATTCAGGTTAGCTTTGACGAATTGTGGAGGAGCAATGGAGCAGGAGGCTTCTGCGTGTAGATATATATATTTCTGTTGTGTTGATTTCTCTGAGTAGTTCCCTTGTATTGTATTGAGTTATATAACTAGACAGGTGTCTATAACCGTGTAGTATGTGTTTTATTATCTGTGTAATATTTATGTTATTAATATAATTTATTCGTTCCGCTGTTTAAATTCTGTTGTTGTTTCTTCTTTCTCTTCTTTCTTTTCTCTTTTTTATCCCTTTCTTTCATATTAATAATGTGTCATTCTGTAGAGACGGATGACGGGTCATTACAGTGGTATCAAAGCATTAGGTTGGGTGAATACCTAGGCTCTGTAGTGGTGTCTATAGTGAGAGGGCGTATTTGTAATTTTGAATATATATATATATATATATATATATATTTACTTCTACCTATTTGTTGGGCTACCCGTACAGGTTTTCCAATATGAGTTATAAAGGTAGATAAGGTAGTAGTGTGTGTAACAGGACTACCATTGGTTGGAATTTGAATGTTTGAGGTTGGAAGTGTATCTGTCGAGACTGTAGACCTAATACCGTCTCGAATGAATTTTGTAGTGATGAAGGATTTCATCAATCTCCGAAGGAAACCTTTTAAAGGTTCGGAGTCTATTTACGAAGTTAGATGAGTAGAGTTTGGATCTGTTGGCTAGGCAGAAGAGAGTGATGGTATTTTGATACCTTAGGAAGTAGTAGCTGCGTGACGAGATGCAGTGACTATGGATGTTCCTGAAAATGTTTTCTTTGGAACAAGTTAAGGAGGTGAGTCTGCTTCAGTGTTGTGGTTGTATTTAGCTTGTGTTTCTGTTGATGTGAAGTCTGAGTTTCTCGAAGAGCTTTGGAATAGGAATTCTGTGGTAGCAGTGCAGCTCGGAGTGTTCTGTGTGTTGGCAAGAGATCTCCTGGCTGAGCAGTTTTTCTGAGGTGGAATGCAAAAGCAGCATAGTGGACCCGTTTCTTTGGTAGATTGGCTAGTTAAGTGTAAGACTGTTCTGTTTAGCAAAGGAAGAACAGTTTTTCTTGGATTTGGTTTGGGATGATCGCAAAAGTGACTTACGATTGTTTGGGTGTTCTCTTGGGTTATCAGGGTTTTTCTGGATGTCTTCAGGAAGTCAGAGTTTTGTCTGCATCTGGAGATTGAGTTTCCTTGTCAACTGGAATTCTAGGAGTGGTACCGGTGATTCAGCCTTATAGAAGAATGGTTCCAGGAGATTGAGTTGGCATAGCAGCTCAGAGTTTTGTGAAAGCTTCTGAGTTTCTTATGGTTTTGTTGAACCATATATCTGGGGTGTGTTGTTGAGTTGTACTTGTGTTCTTCTTCTTCAGCATTCTCTTCTACTTCGGATCAGAGTTGAGCAGCAGAAGCAGTTGGGAAGTGTATCTGCTTTTCTTTTCCTGGACATGAGAAGTGAGTGTAGTCTTCTGATATGGAGGAGTAGAATTTGTGTTTCTTGATTTTGGTTGTTCTTGAGGAGATCATTTTGCTGAGTTGATTGGTCTAGTTTGTTTCTAGAGGGATCAGCAAAGGGATGAGCTGATTAGTGAGGGTGTAGGCAGCCCAGGATCGTCCGAGGATTTTTGTGGATAAGAGACGGAGGAATTTGGACTTTGAAATTGGAGATTTGATTTTGGATAAGTTTTCACTGATCGTAAAGGAGCTATAAGTTTGAGTAAGGCTGGGAAGCTAGCTCTGAAGAGTTTTGGGTTCTTTTCTGTGATCTTGGAGAATAAGTATTTGATCTACAGGATTGGATTGCCAGTTTGGATAACTGGGATTCGATGAGTTTCACGTATCTCCGAGGGAATACGTGTATGATCTATCTCTGGTTGTGGAACTAGCTGTTTGGGAGTTTGGGTTGTTGAGTCAGACTTGTCTGTAGTCTGATATCTTGTCTAATGTTGTAGATTTAGATGAATAGGAACTTTGTAGCTTCATAGTATTGATTGTTTGGATTCTCTAGAGCGAGTATCCCGGTATGTATATATATACACCTGGGGAAACACGAAGAAATTTTATCCAGAATTTTGTTTGGATAATTAGGTTTGTTTGATTGGTTGTTTGGTTATTAGCATATGTTTGATATATGCTTGTGTTTTGAAATTTAAAATCTTTAATGAGATTATCAAATTACCTTTGTTTTAAATTTCGGGGACGAAATTCTTTTCAGGGGGAAGGATTTTAACATCCCGGAATTTTTAACAATATCAATTTAATAATTTATATTAAAAATTAAATTGATATTGATATTCTTGTTAATAATAATTCAAATTGATTCAATAATCTTCTTAAATAATTATTTAATTGATTTTATCTTTTAAAAATAATAAATTGGTTTCTATTTATAATATAAATATATGGTTTATATTTTAAATAGATTGGCAATTGTTTTAAATTTAATAAATAAAGCATATTTTCTTATTCCAATATTTTAGTAATTTGGAAAATTAGTCTTTATTTAATATTAGCTTTTCAAAGTTATTGAATTAATAATCTTGGTCTAAACTAAATAAATGAATTGTGTTTTAAAATTCTAATAATATACATTAATAATTTGAAAATTTAATTTAATTTAATTTAATATTAAGTTTTCAAAACTATTTAATAAATAAATATAAGATTTTTAAATTGTTAGGACAAATGTTTAAAATAATTTTGGCTTAAGTTTTAAATTCAAAATGAATTAACTAAAAAGTTTTATGGCTGAATAAAATAGATAATTATTAATAAAAATATAATTTCTTTTAAAATGATTTTAATTTAATAATAAGATATCTATAAAAATAATATTAATAGTGTATTGATTTACAAATAAATTTTGAATAAAATTTGCAATTGTTATTTCAAATTAAAATTATATTTATAACTTGATTTTTAAATAATTGACTTTGAATTTAATTTGAATTTAAATTCCAAAGTACAAATTTTAATTATTTTAATTTTCGTATGGATAAGCTTTATTTATAAGCATAATTTTTTTTCGTTTCCTTTATAAATTTTCTATACATATTAAATCCTAATTAGCGAATTAATTAGGCATAACCATTTCATGAACATGTAAATTAAATACAAACTACTTTAAAAAGAAAAGTGTATTAATATTAAGCCTCTTATAGCCAAATGTTAAAAGATTAACCAATCAAATTGACAAATGTTGAAATTCTTACAAGTGGCTTCTTTTAATTTTTTTTCTTTTATTTAATAAAATCTGAAAATTTACTTATATAAATGAACATTTTTCACTCTTGTTCTTTTTTCTCATTTTCCCAAACCAAAAGAATCTTCAACTTCTTTATTCCTTAAACCTGAAACCCATTTTCAGATTCAAAATTTAATGTTCAAAACAAAAATCTGCATCTTTCTTTAAACAGAAATTTTAATCTAATCAGAATCTGTTCAAAAAATTTGTTTTCCACTCAAAACCCAAAACTGTCTGAAAATTTCCTTATGTCTGAAATGCAAATCATTATGCAACTCAAAAGAATTACATGCAACTGTAACCTCCATTCAAATGCCTGAAATTTTTTCTGCATTTATGTTTTAAACTTCATCATGCCTACATGCAACTGAAGGTCTCTGCTTTCCTGTTTAAAAATCAACCAAGACTGCATTTTCTCCTAGAAACAAACATGCATGCATCAGGGAGCAAAGAAATAAATCAAGATTTAAGTCCTTTAAAAAGCAAGAGCAAACTAAAGTTTTTAAAGAAGCAAAATTGGAACCAACTCAAAGTTTTGGAAATAGAAAACAGAATTCAGTTTCAAGCAATTCAAGTTTAGGCTTGTCAAAGCATGGATACTCTGCTCATAAAATCTGTGAGTAACATTTTATTTTAATGCTAATTTAAGTAAATATATTTGTTGATTGTTTTCTTGAGATAAATATGACTTGTGTGTTGATAACTATGATTAAATTCCCTGTATATATGTATGACAGAATGCATGTTTATTTTTGATTTATTTCTGCCTGTTCTTGCATTCCAGGTTTAAATCCTGAAAGAAAAAAATCATGATATCATATTCACACCTTTGTTATAGTTAAAATTTAAACAAAATATGGTATATAACATAAGTTAAAGGTTTAATTTTATTAAACATGAAAAATAAAATGAAAACTGCACCGATTCTGGGAAACACAAGAACAACAGAACTTTTGAAAAATAAGAATTTGATCATTCAGATTCTTTGATTTAAAAATATAAACAAGTTACCTAAACTAAAACTTAAATTCTAAAACTAAAATCATAAAATTTAGTTTAAAATTGAAAGAGAAATTCTGGTTTGTCTGGAAATCAAGTTTGGGGTAGTTCTTTCAGTTTGAGAGGTCATGGTGGCCATTGTTTTTCCTGGTGGTGGAGTGATGATCTATGATGTAGAAAAAAATATAGGGAGGAGGGATTAGGCATTAAGGCAGAATTTATTTGGAATTAAAATTTTTAACCCTAGTTTTGATGGGTTTTAAAGATTTGGTCATTTCGACCTGTATAAGTGATCGAGTGATAAGATATTTTGGGAATTGGTGGATTGGCCGTGGATAAAGTTGAGGCCGGAGGGGTTAGTGGTCAGATGGTCGGAGTGGCGTGTTATTGCCGATGTTAGGTTTGAAGCAGAAAACTGTTTTTCTGTTTCCAGGTTTTAAAATTGATGCTCGTTTTAAATTCGAGCAAGCGGAATGGCTTTAGAGAGTTGTGGTGTCGTCAGGGGATGGTCGTTGATGGGTAGGGGTGCTGGTGAATAGCCGGTGATGGCCGGAGTCACGGTGCACGTGCACCGTGCAGTTGAAGTTCAGGGGAATTGATTTTGTGGAGTGCAGTTTTGAACTCGGGAATGACTCGAGTCATTCGAGTTTCTGACTCGAAGCAAATGTGGGAATTACTCGAGTATTTTGGGGGTGACTCGGGTTAGTGAGTTATTACATGTTTAACAAACCTGTACCTGTTTGTTTAAAATATTGTTTTAAAAACCTGAACCATTCAAATGTAAAGGAAGTTTAAACTTAGTTTCTAATTCAATTTAAAATATAGAGTTCAGGTTTAGTTTTAAGTCTCTGTTTTAAAAAAAAATATAAAGTTTTTAAAATTTAACTTGTTAAACTACTTTATAAAGGTAAGTAGTTTGAAATTTAAAACTGAAGTTTTTTTAAAAAAAAATGTGAGCAAGATTTTACGTTAAAGTTAAAATTTGGAATTCAAAGATTTAAAATAATTATTTTAGTTTTAAAATAAAGGAAGTTTTTAAATTTGAAGGGTTTAAACAAATTTGTATGAAAAGTTTAAATTTAAATTATTAATTTTAAAAATGAGATTTGTTTCAAACCTTATGAGATTCTCATATTTGATAAACACTTGTTTGCCTTGTGATTTTTTTTAATTTTTTTTTAAATTTGTTTGAACTTTAATTAAGTTTAAATTTATTCCTTTTAAATCTTGTATTTTAAATGAAATTTAAAGTAATTTCAAAAGTAATTTGTTTTCAAATAAAATTTGTTTCTAAACATAATTTAGAATGTTTTATCTTAAAATTAATTAAGATTAATATTTTGAAATTTAATTTAATTAATGGAGTAATTAAGGAATGGTCAATTAATTTAATTAATTAATAATTTGGGATTTATAAATATTGATTAATGGTTAATCAATTTATAATTAAGATCATTAATTTGATTTTTAACTAATGATTAATGAATTATTAATTATGTAATTAAGTTTTAATTAAGGTTAATTAATTAAATAATTAGACATTAATTAATGGATGATTAAAGATAATTAAATTTGTAATAAATCTAAGTTAATTACTTAACAAAAAATAATTAAAGAATGGTTAATGAAGGTCATTAACCAGGATTGTTTAATAACTAATTAAAGTGATTAATTATTTTTTACAATTAATTAGATTAATTAATTTAATAATAATCATTTATGAATTGTTGAGTATAATTACTTTATGTAATTAATTTAGTTTTATGTGATTGTTTATTTTAATTAATTAAGTTTAATTAATTTTAATACATGGGTTTAAAGATAATTACTTTATGTAATTAATGGATTGAAAATTTCTTGGTGAAGTAATTTTTTAATAATTACAGGTTGTAATTAATTGAAGAGGTTTAAGAATGAAGTAATTTGGAGTATAATTACTTGTAATTAATCAAGGGATTAATTAAGAATAATTAATTTGTTTTAACGAAGTAATTAAGTGAGTTAATTACTGAATATGGTTAATCAAGGAGGATTAATAATTATAGGTTAATTACTTAAGGTAATTAATTTAAGAAGATAATTAATTAAATTTAATTAAGGATCATTAATTATTATAATTAATGATGTAATTAAAGTTGATTAATTAAGATTAATTATTTAATGATAGGTAATGATAAATAGTTAATTAATATAATTAATTAAGGATTAAGGTAATTAATTATAGTTAATTAATTAATTGATGTAATTAAAGGTTAATTACCGTTTTGGGTTAAGAATAATTAATTTGTGAAATTAATTAAGAATAATTACGTGAATGTAATTAAGGATAATTAATCAATAGTGATTAATTAAGGTGATTAAATTTGAGTGATTAATTAATTGATTGTAATCAATTAAATGGTTTAGTAAGCAAGATTTATATTAGTAAAATAATTTATTTATTTTATTTTAAATTAATTAAAGATGAAGCAATTAATTTAATTCATTTTAAATTAATTAGAGGTATAGATAGTTAATTTAATTCATTTTAAATTAATTATATTATGATGAAATAAATCATTGCTTATGTATGAATGTATGACATTGATTGTCTTGGATGCTTTGTGATCTCATAAATGAGATAAGTAGTGTTGTGTGGTATGAATGCTTGGTTGCATTGTGATGATAATATAGATTATCTATTGTGATTATGATATGGATTACCTATTTTGATATGGATCATCTGTTATTTATGATAGTGTGGATTATCAATTGTGATTTGAGAGTGATCTATCTGTGTGAATATAGATAATTGAATTGTTTTAAACTTTAAAACAACTTGGAACTAAAAGACACGCTTTGGATTTCGATGAGACCGGGATCGGGTTTCCATATTTGGATATCCGAACACCACATCGATCCAAATTAACGATAGGTCGAGGAATCTCTTGTGAAGAGTGAAGACTCGAGGTGTAAGGACTATCCGTCAGTATAACTCTGGGGGTGATTCCGTGATGTGAAAATAGTACTTACAGGTTCGAGATGGTGGTTTAGAGTGCAAAGGCGATGGTCGTTGACTCTAAGGGTGATTCCAATAATGAGTGCAGCGAGATAGTGCCTTCAGTTTCGTTCGAACCCGGGACGAACTTGTGTGGATTGAATGCTTTCAGAACATCGTCACGTGGACGATGAGCGTTCTAAGTGATGTGTTCAATAAAGGTAATCGTAGCCTCAAGCCTCATCAACCGGGAATGGCTAAAACAGGGGAGGTGCAGCAAGGCTTCGTGGGTAGCCCCCACTTGAGAGTGAGATTTACCCCTGTCTAGAGGTCCCTTTTATTTCGGCTGTGTGGACAGTTGTTGAGCTCCAACTGTCGGGGTTGTCTTGTTCGGGACTGTCTAGTAAGGGATGGTTCCGGCTTTGTGTTGCAGGGGAGCGGGCGTACTCCTTGGTACGTTGATCTAGGCCACGTACTGTGACAGGCGGTACCCAGTAGCCTTGCCATTATATGGAATCCAAAATCCAATAAGTGCTAACGGTTTTGATTGTATTACCCACTTTTGTGGCTAGTAGCTTGAATTTAATCATGTAACAATTTCGGGTATTTCTTATTTATTTGAAAACCCTAGACCTATTATAATATCACTGGATTTCCTATCAAATGTTTTGGTTAGCGTAAGGTAAAAACTTTTCCATGTTTATGTGTGGGAAGTCTTATGTGATACCTTTCTTTCCAAAAGGTTTTTGAAAATTAAACAATCCTTAACCTGTTACTCACGCCAGGCCCATGTCTGACCCGGAGTTTATTCTGTTTTTCTTAAACTCTTGGGTACTCAAATTTTTACGAGTAGCCATGGGATTCAGGTTAGCTTTGACGAATTGTGGAGGAGCAATGGATCAGGAGGCTTCTACGTGTAGATATATATATTTCCGTTGTGTTGATTTCTCTGAGTAGTTCCCTTGTATTGTATTGAGTTATATAACTAGACAGGTGTCTATAACCGTGTAGTATGTGTTTTATTATCTGTGTAATATTTATGTTATTAATATAATTTATTCGTTCCACTGTTTAAATTCTGTTGTTGTTTCTTCTTTCTCTTCTTTCTTTTCTCTTTTCTATCCCTTTCTTTCATATTAATAATGCGTCATTCTGTGGAGACGGATGGCGGGTCATTACACGAAGAGGTTAAGATACGAGATAGCAAGTTCATGAAAGTTTAGTGGAGGGACAATGAGAAGGACTGTAGTTGGCAGACAGAAGACATTATTAGAGATACTCATCCTAATCTCTTGGGTGGGTTGTTCTATACTTGCTTTATATAGACTTTTGCTAGTCATGTAGGCTAGTCTGAGTGTTAGGTGCAGTTACAGATGATTGCTATGGTTAGTATTTAAACCTTACTGTATTTCGAGGACAAAATCATTTAAGGAAGGTAGCATGTAACACTCCTTATTTTAAATAACATAATTCAGTAGATGAAGTTAGGTAAATTAAATAGAATAATGTAAATATTAGAGTGATAAGGGGATTGAGATTTGAAATTAATTAAGATCATGCTCAATTAAATACAAGAATGGGTTATGGAAATGCTTTCATAAATTGACTGATATGGAAATAAGGCAAGGGCATTATGGGGAATAGCTGCAACCATAACCCCTAAACCCTTGTTTCCATTGTCTACATGTTTGTAGTTCAAAATTCTAAAATGTAAACTAAAGCCCAAGCTGGCCGTAACCTATGGGAAAAAGAGAAGAAATGTCAATTAAAACTAAGCAATCAACACAAGGGGAATTAATTAAAGATCAAATCACAAGTTCCTTATACTAAGCAAGGTGAATAATAATAAAAACCGTCTCTATTTTCATCTTTAGAGAGCATTAGATTTTGGGTTTAATTTTAAATCCAATATAATGATTTTGATGATGATATGCTTGGATTACATGACGCATTATAACCAAATAGTTTAATTTGATAGATGTTATATTCGATTTTAAGGCTAAAATCGTTTATATTAGGTTCCGAATGCTATAAGGATTTAATATGTCATGTTAAACATTATTTTGGAGATGAGTTTCAGTTTTCATAATTATCCAAGCTAGCTTTAATTATTATGAATTTTCAAAGGAAAATATGAATAATTGGGTTTAAAAATCAGTTTCAGCAATTATACAAAGGAATTTGGCACCAAAATTTTTATACGTTAGATAACCTAAAGTGAATTTTGAGAAATTTTGGGGATTTTTCTTAGGTAATTTAATGTGAAAATTAAATAAATTTAGTTGGAGGACTTAAATGTCTAAATTTCTTTACTTAATGGAAGGGCTTCTTTGCGAATTATTTTTCTCTAATCTAAAAAAGAACCTGGCAATCTTTTAGGAAAAGATTTTAGTAAAATTTATGGCAACTAATTAGATTTATACAAATAGGCAAGTTAGTTGAAAAGTATTACTTAAAAAGGAAAAGAAAATAGTTTTGCATATGTTTATTGTTTCGCCACTTCCAGTAGCTACCTTTAGACCTATACTTCTGCCCCAACCTAGTCGAAACCAAGACACAAGGGGTCAGTGTGTTGGTATATAGTGGATTGGTGAATAGCAGTAGGTATGGAGCAAGCTTTCGAAAGGGTCGAGGTCTTTGTTTTACTATCCAAAGAAATTCCACTTGCCATGTTTTCAAAATAATGCTTTCGAAAGGTTTTAATATCGCTTTCGAAGAAGTTTCCCTTTTTTTGTATAAAGGGTAGCTTTCGAATGGGTTTCCTTGTTATTAAATCAATGCTTTCGAAAAGGTAGTTTGAACTCAGTCAAAACCATGCTGTCGCCTTGATGCCTTTTGAACGGATTGAAGTCATCAACGAGTTCGAAAGGTAGCTTTTGTTTTATAAAATAATAATAAGCGACTTCCTAATGTTTTCAAAAGTTCTCCAGTAGCCACTTGTACCAAAGGTTTTGAAGTTAATGGCTTCAAAATGTGTTTCGAAGATATCCTTCCAAATTTTTTACTTAAATGATTAATGCTTTAGAAAGGTTGGTCACAAAGCTATCACTTTTTCCCCAATCACTTTTGTTTAAAGGTTAATGGCTTCAAAAGGGTTATTTTCCTTTATATTCACTTTTACCCAAAAGTTATTCTAAGGATAAAACCAATGGTTTTGATAGGGGTACTTTCAAATGGATTCAAAGCTATGATTCAATGAGTTGAAAAGATACGCTTTGATACTTTTGGAAGAAATGTTTGATGGTTTCGAATGGAAAGTTTTGATGCATTTGAAAGATTTAAGTGTTTCGAAAGTCATAGGTTTAAGTATTTTGAAATGAAGATTTGAAAGCTTTCGAAAGATAGATTTTAACGGTTTTAAAAGTAAATGTCTAAGATTTTGAAAGCATAACTTTCAAAACAAAGAATCTAATCTCATTATTCAAGAAAAACCGATGGCAAAATAAAGGAGTTTTGAAATGTCTTCTAAGTATGGAATTTTTGAAGAATTTTTCCATGTTAGAATAAGAAGTTAAAGGGTTTAACCATGTTATAGGGAAAATGATTGCAAGGATAAAAAATCATAGATATTAGTATTGTTATGTTATTATATTTGCTTCTTCATAAACATGTTCATTGTATAATGGACCCATAACTGCATTTTGGGGAGAAATGGGCGAAATATCGTACAAGGTTGATCTAGTAGTGAATATAAATTAAGTAACATCTGAATGAGCAGAGTTGCATCCAGCAGGTCAGGTAAACCAGAGCATATGATGCCAAGAGACTAAGTAAAGAAGTTGCCAGATTAGATGAGTTTATAGTAAACCCATGAAAACTATGTTTCGAAAGAGTTATTGGCGGGGGCCAATAGGTTCGTAGTGATCCTATGAAAACTATATCCGGATAAAGTTATTAATAAAATTCAATCGAATCTTAGTCAACCTATGAAAACTATGACATGAGAGAAGTTAATCGAGATACCAATAGGCTTAGGGAGAACCCATGAATCAATGAAGTTATTGACATGGGCCAACAGGTTCTTAGTGATCCCATGAAAACTATGAGACCGAACCGATAGTCATGAGCTTTAAACAAGTTATTAGTTAGCCCGTGAATCTAATAGGTTATTGGTGACCATAGAAAACTATTACTGAAAGAGGTAGTCAAATGAATAGGGTTGGAAAATCTAGAATAATCTACTTGTTTGTATATCATCCAAATATTTTAAATTTTTATGTTTTAACCATTATGGATGCAGGAGCACAATATATGGTTCTTAAATTTTTTGGATAAGATATTAGTGAGGGGAAACCCGTTCCGCTAAGCGGCGTGGTCTCGCTAGATATCAAATGGTTTGAGGAGGTAGGTTATTATTCATACCAGGCATTATGTTTTACTCGAAATTTATGTTTTCCCTTAAACTCTCAAGTGCTCAATTAAATTTGAGTAGTTTGAGAGTTGAGGTAACCAAGGATTCGGCTGTTTGGAGTTGAGGTAACTAATTATTCATACCAGGACATTAGGAATTCTTTCTATTTTGACTCTGCTATGTTTTGATGTAACGATAAAGTTGTTTAATTGCCTAGATATATATATATATATACACATGTGTGTGTGTGTGTGTATATACACACAATCTAATCTTCCAAGGGGGCATCTTCACATGTAATTCTTGCATATATTGTAATAATTATAATTTCTTTGAATGTTGTTCTCAAATGTGGGATTGTGTAATGAATTTGAAATGATTTGAAATGGAAAGTGAAAGTTGTTTAATGATTTTAATTATTTTCATATCCATATGTTTCTGTTAAATCAATGTACCTAATATTACCGTATTTAGTCGTCGAGAACTAGTTACTATGGATACTGCAGCATCCATAGCCTTTAGTTTTGGACCTCCAAGTGATGGTTGTTACAATATCAAAGAGCTAATTAATCACGCCCTTAGTCACCTCTTAGTTAAGGGAACCAATAGGGACATTCTAACTATCCTTCAAATCTTCTTTCCTTGCAAAGAAATAAAGAATGGGCGAACCCCCATTAGACTCTGCTATTTCCTTACACGTAATCGACCGCTAGAGAAACTGGGTGTAGAAATATTCGATGGTGACTCCCAAGGAAAGACAATGGAAAGAGTGGCGTTTTCTTCTAGCAAGATATTGGGGGTAAATAATGAAGATCGCAACACGTGGCATAGTCAGGAAAGTACCCGCCTTAGGGTAGTTGGCGCTGCGCTTTTTTACTATGTAGTTTGGTCGGAGGTAATGCTGATTTGGGGAGCACCATCCAAGGTTGAGAAACCTAACTGGATTATTGTTAAGAAAAATCACAAAAAAGTTAATTATTGACTAGAATAAAATGTGCATGAAAAAAGGAAGTGTGGTCTTATGACATCCCTCCACCTTCGGTACCCAATATACCAAAATATAATGGTGCACTATAGTAGTACCTAGCCGATGGTTGTAAACCATCAATGTATAATCAATTGATCGATGCAATAACTTTTCTTATATCTCATAGTGCATTGAAAAATTTAATAATAAACATAGATGTAAAAGGCGTGACAATAGCATAATCAAATGAACTAAAATATCACAAGTGCGTAAAAGAAGTTCATTAAATTGTACAGAACATAATATATGGGTTTATACATCTCCAATACATAAACTATGCAATAAAACTATCCATATATATAATAATAAAGTTATAACAACTCCATAGCACTACAAAATCGAAATAAGAAATCTTTATACAATATCATACGTAATAATGCGTAAGCTTCCTACTCATCCTCTGGACAGCTCCTGCCCTATGCTCATATTTCTCTCTTGATCTATACCTTTTAGAATATCAACAAATATAAGAAGCAATGAAAACTACCTTAGGTAAGACACTATTCCAGCTTTAACGATCAGCGTAATGCCCTAGTATTTTAATGATTATGGAATAGATGAAATAAACCCAAAATTGATTTTGTTTTCAAGAATGAAATCTAATTTAAGCTGCCTATAATTAATTAAAAAGGAAATTTTGGTCAATTAATTTAATAAGGGAAAATTGTCATCTTATAAATATTGAAAGTTGATGACGAATGCAAATAGAACATTCTTCTAATCAATTTTGACTATAAATTTTTCCGAAGTGGAGATCGTGGAGGAAATAATAGGTGTACGGATTTTGGGTCTAAATGAGTTACGTGGTCTTGGCCCAATGTTTGAATTTCAATTCCAAACTAATGTTCCACTCCTTTACTAATAGGCCTATTACAAAATTTATGCATTCCTTTTCATTTCTCTTATTCCGAATTCGTTCTTCTTTCCCTCTTCCTCTTTAAAACATCAAAAAGACGTAGCTTAATCAAATCTCAACAAAATTTAATGAATTATAGATCGAAATGATTATTTAAGAGAGGACTTCAATTTGATGTGGAATTGAAGGAGAAATCGTGAAGTTATTGGTTCTCTTCTCTAAATGGCAAAAGCTATTCTTCTCCTTTTGGTTCGATCTTCAAATAATTGTGAGTGGGATTCTTTTCTTTGGTACAACTCAATTATTGTGTTATATTACCATTTTAATCAATATTTAGGGCAAAATTTTGAATTTATAGGGTAGAGTGTCTAATTTGTGAACCTGAATTGAATTGGTTAAGAGCAAATGAGTAAATTGTAACGTTTCTATGTTTAAATTACATCTATTTCTACTATACGAGATAGGTATTTGGGTACAGATGACTATTTACAAAAGTAATTGTTGATGATTTAACAAAACTTAGACAACAAACATTATATAATGGTTAATGCACTACAAAGTGCTATATAATTCAAAATATAATTCAATAATAATCAAATAAAGATGTTATTAAAGTAAAGTTAACATACATAAAAGTAAGAGACGATGCTAAGTGGACTACAACTCAAATTTAAAGGATTAATGGAGAATCAAAGAGGAAATGATGAATAAACAAACAACGAGAAGGAAAAAGGAACATCAACATCATTCGACTTAGGCCCACCAGCGTTTGACTAGCGGCTATAGATTAATTAATCATTAGTGAATTAAGGAGTTGATTAATGGCCTTAAAAGTTGGCTAGATTGAACCTGGTCCCAATTGGGCCTAAATGAGCAATGTTACATTTTCTGAACAAGGTTTTGCATGATGTTCATGACGACTTCAAGGCGATTCTTTTGGGCAAGACTATAACATGCATGACAATTTTGCATTAGTTGTCCGATGTTTGATATGTAGGTAGGGATGTTGATGTTCGTATTGATTACATATTTACGTTTGGTGGCTTCTATCGACTTGTTGTGGTGTTATGATCGCACATATGGAGTATTTGGATGATGAGAGAATCGAAACAACCATATTGAGGCTTATGTGACAATCGATGGACCATACCTACAACTATGTTCATCGGCCGACGTATAGTAAGTGTCGGACATGCATTGGTGCGCAATTGATATATGTCATATATATAGGTGTGATGTGACCTTAATCGAATATCCAACTATTGGAAGTTGTAAATATTACTTTTTATACATGTTAGGGAGTTAAATATGTTTACATATGTTAAATGGGTAAAATAATGTTATAATAAGATTTTGAATCATTTGTGGATTTTATTGTTTCACTCACTCAAACATATGTCTGATCCCCTCTGCATTGTTTTCAGACCATTTATCTATAGGATGATGGATTATAGAGTCGAATTGTTTAGTGATGAAAGGTGGGAATGATGGAGACTTTACCTATACATATTATTATCATACAATATTATGATTTGTTATGCATGGTTTGGATCAAAAACTAATATTGTATGAATAAATGATATTGGATATGTTACAAAAGTTAATCTGAATATTTGCTTACTTTATACTATTTATTATTCCTTCCGTTATGAGTTCTGAAAGAAATAGTTGTATATGTTATTTTTTCCTTGTCACATCTATTATTGATTGATCATATTCGAAATTTGCGGTCTGAATACCAATTTGGGTGTTAAATCACAGGGTCGAAAATGATGGGTTATTGCATTTGGTATCAGAGGAAAAATTATCCTAAATTAAGAACTAGGATGTATTCAGAGAGTGCATTAATATTTTTATAAGTTGTTATATACATAATAAGAGTCAAATACATATGCCCATGGTATTTACTATTGCATTTTTATTTACTATCTATGAGGAGTTGGTAATGAATCCTATTTAGAGATAGCTTAAAAAACTCAGTCATGATTAGAATCGAGGCAAACATTGGTAGGGTAGAGACTATTGTTGGGACTAGCACCAATTGACATTGTACATATCCCCAGAGTGAACATCCTTATATGGTTTAAATAGTATATTTTGGCAATTGGCCAAACTAGAGTTAAGATCACTACATCCGTGCCTACTACTCAAAAAGTGGTCTCTGCCCCACTGGTAATGAATGCAAATTTCCCCCAAGCTTTGTAGGGTTATCTCCGGACTAAGTACGACACCATATGTAGGAAATGTACCCTATTCAATATTAGGGGCATGGTTGTAGAGCTGTGAAATACATTTGAACCCTTGGGTTGAGCGATATAACTAGGAGATAGTTAGATTCCTTGCACCTATATGGTGAGGAGAAATATTGATTAGAAAGCACTATCTCATAGGTTGATGAGGAGAGTATCACTTGGACAGATTTCAAAATTATACTTGAAGATAAGTGTTTCACTAGAGTCGAGAAAGGGTGATTGGAGAAGTTGGTTCACATGAGGTAATGAGAGATATCGGTTGGGGAATGTGTTATTTAATTTAATGAGCTTGTGAATTTTGAATTCTGCTTGATAAATATCCTGAACAAAAAAGCACTAAGGTTTGCAAAGAGGTTGAATTCACTACTAAGCAGTTGATACTAAACCAAATACCATATGGAGCTATGTTTTGCATGTTAGTTGAAGCGACATTGTTGAACTATATCAGTGGAGAAGTGGTTAAGGAAGAGGAGCCCAAAAGGGAAGTTATCCGACAATAGGATAAGTGAAAGGGTAATGTACCCTATGGAGGGAAGAATAAGAAACATGCATACCAAACACAAATGAACGGTTGACCGGTGAGTCTAAATCGAATACTAGAGGATTATCTCAGAGCATGTGTACTAGGCATTAAAGGATCTTGAGAAGGTCATTGGCATTTGATAAAGTTTTCCTATGATAATAATTACCAATCGAGTATTGGGATTGAACCATTTGAAGGGCTTTAAGATAGACTATGTATATCATCGATATGTTAGTTGGATCTAGAAGACAGCCTTGTTTTGGACCCGACATGGTAAGGGATGCTATTGAGAATTTAGAGTTGATCTGTGCTAGAATGAAAATTGCACAGCCAAGACCCAAGTGTTATGAAGATAAGAGAAGAAAGGAAACAAATTTGCAGTGCATAATCATGTGTTCATGCTGGCTCATTGATGCATGGTGTTATGTACTTTAAGAAGGTTGAAAAATTCACCTAGATATGTAGGTCCATTTCCCAGAGGATTAGTAAATTTGCATATCGAATCGGGTTACCAAGTAGTTTGGTGGGTGTGCTTAATGTCATTCACATATCACAAATGAGGAAATGTGTGAATGACCCAAGTACGGTAGTGGAATCGAGGGCAATTGAGGACTTATGTATAGAACCAAATTTGTATTACGTTAAATGATCGAAAGGGATGGTAGGTCTAGATAGCAAGGAATTGAGGAATAAAGTTATTAGACTTGTTAACAACCAATGGAGTGACAATACAAATGATTGTACCTGGGAGGTAGACGATAGGATTGTTAGTCCTTGAGATGATAGTTTTGATGACAACAATCTTTGGACTAGTTATAAAATATAAATCTAACATTATAGTTTAGATATATATATGTACATGCCGGATATAAACATGCAAGTACCAAGAATGAAGACTGTACATTATAGAAATTCAAGAATGAAGATATCAAGATTGAAGACTCATGAGTATCAAGATATCAAGAATTCAAGATTTCAAGAATATAAGATAATTATTGAGTTTAGAATTATGTTAAAACTTCTTAAACGCACTTACATCTTTATTCGAAATTTATTCATGGAGTGGAATCCAATTCGAGCATGTAAAAGGGATGAAACCCAAGCGGGATGGAACCCACGATATTATCTAGTGGAACATATATTGGTCCTATTTTGATATCCACTAATTTTATAAAAATGCTTTTAAAAAATATATCTCTTGTTTTTTTTTAAATGTTTTCAAAACCTTCTTTTCAAAATGACATCTCTCTTGCTTGAAATATTTTAGCCTCAAAATTATCTTTATCATTTTTAATATTTTGATTTCAAAATTGTCCTTGATTTTAAACTATATCTTGTTATAATATTTAGCTTTTATATATTATATACTCAGGTTTTAAATCACTTTATAGATTAAGATTATATATATTAAAAATTACTTTCATATGTTTAAACTATATTCAAATATATTTACAAAGTTTAGAAATTGTTTTAAAAAATTATATAAACCAATTTTAATAAGAAAATCAAAATCATCAATTTTACCACGAGTATGCCGACATCCTTCAACCCCCATCTCGACATGGTGCCCGTTAAATTCAAAATTCAAATTTTCAAAAGAAGTGTCTATTCATCATATCTTTTCATGAATAGATATGGCTGTAGATCTTCTATAAATACCAGTAGTTCCAAATGAATTTTACATTAGATATCACTTGTTTTCTCTCCTCTTCATCTTCCACATTTATTTTAAAGAATCCAAAACTTTACTCTGCCAAAATACCAAGTGAATCAAACTTGATTATCTCTTGTTTGATTCTCTTCCACTCTCTACATAAGATTTCAGTGCTATTCGGAGTTATAGGATCATTTTAAATCAAACTGTTGCGTAAAAGGTGCGGTTGAGCCTTGAAATCAATTGGGTGTGATTGTTGCCTCGGAAATTGATTATGTGATCGTGTGGCCTGTTAAATCAAGAGAGTTTGCCCCATACTCGAATATAGGAGGGTGTACCTCGTAGCCTTGAACCGAGGGTGTAATTTGGGGGATTATTTTGAAAAGAAATCCGTACAATTGTGCGGGACTGGATGTAGGGTAACTCCAAACCAACATAAAATTCTGTTCTGTTCTTTCCTTTACTACTTTTATTTAGTATTTGCATCTGTGTCATATTTTGTGATTATATCTGTGTCTGCGAATTGCATTTGTTGGTGATTAAATAACATAAGTTTCAGAAAGATTTAAAAAATCCATAAAACACTATTCACCCCCTTCTAGTGTTATTCCAGCCTTAAAATCAGTAATCCGCATTTCTCACAAGGATTTGGAATATCTTTTTCGAATTGTTTTAGACATTCATGTTTATAGCTACGTGCTCCAGTTTTCGATTATATGTACTTATAGTGGCACTAGTTTATTTATGTTATGGTATAATTATGTTTTAGTAGTTAAAATAATGCATTATGTTTGATGATTGATGATTTAACCTATGTGGACTTATGTGATGATGAATTTACCCCATTAGTGTGTTGTGTAATTATTATTTTTCCGTATTTGAATTTTGGATGTTGAAAATCGTATAAGGAGAGGAGCCTTTAATACCCCATATTTTAATGTGTCTTAGTCACATAACTATATCCTT
The DNA here is from genome assembly GCA_030765085.1 of Allium cepa. Taxonomy (NCBI): domain Eukaryota; kingdom Viridiplantae; phylum Streptophyta; class Magnoliopsida; order Asparagales; family Amaryllidaceae; genus Allium; species Allium cepa. The sequence goes on along the minus strand of CM060938.1, from coordinate 380,192,938 downwards.
CTCTTCCTTTATATTGATTTTCATTTCAAAACAATAAACAAAACCTACACTATTATGTCTAGCCATCATTTTTAAGAAAAGGGTGAGGAAATCAAAATTAAAAGGCTAAAGCTTATATCTCAAAGAAGAAGAAAAAGATTTCAATATAGTTCTACCAATCTAGGTAAGTAGTAACTTCCCCAATTACTTACGAACCTGTTTGGGGTTCAGATTTTGATGTGTTTACGGTGTTTTGCATTTAGATTTTAAGGCTTAACAACCCACACCTCCCGATACATTGATCCAAAGTCTAAGGTGATTTTCGAACTCATATTGGTGCCAAGAAGTACGAGTTATTGGGTTTTATTTTAACATCACAAAAACTAAGAATACACTAATATGATCTAAGACGTTTTACACTTTAAGATCTCATAGTGGAAGGCAGAAAAATATAAATATAGAAAATAGTCATCTAAGAAAATATCTAAAACACGATCTCAAAATTGTACGTAGTCTTAATCCAGGGTACAAATAAATATCCAATAGTCTAAATACTTAATATAATAAATAGTTACATGGAAAGTGAAAGAAAATATAGATGCAACTCTAATGCCAAGCTTTCCTCTCCATGCACACAAATAACATGGCTTATCACCTGCTTTCCTGTCCTACCGTGTTGACAAAAAAAAGAAAGGAGTGGGTCAAACAAAGTCTAGTGAATGAGTTACATCGTTATATATGGTAATAATATATAATTAACTTTATTAATATTTATGAGACCTAGGATGTCCTGCTAGAACTTCATTTATATAAGGGGTAAACATATCTACACTGCAACTTGTGATGGTTTATATTCATGTCCGAATAACTAATTAAACACCAAAAAACTAAGGATCGGCTAATACTACTAGAACTACATGGAATTTACCTACAATTTTAGCCATGGACCTACATTACGATTGCACGTATAATATTAAGACAATTAGGGGGAACCCACAATGCCGACTCACAAAAAATGTCTAGATTTGTTGAATTCTTGACCATCCCTCAATGCTAGTGTACGCCTTGTTTCTCTCTATGCTGGGATCCATTAACAACATAGTATCATGCCACATCCATTAATACCAAGGAACTTTGTCAGTGCCAAGCTACACACTCGATCAGGCAACATTGTCAGTATTGTGCACCACGACACCAAACAGTTCATTTTGTCACACTTTTCCGCTTTCAATCGGTAACGTTTATAACCGTTATAAATTTCTAAGTTATTTCTGTCACAACCATTTATCACGGTTATAACTGTTACTAAATCTGGTAGTTTGGTAAATAATTAACAACACTATGGATAGGAGTGTCATTTTGTTTATTATTGGTACACATCCAGTTTCTCACGCTTCTAAATCATTTCCCACACTTCCAATATCATTTTCCACTATCGTTATATGTTCTGTAAATCAAAAATTAAATCTAGGAATTTCACCGCCTCTATTATCGCTACCTCCGCCTATAGCTACCCCCTCCACCTCGTTACCATTTTAAGATTACCCGCCTCTGCCTCTATATTCTAGGTTTATCGCCTCCTTCGCCTTCGCCTCGTGCCGTTTGAGTAGGTCCTTCCTCAATGGAACTATTATGTGATTTATTAAAGGGTAGGCTAAGCTTTCACTAAGAGGTCCAGGGGTAAGAAGGTATCCAACAAAATTAGAGGTTTGAAGAAGAAATATTTTCATACTGAAGTCTTTTACAATTGAACATGACTTGAAAATGAAAAAGATCGCTAATAGAGTATGGAAGAGAAAGTCTTCAAAGAGAAAGTTTCCATTACTGGAGCCAGAACTCCAGAAATTGGGTCTTCATGATTTTCAAAAGAAATTCAAGTCTGAAGAAAAAGGCTGTGGCTTTAGAAAACAGACTCAAAATGCGAAGAATCGATGATATGAAGGTGGCTCTGAAATGGCTGGCACTGGAAAGGAAGATCTTAAAGTTTCACTTGGAGGTTTATCAAAGCTCAGATGGTTAGGTATGAAAACGCGTGATATCGTTTGATTAAAAGTTTTATGACTCTTTCTTTAAGAGATGTTTTTGGTTTGCTTATGTTATACGATGCTTCTTTTGTCCTTAAGAAAGAACGGTAGGAAAAAGTAGCTTCTTTTGCTGTTAGAAACCGATCAAGAACGTTTAAATATTTTCCTTCAAAATGATTTTTATGTTTGGGATTCAATTTTGTGGCCATATAAGATTTTATATGAATTATGGCCTTGATTAATAATTTAGGCAGCATCTAATCCCACATCTCCAATTTCCCTACGCCCTCATGATTTTCTACAAATCAGTTGAACCCTTTAAATCACCATAAACACCCCCCTAACTGCCACTCATACCCTTCGCTTTGGGTTTAACTTCTGTAAGTTTACTTCCTCTTTCAATCTCTCACATTATCACTTTCTTCTACTTGCTACTTTTGTCATTTTCTCCCTTGATTCTTTTTCACCAAACTTAAATCTAATTTCACAACGTTATCGTTTCCGTTTTACAACACTTCGCTCTCATTCTGAAATTATGTTTGATTCATTTGCTAATATAGTAAATCAAATAGTTTAGAAAATGCCTGGATGAAATGGAAATACCATGAATTTTTAGCATGGGCCAAAGAAAATATCTTAGCTATAAGCGGTTTCCGAAGTAAATGCGAAATATGGTTCTGTGATTAATTTGAGAAAATGGTTTGTTCGTTTTTACAGGCGGTGGAAGGAAATTTTTGGGGTGGTAATGGAAGCTGCCAATAATTTTTTTACAACGAATGTTAGCTTGTTTGTAGTAAACGTGATATTAAATGTAGTATTTTTTTGAATAAGCATAAACCTATTCTTAGTAAATGTGATATTAAATGTAGTATTTTTCATAAGAATAAACCTGGTTGCATAAAGTTGTTGGGAGCTTATTACATAGGTTCTCGTGTTATTATTCACATGTTTATACTTAATAAAGCTAGGGTTATTCACAAAGTGCTTGATAGAAATCCTGAAAGATATTTCAAATGTTTTTTTTCTTAGAATGGAAGCATGAATGGAAATGGATGGTGCTAGGAAACGAAGATGTTTAAAGCTTATTTCGGGGAATCATAGAAGTCGGATGTGTAGGTACGGAAAATGTTTTGGTTAAAAAACTTGTATTTCTATTAGCATGAAAGTATGACGTCTCTAACTTTTGGTTTGCTTAATCCTAGTAACATGGAGTTATCGTTACTAATTATTGTATGTTTGTAGGAGGGAAGCTTAATTATATGTGTTAATGTAGTTAACTACTAATGAATACTTTGAACTTTATCTATCTTTAGCACCTGATCCCATCTGTTTGTTCTGGTAAATTATGAGCACTAAAGTTGATTTGTTGCACCTGATCTATATAAGAAGAAATCAAACTAGTTATTTCATGTAAGTAGATTACCTTGGGCTTGCTTTTTTTCTTTTATCTCCGACTTTTGGTGTTTGAATTTGTTAGAATTTTGATGAGGAGGTTGGTTATTGTTTAGGTGCATGATACTAAGTAACAGAATTGTGGTTCTTATATAAAAGAAGTTGCATCTTGTGATACTTTTAGCATGTTATAATGTTGGTTATTGGTTGGACTTGATCAAGCTGAAAGAGTCACAATCTCTTAGAGCTTTAACATTACCTGCAACTTTTGGGGTTTTTTTATTTTATTTAAGACTCTTATAGATTTTTATTTCTAGCGAACAAATTTATTTTCTGCTGCAAAGTTGCATTTCTTCTTGTTTTGTGTGAGATTTAAAAGGTTCATGTTGTTGAATTTTTCTCTAAATTATTTTTGTACCAAAAATCAAGTAGTCTAATTATCTATGGTTCAGGTGGATTCTCGGGCAACGACATACTATTTTACTAGTATAGAAATCATTCTCGGGAAACGGCATACTTGAAAATGGAATATAATGTTATGATTTATGGTTTGAATCGCATTTTGAAAGCCTATATTTCTTGTTTATCAATTACAGGCTGGGAATTATGATGATGTTGAAGCTATATATGCATTTTTTGAAGCGAATGAAATTGGACAGAGATATTCAATGTTTTATATTGCATATGCATTGCAAATGGAATCAAAAAATAAACTTAAAGGAGATGATGATATTTTTAATCTTGGCATAGCTAGGTAAACTTTTTCTTTTAACTTCAACTGGAAACACATATTTCTGCATGTGACATATTTTTCCTTATTGCTTGTACCCTCCTATATTTCTTGGTTTAGTGGTGGCTAGTGCTCTAGCATCTATATATATATATATATATATATATATATATATATATATATAGGTGTATAGATAAGTGTAGGTAAAGCTTAACTTGTTTTCTTCATAAAGGTGATTATATTTCTCTCCTTCAAGCTTTACTAATTTTATGTTGTTAACTTAAACTTTACAAGGAAGAAGCTGGTATTATTATTATTATGGACAAAACAAAGCAATATATTTTCATCAGATGTGGGAGTAAGTTTTTGGCATGGTTTGATTTTAAACCAAAGGAAAAGGTAAGAGTCAGATCCTTGTATATTGAGAAATCTTGTTCATTGGGTTCCATATTGTTATATAAAAAATAATTAGAGAATTGTTCATAAGAAAATATAGCCCATAATGTGCGTGTTTACACTATAATGTTTTATCCATAACGGCAATAAACGGTGAAACATATTTTTACACTTTTGGTAGGAGTTTACGTTAGGATCTGAGATGCTGCGGTACAAGATTCTCTAGGCATCAATTAATTATAGCATTATGATTATGATCTTCTTCTCAGATAATATAGTTTAACATAACCCTTCCTTTTCCAGTAATGCTATTATCAACTAATGTTTAGTCCATTAAATAGTGACTGTACTAGTAAATATGTGAATAGCTATGTCATCCACTTGCATATTGACGACGAAAGGAAAAGGTTTTATAGTATGTTATAGGTATCACATTGCGCACTAAGCACTTAACAGTAGTGTTTTTTCTGTTTTTACTAGAAAAGGCTAAAAGAGACGTCTGCTGAAGATGGGTTCAATGTTGAAGCTACTTTCCAATGCATAGCCAAAAATGCCCTGAAAAATGAACTATAAGAAGAAATGTGATTTGACACATTTCGATGCATAGCCAAAGATGTTGAAGCTACTTTCCAATGCATAGCCAATGATGCAACGAGCATGAATGCAGATGAGGTATGAAATTTTCTTTTTCCATTCGGTGTAATTTGACATGGTGGAAATCTTAAAGTGCCAGCTTTGAAGCCACCAACCAAAAGACCGCTAAGAAAATTCAAATTAACATTAGTAATAGATGAAGAAGAAGACATTATAATCGAAAATGAAGTAGAATATGACTTTCAAGTTACTTGTAAACTTATAGACTTTTTTTGAAATTGTAATATTTTGTGGCTATGTGATACTTTGATATTTTTTATGTATGTTGAAGTCATGATATTTTGATGTTTGTTGTGTACTGTGAAATTTTATTCAACACCTGAATTTTGAATTTTGATTATATGTGCAGGTAATTCTTTGCAATAGAACTTTGCTTCAGGAATACAATACAAATTTCCTAATGGTAATGGTTACAAATTTCATTGCAATAGAACTTTGCTTTAGGAATATATTTGCATTTGTCACGATTATAAGCGTTAGAGTTTCCTTTTTGGTAATGGTTATAAATGTTAGAAACTATTGTTCTGTCACGTTTGTAAGTGTGATACTATCTAAATTTTCCACGGCTATAAGCGTTAGTAATAACCAGTTTGTCACGATTATAACCGTGAGTAAATACTGTTCTGTCACGGTCATAAGTGTGATAATATCTAAATTTATAACGGTTATAAGCGTGAGAAATTACTATTTTTATCACGGTTATAACCGTGAGCAAAAGTGTGACTGAATTTGCCACGGTACCTATTTTCACGGTTATAACCGTAACAAATTAGTTTTGTCATGCTTATAACCGTGGGGAAATTGCATTTATGGTATTGTGCACCCACTATAGAACCTCCTATGTGTGCAATTTGAGATAGAATCGCACTAGTTGAATATCGACCCGGTTGGATAAATAGTATTTATGTAGTCCTGTAACACCCAAGCATTGCCTACATATGGAACTAACTTCCCTACTTATACTACCATCCATATATATACAACTAATATGTGCACTAAAATTTAATTTATAACATTACGCCCTAGGCCAAGGTTTATGCCAAGCCCAATTTCGATCAACCGTCGAGCGCTTGTAGTTAACCTGCTCTAGTTAATCAATTGATCGGTCTGGTGTGTTTGCCATGTTTTTAGTACTGATTATTGTCATTTATTATTGCTAATCATCATAGTCTCCAACTCACATATAGTAACCATCAATCTTAGTTTGGTATACAGTAACCCTAATTACAGTAAACCCAATTTTTTTGACTTATAAATCATATTCGTTCAAACTTCATATACAGTATATTCAGTTTTAGTAAATATATTTAATCTTGGTTTAGCATCAATATGGCCGTTGATTCATATTTAGTTTGACAAAAATGGTACATTCAACATGAATCAATTCTTAATTAATATATTTTATTAACCATATCTAAGGGGATATATTCATATTTGTTTTAATCACTGTTAGATTCCCAACGGTTCAATTTGAAACAATTCTCGATCTAAATAGGGTATAACAAAATTAATCATATGTAAATTATCTTACTAATCATGAATTCAACTCACTCTAAAAAAGTTATCCCTCTTTGAGTGTGCATAATCGTCCTCCTTTAGTATAGATATCCTCTTAGTTTGCTTTGTTTAATCCCTTCTTTAGTTTCTCTAGTTTAATTTTTATTTATTTTGAATAAATCTAACTTGTAGTGAAAGAAAATTTTTGATAGACTTTGGACGTACTATTTTGAGTAGTGAATAAGCGTTTAGGTTAGGGTTATATTTAAAGTAGCATAAAGTATCATCGATAGTTGATTAATTTTTATTCCAAACTGATCCACTAGCATACCCAAACCCTTGCCCGATAAGCACGACCGGTCGACTGCTTGAACTAAACCAACTGAGCGCTAAGGGTCGATTGGTCAAGATCACGTCGTCGACCGGTGGAACTTTATATTTTTATTTTTCTTTCCTTATTTATTGTTTATTTAGTTTTGATTCAAAATTTCCAAATGTTAAAAAAAAATTCATAATAGCTCTGATTTCAAAATGTTATATATGAAAGTTGTCTAGAAAATCAATACGAATTCAAAGGTACAAGGTTCATAGCTAAATTCGGATGTTTATAAAAGTTCCATCTTTAGCTATTCTTATTTAAATTTAATTCATTTGTTAAAATTTTGGCTAATTTTCCAGGTGATACGTTTTCCCCTAAAAGAACTTGTTGTCTAAATCTCCAATGATAGGAAAGTGTAATTCGTACGTACAAAAATTAATACTACATCAATCTATCATCCATCATACACTGGCAACAATTATCCTTAATTCAATTTCTAACGTAATATGTATATGTGGGCATGAAATGCATATAAATCCATACTAATGAAAATGTTATGCGATCTCCTGATTTTGTCAACCGCCTAAAATGCATGCGCTTATGCCATGCTTCTAAAATGTATGCAATATCTTATTTATGTATGTTGGCAATTCTACATGTATGTGCAACAATTCAATCATATGCGTATAACTCAATGAAATAAAATACATGATGGTATGAGTTTATGCTAACATGAGAATATATTTGTCTAAGTGTGCAAAGAACAATTTAATAAATACATCCATTAGCACTCATCATTCAAAACATGTCCTAATGATACGTTGCAACCAATCCTAGCATCCAATTATCTCTACTTATAAGGTATAATAAGCTAGAACATAAACATATAAGTAGTCTACAATTACTTAACGAAAGTAGAAACATACTGTAAATGAGTTCTAGATAGGTAGCTCGGATTATCTACTCAGACTCACATGTACTCTCTATTGGATTGTCTCTCCAACGGACCTTAACAAGCTTGATAACCTTGTTATGGAGTCGGTTTGTATCGTGATCAAGAACACGAGTTGATGCACGGTGAACAAGTGACTCCCTCTCTACTTCCACCTCCTCGAGCTGACTCGGCTCAACTATAGCTGCTATACGATATAGATAATTTTGCGAGTGTGGCAAATGGAAAATGTTCTTACTCCTACTAACTTCTCAGGAAGTTTCACCCTATAAGATAACTTTCCAACTCTACCATGATTGGAAAAGGCCCTAAAAACATTGTCTTTCCCAAACTACCAAATCTCATAACATGCCTAAATGGTGAGACCTTCATAAAAACCATGCCGCATAATGCGAACTCCAACTCCATGCGTTTTCTATCAATGTAAGATTTCTTCTTATCCTATGTAGTTCACATCCTTCTATGGATCATGTCCACCTTATTTAATGTCCAACTCACCATATTTGGTCAAAAAATAATCCTTTCCGTAGCGTCCCACCAATAACATGTTGATCTATAAGGCCTCCTGTATAACGCCTCGAATGGTGTCATCACTATACTACCAATAGTTGTTATTATAGGTAAACTCCACCAACGACAATTAATCCTCCTAAGAGCCTCTGAAATCTAAGATACACAACCAAAGTATGTACTCCAACACTTGGCACACCTCTCCATCTATCCATCCTTCTACCTGTGATATGCGACACCCAAACACAACTCAGTGCCCAACGCCTCTTGTGGACTCCTCTAAAACTAATGGGTGAAAAGTGGATCTCAGTCGCTAAAGACGCAGCCGTCATCATACTCCTAACTGGAATAAAGTGAGCGTGTTTGGTATGTTTTGATCTAAATACTCTCATTTGCCTTCTATTCCAAGATAATCCATTGATGAAATCCATTGAAATGCTCTTCTACTTCCATTGTGGAATATCCAATGGCTGCACCAATCCCCTCAACTTCTTCTGCTCCACCTTTACCCTCTGAAAGTTATACATTGGACCACATATTATGCTACTTGTTTCTTCATACCAGGCTAATCAAAGACTCTCTACATGTCATGGTATAATTTGTCTTAACTAGGATGCATGGTCATCCTAGAACGTGACTCGGCTATTACCATGTCAATCAGATCCACAATAAGGGGAACACATAATCAACCATCTCTTGCTAACCAACCCTTCAAGTCAATAGTATAATGCCTCAAATGACTTGACTGCTCTCCTTTACCAAGCATCTCAAAAAATCAAATAGCACCTTATCTTACTTCTGACTTTTCCCAACGCAGTCCATAAGTGTAGGATGCACATCTAAAGCAATTAAAAGTCCCAAAGTGATGTTTGATAATGGTTGGAAATTGAAAGTAGAAATGAAGTCCAGGTGATTCCACTCTACGGACACAACATTGCATGCTTCCTGCTCTAGGTCTCGGCTACAACATTGCTTTTTCCTAGAGTATAGGAGATATCGATGCCATACAATTTCATAAACTCCATACAACTTTGCTGCCTTAAATTCAAATGCTTCTGGGAGAATAAATACTTCAAGCACTTATGATCCATGTACAGCTCAAACAACTCTTCTAAAAGATAGTCTCTCCATGACTTGAGTGCAAAACAATGACCTTGATTTCAAGGTCAGGGATATGATAGTTTGTCTCATGGATTTTAAAATATCGACTATAATAGCTCAATACTCTCCTTCCAACATTAACACCACGCCCAATCTTTACCATAAGTGTTGGTATACACTGTGAATGCCTTCGTACCATCGAGTAATAAAAAAGGGGCTAGTCAATGCCTCCTTCAAATTGAAGAAAGCATCTGCACACTTCGCATAACGTAAGAAAGCCACTTGGTGAGGCAGATCAGAGGGGTAGTTATTTTTGTGAAGTCTTTAATGAACTTCCTATAATAGCCTGCCAAAAAAAAGTAAACTCATCACTACATGGGGTTCTTTAGCACCTGCCAATCAATACTACAACAACTTTACTAGGATCGACCGTGAGACCACTCTCAAAGACAATGTATCCCAAAAAGCATACCTTCTTGCTACAAAAGTAGCGCTCATAAAACTTCATCATCAACTTATGCTCATTGATGTATTGTGAACATCTTCTAAATGCAATGCGTGCTTCTCTTTACTTTTCGAATAAACTAATATGCCATCCATAATTACCAGAAAAAGCTTATTAAGAAACCTCTAGAGCCTAAATTCATCAGATCAACGAAGTAGGCATATGCATTGGTTAGTCCAAAAGACATGACTAACCACTCATACAGTCTTTCGGGTGTATCAAAAGTAGTCTTCTGAATGTTATCCTCAGCCACATGCACCTAATGGTATATGGTAGCTAGGTCAAGCTGAGAGAACATCTTCGATCCAACTAATTGATCCAAGAGATCGTCTATGCGGGGCAACGGTAATGATTCTTTTTTTTAAACTTATTTGGCTCTTGTTGATCGACACAAAGCCTCAAGGAACCATCTACTTTAGTGGCAAAAACAATTGCTGCTCCCTATTTTGAAATACTCTTACAAGGAGGTGGTGAAAAAGACGGCGGAGCAGTCAAATACCCAGCTGATTACAATAATGAAGTGGTTTATCAATATCAAGTTTCATTTGTTACATGTATGTGACTTCCTCTTTGCCCATGCATTTCGTGAAATCTACCAAAAGGAGGGGATGTCCATGATATAATAGGGTTTGCGCTGCCCTCGCAAACTTAAGCTGGAGCAAATCACTTCGTTGATTGTGACCCCTAGCAATCAAGCTTTGAACCATGAGCTCCCTAAGGAGATAACACATTACAATGATGTAACATCATACAGCCTTTTGAATTTAAGGTTTTTTTATGATGGGAATTGACTAATTTTTGTGTTATGCATATCTTAATCAATTAAGAATTAACTTTAATTTAACTCTTGTGCATATTATGAAATATTTCTATTTACGTATATAACTTTTTGTGTCCGTGTTATTATACCTGTTTTGTTGTTTGTTATGCCCTTTATTTTTTACAAAAGGCACGTGTAGCTCCTGTAGTTTAGCAATGCTACTTGCGAGCAAACACTTGGAGATATTTGGACTTCTACAGAGAGTTAAGGAAAATTACCTTTATCTACGGTTTATGTATACTTGTAAAAAGTTAGAACATGAAAGGGTATGAAATTTTAACTTTACTTTGTAGTTTGTCCACCTCTTTGGTAGAGTTGCCCAGCTATTCTTATGCCCCCCCTAAATGGCTGGGAAACTTATGGTGTGGGAAATTAATCCTACACTAATATTTAGTTTGGAACATTTTTTTAATTTATTTACTTGCGTTGGGTGTTTATTGTTTAGTGGTAAGCCATATGGTGGGATGGCCGCTCAATTGGAGTGAGCAGACAAGTTCTACATGACATGCCATCACGGTAGGGCTGTCCATTAAAGGGAGCGAGCAAGTTCTTTGGCAGTTAGATCCAATATGGTTGGGTCACTCCATCCAAGGAAGCAAGAAAATTCTTTTACACAAAGGCCCTTCATTGTAGTGCTGCTCTATTAGAGGGACCAGTAATGTTTTGAATGGCCTAACCCCACCAAGGTAGTGCCACTCCAACTTATGCAAAAATCGAGAGTACCATATGGTTAATATTTCCCATCATTCCACAAATCACTTTCTACACTTATGGGAATGACCTACATCTCAAAAGAAGGGATTAGGGCCACTACATGGGCGGACACACCATTAGTTTGTCGATGCTTAGCTATGCTCTTAGTAAAACATGCAATAAACTATAGATGTATGAAATGGGTCCACTCTTGGGTGCTCACTCCATTTATGCATGGTTCCACTAGAAAAAGTTTGCCATTAAACGATGTTTAGCTTTGGGTGTAATATTGACCATGGGTGTTGAACAAGTATGTTTTTGCATTGTTGTGCAGCAGAATTTTAAAAGAACTTCTTTTATTTAATGTAGGAATTACAAGTTTGGTCACCTTATAAGTTTGACTTACAAAAATATTCTATGGATGCCTCATATCTTTGGGTTAGAACAGTATAAACAAGGTAGGCCTAAAGATGCTCTAGATTAAAGACCTAGGGATGTTGGTATCACTAGGATGATTGAGGCGGTATGCTCCATTGATTAGAGAAACATGGTCACATAAACACCTCCTATTCAGGTACCTTAACACCATTGCTTAGGTTCTTTGTGTTGGTGAAAAATGGTCGTATGACAAGGTTGCCTACTATGAAGTCCGTTGTTTGAACTTGGTATTGTATTGTTCGAGAACCTTCGTTCGAAGGATTATGTTTAAGGCTCTCCTTCCATTCTCTATTCTTCCAGGGCATTATCCCTTAATTGCAACAGTTTTCCATTTTTTTCGATACTATAAGCAAGGAGCTCGGGTAGAGGGACATTAACTTCTATGAGAAACATTGTTCATAGGAAAAGAAAAGGGAAAATGCCCTTTCTATGTTCGAGCAGGGGTTTTGTAAGGAGAAAGGCCGTGTCAGTGATCTTCAACCCAGTTTCCTTTAGTCCTGATCAAGTGCTTCAATAGAGTTCATCTGATTATTTTGTTGATTTCCATCACCTATCCATTAGCTTTAGAGTGGAAAATAAAGGGGAAGGACTCCTTAGTTTCATTCCTTTTACAAAATTCAAGGAACTAGCGCATTCGAAGTGGGTGTCATTATTGGCGATGAACTTTTATAGGAGGTCAATAGGGAAGATGATGTTCCTAATAAAAACATTGAGAACCTTGGGTATGGTAACCCTAGGGAGGGGCATCGGCTTGAACCATTTAGTGAAGTAATAGACGTCGACTATTGCATGACTGTATCCTCCTACCGCATTCAAGAGCTTCCTGATCAATCTGACCCACTACATGTTGAACTACCATAGGGTGTTCATTGGAGTCATAAGTTCGTGGAGGCTCTAGGTGTCTTGGCGAAACATTGACGGTCATCACACTTGTTGACATAATCCATTGAGCCTCTAATAATGGTCAGTGAATAACATCTCTATCAAGTAGCCTTTTTAGCAAAGCTTTACTGATCTCCATAAAAAACCCTTGTGTAATTTCTCAATAACTTGTTCAGTTATAGCTTGACTGATGTAAAGTTGGAACAGGGTAAAGTAACCTCCTCGATATGGCTTATCACCCTTCACTGTGCGGTTAGGAGCCTGACAAATAATTTTCCTAGCTTCTTTTTATTTACAAAGCAGTTACCACTCACTAAGTATTTCAAAAGCTGGGACATCTACCTACCTTACTGCTCATCATGAATTACCATGACGTCCAACTCATATTCAATGCATATGGCATTCCCAATCTCTAGTAGACCTACATGTTTGCCTCATTGGATTACTTGCCATCTTTGCCATTCGATTTTCCTTGAATTATTCTCCTTAAGTATATATTCCACCATAAAATTTGAGAAATTGCTAATGAGATTCTTGGCTTTGGAAAGGTATAAGCTAGAGTTTTACCCTTCAATTCAAATTGGTTGCCGATGGACGAGAAGGCATTCTATACTTGGAATGTTTCAATTTTGAATTCCTTGGACATCCGAAGACCTACTATAATGCATTCGTACTCAACCTCGTTATTTGTATCTTTGAAATCCATGCTTATGCAAGAGAAAAAAATCATGTTCTTCCTAGATGAAAGGGGCAATGCCGACTAGTGTGCAATTATTGTTCGATACCCTATCAATGTACGGTTGTTTAGACCATAAACTAGAAGATACCTTTTCCTTACCATTATCTAGGCTAGAGCATTCTGTAAGGAAATCGATCAATGCATATTCTAAGATATGAGTGCGGGATGGAAGGTAATTTGTTATAGGCCAAGTTCCTACCGATGTGTCGAGTGAACTCAGTATTCGTTTCACAAACTGATTTTCGAGGACTTTGATGGGATGGGCCCAATAGTATAACAAAGTTTGAGGGTAACCATTAGCAAGAAGTATGCTAGCTTCTCCAACTTGGAATATGTTGTTTTTAGGCCAAATGGTCTCTTGCTGACATTATTGATTGGTCGTCGAATACATTCATCCTTTACCGAGGAAACTTTGATCACGTAGTGTAACATCCCTCATTTCAAAACCCAAAGAAAGAATCTCAATGTGTTGTAGTCCCCTTGAAATTATCTTTTAATGATTGAATACAATTAGTATTTATTCAATGGTTTTAAGTAAATCGAGCAACTAAATTGAATTCAATACCCATAATAGTATTCATCAATTCAAATTCCAAAATCATGCCTATGTAGAGGTAAAATATAATTAGAATGTAAATAAAAGTGTTATGCCTAACATATGAAGAATTTAACAAGAAATCTTATACCATGGAATAAAAAATAACTTTTATTATTAGCTAAGTCTCTTGATTCATACTTAATGTTCTTTTTTTCGTTTTTCCAAATAAATCTATCTATTCTCATAAATTCAACCTTCTCCAATGAGCACTTGTGACATTATGAGAATAACAATAATAAAAAACATGGGCCAAACATAAAGCTTGATAGAAATATTTTTCTTTAATACACAATTTATAGTTAGACCACACTACTAAAGCACAACAAGGGTTTTCCCATTTCTATTCATTTACACCAATGCATCATAACATGAGTTGTAATCACAAGTAAATCTGCCATACCTAGTATTCGCTAAACTCACTTCTCTTATACAACACATAAAACTATTTTACGTTAAATGTCCCAGTGCATTATATGTTATCTACAACAAACGAAAAATTTAAGCAAAAATTTAATAAAAGAATTATATTTAAATATAACAAGGTAAAAAAGGGATTTTTTTTGCAAACATCTGAACAATGCTATGAAACTGGAACCGGTGTGTTCGTAGAGATTTTTTGGACAATTTTCATATATAACCTTTTAAATTCGAAGCTAACATAGAAAAGTTATAAATTTATTAAAATTGTCGAAATCAATTAAATAAACAAAATTGGAAATAAAAACTGATAAATAAGGAAACTCACTGATTGATTGATTGAGATTGGTCGACCTCCCTAATTAGTAGCCATCGACCGGTTATATCGGCTAGTATTTTGAATGGCCAACATTACAAATTTGAGCATATTTTTTCCTTAACAATGATATACATGATTAGTAATTAGGGTTTAAGTAAATATTTTCCAAAGGTCGACGAATGGTCCATATTGCTTTGAACTCCTATAAATACTCTGCTAGTCAAACCCTAATTCACCAAAAATAAACGGTATACCGAAACTCTGCTAAATTCTTTTCTCTTCAAATAAAGTTCCTTTAACAAAATTAAAATAAAATTTAAATTACGAAGATGTAGAATAGGATATTATATCAAATCAACCAGGGATCTTGAAAAAGAAGTAAATCCCAAGCATGATTCGGAGGAGGTAACTTGGATTTGATGTGTGTGGATATATTGTAAATAAGATGATTTATGCACAGTTAATTTTAGTGTGACCTATCTGATTTAGACCATTAGTGATTAAACTAAGAAATATGTATTTTAGATCTGAAATTGAACAGTAAACGTAAAATTGATGTAAACCCGTTAAGTAGGAATTGATTTAGGTCACACCCCATTTCTAATCTAGATCTGCTAACATAAATTGGTAAAGAAAAAATTTGATATAACCTATGTTTATAATAGTAACCCTGTGTTAAACTGTTCTATTAATAAATCCACAAATTTAATTTGAAAAGGAAGTTTTGATAATTGCAAATTTGGATTCATTGTAATTGTTGTAAGATGAAATTTTAGTTATCATGATGGTCATTTGGAATTGAACATAATTAACGATCAAGAACAATGATAACCCTTAATTAAACTACGACGAACAGTTGATTACTCTTCCTGGAGTGGTCGAAGTAAGTGATCGATCACTCCAGCATATAGCGATCGATCGATTAGCATTCTAAAATAAAAATACGAACCTCGACCTAAGGCACGGGTTATAAATAAAATAGTTAGTATACATTATATAATTTTATATATGGATCTTACCATAGGTAGGGAAGCTAGTTCACTATGTAGCGACTTTGGAACATTGCAGGACTGTGTAAATGCTGTTTACCCAATAAGCATTGATATTCCACTTGGCATGCGATCCTATCACAATTTTCACACAAGGAGGTTCTATTGTGGATTTGCACCAGTGATGATGATGCCGGATGAAATGTATGTTCCGGTAGTAATGGGAGTTCTTTGGTATTCACAATGATGCGATGTGATGCTGTGTTGTTGGATCCTGACGTGGTGCAATAAGTGGCGTTATATTTCCATTGAAAGATGTACATAGATGTAGGCGATGATACACTTTGGAAGGTCGAGATTATGGGCTCCCCCTCAATGCGTAACTAAAGTTCGTATGGCCATAGTAGTGAGAAACTTAATGCCATTGTGAAAATTGAAGGGAAAACACTATTGGAACGGTTAAGTGTAGTCATAGTGTGCGAAATAGCAGGGTAATCCTATGTGGAACAGTTCCAGTATCTCTATGCTGATCACTAGTTGTTTAGAGGTTCGATTGTTTTTTTAATCATACGTATAAACCTACACATGTAGCTAGTGTAGGTGTGTAAAAATTGAACCCCTTAAGTAATGAAAATAATTGACCCACAAACACTTGTAGAACATGGAATGCAACGTCTCGACTTTACTACCTTGAATATCGATATTAATACATCCATGGTATTCATATGCCAAGGACTCAAGTGCTAGGAAGGCTAAAATTTACGGTAAAATAAAAAGAAAAGAAAACAGAACAAGGAAGAAGGAACACATAATCAGAATCTCACTAGTGGAAGGTGATATATAAATAGCAAAAGAATAGTACAAATGATTACTCCAAAACCGAAATTTCAGAGTTATAAAAGCTAAGTACGATCATCAGTTTAAACAGTTATAAAAACATGTCCTTCCTAAATGCATATATGTATAATATAGTAATGTAGTGGAAAATAAATATTACTGTAGGTGAAACATCCAGCTCGTCCTTTAAAGCTCTAAAGAATATCAGTGAAAACTAGTTTTTATCAAACTACTCGAAAGAGTGCGTGAGAAATTTAGGAAAAACTAAAACCAAGCGCTACACATAAGTATGGTATGAAAAACTCAAGAAATTCATGTACGATATATAACAATACTTTTGAGACTGCATGGAATTCCATAATGATTATCCCCTTAAATGAACCACTCATCCAATAAGTCATAAGGTGATATATTAGATAATGTCTGGGGTAAAAAATATAGACTAGGAAATAGTAAGAATGTTTACATTGGTTACATTTAACATCATGTTATAGAGTACAATCAAAACCGATAAGGAATATTCGCATAATGGATTTTCCATGGAGACCTTCCCAAAGAAGCTAGATCCGAACTTCATGCATAAGGATCAAAAGCTACCTTCCGAGCATCATATATCTAAAAATATAGTATACCATATGGAAAACACAGTGGTCCGCACCGGGACATAAACATGAACTACGTGGAACCAAATACCATCAACTCCCACGCGCAACATCGACAAGAATACTCTAGGTATATAGTTGAAAATATCCTTTCGCGGGTTAGCTAAACCCTAGATTGTGCAACATATTCTGTCTTTGGCCATTTCCAATGTCAATACCACGTTGGGCATCTTTCACACGAGTCTTCATTACTCGAACCGAGCATGAATCACTAATTGGATTTCCACGTCTCAAACAAAACCCGAAACTATAAATGTATTCCAACATCTCAAATGGGTCCACTTCTAAGAGATATAATACATATCTCAGTCTTGAAGTTGTTTTCGATAAATAAAACACTTACCAATCCCAGTCTCTTCAAGACTGAATCAATAAATTTGTTCACCCGACAATAATGAGAATAATCGCATATGGAAACTAAATCTCACATACTTATTAGGTTTTCTATAATTTTCGTCTCACACTGTCCCTTGATCAAAAGTGAAGCCGATAGGTTATAGGTCTATTGTAGGTTAGAGCTCTATCACTTATATCCCTACACGAACATCAGTCTTAATTCTCACAGACAGACAAGCCTACATCATCGGCTTTTAATGCTAAGTATACGACTAAATGTTTTCCATAAAAGAGTTAACATACAAAGCATGATCAAATCATACGAAGCACAATTAGGTCACATAAGCGATTTCTAATCCACTTTTTTTTAAATTAATCTTTTATTAATTATAAATTATTTTATTAGTAAAACTTCTCTTATCTAATAAACATTATTTGATTAATTCCTACAATACATTTTTACTATTTTAGTACTTCAAAAAGTATCCATACACTTATATCAAATGGTATAAGTATATTTACAAATCATTAACAAGGTTTCTTAATTTAAACCTTTGTTTTTTCTATGTTTTTCCAAAAGATTCCTTCCATCTAATATTCTTCAAAACATCTATTTTAAGAACCAAAGTGCTTTCACAAATACATTTAAAAAGGTTTAAGACTAATGTTACTTGAACATTGTCATTACAAACCCAAAACCATTTCACATATGCTTATCTTCAAAAAATTCTTTTAAAGATCCAAGATAATCCCTAGTTAAATTTGATAGTCAACCAATCAATTATCTAGTTAAAACAATTTCTTGTACAAATCAATGTTCATATACATAACTCATTTTCGACATTTCAACTTATTTCCTGGCCCAAGAGTGAAACCAACTAAGTTAGAGCACCGGTTGCATCAAGGCATTACCTAGACACTTCATTCTTGAATCCCACAAATAGATAAGTCTACTCGTCGGTTTTAAGTGTTAAGTATAGTATTAATGATTTCTATAAAAAAAGTAATAAACAACTTGTTCCATCCATTTCTGCCACTCCCGACTTAACTATTCCTCATTTAAGAGGGAAGCTGGTAGGTTGGTGCTCTATTGCTTCATCATTACTCGACATGTGACGGCCCGTAAAATTTTAACAATTTTATTTGTTTTATTAATATATTTAATTAAAATTTTGTGAAATTTTAAACAATAAAAATTTGATTTTTAAAATTCGTCTATTTTAACATAGAAACTGTTAAATTCTCATCGGATAATAAGGAGTTTATTTTCTCGTGTAATTTTATTTCAATTTATATCAGTTAATATTTGATGATAATTAAATGTTTTCCAAACTTGAATATTTTTCTATAGAAAATTTGTAAAACATCTTCTGAGTGAGACGTCATCTTTCGTTTCGTCAAATTTTGACTGCTATTGCGCCGTTTATCTTATTTTTGGCAAATTAGCAATATCGGTTTTTGATAGGATGGTCATATCGCTGATAATTGTATACTATTTTGATCGTCTCATCGTGCTGATCTCCACAGTATATTCATTTGTGTATGTTGGAGGTCTTGTACGCGATGGAAACGATGATAGCGGTCCGTTGTAATGGTACCAAATTTGTGGCTTTTCACTTCCATTTGCTTTTCAAATCCAAACGTGCAGCTCAAGCAACAATAAATTGCTTTAATAAATTTTGCAGAATCAATGTATCAGCCTTGTTATTATTATCACCTATTATTATTATTATTAGCCTTGAATTCAAGCGTTACTCTTTTCCAATGTTTAATTTATATTTTCCTATTTCATTTCCGTGGCTCACTGTCTCTGTCTCTTCCCATTGCCTGTAATTATTTGGATACATTTTCTCTCCGTTATTTTTCTCTTTGAAACAAACCCTGCCTTTTCCTCTTCTGTTTTTCCATAATTTGAAAGGAATAAAAGATAATAAACATATATAAAAACTTGCATGCCTCTGCCCTTCTTCTTCTACGTTGGTAAAATTATAGTACATATATAACACGTCTTTAATTTTGTTCTGGAAGGTTTAAACTATAATATAAAAAGTCATTTTTCTTTGCAAATCCTATAGCCCTCGCTCCACGTCTACCCACCGAATTTCGGCCACCACCCATCACCGTTCATCTCACGCGCCTCTATCTTCCTTTCCCCTTGCCTCCTCTGGCACGCAACTCCATGACAGACCTCTATTTTTCTACTGTGTGCAACTTCATCACGTAGGGTATGTATTTGTTGGTTATACTTAAATTTATATAACTATATATATGTTATTGTATATATGTGTTTAAAGTATTAACGTTTATGAAGTTTTTTTTTATATATATATATATATATATATATATATATATATATATATATATATATATATATATATATATATAGCTTAGTACCTAGGTACATATATGAAGATGGTATACTTGTTTATATATATTTTTAAAATAAGTTTATATTATATAGCAATATATATAGTTTATTTATATGCTGTTTTATATTTATAGCAATATATATATGGGTGTGTTTTCCATGGCATTGTTTGATGGCTATAGTACTTTATATATTTTACGATAATATGTTATAAGATTTGTAGGTAAACATAGTATGTGTTATATGTATTGAAAAGTTGACAGGTGAAATGTATAAATATATTAGCAGTTATTTTATATGTTTGACTTTTACGTATATTATGTACATGTTAAATAAGTTGGAAGTGATCTGATATGTGTATTGATTTTAGCAGGTGCATAATTTTGTAAGTCCTACATGTTGATTTCATGTATTGGTTATTTTAGTTTACATATGTACTCTGTTGTATGTATGTCAGTGTTATATATTTTCGATGTCGCATGCATTAAATTTTGTACATATCTTTGATTTAACGCCACATTCTTTCCGATCTAACTTCTATAGTTTCTATAGTTTGTAACTTTGTATATATTATCTTATAATAAGATCATATGCATGAGTCATTATATGTTGCTGTAAAGTTATACTACGTTTTATATATAACATGTGCATGCATATATATATATTTCATATTGGATTTATATATTTCGGTTTGAAGTATGAATTCCTTGAAATGCTTTTACACGTAACAATTATACATTAGTATACCAGTAATACATTTAATTTTAAGGAATGATTTCATTTACAGTACATATAATATAATATATTTTAATAGGTGTTTTAAAATGCTATTTATTTATTTATTTATTTATATACATAAATTCTAAAAAGTTATTTGTTTATTTCAAATTATAGGTTGTATATGATTTTTACATGTATATAGTTATTTATAGCTATATATAGGTTCACCTATACCATTTATCCACATCGATTCAATTCTAATTTGATCTCATCGATTTCTGTTATCAGCCCTACCAATCGCATCCGTGTCCATCGTCCCTTTCTTTGAAATTCATGCTTGGATTCATATTGTGAGAAATGCGGATTATGGATCTTAAGGCCAGAATTAACACTAGAGGGGGGTGAATAGTGTTTTAAGGAATTACTAAATCTTTTTGAGTTTATATTAATTTGAACACAAATGTATGCAATATTCAGACACATATATGATCACAGAATCAAAACACAGATGCAGAAATAAAGTAAAAGCAATAAAGGAAAGAACACATTGGATTTTATACTGGTTCAGAGTTACCCTACATCTAGTCCTCCATACAAGTACGGATTTCCTTTCAAAATTAATTTTTTCAATTACACCCTCGATTTCAAGGCCATGAGGTACACCATTCTAGATTCACAATCCTCTGGGTAGTGATACTTGATTTTATGGGCAACAAGTTCACCCAATTGATTTCACAGGCTACAATCACACCTTTTCTCGCTTGATTGATTTTACAGGTTACAATCACACCTTTTCTCACTCAATTAATTACAAAGAAGCCTATAACTCTGAATAGCACTGGGATCTTGTTAAGATTGTGATAGAGAATCAAACCAGAAATGATCTAGTTAGATTCAATGGTGGTTTTGGTAGAGTAATGGTAAAAATATATATAAAGAAATGTGGAAGAAGAAGAGGAGTGAAATCGGAGAAAATATGTATATAAATTCATTTAAAACAGCCCCTATTTATTGTAAAACAGCATCCATGTCCATTCGTGAAAGGATTTGATGAATAAACACTTCCTTTGAAATTCAAAATTTTGAATTAAGCTACCACCTTGTCGACAAGGATCCCTAGGGGTTATCGATAGGCCCAAGTGATTTTTGGTAATTCGTTTTTCTTTGATAATAACTTCTATCTTATTTAAAACTATTTTAAACTTTATAAATATACTTAACTATAGTTAAAATACATAAATAAGTATAGAGAATAATACATATAAACTTTTACTATAATTTTATATTTAAATCTAAGTATAAATATTAAAAGTTAAATTTATTATAATTAAAAGATAGTTTAAAACCAAGGATAATTTAATTTTGAAGATAAAAATTATTTTGAGGCTAAAAGTATTTTAAAACCAGGATATATTTTTTTGATCCTTTTAGAAGGAAGATTTTGAAATCATTTTGAAAACAAGATATAATTTTGTAAAACATTTGAATAAAAGTTAGTGAATACAAAAACATTGTTCCTGTAACGACCCAGAATTTCCGAACCCGAAAATTCCAGATAGTTATGAAAAAGAAGAAAGAGATAGAAGAAGAAGAATAGAGACACCAACATCTCACATTCGCAGCGGATAAAATATAATAATAAATAATAACAGTTTACAAAAGAATACTATATCTCTCGTTCACATTTTAATACATCGGAGTTATACATATATACAGATGTTGAATATACACAATTATCATGTCTTAGATACACAGCAATATAATATAGTGGAAGCACTCCATATGTTTTTGCCATTCAGCTCGACTCCTGAGCTCCAGAACGTCCTTACCTGAAAATCTGTAACACTCGGCCTGACCCGAGCATTACATCGAAGTAACACCCGGGTCAGGCTGGAAACCAGCGTGATCAAACCCAACTAACATGAAATACCCAAGCAAACAATTTATATAAAACCTGGGGTAACACGAGTCAACTTACAAATTCGCACTTTGTTATAGTCTTCTCTAATTTCACACATCAATATCCAAGTACCAAAACTTAAGATTAAATAATCCAATTCACTTAAATCATTTCATTTCAACCTATTGGTTTCACAAATCAATTTCTAAAATTCAAAGTGGTTTCGGGTATTTCCTAATACCCGTCCCCGGTCTCTTCAAGTCCCATGTCATTCTAACCCAAGTTATCCAAATGAAATACACCACATTTCATATCAAAGATATCAACTCATTCAAAGCATTCAATACCATTCAATCATCCATAAGCAAAGCTTAATCACTTCCAAATTAATTAAATTAATCCTGTTTGAATTACTAACCTCATCCACTTAGATTCCTTCATTCAATATTAATTAATTCCAAATCAATTAATTAATCGACCCTTCGTTATTCATCTTAATTAATCACACTGGATTAATTATCTTTCAATTACATTCAAGTAATTATCTTTAATTAACTTCACTATTATTAATTATTCTTAACCAAAATCAATAAGTAATCTTAATTACTTCATGAATTAATTAACTATTTTAATTACATTAATCCTTAATTACTTATATTGATTAACTTCTCTTAAGTCACTTATTTCTGATTAATTTATCTTAATTAATCAATTTTTAATTACATCGTTGATTATATAAATTAATCATTTCCAATTATATTTCAATTTATCCTAATCCAAATTAATTACATTAAATAATTAATCATTAATTAAACCATAAATATTAATCATTCTTGATTTATCTCTACCGATAATCAACTATCTTTTATTTACTTTATTAAATAAATTAATTACTCCTTAATTAATCATTTTAATTAATCCCTTGATTAATTCCATAAGGTAATTATATTTTATTAATTACATTAAGTAATTACTTGTCAAACCATCCAATGATTATTTTGAATTACTTACACTTAATTAATTAACTCAAATCTTAATTAATTAATTAATTCAAACCCTTTACTACTGGATTAATTACCCCAAATCATTAATTAATTTGAATTAATTAATTATCTATTTTAATTAACCCACTAATTAAATGAAACACAAATCATTAAGCCCTTATCAACATTAAGGTGAAACATTTCCTTATTTATGAATTAAGTCTACAACAAATTTTAAAACCCCAATACTTCGAGTCAAACCACAATTAACTCTTGAACCAACCAAAACCAAAATCACATCATCATTAGCGCACATCCAATCAATTTAATCATTCAACCAATTATTTAAATTTAACCATTTAAATTTAAATAAAAACCTAACAGAGTGAGATTTACTCACCTTTGATTTTCTTTAAATTTGCAATTTCATTCCACTCCATCGCTGTGAGCCAAACTCGACTTGTTTTCATAGATTTGAACCTCATACGAATAGATTATAAACTTATTAACTATCTAAATCTATATTATTATTATCTTTAAAATCTATAAGTGTAAATAATTATTAATTCAAAATTAAAATGAACAATACCTCACTGCTCTCCTCCTCCAGCTACAACACTCGCGCACGAACACCCTACAACATCGAACTAGCCCACGGAATAGCCATCGATTTGGAATTGAAGAACACAGCTCCTCGCTGCCAGCTGCGTCGAGCCTCGAAAATGAACACTACTTCAGCCTCTGCCACAAACTACTCTACCGCTAGACCATATCATTCCAACCAAGCTTTTACATTACGACGCCCAACCGTCGACGCTAGCCCAGCTTGTTATCGTGAGTTACATCATCGCGAACGAGCTCTCACTCGTCACCACTAACCATAATACATCCACCGCCATCCCTCATCTGCACTGCAACCATCACCTACGCATCTCCGACCCGCGAACCCCTCAGCCGCGCCATCCTGGCGCCGCCACCATCAACCTACATGCGGGAGCAAACAATAACTCGAAACCCTAGATCATGAACTGCACCACCACCTCACATCGCCTTGTGCGCTTCCAAGAGCTGCGCCACCACTCTCGTACTCGTGCCTCTTGAGGCCTCGCGATTGATTTGATCTCGACTTCATCGAATTTTTTTTAAAACTGGGTTTTGATTCAAAATTGATGAAGGGGAGACGTCATATCAACCTAATGGTCGAATGAGAGAAGGGAGAAGGAGAATCGAAGGCTCGACTTCGATTTGTAAATGAATAGGCGACCATTTTTTAATAATGAAGTCGATTTCGATTTCTGTTGAAAGATTAGAGAGGAAGATGGAAATAAAATATCGATTTCTGGAACAGCTTCTGAGTACGCTTGTTGATTAATAAAAATATCTCTGACTGATGTACTTCAAATATTATTATATTATAAAATTTCCAAAATGCCCTCGTAATAGCTACTATAAAATTTCGAACTCCTCTAAAGGAATGCCGCTAGGCGATTATAGGGTTTTACCCGCGTTTCGAACACAATGGAACGTGTTTCGGAGGCTAATTTGATCGTATGTGGAAGTTAGCTTTTTAAATTGATTAAAATATTAAATTATTGGTTTTAATCTCAACATGTTTCTCGCCCGCACGAGCAAACGGTAAATCCGAATGCTACAAAATTTGAAACCCAATAATAACAAACTATTACGGATCTAATGGAACTAGTTTCGTTGAATTCCGAGACTGTGCCTCGGAAGGCCATCTTTAAGTATCGATTTAAACGGTAAAATTTCTAATACTTAACAAAACATTTCCAAATTCAATTTCAACACTTTCACTACTTTCAGTGCTATCAATATAAATTTTATAA
This sequence comes from Allium cepa, assembly GCA_030765085.1. Lineage (NCBI taxonomy): Eukaryota > Viridiplantae > Streptophyta > Magnoliopsida > Asparagales > Amaryllidaceae > Allium > Allium cepa. The sequence goes on along the minus strand of CM060938.1, from coordinate 380,167,331 downwards.
GCCTTCAAATTATTCTTAATCATGACTTCAAACTCCAGATTCAACATTTTACCCAATTTCGGTTTATTAAATCTAATAACTTAATTGCTATTAATAATAATATTTAAATTCAATTTAAAAATTAATCCTTTAAATATTTACAAACAATTAAATATTCCAATTTAAATCGTTAAAAATTCCGGGTCGTCACATTCCTCTGTCTCAAAAGAATTTCGTCCCCGAAATTACTAGTTAGAAAGAATGGACCAATACCCGTTTACCTTTCCTCAAAACCCAAAATCGAACATCCTACCAACTATCTTTTATTAAAGATTCACTATTACCTCAACCTACTTCCAAAACCTTCCAAGTTTCCAACAAAATTATTTACTCCACTTATTCAAATTTAAATTTAAAATTCTAATTTAGATTGTCACAACTTTTTCAAAAAAATTCTGACTCTCTAAATTTTCGAAAAGTTTCGCGAGCGTCTCCTTTGCACGGCTAGCTCGGTACAACTACAAAAGGCCTCTACGAGATCGCAAATTCCAAAAGAAAACAAAAGCCAAGTGGCTAGATCGAGAACCCAATCCAATTTCATACAGAAATTTAAATACATACCTTTTTGTCGGGCCATTCAAATTTATCTTTTGGAATCAAATCCAATTTTCTTTTCCCTTTTAATACCTGCATATCTTACTTAGCAACAATATTCAATCGTAACCTTTCAAATGATTTTGTGCATTTCCTTACATAGGTTTCATATCTATTTCAAATTAGTTTTCCTATTTCCATATGATTTCAATTTGTCTTCAATCCTGAATATTGAATTTTATCTTCCATTTATAACTGATTCATATCACTATTTTAAATTAGTTTCATCCATTAATTAATTTCAATTTCCAATTTGAAATCGTTTATCAGTAACAAAATTTTCCCAAAAATTTTCAAAAATTTTCTATCTCCCGAAATTTTCAGAAAATTTTGGTAGAGTCTCCTTTGTATGGAGGAGCTTTTGCAATTTGACAAGAGATATAAATATATATACATCGACCCACACAGTCGGAAAAGCAAAAACAGTTCATATTTCCTGTTGTTATTGCGTAGGCGTACCTTTATTTAGCATTTTAAGCAAGCAGCTTATTTATTTTAGCAATTAGCGCAACCGAATCCAACCAAACAGCCTTCAGGTACCTATACTTACTCAATTTAAACATATAGGCACTAAATATATGAAGTTTATAACATTTCTCTTACTAAAACAACTATAACACTTCAATTTTAAAAGAAATGTATTCTAAATTACTTCCACGAGCAATTTATGTGATTTCTAAACTAATTCAATTGCTTTCCACCAATTTACATACCATTTCTTCAATTTTAATGATTTACAACTCAATTTCTTGTATTCAATTTATTTTTAATCCATACAAGCCCATATTCAATTCAATTGATTTCAAAATCAAGTTATTTAACTTCTCACAACCCATAGGATTTTAATTACCTTCATTTACGCCAAACGACAATTCATTCTATGCAAATTCGACAATATTCGCTTAATAGAGTATTTATTTTTAGTCTATATCTACTTCAAATTTATTTCAACTCATTTCTGTGTTTAATTCCGTTTCATTTCTAATTTATTCACCAACCAATCATTTGCATTTCATTACATCTCCGCATCGTTTCCATTTTAAAACTATTTCATTGAGCTTGTCACATTCGATGCTTATTACTATCCATTTCCCATACAAATAAATTTAACCCAAACCTTTTATTTAATAACCTTCCATTCTAATAACCCAATACCAACTAAAACTTTGATTTAATTTTTATTCAAGCAGACTTCATCCATTTATTATTTAATTTAATTAACCCATTTATTCACCCCATTTAAAATTTTTAATTCACCTACTTACTTCATTTTCGAATATATTTAATTAATACAAAGCCATTCTCAATTTATTTCTACTTACGTGGGTTTTGTTTACACTCCAACCATTTCTATTATAATTCACTTTCATTTCATACGGCAACACTTCTCTTATATCTAATTTATATGCAAATTTCATTTAATATTATTTAGAACACTCTTGAATTATTTGTAATTTAAACCATCACTATTTGATCCAACTCTATTTTATTTTTTTACAACATCTCTTCTTATTTAATTCATTATCAAATCCAAGTTGAATTCTATTTACAATTTGAATTCATTTCCAAACTCCATTATTAACTTACGATCCATTTGTTTAACCGAGTTAAATTTCATCAATATATTTTATCCAATAATTTATTTAATTGATTAGCTTATTTCCAACTTTTAAATCAATGTTTGATTTTGTTGCAAAAATCACTTCATTAAATTTTCCTGAATTCAAACATTTTCATAATTCCAGTTTGGATTTCTTTTATTTCCTCAAAATTCCAACACTTTTATTTTAAAAATTTAGAAATACTTTTAAATTCAGATAATATTAATTAAAATAGCCTTTTATAAAAATACTTCTTATAACTCGATGTCTCAACCAGTCCATCCTTGTTCTCATAGAAATTCAGTCATACGTTGATCAGGCGTAGGACTGAAAATCTGCAAGTACTTGGTAAACCCGTTTTCAACCCCCAGTGAAAATACTTGGAAAATAATTTTATTGAAAATATAGAAAACATTTTTTGAAAATAGAGGAAATATCTTTGGTGAGAATGCTTTGGAAATCATCACCTCCATCCATGGTCGCAGTTACATTCTAGGGTTACGTTGCCATCGCAGCAAAAGTCCATGTAATTGCAGGCTCTCGGTGACCTCTCGATTACGCCATGGAACCCACGACAGATCGTAGTTACACTTCAGGGTTACGTTGTCATCATAGTAAAAGTCCATGTAAGTGCAGGCTCTCTATGGCCCCTGATTTTCGCTGTCGAAATGAAACTTCTCCACTCCTACATAGGTCGCAGTCTACCGATATAAAATCAAACGCAGACTATTGGCTCTCAACGGCACACACGACTTTCGCTATGTTACCATAGGTCACAGTCTACCGATATAAAATCAAACGCAGACTGTTGGCTCTCAGCGGCACACACGACTTTCGCTATGGTATACTCCACTCATAATCCGCAGGAACTAGTTTTGTCTGGACTCCTCAAAGGATCAACTTTAGAACCCCCCCTTGGGTCTCAAGGCATCACCACCCGGTGGCACTCCTGAGAAGTTCATTTCAAGGGAGCGCCTTTTTCCCCAGAGCCATCATCAAAACATTTTATACTATACACCATATAGTATCTTCAAATCATACACCTAGTATGATCTCATACAAAGCTCCTTTAAATAAAATCGATTATTCCAAAATCGATAATTCTCAAACTAGGCTTTCCAAATTCTCATATTGATTTTACCCAAAAATCAAAAGCCTTTCCAAATCCAAAGGTTCCCAAAACCTTTTTCCAAAATCCTCATAAGATCCTTTATATATATACACACACACACAAATATACATAAAATTTTAAAATTTTTAGATCCTTTCAAACTTGTATAAAATTCCTTTTATACTTTAAACACTTCCAAAATCCTTTCCTTCTGGCAATAGATTCATCAAGGGGAGTTTTATCTTATATAACAAAGATATATAACTTTATTTATCCAATATGAAATATTCAAGTTTGATTACTCTCTTCAATATCAATTTCATTCAAATCCGTATGATGTACACATGTCATTCGTACGCCATACCAATCTGATCGCTCACTCGATCACACAATTTCACTTCCGAACTAGTATCGTCCACCCGACTTCCTAGTGAGGACACAGATCTGGTTTCTTGATCAGAAACCATCATACTCCTTGCATAGCCATAACTATGATAGAGATCATCCAGAACCAATCAACAATCCATATCCAGGTTCGCCGTCGAAAATCGAGGGAAAAATCCCAACTCGGATCGATAAACTATCTCGAAATTCTATGCTCGAATCTGGATCAAATCACTATGTGAATAGAATAATATACGTACATCCTACGTAATTATCTTCATCGATTATCAAATAAATCAATTTCTCTTTCTATTCACATTTTCTTTAATTTCTATCCACATAATCACAATTCTTTCAATTCCATAGGATTATCACTTTAATCCTTATCTCAAATGGATATTCAATCATAAACAGTTTAAACTCTGTCCAGTTTAGATTTAGAAAATAGCTTGAAAGGTTAAAAATTGATAAATAGTTGAAAAACAATTTATAGTTCGTGAAATAGCAGTAAAATAGTTCAGTAATTGTAAAATAATTGGAAAATAGTTAAATAGTCATAGAAATTTTAAATAATTGCAAAATAGCTATAAAATAGTAATTAGTAGTTGAAAAAAAGTAATTAGTTTATAAAATAGTTGAAAAATTGTTAAATAGTTCCAAAAATAATTGTAAAAAAAGTATAAGATAATTTTAGGTTTAAAAAGAAAAGTTGTATAGTAAATAGTTTGAAAAAAAAAGATTTGTACTAAAACAATTTATTTTGAAAATAGTCCAGAGTCAAACTGTTCAATTCCCAACCTCTATTTCCAATCAAATTAATTTAAATTTCCACTTCCATTTAAATTGACCAATTCCAAAAATAACTACAATTTCCATTAGACTTGATTTCTTCCCAATTCAAGTTGAATTAATTCACAATTTCTTCCCAACTTCAAATCAAATTCCATTTGATTTTTTTTACTTATTCAACTTTAATTACAATTCCAATTATTTAAATCAATTTGAACTAATTTCAAATTGAATCCACTTTAATTTCAAATCATCTAAATTTCTATAAGAATTAATTCCAATTCCCATTTGAATTTGAAATCATTTTATTTCTAATTAATCCAATTCAAATTTTCCATTTGAATTCCATAGTTATTCATCTTAAATTCTAATTAATCCAAACTAAATTCAATTTGAACTAATGGAATCTAAATTTCAATTTTAACCCAAATCTTTAAACAATTTAAATTTTGAGTCAAATTCTCAAAATTCCAATTTAAATTATCTTTAAGTTCAAATAAGAGTTCAAAACAATTTTATCCTAAAAATTTAATTTATTACCCAATTTTACCTTCCAGTTTTGAAATCAGTTGTTAATCAGTTTTAATTTACAAATTCAATTATTCAAATTTTCAGTTCAAAGTAATTCCATATCCTTAATTTCAATTTAAAGTTTAATTTCAGTTTGAATCCATTTTAGACATATCTTTATTAAATTTCAATTTGGCTGTATTCTATTATCACTTAATTTAATTCCAATAATTTAACAACCAATTACCTTAATATTTATTAGAAGATATATTGCTTTATATATATCAAAATATATTCTTATATAAAATCATTTAAAATCTTTATATAAGAAAATAACAAGTACGCTCTCATATATATATACGTATATACACTCAACTCATTATAGGGTACCATTGACCATATCCTTAATGAGTAATCCCAACCGATAATTAATCATTCTTGATTTATCTCAACCGATAATTAACTATCTTTTATTTACTTTATTAAATAAATTAATTACTCCTTAATTAATCATTTTAATTAATCTCTTGATTAATTCCCCAAGGTAATTATATTTTATTAATTACATTAACTAATTACTTGTCAAACCATCCAATGATTATTCTGAATTACTTACACTTAATTAATTAACTCAAATCTTTATTAATTAATTCACACCCTTCATTACTAGATTAATTACCCCAAATCATTAATTAATTTGAATTAATTAATTATCTATTTTAATTAACCCACTAATTAAATGAATCACAAATCATTAAGCCCTTATCAACATTAAGGTGAAACATTTCCTTATTTATGACTTAAGTCTACAACAAATTTTAAAACCCCAATACTTCGAGTCAAACCACAATTAACTCGTGAACCAAGCAAAACCAAAATCACGTCGTCATCAGCGCACATCCAATCAATTTAATCATTCAACCAATTATTTAAATTTAACCATTTGAATTTAAATAAAAACCTAACAGAGTGAGATTTACTCACCCTTGATTTTCTTTAAATTTGCAATTTCGTTCCACTCCATAGTTATGAGCCAAACTCGACTTGTTTTCATAGATTTGAACCTCGTATGAATATATTATAAACTGATTAACTATCTAAATCTATATTATTACTCTCTTTAAAATCTATAAGTGTAAATAATTATTAATTCAAAATTAAAATGAACAATACTTCACTGCTCTCCTCCTCCAGCTACAACACTCGCGCACGAACAACCTACAGCGTCGAACTAGCCCACGGAATAGCCATCGATTTGGAATTGAAGAACACAACTCCTCGCTGCCAGCTGCGTCGAGCCTCGAAAATGAACCCTACGTCAGCCTCTTCCACAAACTACTCTACTGCTAGCCCATATCACTCCAACCAAGCTTCTACATTACGACGCCCAACTGTCGACGCTAGCCCAGCTTGTTGTCGTGAGTTACATCATCGTGAACGAACTCTCACACGTCACCACTAACCACAATACATCCACCGCCATCCCTCATCTGCACTGCAACCATCACCTACGTGTCTCCGACGCACGACCCCCTCAGCCCCGCCATCCTGGCGCCGCCACCATCAACCTACATGCGGGCGCAAACAATAACCCGAAACCCTAGATCGCGAACTACACCACCACCTCGCGTTGCCTCGTGCGCTTCCAAGAGCTGCGCCGCCACTCTCGTACTCGTGCCTCTTGAGGCCTCGCGATTGATTTGATCTCGACTTCATCGAATTTTTTTTAAAACTGGGTTTCGATTCTAAATTGAAGAAGGGAAGACTACGTATCGACCTAAGGGTCGAATGAGAGAAGGGAGAAGGAGAATCGAAGGCTCGACTTCGATTTGCAAATGAATAAGCGACCATTTTTTTTATAATGAAGTCGATTTCGATTTCTGTTGAAAGATTAGAGAGGAAGACGGAAATAAAATATCGATTTGTGGAATAGCTTCTCGAGTACGCTTGTTGATTAATAAAAATATCTCTGACTGATGTACTTCAAATATTATTATATTATAAAATTTCCAAAATGCCCTCGTAATAGCTACCATTAAATTTCAAACTCCTCTTAAGGAATGCCGCTAGGTGATTATAGGGTTTTACCCGCATTCCGAACACAATGGAACGTGTTTCGGAGGCTAATTTGATCGTATGTGGAAGTTAGCTTTTTAATTGATTAAAATATTAAATTATTGGTTTTAATCTCAATGTGTTTCTCGCCCGCACGAGCAAACGATAAATCCGAATGCTACGAAATTTGAAACCCAATAATAACCAACTATTATGGATCCAATGGAACGGGTTCTGTTGAATTTCGAGACTGTGCCTCGGAAGGCCATCTTTAAATATCGATTTAAACGGTAAAATTTCCAATACTTAACAAAACATTTTCAAATTCAATTTCAACACTTTCACTACCTTCAGTACTATCAATATAAATTTTATAAGCCTTCAAATTATTTTAATCATGAGTTCAAACTCCAGATTCAAAATTTTACCCAATTTCGATTTATTAAATCTAATAATTTAATTGCTATTAATAATAATATTTAAATTCAATTTAAAAATTAATCCTTTATATATTTACAATCAATTAAATATTCCAATTTAAATCGTTAAAAATTCCGGGTCGTCATAGTTCCACTAGATTTTTCATAGGTTCCATCCTATTTAGGGTTCCATCCCTTTAACGAGCTCGAAGTAGATTCCATTCCATGAATAAAATGGATCTTAAGATGCCAGTGCTTTTCTAGGATTTTTAACAAAATTCCTAATTAAACTATTGGAATCTTGAACTCTTGATAATCTTGATACTCATGAGTCTTCAGTCTTGATATCTTTAGCCTTGAATCTCTATATTGTACAGTCTTCATTCCTGGTACTTGAATGGTTAAATCCTGCATATACATATATATCTAAACTATAATGTTAGTATTTATTTATTTATTTTATAATCTTATTCTAAGGTTGTTGTCATCAAAACCAACTTCTCAAGGACTAACAATCTCCCTCTTTTTGATGATGACAACCTTTGTTTATAAAATAGTACTTCTATCCTAATAATTCCCTCTAAAGCTAATAACTCCCCCTTAATCTATGCCTAACTATCCTATTTTATACTTCTCCCCCTTTGTTATCAACAAAAACTAACTCTAAACTATATAACTCCCCCTAAAACTAATACTTTATGACATGTGATTATGATGATAGTGTTATCGTAAATGATCAACATTTAATTCTTAAACTAAAACTTAGTCCTTAATAACTAATTATCCTAGCTAAGAATCCATATATGATGATACTTATAATAGTGATAATGTAAGAATTCAACTATAAGAACACAAGTCTATTATATATATATATATATATATATATTGTTATATTTACATTTGCGTAGAAGACGAAAGTAAGATCATATACAATAAGAAAGAGAGAAAAGAAACTAATGTGTGTCCTTGAAAATGGGAGATCTATGAACCGAACAATTTGGGTAGTGGAAACAGAAATTACCACATTGTTCGACTAGATTTCCATCCTTGTCAAAGCACACTTCGCCAATGCAAACGATTTTGTCGTCATCTTCAGCGTGCTCTTCTTCCATGAGCGCTTCTTCTTCTTCCTCCTCGCTGCCCTTTTGCACTTGATCTCCTAAAGATTCTTCATCAATCAAGATGGGATTGGCTTGATTGTCCATTAGAAACTTTTGTAAGTTTCTAAGGATTTTGCCTTGTCGTTCTTGTTCTTTGGCCATTCTGAGTTGCACTACTTGAATTTCAGTCATTATTTGCAGTGCATCCTTCTAGGAATCCTTCATTTTCATCACTCATGCAAGCGTAGTTCATTGAAATGGTCCGGTAGAAGGAGAAGGAAACGAAAATGTTGAATTTTCATTTCATTTGGAGGATGAGGCCATTGTTTAATTGCTTTTAGATGATAGATCAGAGAAAGGATAGAAATAATGAACAAAATTTCGAAATAAGAAGAATATATAACCACTTATTTGAATTTTGGTTGGAAAATTTCAAAAAGAAAAAAAAATCGTTATATGTCGACAGGGGTATGAGAGGGTTGTCGACATGGTACTTATATTTTTTACTATTTGATTTATTTTAATTTTTAATTATACTTTATTATTTATATTCTATATTTCAGTGATTGAACAAATAACTAATTCTCTTCTTAATTTAGTAAATATAGATTCATTGAAGGGTTTTGTTAAGATATCGATAAATGGTTCTCGGAATTGATATAATCGAGAGTAATTACTTCCTTACTTATATTATCTCTAAGAAAATGATGTCTTATATCAATATGTTTAGTTCGAGCATGATGAGTAGGATTTTTGGATAAATTTATTGCACTACTACTATCACAATAAATTAGTGATTTTGAGATATTTAAACCAAAATCTTTTAAAGTTTGTTGCATATATATTACTTGAGAAAATAGCAAAGCAATAGAAATATACTCTGCTTCACTTATTGATAAAGAAACTGTATTTTTCTTTTTACTAAACCAGGAAATCAAAGAATGCCCCAAAAAGTGACAAGTTCCACTCGCACTTTTTCGGTCTGATTTACAACCAGCACAATCAGCATCACAGTAAGATATTAATTCAAAAGAATCATTTTAGGATAAAATAAGCCATAATCAATGGTGTGTTTAACATATCTTATGATACGTTTTACAGCTTTTAAGTGGGTCTCTTTAGGTTGGGATCAATATCTTGCATAGAGACAAACATTATGCATGATATCAGGTCTACTAACATTGACATAGAATAGCGATCCAATCATTCGTCTATATAATTTTTGATCTACATCTTTCGAGAGATCTTCTTTACTTAGGTACGCATTGGTTTCCATGGAAGTGGGCTTTCCACTTGCACGAGTCAAACCAAATTTACTAACTAGGTCTTTAGCATATTTTTCTGGACTTATAATGATACCATTATTTAATTATTTTATTTGCAATCCTAGAAAGAATTTTAATTCATCCATATGACTCGTCTCAAACTCTTTTGTCATTATTTCAGAAAATTCTTTATTCAATTCAAAATTAGTTGATCCGAAAATGATATCATCTACATAAACTTGTACTAGTTGAATATCATTTTTTATTTTTATTTTAATAAAAAGAGTATTATCTACTTTACCAATTTTAAAGTTTGATTGTAATAAGTAGGATCTTAGTCTATCATACCAGGCTCTAGGAGTTTGTTTTAGACCATATAGAGCTTTCTTAAGTTTGTAAACATGATTTGGTAATTTTTCGTTTTCAAAAAGTGGTGGTTGTTCAACATATACTTCCTCTTTTACAAATCCGTTTAAAAAGGCACTTCTAACATCCATTTGAAATTATTATGATTTGTGAAAGCAAGTAGAATCCTAATGGATTCTAATCTTGCTACGGAAGTAAAGGTTTCATCAAAATCTATTCCTTCTACTTGACAATAACCTTGAGCGACTAAGTGGGCTTTATTTCTAACAAGCTCTCCTTGTTCATTCATTTTATTTTTATAAACCCATTTAGTTCCAATTATAGTTTTATTTTTAGGTCTAGAAACAAGTTCCCAAACATCATTTCTAGTGAATTGATTTAATTCTTCTTGCATAGCCAAAATCCCTGAATCATCAGTTGATGCTTCTTTTGGATTTTTGGATTCAATAGTTGATATAAAGGCTACATTGCTTATTTTATTTAGTTGATTTCTAGTTTTAATGGAAGATTGCATATCTCCAAGTATATTTTCTATAGGATGATCTTTTAATAGTATAATCTTTTTGTTACGATGATTAATTTTATTAGTAGTTTCAGTCGACTCTTGATTTTGAGAGATTAAATCCTCTTCATCATTTGTAACTTCAAAATTTTTGAGACTTTCATCGAATGAAACATGCATTGTTTCTTTGATGTTGTTAATTCTTAAATTAAACACTCTGTATGCTTTACTTCTATTACAATATTTGACAAAGATACCTTTGTCGGATTTAGGGTCAAATTTATCTAACTTATCTTTTGTATTTAAAATAAAACATTTACTTCCAAAATTTCTAAAATAAGATACCTCAGGTTTCTTTGTGTGAAGAAGTTCATAAGATGTCTTATCAGTTAAAGATCTAATTAAAATTCTAACAGGCAGTAGCAACTGCTTCTGCCCACAAATATTTTGGTAATTTACTATCTGAAAGCATAGTTCTCGCACACTCTTGAATCGTCCTATTTTTACATTCTACTTCTCCATTTTGTTGTGGAGTTCTTGGAAATGAAAAATTGTGAGTTATTCCCTTTTTATTGCAGAATTCGTCAAACTTCTCATTTTCAAATTCACCACTGTGATCACTACGGATGGTTTTAATTTTTACAAAAAGTTGATTTTGAATTCTTTTTGTAAAGTTTTTAAAACATTCATAAGTATCACTTTTATGTTTCAAAAATGTTGTCCATGTAAATCTAGAATAACCATCTACAATTACAAACACATATTTACTATGATTTATTGATAGAATTTGAGATGGACCAAATAAATCAAGATGAAGTAATTCAAGATGTTTTGAAGTCGATATCATATCTTATAATTTAAAGGAACTTTCTCTAAGTTTTCCTAATGGACACGCATCACATAAACTATCTAATTTAAAATTAATTTTAGGGAGACCTCTTACTAGATCATGTTTTGACAGTTTAGATAAGAGTTAGAAATTCAAATACCCAAATTTCTTTTGGCAAATCCAACGGTCACTTGTATTTATCAAAAGACACAGGTTATCATCTGAAAATTTCTTGCTAAGAATATAAATATTCTTTTTCCTAATTCCCTCAACTATTATTGTTGAATTATTACCTTCAATGTGACACTTATCTTCTTCAAATTTAATTTTATATCCTTTCTCACAAAGTTGACTAATACTTAGCGGATTATGTTTCAGATTCTTAACTAGAAAAACATTAGTATTAATAGGAGTTTCAGAGTTACCGACTTTTCCGAAGTCAATCACATAACGTTTTAGTTGTCTCTAAAGTTAATCAGTCCTCCGTCTTTGTATATTATATCATTCAGCCTATCCCGATTACCAGTCATGTGTCTAGAGCATCCACTATCGAGTATCCATTTATACTTTTTGATCTTCACAATTTGTCCATTGTGGATTGATTCCTCAACACCTATAAAGCATGTTTCTTGAACATCATACAATTTTGGTAGACGACTTGAATTTGAATATTGATTATATGCAGACTCAAGAGACAATGATGATCTGAATATTTCTAAACTAGTATTAACAAGTTTTTTAAACATAGCCATTTTAAAATCTTTTTCAAAAATCATATTATGAAACTTTGAAAACCTTGCTCTAATATCAAATGTGAGAAATGCGGATTATGGATCTTAAGGCTAGAATTAACACCAAGGGGGGGTGAATAATGTTTTAAGGAATTACTAAATCTTTTTGAGTTTATATTAATTTGAACACAAATGTATGCAATATTAAGACATAGATATGATCGCAGAATCAAACATAGATGCATGAATAAAGTAAAAGCAATAAAGGAAAGAACACACTGGATTTTATACTGGTTCGGAGTTACCCTACATCTAGTCCCGCACACAAATACGGATTTCCTTTCAAAATTAATTCTTACAATTAAACTGTCGATTTCAAGGCCATGACGCATACCACTCCAGATTCACAATCCTCTGGGTAGAGATACTTGATTTTACGGGCAACAAGTTCGCCCAATTGATTTCACAGGCTATGATCACACCTTTTATCGCTTGATTGATTTTACAGACTACAATCACACCTTTTCTGACTCAATTAATTACAAAGAAGCCTATAACTCTGAATAACACTGGGATCTTGTTGAGATAGTGATAGAGAATCAAACTAGAAATGATCTCGTTAGATTTAATGGTGATTTCGGCAGAGTAATGTTAAAAATATATATATAAAGAAATGTAGAAGAAGAAGAGTGAAATCAGGGAAAATATGTATATAAATTCGTTTTAAACAACCCCTGTTTATAGTAGAACAACAGCCATGTCCATTCGTGAAAGGATATGACGAATAAACACTTCCTTTGAAATTCAAATTTTTGAATTAAACTGCCACCTTGTCGACAAGGGTCCCTAGGGGTTGTTGACAAGCCTAAGTGATTTTTGGTAATTTGTTTTTCTTTGAAAATAACTTATATCTTGTATTAAAGTTATTTTAAACTTTATAAATATACTTAACTATAGTTAAAGTACGTAAATAAGTATAGAGAATAATATATATAAATTTTACTATAATTTTTTATTTAAATCTAAGTATAAATATTAAAAGTTAAATATATTACAATTAAAAGATAGTTAAAAACCATGGATAATTTTATTTTGAAGATAAAGATTATTTTGAGGCTAAAAGTGTTTTAAAACAAGGATAGATATTTTTTGAACTTTTAAAAGGAAGATTTTGAAATCATTTTGAAAACAAGATATAATTTTGTAAAACATTTGACTAAAACTTAGTGGATACAAAAAAATGTTTCACTAGATTTTTCGCAGGTTCCATCCTACTTAGGGTTCCATCCCTTTAACGTGCTCGAAGTGGATTCCATTCCGTGAATAAAATGGATTTTAAGATGCCGGTGGTTTTCTAGGAGTTTTAACAAAATTCCTAATTAAATTATTGAAATCTTGAACTCTTGATAATCTTGATACTCATGAGTTTTCAGTCTTGATATCTTTATTCTTGAATGTCTATACTGTACAGTCTTCATTCTTCGTACCTGGATTGTTAAATCCTGCATATACATATATATCTAAACTATAATGCTAGTATTTATATATTTTATAATCTTATTCTAAGGTTGTTGTCATCAAAACCAACTTCTCAGGGACTAATACGTAGCTCATTTATTTGTCAAATTTATCTAGCCTCGAAAGGTGAGCAATCACTCAGATTAGCGTTCTTATATTTAATAAATTTGATTTCAGTTGAAATGGCAATTGAAATATGCTGCTGTTAGTTATTTACAATGTTATATATACTGTTATCTGTATCTGTTCACCTGCGACATCTGACACCATTACCTATTATTTATATTGATAAGATATGCCTGTTATGTTATTATCATATCTGTTATCACTCTGCAAGTTCCCTGTTTGTATAGAATTCACTATGGGTAGAAACGATACATACCCGAACGGACTTTAGAATAAAAGAAAATCATTATGGGTTAAAATGATAAATCCAAGCGATTTTCATTTGAATTGAATTTGGGATTTCGGGTTGAAATGATATATACCCGTATATATTTAAATTAAGGATTGAAATGATAAATATCTGTATCACTTGACCATACGATAGAAAATTTTATGCAGACACTGTGGTCTATATATAAAAATATTTTGAAATGATTTCTACGGTTTTGGAAAGAAATATATGGTTTAATAACTATTGATTTTGGATATTATATAAATGTTATTTTATGTATAGTTAAATTCTTGATTTTAAGCTATGTATAAATTTGTTTAACATAGAATAAGTTTAATAATAAAGTTTGATTTTATTAATGATAATATGGTTAAGTATTTAAATTTTATTTTAATATTGAGTTTATAATGATTTAAAAAAATTAAGGTCGAAAGATAAATTTGAAATTGATTTGAAATTTCATCTTGACTCATTCCCTTTATCATATCTCGGTATCACTTTGCGTCCCACTATGTTACACCGATCAGACTGGAATCCTCTTATAGCCAAACTAGAAACCAGACTTGCTGGTTGGAAGGCCAACTCACTATCATCTGCTGGAAGACTTGTTTTGGTAAAAGCAGTTCTTTCAGCCCTCCCCACCTATTGGCTCTCATTTCACAAACTTCCTATCTGGATATCTAAAAAAATCGACGCTATTAGACGGACGTTTCTCTGGAATGGCGGAAAAATCAAATGTCTTGTTAGTTGGAAGATCGTATGTTTGCACGAAACTCATGGGGGTCTTGGTGTCCCCAATCTGATCTCTGTCAATCAAGCACTGTTAGTAAAGTGGTTCTGGCGACTCCTCTCGCCGAAACAATTCACCTGGAAGAATTGGATCTTAGCTTCGCACTATAATTCTGACCCCTTCCTTGTTCCTCATTTCGCTCCTCTCCGTAAACCGTCTCCCTTTTGGTCTGGTGTCTTGGCTTCTATCAACAGCTTCAAATCCTTTATCCGGGTGGACATAGGCAACGGCGCTAACTGTCTCCTCTGGTTCGACGCCTGGCATAGTCTTTCTCCTCTTTACAGATCTTTCCCCCTCCTTTTCTCACATTCCAACCATCCTCTTTTGACTGTGGCGGACGCAGTTTCCCATGGCTTCGAGTATCTTTGTCCAACATCTCTATTTTCCCTTGATATCCTTGAGGAACTTCTTTCTATTTTGAGCTTGCTTCAACCTATCACGCTTGATCCTCTGTCAAATGATTGTCACACTTGGTCTCTTTCGCCCATTCAAGGTTTCTCTGTCTCTCGGTTTTACTCATTCATCAATCATCCTGGTCGCCTATTCACCTTTGCTCGGGTCTGGAAATGTCCTGTCCCTCCACGGATCAGATTTTTTCAATGGTGCCTCATTCATGGGCACATTAACACTAAAGACCGGCTTATGCGTTTGAATATCACGTCTGATCAGATCTGTGTCCTATGTAAATCTGAAACTGAATCTATTCACCATCTTTTCTTTGAATGCGACTTCTCCTTCCATATTTGGGTTTCGGTTTGTGCTCACAATCTCGGTCAAATTCATTTGATATATGACTTTTTTGAATACTGGCAATATGGACTTCAGAATTGTCTTCTGGATTCGCTCCTGGCCACCTTCAGCTGGGTCATTTGGAAGGAAAGGAACGCCATTATTTTCGACAAACCTCCCAGTTCTGCTATCGGTTTATGTAATAAAATTTCTTATATTTTTGCATATTGGACAGAGGCGTCCTCATCCGCACCATTCAGATTTCGCCTACCTGCAGCGCGACCCCCTTCCGATGAATCTGTTGGTAGTGCTTCTTCAGCATCGCAGGAAGACAGTTAGAAGTTGTATCCCTTTTCAGGCTTTTGGGTGAAGATATGCTTAATGTACTAATGCTGTTTTATTATTTTTTGTTACCTAACAACGAACTGCATGTACTTTCTCTGATCAAGTTTTACTTGGCCACCGACCAGGCTTGTTGGTCGAACTTTATCTATATTATGAAATTATGCTAATCGGCTGTGTAGCTTCACGCTACACACCCGTTCTCTCAAAAAAAAAAGAATTAAACTCAAATAAGTTTGATTTGAAATTTATTAAATTTGAGATTTTAAAGGATATGATTTTTATAACTTGACTTTGGTTTAAGGTGATTTAAATGTATATATCAAGTTTAAATATTGAAGGAATATTCAGTTATTTGAAGTTTGAAAGTTTTATTTAAAGGATAATGGATTTACTAAGTAAATATTTCAAAATTAAATAATTGTAAATTGAGTTTGATATATATGAAGTTATGTAATTTAGTTTTGAAACTATGGAATAATTAAAGCTTTAAAATATATTGATATTGAAATGGTTCATTTGAGGTTTCAAATCTGTTTTGAAATCGATATAGTTTGAAATAGTTTATTTAGAAACCGAACTGAATTGAAATGGATGATTTGAGATTTGATTAAGTTTGAATCTTGATTTGGAGTTGATTTGAAATTGATTTATGGAATTTTGAGGAAACTATTTTACTTTATAATCTACTTTATTATATATATAGTATTTTTTGATATCTAAACTGTTTAATTGTTGGAAGTTATGTTTTCAAAGTTATGAATTTCAAAATATTATGTTTTTAAAGTATTATAATTTCAAGTGTTTAGCTTCGAAAGTGTTATAACTTTGAAAATGCTATGATTTTGGAAAAGGATATATTAGAAACGGAAATGATATTGTATTTGGTTTTGAAATGGAAAGGATATCGTATTTATACGGTTTTTGAAATGGCAACGATATTTTGGTTTTGAAGTATAAACTATTTTGAAATGACCACGGTGTTATAATAATGTTTGGTTGTTAAAGAGACCGGGATCAGAAGTTCTCATACTACCTGCCAACTCCGAAAACCACATTAACAACCGTGTATATGGTGGAGATTCTAGAATGAAGTAGGATGGTTGCGACGTTCTATTGAGGTATATATGTGGACCCGACACCCGTGAGTTGGCATAAGGTGCCTAAAACAGGAGCAATCAGCGAGCTAATGAGGTATCTCCTCTGATCGGACACACTCCTTCGATACCATTCTATTACTTTGTGATTGATTGGGTGCACCTTTGATTTTCGGAAGTGTGGCTCGAGGTGAGCGGTTGTGGCTTCTACGCGTTACCACCGGTCCGGAAGTGTAATTGGTATATCTACCCTGGTATTGCCTAGTTGTGCCGTTTCTCTTACCCTAGCATTCCTTGTACGAGTTTGATTTGTGTCGTACCTATGGAGTATCCTCTGGTAGCCTCCTGATCTAGAGGTATTACGGTACTATATATACTATTGGCACTATATATGTGTTATGGTTGAAAATGTAAAGCCTTAACGCTATTTTTAAGTAAGTTTATTTTGCTTTAGACACTATTATAATAGCGTATATTACTACATAGTAAATAGTTTAACGGATTCTTAGAGGATGGTTATCCCAAACATCCTTTGAGTTACTTGTATTTCAGTTGCCATTTCACTTGAGTTGGATTTACTGATATAAGAATGTTAATCCTGACTCGAGTATTTTGTTTTTTGCTTTACGCTCGGGTCATACTTAGTGGTTCAGCTTTTGAGACTCGTCTTTGGAGTTGGAGCTTCGCTTGGAGATCCAGCTATCTATCCAGCTCTCAGATATTCAGTTGATTCTAGTGATGCATTCTGATCCTTGTATTTGACTATTGTATTCGAGACTTATGTTATATCTTATTTAACTTTGATATACATACATACATATATATATATATATATATATATGTGTGTGTGTGGTAGCTTCATGAACTACTATTCATTTTGCTTCCGCTACATTATTATTATTATATTACTCTATGTCTATGGTTGTGTAATTATTTACTTACTGTATATTTCGAGTTTTGCCAAATAAAAATTATCAATATGGTATTTTGAGCAATTCAAATTCGGCATGTGTGGATGCGAATGGCTGAAAATTTCAGGTCGTTACATTTCGTATCGGAGCTTTGGTTTTCGACAAAACTTAGCATATAAAGTAAATGTAGTTACAGAATCACTTTCGTTCGAGTTTGAATCTCTTCCTCTTTGACTCAGTTTTCTTTGAACTTTGGAATTCTCCCCTTCATTCTGAAATTCACGCTTGTTTTCCCCTTATTCGTATTTCCTTGATTTTGGAGTATCCAATAACTCCACTTTGAATGATCTTTATAATAACTCGACGGTCTCGCCAACCTTCGAATGATTGTATAAGGGGGAAACTCCTTTACAACGAGCATTGATTCACCGAAGATTTCTGTATCATCGGTATATGACGCTATCTATCTCCTGCAATGTTTGAATTCTATCTCTTGAGATCAAATGTTGATTTACCTCGGAATTATGCATCGATCTTATTCTTGAGGTCTCGGTTGTCCCGGTTAAGGTTGCCCATTATTTAATAAACATATCCATCTTCCTATTTTGTTGTTTAATCATCTTATCTTTGTTTCGAATCTATCTTTGAAACAAAATTCTCTTTGATTTGAGTCCATCAAACTTGAATCTCCAACTTTTCTTTGAAATCCATTCTTGTATCGTCGAGCGAGGAAGTGTATTTGTAATAAATATTAAAAATGTTTTATATATATTGTGTTGTTTGAGTTGTTGATGTTGATTTGGGTTTTCGATCGATTCGTCTGATCAACGCTATCAATAGGATCTCCAAGACACTTGAGCAAAGCAAACTGACTCAATATTGTTTTCAAATTTGGTAAATAAAATAATTTTGAATGATTATATTATATATAAATATAAATTTTTCTGAAATTAAATTGTTAATGAATTTGTTGTCAGAAATGATAATACTTGATTTTCATTTATTGTTTTGTAAACCATTGATTTTACCAACATATAAATAAATGAATTTATAAAACTTGGTTTATAAGTTGATTTGGAAATTTAAATGAATTTAAAGTAAGAATTTGAGAATTTAATTTTCGAAAATTTCAAACTTTTGTTTTAAAGTTTTATAATGTATCATTAAGGCATTTTCGAATAGAAATGGTTTTCAAAGAATTTGAAGTTTTAAATCGGTGCTCTTTTTTTTGTCGTTGGAAAATAATTTTGGTGATGACTACAGCATCATCGACATTCATTTTCGAGTTTCGAAGTGGAGACCATTCTGTAGCTTTGCTACACTTTTATTTTCGAAATTAAATTGATTTAAATTTCTTAAAGCATGATTTGAATTATATATATATATATATATATATATATATATATATATATATTGGTATATGATTATAAATTTGATTCGATATATATTGTGTGTATATATATTTATTTATCTCTAAATCGTTTGAAGTTAATCGGAAACGTTGTTCTTAAATTTACGTTAAAGGTAATTTTAATTATAAAATCAAGCCAAAATTTTGAATAAATATTTAAACCTGAAATAATTGAAATGAGAAAATTTTACTTGTACAATATTCTATTGCATTCCAATATAACTTACCTAAACTATTTAGAAGTTAACTATGTAATTCAATAACTTACAATTTAATTTTTTTTTAAAGGAATTTATAAATAAATTTGAATAGTTATAATAAGTGTAAATATAGTTAATATATGGGATAAGATATATCAAGCGGAATAAATTTAATGATAATTTTGAATAAAGAAAAATTAAATTTTTCGAATAAAATACAATTATAACAAATTATTTTCAAATTTTGGATTTTAGAAATTTTAATTTAGGATAATCGGATAATAAGATAATGAAATTAGAAATAGTTAAGATTGATTTAACTTAAGTGAAATCAAATAGATTAAAATAAATTGTTGAGTATTAATTAATTTAAATTTATATGTTTAAATTAAATGTTTATTTTGTATTTCAATCTATTTCTTTCTGATTGGTTCCATGCTCCTACTTCCTTCCTTTTCGGGGATGAAAAGTTTTGAGTGAGGGAGAGTGTAAAGACCTATAAAATTTTATTAATTTTGTTTTATTAATATATTTAATTGAAATTTTATGAAATTTTAAACAACAAAAATTTGAAATAAAAAGTTGATATTTGAAATACGTCTATTTCAACATAGCAACTGGTAAATTTTCATCGGATAATAAGGAATTTATTTTCTCGTGTAATTTTATTTCAATTTATATCAGTTTATATTTGATGACAATTAAACGTTTTCCAAACCCGAAATATTTTTCTATAGAAAATTTATAAATCATCTTCTGAGTGAGATGTCATCTTTCGTTTCGTCAAATTTTGACTGCTATTGCCTCATTTACCTTATTTTTGGCAATTAGCAGCATTTCCGATATCGAATATCGATTTTTATAGGATGGTCCTATCGTTGGTGTTTGTATGCCGTTTTGATCATCCGTCGTGCTGGTCTCCGCAGTATATTCATTTGTGTACGTTGGAGATCTGGTAAGCGATAGAAACGATGATAATGATCCGTTGTAACAGTACTAAATTTGTGGCTTTTCACTTCCATTTGCTTTTCAAATCTAAACGTGCAGCTGAAGAAACAATAAATTGCTTTAATAACTTTTGCAGAATCAACATCATCAACCCTATTATTATTATCAGCTATTATTATTATTAGCCTTGAATTCAAGCGTTACTCTTTTCCAACGTTTAATTTGTATTTCCCTATTTCATTTGTGGCTCACTGTCTCTGTCTCTTCCCATTGCTTGTAATTATTTTGATACATTTTGTCTCCGTTATTCTTCTCTCTGAAACAAACCCTTGTGTTTTCCTCATCTGTCTGTCCAAAATTTGAAAGGAATAAAAGATAATGAACATATATTAAAAACTTGCGTGCCTCTGCCCTTCTTCTTCTATGCTGGTAACATTATAGTTGATATATAACACTTCTTTCATTTTATTCTGGAAGGTTTAAAACTATAATATAAAAAGTCATTTTTCTTTACCAAGCCTGTAGCCCTCGCTCCTCGTCTGCCCACCGAATTTCGGCAACCACCCATCACCGTTCAGCTCACGCGCCTCTATCTTCCTTTCCCATTGCCTCCTCTGGCATGCAACTCCATGACAGACCTCTATTTTTCTACTGCATGCAACCATTTCGGGTTGGGTATGTATTTGTTGGTTATACCTAATTTTATTTAAGTTTACAATATATATGTTATTATATATATGTGTTTAAAGTATTAATGTTTATGAAGTTATATATATATATATATATATATATATATATATATATATATATATATATATATATATATATATATATAGCTTACTACCTGGGTACATATATGAAGATGGTATACTGTTTGTTTATATATATTTTTAAAATAAGTTTATATTATACGACAAAATGTATAGTTTATTTATATGTTGGTTTATGTTTATAGCAATATATATATATATATATATATATATATATATATATATATATATATATATATATATATATATATATATATATATATGTTTTCAATGGCATTGTTTGATGGTTGCAGTACTTTATATATTTTGCGGTAATATTTATAAGATTTGTAGGTTAGCATAGTTTATGTTATATGTATTGAAAAGTTGACAGGTGAAATGTATAAATATATCAGCAGTTATATTATATGTTAGATTTTTAAGTATATTATGTACAGGTTAAATAAGTTGGAAGTGATCTGATATATGTATTGATTTTAGTAGGTGCTTTATTTTTTAAGTCCAACATGTTGATTTCATGTATTGGTTATTTTAGTTTACATATGTACTCTGCTATATGTATGGCAGGGTTACATATTTTTGGTATCGCATGCATTAAATTTTGTATATATCTTTGATTTAACGCCACGTGCTTTCCGATCTAACTTTTATAGTTTCTATAGTATGTGTACATTTACTTTATAATAAGCTTATATGCCTGAGTCATTATATGTTGCTGCAAAGTTATACTATGTTTTATATATGACACGTGCATACATATATATTTCAGATTGGATTTATATATTTTGATTTGAAGTATGAATTCCCTGAAATGCTTTTACATGTAACAATTATGTTATCCCGCTTTTTGGCAAAGCCGTGATACCAAAAGATCGATCGAAAACCAAGGACAGCTCGTCTACGGGATTGGTCATACTTAGCTTCACTATGGATATCACCGAATTTTGTCCGAGTCCAGATTGAGCTACAGTTGATGGGACATGACAAGAAAAGTCGTAAAAGTCAGCATTTCAAATTTTAAGTCAATCCGACTTCATACGCTCAAGTTGTGAATCAATTCAAGTTGGAGGAAATAACCCTAAGTTCGAATCCATCAGAAGATCATGAGTTCGAATCCATCGGCTTCCTCTTACTTCGAATCCATGGGATCACTCCACTTCATATCCATCAGGTTGAAGTCCTTCGAGTCCATGAAGTCACTTCACTTCGCCTCCATCAGAGCATATGAGTTCGAATCCATCAGGTGGCCAAGCTTCGTATCCAACCCAATGGCCTTCCTTCGAATCCATCAAACGACCTCCACCTCAAATCGCTCAAGACGAGATGCTTCGAACCCATGCAGTTGATTCACTTCGAATCCGCCATGATGAGGAGGCTTCGTATCGATCAGCTATGGGATACCTCGAGCGATTCGAACGAGCATCTCCTCGAATCCATTCCCTCGAATCCACTAAGTAGAAGCGTCAAAAGCCATGGATTCGACCTAGTAAACTCAAAGAAAAAGCAGGATTAACCCGAGAAGTGCGCGCCACGTCACCATTCGCACGTGCAAGCCATCGATTCGACCCTAATCGATTTGAAGGGGATCGATTCGAACGAGTCGCATCAACCGAAAATGCAATCTTGAATCGATCATAACTCGATATCTACAAGTCCAAATGCTATGAAATTTTCACAGGAGCTTACATACATGTTGAAGAATGTCCACACCAAATTTCACCTCGATTGGACACTTTTTTGATCGACTCGAACTAGAGTTCGAATCTATCCCAAAGTGGGCCCGGATTTCCTGAGGCCAGGTTTGTGGGGCTCCCTCCCGTGCCAGAAGCGGTCTCCCCGAATTTTAGGCGAAATATCAGCCTCCTACACCTATAAATAGAGCCCCTGGTCATTCAGAGAGGGGATCGGAGAATTCTTAGAGATAAAGCACGCCCGAACGCTGCCAGAATCACTCTATACCATCTTCACTACTATTGATTTCGAATTTAAGTCTATTATCTGCTGTACTTCGCCCTAGAACATTTGTAATCTTCAAGTTTTAAGCAATAGAGTGATAAAACTTCATAGTGGACGTAGGCAAATCATCGAACCACTCCAAACTGTTGTCTCCCGTGCAATTTACTTTTCTGTGACTTGAAGTTTTTGTTAGATAATCCTCATTTTCAATTTGATTTCTTCATTTATTATCTCTTCAAAAACTTTCGAAGGGTGTTGCCTAATTTTGGTGCAAACACTTTGGTGCTTTCACTGAGAAAACCCAGGTTTTCTCCTGCTCATTGGATCTGTCATCGATACCGGATTGAATAAATCTAAAAGAGAGATCCAGATTACAATTTCAGACTCCTTCCATACTATTCAGATTTACTAAAATCTAGGAAAGGATTCTACACCTCAAGATGGTTAGCACGAGAACCACATCTACCACCGCTGGTCAAGAAGGCCGGGATAGAGAAAATCCCGCGCAACTACCTCCACCCAATCAAGATGATACCGGGCATTCAGATCCATCAGGTCCGGTCACTCGACAAGAGTTCCAGACATTACTCCAGGAACTAACCCAAAGTCAGCAACAGCTGACCGAACAATTGCGCGCCAATCTTGAGTTGACTAATCAATTAAACCGCCACAGTCGTAGAAGATCCAGACGGGACCACGTCCCTCATTCTTCCACTGAAAGCTCCGCCTCCTCTGATTACTGCGGCAGATCTACCGGTCCCAGGCTAGACAGAAGCCATGCGCATACTACTGGTCACCAATAAGCATTAAATGTGGGGCAGATAAGAGTTGGCCCTTCTGCCAATTTTCATAAAGGACCCTCCTCCCGAGGGAGCACTGTTCCACAACATACTACGGATAACCAAGCCACCGCCACCGCAGTTGACATAGGAATTGATACCCGAAATCACTCCAATCAGAACTACTAGCAGCAGGAACATGCTCTAGGACCATATGTCCCAGAAGACATCGAGCCAAGGAGGCGAGATACGGATCGTCGACAGCGCCCGATCCTACCTCGCACTGTGGAACTCGACCACACTTTGGCTCGCCACCCTCCGAATATAGCAACACCTGATCTCTCAGCTATGGTACGCCAAATGATCCGCGAAAGTCAGGGCTTGGCAAATGACGATTGGGGAATCTCCCGAAGTCATACTCCATTCACTGATGACATATTATATGATGAACCTCCTTGATGATTTAGGATGCCAACTCTGCCCATGTATGAAGGAAGTTCTGACCCTAATCAACATATTCTAAAATACGAATGGTCGATGACTGCTGCAAGAGCTGATGATGCAGTAAAATGCCGTAGTTTCCCCATCTCTTTAGGAGGAATTGCGACAATGTGGTTTACACGATTACTACCACAATCTATCTCTTCATTTGACCAATTGGCTACTAAGTTTGTTGAACAGTTTCGTATGCACATTGCCAGGCCTAAAGACGTAAATACTTTATCTAGTGTCACTCAAGCTCCAGGAGAGACACTCGGGCGATATTTGGAAAGATCCAATGCCGCTTGTGCGGAGATCACTAACCCCAATGACAATTCAATCTTGATGGCCTTGACTAAGGGGATTGACCCCGACTCTGAATTTGGAAATTGGTTGGCTAGGAAGCCTCCCGCATCATTGGATCGTTTCTACTCCAAAGCCGCTCAATTCTTAAGGCGTGAGGATGCGAAACAATCTAGGAAGCAGGACGATGCGAGACCCGGCAATGAAGGAATACAAAGCAATGTGGCAGTTAAACAGTCAGGGGTGAGCTCTAGAAAAGTGCAATTGAATATTCAAAACAAGCAAACCCAGCCGAGGAACGACGATAATAGAAATAGAAGCAAGATCGGAATCTTGGCCCGCGACGTAGGGCACAAATGTTTGAAAGCTATACATCACTGAATACGTCACTGGAGAGCGTATATCTACAGACTTGCAATGCAGTGCAGTATAAGAAGCCGACTCCGAAGCCGTCGTCGGAAAGACAGATTCAAACGGGAAAGTTCTGTAGATTCCACGAAAGTTACGGACACAACACCAATGATTGCAGACATTTGCAAGATCTTATTGAAAAATTGATCAGGGAAAGGAAGTTAGATCAATTCGTGCGGGCACCACAGGCTGGTGGTGTGGGCCCGTCAAACCAAAATCATGCACAAAACCAAGAGAGACAGGAAGAGCCCGCACGTACAGGCGGGAGGTTGGTTATTAATACAGTTAGCGGTGGTCCTCATCCTGCTGACCGAAGCTGGAGGGAAATGGAATCATACGCCAATTCGATCAGGCATGTGGATTTCGAGAGTTGCAGTACGCTTGATGAAGGGGCCCCGGCCAAACAACAGAAAATGATGGCAGATGACATCGTATTCATAAACCGAGATGCTGATAAGGTCGAATCCCTAACTATAGACCCACTGGTCATATCCACCCAGGTTGGTCCTGCTTGGATGAAGAGGATCCTGGTGGACAGTGGGAGTTCAGTAAATATCTTGTTTAAGAGAGCATATGATCAAATGAAGATGGAAGCCAAAGATTTAAAGCCTTGTCAATCTAGAATCCATGGCTTCGATGGAAGTGCTAATGTACCCAGTGGAATGATGGAGTTGCCAGTGGAGTTGGGAGTCGAAGAACGCCGAAGAGTCCGAATGTTACAGTTTGTTGTCTTAGATATCCACTCTCCGTACAATGCTTTTTTGGGCCGACAGGCCCTTACCGAATTTAGGGCGGCGATTGCCCCGTGGTGTTTAACTTTGAAATTCCCCACTGATCGTGGGATTGGGGTCATTCAGGGAGATCAGGCCGCTGGAAGAGCCTGCTATGTTGCCGAACTGCGAGAAGCGCAGCGAAAGGAGAAAGGAAAGGGCGTGGAGGAATATCTCCGCGTCCGTTTCGCCGATGATTGACAATTAGTGCCTGGGCCTCGGCCCGGGCACCATGATCAATTCCAGAAGGATCTTGACCCCAGAGACACTGAAGATAATAATGAGTCTAAAGAAAGTCAAGCTTCTCCAGCCGAGCTGACGATTGATGTTCCAATTAATGATGAAGATGATTCAAAAATGTTAAAAATTGGGTCTCAGCTAAACCCACAAGCACAATAGGAATTGGTCGAATTTCTCCAAGCATATCTAGACGCATTCGCTTGGACGCACTCTGATATGTGTGGAATTTCGCTGGACATCGCGAGCCACACCTTAAATATTGATCCACGGTATATCCCGGTCAAGAAAAAGAGACACGGTACGGATCCAGAGAGATCTGCCGCCCTCAAAGAAGAAGTTGATAAGATAAAGGCGAATGGGTTTATCCGGGATGCTTTGTACCCGGAATGGGTATCCAACCCTGTACTTGTCCGAAAACCGAATGGGAAATGGAGAACGTGCATCGATTACTCTGACTTAAATAAGGCTTGTCCGAAAGACAGCTTTCCACTTCCCCGAATCGATCAACTTGTGGATTCAACGGCCGGGCACGAATTATTATCTTTCATGGATGCTTATTCTGGTTACAATCAGATACCCATGCATGTGCCCGATCAAGAACATACGAGCTTCGTAACTGACCTGGGACTATACTGCTACAAGGTCATGCCTTTCGGGTTAAAGAATGCCGGAGCGACTTACCAATGCTTAGTCAACCGAATGTTTGCCAACCAGATCAGAAAGATTATGGAAGTTTATGTAGATGACATGTTGGTAAAATCGTGATACTCCACTGATCACGTCAATGACTTAGAGTCAATGTTCAATGTCCTCCGGGGATATGGGATGAAGCTTAATCCACTAAAATGTCATTTTGGAGTCGCATCCGGAAAATTCCTTGGGTTCATCGTCAACGCCCGAGGAATAGAGGCCAAACCCGAAAAGATCTGGGCGATCAGGAATCTTCAAACTCCAAGGACTATAAAACAGGTTCAGAGTCTTAATGGAAAGGTTGCAGCATTGAGCAGGTTGATCTCGAAATCAACTGACAAATGCATACCCTTCTTCGACCTGATCCGGAAAGGAAAACGAAACTTTGAATGGACTACGGAATGTGAGGGCGTATTTCAATCACTAATTCAACATCTTTCCACACCGCCGATTCTTTCAAAACCTGTTGATCATGAACAGTTATACCTCTATCTGGCAGTATCTGAAAACGCCATCAGTGCGGCGTTGGTTCGGAAGGAAGACCGAGTGCAGAGACCGGTCTACTATTTTAGTAAGCGATAAACCGGAGCCGAGAGAAATTATCCAAGGTTAGAAAAATTGGCATACTGCCTAGTCATTGCCTCGAGGAAGCTCCGTCCATATTTTCAGGCTCATCCTATCATCGTGTACACCGATCAGCCGTTACGACAAGTCCTCACACGACCTGAGACATCTGACAGGTTACTAAAATGGAACATTGAACTGAGTCAATTCGACATCACATATACTCCAAGAAGAGCCATACACGGTCAAGTCCTAGCAGATTTCATTGCCGAATTCACTGTCCCTGAAGACTTACCTAAAACTAGAGAATCCCCCGAATACATATGGAAGCTATATACTGATGGTGCATCCAACGATCGGTGCTCGGGCGCAGGGGTAGTGCTTGAAACCCCCGAGGGCCTATCCATATGCTACGCGTTAAAGTTTGATTTCCGTGCAACAAATAATGAAGCTGAATATGAGGCTTTGCTTACTGGGTTAAAGTTAGCCCGTGACCTAAGAATTATCGCCGTGGAAATTTACTGTGATTCCCAGTTGGTAATATGCCAAGTTCAGGGTGAATACCAGGCCAAAGATCAAAGACTAACCGCTTATCTACCCCGAGTCCGGGAGATGCTTGATCGGTTCGATTATTATACCATTTTCTACGTACCCCGAGAACACAATCAGAAAGCCGATTCGTTGGCAAAGTTGGGAAGCACAGGAGAAGCTCAACACTTGGGACTCGTTCCTGTCGAAACTTTATCCTCCTCGAGCATTGATCGAGCAGAGAATGATTTCACATTTGAAGCTACTTCCAGCAGGGAGTCGTGGATGACCCCCTACCAAAATTACATTGAGCATGGTGTACTACCTAGCGTCGAAGTGAGAAAAGACAAATTCTCTGAAAAGCTTCACGATTTGTCATTCAGAATGGAGTTATGTGTCGAAGGGGGTATTCTATTCCTCTTCTCCGGTGTATCGCACACGACGAAGTCAGACGAGTATTACACGATGTGCACGAAGGAGAATGCGTCGATCACACTGAGGGACAAGCACTTGCCAAGAAAATACTCCGATATGGATACTATTGGCCTACCGTTAATCGCGATGCTGTGCACTATGCCAAAAAGTGTGATAAATACCAAAAACACGCTCGGGTTCCCAGAGATCCACCTACTGAGATAACCCAAATGGTCAGTCCATGGCCATTTGCAATATGGGGAGTTGATATAATTGGTGCATTGCCTTTAGCTAAAGGTGGTGCGAAGTACGCCATCGTCGCAGTTGATTACTTCACCAAGTGGGCTGAAGCTGAACCTCTTGCAACAATTACGACGAAGAAAGTAATCAACTTCGTAGTACGCAACATCATCTGCCGATTTGGTCTCCCGCATACTATTATCACCGATAATGGAGCCCAATTCGAAAGTACTGAATTCAAGAACTTCTGTCAACGATTTCATATCCATAAGAAATTCTCTGCAGTAGCACACCCTCAAGCAAATGGTCAAGTTGAAGCCGTCAATAAGGTTATCAAGTCTATTTTGAAGAAACGACTGGAGAAAGCCGGGGGCAAGTGGGTTGATGAACTGCCTATGGCTTTGTGGGCTTACCGAATGACTCACAAGACTACAACCCGACACACTCCATTTTCTCTATCTTATCGCTCTGAAGCCGTTATTCCAGTCGAATTGGAAGTTCACTCTCATCGTGTGACATATTATGATCCGAAAACGAAGCCATATTACTTGCTGAATCTCTAGATCTACTCGATGAGAAGTGTGAAGAAGCTGATTTGAGGGCAGCCGCATATCGGGGTCGAGTCGCTCGAATATACAATGCCAAGGTCCGACCGCGAACCTTTGAACCCGGCGATCTCGTACTCAAGAGAATTTATTCGGTCCCTTCGCACATGAAGCCAAATTGGGAAGGGCCATATGTGGTTTCACAAAAGCTCGGAGATGGCACATTCAAGTTGTCAACCATTGACGGTCCGACTTTACCGAGAGCTTGGAATAGCGAAAGTCTCCGTTGCTACTACACATGACAGGCTTTATTTATCAATTTGTAGTCAATTCTTCCTCAGCATTTTATTTTTGCATTTCGAATTTTGAACTTGTAATAAGGCAACTGATTTTGCCATGTTTTTTTTATTTCAGTAATAAAATGCCATCTCTTCGAGCCAAAAGTTGTGATTCACTGAAAATGACGTATATTATCACGATGCACGGAGAGCTAAGTTCCATCACGCGGTGGGATTTATTCAAATAGGGAGTGACTGTGATACAACCGGTCACTCACTAGCACTACAACAAAAATACTCTATTACAACGTTATTTTTACAACGGTCCAATTTTGCCCCTTGTAATAGATATTTATTACAACGGTCCATTTTCGAACGTTGTAGTAGTTGTTTTATATTAGGTCTTTTACAACGGTCCCCCTGCTGACCGTTGTAATAGGTGTATATTTTACAACGGCCTTTCTTTGCCCCTTGTAAAAGGTTTCATTTTCACAATGGGCCTAAATTGCCCGTTGTATAATGTCAAAGGGTTTTTCAACACCTTCTCATCTAAACACGTAAACATCCTTCCGCCTTTCCCTTTCACTGTCCGCCTTTCCCCAAATTTGAACGCCAAACCCCAAATCGACTAACCCTATCCCTGCAATCATTCGCTTCGCTTGTTCTCAAAATCGAAGACTATCCAAATTCTAAAGGTCTGGACATTCCAAAAATCGAAGACTATCATTCGCTTCTCTGCAATCGTTCGCTTTGATGTTGAGGTATTAGATTCGCTTCAGATTCTCTTTGGATTTTTATTATAAAGTTTCATCAATCATAGCATAATAATGCGAGAGCAGTAGCATAGAGTAGTTGAAATCAAGGGTTTTATTCATTTATATTTGACACTAGAGAGTTACGAGAAACTGTAACTGAGTTAATATTGCAGTATATGATTCAATGGTTTAGCTTTAAGGAATTAGTAATCTGGCAAACATCAACGGTCCAAACAACTGGCAACCGCATGTTTCAGAGTAAAAAAGGGCTGATTTTTAATCATTTTGATCTCTTCCCATTTTTTGATTCTAGAGCATTTGTTTGGTAGTTTTTTACATGTTGTTTGAACCGTTGATGTTTGTGAAGTTTTCTAATTTATTGCTTGTCAATAAAATGTGTTTGCTTGATGAAATTCAGCATGTTATGTAATTTTGATGATTCCTTTTTCTAGTGGTGCAATGCTTAATTTTATTAATTATTTGTAAAATTAGTGAGGTTACGTATTCAGTGCCTGTTTTGGGGGTGCAGCATGTTATATATTTTTTGTTTTTTAATCCATATTATTTCCATTTATGCAGGCACATCTAAGTTTTGTTCTATTCAAGCTCTATCATTTCATAGGATTGACATATCCACCACTACTGGATCCTAAACTTGAAGCTTTGGCAGCTGGTAAGTGCTACAAATAAAATAAAAAAGTCAAACCATAATTATCGTTCTTTTTTTATTGGATATCAGAGTTGTATGCTAATATTATTTATGGAAACCACTTGAATCCAAGTAGTTAACATTAGATATATAATAGTAGTATCGCATCTTGGACTTGACATGATAATTTCCAAAATGTAGCGTGCCAATGCCTGTGTATAAATTGCAAGTGTATTATACATTCTATTATGATATGAGCAGAATTTAAATTTCATATCCTACTTTTTTGTAATCAACTATGGAGTTGGAAATATGTAATTTCTTTGCAGCTATAAAAATATCAATATACTATAATTATATCATCCATAATAAATACTAAAAATCCAGGTGCAAAAGAGCTAATATGCATATTGATGTGTATTTGAACATTGCTGCAAAAATCTAGTATGCAGTGGACACGTGTGTAAAATGAGATGCATTTACTTTATTTCTGTGATCATGACATTTTTAAAGTTTGATATTAAGAGTAAATGGATTGAAAGGTATAAATGCTTGAGTATAATTTGGTCATTAAGTGACGTAGTAATTATTAACTGATACTAAATTATTATTCATGAGTTCTGTATGCTTTTCTTTCTAATCTGTAATTAGAAAATTATGTTCGGATAAAAACTGACCAAGGGGCATTTTAGGCTATCCCAAAGACAATTATATAATTGTTGTGTTAATGTTATTTTATTTCAA
Organism: Allium cepa; assembly: GCA_030765085.1. Taxonomy (NCBI): domain Eukaryota; kingdom Viridiplantae; phylum Streptophyta; class Magnoliopsida; order Asparagales; family Amaryllidaceae; genus Allium; species Allium cepa. The sequence goes on along the minus strand of CM060938.1, from coordinate 380,135,577 downwards.
GTTATATGTCTTGTTTAATTTAGATTGGTGAAAAAGGAGTCAAAAATATCAATACTTGATTATTATAATTATTTTATTTCTTTTTGGGTAGAAACATTTTGATATTTTGCTATGATATTCAAGGTGAATTTATGGAATGATTGATATTTACTCTTATGAAATTGTCAGGCTCAGATGAACCCATCCCCATCCTTAGCATTATAATACTATATCTGACATTTTAATCATGGAAGATCCTTACAAGCTCTCTTTGTTACAGTGATTATTTGTTCAAGCTTTTGCTTGTTGGGGACTCTGGTGTTAGTAAATCTTGTCTTCTTTTAAGATTTGCGGTGAGTACCAAAGAATTTTATTATGGTTATTCTTGTTTTGTAAGTCTGCATATTAAATGATGCACACATACATACATGGGTTTCTGGTCTTGCATTTCTTCAGGGCTTAATTTATTAATTCAAACAATTGAAAATGCATGCGATGAAGATATTAAGCATAAAATGTATTAAATTAATGGATGTTATGTTATGTTATTAATTGAAAATGTATACCGTGCCAAATCTTCTAGTAATTATGTCAAAAGCATTATGAAGATCTACTTTGACACATAATGTAGAATTTCTTAATCCCTGTAGCTGTTGTAGATGACTTTTGAGATGATTTTTTATAGCATATTGCAGACGACTGTGGAGTAGGGGGTAAATGTAGGGTTAATTATTTGGTGCTCTGAAATTCGCAAGGGGTTTTGATGGAGTGCTAAAATTGAATTTGTTGATGGATTGGATGTTGGCGTTTGATCAACAACAGTTGCAAAAAGGGATCGTGTGCTTTGCTGGTATGTTAAAAAAGGAATAGAGAGAGATGCAGAAATCGAGTATTTTGAAATATGGTGCACCAACGTGGACACGTAAGCAAGAAGTAGATCCTGCTTTAAGATATAAGTAATAGATACTGATTAACGACCGCACAATCAGATCAAAAGCCCATCAAAACGAATGCTTCAGTGGATCAGAATTGAAAATCAAAATTTGGCTTTTATTTTCTGAAATGGTATGCACATGCACATGTGCACTACTGTGGAGCATATGTATAAGAAAACTCACGCCAACTAAGCTGAACTAACTTCGTCTGCTTCATCAATCCAGTGTCCTTGGTTTGCTCACACGGCCTTTGATCCATCGGACCTAGTGGTGCAACTATTTGCAATAACTAATGGCGACAATCTGTTTCTGTAAATGCTGCCAAGGTTAACATTCCCCACACCTTCATCTTGTCTCAAGGTTAGAGATTAGAAATCTCTTCGCTAAGCCACAGTAGTCTTCCCATATAGTTTCGTCAGCTGTATCTGTTTCCATTTGACAAAAGCTTGAATTACTACCTTGTTGTTCTTAGGGGAAATTCTTCTCTCTAGAATACTTTCAGAGTTTCAGGTTCATCTCTACTGGTTCTTCAGTGAATGATGGGACATATTGCTAAATAACCACCCCAGTACCAACCCATTTCTTGAAATGAAAAACATGAAATACTGGGTGGATTCTTGCATTAGAAGGCTGCTCCAACTTATATGCAACTTCACCAATTTTTTTGAACAACTTTTCATGGCCAAAAAAAGCAGGTCATAGTTTTGTTGTCTTAGGATTTTTTGTCGTTATTTTTCTCCAAGAATGTAATTTAAGGTTATACATCGAAATACTCAATTCTAACTGTCTTTCTGTCTTCTTGTATCGGCAATTTTTTTCATTCTTTCCTGAAAGAGTTGAAGATTGACTTTCAGTAATTGCAGCACCATATCTCTTGAACATAATTCATTTCCGACTTGAGGAACTTAGATGTGTTAGGCAGATAAGAGAGTGAGTTGGGCGGTGGTATTCCATAAACTGCAGGTTTAAAGTGTTGTGTGAATGGAACCTTCCAGTTTGGGTTATACCAATATTCAACCACTGTGAGCCATCTTGACCATTCTTGTGTTTTGTGGTACACAAAGCATTCTATCTTCCAGTTTGTGTTATACCAATATTCAACCACTGTGAGCCATCTTGACCATTCTTGTGCCAATATTCAACCACTGTGAGCCATCTTAACCATTTTTGTGGTTTGTGTTACACAAAGCATTCTCGAAAATAACATTCTAGAATTTTGTTAATAGCCTCATTTGCCCATCTGTTTCGAGAGTGATATATGCTTTGCTGACTTTGAATGAACAACCTACGACTTGAAATATTCTTGACCAGAAGGTACTAGAACATAATGCATCTCAATCACTAACAATGCTTTTGGGCATGCTATTAAATTTAAAAAGGACAATTTCGATATAGGCATTCAATAAAACGTATTCTAGCTTTAGGCATCACTTAAAACCAATTGCAAATATATACCTACTTTTGCATAAGTTGCACAATTTTAAATTAGACAAACTTTAAACTGGTATTATAGTTTGCAAAATTTAGAATCGTGCATGCTACAATTTACTTTAAAAAAAAGTACTTACGCTTTTTGAAATTGCGTAAGTTATAAAATGTTTTATATGTACTTGGGCAGTTTTGAATTGCTCAAATACATTTTCAAAGATAAGAAAAACAACTGTATATTAACTTCTCCCATATTCTTTTGTCTTCTCTTTCATTTCATCTTTCCCAATTTTCTACCCATTTTACCTCCATTTTCAACCCATTTTACCTTCATTTTCAACTTTCTCTTCCTCAATTCCATATTCAAATTAATCTCAAATCTGAATTGACTTCAATTAATTTGTTATTTGTTCTAAAAATGAAAGGTCCTACTTCATCTTCACAAATTAAAGGTACAAAAATTTAATTTGAACTAATTGATTTTTCTTGCACCAAAAAACATATATCTTGCACCATTTGCATATTTCATGACTTTTAAGATAGGTGCTCAGTTTGCATAATTGAGCATGTGCTCAGCTTACAATAACCGAGCATAGCTCAGTTTACATAAACTGAGCTGTGCATGTACCCAATTTACACAAGTGAGCTATGTCTGTGCCTGTGCCTATTTGCTAAACAGAGCATGCGCCCAGTTTTCTAAACCGAGCATGTGCCCAGTATGCATAAAACTGGGCTGTGCCCAGTTTGCATAACTGAGCTGTGCCCGGTTTCCTAAACTGAGCCGTGCCCGGTTCCTTAAACTGAGTCGTGTGCCTAGTTTCCTAAACTGCGATGTGCCTAATTTGCACAAAACTAAGTTGTGCCCAATTTGCAAAGAACTAAGCTGCGCTTGGTTTATATAATTGAGCATATGCTCAGTTTAGATAAACATATTTGTTCATGCAACAAGTTTAGTTATAAGAATATAACCCATAACATATTGTTTGTGCACTAAGTTATCCTAATCACTTATAAGTTTAATTGTAAGTTTTTCGACATCTCTTAGCTAAACTTTTAGCTTCACCACTGTCTATATGGTTTGGGTTCTTCCTATGCAAAAATACTTGTACATTATCACTTTTTCTTACGCAACTAAATAAAGGGTGACTCTACATCCTATTTTTTTTATCACTGTCCCTCTTGTAAACATATGACTTTATTCTCTTATGGCCATGTTCACTACAACAAAAATACCATATTACAATGCAATTTTTACAACGGATATACATCTTTTCATTAGATTCTAACATCAAAGGATTATCAAGATGGACAAAGCATGGATTCATCTACCAAGGTTTTGTCAATTTTATTTTATCAGTTTTATTCTTGCAATTATTATGGTTGATTATTGATCCCTTTGTGTTATAGAATGACCGAAGAATACAGGCAAGCTGTTCGAAAATTTGTGTATGGGCATGCAGAAAGGAAGGGAAATCCAGAAAAGATTATTTTATCAGTTTTGTCTTGCAATTATGAAATTTGAAGAACAACACATGTCAGAATTGCATGCTGGTTTTGTTTGTACATTTCTCGCTGAGATTGAATCAAGCTGGGTAAGTCCATTGAAAACTAAATCTTGCTTCAATTAACATTCTATTTTCATCATTTCACCAACATCAAGCACAATACTTAGTATACTTCCCTTATTTTCACTCTAGTGAGGTATATATCATAGAACTATGTTATTTGAAGAGGCTTAATTTATACCATCGAAACCACTTCTAGAGTTCTTCAGTGAGACTGGCACCAAAATATATAGACATCCACTTTGAGGCTTACTTGTGTGCATGTATTTCATACCAAGTTTTTTCTGTAAGTAAGAATGTTTTCTTATACTCACATGTGGACGGAATAAAGTAGAAACTTATTATTGATAAAAGGTATTAGTACATATATCAATAGAAACAGCATAATTAATTAGAACATACCTCTTTAGAGATTTTACAGTTATTAACCATTATTCTGGAAAATTATATGTCTCTTAACCAAAAATATTTGTTACACTGCAAATTTTGGTAGGATCAAAACATTCTTCTTATGTTATCTTATAAGTGACTATATGCAAGACTTTCACTGCCGGTGTCTATGCCTTCAGTATCCATAAACGGATAAACCTAACCCCAAATAACCTACTGTAGTAGCTATATAGCTATGAAAATAAGTCTCGTGTTATCGCATATTCAGCTACATATGTCGACTTTAGATGACCACGAGCAAGTAGATTTTAGATAAGCTCATTTCAAGATCTCTATCTGTTTTCGTCCTGATTGTTGGCAATGTTTACATAAAATAGAACCGAAGAAATATATTTTATTAATCGACTGAAGTAAATAATTATAAGGTGTGATATCATACAATTTGTATGAAATTCTAAACATTATCAACTTGTTTTTTCCGTGAACTGTATTTTTGCCCCTCATGAGTGCTCTGCTCCTCCGTAGTGTCACTTCCCTCCACACATACAACAACAACTACTACAACAAGAAAAATCTGTTTTTTTTTGTTTTCCTTCATATTGACCTTAGAGTATAGATATTTTTTAATAGGGAGCAAGTTAGATTGTTAGATTATCCTGATTGTACGTGATATATTTAAATAGATTTTTTAGGAGGTTCCTAGCTCTTAAAAAAAAGCTAACCTTGCAGTTATACATACAAATTTGTGTTTGTTTGGCTTTGTTTGCTGACTCTGTTTGTATAAATTATATGAAAATACGCTTTAATAATAGTAAAGTTATTTTTTCCTGAAAAATAATAATTTGCTATTGGGTTTGTTGAAAGAGTTAACAAAACTGTAGTAGTAGTGTTTCGGATAAAACAATATATCCTAGGCACATGCATATAAAATTACCATCCTGCGTCTTTGTGTAATTTTGGTTTAGTCAATTTATTTTGGCAAGCAATTAAAAGTAATATGTCAGTTTCCACTGGAATTGCAAATTTGACACACCGTGTCTCTTGGAAATGATCATCCTCATGTCTTGTAAATAAGTTGACTAATTATTGGGGTGAATCCCGTTTTCCTCATCATATGGCATATGAACCCTTTTGTAGCTCAAATTTGATGCAAAAAAAAATTAATGCCTTGTTTGCTGAAGTTTCTTATCGATTCATGTGCTAATAAGATATTTTCTGCTATATTTTTTTCTATGGAACAAAAACACTTGTGGTTCAAAAATAGTAAAATAACCTTTTAGTTTGTTGCAAATAACTTTTGATATTATTTTATATAACATGTTGCAGCATGTTATTAGTTTATAATCTAAAGTATTTGATGGCTTATAACTCTTGGGATTAATGTGATAAACGTATGATCATGATTATCATATTCACTAAAGTCAATTTTTTTTTCTTGTAGTCACACCGCGATAGCAACAATACGCAGCAGGTTCAAGATCAGCAAGAACGAGTTATTGTGGATGGTTGGATGAAAAAAAAGTGCAGGCTATTAAGTTGGGAGAACGTAGTTGCAGAGGGGACAATAGCAAGCACTGATCCTGATGCGTTGGTACATTTTGTAAAGCTTGGAGCAGAAGCTTGGAAAGTATGGGTGGATGTAGCGGTGGAACCAGAAGCTTTTTTATTTAGGCCAAATTCAGAGATGTCCACTATTAAAGAGGCCGTTGGATCAACCGTCGCGTGGCACAAAGACTTTATATCCTTAGTCTAGTATGATTGTACTTAGAACTTGATACTTGTAGCCGACTGTTATGTATTAATGCTTTATGAATTTGGGAGGTAAACTTATCTGACTTTTTGGAGTGTTGGAATTTTATGACTATCTTTTAGTCTTTTCGCATGTGATTTTGGTTGTTTGTGCGTAATATTTATTACTGTTAAATTATTCATTATTTGTATGGATGTGCTACCTATAAGCTGCTGTAATTTTTTTTTAATTTGCATTTTTTCTACAACGGTCAAAGCGCGTTGTATTACAATCTATTACAACGGTAAATGAACAGTGTAAAAATCAGTCTACAACAACGGTCGACAGCCGTTGTCAAAAGCTTTTTTACAACGGTCAGGGAATGTTGTGAAACATGCTATCCATCTTGTATGATAGTATTTTGCAACGGGCAAAGATGCTTGTATTAAAGTCTATTACAACGGCTGAGGACCGTTGTAAAAAGTTTGCTACAACGGTCTATGCCCGTTGTAAAATATGGGTGAACCGTTGTCAAAAGGTTTTTTACAACGGTCAAGGAATGTTGTGAAACATGATATCCATCTTGTATGATAGTACATTGCAATGGTCAAAGAAGCTTGTATTAAAGTCTATTACAACGGCCGATGACCGTTGTAAAAAAGTTTACTACAACGGTCTATGCCCGTTGAAAAATATGGGTGACCTATTACAACATCGCCTATTACAACGGTCGACTGCCCGTTGTTGGACACATATTACAACGGGCTTTGCCCGTTGTAAAAAGCCTGTTTTGTTGTAGTGTAAGTGAAACCCGAGCTCGGGGATAGAACACTACACCAGCATTTACAAGGATTGATACACGACAATCCTTTTAACTAACTCCAACTTCCCAGAGTGCGAATTGGAGTATAAACATTCAACAACTCGTTCCCAAAGTGCGAACGGACTCCAAATTCCCAGAGTGCGAATTGGAGTATAAACATTCAACAACTCGTTCCCAGAGTGCGAACGGACTCCAAATTCCCAGAGTGCGAATTGGAGTATAAACATCCAATAACTCGTTCCCAGAGTGCGAATGGACTCCAAATTCCCAGAGTGCGAATTGGAGTATAAACATCCAACAACTCGTTCCTAGAGTGCGAACGGACTCCAAATTCCCAGAGTGCGAATTGGAGTATAAACACCCAACAACTCGTTCCCAGAGCGCGAACGGACTCCAACTTCCCAGAGTGCGAATTGGAGTATAAACATTCAATAACTCGTTCCCAGAGCGCGAATGGACTCCAAATTCCCAGAGTGCGAATTGGAGTATAAACATCAAATCCATCATTCCCGGAGTATGAACGATTTCCTAAAAAGCCCAAATAGATGTGACTGACCATCTATTGGCCAACTCCAACTTCCCAGAGCGTGAATGGAGTACAAACATAAATTATAGGTTCCCGGAGCGCGAATCCAAACATACATGCTATCTCAGAATTCCCAGAATGCGAATTGGAGCACAAATACTACGTCAAAGTTCCCAGAATGCGAACTGAAATATCAATACTAACTCCGAGTTCTCGGAGCGTGAAGCGGAGTATAAACATCAATTCCAGGTTTCTGGAGTGCGAACCGTGTTGCAAACATCGATAACTCTCAAATTCTCGGAGTGCGAATCGGGCTATCGATCTTAAATTATCCTAAGTCCCCAGAGCGTGGACATGTGCTTAAGATTCGCAATAAGTGCGATCAACCACCAAGATGCAAATGTTGTTCCCCGAAACTTGGGGGCAAAAAAGCTTAAGTGTTAATCGCTAACTGAAGAAGTACAATGCCCGGAGTACAACTCATTCATCAATCATGACATGAGATTATGTTTTTCATACTTGGCAGATAAAAAACAAACACTGCAAACACTTAAGTGAAAGAAAAGAGCGACTTCCCATTCCATCAACTAACAAAAACAGGTTTGACTACATGGCAAGTCAAAAGATTTCAATTAAGTGGAGGCCAAATCCCCACATATACACGACTCTAAAAGAACAAAAGAAGAAGTAAAAGAATTGCTACCTACAACTACATGATAAATTAGGAAGCTCACTCCTTCTTCTTCCGAGGCTTCTTCTTTGGAGTCGAGCCGTTGGACCCACTACCCGGCTTCCTACGAGATTTCTTGCCCTTCTTTGGAATATCCTCCGCATCTGGCATAATATCAACATCTTCTTCAGAGCTGGAGGGGACAGAGATCCTTTTGGAAGGACGAACTGAAGGCATGGGAGCTGTGACAGGTGTTTGTTCAGCAACACTTGAGACGGTCACCGTGCCACCGGGAGAGATCACCATTAGAGAAGACAAGCTTGAGGGGGCAATGTCGCTTCCATAACCACCGACCGTTGTCATCGTGGCCATCTCAGCGCTTATCTCAGCTAAAATCTCTTCTTCTCGAGACAACTGAGCTGCGCTGGATACGCTGGTGGTCGTCATGACAGAACTGAAAATTGGAGCAGCTCCACTCATCACGAATGAAGGATCAGGAATAGGGTCAAGAGAATGACCAAGTAGCTCCTCAATCATTTGAGAATCGAATGACATCGAGCTCCCCTCTTCAATGTCACCGGCCATGGCAGCAGTTGAAATTACTTCAGTGACAATAACTCCATATGTAGGATATAGGACCGGCGGAACTGGGGGCACAGACGCGGCACTTTTGGTCACTAAACAAAGGAGAGCAAAAATAATCGGTCCAGTAAATTCTCTCAAAAAATCTTTACTTTAAGGCATGAGGGAAATAATCAAAGTACCTTCCTTACCTTGCCTTGGAGCTTGAACAGGTTCGGAGACAGCAGTCTTACCAGAAGATAACCCCGGTTGGTCCGGATTGTAAGAAGGAATGACTTGTGGGTCAACCGCGGCGATAATTTCGGACGAAGACGGGAAAGGAACATCGACATTCTCACTATGATGCGCGACACCTAAACCTTCGTCGATCTCCGTTTGATGGATGCCAAGTTTTTCTTTCTCGACGGAGATTATCGCCTCATGAAGAGTTTTCCTCTCTTCCTCGCTAAGAAGACGTGACTCGAGCTCAAAATCATCTAATACTCCATCCGGGAAAGACATCCTCTTGTTCTCCACTAATTTTTTCCAGGCACTGTAGAGAAGCATAGAGTAATCCCCTAGCCATGCAAGATTTCTGTGCTCTAACACGTTTGCATTATATGTATCCAGGAGTTCGTCAAATTCGGCCTCCATCTTGAACCTCTCTGCCTGGACTTTCTCCTCCACTTCCTTTCAACCTCCTTAACCCTTACGACTGCTGCATCGTGCTCAGCCCGAAGAGACACAACTTGCTCACACGCTTCTTGTGCGGTCGTATTAGCATCATCTTTTTCCTTGTTTATATCAGCAAACTTAGCCTTTAATTCCTCTAGTTCTTTAACTGCCGCATCCCGCACGGCCTCAACATTTTTGTATCGATGGCCCAAGTCTTTTACTAAAGTGTAATGTGCCTGTTGCATCTTTGCCATCTCAACTAATGTCTCGTCAACCTTTTTTAGCGACTCAACTTCGGCCTTACGGGAGGATCCCGCCTCAGATTGAAGTATATCGACAATACGGTTCTTCTGAGCCAAGTCGGCTTCCAGTTTCTCAATAATTTTGGCCCGATCAAAGGCTACTTTTGAAGCTTTAACAGCCGCCTTATACCATTCCTTGTACTGAGCATAGAAGTCGTAGGTATAACTAAGTGCTGTGGTCACGGCGTCTTCGCGAATTCTTTTAAGATTAGGAGGAAAAATACAAGCGTCGAAGCAAATTTCCGAGAAGTCCTTCTTCAATTGAGCAAGTCTGATAGCCCCTTCACCGGATGGTTCAATAGGGGCCTCCTCCACAGCTGTGGTCGTAACAACCTCAATTCTAGAACGATGTGACTCAAGCCTCGAAACCTATGAAGACGGTTGCTGTCGCAGAGGCTCAAATACCTGAATATGGCTCCGGGGTGGCAGAGGAGAATGAGAAGGGGAGCGGTATCTCCGATCTCTATCCGAGCGCTCCTGACTAGAGTAACTACAAGGATGATCCCTTGCATAATATTCTTGGCCATGATACCTCCATTCGCAATCGCGATCGGAGTCCCCACGTCGAGATTCATAATAAGACGAAGGATGATGCACTCTTCGGAGTTTGTCTAATGTAGATTGACGGCCAGACATAGCACCTGAAAACGAGAAGCAATTCAGTTAAATACCAGGCGAAAGCAATACGATCTGTGCGGAAGTCGTGTAGTGTTATGAAAGTGTATGCAAATGTGCAAAAGCCCCGACTAACCAGAAGTGTCGACTGCACTAACGGGTAAAGGCTCGCTTATTTCTATCGCTTCCCGGAGTTCATCCAACCCGGACTTGCGGTGGAGAGATACGTATTCCGGGATAGGAATGTCATCCAGTCCTATAAAAGCGTTTCCTGATTGACAAGGAGCAGCGTCAGAGATAGTAGTTCCGGGGATCAAACGAGATACGACTACAGACTTCCGTCTCTTAAATTTAGGGACAACAGCCTTGCCTTTCCACTTCTCTACTATTCGGGAAAGATCAGCCGCTAGCTCGGTATCAGTGGGCGTCCTCTCGTCGTCGCTCATTTCTCTTATTACTATGCCGGGTTTTCTTTTCACCGTTTTCTTCTTTGTCTTTGAAGCCGGTTTCGCCAACCCCTCAATAATAATGCTCTGGTTCATCTCTATTAAACCCAGCGTCCTTAAGTTATCGTCACTTAACACCGAGTCGATGTGCCGCAAATCACTCGGGGCCTCTTGTAAACTTCGGACAACGCCTTTGTAATATCCACCGTCAGGCCTTGAGATGATAGCTGCAAGAAGAACACCTGATATTAGTACAAGTATTGATAACGACTGTTTAAAGAAGGCTTGTGCAATTTACGACACTTACATCTAGACAGCCATCGCCTAGCAAACCCTGGAGGGCATCGAACAAAAAACCGTTCATATTTAAAATAACCGAGTCTGGTCTAGGCTCCCTTCACGATCTAGCAGTTTCTAACTACTTCCAAAAAGGCGAAAGATGGGCTATCACCCCTGCTCTTGAAGTTAAATATGTGTCTAATCTCGGTTGGCCTTGGCGGATGAAAGAGATGATCCATAAATAGGACAAAAACACTGTTCAGCAATACGTGTCCGTTGGGATGAAGTTGTGAGGGGGCGATTCCAATGAACGATAACATCTCCCTGATATATTGGTTAAATGGAGGGAGAGTTCCAGCCGCACAGGCGTGACGATAGAAAGCAGTATACCCCTCGGGCGGGTTGTGAGGTCTGTCATCAACGCCCGGTAGCAAAACGTCGTCCGGGGATAAGTTATGTTTCAAGTAGATCCGGCCCAGTGAGGTTTCAGAAATACTGGATGAAACGGAGTCGATAGGATCGTCGATAAATATGGCTTCCGGCACTTCGTCCGGAGCCAGACCAACTACTTCGGGAGGAATGTCAGGGATTCCAAGTATTTCTAGAGGAGGCGAACTCTGTATTTCTTGTTGTTGAGAGCTCGAAGATTCCATAACTAACTAACTCATCAGAAAGCAACATTAAGCACATAAAAAACCCGTTCATTCCCAGTGTAAAGTGTGTGCGGTGCAGTGCAATGTTGTGCATTACTTAGAAAGATTCTATAGAGTTAGAGAAATTTTTCAAACAACAGGATGTGCGAACGACAAAACTCTAAAAATCGAGACCGGAAATGACCGTCATCGCTGACCGTCACAACCTCGTCATCCAGATGCCGCTGATCGATTCAAGCATAAATCCATTATATTTCTGGTTAGGCCACAGTTCCATCGACGAGCTTCAAAAGGCAGTCAAGTAAAGTCCTACAGTCAAGATCAGTTATGCAAGGTAGATGCTCGTCGGAATCAAGTTTACTAAGGTTCATTAAGTTCGTCAAAATTCAGCTTGTAATCAGTCACAGTTCAAGGTTAGAGAAAGTCAGATGTTTCGTATTCTCTGAATGAAGGACGATTGAATCGATCACCTCGAATCGATACGAGTCGAAACGATGTGCTTCGAATCGATAGAGGGTCGACTCGATGCACTTCGTATCGAAGTAGGTCCTTGGAACGATATCCATAGCATCAAGTGAAGGAGCGCTTTGAGTCCATCAGCAAAGCAAGTTCGTATCGATCGAACTCAACGCCTTCGAATCGATCACAGAATCATCACTTCGAATCGATCGATACGAGCCACTTCCCTTCGCAAGCATCGATTCGAAGCCCCATAACTAGGACCGATTCGAATTACCCCAGTCCGGATCGATACGAAAAAAGAAAAGAAAAATTCCCCAAGATCTCTGCTTCTCCAAGAGAACTCCAGCACTTTGTTACGCTTCCTCCATCGATTCAACCCACTTCATTCAGATCTCACCACCCTCCAAAATTTTCGAAAGAAAAGATTGAGGATGATGGCGAAGGTTTCCAGTTCTGTCGTTCTCACTCAACTTGGCTTAATCCATTAATTACCTAGTTTATTATGATTACGAGTGAAAGATTGAAGGTTTTTTAACCGATTCAAAGAAGCGTCTCTCTCAAGTATGGGGGGTCGATACGAAGAAGAAGACAGAGCAACAGTACAAAGTAAAAAGATGAGAATGAGCCCAGCCTCACGTATTTATATGAATCCTAGGGAGGAAATGTGATGCTTCGCCTCCCGGTCGACCTGACCGATAGCTGCCGGTCAAATACCAATCGATTCGAACGACCACGTTCGAATCCATCACGCTTCGAACCCTTTAAAGCTTCGAATCCATCAAGGCAGCATCTATGCGAGGCTTCATCGACATGAAGTGATTGAACGAAAGCTGAATTAAAGCCGAGAAATCCTATCGATTCGAAGCGCCAATTTCATGACCATCGACCCTAGCGATTCGAAGATTGTCGATTCGAACGGTCATTTCGAATCCATCAGAAACCATTGATGAGAATGAACGCATCGCTTCGATATGAAAAAATTACTTATCAACCTTCTATATCGGTTCAGGAGAGGATTGATACGAAGGGACTTTTCAAAACAACCATCAAGCATTGTCTCAACTCAAATTTCCAAATCGGTTCAGGGGAGAATCGATACGAAATTCAATATCAGACAAAACTGACAACGACTCGTGGACGCACGATGTTAACAAGGGTCAAACTAACATATGTGCATATATGTCGAACTAACATTCGATTTTAAACATTCACAGGGATCGAATACTCATCTGGTTACGATTACAACAACCAGTAGCCAGGCACTATCCTGCTACGATCAATCATATCAAAGCAAGGTTACAACCTTCGACGAAAGAGAAATGATTGTTAAGAGAGAAATCGCAGCTTTTCAAAGAACGTCATGTTCCACAAGACGTACTTTGGGGGGCAAATGTTATCCCGCTTTTTGGCAAAGCCGTGATACCAAAAGATCGATCGAAAACAAAGGACAGCTCGTCTCCAGGATTGGTCATACTTAGCTTCACTATGGATATCACCGAATTTTGTCCAAGTCTAGATTGAGCTACAGTTGATGGGACATGACAAGAAAAGTCATAAAAGTCAGCATCTCAAATTTCAAGTCAATCCGAGTTCATACGCTCAAGTTGTGAATCAATTCAAGTTGGAGGAAATAACCCTAAGTTCGAATCCATCAGAAGATCATGAGTTTGAATCCATCGGCTTCCTCTTACTTCGAATCCATGGGATCACTCCACTTCGTATCCATCAGGTTGAAGTCCTTCGAGTCCATGAAGTCACTCCACTTCGCCTCCATCAGAGCATATGAGTTCGAATCCATCAGGTGGCCAAGCTTCGTATCCATCCCAATGGCCTTCCTTCGAATCCATCAATCGACCTCCACCTCGAATCCCTCAAGGCGAGATGCTTCAAACCCATGCAGTTGATTCACTTCGAATCCGCCATGATGAGGAGGCTTCGTATCGATCAGCTATGGGATACCTCGAACGATTCGAACGAGCATCTCCTCGAATCCATTCCCTCAAATCCACTAAGTAGAAGCGTCAAAAACCATGTATTCGACCCAGTAAACTCGGAGAAAAACCAGGATCAACCCGAGAAGCGCGCGCCACGTCACCATTCGCACGTGCAAGCCATCGATTCGACCCTAATCGATTCAAAGGGAATCGATTCGAACGAGACGCATCAACCGAAAACGCAATCCTGAATCGATCATAACTTGAGATCTACAAGTCCAAATGCTATGAAATTTTCACAAGAGCTTACATACATGTTGAAGAATGTCCACACCAAATTTCACCTCGATTGGACACTTTTTTGATCGACTCGAACTAGAGTTCGAATCGATCCCAATGTGGGCCCGGATTTCCTGAGGCCAGGCGTGTGGGCCTCCCTTACGTGCCAGAAGCGGTCTCCCCGAATTTTAGGCGAACTATCAGCCTCCTACACCTACAAATAGAGCCCCTGGTCATTCAGAGAGGGGATCGGAGAATTCTTAGAGATAAAGCACGCCCGAACGCTGCCAGAATCACTCTACACCATCTTCACTGCTGCTGATTTCGAATTTAAGTCTATTATCTATTGTACTTCTCCCTAGAACATCTGTAATCTTCAAGTATTAAGCAATAAAGTATTAAAACTTCATAGTGGACGTAGGCAAATCGCCGAACCACTCTAAACTGTTGTCTCCCATGCAATTTACTTTTCTGTGACTTGAAGTTTTTGTTACATAATCCTCACTTTCAATTTGATTTCTTCATTTATTATCTCTTCAAAAACTTCCGAAGGGTGTTGCCCAATTTTGGTGCAAAAAAATTAAACATTAGTTTACTAGTAATAAATCTAATTTTAAGGAATGATTTCATTTACAATACATATAATATAATATATTTTAACAGGTGTTTAAAAATGCTGTTTATTTATTTGTGTGTGTATATATGTTCTGAAAAGTTATTTGTTTATTTTAAATTATAGGTTGTATATGATTTATATATATAGTTACTTATAGATTTATATAGGTTCACCTATACCATTTATCCATATCGATTCAGTTCTGATTTGATCTCGTCAATTTCTGTTATCAGCCCTATCCGTCGCAACCGTGTCCATCATGCTTTGCTTTAAAATTCATGCTAGGATTCGTAGGTCATTTCTTTGTCAAATTTATCTAGCATCGAAAGGTGCGCGATCACTCAGATTAACGTTCTTATATTTATTAAATTTGATTTCAATTGAAATGACAATTGAATATGCTGCTGTTAGTTATTTACATTGTTATATATATATAATGTTATCTGTATCTGTTCACCTATGACATCTGACACCATTATCTGTTATTTATATTGATGAGATATGCCTGTTATATTATTATCATCCCTGCTATCACTCTGCAAGTTCCCTGTTAGTATAGAATTCACTATGGGTTGAAATGATACATACCTGAACGGACTTTAGAATATGAGAAAATAGTTATGGGTTGAAGCGATTTTCATTTGAATTGAATTTGGGATTGCGAGTTGAAATGATATATACTCGTATATATTTAAATTACGGATTGAAATGATAAATATCCGTATCACCTGACCATAGGATAGAAAATTATACACAAACACCGTGGTCTATATATATAAATATTTTGAAATTATTTCTATGGTTTTAGAAAGAAATATGTGGTTCAATAAATACTGATTTTGGATATTATGTAAATGTTATTTTATATGTAGTCAAATTCTTGATTTTATGCTATGTATAAATTTGTTTAATATAGAATAATTTTAATAATAAAGTTTGATTTTATTAAAGATAATATGGTTAAGTATTTTAATTATATTTTAATATAAAGTTTATAATAATTTAAATAAATTAAGGTTGAAAGATAAATTTGAAATTGATTTGAAATTGAATTTATTTAAGAATTAAGCTGAAATAAGTTTGATTTGAAATATATTAAATTTGAGATTTTAAAGGATATGATTTTATAACTTGATTTTGGTTTAAGGTGATTTAAATGAATATATCAAGTTTAAATAAATTGAAGGAATATTCAGTTATTTGAAGTTTTAAAGTTTTATTTAAAGGGTATTGGATTTATTAAGTAAATATTTCAAAATTAAATAATAGTAAATTGAATTTGATATATATGAAGTTATCAAATTTATTTTTGACATGGAATTTTTAAGGTTTTGAAATATATTGATATTGAAATGGTTTATTTGAGGTTTCAAATTTGTTTTGAAATCGATATAGTTTGAAATATTTTATTTAGAAACCAAATTGAATTGAAATGGATGATTTGATATTTGATTAAATTTGAATGTGGAAATTGGAGTTGATTTGAAATTGATTTATGGAATTTTGAGGAAATTATTTTACTTTATAAACTATTTTTATATATATACTATTTTTAATTTCTAAACTGTTTAAGTGGTGGAAGTTATGTTTTCAAAGTTATGAATTTCGAAATATTATGTTTTGAAGTATTATAATTTCAAATGTTTAGTTTTGAAAGGGTTATAACTTTGAAAATGCTATGATTTTGGAAAAGGATATATTTGAAATGGAAATGATATCGTATTTTATTTTGAAATGGAAAGGATATCGTATTTACATGGTTTTTAAAATTGCAATGATATTTTGGTTTTGAAGTATAAACTATTTTGAAATGACCACGGTGTTATAATAACGTTTGGTTGTTAAAGAGACCGGGATTGAAAGTTGTCATACTCTCTCCCAACTCCGAAAAACCACTTTAACAACCGTATGCATGGTGGAGATTCCATAATGAAGCAGGATGGTTGAAACGTTTTGATTGAGGTATATATGTAGACCCGACTCCCCTGAGTTGGCATAAGGTGGCTAAAACAGGAGAAATCGACGGGCTAATGAGGTAGCTCCTCTGATTGGACACACTCCTTCGATACCATTCTATTACTTTGTGATTGATTGGGTGCACCTTTGATTTTTAGGAGTGTGGCTCGAGGTGGGCGGTAGTGGCTGCTACGCGTTACAACCGGTCCAGAAGTGTAATTGGTATATCTGCCTTGGCATTGCCTAGTTGTGTCATGTCATCTACCCTAGCACGCCTTGTACGAGTTTGATTTGTGTCGTGCATATGCAGTATCCTCTGGTAGCCTCCCGACCTAGAGGTATTACGATACTGTAAAAACTATTGGCACTATATGTGTTAAGGTGGAAAATGTAATGTCTTAACGCTATTTTTAAGTAAGTTTATTTTACTTTAGACAATATTATAATAGCGTATATTACTATATAGCAAATAGTTTAACGGATCCTTAGAGGATGGTTATCCCAAACATCCTTTGAGTTACTTATATTTCAGTTGCTATTTCACTTGAGTTGGATTTATTGATATAAGAATGTTAATCCTGACTCGAGTGTTTTGTGTTTTGCTTTACGCTCGGGTCAGAATGAGTGGTTTAGCTTTTGAGACTCACCTTCGGGGTTGGAGCTTCGCTTGAAGATCCAGCTATCTATCCAGCTCTCAGATATTTAGTTGATTCTAGTGATGTATTCTGATCCTTGTATTTGATTATTGTATTCAAGACTTATGTTGTATCTTATTTAACTATAATATATATATAGTAGCTTCATGAACTACTATTCATTTTGTTTCCGCTGCATTATTGTTATATTACTCTATGTCTGTGATTCGGTGATTATTTATTTACTGTATATGCTGAGTTTTGCTAAATAAAAACTAATAATCTGGTATTTTGAGCAATTCAAATCTGGCATGTGTGTATGCGAATGGTTGAAAATATCAGGTCGTTAACGACATCAATCTTAAGTCTCACAAATAGATAAGCTTACTTCGTCGGCTTTTGGCATTAAGAAAAGTTAGTTACCTTTCAAACTAGCAATTAACAAGCAAGATCAACATATTTCTGGCATTCGAACTTAACTATTCCTCATTCAAGAGGGAAGCTTGGTAGGTTAGAGCCCTACTGCTTATATAACTATTCGACATTAATGTTAACTCTTAGAAATAGAGAAGTCTACCTTGTTGGCTTTTAGTATTAAGCCTAGTCAATTACCATTTTGAAAACACTAAAAATACTTGTAAATGAGTTTTAAATGTCAATGTAAAATATTACTTGAAAACAACTAATTTATAAATCGATAAATAACATGTTTTATATTATAAAACCTATTTACTTTGAAAATAAATAAAAATCATTAAAAATACATTTAAACCTCAAATCAAATTTAGTATATTTCAAAAGTTATTTGAAAACATCACGTAAAAGATTAGGAAAAACATATCAAACTTAAATATCATTTTTAAACACTTAAAACAGTAAGCGACTTACTATAGTATTTATAAATGCTGTTAAAAGTCCTTGCTAAAAACTATATTGAAAAGCATGATCTTTATGACTAGTTCTAACCACTTGAACAAACGATTTAAGACTTAACATTGTTATAGTAAGTACTACCCTTAGGGTACTTAAAAACCATTAAAAGAAACCCCTAAGAATATCTTCAATTTTTTTTATAAAAATTCTTGAGACCGAACATATTTACAAAGTTTATTTATAACCACATTTTTGCTTCAAATTTCTCAACTTTGGTTCACATTTTCTCAATTTTCCAAACCATTTTATTCATTGTCCAATCCACCAAAATATGTGTTGAAAAACCGAAATCAAATTATCCCAAGTTAAGATCATAAATATCCAATTTACACAAGTTAAAGTTATAGGATGTCGAAGCGCACTTATAACGATTATTATTGCTTCAAACACTTTAAAACTTACTTCAATTCAATATGCATGTCAAAAAACCATTTAAACATCATGTCAAGGATACGCTGCATGTTTAAGAGGGTAATTGAAGTGAATATACAATATAAGTTATCATTTTCTTTCAAAAGGAAGAGGGGTCCAAAATTTATTACTTTAATTGGTTAATTTCATTTTAATTTTATACTTCAAACACACCATATATACACACAATATGTTCAAACAAGATAGTGAGATAACTCACTTAAATCCAAGACAAACTATGATAATCACCCTATGGCATCGACAACAATAGTATATAAATAGTGTGATGGTCGTGCCCAGTCGATGCAGGACGATCATCAAGGTTGAAATAAAACAATTTAACATATAACCTATCATATCTCACAATGCATGGATAAAATACAATATCATAGATATAATAGAAGAGGAAGTAATGATAACGTAAATAGATCATCGTCATTATAGAATAATATCCCTAGATTTATACATCAATTTTAAAGTTTATATAACGGAAACAAACTCAAATAAACTATCTCCACAAATAGTAATAAGCAAGCACTATCATAAGCTCCATAATGCTGCTCGGCAGAATAAGTGTAGACTCCATATATGTATATATACGATACAACTCCATCTAATTCGTCCTTCGAATATCTACTACATCAACTTCACCTATTATTTAGTCTAATCATTTAAAAGTATCCAAGATAATAAGAGGCAAACCGCAAAACCTTAGGTCAGACTACAGTTCGGTGTGAGTGGTAAATAAGTCTCAAAATAATAAACAGGTAAATATAGTAAGGAAAAGGGGTAGACGAACCATACCTGACCTATCCCTACGTCCAAAGAGTTAGCATACAACAGTAGAATATGCAACTATACAATACCATAAAGATATACAACAACAAAAATAAAGGATATCAGTCTTCCCCTGATACTACCAGCGATAGCCTACTAAGAAATCAACTAAAGAAACCATAACATCCATCAAAAAATCTTAACTATCGCTCCATGTGCTCAACTAATGGAAATAATGGTTCTCTATTACTCTCGTATCTCACATCCTAAAGCTAGATACAGGTCTTGCATCCCAAAGCTACAGGTCTAGGGTATACGGGTCCCTTTATTGATCCATAGGCATCCCCACATATAACACCTTGCTTCGAGTACAACTAAAAACTCTCCTAGTCATCAACGATTCCTTAGCACATACATCGGAGCCCATTATTGCTACATTTTGATATCGAGCCCTTCTTGCTCAATCCACTTTTCATTATTCATGAGGAACCTTCCATATTCCCGATCATATGACCCGCCCCCTTAAGGAGCTGCCATCTTTGGATCCCCCAACATGAACCAACATTTGAAGACCACAACTTTTCTTCATTTTGTTATATCGTCATCCTACTTATTACCAACAGGCCAACAATCTCCAGCAAGATCTGTAGGACCTCTACTTCATCTCCAAGAAGTTTCATCCCATTTGGACCTAATCTTAGAAGTTGGTACCGTCCTCTCATATTAGCCCCGAGCTCTATACTTAGTCAATCTATAGCTATGTTCACTTCCACTTCTTCCTGGCTTTTAGTACTTGATGTGGACGTAAAAGTGCATATTTTTACTTTCGTATTTAATCTACATTTATTTACATAGACAAGCGTATTAGAGTATTTTGCATGTTTAAACCAAAATTAAATTATTTCAAATAATCATTTATTCATCTTCAATTGGAGGGTATAATGGTAATTTTGTGTATGATTTAATTTGAGAAAATTTATATGCACATTATTATTTTTGTTCATAGGAAATGAAGTGCATGTATGAAGAAGACTCATGGATGAATGCATGCATATATGTTGAAGGCAAATGAAGAATGAAATAAATGAACTCATGCTACATGGAGGAGTCCAAAAACCCATGACCATGAGGTCCATAATTAAAAGCACATGCACATGTTAATGGAGGCATAAAGGAATGTTAGTGGGGATTAACTAAGTCCCTAACGATTACTTGGAGGTTACACTTCCTCAAGGATATTTTAGGTAGTCCCCTAAAATATAAATTAGGGGTTTAAGCATGTATAAATACCCTTTATGTCTCATGTAATTATCTTTTTCCCTTTTATGCAAGTTGTAGCCACAAAATCAAATAGAAATAAAAGTTTCTTTCAAGGCTTCTTAGCCTTGTTTTTACTTTCATGCAATTTTTATTTGTGCTTTCATTCATGATCTTTTTCTTCCTCTTATGCTCTCTTTTAATTCATGCATTTCGTTTGGATTTATTTTATGCAATAGTTAGCTCCTTCTTATTTTAATTACCACTTCTCTTCATTTATTTTATGTTGGAACCATTTTACGTTAACAGGTTTTCAAATATGAGTAGCTAAGCCCTTCAAATTAGGGGTAATGAAGCTCTCATGAAACATATTAAATTAACATAACGATCTCATTTGTAATCTCTCGTATGTGCTTGATGGAAAATATGAAGGATGGTGGTTTATGTTTCTTTTTATTGAATTTTGATAGCCTATGTTGACATCGCAAATTGGCTATGCTTAACTCCATTTAAAATATAAACCTTTTGTTCATTTTCCTAAGTGATTGTGATAATGAATATCAAACTAAAACCAAAATCTGATGGTCTGTTTTACTAATTAATAGTAAATTGATCATACTTAATATTGATTTTATTTTAAAATTTCATATTATTTTCATGAGTTTTGATAAGTGGGTTTGAATGGTGTGTTAGAGTTTCATAATTTAAGTTGTGCTAGTTAATAGCAAAAATAAATCATACTTACAATAAGCACATTAATCATCTTTACTTAATATTTTAATGAAAGAATACAAGTGAATTTCATGTTGATTTATATGGTGATTAGAAATGGATTTGCCTATGAATTGCTGCATATTATCATAGTTTATTCAACTTTTCTCTAATTTAGTTTTTGCAATTTTCTTAGTTCAAAAACACTTCAAAACTTTGGGTTAATTTTATTAGTAGTGTTGAAATTTAATTCATTCTCTGCGGATAGACCCGTACTCACATACGTACTACAATTGTACGCTGCACGATTGCATTTTATAATGATATAATTTTCCAATGATTTTCTAGCCGATAGGAAATTCATCGTCTAACAAGGCATTGGCGCAGTTTCTATGGAATTGCAATTTGATTTTAATTTACTCTTTGAATTATTTTTATTTGATTTTACTGTTTGTTCATTTTATGTGTTGATTTGCATTTAAATATATATATATATATATATATGTATGTATGTATGTATGTATGTATGTATGTATGTATGTATGTATGTATGTATGTATGTATGTTGTGTTGTGTGTTCTTCGTGTTTCTATTGGCATTTTCATTTCTCGTCAAAAATATATATATACACAATTTCATTTCAAAACAAAAAAATATATTTTATTTCATTTGCATTATGAATCCATTACATTTGCATTACCAGTTTGCTTTTACATTTTTTCATTTTCTTCCCTTTTTTTTACTTCCACCATCATCTCACATAATTCACCATAAACCTTCTGCCTGCAAATACAGTGCATTTCTGTGTGGATTCCCATTGTGCATTTAAGTGCACATAACCACTGCCATTTCAAATCAACCACCCACTTCATCTACAACAAGCAACTACCTATACCAACACATTCCCCATCACCCTACATCACTACCGGCAGTTTCCTCTTTGCCTACCACTGCTAGTTCAACCTTCATCTCCTATAATTTTTGTAATCAAGTAGCCAACTCCTCCTCCATCATCAATTAATAACCTCATCACAAACTCCACAAGTTTCTGCCTCCATCGGCCACTCCAACCCTTTCTTTAACCTGAAATAGAAAACCATCCTCACTGCCTTCACTTCACTGCCTTCACTTCACTACCAACACTTCACCACCACCACATCATCAACTTCTACAACACATTTACAATCAAAATTTCATTCAAAACAACCTTCCAACCTCACTGCAGCTGTTAGCAACTCATAGAACATCAACCCTCAACCATATACTTCCACTGCACCTCAAACCACTACTCCAACATCCATATTCAAACTGCACCAACACCCTAGCCATTGCATACTTATGCCACCATTCATCAACTTCACCAACTTCCATCAACCATCAACCACACAAACACTTCCATACAACATCCTCATAAATCATCCAACCTTTACCTCATCAAACTGAATCCAATAATCACAACAACTTTCACTACTTCATTATCCCTTCCATCAACTTTCGGCATACTGCTATCATTATGTTACAACTTCCTGCATACATTACAACTCCTCCCTCTATACTGCTACCATTAGACCAACATCTACTCCATAGCACTTCACATACAACCAACTTCCAATTCTCCATTACAACATAAACATCTACCCCACTTGCTTCTATAAATGCATGTAACCAAGCCTACACCACACTTCCATTACCGTGAACTACTCCTTTGAGCATCAACGCCTCTGCTAAAATCCAATGCAACTCCAACTTCTCTATCCACTACAAGCACTTCAACATCCTACCTCACTTCAGCATTCAATTCTCCTATACATTGCCATCAATTCTTAAGCTTTTCCTCTTGAAATCTTCATGGCCGACCTCTAGCTTGTATTTTTTTGTTATGTGAATTTAGAATGAATGTGAGAATGAGGGAGTTTAGGGTTTAGGATATTAAAATACTTTTACTCTAACTTTGTCTCTTATCTATTTGCCTTAACATTTTATTTCTTTAGTTCATTTGTATATGGCATAGCTATCCTTACTAATCACAAACCTTAATCCATTCACCATTTTTACGTTATTTCGTTAAATTTATGTAAATAAATTCTTCTAATAATGTTACTAAAAATATGGGGTGTTACAATCTCCCATTCTTAAAGAATTTCCTCCATAGAATTACGATAAGGCAATAACTAATCAATCAATCAAAATGGTAAAACATACCATCAAACAAATTACGATAAGCGTCTCTAATCCTGCTCACGGTTTCCCAAGTACAGTCTCTCTCATCATCGCTCCACTGGACTTTAACAAATCCGACTCTCTTGTTCCTTAGCCTTTTCTCATCTCCCGTGACTATACAAACTTGCTTTCTAACTATAGTCAAGTCTGGTTCTACAACTAAGTCATATAACACAATCGGTCCTATAGTAGACTCTGGATCTCTAATACTATTCCTCAATTGAGAAACATGAAACACATTGCGGACTCCTGTCAAACTACTTGATAACTCTACTCTATATGTGAGTTTCCCAGTCCTTTCTACAATAAGACCTACAAATCTCGGTGCCAACTTCCCTGATTTTCCAAATCGAATCATACCCTTCATCGGTGACACTTCATTGAAAACATGGTCTCCAACAGATAATTATATGTATTTTCTCCTTATATATACATAACACTTCTACCTAGACTAAGCTTCCTTCATCCTTGCTCGAATCAATTCAATCTTCTCTGCAGCTTCTCTAAACAAATCTGGACCAAGAACCAAACTATCCTCGGTCTCTAATCAAAAAACTAGTGATTTCCATGGCTTTCCATACAAAGCTTCAAATGATGCCATCCCGATACTAGTCTGATAACTACTTTTATACAGAAACTCGATTAACAGTAGACGGTCTTCCCATAATCCTTCAAAATCTAACACACAAGCTCTTAACATATCATCCAAAACTTTGTTAACTCTTTCTGTTTTCCCATTGGTCTACGGATGGTAAGTGGCACTCATCTTCAGCTTGGTTCCTTAAATCCACTATAGACTCTTCCAGAACTCGCTAGTGAATAAGGAATCTCTATCACTTACTATACTACTAGAAATTCCATGAAGTCTAGCTATATTCTTTATAAATAACTTAACCAAAACAGGCGCCGTCCTAGTTGACTTAACTGGAATGAAATGGGCACTCTTTTTCAATCTATCCATTATGAACCATATATTATCATTTCATCTTTTTGACCTTGGCAACCTATCTATAAAATCCATAGAAATAGAATCCCATTTCCAGACTGGAACATCTAAAGACTGAAGCAACCCACTTTGCTTCTGATGTTCGACATTTTCCTATTGGCAGTTCAAATACCGCTTCACCCAAAAGCCAACATCCCTCCTTACACCTTCCTTGAAGAAACTCCGCTTCATGTCCTGATACATCTTTATTCCTCTAGGATGAATAATGAACTTCGAACGATGGAATTCCGCCAAAACTTCCTTCCTTATGTCTCCCATATTTGGAACACATAACTTACCTTTTTTTCTCAACCACCCACTCTGGTGAAGACTAAAACCCTTCAGGTGATCTCTCTCTGCTCCATCCTTTGACTTTTTGATTTGTTCAACCATTACTGGATCTTCCTCCTCTTTAGATGAAATCTTTTCGATCATCACCGGCCGAACCTCTAAACAAGACAACACAACAAGTCCTTCCCTAGACCATACTTCAGATCTCCACTCCACTCTGCAAGTTTACAACATATCCAACTCTTTCCACTCTGCTATCATTGCCAACACTGCATTCTGATGCTTTCTAATAACCATATATGCAACCTAGTTACCTTTCCCCGGTGTGAATTCAATTCCAAAATGGTAATCATCAATGAACTCGAACCATCAATGCTGTCTCATGTTCAGCTCCTTTTGAGAGAACTTGTACAATAATGACTTATGATCCATACAAAGCTTAAAACTCTCTCCCAAATGGTAATGTCTCCACACACTCAATGCAAAATCACTGCAGGCAAGTTGAAATCATCCGTTGGATATCTAACCTCATGTAGTCTAAGCTACCTAGAAGCAGAGGCAATCATTTTACCTCCCTACAATAACACGGCTATTAATCCAGTTCCATACTCATCTGTATAAACTACCAAAACCATATTCCCCTCCGAAGTAACCAACACAAGTGCATGGGTCAATAAGTGTTTCAAGCTCTAGAATGCTTCCTCACACTTATCTGTTCAAACAAACTTCACATCCTTTCGTGTTAGCATAGTCATCGATGTTGCTATCCACGGAAAATCCTTAATGAACCTCTTATAATATCCATCCAATCCTAGAAAACTCTTTATCTTAGTCACTATCCCAGGTATCTTCCAATTATTCACCACTTTAATCTTAGTCAAATCTATAGACAACCTTTTCCCTGAGACTACACGAACAAGAAATTTCACTTCCTTCTTCCAGAAATGACAATTCGAAAACTTCACATTTAGCTGATGCTGCCTCAATGTTTCAAGAATAATTCTTAGATAAATTTCTTGCTCTCTTTCATTCTTAGATTATATCAAAATATCATCTATGAAAACCAATATGAACTTATCCAAGTGCTTTTAGAAAATTCGATTCATCAAATCCGCAAAGAATGCCGACACATTAATTAGTCCAAACTGCATAACTAACCATTCATATCCACATCTGGTTGTAAATGCCATCAAAGGAATTCTATACTATGCCACTTTAAGTTGATGGAAACCTATTGCTAAATCCAGTTGAGAAAATACTTTGGCCTCACTCAACTGGTTGTAGGCAACATATATCAATTCCATAACATCTTCTCATTCAACTTACATTGATACATAACCTCAAAGATCCGTCTGGCTTCTTAGCAAACACTACGGTTGATCTCCAAGGTGAACTACTTGGCCTAATAAAACTCTTTCTTTCCAAATCTACCAAATGCATCTTCAACTCTTTCATCTCTATAGTTTTCATCCTACTTGGCGGCCTACTCACCAGTTCTGCTCCAGGCACCAAATGTATCAAAAACTCAATGGCTAGTTTCGGATGTAATCCTACTACAGGCTCAAAAACATCATGAATTCTCTAACCATGAAAACGCGATTCAACTCGTCTACCAACTCCACTACACCCAACAAATCATTCACCTCATAGCTAGGGTTTTCTATGGTATATATGATTCGATCTCTATTGTCAGGGTATCTAAGCAATAGTTTCGTATCGTGGAAAAATATCCTTGCATTGTACTTACTTAATCAATCCATACCCAAAATATTTCCGAACCCTACAAAGTCAAACACATGCAAACTACAAACAAAGTATTACCTAACAAATCAAACTCTAGGTGGTCACACTTGATCCCATGTATTGCATACCCTCCTGTCGGATTTGCAACCCTTACCGAAGCAACTAGTCATATAGGTTCTAGGTTAAAATTATTTATTAAATAATGTGATATAAAAGAATGTGATAAACCAGTATAAAAAGAACTTTAACAGACATACTATGAATCTGAAGCGTACCTCTTGACACTACTTTCCCTTTCTCCTGCACTGTTGCTACTAATGTAGCTGGTACGAATGCAAATACTTTGCCCTTTCCATACTTAGCAGGCTCTTTCATTGATTCTTATAATGACCAATCTTGTAGCAGTTTATCTGATATTCTTCTTCCCGATCACGTCCTTCACTTTTCTAGTGCGACAATCATTTGCATAATACCCCTTCTTGTCACACTTGAAGTAAACAACCTTAGACCTTCCCATCTTTGCTGCTCTACCTTTCTGAGCACCCTTCCTATGAAAGAATTTCCTTTTCTGACTCTGCTCCACCTGGATATCCTGCCTTATTTTTCTTAAAAGAAGCAAGTATCTTCTTATGCCTCAACGCGATCTCTAGTATAACATCACAAGGATCCCTAATATGAGGTAATGTAGCCCTTGCCAACTCAGGCTTCAACCCCTTGATGAACTACTCATTCCTCTTCGTCATAGTATCCACTGTAGCATGTCCATACCTAGCCAACTCCTCAAACCTTCTAGAATATTTCAAAACAGACATCTTCCCCTGCTCCAACTTTGCAAACTTTCTGAGCTAAGACGACTGTGCCATCACAGACTCCTGGAACATTCTTCTAAACTCATCTCATCTTCATTCACTACGGCCGTCATACTATTCCACCAAAATAAAGATGCTCCCTAAAGCTGTCTCGAAGCAAGCCTCCTTTTATGCTCATCATTGAGCCCCACGTCTGCAAAAATCCTCTCATAATGCAACAACCGGTTATCCGCTTCTATAGCATCTTCAGTCCCAATTAATGGCTTCCCCCAAGAAAAACATAGTTTCTACTCAAAATAGCCTAATTTTTGACCACCGGAGCTTCCTGAACTCCTACTTTAGCATTTCCTCCAACCACTCAAGCACTAATGCCCGCCAACATCATATTCATGAAAAATCGATACATAGCTCCCATGCCCACTTGTGGGACTCTAGCGCCAACATTCTCAACTTGTACCTGACCTTGGTTCCTTCTAGTATTCGGACTGGCATTTCCATTTGTGGTGGTGCTTCCTCCAAGATTCACTCTTCCACTCCTAGCATCAATATCTATATTCAAGCCTTGTGAGATGCATAAGAATATCCTAAAAGAGATACGAAATTAGAAATATAGTGTATATTTAAATACCACAAATACAAGTATGTTACTATAACGTTATCCTAAACCCCAATCTTATCTCTAATTCCTTAGGATTATGATTTCAAAAATCATTTTAGTTTAACGTTTTTCGTAAACCTATGTTATGATACAAAGTTGTAACATCCCCTATCTGGAGGCCTGAAGCTAAGCACTACAGATGCTCCAATCATCCATAGTATTAACTTCCAGTGATCAAATAATGTAATATTAGTGGCATCCATAATAGTAGAAGCACTTGGATATGAAATAAAAACATCATGGATTAAAACATTTTTCCGATTACAATTCAAAACCACATTTCATATTCAAATTATATAATCCTAATCGTTTCTCAGGTTCAGATCAAATATGACAATTACAAAATAAGCCAAGATCGACATATGAAGATACCCTCTTGGTTGAATAGAGTAATATATAGTCATAAGTGACATAACACAGCATAGCGTAACCAAAGAAAATAAAACAGCAACTTCTAAACAGTTATCCATCGGCCACCTGCTCGTCTCTGGAAGCTTTATTCGCCAACCTACTAAAAATTGTAAACCTCAACCCTCAGCCTACTCAAATCAAACTTGAGCACTTGAGAGTTTAAGAGGAAAAACATAAACCTTCAGTTAGACATAAAACTTGGTGTGAATAGAACTATACATCTCAGTTATTTGATATTAAGTAAGAGCACGCCACTTAGCCGAATGGGTTTCCCCTCATTAATATCCTTTCAAAACATTTCTTTCGCAAATCATTATCCTGTAACCAGAACTGGTTAAAAAACTATAAAGCATTATCGTATAAACGTACATATCAGGTAATAAATGGAATATCTATTCGAACACTATAGCTTTGTTTGTCTAACTACTAACCTTTGGCTAAATCGGGCCTACCGGAAAATATAAACAAAATAATCTAACTTATCCATTAGACTCCTATTCTAGATGGTCTGTCTCTAACTTATTTTCTTCGAGGGTCACCTGATTCTAACGGTTTTGAAGGCTCACCAATAAACTTTTGTATACAGATATATTCCCTTTTATGTGCAATCATAATTTGGGTCTTACCTTTAATAAAGCCCTACACATTGAAATTCTGGACTAAATTAGCTGGGGCCAATAGCTAATGTATAGGGTGCAACCCTATACAAGTCCCATTTGGTATTTTGATATCTGAGTCATTTGGCTTAGGGTAATCTTCCCTTAAATTTTCCTTGAAGACCTTTTCATCTCATATTGATTTAAAACCTTTAAATCAAACTTAAACAAGGAAAATATATACTCTATGCTTTACTCAAAATCATCTTGTCATGTTATATACACTTTACGCTCTATGTTGATGAGAATATTTAAACTTTTGAAAGTACACCTTTCAAATCCTTTGAAAGTACCCCTTTCGAAATCAAGTAAACCCTTCTTTATAACCTAAGCCGAAAGGCCAAAACATTCCTTTCGAGACCCTTCATAATCCTCCTTTTGAAAACATTGAAAAACCATTCCATCGAAAGCATTAAAACCTTAAACATCATATCTTTAAAACCTTTAAACATTGTCTTTCGAATACATTGGAAAAAAATTCCTTTTAGACCTTTTGAAACCATTGGGGAACTAAACATTCTTTAAAACCTTTCAAAAGCAATAAAACATCCAACCTTTCAAAAGCCTCTTGGTTTAAGTAAAACATGTGGAACATCTTCAAAACTATTGAAAACCATTTTCTTTCAAAACCTATGGGTTTCGCCTTCAATAGAGAAAAAGGGTCATCAAAACATTTAAGGTGAAAGCACTCTTTCGAAAGCATATCCTAAGTAAAGAAGTGATAGTGTCGAAACCAACCTTATGAAAGCATTGGAGAAGCTGCTAAATTTTAAAATAAAGTATACCTTCTGAAACCATTGACGTCGAATGATAGAAAAGAAACAACTAGGGGTTTTGACCCCTTCAAAAGCTATTACTTAAAAAAAGGCACAACCCATATGAAACCATTTCTTTAATACAATTGACTCAGTCGAAAGCCAACCAAGTCGAAAGCATATCCTTCGAAGGCAAACCAGGCACATTTTCATTTAAAAGCAAAGACATGCTTAGACCCCTTCGGAAACCATAGCTTCTACCCAATACCTTCTATCGAAGTCCAATTCGCTGCGAACTAAGTCTTTGATGCCTTGCATACTGGTTTCGATAATGATGGTGGTAGAACCACTAAGTCAAAACCTAAGTGCCGAAAGTGGCTAAACATGCTAAAAGCATGTAAAAATTGATTTTAACTTTAAAAAGGATTTCTTTTCAGCTAACCTACCTTGTTTGTCAAAATATTAATGGTTGCTTATTTTATTTTCTAAAAGTGCCGCCAATATTTCAAGAATAAACAATTTATATTATTTACAAAACCCTTCTCCTTTTATAAGTATATAAAGCGTTTAAGTCCCATACCTTAAATAATTTTATATATCTATTAAAACAATTAGGAAAATTCTACAAAAATTCTTGAAAATCATCTTTAATATGTTTACCAATATATAATAATTTCAGACCTAAACTTTAATTATTTAGCCTAAATAATTTTAAACCCAAATAAACATTTTCTTCACTAGAAAATTAATATAAAATCCATATTAATTCTGAAAATTATGAAAATTAAAACCCATCTCTAAAATATCATTTCAAATCTAAATCTACAACTGTAAGGCATTTGGATGTCATTAAATAAGGTTTTCATAATAAAACATATCATAAAATCTATATAATTAAGATAAATCATCAACAGGCATATATAAACGTTTAATCATTCAAAACATGGCATAACCTTGAAAATAAATTCAGATTAAACTTATAATCAAAATCACTTAACAAAAATGAGATGTAGTCATTATTCACCTTAGATTTGAGATGAAGGAGTTTGAGATTTGATCTTGATTAAGTTGCTTAAGCTTTTCCTCTTGAAATATTCTCTTTGCTTTTCCTAATGGTGGCCGACCTGTAGCTTGTATTTTTATTTTGTAAATTTAAATTAAACATGAAAATTATGGAGTTAAGGGTTTAGGTTATTAGAATACTCTTATTCCAACTTAATGTTGTTTCTTAGTGTAAATTCATTTTTTTTATTTTATTAACTTATTAAAAAAGTTATTGCTTTCATTTGGCTAGGTATTTCAAGTTTTAGTTTAATTATTTTTATATAAGTTTCAAATATGTTCTTTCTTTCTATATTCATTAAAAAAAATAGAATTGTTTTCATTTTCATTTGGGATTGGTCATATAAAATAATATAATTTTTCTTTCATTTGTGTTTGTTTTAGCTCTCATTTTTAGGTTGCAAAGGTGGAAGGAGACAAATTGCCCTGCTCTGCTTGCTAAATAACTGCTAGGCTGGCTTGCTAAAAAAAATTGCTGCTTAAAATAAATTGCTAATAATTTTGCATGCTCTGGTATCATGCTCTTATCCCTTGTTGCTATTTCTGTTGCATTGTTGGTTATATGCATCTAAAAAAACAAAAATTTCAAAAACAAAATCAAAAATCAAATGTCAATTGTAGTTGCATTATTAATACATGTATATTTCTTTTTTGCATTCATATCATCTTATTTTCTTTTCTAAAAGCAACACCCAAGACCACATAAGGTAGGGGGTTTCATCACCCCCTTGGCCCACAAATTGCATTACATCATAGAAAATGACTTATAATAATGGCTAGACTTTGGACATATAGGTGCAACGTGCTCACCGTGGCTTAATTGTATCTTAACACGTTGTCTTCTTTTGACAATTTAATTTCTTGATGTCTAGGCTATGGCAGACCAATAATCATATATAAATATTATGGTGACTCGTAATATTATAATGATTACTCTGAAGGTACTTAAACCTTCGGCTGCATTGCTACGGTGATTCGTGGTGCACCGTTAACTTCTGTCCATTACCTTTAAGAACGATTAAGACAAAGCGTGATTATACAATTTTGGGCTAGGAGATACTAAGAACAAAAAGTTTGTAATTAAGTCCTTGCATTCATTTAATTGCATTAGTTCGTGCAAACGTATAAAAAAAATCATTTCCTTAAAAAAATTCAAACAAAATAAAAAATCCAAAACATTTTATTTTTTAGAAAAACAAAAAATCAAAAATAAAAATAAAAAAGAAAAGCAAAAACATAAAAAAATAGCATTTTTTTTGAAAAAAACGAAAATCAAGTCTCCCTTTTGAAAAAAAATTCTCTTTGGTAAATACTTTTCCTTTTAAATTTTTTATAGAAAAACAAAATAATTTTTCCCTTCTTTTTCTAAACCTTGCTTCATTCTCTTAAACTCGAATCTCACTTCTTTCTATTCTTTATGTTTTTCTTGTGCATGAGCACTTGGACTCGAGATACAAAAATAAATGGTTTAACTCGAAAAAATGATCCTCTAACGACGATGAATGAAAATTCCCGCGAACTCCGCGAACTCTCATGGATAGAATCATTCCCGATAGAGTTTCTACTTCTTACATCAATTACATGCGTTAACAGGTAATCACTTTGAAATTCATTCCAATCACATTGTCAGGTCCCAAAATATGGTCATTTTGAACACGATGACCCATAATTTT
The DNA here is from genome assembly GCA_030765085.1 of Allium cepa. Classification (NCBI taxonomy): domain Eukaryota; kingdom Viridiplantae; phylum Streptophyta; class Magnoliopsida; order Asparagales; family Amaryllidaceae; genus Allium; species Allium cepa. The sequence goes on along the minus strand of CM060938.1, from coordinate 380,102,767 downwards.
ATTAACAAAATAAAAACAAGTTTGTGTAACCATTAAACTCCAACAATTATGGGTTGGTGAAATCAAAGTTCCGTTAATTCCATTTGCCCTTACCGATTATGTTGAAAATGGTTGTACATCTTACCATCGTACTTGATCAAAACTTAGGAAGAATTTGCTAAAGTTTTCTTAAAAAAGTTCTATCCGGAAAAACAACTAAAATCCGAAATGAAATTTCCATTTTTCATCAATTTAGGAGTGAACCTTATGAAAAATATTTTGAAAGATTTAAAGAGCTTTTGATAAAATGTCCACACCATAATTTCGAAAAATGGACTTTTATCAAATCTTATACGATAGACTTGAAAATAGCTCAAGAAGCATGCCTGAACCGACGTGCCAAGGCAATTTTGTTGTCCAACATCGCGACGATGCTTGGAAATTCTTTGAACTTGGCCGAAAAAAATCCGATGGGAACGTTCTAACCAAAAGTCCATATACTCACAATCTAGCGTACACTTGATCAGATTATCTTTGGCTTTGGAAGCTAAAATCGCTGCAATGATCAATAAATTCGACAACGTTTTCTCATCCAACTAAATGAACCAAGCTTCCCAACCAAAATGTTATAAATGCAACGATCCAAATCACATGGCCGATCAGTGCCCTAATTCAATAGAACAACTCAATGCTTTCAGCAAGGTTAAAAGTGACCCAATTTCTCCAAAGTACAATCCTGGTTGGAGAAATCATCCTAACTTTGCATGGAACCAAAATAGTTCAAACACAAATTTCGTTCGTCCCAAATTTCAAGTATTTTTGAACAATGCTTCGGATCCTCCCTTTCATCCCAATCATTTCAACAAAATTTTATTGGTCCGTCTCAAAATCAACCGCAATAATCTTTTACTCCTTGAGACGATAAACGTTTTACTTCATTTGAGAAAAGCCTTTAAACTTTGGCTAAAGCAACCACTCAGTGCCTCTAATCAAATAGTAATTTGCAAAATTTGCTAGCCTCGTACATGCAGAATACAAGTCAATCAATTGCTAAACTTGAAATGCAAAGGTGTCAATCAGCAAAGTCTGTGAGTTAAAGTGAGTGAGGCACATTCCCAAGTCAGCCAGTTCCGAATTCCAAAACTCAAAAGACGAATTCAAATCAAGCACATGTCGTTTAAGAATGCAATGTCAACCAAATGAATGCTATCACGACTTTGCATTTCAGTAAACAAATCAATAATCAAGTTGTTAATCCAAACAATTTACCAAAAGTTTCACTTGACCCCTTAAAATCGGCAAGCGAATCTAAACAAAACGGCGAGCCAAACATAGAATCAAATTCTAATCCAAATTCTTCTTCTACTCAAGTTGACTGACCTAACGAGTATCGAGTTTAATTTCCACATCGCCGTCATCCCATGAGACGCTCTGACCAAATGGAGAAGATGTTGGAAATATTCAAATAAGTTAAAGTAAACATTCCTCTTCTTGATATTGTTCAACAAGTTCCAACTTACGCTAAGTTTCTCAAGAACTTCTGTACTCAAAAATGGCACACTCATATGCCCTAAAAAGTTTTCTTAGCCACCATACTTAGTGAAGTCTTGTTCCAATCAATTCCTATCAAATACAAAGATCCCGGATGTCTGACAATCTTGTGTACAATAGGAATTAAAATGATTAACAAATACTTACTAGACTTCGGTGCTAGTGTCTATTCGATTCCTTATTCAGTTTAACAACAACTTGTCTTGGATTAACCAAAACCAATGAACGTAACTCTTTAGTTTGCCTTTCGTTTGATAAATAAACCCGTAGGTGAAATCGAGGACGTACTCATCAAAATCGGTCTATTTATATTCCTTGTGAGTTTCATCATTTTAGAAACACAACCCATGAACAATCCAATGATTCAATTTCCATTGATTTTAGGCCAACGTGGATACTTCAAATGCTCTAATAAATTGTCAAAACGGGTCTATGAAAGTTTCTTTTAGCAACATGATTTGGGAACTTAACATTTTCAATATTGAAAATCAATCTAATGAACCACGTGGCCAAATGTTGGAAGTTAGATCCATTGAAGAAAATTTTGACTACGAAACAATTGACCTTAATAATGGTTGCGAAACCGAATACGAAAAATAAATTCAAGACGAGCCTAATGAAATGGAAATTGCACTTCCATTTGAACCCCTTTATAATACCCCTAATATTTGATAAAAATATTTAGGAGATTTAATTAGATAAATTAAATAGAATAATGTAAATGTTAAGTGATAAGGGGATTGAGACTTGAATTAATTAATTGTGGTCGTACCTAATCAAATAATTAATGGGCTAAATAATTGTTTTAGGTTAAACAAATTACATAAGGGTATAATAGGAAATTGCCACCTAATAATGTTACCCATATATGTGATGTTCCGGAAATTTAGGCAATATTTATTTAATAATTTCCATTAATAATTATTTTAAGATGCGTAATATCGATTTAGTAATCTAATTTAACAGGATTTAGCTCTAATTGTTTAATTTGATAAATGTTATCTTTTCAAAATCTATAATGATAATAATTTAATTTGGAAATTTTATTCTTTTCAAAGTTAAAAATATTTAAATGATAAAATTTATCTTTCTAAGCCAATTAAAAAGATTTTCTATTTATAATGTGTATATATATGTGTATACATTGTAAATAGGGAATTCGATTTTAATTTAAATTAATAAGAAATGTTTTTACATTTGTAAAACATTTAAACTATGCAAATAACACTTGGAGTCGTTTTAATAGTCTAAGTCACTTGTGGAATTGCTTAATTAAATTTTGAAAACATTTATTAATAATAGATAAGAGAAAACTTAGCAGTTCATTTTGGTTCAAACCCTTTTTCCTCTTCTAATAAAAAAAGTAAAATCCGTTCAAAAAAAATCTACAGCAAAACTCATCTTCTCTATAAGGATCTATGGATCTACAGCTAGTAAATTCAAGAACTAATCATTTGGAAGAAACAGGAATCAAGACTCAATCAACAAACTCCAGACTCAAAATGAAAATTAAAATTTGTTCCAGGAAACAATATTCTCTGTTCTCTAAAAGGTGAGTAACTGCTTTTAAATATTTAAAAAATCCAACTGCATCTTGACTTGTATGGAATGATTTTCGATGTTTGGATGGAAATTATGCTTGAATGATTGTTTGAAAATGAAAGAATGTATATGCATGTTAAAAAATTTGCGCATGTCTGAACAACAAGCTTTCAGAAAAATATAAATCAAGCATTTCTTTCCAGATTTTCAAATTCTGACATTTCAGTATAAAGAAATCTCTACATCATCAAAGAGATGAGTAAATTTAAATTTAAACCTGTTTAAACTCTGAAATCATATAGAAAACTGATTTTAAATTTGTGATTATGATTTGCTTGATTAATTCATGTGGTTATATGTAAAGATATATGGATGCATTCATGTGCCTGTCAGTATTTCAATGTTGTGCTCTGTCCTTTGTTTGCATAAGCAAATGAGTAAATTAACATTATAAGCTTGAAATTTGTTAGCTTTGATTATATGTGAGGAGCTTAAAGCATGTTGTGAAAAAAAATTGTTTGTAAAGATCTGCCTGCATATTTGTAAAGTGGGACTGATTGAGTTTGAAGGTCTGTATATAAATATGTGTCATTGTTCTTATTATCATCATACCAAAAATCATTTCAAAAATCAATTACTTACTTATCAATCTCCTATAAGTTATAATCTTTAAACAAGATTTGGATCTGATAACCAACTTGATTTTTAAAATTATTTTTATAGCTTAATTAACAAGTTATTTTACTGGATAAAGGAATTACAGTGAAAATTTTATTCAACTAGGAAAATCGATTCTTTTTATTTCATAATTGTATTATATAAACTAAATTATATTGGAAAAAGGTAAATTTTGAGATTAATTTCAAGGCTTTTATGTGAGTAAATCAATAGGAAACTCGAGTTGAACGAATTTGGCTTTCGAACAATCTCTGATGATAGGAGAGGTTAGGAGTATCGAGGTCAGCACTAAAGCAAGTAGGGAAAATGGAGGTCACGGCAAAAATGAGAGGTGGGTCGTCTGATGGACGTGGCGATGGGGGCGAGATGATTTGGGTTCTAAACCTAGTTTTCGTCAAGCTGGGTAATTGAATCACTGTTTTTCCTCTGGTGATTCGAGTTACATAACGTTCTGGAAAATGGAGGTGTGGTGGGTGGGCAAACCATAGCCGGAGTTGTAGCAGTTTTCATGATTGGAATCGTGGATTCAAATGGTTTTCCTGATGATGGATTTGGGTGTCCATTCATCTGGGATGCTCGATTATGAATCGAGGCTGGAGATGATGTTTGAATGATCGTTGTTGTTCGTAGGGATGTTGGGTGACTTGACGATGTTGTTATCGATGGTCGGAGTAGTCTCAGGTGGTGGTGCATGTGCACGTGATGGTGGTGCGTGTTAGAGAATTGGGGCTGTGAAGGTCTTGAAGTCAGCTTCGAGTATTTGGACGGGTAGCTCGAGTTCATTATCAAGTATATTGGAAGTGTTTTACCTGTATGAATTGGACTTAAATTTAATCAAAGCTTTCATAAAAATGGGAGAAGATAAACTCGGGTTTGACTCGAGTAAATTTTGGGTTCGACCCAAAGCAGAGAATGTTAAACTGTTACAAGGGGTTTTAAAAGTTTTAAACTTTTTTTTTTGAAATTTTAAATTTTAAATTGGTTTGAAACTTTCTACTTGATGTTTAATAAATGTTGCTTAAACAATTTGATTTAAAGAGGTTGTTAAGTGGCAATTAGGGTATTTATAAGATAAGGTTTTATCTTAAGATCATTAAGGCTATCAGGTTCTGAGAATAGTTAGTATAATTAATTAATTTGATAAATTAATTATAAAGGATTAATTACGTGATTAATTAGGATTAATTAATTTGTTAATTAATAATGAAGTGAGGGTTATAAATCGATTAATTAAAGGTTAATTAATTGTAAATAAGGATTATTAATTAAAGATTGTTAATTAATGATCAGAGGTTAATTAATTGAGTAATTAAGTTAATAGATTAATCAAGTAATTAAGTATGATTTAATTAGAGAGTTTTTTTAAATTAAGTAATTAGAGGTTACTTTGAATTTTTTTAAGAAGTACTTAATGTGTAATTAAGTTTTATTAATTAATAAGTTAGGTTTTATTAATTAATACTTAAAGGATTAATCAGTATTAATTAAGGGTTGATTAATAGTTTAATCAACTGGTGATTAAGGATTAATTAATTTGTAATTAAGGTTCTTAATTAATAATTAAGTTTTATTAATTGATAATTAAGATATAATTGATTTGTTAATTTATATTAAGAGATATTGATTAATAATTGTGGTTATTAATCAATGGTTGATGGTTAATTAATCAGTAAATTAGGGGTTATTTAATTGATTATAAAGTAAATTAAGGATTGATTACTTTGTATTAAAGGAGATTAATTAATAATTGAAGATTATTTATTGATAATTTAAGGATAATTAATCTATGATTAGAGATTAATTGATTGATTGATAAGGAAATCAAGGAGTGATGAAATTAAATAAATGATTGTAATTAATTAATGGTTGATTAAGTAGGATTAGATGATTAATTTTGATATGGATTGATAATGCTTGCTTATGGATGATTGTTTGTTGAATGTCTGAATTGAATGATATCTATTGGATGATATCTACTCGATGATATTCTGTGACATTCTATTGATATGATAAGGGTTATATCAATAATAAATGGGTGATGTTTATTTGTGTTATTGCGGTATAAAAGTGACATCCAATATTTGAATTTAATCACTTAAATAACTTTGGTTAAGATGACATCGGATTCGAAGAGTCCGCGATCGGGTATTAGTAAATGCCCGAAACCACTTCGATTCTTTATAGATTGATATGTGAAATCAATAGGCTGATATGGAATGATTTAACTAAATTGGACCATTTAATCTTAGTTTGGCACTTAGAAATTGATGTGTGAAACAAGTAATGTCTATAACAGCTTATGAAGTGGTAAATTGATATAAGTTACCCTGGGTTTATATAAGTTTGCACGTTTTTGTATTCCTTGTTAGATGGGTTTACTCACGCTGGTGTCCAGCCTGACCCGGGTGTTACTTTGATGTAATGGTCGGGTCAGACCGAGTATTGCGGATTTTCAGGTAAGAACGTTCTAGAGCTCAGGAGCCGAACTGGATGGCAGGAACATATAGAGTTTCTGCTGTGATACATAGTTGTATATCTGGGATATATTGTTTTAAACTGTCTAGTGTTTGTGTAAATATTGTAACTCTGATATATTAAAGTGTAATTTGACAAGTACAGCCTTCCTTTGTATAACTGTTATTTTATGTGATATTATATTTTGATCATTTGCGAATGCGAGAATCTGTGTTTCTTTTCTATTTCTTCTTCTATCTCTTTTCTTTCTTTACTAACTATCTGGAATTTTTGGGATTGAAATTTCCAGGTCGTTACATTTGGTATCAGAGCATAAGGTTAAGTGAGAACCTTGGCTCTGGTGGGTTTACTCATTTAAGATAGGGTCAATGGTACCCTAAAATGAGTTGAGTGTGTGTGTCTATATATATATATATATATATATGAGAGCGTACTTGTTATTTTCGTATATAAAGATTTTAAATGATTTTATAAGAATATATTTTGATATATATATATATAGCAATAAATATTAAGGTAATTGGATGATAAATTATTGAATTAAATTAAGTGATAATAGAAATACAACCAAACTGAAAATTAAATAAAGATAAGTTTGAAATGAATTCAAACTGAAATTAAATCTTGAAGTAGGGGAAGAATTTCTAAATAAGATGAATTAGAATTGGTTTCAAACCGGAGAAATAGAATGGTTATTGTGTTTAATAATGGGATGATTGTTTTCCAATAAAAAATAAAATGTTTTAAGGAAGTAACCATTTAAAAAGATAATAACTTGTAAATTTGAAAGGATGTGAATTAAAGTGGGTTTCCAACTGTGAAGTTCTGAATTCTAAATCTAAACATTTGAAATTGTTTTTAAAGTGTTAAAGGAAATAATATTGTTCAAACTATTTTGAATGTAATCTTATTTTAGAATAAGATGTTGTTTGTAAACTTTAAAAGAATTTGTTTTGAATTAAAACCAAGGGTGGTTTAAATTTTAAAATTCGGCTTGGTGAGCCAAGAAGAAAATATGTATATATGTGAGGAATATACATAATATCAAAGATGATTTGAAATAAACTCTAAATGTCAAGTTTTAAATTTGGAATGAGATGTGAAAATCCAAAGTGATAAGTTTTTGAACTTATAGATGGGAAAGTAATTTTGAAATTTGAATGGGAATTCAACTTGTGTTAATTTGACTGAATTAAGTAAATTGAATTTAACTTAGAAGAAGTTAAATAAGTTTGAGTGGACAACCTGATTTGGAAATTCCAATATGAAACTGGGATTTAACTTGGGAAGTTAAATGGTTAATTAGAATTGGGAGTTGGTGTGATCTCAAAATAGGTTTGAGATCCGTGAATTGGTAATGTATGGGTGTTTTAAAATAATTTGGATAATGTTATCCTATTAAAAATCTTGAAACTGGAATTGGATTTGAATTATTATTTGAACCTAGAAATAGGTTTATGATGAAGTAAAGGTTAAACTGATTTAAGAGAATTAAATCAACATTTGAAAGTTTAACTCAAATTTATATAATTCAAGATGATTTAAAGTGAAATCGAATTTGAAATTAGTTAAAATTGAAGTTGATTTAAATAACTTGGATTGGTAATTAAAGTTGAATAGTTTTAAATTCAAATGGAATTTGATTTGAATTTGGAAAGAATCAAGGATAATTCAACTTAAATTGGGATTAAATTCAAACTGGGGTTGAAAGGAATTGAAAATTTAAATTGGTTTATTTTGAAATTTATTTGAATTAATTGGAATTATGATAGAAGATGGAAGTTTACTTAATTTAAATTGAATTGATTGGAAATGGAGGGTGGGAATTGAACAGTTTGACTCTAGACTATTTTCAAAATAAATTGTTTTAGTACAAATCTATTTTTCCAAACTATTTACTATACAACTTTTCTTTTTAAACCTAAAACTATCTTATACTTGTTTTACAATTATTTTTGAAACTATTTAATCATTTTTCAACTGTTTTATAAACTAATTACTATTTTTTCAACTATTTTGCAATTATTTAAAATTTCTATAACTATTTGACTATTTTCCAACTATTTTACAATTACTTAACTATTTTGCAGCTATTTTACAAACTAATAATTATTTTTCAATTACTTATATATTTTTAACTTTTCAAGCTATTTTCTAAATTTAAACTGGACAGAGTTTAAACTGTTTATGATTGAATACCCAATTGAGATAAGAATAGAGGTGATAATCTAAAGGGGATTGAAGCAATTGTGAATAAGTGAATGAAAATTAAAGCGAATGTGAATAGAAAAGAAATTGATTTGGCTAATAATCAATGAGATAAATATGTAGGATGTACGTATATTATTCTATTCGCGTAGTGATTTGATCCAGATTCGAGCACAGAATTTCGACATAATTATGTCGATCCGAGTTAGGATTTTTCACTCGATTTTCGACGGCGAACCTGTATATGGATTGTTGATTGGTTCTGGATATTCTCTATCATAGTTATGACTATGCAAGGAGAATGACGGTTTCTAATCAAGAAACCAGATCTGTGTCCGCATTAGGAAGACGGGTGGACGATACTAGTTGGGAAGTGAAATTGTGTGATCGAGCGAGCGATCAGATTGGTATAGCGTGCGGTGATATGTTTACATCATACGGATTTGAATGAGATTGATATTAGAAGAGTAATCAAATTTGAATATTTGATTTTAAATAAACAAGGTTAAATAACTTTGTTATATAAGATAAATCTCCCCTTGTTGAATCTATAGCCAGTGGAAAATGGATTTTTGGAAATAATTGAGGTATAAAAGGGTTTTATACAAGTTTGAAATGATCCAAAGTTTTAAAATTTATATATATATATATCTATACATATAAAGGATCTTATGAGGATTTTGGAAAAGGTTTCGGGAACCTTTGGACTTGGAAAGGCTTTTTATTTTTGGGTAAAATCAATATTTGAATTTGGAAAGCTTAGTTTGAGAATTAACGATTTTGGGATAATCAATTTTGTGTAAAGGAGCTTGTATGATATCATACTAGGTGTATGATTTGAAAGATACTATATGTGTATAGTATAAAGTGTTTTGATGATGGCTCTGGGGAAAAAGGCGCTCCCTTGAAATGAACGTCTTGGGAGTGCCACCGGGTGGTGCTGTCTTAAGACCCAAGGGGGGTTCTAAAGTTGTTCCTATGAGGAGTCCGGACAAAACTAGTTCCTGAGGATTATGAGTAGAGTATACCATAGTGAAAGTCGTATGTGCCGCTGAGAGCCAACGGTCTACGTTTGATTTTACATCGGTAGGCTTTGACCTATGGTAATATAGCGAAAGTCATGTGTGCCGCTGAGAGCCAACGGTCTGCGTTTGATTTTACATCGGTAGACTGCGACCTATGGTAACATAGCGAAAGTCGTGTGTGCCGCTGAGAGCCAACGGCCTATGTTTGATTCTATATCAGTAGACCGTGACCTATGTAGGAGTGGAGAAGTTTCATTATGACAGCGAAAGTCATGTGTGCCGCTGAGAGCCAACAGTTAAATGGACTTTTACTGCGATGGCAACGTTACCCTGGAATGTAACCGCGATCTGTTGTGGGTTCCATGGCGTAATCGAGGGGCGCGGAGTGCCTACAGTTACATGGACTTTTGCTGCGATGGCAACGTAACCTAGGATGCAACTGTGACCATGGATGGGGGTGATGATTTCCCGAGCATTCTCACCAAAGATATTTCCTCTATTTTCAAATTTTTTTTCTATATTTTCAATAAAAAAAATATTTTTCAAGTAATTTCACTAGGTGTTGATAATGAGTCTGCTAAGTATTTATAGATTTTCAGTCTTACGCCTGATCAACGCATGACCGAATTTCTGTAAGAACAAGGATGGACTTGTTGAAACATCGAGTTATAAAGCTATTTTTATAAAACTATTTGGCAAAATTATATAGATTTTCAAAGTGTTTTAAAACATGGTCAAAGAATAATTTATCTGATTTTAAACATTTTAATAATTCTGGCTTTGCCTCTTATCGAGGACGAAAAGATTCAAAGGGGGGAGGAATGTGATGTTTCGAAAATTTAGGCAATATTTATTTAATAATTTCCATTAATAATTATTTTAAGATGTGCAATATCGATTTAATAATCTAATTTAACAGGATTTAGCTCTAATTGTTTAATTTGTTAAATGTTATCTTTTCAAAATCTATAATGATAATAATTTAATTTGGAAATTTTATTTTTTTTCAAAATTAAAAATATTTAAATGATAAAATTTATCTTTCTAAGCTAATTAAAAATATTTTCTATTTATAATGTACATATATATTATATGTGTATACATTGTAAATAGGGAATTTGATTTTAATTTAAATTAACAAGAAATGTTTTCAAATTTATATTTATATATATGTATGTCTATTGTAAATTGGAAAACTTGATAAGATTTAATATAGAAACTTTTCAGTAGCTTATTTTAAAAATATATCAATGAATTAAGCATAGTTTATAATTAATAAAAATAATTTGTATATGGAAACACTGAAGGCTATTTGAAAGAAACATGAGAACATGTTAAAATAGATAAGGAATTAATTTGATAATGAGATTCAACACTTGTAAATTATAATTAAAATTTTAATAAAGAGATAAACACAAATTTTCTTGTTTTTACATCTGTAAAACATTTAGACTATGCAAATAACACTTGGAGTCATTTTAATAATCTAAGTAACATGTGGCATTACTTAATTAAATGTTGAAAACATTTATTAAAAATAGATAAGAGAAAACTTGGCAGTTCATTTTGGTTCAAACCCTTTTTCCTCTTCTAATAAAATAAATAAATAAAAAGGTAAAATCTATTCGAAAAAAAAATCTACAGCAAAACTCATCTTCTCTGCAAGGATCTATGGATTTACAGCTAGTAAATTCGACAACTAATCATTTGCAAGAAACAGGAATCAAAACTGCAACCAATCAAAAAACTCCAGATTCAAAATGCAAATTAAAATTTGTTCCAGGAAACAACGTTCTCTGTTCTCTAAAAGGTGAGTAACTGCTCTTTAAATATTTCAAAAGTCCAACTGTATCTTGACTTGTATGGAATGATTTTGGAAGTTTGGATGGAAATTATGCTTGCGTGATTGTTTGAAAATGAAAGAATGTATATGTATGTTAAAGATTTTGTGCATGTCTGAACAATAAGATTTCAGAAAAATATAAATCAAGCATTTCTTTCCAGATTTTCAAAATCTGACAATTCAATATAAAGAAATCTCTGCATCATCAAAGAGATGATTAAATTAAACTTTAAACCTGTTTAAACTCTGAAATCATGCAGAAAACTGATTTTAAATTTGTGATTATGATTTTCTTGATTAATTCATGTGGTTATATGTAAAGATATATGGATGCATTCATGTGCCTGTCAGTATTTGTGCCTGTCAGTATTTCAATATTGTGCTCTGTCCTTTGTTTGCTTAAGAAGGTGAGTAAATTAACATTTTAAGCTTGAAATTTGTTAACTTTGATTGTATGTGAGGAGCTTAAAGCATGTTATGAAAAAAAATGTTTGCAAAGATCTGCCTGCAAATTTATAAAGTGGGATTGATTGAGTTGAAGGTCTGTATATAATATGTGTCACTGTTCTTATAATCATCAGACCAAAAATCATTTCAAAAATCAATTACTTACTTCTCAATCTCCTATAAGTTATAATCTTTAAAGAAGATTTGGATTTGATAACCAAACTTGATTTTTAGAATTATTTTTATAGCTTAATTAGCAAGTTATTTTACTGGATAAAAGAATTACAGTGAAAATCTTATTCAACCTGGAAAATCGATTCTTTTTATTTCATAATTGTATTATATAGACTAAACTGTATTATATAAACTAAATTATATTGGAAAATGGAAAATTTTGAGATTAATTTCAAGGTTTTTAAGTGAGTAAATCAATTGGAAACTCGAGTTGAACGAATTTTGGCTTTCGAACAATCTCTGATGATAGGAGAGGTTAGGAGTCTCTAGGTCAGCACTGAAGAAAGTAGGGAAGATGGAGGTCACGGCAAAAATGGGAGGTTGGTCGTCTGATGGACGTAGCGGCGGAGGCGAGATGATTTGGATTCTAAACCTAGTTTTCCTAAAGCTGGGTAATTGAATCACTATTTTGCCTCTGGTGATTCAAGTTACATAAGGCTATGGGAAATGGAGGTGTGGTGGGTCGGCAAACCATAGCCGGAGTTGTAGCAGTTTTCGTGACTGGAATCGTGGATTCGAATGGTTTTTCCTGATGATGGATTTGGGTTTCCATTCATCTGGGATGCTCAATTTTGAATCGAGGCTGGAGATGATGTTTGAATGATCGTTGTTGTTCGCAGGGATGTTGGCTTACTTGACGATGTTGTCATCGATGGTCGGAGTTGTCTCAGGTGGTGGTGCATGTGCACGTGATGGCGGTGCGTGTCAGAGAATTGGGGCTGTGAAGGTCTCAAAGTCAGCTTCGGGTATTTGGATGGGTAGCTCGAGTTCATTCTCGAGTATATTGGAAGTGTTTTACCTGTAGGAATTGGACTTAAATTCAATCAAAGCTTTAATAAAAATGGGAAGAAGATAAACTTGGGTTTGACTGGAGTAAATTTCGGGTTCGACCCGAAGCAGAGAATGTTAAACCGTTACAAGGGGTTTTAAAAGTTTTAAACTTGTTTTTTTTGAAATTTAAAATTTAAAATTGGTTTAAAACTTTGTACTTGATGTCTAATAATTGTTGCTTAAACATTTCGATTTAAAGAGGTTGTTAAGTTGCAATTAGCGTATTTATAAGATAAGGTTTTATCTTAAGACAATTAAGGGTATCAGGTTTTGAGAATAGTTAGTATAATTAATTAATTTGATAAATTAATTATAAAGGATTAGTTATGTGATTAATTAGGTTTAATTAATTTGTTAATTAATAATTAAGTGAGGGTTATAAATCGATTAATTAAAGGTTAATTAATTGTAATTAAGGATTATTAATTAAAGATTGTTTATTAATGATCAGAGGTTAATTAATTGAGTAATTAAGTTTGATTTAATTAGAGAGTTTTTTTTTTAAATTAAGTAATTAGAGGTTACTTTAAAAAAATTTAAGAAGTACTTAATGTGTAGTTATGTTTTATTAATTAATAAGTTAGGTTTTATTAATTAATACTTTAAGGATTAATCAGTATTAATTAAGGGTTGATTAACAAATTAATCAACTGGTGATTAAGGATTAATTAATTTGTAATTAAGGTTCTTAATTAATAATTAAGTTTTATTAATTAATAATTAAGATATAATTGATTTGTTAATTTGTATTAAGAGATATTAATTAATAATTGTGGTTATTAATCAATGGTTGATGGTTTATTAATCAGTAAATTAGAGGTTAATTAATTGATTATAAAGTAAATTAAGGATTGATTATTTTGTATTAAAGGAGATTAATTAATAATTGAAGATTATTAATTGATAATTTAAGGATAATTAATCTATGATTAGATATTAATTGATTGATTGATAAGGAAATCAAGGGGTGATGAAATTAATTAAATGATTGTAATTAATTAATGGTTGATTAAGCAGGATTGGATGATTAATTTTGATATGGATTGATAATGCTTGCTTATGGACTAATATTTGTTGAATGTCTGAATCGAATGATATCTATTGGATGATATCTACTGGATGATATACTGTGACATTCTATTGATTTGATAAGGGTTATATCAATAATAGACGGTTGATGTTTATTTGTGTTATTGTTGTTTAAAAGTAACATCCAATATTTGAATTTAATCACTTATATAACTTTGGTTAAGATGACATCGGACTCGAAGAGTCCAGAGTCGGGTATTAGTAAATACCCGAAACCACTTCGATTCTTTATAGATTGATATGCGAAATCAATAGGCTGATATGGAATGATTTAACTAAATTGGACGATTTAATCTAAGTTTGGCACTTAGAAATTGATGTGTGAAACAAGTAATGTCTATAACAGCTTATGAAGTTGTAAATTGATATAAGTTACCCCGGGTTTATATAAGTTTGCACGTTTTTGTATTCCTTGTTAGATGGGTTTACTGACGCTGGTGTCCAGCCTGACCTAGTTGTTACTTTGATGTAATGCTCGGGTCAAACCGAGTATTACAGATTTTCAGGTAAGAACGTTCTGTAGGTCAGGACGCGAACTGGATTGCAGGAACGTATAGAGAGTTTCCGCTGTGATATATAGTTGTATATCAGGGACATGTTGTTTTAAACTGTCTAGTGTTTGTGTAAATATTGTAACTCTGATATATTAAAGTGTAATTTGACAAGTACAGCTTTTCTTTGTATAACCGTTATTTTATGTGATATTATATTTTGATCATCTGTGAATGTGAGAATCTGTGTTTCTTTTCTGTTTCTTCTTCTATCTCTTCTCATTCTTTACTAACTATCTGGAATTTTCGGGTCGTTACAATATATATGTTTGTTTCTACCTTATTCTTCCCATTTATGTCATTTTAAAAACTAAAACACAAATCTAAAGAGAAGGTATGGTCGATCATTGGAGAAGAGGAAATCAAATTAAAAGTTAGAGAATCAAGCTTAGGAAATCATTCTCAATCCACTCTCCTTATCTTGATCAAGGTGAATAATAATTCCATATCTATTTTGTTTTAAATCATATATTTTCGAATTTGAGTGTAAATTTGTTTTTATAATATATTGGATGATGATACGCTTGATTTAAGTTTTATTTTATTTAAACAAGATTGTTTGAAGGAGTTTTTATACGGTTTTAGGTCAAAACAGAGATTTAATGTTGATTAAATGCCATAGGAAAATTTTATATTGTGTAAACATGATTTTGGAGTTGGGTTACTATTTTGATAATTTTCCAAGCCATGGAAAGATTATTATGAATTTTCAAAAGAAAATATGGTTTTTTGGTTTATAATTTATTTTGGAAAATATATCTAGAATTTGAATCTGAAATTTTGATATGTTAGATAAAATGACTAAAGTGAATTTTTGAAAATTTTGGGATTTTTTCCAAAGTGATTTGCTATGCAAAATAAACTATATTAGAATAGGAATTTCTTTGAAAAAATTGGAAGGACTTAATTGATTAACTTAACCACGTTTTAGATCTAGATTGGCGGTATTAATTTTTGAAAAAGAATTTGAAAAGTTAAGGCAACCAATCTGGAGTTGACATATGGCAGGTTAGTTAGAGAAAAATTTTCTTAAAGTAGTATAAAACCAGATTTACATCATAAAATTGGTTCCACCTACTTAGTATAGCACCTTTCAACAAAGAGGCTTCCACCTTCATCCTTGTCAAAACTAACTACTATGAAACGAATGCATAAGGTATCACCATTATGGTACGCAGTGGATTGGAGATAGGTGAAAGGTAAGGTGTCGAAAGTATAGCTTCTGAAGGGGTCAAAACCTTGGGTTTTTTTAAAAGAAAAGCATTTGCCCTTGTTTTCATTTAGCCTTCGATGGAGTCGAAGCGTTTGGATTCGAAAGATGTTTTAAAAAGTTTTCAAAAGGATTGCCATTAACTTAAGATTGCTTTTGATTGGGTTCCTTACTTATAAAAGAATGTTTCGAAAGAAGGGGTTTCGACCTAGTCGACACCCTACTGGCATCCAATAGCCTTTTGATGGTGTTGAAGATATCAACGCCATCGAAAGATACTTTTATAAGTTTAAGCCACTTCCTATTGTTTTCTAAAGGGGTTAGGTGTTTCGACACCAAACTTCCATTGTTTTACCCAGATGTTTTATGCTTTCGAAAGAGATGGCGCCGACGCCATCATATTTCCCCATTATTTTTATACGATAAAGGATGGTTTCGAAAGTGTTGTTATCGCTTATATTCACTTTGACCCAAATAATGTTTTAAGTATAAACCCAATACTTTCAAATGGGGCACTTTTAATTATTTCGGAAGGGTTACTTCCATTAATGTCGAAAGGGGTACTTCCAACCAGTTTCGAAGCTAAGTTTCTAAAGGATAACTATTAATACTTTAATGCATGCGAATGGTTTTGAAAGATAGATTTTAAATTATTAAAAGGCGGGAGCTTAATGCTTTGAAGATAGATTCTTAAGGCTTTCGAAGGAGGTTATCCTATGAAGTCGAAAGCAAGGTTTGGAAGGTATCAAAAGATTTTATAACCCAAACTCTATTTTTAAAGGAAAAACCCATAGCTAAATCAGAGGAGTTTATATAACGATTTTAAGAAGAAGAAGCTATCTTTGATAATACAATAGGTTAAAGGAATTAACCATGTTTTATATTAAACCCAAGGGAGAGGTATTTCTGTATTGTTATATGCTTCCTCTATTGTGAATATATTCACTTTATAATGGACCCACAACATTATGGGGATGAAGGGTAGAAGAAACAGTTAGGTTAACCTAGTAGTGAATATAAATTGATTAAACTCCCGAATGAGTAGAATTGCATCCAGGAGATCAAGAAGACCAGAATATAGGTTGCTAAAACATAAAATAAAGTTATTGGTAGGGGCCAATAGGTTCTTAGTAAACCCATGAAAATTGTATATGGGAAAAGATATTCATAGGGGTTCATAGTTAGCCCATGAAAACTATGTATAAAAGAAGATGTCAGAAAGACAGGTTTACATTTAGTCCATGAAAACTATGTTTAAAGGAAGATATCAGATATACAGGTTCATAGTAAGCCCATAAAAACTATGATTGGAAATTGCCAGGAGCTAATAGGTTCGTAGTTAACCCAAGAAAACTATATCCGGAAGAAATATTGACAGATGTCAATGGTTCGTAGTCAACCAATGAAAACTAGGATAAGAAGGAAGGATATTGGGGTTACCAATATGTTCCTAGTCAACCCAAGAAAACTTGGATAAGAGTAAGATATTGGGTTACCAATAGATTCATCGTAATCCCATGAAAATCATGTAACCGGATAGGGTGTCCTTAGATGTTTAACCGATTATTAATTAGCCCATAAAAACTAATAGGTTAATAGTAATCCAAGAAACTATATTTGAGATAGATAGTATAAAATGAATGGGGATGAGTGATCAAGAATTGATTCATTTGTTTTGCATTTCATCATATTATATTGTTTTCAATTGTTTTAACTAATGTGGATGCTAGAGCATAGCATATGGTTTTGTATAGGTTTTGAGATACTAGTGAGGGGAAACCCACTTATGCTAAGTGGCGTAGTCTCGCTGGATACCTAAATGATTTTAGATGGTATATTATTATTCATACCGGGCTTTATGTCTAACTCGAAGTTTATGTTAACCCTTTAAACTCTTGGGTACTCAATTGATTTTGAATAGTTTGAGAATTGAGGTTTTCAAGTACTTCTTAAGATGAGTAAGCTTCCAGAGACGTGTGTGATGCCTGGTAGCTATTTAGAGTTCTCTTTTCTTTTGATTCCGCTATGTTGTTTGCATGGCAAAGTTGTTATATTGACTGTATATACTCTGATCATCCAAGGAGGCATCTTCATATGTCGCTCTCGGCATATGTTATAATAATTTTTTTTTGTACGTGATTTGCGAACATGTGATTATGTATGAATTGGAATTTTTTTGATATGGAATGTGAATTTGTTTAAACTTTAAT
This sequence comes from Allium cepa, assembly GCA_030765085.1. NCBI lineage: Eukaryota > Viridiplantae > Streptophyta > Magnoliopsida > Asparagales > Amaryllidaceae > Allium > Allium cepa. Next base: position 380,084,894 of record CM060938.1, on the reverse strand, counting down.
TTTTTTTCATATTCATGTGTTTCTGCATATCAATGAATCTAACATCGCCGTATTTAGTCACCGAGGATTAATAATTATGGATTACTACAACATCCGTAGCCATTAATTTTGGGTCTCCAAGTAGAGGGATGTTACAAGTTGGTATCAGAGCATAGGTTTATTAAACTTTAAATGAAAGTCAACCCTCAAAGATTTTCAAACATAATCCAATGGATATGAAAATATAATCGGGGTTTGTGTTAACGCTATAGTAACGTACTTATTTTTGATACATACATACATACATACATACATAAATATATGTATGTATGTATGTATTACTACATGTTCCCTTCTGTCGTAGACCATTCTTCTATATCTTAATAAGGCTCGTATGCAGATTTACGAGAAAGAAGATATGGAAGCAGGAAACGGAAGAGGAAATCTAGTTGGAGGAAGTACCACAACCAATGGAAATGCTCGACCTAATGCCGGGCAGAACCAAGGTCGAAAGGCTAATGCTAATCCAAATTCTGAGGCCAATGTAGGTGTTGGAAATCCGCCAGTAGATGCGAGGATGGTATATCAGTTGTTAGCTAATCTTATGCTAGCTGGAGTTGCCGGTAATGTTAGAGGAGCTAATCTTGTGGCTCCAATTGGGAATAACTATGCTAGTCAAAGCAGAGACTACAACAATTTGAGTGGAATGCCGTTTGTTGGAACGGAGGATGCTGTCGATGTTGAGAATTGGCTACTAAGCTATGAAAGAATCTGTACTAATCTATGCCTGAATGATGAGCAAAGGAGAAGGCTGGCCTTTAGACAGTTGCAAGGGGCAGCACTTATGTAACAACCCGGGATTTTGGACATCCTGAGTTGTGAATATTATTTATAATATTCAATAATATTCTATTTTAATATACAATATTTCCATTAATCAATGATTAATGATTATATACGATTTCCCCAAATTAATATAACTTGAGTTTTCAAACTATATTTAGTTATTAATTTGATTTAAATAAAATTTCATAAATCTATATTTTGTTTTAAAGAAAAAAAATGTATATATTGTTTTAGATTTAATATATGTATTTGTTTCAAAGATAAATATGTATATTTATTCTAAAGTTGAAATATAATAGGAAATTTAAATTTATTGAAAATCTATTATTTTCACATATAGGATGATAAATTTATATGTAATAAAATTAGATGGAAATTCTTAATGAAGTGAAAGTGTTATACTTTTATTCGGTATATACAAAAAATGTTGTCTATATTGAATAAAATAATTTTAAATTTCTTAAGAATATATATATTTTGAATAAGGAAAATTATATATATATGTTATGATAAGTAAAAAGGAAAATTTATAATATTTAATTGGGAAAATGTTATAAATTATTGTGTATAAAAATCACTTAAATAAATAGGAGAAAACTATTTGCACATAAATATTAATGAAACTTAGTTTGTTTGAAGTCATATATTTTTATATTACGAGTGAAGGAAGTGACTTGATTTATTTTGAAATTTAATCTATACTATAAATTTTCTTTTAACAAAGTTTCATTTGGTACAAATTATATGAAAGTTTAAATGTTATTTTATTTCATTTTGTTTAAAATAACATATATACAAATATATGAGCAAAGTAGATCATTTTAATAGTTTCTCATTTATATTTCAATATTCTATAAGTAATAAATGAAAGTTTTGAAGGATGATTTAAAATCACATTGAAATTCTTGCTTTATAATAAATGGTATAAGAAGTGTTTTATAAAGTGCTAATTTATATCTTAAGTTTTAAATGGAAAATTTCATGTTTAAATTTGTGTGAAGATAAGGAATGTAAACACTAATTTTGTTTAAAACAAAAATAACTATAGGTTATCGTACATACATATATAATTAACATTTTATAGTTTATGTAAGATTTTAAAGTCATTTATAGTTAACAAAAATAGTTAACAAAACCTGAGTTAAAAATGAAAAAACAATGAGTCAGTAAAAAAGAAAATTTCTATCAGCAATACATATTTACATATGGCAGTGAAAATCCGAAAAAAATCCAACATGATTATTTTAGTCTCTTTTCAAATATTTCAGCTCAGTAGAGATAATATCATTTCTGTCTAAAAATCTATGTTGCAAGTTTATATATGCATAAGTTTTAGATCAATAACCAAGGAGAAATCTCTGTTAAAATTTGTAAGCATCAGAAATATAAGAAAAGAGGAAAAGGGAAGTTAGTAGCCTTTGTTAAATTGTTAACATTAGAAACAAAAATCAAATTTTAAGAAGAAGAAATACCCAGTAAAGCAAAATCTGGAAGTGTAGCTACCTGGAAGCAAATCTCTGTTCAAATTCGGAACATCAGGAGAATTCTAAAACAAGATTTCAACTTTTTAATCAAAGACTTCAACATCAAATTTCAGGGCTTCTGAAATCAAAAATGTTCAAAGTGAGAAACTAAATCTCAAAATCTAGAACTCTGCTTTCTTAAAATGTTATTGGTTCAGCATTCAAAAATCAATATCTTTTCACCTATGCCATTCTACATGTTGATGTTAACTAGAAATCTGTTTGTTTTCTAGTATAGTTTGTGCTAAAAATAGAATTGTTAAAATTTATGCTGTGTAGTTCGATAGAGTTCAAATTTACAGTAAACAACCACATTTTTTTGAAAAATAAATAGTTTTAATTTTGGATTTCAAACATGCAACTGTGATTGTTGTATGAAAATTCGAATTTTATTGAAGGAATCATAATTTTTAGTGAACTATGGCATGAGAAATTTGGAGATGAACATTTTCGATTCAAAAATTAAATTCGGGCGGCTTCTTCGACATGGGGTGGAGCGGACAGGCCAGGGAGGTCCAGAGGGACCTAAGGTAGATGATGACCATGGCATAATTTCTTGTTTGGGCTTTGATTGGAGGTATTGAGTGGGTTTACGATTTTTGGGGGTTTCGTTTTGACCATGACTCGCGGCGATTTTAGGGAATAAGGAGGTGACCAGAGTTCTAGATTTTCGGCACAAGGGTAGCTGCATGAGTGAGCATCTGATCATGGTAGATGGTGTTCGAGTTTGTGGTGAGTTGTGGAAGCAGTAGGAAGTTTTGTGGTGAAGTGTGGTTTCGCGATTTAATTTTTTTCGAACTGGCGGTCGATTCTTTGATCGATGGTGAAGTATGCCTTGGCACTTAGCATTTTTGGTTCAAACGATGATGTTTAGATAGAAGGGGGCATCGCGGTAGTGAGATGGCCGGAGTTGAGGCCGTGCATGTACATGCGTATCAGTGCACATTGTTCCAGACTTGTTTGTTGTGCGATGTTTGTTCGTCGTCGCGATGGGTGTGAGGCTATTGGGTTCAATGCTGGATTGGGCCTGTTTCGCGAGTTATCATTTCCTATTTCGTGTTGTCACCGTTCGTTTTTGGGATGGTTTCTGGAGGTGGAACTGGAATGGGTTCAGTCTAATTTGGGGAAGATGATTGTTTTGTTCCGTGTTGGGCTTCGGTCCAGTAATTTTCTTCGTTCGGCCTAAACGAGATTAGTAAGGGTTTGTTTTTGCTCGGTGTAGGGCATCAGGACGAAGGGGCCTTTGTTTTTTTTAAAAAAGTTTATTATTGTAAAGAATTTGTTATATAAAAAGTTTTAAGTTTATATTGTTTTTCAACATTTTAACAAGTATGATGGTATTAGTGAATCCTTTAAACAACATCTTTGATCTTAAATAAGATTTAAGATTTAATTAAAAACAATGGGTTTTAATAATAATAAATTTGTTTATGTTAATACTCTAATTAAGATTATATAAGTAAATTGTTTATCAGAATTTGATTTAACTTTAAGGACGAAATTTTACTTAAAGTTTATGTGAATAATTTGAGTAGAGTAAAGATGATTAAGAAGATTATTATAACTAAGCTTTTAAATTAATCAAGTGCTTAAGAGATTTTTTTTTAATTTATAATAATTAATAAGGTGTTAAGGGTTAATTAATTAAGGGATAATTAATCAATATAAATGATTAACAAATAATTAATTATAATTAATTGAGGGATAATGTAATTAATTATAGTCGATTAATTAATGAAGTAATTAAAGGTTAAGTACTGTACATGGTTAAGTATAGTTAATTTGTGTAATTAATTAAAGGCTAATTACTTAATATAATTAGAAAATAATTAATCAGGGATGATTAATTTAAAGTAAAGTATAATTGAAATAATAAAAGGGAAATAAATGTTTATACTTCGGAGTGAATTCAAGTCCTTAAGTGATAATATTTTTAATAATTATTTAATTTCACATAAAAGTGTTATGGAATGGATGGTTCGTGTCGACGGATGTTACGCCATCATATGATCCATTGTGAAGTTAAATATGTGAAATTGTATAAGCTTGTTTGGATAGGATCTAGTTACCAATTGGAAATGTATGCCATTGTACAACTTTACGGCCAAACTGTTTGAATGTTCCCAAATGATTAGTTGTGTTTATTTAGATTGTTTAAACTAGATGACATGCGGACAGCGGAAACTGATATCATTCCGTTGTATAGTTAATCCAAATTGCTGTGAATAGTGTAAGCCATTGATCTAATTATATCTATATAATTGTGTAACAACCCTGGTTTTAGCGATTACCTGAAAATATTAAATTATAACGATAGTTATAATTTAATAGTGTAAATTAATAATTAAAGAGGAATTCAAATTGTTTATTGGGAATAAACAATATATTTGAGCATAAAATGAGAAAATAGAATTTTGAAGTCTTTATTAAGATGGTTTGATTTAATAAATAAATGAGGAAAATGTGTTTTATTTAGAGTTAATGCAATAATTTTGTTAATTATTGCTCTTACTTCTTTTAATATATATAGTTTTTTTAAAAGAAGTAATTAATTTTAAAATGGGATATATTTAATAAAATAATGGAATTGAGTTTAAAAATATAAGTTGAGCATAAAATTATATTTGAAATGAGTTATAGAATTTTATGACATAAAAATGTGATTTTTGTGTAATTTATAGTGTTAATTACAATGAGTTTTGTAATTAATAATGTAAATTTGCTATTTTCTTTAAATAGGAAAATATGATAATAAATATGTTCCAATTATGTAAATAATATTTTAATCGGGTGTAAAACATTTTTATTATCACGAGTAATGAATTTCTTAATTCTTAAGAAGTGGAACTTGAAATAGTATAAATTTCATCATTAGTATGCATTGTAACATGAAATAAGTGGTTGAATTACTTGTTGGGCTTAAGTCCATTAGTACAGTTAAACCCTAACATGTTACTAAAGAATGAGAAAGAGGAGAAAAGTCTGTACGTTCATTCACTTCTCTCCTTTCCGTTAAAAACTTCTGAAGCTCAAAAATAATGGCATCCTTCTCATTCTCCCAATCTATGCTCTATTAATCAAAATAAAATGAAGAATGGATGTTTTAAAACATGGATTTAAGTATAAACTTAGGTAATCTTCAATCCAAAACCAATATCTCCATCAAAATCTAATTTATAGTGAAAATCTATTAACTTCTTCTCTGTTTAGGGTTTGCTAGTTTGGAAATTTGGGCTGAATTGATAATCTCGATTGTTGAATTAAAGGATAGAGGTGAGTTAATCACTCACATCTAAATCTATGTTTGCTGCACATCATTGTTTGAATGATTGTTGATTTAATTATATGTAATTTGGTTGAAAACTTGTCTGATTATTGTGTTATTGTTTGCTGAAAATTTGTTAAAAAAATTCTCTACAGTAAAACAATGATAATATATGGTAGAATAATTCAAATTGACTCAATCTTTTTGTGGTAGAAAGATATTTCATTTAGCTACAAGTTTTCTTTTAATCATATTTCGAAATTCTGCAGTTAAATTGGTTGAAATTGAGTTTGAAACTAATGTTATAGCTCAGCCATATAAAAAAAAAATTTGAGTTAATACCTGAGAGTAAAATGGACATAACTTTCGATTGGTAAACCCAATTGTGTTGAATCTTTTTGCAGTAGAAAGATAATTCTCTAAGGAAGAACTTTTAATTCAATTACTTTCTCATATTTTGAATATTTCTTGGTCAAAATCGAAATTTTAATAGAGTAATAGTCTCTGCCCTGTCAAATTTCTGTGCTTAATATTGTTAGTAATTTAAGCACAACTTTCTCATTTCTTATCGGATTTTGATATCATTTAAAGTTCTGGAAATCTTAATTCATATGCTACAACTTTCATGTATTTTTTTTTCTTTAAGTTAGAGTTTTTCTATTTCAAAATCCAATTTTTCTATTGTTGTCCCGAGAGCGAAAGCAATATTTGCTCTATGTTTAAGGCTTAAACTAAATCGGCCATAACTTCTTCGTTTTTTATCCGATTTTGATAATTTTAGATGTTTCGGAAAGCACAAATCATATAATACAATTTTCATGTCTTGAGGTTTCTATAGTTTAGCGGTTTGCTGTGTCAAAAATCAATTTTTCTATTCTTGTCCCGAGAGCAAAAGCAATATTTGCTTTGTGCTTAAAGCTAAAACTAAATCGGCCATAACTTCTTCGTCTCTTATCCGATTTTCATAATTTTAGATGTTTAGGAAAGAAAAAATCATATACTACAACTTTCATGTATTGAGTTTTCTATAATTTAGAGGTATTCTGTGTCAAAAATCAATTTTTCTACTGTTGTCCCGAGAGCAAAAGCAATATTTGCTCTGTGCTTAAGGCTGAAACAAAGTTGGCTATAACTTCTTCGTTTCTTATCCGATTTTGATAATTTTAGATGTTTCGGAAAGCTTAAATTATGTGCTACAAGATTTGTTCATTATGTTTTATGGAATTTTTAAGCTTTCTTGGTCGAAATTATGGTTATAAGTTGCTGTCCTGAGAACAAGATGACAACAACAACAAACATTGACCTTAGAATTGTATTAGCTCATTTTTAGTCTTATTCTCTTCCGGTTTTGATGATGTTTTTGATATTTTTGAGAGCAATGATGCCTATCTATAGGCTAGCTATATTTGAAAATTTTGTAATTCAAATTTAAATAGAATTCGGATTGATTTTTAGTTAAATTTGAATTGAATTCGTATTGAACTCAAGTTATTGGTCTTGAGTTATCTTTCTTGTTTTTCATTGTTTTTTAGTATAGTTTTCACTAAACAATTTTTGAAGTAATTTTTGAAATAAATGGACATTTCAAATTATTATGATATAGTATTTTAAAATTATTTTTCTAATTAAAAAAAAAACCTATTTATTCCTTATAATAAAAGAATTTCAAATATGGGTTTTATTATCCTTTTCGGGAAAAAGTTTTAAAAGCTTGTTTTCTTTAGTAAACTATTTTAAATATAAAACACACACTTTTGTACTATTCGAACGTATAAGAAAGAGAAATTTAGTAAAACACGTGGTATGGGACGTGTGCGTTTACTATTTCGGTTAATTCCGGACTTGTACGATCGAAGCTATTTGAGTTTAATGATTCTGAGATGTTTTGCCATTTTATGGCGTATTTTGAGTTTTATAATTCATATTTATTGGAACTATTTAAGATGACCTATATTTGGCAAGTATTATGGTTTGAGATCTCATATGTAGGAGTTTGATCGATGAGAACCATCACGATGTTTTATTTACTTGCCAATGACATAAGGCAAGTCTTGAGTTTATGATTTCATATTTTGAGATTTATGGTTTATGAGAAACCATCATGATGTTTTTCACTTGTCGATGTGATGAGACAAGTATGGTATCTCTTTATCACTCGCCAATGAGACTAGGTGAGATATAATTTTCTGAGTTTTATGATGCTTTTAGTGTGGCATCGACTAACGGCTGGTAAACCGCTAAGTGCGAATGTGTGGTATGGGACACACGTTAACACTTTTCGGGTTCCTATCCGTGAGTTTGTGAAACATTCACGATGTTTACCTAACAGAACTGCTTTGAGAGGTGTCAGCGACCTTGTCATGAGGACGAACTGCTTTGGAGGTATTAGCGACCTTGTTAGGGATGACAAAATGGCTTGGAGAGGTGTCAGCGACCTTGTCATGAGGACGAACTGCTTTGGAAAGGTGTCAACGACCTTGTCATGAGGACGAACTGCTTTGGAAAGGTGTCAGCGACCTTGTCATGAGGACGAACTGCTTTGAAAAGGTGTCAACGACCTTGTCATGAGGACGAACTGCTTTGGAAGGTGTTAGCGACCTTGTCTAAGGCTTCGGCCGTCTGAGTTTAGCACGTGCAGCATTGCTTCGGCATTGTATTTAGGGATATGGCCAATCCGGGTTTTCTGAGTTTTGAATTCGCCGTTTTTGGTGCATTAGTGCTAAGATTTTCTGAGTTTTAAACATGCATCGAATTCTTTATTGAATTTGAGATTTTATGAGTTTGAATTCGTATCGAGTTCCATGAGTTCTTATGATTGAGATGTATGTGTGAGATTTAGTCGCCTTGGCTTACTTATGAGTTTGAGATCCCACGTTCTTATGGATTTGCCTTGTGTTGCTTTCATGACTTCTATTTTTGATTGAGATGAGTTTTCTCCTTTTCGGAGTAATGGTTCATCGAACCATTTGAGTTTTGCTTGAGTTTTATATGAGTTGATTTGAGTTCATTATGGGTTATCGCTAATGATATGAGGCACTTGTGTTTTATTTGAGTATTGAGTTTGAGTTACCTCTTTCGAGGTATTTAGTCACTTAGGTAGCGTTTGTTATCTAAGTATTGAGCTATGAGTTATCTAATCCTTCTCCTCATTCGAGAAGAAGTATCACTATACCCATTCTGCTTCATATTATCGATATTGACTGATTTGTGTAGCTAGACTGACCCGTGTATTTATACTCGGGTCAGACCGAGTTGTTTCAGGTATCATCTATTGGACTTAGCTTGAAGTTGGTGTTGGATATCATCTCTTCTTTCGCTTGAGCAGTTAATTTCTTCCGCATACTCTGATGTTTTTACATTTGATTTGATGTATATGGTGTGGTAGAGTACCACCTTTATTGTATTCATATTGTAATGTACTAAACATGTATCAGTGTATATGTATATATAGGATGTCGATTACTGTTCTGTGATGTGCTTTACATTTAGTTATTGTATTTTGTTCCGATAGATCCGTCAACCACCTATAGTTTTGGATTAAACATTTACTATGTATGTCGATCTATTGAGATAGGAAAGAAAAATTATATTGCATTTATCGACGTATTCAGTAGATGTTTAAGACAAAGTTATAGATGGTCGCCCTTAACCAGCCCTATTCTCCGCTTTAGTAGATGGAATTACTCGTTAATTCTCTTTACTAAGGTGGGTCTCGGGGTGGGGCGTTACAAATTGTTTCTAGCAATGATAATCTTGAATATGTTGTTCTTGCATATATCTGTTATGGGCCTATTAATTTTATTCAAGAATATATTGTGAATTGATCAATGGAAGTTGATTGATTTAAATATCTGTGAGTGTGAATTATAAAATGTGAATTGATAAGTACCGTTGGGACTGATAAGCCTTCTTCTATTTGGATTGATTTGTGAAATTAGTTTTGTTTTAAAAATAAATATTATTTTTAGAAATGTTTTAAAGATTTATAAATATTTTGAAATATAAAAAGTAGTCATTTATTTCTACCTTTGAAAATCTTTTTAATTTTTATAAATAAATATAATTTAAATTGTTCTAAGTATATAAACTATTTTATAATGATACTTTAAAGAATAATTTTTATTAATTTAATATTTTAACACACTTTCTTCAATTTAAAATCTATTTACTAAAAGTTGTTTAAATAATAATTTATAATAACTTTATAAAGAATATTTTGTTTATTAAACTTGAAATAATATTTGGAAATTTATAAGTAGGATTTGAAAGGAAATAGTTATATAAAATATATTTTTCAAACGAAATAAGCTTTCTTAAATAAATTGTAATCCGTTTGGATTTTTAAAGGTGAACAAGGTTTAATGGTTGCAATGGGAAATAACTTTGTTGTATTGATTGATTGCTTTGATATTAAATAACCGACTATCAAAATTTGACGAAACCTGACTTTTGAAATATCTAGAAGAGACTTGAGAATTATATGGTACGGTTACCGATCGAGGTGCTATATCGTACATACATACTCGTTTGTTCCCAAGGACGTATTATAAGGAGACACGTCCACTAACGGTTAGGAGGTGAACTCCGATCTTGTATTTCGTCGGAGTATTTTCTAAGTAACCGGGGTTGAGTTTGCCGGGAAATAGCGAACGTTGTTTCGAAGAGACCGGGATCGGATTTGAAATCCGAAAACCACTTCCGTCCAATGATACATTTTCGTGACGAAGACAAGAGTTTGGAGTTGTGGATGGAGCGGTGAAGTGCAAGGCTACTCGCTACTAATCCTGAGGGTGATTCCAAAATGGATGTAGTAGGAATAGTGCCTTCGGTTCCGTTCGAACCCGGAACGGACTTGTATGGGTGAATGCTTTCAGAACATCGTCAGGTGGACGATGAGCATTCTAAGTGATATGTTCTAAAAAGGTAATTCTTAGCCTCGAGCCTCATCAACCGGGAAGGACTGAAAATCAGGGGTTATGTAGCATGGCTAAGTGTGTAGAGTGAGGCCATCCCTATCTTGATGTCCCTTTTATTTCGGCTGTGTGGACGATTGCTGATCCCAACCGCGGGGTGATCTTGCTCGGGCTATCCATTAAGGGGTAGTCCGGTCTTGTGTTGTAGGGGATCGGGAGGGATCCTCGGTACTGTGATTTAGGCCACGTACTGTGATAGGTGGTACCCCGGTGCCAAGTCATTCGTTGGAAATCCATTCTTCCTATGTGCCTTTACGGTTTTGATTGTATAACCCACTTTGTGGCTAGTATGTTGGAATTTAATGAATGTAACAATTTCGGCTATTTGAATAAGCATTTGTATATAGACCCTATTATTATATCAGAGGATTTTATAAGAAATGTTTTAGCTATCGTAATGTAAAAACCCAACATGTTTATTTGTGGCGTGGTCTTACGAGATGATTTTGTTTTCAAAAGGATTTTCAAACTTTAATAATCAACTTGAATGTGTTTCTCACGCTGGTATACCAGATTGATCCGAGTTTGGTGTATTTTCTATATTCTCTGGTCAGGCTGAGCATATTTTCAGGTTTAACTGGAAGAGTGGAAGCTACGGGAGAAGAAGCTGGATCAGGAGACGTATTCTCGTAGATGATTATATTTGGTCTGTTCTATTTTGTGGTTATTATTCTAAGGACAGGATTGATATAAATGTCCGAGTTGTGTGATTGTAAACTCTGATTTGAATTCTGTATATGATATTAAAGTAACAGTTTTGGTTTTGTGTAAAGATTTATTTATATTATAATTTATTCGTTCTGGTGTGAGATTCTGATTTTTTCTCTTTTCTTCTATCTTCTTTCTATTTCTACCTTCTTTCTTTCTTTCACTATCCGTCTTCCCGTGCGATTTGGCCGACAAGTGTGGTTTAAAGTCGGTTTAAATCAGTACGGAAAATGGGTTGTTACATGTGGTATCAGAGCTTAGGTTGAGTGAATACCTAGGTTCGAATGGGTTTCTCATTAGGAATAGAGTCTATAGCAATCTGTTGAGTCTGAGTGTGTGTGTGTGTGTGTGTGTGTGTATGTATATGTATATATATATATATATACGAGAGTGCATATTTGTTAGTTATATAAAAATGGTTTTATATTGTGTTAATTGATCGGTTAAGTGGCATATGAATTCTGGTCAATACGAGTAGCTAACGCTATTGATAGGGATCTCTAAACACTTGAACCAGGCCAACGGACACAACATTGTTTTAAAAAGGGGCAGATGAAATAATTTTACGCAAATATATTATCCATATAAAAAGTATGATTTTTAAATATATATAATATTTAAAATGGTTGGTTGAGATGATAATAATTTATCATCTGGATTATGAGTGGTCTTAGCCAACAACCATAAGTATATGCATTGGTTGCCCTTTGACTAGAGTATACCCTTAGAAACTGAACCCTTTAGAATTTGAATCTGTGGAAAAATGTATTCTTGCTAAGTTATATTTACTAGAGAAATTTAGAAAAACCCTTAAACTTATATTTGGAAATCTTGTAAACTAGTAAATTTTTGGAAATTTTTCCACTCTTTAAAGATAAATTAATTAACCAAGTAATTAAAGATTAATTAAGTTGTAGTAAACGCTTAATTAATTCAGTAATTAGAGATAAATTAATTGGTAATTAAAAATTAATTTATTTGAAATAAAAAATGGTTGATTAAAGTATAGAGAAGTAATCAAAAGAATTGTTAATAGTTAATGTGAAGGTCATTAAATAGGGATTATGTAATAATTAATTAATGTGATTAATTTTAATCATTAAATAGATTAATTAATTGAGGATGTTTGAAATTTTAAAACCTTATAACAATTTATTTGTTATACACACATACATATATATATATATATATATATATGTATGTATGTATGTGTGTATGTATATATATATATATATATGGATTTATAAATTGCAGAAATAAGTTGTTTATAAAAACTTATTATATATATGTGTGTGTGTGTGTATTTTCTCTACGTATAATTACATTTCAAATATATATATATATATTTGAATTATTTTGAAAAGATGGTTTTATAAAATCTTGGATAATGAGAATTCAAAGTGGTAGAATGAATTTGAAATGTAAATTTTGATGAACTCCTTAGCTTGTAGAATTCTAAACCTTACGATCTCATCTTTGGGATTTGGTTTTGATTATAGAGAACCCGTATTATTCATCGTGGTGGAGCTTTGGCCCGAGCTAGAAGAGAGGGTGACTTAGATCAAGTCAGAAGGATCAGGGCGGAACTTAATGAGCCATCGTTGTATGAAGAAGAGCCGGAGGCACCAGAAGAACTGGTTGAGCAGCCCCAGCCTCAGTCCCAGCCTCAACCTCATCAAGAAGATCCAGTCAAGGACTTCGACGATGAAGAAGAATTTGAGGTCGAAGAAGAAGAGGAGTTCGACGACGAGGAGGAATTCAAGGTGGAAGAAGATCCTCAATCTGAGAGCAGTGATGCTATCATTTGGGATAAAGGTGAAGTTGTTGAGGGACCAGATGCTGGTGAAGGTTTCATTCCTAGAGTACCTAATTCAGAGGTTTAATGGGTTCCTGATAATGATGGGGAGGCCAGGGAGTTGTCAGGGCTTGAGAGGGAGGACTCTGATAGTGGGAGTTCGTAGTAGGAGTTGGGTTGTTTTCTCTTGGATGTATATATAGTTTTTGTATGTGTTTTGACCCATGGACGTCATTGATGTTAAGTGTTTGGTAGGGTAGTTACATATCTGTGTATATATGTATGGTTAATGGATGGTGATAACATCTATAGGAATATTTTGGATAGTGCTTAATGTAATGTATATTTTGATATACGATGTGAATCTATATGTTTACCAGTGTAGTTTGAGTAGTTATTGATCTATTCTATTGTAAGGGGTTTTCCCAAATTATTGCGCAACAATCTTGAGGCGGTGAGTTCCGCCTTGAACTCCATTGGCAGAACTGTATCCCTAGACGAATGTGACTGGGCGCACTTTGATCATAGATTTCTTTACATCTGAATTCAGTTCTTTGAAGGAATAACCACCCCATGCAGTTTTGTTACCCGCCTCAACTACTTAGATCATCTGCTCACTGTCGACCGTAGTAATCACGAACACCCTAACAGGCGCCCAGAAACTTTCATCTTAGGATTGACTTTGAAAGGGACTGGCAATGCTTCAATGAACCCCTCATAATCTCTTCTGATCATTCAGACTCAGAAGCACCTTTTGATGCAATGAATTTTGACGCTGCCATGTCTCCACCTAACCTCCCCCCTGCCCCATTGTTACGCATCCAAGATGACTCGCCGGAGATAATGAGTCCACCCAATGCTAGTGATATGCTAAATCCTGAACGTTGATGGGACCCCTTGGTCGATCTCGACCTCCCCACCCCTATCCACTTACAACTTCCAGAGCCACAAGATGAATCGCCTCCTCCGACTGTGTCACATCCTTCGTCCCATGTCTCAACTTTAGCTCCGCCACACCTAGACTCGCTCTCCCCTGCCCTAGTTCGACGGAGCAATAGGCTTAACCATGGCACGACTGCTTCAGGGAGCTCTGGTAGTTTTCTTAAACCGGTCGATTTTTCATCAGCTAACTATAAATTAAATAAAAAAGTGAGTCATTGCATGGGCATTAATTTATCTAACGAACACCACATTGCCATGCAAAGACTATAATCCGAGCATATATCTTTATCCCAATGAAAATTGTCACATGGAATGTTAGGGGTTTGGGCGACCCCTCTAAATGCCACGTAATCAATCTTCTGGCCCTTCAAAAAATTGACATCCTTCTTCTGCAAGAAACCAAACTTTCAGATCCGGTCCCCTTCACTAATTAGACTTTTGGGTAGTCCCTACCTGTCTGGTTCGGCCCACGTAGGCTCCATCGGCTCAAGTGGTGGCATAATCACTATGTGGAACGAATCCAATTGGAACATGTGTCAATCCATCCAACACACTACTGCTTTACATATAATCCTTCGTCACCTTCATTCTGACTTATTATATCTCATCTCTAATGTCTTCGGCTCTCAAAGCTCTCTAGAACGAGAAGCACTTTGGTCTAACTGCCTGGAAACTGCCTCCCTTTTTAATAGCCCTTGGATTATTGGAGGCGACTTCAACACAACCAGATCCCCCTCCGATAGAAACTCGGGTTCCTATTCATATGACTTGGTTGCTTTTAATAACTTTATCAATTCCTATGAGCTCATAGACCCACCCATCAGTAACCGCCTCTTCACTTGGTCAAATCGCCGATCAATTCCATCTCTAGCTAAGCTAGACCAATTCCTATTCAATCTCGCTTGGGATAACCTTCACCCACTAACGCTTATCACTGGCCTTGCCTCGACCCTATCTGACCACATCCCTCTTCTCCTAGATTTTGGATCCACGCCAACCCCCATAAACAATTCAGATTTGAGCGCCTTTGGCTCCTTGAACCTTCTTTTGATGACTTCGTCGGGTTTACTTGGACTGAACCATCTCAGTGTCATTCTGCTACTGCCTAAGTAGTTTCCAAACTTCGCTTTCCCAGAAAGCTCATTAGACCTTGGACCAAATCTATCTGGGAATCGATCCGCATCTGAATTGCGAAAACCCAGGATAAATCTTGAATCTCAACATTCTAGAGGAATCCCGGCCCTTATCTGATTCAGAAACTGCTTGCCTCAAGGAATTAGAAGTAGATATGGAAAGGCTTATCAAACAAGAAGAGATCGGTTGGAAGCAGCGGTCAAAATCCAAATGGATTGAAGATGGGGACAAGAATACAACATATTTCCATCGTATCGCCAATAGCCGCCGTAGGGTCGACTTTCATCTTGGAAATCATCCACAATAATTCATCTTCACCAACCAATCTGATATCCTTAGTCTCTTCACAGAATACTATTGCAACCTCCTTGGCAAAACCACTCCTCACCTTCCCACTATTGACTGGAATCTCCTCTATCACAACCCTAAACCTATCCCTATCGATTCCTTCTTTACTAAGGATGAAATCTGGTCGGCGGTGAATGATATGGCCGACGATAAATCCCCTGGTCCAGATGGCTTTGGACCTCTTTTTTTCAAACACTTTTGAGCAGTAGTCAAATCTGATGTTATACATGTGTTTGGAATTTCAATCGAACCCCACCCTGATCGCAAGGCTAAACTATGCCAATATCATCCTTATACCCAAATCTCCAGGCTCCACCACCCTTCCTTCATTTTGCCCAATCAGTCTCCTCAACACAACTTTCAAAATTATCACCATACTCCTTGCTAAGCGTCTACAACATGTTATTGGTGCTCTGGTCGGTATTGAACAGTTGGCATTCATTCTGGGTCGAAACATCCTAGACTGTGTTGCTGCCACCCAAGAGGTTATCTCATTCTATCACAACTCCTCCACCCTAGGGGCCCTCCTCAAAATAGACCTCTCCAAAGCTTTCGATTCTGTCGTCTGGTATTTCTTGATTGAACTTATGAAACATAGAGGCTTTTCAGATACTTGGTGCAATTGGATAAAATGTATTCTAGACACAAGTCTTTCAGCAATCTCTATCAATGGTTTTGTGGGCGGACATATAAAATCTGCGAGAGGTCTTAGATAAGGCAATCCCCTCTCGCCACTCCTTTTTGTGCTCATCGCAGATGTTTTCAATCGCATGGTTCAACTTGCCAAATCCAATAACCTCCTTGCCGGCATCAACCTACCCAATGCTGAATTGTTAGTCTCCAACTTACAATTTGCTGATGACATCATATTACTCGTCTCCCCTAATCCAGATCACCTCCACTGCCTCAAAGTCCTTTTATATAGTTTTGAATTCATCTCTGGTCTCTCCATCAACTTCTATAAGAGTTCTGTCATCATGCAAGGTGGTGCTCATCATCTCGGTCCCTATGTTGCATCTCTGCTCAACTGTAAACTTGATCATTTTCCTAACACCTACCTTGGTATCCCTCTACATCCCACCAAACTTGCCCGACAAGACTGGTACCCACTTACCTCCAAGATCGAATATCGCCTATCGTCAGGGAAAGCAAACTCCCTATCCACCACTGACAGTCTAATCCTTGTTAAATCGGTGCTATCTGCCCTTTCCACATACTGGATGTCATTTCATGTATTACCGAAATGGGTTATCAATAAAATTGATTATTGTAGGCGTGCTTTCCTCCGAAATGGTTCAAAAGGAAAATGCTTAATAAATTGGAAGTCAATTTGCCTACAGGTGGACCATGGTGGTCTAGGGCTAGTTAATCTTCGCTCCTTTAACTACGCTCTCTTATCCAAATGGATATGACGTATCATCACTCCTCGTCACTTCATCTGGAGGGATTGGATCCTGCAATATCATTATTACTCCAACCCTTATTTGGTTCTCCAGTCTGGGGAGGCATTACAAAACTCATTCCCCAAGTCAAATCTCTATTCCATGTATCCATTGGCAATGGCCATATTTGCCTTTTTTGGCTCGATATTTGGCATGATCAGTTTGCCCTTGCACACCCCCTCAATCATCTATTTCCCCATATCTCCCATCCATTCAGATCGGTTGCTGATCTTACCACACTCGGCCTATCCAGCATCGGTACGCTGTCCGACCTTAACTCGGCCTCTAACATACTCCTATCCATTCAACTCACATATTCCCCAGATCGCTATGCCTGGGCTCTAAATCCAATGAAAGCCTTCTCGGTTGCTGCTTGCTATTCATACCTCAATCATCCTGGTAGATCATTCGCATTTGCAAGACTTTGGAAATGCAGACTACCTCCCCGCATCCTTTTCTTCCAACGGTGTCTTATCCACGGCCGTATCAGCACTAAGGATAGGTTCTGACGATGGAACTCTCAGATTGACCCTCGTTGTGTCTTGTGCTCCTTGCAAGATGAATCCATTGCTCACCCTGTTTTCGAATGTGACTTCTCTTACTACATCTTTGCCTTGACCAGTGCCAACCTTATTGGCTTCATCCTTACCACACACTCGTTCTTTGATCATTGGCAATCCAATAACCCGAATGAAACTCTTGACTCTTTCATTGGCATCTATAGCTGGTGCATCTGGAAAGAAAGAAATGCTTTTTTCTTCAATAAAACTAAAAACGGTGCTCTTGGTATTTGTAACAAAATATCCTATTTGTTTGCTCTTTGGATAGGCTCGGTGGATAGGTGTCCTTTCAACTGGCGCCTTCCTCCTAACAACGGTGACGTTTCAGATTGACTGCTAATGTTTGAAGTTCCTTTTGCTGCACTTTGTGGATCCTTTTGTTGCATTGACGGGGCCTTCTATCCAGCCCGTGATTAACTAGACGCTCACTATGACTATTTTTACTACAACTCTATTTCTATTACTGTATATATATAAGTCGCTACAATCGTCCTTTTTGGGTTTTGTTCTATAGATGATCACTCGTACTAGCTACCGATCAGGCTTGTTGATCGACGATGAACCCTATTTCCTATAATATAATTTATCTAATTGGCTGTGTAGCAAGGCGCTACACACCCATTTCTTCAAACAATTTTTTTACTAGCTTAACTCTGGAATTTCGAGGACAAAATTCTTTTTAAGGGGGAAGGAATGTAACGACCCGGGATTTTGGACATCCCGAGTTGTGAATATTATTTATAATATTCTATAATATTTTATTTTAATATACAATATTTCCATTATCAATGATTAATAATTATAAACAATTATTATTGGGTGATATGGTAAATGTTCCAGATCCTAATACCGACTCGCTTCTAGCCATTTTTTGTTGGGTGATATGGAAAGAACGAAATGCCCATGCCTTTAACAAACCCAATAGTTCGACGGTCCAAATTTGCAATAGAATAATCACTGTTTTTAATATTTGGTTAGGTTCTAGCTTCTCCACCCCAGCCAGACTCCGTCTCCGCATCCCCAGATCCCCCCAGCCAGAATCGGTGGGTAGCTCTTCCTCGGCCGCGCCATCGTGCCAGAACCCTCACTCCTAACGCTGCTGCTACAACTTCTTTTGGAATGTTTTTTGTGTTACTTGATTGCTGCACTAACGGACTCATCCTTATGTTCATATTGGTCTAGAATGCAAGTTGTGTTTTTTTGGCTTGTTTGTCTAATGTAGTCGCTTCATAAACTTCCTTCAGCCAGTGATAAGGCCTGTTGATCACTACATATTATGTTAATATTATGCTTAATCGGCTGTGTAGTTCCACGCTACACACCCGTTTTTCTCAAAAAAAATATAAACAATTTCCCCAAATCAACATAACTTAAGTTTTCAAACTATATTTAGTTATTAATTTGATTTAAATAAAATTTCTTATATGTATATTTTGTTTTAAAGTAAAAAAATGTATATATTGTTTTAGATTTAATATATGCATTTGTTTAAAGATAAATATGTATATTTATTTCTAAGTTGAAATATAATAGGAAATTTAAATTTATAGAAAATCCATTATTTTCACATATAGGATGATAAATTTATATGTAATAAAATTAGATGGAAATTCTTAATGAAGTGAAAGTGTTATACTTTGATTTGATATATACAAACAATGTAGTCTATATTGAATAAAATAATCTTAAGTTTCTTAAGAATATATATACTTTGAATAAGGAAAATTTTATATATATGTTATGATAAGTTAAAAGGAAAATTTATAATATTTAATTGGGAAAATGTTATAAATTAATGTGTATACAAATCACTTAAATAAATAGGAGAAAACTATTTACACATAAACATTAATGAAACTTAGTTTGTTTGAAGTCATATATTTTTAAATTATGAAAGAAGGAAGTGACTTGATTTATTTTGAAATTTAATCTATAGTATAAATTTTATTTTTAACAAAGTTTCATTTGGTATAAATTATATGAAAGTGAAAATGTTATTTTATTTCATTTTGTTTAAAATAACATATATACAAATATATTAGCAAAGTAGATCATTTTATTAGTTTCTCATTTATATTTTAATGTTGTATAAGTAATAAATGAAAGTTTTGAGGATGATTTAAAATCACAATGAAATTCTTGCTTTATAATAAATGATATAAGAAGTGATTGATAAAGTGTTAATTTATATCTTAAGTTTTAAATGGAGAATTTCATGTTTAAATTTGTGTGAAGATATCGAATGCAAACACTAATTTTGTTTAAAAAAGAAATAACTATAGGTTATCAAATTTCATACTTACATATATAATTAACATTTTATAGTTTATGTAAGATTTTAAAGTCATTTACAGTTAATAAAAATAGTTAACAAAACCTGAGTTAATAAAGACAAATTAATGGGTCAGTATAAAAGAAAATTTCTATCAGCAATACATATTTACACTTGGCAGTGAAAATCTGGAAAAAATCCAGCATAATTATTTTAGTCTCTTTACAAGTCTTTTAGCTCAGTAGAGATAATATCATTTCTGTCTAAACATTTATGTTGCAAGTTTATATCTGCATAAGTTTTAGATCAATAACCAAAGAGAAATATCTCTGTTAAAATTTATAAGCATTAGAGATATAAGAAAAGAGGAAAAGGGAAGTTAATTGCCTCTGTTAAATTGTTAACATCAGAAACAAAAATCAAATTTTAAGAAGAAGAGATACTCAGTAAAGCAAATTTTGGAAGTGTAGCTACCTGGAAGCAAATCTTTGTTCAAATTCAAAACATTAGGAGAATTCAAAAACAAGATTTCAACTTTTTAATCAAAGACTTCAACATCAAATTTCAGGGCTTCTGAAATCAAAAATGTTCAAGGTGAGAAACTAAATCTCAAAATCTAGAACTCTGTTTTTAGAAAATCTTTATATTGGTTCAGCATTCAAAAATCAATATCATTTCACCTAGGCCATTCTACATGTTGATGTTAACTAGAAATCTGTTTGTTTTCTAGTATAGTTTGTGTTAAACATAGAATGGTGAAAATTTATGCTGTGTAGTTCGATAGAGTTCAAATTTACTGTAAACAGCCGTATTTTTGTGAAAAGTAATTATTTTAATTCTGGATTTCAAACATGCAACTGTGATTGTTGTATGAAAATTCGAATTTTAACAAAGGAATCATAATTTTCAGTGAACCATGGTTTATGAAATTTGGAGATGAACATTTTCAGTTCAAAATTTAAGTTCAGGCGACTTCGTCGTGATTGGGTGGAGCGGTCAGGCCAGGGAGGTGCAGATAGACCTAAGGCAGATGACGACCGTGGCAGAATTTCTGGTTTGGGCTTTGATTGGAGGTATTGAGTGGGTTTAGGGTTTTTGGGGGTTTCGTTTTGACCTTGAGTCGTGGCGATTTGGGGGAACAAGGAGGTGAACGAAGCTCTAGGGCTTCGGCACGAGGGTAGTTGCATGAGTGAGCATCCGATCGTGGTAGATGATGTTTGAGTTTATGGTCAGTTGTGGAAGCTGTAGGAAGTTTTGTGGTGGAGTGTGGTTTCGTGGTTTGATTTTTTTTCGAACCGGCGATCGGTTCTTTGATCAATGGGGAAGTATGCCTCGGCATTCAGCATCTTGGGTTTGAACGATGATGTGGAAATGGGAGATGTGATGACCCACCATTCTCGACCCTCGAAAATCGACACAAAATACACCACAGTATAATATGCCGACAATCAAGTGCCGAAAAAGACAGATTGTTGAGGAAAAAGAAAGAAGGTCCTAGAAAGAAGGAACTAACAATAACAGAATCTCACAATCGCAGCGGAATAAAATATAATAGTCAATAACAGATCTTTACACAAAATCAAAACTATATCTGTTTTATACAATATATCATCAGAGTGTATCTCCAACAAACAACAATTACCAGCCTGACAACATTAACAATCACATCAGCGAATATAAAAAAGTATTAATAACACATCACGGTCTCCAACGCCTCTCCTGGACCCCACAACATCCTTTCCTATAATCTATAAGACTCGGTCTAACTCGAGCATTATAATGAAATAACACCCGAATCAGTCAGGAATACCAGCTGATAAAAATACACCCAAATTGATTATTAAAATTTCAAAAATCCTTTTGAAAACAAAAGCATCTCGTAAGACCACACCATAAATAAACATGTCTGGTTTTTACCTTACGATAGCTAAAACATTTCTTATAAAATCCTCTGATATTATAATAGTGTCTATAAACAAATGCTTATTAAAATAGCCGAAATTGTTACATTTATTAAATTCCATCTACTAGCCAGTAAGTGGATTATACAAACAAAACTCGTAAAAGGCGCGTAGAGAGAATGGATTTCCAACTAATGATTAGGCACTGGGGTACCACCTGTCACAGTATGTGGCCTAGATCACAGTACCGAGGACGACTCTCGATCCCCTGCAACACAAGACCAGGACTACCCCTTACTGGATAATCCCGAGTAAGATCACCCCATGGTTGGGATCAGCAACCGCACCACTAAGCCGAATAAAAAGGGACATCTAGACAGGGATGACCTCACCCTTTTGGGCGCTACCCACATAGCCTTGCTGCACATCCCCTGATTTTCACTCATTCCCGGTTGATGAGGCTTGAGGCTAAGCGTTACCTTTTAGAACGTTTCACTTAGAATGCCCATCGTCCACCTGATGATGTTCCGAAAGCATTCGTCCATACAAGTCCGTCCCGGGTTCGAACGGAACTGAAGGCACTACTCCTACTACATCCATTTTGGAAATATCCTCAGGATTAGTAGCGACTAGCCCTTGCACTTCACTGCTCCATCTTCGACTCCGAACTCGTTTTTTCCATGAAAACGTACAAATCGGATCGAAGTGGTTTTCGAGAAATTATTTCCGATCCCAGACTCTTCGAAACGATCAACGCATTGGCCAATAATGATAGTCGGTGATTTATCTATCAATTAACATTCACAAACATCCATCAAACAATAAGTAATTTTCCCAAATTATTGATTATTCTCAAAAATATCTTTGCAAGATATATTTCCATTTTCAACCCTTGAAAACAGTTTCAAAACACACACTCCTTATGGAATAAATTACCAAATATTGATTTCCACTAAAAACATCTAAGCCAAATACTTAAGATTTATAATAATTTAAGTTAAAGCTATTTACATACTTTATTTGAAATATATACATACTTTTTAAATGTTTCAAAAAAAACTGCTTTATAAACTATTTTCTTCAAAATAAAAGTTAAGTCGTACTAAATTTTAAAATAAAGTTCTGAAATCCTATGCAAGTTCTTTAGATAAAACTTTAAACAAACTATCTTTACAATAAAACTAGTTTATAAAATATAAACATTAATGATATTCTTTAAAGCATATACCAATTAACCCTTTTAAAATGATTACTACTATAACTAATTTAGTAAACATTTACTTCTGAAATCTTTACAGCTTAAATAAGAATTTACTTAAAAACATTGTTTTAAAAATCAAATTTAAAACTTTTAACTTTTACTTAGAAATCTGCTTTAAAACGTACTTGGCTTTTTAGGAAACTACACCCCATTTTCAAAATAAACCAAAGAACCGTTTTATAAATCCTGCTTGATTTATCTCAATTCGAATTTACGCTTATCCCGTAAATTCCTCTCCACACTTTACAAATAAACTCTTTATTTTTAACAACATTTATATTTCCTGGAAAATCACTTTCAAAATATATGCTTAAAATATTTAGAATACAGCTACTAGAAATTTCTTAACGAAAAATATTTAAGGACATATAGAGAAGTTTTTAAGTAATTTAAAACAAAATTACCTTGTAAAATAAAGTTATTAATCAAATATTTATACTATCATTTCCTTTTTATATAAAGTTATTACATCAAGTACTTATAATAATTTTTCCTTTAGAAATCATAACGCTGATTTATCTTAAAATAATCAAATACCATAATTACTTTAATAATATTTACTTTTCCCTTAAAAGTAATTAAAGATAGTAGTTTTTCAAAAATATTCTAAAAACACATTTTTGAACTTTCTAATTTATACTTTGAAGCTTCTCTTTTGAAATATACTTCATTTCCCAAGAAAAATACACTTTCCATTCCTTAAAAATAATCCCATTATTATTTTTAAAACAGTTTCCACCTTCTTATAGAAGTTCCCACCGGAAATCTAAACTTTCAAATTTATTCCCCGATAAATATCTCATTTCACTTATAAACCCAGTTTATAAAATTTTCATTCCTTATTTCCTTTTAAATCACAATTTCAAAAACACTTTAACAGACTCCAAACCAATTTTCGAATTTAATTCCTTTAAATCTTTACTTAAAAATTTCCTTTATTTTCTTTTAAACCCAATTATTTTATTTATATTTTAAATTCCCAGATTGTATTCATCCAATCATAGCACAACATAATTTAATTTTCAAATTAATCTATCACAGTATATAAATAAAACACATCATCAATTATGAAAATAAGTTCGATACTGTGAGGAATCCAGTTGTTTCCCTGCATCCACAGATGTTAGCACAACAGATAAAATATCATATCCAAACCGATAATAATGTTCACATTTAACCAATCAACCATTCATTAAAATTTTAACTATTAAAATTAACTGGAAATTCCAGATGTGAGTGGGATTAATTCACCTTGAATTTCGACGAGCGTTCTAAATTTTGAATTAAATCGACCGCGATCGATTTAACCCAAAATTTCACTAGCTTTGATCGTCTCTAAATTCGCACTGTAGCGTAGATAGCGTCACTGCGATTCCGACGCTACAAACAAAGAAATCACGCCGAAAAAAAAGCCTCCCTCTTCCTTCACACAGCTGTTCGAAACCCAACCCAAAGTGCCATCAATCTTCAACCAATCACAACCACCACATCGATTGAAGCGCCGATCCTCCACCATCATCTGGAGCGCCAACGCGAGCTCCCATAACACCCAAAGCCACACCAAACTCGGTGCTTCCCCCTTCGCGAAATACGTGCCCAAACGACTCACGGACGCTGCTCTATTTCACCTTCCAACGATGAAGATAAGAAATTCTACCGTCAGATGCCTAGATTTCTAGGTCCTCATCGATTTCCTAGTTGAGAATTTTATACAAAAGAGAATAGATTTGAAGGAAATTTGAAGGAAAAGAATGGAAATTCTCGACCATTGAAATAAACGAACGACGGCTTGCTAGAGAAGACTAGGGTTTCGGCCCTATATGTAAATATACGTTTACAATATTATTTTAATATTAAATTCAATTTTAACGAGGATTTACAAATGAACTCCAAATCGCACATGCCGCCAGATGTTTCTAAGGTTTTACCCGCATTCCAAACACAATGGAACATGTTTTGAAGGCTAATTCAATCATATGCATGAGTTACGAAATAAACGATCAATTTTAAATTAAATCGATTGAAATAGTTTCTATGCGTTTTGAGCTGCCAGGGTCAAACGACAACTCTGATTGTTACAAAAATTGAAATCAGATAATAACTAACTATTACGGATCCAATGGAACTAGTTTCGTCGAATTTCGAGACCATGCCCCGGAAGGCTATTTTAACTCGTCGATTAATTCAATCGATTTTCAAAATCGTCGAAATCATCTAAAATTTCACTTTTAAAACATTACCAAATCTATTATAAATCAAATAGAATTTATAATCACATTAAAAATCATTTTGACCCATTTCGAATCAAAATCTGATTAATTGCAGCATTATGATATGAAATTCCATCATTAAATTAATAAAAATTCCAAATTTACTTATCGACTTCTGATTTCATCCAAAAGTCCAACATCATTATTTAAATCCAAATAGACTTAAAATAAATTTTAGAAACTATATTTTATATATATTTACCCAGGTTCATTAATTATCCCAATTCCAAATGTTTAATTATTATTATTCAATTTTAATTGAATTGCCATATTTAAAATTTTAACTAATTTTATTAATTTAACCAAACTCTTTTTACTTCAAAAATCAAATTAAAATCCATATCCAACATATTAAATGTTAAAAAATCTAATGACCAAAATTCTGGGTTGTTACATTCCTCCCTCATATAAAAATGTTGTCCCCGAAATTTGCTAGGGTAAAAATATACTTTCAAACTCATTTACTTACCCAAACTTATTTAATTAAAAATTCACATTCACTTCTCAAAACCTTTTTTTCTTAAATCCAAAACCATTTGCTTTATTTTAAATTCAAAAGCTTTGTTGTCAACATCATTTCAAAAATCAACCTTTTCTTGTTAACTCAAAATTTTCAAAATTTCTAACTCCCAAAATTTCCAAAATTTTTTGGCTGACTCTCCCCTATACGGAGGAGCTTTTGCAATATCACAAAAGATATAAATATATATACATCGACCCTGTAACAACCCATAATTTTGTGAGAATTTTTAATTAAATTTTTATTTGAAATTTTGATTTTTAAATCATTTAAAAGTGAATTTTTAGAATTTTTCCAATATAAGTTTGGAATTTGTTTGTAATTTATTTTCCAAGTGCAATAAATAAACGATTTTTGAAAATTTTATATTTTTGTCAAAATTTGAATTTTCAGTTTAAATTTTTTAAAAATTTGAATTTTGAAATTTTAATCTTTTTTTGAAGCAGAAAATATTTATGATATATGTTCTGCTTTCTGTTTCGTTAAATTCTGAGTTATACTTTTTAAATTAGATAAATTACAACGTTTTACACGCAGTTATTTTCTATATTTCAATTTCTATTTTTCTATGTTCATTTCTATATTTTTATTTTCTATGTTATTTTATTTTATTTTTCTATTTTCTTTATCTAAACTTTATTTGTTGGATTTTACTTGTGTGTATATCTTTTCATAAAAGGCTTGGAAGAAATCAAGGAGACATGCGTTACATTTCTTTATCTAAACTTGACATGTGTGTACTAACCCTAACCATTCACCATTCATAGCCGTGAATTGCTCTTATTAATCACGTACAAACATCTCAAAATATCCTCTTTTCAATTGCATTTAATAATATATATATATATATATATATATATTTATATATATATATATATATATATGTTTCTTTCTCCTTATTTTTCCTAGCCTTTTTGTTTTCCTATCATTTACTCCTCTTTAGCCATTCAAATCTTTTCTTTCCATCCACTCCACTTCATAATTTACGTACACATTTACTTCACATTTCATTTCTATTGGAGAAATTTAAGAGGCGTACGTTTCATTGTTTAAACTCTTGCCTTTTTCATTTGCATGGCCTTTATTATTTTCTTGCCGTTTCCTCCTCATTCCTAGCCATGAATTACTCTACTCATAGCCTTGCATATCAAGTTGAAAATTCATGTACAAAAACTTATTTCCCATCTCTCATTTTTTTTTCATTTGCATTTAAAATAAAATATATTGTACGTTTCTTCCTCCTTAACTTATGCTTTTTCGTTTCCCTAGTATTCATAACTCCTTAGCTGGTTTTTTTTCTTATATAGCCGTGTATTTCCTTTTATCATTCACGTACAAAACTCCTTAAACATATCTCATTTTAGTCCATTTCTCATTTCATCTCTTGAAAGAAAGAATTTTTTTATTAAATACATCGAGTATTTGTTGCTATTTTATTTTCCAAACCATTCAAAATCTTGCCTTTTATTGCATAGCCTCTTTATTACTTACCTTAGCCATTCATTCCTTTAATCTAGCCACGAATTTTTCTTGCCTATCATGCATAAAAACTTCCCAAAACTTCTCATTATCATTTGCGTGAAAGAAAATTATATTCAAGCTCTAGATCCATGGCTTCTCTTCCTCTTCTTTCTTTTTCTCTTTTGTTTCTTCTTTGTTCTTCATGCTTATACTCAGCCTCTGGTCTCTAGCACACCTCTAACCATTAAGACCAAGCAATATAAGATGATGGTTGAAACCATATGTGGTGTAACCAAGCCATTGATTGATTAAGACAAGTTATGTCACTTTGATTCATTTATTTTTCCATTGTTTTAACATCTATTGTTTTGTGTTGAGTCATATTCTAATGTATGTAATATTTGTTTGCATACAAGATTTGGATCCGACTCTCCATCCACTCAAGTTCGCATTGTGCTTTGTCATGCTTTTTCATGCTTTGCGGAGTTTGGATTTTTATTCTAAATTTGTCAATTCTAGCTTTTAAAAGGCGGGTTTTTATCACTCTAGACATATGTACTTATATTTTTGCAAAAAAATGACAAGTGAATCAATAGACATTGATATGTCATTCATATATGCCTGTGTTGTGATTACATGATGATAAACTCCATTTATATATTTTTTACATCATTTGTTATGATATTATATGTATACTGTTATTTTATTTCTGTTAATCACCACTGCAAGTTCCCTATCACTGTGAGTTGAAATGATACATACCCCAACGGACTTTAGGATAAGGAATATCACTATGGGCTGAAATGATAGGCTCGAGTGATTTTTTTATTGATTTTTGTCGTATTTATTTTTCTTGGGATTGCGGATTTGAAATGATAGAACCCAGATTTGTCTTTTTAAATTACGGATTGAAATGGTACATATACGTATCAGTTGACCAAGGTTAGAAAATATTATACAGGCCCATGGTTAATATTTCTAAAGTAATATTTTTCTAAAAATTTATTAAGTACTTTGAAATTTTGGAATATATGGAATTTTAACTTAAAATTTGATTTAAAGATTTGAAATATAAAGAGATATCAGTTTTTATAAGTTAAAATGTTATAAGCTGATGATTGGTTTAAAGTGTAAAGTTTTAGTTAATGCAAGAAACATGTAAAGTTTTAATTTATGAAAGAAACCTGTAAAGTCCTAATTAATGAGAGAACATGTAAAGTTTTTAATTAATGCAAGAAACATGTAAAGTATTAATTAATGAAAGAAACGTGTAAAGTTTTAATTAATGCAAGAAACATGTAAAGTTTTAATTTATGAAAGAATGTGCAACGTCCTAATTAATGAAAGAAACATGTAAAGTTTTAATTAATGCAAGAAACACGCACAGTTTTAATTAATGAAAGAAACGTGTAAAGTTTTTAATTAATGCAAGAAACATGTAAGGTTTTAATTAATGCAAGAAACATGTAAAGTTTTAGTTTATGAAAGAAACGTGTAAAGTTTTAATTTATGAAAGAAATGTGTAAAGTCCTAATTAATGAAAGAAACGTGTAAAGTTTTTAGTTAATGCAAGAAACATGTAAAGTTTTAATTTATGAAAGAAATTAGTAAAGTCCTAATTAATGAAAGAAACATGTAAAGTTTTTAATTAATGCAAGAAACATGTAAAGTCTTAATTAATGAAAGAAACGTGTAAAGTTTTTAATTAACGCAAGAAACATGTAAAGTTCTAATTAATGAAAAAAACATGTAAAGTTTTAATTAATGAAAGAAACATGTAAAGTTTTAATTAATGTAATATTGATTAAATGATAAATGCTCTTTACTGTAATAGAAATGTAAATTAAAACGTACATTTGATAATGTAAGTTTTAATTACTGTAATATTGATTAAAATAATAAATGCTCTTTACTGTAATAAAAATGTAAATTAAAACGTACATTTGACAATGTAAGTTTTAATTATTGTAAATTGATTAAATGATAAATGCTCTTTACTATAATAGAAATGTAAATTAAAATGTACATTTGATAATGTAAGTTTTAATTAGTGTAATATTGATTAAAATCATAAATGCTCTTTATTATAATAAATGTAAGTTAAACATACATTTGACATGTAAGTTTTAATTAATGTAATGGTGTATTTTAAATTGATTAAAATGAAAATTGTTACTTACTGAAATAATAAAATGTAAGTTGATAATGTACATTTGAAATGCAAGTTTTAATTTATGTAAATGGCATATTTTAAATGATTAAAATAATAAAGTTTCTTTATTGTAATAATAATGTAAGTTAATAAGGCACTTTTAACTTAACATAAGAATTTCAGCTTTAAATTGGATATTACAGTAACAAAATTTATTTAACCAAAAGGCTATGATAAAATGACCATGTTAAATTTGTAAGCATATAAGTACTTTGATTATATGAAATGTTAAAGTGAAAAGTATACATTCCAAAAATGTTATGATTCCTTAAGGTAACATTTCCAAAATGCTACGATAATTTAAAGGAAAATTTCAAGTTTAATAAATTGAAGGAAATATTCAATGATTTGGAAATTTGGGTTTTATTTAAATGATATAGTATTGAACTAGTTTTGAAATGGAAATGATACTATTGTGATATGGTTTTGAAAGTATATACTAGTTTGAAAGAAATGATATGATTTTGAAATGGATATGCTAGTTTGGTTTTGAAAGTATAAATGATTTTGAAATAAATATCCATGGGTTATAATAACGTTTGGTTATTAAAGAGACCGGGATCGAAATTTGTCA
Organism: Allium cepa; assembly: GCA_030765085.1. Taxonomy (NCBI): domain Eukaryota; kingdom Viridiplantae; phylum Streptophyta; class Magnoliopsida; order Asparagales; family Amaryllidaceae; genus Allium; species Allium cepa. Next base: position 380,054,908 of record CM060938.1, on the reverse strand, counting down.
TACTCTCTGCCAACTCCGAAAACCACTTAACAACCGTGTACGCGGTGGAGATTCCAGAATGAAGTAGGATGGTGGCGACGTCCTTTAAGGTAAATACGTGGACCCAACTCCCGTGAGTTGGCATAAGGTGGCTAAAACAGGAGCGATTCTCGGGCCAATGAGGTCATTCCTCTGATCGGACGCACTCCTTCAATATTATACTCTGACTTTTGGATTGATTTGGTGGCCACTTTTGATTTTTGATTTTGGGGGTGTTGTTCGAGGTGGGCGGTAGTAGCTGCTACGCGTTACCGCCAGCCCGGATGCGGAATTGGTATATCTACCCTGGCATTGCCTAGTTGTGCCGTGTTACCTACCCTAGCGCGCCTTCTACGATTTTCTATTTGTGTCGTACCTATGGAGTATCTTCTGGTAGCCTCCCGATCAGGAGGTATTACGGTACTATATAGACTATTGGCATTATTACGTGTTAAGATAGAAAATGTAAAGCCTTAACGCTATTTAAAAGTAAGTTTATTTTACTAATAGACATTACTATAATAGCGAAATATTACTACATAGTAAATAGTTTAACGGATGCTTAGAGGATGGGCGGTCCTAAGCATCCTTTAAGTTACTTGTACCTTATATTACAGTTCATTTGAGTTGGTTTACATTATATAAGTATGTATGTCCTGACTCGAGTGTTTTGTGTTTTGCTTTACGTTCGCGTCAGATGAGTCATACAACATTGAGACTCACCTTCGAAGTTGGAAGATTTGCTTGAAGATATAGCTATCTATTTCACTTTCGGTTATCCATTTGATTCCAGTTATCCGGTTGATTCCAGTGATGTATTATGATTCATACCTTGTTACCATGTTGAGACCTCCATTATATCCTGTTATCTCTGTCATATCTTGTTTGACTCTGATGTATTTATATAGTAGCTTCATGAACTACTATTTCTTTACTTCGGCTGCATTTATTACTCTGTGTCTGTGATTTGTGATTTATTTATTTACTGTTTATGCTGTATTTTTCCAAATTTATTTTACGATTCGGTATTTTGGCCAATATTGATAGTCGGTGATTTAATTATCAATTAATATTCATAAACATCCATCAAACAATAAATAATTTTCCCAAATTATTTATTGTCCTCAAAAATATCTTTGCAAGATATATTTCCATTTTCAACCCTTGAAAACAGTTTCATACCACACACTCCTTATGGAATAATTCCAAATATTGATTTCCACTGAAAACATCCAAGCTAAATACTTAAGATTTACAATAATTTAAGTTAAATCTACTTACATACTTTATTTTAAATATATACATACTTTTTAAAAGTTTAAAATAAAACTGCTTTATAAAGTATAAACTATTTTCTTCAAAATAAAAGTTAAGTCATACTAAATTTAAAATAAAGTTATGAAATCTTATACAAGTTCTTCAAATAAAACTTTAACCAAACTATCTTTACAATAAAACTAGTTTATAAAATATAAACATTAATGGTATTCTTTAAAGCATATACCAATTAAGCCTTTTAAAATGATTACTACTATAACTAATTTAGTAAACATTTGCTTCTGAAATCTTTACAACTTAAATAAGAATTTTCTTAAAAACATTCTTTTAAAATCAAATTTAAAACTTTTAACTTTTACTTAGAAATTTTCTTTAAAACGTACTTGGCTTTTTAGGAAACTACACACCCATTTTCAAAATAAATCAAAGAACCTTTTTATAAATCCTGCTTGATTTATCTCAATTCGAATTTACGTTTATCCCGTAAATTCCTTTCCACATTTTACAAATAATCTCCTTTATTTTTAACCACATTTCTATTTCTTGGAAAATCACTTTCAGAATATATGATTAAAATATTTAGAATACAGCTACTAGAAATTTCTTAATGAAAAATGTTTCAGGAAATATAGAGAAGTTTATAAGTAATTTAAAACAAAATTACCTTGTAAAATAAAGTTATTAATAAAATATTTATACTATCATTTCCTTTTTATATAAAGTTATTACATCAAGTACTTATAATAATTTTTCCTTTAGAAATCATAATACTACTTTATCTTAAAACAATTAAATACCATGATTACTTTAAGAATATTTACTTTTCACGTAAAAGTAATTAAAGATAGTAATTTTTCTAAAATATTCTAAAAACACATTTTTGAACTTTCTAGTTTATACTTTGAAGCTTCTCTTTTGAAGTATACTTCATTTCCCAGGAAAAATGCACTTTCCATCCCTTAAAAATAATCCCATTATTATTTTTAAAACAATTTGCACCTTCTTATAGAAGTTCCCAACGGAAATCTATACTTTCAAATTTATTCCCCGATAAATATCTCATTTCACTTATAAATCCAGTTTATAAATTTTCATTCCTTATTTCCTTCTAAATCACAATTTCAAAACACTTTAACAGACTCCAAACCATTTTTCGAATTTAATTCCTTTAAATTCTTTACTTGAAAATTTCTTTTCTTTTCTTTTAAACCCAATTTATTTTACTTATATTTTAAATTGTCAGATTGTATTCATCCAATCATAGCACAGCACAATTTAATTTTCAAATTAATCTATTGAAGTATATAAATAAAACACATCATCAATTATGAAAATAATTTCTATATTGTGAGGAATCCAGTTGGATCCCTCCAACCTATTTCCCTACATCCACAGATGTTAGCACAAGAGATAAAATATCACATCCAAACTGATAATAGTGTTCACATTCAACCAATCAACCACTCATTTAAATTTTAACTATTAAAGTTAACTGGAAATTCTAGATGTGAGTGAGATTAACTCACCTTGAATTTCGACGAGCGTTTTAAATTTTGAATTAAATCAACCGCGATCGATTTAACCCATAATTTCGCTAGCTCCGATCGTCTCCAAATTTGCGCTGCAGTGTAGATCGCGTCGCTGCGATTCCGGCGCTACCAAATTCGCCGAAATATGACCAAGCATGCAAAAGTTACAGATTTATAAAGCTTGAATATAATTTAAAACAATTTTTTTTATACCTAACAAAATTGGCCATTCATCTAAACTAAGAAATCACAGCCGAACAAAAAAGCCTCCCTCTTCCTTCACGCAGCCGTTCGAAACCCAACCCAAAGTCCCATCGATCTTCAACCAATCGCGACCACCACATCAATCGTGGCGTCGATCCTCCACCATCATCTAGAGCGCCTATGCGAGCTCCCATAGAGCCCAAAGCCAAGCCAAGCTCGGTGCTTCCCCCTTCTCGAAATACGCACCCAAACGACTCACGAACACTGCCCTATTTCACCTTCCAACGATGAAGATAACGAAATTCTATCGTTAGATGCCTAGATCTCTAGGTCCTCATCGATTTCCTAGTTGAGAATTTTTGATAAAAGCAAATAGATTTGAAGGAAATTTGAATGGAAAGAATGGAAATTCTAGGCCATTGAACTAAACGAACGGCGGCTTGCTAGAGAAGACTAGGGTTTCGGCCCTATATGTAAATATACATTCACAATATTATTTTAATATTAAATTCAATTTTAACGAGCATTTACAAATGAACTCCAAATCACACGTGCCGCCAGGCATTTCTAAGGTTTTACCCGCATTCCAAACACAATGGAATGTGTTTTAGAGGCTAATTCGATCATATGCGCGTGTTACAAAAATAAACGATCAATTTGAAATTAAATCGATTAATATAGTTTCTATACGTTTTGAGCTACCTGAGTCAAACGACAACTCCGATTGCTATGAAAATTGAAATCCGATAATAACTAACTATTACGGATCCAATGGAACTTGATACATCGAATTTCGAGACTGTGCCCCGGAAGGCTATTTTAACTCGTCGATTAATTCGAGCGATTTTCCAAATCGTCGAAATCGTCTAAAATTTCACTTTTAAAATTTTACTAACTCTATTATAAATCAAATAGAATTTATAATCACATTAAAATTCATTTTGACCCATTTCGAATCAAATTCTAATTAATTGCAGTATTATAGTATGAAATTCCATTATTAAATTAATAAAAAAAATTCCAAATTTACTTATCGACTTCTGATTTCATCCAAAAGTCCAACATCATTATTTAAATCCAAATAGACTTAAGATAAATTTTATAAACTATATTTTATGTCTATTTACCCAGGTTCACTAATTATCCCAATTCCAAATGTTTAATTATTATTATTCAATTTTATTTCAATTGCCATATTTAAAATTTTAAATAATTTTATTAATTTAACCAAACTCTTTTTACTTAAAAAATAAAATTATAATCTATGTCCAACATTTAAAATGAATTAAATGTTCAAAATCTAACGACCAAAATTCTGGGTCGTTAAAGGAGGAGGCGCCGTGGCAGTGCGATGGCCGGAGATGAGGCCGTGCACGTGCACGCGTATTAGTGCACGTTGTTCCTAACTTGTTTGTTGTGCGATGTTTGTTCATTTTCGCGATGGGTGTGAGACGATCGGGGCTCGGCGTTGGACTAGGTCTGTTTCGCGAGTGATCGTTTCTCGTTTCGTGTTGTCGCCATTCGTTTTTGGGATGGTTCCTGGAGGTGGAACTGGAATGGGTTCAGTCGAATTTGGGGAAGATGATTGTTTTGTTCCGTGTTGGGCTTCGGTCCAGTAATTTTCTTCGTTCGGCCTAAACGAGATTAGTAAGGATTTGTTTTAGTTCGGTTATAGCATTGGGCCGAAGGGGCCTTTGTTTTTTTTAAACAAAGTTTATTTTTGTAAAGAATTTGTTATATAAAAAGTTTTAAGTTCATATCGTTTTCCAATATTTTAACAAGTATGATGATATAAGTGAATCCTTTAAACAACATCTTTGATCTTAAATAAGATTTAAGATTTAATTAAAAACAATGGGTTTTTAATAATAATAAATTTATTTATGTTAATACTTTAATTAAGATTATTTAAGTAAACTGTTTATCAGAATTTGATTTAACTTTAAGGACAAAATTTTACTTTAAGTTTATTTGAATAATTTGAGTAGAGTGAAGATGATTAAGAAGATTATTATAACTAAGCTTTTAAATTAATCAAGTGCTTAAGAGATTATTTTATAATTTGTAATAATTAATAAGGTGATTAAGGGTTGATTAATTAAGGGATAATTAACCAATATAAATGATTATCAAATAATTAATTATAATTAATTGAGGTTTAATGTAATTAATTATAGTCGATTAATTAATGAAGTAATTAAAGGTCAATTACTGTAAATGGTTAAGGATAACTAATTTGTGCAATTAATTAAAGGCTAATTACTTAATGTAATTAGAAAATAATTAATCAGGGATGATTAATTTAAAGTGAAGTATAATTGAAATAATAAAATGGAAATAAATGTTTCTACTTTGGAGTTAATTCGAGTCCTTAAGTGATAATATTTTTATTAATTATTTAATTTCACGTAAAAGTGTTATGGAATGAATGGTTCGTATCGACGGATGTTACGTTGTCGTATGATCCATTGTGAAGTTAAATATGTGAAATTGCATAAGCTTGTTTAGATAGGATCTAATTACTAATTGGGAATGTATGCCATTGAACAATTATACGGCCAAACTGTTGGAATGTTCCTAACTGATTAGTTGTGTTTATTTAGATTGTTTAAACTAGATAACTTCCGGACAGCGGAAACTGACACCTGCTGTATAGTTAATCTAAATTGCTATGAATAGTGTAAGCCATTGATCCGATTATATTTGTATAATTGTTTCTAGCAATGATAATCTTGAATCTATTTTTCTTGCATATACCTATTATGTGCCTATTAATTATATTCAAGAATATGTTGTGAATCGATCTATGGAAGCTGATTGATTTGAATATCTGTGACTGTGAATTATGAAATGTGAATTGATAAGTACCATTGGGACTGATAAGCCTTGTTCTATTTGGATTGATTTGTGAAATTAGTTTTGTTTTAAAAATAAATATTATTTTTAGAAAGGTTTTAAAGATTTATAAATATTTTGAAATATCAATCAAAAGTAGTAATTTATTTCTACCTTTAATAATATTTTTAATTTTTATAAATAAATATAATTTAAATTGTTTCAAGTATTTAAACTATTTTATAATGATACTTTAAAGAATAATTTTTATTAATTTAATATCTAAGCACACTTTCTTCAATTTAAATCTATTTAATAAAAGTTGTTTAAACAATAATTTACAATAACTTTTATAAAGAATATTTAATTTTTTAAACTTGAAATAATATTTGAAAATTTATAAGCATGATTTGAAAGGAAATAGTTTTATATATATATTTCAAATGAAATAAGCTTTCTTAAGTAAATTGTAATCCATTTGGATATTTAAGGTGAACAAGGTTTAATGGTTGTAATGGGAAATAACTTTGTTGTATTGATTGATTGCATTAATGGTTAAATAACCGACTATCAAAATTGGACAAAACCTGACTTTCGAAATATCTAAAGGAGACTCAAGAATTATATGGTACGGTTACGGATCGAGCTGCTATACTATACGTATATACTCGTTTGTTCCTAGGATGAGTTATAAGGAGACCAGTCCACTAACGGTTAGGAGGTGAACTCCGATCTTGTGTTTCGTCGGGGTATTTCCTAAAGAACCGGGGTTGAGTTTACCAGGAAATAGGGAATGTTGTTTCGAAAAGGCCGGGATCAGATTTGAAATCCGAAAACCACTTCGATCCAACGATACGTTTTCGTGACAAAGACAAGAGATTGGAGTCGAAGATGGAGCAGTGAAGTGCAAGGGCTACTCGGTGCTAATCCTGAGGGTGATTCCAAAATGGATATAGTAGGAATAGCGCCTTCGGTTCCATTCGACCCCGGAACGGACTTATATGGGTGAATGCTTTTAGAACAACGTCAGGTGGACGGTAGGCATTCTAAGTGATATGTTCTGAAAAGGTAATGCTTAGCCTCGAGCCTCATCAACCGAGAATGATTGAAAATCAGGGGTTATGCAGCAAGGCTAAGTGGGTGGCACACAAGTAGGGTGAGGTCATCCCTGTCTAGATGCCCCTTTTATTTCGGCTGTGTGGGCGGTTGCTGATCCCAACCGCGGGATGATGTTGCTCGAGCTATCCAGTAAGGGGTAGTCCGGTCTTGTGTTGCAGGGGATCGGGAGGGATCCTCGTACTGTGATCTAGGCCACATACTACGATAAGTAGTACCCCAGTGCCTAGTCATTCGCTGGAAATCCATTCTTCCTACGTGCCTTTTACGGTTTTGATTGTATAACCCACTTTGTTGCTAATATGCTGGAATTTAATGAATGTAACAATTTCGGCTATTTGAATAAGTATTTGTATATAGACCCTATTATAATATCAGAGGATTTTATAAGAAATGTTTTAGCTATAGTAAGGTAAAAACCCGACATGTTTATTTATGGCATGGTTTTACGAGATGCTTTTGTTTTCAAAAGGATTTTCAAACTTTAATAATCAAGTTGAATGTGTTTCTCACGCTGGTATACCAGACTGACCCAGGCTTGGTGTATTTCCTATATGCTCGAGTCAGACCGAGCATATTTCCAGGTTTAACTGGAAGAGTGGAAGCTACAAGAGAAGGAGCTGGATCAGGAGACATATTCTCGTAGATGATTATATTTGGTTTGTTTCATTGTGTGGTTATTACTATAAGGACAACATTGATATAACTGTCCGAGTTGTGTGGTTGTAAACTTTGATTTGAAGTGTGTATATGATATCAAAGTAACAGTTTTGGTTTTGTGTAAAGATATGTTTATGTTATAATTTATTCGTTCCGCTGTGAGATTCTGATTTGTTCTCTTTTCTTCTATCTTCTTTCTATTTCTACCTTCTTTCTTTCTTTCACTATCCGTCTTCCCATGTGATTTGGCTAATAAGTGTGGTTTAAAGTCAGTTTAAATCGGTATTAAAAAATGGGTCGTTACGACTTAACAGGTGGAATAGTGTAGCTATTGGGGTTTTAGAAGAAGAGTTGACATATGTTGATCTCAGAAGAAGGTTTGAGCAAAGGTTTTTGTCTAAGGTTGCTAAGTCGACACTAGTTCAAGGAGAGATGTCAGTGCTCGAATATGCTGCTAAGTTTGTTGAGATATCTCGATATGGATATGCTTTAGTTGACATTGATGTTAGAAGGAATGAAAGGTTCATTCGAAGATTGAAACCTGAGATTGCTAGAATGAACACGACCCATATCCGAGATCCTTCTAATATGGTGGTGGAGATGGCCATTTGCCACGAAGTGGTGCTTGCTATTTTAGTTAGAGAGACGCCAGTTGAATCCTAGTGCCCTCAAGGAAAGAAGAGTAAATTTTTTAAAAAGAAGGGAGCCCGGAAAGTGGCTGTTGCCAAAAAGCAAATGCTGATTCGGTATGTTACAAATGTGATAAGAAGGATCATTATGCAAATGAGTGCCAGTCAGGCAAATGAAAGAATGCTGCAGACAAGAAGAACGTGAAATGCTTTAAATGTGATCGAGTTGGGGATTACATGAACCAGTGTCCAAAGCCAGCCAGGGTGGACAAAGGAAAGTTTTTGCTGATAGATCATCAGCTAAGCCAACTACAGCCGATAAAGGGAAAATTGTGATGGAAAGCACGTTTTGATTCAGAATGTACTAGTTATGATACTTTTTGATACAACATCACATTAATTTATATCCTATGTTTGGTTGATAGGTATGCTTAGAACCCACATACCTTGTTGCTTCCTTAAGGGTTGAAAATTCAGTAGGAAGGTACGCAACTCCGAGGGTAAGGTGTGACCAACAATAACTTGATTTGTTAGGTAATAAGTTTGTAAGCAGTTTGTATGTTTATGATATCGTAGATTTCAAAATCATTTTCGGTAAGGATTGGTTAAGAAGGTATAAGGCCAGGATATTCTGCCAGAATGGGGAGATATCTTTTAATAGTCATAACCGAATTATATTCTTAGTAGAGAATTCTGATCGGAGTTTTTGTGCTTTATTAAGTGCAACGGAAATGGGTGAAGAGCTAAGCCAGGTTCGTAAAGTTAGAGAGTTTGTAGATGTCTTTAAGCCAATCACATGACTACCACCGTAACGAGCTGTTGAGTTTTAGATAGATCTTACGCCAGGAGCTGAACCTCTAAGTAAACCATCTAGCAGGATGACACTGACAGAGATAAAGGAATTGAAGATGTAGCTAGTGGATCTAGAAAGAAGGAATTTTATTAGACCAAGCAGTTTCTCTTGAGAAGCAGCAACGGTATTCATGAAGAAACTAGATGGGTCATTCAGATTGTGTATCAAATAATGTAAGCTAAATGAAAGAATGATAAAGAATAAGTATCCTTTGCTTATCACTAAATTTTTCATTGGTTTAGTTTAAGTATATCCTATGCTTGTCACTAAATTATTGTGAACCATGTTATACAACCATCAAACACAATTGAAAGTATCACCTATACTCCTATTCTGATGTTCATCTTCAGGTTGTTTTAACTATTTTTACTAAATACCTCCATAGGTCTTTCTATAATTTATGTACATATTTTTTAGCAATGCCATCGATAAAATGCCTATTCATTCCACCATTGGGGCAAACTATAATAGAGCCACCTTGACTCTACTAGGAGATTGAATGTAAGCACCCCAAACATATTTTATCAAGCATCCTTACTCTGCATCAATAGCCCCTAATAATTCTAGAAACATTTTGGTTCCATATTGTCAGTATATTCATTAAAATATATCCATTTCGAAGTTACTACTCACCCTAGAGTTAAATTTTGAAACTGAACCTTATGGTATACCTAAGTCTTGGCACCCTGCCATATACCATTAAATTTTAGACTTCGTTTGCCTTGGTAGTGCCATTAAACAACTCCATATATTGGTTTATTTTACGATGTAGAGTCCAATTCCTTTCTTTCATTCATTGGTTGTGTATCCTAAACATTCGTTAGATTAAACATTTTCATCTTTCATTTACGTGATGCAACTATCATCCCTTAAATTATTTCATCCTTCGGTCTAATAGGTTCCTACATTAAACTTATTATTCTTTATTTCAGTTTCATCCCTATGAAATCCTTAATTAACATTTTGGAAACTAGCTTCCAAAATGCTTCTACTTATTCACTTATATTACTAAGGAATTTAGTAAATTTAGCTATCGCATGTCATAAACCAAAACTATAGAGGGTCAAGCTTTTGAAGCTATCACATGTCATACTCTAAAGCTATCGTATACCAACCTAGCTTAGGCCATGTTATTACATGTCACCACCCAAAGTTATGGAGGTTCTAGCTTTTGAAGCACTTTCAGGTCATAACTAAAGCTATCAAAGGTCAAGCATTGAGAAGATATCATATTACAAAAATCAAAGCAATCGAAGGGCAAGCAATCGGTGTCATAATCTAAAGCTATCGGAGATCAAGCTATCACATGCCAAGCTATCGCATATTGCAACCCAAAGCTATCGACTACCGCTTGTCAAGCTATCACATATCGCAATCCAAGCTATGAAGGGTCATGAAACAAAACTATTTCAAGGCTAACTCTTTAGCCACCGAGTATCTCAAATTCAAACTATCAAATGTCTCAAATCCATAATCGAATGGAAAATGATATTTTTCCTTAATAAAGCAATAACTTCTATCTAGGCCTATCAATAGATACTCGAAAAATTCAAAATCCATCTGGATCTGTATACAAAAAAGTGGTATTATTCGATATCTAAAAGGTGGATACTAATATCTCATATTCGAAAATATCAACAGATGTAGATGCAAATATGGCTATATCCGTAACAAAAATTATTCATCTGATCTGAAACTAAGTACATTTATTTCCGTTATGATTTGAAATAGACAGTATAATAAAAAAATGTTACCCTTTTCAACATCATTTCTAAAGTAGTTTTTCGTTCTACCGTTGGTTCCCATATGAAGCAATTTTAAGGCTTATAATGCCCTTAACATTTCAAAATCATATTTACTAAGTCTTAATCATTTTATAGTCTCCATTTACATAATTTCACTTTTACCTTTCCATTTACTTAATCACACTCAAATAGTAACCCAACGTATTTGAAAAAATTCTATATACTAAGTTGCATGCTTGTTCTTTATTTGTTCTATGTTTATTGATAACTATTAACTAATTAGTTATGCATGTGGTCATAACTTATTACGATATTTTGCGGATTGATTTTTTTCCTTGAAAATTTGGATTGTAGTTAATTAGTTTTTATGTTCGATTCTTATTTGAACACCTCATAAATTGTAAAGCTTATGTTTGAATATATTAATACAAAAATACAATTCACCTTTTTAATGCGGATTTTCCTGATTTTTTTTTGGATATTCGAAATATTTGCATTCTTATTTTTGATGTGGATATTTTAAAATATTTGTAAAATTTTATGGATACATATGCGAGTTTTGAGATATTCAGGGATATCAAATGTAGATGCAGATGTAGATTCAGGGATATATGTACATTTAACCTTAATTGTGCTCATGTCATTTTCTCACCGGTTTCTTTTAAATTACATTAGTATGCTAATAATCTTTCCCCATTTAATTAACCTTTCCTTTACAATTTTCAATAGTTAAGGTTTATATTTCCCATGCCAATTAATTATTATAATTCAAAAATTAATGGGAAAACTCCTAAAAATACCTAACAATAAAACACAATCTTATACCTGTATTTTAAACTTTGGATCAAAGTATCCAACTATAAATTTTTTAAATATTAAGTCTGAAATGCATAGTTTCCCTTAAAATTAATAGCAAACTATTTCTTCATTTAGAGATTATGAAAATTAAAACCCTTTCCATTTAATGTTAAAAATGTTACATCAAAATTCCATATCATATGGGTGTGAGAAATGCAGATTATGGTTCTTAAGGCTAGAATTAATGCTAGAGAGGGGGTGAATAGTGTTTTGAGGTATTACTAAATCTTTTTGAGTTTATGTTAATTTGAATATAAATGTATGCAATATTCAGACACAGGTATGATCACAGAATCAAATACAGATGTAGAAATAAAATGAAAGCAATAAAGGAAAGAACACACCAGATTTTATACTGGTTCGGAGTTACCCTACATCCAGTCTCGCACAGAAGTACGGATTTCCTTTCAAAATCAATTGTTACAATTACACCCTCGATTTCAAGGCCATGAGGTACACCACTCCAGATTCACAATCCTCTGGGTAGAGGTATTTCATTTTACGGGCAACAAGTTCACCCAATTGATTTCATCGGCACAATCACACCTTTTCTCGCTAAATTGATTTCACAGGCTATAATCACACCTTTTCTCGTTTAATTAAATACAAAGAAGCCTACAACTCTGAATAGCACTGAGATCTTGTTGAGATAGTGATAGAGAATCAAACCAGAGCTGATCTAGTTAGATTCGATGGTGATTTCGGTAGAGTAATGGTAAAAATATATGTAAAAAAATGAGGAAGAAGAGGAGGAGCGAAATCAGAGAAAAAATTGAATATGAATTCGTTTAAAATTGCCCCTATTTATATTAGAACAACAGCCATGTTCATTTGTGAAAGGATATGACGAATAGATACTTCTTTTGAAATTCAAATTTTTGAGACAAACTGCCGCCTTGTCGACAAGGGTAATTGTGATTGTCGACGGGCCTAAGAACATTTTGGTGATTTTCTTTTTCTTTGAAAATAACTTTCATCTTATATTAACACTATTTTAATCTTTATAAATATGCTTAATTACAGTTAAAATAAATATAGGGAATAATATTTTGATATATGTAAAATTTTACTATAATTTTATATTTAAATCTAAGTATAAATATTTAATTTTATTATTAAAAGATAGTTTAAAACCAAGGATAATTTGATTTTGAAAATAAAGATTATTTTAAGGCTGAAAGTATTTAAAACTAGGATTGATGTTTCTGATTCTTTTAAAAGGAAGATTTTGAAATTATTTTGAAAACAAGATATAATTTTGTAAAAATATTTTAATAAAAGTTAGTGGATACAAAACAATGTTCCACTAGATTTTTCGTAGGTTCTATCCTACTTTGGGTTCCATCCCTTTAACAGGCTCGAAGTGGATTCCATTCCACGAATAAATTGGATTTTAAGATGCTAGTACTTTTCTAGGAGTTTTAACAAAATTCCTAATTAAACTACTTATTATTTAAATCTTGAAATCTTGATAATCTTGATACTCATGAGTCTTCAATCTTGATATCTTCATTCTTGAATCTCTATACCGTACAATCTTCATTCTTGGTACTTCCATGGTGAGATCCTGCATATACGTATATATCTAAACTATAATGTTAGTGCTTATATTTTATAATCTAATTCTAAGGTTGTTGTCATCAAAACCATCATCTCAAGGTCTAACAATCTCCCCCTTTTTGATGATGACAACCTTTATTTATAAAATTATACTTTTATCCTAATAACTCCTCCTAAAACTAATAACTCCCCCTAAATCTATGCCTAACTATCCTATTTTATACTTCTTCCCCTTTGTCATCAAAAAAAACTGACTCGAAATTATATAGCTCCCCCATAATCTAATACTCTATGACATGTGATTATAATGATAGTGTTATTATAAATAATCATCACTCGATTCTAAATCTAGAACTTAGTCCTAAATTACTAACTATTCTAACTAAGAATCTATATATAATAATTCAAATAATATAAGTACACAAATCATTTGTTAAGTAAATCATGTTATATTTATATGTGCGTAGAGAACGTAAGTAAAACATACAACAATAGGAAAGAGAGAAAAGAAACTAATGTGTGTCGTTGAAAATGGGAGATCTATGAAACGAACAATTTGGGTAGTGGAAACAAAAATTTCTACGTTGTTCGACTAGATTTCCATCCATTTCAAAGCACACTTCGCCAGCGCAAACGACTTTGTCGTCATCTTCAGCGTGCTCTTCTTCCATGAGGGCTTCTTCTTCTTCTTCCTCGCTATCCACTTGCACTTGAACTCCTTTAGACTCTTCATCAATCAAGATCGGATTAGCATGATTGTCCATTGGAAACTTTTGCAAATTTGTAAGGATTTTGCAATGCCGTTCTTGTTCTTTGGCCATTCTAAGTTGCACTACTTGAATTTCAGTCATTAGTTGCAGTGCATCCTTCAAGGAATCTTCCGTTTTCATCACTCGTGCAAGCGTAGTTTGTTGAAATGATCCAGTAGAAGGAGAAGGGAACGAAAAAGTTGAATTTTTGTTTGATTTGGAAGAGGAGGCCATTGTTTTAAATGTTTTTAGAAGTTAGAACAGAGAAAGACTAGAGAGAATAATTTTGAAATAAGAAGAATATATAACCACTTATTTGAATTTTGGTGGGAATATTTCAAAAATAAAAAATCGTTATATGTCGACAAGAGTAGTAGGGGGTTGTCAACATGGTACTTGATATTTTTGCTATTTGATTTATTTTAATTTTAATTTTAATTATACTTTGTTATTTATATTTTATATTTCAATTATTGAACAAAAACCTAATTCTCTTCTTAATTCGATAAATATAGATTCATTTAAGGGTTTTGTTAAGATATCAGCAATTTGATTCTCAGAATTGATATAATCGAGAGTAATTACTTCCTTACTTATATTATCTCTGAGAAAATGATGTCTGATATCAATATGTTTAGTTCGAGCCCGATGAGTAGTATTTTTGGATAAATTTATTGCAATAGTATTGTCACAATAAATTGTTGATTTTGAGATATTTAAACTAAAATCTTTTAAAGTTTGTTGCATATATATTACTTGAGAACAAGCTAAAGCAGCAGAAATATACTCTTCTTCGGTTGTTGATAAAGAAACTATGTTTTGCTTTTTACTAAACAAGGAAATCATAGAATGCCCCAAAAAGTGACAAGTTCCACTTGTACTTTTTCGGTCTGATTTACAATCAGCATAATCAGCATCGTAGTAAGATATTAAGTCAAAAGAATCATTTTTAGGATAAAATAATCCATAATCAAGGGTGTGTTTAACATATCTTATGATACGTTTTACGGCTTTTAAGTGGGTCTCTTTAGGTTGGGATTGATATCTTGCATAGAGACAAATACTATGCATGATTCAGGTCTAGTAGCGGTGATATAGAGTAGTGATCCAATCATTCCTCTATATAATTTTTGATCAACATCTTTCGAGAGATCTTCTTTACTTAGGTACTCATTGGTTGCCACGGGAGTGGATTTTCCACTTGCAATAGTCAAACCAAATTTACTAACTAGGCCTTTAGCATATTTTTCTTAACTAATAAAGATACCATTATCTAATTGTTTTATTTGTAATCCTAGAAAGAATTTTAATTCATCGATATGACTCATCTCAAAATCTTTTGTCATTATTTCAGAAAATTCTTTATTCATTTCAAATTTAGTTGATACGAAAATGATATCATCTACATAAACTTATACTAGTTGAATATCATTTTTATTTCTTTTAATAAAAAGAGTACTATCTACTTTACCAATTTCAAAATTTGATTGTAATAAGTAAGATCTTAGTCTATCATACCAAGCTCTAGGGCTTATTTTAGACCATATAGAGTTTTTTAAGTTTGTAAACATGATTTGGAAATTTTTCATTTTCGAAAAGTGGTGGTTGTTTAACATATGCTTCCTCTTTTACAAATCCATTTAAAAAGACACTTTTAACATCCATTTGATATAATTTGAAATTATTATGATTTGCGAAAGTAAATAGAGTCCTAATGGCTTCAAATGTTGCTACGGGAGCAAAGGTTTCATCAAAATCTATTCCTTCTTCTTGATAATAACCTTGAGCGACTAACCAGGCTTTATTTCTAATAACCTCTCCTTGTTCATTCATTTTATTTTTATAAACCCATTTAGTTCCAATTATAGTTTTATTTTTAGGCCTAGTAACTAGTTCCCAAACATCATTTCTAGTGAACTGATTTAGTTCTTCTTGCATAGCCAAAATCCATGAATCATTGGTTGATGTTTCTTTTGGATTTTTGGGTTCAGTAGTTGATATAAAGGCTGCATTGATCATTTTACTTAATTGATTTCTAGTTGTAACAATATATTGCATATCTCCTAGTATATTTTCTATAGGATGAACTTTTAAAATATTAATCCTTTTATTAGGATGATTAATTTCATTATCAGTTTCAGCTGACTCTTGATTTTGAGTGATTAAATTCTCTTCATCATTTGTATCTTCAAATTTTTTGATATTTTCATCGAATGAAACATGCATTGTTTCTTCGATGGTGTTAGTTCTTAAATTAAACACTCTGTATGCTTTACTTCTATTCAAATATTCGATAAAGACACCTTTGTCGGATTTAAGATCAAATTTATATAAGTTATCTTTTGTATTTAAAATAAAACATTTACTTCCCAAAATTCAAAAATAAGATACCTTAGGTTTCTTTCTGTGAAGAAGTTCATAAGACGTCTTATTAGTTATAGGTCTAATTAAAATCCTATTTAAAATATAACAGGCAGTAGCAACTGCTTCTGCCTAAAAATACTTTGGTAATTTACTATCTAAAAGCATAGTTCTCGCATTATCTTGAATCATCCTATTTTTACGTTCTACTACTCCGTTTTGTTGTGGAGTTCATGGAAATGAATTTTTTTGATTTATTCCCTTTTTATTGCAGAATTCCTCAATCTTTTCATTTTCAAATTCACCACCATGATCACTATGGATGTTTATAATTTTTAAAGAAACTTGATTTTGAATCCTTTTTGTGAAGTTCTTAAAACATTCAAAAGTATCACTTTTATGTTTCAAAAATATTTTCCATGCAAATCTAGAATAATCATCTACAATTACAAAAACATTTACTATGATTTATTAACAGAATTTGAGATGGACCAAATAAATCAAGATGAAGCAATCAAGAGGTTTTGGGGTTGAAATCATATCTTTTAATTTAATGGAACTTTTCATAAGTTTTCTTAATTGATATGCATCATATAAACTATCTATTTTAAAATTCATTTTAGGGAGACCTCTTACTAGATCATGTTTTGGCAGTCTAGATAAGAGTTTGAAATTCAAATGCTCAAATCTCTTATGCCAAATCCAAGGGTCACTTGTATTTTCCAAAAGACACAGCTTATCATTTGAAACTTTCATACTAAGAATATAAATATTCTTTTTCCTAATTCCCTTAAATATTATGGTTGAATTATTATTTTCAATGTGACACTTATCTTTTTCAAATTTAATTTTATAACCTTGGTCACAAAGTTGACTAATACTTAGCAGATTATGTTTCAGATTCTTAACTAGCAAAACCTTAGTAATAATAGGAGTTTCAGAGTTATCGACTTTGTCGATGTCAATCACATATCCTTTTGAGCTGTCTCCAAAGTTAACCAGCCCTCCGTCTTTGTGTATTATATCATTCAACATATCTGGATTGCCAGTCATGTGTCTAGAGCATCCACTATCGAGTATCCATTTATTCTTTTTGATCTGCACAATTTGTCCATTGTGGATTGATTCCTCAACACCCATAAAGCATGTTTCCTGTACATCATACAATTTTGGTAGACAACTTGAATTTGAATACTGATTATTTGCAGACTCAAGAGACAATGATGATTTGAATATTTTTAAACTAGTATTAACAAGTTTTTTAAACATAGCCATTTTAAAAACTTTTAAAAAAAATCATATTATGAAACTTTGAAAACCTTGCTTTGATACCAAATGTGAGAAATGAGGATTACGGATCTTAAGGTTCGTATTAACACTAGAGGGGGAGGGTGAATACTGTTTTAATGAATTACTATATCTTTTTGAGTTTATGTTAATTTGAACACAAACGCATGCAATATTCAGATACAGATATGATTACAGAATCAGACACAGTTGTAGAAATAAAGTAAAAGCAATAAAGGAAAAAACACACTGGATTTTATACTGGTTCGAAGTTACCCTACATCCAGTCCCGCACACAAGTACAGATTTCCTTTCAAAATCAATTGTTACAATTACACCTCGATTTAAAGGCCACGAGGTACACCACTCCAGATTCAATCCTCTGGGTAGAGATACTTGATTTTATGGGCAACAAGTTCACCCAATTGATTTTGCAGGCTACAAGCACACCTTTTCACGCTTGATTGATTTCACAGCTACAGTCACAACTTTTCTCGTTTAATTAATTACAAAGAAGCCTATAACTCTGAATAGCGCTGAGATCTTGTTGAGATAGTGATAGAGAATCAAACTAGAGATGATCTAGTTAGATTCAATGGTGATTTCGGCAGATTAAAGGTAAAAAAACTAAAGAAATGTGAAAGAAGAAGTGGAGTGAAATCAGAGAAAAAAATGAATTTGAATTAGTTTAAAATTGCTACTATTTATAGTAGAACAATAGCCATGTCCATTTATGAAAGGATATGACGAATAGATAATTGTTTTGAAATTCAAATTTTTGAATCAAACTACCACCATATCGACAAGGGTATACTGGGGTTGTCGACAGGCCTAAGCAATTTTTGGTGATTTTGTTTTTCTTTGAAAATAACTTTCATCTTATATTAAAACTATTTTAAACTTTATATATACTTAACTATAGTCAAAATAGATATTGAGAATAATATTTGATATATATATATATAGTTTTACTATAATTTTATATTTAAATCTAAGTATAAATATTAAATATTATTATTAAAAGATAGTTTAAAACCAAGGATAATTTGATTTTGAAAATAAAGATTATTTTAAGGCTAAAAGTATTTAAAACCAGGATAGATGTTTTTGATTCTTTTAAAAGGAAGATTTTGAAATCATTTTGAAAACAAGATATAATTTTGTAATAACATTTGAATAAAAGTTAGTGGATACAAAACAATGTTCCACTAGATTTTTCGTAGGTTCCGTCCTACTTAGGGTTCTATCCCTTTAAAAGGCTCGAAGTGGATTCCATTCCATGAATAAATTGGATTTTAAAATGCCAGTGATTTTCTAGGAGTTTTAACAAAATTTCTAATTAAATTACTTATTGCTGAAATCTTGAACTCTTGATAATCTTGATACTTATGAGTCTTCAATCTTGATATCTTCCATCTTGAATCTCTATACTGTACAGTCTTCATTCTTTGTACCTGCATGGTTAGATCCTTCATATCCATATATATCTAAAGTATAATGTTAGTATTTATATTTTATAATCTTATTCTAAGGTTGTTGTCATCAAAACCATCATCTCAAGGACTAACAATGGGGAAGGTTAAACCATGATTTATGCTAAAACGCTGCTCAAATCATTGTCTTTTGATTACCCAAACATGGATAACACATTCATCATTAGTAACGTAACACCCCAAATATTTGACAAAAACCTTAATAAAATAAATAATTTTAAATAAGAAAGGGTAAAATGGAATTTTTATAAATGTCCAAATTTGGATATGAAACTCGCTTTATTACATTCATTGTGATTTTCCTAACAACTTTGACATATAATGTTTTAAAATTAGAACTAATACGAAAACGTTATTAGCGGTTGAAACTTTAGAGTCAAAATTAATTAAATAATAAATAAGGAAAGAAAGATTAAATATAGAAAGTTCCACTAGTTGATGCCATGATCTTAACTGGCAACCCCTAGAAGATGACCGCACTTGGTCAAGCGATCGACTGGTCATGCGTATCGAGCAAGCATTTAGGTAGTCCAAGAACCCAGATCTAAATAATAAATTAATCAGCGGTTGATGTTACTTTACGATCCTATAAATATAACCCTAACCTAAACCCAAATTCATTAATCAAAGGCGGTACATCCAAACTCTATTAAGAAATTTGTCTTTTCTCAAATACGATTTCTTTAGTAAAATAAAACAAAAATTAAACAAGAGAAATTGAAGAAAGTATTAAATCAAGGCAAACTAAGGTGAGATCTATACGAAGCGAGGATAATATTATACAAATCAAAGATGGATAGCTTTTTAGGAGGTGAGTGGGTTCATGATCAGTAAGATGATTTACATGTAATTAATTTTTTAATATCCTATTTTGATAAAGAATTGTATTAAATTGAATTGGAAACACTGTTTATTTAGATTGGGAATTTAACTATGATTAAAACCTATATTAATATAATCCCTTTCTTTTAAGCTAAATATGGGTAATAAATCTTGTTAATTAAAAATTGATTCAAGTTGATATTCCATTTTTTCTAATTAAATATGAATTGACAGCCCTGTAGGTGCTAAACCAAGATTAAATTGATCTACTATAATTGAATATGCCATATATGAAGTTTGAATGATTATGAATGACAAATCTAAAAATTTGGATTTAGTGTAATTATGGTTAGCATATGCCAAATTGGAATTAGAGTTTTATTATAATTTTGTTGGAGATAATGATGATTAATAATAACAAATGACAATAATCGATTAATTAAAACACCACGAATACCCCGATAGATGAATAAGTACACTGGAACTGGTCAACCACCAGCGATCGACTGCTATAGTAATTAGTAATTGACCAGTGACCAAAACAGGCACGACTGGAATCTTGGACTAAGTCCTAAGGTTATAAATTAAATTGTATTGTATATACATATTATTTGTATACATACATGCATATATACATACATAGATATATACATACACACACACACACGTGGATTTTAGTATAAGTAGGGAAGTTAGTTTCATATGTAGGCAATGCTTGGATGTTACAATACTGGATAAATGCTTTTTATCCAACATGGTCGATATTTGACTAGGGTAATTCTATCACAAATTGCACTCATAGGATGTTCTGCGGTGGATGCGCAACATTGATGATGATGTCTGATGGAGTGTGTGGCCCATCACTAACGGGAGTGCCTTGGTATCCATAGATGTGATATGATACCGTGCTGTTGATGGATCCCGGTGCAGTGCGATAAGAGGCATTACTCTACCATGGAGAGGTGGATACACATGCGACAGACCTTGACATTTTTGGTGTGAGTCGTCATTGTGGGATTTCCCTTAATGTGTAAATATTATATGTGTTGCCGTAATGTGAGAAACGTAGTCTTATGGTTGAAATTATAGCTAAATCCTATGTCACATATAGTATTAATGAAATTAATTATATGTGATCAGCATGTATAAGTGATATATGTCATTCACCAAACTTTTGTCTGAACCACTCCTTTCCTTTCTTTTCCCCAACTACAAGATGATAAGGCTCAAGTGATTGGCTTAGTGATTAGTATGTAGAGTGGCAAGCTTAGCATAAGAGTTTCTTTTATATATTTTTTCACACTTTATGTACTATTAATCATATTCAGTATTTATCCAACCATTTGATGTATTTTGTATGCTCTGGATTAGAACTACGTACCATTTTGAGACTGTATTTTGGATTTTTTAGGGACTATTTTCAGTACTTATATTTTTCTACCTTCTATTACAGGAACTAAAAGTGTAGAACATCTTAGATCATATCGGTATATTCTTAGCGTTTGTGATGTTAAAATAAAACTTCATAGCTAGTACTTCTTGGCATTGATGCAAGTTTGAAAGTCACCCTAGGTTTTGGACAGGTGTGTTAGAAGGTGCGGTTTATCACAGTCTGTATTAGAGCCTAGGTTTAAGATTCCTTAAAGATTAGGTGCACATTGAGAGAATGTACTTGAAAAGTTTTTCTATAAAAGTTTTCTAAAATGGTTTTGACAATGTTTATCAAAATAAAGCTCTAAAAATGTATGTATACACAAAGAAAAAGAGGTTTTTCAAAGATTTATGTACAAATATATTATAAACAATGCTTTCCCTTGTTCATGCTAATACTATCTATGGTATGTTGCTAGTTAATTCCTAAATTAGTGACAGAAAGGAAGAGCGATTCGACTATTGCGATTCAGTTGCCGCGGCTAAGATTCCAGGCATACATATCTCAATTTGGTACTGTTGGTATTTGCAAGCGAGAGAATAAGCCCAACTTAACCTTAATAGAGGACCCAGAGAGCGTGCATCTGGTTCCGTCAATCTATAATCGATTTCACCAAGCTACGTAATGACTTTACGAGCCTTAGATGGATGCCGTATGTGGGGACCGAGTCATATATGGGCCTGATGGCTTGGATACGCTCATATGAGAGGATTTTTTGATTTATAGGAGTAAATATGATGTGAGGAGATAGCTTACTACTTGGGGTTTACAGTAGAGATTCTAAATTGGTTATATGTTGTGATTGTTGAAACTGACGAGGGAGAGATCACTTGAGGAGAGTTTAGGAGGCGTTTTGAGAAGAAGTTTCTTTTTGGAGCAGAGGAGGGAGTAAATCTAGAGAATTTTATACATTTGAAGTAAGTAGAGATGTCGGTGATAGATTATGTGAATCAATTCAATGAGTTAGCTAGGTTTGGATAGAGCTTATAAATACTCCTTTTAAGAGGGCTTTGAAGTTTGCTAGAGGGCTAAATCAACCACTTCAACTTTCGGCCCTTAGTCATACTCCCATAAGTGCGACAATTGAGAATTTTGTGGAGATGGACATATTGAATGCTGTTTTGAAGAAGGAAATGAAGAATGAGTCCAAGAAATCAGGAGGGAAGACACCACAGCAGAATCAGTGCAATCGCGGAACGGGACCTATTGGAAAATTAAGAAGAAAGATATGTTATGTAGGAGATGTGGTAAGAAGAGGCATTTTGCTAAGGAATGCAAGATGGACAACTCAAAGTTCAAGTGCTACGACTGCAATCAATTCAGGCACATTAGGCGAGACTGTCAACACCACAAAAGACATCTTCCTTAGTTGATTTCAATTTGCACACTGAACAATGTTCTAGCTCGAGTGCGCCTCCATTTACAAGCAAGGGGAAGAAGGTCATGCTTCAAGGTGTTTTAAATCTATTCGATTTACCTATTCTTACCTTATTTAACATGGGAGCATTACACTCTTTTATCCTGAGCAGACTTGTACATGAGTTGCAATTAGGCACTAGCATAGTTACAGACTCTGTAGTTGTATCAAACCATGTGGTAGGATAGGCTTATTTGTCTATGATATATAAGGGTTAGAAATTGACTATTTTGAGGGTCCAGTTAGATTGTGATGGTTTTATCATAGAATTTTCTATATTTTGGTTGATTTTGGGCATGGATTGGATAATGATGTATGGGGCAATCCTAGATTATGATATGAAGGTTGTTAGATTGGATACTTATAATGGACGTAGTCAAGTGGTTTATTTCAATCCTAGAGGTTCAATCATGTAATGTTACTTGTATTCATTAGACCCATCACATGGTTGATTAGATTCAATGTTTGTAGTTAGAGACCATGTAGAAGTCTTTTCCAAGGTTACTCATCTTCCACCCTAGAGATAGATCAAGTTTTAGATTTATCTAATGGAGAACGTCATACCTGTTGTCATACCTTAGAGGCATATACCTCCAAAAGGGAGACATGATTCTAACATGCTAGTGAATAGACTGTTGAAGAAGGGATCGTTAAGTGGTTTCAATGGTATGGAAGCTACGGTACTGGAGGATAGAATTCTAAAGTTTGCCAACCTTTATTTCTTTATCCTCCAGTTGGTTTTTCAAATACTACACCTACCACTCAATCTCTTTAGTGTGGGAGAATTACTTCTCCCGCAACTTCTCCATAGCCTCTTGAGCTGCCTCTTCTATCGCCCTAGCCTCCACCTCAGCATCAGTTGCTACAACTGCATCCTCCAATCTCTTATTGACGGCCATCTACTTCATCTTCTTGATTACTGCACCTTAACCTCTTCAAAAGTTAGCATTTTAAGATAAACCACCTCCAACCTAATATAGAAGATGCGAGCCCCAACCTGCTAAGGAAATAGTAAGCTTACAAATGAGTTACACTATAAAGAAAAATTAAAGCCCTAAACAAGAAACACATTAAAAAGAAAACAGTACCAAGAAACCCTCCCAAAGTTTAGCTTCAAGGACGACTTCTATCTCATTCCTAATGCACCATAATTTTAGCCAGTGGACTTGGTATATCACTTCCACCACTATCCCTTCTACCAAATCTGTAACACCCTAATTATAAATAACATTATTCAGGAGATTTAGTTAGATAAATTTAATAGAATAATGTAAATATCATAATGATAAAGGGATTGAGATTTGAAAATCTAATTAGGACCATGCTTAGCTAAATAAAAAGATTGGGTTATAGAAATATTTTCATAAATTGAATAATGAGGAAAAAGGCAAATATGGGGATTAGTCGCACCTATAACCCCTTAACCCCTAAACCCTTGTTCCCATTCTCTTCACGTTCATAATTCAAAATCCTAAAATGTAAAATAAAGCTCAAGTCGGCCATAACCTAGGAGAAAAAAAGGAGAAAAATTAATTAAAGCTATGCAATCAAGCAAGGGAAATTAATCAAAGATCAAATCTCAAGCTCCTTGTCCTAAGCAAGGTGAATAATAATCAAAACCTTCTCTATTTTCATTTTTAAAGAGCATTAGATTTCGGGTTTAAGTTTAAATCCATTATGATGATTTTGATGATGATATATATGCTGGGATTACATGATACGTTATAATCAAACAAGTTTGTTTGATAAGTATTTTATTCGATTTTATGGCTAAAATCATTTATGTTAGGTTTTGAATGCCATGCGGATTTAATATGTTATGCAAAACACTATTTTGGAGGTGGGTTTAATTTTCATAATTACCCAAGCTATGGATAGTTTATTAGGAATTTTCAAAGGAAAATATGAATAATTAGGTTTAGAAATTAATTATGGTAATTATATAAAGGAATTTGGGTTTGAAATTTTTATATGTTAGATAACATATTAAAAGTGAATTTGGAGAATTTTTGGGGACTTTTCCTACGTAATTTAATATGAAAATTAAATAAATTTAGTTGGAGGACTTAAATGTCTAAATTGTATTGGTTAAGGGAATGGCTTCTTTGCTAAATAGTTTTTTTGAATCTGAAATGAATTCGACAATCTTTTAGGAAAGGATTTCTATAAAATTTATGGTAACTAATTAGATTATTACAAATAGACAAGTCAGTTGAAAAGTATTACTTAAAAATGTAAAGAAAACAGTTTTGCATATGTTAATTATTTTGGTACTTCCTAGAGCAACCTTCGACCCTATGCTTCTGCTCCAACTAATTCAAAACTAATATACAAGGCATCAATGCGTTGGTATGTAGTGGATTGGAAAATGGCAACAGGTGTGGAGTCAAAACCAAGCTTTCGAAAGTGTCTAGGCCTTTGTTTTACTATCCAAAGAAATGTCACTTGCCTTATTTTCCAAAGATTGCTTTCGAAAGGGCTTAATATAGCTTTCGAAGAAGTTGTCGCCTTTTTGTTTAAAGGGTAGCTTTCGAATGAGTTGCCTTGTTTTTATACCAACGCTTTCGAAAGGGTAGTTTGAACCCAGTCGAAATCTTGCTGCCGCCTTTATGCCTTTCGAATGTATTGAAATCATCAACGAGTTTGAAATGTAGCTTTTGTTTTATAAAATTAATAATCCACTTCCCAATGTTTTTGAAAGTGCTCTAGTAGCCAAATTGTACCAAAGGTTTCGAAGGCAATGGCTTCGGAAGGGGTTTCGAAACCATGCTTCCAAATGTTTTACTTAAATGATTAATACTTTCAAGAGGATGATTATAAAGCCATCAGCTTTTCCTCATCACTTTTATTTAAAGGTTAATGGTTTCCGAAACGGTACTTTTGCTTATATTCACTTTGAAACAAAAGTTATTGTAAGGATAAACCCAATGGTTTCGAAAGGGGTACTTTCAAAAGATTTCGTAAGGGGTATTTTTAAATGGTTTCAAAGCTATGCTTCAATGAGTTAGAAAGATATACTTTCATATTTTATAAAGAAATGTTTTGATGGTTTTGAAAAGAAGGTTATAATGCTTTCGAAAGAGATTAAGTGTTGCGAAAGCCATAGCTTTAAGTGTTTTGAAAAGAAGATTTGAAAGCTTTTGAAAGATAGATTTTAATGGTTTCGAAAGCAAATGTATAAGGTTTCGAAAGCCTTAGTTTTAAAAACAAGGAACCCGATCTCATTTTTCAAGAAAACCCCATGGAAAAATAAAGGAGTTTTGAAATCACTTTTAAGTACGGAGTTTTTGAAGAAGCTTTCCTTGATATAATAATAGGTTAAAGGGATTAATCATGTTATATATGAAAATGCTTGCAAGGAAAGAAAATCATAGATTTTGTTACTGTTATGTTATTGTACTTGCTTCTTCTATAAATATATTCATTGTATAGTGGACCCATACCCGTGTTTTGGGTAAGAAAAGGGCAGAATAACTAGCTACGTTGATCCAGTAGTGAATATAAATTAAGTACGTCCTACATGTGTAGAGTTGCATCCAGGAGGTCTGGTAGACCAAGGCATTGGATGCCTAGAGACTAATTAAAGAAGTTGTCCAATTAGGCAGGTTCATAGTAAACCCATGAAAACTATGTTTGGAAAGAGTTATTGGCAGTGGCCAACAGGTTCGCAGTGACACCATGAAAGCTATATCCGGATAAAGCTATTGACATAAGTTAATATGTTCTTAGTCAACCCATGAATACTATTATATAAGAGAAGTTATTGGAGATTCCAATAGGTTTAGGGAGAATGCATGAACCAATGAAGTTATTGGTAGGGGCCAATAGGTTCTTAGTGGTCCCATGAAAACTACGAGACCCCGGTAGTCCATGAGCTTTAACAGGCAATTAGTCAGCCCATGAAAACTAATAGGTTAATGATGACCCTATAAAACTATAATTGAAACAGATAGTCAAATGAATGGGGATGGGAAATCCTGAACAATTTACCTTTTTAGCATATCACCGTAATATTATAAATTGCTATGTTTTGATCATTGTGGATGCATGAGCACAGTAAATGGTTCTTAAATTTTTTGGAAAAGGTACTAATAAGGGGAAAACTCATTCCGCTAAGCAGCGTGGTTTCACTAGATATCTAAATGGTTTAAGATGGTAGGTTATTATTCATAGCAGGCTGTATGTTTGACTCGAAGTTTATGTTTTTCCTTTTTTACTCTCGGGTGCTCAATGTACTTTGAGTACTATGAGAGTTGAGGTTTTCGAGTATCTCTTTAGACGAATTAGTTTCTGAAGGCATGCAGAAGGCAAGATAGCTATTTAGGAGTTCTTTTTATTTTTATTCCTTTGTGTTTTGATGTAAAGGAAAAAATTTAATTGCCTATACACACACACACACACACACACACACACAGTCTGATCATCCAAGGAGGCATCTTCATATGTCGCTCTTACCGTATGTTGTAATAATTATAATTTCTTTGAACGTTGTTCTCATATAAGGGATTATGTAATGAATTTGAAATGATTTAAAATGGAATGTGAAAGTTGTTTAATGATTTTAATTTTTTTCCATGTCCATATGCTTCTGTTATATCAATGTATTTAACATTACCGTATTTGGTCACCAAGGGCTGAGAACTAAGGATGACTGCAGCATCCGTAGCCGTTAGTTGTGGGCCTCCAAGTGGGGGATGTTACAAGTTGGTATCAAAGCATAGATTTGTGGAAATTTAAAAGAAATTTAAGCCTAAAGGATTTCTAGAACATAATATAATAAACCAGAAAATAAGATTGGGTTTTGAGTTAATGCTATAGTAACGTACTTGCATTCGATATATATATGTAAATATATATTCCCCTTTCTCTTAGACCGTTCTTATATATTTTACTAAGGCTCACATGTAGATTTATGACAAAGGAAGATATGGTGGTTGGAAAAGCAAGAGGAAATCTCGGTGGAGGAAGCACTACAACAAAAGGAAACGTTCGACACACCAAGAGGAACCATAGTCAATAGGAAAATGCTAATCAAAATGCAGATGCTAATGTATGTGCTGGAAATCCGCCAGTAGGTATGGGGATGACGTATCAGAAATTCGTCAATCTAATGCAAGCAGAAGCAGCTGCTAGAGTAGCTGGGAATGTTGGAGGAGCAAGTCCTACGGTTCCAACTAGAAATAACTATGCTAAGTTGAGCAGATATTCCACCAGTCTTAGTGGGAAGCCATTTGTAAGAATGAAGGATGTCATAGAAGTTGAGAATTGGTTGTTGCATTATGAGAGACTCTTCATTTTCTTGGGATAGAGTGATGAGCAGAAGAGGAGACTAGCTTATAAGCAGTTGCAGGGAGTAGTGCTTCATTGGTTGAATAGTGTTCTACCAGATTTCCTGAGGAAGAGTTGACTTAGGTAGAATTTCGAAGGAGATTCGAGCAGAGGATTTTTTCTGAAGTTGCTCAGTCGGCATTGTTGAGAAAGTTCATGGAATTCGTGCAGGGAGAGATGTCAGCATTTGAGTATGCTACTAAGTTAGTTGAGTTGTCCAAATATGGTTATGTTATCATTGATACCATCATCAAGGGGGAGGAGTAGTTTATTTAAGGATTGAGACCCAAGATTGTTAGGGCGGTCATGCCATATCTCCGTGATCCTTGTAATGTTGTTATAAGGTGGCAATCCGACATGAAGAAATGCTTGCTATTTATGGGAAGGAGAAGCAGGTTGAAACCTAGGCTTCTAAGGGTAAGAAGAGGAAGTTCTTTAAGAAGAAAGGAACCCAGAAGCGTTAAGCTGCCAAGAAGGAAAAAGCTAATCCGGTTCATTATAAGTGCGACAAGAAAGGTCATTATGCTATGAATGCAAAACTGGCAAGGGGAAGAAGTCCGCATACAAGAAGAGTTTGAAATGGTTTAACCATGACCAGGTTGGGCATTATAAGAATCAGTGTCCAGATCCTATCATGGTAGACAAGTGATTAGTCTTTGCTGTTGGACCATCATCTACTAGGCTATCTACTGCTAAGAAAGAAAAGACTGTGATGGAAGGTACGCTTTTGATTCAAAGTATAGCAGTTAGGGTACTATTTGACACCGGTGCATCCAATTCATTTATATCTCGGTGTCTGGTTGATAGGTTATGTTTAGTACCCACCTACCTTGTTACTTCCTTACGGGTTGCGAATCTAATAGGAGGGTATACAACTCTGGGAACGTGATGTGACTAGTTAGAACTTGATTTGTTAGGTCATAAGTTTGCATGCAGTCTATATGTTGTTGATTACGTAGATTTCAGAATCATTTTTGGTATGGATTGGTTAGGTAGGTATGAGGCTAGAATATTCTGCTAGGATAGGGAAATATCGTTGAGACACCCTGATAGTCATAACTGATTTATATCCTTCGTGAAGGGTTCTGACCGGAGTGCTTGTGCTCGGTAGAGTGTTACGAAAGTAGAAGAAGAGTTAAGCTAGGTATGAGTAGCAAGAGAATTTGCAAATGTTTTTGAGTTAGTTACGGACTACCACTGAAAGGAGCCGTTGATTTTCAGGTAGATCTTGTACCAAGCGCGGAACCTGCAAGTAGAGCACCAAGAAGGATGACACCGACAAAGATGAAGGAATTAAAGGTGCAACTAGTGGATCTAGAAGGACTAAATTGTATTAGACGAAGCAGTTCGCTTGGGGGAGCGGCCGTGATGTTCATGAAGAAACCTGGTGGGTCATTAAGGATGCGTATCGACTATCATAAGTTGAACGAGAAGATGGTTAAGAATAAGTATCATTTTTCGAGAATACACGATTTATTTGATCAGTTGCATGGAGCCAGAGTATTAACTCAATTGTATTTGGCTACAGGCTTCCATCGGTTAAGAGTGGCAAATGATAGTGTTCCATTGACAACATTTTGAGCTAAGCATGGTTCGTACAAATGGTTAGTATTTCCATTCGGGTTAACGAACGGACTAGCTTTCTTCCTCGATCTGATGGACCAAATTTTCCTAGAGTACTTAGATTGGATCGCCTTGGTCTTTATATATGACATTTTAGTATAATCTAAGGATGAAAGAGAGCATAAAGACCATCTTAGAGCAGTGCTCAAGACGCAGAGGTAGCATTAGCTAAAAGTGAACTTTTCCAAGTGTCATTTCTGAAAGAAAGAGTTTAAGCTTCTTGATCACGTGGTTACAGAATAGAGTTTGTTAGTCGATCCAGCTATGGTCTGAGCTGTTAATAACTGGATGAGACCGGAGACGATGATAAAGATTGGATGTTTTCTTGGACTTGCTGGCTTTTACTAGAGATTTATTAAGGATTTCTCTCGAGTAGCAGCTCCTTTGACTAAATTAACCAGGAAGGACGTGAAGTTTGTCTGGTCTGACAAATTCTATGAAGCATTCTTTAAATTAAAGCGTTTGTTGACCAACGCACGTGTGTTAGTAGTTCCAAACGAAAACTAAGGGTTGGTAGTGTATACTGATGCATGTGGGACCAGATTAGGAGCCGTGTTACTGTAGAAGGGAAAAGTCATTGCCTGCTCTTCGCGATAGCTTAGACCACATGAAGTAAGATATCCTACTCATGATTTGGAGTTAGCAGCGATGATCTTTGCGCTAAAAATATAGAGACATTACCTCTTATGGGAGAGATTCAAGCTATACATTGATCATAAGTTCTTAAGGTATTTATTTTCCCTAGAGGAGTTGAATATGAGACAATAGAGGTGACTGGAGTTTTTAACAGCTTATGATTTTGGTATATAGTGTACACCTAGGAAAGGAAATAAAGTAGAAGATGCTCTTAGTAGAAAACATCAGAATGTGGTGATGACTATGTTGGCAGAATGGAAAGATTTAGAAGATTTGACCACTTATAGTATGCAGTTAAGATCGACTGCTAGTTCTAGTCAGAGTACCGCTATGTTGTCCTGTTTAGAAGTTCAACCAGTGCTGATCGAAAGAATTATTTCTAAGCAGAAAGAGAATCCAGTATTTCCCTAGAAGATTAAAAGGCTTGAGGTTGGGTCTAAGATTGATGACCTAAAGGATTTTAGCCTTGACTTGAGGGGATAGATGAGAAAGAAGGTACATTTTGTGTGTTACGAATGTTGAGGACTTGAGAAGAGAAGTTCTTAGGGAATATCATCGATTCAAATTTACGGTTCATCCTGGAGGAACCAAGATGTATCAAGATATGACGAAAAGCTTCTACTGGAAAGATATGAAGAAGAATGTTCGCTTATGGGTTAGGTAGTGTGTGAACTGTCAACAATTGAAGGCCGAACATCAGAAGCCGAGTGAATTGCTTCAACCTTTGGAGATACTAGTTTGGAAATAATGTTCAATTTCCATGGATTTTATGGATGGTTTGCCTAAGTCGAATATAAGAAATAAAAGTATATGGGTCATAGTGGACAGGTCGACTAAGAGTGCCCATTTCATTCCAGTTAAGTCAACCAGGACGACACATGTTTTAGCTAAGTTGTTCATGAAGAACATAGTTTGACTACATGGAATCCTAGTAGTATGGTCAGTGGTAGAGATACTTTGTTTACTAGTGAATTCTGGAAGAGCCTAGAGGAGATGTTAAGTACTGAGCTCATGATGAGTACCGTGTATCACCCTCAGATGGATGGGCAGACAAAGAGAGTCGATAAGGTACTCAAGGATTTGTTAAGAGCTGGTGTGCTAGACTTTGGAAGACCTTGGGAAGATCAACTACACCTAGTGGAGTTTTCCTATAATAACATTTATCAGACTAGTAGAGGAATGGCACCTTTGAAGCTTTTTATGGAAGGCCAAGCAAATCACCCATGTGTTGGTCCGAAATTGGAGATAGATTAGTCTTGGGTCCATATCTGGTTAGAGTGATTGAGTTGATCCGAGAAAGGATAAAGGAAGCTCAGTCTAAATAGAAGAGTTACGTAGATAAGAGGCATAAGGATTTTGAATTTTCAACCGGAGATAGATTTTACATTAAGGTATCACCGATGAAGGGTGTGGTACAATTCGGAAACTTAGGGAAACTGGCACCGAGATGTGTTGGACCATTCCCAATTATAGAGAGCATCAGGAGTCTCGCATAAAGAGTAGAGTTGCCGAGCAGTTTGGCAGGAGCCCATAATGTGTTTCATGTGTCTCATCCTCGCAGGTATGTACA
This sequence comes from Allium cepa, assembly GCA_030765085.1. Classification (NCBI taxonomy): domain Eukaryota; kingdom Viridiplantae; phylum Streptophyta; class Magnoliopsida; order Asparagales; family Amaryllidaceae; genus Allium; species Allium cepa. Next base: position 380,022,905 of record CM060938.1, on the reverse strand, counting down.
TGATCCAGAGACTACTATTCCATTGAGAAAGTCGGAAGATTTAACAATAGAACCGAATTTGACATTTTTTAAACAACCAATTTGGGTTATTACGAGAGACGCGAAGAGGTTGAGAAACAAGACAGTGATTTGATGAAAGTTCAGTGGAGCGACAATGAGAAGGACTATACTGGAAGACAGAAGATAGGATAAGAGATACTCATCCTGATCTACTGTGTGCATTGTTCTATATTTACTTTATATAGCCTTTTGCTAGTCATGTAGGCTAGTATGAGTGTTAGGTGTAGTTAGGATGATTGCAATGTTTATTATTTAATCCTTACTATATTTCAAGGTCAAAATCATTTACGGAAGGGTGCCTGTAACACTCCTAATTTGAAATAACATAATTCAAGAGAATTAGTTAGATAAATTAAATAGAATAATGTAAATGTTAGAGTGATAAGGGGATTAAGATTTTAAACTAATTAAGATCGTGCTTAATTAAATAAAAGAATGGGTTATGGAAATGTTTCATAAATTGACTAATATGGAAATAAGGCAAGGGCATTATAGGGAATAGCGAGAATCATAACCCCTATACCCTTGTTCCCATTCTCTACATATTGGTAATTCAAAATTATAGAACGTAAACTAAAGCTCAAGCTAGTCATAACCTATGGGAAAAGAAGTGGAAAGTCAATTAAAGTTAATCAATCAAGCAAGGGGAACTAATTAAATATCAAATCACAAGTTCCTTATCCTAAGCAAGGTGGATAATAATAAAAGCCATCTCTATTTTCGTTTTTAAAGAGCATTATATTTCAGGTTTAAGTTTAAATCCAATATAATGATTTTGATGATGATATGCTTGGATTACATGATGTGTTATAACCAAACCAGTTAAATTGATAAATGTTCTATTTGATTTTAAGATTAAAATCGTTTGTATTAGGTTTCGAATGCTATAAGGATTTAATATGTCATGCAAAGCATTATTTTGGAGATGGTTTTCGTTTTTCGTAATTATCCAAGTATGGATAATTAATTACGAATTTTCAAAGGAAAATATGAATAATTGGGTTTAAAAAATAATTTCGGAAATTATATAAAGGAATTTGGGTTCAAAATTTTTACACCTTAGATAACATATTAAATGTGAATTTTAAGAATTTTTGGGGATTTTTCCTAGGTAACTTACCATGAAATTAAATAAATTTAGTTGGAGGACTTAGACATCTAAATTCTTTTCTTAAGGGAAGGGATTCTTTGCGAATTATTTTTCTTAAATCTGAAAAACAATTTGGCAATCTTTTAGGAAAATATTTTAGTAAAATTGATGGCAACCAATTAGATTTTTACAAATAGGAAAGTTAGTTGAAAAGTATTACTTAAAAAGGCAAAGAAAATAGTTTTGCATATGTTTATTGTTTTGCCATTTCCAATAGCTACCTTTCGACCTATACTTCTGCCCCAACCTAGTTGAAACCAACACACAAGGTATCAATGTGTTGGTATGTAGTGGATTGGTGAATGGCAATAGGTATGGAGCAAACTTTCAAAGGGGTCGAGGTTTTTGTTTTACTATCGAAAGAAAAGCCATTTGCCTTGTTTTCAAAAGAACGATTTCAAAAGGTTTTAATATAGCTTTCGAAGAAGTTGCTGCCTTTGTGTTTAAAGGGTAGCTTGCGAATGAGTTGACTTGTTATTAAATCAATGCTTTCGAAAAGGTAGTTCGAACCCAGTCAAAACCATGCTGCCGCCTTTATGCCTTTTGAATGGATTGAAGTCATCAACGAGTTCGAAAGGTAGCTTTTGTTTTATAAAAATAATAAGCGACCTCCTAATGTTTTCCAAAGGGCTCCAGTAGCCACTTGTACCAAAGGTTTTGAAGGTAATGGCTTCGAAAGGTGATTTGAAGCTGTCCTTCCAAATGTTTTACTTAAATGATTAATGTTTTGGAAAGGTTGGTTCCGAAGCTATCACTTTTTCCCCAATCACTTTTATTTAAAGGTTAATGGTTTCAAAAGGTTACTTTCCTTTATATTCACTTTGACCCAAAAGTTATTCCAAGGATAAATTCAATGGTTTTGAAAGGGGTACTTTCAAATGCTTTCAAAGCTACGATTGAATGAGTTGAAAAGATACACTTTAATACTTTTGGAAGAAATGTTTTGACAGTTTCGAAAGGAAGGTTTTGATGCTTTTGAAAGATATTAAATGTTTCAAAAGTCATAGGTTTAAATGTTTTGAAATGAAGATTTGAAAGCCTTCGAAAGATAGATTTTAACGGTTTTGAAAGTAAATGTCTAAGGTTTGAAAGCTTAGTTTTCAAAACAAAGAACCTAATCTCATTTTTCAAGAAAAACCAATGGCCAAATAAAGGAGTTTTGAATTGTCTTTTAAGCATGGAATTTTTGAAGAAGTTTTCCATGGTAGAATAATAAGTTAAAGGAATTAACCACGTTATAGGTGAAAATGCTTGCAAGGATATAAAATCTAAGATATTAATCTTGTTATGTTATTATATTTGCTTCTTTTATAAGCATATTCATTGTATAATAGACCCATAACTGTGTTTTAGGGAGAAAAGGGTAAAATATCTAGCAAGGTTGATCTAGTAGTGAATATAAGTTAAGTAACTTATGAATGAGCAGCGTTGCATCCAAGAGGTCAGGTAGACAAGAACATATGATGCCAAGAGACTAATTAAAAAGGTTGTCAGATTAGATGGGTTCATAGTAAACCCATGAAAACTATGTTTGGAAAGAGTTATTGGTGAGGGCCAATAGGTTCGTAGTGATCCTACGAAAACTATATCCGGATAAAGTTATTAATAAAGTCAATAAATTCTTAGTCAACCCATGAAAACTATGACATGAGAGAAGTTATTTGAGATACCAATAGGCTTAGGGAGAACCCATGAATCAATGAAGTTATTGACATGGCCAATAGTTTCTTAGTGATCCCATGAAAATTATGAGATGGAACCGATAGTCCATGAGCTTTAAACAAGTTATTAGTTAGCCCATGAAAACTAATAGGTTATTGGTGACCATAGAAAACTATCACTGAAAAAGGTAGTCAAATGAATAGGGTTGGGAAATCCAGAATAATCTACTTGTTTGCATATAATCAAAATATTTTAAATTTCTATGTTTTAACCATTATGGATGTAGGAGCATAATATATGGTTCTTAAATATTTTAGATAAGATATTAGTGAAGGAAAACCCATTTCGCTAAGCGGTGTGGTCTCACTAGATATCTAAATGGTTTGAGAAGGTAGGCTATTATTCATAACAGACATTATGTCTGACTCGAAGTTTATATTTCCCTTAAACTCTCGGGTGCTAAATTAACTTTGAGTAGTTTGAGAGTTGAGGTTTTTAGGTATCTCTTTAGACGAATAAGCTTCCGGAGGCGTGCAAGAGGCAAGATAGCTATTAGGAGTTCTTTTTATTTTGATTCTGCGGTGTTTTGATGTAACGACAAAGTTGTTTAATTGCCTTGTGCGTGTGTGCGTGTGTGTGTACACACACTCTGATCATCCAAGGGGATCTTCACATGTCGCTCTTAGCATATGTTGTAATAATTATAATTTCTTTGAATGTTGTTCTCAAATGTGGGATGATGTAACGAATTCGAAATGGAATGTGAAAGTTGTTTAATGATTTCAATTTTTTTTCATATCCATGCGTTTCTGTTAAATCAATGTATCTAACATTACTGTATTTAGTAGCCGAGGACTAATAACTATGGATGACTGCAGCATCCATAGCCTTTAGTTTTGGACCTCCAAGTGATGGATGTTACAATACCAAAGAGACAATTAATCACGCCCTTAGTCACCTCTTTGGTTTACCAATAGGGACATTCTAACTATCCTTCAAATATTCTTCCCTTGTAAAGAAATAAAGAATGGGCAAAGCCCCGTTACACTCTTCTCCTTGCTTACACATAATCGACCACTAGAGAAGCCGGGTGTAGAAATATTCGATGATGACTCCCAAGGAAAGACAACGGCAAGAGTGGTGTGTTCCTCTAGCAATATATTGGGTAAAGGAATGATGATCGGAACACGTGGCATCGTCTGGATAGTGCCTGCCCTAGTATAGTTGGTGCCGCGCTTTTTTACTACATAGTTTGGTTGGAGGCAATGCTGATTTGGGGAGCACCATCGAAGTTGAGAAACCTAACTGGATTATTGTTGAGAAAAATCACGACAAAAAATTTAATTATTTATTAAAATAAAAAATGCATGAATAAAGGAAGTGCGTCTCATGACATCCCTCCACCTTTGGTACCCAATATACCAAAATATAATGTTGCGCTATAGTAGTACCTAGCGGATGGTTGTAAATCATCAAGGGATAACCAATTGATCGATACAATAACTATCTTATATCTTATAGTGCATTGAAAAGCATAGTAATAAACATAGATATAAAAAGGCGTGACAATAGTATAATCAAATGAACTAAAATATCATAAGAGCGCAAAAGAAGTTCATCAAAATGTACAGAACATAATATATGAGTTTATACATCTCCAATACATAAACTACGCAATAAAAATATCCCTATATATAATAATAAAGTTATAATAACTCCATAGCACTACAAAATAAAAATAAGAAATCTTTATATAGTATCATACATAATAATGCGTGAGCTTCCTACTCATCCTTTGGACAGCTCCATGCCCTATGCTTATATTTCTCTCTCAATCTACACCTTTAAAGAGTATCAAAAAATATAAGAAGCAATGAAAATTACCTTAGTTAAGACACTATTCCAGCTTTAACAATCAGCGTAATGCCCTAGTATTTTAATGATTATGGAATAGATGAAATAAATCCCAAAATGGATTTTGTTTTCATGAATGAAATCTAATTTAAGGTGACCATAATTAATTAAAAGGAAAATTTTGGTCAATTTATTTAATAAGGGAAAATTGTCAATTTTCAAATACTGAAATTTGATGACGAATGCAAATAGAACATTCTTCTAATCAATTTTGACTATAAATTTGTCCGAAGTGGAGATCTGGAGGAGATAACAGGTATATGGATTTTGGGTCTAGATGAGTTACGTGTTCTTGGACCAATGTCTGAATTTCAATTCCAAACTAATATTCCACTCCTTTACTACTAGGCCCATTACAAAATTTATGCATTCCTTTTCATTTCTCTTCTTCCCAATTCGTTCTTCTTTCCCTCTTCGTCTTCAAAACATCAAAAAGACATAGCTTAATCAATTCTCAACAAAATTTAATGAATTATGGATTGAAATGATTATCGAACTAAGGACTTCGATTTGATGTGGAATTGAAGGAGAAATGGTGAAGTTATCGGTGCACTTATCAAAATAGCAAAGTCTATTCTTCTCCTTTTGGTTCGATCTTCAAATAATTGTGAGTGGGATTATTTTCTTTGGTATAATTCAATTTTTGTGTTATATTACCGTATTAATCAATATCATGTGTAAATTTTTAAATTTATGTGGTAGAATATCTAATTTGTGAACCTAAATTGAATGGTTTAAGAGTAAGTGAGTAAATTGACTGCACTAGAAGTTCGATTACAATTTTAACGTTTCTATGTTTAAATTACATTTACTTCTACTCTACGAGATAGATATTTGGATGCTGATGAATATTTGAAAAAAGTAATTGATGATGATTTAACAAAACTTAGAGAACAAACATTATATAATGGTTAATGCACTATAAAGTGCTATATAATTCAACTTATAATTCAATAATAACGAAATAAAGATGTTATTATATTAAAGTTAACGTACATAAACATAAGAGATGATGCTAAGTAGACTAGAACTCAAATATAAAGGATTAATAGAGAATCAAAGAGGAAATGATGAATAAACAAACAAGGAGAACGAAAAAGAAACATCAACATCAGACGACTTATCCTCACTAGTGTTTGACCAGCGGTTATAGATTGATTAATCATTAGTGAATCAGGGGTTGATTAATGGCCTAATGTGATAACTCAGACTTTAGAATACAAGTAATTTATAGATTTACTGAATTTAAGTAATGGAAATACTGATTTATAAGTTAAATAAATAATTCTGATAATGAAAGTATATATCTGAATAAGTATTGGTTTGATAATCTTTCTAGTATAATTAATTAAATTGGCAAAATTGATATTTTCACACAATAATAATAATGTGTTAGTTTGAATTAATATATATATATATGTGTGTGTGTGTGTGTGTGTGTGTGTGTGTGTGTGTGTTTAAGTTAATTTTAAATTGGATTTTAAATTTTGAATTTGAACCTAAAATTTCAATTCAAAATTTGAATCTTTAAAGTTAATTATTTTAAATTTGTTGGGTATAAAAAAATAATATATTTTATTTTACTTAAATTATCATAGGTTTATACTTTATTTTTCTTTTAAAGATTTTATTTATATATAAATTTAGAAAGCATTCATTAGTTTATAAATGTATTTATAAAATAGGAAAATAATTAATTTAAGAAGCTTTTAATGTCTTTTAAAAATAATACAAAATGAATAATTACAAGTGTTGATTAATGAAGCTTTTAAATATACATGTAAGATAAGTAGTTATGAATAATGACAAGTGTTAGTAATTGAAACAAGTGGCAAGATTTATCTTTAATTGTAACGACCCGTAAATTTCGACAATTTAATTTGTTTATTTAGTACAAGTGGCAAGATTTATCTTTAATTGTAACGACCCGTAAATTTCGACAATTTAATTTGTTTATTTAGTAGAAGTTTTGAAATTTATTTTGGTAGAAACAATAAAAGGGATAAATAAATGTTAAAATGAAGGCTAAAATAAATTATGTAAATGGTGACTTAAAACCTATTTATAGAAATTTGAATAAAATCCAAATTGAATTAAGTAGAAAAAGGATTCTTACCTGGATATAAAATTTAATATGAAAAATTAATGAAAATATTAAATTGATTTAAATGCAATAAAAGAGTGTAAATGGTAATTGGAATAAATTAAGGAATCATGTTATTGCAAGTTAATAATTTACGACTTGAATGAAATTCCAATTCATTAAAATCATTTAAATGTATGATTTGATTTAAATGGAATATGAGAAAAACAAATGTAAGGATTTGATTAATATATATGTTATTTATTCAGAATATTGAATAAAATTGGAAATCAATTGTAATTAATGGTATTAATGTTGGTTTATGATAACGTTACTTGGTGATTAATTATAGAGTAACGGAAGTGTGAACGTAAAATAATAAAAGCGTAGATTTATGTTAGGACATAATTTGTAGATTTGGGAATTTAAATCCAAAGATTTATTAATTGAGGAAATAATACGTATTTAATTTCAACTTGATAAAATCAATGCAAATTTAGAAGCAAAAAATTTAATTGAAAGTTGGTAATTTAGGATGAATGTGAGTAAAATTTGGCAGGTGAGATAATTGTAAAGTTTTACCCATTCATATTATTTATTTAAATAAATATAAATCAATGGTTACATTGTGTTAATGATAGTCGTAAGTAAACTTGAATGCTAAAGGGTAACAATCGTTGTAGGTTAACCGTTTATTTAGTATATTAAGTCAAGACTGGTAATCGATTGAAATAAACCTAAATTTATTATTTTGTTTTGTTAATGTGATTTAGTTAATAAAGGGGAATTTTTAGGGGATGAAGCATGCATGGGAAATGCATTATAATTCAATGGTTTGTTTACCCATTTAATGTATTTACTGAATAGAAAAATTTTAAAAATCAATAAACGAAATTTATTGATGTTTCAACTTTAATTAATAACAATTAATGTGGAATCAATTACAGTTAATTGACTAAAATTGCTGCAGTTAGGGTAGATTTGTTTCGGAATTTAAGATAGTTCATTTTATAAGTTGAAATTTATGATAAGCCTATTTGCTATATGAAACCTCATTGATTTAAAAAGTAAAGAGGCAAAATTTATTAATTTGATTAAGTGCAGAGTTCAATAAATGAATTTATTGCAACTAAATGAAATTCAATATTTAATATTTCGTAAATTGAAACTTGATGGAATAAGTACACTAGTATAATAAAAAGAAAGACAAATATTAACTATGATTTTTGAAAGGATTAAATAGATAATGGAAGAATTGAATTCAGGTAAAGCAATAATTGTAAATAACTGGATTTATTAAATTGAATGTTAAATACTATAATTTGTGAATTTATTTACTTTACCTTGATATGAGATTTGGTTTAAAGGATTTTTAAATTTCTTAAGTAATACAAGGTAATAAATTCATGAATTATAAAAATTGAATTTCAAATAACGATTTAGCCAATTAATTATTAATTTAATTTATATAAAAATAGCCATTTTGGCCACTGACTCTGATTTCGACGAAACCAGTTTCATCGGATCCGTAACAGTGAATTATTATAGGTTTTCAAGTTTCGTAGCGACCAGACTTATCTTTTGATCGTACGAACGCGGAACGCCTTGGAATCGATAAATTGAAATCAATTTGAAATCAATTTGAAAATATTGATTTCATCATAACTTCTTCATACGATCGAATTTGGACGTGAAACTTTTTCCATCGCGTTCAGAATATTTTAAAACACCTATTTGGATATATAGATTTAACAAATTTCGTTCCGGGGACAGAACGGGTTTTTTGGGCCACGTTAGTGGTAACACGTTTATTTATCAGGTCCATCTATTCAAATCTCTAACCTACCTATATAAACCCAATTATAAATCCTAGCCTCCATCTATCTTCTTTTCTTCGTGCGTTCATTTCCTCAATTCTTTCTCTTCCTCAATTCTTTCTCTTCCTCAATGGATGCAAACCTGGATCCAATTTCAATTTCAAAAATCAAATGAAAATTCGAACACCTCAGAAAAATCCCAAAAAAATATATGTTGATGTTCACGATGAGAGAAATTCATTAGCGTAATTCTTTTTTCGATCCGGGTTGTGGTTTGACCAGAAATTTGATGTTTAGCCTCGGCCGTTCGTTTGGTTCTTTTTAAATTCAACGGTGGATTTGCGGCGAGAGGACGATCGGGGGTCATGGGTGCGAAGAGTATGGCAAGCAGGTTCGATCGGTGGCCTTGGCTCACCTCAAAGGTGGTTGGATCGCTTGGAAAGGGGCGATTAGGGTTCGCACCCATAGCGGCGGCGGCGGCCCAAAGGCACGACCGGAGTTGACTGCGTCGACGTGGAGGGGGCGCCTGGAGGTGGGGAGCACGATGGTATCACCTAATCGAGGGTTAGACGAACGAGGGCAGTGGCTTTAATTCGATAAAAGGTGGTGGATGTAGGAGCTTAGGTCGCGACCTTCATTTTAGGGTTCAGGGTCAACGCGTGGAAGAAAGGTACGATGATGATGCGGAGGTTTTATTTAGGGTGAGTTATTTTAATTAAAAATTATTTCAATCGTTTTATTCGAATAACTTTTGCGTACTTAATCTGATTGACGCGTGATTTTTTTTGTTAGGATCGTAATAAAATTTTGGATCCATTGACGCTAATTTGGACATATTTGGAGACTGTGCAATTTTTGGGTTTAAATCGGATTTAAATTCGATTTAAATTCAAAAGGTGAGTGCTTTAACCCACTCACAACTTCTAAGATTTCTTATGTTTGTTAAATTGATTTTAGATATGAGTAGAAATTTATTTATGACTGTTTGGCATGTTTTATTCATTACTCTGTTAAATCGCATTTATTTAATTTGACTGTTAATTTTTATAATTGCATATAAATTTGACAGTTAAAATTTATTTACTTGCATAAAACTGCTAGTTAAACAGTTATTAAATTTATTTTGAATATAAACTGTTAGTTAATAACTGTCATTTATTTCCAGTTATATTGCATATGCTATACATTGATGTTTGTTTAAATAGACGATGATTGAAATAAATTAATGATGATTGAAATAAATTGGTTGATGATTGATATCGGGGGAATGGATGATGTGTTCTATCTTATATAAACTGCAAGTTATCATGCATTTCATTTCATTCGGGATTGCGGTTTGAAATGATATACAACCGCATTTTTATTTTTAAATTGCGGATTGAAATGATAAATATCCGTATCACTTGACCATAGGATAGAAAATTATATACAGGCACCGCGGTATATATATAAAAAAAAATTGAAATTATTTTATGGCTTGGATATGATGCGGTTAAATAAATATTAAATTTGTATATGATATAAATATATTTTATATATACATACATAGTTAAATTGTTGAATTTAAGCTACGCATAAATCTGTTAAATAAAAATGAATAAGTTGAAAAATGGCATTTGATAATTTATATTATACGTTTAAGGACAGGTTTAAGATCTTGTGTATATATATAGAGTTAAATGTTTTAAATCAATAAAGATTGAAAGATAAATTTGAAATTTAATATAAATTGAGCTTATTTGTAAATTTAACTCCATAAGTTGATGTTAACTAGTTAAAATTAGAAATTTTAAAGGTATGATATTTATGACGGGGTTTAATAAATAATTTTAGTATAAATAAATGGAAGGAAATTTTTAGTGTAGTAAATTTAGTTTATTTTAAATGGTTATGGATTTATCATGTAAACCTTTCAAACGAAATAATAGGAAAATGAATTGTTGTTTTGAAATTTCCAACCTTAGTTTTGAAATTCATTAAATTCTCAAAGTTTTGAAATATTGAAATTGAAGTGTTTTTATTTAAACTGAAAGTGAATCTAAAAGTTATGGGTTTAGATTGAATTTAGAGTGAAAAAAAAGTGAAGGTGTGGAAATTATTTACTTTTAAAGAAATTTAAATTCAACTGTTTCATTTTATATACTATTCAATATCCAAACCACTTAAGTATTAGAAGTTATGGTTTTAAAGCTATGAATTTTGAAGCATTATGTTTTGAAAGCTATAATTCAAATATTTAGTTTTGAGATATTATAAATTTTAAAAGTGGCATGATTTTGGAAAGAAATATATTTGAAATAAAATGATATCATATTATTTGGGTTTTAAAAGGAGATGATATCGTATTTATGGGGTTTAAAATGGATAATTATATTCTGGTTTTGAAAGTATAATTTTTTTTAAAATGACCGCGGTGTTATTATAATGTTTGGTTGTTGAAGAGACCGGGATCGGAAGTTTCCATACTCTCTGCCAAACTCGAAAACCACTTTAACAACCGTGTACGCGGTGGAGATTCTAGAATGAAGTAGGATGGTGGTGGCGTTTCCTTTAAGGTAAATACGTGGACCCGACTCCCGTGAGTTGGCATAAGGTGGCTAAAACAGGAGCGATTGACGGGTTAATAAGGTAGCACCTTTGATCGGACACATCCCTTCGATATTATACTTTGACTTTTGGATTGATTCGGTGGCCCATTTTGATTTCTTCGATTTGGGGGTGTGGCTCGAGGTGGGAGATAGCTGCGGCTATGCGTTACCACCGACCCGGAAGCGTAATTGGTATATCTACCCTGGCATTTCCTAGTTGTGCCGTGTCACCTACCCTAGCGCGCCTTATACGATTTTGGCTTTGTACCATACCTATGTAGTGCCCTCTGACGACGCCAAGTACGGGGGAGATTACAGTACTGTATAGACTATGGGTATATATTTTGTGTTAAGGGCTATATGGGTAACCCCTTAACGCTATTTAAAAGTAAGTTTATTTTATAAATAGACACTATTGTAATAGCGCAATATACTATATAGTAAATAGTTTAACGGATCCTTTGGACTTGAAAATCCTGAGCATCTCTTGAGTTACTGCACTCATATTTGTTTCTGTTAATTTAACTCACATAAGATCTTTTAATTCTGACTTGAGTGTTTTGTCTTTTCAAATTCGCTCGGGTCAGTCCGAGCGTTTCAGGATTTGAAGATTTTATTTCTGAAGGACGAAGACGAAGATTTTATTATTATTATATACTATTTGGTTCCACTACATTGTATTCCACTGCATTAATATCTATTGGTATGTAAACTATGATATTTATTTTATAAAGAAGAATCAAATGTTTTGTAAATAGTTTTATAAACTGTATATTGATTATTATATTTTATCCTTCCGCTGTGAGATTCTGTTTTGTTTTTTTTTTCTTGTCTTTATTTACCCCATAACAATCCGCCCTTCTGTATGGTTTAATTTGGCACGTGTGTCGATTTAAAGCGTGCGTAAAAGGCGGGACGTTACATCTGGTATCAGAGCTTTGGTTTAGCGATAAACCTTATCTTTGTGGGGTCTGACTCTTTACTAATAGGGTAATAATACCCTATGGGAGTCACTGAGTGTATATATATGAGAGAGCGTATTTGTTGGTGTTATAAAAAGGTTTTAATATTGTGTTAATCTGTTCCGTTTTGTATTTATAAATTCTGGTTGATGCATGGGACGCTATGACATCAATAGGGATTTCTAAACACTTAATAGGACAGACCGACATAATATTTGTTTTTCATATAGGTGAATGAAATAATTTTTCCTATTATATTTTCTATATAAAATAAAAAATTTCAAATGATATCTATATTTGGCTGCAATAGATTGGTTGTAGGTATTAAAGTGTATAAATAATAATAGAAATAAGATTGAAAATAAAATAACTGAAATTTGGAAATTTAGAACATAAGATCCGGGGTTTTGAAATTTTTCCAAATAAACTTTGGAATATAATAATTTTGTTTATAAATATTTTCTGATATAAATATTTAGTATAATTCGGAAAATTTGTTTTAAAGAAGATTTTGGAGAAAAAGTTTTGTGCTTTCTTCTCTGTCGCTGGAAAATAAATTCGGTGATGGCGGCCGCATCATCGACTTTCATTTTCGAGTTTCGAAGGGGAAAGGCCACTGTAGTAGTTTTACTGCAGATCCATTTTTGAAAAATATATAAATTTTGAATTGTTTTAAATATAATTAGAGATATATAAGTTGTAAGAATATATTTATCTATTGTTTCAAAATAAACTGAAAAATTTAACCCGGTATTTAATTCTTAGATTTCCATTAATTAATTGTTTCAATTATTGTAGTGAAACAGAATTTAACTAATAATTGGAACCCTAAATTAAATAAGAGACTTAAATGCTAAGTTATAAAGTAAATAAAAAGAAAGTTGAAATTGTAACTTATAAGGAAAAGATAAAAATTTATTGAACAATGATTTAACTAAAAGAAATGGAAAAACTTGTATAACTTTCAAATTACACACTTAAGTAACATATATATAACTTACCAAATATTAAAAGTTGAAATGTTTAATAAGAAATGTAATGGAAATTGTGCAAGAAAAAGTAGGTAATGAAGTTATAATTGAAATTTTTCCAAATAAATATAATTAAAGGTAAGTATCATAAATAGATGACAATAAACTTTAGTAAATGTTAAAGTAAATTATTTTAATAAACAGAACGATGAATACTGTGAATAAATGAATATAAAATAATAAAAGGAAAATTCATGATATGAATGAGTGAAAATTTTGGTAGAAATAAAGTGAATAATTGTAAGTAATAAATGAAAATTTTAAATACTCACTGAACAAATGAAAGAAAGGAAATCAAACAACTAAAGTATGAAATAAATTGATAATAAGTTAATTTGATTTGTTGGTTTGAATTGTTGTTGTTTAAATTATGGTTGTTTGGGTAAGATGCTTTAAAATTGGGATTTGGATGAAAGAATAATCTATTTAGTTTTATCTAAGGCTGTTGAGTAAATGATGCGCTAGTAGTTTATTCTTCATTCCGTATAATTTTAAAAGTTTTGAACTCGAACAACTATTTGTTTGTTTAGTGGAATGGTTGCTTGAATTTGTTGTGTATGCTATTTGTCGAATTGATGGTTGTTGTACCGATTTGTTGTTAGAAACTGAAACCACTTAAATAGTTCACTTTATATAAATTGTTAACCCTTTAGATTTTATAAGTGTCTATAAGTGAAATGCAGGTTATGGAAGCAATTGCCACTGCTTTTGGTTTCATAAATTTAGCGTAAGTTGCCCGACAAATAGGTACGTTTTCGGATTACGGTTTATAGCGCTATTTTATATATTTTCCCATGTAGGGATATATATTATTTTGGAAAATATTTGTGTATATTGTTATATTTATATTATATTTTCTTCCGAGCCTCTCCGTACAAAGGAGACTCTGCCAAAATTTTCCGTAAATTTTGGACTTAGAAAAAAATTGAAAATGTTTACAAACTTTGACAATTTATGTATAAAGGATTTAAATGATTATAAATTGGTATATTTTATGTTAGATTATTTTATTTTGTAAACTTATTTGTTCATAAATTTAATTAAGAAAGATATATTGTTTTCTTATTTCTTCTTTTCCCTTCTTTTCCTTTTCGGGGACGAAAAGTTTTGAGTGGGGGAGAATGTAACGACCCGTAAATTTCGACAATTTAATTTGTTTATTTAGTAGAAGTTTTGAAATTTATTTTGGTAGAAACAATAAAAGGGATAAAAAAATGTTAAAATGAAGGCTAAAATAAATTATGTAAATGGTGACTTAAAACCTATTTATAGAAATTTGAATAAAATCCAAATTGAATTAAGTAGAAAAAGGATTCATACCTAGATATAAAATTTAATATGAGAAATTAATGAAAATATTAAATTGATTTAAATGCAATAAAAGAGTGTAAATGGTAATTGGAATAAATTAAGGAATCATATTATTGCAAGTTAATAATTTACGACTTGAATGAAATTCCAATTCATTAAAATCATTTAAATGTATGATTTGATTTTAATGGAATATGAGAAAAACAAATGTAAGGATTTGATTAATATATATGTTATTTATTCAGAGTATTGAACAAAATTGGAAATCAAATTGTAATTAGTGGTATTAATGTTGGTTTATGATAACGTTACTTGGTGATTAATTATAGAGTAACGGAAGTGTGAATGTAAAATAATAAAAGCATAGATTTATGTTAGGACATAATTTGTGGATTTGGGAATTTAAATCCAAAGATTTATTAATTGAGTAAATAATACGTATTTAATTTCAACTTGATAAAATCAATGCAAATTCAGAAGCAAAAAATTTAATTGAAAGTTGGTAATTTAGGATGAATGTGAGTAAAATTTCGCAGGTGAGATAATTGTAAAGTTTTACCCATTCATATAATTTATTTAAATAAATATAAATCAATGGCAACATTGTGTTAATGATAGTTGTAAGTAAACTTGAATGCTAAATGGTAACAATCGTTGTAGGTTAACCGTTTATTTAGTATATTAAGTCAAGACTGGTAATCGATTGAAATAAACCTAAATTTATTATTTTGTTTTGTTAATGTGATTTAGTTAATAAAGGGGAATTTTTAGGGGATGAATCATGCATGGGAAATGCATTATAATTCAATGTTTTGTTTACCCATTTAATGTGTTTACTGAATAGCAAAATTTTAAAAATCAATAAACGAAATTTATTGATGTTTCAACTTTAATTAATAACAATTAATGTGGAATCAATTACAGTTAATTGACTAAAATTGCTGCAGTTAGGGTAGATTTGTTTCGGAATTTAAGATAGTTAATTTTATAAGTTGAAATTTATGATAAGCCTATTTGCTATATGAAACCTCATTGATTTAAAAAGTAAACAGGAAAAATTTATTAATTTGATTAAGTGCAGAGTTCAATAAATGAATTTATTGCAACTAAATGAAATTCAATATCTAATATTTCATAAATTGAAACTTGATGGAATAAGAACACTAGTATAATAAAAAGAAAGACAAATATTAAATATGATTTTTGAAAGGATTAAATAGATAATGGAAGGATTGAAATCAGGTAAAGCAATAATTGTAAATAACTGGATTTATTAAATTGAATGTTAAATACTATAATTTGTGAATTTATTTACTTTACCTTGATATGAGATTTGGTTTAAAGGATTTTTAAATTTCTTAAGTAATACAAGATGATAAATTAATGAATTATAAAAATTGAATTTCAAATAACGATTTAACCAATTAATTATTAATTTATATAAAAATAGCCATTTTCGCCCCTGACTCGGATTTCGACGAAACCAGTTTCATCGGACCATAACAGTGAATTATTGTAGGGCTTCAAGTTTCGTAGCGACCGGACTTATCGTTTGATCGTACGAACGCGGAACGCCTTGGAATCGATAAATTGAAATCAATTTGAAATCAATTTGAAAATATTGATTTCAGCATAACTTCTTCATACGATCGAATTTGGACGTGAAACTTTTTCCATCGCGTTCAGAATATTTTAGAACACCTATTTGGATATATAGGTTTAACAAATTTTATTCCGGGGACAGAACGGGTTTTTTGGGCCACATTAGCGGCAGCACGTTTGTTTATCAGGTTCATCTATTCAAATCTCTAACCTACCTATATAAACCCAATTATAAACCCTAGCCTCCATCTATCTTCTTTTCTTTGTGCGTTCATTTTCCTCAATTCTTTCTCTTCCTCAATGGATGCAAACCTGGATCCAATTTCAATTTCAAAAATCAAAAATCAAATGAAAATTCGAACACCTCAGAAAAATCACAAAAAAATATATGTTGATGTTCTCGACGGGAGAAATTCATTGGCATAATTCGTTTTTCGATCCTGGTTGTGGTTTGACCAGAAATTTGATGTTTAGCCTCGACCGTTCGTTTGGTTCTTTTTAAATTCAACGGTGGATTTGTGGCGAGAGGACGATCGGGGGTTACGGGTGCGAAGAGTATGGAAAGCAGGTTCGATCGGTGGCCTTGGTTCACCTCGAAGGTGGTTGGATCGCTTGGAAAGGGGCGATTAGGGTTCGCACCCATAGCGGCGGCGGCGGCGACCCAAATGCACGATCGGAGTTGACTACGTCGACGTGGAGGGGGCGCCTGGAGGTGGGGAGCACGATGGTATCACCTGATCGAGGGTTAGACGAACAAGGCGGCGACTTTAATTCGATAAAAGGTGGCGGCTGTAGGAGCTTAGGTCTCGACCTTCATTTTAGGGTTCAAGGTCAACGCGTGGAAGAAAGGTACGATGATGACGTGGAGTGATTTATTTAGGGTGAGTTATTTTAATTAAAAATTGTTTCAAACGTTTTATTTGAATAACTTTTGCGTACTTAATCCGATTGACGCGCGATTTTTTTGGTTAGGATCGTAATAAAATTTTGGATCCATTGACGCTGGTTTGGACAGATTTGGAGACTGTGCAATTTTTGGGTTTAAATCGGATTTAAATTCGATTTAAATTCAAAAGGTGAGTGTTTTAACCCACTCACAACTTCTAAGATTTCTTATGTTTGTTAAATTGATTTTAGATATGAGTAGAAATTTATTTATGACTGTTTGGCATGTTTTATTCATTATCTCTGTTAAATCGCATTTATTTAATTTGACTGTTAATTAATTTTTATAATTGCATATAAATTTGACAGTTAAAATTTATTTACTTGCATAAAACTGCTAGTTAAACAGTTATTAAATTTATTTTGAAATAAACTGTTAGTTAATAACTGTCATTTATTTCCAGTTATATTGCATATGCTATACATTGATGTTTGTTTAAATAGACGATGATTGAAATAAATTAACGATGATTGAAATAAATTGGTTGATGATTGATATCGGGTGAATGGATGATGTGTTCTATCTTATATAAACTGCAAGTTATCATGCATTTCATTTCATTCGGAATTGCAGTTTGAAATGATATACAACCGCATTTTTATTTTTAAATTGCAGATTGAAATGATAAATATCCGTATCACTTGACCATAGGATAGAAAATTATATACAGGCACCGCGATATATATATAAAAGAATTGAAATTATTTTATGGTTTGGATATGATACGGTTAAATAAATATTAAATATGGATATGATATAAATATATTTTATATATACATACATAGTTAAATTGTTGAATTTAAGCTACACATAAATGTGTTAAATAAAAATGAATAAGTTGAAAAATGGCATTTGATAATTTATATTATACATTTAAGGACAGGTTTAAGATCTTGTGTATATATATAGAGTTAAATGTTTTAAATCAATAAAGATTGAAAGATAAATTTGAAATTTAATATAAATTGAGCTTATTTGAAAATTTAACTCCATAAGTTGATGTTAACTAGTTAAAATTAGAAATTTTAAAGGTACGATATTTATGACGGGATTTAATAAATAGTTTTAGTATAAATAAATGGAAGGAAATTTTTAGTGTAGTAAATTTAGTTTATTTTAAATGGTTATGGAATTATCATGTAAACCTTTCAAACTAAATAATAGGAAAATGAATTGTTGTTTTGAAATTTCCAACCTTAGTTTTGAAATTCATTAAATTCTCGAAATTTTGAAATATTGAAATCGAAGTTTTTTTATTTAAACTGAAAGTGAATCTAAAAGTTATGGGTTTAGATTGAATTTAAAGTGAAAAAAAAGTGAAGGTGTGGAAATTATTTACTTTTAAAGAAATTTTAAATTCAACTGTTTCATTTTATATACTGTTGAATATCCAAACCACTTAAGTATTAGAAGTTATGGTATTAAAGCTATGAATTTCAAAGTATTATGTTTTGAAAGCTATAATTCAAATATTTGGTTTCGAGATATTATAAATTTTAAAAGTGGCATGATTTTGGAAAGAAATATATTTGAAACAAAATGGTATCATATTATTTGGGTTTTAAAAGGAGATGATATCGTATTTATGGGTTTTAAAATGGATAATTATATTCTGGTTTTGAAAGTATAATTATTTTCAAAATGACCGCGGTGTTATAATAACGTTTGGTAATTGAAGAGACCGGGATCGGAAGTTGTCATACTCTCTGCCAACACCGAAAACCACTTTAACAACCATGTACGCGGTGGAGATTCCAGAATGAAGTAGGTTGGTAGTGGCATTTCCTTTAAGGTAAATACATGGACCCGACTGCCGTGAGTTGGCATAAGATGGCTAAAACAGGAGCGATTGACGGGTTAATAAGGTAGCACCTTTGATCGGACACATCCCTTCGATATTATACTTTGACTTTTGGATTGATTCGGTGGCTACTTTTGATTTCTTTGATTTGGGGGTGTGGCTCGAGGTGGGCGATAGCTGCGGCTATGCGTTACCACCAACCCGGAAGCGTAATTGGTATATCTACCTTGGCATTGCCTAGTTGTGCCGTGTCACCTACCCTAGCGCGCCTTATACGATTTTGTCTTTGTACCATACCTATGGAGTGCCCTCTAACGACGCCTAGTAGGGGGGAGATTACGGTACTGTATAGACTATGGGAATATATTATGTGTTAAGGGCTATATGGGTAACCCCTTTACGCTATTTAAAAGTAAGTTTATTTTATAAATAGACACTATTGTAATAGCGCAATATACTACATAGTAAATGGTTTAACGGATCCTTAGGAGATGAAAATCCCGAGCATCTCTTGAGTTACTGCACTCATATTTATTTCTGTTAATTCAACTCACATAAAAAAAATTAGTTCTGACTCGAGTGTTTTGTCTTTTCAAATTCGCTCGGGTCAGTCCGAGCGTTTCAGGATTTGAAGATTTAATTTCTGAAGGATGAAGACGGAGATTTTATTATTATTATATACTATTTGGTTCCATTACACTGTATTCCGCGGCATTAATATCTATTGGTATGTAAACTCTGATATTTATTGTATAAAGAAGAATCAAATGTTTTGTAAATAGTTTTATGAAGTGTACATTGATTATTATATTTTATCCTTCCGCTGTAAGATTCTGTTTTGTTTTTTTTCTTGTCTTTATTTACCCCATAACAATTCGCCCTTCCGTATGGTTTAATTTGGCACGTGTGTCGATTTAAAGCGTGCGTAAAAGGCGGGACGTTACATTAATTCCAAATAAGTTCTAAATCGCATTTTTTAAACCTATCTCTTCTTTTTCCCCTAATTTTCTGATTTCATTTCTAAAGATACTCAACATTTTTAAACTATCTTCAAATCAGAAGTTCTTTAGAATCAAATCTAAAACCATGTTCAAATAATCACCTCCCCAAACCCAAAATTAAACCCTATAGTCATTGTTCAAATCTGGCCAAGCCTGTAACTTCATATTTTCAAAATGCAAGCATGTTTACACATCTTCCAAATCCATTAGCGAATCTGATCAAATTAGAAAAATCTGGAATTATCTTCTGCATGCAAAGCCTGCATCTTCAAATTCAAGGCAACTGCATTTTTCCAATAAACAATCAACTCAGTTTTCCTATAGAAATCAAATTTTGAAAATTATACAACCTGTAGAAAACTCATCAAGCAAGACCATTTCAACTTTAAGGCATCAGTTTAAAGACAAATTCAGTTCAAATTCCAAGCTTTCAATAGATTCTTGCATTTGCAAGTTTAACGGGTTCTCTGTCAAACCAGAGTGAGCAGGTGAGTAACATACCCCTTTTAATCCTTTAGTTAATTCTATTTGCATGCTAAAATCTGGTATGTATGTTATGGTCTGATTTTTTTTGTATTTGTTGAAATTTCTACCCAGGAATATGAATGGGTCAATTTGGGCATTGTTGTTGTAATCGGGTTTGACTGTGCTTAATTCATAGGATAAGGATTCAAACATAATCCTTTATTCCTCAATCTAGTAACTTTTAGGCTCCGAGTTATAAACAAAGATGGTTTGTTATTTCAGGAAATAAAGTTTAAAAAATTATTTAAGTAAAAATAAGTTTGGGAAATTCTCTGAAAGCCATCGGAAACAGAAATGTGTAAACATTGTCAAATTTTCAAACATCATAATTTGATGTTCCAGGCTTAAAATCTTGAATCTCATTCAAAATAAAGATTTTTAAAACTTAAATCCAAATTTTTAGACTAAAGTTGAAGGCGTAGTTCTGATATGAACTTTAAGGGAAAATTAGGTCTTTCTGGTGATCCACGTGGGTGTGGAGGTAGGGGTTCTTCCTAGAGGTGGAGGAATGATCAGAGGCTAGGGGAAAAATGCCAGGATGTTGATCAGAGCTTTGGGGTGATGGTGGTTGATTTTTGAAGTTTGTAACCCTAGGTTCTACTGGGTTGAGTATTTTGTTTGGTTCGTCATCTCTTGATGATCGAGTATAACCAAACTTTGGGGAATGGTAGATGATGAGCTAACGATGGTATGGCCGGAAGTGCAGTTGCTCAGATGGTCAGAATTTCGAGGTCGAGGCCGTTTTCAGGTTTGAATTGGGGTTTCTTGTTTCTATTCCACGTTTGGAGGTTCGAACTCGAATTTGATTTCGGGCTTTGATGGTAATTCTATTGATATTGTTTGTATGTGTAGAAGGTTGTCGAATTGGGACGACCATCGGTGATGGTCGGAGGTGATAAAAGTCACCGTGCATATGCACGGTGCACATCGTTTCTGGTGAAGTATGTACTGTTGGAGTAGTGGAGTTGTGGCCTCGGGCGTGACTCGAAGCATTTGAACGGCTAGCTCGAAGATTGTGGTTGGTGGACTCGAAGCAAGATTTGGATAGGCACGGGTCTAGAAATTGTTTCAGGTTTAAACTGGAACCTGTAATGTTATGATAAAACTTCCAAACTGAAGCTTAAAGATGAAAGCAAGGGTTTAAACTAAATTTCGAATTCCAAGTTTAAAGTATGGAATTCAAATTTGAGTTTAAATCTCATTTTGAAAATAAATTAAGTTTTTAAGCTTGAATTGTTAAATACTTTAAATTTACTAAGTAATTTTAATTTTAAAAATAAAGTTCTAAAAATAAAATAAAATATATAAGTAAAGTTTTAGAGATTAATCTGAATTCAAAATTTTGAATGAACGAAAGTTTTTAAATTTAAACGATTTAAACAATTTTGAATGTTAAGGTGTAATTTAAATGTGAATTTGTTTTTTTAAATCCTTTTAAATTCTTTTTAATGGGTATATCTTAACTTGTGAAATGAAAGGGGGTTTTAGAAATGTGTTTTAAACTTTGTTAAAGATAATTTATGTTCTTTTAAATCTTAAATTTAAAATGATAATTGAAAATAAATTTAAAGTAAATTGATTCAAAATACTTGGTAAATGATAACTTGATCCTTAATAAGAACAAAGTATGATCTTAAAGTAAATTTAGAATTTAATGATTTGTAAATTCATTTAATTGATTAAGGTAATTAAATGGATAATTTATTTATTTAATGAATTAATGGAATGGATAATTAATTAAGGTAATTAAGGGCTTTAAATTATAAATTTAAAGTTTAAGATAATTAATTAAATAAGGATAATTAATCCAAAATTAAGGATCATTAATTAGATTTAATTAAATGATTAGTAATTAATTAATCAAGTAATTATGAATTAATTATGTTATAGTTAATACTTAATTAGTTGAATAATTAAAGGTTAATAAATTGGATACTAAAGATTGAGAAATTTGAAATTAATAATGATTAATGAAGGTTAATTACTTAAGAAAAGTAATTAAAGTATAGTTAATGATTAATGATGGTCATTAACTTAAGATTATTTAATAATTAATTTATGTGATTAATTTTAATAATTTATTAGATTAATTAATTAAATAATAATCATTTGTGAATTAGTTAAGTATAATTACTTAATGAAAGTAATTAAGGAATTAATTACTTAATGTAATTAATTGAGTTTAATGTAATAAGTTTAGACTAATTAATTAAGTTTAATTAATTTAAACATTGGATGCTTTGGTAAATAATTACTGGAATGTAATTATTTAGTAAAATCATCAAAGATAATTACTGGATGTAACTAGTGGATAATGATGGAATTATGAAAGTAATTTAGATTAAATTACTTTATAATTAATCAGGGGATTAATTAGAGATAATTAATTAAGAAGTAATTAATATATTTGAGGAAGTAATCAGGGGTAGTTAATTATTGATGTTTTTAATCAAGGATGATTAATAATTATGGTTAGTAATTAATGAAGTAATTGAAGGTTAATTACCGTACTGGGTTAAGGATAATTAATTTGTGAAATTAATCAAGGGTTGATTAATTAAATGTAATTAAAGGATGAATAGAATAATATTGGAAGCCTTTGATTAATTGTTATTCCTAATATGTGGTTTGTGATATTATGTGATAAGTATGTTTGATTTAAATCATGATGTGATTATCTATTGATGATGAATTATGTGACATCCTGTATTAAAAATTGAGTTGTATTTCACTTGAATAATTTAAGTTCAGATGATATTGGTTTTCGAAGAGACCGGAGTCGGGTATTAGTAAATATCCGAAACCACTTCGATTCTTTATAAATTGCTAAGAGAAATCAATAAGTTTGAATGGAATGATTTAATTGAATTAGACTATTTAATCTAAGTTTAGTACTTAGAGATTAGTGAATGAAATGAATGACGTCGATAACAATTTGTGAAGTTGTTGTTGATACAAGTTACCCGGGTTATATATATAAGTTGTATGCTTTTGAAATTTATGTTAGATGGGTTTACTCATGCTGGTTACCAGCCTGACCCGGGTGTTAGTTTGATGTAATGCTCGGGTCAGACTGAGTATTACAGATTTTCAGGTAGGGCGTTCTGGAGATTAGGAGGCGCGCTGGATGACTGGAACGTATGGAGTGTTTACCGCTGTGTTATATTATTGTATATATCTGAGACATGTTAAATTGTATCTGTCCAATGTTGTATAAAATTGTTGTAACTCTGATATATCGATGTAAATTGATAGATACAGTTTTCTTTGGTATAACTATTATTATTGATATTATATTTTATCCGCTGCGAATGTGAAATTGTGTGTTTCTTTTCTGTTCTTCTTCTATCTCTTTCTTCTTTTCTCTAACTATCTGGAATTTTCAGGATCGAAAATTCTGGGTCGTTACATTTGGTATCAGAGCGAGGTTAAGCGAGAACCTTGGCACTGGTAGAATTACTCATTAAGGATAGGGTAAGTGGTACCCTAGAATGAGTTGAGTGTGTATATATAGGAGAGAGCGTACTTGTTATTTTCTTATATAAAGATTTTAAATGATTTTATATAAGAATATATTTTAATATATAAAGCAATATTTCTTTCTAATAAATATTGGTTGTTAAAGTTATTGGAATTAAATTGAGAAGTAACAAAACACAACCAAACTGAGATTGAAATTGAATAAAGATAAGTTTGAAATAAATTCAAACTAAAATTTAATTTGTGAATTTGGGAAAGAATTTCAGAATAAGATAATAATGAATTGGTTTTCAGAGATGGTAATCTTGGTTATTATCATAAATGGCTATTGTGTTTAATAATGGGATGATTGTTTTCCAATTAACAATAAAATGTTTTAAGGAAAGTAACCATTTGAAGAGAGTAACTTGTAAATTTGAAAGGATGTAAAATAAAGTGGGTTTCTAATTGTGAAGTTTTGAATTCTAAATTTAAACATTTGAATTGGTTTCAAAATGTTAAAGGAAATTATATTATTCAAACTATTTTGAATATGATCTTAAAATAAGAATTGTTTGAAATTTTTAAAGAGAATTTGTTTTGAATTGAAACCAAAGGTGGTTTAAATTTTAAAATTTTGCTTGGTGAGCCAAGAAGTAAATATGAATATGTGTGGATATACTTAAATATGAAAGTTAGTTTGAAATAAACTCTAAATATTGAGTTTTAAATTTGGAATAAGATATGATACCCAAAGTGATTAGTTTTTGAACTTAATAAGTGGGAAGATTATTTATGAGAAGTTCAAAATTTGAAATGGAAATTCAAAACTGGGTAAGGTTGACTGGATTAAGTGAATTGTGTTTAACTTGGGGAAAAGTTAAATGGTTGATTTAAAATGAAAATTCTAGAAATTTGAGATCAGAAATTAAATTGTTTAAAACTTTAAAGGTAAATTGATTTAAAGGAATTAAATCAACATTTGAAGTATTAACTCGAATTTATATAATTCGAGATGGTTTAAATTTGAATTTTGAATTAGTTCTAATTGAATTTGATTTGAATAAATTGAAATGGTGATTGAAGATGTATGAGTATAAGATTCAAATGGAAAAATTGAATTGGATTGATTTGAATAATTTGGAATTGTAATTAAAGTTTAATAGTTTTAAATTCAAATGGAATTTGAATTGAATTTGGGAGGAAATCAAGAATAATTCAGCTTGATGTGGAAATAAAGTTTGAAATTAGGATTAATTCAAACTGGAGATGAAATGAATTGAAAACTGGAACTAGTTCAACTGAAATTTATTTGAATTAGAAGAATTTGATATCAAGGTTGAATAATGTTTAATTTGGAAAGAAACTTAGATTGATTCAACTTGAATTCGGTTGAATCAATTTCAATAAAAATTGAAGTTATTTAAATTGGAGTTAAGTCAATTTAAATGAAAGTGGAATTTAATTTGAATTGATTGGGAATAGAGATTGGGAATTGAATAGTTTTGACTTTGGACTATTTTTTTTAATATAAATTGTTTTAATATAAACCTATTTTTCCCAGCTATTTATTATATATGCAACCTTTCTTTTAAAAGCCAAACTATCTTATACTTGTTTTACAATTATTTTTGAACTGTTTAACAATTTTCCAACTGTTTTATAAACTAATTACTATGTTTTAACTATTTTATAAACTAATTACTATCTTACTATTATTTTGCAATAATCTAAAATTTCTATAATCATTTTAACTATTTTCTAACCATTTTACACCTATTTTAAAAACTATTAATTATTTTCCAACTACTTATCTATTTTTAAAATTGTCAAGCTATTTTCTAAATAAAATGGTCGGAGTTCAAACTGTTTTTGGTCAAATACCCAATCAAGATAAGAATAGAGGTGATAATCCAAATGGATTGAAGCAATTGAGAGTAAGTGAATGATAATCAAAGTGAATGTGAATAGAAATGGAATCGATTTGGCTAATGTGACGCCCCACCTCTATACCCACGCTAGCCAAGAACACTACGGTGTAGTGCTGTCAACTAGCACGGAGAATAAGGCTGTTGAGGAGCGGCCATCAATAGTTGGCCTTACACTAGTATTGGTTATCTCGATGGGAGTGATATAAATATATATATTCTTTCATTTTTCATCTCTGATTTATTTTCTCCCATCGACATACCCCAATTCCAGTATAAAACGAACTACGATGGTTCGTAATAGTTTAGAACAGTAAATATAAAATAACAACACAGATGATATAAATGCGGAACACAGATGAAACAGAAAGTCTCATATATATATAATAACTGATGTCAGTTACAATACATTCACACGGTACATATGATACAGCTACAACAGTCGACTAAGGAAGTTACATATACAAGTACATTAACATATATAATATACATGAATACATATCTTCCTATACAATTTTACATACTACTACAAATGACGACGACTACTCCAAAAGATATGAAAGAACTTCATAGCTCTAGCAGCAACCCAAAACAGAATATCTACAACCTGTAAATACTCGGTCTGACCCGAGTATTTAATTCAAAAGAAAATAATACTCGGGTCAGTCTAATTCAAACTCAGTTATTAATGCACAGAAGCAATAATAATTAAATAATGAATAGACGATAGTAATTAAACCAAATCAGAATGCAATTCAGAACATTGAATTGAAATAAACAAAACAGTTCAAACCATTGGAATATCAATTAAAACATTAAGATGAGTAGGGCTGCAGTACACGCACGCGTGTACTGCCTCGCCACTACAGCACATGAACTACGCAAAAGATTAATAAATCAAAACAAAATAGAATATCACAAAACCATACCGTGTGGCTGCAGTTCACGCTTGCGTGCACTGCCTTGCCACTATAGTGACGATGTACCCATAGAATACCGTGTGGCTGCAGTTCACGCTTGCGTGCACTGCCGTGCCACTACAGTGATAATGTACACAAAATCTCAATGAAAAGCTCAAAAACGAGCATCAGGTCAAACCCAAAATCAGGTTCAACACGAATGAAATTCCAATAAAATCGCAACGCGAGCACGAGGTCCAACTCGAGCGTTAAAGCCGGATTCAACACAGGTGAAATTTGAAAAAGAAGTCCAATTGCATCGATGCAACACAAACTATCAAGGCGAGACTGCATATAACAAAACGAAACTGCAGTCACTAATGGATACAAGGGCAATACTGCCACAAGACTGCAGTCACCACAAGTATCACACCGGAAAACAACTTAATGCAGCCACAACCCAAATGCGACAGGGTTTCAAGCAACAATGAAGGCAACTGGCAATAATGAATGCAACTGGCAATAATGAATGCAACTGGCAACAATGAAGCACAGGGACTACAAGTACAAACTGAACAAAGCAGTGCAACTGCAAGTATCTAAATACAAGGGTAGTGACCTCATACTATGATGAACAGGCAGTAAGCCCATATACAACATGACAGTAAGGTGGCTAAGTGACAACATGAATGTCACAAATATACACAACAAGCATCAGAGTGCAAAGAGCTCGAGCACAAAAACATGACTCAAGCTCAACCAAAAGCTGATACAAGAAAAATAGGAAATGGAGCATCAATAATGAACTGCACATATCAAGTTTAGCGACAACATGAAATTATCATGAAAGAGCACAGATGCATCAAACCCAAGTCTGCAATTTCAAGAAGGCATCAAACAACAAAAAAAAATAAAAACCAACATCAATGCCCAAGCTCAAAACTGTATAGTCAACCTATAATGATCAAAATACTTCACAGATCAGAATGCTCAAAGGGAAAATATCAAATGTATCATGAACAAATGTCCATGAAAATCAAAACTACTCGGGGACGAATACAAAAATAGTCAAGTATAGCCTATAACAGCAGCTACCACCGAAATGTCCGAGAAGGTAACCAAATGTACAAGAATATACAACTACATCTGAGTGCAGACATGTGGTTGAACTAGACAGGGCTTCCAGTAGTTGATAAAGCGCACGAATACTTGTAACAAAATGGTGCAACATGAACCAACAGTGTGTAAGAGGTTCGAACTCATGTCAGTGCACAAATCAAAGACCAGAGATCAGAAGAAAATCAACACGAATGCATACAAAGTCCAGAACACTAAGACAAGTCGAAAATGCTACAGAGATGAACACAGAGATGGCCACAGCAATATCAATGCAACGATGGTGGTAGGTACGAACATAGCTTAACAGTATTAGGTCGAGCAAATGTCGAAATTTACAAAAAAAATCAATTGCCAGAAATTCGAAACAAGTGAACCCGAAACTCATCATCACAACAGGCCAATTTTTAAACCGTGGGAATCAATTAATCAAGCAACCAAAATCACGAATTTAAACGAGCCAGAAACCATTAAAACGACTTAAATTAGATGTGAGCGGAGGACCACTCACCTTGGCCAAAAGCGATGGCGAACGCGACCCTCGTTCCTGAATCAAAGGGGACGCAGTGGAAGATGGGGGAAGCCGTGCGAATTTGAGGAAGAACGAGAGAGGCCGCCCTTTATTTTCTTCGTTCGATTATATTGTAGGGTTTCGAATGAAAAGGGGGAAGAGGGGGGGAACCGGTTCGAAAATGAAAATAGAAAATGGGGGAGGGCCGGTTCGAAATTAAAGAGGGGATAAGGCCAAATAAATAAAAAAAATAAGTAAGAAAGAAAACTTTTATTTAAAGCCCGATAAAATTTTACTTAAAATTTGTAAAAGAATTTTAAATCCAAATTTAAAAACTTCAATTGGAAATTTGTGTCAATATTAATCGTTTAAATTATCGATTATAATTCGACACGAATATCGGGTTGTTACAGAATAACCAATAAAGACAAATACGTAGGGTGTACGTATGTTATTCTATTCGCATAGTGATTTGATCCAGATTCGAGCACAGAATTTCGAGATAGATATATCCATTCGAGTGTGATTTTTCACTCGATTTTCGACGGCGAACCTGGATATGGATTGTTGATTGTTTCTGGATATTCTCTATCATAGTTAGGCTATGCAAGGAGAATGATGGTTTCTGATCAAGAAACCAGATCTGTGTCCGCACTAG
The DNA here is from genome assembly GCA_030765085.1 of Allium cepa. Classification (NCBI taxonomy): domain Eukaryota; kingdom Viridiplantae; phylum Streptophyta; class Magnoliopsida; order Asparagales; family Amaryllidaceae; genus Allium; species Allium cepa. Next base: position 379,993,881 of record CM060938.1, on the reverse strand, counting down.
GAAGTCGGGTGGATGATACTAGTTCGGAAGTGAAATTGTGTGATCGAGTGAGCGATAAGATTGGTATAGGCGCACGGATGATATGTGTACATCGTACGGATTTGAATGAAAATGATATTGAAAAGAGTAATCAAATTTGAATGTTTGATTTTGAGTAAACAAAGTTGAATATCTTTTTTTTATAAAATGAAACTTCCCTTGTTGAATCTTTTGGCCAGAAGAAAAAGGTTTTTTTTTGAAAATGTTTGAAGTATAAAGGAGTTTTATACAAGTTTGAAATGATCCAAAGTTTTAAAAATTGTATAAATCTATCTATATATATATATATATATATATATGTATGTATGTATGTAAAGGATCTTATGAGGATTTTGAAAAATGTTTTAGGAACCTTTGCATTTGGAAAGGCTTTTGATTTTTGGGTAAAATCAATATTAAAATTTGGAAAGCCTAGTTTGAGAATTATCGATTTTGGGATAATCGATATTTTTGTAAAGGAGCTTTGTATGAGATCATACTAGGTGTATGATTTGAAGATACTATATGTATATAGTATAAAATGTTTTGATGTTGGCTTTAGGGAAAAAGGCGCTCCCTTGAAATGAACTTCTGAGGAGTACCACCGGGTGGTGCTGCCTTGAGCCCCGGGGGGGGGGGGGGTTCTAAAGTTGATCCTGTGAGGAGTCCGGACAAAACTAGTTCCTGGGGATTATGGGTAGAATATACCATAGCGAAATTCGTGTGTGTCGCTGAGAGCCAATAGTCTGCGTCTGATTTTATATCGGTAGACTGCCACCTATGGTATAACATAGCGAAAGTCGTGTGTGCCACTGAGAGCCAACAGTCTGCGTTTGATTTTATATCGGCAGACTGTGACCTATGTATGAGTGGAGAAGTTTCATTTCGACAGCGAAAATGAGAGGCCGTTGAGAGCCTGTAGTTACATGGACTTTTGCTGTGACGACAACGTAACCCTGGAATGTAACTGTGATCTATTGTGTGGGTTCCATGGCGTAATCGAGAGCCTGCAGTTACATGGACTTTTGCCGCGATGGCAACGTAACCCTGGATGTAACTGCGACCATGGAGGGGGTGATGATTTCCAGAGTATTCTCACCAAAGATATATCCTCTATTTTCAAAAACTTTTTTCTATATTTTCAATAATATTATTTTCCAAGCATTTTCACTAGATGTTGAAAATGGGTCTGCTAAGTACTTATAGATTTTCAGTCGTACGCCTGATCAACGTATGACCGAATTTCTATGAGAACAAGGATGGACTGATTAAAACATCGAGTTATAAAAGTATTTTTATAAAACTGTTTTGACTGCATTACAGATTTTAAGAGTGTTTTAAAATGATCAAAGAATATTTTAACAGGTTTTAAAATATTTAATAAATTCTGGCTTCATTCCTTTTCGAGGACGAAAAGATTCGAGGGGGGAGGAATGTGATAATCCGGACTTTAGAATACCTGCAATTTATAGATTAACTGAATTTAAGTAATGGAAATAGTGATTTATAAGTTAAATAAATAATTCTGATAATGAAAGTATATATTTGAATAAGTATTGGTTTGATAATCTTTCTAGTATAATTAATTAAATTTGCAAAATTGATATTTTCACACAATAATAATAATGTGTTAGTTTGAATTAATATATATATGTGTTTAAGTTAATTTTAAATTGGATTTAAATTTTGAATTTGAATCTAATATTTCAATTCAAAATTTGAATCTTTAAAGTTAATTATTTTAAATTAGTTGGGTATAAAAAAATATATTTTATTTTGTTTTACTCAAATTATAATTGGTTTATACTTTATTTTTCTTTTGAAGATTTTATTTATATATAAATTTAGAAAGCATTCATTAGTTTATAAATGTATTTATAAAATAGGAAAAAAAATTAATTTAAGAAGCTTTTAATGTCTTTTAAAAATAATACAAAATGAATAATTACAAGTGTTGATTAATGAAGCTTTTAAGTATACATGTAAGATAAGTAGTTATGAATAATGACAAGTGTTAGTAATTGAAACAAGTGGCAAGATTTATCTTTATTTTTCTTTAATTCCAAATAAGTTCTAAATCACATTTTATAAACCCATCTCTTCTTTTTCCCATTTTTTTCGATTTCATTTCTAAAGATACTCAACATTTTTAAACTATCTTCAAATCAGAAGTTCTTTAGAATCAAATCTAAAACCATGTTCAAATAATCACCTCCCCAAACCCAAAATTAAACCCTGTAGTCATTGTTCAAATCTGGCCAAGCCTGTAACTTCAGATTTTCAAAATGCAAGCATGTTTACACATCTTCCAAATCCATTAGCAAATCTGATCAAATTAGCAAAATTTGGAATTATCTTCTGCATGCAAAGCTTGCATCTTCAAATTCAAGGCAACTGTATTTTTCCAATAAACAATCAACTCAGTTTTCCTACAGAAATCAAATTTTCAAAGTTATACAACCTGTAGAAAACTCATCAAGCAAGACCAATTCAACTTTAAGGCATCAGTTTAAAAACAAATTCAGTTCAAATTCCAAGCTTTCAATAGATTCTGGCATCTGCAAGTTTACAGTTCAAAAAGGGTTCTTTGTCAAACCAGAGTGAGCAGGTGAGTAACATACCCTTTTTAATCCTTTAATTAATTCTAGTTGCATGCTAAAATCTGGTATGTATGCCGTGGTCTGATTTTTTTTGTATTTGTTGAAATTTCAACCCAGGAATATGAATGAGTCAATTTGGGCAATGTGGTTGTAACTGGGTTTGACTGATCTTAGTTTCATAGGATACAGATTCAAATATAATCCTTTATTCCTCAATCTAGTATCTTTTAGGCTCCGAGTTATAAACAAAGATGGTTTGTTATTTCAGGAATTAAAGTTTAAAAATTTATTTAAGTAAAAATAAGTTTGGGAAATTCTCTGAAAGCCATAGGAAACAGAAATGTGTAAACATTGTCAAATTTTCAAACATCATAATTTGATGTTCCAGGCTTAGAATCTTGAATCTCATTCAAAATAAAGATTTTTAAAACTTAAATCCAAATTTTTAGACTAAAGTTGAAGGAGCAGTTCTGGTATGAACTTTAAGGGGAAAATTAGGTCTTTCTGGTGATCCACGTGGGTGTGGAGGTAGGGGTTCTTCCTGGAGGTGGAGGAATGATCAAAGGCTAGGGGAAAAATGCCAGGATGTTGATCAGAGCTTTGGGGTGATGGTGGTTGATTTTTGAAGTTTATAACCCTAGTTTCTACTGGGTTGAGTATTTTGTTTGGTTCGTCATCTCTTGATGATCGAGTATAACCAAACTTTGGGGAATGGTAGATGATGAGTTGACGATGGTATGGCCGGAAGTGCAGTTGCTCAGATGGTCAGAATTTCGAGGTCGAGGCCATTTCCAGCTTTGAATTGGGGTTTCTTGTTTCTATTCCTGGATTGGAGGTTCGAACTCGAATTTGATTTCGGGCTTTGATGGTGATTTTGTTGATATTGTTTGTATGTGTAGAAGTTGCCGAATTGGGACGACCATCGGTGATGGTCGGAGGTGATAAAAGTCACCATGCATATGCACGGTGCACATCGTTTCTGGTGAAGTATGTATTGTTGGAGTAGTGGAGTTGTGGCCTCGGGCGTGACTCGAAGCATTTGAACGGGTAGCTCGAAGACTGTGGTTGGTGGACTCGAAGCAAAATTTGTATAGGCTTGGGTCTAGCAATTGTTTCAGGTTTAAACTGGAACCTGTAATGTTGTGATAAAACTTCCAAACTGAAGCTTAAAGATGAAAGCAAGGGTTTAAACTAAATTTCAAATTCCAAGTTTAAAGTATGGAATTCAAATTTCAGTTTAAATCTCAGTTTGAAAATAAATTAAGTTTTTAAGCTTGAAGTGTTAAATACTTTAAATTTACTAAGTAATTTGAATCTTAAAAATAAAGTTCTAAAAACAAATTAAAATATATAAGTAAAGTTTTAGAGATTAATATGAATTCAAAATTTAATTCAAAATTTCGAATGAACGAAAGTTTTTAAATTTAAATTATTTAAACAATTTTGAATGTTAAGGCGTAATTTAAATGTGAGTTTGTTTTTTTAAATCCTTTTAAATTCTTTTTAATGGGTATATCTTAACTTATGAAATGAAAGGGGGTTTTAGAAATGTGTTTTAAACTTTGTTAAATATAATTTATGTTCTTTTAAATCTTAAATTTAGAATGATAATTGAAAATAAATTTAAAGTAAATTGATTCAAAATACTTGGTAAATGAAAACTTGATCCTTAATAAGAACAAAGTATGATCTTAAAGTAAATTTAGAATTTAATGATTTGCAAATTCATTTAATTAATTAAGGTAATTAAATGGATAATTTATTTATTTAATGAATTAATGGAATGGATAATCAATCAAGGTAATCAAGGGCTTTAAATTATTAATTTGAAGTTTAAGATAATCAATTAAATAAGGATAATTAATCCAAAATTAAGGATCATTAATTAGATTTAATTAAATGATTAGTAATTAATTAATCAAGTAATTATGAATTAATTAAGTTATAGTTAATACTTAATTAGCTGAATAATTAAAGGTTAATTAATTGGATAGTAAAGATTAAGAAATTTGAAATTAATAATGATTAATGAAGGTTAATTACTTAAGAAAAGTAATTAAAGTATAGTTAATGATTAATGATGGTCATTAACTTAAGATTATTTAATAATTAATTTATGTGATTAATTTTAATAATTTATTAGATTAATTAATTAAATAATAATCATTTGTGAATTAGTTAAGTATAATTACTTAATGAAAGTAATTAAGGAATTAATTACTTAATGTAATTAATTGAGTTTAATGTAATAAGTTTAGATTAATTAATTAAGTTTAATTAATTTAAACATTGGATGCTTGGGTAAATAATTACTGGAATGTAATTATTTAGTAAAATCATTAATGATAATTACTGGATGTAATTAGTGGATAATGATGGAATTATGAAAGTAATTTAGATTAAATTACCTTATAATTAATCAAGGGATTAATTAGAGATAATTAATTAATAAGTAATTAATTTATTTGAGGAAGTAATTAAGGGTAGTTAATTATTGATGTTATTAATCAAGGGTGATTAATAATTATGGTTAGTAATTAATGAAGTAATTGAAGGTTAATTACCGTATTGGGTTAAGGATTATTAATTTGTGAAATTAATCAAGGGTTGATTACCTAAATGTAATTAAAGGATGAAAAGAACAATATTGGAAGCCTTTGATTAATTGTTATTCCTAATATGTGGTTTGTTATGTTATGTGATAAGTATGTTTGATTTAAATGATGATGTCGTTATCTATTGATGATGAATTATGTGACATCCTGTATTAAAAATTGAGTTGTATTTCACTTGAATAATCTAAGCTCAGATGATATTGGTTTTCGAAGAGATCGGAGTCGAGTATTAGTAAATATCCGAAACCACTTCGATTCTTTATAAATTGCTAGGAGAAATCAATAAGTTTGAATGGAATGATTTAATTGAATTAGACCATTTAATCTAAGTTTAGTACTTAGAGATTAGTGAATGAAATGAATGACGTCGATAACAATTTGTGAAGTTGTAGTTGATACAAGTTACCCGTGTTATATATATAAGTTGTATGCTTTTGAAATTTATGTTAGATGGGTTTACTCACGCTGGTTTCCAGCCTGACCCGGGTGTTACTTTGATGTAATGATCGGGTCAGACTGAGTATTACAGATTTTCAGGTAGGGACGTTCTGGAGCTCAGGAGGCGAGCTGGATGGCTGGAACGTATGGAGTGTTTACCGCTGTGTTATATTATTGTATATATCTAAGACATGTTAAATTGTATCTGTCCAATGTTGTATAAAATTGTTGTAACTCTGATATATCGATGTAAGTTGATAGATACAGTTTTCTTTGGTATAACTATTATTATTGATATTATATTTTATCCGCTGCGAATGTGAGATTGTGTGTTTCTTTTCTGTTCTTCTTCTATCTCTTTCTTCTTTTCTCTAACTATCTGGAATTTTTGGGATCGAAAATTCTGGGTCGTTACACCTAAAAAGTTGGCTAGGTTGAACCTGGTCCCAATTGGGCCTAAATGAGCATTGCTACATTTTTTGAACTAGGTTTTACATGATGCTCAAGACAACTTCAAAGCGATTCTTCTGGGCAAGACTATAACAGCATGACAATTTTGCAATAGTTATCCATTGTTTGATATGTAGACCCTAATTTTTTAATGGAGATGTTGATGTTCATATTGATTACATATTTACGTTTGGCGGCTCCTATCGACTTGTATGGTGTTATGATCGCATATATGGTGTATTTGGATGATGAGAGAATCGAAACATCCATATTGAGGCTTATGTGACCTTCGATGGACATACCTACAACTATGTTCGTTGGCTGACATATAGTAAGTATCGGACATGCATTGGTGTGTAATTGATATATGTCATACATATAGGTGTGATGTGGCCTTAATCGGATAGCCAACTACTGGAAGTTATAAATATTACCTTTTATACATGTTAGGGAGTTAAGTATGTTTATACATGTTAAATGGGTAGAGTAATGTTATAATAAGATTTTTAATTATTTGTTGAATTTATTGTTTCACTCACTCAAACATATGTCTAATCCCCTCTACATTGTTTTTGTGCCATTTACCTATAGGATGATGGATTATAGAGTCGAAGTGTTAGGTGATGTCAAAGGTGGGGATGATGGAGACTTTACCTATATATATTGTAAATATTATCATACGATACTATGATTTATTATACGTGGTTTGGATTGAAAACTAGAATTGTATGAATCAATATATTGGATATGTTATAAAAGTTAATCTGAATATGTTCTTACTTTATACTATTTATTATTCCTTCCATCAATAATTATGAAATAATGTTATTTTCCTTGTCACATCTGTTATTGATCGATCATTTTCAAATTTTGCGGTTTGAATACCGATTTGGGTGTTAAATCATAGGGTCGGAAATGATGGGTTGTTGCATTTGGTGTTAGAGGAAAATTATCCTAAATTAAGAACTAGGATGCATTCAGAGAGTGTATTTGTATTTTTATAAGCTATTACAACATGCTAAGAGTCAAATACATATGTCCGTGGAATTTACTATTGCATTTTTATTTACTATCTTGAGGAGTTGGTAATAAATCCTATTTAGAGATAGCTTAAAAAAATTCAATCGTGATTAGAATCGAGGCAAACATTGATAGGGTAGAGACTATTGTTGGGACTAGCACCAGTTGACATTGTACATATCCCTAGAGTGAACATCCTTATATGGTTTAAATAATATATGTGGGCAATTGGCCAAACAAGAGTTAAACTCACTATACCCGTGCCTACTACTCAAAGATTGGTTTCTGCCCAACTAGCAATGAATGTAAATTTCTCTCAAGCTTTGTACGGTCATCTCCTAACTGAGTGGGACACCATATGTAGGAATTGAACCCTATTCAATAATATGGGCATGGTTGTAGAGCTGTGAAATTACATTTAAACCCTTGGGTTGAGAGATATAACTAGGAGATAGTTAGATTCCTAGCACCAATATGGTGAGGCGGCATATTGATTAGAAAGTACCATCTTATAGGATTATGAGGAGAGTACCACTTGGGCAGATTTCAAAATTAAGCTTGAAGATAAGTGCTTCACTAGAGTCGAGAAAGGGTTGCTATTGGAGAAGTTGTTTCACTTGAAGTAATGAGAGTTATCTGTTAGGGAATGTGTTATTTAATTTAATGAGCTTGTGAATTTTGAATTCTGCTTGAAATATACCAAAAAACAACGCATTAAGGTTTTCAAAGAGGTTGAATTCACCAATAAAGCGGTTGATACTGAACCAAATACCCTATGGAGCTATGTTTTGGAGGTTAGTTGAAGCGGCATTGTTGAACTCAATCAATGGAGAAGTGGTTAAGGTAAAGGAGCCCAAAAGGGAGGTGAACCAGTAGTAGGATAAGCGAAAGGTTAATGTACCCTATGGAGGGAAGAATAAGAAACATGCATACCACACACAGACAAATGGTTGAATAGTGAGTCTAAATCGAATAGTAGGGGATTTGCTGAGAGCATGTGTACTAGGCATTAAAGGATCTTGAGAAGGTCATTGGATTTTGATAAAGTTTTCCTATGATAATAATTACCAATCGAGCATTAGGATGGAACCATTTGAGGGGCTTTATGATAGACTATGTATGTCATCGATATGTTGGTTGGATCTAGAAGATAGCCTTGTTTGGGACCTGACGTGAAAAGGGATGCTATTGAGAATTTAGAGTTGATCTGTGCTAGAATGAAATTTTCACAGTCAAGACAGAAGAGTTATGAAGATAAGAGAAGAAAGGAAATGAAATTTGCAGTGCGTAACCACATGTTCATGCTGGCTCACCGATGCGTGATGTTATGTGCTTTAAGATGGTTGAAAAATGCACCTCGATATGTAGGTCCATTTGTTGAATATGCGAGTATATGATTTTTGTTTGACGTTATTAAACATATATATATATATATATTCATTTAATTGTATTTGTTAATGTACTATTTTATTTTTTCACATAATTAAATAAATATTAGCTAAATTAAATAAATAACACAGAGTTTAAATTCAAATAGATATTTTATTCAAATAAATATTTGTTGCAATTTGAATAGTACAAATTCAAGCTTTCGCTATATATATACAATTTTGATTACAATACAAATTTCAATTATATCATAATTTTTCTTTTACAAATGCACCTCACTACAATCACTCATTCACTCGTATTTATCTTCAACTTTATTCCAGGCTGAATCCAGCATCCGAGCAATCTGAAAAATACACACTGACACGGTAAAATTGAAAATAAAATATTTTTGCAGTATAAAATAAAATGTAAGTTTGAAAATATTATTTGCCTCAGTTAATTGGGTTGTTCGTCATCATTTAATTTTGAATTCATCATACACGAACAACTTGTGACATACACAGTGTACAACTGTATATGCCACAAGGCCGTGCATACTGATATACACTTGATAAATCTACAGGGACAGATGAGCATAAGGTCAAACCCAAATCAAAAGCCGGGTTCAACTCAAGTGAAATACAAATAAAATCTTGACACGAAAACTAGCTCAAACCCGAGCTTTAAGCTGGATTCAACTCAAGTTCAATACAAAACTATGGGTCAAGATACATACAACACAACCTCGACCAAAGAGACAAAAACAAGTAATGCATCCGTAAAACAAATCTGTATGTAAACCAGTACAGTTGCAAATACAAGTCAGCAAGCTCCAGTGGCAACCGGGTGTTATAACAAAGTTAGGCGGAAGCCTATTCTCAAAGCAAATGCAAAGTTAAAGACAAATGCAAATAAAGGGATGCAGTGTTCAAGGCTGAGTCAAAATTAAGCAATAATGAAGGAGACACAAAAACATGTTAGTAGTGGACACAAGTGATGAACCAACAATGCAAGCAAGACCGGACAACATGAAATACAATGAACAATGCATCAAGTTGAAAATGCTACAAGAATGAACAACATGAGTAACACATCGTACATACATATGCAAGTACATATGTGAGTGTACAACTACGGGTTTACATGAGAATCAGGCATGGTGGAATGCATCAGAGTAACGAGATGACCAGACCAAACTACAGACCACAAATTATGAAGCAGCAAGTTGTACAAGTTAAAGACTGCAACACTACGTCAAATACGAGTAATCAAGCATCAAGTCAAAGACCATCTATATGCAGACACTACAGGATATGTCATCAAAGAATAAAGAAGTCACCAGCAGGTTTTACAATAAAAATCAAATGCCGAAGTCATTTTTTTACAATAGATAATATAAGGAACACAATCAATATCAAGTTTAAAAGTCAAGACCGATGTCTACAATAAACCAGACAATATGCAATTAAAGTTTGCAGTTGACAATGCACATGTAACCAGAGCCAAGGCAGAAGAACCAGATACAAGTTCAATGACTCGACACACAATGAAACTGCACTAGACCAGGCATAAGCTGGAAGTTCATCATGCTCACAAGTTTAATGCACAGTGTGGACTTATGAACACACTAAGTCGGTACCCAAGAAAACAGAGCTATCACAATAGTTTGAAAATGCAGCAAGCACTCGGTTCAACAGCAATGAATACAAATCATCTCATATACAAAGCATACACCAGTTCGATATGCTATGCAACGTGAACCAGTTTATATATGCAAGCAGACTTCGAGTCGAACAGTGATCAGACAACTACAAAATCACGTCAGGTAATAATGAACAATAGAGTCAAGCCAGAAATTCATATAGTGTATAAGGCCGAAGTCAAAAACAAAGGCAAGTAAAAATCGAACAAGTTCAGTCTAACACAAATGGTCAAAGTCGAGCACAAAGAATGAAATCAACATCATCAAGTCAAAGCGGAAGTCAACAAGAACAAGATTGAATAGTTTAAAGTCAGACCGTAATGACTAAGGTGTTCAAACAGTTCAAAACCAAAGCCGTGAGAATAAAGTAATGAAATTATATGAAATTGAATAAGTCAGTAATCATCTCAAGCATTCAAACGAAGAACAATGGCCAAAACAAAATAATCGACAAATTTAACTACATTCAAACGAACGAAAATATAGGAATTCAAATCCTGTAAAACCCGTAATCGTCACTGGCAGCAAAATCATTCGAGAAAAAGAAAAACAGAGAAGAATCAATTCAGTAATTCGAATTAAAGGTCGAGCAGAATCAATATGGAAAAAGGGAAAAAATCACATACCGTTTTTGATAATCGAATCGACCCAATTGAGGTAGCCGCAGGGAATCACTGAACGAGGAAAATATTCGAAGCATCATCGACAAATTGAAGCAGCGCCACAAAGCCCTAATTTCAGAGCAAAGAAAAACGAGAACAAACAGCCATTGTTTTTCAGGAGCTCGGCCGAAGAAATTAAAGAGAAAGGGAATTTAATTTTAATACTTAATTATTTGTGGGCCGACCTTGTTATTGGGCTTTAGTTAAAATTAGGGTTTTGTTTTAAATAATTGTTTTAAATTTGTATTTCTTTTTTAAACAATTGTAATTTCTAGTCGTATGACTAGGGGACGAGCTACGGTGATGTATTTCGAGAATTCGCAACTTAGTGGTTGAGTTATGGCAGGGTTTTGAGCGTAGAGTTAAGGCAAGTCGATAGCGGGTGTCGTGAGTTTACTTGTGTAAGCGTCTGACTGCTTAATTTCTAGTAGAAACCTTGGGGGCAGCACGTAGGCAGGGTTTTGCCGAAACTGGGTAAATTCTGTGTCGTTCTATTTCTGCATTTATTATTTTGCTATTATCTATGCTGCTATTCTGATATATCTGTGTTGAAAATATTTATATAAGCTTCCGTAATTAATTTTTTTATAAATAATAGTATCACCTTATTCACCCCCTCTCTAGGGTGAAATTGATCCTACAAGTGGTATCAGAGCGGGTTCAAAAGCCATTTTTGTGTTAAAAAGTTTGATTTTTCGAAGACCAATTTTTTACAAATTTGAATTTTTAAAATGGCTACTTTTGCTAAGGGACGGTCTAGTATTATCCATCCTATTTTTGATGGAACGGATTTTTTGAATTGGAAAATGAAAATGGAATTTTATTTAAAATATATGTTAATGATAATTGTCGGGATATTATTGAAAATGGGTGTGATATAACAGACGAGAAAATTATTTGGATTAATGCTCTTGCTATGCATATAATATATTCTCATATTAATCAAGATAATTTTAAATTTATCTCTCATAGTGAAAATGCAAAGGAAATTTGGAATACTTTTAATGCAATATATGGTGCAAAAGTCAACCGCAATGAGAAATCCTCCTCAATCAACTCAGTTAAAGAAACGAGCTTAATAGGATTGGTAAAAAGTAGTAGTGATGAGGAATGAAGCAGCTGAGCTGGTGCTACTAATAAAGAAATTCAAAAAGTGGAACCATAAATATGGAAATCTAGCTCCAAATCAACAATTGAAAAGCAGAATAATCAAAGTTCTAGATAACCCATAACAGCAAGAAATCATCTGTCACAAGTGCAACAAACTCGGACACATCAAGCCCGATTGTCCTCGAAATCAACACGGCGAAGAAAAGAAATAAAAAAGGAGAAGTTTTGCAGCCATGTGGAATATAAGTACTAGCAGCGAGAGTGATAAAGCTGATCTGTGCCTTCGAGTAATATAACTGATAGTGACGATGATGAGCCAAGCGAAGTATCAACGCTCACTTACTCAGAATTACTTATATATTTCCATGAAGTAAATGGCTATTTTGAAAGACGTAGGGAGAAATATGCTAAACTTGAATCACAAAGAGATACTTTGATAGATATGAATAAACAAATTGATCAATTAGTTAAAAACTATCAAAGTAAGATCCCTAAGTGTGATAACTGTCCATCACTAAAAGAAGAGAATAAAAAATCAGAAAATAAATTAAATCTCTTGAAAATGAAATTTTGATTTCGGAAGAGAGTGAAAATACTAAAAGAGAAAATTCCATTAAAAAGTGCACACAATTATTGAACGAAAACGAATCTCTAAAAACACAAGTCCAACAACTATCAACGACTTTAGGAAAATTTTCAAAAGGAGAAAGATCGTTGAAAACGCTATTAGGGAAACAAACTGCTAATACAGTTAGACAACGACTTGGATACAATCAATCTGAAAATGTTAGAAACAAAATTAAACAAGTCAATTCCATGTGCACAATTTATGGAAAATTTGGACACAATCGCAATATTTGTTGGTATAGATCCAAACAAGTGAAAACCATTCCAATTTGGATTCCAAAAGGCACGAATATAAAATCCCTCAAAGTAAAAAAAATCTAGGTGCCAAAAGGAAAAAACTATAAATAGTTTTGGGTCTACACAATCATATTTATCAAAATCATTTGCCGCTAACAACCATGGACCTAAAATAACAAATAGGACACAAAAATCTTTATCGTGTAGGTGTGGTGGCAAGCTAAGGAACTACAATAGTGTTACTTGGATTCTGGCTGTTCCAAGAACATAACGGGTGACAAAGCAAAGATTCCTTAGCCTAGTATAAAGGTGATGATTCTGACATTTTCAAAATTGTTGGTCGGTTATTCTTTTATTTTGAAAACACTACAATCCTTGAAATACTTCATATAGATTAGTTTGATTAATTATGGTGTTCTATTGGTTGATGATAATACATTTGGCTAACTCTATATTCATGGTTTTTGTTTATTTACACGGCTTCAATTAAAATTGAAAATAATTTCATTTATAAACGTCTTCAAGAATTTGTTGCAACATCACGGTCTGGTGTATAGCATCCAACTAATGATAATCTCGAGTGAAAGAAAAATATAGATGCAGATTATACTGGTAATCTAGTTGATAAAAAAATTTCTAGTGAAACGTGATTTATGTTGTGACATTTCAGTAGCTGCATCAATTTTCAAAGAAAATATCTGCGTATTTCTTCACTCCAAATAATTTTCAAATGGCAGAGATTTTCTTATAAAACTCCTTCTAGAAAATCATTTTTGACCTTGTTTTAGATTAGTCATTTTGGAAAAAAAAATTATAATTATTTTTGGATTTGATTTTAAATAACTACATTGACTATCCTGACTCGCTACTGATTATCGAAAAGATAAATAGTGATTGAAAAAGTAACGAGTATTGATATTAATCATGTATTATAACTTGAGACGGTATATTTAGTAAATTTCTTTAGAAATTTGAACAAGAGTTATAAACACTTTTTGTTGGTAAAAATTCCATGATCATTTCTATTTCTATCATATTTCTATCGACCATCACTCATCATAATCCATTATAGTATGTCAATATGTGGTGCTTTAAACAGGAATCGTTCGTTTTCATTATATATATTTTTTAAAATATCTAAAGTATTCACTCTCATTTAAAAGTACTCATGGTTATGCGTGGGTGAATTACTTAGAATTTCGGATTTTGTGCTTCCATGCTCATTTAAAAGTCCTCACGGATATGCATGTATGGAACACATATCAAAATTGATTTATTAAATAGACAAGTTGATTCTAATCCCATTTAAAGGTCCTCACGGTTATGCGTGGTTAGATGATACTTGAATTCATTTTTTATATAAAAAAATTAGAATACTACTAATCTCATTTAAAAGTCCTAACGGTTATGCATGGTTAGTAGATATTCAAAATCCTGATATAAATATAACACAAATAGACACAACTATACGGTTTTATATGATGACATTATTCCTATCATTCTAAAGTGGAGTATGCTCCTAATGGAGTATTTATGATTTTTGTTTGATTTTTTATTGAAATTTAATATTTATATTTGATTGAGTTCTAATATTGTATTAATGTCTATCACTTGATCTCTATTTTTCTAACACTATTAGTCTTTTGCTGATAACAAAAGGGGGAGAAAGAAGTTAAGATTTTGACAAAAATCAAATATTTTCTATTTGCATCTAGGCTCACTTGCATATTTTTTTATTTACACGCATATATGAAGGGGGAGCTTGTGTAAAGAGGGATCATTCAAATAGGGGGAACAAATTGATCAAATACATTTAATAAAATTCAAAATCTTAAATATATGTTTGTTATCATCAAAAGGGGGAGATTGCTGAATATGCGAGTATATGATTTTTGTTTGATGATAATAAATATATATATATATATATATATATTCATTTAAATGTACTTGTTAATGCACTATTTTATTTTTTCACATTATTAAATAAATATTTGCTGAATAAAATAAATAACAAAGAGTTTATTTTCAAATAGATATTTTATTCAAATAAATATTTATTACAATTTGAATAGTACAAATTCAAGCTCTCACTATATATATACAATTTTGATTACAATACAAGTTTCAATTACATCAAAATTTTTTTACAAATGCACCTCACTACAATTCACTCATGCACTCGTATTTATCTTCAACTTTATTCCAGACTGAATCCAGCAACTGAGCAATCTGCAAAATACACACTGTTGTAGTAAAATTGAAAATAAAATATTTTCGCAGAATAAAATAAAATGTAAGTTTGAAAATATTATTTGCCTCGGTTATTGGGGTTCTTCATCATCATTTAATTTTGAATTCATCATACACGAACAGCTTGTAACATACACAGTGTATCACTGTATATGCCACAAGGCCGTGTATACCGATATACACTTGATAAATTTACAGGGACAGGTGAGCACAAGGTCTAACCCAAATCAAAAGTCAGGTTCAACTCAAGTGAAATACAAATAAAATCACGACATGAATACAAGGTCAAACCCGAGCTTTAAGCTGGATTCAACTCAAGTGCAATACAAAACTATGGGTCAAGATACGTACAACACAACCTCGACCAAAGAAACAAAAACAAGTGATGCATCAGTAACACAACTTAGTACATAAACCAGTACAGTTGCAAATACAAGTCAATAAGCACCAGTGGCAACAGGTTGTTATAATAAAGTCAGGCAGAAGACTATTCTCAAAGCAAATGCAATGTCGAAAACAAATGCAAATACATGGATGCAGTGTTCAAGGCTGAGCCAAAATCAAGCAATAGTGCAGTAGCCTTAAAATCAAGTGCATATATGTACATGTTAGCAGTGGATACAAGTGATGAATCAACAATGCAAGCAAGATTGGACAATATGAAATACAATGAACGATGCATCAAGCTGAAAATGCTACAAGAATGAAAAACATGAATAACACATCATACATACATATGCAAGTACATATGTGAATGTACAACTACGGGTTTACATGAGAATCAGGCATGGTGGAATGCATCAGAGTAACGAGATGACCAGACCAAACTACAGACTACAAATTATGAAACAGCAAGTGGTACAAATTAAAGATTGCAACACTACGACAAATACGAGTGATCAAGCATCAAGTCAAAGACTATCTATATGCAGATACTACAGGATCTGTCATCAAAGAACAAAGAAGTCAGCAGCGGGTTTTACAATAAAAGTCAAATGTCAAAGTCATTTGATTTACAGTAGATAATATAAGGAACATAATAAATATCAAGTCTAAAAGTCAAGGTCGATGTCGATAATGAACCAGACAATATGCAATTAAAGTTTGCAGTTGACAATGCACATGTAACCAGAGCCAAGGCAGAAGAACCAGATACAAGTTCAATGACTCGACACACAATGAAACTGCACCAGACCAGGCACAAGCTAGAGGTTCATCATGCTCACAAGTTTAATGTACATGCGTACTTTCGAACACACTAGGTCAGTAACCAAGAAAACAGAACTATCACAATAGTTTGAAAATGCAGCAAGCACTCGAGTCAACAGCAGTGAATATAAATCATCTCATATACAAAGTATACACCAGTTCGATATGCTATGCAACATGAACCAGTTTATATATGCAACCAGACTTTGAGTCGAGCAGTGATTAGACAACTACAAAATCACGTCAGGTAATAATGAACAATAGAGTCAAGCCAGAAATTCACACAGTGTATAAGGCCAAAGTCAAAAAAAAGGCAAGTAAAAATCGAACAAGTTCAATCTAACACAAATAGCCAAAGTCGAGCACAAAGACCGAAATCAACATCATCAAGTCAAAGCCGAAGTCTTGAGAACAAGATCGAATATTTTAAATTCAGAGCTGTAAGGACCAAGGTGTTCGAACATTTCAACCAAAGCTATGAGAAAAAAGCAATGAAATTTTACGAAATTGAATAAGTCAGTAATCATCTCAAGCATTCAAACGAAGATCAATAGCCAAAACAAAATAATCGACAAATTCAACTAAATTCAAACGAATGAAAATATAGGATTTCAAATCCTATAAAACCCGTAATCATCACTGGCAGCAAAATCATTCAAGAAAAAACAACAGAGAAGAATCAATTCAGTAACTCAAACCAAAGGTCGAGCAGAATCAATATCGAAAAGGGAAAAAATCACATACCGTTTTTGACAATCAAACTCGACCCAATTGAGGCAGCCGCAGTGAATCATTGAAAGAGGAAAATATTCGAAGCATCATCGACAAATTCAAGTGGCGCCACAAAGCCCTAATTTCAGAGCAAAGAGGAACGAGAACAAACAGCCATTGTTTTTCACGAGCTCGGCCGAAGAAATTAAAGAGAAAGGAATTAAATTTTAACACTTGATTATTTCTGCCCCGGCCTTGTTATTGGGCTTAAGTTAAAATTAGGGTTTTGTTTTAAATTATTGTTTTAATTTTTTTTAAACAATTGTAATTTCTAGTCGTATGACTAGGGGACGAGCTATGGTGGTGTAGTTCGAGAATTCGCAACTCAGTGGCTGAGTTGTGGCAGGGTTTTGACCGTAGAGTAAAGGCTAGTCGATAGCGGGTGTCGCGAGTTTACATATGTAAGCATCTGACTGCTTAATTTCTAGCAGAAACCTTGCAGACAGTACGTAGGTAGGGTTTTGCCGAAGCCGGGTAAACTCTGTGTCGTTCTATTTCTGCATTTATTATTCTGCTATTATCTGTGCTGCTATTCTAATATATCTATGTTCAAAATATTTTGTATAAGCTTCCGCAATTAATTTTTTATAAGTAATAGTATCACCCTATTCACCCCTCCCCCCTCTAGGGTGAAAACGGTCCTACACCATTTCCAATGATCGAGAGGATTAGTAAATTTGCATATCGAGTTGGGTTACCATGTAATTTGGTGGGCGTGCTTAATGTCATTCACATATCACAAATGAGGAAATGTGTGCATGACTTAAGTATGAAAATGGAACCGTGAGCAATTAAGGATTTATCTGTAGAACAAAATTTGATTAATGTTAAATGATCAAAAGGGATAATAGGTCTAGATGGCAAGGAATTGAGGAATAAAGTTATTAGACTTGTTAACAACCAATGGAGTGGCAATACAAATGATTATACCTAGGAGTTAGATGATAGGATCGTTAGTCCCGTAGATAATAGGATTGTTAATCCTTGAGATGAAGGTTTTGATGACAACAACCTTAGGACTTGCTATAAAATATAAATACTAACATTATAGTTTAGACATATACGTATATGCAGGATATAAACATGCAAGTACCAAGAATGAAGACTGTACAATATAGAGATTCAAGACTGAAGATATCAAGATTGAAGACTCATGAGTATCAAGGTATCAAGAGTTCAAGATTCCAAGAATACAAGATAAGTATCGAGTCTAGGATTATATTAAAAGTCCAAAAAGCACTTACGTCTTTATTTGAAATTTATTCATGAAATGAAATCCACTTCGAGCCTGTTAAAGGATGGAACCCTAGTTGGGTGGAACCTACGACAATATCTAGTGGAACATATAATGTTCCTATTTTGATATCCACTAATTTTATAAAAATGCTTTTCTAAAATATATCTCTTGTTTTTAAAAAATGTTTTCAAAACCTCCTTTTCAAAAAGTCGTCTCACTTGTTTGAAATATTTTAGCTTCAAAATTATCTGTATCATTTCTAATATTTTAATTTCAAAATTGTCCTTGATTTTAAACTATCTCTTGTTTTAAAATTTAGCTTTTAAATATTTATATGCTCAGATTTTGAATCACTTTATAGATTAAGATTATATATTAAATATTACTTTTCTATGTTTAAAATTTATTCAAATAAATTTACGAAGTTTAGAAATTGGTTTAACAAATTATATAAACCAATTTTAATAAGAAAATAAAAATCACCAATTTTGCCTAAAGCATGTCGACATCCTTCAACCTCCCATATGGCCATGGTGCCCGTTAAATTCAAAATTCAAATTTTCAAAAGAAGTATCTATTTGTTGTATCCTTTCACGAATAGATGTGGCTGTTGATCTTCTATAAATACCAATAGTTCTAAACAAATTTTACATTAGATTTCACTTGTTTTCTCTCCTCTTCATCTTCCACATTTATTTTAAAGAATCCAAAAATATACTCTGCCAAAATACCAAGCGAATCAAACTTGATTATATCTTGTTTGATTCTCTACCACTATCTCCATAAGATCTCAGTGCTATTCAGAGTTACAGGATCATTTGTAAATCAAACTGTTGAGCAAAAGGTGCGGTTGATCCTTGAAATCAATTAGGTTTGATCGTTGCCCTGGAAATCGATTAAGTGATCTCGTGGCATGGTTAACTCAAAAGAGTTTTCCCTGGACTCGAATACAGGAGGGTGTACCTCGTAGCCTTGAGACCAAGGGTGTAATTTGGGAGATTATTTTGAAAAGTAATCCGTACAATTATGCGGGACTGGATGTAGGGTAATTCCGAACCAGTATAAAATCATGTTGTGTTCTTTCCTTTACTGCTTTTATTTAGTATTCGCATCTGTGTCTGATTCTATGATTATATCTATGTCTGTGAATTGCATTTCTTGGTGATTAAATTACATAAGTTTGAGAAAAATTTAACAAATCCATAAAGCACTATTCACCCCCACTCTAGTGTTATTCCAGCCTTAAGATCCGTAATCCGCATTTCTCACAAGGATTTGGAATATCTTTTCCGAGTTATTTTAGACATTCATTTTTATAGCAATGTTCTCCGGTTTTCTATTTTATGTACTTATCGTGGCACAAGTTTATTTATGTTATGATATAATTATGTTTTAGTAGTTAAAATAATGCATTATGTATGATGATTGATGATTTACATTAGTTGGGTACTAGTGTAATTTTTGTACCTGTGTGGACTTATGTGATGATGAATTCACACTATTAGTGTGTTGTGTAGCTATTATCTTTCCTTATCTGTATTTTTGATGATGAAAATCCTATAAGGAGAGGAGCCTTTAATATCCCATATTTTAAAGTGTCTTTAATCTCATAGCTATATCCCTCTCTTCCTTTATATTGCTTTTCATTTCAAAACAAAAAACAAAACCTACACTATGTCTAGCCATCAATTTTAAGAGAAGGGTGGGGAAATCAAATGTAAAAGACTAAAGCTTATATCTTAAAGAAGAAAAAGAAGATTTCAATAAATTTCTACCAATCTAGGTGAGTAGTACCTTCCCCAATTTCCTACAAACCCGTTTGGGTTCTGATGTTGATGTGTTTACGTTGTTTTGAATTTAGATTATAAGGCTTAACAGCCCACACCTCCCGATACATTGATCCAAAGTCTAAGGTGACTTTCAAACTCGTATCGGTGCTAAGAAGTACGAGTTTTTGGGTTTTATTTTAACATCATAGAGACTAAGAATATGTTAATATGATCTAAGACATTTTACGCTTTCAGATCTCACTATAGAAGGCAGAAAAATATAAATATAGAAAATAGTCATATAAGAAAATATCCAAAACACAATCTCAAAATTGTATGTAGTTCTAATCCAGTGTACGAATAAATATCAAATAGTCTAAATACTTAATAAAATAAATAGTTACATGGAAATTGAAGAAAATACAGAAGCAACTCTGATGCCAAGCTTGCCTCTTCATGCACACAAATAACGGGGCTTATCACCTGCTCTCCTATCCTCCTGTGTTGACTAAAAAAAGGAAAGGAGTGGTTCAAACAAGGTCTGGTGAATGAATTACAACGTTATATATGGAAATAACATATAATTAACTATATTAATACTTTATGAGACCTAGGATGTCCTACTAGTGTCCGTAAATTACTCACTTCATTTATATAAGGGGTATAGTTTTAAACATATCTACACTACAACTTGTGATGGTTTATATTCATGGCCGAATAACTAATTGAACACTAAACAACTAAGGATCGGATAATACTACTAAAACTACATGGAATTTACCTACAATTTCATCCATGGGCCTACATTACGATTACATATATAATATTAAGGCAATAAGGGGGAACCCGCAATGCCGACTCACCAAAAATGTCAAGATTTGTTGAATTCTTGACCATCCCTCAATGCTGGCGTACGCCTTGTTTCTCTCTATGCTGGGATCCATTAACAACATAGTATCATGTCGCATCCATGAATACAAGGAACTTTGTCGGTGCCAAGCCACACATTCGATCAGGCAACATTGTCAGTGTTGTGCATCCTTTATAGAACCTCCTATGAGTGCAATTTGAGATAGAATCGCCCTAGTTGAATATCGACCCAGTTGGATAAATAGTATTTATCTAGTCCTGTAACACCGAAGCATCGTCTACATATGGAACTAGCTTCCCTACTTATACTACCATCCATATAAATACAACTGATATATATATACACACACACTACAATTTAATTTATAACATTAGGCCTTAGGCCAAGGTTTAGGCCATGACCAATTTCAATCACCCGTCGAGCACTTGTGGTTGACCTGCTCTAGTTAATCTATTGATTGGTCTGGTGTGTTTTCCATGTTTTTAATATTGATTATCGTCATTTATTATTGTTAATTATCATAGTCCCTAACCCACTTATAGCAACTTTCAATCTTAATTTGGCGTACACTAACCCAAATTAGAGTGAACCCAAATTTTTTAACTTATATACCCTAATCGTTCAAACTTCATATATAGTATATTTAGTTTTAGTAAATATATTTAATCTTCGTTTAGCATCATAAGGCTATCGATTCATATTTAGTTTGACAAAAATGGTACATTCAACATGAATCAATTCTTATTAACCAGATCCAAAGGGTTATATTCATATTGGTTTTAATCACTGTTAGATTCCCAGTCTAAATAAATAATATTTTCTGTTCAATTTTTACAATTCTGGATCTAAATAGGGTACAACAAAATTATTTATATGTGAATTATCTTACTAATCATGATTTCAACTCACTTCAAAAAAGTTATCCCTCTTTGATTGTGCAAAATCGTCCTCCTTTGGTATAGATATCCTCTTAGTTTGCTTTGTTTAATCCCTTCTTCAATTTCTCTAGTTTAATTTTTATTTGTTTAAAGAAATCTAATTTGTGGTGAAAGAAATTTTTTGACAGACTTTGGACGTACTACTTCTGAGTAGTGAATTAGCATTTCGGTTAGGATTATATTTATAGTAGCACAAAGTAGCGTCGACAGTTGATTAGTTTTTATTTGAAACTAAGCCACTAGCACCCAAACCCTTGCCCGATAAGCCCGACCGGTCGACTGCTTGAACTAGACCAATTAAGCACTAAGGGTCGATTAGTCAAAGTCACGTTGTCGACCGGTGGAACTTTATATATTTATTTTTTCTCTCCTTATTTATTGTTTATTTAGTTTTGATTCTAAATTTCCAAACGTTAATAACTTTGTCATATTATTTGAAATTTCAAAATGTTATAGATGAAAGTTGTCTAGAAAATCAATACGAATGCAAAGATACAAGGTTCATAGATAAATTCAGATGTTTATAAAAATTCCATCTTTACCTCTTCTTATTTGAAATTAATTCTTTTATTTACTTTTTGGCTAAATTTTCTGGGTGTTACATTTCCCCCTAAAAGAACTCATTGTCTATATCTCTAATGATAGGAAAGTGTAACTCGTACGTACAAAAATTAATACAACATCAATCTATCATCCATCATAGCAACCATTATCCTTATTCAATTTCTAACGTAATATGTATTTGTAGGCATGAAATGCATATGAACCTATACTAAGGAAAATGTTATGTGATCTTCTGATTTAGTCTACCTCCTAAAATGCAAGTGCTTATGCTATGCTTCTAAAATGTGTGCAATATCTTATTTAAGTATGCTGGCGATTCTACATGTATGTGCAACCATTCAATCATATGCATATAACTCAAATGAAATAAAATACGTGATGGTGTGAATGTATGCTAACATGAGAATATATTTTCCTAAGCTTGCAAAGAGCAATTTAATAAATACATCCATTAGCACCCATCATTCAAAACATGTCCTAACGATACGTTGCAACCAATCCTAACATCCAATTATCTCACTTATAGGGTATACTAAGCTAGAACATAAACACATAAGTAGTCTACAATTATTTAACGAAAACAGAAACATATTGTAAATGAGTTCTAGATAGGTATCTCAGATTTTCTACTCTGACTCTCATGTACTGTCTACCGGATCGTCTCTCCATCGACCTTTAACAAGCTTGATAACCTTATTATGGAGTCGGTTTATATTGTGATCAAGAATATGAGTTGATGCACGGTGAACAAGTGACGCCCTCTCTACTTCCTCCTCCTCGTGCTGACTCGGATCAACTATAGTTGCTATATCGATGTAGATAATTTTTCGAGTGTGACAAATGGAAAATGTACTCCTACTAACTTCTCCGGAAGTTTACCCTATAAGCTAACTTCCTAACTCTACCATGATTGGGAAAGGCCCTAAAAACATTGATGCTAGATTTCCCAAACAACCATATCTCATAACATGCCTAAACGGTGAGATCTTCACAAAAACCACATCGCATAATGCGAACTCCAACTCCATGCGTTTTCTGTCGACGTAAGATTTCTTCCTATCCTATGTAGTTCGCATCCTTGTATGGACCATGTCCAACTTATTTAATGTCCGACTCACCATATTTCGTCCAAAAATAATCCTTTTCGTAGCGTCCTACCAATAAGATGTTGATCTATAAGGCCTCCTGTATAACTCCTTGAAAGGTGTCATCACAATACTTGCCCAATAGCTGTTATTATTGGTAAACTCGACCAATGGTAAGTGATCCTCCCAAGAGCCTCTGAAATCTAAGATACACAACCAAAGTAAGTTCTCCTACACTTGGTACACCCCTCCATCTATCCGTCCATCTACGGGTGATATGCAATATCCAAACACAATTCGGTGCCTAATGCCTCCTGAAAACTTCTCTAAAACAAGTTGGTGAAAAGTGGATCTCAGTCGCTAAAGACGCAGCCGTCATCATACTTCTAACTAGAATAAAGTGAGCGTATTTGGTACATTTGGATCTAAATACTCTCATTTGCCTCCTACTCCAAGGTAATCCATTGATGACATCCATTCAAATGCTCTTCTACTTCCATTGTGGAATATCCAATGGCTGCACCAACCCTCTTAGCTTCTTCTG
The DNA here is from genome assembly GCA_030765085.1 of Allium cepa. NCBI lineage: Eukaryota > Viridiplantae > Streptophyta > Magnoliopsida > Asparagales > Amaryllidaceae > Allium > Allium cepa. Next base: position 379,969,793 of record CM060938.1, on the reverse strand, counting down.
CTCCACCTTTACCCTTTGACAAGCTATACATTGGACCACATATTCTGCTACTTGCTACTTCATACTAGGCTAATAGAAGACTCTCTACATGTCATGGTATAATTTTTCTCGGCTAGGATGTATGGTCATCCTAGAATGACGTGACTCGGCTAGTACCATGTCAATCAGATCCACAATAAGAGGTACACATAATCTACCATCTCTCACTAACCAACCCTTCAAGTCAATAGTATAATTCCTCAAATACTCGACTGCTCCTCTACCAAGAACCTCAAAAATATCAAATAGCACCTTGTCTTACATTTGACTTCTCCCAACGTAGTCCATAAGTGTAGGATGCACACCTAAAGCAATTAAAAGTCCCACGGTGATGTTAAATGATGGTTGGAAATTGAAAGTAGAAATGAAGTCCAAGTGCTTCCACTCTAAGAACATAGGGTTCAACATTGCATGCTTCCTACTCTAGGTATCGGCTACAACATTACTTTTGCCTAGAGTACAGGAGATATCAATGTTATACAATTTAATAAACTCCATCCACCTTTGTTGCCTTAAATTCAAATGCTTCTGGAAGAATAAATACTTTAGGCACTTATGATCCATGTACAGCTCAAACTACTCTTTTAAAAGATAGTTTCTCCATGACTTGAGTGCAAAGACAATGGACTTGAACTCAAGGTCATGGATATGATAGTTTGTCTCATGGATTTTAAAACATCGACTAGAATAGCTCAATAATCTCCTTCCAACATTAACACCACGCACAACCTTTACCACAAGTGTTGGTATACACTGTGAATGCCTTCGTACCATCGAGTAATACAAAAATGGGGTAGTCAATGCCTCCTTCAACTTGATGAAAGCATCCTCACACTTCGCATGACATAAGAAAACCACTTAGTGAGGCAGGTCAGAGGGGTAGATATTTTTGCAAAGTCTATAATGAACTTCCTATAGGCACATCATGGGGTTCTTTGGAACCTGCCAATCAATACTGCAATAACTTTACTATGATCGACTGTGAGACCACTCTTAGAGACAATGTATCCTAAGAAGCATACCTTCTTGCGCCAAAAGTAGCACTCATAAAACTTCATCGTCAACTTATGCTCATGGAGTGTATTGTGAGCTTCTTATAAATGCAATGTGCGCTTCTCTTTACTTTTCGAATAGACTAATATGCCATTTATAATTACCATAACAAATTTATAAAGAAACCTCTAGAGTCTAGACGCATTATGTAACGACCCCGACTTCCTACGTCCAGAAAGACGTATCGTTATTAAAGAAAGAAAGAGACGAGAAAATAGAAAAGATAGAGAAGAAAGAACAATAACATCAGAATCTCACAACGGAACGAATAAATTATAATAATTATATAAGTATTTACATAATATACAACATCCATCAGAGTTATACAGATAATACATCACATACTAGACAGTTATAAACACCTGTCTAGTTGTACAACTCAATACAATACAGCTCAAACAATAAGACTCAGAGATACCAACACAGCGGAGCTATATATATATCTACAACGCTGAAGCCTCCTGCTCCATTGCTCCTCCAGAATTCGTCAAAGCTAACCTGAATCCCTTGGCTACCCGTAAAAATTTGGGTACCCGAGAGTTTATGAAAATCAAAAATAAACTCCGGGTCAGACATGGGTCTGGTATGAGTAACAGGTTAAAGTTGCTTAACTTTGAAAATCTTTTGAAAATAAAGGGTATCACGGAAGACTTCCCACACATAAACATGGAAAAGATTTTACCTTACGCTAACCAAAACATTTGATAGGAAATTCTGTGATATTATAATAGGTCTAGGGTTTTCAAGTAAATAGAAAATAGCCGAAATTGTTACATCTATTAAATTCCAGCTACTAGCCACAAAAGTGGGTAATACAATCAAAACCGTTGGCACTTATTAGATTGTGGATTCCATACAATGGCAGGGCTACTGGGGTACCGCCCGTCACAGTACGTGGCCTAGATCAACGTACCGAGGATCACTCCCGACCCCCTACAACACAAGGCCGGAACCATTCTTTACTGAATAGTCCCGAACAAGATAACCCCGCAGTTGGTGTACATCTAACCGCCCACACAGCCGAATAAAAAGGGACATCTAGACAGGGGAAAATCTTGTCCTGCTTGGGCATGACCCACCTAACCTTACTGCACCTCCCCTGTTTTAGCCATTCCCGGTTGATGAGGCTTGAGGTTGCGATTACCTTTATAGAAAACATTTCTTAGAATGCTCATCGCCCACCTGACGATGTGTTGAAAGCATTCAATCCATACATGTTCGTTCCGGATTCGAACGAAACCGAAGGCATTATCTCGTTACACTCGTTTTGGAATCACCCTCAGAGTTAACGACGATAACCCTTGCACTCTGAATCTTCATCTTCACTTCAGATTCACGACCTATCGTTAATTTGGAATCGATGTGGTTTTCGAATGTTCCAAATAAGGAAAACCGATCCCGGTCTCATCGAAATCCAAAACGTGTCTTTTAGGGCCAAGTTGTCTATTTAGTCTTAACAGTTTAATTCAAAATCATCAATATACAAACAGATAGATAATTCATAATATCACAGTAGATAATCATATCATCATCATAAACAGATAATCAAAATTATCAACCCCATCAGATAAAAATATACTTTCATACGTAAACAAACATCCAAGTCACCTAGATATTATTCATCTCATATCTGAGTTCAAAATTATCAAATGAAATATTAATTTCATTCATCCATAAGCAATGATTTATAATCATACCATTTGTAATTAATTTAAAATGAATTAAATTAACTACTTCTATCTCTAATTAATTTAAAGTAAATTAAATTAATTACTTCATCTATAAATCCTGCTTATACAATCATTTATCAATTATAAATTAAATAAATTGATTACTCTCTAGATATGCATCTTGATTAAACACCTTTGATTAATCATTTCTAATTACAAGAAGTAATTAGTCTTTAATTAATTTCACAAATTACTTATCCTACATCATTCATAGTAATTAGCATTTAATTACCCTTTTAATTGATTTAGATATAAATAATCATATTTATTGTTAATCAATTATATTTATTAATCACCACATTATTAATTTTTCCTTAATTAGCCAATTCTTAATTGCATCATTAATTATTAATTAATGATCTTTAATTTAGATTTAAATTAAATTACTTTGATTTAAATAACCACACTAAATGATTCCTCTTTAACTTAACTCAATTATTAATCGCCCTTGATTAATATCAATCAGTAATTAACTACCCTTAATTACATATTAATAAATTAATTATTCCATAATTAATTATCTCCATTAATTAATCCCTTGATTAATTTCAAAAGTAATTATCAAAATTACTTTATTGACACATCATCATTCACTAATTACATTCAGTAATTATCACTAATTACTTCCTCAAGTAATTATGCTCCATTGAATACACTAAGTAATTACACTTATCAAAATGATTTCTTAAATTAATTAAACTTAAATTAAATTAATCATTTTATCAACATTAATTACAATAAGTAGTTAATTCTTTAATCAAGTAATTACTTCACAATTTACAATCGATTATCTTAACTAATTAATCTGATTAATTAATAAAATAAAATCACATATGTTAATCAATTAATAATTCTTAGTTAATTATCTTCATTAACTAATAACATTCCTTAATTTACTTCTTAATTGATCTTTAGTTATAAATCAATTTAAATTATTAACTTAAATACATAAGACATTCCTTAACTACCTTATTATTCTTAAGATAATTTATTTCTTTATTAATGACTTCATTAACATTACATTTTAAATTTAAATTCAAATATCATTTGAATTGAAAATCCAAAATGATTATAACTTAAATTCAATTTAAAATCCTTTTAAATAAATGTAAGTAACATTTACACATGAACATACATAAGAAAATCTTTTAAATTAAACTACTTGAATTTTAATTAAAATTTAAATTTCCAAATTACATTAATATTTAACTTGCAAACCTCAAGTTAAACAATTTATTTATTTTTCATTCAAAAATCTTTAATCAAAGAATTCTCAAAAATCAAGTTAATTTTTATTGAAACAAATTACTTGTCAACTATTTTATTTGAACTCATTCTTAAAACATTCATATTTAAACTGATTTAAACTTTCAGATTTTGAATTCTAAGTAAACTTGAATTTCTCAATTTATCTTGATTTAAAACTTCGATTAACTCTCTTTTAACAACCAGAATTAGAAACTCTATTTTTAAATCCAAATTCATTTAACTTTAAGATTCAAATATCCATTTGAATCAAAACCTTTAACAAAAATCGAATTTGACTGCAGCAACACTTTTGTTTCAGGTCAAATTTTTATTTTCTGGAAATTATCAAGTTTCAAACCTGAAACTTATTTAAATATCTCAAACTGCATTTTTGATTCAAAATATAAATTTGAATTCATACTTCTAATTAGATTTAGACTTTGTTAAATCTTAGTTGACAACTTAAATTCAAATACATCATGATTTCAACTAACTTACATTTAATTTTGCTTTAAATTTAGTTTAAATTTAAAATCTACAGGCAGTTTATACAACCTGTAGTAAATCAACTCTCACCTGAAACCTAAACAAAATGCTTCGGGTCAATTCCCTTCCTGCATCGAGTAAAAATTTAAATAACCCGAGACTTTCCCCGAGCCCAAAACCTGCACACTAAAAACTGTGACAAATCAAACCTGGAACCATCTAAATTACCAACCCACTTCAGTGCTTCGAGTCCTTCACCACCTTGCTTCGAGTAATCAACTCGATTGACTCGAGAATTCCCTGAGTTTAACCCACTGCACACACACCAAAACTCAACCGGCCTCCAATGGCACAGTGCACGTGCACCGTGGCCCCAGCCAACTCCGGCCATCCTCTGGCACTCCCACACGACGCCAGTCACCTCCAGATCCTATCACAATCACCAGAAGCTAGCCATTTGCTCGAAAACAAAAACACACCTTCTCCTTTGCAACCTGGAAACACCAACACTCCCCACTTCAAAACCTGTCACCCTCGAGTTCTCCACTCTCCGTCCATATGAGTGTCTACAACTCCGGCATCTTATTCGACTCCAACCCAACTATCACCACCCCAAATATCCCTGCACTCGATCACCAACATGGGCCGTGGCGATCGCTTCCTTATACATAGCAAAACTTTAGGGTTCTAGGAAAAAACCCACTACCGCATCTCCCCTGATGATCTTCATCACCGCCACCTATTTTTCCTAGCATCAACAATCACTTCTCCATCTACCTGTAGAACCCTGACCCCTCCAACCGCCTAAATCACCTGTAATCGTCCAAAAACCAAAAACAGAACAAACTATGACTACACCACCAACCCTTAACTAAAAAATAAAATTTTAGTTTCAAAAATCCTAATTTTGACTTAGTAATCAGTTTATAAGCTCGAATTGATGGATCATGACAAACGAATTTTGACTTATTTTTATGATATGCTCTGTTATCTTATATTTTTTCAGGCTTACTCAAGTTTGGATTTAACTTTCTTATAAATTTTAACCATCCATCTATGCTAATTCAAAAATTTTAGACTAAGTCCTAATCCAAACAGTAAGGAAGTAAAAAGATGATGACTTTTAAATCACACTGATACTTGAAGTAAGAACAGAATGTTACAGAAATAGTTATACAAAGATATCACAAACAATATATACATATTACAGACATCAACCAAGCAACCATAGCTAAAATTTTAAACCTTAAAGATGATGTTACTCACCAGTGATGGAGATGGACAGAGCACTATTATTTGGAAAGCTTTGGATGTCAAAAATGGAAAAAAATGGTTTTCTTTCATTTTCTGTTAAATCCATCTTGTTTGCATTGATGTATTGTTGTTATACAAAGCTTCAGTTATAAAAAGAAAAATGCTTGCTATGTTGAGTTGAACGAATGAAAATATAAAAGAGAACATGATATATAAATAGGAAAACTTTTTGAACAGCTGTAGGTTACCATAAGTACAAGTTTTACTTGTTTTGATATGGCAGATTTTTTTGTATCTGAGATGTACAGATTTATATTCACTTGAATTGACAAAATTATGTGCTAAGATGATAGTAATTAAGACTTGGTTCCTCTATTAGTTGACATAAGTATAATTATGTACAGCTGCAAAAAGATATGTATGTAAGTATATAACCTGCAGGTCAAGATTTAGCTTGTATATGAAGCTACTTGTTATAGATATTTGTTTTATTTTATTTTTTAGTTTGAACTATAATATACATCTTTTGTGAGGTGTTATTTCCATACTTTGACTAATTTCATTTGACTAAAATGAAGATATTTTATTTTGCTTTGCATACTTATCTTTTTCTTTCCTATTCTTGCCTGCATACTTACAAGCAACCTACGTATGTAACTCCCTTTTATTTTGTTTTCTTAACTTAGCTTTACTTTTACTATGTATTTATCCTTAGTATTTAGTTCTATTTTCTAACATGTGTGTTTACTTTTATTTTCCTTTTATTTATTAAACATAGACTAACAAATATTTGATTACTTATTATTATTTTACTTTATACTTATATTAATATTAATAAATGTTTATTTTAATTTGAACGTTTTGAAACCTTTATATATATATTTTTCAAATCATATCTTTAATTCAAACACACATATTTATAAATAAAGTTGAAATAACAATTTTATTAAAAATTCATTTGTAAAGATTTACATTATTAATAGAGCTCATTATTAAGTCAAAATGATTTATAAAAGAATTTATCTCTTTATTAATAAACTACTTATTTTTATCAAGCTAAATTTAAATGTAATCTAAAATTATTTTAAACAAACTAAACTTAAATCTTGAGTAATTTAATATCATATGATCATTTATTAAATAGCTTAAATATCAAATTCCTAAATTATCAAAAATATTAGAATTAGAAACATGTCTATTTATTAAATTTAGAACAAAGATTATCCATTTACAATATATACAGATATATACATTATAAATAGAAGGCAATTTGATTAACTTTTAAAGGATAAATTATCAGTTAAATATTTATTCAAAAGAAGATTTATTAAATCAATTCATATATTATTACAAATATTATCAAATCAATTTAATTTTTAATGTAGATTATTAAATTGATATTGTCCCAAATTTCCAGGATATCACATTCTTCCCCCCTTAAAAGAATTTCGTCCCCGAAATTTAAAACAAAGGTAATTTAATAATCCAATTAAAAATTTAAATTTGAAACACAAGCATATATCAACATAAACTAACAATCATAGCAACCAATTCATCCAAACAAACAAATCTAACTATCCAGACAAAATTCTAAATAGAATTTTCTCGAGTTTCCCCAAGTATAAATACCGGGTTACTCGCCCTATAGAATCCAAACATCCAATACTACTACTAAACTACAGAGTTCCCACTCATCTAAATCTACAAAACAAAACAGGATATCAGACTACAGGCAAGTCTGAATCAACACTACAACTCCTTGAACTGCTGATTCTAAAATCAAAGATAGATCTTACACGTACTCCCTCAGAGATACGTGAAACACTCCGAATTCCAGTTATCCAAACTGACAATTCAATTCTGAAACCAAACACTTATCCAAAATCAAATCCCCGATTACGGACTCCAAATTTCTTCGTCTCTTATCCACAAAATTCTTCGGACGATCCTGGGCTTCCTTCATCTTTCCTGATAAGCTTAACCCTTGCTGATGCCCTATAAACAAACTGAACCAAAGACAATCCAACAAACGGATCTTTCCAAGATCAACCAAAACTCAGAACACAACTCTATTCCAAAATCGGAAAACAGAACTCACATCTCTCATCCAGAGAGATAAAACAGGTACACTCCAAACTGGTCTTAGATCCTGAAAAATTTCCTGTAGAACTCTCTAATCCAAACACTGCAACATCTAATTGCTTCAAAACTAAAACAGCTGCCACCATGCTTCCACTGCGCAACTCTGACTTAACAGATGAAAATGCCGATGATGATCTCAAGCACAGACTAGTCAAAACATTCCAAAAATAAAACTCAGAAGTTCCTCCAAAATTCTGAGCTGCTTCACCAACTCAATTTTCATATGTTGACAAAATTCTAACTTCCAGAAGACATCTAGAAAAATCTTTGAACCCCAAAGAACACCCAACTATCGCAAGTCACTTTTGCGATCGATACAGCCAAATTCCAAAGATACTGCTCTCTTTTTTTTTACAAATCAGAACAACTTACACTTATGTGGCCAATCCATTGAAGAAACGGGTCTACATAATCACTTCTGAATTCCATTCCAGAAAAACTGCTAAGCCAGAAGATCCCTTGCCAACACCGAAAACATCCCAAGCTGAATTGCTGCCACAGATGCTAAGATTTCCTATCCAAAGCTCTTCGAGAAACTCGGACTTTAAAGCAAACAAAAAACACCCAGCTGAACACAGCCACAACACCGAAGCAGTTACTCTTCCTTACTTGTTCCAAAGAAACATCGTCGGAGATATCCATAGTCACTGTGTCTCATCACACAGCTACTACACCTTGATGTATCAAAATATCTTGACTTACTTCTGCCCAACCGACAGATCCAGATTCTAGCTCAACCAAACTCTTACATTTCAAAGATGAACTCCGAACCTTAACAGGTTTCCTTCAGAGATCAATGAAATCCTTACACCATCCAAAACTTACTCGAGACAGTATTAGGCCTACAGTCTCGACAAGTACACTTCCAACCATTGATAGTTGTGTTACACACACCACTACCTATCTACCTTTATAACACATTGGAAAACCCGAACAGGTAACCCAACAATAGGTAGAAATAAATATATAAATATATATATATATATATCAAAATTACAAATACGCTCTCTCAAGAAGAAATCACTCAAGAGCCTAGGTATTCACTCAACCTAGCGCTCCGATACCACTGTAACGACCCCGACTTCCTACGACCAGGAAGAGTATCGTTATTAAAGAATGGAAGAGATGAGAAAATAGAAAAAATAGAGAAGAAAGAACAATAACATCAGAATCTCACAGCGGAACGAATAAATTATAATAATTATATAAGTATTTACATAATATACAACATCCATCAGAGTTATACAGATAATACATCACATACTAGACAGTTATAAACACCTGTCTAGTTGTACAACTCAATACAATACAGCTCAAACAATAAGACTCAGAGATACCAACACAGCGGAACTATATATATATCTACAACACTGAAGCGTCCTGCTCCATTGCTCCTCTAGAATTCGTCAAAGCTAACCTGAATCCCTTGGCTACCCGTAAAAATTTGGGTACCCGAGAGTTTATGAAAAACAAAAATAAACTCCTGGTCAGACATGGGTCTGGTATGAGTAACAGGTTAAAGTTGCTTAACTTTGAAAATCTTTTGAAAATAAAGGGTATCACGTAAGACTTCCTACACATAAACATGGAAAAGTTTTTACCTTACGCTAACCAAAACATTTGATAGGAAATTCTGTGATACTATAATAGGTCTAGGGTTTTCAAGTAAATAGAAAATAGCCGAAATTGTTACATCTATTAAATTCCAGCTACTAGCCACAAAAGTGGGTAATACAATCAAAACCGTTGGCACTTATTGGATTGTGGATTCCATACAATGGCAGGGCTACTAGGGTACCGCCCGTCACAGTACGTGGCCTAGATCAACGTACCGAGGATCACTCCCGACCCCCTGCAACACAAGGCCGGAACCATTCCTTACTGAACAGTCCCGAACAAGATAACCCCGCAGTTGGTGTACATCCAACCACCCACACAGCCGAATAAAAAGGGACATCTAGACAGGGGGAAATCTTGTCCTGCTTGGGCATGACCCAACTAACCTTGCTGCACCTCCCCTGTTTTAGCCATTCCCGGTTGATGAGGCTTGAGGCTGCGATTACCTTTATAGAAAACATTTCTTAGAATGCTCATCGCCCACCTGACGATGTGTTGAAAGCATTCAATCCATACAAGTTCGTTCCGGGTTCGAACGAAACCGAAGGCATTATCTCGTTACACTCGTTTTGGAATCACCCTCAGAGTTAACGACGATAACCCTTGCACTCTGAATCTTCATCTTCACTTCAGATTCACGACCTATCGTTAATTTGGAATCGATGTGGTTTTCGGATGTTCCAAATAAGGAAAACCGATCCCGGTGTCATCGAAATCCAAAACGTGTCTTTTAGGGCCAAGTTGTCTATTTAGTCTTAACAGTTTAATTCAAAATCATCAATATACACACAGATAGATAATTCATAATATCACAGTAGATAATCATATCATCATCATAAATAGATAATCAAAATTATCAACCCCGTTAGATAAAAATATACTATCATACGTAAACAAACATCCAAGTCACCTAGATATTATTCATCTCATATCTGAGTTCAAAATCATCAAATGGAATATTAATTTCATTCATCCATAAGCAATGATTTATAATCATACCATTTGTAATTAATTTAAAATGAATTAAATTAACTACTTCTATCTCTAATTAATTTAAAGTAAATTAAATTAATTACTTCATCTATAAATCCTGCTTATACAATCATTTATCAATTATAAATTAAATAAATTGATTACTCTCTAGATATGCATCTTGATTAAACACCTTTGATTAATCATTTCTAATTACAAGAAGTAATTAGTCTTTAATTAATTTCACAAATTACTTATCCTACATTATTCATAGTAATTAGCATTTAATTACCCTTTTAATTGATTTAGATATAAATAATCATATTTATTGTTAATCAATTATATTTATTACTCACCACATTATTAATTTTTCCTTAATTAGCCAATTCTTAATTGCATCATTAATTATTAATTAATGATCTTTAATTTAGATTTAAATTAAATTACTTTGATTTAAATAACCACATTAAATGATTCCTCTTTAACTTAACTCAATTATTAATCGCCCTTGATTAATATCAATCAGTAATTAACTACCCTTAATTACATATTAATAAATTAATTATTCCATAATTAATTATCTCCATTAATTAATCCCTTGATTAATTTCAAAAGTAATTATCAAAATTACTTTATTGACACATCATCATTCACTAATTACATTCAGTAATTATCATTAATTACTTCCTCAAGTAATTATGCTCCATTGAATACACTAAGTAATTACACTTATCAAAATGATTTCTTAAATTAATTAAACTTAACTTAAATTAATCATTTTATCAACATTAATTGCAATAAGTAATTAATTCTTTAATCAAGTAATTACTTCACAATTTACAATCGATTATCTTAACTAATTAATCTGATTAATTAATAAAATAAAATCACATATGTTAATCAATTAATAATTCTTAGTTAATTATCTTCATTAACTAATAACATTCCTTAATTTACTTCTTAATTGATCTTTAGTTATAAATCAATTTAAATTATTAACTTAAATACATAAGTCATTCCTTAACTAACTTATTATTCTTAAGATAATTTATTTCTTTATTAATGACTTCATTAACATTACATTTTAAATTTAAATTCAAATATCATTTGAATTGAAAATCCAAAATGATTATAACTTAAATTCAATTTAAAATCCTTTTAAATAAATGTAAGTAACATTTACACATGAACATACATAAGAAAATCTTTTAAATTAAACTACTTGAATTTTAATTCAAATTTAAATTTCCAAATTACATTAATATTTAACTTGCAAACCTCAAGTTAAACAATTTATTTATTTTTCATTCAAAAATCTTTAATCAAAGAATTCTCAAAAATCAAGTTAATTTTTATTGAAACAAATTACTTGTCAACTATTTTATTTGAACTCATTCTTAAAACATTCATATTTAAACTGATTTAAACTTTCAGATTTTGAATTCTAAGTAAACTTGAATTTCTCAATTTATCTTGATTTAAAACTTCGATTTAACTCTCTTTTAACAACCAGAATTAGGAACTCGATTTTTAAATCCAAATTCATTTAACTTTAAGATTCAAATATCCATTTGAATCAAAACCTTTAACAAAAATCGAATTTGACTGCAGCAACACTTTTGTTTCAGGTCAAATTTTTAATTTCTGGAAATTATCAAGTTTTAAACCTGAAACTTATTTAAATATCTCAAACTGCATTTTTGATTCAAAATATAAATTTGAATTCATACTTCTAATTAGATTTAGACTTTGTTAAATCTTAGTTGACAACTTAAATTCAAATACATCATGATTTCAACTAACTTACATTTAATTTTGCTTTAAATTTAGTTTAAATTTAAAATCTACAGGCAGTTTATACAACCTGTAGTAAATCAACTCTCACCTGAAACCTAAACAAAATGCTTCGGGTCAATTCCCTTCCTGCTTCGAGTAAAAATGTAAATAACCCGAGACTTTCCCCGAGCCTAAAACCTGCACACTAAAAACTATGACAAATCAAACCTGGAACCATCTAAATTACCAACCCACTTCAGTGCTTCGAGTCCTTCACCACCTTGCTTCGAGTAATCAACTCGAGTGACTCGAGAATTCCCTGAGTTTAACCCACTGCACACACACCCAAAACTCAACCGACCACCAATGGCACGGTGCACGTGCACCGTGGCCCCAGCCAACTCTGGCCATCCTCTGGCACTCCAACACGACGCCAGTCACCTCCAGATCCTATCACAATCACCAGAAGCTAGCCATTTGCTCGAAAAAAAAAACACACCTTCTCCTTTGCAACCTGGAACACCAACACTCCCCACTTCAAAACCTGTCACCCTCGAGTTCTCCACTCTCCGTCCATATGAGTGTCTACAACTCTGGCATCTTATTCGACTCCAACCCAACTATCACCACCCCAAATATCCCTGCACTCGATCACCAACATGGGCCGTGGCGATCGCTTCCTTATACACAGCAAAACTTTAGGGTTCCAGGAGAAAACCCACTACCGCATCTCCCATGATGATCTTCATCACTGCCACCTATTTTTCCTAGCATCAACAATCACTACTCCGTCTACCTGTAGAACCCCGACCCCTCCAGCCGCCTAGATCACCGGTAATCGTCCAGAAACCAAAAACAGAACAAACTATGACTACACCACCAACCCTTAACTAAAAAATAAAATTTTAGTTTCAAAAATCCTAATTTTGACTGAGTAATCAGTTTATAAGCTCGAATTGATGGATCATGACAACTGAATTTTGACTTATTTTTATGATATGCTCTGTTATCTTATATTTTTTTCAGGCTTACTCAAGTTTGGATTTAACTTTCTTATAAATTTTAACCATCCATCTATGCTAATTCAAAAATTTTAGACTAAGTCCTAATCCAAACAGTAAGGAAGTAAAAAGATGATGACTTTTAAATCACACTGATACTTGAAGTAAGAACAGAATGTTACAGAAATAGCTATACAGAGATATCACAAACAATATATACATATTATAGACATCAACCAAGCAAACATAGCTAAAATTTTAAACCTTAAAGATGATGTTACTCACCAGTGATGGAGATGGACAGAGCACTATTATTTGGAAAGCTTTGGATGTCAAAACTGGAAAAAAATGGTTTTCTTTCATTTTCTGTTAAATCCATCTTGTTTGCATTGATGTATTGTTGTTATACAAAGCTTCAGTTATAAAAAGAAAAAGGCTTGCTATGTTGAGTTGAACGAATGAAAATATAAAAGTGAACATGATATATAAATAGGAAAACTTTTTGAACAGCTGTAGGTTACCATATGTACAAGTTTTACTTGTTTTGATATGGCAGATTTTTTTGTATCTGAGATGTACAGATTTATATTCACTTGAATTGACAAAATTATGTGCTGAGATGATAGTAATTAAGACTTGGTTAATCTATTAGTTGACATAAGTATAATTATGTACAGCTGCAAAAAGATATGTATGTAAGTATATAACCTACAGGTCAAGATTTAGCTTGTATATGAAGCTACTTGTTATAGATATTTGTTTTATTTTATTTTTTAGTTTGAACTATAATATACGTCTTTTGTGAGGTGTTATTTCCATACTTTGACTAATTTCATTTGACTAAAATGAAGATATTTTATTTTGCTTTGCATACTTGTCTTTTTCTTTCCTATTCTTGCCTGCATACTTACAAGCAACCTACATATGTAACTCCCTTTTATTTTGTTTTCTTAACTTAGCTTTACTTTTACTATGTATTTATCCTAAGTATTTAGTTCTATTTTCTAACATGTGTGTTTACTTTTATTTTCCTTTTATTTATTAAACATAGACTAACAAATATTTGATTACTTATTATTATTTTACTTTATACTTATATTAATATTAATAAATGTTTATTTTAATTTGAACATTTTGAAACCTTTATATTTTTTTTTCAAAATCTTATCTTTAATTCAAACACACATATTTATAAATAAAGTTGAAATAACAATTTTATTAAAAATTCATTTGTAAAGATTTACATTATTAATAGAGCTCATTATTAAGTCAAAATGATTTATAAAAGAATTTATCTCTTTATTAATAAACTACTTATTTTTATCAAGCTAAATTTAAATGTAAGCTAAAATTATTTTAAACAAACTAAACTTAAATCTTGAGTAATTTAAAATCATATGATCATTCATTAAATAGCTTAAATATCAAATTCCTAAATTATCAAAAATATTAGAATTAGAAACATGTCTATTTATTAAATTTAGAACAAAGATTATCCATTTACAATATATACAGATATATTCATTATAAATAGAAGGCAATTTGATTAACTTTTAAAGGATAAATTATCAGTTAAATATTTATTCAAAAGAATATTTATTAAATCAATTCATATATTATTACAAATATTATCAAATCAATTTAATTTTTAATGTAGATTATTAAATTGATATTGTCCCAAATTTCCAGGATATCACACATTAGATCAACGTAGTAGGCATGTGCATTAGTTAGTCCAAAAGGCATGACTAACGACTCATACAGTCTTTTGGGTATATCAAAAATAGTCTTCTGAATGTTATCCTCAGCCACATGTAACTAATGGAATCTGGCACCCAGGTCAAGCTGAGAGAACATCTTCGCTCCAACTAACTGATCCAAGAGATCATCTATGCAGGGCAACGGTAACGATTCTTTTATTTTTCAACTTATTCAACTCTTGATAATCGACGCAAAGCCTCAAGGAACCATTTACTTTAGTGGCAAAAACAACTGTTGCTCCCTACTCCAAAATACTCTTGCAAGGAGGTGGTGAAAAAGATGGCGGAGCATTCAAATAACCGGCTGATTAGAAAAATGAAGTGGTTTATCACTACTAAGTTTCATTTGTTACAGGTATTTGACCTCCTCTTTGCCCATGCATTTCGTGAAATCTACCAAAAGGAAGGGTGGCCATGATACATGGGGTTTGCGCTCCCCTCGCAATCTTAAGCTGGAGCAAATCACTTCATTGATCGTGACCCCTTGCAACCAAGCTTTGAGCCATGAGCTCACCAGGGAGATGACACATCACAACGTTGTAACATCATAGAGCCTTTCTAATTTAAGGTTTTATTTCTGTGATGGGAATGACTGATTTTTGTGTTATGCATATCTCAATCAATTAAGATTGATTTTTTTAACTCTTGTGCATATTATGAAGTATTTTTATTTAAGTATGTAACTTCTTGTGTCCATGTTATTATACATATTTTGTTGTTTGTTATGCTCCATGTGTAGCTCCTAAAGTTGAGCTATGTCACTTGCGAACAAACACTTGGAGATAATTGGACTTTTATAGAGAGTTAAGGCAAAGTACCTTTATATGTGGTTTATGTATACTTGTAAAAAGTTAGAACATAATAGGGTATGAAATTTTAACTTTACTTTAGAGTTTGTCCACCTCTTTGGCAGAGTGAATATTAGCTAGCAGATTTGCCCACCTATTCTTTTGCCCCCCTAAATGGCTGGGAAACTTATTGTCTGGGAAATTAATCCTACACTTATATTTATTTTGGAACATTTTTTATTAATTTATTTACATGCGTTGGGAGGCTATTGTTTAGTGGCAAGCCCTATGGTGGTATGGCCACTCAATTGGAGTGAGCAGACAAGTTCTGCGTGACATCCCATCATGGCAGGGCTGTCCATTGAAGGGAGCGAGCAAGTTCTTTGGAACTTAGATCCAATATGGTTGGTTCACTCCATCCAAGGAAGCAAGAATTTTTTTTCTCACTTAGGCCCTTTATTGTGGTGCTGCTCTATTACAGGGACCGGTAATGTTTTGATTGGCCTAAACCCATCAAGGTAGCGTTACCCTAACTTATTAGAGAGAGCAGCACTATGAAGGCAAAAATCGAGAGTACTATATGGGAAATATTTCCTGTCACTATCTACTCTTATGGAAATGACCTACATCACAAAAGAAGGAATTAGGGCCACTACATGGGTGGATGCACCATCAGTTCGTCGATGCTTTGCTATGCTTTTGGTAAATGCAATACACCATAGATGTATGAAATTGGTCAATGTTTGCGCCAAAATTGGTCACAAACCCCAAATACCATGAAAGCACCAGTGTATGAACACAAACCAATGATATTCAAGCACAAATATCAGATCTCAACAAGTATCAAACGGTCATTCAGAAATAATGAACAAAGACACAAGTTTTATAGTCCTTCGGCTATCTCCGGCCTACGTCCACTCTAAAGTTTTTTCCTTTTTATTAATTATCCTTATTGATTACAGATGATTACAGCAGTAAATATGAAGAATTTCCAGTACAATAGCAATATTGAAGTGTAGAAATGAATCCGGCAGAGTCTGGGCGTTCAATGGCGGAAGATCCTTTCTCTGTAGGCTTCAGGGTGCTATTTATAGGCGTAGGAGGCTCAGATATCGCTCAAACTTCGGGAGACATTTTCTGGCACGTGAGTGGGCCCATGCGACCGTCCTCAGGAAATTTGGGCCCACTTTGGGATCGATTCGAACTCCATTCGAATCGATCATAAATTCATCAAATCAAGATGAAATTTGGTGTGGACATCCTTCAACAAGTAAGCAAGCTCCTATGAAAATTTCATTGTATTTGGATCAGTGGATCTCGAGTTATGATCGATTCGAGATTAGGGCTCCATCTGTTCTGTCCGGTTCGAATCCATGCTTCGAATCCATCTTCTTCGACTCCATCCAAAGCGCGTGCGCATCGATGACGTGTCGCGAAATCTCTGGGTTGATCCACCTTTGTCGCCGTGTTGAACGCTTCCTTTCCTAAAGACGCGCTCGCATCCATGTTCCACACTTCGTCCATATCCATTACTTCACAACGGTCATGCTCGCATCCATCGATTCATGTTTTCCTTCGCATCGATTCCTAGAGTGTACTTCGCATCGATCGGCCACGAATCAATCGATACGAAGTGACGATGGAGGTTATCGGTACGAAGTGATTGTGATGGAGGGTGGATACGAACTAGACCATACCTGATGGATACGAAGGATCCTCTTACCTGATGGATACGAAGGAACCTATGTTGCCATCGAGTCGAAGTCCACCTAACCTTCCCTTCCGGTCGATACGAAATGACTGAGCCTTGTTCATGCCGATCGATACGAACGGTATCGATTCGAAGTCCTTCACCCTGCTATGCCTTTGACCGATACGAACGCTATCAAGTCCAACCAACACCTAACCGATGCGAACCTTTCTGAGCCGAACCCATACTGATCGATACGAAGCCCTTACCTCCTGATCAATACGAAGTGTATCGATTCGAACCACCATCTGATTGGTGCGAAGCCGATTGATACGAACGGCATTGATTTGAAATGGTATCGACACGAACGGTATCGATACGAATGCAACTCCTGATCGATTCGAACCATCCTTGCGTGCTGATGGGTTCGAACAGTATGTTCTTCCTACCTTGCATCGATCATATCTCCTTCATAAGAACTCCGATTAACCTAAAATTTGAAACATAGCCTTTCTAATCCTTATCATCGTCTCCAATCAATTTCGTCCCGATCGGAGCTCAACCAAATTTTGACGTCATCGATTGTAGCCTTGCTTCCAATCGATCTCTAATCCGATATCCAGCATTCCTTGCCAATTTGTTGATATTCCAGCTTTGACCAAAAAGTGGGATAACACTTTGCCCCCCAAAATATGCCTTTTGATAAGAAGGTTGTTTTGAATAGTTCCGATTCCAATATCCAAAGCCCATAGCGATATCGCCAGAGTATGTCATCCTTAACTGCTTCGATTTGATGCCCAATTCCAAATCCAATAACCAAGGCCTTAGCCAATCCCCTATCCATCCGAATTTGACAACCGAGTCCTAATCCATCCTTATCCAATAGCCGATAACCGAATCCAGGACCTCTCCGGGTCGATATCCGAATCCATAACCTCTCCGGGCTCTTTTCAAGCGTAATCTACACTTGATGACCTTGGTCCAGTGTCCCTGGACGTTGTACAAAGCCATGGATTAAGTCCTAAGCCGAATCTTGGTCTCTCCGGACCCTTTTTGAGCATAGTCCATACTCAACGACCTGAAAACAACAATTGATAATACAGGGCCATAGTCCTAGGCTGAATCCTGGTCACTCCAGACCCTTGCAGAGCATTGTCCATACTCGATGACCTGAATGAGTCAATTTACCACGTTCGGGCAAAGTGACTCACCCCTTGCCAGGCATAATCCATACCCGACGACCTTTATCAAAAACCAGATAAAAATCCAATCAAAATCCAATTCAAAATCCAAATCCAAAATCCAAAATCGAAAACAATCATCCAAAGGAAAATCCAAATCAAAAAGCAAGAAAAACAAGGAGCTCAATCCAAACTCCAAAAACAAATCCAAAAAGAAAAGCAGTGTTCAATCCAAAAGCAAAAGATAAATTTCACAAACCATAGCATCGCAGTTTATCGTCATTCAAAGCATGCCTAGGGGCTATCTCCGTCCTCATACATGTGTAAATGACTTGGTTGCTTGCCAGTAGATCGCTACTTATTTCACATTATCTTGATCAATGGATGATCAATCGATCATCATTCCTGGGCCTTCCACGATCGTGGCTTGAGGTAGGCGGCGGTTGCTCTTGCTCCGCCGTTGCATTCCGAGTTCCGACATATTGTGGCAACAGTCCATTCCTGACATGCTCCTCGATTATATCATTTAAATGCCTGCAACTGTTGGTGTCGTGTCCATCCAAATCATGGAAGAGACAATGCCTTCCTGATGTCCTCTCCCATTCTGATGGTTCCCTCCTAGCCGGCCTTCTATACGGAAGGCGATTCCGAGTATCCTGGTATATCCGCTCCAACGTCTCGTTTAATCATGTGTAAGTGGAAAACTTCGGATCCTTCCATCGCTTCCTATCTTTTCCAGAATCATCGTCCAACTTCCTTTTTCCTTTGTCTTTATCTGAACCTTTGCTGGATGGTCCTCCACTCTCAGTTGCATTAACCTTTTTCAACTTTAAATCCGTACTCGCATCTTCCTGTCGAAGGAACCTCTCTGCCTCGTGAAAGAATTCGTCGAGATCCTATGGGGGATCTCGTATCAGAGATACCTTGAAATCTGAATCCTCTCTGACTCCTGATACCGCTACCATTAAAACCATCGATGGATAAGGCCGATCCACCGTAGCAACTGCCGCACTGAATCGAGTTAGAAAAGCCCTAAGTGATTCATCCATCCTTTGCTTTACCGATGTTAACGTCATCACATTCTTTGGCCTCTTGACGTGAACCCAAAACTGTCCCAAAAATCTTTCCACCAATTCCCTCCAGGTCCCGATAGACCCTTCTCCCAGCTGCCTAAACCACATTGTAGCTAGGTCTGTCAAGTATAATGGAAAGCATTGTGCCATTACTTCCTCCGATGCCCCCCAGCACCTCCATGTGTCTGGTGTACCTCATCAAGTGATCAGTTGGATCTGCTTTGCCGTCATATACCTCCAAGCTAAGTAGCTTGAACTTAGGTGGATTCTGAGCCATCCTTATTTCCCGAGCGAACGGACTCCTGTTCACTCCTTCCAAGTCTCTGTTGGTCAAACCACCTCACGCAGTTCTTCTAATGATCTCCACTAATCCAGTATTGTCTGTTAGGGGTTGCCCCCCATGCCCCCAAGGGAACTCCGACACATACTCTTCATGGGGCTCACTGGTAGCAATGTTAGCCCTGGCCTGTTGAACTCCTTCCAAAGGCCCTCCTGTGTTAGATCCTGTGGGCCTGCCCCCAAGCCCTTGTTGATTGTCTTCTGGCTCTGTACCCTGTCCTCCATTGGGTTCAACAACCCTAGTCCCCTGTCCTGCATCTACAGCTGCTCTAGCTGTTCCTAAGTTCTACGTCCCTGCAGCTCTCATTTGTTCACAGAAAGTCTGCATCATTTCCTGTTGACTTTTCAACAATCTCTCATGTAATGAATTTGCCATAGCCTCCATCTCATCCCGGGTTATGTAGATCGAGGCCTGTCCTTCCCCAGCTCCGAAGGATGCTTGTTGACTTACTTCCTGTTGGCTTCTCTCAACCCTTTGCCTTCTACTATTTTTCCTTGTCATTGTCCTCAAGTCCAAACTTTTCTAACTTTTCAAATCTGAACTTTGAATCCGATGTAGCGGGTGCTAGTCCCTCTCGGTGAAAGCATCAAAGTGTTTGCGCCAAAATTGGTCACAAACCCCAAATATCGTGAAAGCACCAGCGTATGAACACAAACCAATGATATTCAAGCACAAATATCAGATCTCAACAAGTATCAAACAGTCATTCAGAAATAATGAACAAAGACACAAGTTTTATAGTAGTTCGGCTATCTCCGGCCTACGTCCACTCCAAAGTTTTTTCCTTTTTATTAATTATCCTTATTGATTACAGATGATTACAGCAGTAAATATGAAGAATTTCCAGTACAATAGCAATATTGAAGTGTAGAAATGAATCCGGCAGAGTCTGTACGTTCAATGGCGGAAGATCCATTCTCTATAGGCTTCAGGGTGCTATTTATAGGCGTAGGAGGCTCAGATCTTGCTCAAACTTCGGGAGACTTTTTCTGGCACGTGAGTGGGCCCACGCGACCGTCCTCAGGAAATTTGGGCCAACTTTGGGATCGATTCGAATTCCATTCGAATCAATCATAAATTCATCCAATCAAGATGAAATTTGGTGTGGACATCCTTCAACAAGTAAGCAAGCTCCTATGAAAATTTCATTGTATTTGGATCAGTGGATCTCGAGTTATGATCGATTCGAGATTAGGGCTCCATCTGTTCTGTCCAGTTCAAATCCATGCTTCGAATCCATCTCCTTCGACTCCATCCAAAGCGCGTGCGCATCGATGACGTGTCGCGAAATCCCTGGGTTGATCCACCTTTGTCGCCGTGTTTAACGCTTCCTTTCCTAAAGACGCGCTCGCATCCATGTTCCACGCTTCGTCCATATCCATAACTTCACAACGGTCATGCTCGCATCCATCGATTCGTGTTTTCCTTCGCATCGATTCCTGGAGTGTACTTCGCATCGATCGGCCACGAATCGATCGATACGAAGTGACGATGGAGGTTATCAGTATGAAATGATTGTGATGGAGGGTGGATACGAACTAGACCATACCTGATGGATACGAAGGAGCCTCTTACCTGATGGATACGAAGGAACCTATGTTTCCATCGAGTCAAAGTCCACCTAACCTTCCCTTCCAGTCGATACGAAATGACTGAGCCTTGTTCATGCCGATCGATACGAACGGTATCGATTCGAAGTCCTTCACCCTGCTTTGCCTTTGACCGATACGAACGCTATCAAGTCCAACCAACACCTAACTGATGCGAACCTTTCTGAGTCGATCCCATACTGATCGATACGAAGCCCTTACCTCCTGATCGATATGAAGTGTATCGATTCGAACCATCATCTGATTGGTGCGAAGCATATCAATACGAACGGCATCGATTCGTAATGGTATCGACACGAACGGTATCGATACGAACGCAACTCCTGATCGATTCGAACCATCCTTGCGTGCCGATGGGTTTGAACAGTATGTTCTTCCTACCTTGCATCGATCATATCTCCTTCATACGAACTCCGATTAACCTGAAATTTGAAACATAGACTTTCCTAATCCTTATCATCATCTCCAATCAATTTCGTCCCGATCGGAGCTCAGCCAAATTTTGACGTCATCGATTGTAGCCTTGCTTCCAATCGATCTCCAATCCCGATATCCATCATTCCTTGCCAATTTGTTGATATTCCAGTTTTGATCAAAAAGTGGGATAACAGTCAACTCTTGGGTGCTCACCCCATTTATGCATGATTCCACTAGAAAAGGGTTGCCACTAAACAATGTTTAGCTTTGGGTGTATTATTGACCATGGGTGTCGAACTTGTATGTTTTCGCATCGTTGTGCAACAGAATTTTAAAAGAACTTCTTTTATTTAATGTAGGAATTACAGGTGTGGTCACCATATAAGTTTTACTTACAAAAATATTTTAAAGATGCCTCATATCTTAGGTTAGAATAGTATAAACAAGGTAGGCCTAAAGATGCTCTAGATTAAAGATCTAGGGATGTTGGTATCACTAGGATGATTAAGGTGATATGCTCCGTTAATTAGAGCAACACGGTCACATAAACCCCTCCTAGTCAGGTACCTTAACACCATTGGTTAGATTCTTCATGTTGGTGAAAACTGGTCGTATGACAAGGTTGCCTACTATGAAGTTCGTTGTTTGAGCTTGGTATTGTATTGCTCGAATACCTTCATTTGAAGGATTATATTTAGGGCTCTCCTTCCATTCTCTATTCCTCTAGGGCATCAACCCTTAGTTGCAACAGTTCTCTATTTTTTTGATACTATGAGTAAGGAGCTCGGGTAGTGGGACATTAACTTCTATGAGAAACATTGTTCATAGGCAAAAGATGACGAAAAATGCCCTTTCGATGTTTGAATAGAGGTTTTGTAAGACAAAAGGCTGTGTCAGTGATCTTCAACCCAGTTTCATTTTCTCCTGATCAAGTTCTTCTGTAGAGTTCATCTGATTATTTTGTTAATGTCCATCACCTATCCATTAGCTTTAGGGTGGGAAAAAGAGGAGAAGGACTTCTTAGTTTCATTCCTCTTGCAAAATTTAATGAACTAGTCGCATTCAAAGTGGGTGTCAATATCGGCGATGAACTTTTATAGGAGGTCAATAGGGAAGATGATGTTCCTAATAATAAATTTAAGAACCTTAGGTATCGTAACCCTAGGGAGGGATACCTATCTTTAAACCATTTAGTGAAGTAATCGACGTCGACTATTGCATGACTATATCCTCCTATTGCATTTAAGAGCCTCCTGATCAAGCCGATCCACTACATGTTGAACTACCATAGGGTGTTCATTGGAGTCAATAAGTTGGTGGAAGCTCTAGTTGTCTTGGCAAAACATTGACTGTCATCGCACTTGTTGACATAATCAGTTGAGCCTTTAATAATGGTCGGTGAATAACATCTCTATCAAGTAGCCTTTTCAGGAAAGCTTTACTCCTAACATGATCTCCATAAAAATCCTTGTGTAATTTCTCAAGAACTTGTTCAGCTATAGCTTGAATGATGTAAAGTTGGAACAAGGTGGAGTAACCTCCTCGATATTTCTTACCACCCTTTACTGTGCGGTTAGGAGCCCGATTGATAATTTTCCTAGCTTCTTTTTATTTACAAAGCAGCTACCACTCATTAAGTATTTCAAGAGCTGGGACATATACCTATCTTACTACTCATCATGAATTTCCATGATGACCAACTCATATTCAATGCACAGGGCATTCCCAGTCTCTAGCAAACCTATATGCTTGCCTCAATAAATTACTTGCCATCTTAGCCATTCGATTTGCCTTGGAATTATTCTCCCTAAGTATCTATTCCACCTTAAAATTTGAGAAAGTGCTAATGAGATTCTTGGCTTTGGAAAGGTATAAGCTAGAGTTTTACACTTTAATTCAAATTGGTTGCTGATGGGCAAGAAGGCGTTCTATACTTGGAATGTTTCAGTCTTGAGTTCCTTAGACATCTGAAGACCTACCATAATGGATTCATACTCAACCACATTATTTGCATTTTTGAAGTCCGTGCTTATGCAAGAAAAAAATCATCTTCTTCCTAGATGACGAGGGCTATGCCAACTAGTGTACAATTATTGTTCAATGCCCCATCAATGTATAGTTGTTTAGACCATAAGCTGGCAGGTACCTTTTCCTTTCCACTATCTTGGCTAGAGCATTCTTTAAGGAAATCGATCAATACATATTCTAAAATATGAGTGTAGGATGGAAGGTGATTTGTTGTACGCCAAGTTCCTACTGATGTGTTGGGCGAACTCGGTATTTTTTTCATAAGCTGATGTACGAGAACTTTGATGGGATGGGCCTAATAGTATAGAAAAGTTTGAGGGTAACCATTAGCAAGAAGTATGCTAGCTTCTCCAACTTGGAGTATCTTGTTCTTAGGCCTGATGATCTCTTGCTGACATTATTGATTGGTCGTCGAATACATTCATCCTTTACTAGGGAAACATTGATTACATGGTGTGACATCCCTCATTTCAAAACTCAAAGAAAGAATCTCAATGTGTTGTAGTACCCTTGAAATTATCTTTCAATAATTGAATAAGATTAGTATTTATTCAATGGTTTTAAGTAAATCGAGCAACTAAACTGAATTCAACACCCAAAATAGTCCTGATCAATCCAAATTCCAAAATCATGCCCACGTAGGGGTAAAATTTTTATTTTTTTTTGCAGAGCAAGCGGGGTTGAACTGGTCCCCTACCAGATTTATTAGAAAAAAGAAACTAAACAAGCGAAGACCACACAAAGAAAAACAAAAGATCAGAGAAAAAGAAAAAAGAAAAAGAAAAAGAAAAGAAAGCCAAAAGAACTAGCTGACCCAGGGCTGAATCAGATGATCATGAAATGCATGCTTACTTTCCCTCATTCCAACCAATATGTTGTGCCTCAGGGCAGCCCATAGTACATCGTGACTCCTGCTTTTGCCTTGGAAACATCTGTTATTTCTTTCTTCCCATATAATTTTCAGCAACTTTTTCAAACCAAAAAAGAAATGCAGACATTCCTTCTCCCTCCACCTAGTTGCTTCACCAATGAAACCCCACTGTTCCTCAAAAGAGCTCGCACCCAACATCCTACCATTGTAGATTAAGAATTTCTTCCATAGTTGCATTGCATACTCACATTCGAAAAATAAGTGCTTGACACTCTCATTTTGCGTATAGCATAATTCACACCGTGCAAGCACCGTCATCCCATAATTATTCAATGTATCTCTAGTTAACAAGGCTCTGTTAAAAAGTTTCCAGAGCATCAGATTATCAGTACTAGGAGAGATAGTGGACCATGTAACCTTGCTCCAAAAGCAAGTAGGCAATGCATCATTTCCCATCATAGCACTGTAAATTTTGGCCACAGAATGGCATTGACCATTCAGACCAATACCAGATTGATATATTTGCTGGGGAGTGAACAGCTGCCCTAATATGATACCTTTTCTTATCCAAGGATCGTCCCAAAAGCTACAGCTGCAAGTGGCACTTAGCAAGATTTGGACATAAGGAAGTAAGGAGCTCCTCAACTTCAATATGGACCTCCAAATCCAACTAGAAGACTGGGCAGCAACCATATACCAGAATTTCTTATCTCCAACATTATGGATGAGAACCCACTTAACCCATAAGGAATTTACCCTTTGCAGCAGAGCATTCAGGTGACAACTAAAGGCTGCTTTATTCCAAACTTCAATGTTGCAGAGACCCAAACCCCCTTTGTTCTTTGGTTTCTCAAAAATAGAAAAGGAGCAGGGAACTGGTTTCTTGGAATGAATGGAACCAAACCAGAAAAATCTCATCATAGCCCTTCTTATCATTCTCAAAAGTTTGAGTGGTAGTATATAGGGTCTAGCCCAGTAGACCATCATGGAGAAGCTAACCGCCTTCACAAGAACAAGCCTACCAGCTTGGGAAAGAAATTTATTGGCCCAACAGTCCATAACATCAATGATTTTTTGATAGAGAGGAAGGCAATCTGCATGCGTCACTCTAGAAGTACATAAAGGCAACCCCAGGTAAGACATGTCACGAGTCATGTCCTGCAATCCAGCAGTGGAAGCAAGGCAATTCCGTTGCAAGTCAGTAATCCCAGCAAAAAGAATACTGGATTTGGAAATATTAAGTTTCAGGCCTGTCATTTGGTAGAATTTGTGAAGAGTCTCAACAATGCATTGTATGGAAGGAAGGTTAGGTTTTGTAAACATCATTATATCATCAGCGAATAGGAGGGAGAAGATCTGCAGGTTCTTGCACTTGGGATGAAAGAGAATTTGATTGCTTAGGTACAAAGGCCTTAACATGCATGTAAAGACTTCCATAATTAAAAGGAAAACATAGGAAGAGAGAGGGTCTCCTTGCCGTATTCCCTGCTCAGAAGAGAAGTAACCATTGTTTGCACCATTTATAATCAGTGAGAATGTGGGAGAGGATATGCACTCAAATATCCATGCAACAAAAACCTTAGGGAAGCCCATAAGTGCCATGACTCTGACAATAGACTTCCACTGAATACTGTCATATGCTTTACGTAAATCAAGTTTCATCATTGCACCAGGGGAAGCATTGACACAATTGCAGCCCTTCAGCAATTCATGGGCAAGCATAACGTTATCAAGAACGCTTCGACCAGGCAAGAAAGCAGCCTGGTTACTGGATATTATTCTATGAAGAACAGAGACAAGTCTTGTAGCAATAATTTTTGATATGCATTTGTAAACAACGTTGCAACAGGAGATGGGTCTAAAGGATGTGACTGAATTTGCAGGCATGGTCTTCGGAATGAGAACTAAGTTCGTTGCATTAACAGTTTTGAGGAGCTTACATTTATCAAAGAAGTTGTGAACAGCTTTGCAGAAATCAGCACCAAGAATGTCCCAGGTAGTAATGAAGAACACCACATTAAAACCATCAGGACCCCCACACGAGCTCCTCTTCATAGCAAAAAGAGTGGTCTTGATTTCCTCATTAGTCACCTTTTCGACTAATCATAAAGCTTCTTCATTATTTAGCCTTGGTAAATTTATACTCGTGAGTTGGTCCAGATCAGGGTCAAAATTACTTTGATTTCCAAACAAAGTAGTATAATACTTCAGAAATGCATTATCAACCGTATCAGGCGTAGAGTGCATTATTCCTTCATCATCAAAAATGGAAGCAATGTTATTTTTAGATTGTTTAATTTTAAGAGAGGCATGAAAGAAAGAGGTATTCCTGTCCCCAACAGCAGCCCACTTGATTCGTAGTTGTTGCCTCCTCATATCACTTTCAATCTCCAGAGCTTTATTGAGTTCACTGTATAGAGCAGATTCATCATCAGCAAGATCAGATCTATCAGGATTTACCATCATCCGTTCCTGTGCTTTCCTCAACTGATCCCTTAGTAATGTAGATTTTAGAGTGCCATTGCCATACTTGTTCTTTGCCCACGCCTTCAAAGCAAGCTTAGCAGCCCTAAGCTTTCTGCAAAAAATATACATAGGATTGCCAAAATAGTTATTCAACCAAGATGACTGTATCAAAGTAATGAAATCTAGGTCATTAACCCAAGAGTTGTAAAATTTGAATCCTCTCTTTTTTTCCCGTGGCAGCAAACCGGTGGATATGATGAGGGGAGAATGGTCAGAAAGGACAGGATGTGGAAGGAAAGTGGTAATGTTGGGCCAAGAGGTTAGGGCTTTGAAGTTGATAAAGGAGTGATCAATGTTACAAAAAGTTTCGGTTCCTCTCCTCGACCGATTGTTCCACGAGAAAGGAGCACCAGATCTTGGGATAGGAATCAAAGAAGAATCAGTAATTGTAGTATTAATAGGCTGAATATCCCTAAGCATGAGAGGAAGGCCACCAAGCTTGTCAGATAAGAAAACACAGTTGTTGAAGTCACCTAATATAACCCAGGGATGTGTTTCCTGTCTGAGAGATGGTATAAGATTGAAGAGAGATTACCTTGATGGAGCAGAGTTTGAAGCATATATAAAAGAAATGTAGAAGGAGGAGGGTGGGTTAAGGTACTTAGCATGAAAATGCATAACTTGAGGCGTTGCATGAAGCAGTTCAAGGGATAGCTCAGATGGATTGTGCAGCACCATGATGCGGCCATAGCTGGCTTAAGGCAAATTGTGATTAAGGATCCACATTGGGTTTATATACTTGGAAGCATTGATAGATAACACAAGATTTAGCTTAGTTTCGAGGATTGCAAAGATAGATAGGTGATGGGAGGCTATTAATAGCTTGACCTGATCAAGTTTGAGGAAGTTATGGGCTCCCCTAATATTCCACGCCCCAAATTTGTGTAACATGGATTAAACTAAGGAGTGATGTGCTGCCTCTGACATGCTCCTCGTGATTGGAGACTCAGTTCTGGATTTTTCAGGTTTGTGGACCTTTGTTTTAATTTTATTTTTGTGTTTTTCATTCCTAGCAGGGATCATAACAGTTGATGATTGCTTGGGAGAGGAAGGTGGTGTTATCCACCCAGGTATAGTTCGTGCACATACATAGGGTTGAAGTGATGGACAAGATTGAGGTGGGGGAGTTGAAGAAGGAAGAGAAGAGAGAGCAGATTTATGATGAGAAACAATAAGGTCAGTAATGTGTTGTTGAAGCTGAGCATAGAAAAATTCTTCACAAATTGGATCCAGAGGGGTAGAGGGAAGAGATTGTAATGAGGCATGTGAAGTTTGTGAGTTGCGTGCATTGCATGGGAGCTGTGCATGCATTTTTTGATTTGTATCAGTTTTGTTTCCATGCAACTGTTGTTTTTCAGTTTCGAGCAATATTTTATTTGCACTATCCTCACAATTTGGATCCAGAGGGGAAGCATGTGTAATTTGAAAGGTGCGTGATGTAAATAAAAGTGTTGTGCCCAACATATGAAGATTCCAACAAAAAAATTTATACTATGGAATACAAAACAACTTTTATTATTAGCTAAGTCTCTGATTCGTATTTAATGTTCTTTTTGCGGTTTTTCAAAGAAATCTATCTATTCTCATAAATTCAACCTTCTCGAACGAGCACTTGTGACATTATGAGAATAACAATAATAAAAAACATGGGTCAAACATAAAGCTTGATATAAGCAATATTTTTCTTTCATACACAATATACAATGAGGCCACACTACTAAAGCACAAAAAGGGTTTTCCCATTTCTATTCATTTACACCAATGCATCATAACATGACTTGTAATCACAAGTAACATGACTTGTAATCACAAGTAAATCTGTCATACCTTTGTATTCGCTGAACCTACTTCTATTATTCAACACATATAAAACTATCTTACATTTAATGGCCCAGTGCACTATATGTTGTGAAAAATGCGGATTACGGATCTTAAGGCTAGAATTAACACTAAAGGGGGGGTGAATAGTGTTTTAAGGAATTAGTAAGTCTTTTTGAGTTTATATTAATTTGAACACAAATGTATGCAATACTCAGACATAGGTATAATCATAGAATCAAATACAGATGCAGAAATGAAGTAAAAGCAATAAAGGAAAGAACACACCGGATTTTATACTAGTTCAGAGTTACCCTACATCCAGTCCCGCACATAAGTACGGATGTGATGACCCGGAATTTTCAAGCATTTAAAATCAGGATATTTAATTGATTTTAAATATTCCATAAAGTAATTTTAACATAAATTATGAATATCACAATTTATTTGACAATTAAATTGTTGAATTAAATAATTTGAAATCGGGTAAAATATTGAACTTGGAATTTCTAAGCCTATTAAAAATATTTTGAAGGCTTGTAAAATTTATATTGATAATACCGAAGAGAATAGAAGTGATGAAATCAAATTTAAAAATGGTTTGTTAAGTTTTGAAATTTGTATCGTTTAAATTGAATTTTAAAATAGCTTTCCGAGGCACAGTCTCGGAATTTGACGAAACCAGTTCCATTGGGTCCGTAATATTGAATTATTATCGGATTTCAATTTTCATACTGTTTGGAGTTGTTGTGTGAGCATACGACATATAGACGTGCTTAAATCTATATCGAAAATCCGAGTCGATTTAAATATAAGCTTGAATCAAATTTAGACTTTGTTTAAACAGTCAAATCCTTTCACGTCCTTCCTTTCTTTCCTTTTCAGTTCAAAAATTTCGGTGATAAGATCGTGCAAAGCACACTACCTTTGGCTTACCAAAAACGATTCTTCATCCTTCTTTGAGAAGCCAAAAATCAAGCCCTTTTATGTCCGCGAACCCCCCATTCTATTAGAAACAAACGAATATCAGGAAATTTTATTAATGGCCGCTCCTTGTTTTTCTTCCTTCAATTTAAATTGAGACATAACCGAACAAATCTCCTCTAAATCAAAATCAACAATGGCAGCTTCATCCCAAAACAACCGCGACTTGATTGTTTTCATTCCTCCTTTCAGTTCGAAGGCGTGACCGAGTTCTTCGTTAAAAAAAGGGGGGAGTTGCCGAACAACGAATGGTGAGACGAAACGCAGGGTTTTTGCGACTCGCGGTTGCTTGTATGCAAATCAAGAAAAGGAGACCCACGACTGTAATCGAGATCTTGGCATCAAGACTTGGGCATTTGATTGTCGAACGAGGGGTTTGCGTTCTGGTGGGCTACTGGGGATCGACGAAGCAGGCAGTCGATGGATGTAGGACATCGGCGCCTGGGGATGCTCGCGAGTACGAGTGTGGCCGTGAGTTAGGGCACGAATAGGGGAGGGGGGCATTCGATCGAGGTTAGGGATTCAGTGCGAATGGGTTTAGGCAGTGAGGTACCCGCTGTTTCATTTTCATTTTTTTTCAATGCAGTAATATATATATGTATGTGTATAAAAAAAAGAGGATTTTAAATCAAGATCTTTAGTTTTACAATAAAGTAGATTTCTATTTGTTATTTACAGAAAAGGAAATAAAAATATTTTAAAAACAGCGAGTTATTTTATTTACTGATTGAAACAGTAAATGTATATATACACACACATAAGATTCGGAAATGGAAATTGTAAATGGGAATACAGATCATTGTTATAAGTATATATGTAGTTTTAATAAAAGGAAAATGAATATACACATACCTATTTTTAATTTAAATCACTAGTTAAAAATATAATTTTGGGTTGATTAAACTGTTAAACGGTAATTGGTTGTTTTATTTATTCAAATATTAATATAAAAAATCATATAATATTTATTCAAGGTTTGAACCTGAAAAGAAATAAGCTGGATGGGAATGATGTAACTACCCAGAATTTTTATTAATTAAAATTTGTATATTTAATTAATTTTAAATATAAATAAGTGAATTTATAAGTCGAATAAATTTTATTTCGAATAATTTGATTTAATTAGATAATTAAATTGATAATTTAATATGTTAAATTATGGAATAAATGAAAATCGAGTTAAATACGATTGAAAATGATTTGTAAAATTATATTATATCATATTGAAGTTAGAATGATGTTTTAGAACTTTTAAAATCAAATTTAAAGTTTATTTGTGAAAATTGAATATTTTAATATTTAATCGACTAGTGAAATTAGCCAATTTTCGAACAGTCTCAGAATTGGACGAAACCAGTTTCATCGGATCCGTAATGTGATATTATTGTAAGATTTCAAATTTCAAGTCAATCGGATTTACAGTTTGTCCGGTGCAAGTTAAAACGCCTAGAAAATCGTTTAATCGGTTTAATTTTAAATTGAACGTTTATTGCCATTGTTATCCCGCTTTTTGGCAAAGCCGCGATACCAAAAGATCGATCAGAAACGGAGAACAGTTCGTCTCAGAGACCGGTCATACTTCGTCTCACTATGGATATCACTGAATTTTGTCCAAGTCCAGATTGGGCTACAATTGATAGGACACGGCAAGAAAGACCATAGGAGTCAACATCTCGAGTTTCAAGTCAATCCGAGTTCATACGCTCAAGTTATGATCAATTCAATTTGAAAGAGAAGGCCTGAGATTCGAACCGATCAGGTTCGAAACCATCACCTTCGAACCCATCGGGGTGCCTCGAGTTCGAACCCATCAAGTTCGAACCTACCAAGTTTATACCAATGAACCTCGAATCCATCGGAGAGTAGCTGCTTTGAACCCACCACAAGCTTTGTTCGACTCCAAACAAGAATCCTTGTTCGATTCCATCATTGGACATTGCTCGAACCCAAACATGGAACCTCGTTCGAACCCGTCCATGAAGTCATGTTCGAACCCATCCATGATGCCAAGTTCGAACCCATCCTGTGTAGCCTCATTCGAATCCACTGGGTCAACCAACCATGATGACGTGTCTTCCATCGGTTCGAATTCGCCGAGATATATGGAGTCGAAGCGGTCAACTCGGAGTGAAGACCGGATTGATTCGAAGTTCGCGCTCCACGTCACCACGAAGACGCGTGCCATGATGGATTCGAAACCATCGGTTCGAAAGCATGGTTTCGAACCAAACAGCCATGCAATGAACCCCATTTCGAACATCATATCTCCCAATCTACTGATCCAAATGCCATGAAATTTTCACAGAAGCTTGCACACATGTTGAAGAATGTCCACGCCAAATTTCACCTCGATTAGATGAATTCTTGATCGGTTCGAATGGAGTTCGAACCGATGCCAAAGTGGGCCCAAACTTCCTAAGACCGTGCGTGTGGGCCCCCTCACGTGCCAGAAGTGGTCTGCCGAGTTTTCAACGAAATATCAGCAGCCTACGCCTATAAATAGAGCCCCAGGGCCAACGAAAAAGGGCTCTTTCGACTTTGAAGCGCCCAGACTCTGCCGGATCAAGATCTACATCATCCTACATCATAATTTTACTGTTGATTTCGAATTTCCAGTTGTAACTTGCTGTTGATTGCTGCAACAACTTGTAATCATTGAAAGAAAAGCAATAAAACATCAAAACACTTCACAGTGGACGTAGGCAACACGCCGAACCACTATAAATCGCTTGTCTATGCATTTTCTTTACTGTTGATTGGAGTTTTTGTTATATAATATCTGTTTTGAACTTACATTCTTGACTATTATCTCTTCAACGACTCCCGAAGAGTGTTGTGCCCAATTTTGACACAAACACTTTGGTGCTTTCACTGAGAAAACCCAGATTTTCTCCTGCTCGTTGGATCTGTCATCGATACCGGATTGAATAAATCTAAGAGAGAGATCCAGATCATTGAATCCAACTTCCTTCCCTTCTATTCAGATTTGCATAAAGTCTAGGGAAGGAATTCAACTGTCAAGATGGTTAGCACAAGAACCACCTCAAATGATGTCAATCAAGAAGAACAGGATAGACAGAATCCTGCCCCTCTACCTCCATCTAATCAAGATGCCGCTGGGCACTCAGAACCGTCGGGTCTGGTTACCCGACAAGAGTTGCAGTTGTTACTCCAAGAGCTGACCGAGAGTCGACGACAACTAGAAGAACAGCTACGCGCTAACGCTGAGCTAATCAACAAGTTGGATCGCCAGAAACGAAAGAGATCCACGAGAGATCGTGTTTCTCGCTCCTCTAGCGAAAGTTCTTCATCTTCTGATTATCATAACCGGCCTCCACGACCCCGGTTAGATGGGAGTCTTATGCCACCCGTTGGAAACCAACTGACATTGACCGTTGGACAAATAAGAGTTGGTCCGTCAGCCAGTTTCCAAACCGGACCCTCCTCCCGAGGAGGTGCCGTTCTTCACCACGCCACAGAATACCGCACCACTAGCGTTGCGGCTGAACCAGGGGTCGACGCTCAAGATCAGTCGGACCTGGATCATCGTCATAGCAGTCGTACTCCTGAACCGTACGTCCCAGAGGACTATGAGCCAAGAAGGCGAGACTTGGACCGTCGACGATATCTGGTTCAAGCCCGAAGTATGGAACGTGATCATACTCCGGCACAAATGCCGGATCTTTCGACTATGATACGTCAGATGATCCGTGAGAGTCAGGGATTCACAAACGACGATTGGGGAGTTTCCCGAAGTCACACTCCCTTTACGGACGATATTCTCAATGTTGAACCCCCACGGCGATTCCGAATGCCCACTCTACCCATGTACGAGGGAAACTCCGACCCCAACCAACATATTCTAAAGTACGAATTGTCGATGACCGCTGCCAGAGCCGATGATGCAGTGAAGTGTCGTAGTTTCCCCATATCCTTGGGGGGCATCGCCACCATGTGGTTCACCCTATTACCACCTCGAACCATCTCTTCCTTCGATCAGTTAGCCACAAAATTCGTTGAGCAATTCCGCATGCACGTCACAAGGCCAAAGGATGTCAACACTCTATCTAGTGTCACGCAAGCTCCCGGAGAGACGCTCAGGCACTACTTAGAGAGATTCCATATTGCATGCGCGGAGATTAGTAATCCAAACGATAACTCCATCATTATGGCGCTGACTAAGGGGATCGACCCCGATTCCGAATTCGGCAATTGGCTAGCTGGGAAACCACCTGCGTCATTGGACCGTTTCCATGCCAAAGCAGCTCAATTCCTGAGACAGGAAGACGCGAAACAGTCTAGGAAGCAAACTGACGCAGGGCCAAATGCGGAAGGGACCCAAAGCAATGTTGCAATAAAATAGTCCGGTGAGAGCTCCGAAAAAGTTCAGTTGAACATTAAAAATAAACAAGCTCGGCGAAGAGAGAGCGTGAATCAACTTAAAAAACAAGATCAAAATCGTGGCCCGCAACGCAAAAATCCGATGTTCGACAGTTATACTCCTTTGAATACTTCACTGGAGGACTTGTATTTGCAGACCCGTAATACAATTCAATATGAGAAACCTGCTCCAAGACCGTCGTCAGAAAGACAAATCCAAACTGGAAAGTTTTGCAGGTTTCATGAATGCTACGGGCACGATACGAACGAGTGTCGTCACTTACAGGATCTTGTTGAAAAACTGGTCAGAGAAAGGAAGCTGGAACAGTTTGTGCGGACACCGCAGCCCAGAGAAGCGGGCCCATCCAATCCAATCAATGAACCCAATCGACCGAGGCAGGAGGACTCGACTTGTCCCCGTGGAAGATTGGTGATAAACGCCATCAGTGGCGGGTCTACTTACTCAGGAGCCTGGAACAACGAAGAACCCCGTCACCGTCACCCATGACAGGCTCCTTCAATCTATGAATACTTTGCAGTTTCTTTTACGTTCTGAAATTTGAATTTGTAATAAGGCACTGACTTTGCCACATTTTCTTATTTCAGCAAATAAAATGCTATCTCTTCAAGCTAAAGCTGTGATTCACCGAATGCAACGTTCAACAATCACGACACACGAAGAGCTAAGTTCCATCAAACAATGGAATTTATTCAAATAGCGAGTGACTGCGTTACAACCGGCCACTCACTAAGTGAAACCCCAGCTCGGGGGCAGGCCAACACATCGAAGGCTGAACTGGACCAACACACGACAGTCCATCAGACAATTCGTTCCTAGAGCGTGAACGGACTCCAACTTCCCAGAGCGCGAATTGGAGTATAAACATTCAACGATTCGTTCCCAGAGTGCGAACGGACTCCAACTTCCCACAGCGCGAATTGGAGTATAAACATTCAACAATTCGTTCCCAGAGTGCGAACGGACTCCAACTTCCCTGAGCGTGAATTGGAGTATAAACATTCAACAATTCGTTCCCAGAGTGCGAACGGACTCCAACTTCCCAGAGCGCGAATTGGAGTATAAACATTCCATAACTCGTTCCCACTGTGCGAACGGACTCCAACTTCCCAGAGCGTGAATTGGAGTATAAATATTCCATAACTCGTTCCCACTGCGCGAACGGACTCCAACTTCCCACAGCGCGAATTGGAGTATAAACATTCCATAACTCGTTCCCACTGCGCGAACGGACTCCAACTTCCCAGAGCGTGAATTGGAGTATAAACATTCAACAATTCGTTCCCAGAGTGCGAACGGACTCCAACTCCCCAGAGTGTGAATTGGAGTATAAACATCAAATCCATCGTTCCCAGAGTGTGAACGAATTCCTAAAAGGCCCAAATAGGTGTGACTGACCATCTATCGGCTGACTCCTACTTCCCAAAGTGTGAACTGGAGTATAAACGTCCATTCCAGGTTCCCAGAGCGTGAACCGAAGCATCCGTGCTAACTCCAAGTTCCCAAAGCATGAATTGGAGTATAAACATAAGTTACAGGTTCCCAGAGCGCGAACCGAAGCATCCGTGCTAACTCCAAGTTCCCAAAGCATGAATTGGAG
The DNA here is from genome assembly GCA_030765085.1 of Allium cepa. Taxonomy (NCBI): domain Eukaryota; kingdom Viridiplantae; phylum Streptophyta; class Magnoliopsida; order Asparagales; family Amaryllidaceae; genus Allium; species Allium cepa. Next base: position 379,933,390 of record CM060938.1, on the reverse strand, counting down.
TATAAACATAAATTACAAGTTCCCGGAGCGCGAACCGAAGCGTTCGTGCTAACTCCAAGTTCCCAAAAGCATGAATTGGAGTATAAACATAAATTACAGGTTCCCGGAGCGCGAACCAAAGCATCCACACTAACTCCAGATTCCCAGAGCATGAAGTGGAGTGTAAACATCAATTCCAGGTTCCCGAAGCGCGAACCATACTACAAACGTCGATAACTCTCAAATTCCTATAGTGCGAACCAAGTTATCGATTACAGATTATCCTAAGTCCCCGGAATGTGGACATGTGCTCAAAGTTTGCAATAAAGCACTCAACCACCAAAACACAAATGCTATTCCCCGAGACTAGGGGGCGAAAAAGTTAAGTGTTAGTCGCTAATCAAAGTGATACAATGTCCGAAGTTCGATTATTCATTGGTTACAACTTGCGACCAAGATTCGTAGACTTGGCAAATAAAAACAAACTCTACTTGACGGTAAAAACACCACAAGTGCACCGGACTAAAAACATAACGCTACAAACACTTAAGCACAAAAGAAATGAGAGTTGAAACAAAGAAACTAAATTTTATTTCAACTAACTCAAGACAAGAACTTACACGCAAATAAGTTTTCCCAAAAAAGAATGCCTACTAGCAGGGGCCGAACCTGCATCTATACACGGCCTACTAACAAAAAACGAAAACAAGTTCCTGTCTACCAAAATATCTGCTTGGGAGGCCGAATTACTCTTTCTTTCTTGGCTTCCTTATCAGCGGTTCGTCATCAGAATCGCTAGGAACGGAAATCCTTCGTTTGGACGACCTCCTCACTGGTGGTTGCTCTTCGGCCGGGGGCATAATATCTACGTCCTCCTCGGAACTTGAATCTAAATGGAGGCTCCCCGCCGGAGGAGTAGGAGGGACCGGACCCGCAACGGAAGATGGGATAGTGCCACCCGACGATACTATCCTCGAAGGTGCTGGGATCTGCGCCGCCGTGCCACCGCCAACACTACCACTTTGCCCCGCGGCTTCTAATTCAGCTTGAATCTCTGCCAGGATCTCTTCATCACGAATCGTCTGGGCCTGGCTGGGGGCATCCGCAGTCTGCATTGAAGAGCTAGAGGTCGGCGGAAGGTCGCTAATGATAAATGGCAAGTCAGTGAAAGAGCCACCCTGTTGGGCAAGCAGCTCACTCACCATTTGTTCGTCAAGAGATAGGGACCTCCTCTGCGCCGCCTCGGTTGATACTGTGGTCACTCAGTAGTCTCGGTGGTTATGGCCTTATCCCCTTTGCTTGATTCCTGGGTCGCGGCAATCGAAGTAGCTCCAGTCACTAAAACAAAGATAAGAAGAAGTTATCAGTAATTGCTTCAGAACAAACTCTCTATTCGCAAAACACTTGAGGTAAGTTCGAAATACCTTCCCCAGTTTGACTTGCGGACGACTGAGCGGCCTCAGAAGTATGCTCCCGAATGGGAGATAACCGCGGCTGTTCCGGGTCATAAGCAGGAACAGAATGAGAACCGACCACAGATACAGGTACTACCGAAGGTGGAGCGGTGACTTCAATAATAGTAGAATGATGCTCGATACTTGACCCCTCTCCAACCTCCAGAGATCGACCACCGATCATCTCCTTTTCTTGAGCAATAATAGCATCGTGGAGAACCTTCTTCTCATCATCAGTCAGCAACCGGTTTTCAAGTTCAAATCGGTCGACCGATTCGTCCGGGTGTGCTTCCTCTTCTTCCTCAACCAATCGATCCCAAGCATTGCGGAGGTGCACCGGGTAATCTTGGAGCCAGGCCAAATTTCGATGTCTCAACACGTTGGCATTGTAAGTGATAAGCAAGTCTTCGATATCGGCCTCCAGCCTGGCCTCCACTTGACGAACTCTCCCTCAACCTCCATTTCAACCGCCTGGACCTTGGCTACTGCCGCATCCCGTTCAGTCCGGACAATCACGGGTTGTTCACACGCCTCCTGGGCTGCATTGTTCGCATCATCCCTATCCTTGGCGATTTCGGCGAACTTTGACTTAAGCTCGTTTAACTCCTTTAGGGCTGCATCCCTCTCGGCAGTAACCATGGTGTTTCGATGGCCTATGTCCTCTACCGTGGCATAGTGCTCGTGTTTCATCCTATCCATTGTTGCTTGGGCTTCATCGGCTTTTTTGATAGCCTCCATTTCGGATTTTCGAGAAGACTCAGCCTCAATATTCAGCACATCGATAATACGGCTCTTTTGGGCCAACTCAGCCTGCATTTTCTCAATGGTGGCCCCACGCTCAAAGGCCAGTGACGACGCCTTCTCGACCGCCTTGTACCACGCCCTGTACTGGGCATAAAAATCGTGCACATAATCGTGTGCCGTCTGTTCGGCCTCCGGCGGGATTCTTTTCAAGTGAAGAGGGAAGATGTAGTTGTCAAAGCAAATATTTGGAAAGTCCTTCTTCAATTGAGCAAGCCTGATTGCTCCTTCTCCTGAAATTTCAGTAGGAGGTTGCTCCGCGACTATTGGAGGCATTGCCTCAGATCTGGGATGGCGAGGTTCATGCCTAGAAGATTGAGAGGTCGACTGATAGTGCGAGGAATCAGAAGGACGAGGAACATGGACAGGAGGCTGTATAGGAGCTCTTGGAGGAGGGGTGCGCGATCGAGACCGATGTCTGTAATCCCTATCTCTCCATTCTTGGCTAGAGTACCCAGAGTACCTGCGATCGTAACTCCTATCTCCTTCTCTCCATTGTGAATCGTAATATGAGGAAGATCTGCGAGCATGTCGTACGCTCCCTAGCATCGAACCACGTCCAGTCATAATATCTGCAAAGCAAAATGAGAATAGAGTTAGTGGTTTCTCGAAACCGATGACCTAAGACTCGGGACTATGTAGTGTCGTGAAATGTGTATGAATATGCATTTCCCCCGACCAACCAGAAGTGTCGACTGAGCTAGTAATAAAAGGCTCGTTCAAATCAAGAGTACGATGAAACTCCTCCAACCCGGCGTCATGCTGAAAAGACACATCATCCGGGATTGGAAGGCCTGTAAGCCCTTCGTAAAGACTTTCGGTTCGCGGAGGAGACATCTCGGAAATTCTAACTCCGGGGGGGGATCGGGCCGTGGCAACCGACTTCCATCTCCCCATCTTAGTTGACGTGACGACGGCTGCCTTGCCTTTTCTTTGCTCTTCAACATCCTGAGCCACGTCTGTAGGCTCCAACAACGGCTCATCATCAGTGTGAGTTCTTTCAGAATCAGCCTCCTCGGCTATAATAACTTTGGGCTTCTTGTGCTTGACTCGTTTCTTCAAAACGGCCTTTAATGCCCCCTCAAACAGTATGCTCTGCCCACGTTCAATCAATCCCTAAGTTTGGAGATTCATATCCGTCAAGAGCAGCTCAATATCCCTATCTCCACTCGGGACTTCTCGAAGCACTCGCACCATCTCCCTAAAGTGCTCGCCCTCAGGTCGCTGAATCGTCGCTGTAAAAAAGAGAAAAGACATAAGTTTCGCTTTGACAGCATTTGCCTTAGTATTTACTTGATAACTCAGCTACACTCACGTCTGACTAACCATCGTCGGGCAAACCCCGGAGGACACCTGACATAGAACCATTCCGTCCTATAGTAGCTCTACCTGGTCCAGGACCCGGTAACCACTTGGCAGTTCCTCACCGCTTCCAGAAATGTGAAGGAAGGATAATCGCCCCGAGTTTTGAAATTGAACAAGTATCTGATCTCAATCGGGAGTGGTGGTCGATGGAGATATTCCATGAATGCAATGAACAAGCTATTGATCGACGCATATCCGTTCGGGTGCAGCTGAGATGGAGCGATCCTCAAAAACGACAATACTTCCCTTATATACTCGTTGAACGGAGGAAGTGTCCCGGCCGCACACGCGTGGCGGTTGAATGTAGTATACCCTTCTGGTGGATTGTGCGGTCTATCATTCGGCCCTGGCAATAACATGTCATCCAGTGACAGGCCGTGCCTCAAGCATATTCTCCCTAACATGTCTTCAGAAATGTTCGATGGGACGGAATCCGACGGATTAGCAATGAAAGACGCATTGGGAAGTTCGTCCAGGGCCGGACCAATGATCTCAGGTTCAATATCTGGAACCTCTAGTCTCGGAGCACTTGTGCTTTGAACCTCCTGCTGTTGTGAACTTGACGGTTCCATAACTAGCTAACTCATGAGAAACCATCGTTAGACGGCAAAGGACCCGTGCGTTCCCCAGTGTAAAGTGTATGAATGTATGTTGTGCAGTGCCACGCATTAGTTGAATGAATATCGCAGAGTTAAAGAAAATATGCAAACAACAAAGCTACGGAGTCCAGTTACAATGACCGTCATCGCTGACCGTCATCGCTAAACCGTTTATATGATGAAAATCGATTCGGATAGAAGTTGTTATAGTTCCATCGACGAGCTTCGAAAGGCGGTAAAGTATGCAGTTTAATATTCAAATCCAAATATGCAGGAATGAAGCTCGTCGGAATTATGCTCAGAAAATATCAAACTTTGATATCCACTATATGGAGTTTCGAACTGATCACAAGTAACTTGTTCGAACCCATCATCATACCCTTTCGAACCGACGCAAAGGAGCGAGCTTCGAATCGGTGGTCAAGTGCCAAGTTCGAATCGATCAATGAAAGATCACGTTCGAACCGATACAGCGAGACACGCTTCGAACCGATGAGCAAATGCCAATTTCGAATCGATTAGTGAAGGACGACTTTGAATCGATCCTCGGTCAGTTGGTTCGAACCGATAAGGAAGCCCTCAATTTGACATCGATCACGTTCGAATCGATAGCCTCCGTATCGATGTAAAATTGAGAACTTCGAAACGACAGCAAATGAGTTCGAATCCATCGATTCGAATAGACCCTTCGAAGGGATCCAACCGGTGCGAACTGCGCCGCCCCTATAAGGTCATCCCAGGGATGCGACATCATCGATTCGAACACGAGTCCCTGCGTTGGTTCAAAATTCCTCCAAAAGCCAGATCTGGATTTACCAAATCCCAAGAAAGGCCGATCGATGAAGGAGTGATGGGTTCGAGGTAGCTTTGCCGTGTGGATTCGAGGTTAATTTCCTAGTTTGGATGATAGGTTTGAGGAATTGAAGAGTTGGATCTCAAATGGTTCGAATACAAAACACAGTGCCTTCCTCTCTGAAGCTTCGAGACGATGCAGAAAACTGTAAAAAAGTAAAAAGTGAAAAATGCCGAGGTCCTTGCTATTTATATGGGGGGTTGGAGATGACCGGGACGATTCGCATTCCGGTAAACTCGACCGATTACAACGGGTTAAAATGCGGAACCGGTTCGAAATCTACCTTTGAACCCATACGTTTGAGGCTCCATCGGTGTGAAACACACGGCAAGGCATTGGTACGCATCGGTGTAAAAACAACGGTGGGCGCATCGATTCGAAACCCGGTTCACGTCATCAAAATCACAACTCCACCCACGGTCCACTATCACGAACGAAATTTTCGTACCCATCTAAGTCATCGATTCGAAGATCATTTTCGAACCCACCATTGCATAAGCGTACTCCACCCATATGAATGTTGACTTCGAATCCATCGGAGCTCGCACCCATCGGTTCGAAATATTGCATTCGTGCAACGCAAATTCAATTCCTTCAGCCTTCAATATCGGTTCAGGAGAGGATCGATACGAAGGGACTTTTCAAAACAACCATCAAGCATTGTCTCAACTCAAATTTCCAAATCGGTTCCGGAGAGAATCGATATGAAATTCTATAGCAAACCAAACTGACAACGACTCGTGGACGCACGACATTGACAATGTTCAAATTAACATATGTGCATACATGTCGAACTAACATTCGATTTTGAACATTTACAGGGATTAAACACTCATCCTGTTACAAATACGACAGCCAACGGCTAAGCGCTATCGTTCAGCAATCGATTATATCAACGCAAGGTTACAGCAATTCAGCATACGAGTTTCAGCAAAAAAGAGAGCAATGGTTGTTCGGAGAAAAATGGCAGCTATTCAAAGCACGTCATGTTCCCACAAGACGTACTTTGGGGGGCAGAATGTTATCCCGCTTTTTGGCAAAGCCGCGATACCAAAAGATCGATCAGAAACGGAGAACAGTTCGTCTCACAGACCGGTCATACTTCGTCTCGCTATGGATATCACTGAATTTTGTCCAAGTCCAGATTGGGCTACAATTGATAGGACACGGCAAGAAAGACCATAGGAGTCAACATCTCGAGTTTCAAGTCAATCCGAGTTCATACGCTCAATTTATGATCAATTCAATTTGAAAGAGAAGGCTTGAGATTCGAACCCATCAGGTTCGAAACCATCACCTTCGAACCCATCAGGTTCGAACCCATCACCTTCGAACCCATCGGGGTGCCTCGGGTTCGAACCCATCAAGTTCGAACCTACCAAGTTCATACTAATGAACCTCGAATCCATCGGAGAGTAGCTGCTTCGAACCTACCACAAAGCTTTGTTCGACTCCAAACAAGAATCCTTGTTCGATTCCATCATTGGACATTGCTCGAACCCAAACATGGAACCTCGTTCGAACCCGTCCATGAAGTCATGTTCGAACCCATCCATGATTCCAAGTTCGAACCCATCCTGTGTAGCCTCATTCGAATCCACTGGGTCAACCAACCATGATGACGTGTCTTCCATCGGTTCGAATTCGCCGAGATATATGGAGTCGAAGCGGTCAACTCGGAGTGAAGACTGGATTAATTCAAAGTTCGCACCCCACGTCACCACGAAGACGCGTGCCATGATGGATTCGAAACCATCGGTTCGAAAGCATGGTTTCGAACCAAACAGCCATGCAATGAACCCCATTTCGAATCCATCATATCTCCCAATCTACTGATCCAAATGCCATGAAATTTTCAAAGAAGCTTGCATACATGTTGAAGAATGTCCACGCCAAATTTCACCTCGATTGGATGAATTCTTGATCGGTTCGAATGGAGTTCGAACCGATGCCAAAGTGGGCCCAAACTTCCTGAGACCGTGCGTGTGGGCCCCCTCACGTGCCAGAAGTGGTCTCCCGAGTTTTCAGCGAAATATCAGCAGCCTACGCCTATAAATAGAGCCCCAGGGCCAACGAAAAAGGGATCTTTCGACTCTGAAGCGCCCAGACTCTGCCGGATCAAGATCTACATCATCCTACATCATAATTTTACTGTTGATTTCGAATTTCCAGTTGTAACTTGCTGTTGATTGCTGCAACAACTTGTAATCATTGAAAGAAAAGCAATAAAACATCAAAACACTTCACAGTGGACGTAGGCAACACGCCGAACCACTATAAATCGCTTGTCTACGCATTTTCTTTACTGTTGGTTGGAGTTTTTGTTAGATAATATCCGTTTTGAACTTACATTCTTGACTATTATCTCTTCAACGACTCCCGAAGAGTGTTGTGCCCAATTTTGACACAAACAGCCATAACTCGCATAGATGACCGAATTAGCTCCCAAACACGTTCCATTGTGTTCGGAACGCGGGATAAACCCTACAAACGTCGGTCACTATGCGAGATTTGGAGTTTAGAAAACCCGGAATGAATAGTGTTTTGAATATTTTCCTATATAAGCACTTCATTTTCTCACTTTCAAGAAAATTTAAACCCTAACCCTAATCCTATAGCCAGCCGCCATTAATAAATTCAAAGGCCAAAAATCAATCTCCTTCCTCCCTCAATCTTTCTCAATCCACACGTTTTTAGGAAAAGTTGTTAACTAATAAATCGAAGAGCTCGCCGAATACTTTGAATCCGTACGGTGGAGATGGGCTTTCGTCGGCCAGAGGAGGCGCTAGGAGGCCGCGTTTGGGCTCGTCTTCGTGCGTTTTTTGGGGCTGAGGGGAACACCGAGCTTGGCCTTGCTCTGGACGGTGGTACGGGATGCAATGAGCGTTCGTTTGGCTGTGGTGTGATGGAGTTTCGTGTAGCGAGGAGGCGGCGGCACGTAACCCTAACGAACGTTGATGGGTTTCTTCTTGCGGCTTGTAACCTGTAGGTGATACGCGCGTGGGAAGATGATATGCACGGCTAGGATCTGGACATGGGAAATGGACGGTGATGATGAAACTAGGTTTAAAAATATAAAGTTGATGTTGTAAATTTTATATATAAAATTCGTGAAAATTTGAAAAATCATATCTTTTTCATACGAGGTCGAAAACGCGCGAAACTAGTTGTGTTGGAATCGTATGGACGAGCACTACGCTATGGAATTGGATTAGAGTCGTTCGGAGTTAGTGAGAATTTCGGGTAAAATTAAACGTCCGTTTAATTTTATTCGAAATAAATCGCTAAAACGAAATTGAAATCAAGGCGAGAACTTCTCACTCAATCGAATCGGTTTCGATTTTATTTTAAATAGTTAGATTTAAAATTCTTGAATGTATGTTTGAATGATGATTGTTAAAATAGACATTATGCGCCGTTAGTAAGCGGAGGTTATTTATTAAAAACATATACCGCGAATATTTCATAAACAGTGAAATTGGTATTATATATAATAACAATATATATATTGGCATATGTATATATTGCAGTTGTTGATTTCCCGCATTATATAGCGGATGAGACCCAATTGCGCCGTCTATTAAGCGGATAATATTTTAAATCCCATATACCGCGATAATTTCGTACTGGAACGGAATTGGTATTGTGCTAATATCTTTGGATGCAGAAAAACAGGTTGGAGGGATCCAACTGGATTCCTCAACAGTATTTATTTGATTTCAGATATTTTGATATTTGATGGATTATCATATCGATATATGATATCATTTTTGTCGTGATTGACTATTTGGTGTGTAGCATCATTGGATCCATTTTTGGAATTTTAAAAGGATTTTAAAGTTGATTTTTGAAAGTATACGTTATAAAATATTTTTGGAATTGATTCATTTTAAATAAATAAACGTATAAATTTAATGTTACAAAAATTATGGTTTTTGAGAAAAATAGTTAAAAGTTGATTTTTGAAAATAAGAGGTAAATGATTTTATAAAATAGTTTAAATTGGGATTTTTGAATTTATTGTAAAAAGTTTAAAAATAAGATTTATGAAATTTGATTATTTTATAAATCAAAATGGTGAAATTATATAGGAGATTAAAGATGTTTTAAAATAATAGTATAAATTGATTTATATAAAAGATTTATAAATAGATATTTATAAATTAAAAATATTGGAATTATAAAACGAGTTTTTATAAGTGTTAGAATGAATTGTGAATGAATTTCATAAATGAATGAAATTTATAGAATTATAAACGGTGAAGTTATAAATGGAATTTTATAAGCAGTAGGTTTATAAAATTTATAAGGTTATTAAATGAATAGATTTGGGTAAATAAATGAATCTTATAAGTTATAAGATTTATAATTTGAGAAGTCATAAAAAGAACGATTTTGTAAAATAATCGTTTTATAAGCGTTTAACTTATAATATGAACCTTTAGTATATCATTGAGATATAAATTGAATAGGTTAATAAAGGAGATTTATAAAGGAAGTAGTTATAAAATAAATAGAAATGGAATTTATAAACATTGTTTTATAAATTCGCAAATGACTTATTTTGATAAGTAAATTATTATAACTTATTAAAGGAGTTATATTCACGTTTTAGACATTGAATAATCCTTTGAAATAAAATGTATAGAAATAATGAAATTGGTTAACGTAGTATATTCACGTTTTTGAATAGTGAATAATATGTTAAAGAAAATGTTTTGGATGTGATGTTTTAAATAGAATTAAAACGATCTAACAATGTTTTTTAAAATGTGTTAAGATTCGAAACCATAGATTTCAACATTCATTGTTGAAATGGACGTTTTCGAGAAATAGAAGGAAATGGTAGACTATAACACTGTTGTTATAGTAAATGATTTCTGAAAGGAAATGTTATTTTGTATTGGGATTTATATATCTATTTTAATTTCGAATCCCTATACTAGTGAATTTTGGGTTGTCGTAACGATGTTTTACGCGACATTCGTTTTGGCCCAAATAAATATGTTTAAGAGAATGATTTCCTTAAAGAATGAAATATATACTTAATTTCGATTTAAGTATATTGATTTATTTTTCAAGTGTTGAAAATAAATAGATTTGTGAATTACTTATTAATAAATAAGTATGGAAATGTTTTCCAATGTGAAATGAAACGTTTTGAGAATTTATCTTTTTGAAGATAAATTGAAAATGAATAATTGAAATCATATATTCATAGATATTTTGGAATATAAATTCACTATGGAATTTATAAATGAAAAGGGGAATTTGTTTAAAAATAAACGTTGATTTATTTTTGAAGTGTCGGAATTAATTTACGGATTTGGAACGAAAATATAAAATAAACCGTTAAGGATTTATTTAAATGGTTTAAATGAACCATATTGAAATGAAAGTATTTCCGCGTAAGGAAAATACTTGAAATTTGTTTTCAAATGGTTGAAGTGTGGAAATTATATATCTTGTAAAGGTATTTTTGGAAAATAAATAATTTGGGAAAATTATTTGGAATCTGGTGGTTGTGTGCATATCCATTGATAGTTCAATAACCGACTATCAATATTTACCTTTGAATGGGTATTTGTTGTGATTGCTTGAATTTGAATGCCACACTTATTTTTAAATTATTGCGCTCGTTATTCGGATCACCCATTCCGAATAGTGATACGACGTAATGGATACCATTGATGACCGGTGTTGAAGACCGGATATTTTTGAAAGCGAAAGGACAACTCGACGAATGTTTTTGCATCGACTGGTCCCCGGTATAGAGACTCCATATGTGATGGGAAGTCCGGTCGTGATTAGTGAATATCCGGATTGCAAGCACTTCTTTGTAAGTGCCTTCGGTTCTGTTCGAGCCCGGAACAGACTTGTATGGATTGTATGTCTGACGTTAAAAATTGAGATATAAAGCAGATTTCTTTCAAATAAATTTCTGTTGGTGGCGGAGAATTTATTCTTTTAGCTTAACACCCTTCTCTGAGACGTACGAGCTCAGAGGTTATGTAGTTGATGGTTATCAGTGATATATTCCCAATTTGGTAATGTGACGTGCTAAGTGTTGTTGTGATATGATCATTGTTTGATCATTTGTGATATGATCATTTGTTTGATCGTTTATCTTTGTGATCATTTCTATGATCATTTGTTGACCCAAAGCACAGTTTTTGTATAAAGCGTGGCTTTGTGGACGAAACTTCGTCGAGCCTCACACCCCGGAATGGTCAAAACAGGAAAGATGCAGCAAGGTTATGAGGGGTAGCTCCCTTTAGGGTATGTGCATTTCCTTCTGAAAAAGTGTGGTATCATGGTATGGAGCCCAGATACTTACTCATGTTGAAACACTTTATTTATGATTGTGTGATGTTGGTGACGAGCGCTCGGTTAAAGGTCCCAAAGGACCGGGGGATGGCATACTCGTGTCAGTAGTTACCCAGTTAGGGGTAACCCGACCTTGTGTTGGCAGAGATCCGATTTGGTTCTCGAGGACGTCCTTCCAAAGGCGTTCTCATGTGGCAATGGGAAGTTCCTTGGCCTGACCATTTGTTGGAAATCCAAAGAAACAATACGAGACTTGTACGGTTTTAGTTGTAGAACCTGCCATCTAATATGGTAGCTATAGTAAGCATAATATAATGGTACCTATGCTGGCTAAGATTTATATTCTACTTTCGAAATGATTATCCCTACACTATGCACTAATAATAATATCAAATGTTTCTTTTTAATGCGTATCAAGCATCTTTGACTATCATAAGGAGAAATCTCCTCCGATTCTGCGTTTGCATTGTGTGTGTGTGCAGGAGGCCTTATGGTAGTCTCATTTTTAAAAGCATTGCAAATTGACTTTAAAAATATTCCTCTATTTTGATTTTAAAGGTAAATAAACTGTTTTGAGTTCTCACACCAGTCACATGACTGACTCGGAGTTTATTGTTTTCCTTCCTAAACTCTGGGTGCCCACCAATTTCCACACGGGCAGTCAAGAGTTAAGGTTTATCAGGATATTCTGGAATTCAGGAGTTGCTAGAGGAAAGTAGGATGACATGGCGTATTACTAGTATATAGTATTTCTTCTCCGCTGTTTGTTGTTGTTGTTGTACACTCTGATGTAATGTAATGTAATGTATTGTAATGTAATGTAATAACTGATATAGTTCTTTGTTTAAAGATTATTCATTTATTTGTTATATGTTGTTCCGCTGCGATTGTGAGATTCTGATGTTGTTCTGTTGTTGTATTTCTTTCTGTTCTATTCTATATTTTGTTCTACCTTTTTCTTTACCTTTTCTTCTTCTTTTTAAACCCTAATGGTTCGTATTTTTGTTCATCTTGAGTTAATCTATGGAGATTAGTGTATATTCAAGGGTTAAGGAAAAGCGGGCTATTACATTTGGTATCGGAGCGTATGGTTAAGCGACAACCATGGTTCTGTTGGGTATTACTCATTAGAGATAGAGTCAGTGGTACTCTAGAATTAGTTGAGTGTAATAATAGATATGAGAGCGTATTTGTTAGTGAATATAAAAATTGTTTTATATTGTGATGATTGATTTGTTGAGTGGCATATGAACCTTCGTCAACACGGTATGCACAACTATGCCGAAGGGGTTTATAAACACTTGAATAGAACAATTCGACATAGTATTATTTTAAAATTGGGTAAATGAAATAATTTTACCTTAATTATATTTTATATATAAAGGAATAATTTTTCAGAATTATTAAAGTGCATATAAGTTGATTGTTTAGTTGTTTGAATAATCTAAATAGAATAATTGTATAAGCAAAAGAATTATAAGAATTGAATTATAATTAAAGTAATTTACAATTGCGAAATAAACTTATATATATAAGAAGTGAAACTATATGAATACATTTATGAATATGAGTTGTAATAAAAATGAATTTAAAGTTAAATGGAAATTTACTTTAGAATTGGAATCTAAAATTGAGTTATAAGTGGGAATTTAAGTTAAGTAAAAACAAATAATGTTTAAAATGGAAATATAACTTAAGAGTTGTTGAATGAAGTTGATATTGGTATCAAAGTAAAATAAAGTGAAGTGATGGATATGAACTTGAGTTATATAAATGAAATTCAACTTTTGTAATTGAATTGAATTAATGGATTAAATGTTAATCAATTGAATGTAAATTAAGTTGATATGAAATAATGGATGTAGGTGTTAATTCATTAAAATCTTATGTTATTGGAAGTTGAATAATTGAATGAAAATCAATTGAAAGCAAAGGTGTAAAACAAAAATGAATATAAGCAAATAAAATTGGTTGTTATATGGTTGTTAGTTGATTGTATACAATTCATTAAGTATAATGAAATTGAAAGCTAAAGTAATTGGAATTCAATTGGAAGTTAAGTGAATCTTAAATAGAATTGAATTTGATTTGAAAGTGAGCTTGAATATGAATTAGTGAATATAAACTAATTGAGAATGAATGTTAGTAAAAACATCCACTGTTAATGAATCAAATGTGATTAAATTGAAAACCATTTCATTGAATATTAATGAGAATATGAATGAATATTTATTGGTTATGAATGCTTGTAGGATGATAGTTGGTTGATGGTTGAATATATTGTTTTTGTTGCATTTGCTATGTTGGCATATATAGTTTTTATGTTGCTATATGATGTATATTGATATTATTTTCATATATACATGTTTCTCATGTTGTTTGTTGAGTGTTAGTAGGTGCGGATCGCGTTTGCTTCGCATTTGGAGCTCGCTTTCGCGCTATATTAGCCGTATACGCTCGCTAATAATAAATAAGGTACATATCTCGGATTAAATATCGTACTTTTACACTTTTTTCCCTGCGGGATGCCTCATCACTTGATGAGATGTATATTTGTGAAAATATACCGTCATTTTTTTTTTCGGATCGAGCCGCGCAAAGGAGACTCTGGCGAATTTTTCCGAAAATTTAAGGCGTTAGAATATTTTTGAGAAAAATTGGAAAGTTTTGAAAACTATAATTTTGATTTGGAGTTGAAAGTTAAACAATAGTAGTTGTTTTTGAAAAGATAACTAAGTATGATTTGAAAACTTAGTAAAGTATTGTAAGAAGTTTAACTATGAATTTTGGAAAGTTAATAGATTCTGTAACTTTTCTTACTTGTAAATTTCGAGGACGAAATGCTTTTAAAGGGGGAAGTATGTAACGACCCAGAATTTTTATTAATTAAAATTTGTATATTTAATTAATTTTAAATATAAATAAGTGAATTTATAAGTCGAATAAATTTTATTTCGAATAATTATCGATTTAATTGTATAATTAAATCGATAATCTAATATGTTAAATTATGGAAATAATTGAAAATCGAGTTAAATATGATTGAAAATGATTTGTAAAATTTTATTATATCATACTGAAGTTAGAATGATGTTTTAGAACTTTTAAAATCAAATTTAAAGTTCATTTGTGAAAATTGAATATTTTAATATTTAATCGACTAGTGAAATTAGCCAATTTTCAAACAGTCTCAGAATTGGACGAAACTAGTTTCATCGGATCCGTAATGTGATATTATTGTAAGGTTTCAAATTTCAAGTCAATCGGATTTACCGTTTGTCCGGTACAAGCTAAAACGCCTAGAAAATCGTTTAATCGGTTTAATTTTAAATTGAACGTTTATTGCCATAACTCGCACAGATGACCGAATTAGCTCCCGAAACATGTTCCATTGTGTTCGGAACGCCGGATAAACCCTAGAAACGTCGGTCACCGCGCGAGATTTGGAGTGTAGAAAACCCGGAATGAATAGTGTTTTGAATATTTTCCTATATAAGCACTTCATTTTCTCACTTTCAAGAAAATTTAAACCCTAACCCTAATCCTATAGCCAGCCGCCATCAATAAATTCAAAGGCTGAAAATTAACCTCCTTCCTCCCTCAATCTTTCTCAATCCACACGTTTTTAGGAAAAGTTCTTAACTAATAAATCGAATAGCTCGCCGAATACTTCAAATCCGTACGGTGGAGATGGGCTTTCGTCGGCCAGAGGAGGCGCTAGGAGGCCACGGTTGGGCTCGTCTTCGTGCGTTTTTTGGGGCTGAGGGGACCACCGAGCTTGGCCTTGCTCTGGGCAGTGGTAGGGGATGCAATGAGCGTTCGTTTGGCTGTGGTGTGATGGAGTTTCATGTAGCGATGAGGCGGCGGCACGTAACCCTAATCGAACGTTGATGGGTTTCTTCTTGCGGCTTGTAACCTGTAGGTGATACGCGCGTGGGAAGATGATATGCACGGCTAGGATCTGGACGTGGGAAATGGACGGTGATGACGAAACTAGGTTTAAAAATATAAAGTTTATGTTGTAAATTTTATATATAAAATTCGTGAAACTTTGAAAAATCATATCATTTTCATATGAGGTCGAAAACGCGCAAAACAAATTGCGTTGGAATCGTATGGACGAGCACTACGCTAGGGAATTGGATTGGAGTCGTTTGGAGTTAGTGAGAATTTCGGGTAAAATTAAACGTCCGTTTAATTTTATTCGAAATAAATCGCTAAAACGAAATTGAAATCAAGGTGAGAACTTCTCACTCAATCGAATCGGTTTCGATTTTATTTTAAATAGTTAGATTTAAAATTCTTGAATGTATGTTTGAATGATGATTGTTATCTATTGATTGTTAAAATAGACATTATGCGCCGTTAGTAAGCGGAGGTTATTTATTAAAAACATATACCGTGAATATTTCATAAACAGTGAAATTGGTATTATATATAATAGCAATATATATATATATTGGCATATGTATATATTGCAGTTGTTGATTTCCCGCATTATATAGCGGATGAGACCCTATTGCACCGTCTATTAAGCGGATAATATTTAAATCCCATATACCGCGATAATTTCTTACTGGAACGGAATTGGTATTGTGCTAACATCTTTGGATGCAGGAAAACAGGTTGGAGGGATCCAACTGGATTCCTCAACAGTATTTATTTGATTTCAGATATTTTGATATTTGATGGATTATCATATCGATATATGATATCATTGTTGTCGTGATTGACTATTTGGTGTGTAGCATCATTGGACATATTTTTGGAATTTTAAAAGGATTTTAAAGTTGATTTTTGAAAGTATACGTTATAAAATATTTCTGAAATTGATTCATTTTAAATAAATAAACGTATAAATTTAATGTTATAAAAATTATGGTTTTTGAGAAAAATAGTTAAAAGTTGATTTTTGAAAATAAGAGGTAAATGAGTTTATAAAATAGTTTAAATTGGGATTTTTGAATTTATTGTAAAAAGTTTAAAAATAGGATTTATGAAATTTGATTATTTTATAAATCAAAATGGTGAAATTATATAGGAGATTAAAGATGTTTTAAAATAATAGTATAAATTGATTTATATAAAAGATTTATAAATAGATATTTATAAATTAAAAATATTGGAATTATAAAACGAGTTTTTATAAGTGTTAGAATGAATTGTGAATGAATTTCATAAATGAATGAAATTTATAAAATTATAAACGGTGAAGTTATAAATGGAATTTTATAAGCAGTAGGTTTATAAAATTTATAAGGTTATTAAATGAATAGATTTGGGTAAATAAATGAATCTTATAAGTTATAAGATTTATAATTTGAGAAGTCATAAAAAGAACGATTTTGTAAAATAATCGTTTTATAAGCGTTTAACTTATAATATGAACCTTTAGTATATCATTGAGATATAAATTGAATAGGTTAATAAAGGAGATTTATGAAGGAAGTAGTTATAAAATAAATAGAAATGGAATTTATAAACATTGTTTTATAAATTCGCAAACGATTTATTTTGATAAGTAAATTATTATAACTTATTAATGGAGTTATATTCACGTTTTAGACAGTGAATAATCCTTTGAAATAAAATGTATAGAAATGATGAAATTGGTTAACGTAGTATATTCACGTTTTTGAATAGTGAATAATATGTTAAAGAAAATGTTTTGTATGTGATGTTTTAAATAGAATTAAAACGATCTAACGATGTTTTTTAAAATGTGTTAAGATTCGAAACCATAGATTTCAACATTCATTGTTGAAATAGACGTTTTCGAGAAATAGAAGGAAATGGTAGACTATAACACTGTTGATATAGTAAATGATTTCCGAAAGGAAATGTTATTTAGTATTGGGATTTATATATCTATTTTAATTTTGAATCCCTATACTAGTGAATTTTGGGTTGTCGTAACGATGTTTTACGCGACATTCGTTTTGGCCCAAATAAATATGTTTAAGAGAATGATTTCCTTAAAGAATGAAATATATACTTAATTTTGATTTAAGTATACAGATTTATTTTTCAGGTGTTGAAAATAAATAGATTTGTGAATTACTTATTAATAAATAAGTATGGAAATGTTTTCCAATGTGAAATGAAACGTTTTGAGAATTTATCTTTTTGAAGATAAATTGAAAATGAATAATTGAAATCATATATTCATAGATATTTTGGAATATAAATTCACTATGGAATTTATAAATGAAAAGGGGAATTTGTTTAAAAATAAACGTTGATTTATTTTTGAAGTGTGGGAATTAATTTACGGATTTGGAACGAAAATATAAAATAAACCGTTTAGGATTTATTTAAATGGTTTAAATGAACCATATTGAAATGAAAGTATTTCCGCGTAAGGAAACTACTTGAAATTTGTTTTCAAATGGTTGAAGTGTGGAAATTATATATCTTGTAAAGATATTTTTGGAAAATAAATAATTTGGGAAAATTATTTGGAATCTGGTGATGTTTGCATATCCATTGATAGTTCAATAACCGACTATCAATATTTACCTTTGAATGGGTATTTGTTGTGATTGCTTGAATTTGAATGCCACACTTATTTTTAAATTATTGCGCTCGTTATTCGGATCACCCATTCCGAATAGTGATACGACGTAATTGATAGCATTGATGACCGGTGTTGAAGACCGGATATTTTTGAAAGCGAAAGGACAACTCGTCGAATGTCTTTGCATTGACCGGTCCCCGGTATAGAGACTCCATATGTGATGAGATGTCCGGTCGTGATTAGTGAATATCCGGATTGCAAGGACTTCTTTGTAAGTGCCTTCGGTTCTGTTCGAGCCCGGAACAGACTTGTATGAATTGTATGTCTGACGTTACAAATTGAGATATAAAGCAGATTTCTTTCAAATACATTTCTGTTGGTGGTGGAGAATTTATTCTTTTAGCTTAACACCCTTCTCTGAGACGTACGAGCTCAGAGGTTATGTATTTGATGGTTATCAGTGATATATTCCCAATTTGGTAATGTGACGTGCTAAGTGTTGCTGTGAAATGATCATTGTTTGATCATTTGTGATATGATCATTTATTTGATTGTTTATCTTTGTGATCATTTCTATGATCATTTGTTGACCCAAAGCACAATTTTTGTATAAAGCGTGCCTTTGTGGACGAAACTTCGTCGAGCCACACACCCCGGAATGGTCAAAACAGGAAAGATGCAGCAAGGTTATGAGGGGTAGCTCCCTTTAGGGTATGTGCATTTCCTTCTGGAAAAGGGTGGTATCTTGGTATGGAGCCCAGATACTTACTCATGTTGAAACACTTTATTTATGGTTGTGTGATGTTGGTGACGTGCGCTCGGTTAAAGGTCCCAAAGGACCGGGGGATGGCATACTCGTGTCAGAAGTTACCCAGTTAGGGGTAACCCGGCCTTGTATTGGCAGAGATCCGGTTTGGTTCTCGGGGACGTCCTTCTAGAGGCGTTCTCATGTGGCAATGGAAAGTTCCTTGGCCTGACCATTTGTTGGAAATCCAAAGAAACAATACGAGACTTGTACGGTTTTAGTTGTAGAACCTGCCATCTAATATGGTAGCTATAGTAAGCATAATATAATGGTACCTATGCTGGCTAAGATTTATATTCTACTTTCGAAATGATTTTCCCTACACTATGCACTAATAATAATATCAAATGTTTCTTTTTAATGCGTATCAAGCATCTTTGACTATCATAAGGAGAAATTTCCTCCGATTCTGCGTTTGCATTGTGTGTGTGTGCGGGAGGCCTTATGGTAGTCTCATTTTTAAAAGCATTGCGAATTGACTTTAAAAATATTCCTCTATTTTGATTTTAAAGATAAATAAACTGTTTTGAGTTCTCACACCAGTCACATAACTGACTCGGAGTTTATTGTTTTCCTTCCTAAACTCTGGGTGCCCACCAATTTCCACACGGGCAGTCAAGAGTTAAGGTTTATCAGGATATTCTGGAATTCAGGAGTTGCTGGAGGCAAGTAGGATGGCATGGTTTATTACTAGTATATAGTATTTCTTTTCCGCTGTTTGTTGTTGTTGTTGTACACTCTGATGTAATGTAATGTAATAACTGATATAGTTCTTTGTTTAAAGATTATTCATTTATTTTTTATATGTTGTTCCGCTGCGATTCTGAGATTCCGATGTTGTTCTGTTGTTGTATTTCTTTCTGTTCTATTCTATATTTTCTTCTACCTTCTTCTTTACCTTTTCTTCTTCTTTTTAAACCCTAATGGTTCGTATTTCTGTTCATCTTGAGTTAATCTATGGAGATTAGTGTATATTCAAGGGGTACGGAAAAGCAGGCTATTACATTTGCTATCGGAGCATATGGTTAAGCGACAACCATGGTTCTGTTGGGTATTACTCATTAGAGATAGAGTCAGTAGTACTCTAGAATGAGTTGAGTGTAATAATAGATATGAGAGCGTATTTGTTAGTGAATATAAAAATTGTTTTATATTGTGATGATTGATTTGTTGAGTGGTATATGAACCTTCGTCAGCACGGTATGCACAACTATGCCGAAGGGATTTATAAACACTTGAATAGAACAATTCGATACAGTATTGTTTTAAAATTGGGTAAATGAAATAATTTTACCTTGATTATATTTTATATATAAAGGAATAATTTTTCAGAATTATTAAAGTGTATATAAGTTGATTGTTTAGTTGTTTGAATAATCTAAATAGAATAATTGTATAAGCAAAAGAATTATAAGAATTTAATTATAATTAAAGTAATTTACAATTGCGAAATAAACTTATATATATAAGAAGTGAAACTATATGAATATATTTATGAATATGAGTTGTAATAAAAATGAATTTAAAGTTAAATGGAAATTTACTTTAGAATTGGAATCTGAAATTGATTTATAAGTGGGAATTTAAGTTAAGTAAAAACAAATAATGTTTAAAATGGAAATATAACTTAAGAGTTGTTAAATGAAGTAGATATTGGTATCAAAGAAAAATAAAGTGAAGTGATGGATATGAACTTGATTTATATAAATGAAATTCAACTTTTGTAATTGAATTGAATTAATGGATTAAATGTTAATCAGTTGAATGTAAATTAAGTTGATATGAAATAATGGATGTAGGTGTTAATTCATTAAAATCTTATGTTATTGGAAGTTGAATAATTGAATGAAAATCAATTTAATTAAACCAATTGAAAGCAAAGGTGTAAAATAAAAATGAATATAAGCAAATAAAATTGGTTGTTATATGGTTGTTAGTTGATTGTATACAATTCATTAAGTATTAATGAAATTGAAAGCTAAAGTAATTGGAATTCAATTGGAAGTTAAGTGAATCTTAAATAGAGTTGAATTTGATTTGGAAGTGAACCAACTTGAATATGAATTAGTGAATATAAACTAATTGAGAATGAATGTTAGTAAAAACATCCACTGTTAATGATTCAAATGTGATTAAATTGAAAACCATTTCATTGAATATTAATGAGAATATGAATGAATATTTATTGGTTATGAATGCTTGTTGGATGATAGTTGGTTGATGGTTGAATATATTATTTTTGTTGCATTTGCTATGTTGGCATATATAGTTGTTATGTTTCTATATGATGTATATTGATATTATTTTCATATATACATGTTTCTCATGTTGTTTGTTGAGTGTTAGTAGGTGCGGATCGCGTTTGCTTCGCATTTGGAGCTCGCTTTCGCGCTATATTAGCCGTATACGCTCGCTAATAATAAATAAGGTACATATCTCGATTAAATATCGTACTTTTACACTTTTTCCTTGCGGGATGCCTCATCACTTGATGAGATGTATATTTGTGATATATATACTGTCATTTTTTTTCGGATCGAGCGGCGCAAAGGAGACTCTGGCGAATTTTTCCGAAAACTTAAGGCGTTAGAATATTTTTGAGAAAAATTGGAAAGTTTTGAAAACTATAATTTTGATTTGGAGTTGAAAGTTAAACAATAGTAGTTGTTTTTGAAAAGATAACTAAGTATGATTTGAAAACTTAGTAAAGTATTGTAAGAAGTTTAACTATGAATTTTGGAAAGTTAATAGATTCTGTAACTTTTCTTACTTGTAAATTTCGAGGACGAAATTCTTTTAAAGGGGGGGAAGTATGTAACGACCCAGAATTTTTATTAATTAAAATTTGTATATTTAATTAATTTTAAATATAAATAAGTGAATTTATAAGTCGAATAAATTTTATTCCGAATAATTTGATTTAATTGGATAATTAAATCGATAATTTAATATGTTAAATTATGGAAATAATTGAAAATCGAGTTAAATATGATTGAAAATGATTTGTAAAATTTTATTATATCATATTGAAGTTAGAATGATGTTTTAGAACTTTTAAAATCAAATTTAAAGTTTATTTGTGAAAATTGAATATTTTAATATTTAATCGACTAGTGAAATTAGCCAATTTTCGAACAGTCTCAGAATTGGACGAAACTAGCTTCATCGGATCCATAATGTGATATTATTGTAAGGTTTCAAATTTCAAGTCAATCGGATTTACCGTTTGTCCGGTGCAAGCTAAAACGCCTAGAAAATCGTTTAATCGTTTTAATTTTAAATTGAACGTTTATTGCCATAACTCGCACAGATGACCGAATTAGCTCCCGAAACACGTTCCATTGTATTCGGAACGCGGGATAAACCCAAGAAACGTCGGTCACCATGCGAGATTTGGAGTTTAGAAAAACTGGAATGAGTAGTGTTTTGAATATTTTCCTATATAAGCACTTCATTTTCTCACTTTCAAGAAAATTTAAACCCTAACCCTAATCCTATAGCCAGCCGCAATCAATAAATTCAAAGGCCGAAAATCAATCTCCTTCCTCCCTCAATCTTTCTCAATCCACACGTTTTTAGGAAAAGTTGTTAACTAATAAGTCGAAGAGCTCGCCAAATACTTCGAATCCGTACGGTGGAGATGGGCTTTCGTCGGCCAGAGGAGGCGCTAGGAGGCCGCGTTTGGGCTCATCTTCATGCGTTTTTTGGGGCTGAGGGGACCACCGAGCTTGGCCTTGCTCTGGGCGGTGGTAGGGGATGCAATGAGCGTTCGTTTGGCTGTGGTGTGATGGAGTTTCGTGTAGCGAGGAGGCGGCGGCACGTAACCCTAATCGAACGTTGATGGGTTTCTTCTTGCGGCTTGTAACCTGTAGGTGATACGCGCGTGGGAAGATGATACGCACGGCTAGGATCTGGACTTGGGAAATGGACGGTGATGATGAAACTAGGTTTAAAAATATAAAGTTTATGTTGTAAATTTTATATATAAAATTCGTGAAACTTTGAAAAATCATTTCTTTTTCATACGAGGTCGATAACGCGCGAAACCAGTTGCGTTGGAATCGTATGGACGAGCACTACGCTATGGAAATGGATTGGAGTCGTTTGGAGTTAGTGAAAATTTCAGGTAAAATTAAACGTCCGTTTAATTTTATTCGAAATAAATCGCTAAAACGAAATTGAAATCAAGGTGAGAACTTCTCACTCAATCGAATCAGTTTCGATTTTATTTTAAATAGTTAGATTTAAAATTCTTGAATGTATGTTTGAATGATGATTGTTATCTATTGATTGTTAAAATAGACATTATGCGCCGTTAGTAAGCGGAGGTTATTTATTAAAAACATATACCGCGAATATTTCATAAACAGTGAAATTGGTATTATATATAATGGCAATATATATATATTGGCATATGTATATATTGCAGTTGTTGATTTCCCGCATTATATAGCGGATGAGACCCTATTGCGCCGTCTGTTAAGCGGATAATATTTTAAATCCCATATACCGCGATAATTTCGTACTGGAACGGAATTGGTATTGTGCTAACATCTTTGGATGCAGGAAAACAGGTTGGAGGGATCCAACTGGATTCCTCAACGGTATTTATTTGATTTCAGATATTTTGATATTTGATGGATTATCATATCGATATATGATATCATTGTTTTCATGATTGACTATTTGGTGTGTAGCATCATTGGACCCATTTTTGGAATTTTAAAAGGATTTTAAAGTTGATTTTTGAAAGTATACGTTATAAAATATTTTTGAAATTGATTCATTTTAAATAAATAAACGTATAAATTTAATGTTATAAAAATTATGGTTTTTGGGAAAAATAGTTAAAAGTTGATGTTTGAAAATAAGAGGTAAATGATTTTATAAAATAGTTTAAATTGGGATTTTTGAATTTATTGTAAAAAGTTTAAAAATAGGATTTATGAAATTTGATTATTTTATAAATCAAAATGGTGAAATTATATAGGAGATTAAAGATGTTTTAAAATAATAGTATAAATTGATTTATATAAAAGATTTATAAATAGATATTTATAAATTAAAAATATTGGAATTATAAAACGAGTTTTTATAAGTGTTAGAATGAATTGTGAATGAATTTCATAAATGAATGAAATTTATAAAATTATAAACGGTGAAGTTATAAATGGAATTTTATAAGCAGTAGGTTTATAAAATTTATAAGGTTATTAAATGAATAGATTTGGGTAAATAAATGAATCTTATAAGTTATAAGATTTATAATTTGAGAAGTCATAAAAAGAACGATTTTGTAAAATAATCGTTTTATAAGCGTTTAACTTATAATACGAACCTTTAGTATATCATTGAGATATAAATTGAATAGGTTAATAAAGGAGATTTATAAAGGAAGTAGTTATAAAATAAATAGAAATGGAATTTATAAACATTGTTTTATAAATTCGCAAACGATTTATTTTGATAAGTAAATTATTATAACTTATTAATGGAGTTATATTCACGTTTTAGACAGTGAATAATCCTTTGAAATAAAATGTATAGAAATGATGAAATTGGTTAACGTAGTATATTCACGTTTTTGAATAGTGAATAATATGTTAAAGAAAATGTTTTGTATGTGATGTTTTAAATAGAATTAAAACGATCTAACGATGTTTCTTAAAATGTGTTAAGATTCGAAACCATAGATTTCAACATTCATTGTTGAAATAGACGTTTTCGAGAAATAGAAGAAAATGGTAGACTATAACACTGTTGTTATAGTAAATGATTTCCGAAAGGAAATGTTATTTAGTATTGGGATTTATATATCTATTTTAATTTCGAATCCCTATACTAGTGAATTTTGGGTTGTCGTAACGATGTTTTACGCGACATTCGTTTTGGCCCAAATAAATATGTTTAAGAGAATGATTTCCTTAAAGAATGAAATATATACTTAATTTCGATTTAAGTATATTGATTTATTTTTCAAGTGTTGAAAATAAATAGATT
Organism: Allium cepa; assembly: GCA_030765085.1. Lineage (NCBI taxonomy): Eukaryota > Viridiplantae > Streptophyta > Magnoliopsida > Asparagales > Amaryllidaceae > Allium > Allium cepa. The sequence goes on along the minus strand of CM060938.1, from coordinate 379,908,690 downwards.
TGTGAATTACTTATTAATAAATAAGTATGGAAATGTTTTCCAATGTGAAATGAAACGTTTTGAGAATTTATCTTTTTGAAGATAAATTGAAAATGAATAATTGATATCATATATTCATAGATATTTTGGAATATAAATTCACTATGGAATTTATAAATGAAAAGGGGAATTTGTTTAAAAATAAACGTTGATTTATTTTTGAAGTGTGGGAATTAATTTACGGATTTGGAATGAAAATATAAAATAAACCGTTAAGGATTTATTTAAATGGTTTAAATGAACCATGTTGAAATGAAAGTATTTCCGCGTAAGGAAAATACTTGAAATTTGTTTTCAAATGGTTGAAGTGTGGAAATTATATATCTTGTAAAGATATTTTTGGAAAATAATTAATTTCGAAAAATTATTTGGAATCTGGTGATGTGTGCACATCCATTGATAGTTCAGTAACCGACTATCAATATTTACCTTTGAATGGGTATTTGTTGTGATTGCTTTAATTTGAATGCCACACTTATTTTTAAATTATTGCGCTCGTTATTCGGATCACCCATTCCGAATAGTGATACGACGTAATGGATAGCATTGATGACCGGTGTTGAAGACCGGATATTTTTGAAAGCGAAAGGACAACTCGTCGAATGTCTTTGCATCGACCGATCCCCGGTATAGAGACTCCATATGTGATGGGAAGTCCGGTCGTGATTAGTGAATATCCGGATTGCAAGGACTTCTTTGTAAGTGCCTTCGGTTCTGTTCGAGCCCGGAACAGACTTGTATGAATTGTATGTATGACGTTAAAAATTGAGATATAAAGCAGATTTCTTTCAAATACATTTCTGTTGGTGGCGGAGAATTTATTCTTTTAGCTTAACATCCTTCTCTGAGACGTACGAGCTCAGAGGTTATGTAGTTGATGGTTATCAGTGATATATTCCCAATTTGGTAATGTGACGTGCTAAGTGTTGCTGTAAAATGATCATTGTTTGATCATTTGCGATATGATCATTTGTTTGATCGTTTATCTTTGTGATCATTTCTATGATCATTTGTTGACCCAAAGCACAGTTTTTGTATAAAGCGTGGCTTTGTGGACGAAACTTCGTCGAGCCTCACACCCCGGAATGGTCAAAACAGGAAAGATGCAGCAAGGTTATGAGGGGTAGCTCCCTTTAGGGTATGTGCATTTCCTTCTGGAAAAGGGTGGTATCATGGTATGGAGCCCAGATACTTACTCATGTTGAAACGCTTTATTTATGATTATGTGATGTTGGTGACGAGCGCTCGGTTAAAGGTTCCAAAGGACCGGGGGATGGCGTACTCGTGTCAGTAGTTACCCAGTTAGGGGTAACCCGGCCTTGTGTTGGCAGAGATCCGGTTTGGTTCTCGGGGACGTCCTTCTAGAGGCGTTCTCATGTGGCAATGGGAAGTTCCTTGGCCTGACCATTTGTTGGAAATCCAAAGAAACAATACGAGACTTGTACGGTTTTAGTTGTAGAACCTGCCATCTAATATGGTAGCTATAGTAAGCATAATATAATGATACCTATGCTGGCTAAGATTTATATTCTACTTTCGAAATGATATTCCCTACACTATGCACTAATAATAATATCAAATGTCTCTTTTTAATGCGTATCAAGCATCTTTGACTATCATAAGGAGAAATCTCCTCCGATTCTGCGTTTGCATTGTGTGTGTGTGGGAGGCCTTATGGTAGTCTCATTTTTAAAAGCATTGCGAATTGACTTTAAAAATATTCCTCTATTTTGATTTTAAAAATAAATAAACTGTTTTGAGTTCTCACACCAGTCACATGACTAACTCGGAGTTTATTGTTTTCCTTCCTAAACTCTGGGTGCCCACCAATTTCCACACGGGCAGTCAAGAGTTAAGGTTTATCAGGATATTCTGGAATTCAGGAGTTGCTGGAGGCAAGTAGGATGGCATGGCGTATTACTAGTATATAGTATTTATTTTCCGCTGTTTGTTGTTGTTGTTGTACACTCTGATGTAATGTGATGTAATGTAATGTAATAACTGATATAGTTCTTTGTTTAAAGATTATTCATTTATTATTATATGTTGTTCCGCTGCGATTGTGAGATTCTGATGTTGTTCTGTTGTTGTATTTCTTTCTGTTCTATTCTATATTTTCTTCTACCTTTTTCTTTACCTTTTCTTCTTCTTTTTAAACCCTAATGGTTCGTATTTCTGTTCATCTTGAGTTAATCTATGGAGATTAGTGTATATTCAAGGGGTACGGAAAAGCAGGCTATTACAAATGAATTGCATTCAAAGTTAAAGGTGAGTTAATCTCACTCAGTTTAAATTTAAATTTAAATGATTGAATTTAAATAATTGATTGAATGGTTGAATTGAGTGATGTGATATAGTATAGTATAATTTAAACTTGGCATATTATGTGATGCTAACATCTGTGGATGCAGGGAAAACAGGTTGGAGGGATCCAGTTGGACCCCTCAACTTTTATTTAAATTATTTAGTATTCTCTGTTCTGATTATTTGATAATTCTATAATGAATTATGTGGAAGTATTGAATGATAAGGCTTGGTTGATATAATTGGGTATAATGAATTACCAAAAATATAAATTTGATTTCGGAAAAGGAAATAAAGGAAATGAATTTATAAGTAAAATAATTATGAAAGCTTGAATAAATTTAAGAACAAATTGGAAAAGAAATAAAGTGCCTGTAAAATTCTAATAAATAAGTCTTAAGTTTAGTAAGGGAAAATTTGAATAATCAGAAGATTAATGAATTTTAAGTTTCAGGGTTATTATTTTAAAAGGAATAAAACATTTATTTAAATTTTAAATTTAATATTTAATTTATTGAAAGAACACGGAAGAAATTTGGAAGAAGCTGAAATTGGTATATTTAAAATCAATCAGAAAAAAAAAGTCCATAATTAATGAATCTTGAGATAAACTGATAAGTAAAGAAATTTATTTCAAATGGAATAAATTGGGAATCAATTTGGAAAATTGATTTAAGTGATGAGATTGAAAATTCTCCCTGGATAACCAAGTACGTTTTCAAAATAAATTTTTAACTATAAATTAAAAGCTTTAAAGTTGTTTAAGAAGGTATGTTTTGAAAAACTTATTATTTCTAAATATTTAAATTATAAAAGTAAGTATTTCCTTAAATCTATTATAGCAATAATTATTTAAAGAGTGACTTGGTATTTTGTTTTAAAGGTAGAAATCTAGTTTTATATTTTATTAGGTAACCTTATTTTCAAATATTCATATAGTATGTATTTTTAACAAATTATTAAAGTAATTTTAACTTGAATGTTTTAAAGTATATTTTTAAAAGTAAAGTGTTTTAAATTAATTTAGAAAAGCTAGTTTTGTGCTTGGTGATTTCAGTGGAAATAGAAAATATTTGGGAAAGTTTATTCTGAAAAGAAAGATGGTTTTGAAACTGTTTTCAAAGGATTGAAAATAGAAATATATCTTGTGAGGATATTTCGAGGTTAATAAATAATTTGGGAAATTATTTATTATTGGATGGATGTTTGTGAATATTAATTGATAGTTAAATCACCGACTATCAGTATTAGGCAAAAATGCGTTGATCTATTCGAAGAGACCAGGATCGAGATTTATTTCTCGAAAACCACTTCGATCCGGTTTGTACGTTTTGTGAAAACGATTTTGGATTCGAAGATGAAGCAGTGAAGTGCAAGGGCTAGTCGCTACTAATCCTGAGGATATTTCCAAAATGGATGTAGTAGGAATAGTGCCTTCGGTTCCGTTCGAACCCGGGACGGACTTGTATGGATGAATGCTTGCGAAACATCGTCAGGTGGACGATGGGCATTCTAAGGAATATGTTCTTAAAAAGGTAAAGTTTAGCCTCAAGCCTCATCAAATGGGAATGAGTGAAAATCAGGGCTTACGCAGCAAGGCTAGGTGGGTAGCACCCAAGCAGGGTGAGGTCATTCCAGTCTAGATGTCCCTTTTTATTTCGGCTTAGTGGGCGGTTGCTGATCCCAACCGCGGGGTGATCTCACTCGGGATTATCCAGTAAGGGGTAGTCCCGGCCTTGTGTTGCAAGGGAGCGGGCGTACTCCTCGGTACGGTGATCTAGGTCCCGTACTGTGACAGGTGGTACCCCTGTGCCTAGTCATTAGTTGGAAATCCATTCTCCCTACGAGCCTTGTACGAGTTTTGTTTGTATTACCCACTCTGTGGCTAGTAGCTGGAATTTAATAGATGTAACAATTTCGGCTATTTTATAAGTATTTGTATATAGACCCTATTATAATATCAGAGGATTTCTATAAAAATTGTTTTAGCTATCGTAAGGTAAAAACCCGACATGTTTATTTGTGGCGTGGTCTTACGAGATGCTTTTGTTTTCAAAGGATTTTTGAAACTTTAATAATCAATTGGGTGTGATTTTCTCACGCTGGTATTCCAGACTGACTCGGGTGTTATTTAACAGTAATGCTCGGGTCAGACCGAGTATTATAGAATACAGGATATGATGTTGTGGAGCTCAGGAGACGAGATGGATGACGATACGTACTCTCGTACTTGTATATATATATATATATTTCCGCTGTTTGAGTTGTTGTGTATCTTGAGTTGTTGTGTATCCTTTGTATGATATTGATGTTGAGCTATGATTGATGTACTCTGATGATGTAATATATAAACAGAGATATTTGATTTTTGAGTAAAATTTATTTATTATCTATTATATTTTATTCCGCGGCGATGGTTAGATTCTGATATTGATTTCTATTTTCTTCTTCTACCTCTTCTTCTTTAACCCAAATGGTTCGTACTTCTGTGCAACTTAAGTTGATTGTTGTAGAATAGTGTTAACTCAAGGGGTACGGATTTGCGGGCTGTCACAGTTGGTATCAGAGCTTAGGTTGGTGATAACCTTGGCTCTGGTGGGAATTACTCATTAAAATTAGAGTCCGTAGTACTCTAGAATGAGTTTGAGCATATAAATAAATATGAGCGCGTATTTGTTAGTGAATATAAATTGTTTTAATATTGTGTTGATTGATTTATTGAGTGGCATATGAACCTTCGTCGGCACAGTCTGGACAACTGCATCGAAGGGATTTCTAAACACTTGAAGAGAACAATCGACACGGTATTGTTTTAAATATGGGTAAATGAAATAATTTTACCCAAAATATATTTTTAGATGTAAAGAAAATTTTTTGTAAACTATTTTGGCTAATATATGGTTGCTTGGATGTTAGAAATGATAATATTAAAGTATTATCATTGTTAAGTGGAAATTTAACTAGAAATTTAAAATATAACCAAAGTTTGAGAGAATTCATTATAAAATGAAATTTATAAATATGAATTGTAAATGTAATTTATGAATTGAATTATAATCAAATGAACTATAGTTACAATTGATATAAGCAAGATTTGGAAATTTAAATACCAGAGATTTGGAAATATTTTGCAGATAAATGATGGCATTATTGTTTTGGAGATATTCTGAAAGGAAATTGTTTTAAATGGAGTCTGAAAGTGAAATAGCATTGAAATCACTCGGATTATTGGAAAATAATTTTGATGATGACGGCCGCATCATCAGTATTCATTTTCGAATTTCTAAGTGATAGATTGCTGCCAAATTGATTTGTTCGGAAAAACCTGTTTGTTTTAGAAATTTCAAAGGAAATTTGTTGGGAATAAAACCAGGATTGGTTTAAATATTTGAGAAGGTAGATTTGAGATGTTGGAGATTTCAAAACAATTTGAAACCAAAGCCGGGTGTTCGAAAATCCTGATGAGATAGGTTGTAAGCTTATAAGTTGAGATGATTTTTAAATCAGGAAGGAAATATAAACTTTAGAATGTTGGAATTTAAATTTAAAGAGAAAAGTTAAAAATGAAATTAACTTGGATTGGAAAATAAAAATTTAACTGGATTGAAATTGATTGAATAGGTTGAAAATAATATACAGTTGTATTCGAATTTAGTTGAAATCGAATTAAGTTAAGTAAATCTGAGTTAAAATAAAATTGAATTAATGAATGGAATTAGATTCTTACCTGAATAAATGGAAATTAAATTGGTTAAGGATTGGATTGAAGTAAATAAATTAGAATAACTCATAAAGGAATATAAATCTATAGAATAAAATATGCATGGAATAAAAATATGCTTGAGTTATAGATAAGCATAAGGCTTGAGTTAAAATAAAAGAATAATATATTCAAGCCTATGATGAAGAGAATTGTGTAAATAAATAAGTGTAAAACTCGAATTAAAAATACAAGATGAATACATTCAAGCCTGGAATGAATGTGATTGTATAAAATAATAAGTTGTGACTTATAAAATTGAGAATGGAATACAAAGCCCAAAACTAATATTTTGATGAATTAGAAAATGAAGGGAAAATCCAAACTAAAATTATAAAATAAATTTGAACATAAGAAAATTTAAATGAAGAGATTTTGAGATTAAAATCTAGTTCTGGGTTATAAGTTGGGGAAAAGACTAATTAGATAATAAATTAGTTCATGAAATTGAATGGTGCGTTTATGATGAAGTTTGGAAATAAAACTCAAGTTATGAATTGAATTTGACTTGAATTGTCAGTATAGTGAATGTAAATGAATTGTGGGTTCATGAACTTTGGGGGTAAATTGAAAACGGATAATGAATTCAGAACTTGAGTTATTAATTAAAATTTATTATGAAGTGTTACCAAATTAAATATAATTGGAAATGTATCGAATAAAAAATGAAATTGGATTGAAATAGTAATAGTTTGAATTGCAAATAAAATCCAAATAGGAGGAAATAAATTGGAAATGACCTTGTAATAAATTGATTGATTGAGCTGAATCTAAAAGGTTAAAATGTATAATAACTGATCAAATAAATTTGTAGTTTGAAATGGGATTGGATTAAAATAGGATTAAGTTAAATTGAAAAGGGAAATTTATTTGTAATATGAAAATGAGCTTAAGTATAAAATTTGAATAAATTGAAGTAAATTGACTTAAGCTAAATAGATTAGGAGTTGAATGGAAATCAACTTGAGCTAAGTTTAATAATATTGGATTGGTTTTAAATCAAGTAAAAATAAGTTTGAATCGAATTAAAATTCGGTGAGATATAGGTAATATTTAATGGAATGAAATTCTAGAATAAATCATTGTGAACCATTTAAAATTGTTAAGGAATTGAAATAACTTAAGACAATAAGAAGATAGAATGTTTCAAGGTTAATAGAATGGATTTGAATGAATGTGGATAAGAAATGAAGTATAAATCAGTGGACTGTGAATAAAATTTAATAGGTAATGAAGATGAACCAAAGTTGTTAATGGTTTGAATAAACTAGTTTGGTTAATAAAATGAAATGCAAGTGAATGGATTTAAATCTGAAATGCAATGAAAATGAGAATATATGGATTGTGAATAAATTGAAAATGGAATAGAATTAAGTATAAATTGAGTTGAAATCAATTTAAATTGGTTATAAAACATAAAGACTTATTTATTCACATAGATCTCGTCAAATTGCATAGAATAAATTGCCATTTGATGTAAATGGAAGTAATTAAAATTCTATGAATTGATAGGAGTAAAATAAATTGATTTTGAGAGCAATTGAATTAAATATGAGTTCGTTTTGCTTAAAAATAACTTAAATGTAAGCGATTGAGTTTTAAACCATTCAAATTGATGAAGTTGTATACGAATGGATTGAAAACCATTCAAATTGAATGAAAATGGTTTATAAATTAATTGAAACAGTAGAATTAGTATGAAAGTTGTCAAATTGCTTACGGAAAATGTTTGATGTGCATTTCTTTAGAATTCATATGTTTTAACCATTGCAACTAAGTGAACTATAGTTAAACTGCATATATTTAACACTTACATGTTTAAATTGAGTAAGTACAGGTACCTGGAAGCCTTGTGGCTGGATTTGGTTGTGCTATTTGCTAGAAATAATAAGCCGCTTGCTTAAATTGCTAAATAAGGTACGCCTACGCAATAAAAATAGGAAATATGAACTGTTTTTGGTTTTTCCAACCGGGTGGGTCGATGTATATATATTTATATCTTTTGTCAAATTGCAAAAGCTCCTCCGTACAAAGGGGACTCTGCCAAAAAATTTCGAAAATTTTGGGAGCTAGAAAATTTTTGAAAATTTTGGAAATTTTTTTAACGACAAACAAATCCAAATTGGAAACTTAAATAAGTTAGTAAATGAAACCAATTTCAAACAATGACATGAATTGTTATAAATGGAAAATAAAATTCAATATTTAAAGTTAAAGATAAATTGAATTTATATGGAAATGAAAGAACCGATTTGAAAAGAAATGGATATAAACTAAAGTTGTAAAGTGAAAATAAATATAGGAAACATATAAAATACTTATACTAACTTAAGAAGGGAATAGTGAATTATTAATTGGAAATTGATACTACAAATATAATTTAAGTTAATATTTGAATGAATAAATACTGACATTTTGTAAGAAAGTTGATATGATGATTTGGGAATATTGTGATTGGATATTAGTACTAAGTAGGATATGCAGGTAATATCAAAGAAAAAAAGAATTGATTTTGATTTCAGAAGATAAATTTGAAATGCTCGACAAAAAGGTATGTATTTAATTTTGGTATGAAATTTGATTGGGATTTGGATCGAGCCACTTGGCGTTTTGTTTTCATTTTGGATTTGAGAGGCAGTAGAGCCATTTTGTAGTAGTACCGAGCTAGCCGCGCAAAGGAGACGCTGGCGAAATTTTTCGGAAATTTAGGGAGTTAGAAAAATTTTGAAAAAATTTTGATAATTCAAAATTTAGTTTGAATTATAATTTGAATAGCTGAACAAGTAAGTTTTCTGAAAACTATAGAAGGTTTTTGAAACGTTTGGAAAGTTAATAAGGATAATAATGGATCTTTTGTAAAAAGATAGTTGGAAGGACGTTGAATTGTTAGAAACCGTTTGGTTTCGGGGAAAAAGTAAACGGGTATTGAATCATTCTTCCTAACTAGTAATTTCGGGGACGAAATTCTTTTAAGGGGGGAGGAATGTGACGACCCGGAATTTTCAAGCATTTAAAATCAGGATATTTAATTGATTTTAAATATTCCATAAAGTAATTTTAACTTAAATTATGAATATCACAATTTATTTGACAATTAAATTGTTGAATTAAATAATTTGAAATCGGGTAAAATATTGAATTTGGAATTTCTAAGCCTATTAAAAATATTTTGAAGGTTTGTAAAATTTATATTGATAATACTGAAGAGAATAGAAGTGATGAAATAAAATTTAAAAATGGTTTGTTAAGTTTTAAAATTTGTATCGTTTAAATTGAATTTTAAAATAGCTTTCCGAGGCACGGTCTCGGAATTTGACGAAACCAGTTCCATTAGGTCCATAATATTGAATTATTATCGGATTTCAATTTTCATACTGTTTGGAGTTGTTGTGTGAGCATACGACCTATAGACGCGCTTAAATCTATATCGAAAATCCGGGTCGATTTAAATATAAGCTTGAATCAAATTTAGATTTTGTTTAAACAGTCAAATCCTTTCACATCCTTCCTTTCTTTCCTTTTCAATTCAAAAATTTCATCGATAAGATCGTGCAAAGCACACTACCTTTGGCTTGCCAAAAACGATTCTTCATCCTTCTTTGAGAAGCCAAAAATCAAGCCCTTTTATGTTCGCGAACCCCCAATTCTATTAGAAACGAACGAATATCAGGAAATTTTATTAATGGTCGCTCCTTGTTTTTCTTCCTTCAATTTAAATTGAGACATAACCGAACAAATCTCCTCTAAATCAAAATCAACAATGGCAGCTTCATCCCAAAACAACCGCGACTTGATTGTTTTCATTCCTCCTTTCAGTTCGAAGGCGTGACCGAGTTCTTCGTTCAAAAAAAAGGGGGAGGGAAGTTGCCGAACAACGAATGGTGGGACGAAACCCAGGGTTTTTGCGACTCGCGGTTGCTTGTATGCAAATCAAGAAAAGGTGACCCGCGACTGTAATCGAGATCTCAGCATCAAGATTTGGGCATTTGATTGTCGAACGAGGGGTTTGCGTTCTGGTGGGCTACTGGGGATCGACGAAGCAGGCAGTCGATGGATGGTGGACAGCAGCGCCTGGGGATGCTCGCGAGTACGAGTGTGGCCGTGAGTTAGGGCACGAATGGGGGGGGCATTCGATGGAGGTTAGGGACTCAGTGTGAATGGGTTTAGGCAGTGAGGCACCCGCTGTTTCATTTTCATTTTTTTTCAATGCAGTAATATATATATGTATGTGTATAAAAAAAGAGGATTTTAAATCAAGATCTTTAGTTTTACAGTAAAGTAGATTTCTATTTGTTATTTACAGAAAAGGAAATAAAAATATTTTTAAAACAGCAAGTTATTTTATTTACTGATTGAAACAGTAAATGTATATATATACACATAAGATTCAGAAATGGAAATTGTAAATGGGAATACAGATCATTGTTATAAGTATATATGTAGTTTCAATAAAAGGAAAATGAATATACACATACCTATTTTTAATTCAAATCACTAGTTAAAAATATAATTTTGGGTTGATTAAACTGTTAAATGGTAATTGGTTGTTTGATTTATTCAAATATTAATAAAAAAAATCATATAATATTTATTCAAGGTTTGAACCTAAAAAGAAATAAGCTGGACGGGAATGAATTGCATTCAAAGTTAAAGGTGAGTTAATCTCACTCAGTTTAAATTTAAATTTAAATGATTGAATTTAAATAATTGATTGAATGGTTGAATTGAGTGATGTGATATAGTATAGTATAATTTGAACTTGGCATATTATGTTATGCTAACGTCTGTGGATGCAGGGAAAACAGGTTGGAGGGATCCAACTGGACCCCTCAACTTTTATTTAAATTATTTAGTATTCTCTGTTCTAATTATTTGATAATTCTATAATGAATTATGTGAAAGTATTGAATGCTAAGGCTTGGTTGATATAATTGGGTATAATGAATTACTAGAAATATAAATTTGATTTCGGAAAGGGAAATAAAGGAAATGAATTTATAAGTAAAATAATTATGGAAGCTTGAATAAATTTAAGAACGAATTGGAAAAGAAATAAAGTGCCTGTAAAATTCTAATAAATAAGTCTTAAGTTTAGTAAGGGAAAATTTGAATAATCAGAAGATTAATGAATTTTAAGTTTCAGTGTTATTATTTTAAAAGGAATAAAACATTTATTTAAAATTTAAATTTAAGATTTAATTCATTGAAAGAACACAGAAGAAATTTGGAAGAAGCTGAAATTGGTAGATTTAAAATCAATCAGAAAATAATAAAAAAAAAAGTCCATAATTAATGAATCTTGAGATAAACTGATAAGTAAAGAAATTTATTTCAAATGGAATAAATTGGGAATCAATTTGGAAAATTGATTTAAGTGATGAGATTGAAAATTCTCCCTGGATAACCAAGTACGTTTTCAACATAAATTTTTAAATATAAATTAAAATCTTTAAAGTTGTTTAAGAAGGTATGTTTTGAAAAACTTATTATTTCTAAATATTTAAATTATAAAAGTAAGTATTTCCTTAAATCTATTATAGCAGTGATTATTTAAAGAGCGACTTGGTATTTTGTTTTTAAAGGTAGAAATCTAGTTTTATATTTTATTAAGTAACCTTATTTTCAAATATTCTTATAGTATGTATTTTTAACAAATTATTAAAGTAATTTTAACTTGAATGTTTTAAAGTATATTTTTAAAAGTAAAGTGTTTTAAATTAATTTAGAAAAGCTAGTTTTGTGCTTGGTGATTTCAGTGGAAATAGAAAATATTTGGGAAAGTATATTCTGAAAAGAAAGATGGTTTTGAGACTGTTTTCAAAGGATTGAAAATAGAAATATATCTTGTGAGGATATTTCGAGGTTAATAAATAATTTGGGAAATTATTTATTGTTGGATGGATGTTTGTGAATATTAATTGATAGTTAAATCACCGACTATCAATATTGGACAAAAATGCATTGATCGTTTCGTAGAGATCGAGATCGAGATTTATTTCTCGAAAACCACTTCGATCCGGTTTTTACGTTTCGTGAAAACGATTTTGGATTCGAAGATGAAGCAGTGAAGTGCAAGGGCTAGTCGCTACTAATCCTGAAGATATTTCCAAAATGGATGTAGTAGGAATAGTGCCTTTGGTTCCGTTCGAACCCGGGACGGACTTGTATGGATGAATGCTTGCGAAACAACGTCAGGTGGACGACGGGCATTCTAAGGAATATGTTCTTAAAAAGGTAACGTTTAGCCTCAAGCCTCATCAAATGGGAATGGCTGAAAATCAGGGGTTATGCAGCAAGGCTAGGTGGGTAGCACCCAAGCAGGGTGAGGTCATTCCAGTCTAGATGTCCCTTTTTATTTCGGCTTAGTGGGCAGATGCTGATCCCAACCGCGGGGTGTTCTCACTCGGGATTATCCAGTAAGGGGTAATCCCGGCCATGTGTTGCAGGGGAGCGGGCGTACTCCTCGGTACGGTGACCTAGGCCCCGTACTGTGACAGGTGGTACCCCAGTGCCTAGTCAGTAGTTGGAAATCCATTCTCCCTATGAGCCTTGTACGTGTTTTGTTTGTATTACCCACTCTATGGCTGGTAGCTGGAATTTAATAGATGTAAAAATTTCGGCTATTTTATAAGTATTTGCATATAGACCCTATTATAATATCATAGGATTTCTATAAAAATTGTTTTAGCTATCGTAAGGTAAAAACCCGACATGTTTATTTGTGGCGTGGTCTTATGAGATGCTTTTGTTTTCAAAGGATTTTTGAAACTTTAATAATCAACTGGGTGTGATTTTCTCACGCTGGTATTCCAGACTGACTCGGGTGTTATTTAACTGTAATGCTTGGGTCAGACCGAGTATTATAGAATGCAGGATATGATGCTGTGGAGCTCAAGAGACGAGATGGATGACGATACGTACTCTCGTACTTGTATATATATATATATATATATATATATATAGATATATATAGATATATATATATATATATATATATATATATTTCCGCTGTTTGAGTTGTTGTGTATCTTGAGTTGTTGTGTATCCTTTGTATGATATCGATCTTGAGCTGTGATTGATGTACTCTGATGATTAATATATAAACAGAGATATTTGATTTTTGAGTAAAATTTATTTATTATCTATTATATTTTATTCCGCAGCGATGGTTAGATTCTGATATTGATTTCTATTTTCTTTTTCTACCTCTTCTTCTTTAACCCAAATGGTTCGTATTTCTGTGCTACTTGAGTTGATTGTTGTAGAATAGTGTTAACTCAAGGGGTACGGATTTGCGGGCTGTCACAACGGATTTCCTTTCAAATTAATTCTTACAATTACACCCTCGATTTCAAGGCCACGAGGTACACCACTCCAAAATCACAATCCTCTAGGTAGAGATACTTGATTTTACGGGTAACAAGTCCACCCAATTGATTTCACAGGCTATAATCACTCTTTTTCTTGCTTGATTGATTTTATAGGCTACAATCACACCTTTTCTCACTCAATTAATTACAAAGATGCCTATAACTCTAAATAGCACTGGGATCTTGTGGAGATAGTGATAGAAAATCAAACCAGAAATGATCTAGTTAGATTCATTATTGATTTCGGTAGAGTAATGGTAAAAATATATATAAAGAAATGTGAAAGAAGAAGAGGAGTGAAATCGGAGAAAATATGAATACAAATTCGTATAAAACTTCGCCTATTTATAGTAGATCAACAGCCATGTCCATTCATGAAAGGATACGACGACTAAACACTTCCTTTGAAATTCAAATTTTTGAAATAAACTGCCACCTTGTCGACAAGGGTCCCTAGGGGTTGTCGACAGGCCTAAGTGATTTTTGGTAATTTTTTTCTTTGAAAATAGCTTCTATCTTGTATTAAAACTATTTTAAACTTTATAAATATACTTAACTATAGTTAAAATTCATAATTAAGTATAGAGAGTAATATTTATAAAATTTTACTATAATTTTATATTTAAATCTAAGTATAAATATTAAAAGTTAAATATATTATAATTAAAAGATAGTTTAAAACCAAGGATAATTTGATTTTGAAGATAAAGATTATTTTGAGGCTAAAAGTATTTTAAAATAGGATAGATGTTTTTTGATCTTTTTAAAAGTAAGATTTTGAAAACAAGATATAATTTTGTAAAACATTTGAATAAAAGTTAGAGGATAACAAGCTCGAAGTGGATTCCATTCCACGAATAAAATGGATTTTAAGATGCCAGTGCTTTTCTATGAGTTTTAACAAAATTCGTAATTAAATTACCTATTATTGAAATCTTTAACTCTTGATAATCTTGATACTCATGAGTCTTCAGTCCTGATATCTTTAGTCTTGAATCTCTATATTGTACAGTCTTCATTCTTGGTACCTGCATGGTTAAATCCTACATATACATATATATCTGAACTATAATGTTAGTATTTATATTTTATAATCTTATTCTAAGGTTGTTTTCATCAAAACCATCTTCTCAAGGAATAACAATCTCCCCCTTTTTATGATGACAACCTTTGTTTATAAAATATTACTTCTATCTTAATAACTCCCCCTAAAACTAATAAATCCCCCTTAATCTATGCCTAACTATCCTATTTAAACTTCTCCCCCTTTGTCGTCAACAAAAACTAACTCCAAACTATATAACTCCCCCTTAATCTAATACTATATGACATGTGATTATAATGATAGTGTTATCATAAATAATCATAACTTAATTCTAAAACTAAAACTTAGTCCTTAATTACTATCCTAACTAAGAATCCATATATGATAATACTTATAATAGTGATAATGTGAGAAATCAAATATAAGAACACAAATAATTTATTAATTATATATTGTTATATGTACATTTGCATAGAAAACATAAGTAAGATCATATAACGATAAGAAAGAGAGAAAAGAAACTAACGTGTATTTATACATATTATATTTTGCACGCCAATTATCAATCCACACCAAACCAAATCAAATCAAATCAATCCAAGCAATCAATTCAAATCAAATAAAGCAATCAAATAAAATCAAACATTACGAGGAACCTCTATCCATCCTTCTTCTCCAAATATAGGGTCTGCTTTAATGGCATCCCAATTTTCATTTTCATTGGTGAGAGAGACTGGAGGATGTGCTTCATTATCATCTTTGTGCAGGGACGAAATTATGCATTGTATCATGTCGAAAT
Organism: Allium cepa; assembly: GCA_030765085.1. Classification (NCBI taxonomy): domain Eukaryota; kingdom Viridiplantae; phylum Streptophyta; class Magnoliopsida; order Asparagales; family Amaryllidaceae; genus Allium; species Allium cepa. The sequence continues at coordinate 379,893,373 of CM060938.1, read as the reverse complement.
GCTTTTCTTGCTCCTTGATCATCTGCATTTGACTAAATTCTAAGTGTCATTGATTACGAACAACGAAAGAAAGAATATTTTTGAAAGAGTTAAGGGTTTTTCAAGATTCTCGGTCAAACTATAAATTGGATTGGCCATATTTGAGTTTGTGAGAAGAAATAGAGATAAAGTAGATAAGAAATAATTTAGAGTGATGAATTCTAGAAGAAATATGTATTTATAGGTGAGAATTCGTTTGAAATGAATAGACACAAGATAGTTATTCAAATTTCAAATTTAAAGTGAAAAGTCTTTTCTGATTAGTACTTGTCGACAGGTTCTAGGGAGGTTGTCGACAGGGGTCAGTTAATTTTGATGACTCATTTTGATTTTGTGAATAATTGTGTGTATATATATATATATTTATATAATATACTAACATTTATTTTGGAGATATGACAAGCTAGATAACAGAAAAGTAATTCAATTTCATTTCATAATAGAACGATACAATGATCAAACATAAAGAACTACGCGAACATTCAAATCAAAACAAACTAAAACCAATTCAACATGACATGAAAAGTTAGAACTAGTTAGAGGATGACAAAGATGAAGATAATCCAAGCTTCTTGCCGACTTTGAAGAAAAACTTGTTCATCTTGGATGACATTTTATCCAATTTCTCACTAACAGATCGTTTAAGTGTCCGTTGATTCTCAACAATGATCTTTTGATTTTTGAGTAAGGTTTTGTTGGTTGGATTAGAGGGATAGTCAATACTTTCCAAGGATGTTTCACTTTCTTCTTCTATTTCCATTTCATCCCCTTCTTCTTCTTCTTCTTCCTCTTCTATCTCCTCATGAGTCAAACACTCTTCCTTTTCAGCAAGAGTTTCATATGGTTGAAAAAAATATGGAATTTTCATAAGAGAAATGTTTGAGTGATTAAAAACTTTTCTTGAAACAAATTCTTATCCTTTGAAATCTACTCCAAAATAATTAAAAATTCGAGTGAGATTGATTCGATGATACAAAGTGTTTTCACCCATTTTAAGATTTTTTGGACGAATTCATCCAAATAACTTGTGCCCAATAAATATCATAATTTCCAAAAATAGAAAAACGTGCTTTGTAAACTTTTGAAGTTGGATTGTTAAAACTCCCCATTCTTGGGGTCAAAGCATGTTTTAAAAGAAGATTAACAATTCTAGCTTTTGGTCGAAAGTTTCGATTTATGAATTCAAGGTTATCTCCTTCAAAAATGTGATGTAATGTCTCACGATCATTTTCATCGATATTAAAACTGGAAAGATCCATTCTCGTGCCCTTGCAATTGAGAATAGTACCCAAAAGATCACAATTTAAGATGATTCTAGTGCCTTTGACACTACTCCAAATTTCATCATCATTTCCATTATAAAATCCATGGTTGAGATTTGCATAGAAAATCTAACAAGATTTGGATAACAAACAAAATTATTTTGCGAAGCATCAACAAGACTAAGAACTTGGTTGTTTGCGAAAAGAGAATCAGTTTCATAAGTAGAGAAATCTTGAAATAAATCAACTTCCCAAGATCGACTTTTCCATATTAGCATAGTTGATATATGCTTTTATAGCCTCCGGATCATTGAAAAGTTGCTCTTTTATCTTTTTGGAAATTCTCATTGTGGAAGGGTTGCTTGAAGAAGCCATTAGAGTAGAGAGTAGAGAGCTTGATATTTTGAAATAAGAGTTTGAATTTGAAAATGAAAGTGAGAAGTTGCGGGAAGAGATAGTAAATAAATAGATTCTCGAAGGACACGTTCTCTGGTCAAAAGGTGACTTTTCACAGTTTTGAATGAAGTGAAAAGATGGAGGGAAATTCAACATTTGAATTCAAATTTTGAATTTCAAAATTATGTACCCTTGTCGACAACGTGGAGGGGACCTTGTCGACGGGCATCTTTGAATTTTCATGATTTATTTCTCTTAAGTATTCTAATATATATATAGACATATGTATTATTTTTAATGCCTATATATATCTAGACTATTATTAGAATTGTAGTATATTCCATAAAGTATTATGATACTATTAAAAAATAAAAATAGTAATAAAAAAATAGTAAAAAAATAATAAAATTAAAAATTTTAAAATTCAAAACAACACATCAATTAAAAATCAACCAATCAAGCATCCAATTCTAAGCATGCAATTTCAACCAATGTATTGCAAACATGTACCTTTTTCTGAATCCGTCTCTCTGAATTCGTCGGAGTCGTCAACTACCATGAAACACATATTTGAATTACCTGTCTTCTGATCATCATCGCTTGAAGACGGGTCTGAGTCATCTAGAGTAGCAGTAAATGCATGTTTTCGTTTCTTTGCGGAATCATTGTTTATAGGAAGATTTTGCTTATCTGGATGCGGACAGTCTCTTTTGATATGGCATGGTTCGTCACAGTTGAAACATTTGATACAGTTTGACACTACATTCTGATTACCAGAGTTCTTATAGTTGTTTCTCTTGAGATTATTCATCTTTCTGTATTTTAGGAATTTTCGAAAATTCTTGGTCATCAAGGCTATTTCTTCATCATTATCACTATTTGAGTCTGATCCATCGGTCGATGCATTGAATGCCATTGATTTCTTTTGAGATGCTTTGCTTTCTCTTCTCTCAACCATTTGGACTTCAAACGACATTAGATTTCCAATTAATTTCCTATCATTAAGGTACTGATGTCATTTGCCTCATCGATCGTAAATGTCTTTTGATCCCATTCCGGAGTAAGAGAATTTAAGATTTTTCTGACTTGATCTTCCAAAAATTCCTTTCCCAAGGATATTAGAGAATGCACAATATTCTAAAATCTACTATACATATCTGAAATAGACTCATTAGAATTCATTTTAAATAATTGAAACTGATTTGTGAGCATAGAAATTTTGGTCTGTTTTTACTTTGCTTGTTCCTTCGTGAGTAACTTGCAAAGTTTTCTAGATTTCATATGCAGATTTACAAACTCACACTCTATTAAATTCATTCCTATCAAGTAAACAAAACAAAATATTCATAGCTTTAGAGTTGTTTTGTGCAACGGTCTTTTGTTCAGCAGTCCACTGTGCAAAAAAAGTTGTGGGTTCAAAATATTCAATATGTGCGATATTCCAAGTGTCTAGTCCTACAGATTGTAAATTTATTTTTATCCTACATGCCCAATATGCATAGTTGCTGCCATTAGAAAGTGGTAGTCTGACAGTAGACTACCATCTACAAGTGAACTAGTGACAGGGATAATAGTACTAGTGTTGGTAGTATTAGCAGTACCAGTGTTGGTAGCCATTTTGAAATTTTTTCAAAATTCAGATTACGAAACTTTGAAAACCTTGCTCTGATACCAAATGTGAAAAATGCGGATTACGGATCTTAAGGCTAGAATTAACACTAGAGGGGGGTGAATAGTGTTTTAAGGAATTACTAAATCTTTTTGAGTTTATATTAATTTGAACACAAATGTATGCAATATTCGGACACATATATGATCACAAAATCAGACACAGATGCGGAAATAAAGTAAAAGCAACAAAGGAAAGAACACCCCGAATTTTATACTGGTTCGGAGTTACCCTACATCTAGTTTCACACAAAAGTATGGATTTCCTTTCAAAATTAATTCTTACAATTACACCCTCGATTTCAAGGCCACAAGGCACACCACTCCAGATTCACAATCCTGTGGGTAGAGATACTTGATTTCATAGGCAATAAGTTCGCCCAATTGATTTTACAGGCTACAATCACACATTTCCTCGCTTGATTGATTTACAGGCTAAAATCACACCTTTTCTCACTCAATTAATTACAAAGAAGCCTATGACTCTGAATAGCACAGGGATCATGTTGAGATAGTGATAGAGAATCAAACCAGAAATGATCTAATTAGATTCAATGTTGATATCGGCATAATAATGGTAAAAATATATATAAAGAAATATGGAAGAAGAAGAGGAGTGAAATCAAAGAAAATATGAATACAAACTCTTTTAAAACTGCCCCTGTTTATAGTAGAACAACAGCCATGTCCATTCGTGAAAGGATATGACGAATAGACACTTCCTTTGAAATTCAAAATTTTGAAATAAACTGCCACCTTGTCGACAAGGGTCCTTAGGGATTGTCGACGGGCCTAAGTGATTTTTGGTAATTTGTTTTTCTTTGAAAATAACTTCTATCTTGTATTAAAACTATTTTAAACTTCATACATATACTCAACTATAGTTAAAATACATAAATAAGTAAAGAAAATAATATATATAAAACTTTAATATAATTTTATATTTAAATCTAAGTATAAATATTAAAATTTAAATATATTATAATTAAAAGATAGTTTAAAACCAAGGATAATTTGATTTTGAAGATAAAGATTATTTTGAGGCTAAAAGTATTTTAAAATCAGGATAGATGTTTTTTAATCTTTTTAAAAGGAAGATTTTGAAATCATTTTGAAAACAAGATATAATTTTGTAAAACGGTTGAATAAAAGTTAGTGGATACAAAACAATGTTCCACTAGATTTTTCGTAGGTTCCATCCTACTTAGGGTTCCATCCCTTTAACAAGCTCGAAGTGGATTCCATTCCACGAATAAAATGGATTTTAAGATGCCAGTGCTTTTCTAGGAGTTTTAATAATATTCCTAGTTAAATTAGTTATCATAAAATCTTGAACTCTTGATAGTCTTGATACTCATGAGTCTTCAGTCTCTCTATACTGTACAGTCTTCATTCTTGGTACCTGCATGGTTAAATCCTTTATATACATATATATCTAAAATATAATGTTAGTATTTATATTTTATAATCTTATTCTAAGGTTGTTGTCATCAAAACCATCTTCTCAGGGACTAACATATGTTATCTACAACACCCAAAAATTTAAGCAAAAAGTTAAGCAAAGAATTATATTTGAATATAACAAGGTAAAAAAATGGATTTTTTTGCAAACATCTGAAGAATGCTATGAAACTGGAACTGGTGTGTTCGTAGCGATTTTTTGGACAATTTTCATATAAACTTTTAAACCCGGAGCTAATACAGAAAATTTATAGATGAACTAAAATTTTCGAAATTAATTAAATAAACAAAATTGGAAACAAATACTGATACATAAGGAAACTCACCGATTGATTGATTGAGATTGATCGACCTCCCCAATTAGTAGCAATCGACAGGTTATATCGGATAGTGTTTTGAATGGCCAACGTTACAAATTTGAGCATATTTTTTCCTTAACAATGATGTATATGATTAGCAATCAGGGTTTGAGTAAATATTTTCCAAAGGTCGATGAGTGGTCCATATTGCTTTGAACTCCTATAAATACTCTGCTAATCAAACTCTAATTCACCAAAAATAAACAGTATGCCAAAACTCTGGCAAATTCTTTTCTCTTTAAGTAAAGTTTCTTTAACCAAATTAAAATAAAATTTAAATTATGAAGATAAAGAATAATAAATTATATCAAATCAACCAGAGATCTTGAAAATGAAGTAAATCCCAAGCATGATTTGTAGGAGATAACTTGGATTTGATGTGTGTTATTGCAAATAAGATGATTTATGCATAGTTAATTTTAGTGTGAACTATTTGATTTAGACCATTAGTGATTAAACTAGGAATTTTGTATTTTAGATCTGAAATTGCACAATAAATGTAAAATTGATGTAAACCCATTAAATAGGACTTGATTTAGGTTACCCCATTTCTAACCTAGATCTGTTAACGTAAATTGGTAAGGCAAAAAATTGATATAACCTTTGCTTATAATAGTAACCCTAGGTTAAATTGTTCTATTGATAAATCTACAAATTTAATTTGAAAAGGAAGTTTTGATAATTGTAAATTTGGATTCCTTGTAATTGTTGTAAGATGGAATTATAGTTATCGTGATGGACATTTGGAAATGAACATAATTAACAATCAAGAACAATGATAACCCTTAATTAAATTATGACGAACAGTCGATTACTCTTGCTGGAGTGGTCGACAGTAAGTGATCAATCACTCCAGCATATAGCGGTTGATTAATTAGCATTCTAGAATCGCAATACGAACCTCGACCTAAGGCCCGGGTTATAAATAACATAGTTAGTATATATTACATAATTTTATATATGGATCTTACTATAGGTACGGAAGCTAATTCACTATGTAGCAGCTTTGGGACAGTGCAGGACTGTGTAAATGTTGTTTACCTAATAAGAATCGATATTCGACTTGGGGTGCGATCTTATCAAAAATTGCACACACAGAGGTTCAATTGTGGATTTGCACCAGTGATGATGATGCTTGATGAAATGTATGTTCTAGTAGTAATGGGAGTTCTTTGGTATTCATGGATGATGCGAGGTGATGCTGTGTTGTTGGTTCCTGACGTGGTGCAATAAGTAGCTTTACATTACCATTGAAAGATGTACATAGATGTAGGAGATGAGACACTTTTTCAAGTCAAGATTAAGGGCTACCCCTCAATGCGTAACTAAAGTTCGTGTAGTCATAGTTGCGAGAAACATAATGCCATTGTAAAAATTGAAGGGAAAACTCTGTTGGAATAGCTAAGTGCAGTCATAATGTGGAAACTAGTAGAGTAATCCTATGTGGAATAGTTCCAGTAGCTATAAGCTAATCATTAGCTGTTTAGAGGTTCAGTTGGTTATTTGATCCTAAACATAAACCTACACATGTAGCTAGTGTAGGTATGTAAAAATTGAACATCTTAATTAATGAAAATAGTTTACTCACAAAAACTTGTAGAACATTAAACGCAACGTCTCGACTTTACGACCCTAAATGTCGACATTAATACATCCGTGGTATTCACGTGCCGAGCACTCATGTGCTGTGAAGGCTGAAATTTAGGTTAAAATAAAAAGAAAAGGAAACAGAAAAAGGAAGGAACACATTATCAGAATCTCACAAGTGGAAATATCAAAAGAATAGTACAAATGGTTACTCTGATACAGAAATTTCAGAGTTACAAAACCTAAGTACGGTCATCAGTTTGGACAGTTATAAAAACATGTAACAACTTGTAAATTTCGATAATTAAACTGGTTAATTTAATAATATTTTGTAATTTAATTTAGAAAGAAAGAAAAAACTTTATAATTTATAATGAAGTGGGTGTTAAAAATGAAATGTAAATTAAAGGTTATTGTAACGGATGAAAGTTACTATTTAATTGGTCTATTAATGTAGTTGTAACTGTTACATTTGGGTATAAAATTGAATATAAGTAAATAAATATATGGTAATTGAATGAATTCAACATTATATAAGCAATTCTAATAATTAGTGGAAATAATAAACTTGAGTGTAATATAAAGTTAGTGATGACATTTATGCAAGTCAACTTTTATTTAGGCTGCTAAATTCAAAGTACGAAATAAATTACATCTAAATGTAGGTAAACGTTCATTAATGTGAGATAGGACTGTAACTATAAAGTGTGAATGTAATGACATAAATGGAAATGTATATTTTATTCATAAAATGAAATAAAGGAATGAAACCAAGTTGAATAAATTGATTGAGGTTTTATTTATAATAATTGTTATGTTTGGAAAATTCAATATAATTGAAAATAACAGTTATTACAAAAGAAAGATGAAAATTTGAATATATACTTATGTAATGAAAGATAAACAAATAATAACTAGGTTTATAGAGTGATAATATATTTAATAAAAATAGTAGAATGGAAGCAAGGCAGTTATTGGGAATAAATTAATTGGAGTTCAATCCGTAATAGATGGATTTATTGTAGGTAAATGAAATTAAATACAATTTAAATTGAAATTTGGATGAATTGGGAAATTATTAATGTGTTTGTATATAAACCAATGTTAATATTACCCATAAGAGGATAAGTTAATAGTTGATTCAATAACAAGATTGAGAAATCAAATATATGGATTTATTAGGAATTTAAGACTTATACTTTTTGAATAGATAAATTATAGTGGTTTACACGCAATAACTTTCGATATTTTATTTTCTATTTTTCCTATGTTCATTTCCTTAATTTATTTTCTATTTTCTATTTTTCATCTTTCTAATTTTATTTTGTTTAACTTTTATTTTTTTAATTTTATTTATTATTGATTGGTTTATTTTTGATAAATGGCTTAGGAAATTCAAAGGTCATAAGTTGCTCTTTCTCTAATTCTAAATGAGACTTCTCCTTTTCTTACCATCCAAAACTTTCCCTTAGCCGTTCATTTTTCTTTTGGCTGTAACGACCCACCTTTCATTCCACATAAAGACACATCATTATTAAGAAAGAAAGAGGTAGAAGTAGTAGATAGAAGAAAGAACTCAACAATATTAGAATCTCAAAGAGGAATAGAACAAATATAATATATCATGTAACTATTATATAGTCATTTGCATACCAGAGTTACACAGATACAACAACATCATCACAAAGATATAACACAGCGGAAACACTATATATCTACAAACGCTAAAGCCTCCTGCTCCATCTCTCCTCCGGAATTCATCAAAGCAAACATGAATCCCTTGGCTACTCATAAAAATTTGAGTACCCAAAAGTTTAAGAAATCAGAATAAACCCTGGGTCAGACATGGGTCAGGTGCGAGTAAACGGTTTGTGCTTAACTTTGAAAATCCTTTGGAAACAAAAGGTATCACGTAATACTTCCCACTCATAAACATGGGTAAGTTTCCACCTTATATTAACCAAAACATTTGATAGGAAATCTTGTGACATTATAATAGGGTCTAGGGTTTTCAAATAAACTAGAAAATAGCCGAAATTGTTACATTTATTAAATTCCAGTATACATAGGTATACAATCAAATCCGAGGGCACTTATTGGAGATTGGATTTCCATACAATGACAGGGCTACTGGGGTACCGCCCGTCACATACGTGGCCTAGATCAACATTCCAAAGATCTCCCCCGACCCCCCTACAACACAAAGCTCGAACCATCCCTTACTGGACAGTCCCGAATAAGAAAACCCCAATGGTTGTAGCTATTCAACCACCCACACAGCTGAATAAAAAGGGGCTCTAGAGAGGGGTAAATCTTTTCCTACTTGGGTGCTACCCACTTAGCCTTGTTGCACCTCCTCTGTTTTAGCCATTCCCGGTTGATGAGGCTTGAGACTACGATTACCTTTATAGAACACATCTATCTTAGAATGCTCATCTTCCATCTGACAATGTGCTGAAAGCATTCAATTCATACAAGTTTGTACCGTGTTCGAACGAAACCGAAGGCATTATCTCGTTACACTCATTTTGGAATCACCCTTAGAGTTAACGACAATAACCCTTGCACTCTGAAACTCCATTTTCGAACCTGGAAACACTATCTCCGTTATACTCATATTGGAATCACCCTCAGAGTTTTTAACGACAAATAGTTCTTTCACTTCGAGTCTTCAACTTGATCTTAAGTTGAATTCACGACCTAACGTTTAACTTGGATCGATGTGGTTTTCGGATAATCAAATTTGATACCCGATCCCGGTATCATCAAAATCCAAACGTATCTTAAAGGCCAAGTTGTTTAAAGTGTTATACAATTTAATTCAATTTAATTCAATACTTTGAATTCACACAGCATTTACACGGATAAATATCACACATTTATCACTGATATATCCAATATCACATCACAGAATATCGTAGCATATCATCCAATAGATATCATCCAATTCAGATATTCTACACAAACAATCATCCACAAACAGGAATTATTGATACATATCATAATTAACTTAATTAATTTAAATTAAATAATTACTTAAGAATTAATCATCGAATCCTGCTTAATCGACCCTTAATTAATTACATCCCATTTAATTAATTAATCATTTCTTAATTACCTTATCAATCAACCAAATAATCTCTAATCATAGATTAATTATCCTTTAACTATTAATTAATAAACCTTAATTATTAATTAATCTCCTTCAATACAAAGTAATCCATCCTTAATTACTTTATAATCAATTAATTAACCTTTAATTAACTATTAATTATCCATTAGCTATTAATTAATAACCTTAATTATTAATCAATATCTCTTAATACAAATTAATTAATCCATAATTACTTTTATAATTAATTAATTAATCATTAATTAACTAATTAATTATCCCTTAATTATTTATTAATAAACCTAATTATTAATGACAAAACATAATTACAAATTAATCACTCCTTAATCACCAATTAATCATTAATTAACAACTAGCCCATCCTTAATTAACAGTTAATCAATCCTTAATTATCATTTGATTAATCCTTAATCACCATTTGATTAATCAATTAATGACCACTTAACAACTTCTTAATTAATCCTTAATTATGGATTAATTATCCTTTAACTATTAATTAGTAAAATTTAATTATTGATTAATAAAACTTAATTACAAATTAAACACTTCTTAGTTACTAATTAAGTAACCTTTAATTACTTAATTAACTACTCACTAATTACCAGTTAATTAATCTGAAGTCATTAATTAATCAATCTTAATTACATAATTGATTATTCTTAATTACACTTAATTACTTGATTAATTAAGCTCGAATCATTTATCAATAAACTTCATTATTTAATTTACGATTTTTAATTACAAATTAATTAACCTTTAAATTAATTAACTTTTACTTTTTAATCATTTATTAATCAAGTAAATTAATTACCCTTAATTAATCCTTTATAATTTATTAAATTTATTAATTATACTTAATTCCATTTAATTAATTTAATTAATATCAAGACATTTAACCTTAATTATCTTAAGATAAATTATTATCTTATAAATGCCTTAATTGCCATTAACATATTTGCATTATCTTTATCATTAACATTACTTAATTAAATCATTAGTTAAGTTTTAAATAAAATAAAACAATCATTTAACTTGATAAATTAAAATTATCAAAACATAACTCCCTCTTAGAATAACTTAAAACATTTGTCAAATAATAGTTTTTAAAAACTAGTTTTTAATTTGAATTTAAAAACTTGCTTTTATATAAACTTTTAAAATTTCATTCCTGAATCAAATTTAAAAATCACTTTAAATTTCACTTAACAAAAACTAAATTTAAAAAATTTCAATTTCTTAATCAAAATGTTAAAGAAAACATGTATTAAATATAAAGTAATTTATATAAAAGGTTTAAACTAATTTAAATTTTAAATTTCAAAAACCTAGTTTTTAAAAGTCTTTTTAAAACTACTCAATCACAATTCTTCGGGTTAAACACGAAGGCCACTCAGGTTTAAACCCGAGTTTTCTTCTCTTCTCCTATTTTTTTCAACACTTAGATAAAAATTTAAGTTTTAAAACAAACGGGCTAATCTCATATAAACTACCTGAGTATAAACTCGAGTTTTTTCCCTAAAACCCGAACCTTTCTTCGAGCAAACCAAAATCCAAAACAGTTGACACCAGAACATCACCGTGCACATGCACCATCGTCGGAGCCACCTCCGACCCTCGCCGTACCCTCCGGCACTTCACCTATGTTGCAGAAACCAATATTGACCACAAAAACATAATTACGATCCCTCAAACAAGATCGAGCTACCCAGTTGTAACGACCCAAAAATCCATACCCTTTGAATCGACAATAATCGACATATGTCCGACCCAAAAAGCACAAACTGATGGAAAGTTAAGCAAAAGAAAAGAAGAGAGAAGAAGGGAAGAGAAGAAAGAGAGAAGATAGAACCAAACAGAACAATACAGAATCTCACATCGTAGTGGAAAATATATAATATCATATCAATGATCTTTATAAAACAGAAACTGTATATATATACATACATAAATCAGAGTTCAACAATCAATCAGAGCTATCAGCCAGAACAATTATAATAACCTGTCCTCACAAATGCTGATAATAACAACAACTAAACATAGCGGATAATCAAGCAAATATGGACGTACGAAAATGAAGATCTTCAGCTCGCTTGCTGAAGCTTCAAAAGAACCAAAGCCTAACCTGTAGATATACTCGGTCTGATCCGAGCATTGAAAGGGAAGAACGTCCGGATCAGTCTAGTAAACAAGCCTAAGAAACACACTCAACTGAATTTATTAAATTACCAAACTTTTCCTTAGTTTTCAAAACAAAAGTATCTCGTAAGACAAGTCCACACATAAACACGGACATGTTTTTACCTTACGATAACCAAAAAATTTCATATCAAATCCTCTTATATTATACTAGTATCTAGTATACAAATAATATTTAAAATAGCCGAAATTGTTACCACTATTAAATTCCAACGTACTAGGCTCTACAAATAAATTGGCAGGTACGTAGTGGAGTTTGGATTTCCATACAAATGACCAGGTGAAGGGACTACCTTTCAAAGGGGTACACCTCTAGATGGATGTCCGAAGGCACATAACATCTGCCCTCTACCAACAGAAGACCGGCCCACCTCTTAACTAGATGGTACCGAATATGTCATCCTCCGGTCGTTGCCGACCTTTACCGAGGGCCCTCATAGCATAAACAACAAAATAATTAGATACACGACGTCATAGCATGTAAAGATATATCTAGAAGAGGATGATCATATCCTAATTGGGAATGACCCACTTAGCCTTGCCGCATCTAACCCTGTTTTGGTCATTTCCGGTTGATGAGGCCTGATGAGGTAATGATTACCTTTCACAATCACATATCACATCACTTAGAATGCCACACGGCCATTTCCGTTGACTACTAATTGCCTTCCACAAAAATACAACCCTTAAGCACATACGTCTCAAGGAGGGTGTTAAGCTAAGAGAAGTTGCCTTCTCCGCCACCACTGATGTGCATTTGTAAAAACCAATATGCGTAATCTTTAAAAATGCAATGTCAGACAAACTTCCAAACAAGTTGTCCAGGAACAGGACAAACCGAAGGTACTCTCCTACCACATCCTGTCGGGAAATCCCTAGGATTAGTAGCGAATAGTCCTCGCATTTGATATTTCATAAATGAAGAGACCACTGCTACTAGATGTATATTGGGATTTTAACCCCAAACGATCAACAAGCAGTCCCCCACTATGAAACTCCGAAATATCAATATCATCACAAGCAACCTGCACAATCGTCACATATACATTGGTCCGAAGTGGTTTTCAAATAAATCTGATCCCGGTGTCTTCGCACCAACAACGTAAAATCATTTCTCAACTTCACATAGAAACTAAGTCTCATAGACTTATCACGTCTCCAACTTTCAACTTGCTATCCTTCGGGCTAAGAAGGAAGCTCGATAGATTGGAGTAATACTCCACACTATACGAATCAACATCCTCAACATAAACGATAATCAAGCCTACACAAAAGGCTACGTACTAAGTGTACGACTAAATAGTTCCCACATCAAGTTGAGGAGCTAAAATTTTTGGGCAATTTGATAGTCTGTTATTTAACTATCAAAGCAAACAAACAAATATTCAGCACCATAACAATCGTTAGGCCCTTTAATTAATCTTTCATTAATTTAAACCATTTGCCAAATATTCACTTCAAATTATCTTTAAGAAGATATATTCTCTAAACCATTTCAATTTCTACATTGGAAAACATTTCCAAATACTTATTTAATAATAAGTAATTCACAAATCTATTTATTTTCAACACTTGGAAAATATTCAATATACTTAAAACACAATTAAGTATATATTTTATTCTTTAAGGAAAACAATCTCTTAAACACATTTATTTGGGTCAAAACGAATGTTGCGTAAAACATCGTTACGACAACCCAAAATCAATAGTATAGGGATTCGAAAATAAGATAGATAGATATATAAACCCCAATACTATACAAAAACATTTCCTTTCGAAAATAATTTACTATAACAACAGTGTTATAGTCCATCATTTCCTTACTTCTCGAAAACGTCTATTTCAACAATGAATGTTGAAATCTATGATTTCGATCCTTAACACATTTTAAAACAACTTCAAATCATTTTAATTCTATTTAAAAGATCACTTCCTAAAAATATCCATTTTTATTTAATAATATATTCACTGTCCAAAATCATGAATATAGTTCTCTTATCCAAATTCAACATTTCTACACCTTCAATTAAAGGAATATCCACTATCCAAAATCGTGGATATAATTCCCAACTAAATTCTTTATTATTACAACATTAAATTTTAAAGGATAATTCGCTGTCCAAAATCGCGAATATATCTCCTTTAATAAGCTTTCGTATTTACTTATCAAATTCAATTGATTTCGGATTTATAAAGCAATGTTTATAAATTCACATTTATACGTTTTATTAAAACTTCAACTTATAAACTCACTTTATTAAACAATTCCATTTATAACTCAATATGCCAAAAATCCAAATTATTAGTTAATAGCTTATAATTCTCTTATTTATAAAATTCATTCATTTATAACTTCACAAAAATATAAATCTTATTTATTTATAAAATCCATTTATAACTCCATTTTAACATTTCCGAAACTCCTTTGTAATTCCTTCATTCTGATTTATAAAAATTCAATTTTATAAATCTTATATATAAAACCATTTACAATAATTCAAAAATCTCAATTTAAACTATTTACAAAATAGTTAACTATATATTCCTAAAATCACGTTTTAATATATATTTCACAAAAATCATAATTTTTATAACATATAATTTATAACGTTTATTTATTCAAAATAAATCAATTCTTAACGATTCAAAAATTCAATAAAACATTTATTTTCGAAATCACTTTAAAATCCTTCTAAATTCGAAATCGTTACTTTAACTTTTTAAAACTCCAAAAATAGGCCCAATGCTACAACAGCACCAAGTACATCAATCATGGCATCCAAAACGTCATATATCATATGATAACAGAATATATCACAATATCTGTAAATAAATCAATACGGGTGAGGAATCCAGTTGGATCCCTCCAACCTATCACCTGCAACAAATATACATATTAGAATATGTGTGCAATGTCTGCTTCAAGGCAGACGCGCGTACAAAGGGTCATCCGCTTATACACACGGGAACGTATAGGGTCTCATCTGCTCCAATAGACAGGTATATTTCCAAATACCAATCAATATGCCATATATAATCCAAACAATCATCAATCATCATATAATACATTATTTCTTACTCATATAAAAATATCAATGAGTCAGAAAGAGTGAGTTGTACTCACATTGCTTCCAATAGCAGTTGTAGTATTTTATTCCGAAAAAAATTAAACGCGCGTTTAATTTTACTAAAAATTCACACTAGCTCCAATCAGCTCCAATCCTGCACCATCGCGTAGTGCTCGTCAATACGAACCCAACGCAATTCGTTTCGTGTGAAACAGACCTCGTATTAAAAAGTTATGCATTTTTAAAGTTAATACGAATTAATATAAATTAATTTCAATTTTATTTTTATTTTTTAAACCTTGTTCAAATTTTGGCCGTTCATTTTCAAAACCTAGAATCGAGGCCTCTTTTTTGCTTTCTTCTTCGATCACGTTACCTCCAGTGAAACTCGTACGCAAGTGACCCATGAGCCGCCCTAATCCACAAATTATCGTGCCATTTTCTTCGATCTAAACGTCGATCAGATGCTGCCGTTCGACTCGCCTAGCCAAGCTCCACCTTCGGCTACAACATCAGGGAGCTTGGCCTCCCTTGCTTCATGCAATTTACCCATGAACAATGCAGCTTTGAACTCCTATTGCCATCGATTCGTTGCGTCGATCACGATCATACCCGTGTGGATCGAAAGATCTTTCGATGATCTACAACTTTGTAGTTGAAATTTTTTAACGAATGTTAACGGATTAAAAGAGATCGAAGGGAAAAGAAACGACAAATATTCGCCATTAAAATAGAGGTGGCGGCCGGCCCTAGCCCATTAGGGTTTCGTTAAAACAATGAAAATTAATGGCATTTTATAGAAAATTTTCGCGCACTATTCACCCGAAATTTTTTCGAACTCCAAACAAAGCATACAGCCTGGTGTTTATAATGCTTTACCCCTATTCCGAATGCAATGGAATATATATCGGAAGCGAATTCGATCGTATTTGGAAGATAGATTTTCAAATCGACTATTTAAATTTAAAATTTACTTAAACCGATTTTCTACGCGTTTCAGCTTGCCCCGAACAAACCGCAAATCCGATTGACACGAAATTTGAAATCTTACAATAATAAAACATTACGGATCCAATGAAACTAGTTTCGTCGAAATCCGAGACTGTTTGAAAAATGGCTATTTTCACTCGTCAATTAAATATTAAAATATTCAATTTCTACAAATAAGCTTTTAATTCAATTTTAAAAGTTCTATAACATCATTCTAAATCAAATAAGATTTAATTCAACTTTATAAATCATTTTCATTCACATTTAATCCAAATTCTAATTATTTCCTCAATTTCAAATATTAAATTAACAATTTAATTATCCAATCAAATCCTTGTATTCGAAATATAATCTATTCAGCTTCTTAAATTTACTTTTGAATATTTAAAATCAATTAAATATACGAATTTCAAAAGACTGAAATTCTGGGTCGTTACATTCTACCCTGCTTAAAAGAATTTCATCCCCGATATTACTAAGTAAGAAAAGTCACAAAATCCATTAACTTTTCAAAACAATTCGTTCAAATTAGATTTACCAAATCTATTTAACCTTTTAACTTTTTTTAAATTAGTTAAACTGCTATCGTTTAACTTTCAACTCAAAAATCAAACTTTTAGTTTTCACCAATTTTTCCAATTTTCCCAAAAAATTCTAATGACTTAAATTTTCAGAAAAATTCGCCATAGCCTCCTTGAGCGGTTCGATCCGAAAAAAAGTAACAATATATATATATCACAAATATACATCTTATCATCAAGGATGAGGCATCCTGAAGAGAAAAAAGTGTAAAAGTACGTTATATAATCTGAGATATGTACCTTATATATTATTAGCAAGATATACGGCTAAGATAGCACGAAAGCGAGCTCCAAATGCGAAGCAAGCGCCATCAGCACCTACTAAACACTCAACAACAATGCGAACATGTATATATGAAAGTAATATCAATATACAACATATATCACTACAACAACTGCATATGCAAATATAGCAAATGCAACAAAAGGCAACAAATCCAACCATCAAACAACTATCATCCAACTAACATCCATAACCAAATCAATATTCATTCACTTCTCATTAACATTCATTGAATTAATTTTCAATTTATATCACATTTAATTCATTTACATTGGATTTATTAACATTCTTTTATTCTTATTCAATTAGTTTACATTCACTAATTCATATTTCAATTTGTTCACTTCCAAATCAAATCATATGCAATTCTATTTACTTCCACTTTCAATTTGAATTCAAATTACTTTAGCTTTCAATTTCATTAATTCAATTCCATATGAATTTTCTATACAATCAATTAACATTCATCTAACAATCCATGCATATCCAACATTACCAAATTAATTTGCTTTGCTTACATTCAATTTAGTTCAACACATTTAATTTCAGTTGGTTTATATCTAATTGACTTTCATTCAATTATTCAATTTCCAATTTCATTAGCTTTTAATGAATTAACCTTTACATCCCTTACCATATCAATTTACTTACATTCGATTGATTACATTCAATCCATATTTCATTATTTCAATTGCTAATTCAATCTACAAATATAGTTGAATTCATTTATATAATTCAAGTTCACATTCATTTAATTTCACTTTATTAATTTACTTCGATACCAAAATCAATTTCATTCAACATCACTTAAGTTATCTTTCTTTTCAACTTCATTTACCTTCACTTTCACTATAAAACTTAAGTTCACTTCTAATTTAATTGAAATTCTATTTATTTAACATTTTACTTAAGTCAAATTCGTAACACTTATTCAAATTTGGATTTTGTTTTACTTAACAAAACTTAACCATTTTAACAATTGGTTTTACTTATCTTATCTCATTTTATAAATTATACAACTTAATTATCCAATCTTCCAAATTCAATTATATAATCACTTAACTACTTACATTTGATTCCGTTTCAATAACATATCTAATCCAATTAAAATTCAATTCAAATCCAATTTAATTTAACCTTCCTTAGTTAAATTTCAATCAAATAATTAACTTACCAACTCAAATTTATTTCAACTTTACCAAAGTTAAACTTTTATCTTTTCATATTATAAGTCCAAAACTTATTTCACTTATATTTATCACTTACAACTTGGATTTTAAATCAATTTGTTTATCAAAACAAAAATTCAATTTCAATTTACTTTGGTAGCAAATCCATCACACAGAAACTCGAAAATGATACTGATGATGCTGCAGTCATCACCCTTATTATTTTCTATCAACAGTAGTGAATTCAATGCTTTATATTCTCTCAAAAATATCGTTTTACATTTATAAACCACATTTATAAATCTATCACTTATATAATTTCACTATTTTACTCTGCTTATATAAGATCATTCCACATTTACTCATCTTGTTTAGATTTATAATAATATAATCTCTTTAACTTTGAAAAACAACTTTCAAAAATCAACAGGATTCAAAATTTCATATAATTGGTTTAAATTCATTTTTATTTATAACTCATGTTTATTGATACATTCATATAGTTTCATTTCTTATATATAAGGTTATTTCATAATTGTAAATCATATTAGTTATAATTCCATCTTTTATAACTCATTTGCTTATATAATTTATTCTTTTACAATTGTTGTCTTCGATTAAGATTATTCAAACATATTTCATTTATCTTATATATATTTACATTTTCAAACAACCAAACAATCGTTTATATACGGTTTAATAATTCTTGAGAAATTATTCCTTTATATACAAAATATAATCGAGGTAAAATTATTTCATTTACCCAATTTAAAATGATACTATGTCGACTTGCCACGTTTAAGAGTTTGAAAATCCCTATCGATAACATGGTGTCCCACATACCGACCAGAATTCACAAACAGCTCAACGGATAAGCAAACGCAATATAAAACATTTTATATTCACTAACAAATACGCGCTCATATAAATAATACACTCAAACTCAATCTAGGGTGCTAATGTCCCTATCTATACTGGGTACACGTCAAAGCTTAGGAATATACAAAATCTAAGCTCTAATACCAAATGTAACGACCCGAAAATCCGTACCCTTTGAATCGACAATAATCCACACATGTCCGACCCAAAAAGGACGAACTGATGGAAATTTAAGAGAAAGAAAAGAAGAGAGAAGAAGAGAAGAGAAGAAAGAGAGAAGATAGAACCAAATAGAAAAATACAGAATCTCACATCGCAGCGGAAAATATATAATATCATATCAATGATCTTTATAAAACAGAAACTGTATATATATACATACATAAATCAGAGTTCAACAATCAATCAGAGTTATCAGCCTGAACAGTTATAATAACCTGTCCTCACAAATGCTGATAATAACAACAACTAAACACAGCGGATAATCAAGCAAATACAGACGTACGAAAATGAAGATCTTCAGCTCGCATGCTGAAGCTCCAAAAGCACCAAAGAATAACCTGTAGATATACTCGGTCTGACCTGAGCATCGAAAGGGAAGAACGCCCGGATCAGTCTGGTAAACCAGCATGAGAAACACACTCAACTGAATTTATTAAATTACCAAACTTTTCCTTAGTTTTCAAAACAAAAGTATCTCGTAAGACAAGTACACACATAAACACGGACATTTTTTTACCTTACGATAATTAAAACATTTCTTTGATATCAAATCCTTTTACATTATACTAGTGTCTAGTATACGAATAATATTTAAAATAGCCGAAATTATTACCATTATTAAATTCCAGCATACTTGGCACTACAAATAAATTGGCAGGTACGTAGTAGAGTTTGGATTTCCATACAAATGATCAGGTGAAGGGACTACCTTCCGAAGGGGTACACCTCTAGATGGATGTCCCGAGGCACAGAACATCTGCCCTCTACCAACACAAGGCCGACCCACCTCTTCACTAGATGGTACCGAATATGTCATCCTCCGGTCGTTACCGATCTTTACTGAGGGCCCTCATAGCGTACAAACCACAATAATCAGATACACGACGTCATAGCGTGTAAAGATATATCTAGAAGAGGATGATCATATCCTAATTGGGAATGACCCACTTAGCCTTGCCGCATCTAACCCTGTTTTGGCCATTTCCGGTTGATGAGGTCTGATGAGGTAACGATTACCTTTCACAATCACATATCACATCACTTAGAATGCCACACGGCCATTTTCGTTGACTACTAATTGCCTTCCACAAAAATACAACCCTTAAGCACATACGTCTTAAGGAGGGTGTTAAGCTAATAGAAGTTGCCTTCTCCGCCACCACTGATGTACGTTTGTAAAAGCCAAAGTGTGTAATCTTTAGAAATGCAATGTCAGACAAACATCCATACAAGTTGTCCAGGAATAGGACAAACCGAAGGTACTTTCTTACCACATCCTGTCGGGAAATCCCTAGGATTAGTAGCGAGTAGTTCTCGCATTGGATATTTCATAAATGAAGAGTCAACTACTACTGGATGTACATTGGGATTTTTACCCCAAACGATCAACAAGCAGTCCCCCACTATGAAACTCCGAAATATCAATATCATCAAAAGCAACCTGCACAATCGTTGCTTATACATTGGTCTGAAGTGGTTTTCAGATAAATCTGATCCCGGTCTCTTCGCACCAACAACGCAAAAGCGTTTCTCAACTTCACATAGAAACTAAGTCTCATAGACTTATCACGTCTCCAACTTTCAACTTGCTATCCTTCGGCCTAAGAAGGAAGCTCGATAGATTGGAGTAATACTCCACACTATACGAATCAATATCCTCAACACAAACATAATCAAGCCTACACAGAAGGCTACGTACTAAGTGTACGACTAAATAGTTCCCACATCAAGTTGAGGAGCTAAAATTTTTGGGCAATTTGATAGTCGGTTATTTAACTATCAAAGCAAAAATAAATATTCAGCACCATAACAATCATTAGGCCCTTTAATTAATCTTTCATTAATTTGAAACATTTGCCAAATATTCACTTCAAATTATCTTTAAAAAGATATATTCTCTAAACCATTTCAATTTCTACATTGGAAAACATTTCCAAATACTTATTTAATATTAAGTAGTTCACAAATCTATTTATTTTCAACACTTGGAAAATATTCAATATACTTAAAACACGATTAAGTATATATTTTATTCTTTAAGGAAAACATTCTCTTAAACACATTTATTTGGGTCAAAACGAATGTTGTGTAAAACATCATTACGACAACCCAAAATCAATAGTATAGGGATTCGAAAATAAGATGGATATATAAACCCCAATACTATACAAAAATAATTCCTTTCGAAAATCATTTACTATAAGAATGGTGTTATAGTCCATCATTTCCTTACTTCTCGAAAACGTCTATTTAAACAATGAATGTTGAAATCTATGGTTTCGATCCTTAACACATTTTAAAACAACTTCAAATCGTTTTAATTCTATTTGAAAGACCACTCCTAAAAATATCCATTTTTATTTAATAATATATTCGCTGTCCAAAATCGTGAATATAGTTCTCTTATCCAAATTCATTTCTACGCCTTCAATTAAAGGAATATCCCCTATCCAAAATCGTGGATATAATTCCCAACTAAATTCTTTATTATTACAACATTAAATTTTAATGGATAATTCGCTATCCAAAAACGCAAATATATCTCCTTTAATAAGCTTTCATATTTACTTATCAAATTCAATTGATTTTGGATTTATAAAACAATGTTTATAAATTCACATTTATACATTTTATACAAACTTCAACTTATAAAATCACTTCATTAATCAATTCTATTTATAACTCAATTACATGCCAAAAATCCAAATTATAAGTTAATAGCTTATAATTCTCTTATTTATAAAATTCATTCATTTATAACTTCACAAAAATACAAATCTTATTTATTTATAAAATCCAATTATAACTCCATTTTAACCTTCCCAAACTCCTTTATAATTCCTTCATTCTAATTTATAAAAATTCAATTTTATAAATCTTATATATAAAACCATTTATAATAATTCAAAAATCCCAATTTAAACTATTTACAAAATAGTTAATTCTATATTCCAAAAATCACGTTTTAATATATATTTCACAAAAATCATAATTTTTATAAAATAAAAATTATAACGTTTATTTATTCAAAAAAATCAATTCTTAACGATTCAAAAATTCAATAAAACATTTATTTTCGAAATCACTTTAAAATTCTTTTATATTCGAAATCGTTACTTTAACATTTTTAAAACTCCAAAAATAGGCCCAATGCTGCAACAGCACCAAATACATCAACCATGGCATCCAAAACATCATATATCATATGATAACAGAATATATCACAGTATTTGTAAATAAATCAATACGGGTGAGGAATCTAGTTGGATCCGTCCAACCTATCACCTGCAACAAATATACATATTAGAATATGTGTACAATGTCCGCTTCAAGGCAGACGCGCGTACAAAGAGTCATCCGCTCATATACACGGGAACGTATAGGGTCTCATCTGCTCCAATAGGCAGGTATATATCCAAATACCAATCAATATACCATATATCATCCAAACAATCATCAATCATCATATAATAAATTATTTCTCACTTATATAAAAAATCAGTGAGTCAGAAAGAGTGAATTGTACTCACATTGCTTCCAATAGCAGTTGCAGTGTTTTATTACGAATAAAATTAAATGCGCGTTTAATTTTACCCAAAATTCACACTTGTTCCAATCAGCTCCAATCCTGCTGCATCGCGTAGTGCTCGTCAATACGAACCCAACGCAATTCGTTTCATGCAAAACGGACCTCGTATCAAAAAGTTATGCGTTTTTAAAGTTAATACAAATTAATATAAATTAATTTCAATTTTAATTTTATTTTTTAAACCTTGTTCCAATCTGGGCCGTTAATTTTCGAAACCTAGAATCGAGGCCTCTTTTTTTCTTTCTTCTTCGATCAAGTTACCTCCAGTAAAACTAGTACACAAGTAACCCATGAGCCGCCCTAATCCTTGAATTATCGTGCCATTTTCTTCGATCTAAACGTCGATCAGATGCTGCCGTTCGACTCGCCTAGCCAAGCTCCGCCTTCGGCTACAACATCAGGGAGCTCGGCCTCCCTTGCATCATGCGATTTACCCATGAACGATGCGGCTTTAAACTCCTATTGCCATCGATTCGTTGCGTCGATCACGATCATACCCGTATGGATCGAAAGATCTTACGATGATCTACAACTTTGTAGTTGAAATTTTTTGATGAATGTTGACAGAGTAGAAGAGATCGAAGGGAAAAGAAACGACAAATATCTGCCATTAAAATAGAGGTGGCGGCCTATCCTAGCCCATTAGGGTATTGTTAAAATAATGAAAATTTATGGCCTTTTATAGAAAATTTTCGCGCACTATTCACCCAAAAATTTTCCGAACTCCAATCGAAGCATGCCGCCTGGCGTTTATAATGTTTTACCCCTATTCTGAACGCAATGGAATATATATCGGGATTCAATTCGATCACATTTGGAAGATAGGTTTTCAAATCGACTATTTAAATTTAAAATTTACTTAAATCGATTTTCTACCCTTTTTAGCTTGCCCCGGACAAACCGTAAATCTGATTGACACGAAATATGAAATATTACAATAATATAACATTACAGATCCAATGAAACTAGTTTCGTCGAAATCCGAGACTGTTTAAAAAATGGCTATTTTCACTCATCAATTAAATATTAAAATATTCAATTTCTACAAATTAACTTTTAATTCAATTTTAAAAGTTCTATAACATGATTCTAAATCAAATAAGATTTAATTCAACTTTATAAATCATTTTCGTTCACATTTAATCCAAATTCTAATTATTTCCTCAATTTCAAATATTAAACTAACAATTTAATTATCCAATTAAATCCTTATATTCGAAATATAATCTATTCAGCTTCTTAAATTTACTTTTGAATATTTAAAATCAATTAAATATACGAATTTCAAATGGCTAAAATTCTGGGTCGTTACACAAGTTGAGTCTGGAACTAAAGCAACCTTCAGCAACATCTCTCGACCTGACTACTCCGACCACCAGAGGTCGGACGATTCCTGCCGTCCCTTGCCGAGCCACGACGCTACCATTCCCTAGAGTATCAAGAAACTCGCATCATCATATACGATGCAATGACCACCAACTCCAGCTTCAACAAAACTAGGGTTAAAAACTTGACTCGAGCACCGCCGACGCCTCTGCAACATATCCACCCTCCAAATATTTTTGCTTGGACCACCAGACCTCGCTCCACCTCCAGTGATGTTCCGACCACCCCAGATGCTCCGGCTACCAGAATTCACCCAAAAGCCATTATCCAAACATCCCCCAAATTCACTTTCATTTCAATGTTAACAATTTGGATTTTCGGTTTAAAAATCCTATCTTTCAGAGATGATTCAAGATATATACTTGAATCAATAAAATTCAATATTTGATTTATCCCATATTTAAGATTTCGACTGCATTTTCTTGTTTTTAGGGAATTCCCAAACTTAAAATACTTAAACTTGTTTTTTAAAAACCTAGATGATGTTTAAACTAAACTAACGTGTTTGAACACCAAAATTTCACAGTGATTAGATAGAGAGTTTTGAATTTTTTTTCATTTTAAAATCTCTGTAATCTTAAAAAAACAGGGAGGCACAGACATCAGACATGCATAGTCAAATACATTCATATGCATAGAGGTACCGTATATATATATAGACACACACACAAAAGGAATCATTCATTTCGGAGATTCACAAGCAACAGATACTCATTTATTTAAGTTATAAATAAAAATTTACTCACCTTTTAAAAGCATAGGTTTTGAAAACTGGATTGAAAACTTGCATACTGTTGTTTTGATTTCTGGAACTTGTATTGCTTGAAACTTAAAAGCTGAAAAGGCTTTGAAGCTTGATTGGTTTGAAGCTGGAATGCCTAACTGGACTGGAACATGATGATTCAAACTTTGATTCCATGCTTGCAGTTTTTAAAGTGTTCCAAGCTTCTGAAAACTACTTATAGGGTTTGCTCTAAGTTTTCAAAAATGGTTACGGATTTTGATTTTGAGCTTGAACCTTTGATTTGAAAAATGTTTGTAGTGTTTTGATTTTTTGTTTGAGGAATTGATTACAAGCTTGTTCTTGAGGATTCTGGTTGCAATTGAAACTTGCTATGGGCTTTGATAAATTTGTTACAGGGTTTGAATAAATGTTTCACATGTATTGATTTTTTTAGAGGAGATGTTCAGGTTTCAGAAGAAATTACATGGTTTTGAAAAAAACGGTTTCAGGCTTTTGAAAATTCTCGTTGAAAATAATAAGATAAGAAAAAAACGAAGGAAGAAGATGTAAGTTTATATCATCTAAATTATGGTTTATAAAAATTAAAGAAAAGAAGAAAAAAAATTAAAGAAGGACATTTGTTAAATTTTGTTACATTTGTCATTGCCAATTCCAATCTACTTACACATGTTATCTCAAGCTTCTTTAATTAACACTTGTAATAATTTATATTTATATTATTTTTAAATAAATTTAAAACCTTTTATATTAAATTTCCTATTTAAATAAGTACTTTTATTAATTTATAAATGCTTTGCTAAATTTGTTTAAATAATACTTTTAAAAGAAAATAAGATAATAACTAATTAGATTCTAAATAAAATCATATAAATTATTTAATCCATTTGAAAATGCTAATTAGAAAGATTTTGTATATATTTACTATTAAATAAATATTTTCTAAATTTATATAAATAAAATTCCTTTGTTAAATTAATATAAAACAATTCTTATTTTAAATAAAAACTTTATTCATATATTCTTTTATATCCAAAATAATTTCAAGATATATAAATATTCTTTTTAAATTTCAAATTTGAATTAAAATTTTAAATTCAAATTCAAATTAAAAATTCAATTTAAAGTCAAATCAAATATATGTATATTAATTTAAAAAACCACATTATAAAATCTAGACATATTAAATTCTAATTTTAAAGTCAATTTAAATAAATATATTTATAAATAAGACTTATTAAATTTGAAAATAATAAGTCTATTTAAAATCAAATTTATAAAATAACACAAATTAAATAATTATTCTGTTTAAAATCTATCTATATTATATTTAAAAACATCACATTATTATTACTTTTGTAATTTATATTTGAAAATAACAATTTTATCAATTTTAAATATTTTAAATTAGTATATTATCATATTTTAAATTTCTTGAAATCCCAGGATATCACATTCCTCCCCACTTAAAAGAATTTCGTCCTCGAAATTTAAAACAAGATAATCCAAAAAATTTATTTCATTTTAACCATTCAAGCATTCCTATCAACCATTCATTATATAACAAACAACAATTCACCCAAACAAACAATTCATTCAAAAAACAGCACTAGCTATCCAGACATAGATCGAGATAAGCCTTCCTAAAACTATTCGAAGTTCCTCAAGACAAACTTTGAAATCCTAATTCCACAACAAGAGATAGATCATTCACATATTTCCTTAAGCGATATACATGAACAACATTGTGAATTACAGCCATCCAAATTGGCAATTCAATCCTATAGACCACAATCACTAAATCTCTTCTTAATAAGCTCCACCATCGTAGATACCTCATGGATCAAAACTGGACCAAGAACCAGACGATCTCTCAACTCTACCCAACATAATGGAAATCTACAAGGTATTCCATACAAAACTCCTTAGGGTGCCATTTAGATATTCGTCTGATAACTGTATGAGAATTCCAATAAATACAGATGGTCCTCTCAAAATCCATCAAAATCCAATACACCAGCCCTCAGCCTATCTCTAAAATTTGGTTCAGCCTCTCCATTGGTCTGTGAATGATTGGCTGTATCCAAACTAAATCTCGAACCCAAAGCTGACCACAAAGCCTCCCAACACTTGCTAGTGAAGATAGAATCACGATCACTAACAATGCTGACTGGAATACCAAGCAGTCGGACAAACTCTCAAGAAAAACTCAGCCAAAGATGCTGCAATACGGATTGCCTTGACCAAAATAAAACGGGCGTTCTTGGTTAACCGATCTTCAATCACCCATATTTCTTTATTTCTCTTCTTGGTCCTTGGCAGACCATCGATGAAATCAAAACAAATCATTTCCCACTTCCACTTTGGAACTTCCAAAGGCTGCAACAAACCAGCGGTCTTCTGCTGATCACCTCCACTTATTGATAGATCGCACGCCTATAGACGAAAGCAGCTACATCCTTCTTCAAGCTCGGCCATCAGAAGACTCTCTCCATAACCATATATATTTCTGAAAACCCTAGGAGGATACTCAGTCTACAACGATGACTCTCTGTCAGAACTTCTTGCTTCAAATCCATAAATTCAGAACACAAATCCTTCCGATTATCCTCAATGTTCCTTAGCCATCAAAAAACAAACTGGAACACTGATCATTCTTGACTCAATCTATCCATTTCTGGCACACACAAACGTCCGAGTAGACCTCAAACTCAATCCTGCCATCAGAAATAACTAGAACAGGCACACTAGTCAGCTTTGCCTTCAAATCCAAGAAAGCCTCTTCACACTCCGGTCTACTTAAACTTTGCTCCTTTTTGAGTCTTTTGGTTAAGTGTGAAAAAATCTTAGGAATATCCTTGATAAACTTCCTGTAGAATTCTGCCAAACCAGAAGAGAAAAAAACTACGGTTGCTTCACTCCTGAATAGTAGCTATCCAGGCTGGATCTACAGAAATACCATCACCAAAAATAAAATGCTTTCTTAAAGCCTCTAACGCTAACTCCAAATGTCGCTTGCTCTCCTTTTCATACTTGGAGTAGACAAGAAAAACATTGAAGAACACAAGGACGAACTTACTCAACATATCACGAAAAACTTGGTTCATCAAACCCACGCAAAATCTCAAAAGATCCATCCTGACTAGGCCACAAAGATAACAGCTGAACCCTAACTGGGAAAAACTTAGCCAAACAACATGCACTGCTCCCGGAACTAAAGACGATCAAAAACTCTATCTCTTGATGAGGGAAAACCTGCGCTTTCTCGGAAACATCTGGAAAATCCCTGACCACTTCGATGGACTCTACACCTTCTGGAGATGCCTCAACTCCATGCAGAAGATGGCTCAAAAGAACCCCGATATCATCGCAAGTCACTTTAGCGATTCTTCCGAACTCAGTTTCCAAGACACAATCCTTTCTTCACGCATCAAAAACAGCCCAATACTATCCAACCAATCCATATCCAAGACAAAGTCAAAACCCTTTAAAATCCAATAAAAAGGGTCTCTAGAAAATCTATGGGGGACATAAGAAATCTTAAGCCTCTACAGATCTTATCTAACTTGGTTACTCCATTTATAGGGTTAGATACAAGATAGGATGGTCAAACAAACAAAGAGAGATAAAACTCCTCTAGAACTCATGTTGGAAATCCGAACAAATGCCCAACAAATTTAGTTAGGTATATAGTTATATAAAAATTACAAACACGCGCTCTCAAGATAGACACTACTCCAGAGCCTAGGTAATTTTCTCAACCTATGCTCTGATACCAAGTGTAACGACCCGCCTTTCATTCCACAGAAAGACACATCATTATTAAGAAATAAAGAGGTAGAAGTATAATATATAGAAGAAAGAACTCAACAATATCAGAATCTCACAGTGGAACAGAACAAATATAATATATCACATAACTATTATGTAGCCATTTACATATCAGAGTTACACAGATACAACAACATCATCATCACATTAGACAGTTATAAAACCTGTCTGTCATACAACTCTACTATAATACATACATCATCACAGAGATATAACACAGCAGAAACACTATATATCTACAAACACTGAAGCCTCCTGCTCCATCTCTCCTCCAGAATTCATCAAAGCAGACATGAATCCCTTGGCTACTCATCAAAATTTGAGTACCAAAGAGTTTAAGAAAACAGAATAAACTCTGGGTCAGAATGGGTCTGGGGCGAGTAAACGGTTTAAGGTTGCTTAACTTTGAAAATCCTTTGGAAACAAAAGGTGTCATGTAAGACTTCCCACACATAAACATGGGTAAGTTTTTACCTTACGCTAAACAAAACATTTGATAGGAAATCTGGTGATATTATAATAAGGTCTAGGGTTTTCAAATAAACTAGAAAATAGCCGAAATTATTTCGTTTATTAAATTCCAGCATACATAGGTATACAATCAAATCCGAGGGCACTTATTGGAGATTGGATTTCCATACAATGGCAGTACTACTGGGGTACCGCCCGTCACAGTATGTGGCCTAGATCAATGTTCCGAGGATCAATCCCGACCCCCGCAACACAAAGCCGGAACCATCCCTTACTGGACAGTCCCGAATAAGAAAACCCAAGCGGTTGTAGCTATTGAACCGTCCATGCAGCCGAATAAAAAGGAAATCTAGACAGGGGTAAATCTTGTCCTACTTGGGTTTTACCCACTTAGCCTTGCTGCACCTCCCCTGTTTTAGCCATTCCCGGTTGATGAGGCTTGAGGCTACGATTACCTTTATAGAACACATCTATCTTAGAATGCTCATCATCCACTTGACAATGTACTGAAACCATTCAATTCATACAAGTTCGTTCCGGGTTTGAACGAAACCGAAGGCATTATCTCGTTACATTCATTTTGGAATCACCCTCAGAGTTAACGACAATAACCCTTGCACTCTGAAACTCCATTCTCGAACCTGAAAGCACTATCTCCGTTATACTCATAATGGAATCACCCTAAGAGTTTTTAATGACAAATATTCTTACACTTCGAGTCTTCAACTTGATCTTCACTTGAATTCATGACCTAATGTTTAACTTGGATCGACGTGGTTTTTGGATAATTAAATTTGATACCCGATCCCGGTCTCATCGAAATCCAAACATATCTTAAAGGCCAAGTTGTTTAAAGAGTTATACAATTCAATTCAATTCAATTCAATTCAATACTTTGAATTCAAACTGCATTTACACGAATAAATATCACGCATTTATCACTGATATATCCAATATCACATCATAGAATATCATAGCATATCATCCAATAGATATCGTCCAATTCAGATATTCTACACAAACAATCATCCACAAACAGGAATTATTAATTCATATCATAACTAATTTAATTAATTTAAGTTAAATTAATTACTTAAGAATTAATCATCTAATCTTGCTTAATCAACCATTAATTAATTACATCTCATTTAATTAATTAACCACTTCTTAATTACCTTATCAATCAATTAATTAATCTCTAATCGCAGAATAATTATCCTTTAAATATTAATTAATAAACCTTAATTTTTAATTAATCTCCTTCAATACAAAGTAATCAATCCTTAATTACTTTATAATCAATTAATCAACCGTTAATTAACTATTAATTAATAACCTTAATTATTAATCAATATCTCTTAATACAGATTAATTAATCCATAATTACTTATATAATTATTTAATTAATCATTAATTAACTAATTAATTATCCCTTAATTATTAATTAATTAACAAACCTAATTATTAATTAACAAAACTTAATTACAAATTAATTACTCCTTAATCACCAATTAATCATTAACTAACAGCTAACCCATCCTTAATTAACAGATAATCAATCCTTAATTATCATTTGATTAAACCTTAATCGCCATTTGATTAATCAATTAATTACCACTTAACAACTTCTTACTTAATCCTTAATTACGGATTAATTATCCTTTAATTATTAATTAATAAAACTTAATTATTAATTAATAAAACTCAATTACAAATTAAGCACTTCTTAATTACTAATTAGTAACCTTTAATTACTTAATTAACTAATCACTAATTACCAGTTAATTAATCTGAAGTCATTAATTAATCAATCTTAATTACATAATTAATTTATTCTTGATTACACTCAATTACATGATTAATTAAGCTCTAATCATTTATCAATAATCTTCATTATCTAATTATCGATTTTTAGTTACAAATTAATTAACCTTTAATTTAATTAACTTTTAATTCTTAATCATTTATTAATCAAGTAAATCAATTACCCTTAATTAATTTCTTAATTAATCATTTATAGTTTATTAAATTAATTAATTATACTTAATTCGCTTTAATTAATTTGATCAATATCAAGACATTTAACCTTAATTATCTTAAGATAAATTATTAGCTTATAAATGCCTTAATTACCATTAACATATTTACATTATCTTTATCATTAACATTACTTGATTAAATCATTAATTAAGTTTTAAAATAAAATAAACAATCGTTTAACTTGATAAATTAAAGTTATCAAAACATAACTCCCACTTAAAATAACTTAAAACATTTATCAAATATTAGTTTTTAAAAACTAGTTTTCAATTTGAACATAAAAACTTGCTTTTATATAAACTTTTAAAATTTCATTCCTAATTCAAATTAAAAATCACTTTAAACTTCACTTAACAAAATCTAAATTTAACAAATTTCAACTTCTTAATCAAAATGTTAAAGAAAACATTTATTTAATATAAAGTAATTTATATAAAAGGTTTAAACTAATTTAAATTTTAAATTTCAAAAACCTATTTTTTAAAAGTATTTTTAAACTACTCAATCAAAATTCTTCGGGTCAAACTCGAAGGCCACTCGGGTTTAAACCCGAATTTTCTTTCTCTTCTCCTATTTTTTCAACACAGATAAAATTTTAAGTTTTAAAACTAACAGGCTAATCTCCTATAAACTACCGAGTATAAACTCGAGTTTCTTACCTCAAAACCCGAACCTTTCTTCGAGCAAACCACAATCCAAAACAACTGACACTAGAACATCACCGTGCACATGCACCATCGTTGGAGCCACCTCCGACCCTCGCCGCACCCTCCGGCACTTCACCCTACGTCGTAGCAACCTATATCGACCATAAAAACATAATTACGATCCCTGAGACAAGATCAAGATACCCAGTTGAGTCTGGAACTAAAGCAACCTTCAGCAAAATCTCTTGACCGCACCGCTTCGACCACCAGAGGTCGGACGACTCTGGCCATCCTTTGCCGAACCACCATGCTACCATTCCCAGAGTATAAAGCAACTCGCATCATCAGAGATGCACCAACTCCAACATCAACAAAACTAGGGTTAAAAACTTGACTCGACCACCGCCGATGCCTCTGCAACATATCCACCCTCCAAACATTTTTGCCTGGACCACCAGACCTCGTTCCACCTCCAGTGATGTTCCCGGCCACCCCAGATGCTACGGCCACCAGAGTTCACCCATAAACCATTTTCTAGACATCCCCGAAATTCATTTTCATTTCAATGTTAAAATTTTGGATTTTCGGTTTAAAAGTCCTATCTTTCAGAGATGATTAAAGATATATACTCGAATCAATAAAATTCAACATTAGATTTATCCCATATTTAAGATTTCAGCTGTATTTTCTTGTTTCCAGGAAATTCCCAAACTTAAAATACTTATACCTATTTTTTAAAACCTAGATGATGTTTAAACTAAACTAACTTGTTTGAACACCAAAATTTCACAATGATTAGATAAAGAGTTTTGAATTTTTGTTCATTTTAAAATCTCTGTAATCTTAGAAAAATCAAAGAGGCACAGACATCAGACATGCATAGTCAAATACATTCATATGCACAGAGGTACCATACACACACACACACACACACACAAGCAATCATTCATTTTAGATATTCACAAGCAATAGATACTCATTTATTTAAGTTATAAATAAAAGTTTACTCACCTTATAAAAGTAGAGGTTTAGAAAACTAGATTGAAAACTTGCATACTATTGCTTTGATTTCTTAAAGTTGTATTGCTTGAAACTTAAAAAATGAAAAGTCTTTGAAGCTTGATTGTTTTGAAGCTGGAATGCCTAACTAGACTGGAACATGATGATTCAAACTTTGATTCCAGGCTTGCAGTTTTGAAAGTGTTCCAGGCTTTTGAAAATTGCTTACAAGGTTTGCTCTGAGTTTTGAAAATTGGTTACAGATTTTGATTTTGAGCTTGAACTTTTGATTTGAAAAATATTTGTAATGTTTTTGTTTGAGGAATTGATTACAAACTTGTTCTTGAGGATTCTGCTTGCACTTGAAACTTGCTACAGGCTTTGATAAATTTGTCGCAGGGCTTAAATAATTGTTTCACAGGTATTGATTTTTTTTAGAGGAGATGTTTCAGGTTTGAGAAGAAATTACAGGGTTTTGAAAAAAAATGGTTTCAGGCTTTTGAAAATGCTTGTTGAAAATAAGAAAAAAAAATGAAGGAAGACGATGTAAGTTTATATCATCTAAATTATGGTTTACAAAATTTAAAGAAAAGAAAAGAAAAATTAAAGGAGGACACTTGTTAAATTTTTTACATTTGTCATTACCAATTCGAATCTACTTACACATGTCATTTCAAGCTTCTTTAATTAACACCTGTAATAATTTATATTTATATTATCTTTAAATAAATTTAAAAAAATTTAAATTAAATTTCCTATTTAAATAAGTACTTTTATTAATTTATAAATGCTTTTCTAAATTTATTTAAATAAAACTTTTAAAAGAAAATAAGAGAATAACCAATTAGATACTAAATAAAATCATATAAAATTACTTAATCCATTTTAAATGCTAATTTAAAAGCTTTTGTATTTATTTACTATTAAATAAATGTTTTCTAAATTTATATAAATAAAATTCCTTCGTTAAATTAAAATAAAACAAATCTTTTTTTAAATAAAAACTTTATTCATATATTCTTTTATATCCAAAATAATTTCAAGATATATAAATATTCTTTTCAAATTTCAAATTTACATTCAAATTTCAAATTCAAAATTAATTTAAAATCAAATCAAATATATCAATATTAATTTAAACAACCACATTATCAAATCTAGAAATATTAAATTCAAATTATAAAGTTAATTTAAATAAATATATTTTAAAAAACACTAATTAAATTCGAAAATAATAAGTCTATTTAAAATCAAATTTGTAAAATAACACAAATTAAATAATTATTCTATTTAAAATCAATATATATCTATATTTAAAAACATCATATTATTATTACTTTTGTAATTTATATTTAAAAATAACAGTTTTATCAATTTTAAATAATTTAATTAAGTAGATTATTACATTTTAAATTCCTTGAAATCCTGGGATATCACATTGGCCGTGCATTTCACTTACTATTCACGTACAAATCAAATCATTCTCATCTCTCATCTCATTTCTAGAAAGAAATCTATGCAAATAAATGGCTTAGAGAATTTAAGAGACATAAGTTACATGCGTTAATTTCTTGCTTTTAATTGCTTAGCCTCGTTATTTCTTACCATATCCATTCACCTATTCTAGCCGTGCATTCCCCTATCAAATCAAGCACAAAATATTCTCATTATCTCACTTCCTTATTTTCATTTATAATTAAGAATAAAATATATACAAATTTCTTTATCCTTTAATTGTTGCCTTTTCTTTTCTAGCCTCCTCATCTTTCCTTCTTCGTTCGCTTTTATTTGTAAACCCTAGCCGCCGCTCCATATCAAATTTACGTATAGAAAAATTTCTCATCTCATTTGCGTTCCAAAAAAAGAAAAAAAATACAGAAAGCTATCGCTTCCTCCTTCTTTTTCCTCTTTTCTATTTTTGTTTTTCTTTTGTTTCCTTCATGCCTAGCTCGGCCTCACCCCTATAGCCGACCACTACACCATCTCCACCACCACCATCTAAGGCCGTGACCACCATGAAGATAGCATCACCAAAACTTTGACCGAACCAAGCCATGTATTGATCACCTTGCTTTGATTTATCAAAGTTATGTCATTTTATTTCCTATCTTTTCATTGTCGTAATCTCTATTCTTTGTATTGAATCATGTTTCATGTTTGTGATTTTTGTTTTCTTTATTTTTTTATGTACAAGATGTGGATTTTGGATCTCTTTTCACTCAAAGTTGCATCTTGATTTATTTTATCAAAAGGTTATGTCCTTTTGATCCATGTTGTTCATTGTTTTATTCATAATCTTGTATGTTGAATTTTACACTTATGTTTGCGTAATTTTTTTGTATACAAGATTTGGATCCGACTCTTCATCCACTCAATAGAACATAATCGTGCTTTTTCGTGCCTTTTCGTGCTTTGTAGAGTTTATATTTGGGTTTGAATTTCAATCCTAGCTATAAAAAGGTGAGTTATTCACTCTAGACATTACGTACTTACACAATTGTGGAATGATGACAAGCGAATTGTAGAAATTAATATGCTATGTTCATACCTGCCTGTGATGTGTTTATATGATATTAAATGTTGTTTATACACCTGTTACATCATCTGGTATGATATTGTATGCTATATTGTTATTTTATTTCCTGTTTATCACACTGCAAGTTCCCTATCACTATGGGTTGAAATGATAAATACTCGAACGAACTGTAGAGTAAGGAAAAATCATTATAGGCTGAAATAATAGGCTCGAGTGATTTTTATTCTATTTATTTTACTTGGGATTGCGGGTTTGAAATGAACCCGGATTTTTCTTTTTAAATTACGAATTGAAATGATACATATCTGTATCACTTGACCTAGGTTAGAAAATTTTATACAGGCCTATGGATACATTTTTATAATAGTTCTCTAAAATTATTAAGTCTTTTGAATTTTAAATATATGGAATTTTGATTAAAAAGTTGATTTAAGGATTTGAATGTAAGGAGATATTGAGATATTGGTTTCGTATAAGTTAAAATTGTATGATTTGATAAATGGTTTAGATTGTAATTTAAAATCTTTATTTGGTTTTAAATTGTAATTTAAAGATTTTATTTATGATCAATATTTTGATTATTAAGTTTGATTTAATTTGGAATCCAAAATCTAACCTAGTAAATTTAATGAAGGTTATTTCTTGGAATAAATAAGGTTTGTGAAGTAAATAATGTATTTTGAGTGGATAAAATGGACTACAGTTTTGATTGGACTTAGTAATAAAATTTATTTAATTTGGAATCATAGTTAATTGATGTATAGATGAATAGATTTATAAAAGGGATTGGACTGTTATATTAACTATGAGAAAATACTTGATTTATGGTTATGATTTGTAAAAATTAATGATTATGATTTAAATGAAAAAATGCAACTTAAAATGACTTAACTTGATAATTGGAAATTTAGTTTTCAAATGAAAGTTAAGTAAATTTAGTGATATAGGTATTTTATTTGTGGGATGGATATTTTAAAATAAAGTGTAAAGTTATTTGTGAAAAATAAAAGTTAAGTAAAATAGGGTAATTTTGACTTATTAATGAATTATAGTTTAATTTGGATATTTATTGATAAAATTTTATTTTATTAAATCTTAAGTTAAATGATATCCAAATGAATATTTTTGAAGCGTGAAATGTGATTTTTATAAGTTAAATTGGCTAAAAATTGAAATCTTAGTGTAACTGAAATATACAATGTTTTGGAAAGTTATAATTGAATGAATAGACTTTTAAATGCTACAACTTTGAAACAAATATTATTTGACATTGAATTTAAATGTTTAAATGAATCTTGTTCGGAAGATGTTAACATTGAATTTAAATGATCTAAATAAATATGTTTTGAAATGTTTGGTTTCAGAGTTGTTATAACTTAAAAGTAATATAGCTTTGCAAATGAATTTATTTTAACTGTATTTAAATATACAAATTTGAACTTATTGAAATTGGAGATTTAAGAATATGACTTTATAAAGTGGTTTGACTTAAGATGATTTAAAGGAATATTTTAGTTTAATAAATTGAAGGAAATATTCAGTGATTTGACATTTGGGTTTTATTTAAATAATATATTAATTTGGTTTTGGAATTTAAATGAGATATCATTACTTTAGTTTTTGAAATGGATATGATATTTTGGTTTTAATGTATAAATGATTTGCAATAAATATCCATAGGTTATAATAACGTTGGGTTGTTAAAGAGACCGGGATCGGAAGTTGTCATACTCTCTGCCAACCCCGAAAACCACTTTAACAACCGTGTACGCGGTGGAGATTCTAGGATGAAGTAGGATGGTAGCGGCGTTCCTTTGAAGTATATATGGACCCAACTCTGGTGAGTTGGCATATGTTGGCTAAAATAGGAGCATCTCGGGCCAATGAGGTCATTCCTCTGATCGGACACACTCCTTCGATATTATATTCTGACTTTGAGATTTACTTGGTTACCACTTTTGATTTTTGATTTAGGGTGTGGCTCAAGGTGGGCGTGTAATGACCCGATATTTTCAACCATTCGCATCCACACACGTCGGACTTAAATTGCTCAGCATATACAGTAAAAAAATCAATCACAAAATCACAGGCACAGTAATATAAAAATATTGCAGCAGAATAGACAAATAGTAGTTAATGAAGCTACTATATACACATCAGAGTTAGAAATAAAATACAACAGAATTACTCAAATACAGTGAAGTCTCCAGTACGAACAGATGACTTCTCTGAACCAATCAACTGGAATAGATGAAAGCTGAATCGATAGTCGGATCTCCAAACGAAGCTCCAAACTCCAAAGGTGACTCTCAAATACTGTATCACTCTGTCTGACTTGAGCGTGATGCAAAACATAAAACACTCGAGTCAGGATTAACATTCTTATATCAATAAATCCAACTCAAGTGAAAATCAACTAAAATACAATTAACTTAAAGGAAGTTTGGGATAACCATCCTCTAAGGATCCGTGGAACTATCTACAATGCAGATAATATATACTATAACACCATGGTCATTTTAACAAATTTATACTCCAAAACCAAAGTGTCATTTCCATTGAATATATATATTTCCTCAATTTCACAAATGGCTTCCAATCAATTCGAGTTCAAAATTAACATTTAATTCAATTTAGATTTATCCATTTTAATTCAATTCAATTTCTAAATAACAAATTCAAATTTTATTGATTTTAGATATAGATCTGAATCACAAATGAAGGATTTAAATTCCAGCATTTCAAAGCTTAAATATTTAACATTTTCAAAGTTGAATTTAACGGTTTCATATAGATCTCGATTTAACTCATTATTATTTAGTCTAGAAATATTCACTTAATAAATTTAGTATTATTTAAATAACATTTATTTACTCTTAAACTAAATGTTTCTTTCGATTTATTCAAACTTTATATATCCATTTAATCACTATAAATAAGAAGACAAGTTATAAGATCAAATCGTAAACTACAAATTCAATGGTTCAAATCGATTTAATCTAGTAGAATTTTTAACTAAATACAATTTCAATTAATTCAATTTTATCTTCCCAACCTTAATTTACTCAAATTATTACAAAAATCTATTTTGATATATAGATTTAAATAAATACTTAAACATATTATATGTATTAAATCAATCTCAAAATGTTATTATTAAATCTTATATAAAATTTCCATATATATAATACTTAAAGAACCTATATTTATTTAAAACCATATATTACTTTTCAAAATCGTAGAAATTATTTTCAGAACATTTATATATATGGACCAACGGTACCTGCATATATTTTCCTATTCTACGGTAAAGTGATACGGATATTTATCATTTCAATCCGTAATTGCATATATACGGGTATACATCATTTCAACCCGAAATCCCAAATTCAAAACAAATGAAAATCTCTTCGGTCTATCATTTCAACCCATAACGATTTTTTCAAAAGTCCATTCGGATGTGTATCATTTCAACCCATAGTGAATCCTATACTAACAGGGAACTTGCAGAGTGATAACAGATACGATGTAACAACCCTATATTTTGTAATTATTTTATTGTATATTTTAATTATTTTAATGTAAAATATTGGTTTAAAAACTTATTTTTACTTATTTGAATGATAAATTTTATTATTTAAATATAAAATCTTGATTTTATATGAGTTATAAGTCCAAACTGTGTAAGTTAAATATTTGCTTGAAATGTTGATTCTGGTCAAAACAGTCAAACTGTGACTTTTAACTTAAAATTTTAAAAGTTTGAAATTTAATTTTTTTTTTCTTTTATTATGAAAGTACATAAAATTATAAGAACACCACTTTTCATTTCATTGAAATTGGATGTAAATTATGAAAGTTATACCCTTTACAATATTGTGCATATATAGGGTTATTTAACAATGACTATTTTAAATTGAATAAATTACTTCTTCTTTGTTATATTTTATTTTAATATGTAATAATATGTTTTATTATTTATATTTTTACTTTTAAATATTTTTAAATGATAATAGAATTTTTCCAAAATTTACTGTATTTATTTCCTATTTTTAAAGGTTGTTTTATAATTTTCTGCTATTTTCTTCATATAAATTTTACTTAATTAAAATTTTCTTTTATTTATTTTGTGAATGCATTTTATTTTATTTGTTATAAATATTTTTACAAGTCCATGAAGATTTTCTAAAGTTCATTTGAAATTATTTCTAATTTTTAAAGCCTAGTCTGCAATTTTAAGCCATTTTCTTAATTTAATTATATATAATTAAAATTTATTGATTTATTTTATACATTCACTTTTATTGATGTGTTTTAATTTATTTTATTCATTTTATGTGTATTTAAATTTAAGAAATTTTTTCCAAAGTGTATTGAAGTTATTTCTAATTCCTAAGTCTAGTTTTCATTTTCTGTGCCATTTTTCTTATATTTATCATATCTAATTAATAATTAATTATTAATATTTTGTTTATCTGTTATATTTTCGACTTCTAACTGAAATTTATAAGTGTTTTCAGTTATTTAAGATGTATATGAATATATATAGGAAGTTTAAAAGGTTTGAAAGCAAAGAAACGTAAAACTGTTTTAACGTTTCTTCTTCCGTTTCTTTTCCAATTAATAGATTTAATTTCCTTTGACCATTCCTTTCTTTATTGTTGCTATGCATTTCTTACCTCATTTCACGTGAAAAAATTCCTCTCCACTTCATTTTTCACGGCTAGAAAGGTTTGGTAATGGCTCCTCTTTTCCTCTTCTTTTTGCTCTTCTTTTTCCTTTGTTTTCTTATATTTTGCCTTGTTTTCTCATGTGTATTGCTTGGCCTCTCCTCCATAGCCACGGCCACCACCTCCTACACCTCTTCCCTGCCATCTCACCAGCTACCCCTCTGGTCTTGACCAAGGCCGAGCCCACCATGGTGCCAAAATTCCAAAAAAATGCAACAATGCACTTGAACAATGCTAGTTTGACCACCTTTTGCCTCATCTCCTTCAACCACCACCTTAACCACCACCATAGCCACCTCCACCACCTCTGACCTGACCTCCACCCTCTGCCACATCACCCACCACCCTCTGGAAATCAGACCATGACCAAGCCGTGCCCATCCATTGAAGCTAGCACCACAAAACTTCCACAAAACTCCTTAAAACATTGCCTAGACCACACATATCATCACCTACCCTCCATATCTTGCTTTGGCCACCCCTTAGACACCACCACCAGTCACTCCACCACCTTTGGCCACTACTCCAGCTACTGTCCAGACCTGTACAAGCATGGCCAAGCCACCACATGCCCATGGCCGAGCCAAGAATGTCACAAAAACTCAACTTATTTAACCTTGACCCTATATATGCTTTATGTTGCACCACTACACCTTCATCTCCACTTGTTGCCTTGCCTATATGATGTTAAACCTGACCTATATGATATCATACCTAAGCCAAAGCATCATCATAGCCAAGCATAAGTGTCCCTTAGGCCAAGCATTGAAGTGGTTGAAGCAAGGTCCAATCTATCTTGTTCATTTTGCTTTGTATTTCAAAATTGTCTCAATGTTATTTTATGTTGAATGTTTATATATTGTCTTGTTTGTTTTGTTTTGGGTTGTTGATACAAAATCATATCTTGGCTATCTTTCAACTCAAATCAAAAGTTGTGCAATTGTGCTTGTCGTTCCTTTGGAGTCGTGCTTGTATGTTGTTTTGGCCTCTAGCTTTGAAAAAGGTGAGTCTTTCTCACTCTGACATTTATACTTATGAAAAGTGAATTGATGACAAGTGTTTAGTAATAAAAAATGTTTATGCAAGTTAATGATGATCATATGATATGCTATGCCATGTTATTACCATATTATTACCATGTTAAAACTGTTAATTTTCACCTGACATCTGATGTATGACTGTATATTGTGATATTGACCTTGTTTATATTATTTCTGCATATGATCACACTGCAAGTTCCCTGTTAGAAAAAAAATGTTATGGGCTGAAATGATAGGCCTGAATGGTTTTAAATTTTTCATTTGGACTTGGGATTGCGGGTTTGAAATGATAAAACCCGGATTTTCTTTGTAAATTACGGGTTGAAATGATATATTACCCGTATCACTTTACCTAGCGTAGAAAATTTTATACAGGCTCGTAGTTAAAATATGCTTTTCTAAAAATTTTAAAATATTTTAGAAATTTAATTATTATAATATTTTTATTTGAAATTTAATAAAAATAAGATTTTTGTAAATATTATTGATTTTCTGAATAATTGTAAGTGAAATGAATTAATGAAAAAGTTAGAAATTTTGAACGTGAGTTATTTTGGAAATTTTGATTTAATTATAATTGGAAATTTAATTGAATATGAAATTATGATAAATTTATGATAATTTGAATTTAAATGAATTTAAAGTGATTTTTATATCATATTAATGATTTTAATAAAGGTGAAATGAATGAATATTGTAAGTTGAAATTTTGAAATATAACTAAAACTGGAAATTTATGAAATTGACGTAAAAGTGAACTCTTAGTTAAGCAAATAAATTAAAACTAAGTTATATTTGAGAATTTGAACTTAAGTGTTAAGTTGAAATTTAATGTAATGGATTTTAAAATTGAACATTGCATTTTAATAAGTGGATTATTATTAAATCTTGATTTTTGAATGAAAATTTAACCCTGTAAAATCATGAACTTGAGGAAAATTAATTGATGTTATAAATGTGAAAATGTATGATTTTATAAGTTAAATTTTTTTTAATAAAAATATAATTGGTTGAGAAATTTTATTGAATATTTGAAGTTAATTGACTGCATTTTTGAAATGCTATTAATTACAATGTAAATGATATTACAGCATTTGTAAACGCTGGAGTTGATGATAATGAACTAAAAAGCTAAATTGAATTAAATCTATTATAGCAATTTTTGTAAGTACTATGATTTTTGAATTTAACTAAGTTTATTTGAAATTTAAGAAAACTCTATTAAAACATTTTTAAATGTTGTCTTTTGTTAAATTGAACTGTATTGAATGTAACTTTCCGTAGAGTTTTCTAAAGGATGCGAAAAGTGAATTTTCACTGTTTTGATAAACTTAAGTGAATAAATGAACTTTGGAAGTTGAAATTTTTGGAAATTTAACAATTTAATTATCAAACATAATAACTTCATTGAAATGATAAAAAAAAAATTTGGAATATAAACTGTTTTGAAATATGAATTGAAATGGTATTTTAGATTGAATAAAATGAATAATGATTTGAAATGAATGAAGTTTTGAAAAGATACGATATTTTGATATATTAAAACGATTTGAAAATGAAGTTTTGAAAGGATAGGATATTTTGATATATTAAAATGATTTGAAACGAAGTTTTGAAAGATATGATAATTTTGATATTAAATGATT
This sequence comes from Allium cepa, assembly GCA_030765085.1. Taxonomy (NCBI): domain Eukaryota; kingdom Viridiplantae; phylum Streptophyta; class Magnoliopsida; order Asparagales; family Amaryllidaceae; genus Allium; species Allium cepa. Next base: position 379,850,423 of record CM060938.1, on the reverse strand, counting down.
TGAAAAACGGAGTTTGAAAGATAGGACATTTTGATAGTAACATGATTTAAAAAGAAGTTCTGAAAGATATGATATTTTGGAATTGAAGCTTTGAAAGGTTATGATATTTTGATATATTAAAATGATTTGAAAGGTAGTGTTGGAAGGGTATGAAAATTTAATATATTGAAATGGTTAGAAATAACTTGATATTTATTTTGATAAATATTTGAATTGAAAGATATTTTACGATGATATATTGAAATGGTTTTGGAAATGATTTAATCTTTATTTTGATAAAGATTTGGATTGAAAAGGATATTTTATTTTGAAGTATAAAATATTGTTTTAAAGTTATAACTACGGGTTATAATAACGATTGGTTGTTAAAGAGACCGGGATCGGATATTGTCTTATAGCCGGCCAATACCGAAAACCACTTTAACAACTGTGTACGCGGTGGAGATTCCAGAATGAAGTAGGATGGTGGCGACGTTCTCGAGGTATATATTACGTGGACCCAACTCCCGTGAGTTGGCATATATGACTAAAATAGGAGCTATACCGGGCTACACAAAGGGTCGCACCCTTTCATCGAGCATGCTCCATCGGAAACCATTCTATTACTGTTGTGATTCGATTCGGTGGCGCCACTTTGATTCGGGGGTATTGTTCGAGGTGGGCGGAAGCTGCTGGCTTGCCGTCACCACCGGTCCGGGAGTGCAAACGGTGTATCCACCCTGGCATTGCCTCGCGTGCCGTGTCATATCCTTATATCGAGCCCACTACGATTTTGGTTTTAAAGATCCGACCGCGTTAAGGTTCACCATCCCCTTAACGCTATTTTCTATATGATTATACTTTACTGATTAGACACTACCGTATATAGCGTATATTACTACATAGTAAATAGTTTAACGGGTCCTTAGAGGATGGGCGGTCCCAAGCATCCTTTAAGTTACTGATGCATTTTGTTACTGTTCACTTGAGTTGATTTACAGTTTATAAGTATTTATGTCCTGACTCGAGGGTTTTGTGTTTTGCTTTACGGTCGGGTCAGATTGATTGAGTTAGCATTCAAGATTCACCTTCGGAGTTGGAGCTTTCCATGAAGATCCAGCCATCTATTTTGTTTCAGTATCCAGTGTTTCAGTGATGTATCTAATTTGTACCTGATGTATCTTGTTACTCTTCGGTTGTATCTTATTTAACCCTGATGTATCTTATATTTTATATAGTAGCTTCATGAACTACTGTCTCTTTTTCTTCCGCTGCATTATTATTACTCTGTGTCTGTGATCTGTGACTTTTATTTACTGTATATTCTGAGGTTTGCCAAATTTACAACGCGGTATTTTGAGCAATTCAATTCCGGCATGAGTGTCTACCTATACACTTATAATGGATGCGAATGGTTGAAAATACCTGGTTGTTACATACGATAATAATAATAACAGGCATATATCATCAACAACAATATAATATAAATAACAGGATATGGTGTCATATTTTACAGGTGAATAGTTACAGATAATAACATAATTAACAAAAATAACTACCACAGCATATTTCAATCGTTTCAATTGAAATCAAATTTAGTAAATAAAAGAATATTAATCGAGAGTTATTGCTCAGCTTTCGAGGCTAGAGGAATTTGACAAAGCAATGGCTATGCATTTCAAGCATGAATTTGAAAGTAAAGCACGATGGACAAGAGTTCGACGGACAAGCTGATAAACCGAAAATCAATGAGAAAGAATCAAATTGGCTTGATTAACGAAAGAAATAAATATTATAAATTTTCTTCTAAACCTAATTCTTAAACATGTATTTAAAATATGATATATATATATATATATATCATCAAATCAATAATTTAACCCTGACACGGTTAAAATAGATTCTTCATACAAAATTTCAACCCAAAAATAAATTTTAAAAAACATAAAAAATAAAGTCTTTATATACATACATACATACATACATATATATATATATATATTCGAAACCAAAACCATATATTCTAAACACATCAGATTTTCTGTAACCATATAGTTATTAGTTATTATAAACACATATATGTAATTAAACTTACAAACTCTATATACAAACTGCATAGACTTGTTACATTTTAAAACTAACCCATATAACTCGACGGTTTATATGTATAACTTATAAAACTTATACGAACTTATAATATCCAAAATATATAACATAATTTTTTATAAACTATATGTACGTATATACTTATAAATATCTATAGTTTTAAACATATATAAAAATACAGCTTATACATATATATTATTTAAAGTCTGCACATATATAAACAAAAAATTCTATACATATATAAGCCTGTATATATGCTCAACAAAATACAATCACTTATACTATATTTTCTTCCTCTTTCACGGCAAAAGTAAACAAAATGATGAACTCTATTTATATAACCATATTTAACTTCACATATCATACACCTATACAACTGGTCTTTAAACAACTATGTGGACCTACCCACTTACTTCATATCACATAATGACAGGTTTAATACATTATATATGAACAATTATAAAATCATAACATCAGTAACTTTATGCATAACTATTAAAGGATGTACAACTAAAGCCCACATTTAAACCAATATATATATATATATATATATATATATATATATATATATATATATATAATTTACAACATAGATAGCATATTATATAAAACCCCACATTAAGCCACAGGCTATATATGCACATAACCTATAACAAAATGCATATAGTATGATACTTAAAAACTGAAATTTACAACTTTAAACTATAAAAATTACTCATATATACAACATATAACTAACCTATAATACATATGTACTTATACAATTAACAAACCAATCAACCTCAACTTTTAGAAACACACATATATATAAGGCCAATATGTGATATATGCGACCAACGTATAAAAATCTATACAAACATTAGTTAACATAAATATAACTCCTAACTCTACCACTTAAACTCATCAGAGAATATATATATATACATACATATAAATATATACATATATATGTATATGCATATGGATAAACTCAATATACACCTTAATATATACACCAGAACAATGTATAAAAAAATTTTTGTAAACAAACCTAAAATGAAGAGGAAGATGAGACAAGGCTGCTGGTGCACAGTGGAACTGCCGCGTGATGTGATGAAGGAACTAGCACGGAGGCAAGGTGCGCACGAAGCACGTCAACGAAAGGCTGAGAACCAATTGCTAGGCTTAATCGGCTACACATGGGTGGTTATACGTCAGGGGTGGTCGGGATGTCTTGCGTGTAGAGGATTTGGCCGAAGGGGCTACGAATTTGCGGATATGGTCAGTGTCGTGTGGCGAGGAGATGGCTTGGGTTACTGGGCGTTGTTGTGGAGATGAGGGGATAAGTGGAGATGCGAAAGGTGATGCTCACATGGTTCGGGAAGATTTGCAAGAAAGTGAAGAAAGGGTAGAGGAGAAAGAACAACAAATTGAGGAGCAAAGTTTTATATTAAAATTTTCAAAACGTACGAGTAAAAGGGAAAGAGAAAGTAGCCGAACACTCCAAAATGATTGAACAGTGAAATTCGCAATTGTCTACTGGCGATACGTTGGATATTTAAAATAATTTATTATTTGCTTGAAAAACAAGTTTGGTAAAAAAAGACAGATAAAATGAACAACGGTTATAAAGTGATATAGGGAATAATAACAGTCATAGCATTGAATACTGCAAATGACAGTGGCCGTTTATCTCCCCATTTGAAATTTAAATAGACATTTGAAGGCAGTATCTGATACGGTATCGTTTTCATGGGTTCTATTATGTACCAGACTTCAAAACACAGAAATAAATATACCGTAGAGATCAGCATGACGAGACGATCAAAAGGTATATAGATATCAGTGGTACGATTGAATTATAAAATTTCGAATTTCCACTAGCAGAAAATGCAGAAAAAAATATAGAAAATAAGATCGACGGAGCTACAGAAGTCCGAATTTGAAGAAACGAAATTTTACGTCTCACCGAGAAAATAATTTACAAATTTTCTATATAAAAATATTCATGTTTTGAAAACATTTTATTATCATCAAATATTAACCGATTTAAATTGAAATAAAATTATGCCACAAAATAAACATTCATATTATATGATAAAAATTAACCAGTTGCTATGTTAAAATAGACGTATTCCAAATATAATTTTTTTATTTCAAATTCAATTATTTAAAATATCATAAAAAATTCAGTTAACTACGTTAATAAAACCAATTAAAATTGACGGTCGTTACACCATCCCCCACTCAAAACTTTTCGTCCCCGAAAAGGAACGAGGTAGGAGAATTGAAACAACCAAAAAAGAAGATAGATTGAATTACCAAATACAATAAATTAATTAATATTCAATAATTTGGTTAAACCTATTTATTATATCCATAAATAGTCATTTATAAACTTATGCATATTAAAATATTTCCATTTATATGTTTCAATAAAACCTTTATATGAAACTCTTTGAAGACAATTATTTACATCATTCTTTATGTTCATAAAGAGGTTATTGGAAACATTAAATCCATAATTCATAAATTTATTAATTTTATCTAAATTACTTTCAAATGTTATTAATAAATCAGTAATCATTTACTTTAAATCTATTTTATTTAATTAGTAACTTCTAAATATTTATAACACTGGAATTTTCTATTAAACCTTGTAGTATCTTAGTAAACAATATTTAAAAAGAATATAGTCAAGAAAAAAAGAAGGTGGGTTCCGAAAAACAGAATATAGGGGAATAAATAAAGCTTAGCAGATATGGTAGATTCAAAAGAATAGTATGGGACATGAATAATTAATTTAGAACCATAAGAATTTCAATTTCAAATATTAATACAAATTTCCTTTGTTGAAAATACTTTTATAACTCGACATTTTAAGAAGTTTATCAGCGTTCTTGCAGACTCTGGCCATGCGTTGATCAGGCGCAAAGCTAGAATTTTTAAGTAGTTAGTAGACCTGTTTCAACACCCAGTGAAAAATACTTGAAAACCCTTCAAAACCGATATGGAAAGTGCAATCCAAACAAATCACCTGAATCGCAGATACCCATTGGCTACGCCTGGATCCCCCAGGAAACATCTGTATATTTAAGAAATCACTGCCTTGCGAATTACGCCATGATAACCAAAACTGTAGATCGCAGGATACATAACAATGGTTACGGCTGGATCCCCCAGGAAACATCCATACCCTTTAAGCAATCTCTGCCTTGCGGATTACACCACGACAACAAAATCGGTAGACCTCAGGTACATAACAGTGGTTACGCTTGGATCGCCTAGGAAACATCCGTACCCTTTAAACAATCTCTGCCTTGCGGATTACGCTACCCAAAAAAACAACCATGGGTTACGCCACGGTAGGACACTCGAGTATCACATCCGAAAAGCCAAAATCAGAGAGAATAATATTGATAGAATGAATTCACAATGTGGCCACAAAGCGGATACCAAGCAGAAGGAACTTTCCATATTTTACTTTGAAAATATGTATCATATAATACCGTTTCAAATCACTTTCAAATATCATACTCATATAAAGTCCATTGTATATATATAAGATTCCATTTTCAAATCGAATACTTTCCAAATCCATAGTATATCAACTCACACTTGTATAGACTTCGATTATATAAGATTTGTCTTTCCAAATTGAGTACCTTTCAAATCAATAGTTTTCAAATCAATTTCATCTTATACAAATCCATATTATATGAGTTCGACAACTCCCAAATCAAGTAATTAATAATACAACGTTCTCAATTTCAAATCATTTCAATATCAATTCAGTTTCAAAATCATATATGAGTTCACCAAGTTATTTCTTCCAAATTAAATATCTCCGGTTTCAAAGTTTCCAAAATGATAGGTTTTGAAAATAATTCCAAGTTTCCAAGTCAACCTAATAGGTCTAACAAAATTTCATATCGGTATAATTCGAAATAGTCTTATTCATTTACTTAAAAAATAGTTTCAAACTTACTTTAATTATATTACTTCTTACTTAAACATAACAAACTAAACTTATATACTTTATCAAATAGTTTATACTTTTTGAAATTACTTAACTTTGAAAACTAAACCTCGATTTAGAAGTGTTCGAACTTCCAAATAGTCGATGGAATCAAATTTCAAATCTAAGAGTTGGAAATCGGCGACAAATCAGTAAATCAATTTCAATAGGTAGGGTTATATTAAATCCAAAAATCGAGGAGTAAACACCTGGGCTCACTTCAAATCTTTTCAAATCTATATATATATATATATATATATATATATATATATATATATATATATATCCAATATTAAATCATACTTCGCAATTTGATATCAAAATTGGTTTCCTAACTTGCATAGCAAAGCTACTAAAGTGGCCTCTTCGCCACTCTGAAACTCGAAAATCAATGTCATGATGCGTGCACTCATCATCGAAATTATTTTCGATCGACACACGTGAGTTCTGGACTTCTATTTTCCTGAAAACTTCTTTGAAATTTCTTTAAAATCATTGGAATTCATTTGATCTCATTTGAAACATTTCTTATTTAGAAAATACTTTTAAATCCTATTATTATATATTTCAAAAATCTTAAAACCAATTTTCAAAATACCGGAGTCCAATTCCTCGAATTTCAAATTTCAAACCCGTCAGTTATAAATCATTTTTATACAAATCAATTTCTTATATAATTTTAAAAATTTCAAATCCTTTTGAAACTTCAAATTCATTTTAAAGGTATATAATCCTTATCGAAACATTTCCACTTTTATATGTAGAATATAGCCATACTAATCAAAATAAAAATTCGGTATATAAAACAATTCCAAAATACAAACAAAACCCGATTTTCAAAGGATGATCGAATAATGGATTTCAAAATAAAGATAGAGATTCAAATTAAAGGAACACTACTCAAATAAAATTCTAATTCAAAGATAGATTCAATTGAAGATGAGATAATTAAATTTCAAATTAGAAGATGGATATACTTATATAAAATCGTGAGCGACCTTAACCGAGTCAACCGTGACTTGCAGAATTCCAAGGAAAATCAACATTCGCCCGCAAGAGATGGCGGCATCTAAACCAAGGATATACGAATCTCTGGTGAATCCATGTCAATTATAAAGGAGTTTCACCCCTTTACAAATCATTCAAAGATTGGCAGGATCGCCTTTTCTTATAGAAATCATTCGAAGTGGAGTTATGGGATACTCCAGAATCAAGAAACACAAATAGGGAGAGAAGGTAATGGATTTTGGAACCACAGGGAACGTTTCAAAGTCTAAAGGAAAACCAAATCAGAGAAGAATAAATTCAAGCTCGAATAAAAGTGATTCTGCAAATAAATTCACTACATATGCTAAGTTTGCCTAGAGCCAAAGCTCTGATACCAACTGTAACTACCCGATATTTTCAACCATTCGCGTCCACAAACGTTGGACTTGAATTGCTCAAAATATCAGATTGTTAATTTAAATTTGGAAAAACTCAGCCTATACAGTAAATAAATCAATTACAGAATCACAGACATAGAGTAATATAAAAATATTGCAGCGGAATAGATAAATAGTAGTTCATGAAGCTACTATATACACATCAGAGTTAGAAATAAAATACAATAGAATTACTCAAATACAGTGAAGTCTCCAGTACGAACAAATGACTTCTCTGAACTAATCAATTGGAAAAGCTGAAAGCTGAATCGATAGTCCGATCTCCGAATGAAGCTCTAAACTCCAAAGGTGAGTCTCAAATACTGTATCACTCGGTCTGACCCGAGCGTAAAGCAAAACACAAAACACTCGAGTCAGGATTAAGATTCTTATATCAATAAATCCAACTCAAGTGAAAATCAACTAAAATACAATTAACCTAAAGGATGTTTGGGATAACCATCCTATAAGGATCCGTGGAACTATCTACAATGCAGAAAATATATACTATAACACCATGGTCATTTCAATAAGTTTATACTCCAAAACCAAAGTGTCATTTCCATTGAGTGTGTGTGTGTGTGTGTGTGTGTATTTATATTTCCTCAATTTCACAAATGGATTCCAATCAATTCGAGTTCCAAATTCACATTTAATTCAATTTAGATTTATCCATTTTAATGCAATTCAATTTCTAAATAACAAATTAAATTTTATTCATTTCAAATACAAAACTGAATCATAAATAAACCATCTAAATTCCTGCATTTCAAAGTCTAAATATTGAACATTTTCAAAGTTAAATTTAATGGTTTCATATAGATCTTGATTTAACTCATTATTATTTAGTCTAGAAATATTCACTTAATAAATTCAGTATTATTTAAATAATATTTATTTACACTTAAACTAAATGTTCCTTTCGATTTATTTAAACTTGAAATATCCATTTAATCGCTTTAAATCCGAAGACAAGTTTTAAGATCAAATCTTAAACTTCAAATTCAATGGTTCAAATCGATTTAATTTAGTCGAATCTTTAACTAAACATAATTTCAATTAATTCAACTTTATCTTCTCAACCTTAACTTACTCAAATTATTAAAATAATATATTTTGATATATAGATTTAAATAAATATTTAAATATATTATATGTATTAAATCAATTTCAAAATGTTATTACTAAATCTTTATATAAAATTTCCAAGTATACATATAATATTTTAAGCAATATTTATTCAAAACCATATATTTCTTTTCAAAACCGAAGAAATTATTTCAGAACATTTATATATATGGACCAACGGTACCTGCATATATTTTCCTATCCTATGGTAAAGTGATACAGATATTTATCATTTCAATCCGTAATTAAATATATACGGGTAGACATCATTTCAACCCGAAATCCCAAATTCAAAACAAATGAAAATCGCTTGGGTCTATCATTTCAACGCATAACGATTTTCTCCTATTCTAAAGTCTGTTTGGGTATGTATCATTTCAACCCACAGTGAATCCTATACTAACAGGGAACTTGCAGAGTGATAACAGATACGAGAATAATAATAATAATAATAATAATAATAATAATAATAGGCATATCATCAAAGACAATATAATATAAATAACAGGATATGGTGTCATATCCTATAGACAAATAGTTACAGATAATAACATAATTAACAATTAAAATAACTACCACAACATATTTCAATCGTTTCAATCGAAATCAAATTTAATAAATAAAATAATATTAACCGTGAGTGATTGCTCACCTTTCGAGGCTTGAGGGTTTTGACAGAGCTATGACTATGAATTTCAAGCATGAGTTTCAAAGTAAAGCACGATGGACAAGAGTTCGGCGGACAATCTGATAAATCGAAAATCGTTGAGAAAGAATCAAATTGGCTAGATTAACTGAAACAAGTAAATATTTTAAATTTTCTTCTAAACCTAGTTCTTAAACACGTATTTAAAATAAGATATATATATATATATATATATATCATCCAATCAATAATTTAGCTCTAACATGGTTAAAACAGAATCTTCATACAAAATTTCAACCCAAAAATAAATTTTAAACACACATAAAAAAATAAAGTCTTTATATATGTGTGTGTGTGTGTGTGTATTCAAAACCAAAACCATATATTCTAAACACATCAGATTTTCTGTAACCATATAGTTATTAGTTATTGTAAACACATATATGTAATTAAACTTACAAACTCTATATACAAACTGCATAAACTTGTTACTTTTTAAAACTAACCCATATAACTCGACGGTTTATATGTATGACTTATAAAACTTATATGAACGTATAATATCCAAAATATATAACAGAATTTTTTATTAGCTATATGTACGTATATACTTATAAATATCTATAGTTTTAAACATATATAAAAATACTGCTTATACATATATATTATTTAAAGTCTACACGTATATAAACAACAAATTCTGTACATTTATAAGCCTGTATATATGCTCAACAAAATACAATCACTTATACTATATTTTCTTCCTCTTTCACGGCAAAAGTAAACAAAATGATGAACTCTATTTATATAACCATATTTAACTTCACATATCATACACCTATACAACTGGTCTTTAAACAACTATGTGGACCTACCCACTTACTTCATATCACATAATGACAGGTTTAATACATTATATATGAACAATTATAAAATCATAACATCAGTAACTTTATGCATAACTATTAAAGGATATACAATTAAAGCCCACATTTAACCTTATATATATATATATATATATATATATATATATGATTTACAACATTGATAGCATATTATATAAAACCCCACATTTAGCCATATGTTATACATACGCATATCCTATAACAAAATACATATACATCTTTGATATTTAAACGTAGAAATTTACAACTTTAAACTATAAAACTTACTCATATATACAACATATAACTAACCTATAATACATATGTACTTGCATATTTAACAAACCAATCAACCTCAACTTTTAGAAACACATATATATAAGGCCAATATGTGATATATGTGACCAACGTATAAAAATCTATACAAACATCAGTTAACATAAATATGACAGCTAACTCCACCATTTAAACTCATCCGAGAATATATATACATATGTATAAACTCAATATACATCTTAATATATATACCAGAACAACGTATAAATTTTTTTTTTGTAAACAAACCTAAATTAAAGAGGAAGACCAGACAAGGCTGCTGGTGCATAGTGGAACTACCGTGTGATGCGATGGAGGAACAAGCAGGGAGGCAAGGTGCGCACGAAGCACGACAGCGAAAGGCTGAGAACCAATTGCTCGGCTTGATCGGCTACACGTGGGTGGTTATACGACAGGGTTGGTCGGGTTTTCTTGCGTGTGGAGGATTTAGGCGAAGGGGCTAGGGCTTCGCCGATCTAGTCAGCGTCGTATGGGGAGGAGATGGCTTGGATTACTGGGTGTTGTTGTGGAGATGAGGGGATAAGTGGAGATGCGGAAGGTGATGCTCATGTGGTTCGGGAAGATTTGCAAGCAAGTGAAGAAAGGGTTGAGGAAAAAGAACAACCAATTGAAGAGCACAGTTTTATATTTAGATTTTTAAAACGTACGAGTAAAAGGGAAAGAGGAAGCAGTCGACCACTCCAAAAGGATTGAATAGTGAGCCAACGATCTACTTGCGATACGTTGGATATTTAAAATAATTTATTGTTTGCTTGAAAAACACGTTTGATAAAAAAAGACAGATAAAATGAACAATGGCTATAAAGTGATATAGGGAATAATAACAGTCACAACATTGAATACTGCAAATGACAGTAGCTGTTTATCTCCCCGTTTGAAATTTGAATAGACATTTGAAGGCAGTATCTGATATGGTATCGTTTTCGTGGGTTCCATTATGTACCAGACTTCAAAACACAAAAACGAGTATGCCATAGAGATCAGCATGACGAGACTATCAGAACGGTATACAGACATCGGTATTACGATTAAATTATAAAATTTCAAATTTTCGCTAGCGGAAAATGCAGAAAAAACGCAGAAAACAAGATCGATGGAGCTACAAAATTTCAAATTTGATGAAACGAAATTTGACATCTCACCAAGAAAATGATTTATAAATTTTCTGTATAAAAATATTCAGGTTTGGAAATCATTTTATTATCATCAAATGTTAACTGATTTAAATTGAAATAAAATTACGCCATAATATAAACATTCATATTATTTGATGAAAATTCACCAATTGCTATGTTTAAATAGACGTATTCCAAATGTAAAAAATTTATTTCAAAATTCAATAATTTAAAATTTCATAAAAAATTCAGTTAAATACGTTAATAAAACCAATTAAAATTGATGGGTCGTTACTGGGCGGTAGTAGCTGCTACGCGTTACCACCAGCCCGTGTGCGTAATTGTTATATCTACCATGGATTACCTTGTTGCACCATGTCACCTACCCTAGCGAGCCTTGTATGAGTTTGGTTTTCTCCCGTAGCCCGTGGAGTATCCTCTGGTGGCTTCCCGATCAGGAGGGACCATGATACTGGATGGACTACTGAGACTATTATGTGTTAAGGGGGAGATTGGGTAACTCCTTAATGCTATTTAAAAGTAAGTTTATTTTACTATAGACATTATTATAATAGCGAAATATTACTACATAGTAAATAGTTTAACGGATCCTTAGAGGATGGGCGGTCCTAAGCATCCTTTAAGTTACTTGTACCTTATATTACAATTCACTTGAGTTGGTTTACATTGTACAAGTATGTATGTCCTGACTCGAGTCTTTTGTGTTTTGCTTTATGCTCCGGTTAGACTGAGTGATACAGCATTAGAGACTCACCTTCGAGTTGGAGCTTTGCTTGAAGATCCAGCTACCTATTTCAATTCTAGATATTCAGTTGATTCCAGTGTTGTATTCTGCTTGATTATTGTATTGAACTTCTGTTGTATCTTGTATAAATCTGATGTAATTATATAGTAGCTTCATGAACCACAATTTCTTTGTTTCCGCTGCATTTTATTACTCTATGTCTGTGAACTATGATTTCTTTTTTTACTGTATATTCTGTGTTTTGTCAAATTTTAAACTACAATTCGGTATTTTGAACAATTCAGGTCCGAAATTTGTGGATGCGAATGGTTGAAAATATCGGGTCGTTACAGCTGGTATTAGAGCCTTTCCTCTAGGAAAAACTTAGCATATATGGTAAATTTATTTATGGAATCACTTTCATTCGAACTTAAATCTCTTCCTCTTTAACTCGATTTCTTTTGAATTTTGGAACGTTCCCTCGGTTTCATTCTTGTCCCTCACTCTTCGTATCCTTCCGAATTCTGGAGCATCCCATAGCTCTACTGAATAATTTGTAAAAGGGAGAAACTCCTTTACAATAGGCATTGATTCACCGGAGATTGTATATATCCTCGGTTTAGATGTTATATCTTTTGTCAAACACGATTCCTATCTTTTGAGATCGAATGTAGATTTTCCCGGAATTCTACATTGATCTTATTCTTTAAATCAAGTTTGACTCGGTTAAGGTTGCCTACGGTTTATATAAGCTTATTCAATTCCTTATTCGGTTAGCTAATCATCTTATCTTTTGTTTCCAACTTATCCTCAAATCAAGAAATTCTTTGACCTGAGTTAATCAAATTTGAATCTCTATCCTTGTTTGAAAATCTATTCCTGTATAGTGTATTTGTAAATCTACTTTTAAAAATGTTTTATATATATTGTTTGAGTTTGAGTTTTTAATGTTGGTTTGGATTTCTGATCGTTTCGTCGGATCAACGCCATCGATAGGATTTCTAAAACACTTGAACAGAGCAAACTGACACAATTTTCTTTTCAAATTTGGTAAATGAAATAGATTTTTTACAATTATATTGTATATGTATATAAGTATAATTTTTTGAATTTTGATAGTTAATTGAATTGGATGTTGAAAAAAAAAATATTTGACTATGTATATAGCTTGTAACCATTGGCTTTTGTTGCATATATAGATAATTAAACTATAAAACTTGGTTATAAGTTAATTTGGAAATTTAAATGAATTTAAAACAAGAAACTAAGAATTTAATTTTCGATGGTTTCAAACTTTGTTTTTAAAGTTTTAAAGGGTGTTTATTTAAAGTATTTCAAGTAGAAATTATTTCAAAGAATTTTTAATTTGTAAATCAGTGTTCTTTTCTTTGTCGCTCGAAAATAATTTCGGTGATGACTACAGCGTCATCGACATTTATTTTCGACTTTCGAAGTGAAGAGAGCATTCTGTAGTTTTTGCTAAAGTCTTGCTTTGGAGAATTAAATTGATTTGGATTTCTAAAATATGGCTTGATTTATAATATATATAATATATGATTTAAAGTTTGATTTGATATATATTGTGTGTATTTATTTATCTCTAATTGTTTGAAGGTATTCAAAAATTTAATTCTTAAAATTTTATCTTAAAGGATAATGTAAAATATAAACTGAAATCAAAATTACGAATACATATTTAAGCTTGAATAATTGAATTAGAAAATTCTATGTATAATATCCTATTGCATTCCAACATAACTTACCTTAATTATTATAAGTTAACAATGTAATTGGATAAAATACAATATAAAAGGATTTTATAAATAACATTTGAGTGTTCATAATAAATGTTATACACTTAAATTTTAGTTATAAAAAGAACTAATTGAGGTAAATAAAATAGAAGGTTAATTGAATAACTTACATATAAAATGGTGTTCAAGGAAATTTTTAAATAAATTGGTATATTTTATTCAAATTAATTAATTTTGAAAATTTATTTGTTTATAAAATTAGTATTTTTGAATAAGATGTATTGTTGACTTAATTCTTTCTTTGCCCTTCCTTTTTCCTTTTCGGGGACGAAAAGTTTTGAGTGGGGGAGAGTGTAACTACCCGTAAATTTCGATAATTAAATTGGTTAATTTAATAAGATTTTGTAATTTAATTTAGAAAGAAAGAAAAACCTTTATAATTTATAATGAAGTGAGTATTTAAAATGAAATTTAAATTAAAGGTTATAGTAACGGTTGAAAGTTACTATTTAATTGGTCTATTAATGTAGTTGTAAATGTTACGTTTGGGTATAAAATTGAATATAAGTAAATGTATGGTAATTGAATGAATTCAACATTATATAAGCAATTTTGATAATTAGTGGAAATAATAAACTTGAGTGTAATATAAAGTTAGTGATGACATTTATGCAAGTCAACTTTTATTTAGGATGCTAAATTCAAAGTAGGAAATCAATGACATCTAAATGTAGGTAAATGTTCATTAATGTGAGATAGGACTGTAACTGTAAAGTGTGAATGTAATGATGTAACGACCCGTATTTTACGTGTCGATAGATCGTAGAATTTGCAGGTCGATAGTGTTGTTTGTGTTGCCTCTAGCTTGAGTCGTTTAGAAGTTAACCCGGGTGGAGTATGAGTTGTGACCGACTCATGAGCATTGCCGAGCTAAGGGATGAGTCGTGACCGACTCATAAGGGGCCGACTCAAGGAGGGGTTACGGGTTGGAGTGTTGGCCGAGATAAGAAATTCACCGACCTAAGAGTTGCCGAGTTATAGAAGTAACGACCTAAAAGTTAGGCGACTTAGTGATGGTGACCGACCTATAGTAAGTCGCAGACGACCTTAGGAAGTGGCCGAGTCAACGAGTTACGACTCATAAGGTTTGCCGAGTTAAGGGGTTAGCGTGTTAGTAGGCAGCGACTTAAGGAAGTCGCCGAGTTAGCGACTTAGAGTTAGGTCGTTGAGTCGGTCTGGTTTGTTAGGTCGCGTGAGTACTGTTCAGACTTAGGTCGTAAACGACCTAAGTTAGGTAGTGAGTCGGCAGTGAGTTAGGTCGTGGGGTCTTGAGTCGTTGTGTTAGGTCAGCAAGGAGTTGAGTCGGCAGGGTCTTAGATCGTAGGTCGGCATGCTAGTTAAGTCGTCAGGCGACCTAGGACTTAGGAAATGCGGCAGTGTGTTGAGTCGTGTGACAGTTGGGTCGGCAGTACGTTGAGTCGTTAGGTCGGCCTGTGTTTTAGGTCGCGTCTGGGTTAAGTCGTAAGTCGGCCTTGGTTATATGTTGTGTTGGTTAGGTCGTAGGTCGTAGGGGCTGATGAGTCGGCAACGACTCATAGTTAGGTCGGGGACGACCTAAGGGGCGGACGACCTAAGGGAAATTCAGCCTATAAATAGAGGGGTTTGGCTCACTTTTTGGCACCGGTTTTTGAAGCGACGAAGTGCTGCCATTTTGAAGACTCGACTACAACATTTCTTCATCTTCTTTTCTCCATTCCAATCAAGTGTTAGCATCCATCCAAGATCGAAGATCGAGATCGAAGATCCAAGTGCCAAAGTTGAAGATCTTCATCCGTTCGAGCTAGAATTCATCGATTGGAGCGAGATATTGCCGGATCAAGCCTTGATCTTTGCTGTCCAGATCTGAAGTTGATTGATTTTAGGTTGTTTTGGTGATTTGGTGAGTGGTAGTTATCTCTCACGCGGACCCAAAGGAGTGTATGGGATTGGTGATATTTTTATGTGTTAAAGTTAGCGTTTTCTCGCATTTTCCTTAAGTCTGCATATAGATCCATCATGTTTGAAGATGTTTACCTTTAGAAGTTATTTATCAAGTATTAGAGATAAAACCCATGTTTAGATTTGATAGATCTATGCTAAAAACCATGATTTCACATATCTTGTTTGAATGCTTGAATGTTTGAATGTATGTTAGATTTGATTGCTCCAAGTTAGCTTGTAGTTGATTTGGAACAAGGTGATTGAAGATGATTCAAAAGCTACGGAAGAAGGCTCTTGAATGGTGAAAGCTGCTTAAGGCATATGTAGCGAATGTTGAAGCTCATATGTATGATGTTGAGATGGAACTTTGCCATGATGCGATGAGGCAAACCATGTTGTTGAGTTGAGATCTTGCTTTGATGTGATGAAGCGAGGCATGTTGATATCTTGAAGGGTAGTTCAAGTATGATGTGAGTCTTGGCTTAATCCAGGCAGGGATCATTCCAAGCATGTTGATAACTTGAAGGGTAGTTCAAGTTGGTTGATAATGGAGCTGCTCAAGAGGTAGCTTGGGCTAGGTTGAAAATAGTCGTCGAGGAGGATGACTAGGAGGCTTGGACTTTATCGTTGTTGAAGGTTCTAGCAAACTTAAAGCAAGGGTACATAGGGACGCCTAAAAGACTACAGGAAGGTAGTCGAGTACTCTGGGCCAAGTAGATAAGTCCTAGGCACAAGGTAGTGTGCGGAGTTTTGTCTAGAACCGGGGTTACCATTAGCCCTTGACAGATGGCTCAGGAAGGAGTCGGTCATTCAATTAACGGTGATTTCGAAGCAAGGTTAACAGTGATAGCCAGAGTCATGGATGTTTGGTTGTATTATCATTCGGCTTCAAGAGCGGTGTTTTCTGGGTGCTTATCTGATCTTGGTTTAGGCCTTGGGGGTTTGTATTTGGAAAACATCGTCCTTGACTCGAGTGGTATTCGCTTTACCTTAATTGTCTATGTTGTTATGCTTGCTTCTCCTTAGTGTATGTCTGGGGCTATCACTGTAGAAGGAGGTGGAGTGGGATGGTTTGGTTCCTATTCCTTTTATCCTTTATGCTCTTTTGGTATGCTTGATAGTTGATTTACTGCTCACTAAGACTTTGTCTGACTCAAGGTTTTATGTCTCCTCTTATTACCTTGGGCTGTTCATCCATGTTGGGATGGGCAGACTAGGTAAGCAGGTGACAGGTGCTGTGCTTGGAGTTTCTACGTTGAAGATGACGAAGACGAGCAGGAGGCTATGCATATTATTTTCTTATATGTACTGGGTATCCGCTGCTGTATTTGATGAGTGCTTGTAGTGAGGTCTTGATGTATGGATTTGTTGAGATGATTGTATAAAACTTCTGTGATGCTTATATGATGATTTCCTGTTATGAGACTTCACTATATATTTCTCTATTGTATTTTATCCATGCGCTGTGAGTTACGATAGAGATTCTTCGATTTTATTTTACCCTGACTATCATCCATGGCTGCCTGGCACACCTTTCAGCGCACTATTCTCTTGTTTTGGTGTGGGAGTCATGGGCGGTCGTCACATTTGGTATCAGAGCTTTGGTTAATCGATTTCAGCCAACGCTCGCTGACGTAACTACGTATGAGAGACGTAATTGTATTTTGATGGATGATTACTATATATAATATAGTAGCCTAGAAGGATTTGAACTCCTTATGTAGTTGTTTCTTAAGGTGTTCTAATCATTCTTATTACAGATATTAAGGATGAGTCGAAGAGGGAGACCAGCTGCAAGGGAAAGCCGTGCTGATGAAGGAGCTGTTGATTATGGAACTATGTTCGAAGCGATGATGACTTCGATCATGAGAAGGATACCAGCTTCAGGATCATCAGTGGATGTGGGAGTTCAAGTTCAAGCTCCAAGACCGGTGGATTTTGCTAAGCTTTGCAAGGATTATACTTCTCTTGGAGGAAAAGCTTTCTTGGGGACGGAGTCGACTATTGAGGTGCAGAGATGGATTGATGCTTGCAAAAGGATCTTTGGTGACTTAGGGATTGAGGATGCAACTAAGAGAAAGCTTGCATCGAGACAGCTTCAGGGAAGAGCTGCTGATTGGTGGAATTCTATCACCATAGATACACCAGAAGAGGATATTACTTGGGAGCAGTTCCAAGTTAGATTTGAAGCCAAGTTCATCTCTACTGCTCAGAGGTCTGTTTTGTTCAAGAGATTTGTGGAGCTTAAACAAGGCGGAAGGCCTGTTCTGGAGTATATTTCTGAGTTCGAAGCTTTGTCTAAGTATGCCAGATCATATATTGATTCTCCCTACCAGAAGAATGAGAAGTTTGTGACTGGTCTGGATGCTTATCTTGGGAGGCAGTTAGTGGATCATTTGGACGATCCATTTGAGAAGCTTGTGGAGAAAGCCCTTAGGCATGAGAGTTTGTTTCCTAAGGAAAGTTCTGTTGTTGCTGTAACCAGGGAAGGATCTAAACCACACCAGAATGGCAATAAGAGGAGGAAGCAGCAGCATCAGAAGGGTAAGGATGGCCAGAAGAAGCCGAAAGGCGAAGTGACTTGTTATAACTGCCAACAGAAGGGCCATCTTTACAAAGATTGTAAGAATCCCAAGGTGCCGGGAAAGTGTTATAACTGTGATAAGCTGGGACATATCAAGAAGGATTGCCCAGAGCCGAGGAAAGATAGGCAGATTGTGCAAGCCTATGCTTTGGGAGTTGTGCCGTCGTCTTCGAAAGCTCCTACTGCTGAGGAGAAGGGGAAGAGTGTGGTGGTTCAAGGTACTCTTTCTATTTGTGGTGTTCCAGTTAGAGTGTTGTTTGATACTGGAGCGTCGCATTCTTTTGTTTGTGATGATTTGGTAAGCCGGTTAGGTATGAAACCGGATATTGTTGATAGGCCATTGGTTGTGACTAATCCGGTTGGGGGTTCGTCATGTTTGTGTATGATATGCCGTGGTCTAGTTGTGTCGAGTCATGATTGCTCGTTTGTTTGTGATTGCTTTGTTCTGAACTTTGCGGGGTTCGGAATTATTTTGGGTATGGACTGGCTTAGGAAGTATGCGGCTAGGATTGATTGTGAGAGGCTTGAGGTGACAGTCGGGAATGTGGAAGGGCGAAAGGTTGTGATACGATGTAAGCATGAAGAAGGCGTCTTCATGAGCTTCATGTATTCGCTAGTTGTTCCACGGGATGGACTGTCATCGGTGCCTATTGTGAATGAGTTTGAGAATGTCTTTGAGGAAGTCAAAGGGTTGCCGCCGCATAGGGAGATCGAGTTTCGTATCGATCTAGTTGAGGGAGCCAGACCTGTTGTGATGCCTCTTAGGCGGATGGCACCGAGGGAGCAGCAAGAGCTGAAGGTGCAAGTTGATGACCTTTTGCAGAAAGGATTCATTCGGAGAAGTGTGTCCGAATGGGGTGCGCCAGTTGTGTTCGCAACCAAAGCGGATGGATCGTTGAGGTTGTGTGTGGATTATCGTGAGCTGAATAAGGTGACTAAGAAGAACAAGTATCCATTGCCGAGAATAGATGACTTGTTTGATCAGCTTCACGAGGCTAAGGTGTTTTCTCAGATGGATTTGGCAACGGGATTTCACCAGTTGAGAGTGGCAAAGGATAGTGTGCCGAAGACTGCTTTCAGGACACCATCCGGGTTTTATGAGTGGCTGGTAATGCCGTTTGGATTGACTAACGCGCCAGCATATTTTGTGGATCTTATGAATAGGGTATTCAGAGATCAGTTGAATAAGTTCGTGCTTGTGTTCGTGGATGATATTTTGGTTTACTCCAGAACCGAGGAAGAGCACAAGACGCACTTGAGGATTGTTTTGGGAATTTTGTGGAAACATCAGCTGAAGGCTAAGTTTTCGAAGTGTCACTTCTGGAAGAGTGAAGTGAGGTTCTTAGGCCATGTTATCTCTGGAAATGGAATAGCGGTTGATCCCGCTAAGGTGGCAGCGATCCAGGATTGGGTTAGGCCTAAGAATGCATCTGATGTGAGAAGTTTTCTTGGATTAGCAGGATATTATCGTCGGTTTATCAAAGACTTTTCCAAGATAGCTGCACCGTTGACAGGATTGACGAAGAAGAATCAAGTGTTCAGATGGAATGATAAGTGTGAACAAGCTTTCATAATCCTGAAAGAGCGACTGACAAGTGCTCCTGTTTTGACTATTCCGAGTGGGAATGATGAGATGGTGGTTTACACCGATGCATGTGGCACTGGACTAGGAGCGGTGCTAATGCAGAAGGATAAAGTTGTTGCGTATGCTAGTCGACAACTGAAGCCGCATGAAAGGAACTATCCGACTCATGATTTGGAGTTAGCGGCGATTGTGTTTGCTTTGAAGATGTGGAGACATTATCTATTGGGAGTTAGATTCGAGTTGTTTACAGATCATAAGTCGTTGAAGTATCTGTTCTCCCAAAAGGATTTAAATCTTCGACAGCAACGGTGGCTAGAGTTTCTAGCATCTTATGATTTTGGTATAGCCTATACTCCAGGGAAAGGTAACGCAGTGGCTGATGCGTTAAGTCGAAGACATGCAGGATTGGGAGCCATGTTTTCAGAATGGAAGAGTCTTGAGTATTTGGCTGGATTTGATTTCAGGCCTAGATGTGAATTGGAACCTGAGATGTTGGCAAACTTATCGATAAGGCCTACTCTTGTGGAAAGAATTGGTGAGAGGCAAAGGGGAGATGATAAGCTTGTCAAGATTATCTGTGATTTGGAATCTGGATTGGACCCGGAGAAGGATAAGGGATTCGAGGTCGATCGAGAGGGTTGGCTTCGAAAGCAAGGGCGACTAGTTGTTCCCGATGTAGATGGATTGAGAGATGAAGTTCTGAGGGAGAGTCATCACTCGAAGTTGACAATTCATCCAGGTGGAAATAAGATGTATCGGGATATGAAGAGAACCTACTACTGGGAAGGTATGAAGAAGGATGTTGGAAACTTTATTTCCAAGTGTATGAATTGCCAGTTGGTGAAAGCTGAGCAGAAGAAGCCCAGTGGATTACTTCAGCCATTAGAGGTTCCTACATGGAAGTGGGAGCAAGTGTCGATGGATTTTATCGATGGTCTACCGAAAACCAGAGCAGGGAATGAAGGGATTTGGGTCATTGTAGATCGTTTGACCAAGAGTGCAAGGTTCATTCCTGTTCGATCGACTAGAACTGCATCGAAGTTGGCTGAGTTGTATGTGAAGTGGATAGTTCGATTCCATGGTGTTCCGAAGAGTATAGTGAGCGATCGAGATCCATTGTTCACCAGTAGATTTTGGAAGAGCTTCCAGGAAGTTTTGGGAACTGAGTTGTGTTTGAGTACAGCTTATCACCCTCAAACAGATGGTCAGACTGAGAGAGTCAACCGAGTATTGGAAGATCTTCTTAGGGCATGTGTTTTGGACTTCGGAGGATCATGGGAAGATCATCTTCATTTGGTGGAGTTTGCTTATAATAACAGTTATCAGTCGAGTATTGGTATGGCACCATATGAGGCATTATATGGAAGACCGTGTAACTCTCCGACATGTTGGTTGGAAACTGGAGAAAAGCTGATACTTGGGCCAGAGATGATTCGACAGACTTCAGATTGTATAGAGATCATTCGGCAACGAATGAAGGCAGCCCAAGATCGTCAGAAAAGTTATGCCGATAATCGTCGTAAGGATTTGGAATTCGACGTAGGTGATATGGTTTTTGTGAAGATTTCTCCATTGAAGAATGTTATAAGATTCGGGAACAAAGGAAAGTTAACTCCAAGATTCGTTGGACCATTCCCGATTATCGAGCGAATTGGAAAGCTCGCTTATAGATTGGAGTTACCGGAAAAGATGGCGGGTGTGCACAATGTTTTTCATGTATCTTGTCTACGGAAGTATATGCACGACCCAACTACGGTGGTTTCTGCTGATAGCTGTGAAGACTTGGAGGTTGATCCTGTTGTTTCGAGACCTCGTAAGCCGCTTCGTATTGTTGAAACCGATACGAAACAGCTTAGGAGGAAGACGATTACGTTGCTCAAGGTACAATGGAGTGATGATGTTAACGACTGTACATGGGAGGAGGAAGAGAGGATGAAGGCAGCTCATCCCGGACTCTTCGAGGTATGGCCCTAAAGTGTCGTGACATCTCATGAATTTGTAGCTTGTTCTAAGTCTTAGAATTCTGCATGCTAGGTTAGAATTGGATGCATGATTTGTTGATTGCTATGGATGGTAGGCATGCGGAATATCTTTGATTTCTGTTGTTTGCTTGGAATTTCGGGGGCGAAATTCCTAAGGGGGAGAGAATGTAACGACCCGTATTTTACGTGTCGATAGATCGTAGAATTTGCAGGTCGATAGTGTTGTTTGTGTTGCCTCTAGCTTGAGTCGTTTAGAAGTTAACCCGGGTGGAGTATGAGTTGTGACCGACTCATGAGCATTGCCGAGCTAAGGGATGAGTCGTGACCGACTCATAAGGGGCCGACTCAAGGAGGGGTTACGGGTTGGAGTGTTGGCCGAGATAAGAAATTCACCGACCTAAGAGTTGCCGAGTTATAGAAGTAACGACCTAAAAGTTAGGCGACTTAGTGATGGTGACCGACCTATAGTAAGTCGCAGACGACCTTAGGAAGTGGCCGAGTCAACGAGTTACGACTCATAAGGTTTGCCGAGTTAAGGGGTTAGCGTGTTAGTAGGCAGCGACTTAAGGAAGTCGCCGAGTTAGCGACTTAGAGTTAGGTCGTTGAGTCGGTCTGGTTTGTTAGGTCGCGTGAGTACTGTTCAGACTTAGGTCGTAAACGACCTAAGTTAGGTAGTGAGTCGGCAGTGAGTTAGGTCGTGGGGTCTTGAGTCGTTGTGTTAGGTCAGCAAGGAGTTGAGTCGGCAGGGTCTTAGATCGTAGGTCGGCATGCTAGTTAAGTCGTCAGGCGACCTAGGACTTAGGAAATGCGGCAGTGTGTTGAGTCGTGTGACAGTTGGGTCGGCAGTACGTTGAGTCGTTAGGTCGGCCTGTGTTTTAGGTCGCGTCTGGGTTAAGTCGTAAGTCGGCCTTGGTTATATGTTGTGTTGGTTAGGTCGTAGGTCGTAGGGGCTGATGAGTCGGCAACGACTCATAGTTAGGTCGGGGACGACCTAAGGGGCGGACGACCTAAGGGAAATTCAGCCTATAAATAGAGGGGTTTGGCTCACTTTTTGGCACCGGTTTTTGAAGCGACGAAGTGCTGCCATTTTGAAGACTCGACTACAACATTTCTTCATCTTCTTTTCTCCATTCCAATCAAGTGTTAGCATCCATCCAAGATCGAAGATCGAGATCGAAGATCCAAGTGCCAAAGTTGAAGATCTTCATCCGTTCGAGCTAGAATTCATCGATTGGAGCGAGATATTGCCGGATCAAGCCTTGATCTTTGCTGTCCAGATCTGAAGTTGATTGATTTTAGGTTGTTTTGGTGATTTGGTGAGTGGTAGTTATCTCTCACGCGGACCCAAAGGAGTGTATGGGATTGGTGATATTTTTATGTGTTAAAGTTAGCGTTTTCTCGCATTTTCCTTAAGTCTGCATATAGATCCATCATGTTTGAAGATGTTTACCTTTAGAAGTTATTTATCAAGTATTAGAGATAAAACCCATGTTTAGATTTGATAGATCTATGCTAAAAACCATGATTTCACATATCTTGTTTGAATGCTTGAATGTTTGAATGTATGTTAGATTTGATTGCTCCAAGTTAGCTTGTAGTTGATTTGGAACAAGGTGATTGAAGATGATTCAAAAGCTACGGAAGAAGGCTCTTGAATGGTGAAAGCTGCTTAAGGCATATGTAGCGAATGTTGAAGCTCATATGTATGATGTTGAGATGGAACTTTGCCATGATGCGATGAGGCAAACCATGTTGTTGAGTTGAGATCTTGCTTTGATGTGATGAAGCGAGGCATGTTGATATCTTGAAGGGTAGTTCAAGTATGATGTGAGTCTTGGCTTAATCCAGGCAGGGATCATTCCAAGCATGTTGATAACTTGAAGGGTAGTTCAAGTTGGTTGATAATGGAGCTGCTCAAGAGGTAGCTTGGGCTAGGTTGAAAATAGTCGTCGAGGAGGATGACTAGGAGGCTTGGACTTTATCGTTGTTGAAGGTTCTAGCAAACTTAAAGCAAGGGTACATAGGGACGCCTAAAAGACTACAGGAAGGTAGTCGAGTACTCTGGGCCAAGTAGATAAGTCCTAGGCACAAGGTAGTGTGCGGAGTTTTGTCTAGAACCGGGGTTACCATTAGCCCTTGACAGATGGCTCAGGAAGGAGTCGGTCATTCAATTAACGGTGATTTCGAAGCAAGGTTAACAGTGATAGCCAGAGTCATGGATGTTTGGTTGTATTATCATTCGGCTTCAAGAGCGGTGTTTTCTGGGTGCTTATCTGATCTTGGTTTAGGCCTTGGGGGTTTGTATTTGGAAAACATCGTCCTTGACTCGAGTGGTATTCGCTTTACCTTAATTGTCTATGTTGTTATGCTTGCTTCTCCTTAGTGTATGTCTGGGGCTATCACTGTAGAAGGAGGTGGAGTGGGATGGTTTGGTTCCTATTCCTTTTATCCTTTATGCTCTTTTGGTATGCTTGATAGTTGATTTACTGCTCACTAAGACTTTGTCTGACTCAAGGTTTTATGTCTCCTCTTATTACCTTGGGCTGTTCATCCATGTTGGGATGGGCAGACTAGGTAAGCAGGTGACAGGTGCTGTGCTTGGAGTTTCTACGTTGAAGATGACGAAGACGAGCAGGAGGCTATGCATATTATTTTCTTATATGTACTGGGTATCCGCTGCTGTATTTGATGAGTGCTTGTAGTGAGGTCTTGATGTATGGATTTGTTGAGATGATTGTATAAAACTTCTGTGATGCTTATATGATGATTTCCTGTTATGAGACTTCACTATATATTTCTCTATTGTATTTTATCCATGCGCTGTGAGTTACGATAGAGATTCTTCGATTTTATTTTACCCTGACTATCATCCATGGCTGCCTGGCACACCTTTCAGCGCACTATTCTCTTGTTTTGGTGTGGGAGTCATGGGCGGTCGTCACAAATGACATAAATGGAAATGTATATTTTATTCATAAGATGAAATAAAGGAATGAAACCAAGTTGAATAAATTGATTGAAGTTTTAATTATAATAATTGTATATATTTGAAAAATTCAATATAATTGAAAATAACAATTATTACAAAAGAAAGATGAAATCTAAATATATATTTATGTAATGAAAGATAAACAAATAATAACTAGGTTTATGGAGTGATAATAGATTTAATAAAAGGAGTAGAATTGAAGCAAGGCGGTTATTGGGAATAAATTAACTGGAATTCAATCTGTAATAAATGGATTTATTGTAGGTAAATGAAATTAAATACTATGTAAATTGAGATTTGGATGAATTGGGAAATTATTAATGTATTAGTATATAAACCAATGTTAATATTACCCATAAGAGGATAAGTTAATATTTGAGTCAATAACAAGATTGAGAAATCAAGTATATGGATTTATTGGGAATTTAAAACTTATACCTTTTGAATTAGATAAATTACAGTGTTTTACACACAATAACTTTCGATATTTTATTTTCTATTTTTCCTATGTTCATTTCCTTAATTTATTTTTCATTTTCTATTTTTCATCTTTCTAATTTTATTTTGTTTAACTTTTATTTTTATCTTTTTTATTGTTGATTGGTTTATTTTTGATAAATTACTTAGGAAATTCAAAGGTCATAAGTTGTTCTTTCTTTAATTCAAAATGAGACTTTTCCTTTTTTTACCATCCAAAACTTCCCCTTAGCCTTTTAGTTTTCTTTTGACTATGCATTTCACTTACTATTCACGTACAAATCAAATCATTCTCATCTCTCATTTCTTTTCTAGAAAGAAATCTATGCAAATAAATGGCTTGGACAATTTAAGAGACGTAGGTTACATGCGTTAATTTCTTGCTTTTAATTGCCTAGCCTCTTTGTTCTTAACTTATCCACTAATCTATTCTAGCCATGTATTCCCCTATCAAATCAAGCACAAAATATTCTCATTGTCTCAGTTCCTCGTTTTCATTTGCAATTATGGAAAAAAAATGTACAAGTTTCTTTCTCCTTTAATTGTTGCCTTTTCTTTTCTTGCCTTCTCATCTTTCCTTAGTCGTTCACTTTTATTTGTAAACCGTAGCTGCCACTCCATATCAAATTTACGTATAGGAAAACTTCTCATCTCATATGCGTTCCAAAAAAAAGAAAAAAATACAGAAAGCTATGGCTTCTTTTTCCTCTTTTCTATTTTTGTTTTTCTTTTATTTCCTTCATGCCTAGCTCGGCCTGACCCTTATAGTTGACCACTACACCATCTCCACCACAACCATCCAAGGCTGTGACCACCATGAAGATAACATCACCAAAAATTTGACCATACCAAGCCATGTATTGATCGCCTTGCTTTGATTTATCAAGGTTAGGTCATTTTATTTCCTATATTTTCATTGTTGTAATCTCTATTCTTCGTATTGAATCATGTTCTCATGTTTGTGATATTTGTTTGCTTTATTTGGTTATGTACAAGATGTGGATTTTGGCTCTCTTTTCACTTAAGTTTGCATCTTGCTTTGTTTTATCAAAAGGTTATGTCCCTTTGATCCATGTTGTTCATTGTTTGATTCATAATCTTATATGTTGAGTTTTACACTTATGTTCGGGTAATTGTTTGCATATAAGATTTAGATCCGACTCTTCATCCACTCAAAATAATATGGTCGTGCTTTGTCGTGCCTTTTCGTGCTTTGCAGAGTCTAGATTTGGATATGAATTTCAATCCTAGCTATAAAATGCTGAGTTATTCACTCTAGACATTACGTACTTACACAATTGTGGAATGATAAAAAGTGAATTGTAGAAATTAATACGTTATGTTCAAACCTACTTGTGCTGTGTTTATATGATATTAAATGTTTTTTATATACCTATTACATCATCTGATATGCTATTATATGCCATACTGTTATTTTATTTCCTGTTTATCACACTGCAAGTTCCCTATCACTATGGGTTGAAATGATACATACAGAAACGGACCGTAGAATAAGGAAAAATCGTTATGGGTTGAAATGATTAGCTCGAGTAATTTTCATTGTATTTATTTTACTTGGGATTGGGGGTTTGAAATGATAGAACACGGATTTTTCTTTTTAAATTACGGATTGAAATGATACATATCCGTATCACTTGACCTAGGTTAGAAAATTCAATACAGGCCCATGGATAAATTTTTATAACAGTTCTCTAAAATTATTAAGTATTTTGAATTTTAAATATATGGAATTTTGATTAAAAAGTTGATTTAAGGATTTGAATATAAAGAAATATTGAGATATTGGTTTCGTATAAGTTAAAATTGTATAAGTTGATAATTGGTTTAGATTGTAATTGAAAATCTTTATGTGGTTTTAAATTGTAATTTAAAGATTTTATTCATGATCAATATTTTAATAATTAAGTTTGATTTAATTTGGAATCTAAAATCTAACCTATTAAATTTAATAAAGGTTATTTCTTGGAATAAATAAGGTTTGTGTAGTAAATAATGTATTTTGAGTGGATAAAATGAACTGCAATTTTGATTGGACTTGGTAATAAAATTTATTTAATTTGGAATCATAGTTAATTGATATCTAGATGAATAGATTTAAAAAGGGGCATTTTACTATAAGGACAAATTTTGCGGTCCAATTAGTTTCTAGGACAAACATCCACAGAAATTAATTTCTAGGCCAAAGTCAGAAGAATAATTACTTTAAAGGACAAAGTCAGCTATCCAATTACTTTCAAGGACATAATTTCAATGGTTTTTAGGCCTTAGAAACTAATTATTTTGCATTTTGTCCTTAAAAATAATTATTTCAGTTGCGTGTCCTAGAAACTAATTGCACTTGCTGAAGAGACCCTTGTGGCTAATTTCCACATTTATAAAAGGGATTGGACTGTTGTATTAACTATGAGAAAGTACTTGATTTATGGTTATGTTTTGTAAAAATAAACGATTATGATTTGAATGGAAAAATGCAACCTAAAATGACTTAACTTGATAATTGGAAATTTAGTTTTCAAATGAAAGTTAAGTAAATTTCGTGATACGGTTATTTTATTTGTGGGATGGATATTTTAAAATAAAGTGTAAAGTTATTTTTAAAAATAAAAGTTAAGTAAAATAGGGTAATTTTGACTTATTAATGAATTATAGTTTAATTTGGATATTTATTGGTAAAATTTTATTTTATTAAATCTTAAGTTAAATGATATCCAAATAAATATTTTTAAAGCATGAAATGTGATTTTTATAAGTTAAATTGGCTAAAAATTGAAATTTTAGTGTAACTGAAATATACATGTTTTGGAAAATTATAATTGAATGAATAGACTTTTAAATGCTACAACTTTGAAATGAATATTGTTCGACAATGAATTTAAATGGTTAAATGAATCTTGTTTGGAAGATATTAACATTGAATTTAAATAGTCTAAATAAATATGTTTCAAAGTGTTTCGTTTCAGAGTTGTTATAACTTGAAAGTAATATAGCTTTATAAATGAATTTATTTGAAATTGTATTTAAATAAGAATTGTATTTAAATATATAAAAACTTATTGAAATTGAATATTTAAGAATATGACTTTATAAGTGGTTTGATTTAAGATGATATTTCAAGTTTAATAAATTGAAGGAAATATTCAGTGATTTGACATTTGGGTTTTATTTAAATAATATATTGATTTGGTTTTGGAATTTAAATGAGATATCATTAATTCGGATTTTGAAATGGATATGATTTTGAAATAAATATCCATGGGTTATAATAACGTTGGATTGTTAAAGAGATCGGGATCGAAAGTTGTCATACTCTCTGCAACCCCAAAAACCATTTTAACAACCGTGTACGC
Organism: Allium cepa; assembly: GCA_030765085.1. Lineage (NCBI taxonomy): Eukaryota > Viridiplantae > Streptophyta > Magnoliopsida > Asparagales > Amaryllidaceae > Allium > Allium cepa. The sequence continues at coordinate 379,821,344 of CM060938.1, read as the reverse complement.
GGTGGAGATTCCAAAATGAAGTAGGATGGCGGCGGCGTTCCTTTGAGGTATATACGTGGACCCAACTCCACAGAGTTGGCATAAGGTGGCTAAAACAGAAGCCATCTCGAGTAGTGAGGTCATTCCTCTGATCGGACACACTCCTTCGATATTATATTCCGACGTTGATATTTACTTGGTGACCACTTTTGATTTTTGATTTAGGGTGTGGCTCGAGGTGGGCGGTAGTAGCTGCTACGCGTTACCACCAGCCCGTGTGCGTAATCGGTATATCTACCCTGGCATTGCCTTGTTATGCCGTGTCACCTACCTTAGCGTGCCTTATACGAGTTTGGTTTTCTCCCACAGCCCGTGGAGTATCCTGTGGTGGCTTCCCGATCAGGAGGAACCATGATATTAGATGGTCTACTGAGACTATTACGTGCTTTATGGGGAGATTGGGTAACTCCTTAACGCTATTTAAAAGTAAGTTTATTTTACTATAGACATTATTATAATAGCAAAATATTACTACATAGTAAATAGTTTATTGGATCCTTAGAGGATGGGCGGTCCCAAGCATCCTTTAAGTTACTTGTACCTTATATTATAGTTTACTTGAGTTGGTTTACATTGTATAAGTATGTATGTCCTGACTCGAGTGTTTTGTGTTTTGTTTTACGCTCGGGTCAGACTGAGTGATACGCCATTAGAGACTCGTCTTCGGAGTTGGAGCTTTTCTTGAAGATCCATCTATCTATTTCAATTCCAGTTATTCAGTTGATTCCGGTGTTGTATTCAGCTTTGTGCTTGATTATTGTGTTGAACTTCTATTTTATCTTGTATAACTTTGATGTAACTGTATGGTAGCTTCATGAACTACTATTTCTTTGCTTCCACTGCATTTTATTACTCTATGTATGTGATCTGTGATTTATTTATTTACTGCATATTCTGTGTTTTGCCAAATTTTAAATTACAATTTGGTATTTTTGAACAATTCAAGTCCGACATTTATGGATGCGAATGGTTGAAAATATCAGGTCGTTACAAAACACGGCCATCCTAAATGCATATATGTATATTAGAGTAATGTAGTGGAAAATAAATATTACTGTAGGTGAAACCTCCAGCTTATCTTTTCAAGCTCTAAAGAACATAAATGAAAACCTGTTTTTCTCAAACTACTCGAAAGAATACGCGAGAAATTCAGGGAAAATAAAAACCAAGCGCTAGGCATAAGTATGGTATGAAAAACACAAGAAATTCATGTATAATATATAACAATGCTTTTGAGACTGCGTGGAATGCCACAATGATTATCCCCTCAAGTGAACCACTCATCTAATAAGTCCATATAGTGATATATTAGATAATGTCTGGGGCAAAAAATATAAACTTGGAAATAGCAAGAATGTTTACACTGGTTACATTCAACAGCATGTTAGAGAGTACAATCAAAACCGATAAGGAACATCCGCACAATGGATTTTCCATTGAGATCTTCCAAAAGAAGCTAGATCTGAACTCCATGCATAAGGAACAAAAGTTACCTTTTAAGCACTATATATCTCAAAATAAAATATTCCATATGGAAAATACAAACGTTCACAACCGAACAAAAACATGAACTATGTGGAACAAAATACCATCAACTCCCACATGCAACATCGACAAAAATACTCTAGATATGGGGTTGAAAATATCCTTTTGCAGGTTAGCTAAACTCTAGATTGTGCAACTTATTCTGTCTTTAGCCATTTTCAATGTTGATGTCACGTTGGGTATCTTTCACAGGAGTCTTCAACACTCTAACAGAACATGAACCACCAATTGGATTTCCACATCTCAAATAGAACCCGAAACTATAAATGTATTCCAACATCTCAAACGGATTCACTTCTAAAAGATATAAGATGTATCTCAGTCTTGAAGTTGTTTTCGACAAATACCAATCCCAGTCTCTTCAAGACAGAATCAATAAATTTGTTCATTCAATAATAATAAGAATGATCGCATATGGAAACTAAATCTCACGTGCTTATTAGGTTTTCTATATTTTCATCACGCACTATACCTTGATCAAGAGTGAAGCCGGTAGGTTATAGTTCTATTATAGGTTAGAGGTCTATTGCTTATATCCCTACACAAACATCAGTCTTAATTCTCACAGCCTACTTCATCGGCTTTTAATGCTAAGTATATGACTAAATTTTTCCCATAAACGAGTAAACATACAAAGTACGATCAAGTCATACAAAGCACATTTAGGTTACATAAGCGATTTCTAATCCACCTTTTGTTAAATTAATCTTTTATTAATTATAAATTATTTTATTAGTAAAACTTCTCTTATATAATAAACATTATTTTATTAATTCCTACAACTCAATTGTACTCTTTCAGTACTTCAAAAATTATCCATACACTTATCTCAAATGGTATAAGTATATTAACAAATCATTAACAAGATTTCTTAATTTAAATATCTGTTTTTTCTATGTTTTTCTAAAAGATTCCTTCCATCTAATATTCTTCAAAACATCCATTTTAAGAACCAAATTGCTTTCACAAATCCATTCAAAAAGGTTTATGTTACTTAAACATTATCAATACAAACCCAAAACCATTTCACATATGCCTATCTTCAAAACATTCTTTTAAAGATCCAAGATAATCCTTGGTTAAATTTGATAGTCGAACAATCAATTATCTAGTTAAAACAATTGCCTGTACAAATCAATGTTCATATACAAAACTCATTTTCGACATTCAACTTATGTCCTGGCCCAAGAGTGAAGCCAACTAAGTTAGAGCACCGGTTGCATCAAAGCCTTACCTAAACACTTCATTCTTGAATCCCAACAAATAGATATTCTTGAATCCCAACAAATAGATAAGTCTACTCATCGGATTTAACTGTTAAGTATAGTATTAATAATTTCCATAAAAAAGTAATAAATAATTTGTTGCACCCATTTCTGACATTCCTGACTTATGTAACAACCCGGTATTTTCAGCCATTCACAGCCGCACATGGTGGACTTGAATTGCTCAAAATACCGCATTGTAAAAAAATTTGGAGCAAATGAAATACAAATCACAGAATCATAGACATAGAACAAACAGAATACGTCGCAGCGGAATATGAAATACATAGTAGTTCATGAAGCTACTACGGCAGAGTCTCAAACCAAAAACATAATACAGTCTGAAAACAACAAAATAGAAATCCCAAATACATAGAAGTTCACTAATACATGAGATAAACTAGAATAGCTGAAACAGAAAGTAGATATAAATGTAGATAAGCAGAAACTATAGCAAATACCAGCTCCAGAAAGAGAATCCAAAGCTGTGAATACTCAGGCTGACCCGAGCGTAAAGTAAAACACAAAACACTCGAGTCAGGACAATATATACTTATATAATGTAAATCAACTCAAGTGAACTGTAGTAGAAATGCACCATAACTTAAAGGATGATTGGGATCGCCCATCCTTTAAAGATCAGTTAAACCATAAATTAAATGCATCCCGTGGTTAAAATTTCAAAATAGTATTTATACTTCAAAATCAAATATCATTTAAAAATTCAATATCATTCAAAATCCATTTCAAAATATCAAAATATCATATCTTCCAAACCACTTTCATTTTTATTTAATTTAAATACCATTTCAAAACACATTTCAAAATAGTTTATATTTCGAAACAAATTGCTTAATTTAAATCATTAAAATGAAGATATTATATTTAATAATTAAATTATTAAATTCACAAAATTTTAATCTTTCAAAGTTCATTCATTCACTTAAATTTATTAAAACAATGAAAATACAACTTTCGTGGCATTTAGAAAATGCTACGGAATGTCACACTTAAACAGTTCAATTTAACAAAAGACAACATTCAAAATGCTGTAATAGGGTTCCATTAGTTTCAAATAAACTTAGTTAAATTCAACCATCATAACATTCACAAAAAATGCTATAATAGCCTTTAACTAAATTGAGCCATTTGGTTCATTATTATCAACTACAACATTTACAAATGATGTATTATCCTTTACATTAGAAATAATAGCATTTTAGAAATGTAGTAAATTAACTTCAAATATTCAGTATAATTTCACAAACAGTTATATTTTTATTTAAACCATTTTTAACTTATAAAATCATATGATTTCACTTTTAAAACAATCATTCAAATACCCTTATATTCGTGATTTTGTAAAGTTAAATCTCTATTCAAAAATCAAAATTTAATAGTAATTCACTTATTAAATTCCAACATTAAATTTGAAATTCATTAAATTAAATTTAACTTAACACTTAAGTTTAAATTTTCAAATATAACTTAATTTCATTTTTATTTACTTAACTTAAAATTCACTTTTAAGCCAAATTCACAAATTTCCAATTTTAGTTATATTTCAAAATTTCAACTTAAATATTCATTCATTTCACATTTTAACTTAAGTAAAAAATCATTAATATATTATAAAATTATTTTAAATTCATTTAATTCAAAATATCATAAATTTATCATATTTTCATATTTAATTTAAATTCCATTTATCACAAAATTATAATTTCCAAAAAAACTTACATTTCAGATTTTCTAACTTTACCATTAATTTATTTCACTTATAAATTTTCAGAGAGTCAATAATCTTTACAAAAATCAATTTTAACCAAATTTAAATCAAAATATTATAATATTTACATTTCTAAAATATTTTAAAATTTTAAGAAAAACATATTTTAATAACGGGTATGATTTCATTTTCTAGCCTAGGTAAAGTGATACGGGTAATATATCATTTCAACCCGTAATTTACAAAGAAAACCCGTGTTTGATCATTTCAAACCAGCAATCACGAGTAAATGAAAATAATTTAAAATCATTCAGGCCTATCATTTCAGCCCATAACGATTTTCTCCTATTCTAAAGTCCGTTCAGGTATGTATCATTTCAACCCATAGTGATTCTAATCTAAAAGGAACTTGTAGTGTGATAAACAGATAAAAATAATAGAACATCATAATATAACAGTAACATATGATATAAAAGGTGTTTAAGCATGGGTGAACATCATAAAATCATAACATAGCAGGTGTAACATGATAATGTATTTTACAGATTCAAAATGGGTCAATTTACTAGTTATAAATGTACATATTGTCTGGTGAGAATACCTCACTGGTTTGTGTTGGAGACACAACGAAGAATGCACAAATGAGATCCAAACAAGCACGATAAAACGATACAAATATGAGTGGAGGAGCCAAAGTATCAAACCCCTTGAATACAAGTCACACAAAACAATAATAATAACATAAGTTTCAAATGCAAATACGATAAATAATGATAGATTAGACTGCACAAATCAAAGCGGAATTGTTTTGCACTTGTCTCCAACACACATTGGGTTTGGCCATGAGTGAATTACAGGTCTAAAGCAATGTTTTTAGTTCAGTTCTGGGTTGCTAAGGGTCGTCTTAACATGATATAAGGTGGTGCAAAGGTGGGTGGTGGTGGAACTACACTAACAAAGCAATATACAAGGGTTTAAGGCCATAGTTTGGCTCAGCCAAGGGCATAAAGGTCATGGCTATTTCAGGTGGGGTCAGTAGGTGGTGTGCTGAGGTGTCTCAAGTCTGGAACAGGGCTGGTGGTGGTGGTGTTTGGTCGGCCATGGGTGGTGGAAGTGGTGGATGTGGATGATGTGTTCGGTCTAGGCAAGTTTTATGGAGTTTTGTTGGATTTTGGTGATGGATCAATCCACAAGGAGGCATGGTTTGGGGTTTAGTCAGAGAAGAGGTGAAGATGGTGATGTTCTCAGGTGGTAGTGGAGGTGGCAGGGGCTGGAGAGGAGGTGACCGAACCTATGACATAAAAGAACAAGTGCAAATCAAATTCAAACAATAAGAAATAAACAAAAGAAGAAGAGAAAAAGAATTCTTTTACCAAACTTTCTCCTCAAGCAAGGTCGAATTTTTTTTGTTTTAGAAGTGGGAAATGAGTTTACGTGAATGGAAATGAAAATATGCGGTTGAAAAATGTGTATAATAAAAGCTAATTGATGAATAGTTATGTTGAATGTGAAAGGGTGGAAGATAAAGGGCCATTTGAAAACCAAAAGTCAAAACCCTTTCAAATTTCTTTTAATTTATTTATATAAGATTAAATTATTGAAAATAATAATTATTTCAGTTAAACTTTCGAAAATTTGATAAAATATAAAAATATATATAAATATTTATTAATTATATAAGGTTAAAATAAGAAAAATTGCAAACTAGACTAGAAAATTTGAAAATGAACAGAATGAACTTTGGAAAATTTATATGGACATGTAAAAATATTTATAACAAAGATAATAACTTAAAAATAAAAATTAATTCACAAAATAAATATATAAAATTTAATTAAGTATAATTTAAATGAAGAAAATAACAGAAAAATAGAAAACAGCCTTTATAAATAGGAAATAAATACAGTAAATTTTGGAAAATTTTTATTATCACTTTAAAATATGAAAAGAAAAAATATACATAAAATAAAATATTAACACATATTAAAATAAAATATAACATAGAAAATATGATTTATATAATTTAAAATAGACAAAATTTCAAAATAAAATAAATTATATTCAAAATTGAAATGAAAATAACTTTCACAAATTAAATCTGTTTTCAACGAAACGAAAAGCAGTATTCAAGCTATTAAATCTATTTTCATAATAAAAAATAAAATTTAAGAATTTAAATATTTAAATTTGAAATTTAAAAGTCAAGGTTTGACCAGTTTGAACAGAAATTCATCTTTCAGTAAAATATCTAATTTATACCGGTTTGAAATTATAATTCACATAATAATCAACACCTACATTTAAAAATGAAATGTTTGAAATAAAATAAGTTTAAAATAATTTCAACATAAAACAAAGTCAAATATTAAAATATATGAAAAATCTAGGGTTTTTACACTCTCCCCTACTCAAATCTTTTCGTCCTCGAAAAGGAAGGAAGCAGAGAAACAACAAGAAAGAACAATAGGTTGGAAGACATCCTGAAAGAAGGTAGGGAAAAGTAGCTAGGAGGGAAAGGAGGTTGAAAGACATGGATGAACCATTATTTTAAATTTTTTTTATATTTGACATGTTAAACATTTAATATGATAATTAATTATTTGATTCAAATTTGATAGTTCGAAGTAAACAATATTTAAGACATTTTAAATCATGATTAGAATATCCTTTATACAGTACTTTACCAAAATACTTTTATAACTCAATGTCTTAACAAGTTTACTTTCGTTCCTGCAGACTCTGGCTATGCGTTGATCAGGCGCAAAGCTAGTATTCTCCAAGTACTTAGTAGACCTGTTTCAACACCCAGTGAAAATACTAGGAAAAAGGTATGAGAAGTTCCGCTCAAAATCCAATGTCGAAAGATGATAATACGAAAGCACTGGCCCGCTGCTAATCCAGTATTTACGAAATGGACACAACACTTTACAGAAGATCCTTCTACCTTCCGGATTCCAGAAAAATATCGTAGCTAGTTCGTAAACAAGGGACCATCGACCCCTACTTCAGTGGTACGCTACTGATTCAATGATTTACGCAATGGTTGCACTTCCTTCCCTGAAGATCCATAAACAACAGATCCCAGGATCGAAAGCACCTCCATTGGGTAAACTAAAGAACCATCTACCCTGAAAAAAAATCGAGGAACTCATGAGTTTAAGTCCGGACAACCATATCAGTTCGAATCCATTTCTGAATTCACCCAAGTCCATTAGGGTTTATCGGTCGAATCCATTCCTGGATTCCCCAAGTCCATCTGGGTCGAAGCATATCACTATACTTCTTCCGGAGGGTACTTCCCATACCTCTTACATCAAAATATAATATACCATACATAGTAGCCCTTCAAAATCATAGCTTCAAATATCGCACTTACATAAATTCATTATATATAAGATTTCATTTTCAAATCGAATACTTTCCAAAATCAATAATATATCAAACCATACTTATATAAAATTCGATTATATAAGATTTTAATTTACAAATTGAGTACCTTTTCAATTCAACATTTTCAAATCAACTTCATACTTATACAAATCCATTTTATATAAGTTCGATAACTCCCAAATCAAGTATTTAGTAAAACAAGGTTCTCAATTTTAATTTGTTTCAATAAAATTTCAGTTTCAAAATCATATATGATTTCGCCAAATCATTTCTTCTGAATTACATATACTCAGTTTCAAGGTTTCTTAAAACAATAGATTTAGAAAATAATCCAAATTTCCGAATCAACAAAAATTTAGGTCAAACAAATTCATTTCCATTTCAAACATATATTCACTTTCAGAAATCATAATACTTTCAAAGCTATAAATCTTTCGAAACCAAAATACTTGAAATCATTACACTTTGAAAATCATAACTTTTCTAAATCATACATTTGAAATCATAAAACATCCCTTTAATTCTTTACATTTCACAAATTTATTCAATTTAAACCCAAGTCTACAAGTTCCAGCTTTAATTCAATTCAAACCATCAATTTCAATTCAATTTAGTTTTCCAACAAAACCATTTCAAATATTATCAAATTTCAAATAAAGATTTGATCCGCAAAATAAACTATTCAATCTTTAATATATTTCAGAGCTTAAATGTACCGTATTCCAAAACTAAATTTTATAATTACATATATCTCAAATTTTAATTCATTATTACTTAGTTTTGACATATTCATTTCATAAATCCATGGTTTTTAATTAAACTCGAACTACAAGTAAACCAAATATCCTTTCATACAAATATGAACTTTAAATTTCATTTATCAAAATCAGTTATCATTCCCGATTCACATTCTTTATCAAATAAAGATTATATCATTCAAAGCCTCATTATCAAATCATTATTTGAATTCAATTTCAAATATTTAAATTTAAATATCATTTAAAAAAAAATATGTCATCAATTATTATTTCAAATATCATTACAAAATACATTTCAAAATTCCATTCAAAAATTCATTTATCTCATTACATTTCATTCCATTTAACACATAACCAAGTAAACCTTATTTAAATTCAAATTCAATTTAAATTCCTTAAAATTCAAATTTAAATATTAAATTATATTCAAAACTCCTTAAATTTCACAAATAATCAATTCCAAAATTAAATCATTTAACTTTTTGAAACATAAATCAACAGTGTTTAAATCTATAACATTACGAAACATTGTCAAATTATAACAGTGACAGCATTTAAAAGTGCTATCGTAACTTCTAGTTTCCAAAATAGTTTAGTTCAAGAATAACGACATTTATAATATGCCATAACAGATATTTAGTTAATTCAAACAAAGTTAAATTCAAAAAAAAACAGCATTTTAAAGTGTTGTCATAAAACTATAGCATTTTAGAAATGCTATTAATAAAATTCCAGATTTTATTATAACTTTTAAAAAACAATACAACTTCAATTTTAGCAAATTTTAAACTTATAAATCATATTTCTAGACTTAAAAATTTCATATTAAAATAATTTTTAACATATGATTTATCACAATAAAATTTTAAATCAAATATTCAATTTAAAACTCACTTTCATTTGTTAAGTCAAAATTCACTGTTTTTCTGAACTTATAAATTTAACAAAAACTCAACATTTTACTTCAAATATCTTTTCAAAACTATATTTCATACCAATATAATTCAAAATAGTCTTATTTATTTCACTCCACAACAGTTTCAAACTTATATAAATCATATTACTTTATACATTAATCATACCAAACTAAACTTATATTTTATCAAATACCTTATACCATTCAAAATTTCTTGAACCTTCAAAATAGTCGAAGAAATCATATTTTCAATCCAAGAGTTAGAAATCACCGACAAATTAGTAAATCGATTCCAATAGGTAAGGTTATACCAAAACAAATCTGAATCTCTAGGATTGAACACTGGCTTATTTTAAATCATTTCAATTATATATATATATATACACACACACACATATCTTTCGAATATCAAACCATACATCGAAATCGGAAATTAAAATTTGGTTTCATAAAATCACTCGCATAGCAAAGCTACTAGAGTGGCCTCTTCCCCCACTCAGAAACTCAAAAATCAATGTCCATGATGCATGTATTCATCACCAAAATTATTTTTCAGTGACATAAGTGGGTTCTGGACTTTTATGTCTTGAAACTTCTTTGAATCTCTTTGACATCATTGGAATTCATTCGAATACATTTGAAACATTTCTTATTTGGAAAAATATCTTTAAATCATAATATTATTATATATTTTCCAAAATCTTAAAACCCATTTCAAAACACCGGAGTTCAATTCCTCGAAATTCAAATTCAAAACCCTTCATTTGTAAATCATTTTTATATAAATCACATTTTCTTATAAATTTCCAAAATTTCAAATCCTTTCAAAGCTTCAAATTTTCATTTTCCAAAGGTAAAATTCCTTACTGAAAACATTTCACTTTTATATATAAAATAGGGTCATCCTTGTCAAAATTATAATTTCGATGTATGCACAAATTCAAAATACAATCAAACACAAATTTCCAAAGAATGATTCAAGATTAGATTTCAAGCAATACGGAGATACGAATTTAGAGGAATTCTAATCAAATAGAATTCTGTTTTGAAGATAAGCCCGAACGAAGATAAGATAATTTTATTACCAAATAGAAGATGATAAGCCTATATAAATCGCGGGCGACCTTAACCGGTCAACCGTGACTTCAGTAATATAATCAATTCGAAAATCTAAGGCAAATCGACATTCGATCGCCAGAGAAAGAATCCGGGTAGTGTAGGAGATAGATAGCATCGAAAACCGAGGATACAGGAATCTCCGGTGAATCAATGCCAATTATAAAGGATTTTCACCCCTTTACAAATCATTCAAAGATTTGCGGAATCACCGATCTTTATAGAGGACATTCCAAAGTGGAGTTATGAAATGCTCCAAAATCAAAATGGATAGAATAGGGAAGACAAGACTGGATTTCAGAACAAGTGGGAGCATTCCAAAGTTCAAGGAATCCTAATCGATAAGAATCCTAACCAAGAGATTTCTAACAAGATGGATAATGAAGGGATGAAGTTTTGAAAATCTTGGTTTCAAAATAAGAAAATTTTTATACCAAAATAATCTTTGAAAATCCTTTAAAAATCGTTTGGAAATTATTTTCTACTTCGAAAATACGTTCTCTCATAAGAAAGGATTCTGAGATTGATTTCACTCATTCTAGGGTATTTCTACCCTATCTCTAATGAGTTTTTGCTCCACAGGCTATGGTTTGCCTAAAACCAAAGCTCTGATACCAAATGTAACAACCCGGTATTTTCAGCCATTCGCAGCCGCACATGTCGGACTTGAATTGCTCAAAATACTGCATTGTAAATAAATTTGGAGCAAATGAAATACGAATCACAAAATCACAGACACAGAACAAATAGAATACCTCGCAGCGGAATATAAAATACATAGTAGTTCATGAAGCTACTACGGCAGAGTCTCAAACCAAAAACATAATACAGTCTGAAAACAACAAAATAGAAATCCTAAATGCATAGAAGTTCACTAATACATGAGATAAACTAGAATAGCTGAAACATAAAGTAGATATAAATGTAGATAAGCAGAAACTCCAGCAAAGACCAGATCCAAAAAGAGAATCCAAAGCTGTGAATACTCAGGCTGACCATAGCGTAAAGCAAAACACAAAACACTCGAGTCAGTACAATATATACTTATATAATGTAAATCAACTCAGGTGAACTGTAGTAGAAATGCACCATAACTTAAAGGATGCTTAGGATCGCCCATCCTTTAAAGATCAGATAAACCATAAATCAAATACATTCCGTGGTTAAAATTTCAAAATAGTATTTATAATTCGAAATCAAATATCATTTAAAAATTCAATATCATTACTAATCCATTTCAAAATGTCAAAATATCATATCTTCCAAAGCACATTCATTTTTATTTAATTTAAATACCATTTCAAAACACATTTCAAAATAGTTTATATTTCGAAACAAATTGCTTCATTTAAATCATTAAAATGAAGATATTATATTTAATAATTAAATTATTAAATTTCCAAAATTTTAATCTTTCAAAGTTCATTAATTCAGTTAAATTTATTAAAACAATGAAAATTCAATTTTCGCAGCATTTAGAAAATGCTACGGAAAGTCACACTTAAAACAGTTCAATTTAACAAAAGACAACATTTAAAATGCTGTAATAGGGTTCCATTAGTTTCAAAAAAACTTAGTTAAATTCAACCATTATAACATTCACAAAAAAATGCTATAATAGCCTTTAATTAAGTTGAGCCATTTGGTTCATTATTATCAACTACAGCATTTACAAATGCTGTGTTATCCTTTACAATAGAATTAATAGCATTTTAGAAATCCGGTAAATTAACTTCAAATATTCAGTATAATTTCACGAACAATTATATTTTTATTTAAACCATTTTTAGCTTATAAAATCTTATGATTTCACTTTTAAAACAATCATTCAAATACCCTTATATTCATGATTTTATAAAGTTAAATCTCTATTCAAAAATCAAAATTTAATAGTAATTCACTTATTAAATTCTAGCATTAAATTTTAAATTCATTAAATTAAATTTAACTTAACATTTAAGTTCAAATTTTCAAATATAACTTAATTTCATTTTTATTTACTTAACTTAAAATTCAGTTTTAAGCCAAATTCACAAATTTCCAATTTTAGTTATATTTCAAAATTTCAACTTAAATATTCATTCATTTCACATTTTAACTTAATTCAAAAATCATTAATATATTAGAAAATTATTTTAAATTCATTTAATTCAAAATATCATAAATTTATCATATTTTCATATTTAATTTAAATTCCATTTATCATAAAATTATAATTTCAAAAAAACTTACATTTCAGATTTTCTAACTTTACCGTTAATTTATTTCACTTATAAATTTTCAGAGAGTCAATAATGCTTTACAAAAATCATTTTTAATCAAATTTAAATCAAAATATTGTAATATTTACATTTGTAAAATATTTTAAAATTTTAAGAAACATATATTTTAACAACGGGTCTGTATTTCATTTTCTAGCCTAGGTAAAGTGATACGGGTAATATATCATTTCAATCCGTAATTTACAAAGAAAACCCGGGTTTGATCATTTCAATCCCACAATCTCAAGTTAATGAAAATAACTGAAAATCATTCAGGCCTATCATTTCAGCCCATAACGATTTTCTCGTATTCTAAAGTCCGTTCGAATATGTATCATTTCAACCCATAGTGATTCTAATCTAAAAGGAACTTGAAGTGTGATAAACTGATAAAAATAATAAAACAGCATAATATAACAGTAACATATGATATGTTTAAGCATGGGTGAACATCATAAAATCATAATATAGCAGGTGTAACATGATAATGTATTTTACAGATTCAAAATGGGTCAATTTACTAGTTATAAATGTACATATTGTCTGGCGAGAATAACTCACTGGTTTGTGCTGGATACACAACGACGAATGCATGAATGAGATCCAAACAAGCACGTTAAACGAAACAAATATGAGTGGAGGAGCCAAAGTATCAAACCCCTTGAATACAAGTCACACAGAACAATAATAATAACATAAGTTTCAAATGCAAATACGATAAACAATGATAGAATAGGCTGCACAAATTAAAGCGGAATTCTTTTGCACTTGTCTCCAACACACATTGGGTTCGGCCAAGAGTGTATTACAGGTCTAAAGCAATATTTTTGGTTCAGGTTTGGGTTGCTAAGGGTCGGCTTAACATGCTAGAAGGTGGTGCAAAGGTGGGTGGTGGTGGAACTACACTAACAAAGCAATATACAAGGGTTTAAGGCCATAGTTTGGCTCGGCCAAGGGCATAAAGGTCACGGCTATTTCAGGTGGGGTCAGTAGGTGGTGTGCAGAGGTGTCTCAGGTCTGGAACAGGGCTGGTAGTGGTGGTGTTTGGTCGGCCATGGGTGGTGGAAGTGGTGGATGTGGATGATGTGTTCGGTCTAGGCAAGTTTTATGGAGTTTTGTTGGATTTTGGTGATGGATCAATCCACAAGGAGGCATGGCTTGGGGTTTGGTCAGAGAAGAGGTGAAGATGGTGATGTTCTCAGGTGGTAGTGGAGGTGGCAGGGGCTGGAGAGGAGGTGACCGAACCTATGACATAAAAGAACAAGTGCAAATCAAATTCAAACAATAAGAAATAAACAAAAGAAGAAGAGAAAAAGAATTCTTTCACCAAACTTTCTCCTCAAGCAAGGCCGAGTTTTTTTGTTTCAGAAGTGGGAAATGAGTTTACATGAATGGAAATGAAAATATGCGGCTGAAAATTGTGTATAATAAAAGCTAATTGATGAATAGTTATGTTGAATGTGAAAGGGTGGAAGATAAAGAGCCATTTGAAAACCAAAAGTCAAAACCCTTTCAAATTTATTTTAATTTATTTATATAAGATTAAATTACTAAAAATAATAATTATTTCATTTAAAATTTCGAAAATTTAACAAAATATAAAAATATATAAAAATATTTATTAATTATATAAGTTTAAAGTAAGAAAATTGCACAAAATTGCAAACTAGACTAGAAAATTTGAAAATGAACAGAATGAACTTTGAAAAATTTATATAGACTTGTAACAATATTTACAAAAAAGATAATAAAATAAAAATAAAAACGCATTCAAAAAATAAATATATAAATTTTAATTAAATATAATTTAAATGAAGAAAATAGCAGAAAAATAGAAAACAACCTTTAAAAATAGGAAATAAATACAGTAAATTTTGGAAATTTTTTATTATCACTCTAAAAATATTAAAAGACAAAATATACATAAAATAACATATTAACACATATTAAAATAAAATATAACATAGAAAATACGATTTATATAATTTAAAATAGACAAAATTTCAAAATAAAACAAATTATACTCAAAATTGAAATGTACATAACTTTCACAAATTAAATCCGTTTTCAACGAAACGAAAAGAAGTATTCAAGTTATTAAATCTATTTTCATAATGAAAGATAAAATTTAAGAATTTAAATATTTAAATTTGAAATTTAAAAGTCAAGGATTGACCAGTTTGAACAGAAATTCATCTTTCAGTAAAATATCTAATTTATACCGGTTTGAAATTATAATTCACATAATAATCAACACCTACATTTTAAAATGAAATGTTTGAAATAAAATAAGTTTAAAATAATTACAACATAAAAAAAGTCAAATATTAAAATATATGAAAAATCTAGGGTTGTTACAACTTAACTATTCCTCATTTAAGAGGGAAGCTGGTAGGTTGGTGCTATATTGTTTCATCGTTACTCGACATCAATCTTAAGTCTCAAAAATAGATAAGTTTACTTCATCGGCTTTTGGCATTAAGAAAAGTTAATTACCTTTCAAACTAGTAAGTAACAAGCAAGATCAACATGTTTCCAACATTCGAACTTAACTATTCCTCATTCAAGAGGGAAGCCTGGTAGGTTAGAGCCTTACTGCTCATATAACTACTCGACATTAATCTTAATTCTTAGAAATAGATAAGTCTACCTTATTGGCTTTTAGTGTTAAGCCTAGTCAATTACCATTTTCAAAACATTAAAAATACTTGTAAATGGGTTTTAAATGTCTATGTGAAATATTACTTGAAAACAACTAATTTATAAATCGATGAAAAACATGTTTTATATTATAAAACCTCTTTACTTTGAAAATACATAAAAATTATTAAAAATATATTTAAACCTCAAATCAACTTCAGTATACTTCAAAACTTATTTGAAAACATCTCATAAAAGATTAGGAACAACATACCAAACTTAAATATCATTTTTAAACACTTAAAACCCTAAGCGACTCACTATAGTATTTATAAATGTTCTTAAAAGTCCTTGTTAAAAACAACATTGAAAAGCACGATCTTTACGACCAGTTCTAACCACTTTAACAAATGATTTAAGATTTAACATTTTTATAGTAAGTACTACCCTTACGGTACTTAAAAACCATTAAAATAAAACCTTAAGAATATCTTCAAATTTGTTTATAAAAATACTTGAAACCGGTTATATTTACAAAGTTTATTTATAACCACATTTTTGCTTCAAATTTCTCAACTTTGGTTCACAATTTCTACAACTTTCCAAATCATTTATTCATTGTCCAATACACCAAAATATGTATAGAAAAAACCAAATCAAATTATCCTAAGTTAAGATCATAAATATCCAATTTACACAAGTTAAAGTTACCGGATGTTGAAGCGCACTTATAACGATTATTCTTGCTCCAAATACTTTGAGACTTACTTCAATTCAATACACATGAAACCATTTAAACATCATGTCAAGGACACGCTGCATGTTTAAGAGGGTAATGGAAGTGAATATATAATATAATTTATCATTTTCTTTCAAAAGGAAGAGTGGTCCAAAATTTATTACTTTAATTGGTTAATTTCAGTTTAATTTTATACTTCAAACACAATATACACACACACAATATGTTCAAACAAGATAGTGAGATAACTCACTTAAATCCAAGCCAAACTATGATAATCGCCCTATGGCATTGACAACAATAGTATATAAGTTGTGTGATGGTCGTACCCGGTCGATGCAGGACGATCATCAAGGTTGAAATAAACCAAAATAACATATAACCTATCGTATCTCACAACGCATGGATAAAATACAATATCACATATATAATACAAGAGATAGTAATAATAATGTAAACAGATCATCATCATTATAGTACAATATCCATAGAGTTGTACATCAATTGTAAAGTTTATATAACTGAAACAAACTCAAATAAACTATCTCCACAAATAGTAATAAAAGAAGCACTATCATAATCTCCACAACGTTGCTTAGTAGAATAAGTGTATACTCCATATATGTATATATACGAGATAACTCCATCTAACTTGTCCTTCGAATAACTACTACCTCAGTTTGACCTATTATTTAGTCTACTCATTTAAAAGTATCTAAGATAATAAGAGGCAAACCATAAAACCTTGGGTCAGACTACAGTTCGGTATGAGTGGTAAATGAGTCTCAAAATAATAAATTGGTAAATATGGTAAGGAACAGGGGTACAGAAACCTTACCCGACCTATCCTTGCATCTAAAGAGTTAGCATACAATACTAGAATATGCAACTATACAATATCGTAAAGATATACAACAAACCAAATAAAGGGTATCAGTCTTCTAGGTATTCCTATCTCCAATACCTACTTCCCCTGATACTACAAGTGATGGCCTACAAAGAGAACAACCAAAGAAACCATAACATCCATCAAAAAATCTTAACTATCGCTTCATTTGCTCAACTAATGGAAATACTGGTTCTCTGTTGTTGTGACTCCCCACCTCTATACCCATGCTAGCCAAGGACACTATGGGGTAACGCCGTCAACTAGCTCGGAGAATAAGGCTGTTGAGGAGCGACCATCCGTGTAATTGCTTTGTGCGAGTACCGATATGCCAGATGAAAATATAAGTTGCATTTCAAGAGGGAATCCGACATACCGATGCAAACTCAAACCTACACACATTGGCTATAATATATTCGGAAACAAATATAGAAATAAGCATAACATAAATCAGTCACAGAAGTTCATATCTCAAAGGCGGAAACAGATATGAAAATTACACATGAAAGTGTATATCAGAGTAGTGGTCAAACAAGATCCACAATATCACAAAAGAATAGTTATAAGTGCAACACAAAAGAATAAGTATACATCAATGAGTCTATATCTCAAATGTATACAACCAAAAACTACTAATCTAAGTAGTTAGCCAAAAGTCAGGATAATAATCCCAGATAAGAAGTCAAGCTGAAGCACCTGTAACATCTCGGTCTGACCCGAGTACTATTTAATAAGAAAATAACAAACGGATCAGTCTAACTATAAATATCAGATAAAATGATATAGAATAAGAGATATGACAAAAACGTAAGATAACCATAAAGCCATACTATGATAAGTATGTAATTGAAAATCAACCAGAGGTTAATCAATATCACAAGAATCTTCTCAAAGATCAAAAGAATGTCATACTCTTTAGTTTTATTCACCAAGTCACAAATATAGACATCATATCGATGCCAACCTTAAAAGCTGGTGTATCACAAATTCTAGAAATCATTAATAGAAATCCAGAAATCACAATAGGGCGAGGCCTATCACAAAACGGGAGCTTGAAAACTCACCAACACGTGTATCACAAACGGGACGCTATCCCATGGTCGCTAACCATAAAGTCGGTGCAACGAAGTAGTACAATATTGGTACGCCCAAGGAACCTGAAACTCGAATAATTCGAAACAACGACGTAGTACAACGGTACGCCCGATGATCCTGATAAGCTGGTGCAACAATGTAGTACAAAGGTACGTCCGATGGACCGAACTCCTTAAAAGAACATGGGTCGCTAGCCCATAAAAATTGAGTCGAAACTCCAAATAATACATAGATCGTTAGCATATAAAAAAAATGAGACAAAACTCAATAAAACGAGGTACCGTCCCCTACGTTGACAAAGAAACATAGCATATCGCTAGTCTAAATCACAAAATGATCATCATCGATCATCAAGAAGTGTCAATTACACTAAGCTAGTAAATATATGAGCTTAGCTTTATGTCCCATAACCACTAGCTTAACTTGAATATTTACGAACAAACTGTAAGTCTCCACTCGAAAATTGTCATAAGAAATTCAATCGAACAAGTCCAAGAATTAACCGACGAAGTAAATGCAAGCGTTTTATACCACTTATTTTACTAAGTCGTTTAATTAGATTTCTCATACAAGTGAGGTAAAGTTTGTACATACTAGTAGATTGGAAACGGTTTTATAAACAAGCTTGATAATTAAAATAAAGTTGAAATCGTTTTTATAAAAAAGTTTTGATATTTACTACTAGTATTGAAACCTTTATATTTTTAAAGTGACAAAGCACAAAAATGATTGTAGAAACAATCAATCACTAAAATTCACATACGAAAACGTGAATTAATTCCAAAGAAATCGATATCAAATCCATCAAAATGGATATTTCCAAAAATCCCATATTAGAAGTCATCAAAGTCGAATAATTGATAGCATCATCTAGGAATCAAAACAAATCGATAAAAATTGGAATCACAAACAAAATAGGCAAAAATAGGAATAATAGGCAATTAGGAGAAGGTCAGTCGACTGGCTCAATGAGTTCAGTCGACTGAGTACAAGAAACAGAGACATCATGTCTCTTTTATCTGCCTTTGGTACGCCAATTGGCTACAGCCAGTCGACTAGATTCAAAGTCCAGTCGACTGACTGGAACCTAGGCAGTTTTTCTGCCTATACAAATGACGTGCAAACCCAACCAATTCGCGACCGATCGAGCAATGGCGCTAGGGATTTATGCCAATCGACAACGCGACCCTGTAGAATCTTAGATGCATCAACAAGAACATGTTCAAACTTCCATAAAAGGATTTTCATAGGTTTTGCTTCCAAAGCACCAAAAGTTGGAATATATACCAAATCAATCCAAACCAAAAGCAAATGCTCATGAATAAGTGTTAGGAACTCATATCCAACATCGAAGATAGATATAGACATAGATGTGAGATTAAAATCTCACCTTTAAACCCAAAACTATGATGAAGAAGCTATAGAGCAATGGCAAGGACAATCACTCTTCAATTTCAACCCAAAGAGCTTGAATCTAAGCTTAAAAGAGAAACATTCCCTAAATTAGGTTTAGGAATTTTTGAAATTGGTAAGAAAATGAGTTGGAGAAGAAGAGGAGGAGGCTTACCAAAGCTTCTTCTATAAATTTGGAGCTAGAAGTTGATTTGCAAATGGAAAGTAGGGCTTGGAGTTTTAATTTTCCATTCCTCTCTCCATTGTTGCTAAAGCTTGAGTATTAGGAATTAGAAATGAAGTAATGAGGAGAAGAGGGGTGAAGCTTGGGTCTAATGGGCTGAAACAAAAACAAAGCCCTAAGTGAAAAAGTAGCAAAATTCCACTAACTCCAAACATATCAAAGTTTATACTCAAAAAGGTCGCAAACATCATTTTGAACTCAATGGGGGTGGTCTCAAGTCCTAATTTGACTGTTTGCAAAAGGTAGCTTTTCGGACTAAAATCCGACCAACGATGAAATATTTTAAATAAAATATTTAAATATTCAATCGTAAAATATGCGGATTGTTACAGACTCCCTCCTTAAAGAAATTGCGTTCTCGTAATCTTATGAAATAAATGAATCAAAAAGTAACAACCATAAAAGCATATCAACACAAAAGATGAAATTTGGAATAAGAAGTTCACCTCAAAAAGCACGAGCAAGTAAGTCCGGATGTGCTCACTCGATGAATTCTCTGGATTCCCAAGAACAATCCTTAGGATTTGAGGACCATTGAACTTTCACGAGAGGAACATCTTTATTTCGAATGCATTTAATCTCTAAAGCAATGATACGAATAGAATGTTGCTCACAAGTTAAATTAGGCGAAACTTCAATTTCTTCCACAACACCGGGCTTAAGAATAGAATCGGAATCTCGAAGGCATTTCCGTAATTGAGAAACATGAAACAAGTCATGAATAGCAGAAAACTGAGCCGGTAATAAAAGGCGATAAGCCACGGAACCAATACGTTCGGTAATGGGAAATGGACCAAGGTAACGAGGTGCTAGCTTTCCCTATCGACTGAAATGCACAACACCCTTCATAGGTGAAACACGAATAAACACAAAATCTCCCACAGAAAATTCTAATTTCCTTCTTCAGTTACCGGCAGAGGATTTTTGTCTACTTTGGGCATCTTTCATCCTATGACGAATAAGGTCGATCTTTTCTATGGAATCACGAATAAAATCTGGACCTAAAACCAGCTTTCACCGGCCTCAAACCAACAAGAAGGTGATCGGCATGGCTTTCCGTAGAGAGCCTCAAAAGGTGCCATACCAATAGTAGATTGAAAGCTATTATTATAGGAAAACTCAACAAGAGAAATATGATCTTTCCAACTTCCACCAAAATCAAGAACACATGAATGAAGAAGGTCTTCAAGAGTTTGATTCGCACGCTCGGTTTGTCCATCGGACTGAGGATGATAAGCGGTGCTAAAATTAAGCTTCGTTTCCAAAGCTTTTTGAAGACTCTTCCAAAATTCACTAGTAAACAATGGATCACGATCACTAACAATAGAAGTAGGAACTCCATGTAATTTGACAATTTTTTTAATAAAGAGTTTGGCCAAGAGAGGACCAGTTCGATTGGACGGAACGGGAATAAAATGGACGGATTTAGTAAGTCTATCAACTATCACCCATAAGATATAATGACCCGAATGAGAACGGGGAAGGCCATCAATAAAATCAAGGGAAATTTGATCCCACTTCCAAATTGGAATTTCTAAAGGTTGCAATAACCCACCGGGCCTTTGATGCTCGGCCTTAATGAGTTGGAAAATCATGCAACACTTAACAAAGTTACCAATATCATATTTCATTCCATCCCAATAATAAAGTCGCTTCATATCCGCATACTTTTTACTACTGCCGGGATGAATGGTAAATTTAGAACGATGAGAATCTTCTAAAATGTCTTTAGGAAGATCACTAATATTTGGCATGATAAGTCTACCAAATTTTCGAATACCGCCACGAGAATCAATATCAAAGTCTTTCAAACCTTCAATATCAATTTTATCCCTACAATTTTGGCTAAGATGAGCCAATTCGGGATCTAGCTTTTGAACTTCAAGAATGCGGTCTAAAAGAGAAGGATGGGCCTCAAGGCTACATAAAACAAGAGATGAACATAAATCGGATACAAGATCTCTAATCTCACAAGTGGATAAAATCTTGAGATCATTCCATTCGGATATCATCATGGAAACAACCGCTTGTTGCTTGCAACTGAGTGCATCGACAACGCGATTACCCTTTCCGGGAGTATAAAGAATATCAAGATCATAAGATGCAAGGAATTCGAGCCAACGCTGTTGACGCAAATTAAGTTCCTTTTGAGAAAATAAATATTTCAAAGATTTATGATCGGTGTAAAGAATAAAATTTTCTCCCAAAATATAACGACGCCAAATTCGAAGGGCGAAAACAATAGCCACGAGCTCTAAATCATGAGTGGCATATCTAGCCTCGACTGGCTTCAATTGCGTAGAAGCATAAGCAATAATACGTTCTCTTTGCATAAGAACGGCACCCAAACCAACGCGACTAGCATCAGTATAAACAATAAAATTTCGGTTTCCCTTGGAAATCACAAGAATAGGAGCATCGGAAAAGAGTTCTTTTAATTTCTGAAAAGAAGCTTCACATTTGTCCGACCAAATGTATTTAACTCCCTTTTTCGTCAAACTAGTAAGAGGCATGGAAGTTTTTGAAAAGTCTTTTATAAAACGACGGTAATAGCCCACCAATCCAAGGAAGCTACGGATTTCCGTCACACTCTCTGGTCTCTTCCAATTTTGAATCACTTCAATCTTTGAAGGATCCACGGAAATTCCGAATTTGGAAATAATATGACCAAGAAACTTCACACGAGATTGCTAAAAGTGGCATTTAGAAAAAATTTCTTTCAATTGATTGCTCCTAAGAGTTTCCAACACAATCTGAAGATGCTTTTCATGTTCCTCCTCAATTTTAGAATACACAAGAATATCATCAATAAAGATGAGAACAAATCGATCGAGGAAGTCTTTGAAAACTCTATTCATAAGGTCAACGAAATAAGTCGGAGCATTCGTCAAACCAAATGGCATAACATGCCATTCGTAAGATCCATAACGCGTACGGAACGATGTCAAAGTAATGATATCCTCTGCAATATGAAGCTGATGAAAACCGGTTGCTAAGTCTAATTGTGAAAAGACTCTAGCTCCACTAAGTTGATCGAATAGATCATCAATCCGAGGTAAAGGATATTTATTCTTGATAGTAAGATCATTAAGCTTGCGGTAGTCAGCGCAAAGCCTAAGTGTACCGTTAGATTTCTTCACAAAAATAGCAGAAGCTCCCCAAGGAGAGGAACTAGAACGAATGAATTGCTTCGTCTCCAATTCGGATAATTGTTTGCGCATTTTCTCACTTTCTTTATTGGACAAACGATAAGGAGGATGAGTAATAGGTAAAGCTCTAGGAATTAGATTAATTCTGAATTCAATTGCTCGCTTAGGTGGTAGTCCTAAAACGGGCTTAAATATGTCGGAATCGCGAACAACGTGAATAAGAGAAATGAAATCTTCCTCATCATCATTATCGTCATCATGAGGATTTAAAGAATATAAAGATGCAACCAAGTTGGAATCCGAATCTTTAAGATCGACAGAAATTTTCTTAACAAATTGAGGATGTCGAAGATGAATAGTCTGCTCAGGACATAGGATTTGAGCTTCATAGCGGTTAAGCCAATCCATTCCCAAAATCATTCCAAAGCCTAAATAACGCAAGACATGCAAATCGGCTCGGAAAGAAAAATCACACAAAATAATCTTGACATCTTTACAAAGTAAACTAATTATTGCGGATGCACCAACCAGATTCGCAATTCACAAAGAAGTCATTAAAGCAACAACACTTAAAGAAAAAGTGTCAACGAGTTCTTTTGATATAAAAGAATGGGACGCACCCGTATCAAAAAAAACTCGAATAGGTTGATCACGAAATAAAATAATGCCATCAAGGATAGGATGAGAAATACCTTGACCACGAGAAGTGTTGCTAGGGGCTTGTGCAACATTTAACTTTCCCTCCTTCTTGCCTTGAAGTTTGGGACATGAAGATAAAAGATGACCCGAACTTTTGCAATAGCGATAAAAAGAGAGGTTTCGGACATCTATTGGCAGAATGGTCTTTAGAACCACAATTGTAGCATTGCCCACTACTAGGGGCAGAAGTCTTTTCCACCGGAGTTGCTTGCTTCCCTTTCTTATTGGGATAAGGACCTTTGAATTTAATAGGCCTTTTCTTGTTGTTTTTGAAGTTTGGTTTGGCACCCACCGCTTCAACATCACTCTCCCTATCCTCCTCTTCAAGACGAAGAGCGATATCAACAAGTTGATCAAAAGAAACTTCTAACTTTAGAAGTAATGGCTTCTTGAGATTTTTTTCAAGCTATAGACAAATCTTTGGTTCTTCTTCAATGGGGTGTTTATATATTCGACCTCGTATTTAGAAAACGACTCGAAGGATGCGACATAATCTGCCACAGAGGATTCACCTTGAACAAGGTCTATAAAACGGCGAGCCAATGTCAACTTCTCAGCTTCTGGCACAAATTTTAACTCGAATCGTTCCCGAAATTTCTCCCAAGTAAGATCCATTTCATTTGTTTCAGAAATCAAAAGCTTGTACCAGTCTAATGCTCTTTCTTGGAGCATACTTGAAGCCACTTTGACATGGTGAAGATCAATTAGATTCATGCGAGTAAAGATGCGACCGCATGTTTTGAGCCAAGCTTGGACTTGAATGATGCTTTCGGAACCCTTAATGGCTTCCCACCCAAGTTGGTATAGTCACTGCACAAACGTGCAAATCCGGACTTAGGGTGAGTAGGCTCTGGATTGGGTCCGGCAGCCTGAGCATTCTTTACTAGATCAAGAAGTTTTTGTGCAGACATAAATACTCCATCCTGGGGAGTAGCACTAGATTGACCGACGCTGGGATGGCTAGGTCTAACCATTTCTCTTCATTAAGAAAGAAAGAAAGAAGAAAAAGATTATTCACAAAATAATTATCAAGCAATTAATAAAACAAGGCGTCACAAAGAAAATAGGATAGAACGGTTCGAAGACTCGAATAAAATCCTAAGGCACGACTCCTAAGATGGACTTAGGACGATGATCCTTGTTAAATTATTCTACATTATTCTGAAGTTTGGCTCTGATACCAAGCTTTGACGCCCCACCTCTATACCCACGCTAGCCAAGGACACTACGGGGTAACGCCGTAAACTAGTGCAAAGAATAAGGCTGTTGAGGAGCAATCATCCGTGTAATTGATTTGTGCGAGTACCGATATGCCAGATGAAAATATAACTTGCATTTCAAGAGGGAATCCGACATACGGATGCAAACTCAAAGCTACTACACAGTGGCTATAATATCTTCGGAAACAAATATAGAAATAAGCATAACATAAATCAGTCACAGAAGTTCATATCTCAAAGGCGGAAACAGATATGAATATTACATATGAAAGTGTACATCGGAGTAATGGTCAAACAAGATCCACAATATCACAAAAAAATAGTTACAAGTGCAACACAAAAGAATAAGTATACATCAATGAGTCTATATCTCAAATGTATACAACCAAAAATACTAATCTAAGTAGTTAGCCAAAAGTCAGGATAATAATCCCAGATAAGAAGTCAAGCAGAAGCACATGTAACATCTCGGTCTGACCCGAGTATTATTTAATAAGAAAATAATAACGGATCAGTCTAACTATAAATATTAGATAAAATGATATAGAATAAGAGATATAACAAAAACGTAAGATAACCATAAAGCCATACTATGATAAGTATGTAATTGAAAATCAACTAGAGATTAACCAATATCATAAGAATCTTCTGAAAGATCAAAAGTATGTCATACTCTTTAGTTTTATTCACCAAATCACAAATATCGACATCATATCGATGCCAATCATAAAAGCCGGTGGATCACAAATTCTAGAAATCATCAATAGAAATCCAGAAATCACAAAAGGGGGAGGCCTATCACAAAATGGGAGCTTGAAAACTCACCAACACATGTATCATAAACAGGACGCTATCCCATGGTCGCTAACCATAGAGCTGGTGCAACGACGTAGTACAATATCGGTACGTCCGAGGAACATGAAAGTCGAATAATTCGAAACAACGACGTAGTACAACGGTACGCCCGATGATCCTGGTAAGCTGGTGCAACAACGTAGTACAGAGGTACGTTCAATGGACCGAACTCCTTAAAAGAACATGGGTCGCTAGCCCACAAAAATTGAGTCGAGACTCCAAATAATACATAGGTCGTTAGCCTATAAAAGAAATGAGACGAAACTCAATAAAACGAGGTACTGTCCCCTACGTGGACAAAGAAACACAGCATATCGCTAGTCTAAATCACAAAATGATCATCATCGATCATCAAGAAGTGTAAATTACACTAAGCTAGTAAATATATGAGCTTAGCTTCATGTTCCATAACCACTAGCTTAACTTAAATATTTACGAACAAACTGTAAGTCTCCACTCGAAAATTGCCACAAGAAATTCAATCGAACAAGTCCAAGAATTAACCGACGAAGTAAATGCAAGCGTTTCATACCACTTGTTTTACCAAGTCATTTAATTAGATTTCTCATATGAGTGAGGTAAAGGTTTGTACATACTAGTAGATTGTAAAACGGTTTTATAAACAAGCTTGATATTTAAAATAGAGTTGAAATTGTTTTGATAAAAGAGTTTTGATATTTACTACTAGTATTGAAACCTTTATATTTTTAAAGTGACAAAGCACAAAAATGATTGTAGAAACAATCAATCACTAAAATTCACATACGAAGACGTGAATTAATTCCAAAGAAATCGATATCAAATCCATCAAAATGGATATTTCCAAAAATCCCATATTAGAAGTCATTAAAGTCGAATAATTGATAGCATCATCTAGGAATCAAAACAAATTGATAAAAATTGGAATCATAAACAAAATAAGCAAAAATAGGCATAATAGGCAATTAGGAGCAGGTCAGTCGACTGGCTCAATGAGTTCAGTCGACTGACTGTAGGAAACAGAGACCTCCTGCCTCTGTTATCTGCCTTTGGTACGTCAATTGGCTACAGCCAATCGGCTGGATTCAAAGTCCAGTCGACTGATTGGAACTTAGGCAGCTTTTCTTCCTCTACAAATGACATGCAAACCCAACCAATTCGCGATCGATCGAGCAATGGCGCTAGGGATTTATGCCAATCGGCAACCCGACCCTATAGGCTCTTCGATACATCACCAAGAACATGTTCAAACATCCATAAAAGGATTTTTATAGGTTTTTCTTCCAAAGCACCAAAAGTAGGAATATATACCAAATCAATCCAAACCAAAAGCAAATGCACATGAATAAGTGTTAGGAACTCATATCCAACATGGAAGATAGATATAGACATAGATGTGAAATAAAAATCTCACCTTTAAACCCAAAACTATGAAGAAGAAGCTATAGAGCAATGGCAAGGACAATCACTCTTCAATTCCAACCCAAAGATCTTGAATCTAAGCTTAAAAGAGAAACATTCCCTAAATTAGGTTTAGGAATTTCTGAAATTGGTAAGAGAATGAGTTGGAGAAGAAGAAGAGGAGGATTACCAAAGCTTATTCTATAAATTTGGAGCTAGAACTTGATTTGCAAATGGAAATTAGGGCTTGGAGTTTTAATTTCCCATTCCTCTCTCCATGTTGCTAAAGCTTGAGCATTAGGAAATAGAAATGAAGTAATGAGGAGAAGAGGGGTGAAGCTTGGGTCTAATGGGCTGAAACAAAACCAAAGCCCTAAGTGAAAAAGTAGCAAAATTTCACTAACTCCAAACATATCAAAGTTTATACTAAAAAAGGCCGCAAACGTCATTTTGAACTCAATGGGGGTGGTCTCGAGTCCTAATTTGATTGTTTGCAAAAGGTAGCTTTTCGTACTAAAATCTGACTAACGATGAAATATTTTAAATAAAATATTTAAATATTCAATCGTAAAATATGCGGGTTGTTACAGTTGTACTCTCGTATCTCACATCCTAAAGATAGATACATGTTTTTCGTCCCATAGTTACAGGTCTAGGGTATATAGGTCCCTTTATTGACCCATAGGCATTCCCACTTTTAATACCTTGCTTCGAGTATAATTTAAAACTCTCGTAGTCATCAACGATTCCTTAGCACATACACTGGAGCAGATCTTTGCATCATATTGATACCGAGCCCTTCTTTCTCAATCCAGTTTTCATTATTCATGACGAACCCTTCCATATTCCCCGATCATATGACCCGTCCCCTTTGGGAGCCACCATCTTCAAAACCTACCCCCAACATGAATCCACATTTGAAGACCATAGCTTTTCTTCATGCTGTTATATTGTCCTGCAACTTATTACCAACAGCCAACAATCTCCAGCAAGATCTATAGGATCTCTACTTCATCTCCTGGAAGTTTCATCCCGTTTGGACCTAATCTTAGAAGGTGGTACCGACCTCTCATATTAGCCTCGAGCTCTATACTTAGTCAATCTATAGCTAAGTTCTCTTCCACTACTTCTTTGCTTTTAGTACATGATGTGGACATAAAAGTGCATATTTTTAGTTCCACATTTAATCTAATTTTATTTACGTAATGAGCACATTTTGCATGTTCAACCCAATTTTTTTTTTTCAAATCATCATTTATTCATCTTCATTTGGAGGGGGAAATGGTAATTTTGTGTATGATTTAATTTGATAAAATTTATTTGCACATTTTTATTTTTATTCATAGGAAATGAATGCACATATGAAGAAGATTCATGGATGAATGCATGCATATATGTTGAAGGCAAATGAAGAATGAAATAAATGAACTCATGCAACATGGAGGAGTCCAAAAACCCGCTACCATGAGGTCCATAATTAAAAGCACATGCATATGTAAATGGAGGCGTAAAGGAATGTTAGTGGGGATTAACTAAGTCCCTAATGATTACTTGGAGGTTACACTTCCTTAAGAATATTTTAGGTAGTCTTAAAATATAAATTAGGGTTTTAAGCATGTATAAATACCCCATATGTCTCATGTAATTATCTTTTTCCCTTTTATCCAAGTTGTAGCCACAAAAAAAATATAAATAAAAGTTTCTTTCAAGGCTTCTTAGCCTTGGTTTTACTTTCATGCGATTTTTATTTATGCTTTCATTTCTTTTTTTTCCACTTTGCTCTCTTTTAATTCATGCATTTAGTTTAGATTTATTTTATACAAGTAGTTATCACCTTCTTATTTTAATAATCACTTCTCTTAATTTATTTTATGTTGGAACCATTTTACGTTAACATGTTTTCAAGTATGTGTAGCTAAACCCCTTCAATTTAGGGGTAATGATGCTCTCTTGAAACATATTAAATTTACATAATGATCTAGTTTGTAATATCTCTTATGTGCTTGATGGAAAATATGAATAATGGCGGTTTATGTTTCTTTTTATTGAATTTTGATAGCCTATGTTGACATATCAAATAGGCTATGCTTAACTCCATTTAAAACATAAACTATTTGATCATTTTCCTAAGTGATTGTGATAATGAATATCAAACTAAAACCAAAATCTGATGGTCAATGTTACTAATTAGTAGTAAATAGATCATACTTAATATAGATTTTATTTTAAATTTTCATGCCATTTTCACGAATTTTTATAAGTGGCTTGAATGGTATGTTAGAGTTTGATGATTTAAGTTGTGCTAATTAATAGCACAAATAAATCATACTTACAATAAGCACATTAATCATCTCTACTTAATATTTTAGTGAGAGACTACAAGTGAATTTCATGTTGATTTATATGATGATTCGAAATGGATTTGCCTCTAAATTGCTTCTTATTATCACAGTTTATTCACCTTTTTCTCTTATTTAGTTTTTGCAATTTTCTTAGTTCAAAAACAATTCAAAACAATTGGTTAATTTTATTGAGTAGTGTCTAAATTTAAATCATTCCCTGTGGATCGACTCATACTCACATACGTACTATAATTGTACGCCGCGCGATTGCAGTTTGTAACGATATAATTTTCCAACGATCTTCTAACCGATAGGAAATACGTCGTCTAACAAGTTTTTCGCACCGTTTCCGGTGAATTGCAATTTTATTTTAATTTACTCTTCGAATTATTTTTGTTTGATTTTACCGTTTGTTCATTTTATGTGTTGATTTGAATTTAAATATATATATATATATATATCGTGTTGTGTGTTCTTCGTGTTTCTATTGACATTTGCATTTCGTTTCAAAACAAAACAATAATATTTTATTTCATTTGCATTATGATTTCATTACATTTGCATCACCAATTTCCTTTTACATTTTTTTATGTTCTCTTTTTCCATTTTCATTTTTTTTACTTCCACCATCATCTCACATAATTCACCACAAATCTTCTACCTGCAAATACAGCATTTCCATGTGCATTCCCATTGTGCATTTATGTGCGCTTAAACACCGCCATTTCAAACCAACCATCCACTTCATCAACAACAAGCAACCACCTATACCCATACATTCTCCATTACCCTACATCACTACAAGCAGTTTCCCCTCTGCCTACCACTGCAAGTTCAACCTTCATCCCCTCTAATTTTTGTAACCAAGTGGCCAACTCCTCCTCCATCATCAATCCATAACCACATCACAGACTCCACCAGTTTTTGCCTCCATCGGCCTCTCCAGCTCTTTCTTTAACCTGAAATAGACGCTCACTTCACTACCTTTACTTCACTGCCAACACTTCACCACCCCTGCATACCAACTTATGCAACACATTTACATTTAAAATTTCATTCAAAACACCTTCCAACCTCACTGCAGCAGTTACCAACTCATAGAACATCAACCCTCAACCATATGCTTCCACTACACCTCAAACCAATGCTCTAACATCCAACATCCACATTCAAACTGCTCCAACAGCCTAGCCGCTGCATACTTCTGGCACTACTCATCAACTTCACCAACTGCCTTCAGCCATCAAACACTCAAACATTTCCATACAACATCCTCATAATTCATCCAACCTTCTTGTCGTCAACCTGAATGCAATAACCACAACAACTTTCACTACTTCATTATCCCTTCCATCAACTTCTTCGTACTGCTATCATTACGTTACAACTTCCTGCATACATTACAACTCCTTCCTCTATACTGCTACCATCAGACCAATATCTACTCCATACCACTTCACAAACAACCAACTTCCCATTCTCCATTATAACAAAAACATCTCCCCCACTTGCTTCTACAACTGCATGTAACCAAGCCTACACCACAATTCCATTACCGTGAACTACTCCTTCGAGCATCAATTGCCTCTGCTAAACTTTAACGCAACTTCAACTTCTCTATCCACTACAAGCACTTCACTATCCTACCTCACTTCAGCATTCAATTCTCCTATACACTACCTTCAAAATCCACTCAACTCTTCTATACTATTGCCGCAAATAACTTGCAAGTTTCCAAAACACCCTATAGTCAAGCACCTCACGAGCATATCCCCATACCAACTAAAATTCAACCATCTCTCTACAAAAATCACAATGACAAACTATTCTTCAACAACCATCTCCTGTAAATAACCCTCTCTGTCAACCATTGCAAACCACTGCATTTCTGACTACTATGGCATCCCACCACCACATTCTTTCAAACCACATTAAACAATCACACAAGATCGATTCACACTCCTTAAAGAGCGCAACCTTCAACTTCATCCACTATAATCACGTCTGCTTCACCTCCTTTGCCTCCTTGCCATCGACCTCTGCAACTCTATTCCTCCACTAATCGAATATTCCATAATGTTGCAACCATCAGCGACAAATAAACCTACCATAACTTGCCTCACCAACTGTCCACTATAATTACCCCTTCAATCGTAGCCACAATGCAACATCCCCTATCTGGAGTCCCGACGCTAAGCGCTACTGATCCTGCAGTGATCCATAATATTAATTCTCAGTGACCAAATATGGTAATGTTAATGGTATCCGTAATATCGAAAGCACTTGAATATGAAATTAAAAAATCACAGATTAAAACATTTTTCTGATTACATTTCAAAACAACATTTCATATTCAAATTACACAATCGCAATCATTTCCTAGGTTAAGATAAAATTTAATTATCACAAAAAACGTCAAAAGCGACATATGAAGATGCCCGCTTGGACCAGAGTACCGTATAGTCATAACTAACATAATACAACACAACAGAATCAAAAAATAAAATAGCAAGTCCTAAATAGCTATCTTTCAGCCACCTGCTCATCTTCGAAAGCTTTATTCGCCAACCAACCAAAACCTGTAAACCTTAACCCTCGGTTACTCAAATCGATTTTGGGAACCCAAGAGTTTAAGGGGGAAAACATAAACTTCGAGTCAGACATGAAGTCGGGTGTGAATAATACTATACATCTCGGTTATTTGATACTAAGTGAGACCACACCTCATAGTGGAATGGGTTTCCCCTTATTAATATTCGTTTAAAACATTACTTTTGTAATTCATAAACCTGCAACCAAAAATGGTTAATAAACTGTAAAGCGTTATCATGTAAACATACATATCAGGTAATAAATGAACTATCTATTTGAGCACTATAGTTTTATTTGGCTAACTACTAATCCTTAGCGGGCTTGGGCCTACCAAACAATATAAACAAAATTATCAAACTTATTTGTTAGATATTCCTCTTCTGGACGGTTTGTTCTTAATTTATTTTCTCCGGGTCACCTGATCCTAATGGTTTTGCGGGATCAACAATAACCTATCTGTATACAAATATATTCCCTTATGTGTGCAATCATAACTTTAGTCTTACCTGTGGAAAACCTTACACACTAGAATTTCGGACCAAATTAGCTGGGGCTAATAGTCAATGTATATGGAGCGACCCTATACTAGTCTCATCTGGTATTCTGAAATCTGAGTCATTTTACTTAGGGTAATCATCCCTTAAATTTTCCTTGAAAACCTTTTCATCTCAAATTGATCAAAAACCATTAAATCAAACTTAAACAAGGAAAATATATGCTTTATGCTTTACTCAAAATCGCCTCGCCGTGTAATTTACACTTTACTTTCTTTATCGATGAAAACATTTAAACCTTTGGAAGTACCCATTTCGAATCCATTGAAATAACCCTTTCAAAACCAAGTGAACCCTTCTTTATAACCAAGGCCGAAAGGCCAAAACTTTCCTTTTGAGATCATTCATAATCTTCCTTTCAAAAACATTGAAAAAGCATTCCTTTGGAAGCATTAAAACCTTGGACATCCTAACTTTAAAACTTTAAACATTTCCTTTTGAATACACTGGAAAATTTTCCTTTCAGACCTTCCGAAACCATTGGGGAACCACCCCTTCGAAATTCTTCAAAACCTTTCGAAAGCAATAAAACATCAAACCTTTCAAAAACCTTTTGGTTCAAGTAAAACAAGTGGAGCATCCTTTCGAAACCATTGAAAACCATTTCTTTCGAAACGTTTGGGTTTTACCTTCAACAGAGAAAATGGGTCATTTAAATATTTAAGTCAAAAACGCTCTTTCAAAAGCGTTTCCAAAGTAAAGATGTGAAGGTGTCGAAACCAACCTTCCAAAAGCATTGGAGAAACGACTAAGTTTTAAAACAAAGTATAGTTTTCGAAACCTTTGACTTCGAAAGGTAGAAAAGAAGAAGCTAGGAATTTCGACCCCTTCGAAAGCTACTACTTAAACTAAAAGGCGCAACCCGTTCAAATCCATTCCTTTAAAACAGTTCCCTCAGTCGAAAGCCAACCAAGTCGAAAGCATATCCTTTGAAAGCAAAGGAAGTGTGTTTTCATTTAAAAGCAAAGACATGCTTCGCGGAACCCAAAGCTTCAACCCAGTACCTTTCGCCTAAGTCCAATCCATTGTGCACTAAGTCCTTGATGACATGCGCATTAGTTTCGATGATAATGTTGGTGAACCACTAAGTTGAAACCTAGGTACTGAAGTTGGCTAAACATGCTAAAAGCATGTAAAAGCCAATTTTAACTTTAAAAAGGATTACTTTTAAACTAACCTCCATTGTTTGTCAAAATATTATTGGTTTCTAATTTTCTTTTCTAAAAGTGTTATCAATATTTTAAAATAAATAATATATTTTATTACAAAATACCTCTTCTTCTTTTATAAATATATAAAACATTTAAGTCCCATACTATAAATTATTTTATATATCTACCAAATCATATAGGAAAATTCTACAAAAATTCTAGAAAATCATCTTTAATATGTTTTCCAACATATAATAATTTCAATCCCAAAACTTATGTTATTTAGCCGTAAATTTAAACTGAAATAAACATTTCTTCACTTGAAAATTAATATTAAATCCACATTAATTCATATCTAAAATCTAAAATCATGAGGCATTTGGATGTCACTAAATAGGTTCTCATAGAAAAACATATCATAATAAAACATATATAATTAAGCATAAGTCATCAACAAGCATATATAAACATTTAATTATTCCGAACATGGCATAACTTTACAAATAAATTCTAATTAACCTTAAAAACGAAAATACTTCAAAAAAATGAGATGTAGTCACTACCCACCTTAGCTTTGAGATTAAGGAGTTTGAGATTTGATCTTGATTAAGTTGCTTAAACCTTTCCTCTTGAAATCTTCATTTCCTAATGGTGGTCGACCTCTAGCTTGTATATTTTTTGTTATGTGAATTTAGAACGAACGTGGAGTTTTGTAACGACTCGGAATTTCTAACAATTTAAATTTGAATAGTTAATTGATTTTAAAATATTTAAAAGTTAATTTTAACTTGAATTCAAATATCAATATTTACTTGATAATTAAATCATTGAATTATATTGTTTAAATACTGAATTTAATAATTGAAATTGGGTAAATTGTTGAGTCTGAAATTCTAAGCTTGTTTAAAATAATTTGAAGGCATGTAAATTTATAATGATGATACTGAAGATAATAGAATGGTTGAAATTTTATTTAAATCAGTTTAAATAAAATATCGTTTAAATTGACGTTTAGAAATAGCCTTTCGAGGCAGAGTCTCGAAATTAGATGAAACTAGTTTCATTGGATCCGTGATAGTCAGTTATTATCGGATTTCAATTTTTGTAGCAATCGGAGTTGTCGTTTGACCCTGGCAGCTCAAAACTCTTAGAAACTATTTTAATCGATTTAATTTAAAATTGATTGTTTACTTCCGTAACTCGCGCATATGATCGATTTGGCTTTCGAAACACGTTCCATCATGTTCGGGACATGGGTAAAACCCTATAAACGTTTGTCGGCATGTCTGATTCGGGGTTCGGGATTTCGCGTTATGCAACGAGATATTTTCAATTTTTAATTATTTAATATTCACGCGTACTCAAAAAGCTTCCCCAAACCTATACCTTATTCTCATCCCCTCTCTAACTTTTAACAGTAATTCAAGCTCATCGGAAAAAAATGGCGACGCGGTCATAATCGAGCTCGAACTCGATGGCGAAGAGGTGCAGTCGTGTAAGAAAAGAGGGGGGAAGCTCGATTTCAGGCCGTTCGATTTTGGGGCCGCGATGATGGGTTTGCATACGCGCGCACGAAGTAGCGGCGAAATCGATTTGGGGATTTTGAGTGTTCGAGGTGGCTCGTGCTGATGTGGATTGGAGATTGTGGTGATCGATTCGAGTCAGAGTTGGGGTCGGCAGTCGAAATCCATGCTCGAGGCTAGCTGTTGGAGCCACAACTTTGACGTGCACTTGCGTGCTCGACGGCAGGAGAAGGGTGCGGCAGTTTATGGTGGCGGCGATGCAAGCTCAGGAGCTCGAGCTTCGGGTTCGTGGTGGCAGCGAATTCTACTTCGATGGAGGCTCGTGGTGTTCTCTCGATGATCAACCGTGGATGACTCGCGACATCTTCGTTGCCGACAGTTTGGATGAGCAGCTTTTGTTTCATTTTAATTTTCCTAAGTTTATATAATATATGTACATGAAAGAAGAAAAAAAAAGGTGAAATTAGTTTAGGAAAATTTGATTATTTGTTAAATAAAGATTTAGTTAAATTAAATTTACAAAATGGAAATCCAATTTATTTAGTTAATTATATAATTATTTGATAACTAGAATATATTTTACAAACGGAAAATTAGTTTGAAATTAACTTATTATGTAAAATGAAATTTATTAAATAGAAATTAAACTTGTTCGAATATTAATAAGATCGTATAACTGTTTATACGAGGTCTAAATCTGAAGGAAACACATCGAGATTGGATTTGGATTGCAAAATCAAAGGTGAGTAAATCTCACTCTGGTTGATTTTTATTTATATTTAAATGGTTAAATTTAAATATTTCATTCAATGATTGAATTGATTTGATATGTACCGATGATCTGGTGACTTTGGTTTTGGTTGGTTCTCGAGTTAATTGTTGTTTGACTCGAAACATTTGGATTTTAAATGGTTTTAAACTTTAATCATAAATAAAAAATGGTTCAATTTAAAAAAAAATAAGAGTTAAATGCGATTCATAAAATAGGTAGGAAAAATTTAAATGGATAATTAATTAATTAAATTAATTAATGATTTGGGTTAATTAATTAAGTTTAAATTAAGTTATAATGATCATTGGGTGGTTAATAAGTAATTACTTAATGCAATTAATAAAATTACTTTGCATAATTAATCAAGAGATGAATTAAGATAATTAATCGAGGAGAATTAATTTGTTTAATGAAGTAAATAAAAAGGTAGATAATTTCAGTTGGAGATAAATCAAGTATGATTAATACTGTGGTTTAATTAATGTAATTAATTTAGATGAAAAAATTAATTAAAATACAATTGGAAATCATTAATTTATAATTTATGATGTAAATAAAGATTGATAAATTGAAATTGATAATCCATAATAAGTGACTTATGAAGAATTAATTAATATAAGAAATTAAAAATTAATGTAAGTAATTAAGATTACTTATTGACTTTGGTTAAGAATAATTAATATCGTGTAATTAAACAAAGATAATTACTTGAATGTAGTTGGAAAAAAATTAATCCAGGGTGATTAATTAAGATGAATCATGAAGGGTTGACTAATTAATTGATTTGGAATTAATAAAATTTAAATGAAGGAATCTATGTAATTGAGGTTAGAAATTTAATTAGAATCAATTGAATTAATTTGGAAGTGACCAAATTTGCTTATGGATGATTGAATGGTATTGGATGCTTTGAATAAATTGATATATCTGATATAAAATGTTGTGTATTCCATTTGGATAACTTGGGTTAGGATGACTTGAGACTCGAAGAGACCGGTTTCGGGTATTAGGAAATACCCGAAACCACTTCGAATTTTTATAGATTGATATGTGAAATCTATATGCTTGAGTGAAGTGATTTAAAGGAATTGGACCATTTAAATCTAAGCCTTGGTACTTAGGAAATGGATGTATGGAACAAATGATGTCTATAATTAGTTGTGGCTTTGTGAATTGAATCGAGTTACTCCGGGTTTTATATAAGTTGTTTGCTTGGATATTCCATGTTAGTTGGGCTTACTCACGCTGGTTTCCAGCCTGACTTGGGTGTTACTTTGATGTAATGCTCGCGTCAGACCGAGCATTATAGATTTTCAGGTAGGGACGTTCTAGAACTCAGGAGTTGAGCAGGATGGTAGGAATGTATAGAATATTTCCGCTGTATTATATTATTGTATATCTGAGATGTGGTGATTGTGTATATTCAGTGTCTGTATATATGTGTAACTCTGATGTATAAAATGTAATCGACAGAATATTATTCTTTTGTAAATTGCTATTGTTTATTATTATATTTATCCGTTGCAAATGTGAGATGTGGGTGCTTCTGATCTTCTTCTTCTTCTATCTCTTTCTTCTTTTTTATAACTATCTAGAATTTTCGGGTTCGAAAATTCGGGGTCGTTACAAGTTTAGGGTTTAGGATATTAAAATACTATTATTCCAACTTTGTCCCTTATCTATTTGCCTTAACATTTTAATTCTTTAGTTTGTTTGTATATGGCACGACTATCCTTACCAATCACAAATCTTAACCCATTAACCATTTTTATATTATTTCATTTAATTTATCTGATTAAATGTTTCTAATAATGTTACTAAAATATGGGGTGTTACAAATCTCCCCTCTTTAAATAATTTCCTCTTCATAATTACGATAAAACATAACAAATCAATCAATCAAAAAGGTAAAACATACCATCAAACAAATTAGGTTAAGCGTCTATAATCTTGATCTCTATTTCCCAAGTACAGTCTCTCTCATTGTCGCTCCACTGGACTTTAACAAATCTGACTCTCTTGTTCCTCAGCCTTTTATCATCTCTCATGGTTATACAAACTGGGCTTTCTAACGTAGTCAAGTCTGGTTCTACTACCAAATCATCTAACAATGTCGGTGCTATAGTAGAATCTGGATCTCTAACACTATTCCTCAATTGAGAAACATGAAACACATCGTGGACACCAGTCAAACTGCTAGGTAACTCTACTCTATATGTGAGCTTCCCAATCCTTTCTACAATAGGAAACGGTCCTACAAATCTCAGTGCGAACTTCCATGATTTTCCAAATCGAATCACATTCTTCATCAGTGACACCTTATTGAAAACATGGTCTCCAACAGATAACTCTAAGCCTTTCCTCCTTATATATGCATAACTCTTCTACCTAGACTGAGCTTCCTTCTGTTAAATATGCACTTATATGATTTTTGTTTGATGATAACAAACATATATACATTTTTTAAATGTATTTGTTAATGTACTATTTTATTTTTCATAGATTAAATAAATATTTACTGAATAAAATTAAATACACAGAATTTGAATTCAAACAGAAATTTTATTCAAACAAATATTTATTACATTTTTTTGAATAGTACAAATTCAAGCTCTCACTATACATATACAGTTTTGAATACATCACAATTCAATTTACATTAATAACCTCACTACATATCACTCAACTCGTATTTTGTCTTCAAACTTCATTCTGTTTTAAATCCAGCATCTGAGCAATCTACAAAAATATTCACTAACGCAGTAAAATCGAAAAAGAAATATTTTTGCAATATAAAATGAAATATGATTTTTGAAAATATTATTTGCCTCAGTTATTTGGGTTGTTCGTCATCATTTATATTTGAATTCATCACACACGAACAGTGTGACATGCACAGTGCATCACTGTACATGCCACAAGGCCGTGCACATCAATATACACTTGATAATGCTACAGGAACAGGTGAGCACAGGTCAATCCCAAATGAAGAGCCGGGTTCAACTCACGTGCAATATATTTAAAATCACGACACGAGCACAAGGTCA
Source organism: Allium cepa (assembly GCA_030765085.1). Classification (NCBI taxonomy): domain Eukaryota; kingdom Viridiplantae; phylum Streptophyta; class Magnoliopsida; order Asparagales; family Amaryllidaceae; genus Allium; species Allium cepa. The sequence continues at coordinate 379,782,045 of CM060938.1, read as the reverse complement.
AACCCGAGTTTTTGAAACTGGATTCAACTCAAGTGAAATTTCAAAAATCAACATGAATGGATGCAAAGACCAGTGATGCAAGCAATGACCAGATCAAAGAGCAAAATGATACAAGGCAAACTGGCAACAACAAGTATGGCAGTGAAACTCAAGGCAACAGTGCACTACAACTACACAATGCACCAAGTAAGTAACAACAATGCATGCAAGTGCAAACCAGAATGAAGTACACAAGCACTTAAACAAAGATGGCCAGAGCAAAAGTTCACAAGTGCAGACCAAATGCAGTGACAAGTTGAAGCAGTAGTTAACAAGCAGTGTGCAAATCGAAAGTGTACACAAGTGAAACCATAATGATGAAAATGTTATGCTCAATGCAACACAGTGAAGAAACCATGTGCATAATACACAGTGATGCAAGCTACAGATATAGTGGCAACTACACAAAGCAACCAGACAACAACTCACATGTTTGAAACCACAATGCAGTATGTACATGAGAAAATACACAAGCACATGTGTGCAGACCACAAAGAAATGCCACCAAGCAAACAAAGACCAGGAAGTAGCAAGCTGAATCAACACAAACAACTACAAACCCATCAAGCAAAACATCACAACATCAGTAACAACATAAAGCAGTGCAACTACATGCGCAGTAAAGATGGCCAGAGACAAAGCTCACAGGGGCCAGAGGATCAAAATCAATGCCGTGGTAATCAAGGTGTCAAGCCAAGTCAAGATGATCAACGACCAGTTCAAAATCAGAAGCCGCGGTCAAATATCATCACAAAAGTAATCAACATCGAAGTATTTTAAAACCAGGTCAAAGCCGGTGGAAATCTAAACATCTCAAAATTCATGCCGAGAATTACAAATCAAGTTGACCGAGCATTTCAAGTATATAAGATTGTGAACTAGTCAGAATAAATCACAATCATCCAACAATAATCGAACGGCCAAAGCAACAAATTTTGAAGCAATCAGACGAACGAAAAAATAAGGGTACCGAACCCTATAAAATGCCCCAATCATCATCGGCATAAACACAAGAGTTCGAATACAAAAATAAAAAAAGCGTCAGAGCAAAAATTCTTACCGAAGCAATAATCGAACTCATCGAAGCAACCGAAGAAAGCAACACGAAATCGATCGAGCCAGGCTAAGTCGCGCACAACCAACAACGATCGAATTAGTATCGGAGCTTCGCAAAAGCCCTAATTTGGAACAAAGAGTGCAAGGAGAGAAAGCCCCAAATTCGCAGAGCAAAAGGAATCCAAATCTCAAGGCCCTAATCCAGTCACGAAGACGATGCCGCCATTTTTTTATTTTCCAGAGAAAAGAGGAATCGGGACAAAAGAATAAAGCCGGCCGCCTTCTTTTTAATTAGGGCATAGTTGTTTTTAAGGGTTTTGTTTATTATATTTTTTTAAAAATATAAGGGCTTTATTTTGTTTTAAATTTGTTTTTAATTTTAAAACTCTTTTCATACCGTTTAAATTTCTAGTCGTGTGACTAGGGGACAAGCTACATGGCGTAGCTTGAGAATTCGCAACTCAGTGGCTGAGTTGTGGCAGGGTTTTGAGCGTAGAGTTAGAGTTAGTCACTAGTGGGTGTTGCGAGTTTACGTGTGTAAACGTGTGACTATCTAATTTCTAGTAGAAACCTTGGGGGCAGCACGTATGCAGGTTTTTGCCGAAGCTGGGTAAAATCTGTGTCGTTCTATTTCTGCATTTATTATTCTGCTTTTATCTGTGCTGCTACTATTCTGTGATCTGTGTTGAAATTATTTTATAAGTTTCCGCAATTAATTTTTAATACTATCACCCTATTCAACCCCCCTCTAGGGTAAAATCGATCCTACAAGTGGTATCAAAGCTAGGAATAGAAGTCAATTTTTGTTTTAAAAATTCGTGTTTCAAAAATCAATTTTTGTTTTAAAAATTTGAATTTTTAAAATGGCTTCTTTTAATAATGCTTTTGCTGAGGGTCAGTCCATAGTTAGACCACCAATGTTCAATGGTGAATATGCCTACTGGAAAAATAGAATGAAAATTTTTCTGAAAACCATTGACGCTTGGAACATTGTTGATACAGGTTATAGATCACCAACTATAATTGTAGACAATCAGGAAATAGATAAACTGTAACGACCCTGAAATTCAGACCCAGTTTAAAATTTTTAAAACCGCTTATTCAGTGTAGAAATTTGAATTTTCACAAACAACTTCCGTTGCCATCCAAACTTCACATTTGGAATGCGTCTAGATAGACATAGGCGTGCACCAAATTTCGTTGACAAATATTAAAGTAAATTACGCTCGTCGAATTTACATTTTAGTTCAAATCTTTTGTGTAAATTTCCTTTCGTCCGAACTCAAATATTTTTCACATTGTTGCATAAGAAAAATATTCTGAACTTGACGGCGCATTTCGTTTCGTCAAATTTCGCTTTTAATTGCTAGTAAAATATTCGCTCATGCAAATGGTTAATAAGAGTAACCACTTCTCAAACAGTGTCAAACCATCAATATCTTCATACCGTTGTGTCCGCCTCGACGCGCTGATCAAAACGGTATATTTATTTGTGTCAATCGAAGTTCGGCGTTGCAAACTAAAATTGTTAACGGAGCGCAAACCGTAACGTTACGCAGCAAACCAGTACCCAAACTTCCCAGCATTCAAATTTTAGAGCCATTCAGCTGACCTTGGGAACAAAAATATCCACCATTGTGAAAAATCATCATTTCATGTACTGTGTGCACTGAACCTCTGCCTACATTCTGTTCATTAATTGCGTGTGCACTTCGTCCTGCTCTTATGTGATGGCCCTGTCTTCTCTCCTCTGTAAATTCTATTCTCTTTCTTTTCCCCCATATTCTTCCACTATTTATTTGTACTTCTCAGTAAGCAAAGAGAAACCAAACCCCTTCTTCTTCATATTCTTCTACTTCACCAGGTTACGAACTCAATTTTTTTTTCTTTTCTCTTCCAACCTTCACCACGCACGTACGCCCCTACACCCCTACATCTCCTCTTCCTCCTATCTTTACATTTTTTTTATGTATTGTGCGTCCTCCCCATGCAGCTACCGCCCGCCACCTCCCCTCTCCTTCCCGCAACCAAACCCCTACCCACTCAGCCACCAACCCGCCTCCACTGCCCACTGCAACGACCACCCATCACCACCTCACCTAAGCGCAACTCCCCGCAGCCCGTCACCTCCCCTCCCTTGCCGCCACGCCGTCCACTCGGAAAACACCCTCCATGCGTCTCCTTCCCCCTGCGTTTCCCCATCAACCGCCTCCTCTCCACCGCAAACAACCACCCACGGCCACCCAATGCTCCTCCACCAGAGACCCATCCTTTTTCCCCCCTTTACCACTAACGGCCTGCCCTTGTTCCACTCGCCCCCCCCCTCCCCAATGCAAACTCTCCGTGCCCACTTCCTCAAGCTCTCCCCTGCCGCCTTCCTCTCTGTCACTATCCGCTCCGTCCACCTATCACCGTGCAGTATATGAGATTGTTATTGTATAAAGCTTAGTTGCTAGTTGAGTTATATAGTTGTCTGTTATTATATAAATTATACTTAGGTATGAGATCTGGGAATACATATAGTATATGTTGAGAGTTATTTGGTTTAAAGGTTTATAGTTATGAGGTGTCAGTAAGTGATGTTTAGCTTGGAATTTTATTGTTTGTATATAGGGTATTAGGTGATTTTGAAAGTGTGCGTGTACTACATTATCACGTTCTAAAGTTATTATATATATACACAATGTTCGGAAAGTAATATGTTTGTGTCAGTAAACAATGATTTTAAATTTTGCAACATATATGCGTGAACCTGTAGACTCTTACGGTATAATATAGGATTGCGTATTCTTTTGCAGTTCAAAAAAAAAATGATGACAGTGTTTTATAGTATAGGTATTACAATATATTAATGTATATAGCAGTGATGGGTTATAGTCTAGGGGCTCACGTTATTTGATTTGGTTGTTCCAGCAACTACTGATCCGGGATCTCAGGCCTAGGCTTCCATCTACCTTAATTGCATCTAGTTCGTTATTTTGGTATGTTTTACAAATATATATTCAATCGATATATATTGCAATAAACAAATTATTGGTTAATTATTTGTTGATTGCAGTTGTGTTCATTTGCGTCGTGCTCGTTAGGGTCCACTTTATCTATTCGCCTTCGTGCTTCGCCATCATCTTCTTCAACCATGCAAGGTGAATATTTCATTCACGACTCAATCTATTATGCTATGATAATCAAGTGATAATTGTTGTTAATATTAATTTGGAGATTAACTTGATTGCTTGTTAAAATTGTTGAAATAAAACTGTAAATCGCTATGCAAGTTAAATTTGAATATTGTTAGTTTATGATAAATAGTTATAAGTGAAATTTAATATGAAATTAAATTGATATAGGATTGTTAACAAATTAAAAATGGATTATATATGCTGAACTTGACCCCTTTTAAATGTTAAATAAGTCGACACGTAGAAATAGCGTTAACCTCACTTTGAACCATTGAATGTATGATTGATGTAGTAAATTGATAATAGACACCAATTGAAACCATAAGGTAATAATCTTTAATCCGCATGAAACGATAGTGTGGATTCTAGGAATAATTATATTAATTTGCATAAATAACAAATGTAAGTTAATATGATTATTTCGGGATTATTTAATAAATTGTTAAATTGTTATGTATGGTTGCTATTGCTTGTTTATTTACTTTGACACCATCCCAGTTATCACATTGCAAGTTCCCTTTGCTATGTTTTGTTTTATATTGAATAATATTGGGTTGAAATGATAAATACCTAATTAAACGACTTGGCCTAGGATAGAAAATAAAAATAAGAAACCCAATTGGTCAACAAAACCTTTTTCAAAATTGAAATATATTTAAATTAAGGAATGAACTTAACAATTTGTTTGGAAATTCGGCAACGGTTTTAATGGATGTAATTGAAATAAATTTCATGGATTTAATCGAGATAAATTTTATGGATTAGATTGAAGTAAAATTAATGGATTAAATTGAAACGGATTAATAAACCTATGTAATTAAATAAAAATGAATTGGAAAATTTATTGAAATGAGATTTAGAAACAAGTAAGTTTTAGAATTTGATAACTTAAAAATTTATTGAATTTGTTAGGTTTAGATTAAAACTCGGTTTTAATTAAATAGATTTGGAACATGTTGTAAATTTTACTTGGAAATTTAGAAAATTTGACTTAGGAGGAATACAAAAACTAACCAAAGTTTTATGGATATAACTTAGTGATTATTTAAACTTAAAATGATTTTAAATTTAACGAATTAATCAAATCAGGACATTGTAAATGGAAATGGACTTCTTGTTTAGAAATTTAATTGAATTGGTAAATAAATCAAATGAAGTTGGATAAAAAGGAATTTAGTTAATGAAATTGATTTAATCAAATTTATGATAACAGTGGATGTAAACATGAAGTGAAATGAATAGAATTTGATTTAATAATTTAAACTAAGTTTAGCATTAAATTGAATTCGTTGATTATGAACTAAATTTAATAAGCGACTTTTAGACCTTATTAAATCGAACTTGAATACTTAATTTTAAATCGTAACTCAAAGGTTTGAACTAAAAATTACATTCGAAAATATGTTTTAAAATATCTAAAATAAATTGAATTGTGAAATGTCAAATTTGGATGTCAAATTTGCACCTTGACTTTTGGACTTTGATTTGTTTAAACGTTAATTTAATCGACCATCAGGTAATAAATACGTAGTTATTAAAGAGACCGGGATCGAAAATGGACATACTCTCTGTCGATACCGAAACCACTTTAATAACTATTATGCGCGAAGTGTTGATCCAGAATGAAGTGGATGGTTTGGTGAACGTGTTGACTGAAGAAAGAGAACGATATTGGATTACCCCTGACATGACTAAAACAGGAGCCGCGCCGGGCCATTGAGGATCGCCACCTCTAGCGGACACGCTTCTTCGATACCATATCTATTACTTTTGTGATTCGATTTGGGTGCACCCCTTGATTTGGGAGTGTTGTTTCGTGGTGTTGAGATAGTAGCTACTATGCTCAACATCAGTCCGGATCACGCAACTACTAGTATCCTAGTTGGTATCGCCTCATGTACCTTGTTGTACTGATTATCCTATTCGCGACCATTACGTTTTGTTTTGTGTTATACCTATGGGGTACCCTCTGATAACCACTAGTTTACGGTGGGGTTTACGGTGCTGTATAGACTATGGCATTATAAAATGTGTTAAGGGGAATTATGGTAACGCCTTAACGCTATTTTAATATCATACTTTACTGATTAGGCATTATCTACATATCGTATTCTATTGTATATATAGATAGTTTATTGGATCCTTTGAGATGTTTTATTCATCTTTGAGTTATAGACTTTATTCCCTGCACTTGATTATCCTGTATAAGATTTTGAGTCCTGACTCGAGTGTTTCTTTTTGTATATGCTCGGGTTAGTCTGAAGCTATCCAGTTTGCTGATCAAGGTTGGTTAAAGATGCTGAAGACTTAGCATTTATCTTTATTAGTCTATTTTGATGTCTGTGTCTGTTGGACATTTATGTATTTCCTTTCAGTCACCTTTTGTTTAGACATTGTTGTACTTTATGTAGTAGCTTCATGAACTGCTATTATGACGATGTATTTTCCGCTGCATTATTCTGTGACTGTTCTGTGACTGAGATGTTGTATTGATTCTCATTTACATTTATGTATTTATAATCCCATAATGATTCGTGTTTTGTATTATTTAAGTTGACATGTGAGGATTATTGTCAATTTAAATGATCCAAATATACGGGTTGTTATAGTTGGTATCAAAGCTTTGGTTTCCCTAAAAATCTTAGTTTGGGATTATATAAACTCATTAGAGATAGGGTAGCAATACCCTAGAATGAGGAGAGTCGATTCAATATCCCGATCCTTTAAAAATTCAAACTTCTTTGATTCGTTCATTAGATTTTCTTCAAGATGTATGTTTTTCTATCCTTGGTTCTAAATCTCTTTCGATATTTCAGGATGAGCTCCGAAAGAAACAATAGGGGAGGAAGAGGCCATGGTCCTGCCCAGGCTGCACCTGCCGCCCCAGCTCCAGTCAAATTCACCACTCTTAGCAAGGAGTATACACAGCTATGAGGTACTAAGTTTTCTGGATCCGAGGGCATTATCGAAGCTCAGCAATGGCTCAAAATCTTAGAGAAGATATTTTCTGGATTGGAGATCACTGATGCTCAGAAGCGTCAGCTTGCTGCGTGGCAACTTCAGGATGCCGCGCAAGATTGGTGGGAATCGGTTACTTCCCGTATCGAGGAGAACACCATCACTTGGGCCCAGTTTAGGTATAAATTTGTTTGGATTTTGTATTCTAAATTCTTCTTTCAATCTTTAGAATGATACTCATCTAGTCTATCTTTTGATTAGGGATACTTTCTCGGCACAATGGATGCCTTCTGCTGGGAAAACCCAACTTTATAGAGCTTTTATGGATCTTAAGCAAGGCAGTATGACTTTTTCTGAGTACGAGAGGAAATTCAACGAACTCTCCAAGTTTGGCCCGGGATTGATCGATACACCACTTCTAAAGAACGAGAAGTTCATTATGGGAGCTAGACCAGAGTATTATGACTTGCTTACTGTCCACACTCACTGCACCTTCACAAAGCTTGTCGACTATGCACTTCGATATGAGGCAAAGCCTAAGGGACCCACTGCCAAGGCCCCTCCTACTCAGCCCTCTTCCATCCAGCTTGGAAAGTGGAAGATGAACTTTGATCAACAAAAGAAAGCTTGGCAAAAGACTACAGGATTAGGATATGCCCAGAAAAGCCCAATCGACCTTGCTAAGATCACTTGCTTCAAATGCGATAAGAAGGGCCATTATGCTAATAGTTGTCCATCCACCGGGGCTGCTATTCCACCACCTCCTCAGATGAGGAATGATTTATGCCATGTCTGCCTCCAGCCAGGTCACTTCAAGAGAGACTGCCCATTGAGAAAGAAAGGCACACCGTCAGGAGTATATGCTGTCACCACTCCTGCACCACTTCCACCACCTGCTCAGGATGACCGAGGTACCTTACGAAGTACTTTTTCATTTCGCGATTTACCTGTTAGGGTATTATTCGATACTGGTGCATCTCATAGCTTCATATCTATTGATCTTTGTAATAAGCTTAAATTAAAACCTACTCTTGCTACTACTTCCTTATATGTCTCCAACCCTATTGGAGGATTTGCCAACCTCAGTCGAATTTGTAAAGAGGTTGTGCTTTTGTATGGAAGATATCGATTCACTTGGGATTTTTATGTGCTTGGCTTCGTAGCATTTGACATTTTGTTGGGTGCTGATTGGTTAAGAAAATTCGATGCTATTATTTCTTGCAAAGCTCGATCTGTTTCTCTAGTCAACGACAAGGGTCTACCGCTTGTCATCGAATGCAAATCACCTCAGAAATATGCCGGAAGCTTCATATTCTCTCTTGATGCTCACCCAGATGACCTTAGTATTACTCCTTGTAACGACCCAGAATTTAGAACAATTTAATTTGGAAATATTTAATTAATTTTAAATATTTGAATGATGGTTTAGATTGAATTTTCAATATAACTATGAAAATGTCGATTAAATTATAGAATTTAATCTATTGAAAGTTGAATAAAAAATTTGATTCTTCAATTTTAAGCCAATTAAAAATATTTCAAAGGCTTGTAAAATTCATATTGATAATATTGAAGATAATAGAAGCTTCAGAATTGAAATTGAAAGTGAATTGTTCAGTTTCGAAATTTAAATCGTTTGAATCGATATTTAAAATAGCCGTCCGAGGCACAGTCTCGGAATTCGACGAAACCAGTTCCATTGGGTCCGTAATATTGAATTATTGCCGGATTTCAAATTTCGTATTTTTCGGAGTTTATATGTGATTATACGGCAAGTAAACGCGTTGAAATTAAATTCGATTTAAACTTGAATTTAAAATTTATTAGTCAAACACCACGTTATCTTCCCTAGCCCTACGCCTAAAATCACGCAGAAGATCACGGTCTCTCTGTTGAATCACGTAACTTTGTTCCCCTGCAGCTTCTTTTAAAAATGGCACGAGCAATTGTTTACTCGTTCAAAACAAATCGAACGAGGTAAATTATTAATGGCCGCAGCCGAGTTTCATTCCCTTTCCTCTTTCAAATTCATTCGTTCAACTGTAAATAAAAAAAAAAAACAAATGGCTGAAGCCCTAAATCGCGTCGCGCATGGAGGAGCAGGGGCGGCGGTATCGGCGAGCTGGGTGGACTCGCGGCAGCGACGCGTGATTGGGGGCGACGCGATAGCGGCGCGCAACCTCGAGGCGATGAAGGTGGGTCGTATGAGGGACGGCGGTGGCGAGAATAGGGTCGAGTGCGCGCGCGCTTAGGGCTGCAGGTTGGAGGCGTTGATCTGGGCAAGGGGGATTGCGGCGACTCGTGTGCGTATGGGTGGCCGTGCGTTCATGATGGAGGGCGCAGGCACGAGGCGACGTGGGGAGGCGCAGGCGGCAGTGAGGACGAGCTTGAATGAAAGCAGTGAGGTAGTTTTAATTTTATTTTATTTTTTTGTTTTTCAAAATTTTTATTAAAGACAGTAAATTAAAATATATATATATATATATATATATATAAATTGTTATTGAATAAAAAAATAAAATAAAATGAAATAGTTTGTTAATTTATTTAAAATTAGGAATAAATTTAATTAATATATAAGATTTTAAAAAAACTAAAAGGATTTATTTAAATAGAAGAAAAAAATAAAAATAAAATAATAATAAGCATATACAGTAAAGTATATATGCAGTAAAGTAAAATATATATTGGCTATTTGGGTAAAGGAAGAATTTAGTTAAGCAAATTTATTAAAAGAAAAGTCATTTGAAATAAATAATAATAGGAATTTTAAAACTTGAAGAAAAATTGATTTATATTAAAACTAAATTATTAGTTGAATAGAAATTTTAGTTTCAAATGAAAAATATTTTTGAAAAAGAAAATTTGTTAAAATTTAAGTTAAGTGGTTAAAAATAATTTATATTAAAGGGAAATTAAATTGTAGTTAAATAAATTTGTTTAAAGTAGATTTAGTTGAAGTTTAAATTGAACTAGACAGATTTGTTAGGAATTTGATTTATTGGATAAATAAATTATTGATTTAAATATATTAATTTAAAGTAAAATAAATTTTTGTTAAAATAAATTTATTTAAAGAAGAAAAATTTTAGTTAAAAGAAATTCAGTTTTATTGAACCTTTGTAAATTCAATCATTAAAAGAAATTTAATATTTTGTTAAGTATATTTATCAAATGGAAATTTATTAAGTGAAAGATTTATTGAAGGAAATTTAGTTTTTAAATTTAGTTTTGTTAAGTAAATTTGTTAAAGGAGATTTCTTTAGAAATTAAAAGTATCAGTTAAAACTTAATCTATTTAATTATCTTAAGATATTAATAGAAGGAAAATTTTGGTTTATAATTAAATTAAGAAAAATCATTAGTTAGATAAATTTAATTATTTAATAGAAATTGTTTTAAGAATAAAAGGAATTTGTTGGTTAAAAATAAAATCTTGGTTAAATAAACTTGTTAAAGGAATCTGTTCGAATTTTAATAAATGTATATAGATTAGAAATAAATAATAATAGGGATTTTAAAACTTGAAGAAAATTTAGTTTAAAACTAAATTATTAGTTGAATAGAAATTTTAGTTTCAAATGAAAATATTTTGTAAAAGGAAAATTAGTTAGAAATTTTACTTATTTGATAAAATGATTTATCAAAAGAAAATATTATTTATTTTTGGAAAAATGGGTAATTAAGTACTAAAGGATATTTTATGAAAAAAAATGTTGTTTGAATTAAATAGTTAGTTAATAAAATTTATTTAAATAGAAATTTAAATTTGTTCGACAAAAAAATTGAATTTATAAAGGATAGCTTTGAATTTAATTTTTGTTAAATCAAAGTATTAAAAAGAAATTGTTTGAAAGCCAAAAACAATTTATTAAAAAGGGAATTTAAATTTTAGTTAAATAAAATTTTTAAAGAAGAAACTGGTTTAAATAAAATTATCAGTTAATTTAACTATTACAAAAGAAATTGCCGATGAATCGAAATTATCTAATGAAAATTTATTATTCGATTTGTTTCGAATATTAATGAATTGTATAAATATTTATACAAGGTATAAATGAAGGAAACAAGCTGAAAGGAAATGGATTGCAAATAAAAGCTAAGGTGAGAACTTCTCACTCAAAAGGAATTTTATTGTTTATTTAAATTTTAAATAGTTAGATTTAAAATTTGCTTGACTGTATTGATTGAATGCTTGAATGATGATTGTTATATATATATATATATATATATATATATATATATATATATATATTGGATGTGAATAGACCCTATACGCCATTAGTAAGCGGAGGTTATTTATTACACACATATACCGCGATATTCCACCTTGAAGTGGAATTGGTATTATATTATATATAGCAATATATATATATTGGCATATGTATATATTGCAGTTGATTGATTTCCCGCATTTTTTTAGCGGATGAGACCCTATTGCGCCGTTAGTAAGCGGATATATATTTATAAAATCCCATGTACCGCGATATTCCGTCTTGAAACGGAATGGTATTGTGCTAATGTCTGTGGATGCAGGGAAACAGGTTGGAGGGATCCAACTGGATTCCTCACAAATATTTATAGATGTTAGATATGGTGATGTTTGACTGTTTGTCATATCGATATATGATGTTGAAAGTCGTGATTGACTATTGATGTGTTGCATCATCGGATCCAATTTTTGAAGTTTAAAATTAACGATTTTGATTTCTAAAGTGATTTTTGGAAATATACGTTTATAAAATATTTTTGGAATTGATTCATCTTAAATAAAAAAAAACGTTATAATTTTAATATTATAAAAATTATGATTTTTTGAGAAATACAGTTAAAAGTTGATTTTTGAAATTATGGGATTAGTGATTTTATAAAATAGTTTGAACTGGGATTTATGAATTTATTATAAGAAGTCTAAAAAATAGAATTTATGGAATTTGATTATTTTATAAATCAAATGATGAAATTATAAAAGAGTTTAAAGACGTTTTAAAATAGTAATATAAATTGTTTTATATTAAAAGATTTATAAATTGATATTTATAAATTAAAGAGATTGGAATTATAAAACGAGCTTTTATAAGTGATAGAATGATTTGTAAATGAATTTCATAAATTGGAATTATAGAATTATAACGGTGAAGTTATAAATGGAATTTTATAAACAGTAGGTTTATAAAATTTGTAAAGTTATTTAAAAGAATGGAATTTGGATAAATAAATGAATCTTATAAGTTATAAGATTTATGAAAATTTATGAAGTTTAAAGGAACAATTTTGTAAACAAATAAATTATAAGTGTTTGACTTATAATATGAAATTTTAGTATATCATTGAGATATAAAATTGAATAGATTTATAAAGTAAATTTATAAAAGGAAGTTGTTGTAAAATAAATAGAAATGAAATTTATAAACATTGTTTTATAAATCCGCAACGACTTATTTTGATAAGTAAATTGTTGTAACTTGTTAATGGAATTATATTCACATTTTAAGAAGTGAATAATCCTTTAAAATAAGGTGAATAGAAATGATAAAAATTTGTTAACAGGTATATTCACGTTTTTGAATAGTGAATAATACGTTAAAGAAATGTTTTGAATATGATGTTTTAAATAAAATTAAAACGATCTAAAGATGTTTTAAAAGGTGTTGAGATTTGAAACCATAAATTTCAACATTTATTGTTGAAATAGATGTTTTCGAGAAATAGAAGGAAATGGTAGATTATAACACCGTTGTTATAATAGATGATTTCCGAAAGGAAATGTTTTGTATAGTATTGGGATTTATATATCTATTTTAATTTTGAATCCCTATACTAGTGATTTTGGGTTGTCGTAACGATGTTTTACGCAACATTCATTTTGGCCCAAATAAATATGGTTAAGTGAATAATTTCCTTAAAGAATGAAATATATACTTAATTTCGATTAGAGTATATTAAATATTTTCTAAGTATAGAAAATAAAAAGATCTGTGAATTACTTATTTTTAATAAGTATAGAAATGCTTTTCCAATATTAAGTGAATATTTGGAATTTTTTTTTTTTTGAAGATAAATTGAAAATGAATATTAGAAATTGAATGGAAATCGTATATTCATAAATATTTTGGAATGTAAATTCAATATGGAATTTATAAATGAAATTTGGAAAATGAGTTAAAAATAAATATTGATTTATTTTTAAAGACTGGAGAATGTATATCTCATAAAGATATTTTTGGGAAATAAATAATTTGGAAAATTTTTTTTTGGAATCTGGTGATGTTGGCATATCTATTAATAGTTAAATAACCGACTATCAATATTTACCTTTAAATAGGTATTTGTTGTGATTTGTTTGAAATTGGATGCCACACTTATTTTTTTTTTTTAAATAAGCGCTCACTATTCGGGTTAACCGGGAAAGGACCTTGGGGTCGTATAACCCATTTCGAATATGTGATACGTCGTTATGAATTGCATTTGAAGATCGGTGTTGAAGACCGGATATTTTCGAAAGCGAAAGGGTTTCTTGTTGATTGTCTCTGCACTGGCTGATCCCCGGTATTGAGATCTCCATATGTGATGGGAAATCCGAACTTGATTAGAGATTATTCGGATTGCAAGGACTTCTTTGTAAGTGCCTTCGGTTCTGTTCGAGCCCGGAACAGACTTGTATGGATTGTATGTCTGACATTACAAATTGAGATATAAAGCAGATTTCTTTCAAATATATTTCTGTTGGTGGCGGAGAATTTATTCTTTTAGCTTAACACCCTTCTCTGAGACGTACGAGCTCAGAGGTTATATAGTTGAAGTTATCAGCGATATATTCCCAATTTGGTAATGTGACATGCTGAGTGTAGCTGTAAATGATCATTGTGTTGATTATTTGTGATAGGATCATTTGTTTGATCGTCTATCCTGGTGATCATTTCTATGATCATTTGTTTGACCCAAAGCATGGCTTTTGTATAAAGTATGTTTTTGTGGACGTGACTTCGTCGAGCCTCACACCCCGGAATGGTCAAAACAGGAAAGAAGCAGCAAGGTTATGAGGGGTAGCGCCCTTTAGGATGTGTGCATTTCCTTCTGGAAAAGGGTGGTATCATGGTATGGAGCCCAGATACTTACTCATGTTGAAAACACTTTGTTATGATTGTGTGAATTGATTACGAGCGCTCGGTGAAAGGTCCCAAAGGACCGAGGGATGACATATTCGGTCAGTTGTTACTCAGTTAGGGGTAACCCGGCCTTGTGTTGGTAGAGATCCGGTTTGGTTCTCGGGGATGTCCATCCAGAGGCATTCTCATGTGGCAATGGGAAGTTCCTTGGCCTGATCATTCGTTGGAAATCCAAAGAAACAATACGAGACTTGTACGGTTTTAGTTGCAGAACCTGCCATCTAATATGGTAGCTATTAGTAGGCATAATATAATGGTACCTATGCTGGCTAAGATTTATATTCTACTTTCGAAATATCTTCTACACTATGCACTAATAATAATATCAAAATTGATTTGATTTTAATGCGTATCAAGCATCTTTGACTAACATAAGAAGAAATCTTCCCCAAGTCTGCGTTTGCATTGTGTGTGTGGCGAGAGGTCTTATGGTAGTCTCATTTTTAAAAGCATTGCGAATCTATTTTAAAAATATTCCTCTATTTTTATTTTAAAAGAAAAATAAACTGTTTTGAGTTCTCGCACCAGTCACATGACTGACTTGGAGTTTATTGTTTTCCTTCCTAAACTCTGGGTGCCCACCAATTTTCACACGGGCAGTCAAGAGTTAAGGTTTATCAGGATATTCTGGAATTCAGGAGTTGCTGGAGGCAAGCTGGATGACATGGCGTATTACTAGTTTATATAGTAGTTCTTTTTCCGCTGCATTGTTGAATGTTGTACACTCTGATGATATGATGTAATGTAATGTAATAACTGATATAGTTCTTTGTTTAAAGATTATTTATTTATTTATTATATGTTGTTCCGCTGCGAATTGTGAGATTCTGATGTTGTCCTGCTGTTTTCTGTTCCGTTCTATTTTCCTTTTTCTTTTCTCTGTTCTTATCTCTTTTTCTTTTTTTTTCTTTTTCTTAAAACCCATAACATTCCGGTTTTTGGCCTTCGATTTCTCGACAGTCGATAAAGTGAGTATTGATGTTGAATTTTCGAAAGTCGAAAATTCTCGTTTGTTACATTTGGTATCAAAGCATATGGTTAAGCGACAACCATGGTTTTGTTGGGTATTACTCGTTAGAGATAGTGTCAGCAGTACTCTAGAATGAGTTTGAGTGTAATAATAGATATGAGCGCGTATTTGTTAGTGAATATAAAATTGTTTTTGAATCGGGTAAATAAGATAATTTTGCCCAAAACTATTTCTGTATGAAAAGAAATGATTTTCTATGAATTATTATAGTATATGGATGCATGATTGTTAAGAAGTGATAATATTGAATTATTATCATTAGTATATGGAATTAAATAAGATAGATTAGATTCAAGTAAATTAACTTGATAATTTATTTATTTGTGAAATGATTTCAAATGGAATGAATTGAATATGGAAATTGAAATTGAAAAGAATTAATGAATTACTAAATGAAAGTTAATCGATAGAATTCAATATTTAGAATTGAGAATTGAATTCGAATGGAATTTAAATTGTGAATTGAATTCAAATTGAATTGAAATATAAAATTGAATGAAATTGGATATGTAACTTCAATAGTGAAGTAAAAACGTATAAGAAGCATATGTTGAAAATTTTGAAATAAAATTAGCAAATTAGCTTGAATGTTGCATTTGGATGCTATTGTTAGCAGGATATACAGGTATATAATGGGATTGAGATTTTGATTTCAAAGATAAAATTGAATTGCTCGACAAAAAGGTACGTATTTCAATTTCAGTATGAGATTTGATGACTTTCTTCTCTAGCCACTTGGCTTTCTCTTTTCTTTTTGATTCTGAGGGGCCGTGGTGCCATTTTGTAGTCGTACCGAGCTAGCCGCGCAAAGGAGACGCTGGCGAAATTTTTCGAAAATTTAGGGTGTTAGAAAAATTTTGAGAAATTTTGAAAGTTTAAAATTTGAAATTGAATTTAAATTTAAATTGTAAGGAAAACAATGTTGTTTGGAACTTATATTTGAAGTTGGAAAGCTAGTTGAAATGATAATGAATCTCTAGTAAAAAGATTTAGGTTGGTAAGTTGATAAAACTATTTAGATTGTGAAAAATGATAGACGGGATAAGGGCATTCTTCTTAACTTGTAATTTCGGGACGAAATTCTTTTAAGGAGGGAAGATTGTAACGACCCAGAATTTGGAACAATTTAATTTGGAAATATTTAATTAATTTTAAATATTTGAATGATGGTTTAGATTGAATTTTCAATATAACTATGAAAATGTCGATTAAATTATAGAATTTAATCTATTGAAAGTTGAATAAAAAATTTGATTCTTCAATTTTAAGCCAATTAAAAATATTTCAAAGGCTTGTAAAATTCATATTGATAATATTGAAGATAATAGAAGCTTCAGAATTGAAGTTGAAAGTGAATTGTTCAGTTTCGAAATTTAAATCGTTTGAATCGATATTTAAAATAGCCGTCCGAGGCACAGTCTCGGAATTCGACGAAACCAGTTCCATTGGGTCCGTAATATTGAATTATTGCCGGATTTCAAATTTCGTATTTTTCGGAGTTTATATGTGATTATACGGCAAGTAAACGCGTTGAAATTAAATTCGATTTAAACTTGAATTTAAAATTTATTAGTCAAACACCACGTTATCTTCCCTAGCCCTACGCCTAAAATCACGCAGAAGATCACGTTCTCTCTGTTGAATCACGTAACTTTGTTCCCCTGCAGCTTCTTTTAAAAATGGCACGAGCAATTGTTTACTCGTTCAAAACAAATCGAACGATATAAATTATTAATGGCCGCAGCCGAGTTTCATTCCCTTTCCTCTTTCAAATTCATTCGTTCAACTGTAAATAAAAAAAAAAAACAAATGGCTGAAGCCCTAAATCGCGTCGCGCATGGAGGAGCAGGGGCGGCGGTATCGGCGAGCTGGGTGGACTCGCGGCAGCGACGCGTGATTGGGGGCGACGCGATAGCGGCGCGCAACCTCGAGGCGATGAAGGTGGGTCGTATGAGGGACGGTGGTGGCGAGAATAGGGTCGAGTGCGCGCGCGCTTAGGGCTGCAGGTTGGAGGCGTTGATCTGGGCAAGGGGGATTGCGGCGACTCGTGTGCGTATGGGTGGCCGTGCGTTCATGATGGAGGGCGCAGGCACGAGGCGACGTGGGGAGGCGCAGGCGGCAGTGAGGACGAGCTTGAATGAAAGCAGTGAGGTAGTTTTAATTTTATTTTATTTTTTTGTTTTTCAAAATTTTTATTAAAGACAGTAAATTAAAATATATATATATATATATAAATTGTTATTGAATAAAAATATAAAATAAAATGAAACAGTTTGTTAATTTATTTAAAATTAGGAATAAATTTAATTAATATATAAGATTTTAAAAAAACTAAAAGGATTTATTTAAATAGAAGAAAAAAATAAAAATAAAATAATAATAAGCATATACAGTAAAGTATATATGCAGTAAAGTAAAATATATATGGGCTATTTGGGTAAAGGAAGAATTTAGTTAAGCAAATTTATTAAAAGAAAAGTCATTTGAAATAAATAATAATAGGAATTTTAAAACTTGAAGAAAAATTGATTTATATTAAAACTAAATTATTAGTTGAATAGAAATTTTAGTTTCAAATGAAAAATATTTTTGAAAAAGAAAATTTGTTAAAATTTAAGTTAAGTGGTTAAAAATAATTTATATTAAAGGGAAATTAAATTGTAGTTAAATAAATTTGTTTAAAGTAGATTTAGTTGAAGTTTAAATTGAACTAGACAGATTTGTTAGGAATTTGATTTATTGGATAAATAAATTATTGATTTAAAGATATTGATTTAAAGTAAAATAAATTTTTGTTAAAATAAATTTATTTAAAGAAGAAAAATTTTAGTTAAAAGAAATTCAGTTTTATTGAACCTTTGTAAATTCAATCATTAAAAGAAATTTAATATTTTGTTAAGTATATTTATCAAATGGAAATTTATTAAGTGAAAGATTTATTGAAGGAAATTTAGTTTTTAAATTTAGTTTTGTTAAGTAAATTTGTTAAAGGAGATTTCTTTAGAAATTAAAAGTATCAGTTAAAACTTAATCTATTTAATTATCTTAAGATATTAATAGAAGGAAAATTTTGGTTTATAATTAAATTAAGAAAAATCATTAGTTAGATAAATTTAATTATTTAATAGAAATTGTTTTAAGAATAAAAGGAATTTGTTGGTTAAAAATAAAATCTTGGTTAAATAAACTTGTTAAAGGAATCTGTTCGAATTTTAATAAATGTATATAGATTAGAAATAAATAATAATAGGGATTTTAAAACTTGAAGAAAATTTAGTTTAAAACTAAATTATTAGTTGAATAGAAATTTTAGTTTCAAATGAAAATATTTTGTAAAAGGAAAATTAGTTAGAAATTTTACTTATTTGATAAAATGATTTATCAAAAGAAAATATTATTTATTTTTGGAAAAATGGGTAATTAAGTACTAAAGGATATTTTATGAAAAAAAATGTTGTTTGAATTAAATAGTTAGTTAATAAAATTTATTTAAATAGAAATTTAAATTTGTTCGACAAAAAAATTGAATTTATAAAGGATAGCTTTGAATTTAATTTTTGTTAAATCAAAGTATTAAAAAGAAATTGTTTGAAAGCCAAAAACAATTTATTAAAAAGGGAATTTAAATTTTAGTTAAATAAAATTTTTAAAGAAGAAACTGGTTTAAATAAAATTATCAGTTAATTTAACTATTACAAAAGAAATTGCCGATGAATCGAAATTATCTAATGAAAATTTATTATTCGATTTGTTTCGAATATTAATGAATTGTATAAATATTTATACAAGGTATAAATGAAGGAAACAAGCTGAAAGGAAATGGATTGCAAATAAAAGCTAAGGTGAGAACTTCTCACTCAAAAGGAATTTTATTGTTTATTTAAATTTTAAATAGTTAGATTTAAAATTTGCTTGACTGTATTGATTGAATGCTTGAATGATGATTGTTATATATATATATATATTGGATGTGAATAGACCCTATACGCCGTTAGTAAGCGGAGGTTATTTATTACACACATATACCGCGATATTCCACCTTGAAGTGGAATTGGTATTATATTATATATAGCAATATATATATATATATTGGCATATGTATATATTGCAGTTGATTGATTTCCCGCATTTTTTTAGCGGATGAGACCCTATTGCGCCGTTAGTAAGCGGATATATATTTATAAAATCCCATGTACCGCGATATTCCATCTTGAAACGGAATGGTATTGTGCTAATGTCTGTGGATGCAGGGAAACAGGTTGGAGGGATCCAACTGGATTCCTCACAAATATTTATAGATGTTAGATATGGTGATGTTTGACTGTTTATCATATCGATATATGATGTTGAAAGTCGTGATTGACTATTGATGTGTTGCATCATCGGATCCAATTTTTGAAGTTTAAAAATAACGATTTTGATTTCTAAAGTGATTTTTGGAAATATACGTTTATAAAATATTTTTGGAATTGATTCATCTTAAATAAAAAAAACGTTATAATTTTAATATTATAAAAATTATGATTTTTTGAGAAATACAGTTAAAAGTTGATTTTTGAAATTATGGGATTAGTGATTTTATAAAATAGTTTGAACTGGGATTTCTGAATTTATTATAAGAAGTCTAAAAAATAGAATTTATGGAATTTGATTATTTTATAAATCAAATGATGAAATTATAAAAGAGTTTAAAGACGTTTTAAAAATAGTAATATAAATTGTTTTATCTTAAAAGATTTATAAATTGATATTTATAAATTAAAGAGATTGGAATTATAAAACGAGCTTTTATAAGTGATAGAATGATTTGTAAATGAATTTCATAAATTGGAATTATAGAATTATAACGGTGAAGTTATAAATGGAATTTTATAAACAGTAGGTTTATAAAATTTGTAAAGTTATTTAAAAGAATGGAATTTGGATAAATAAATGAATCTTATAAGTTATAAGATTTATGAAAATTTATGAAGTTTAAAGGAACAATTTTGTAAACAAATAAATTATAAGTGTTTGACTTATAATATGAAATTTTAGTATATCATTGAGATATAAAATTGAATAGATTTATAAAGTAAATTTATAAAAG
Organism: Allium cepa; assembly: GCA_030765085.1. Taxonomy (NCBI): domain Eukaryota; kingdom Viridiplantae; phylum Streptophyta; class Magnoliopsida; order Asparagales; family Amaryllidaceae; genus Allium; species Allium cepa. The sequence continues at coordinate 379,761,525 of CM060938.1, read as the reverse complement.
GAAGTTGTTGTAAAATAAATAGAAATGAAATTTATAAACATTGTTTTATAAATCCGCAACGACTTATTTTGATAAGTAAATTGTTGTAACTTGTTAATGGAATTATATTCACATTTTAAGAAGTGAATAATCCTTTAAAATAAGGTGAATAGAAATGATAAAAATTTGTTAACAGGTATATTCACGTTTTTGAATAGTGAATAATACGTTAAAGAAATGTTTTGAATATGATGTTTTAAATAAAATTAAAACGATCTAAAGATGTTTTAAAAGGTGTTGAGATTTGAAACCATAAATTTCAACATTTATTGTTGAAATAGATGTTTTCGAGAAATAGAAGGAAATGGTAGATTATAACACCGTTGTTATAATAGATGATTTCCGAAAGGAAATGTTTTGTATAGTATTGAGATTTATATATCTATTTTAATTTTGAATCCCTATACTAGTGATTTTGGGTTGTCGTAACGATGTTTTACGCAACATTCATTTTGGCCCAAATAAATATGGTTAAGTGAATAATTTCCTTAAAGAATGAAATATATACTTAATTTCGATTAGAGTATATTAAATATTTTCTAAGTATAGAAAATAAAAAGATCTGTGAATTACTTATTTTTAATAAGTATAGAAATGCTTTTCCAATATTAAGTGAATATTTGGAATTTTTTTTTTTGAAGATAAATTGAAAATGAATATTAGAAATTGAATGGAAATCGTATATTCATAAATATTTTGGAATGTAAATTCAATATGGAATTTATAAATGAAATTTGGAAAATGAGTTAAAAATAAATATTGATTTATTTTTAAAGAGTGGAGAATGTATATCTCATAAAGATATTTTTGGGAAATAAATAATTTGGAAAAAATTTTTTTGGAATCTGGTGATGTTGGCATATCTATTGATAGTTAAATAACCGACTATCAATATTTACCTTTAAATAGGTATTTGTTGTGATTTGTTTGAAATTGGATGCCACACTTATTTTTTTTTTAAAATAAGCACTCACTATTCGGGTTAACCGGGAAAGGACCTTGGGGTCGTATAACCCATTCCGAATATGTGATACGTCGTTATGAATTGCATTCGAAGATCGGTGTTGAAGACCGGATATTTTCGAAAGCGAAAGGGTTTCTTGTTGATTGTCTCTGCACTGGCTGATCCCCGGTATTGAGATCTCCATATGTGATGGGAAATCCGAACGTGATTAGAGATTATTCGGATTGCAAGGACTTCTTTGTAAGTGCCTTTGGTTCTGTTCGAGCCCGGAACAGACTTGTATGGATTGTATGTCTGACATTACAAATTGAGATATAAAGCAGATTTCTTTCAAATATATTTCTGTTGGTGGCGGAGAATTTATTCTTTTAGCTTAACACCCTTCTCTGAGACGTACGAGCTCAGAGGTTATATAGTTGAAGTTATCAGCGATATATTCCCAATTTGGTAATGTGACATGATGAGTGTAGCTGTAAATGATCATTGTGTTGATTATTTGTGATAGGATCATTTGTTTGATCGTCTATCCTGGTGATCATTTCTATGATCATTTGTTTGACCCAAAGCATGGCTTTTGTATAAAGTATGTTTTTGTGGACGTGACTTCGTCGAGCCTCACACCCCGGAATGGTCAAAACAGGAAAGAAGCAGCAAGGTTATGAGGGGTAGCGCCCTTCAGGATGTGTGCATTTCCTTCTGGAAAAGGGTGGTATCATGGTATGGAGCCCAGATACTTACTCATGTTGAAAACACTTTGTTATGATTGTGTGAATTGATTACGAGCGCTCGGTGAAAGGTCCCAAAGGACCGGGGGATGACATATTCGGTCAGTTGTTACTCAGTTAGGGGTAACCCGGCCTTGTGTTGGTAGAGATCCGGTTTGGTTCTCGGGGATGTCCATCCAGAGGCATTCTCATGTGGCAATGGGAAGTTCCTTGGCCTGATCATTCGTTGGAAATCCAAAGAAACAATACGAGACTTGTACGGTTTTAGTTGCAGAACCTGCCATCTAATATGGTAGCTATTAGTAGGCATAATATAATGGTACCTATGCTGGCTAAGATTTATATTCTACTTTCGAAATATCTTCTACACTATGCACTAATAATAATATCAAAATTGATTTGATTTTAATGCGTATCAAGCATCTTTGACTAACATAAGAAGAAATCTTCCCCAAGTCTGCGTTTGCATTGTGTGTGTGGCGGGAGGTCTTATGGTAGTCTCATTTTTAAAAGCATTGCGAATCTATTTTAAAAATATTCCTCTATTTTTATTTTAAAAGAAAAATAAACTGTTTTGAGTTCTCGCACCAGTCACATGACTGACTTGGAGTTTATTGTTTTCCTTCCTAAACTCTGGGTGCCCACCAATTTTCACACGGGCAGTCAAGAGTTAAGGTTTATCAGGATATTCTGGAATTCAGGAGTTGCTGGAGGCAAGCTGGATGACATGGCGTATTACTAGTTTATATAGTAGTTCTTTTTCCGCTGCATTGTTGAATGTTGTACACTCTGATGATATGATGTAATGTAATGTAATAACTGATATAGTTCTTTGTTTAAAGGTTATTTATTTATTTATTATATGTTGTTCCACTGCGAATTGTGAGATTCTGATGTTGTCCTGCTGTTTTCTATTCCGTTCTATTTTCCTTTTTCTTTTCTCTCTTCTTATCTCTTTTTCTTTTTTTTTCTTTTTCTTAAAACCCATAACATTCCGGTTTTTGGCCTTCGATTTCTCGACAGTCGATAAAGTGAGTATTGATGTTGAATTTTCGAAAGTCGAAAATTCTCGTTTGTTACACTCCTATTGTTCAGAAATTTCCCGATGTATTTGGAGAGGTCGACTCTCTACCGCCAAAGTGAGAGATCGATTTCCGCATTGACCTTATTCCCGGAGCTACTCCCGTAGTTCTCCCTCATAGAAGGATGGCTCCTAAAGAAAAAGCTGAACTTAAAACCCAAATTGATGATCTATTTGCTAAGGGTTTGATTAGGAAAAGTTGTTCTGAATGGGGCGCAACAGTCGTCTTTGTCACCAAATCAGATGGATCTCTTCGCATGTGTGTTGATTACCGGGAATTAAACAAGCGCACTCTCAAGAACCGCTATCCGATGCCTCGCATCAATGATTTATTCGACCAGCTCCATGGAGCTAAAGTTTTCTCACAACTTGATCTAGCCACTGGGTTCCACCAACTCAGAGTAGCAGAAGATAGTATTCATAAGACAGCTTTCCGTACCGAGAATGGATTCTATGAATGGTTGGTTATGCCATTCGGTTTGACCAACGCACCTGCTTATTTCGTCGACTTAATGAATCGAGTCTTCCGTGATGTCCTTAACAAGTTTGTTCTTGTCTTCATTGATGATATTCTCGTCTTCTCCAAAGATGAGAAAGAGCATGAAACACATCTTGCTTATGTTCTGGGAACTCTCCGAAATCATCATCTTAAAGCCAAGTTCTCGAAATGCCAATTCTGGCGAGACGAAGTACGATTCCTTGGCCATATTGTTTCTGAAAACGGGATTTCGGTCGATCCAGCTAAGATCGCCGTAATCAATGTAAGTTCTATCCTATTTGTTATTTCTATTCGATCCATCTTATTCCTTTCTAATTTGGAAACTTATCTATAGGATTGAGAGACTCCCAAAACTCCTACTGATATACGTAGCTTCTTGGGCTTGGCCGGTTATTATCGCAGATTTATTGAGCACTTTGCCCGGATTTCTGCCCCACTTACTGCTTTAACTCGAAAGGATGTCAGGTTTATTTGGAGTGAGAAGTGTGAATCCGCTTTTAATGAATTGAAGCGTAAGTTAACTTCAGCCCCAGTTCTTGCGGTAATTGACGGGAGTGAAGGATTAACTGTCTATACTGATGCATGTCGAAAAGGTTTAGGTGCTGTCCTTATGCAAAATGGAAAGGTTATTGCTTATGCTGGTCGTCAGTTGAAGACTCATGAAGTAAACTATGCAACCCATGATTTAGAGCTTCTTGCAGTTGTATTTTCTTTGAAACTATGGAGGCACCATCTTTTAGGGACAAAATTTGAATTATTCACAGATCATAAGTCCTTGCGGTATATTTTCTCTCAGAAGGACTTGAACCAGAGACAAGTCTGATGGCTCGAATTCTTAGCTGCATATGATCTCGACATCAATTATACTCCTGGAAAAGAAAATGTTGTAGCTGATGCTTTGAGCCGTAGCAAAGCATTGTCATGTTGTAATCTTGTAGAAGGCATGCTATTTCAGCTTGTTATCTCCCCATCTCTTTTGGATCACATCAAAGCTAAGCAATATAAGGACACCTTGCTCTATCGCATGAAGTAGTTAGTTCTTGGTAGAGTTGGAAATGCTGATAGTAAAGTGGGAGCACAGATAGATAGTAATGGAGTTCTGAAGATTGACAACCGTATTTGTGTTCCAAATGTCGATGGATTGAGGCAAGAAGTGCTTAGGGAGAACCATCAATCATGACTTTCATTCCATCCTTGTGTCACTAAGATGTATCGAAATATGAAGCGTTTATATTGGTGGAGTGGGATGAAGAGAGATATTTCCATATATGTCAGTAGATGCACCACTTGCCAGCAAGTCAAGGCCGATCACCTGAAGACGGCAGGATTACTTCAACCCCTAGAGATTCCGTGTTGGAAATGGGACCAAATTTCTATGGACTTCGTTGACGGATTACCGAGGACCAGAAAAGGTAACGAGAGTATATGGGTGATTGTTGATAGGTTGACAAAATCTGCTCACTTTATTCCTGTTAAGACCACTCGTACTGCTTCGAGTTTGGCCGAGATTTACATGAAAGAGATTGTTAGACTTCATGGAGTTCCATCTAGTATTGTATGCGATAGAGATCCTTTATTCACTAGTAAATTCTGGAAGGCATTTCAGGAAGTCTTGGGCACTAAACTAAATCTGAGCACGGCTTATCATCCTCAAACAAATGGCCAAACTGAGAGGGTAAATCAGATTTTGGAAGATCTGCTCCGAGCTTGCATTATTGATTTCGGTGGATCTTGGGAAGACCACCTTCATTTGGTTGAATTCACTTATAATAACAGCTATCAGGTAATCCAAAATTTTCAATTTGAATAAGTAAAATTTGAATTGAAATATAACTATCTTTATAATCAGGCGAGTATCGATATGGCACCGTTCGAAGCTTTATATGGGCGGCCATGCAAATCGCTAGCTTGTTGGATTGAGCCTGGTGATCGATTAGTTCTGGGCCCGGATATGATTATGGAAGCATCCGAGAAGGTCAATGAGATCAAAAGGAAGATGAAGACCGCACAGGATAGGCAGAAGAGCTATGCCGATAGGCGTAGAAGAGAGTTAAAATTTCAGGTTGGGGATGAGGTCTTTCTTAAAGTATCACCTTTGAAGAATGTTATTCGATTTGGTCGTAGAGGGAAGCTCGCTCCTAGATTTGTGGGACCATTCACTATCACTGAGAGGATTGGTACACTAGCCTACAGAGTTGCACTGCCGGAGAAATTTGAGGGCGTGCACAACGTATTCCATGTTTCACATCTTCGGAAGGTTGTACATGACCCATCCATGGCCATTCCTATTGCTCAGTTAGATGAGGTAGATATAGAGCCGGATTTGACTATAGAGAGGAGACCACTTCGTATTGTTGATAGGGATACGAAGCAGCTTAGAAGGAAGACTGTTAGCCTAGTCAAAGTCCAATGGAGTCCCGATGATCGTGATTGTACTTGGGAAACCGAGGAGAGTATCTGAAATTCTAGTCCAGAATTGTTTGTTGAAGGTAAATTCCATTCTATATTCTTTACTTTATTCGATAACCTATTCTATATCTATCGTACCTCTTTTATTGTTCTTCCACTCTTTCCTTTGTTCCTTTTCGGGGACGAAAAGTTTTGAGTGGGGAAGAATGTAACGACCCTGAAATTCAGACCCAGTTTAAAATTTTTAAAACCGCTTATTCAATGTAGAAATTCGAATTTTCACAAACAACTTCCGTTGCCATCCAAACTTCACATTTGGAATGCGTCTAGGTAGACATAGGCGTGCGCCAAATTTCGTTGACAAATATTGAAGTAAATTACGCTCATCGAGTTTACATTTTAGTTCAAATCTTTTGTGTAAATTTCCTTTCGTCCGAACTCAAATATTTTTCACATTGTTGCATAAGAAAAATATTCTTAACTTGACGGCGCATTTCGTTTCGTCGAATTTCGCTTTTAATTGCTAGTAAAATATTCGCTCGTGCAAATGGTTAATAAGAGTAACCACTTCTCAAACAGTGTCAAACCATCAATATCTTCATACCGTTGTGTCCGCCTCGATGCGCTGATCAAAATGGTATATTTATTTGTGTCAATCGAAGTTCGGCGTTGCAAACTAAAATTGTTAACGGAGCGCAAACCGGTCCGTTACGCAGCAAACCAGTACCCAAACTTCCCAGCATTCAAATTTTAGAGCCATTCAGCTGACCTTGGGAACAAAAATATCCACCATTGTGAAAAATCATCATTTCATGTACTATGCGCACTGAACCTCTGCCTACATTCTATTCATTAATTGCGTGTGCACTTCGTCCTGCTCTTATGCGATGGCCCTGTCTTCTCTCCTCTGTAAATTCTATTCTCTTTCTTTTCCCCCATATTCTTCCACTATTTATTTGTACTCCTCAGTAAGCAAAAAGAAACCCAACCCCTTCTTTTTCATATTCTTCTACTTTACCAGGTTACGAACTCAAATTTTTTTATTTTTTATTTCTTTTCTCTTCCAACCTTCACCACGCACACGTACGCCCCTACACCCCTACAGCTCCTCTTCCTCCTCTCTTTACATTTTTTTAATGTATTGTGCATCCTCCCCATGCAGCAACCGCCCGCCACCTCCCTCTCCTTCCCGCAACCAAACCCCTACCCACTCAGCCACCAACCCGCCTCCACTGCCCACTGCAACGACCACCCATCACCACCTCACCTAAGCGCAACTCCCCGCAGCCCGTCACCTCCCCTCCCTTGCCGCCACGCCGTCCACTCGGAAACCCCCTTCATGCGTCTCCTTCCCCCTGCGTTTCCCCATCAACCGCCTCCCCTCCACCGCAAACAACCACCCACGGCCACCAAATGCTCCTCCACCGGAGACCCATCCTTTTTTCCCCCCTTACCACTAACGGCCTGCCCTTGTTCCACTCGCCCCCCCCCAATGCAAACTCTCCGTGCCCACTTCCTCAAGCTCTCCCCTGCCGCCTTCCTTTCTGTCACTATCCGCTCCATCCACCTATCACCGTGCAGTATATGAGATTGTTATTGTATAAAGCTTAGTTGCTAGTTGAGTTATATAGTTGTCTGTTATTATATAAATTATACTTAGCTATGAGATCTGGGAATACATATAGTATATGTTGAGAGTTATTTGGTTTAAAGGTTTATAGTTATGAGGTGTCAGTAAGTGATGTTTAGCTTGGAATTTTATAGTTTGTATATAGGGTATTAGGTGATTTTGAAAGTGTGCGTGTACTGCATTATCACGTTCTAAAGTTATTATATATATACACAATGTTCGGAAAGTAATATGTTTGTGTCAGTAAACAATGATTTTAAATTTTGCAACATATATGCGTGAACCTGTAGACTCTTACGGTATAATATAGGATTGCGTATTCTTTTGCAGTTCAAAAAAAAATGATGACAGTGTTTTATAGTATAGGTATTACAATATATTAATGTATATAGCAGTGATGGGTTATAGTCTAGGGGCTCACGTTATTTGATTTGGTTGTTCCAGCAACTACTGATCCGGGATCTCAGGCCTAGGCTTCCATCTACCTTAATTGCATCTAGTTCATTATTTTGGTATGTTTTACAAATATATATTCAATCGATATATATTGCAATAAACAAATTATTGGTTAATTATTTGTTGATTGCAGTTGTGTTCATTTGCGTCGTGCTCATTAGGGTCCACTTTATCTATTTGCCTTCGTGCTTCGCCATCATCTTCTTCAACCACGTAAGGTGAATATTTCATTCACGACTCAATCTATTATGCTATGGTAATCAAGTGATAATTGTTGTTAATATTAATTTGGACATTAACTTGATCGATTGTTAAAATTGTTGAAATAAAACTGTAAATCGCTATGCAAGTTAAATTTGAATATTGTTAGTTTATGATAAATAGTTGTGACACTAAAATTTGTTATGTGATATTGAATTTGGTTGTTAATATAAGTGAAATTTAATATGAAATTAAATTGATATAGGATTGTTAACAAATTAAAAATGGATTATATATGCTGAACTTGACCCCCTTTAAATGTTAAATAAGTCGACACGTAGAAATAGCGTTAACCTCACTTTGAACCATTGAATGTATGATTGATGTAGTAAATTGATAATAGACACCAATTGAAACCATAAGGTAATAATCTTTAATCCGCATGAAACGATAGTGTGGATTCTAGGAATAATTATATTAATTTTCATAAATAACAAATGTAAGTTAATACGATTATTTCGGGATTATTTAATAAATTGTTAAATTGTTATGTATGGTTGCTATTGCTTGTTTATTTACTTTGACACCATCCCAGTTATCACACTGCAAGTTCCCTTTGCTATGCTTTGTTTTATATTGAATAATATTGGGTTGAAATGATAAATACCTAATTAAACGACTTGGCCTAGGATAGAAAATAAAAATAAGAAACCCGATTGGTCAACAAAACCATTTTCAAAATTGAAATATATTTAAATTAAGGAATGAACTTCACAATTTGTTTGGAAATTCGGTAACGGTTTTAATGGATGCAATTGAAATAAATTTAACGGATTTAATCGAGATAAATTTTATGGATTAGATTGAAGTAAAATTAATGGATTAAATTGAAACGGATTAATAAACCTATGTAATTAAATAAAAATGAATTGGCAAATTTATTGAAATGAGATTTAGAAACAAGTAAGTTTTAGAATTTGATAACTTAAAAATTTATTGAATTTGTTAGGTTTAGATTAAAACTCGGTTTTAATTAAATAGATTTGGAACATGTTGTAAATTTTACTTGGAAATTTAGAAAATTTGACTTAGGAGGAATACAAAAACTAACCAAAGTTTTATGGATATAACTTAGTGATTATTTAAACTTAAAATGATTTTAAAATTTAATGAATTAATCAAATCAGGACATTGGAAATGGAAATGGACTTCTTGTTTAGAAATTTAATTGAATTGGTAAATAAATCAAATGAAGTTGGATAAAAAGGAATTTAGTTAGTGAAATTGATTTAATCGAATTTATGATAACAGTGGATGTAAACATGAAGTGAAATGAATAGAATTTGATTTAATATTTTAAACTAAGTTTAGCATTAAATTGAATTCGTTGATTATGAACTAAATTTAATAAGCGACTTTTAGACCTTATTAAATCGAACTTGAGTACTTAATTTTAAATCGTAACTCAAATGTTTGAACTAAGAATTACATTCGAAAATATGTTTTAAAATATCTAAAATAAATTGAATCGTGAAATATCAAATTTGGAAGTCAAATTTGCACCTTGACTTTTGGACTTTGATTTGTTTAAACGTTAATTTAACCGACCATCGGGTAATAAATACGTAGTTATTAAAGAGACCGGGATCGGAAATGGACATATTCTCTGTCGATACCGAAACCACTTTAATAACTATTATGCGCGAAGTGTTGATCCAGAATGAAGTGGATGGTTTGGTGAACGTGTTGACTGAAGAAAGAGAACGATATTGGATTACCCTTGACATGACTAAAACAGGAGCCGCGCCGGGCCATTGAGGATCGCTACCTCTAGCGGACACGCTTCTTCGATACCATATCTATTACTTTTGTGATTCGATTTGGGTGCACCTCTTGATTTGGGAGTGTTGTTTCGCGGTGTTGAGATAGTAGCTACTATGCTCAACATCAGTCCGGATCACGCAACTACCAGTATCCTAGTTGGTATCGCATCATGTACCTTGTCATACTGATTATCCTATTCGCGACCATTACGTTTTGTTTTGTGTTATACCTGTGGGGTACCCTCTGATAACCACTAGTTTACGGTGGGGTTTACGGTGCTGTATAGACTATGGCATTATAAAATGTGTTAAGGGGAATTATGGTAACGCCTTAACGCTATTTTAATATCGTACTTTATTGATTAGGCATTTTCTACATATTGTATTCTATTGTATATATAGATAGTTTATCGGATCCTTAGAGATGTTTTATTCATCTTTGAGTTATGGACTTTATTCCCTGCACTTGATTATCCTGTATAAGATTTTGAGTCCTGACTCGAGTGTTTCTTTTTGTATATGCTCGGGTCAGTCTGAAGCTATCCAGTTTGCTGATCAAGGTTGGCTGAAGATGCTGAAGACTTAGCATTTATCTTTATCAGTCTATTTTGATGTCCGTGTCTGTTGGACATTTATGTATTTCCATTTAGTCACCTTTTGTTTAGACATTGTTGTACTTTATGTAGTAGCTTCATGAACTGCTATTATGACGATGTATTTTCCGCTGCATTATTCTGTGACTGTTCTGTGACTGTGATGTTGTATTGATTCTCATTTACATTTATGTATTTATAATCCCATAATGATTCGTGTTTTGTATTATTTAAGTTGACATGTGAGGATTATTGTCAATTTAAATGATCCAAATATACGGGTTGTTACATAAACCGATGGACCAATGGACAGAGCTAAAAAATAAATTACAATATGCTAATGCTAAAGCTATGAACTCTATTATCTGTTCATTGGATCAATTTGAATTTAATCGTGTCTCTCATGCTTTAACTGCGCAGGAAATATGGCACACGCTCGAAGTAACTCATGAAGGAACATCTCATGTCAAAGAATCTCGCCTAGACATGTTAAGCAGCGAATACGAGAATTTCACAATGGCAAAAGAAGAAAATGTCAAAGAAATGTACGGACGACTATCCAATATAGTATACAAATCAAAGGCTCTTGGAAAATCATACACAGAGTTGGAGATAGTCTGAAAAATCCTCAGAGTTCTTCCTCGAAGCTTTGAAGCAAAAGTCACAGCTATTCAAGAATCAAAGGATTTGAAACAAATCAAGGTGGAAGAGCTCATTGGAAATCTCACCGCTTATGAACTAGAGCTAAAGTTCAAGGAAGAGCGAGAAGGAGGCGATGCTCGAAAGAAATCAATTGCTCTCAAAGGAACAACTGAAAATGACGATGATGAGGATGAGGATGGTGAAGCTGAATTAGCACTATTAATAAAGAGACTCAAAAAGTGGAATCGCAAATATGGCAATCCAACCAGAAATCATCAAATTAAAAGCAGAATAAACAAAGCACTAGACATTTCAGAGAAGCAAGAGATCATCTGCCACAAATGTAATAAACCAGGCCATATCAAGCCAAATTGTCCTCAAAATCGACCAAACCAAGGAAAGAAACTGAAGAAGAAAAGTTTTGCGGCTACTTGGGATGAAATTGATGAAGATGAAAGTGATAGCACCGAAAGTGAAAGTGAAAGAGAAAATCTATATCTTCATGGTGAAGTAACTGACAATGATGATGATGAGCCAAGTGAGGTATCAAAACTTTCTCATTCAGAATTACTTATATATTTTCACGAAGTAAATGGCTGTTTTGAATGACTTAAGGAAAAGTATGCCAAACTTGAATCACAAAAGGATTCTTTAATTGATTTAAATAAACAACTTAACCAATTAGTTAAAACCTATCAAAGCAGAATCCCTAAGTGTGATAAGTGTCCAACATTCGAAGAAGAGATTAAAAATTCAGAAAACAAAATTAAATCGCTTGAAAATGAAATCCTGCTTTTGAAAGAAATTGAAAACACAAAAAGAGAAGACTCTATTAAAAGGTGCACACAACTGATAAATGAAAACGAGTCACTCAAAACCAAAGTCCTACAACTATCAACAACGTTAGATAAATTCTCAAAAGGAGAAAAATCATTGAATATGCTATTAGGGAAACAAGCTATTAATACATCTAGGAAAGGACTTGGATATAACAAATTTCAAAAAGATAGAAACCAAATTAATCAAGTCAATTCATTTGGACACAATCAAAATAGTTGTTGGTATAAACCCGGACATATGAAGACTATATCGATTTGGGTTCCAAAAGGCACAAATATAAAATCTCTTAAAGTAAAACAAATTTGGGTGCCAAAAGGAACATGTATAAATAGTTTTCAGTCTCCTATAAATTATCTTCCAAAATATTTTGCCACTAACAATTTTGGACCTATAAAAACAAATAGGTCACTAAATTTTTTTCTCGTGTAGGTATGCTGGCAGGCTAAGGAACAACAGCAATGGTATCTGGATTCTGGCTGTTCCAGACACATGACCGGCGATAAATCAAAGTTCCTTAGCCTAGAAAAGTATAAAGGTGGCGGGGTCACAATGGGTAACAATGAAAAGTGTAAAATTGTTGGCAAAGGTAAAGTAGGTAACAATACATTTACCCTGAATGATGTAGTGTATGTTGAAAATCTGCACCACAACTTGATATCAGTCAGCCAGCTATGTGATAAAGGTATGAATGTTATTTTTGACTCTGACTTGTGCAAAATTGTTGACAATTCATCAATCTTATTTTCAGGTAAGAGGAAAGGTAATATATATTCTCTATCTTTTGATGATCTCACCCTTTCTAAATGCTTGGTAGCTAAGGACATAGAAGTAAATTTATGGCATCGACGTTTAGGGCATGCTAGTATGAACTTGCTAAACAAATTAAAAAGGAAAATTTTGGTAAGAGGGTTGCCTTCGCATGAGTTTGAAACAGAAAACATTTGTAAAGCATGCACTTTAGGAAAACTTAAAAAATCATCATTTCATGCCAAAAACAGTGTAAGCACTTCTAGAGTACTTGAGCTAGTTCATATGGATCTATTCGGACCTAATGACATTGCTAGCTTAGGAGGTAAGAAATATTGTTTTGTAATAGTTGATGACTACTCAAGATATACATGGGTATATTTCTTACCCAAGAAATCAGAAACATTTTCATACCTCAAGAATTTCACAAAATTAGTCCAAAATGAAAAGGAAGTTTCCATTATTTCATTAAGAAGTGATCATGGTGGAGAATTTGAAAATTATGAATTTGAAATTTTTTGTGATGAAAATGGACTTAAACATGAATTCTCTGCACCATGTACTCCACAACAAAATGGGGTAGTTGAGAGAAAGAATCGAACTTTACAAGAGTTGGCTAGATCTATGATAAATGAGTATGAACTACCTTTGCATTTTTGGGCAGAAGCAGTAAATACAGCATGTTATGTAATGCATAGAGTTATGATTAGACCGATTCTCAACAAAACTCCCTATGAGCTATGGTTCAACAATAAACCAAACATTGCTTACTTTAAAGTGTTTGGATGTACTTGCTATATTCTCAATACAGGTGATCAATTAGGAAAATTTGAAGCAAAAGCTGATTAGGGTATCTTCATGGGATACTCTTCGAGAAGCAAAGCTTACAGAGTCTACAACAAAAGGACTAAAACAATCGTGGAATCAATCAATGTGAAATTTGATGAAGGCATTGATAATCAGGAAACATCCAAAAGCAATGTTGAAGAGGAGAAGGAAAAAGATGAGCATGAAGAACCAAAAGAAACTGATGATATCAGAGAAACTGCCATAACTCCAGAAGTCCGAAGGAATCTAGATCCAGCAAAACTGAAATTCAAGGCAGACCATCCTCCAGAATTGGTAATTGGAAACCCTATAGCAAGTCATGCAGGAAAATTTTGAAATGAGTTTGGTTGGAGAGTTAAAATTCTTTTTAGGATTTCAAATTAAACAAAGCAATAAAGGAACATTCATTTCTCAAACAAGGTATATTAGAGAACTTGTCAACAAATTTGGATTGAAAGATGCCAAACCAGCAAGAACTCCCATGAGTACAACACTTAAACTTGACAAGGATGAAAAAGGTAAGACAATTGATCAAAAGCAGTAAAGAGGTATGATTGGATCACTTCTTTATCTTACCGCTTCTAGACCTGACATCATGTTTTCTGTCTGCTTATGTGCATGTTTTCAATCCAACCCAAAAGAATCTCATTTAAAAGCTGTTAAAAGAATTATAAGATATTTTTTGCACACTCCACGGTTTGGTCTTTGGTATCCATCAAACGATAACTTTGAATTAAAAGGTTTTTCAGATGCTGATTACGCTGGAAATTTAGTTGATAGAAAAAGTACTAGTGGAGCATGTTTTATGTTAGGACATTCATTAGTTGCATGGTCAAGCAGAAAACAAAATTGTATTGCATTATCCACCACAGAGGCAGAGTATATTGCTCTAAGCGGTTGCTCTGCTCAAATCTTATGGATGATACAGACTTTGCAAGACTATGGTCTAAATTTTAAACGTGTACCACTAATGTGTGACAGTAAAAGTGCAATTGATCTCACAAATAACCCTGTGCATCACTCACGAACAAAACATATAGATGTTAGGCATCATTTTATTCGAGATCATATTTCCAAAGAAAATATCAGCATAAATTTTATTTCAACCGATTCACAATTGGCAGACATCTTTACAAAACCCCTTCCAGAAAACAGTTTTTGCAAACTACGTCTCAGTTTAGGTGTTTTAGAAATTGGATTGCCTAATTAAAAAATCTATCCCCCTACTAATTATCAAAAAGGTAAATAGTGACTGAAAAATGATAAGGGGTGATATTAATCGTACATTTTTTCCTCAAGACAGTATACTTAGTAAATTTCTTTAGAAATTCAAACAAGAGTTATAAAATTCTTTGTTTGGCAAAGATTCCATGACCATTTCTAATTCTATCATATTTCTATCGACCATCGCTTATCAAAAATCCAATATGGTTTGTCGATATGTGGTATCATAATCAGGAATCATTCGTTTTTCAGTTTATAAATAAAATAAAATTCAAAGTATTCACTCTCATTTAAAAGTCCTCACGGTTATGCATGGGTGAATTACTTGGAATTTGATATGTAGTTCCATGCTCATTTAAAAGTCCTCACGGTTATGCATGTATGGAATGCATATCAAAATTAAATAAACAAGTTGATTCTAATCCCATTTAGAAGTCCTCACGGTCATGCGTGGTTAGAAGATACCTGAATTCATTTTTTAAAAAAATAAATAAAATAATAAATAAAATTGAAATACTACTAACCTTATTTAAAAGTCCTAACGGTTATGCATGGTTAGTAGAAATTCAAATTCCTGATAGTTATATATCACAACTCGACATAACTATATGATTTTATGATAACATCATCCCCATCATCTCAAAAATGGAATATGCGCCTAACAAGAATAGTTATGATTTTTGTTTGATTTTTTATTTAAATTACATAGTTATAGTCGATTGATTTTTAATGTTATATTACTATCTATCACCTTATCTCTATTTCATGACACTTGTACTCTTTTGCTGATAACAAAAGGGGGAGAGAAATGTTGAATTTTGGCAAATAAATCTTATACTACTATGCATATAAGAAGGGGGAGTTTAGTACAGATGAAGCATTTAAGTAGGGGGAGCAAGCATTTAAATGGTGGAATCATCAAATACATTTAATATGTTTCAAAATCCTAAATATATGTTTGTTATCATCAAAAGGGGGGAGATTGTTAAATATGCACTTATATGATTTTTTTTTGATGATAATAAACATATATACATTTTTTTAAATGTATTTGTTAACGTACTATTTTATTTTTCATAGATTAAATAAATATTTGCTAAATAAAATTAAATACACAGAATTTGAATTCAAACAGAAATTTTATTCAAACAAATATTTATTACATTTTTTTGAATAGTACAAATTCAAGCTCTCACTATACATATACAGTTTTGAATACATCACAATTCAATTTACATTAATAACCTCACTACATATCACTCACACTCGTATTTTGTCTTCAAACTTCATTCCGTTTTGAATACAGCATCTGAGCAATCTGCAAAAATATTCACTAACGCAGTAAAATTGAAAAAGAAATATTTTTGCCATATAAAATGAAATATGATTTTTGAAAATATTATTTGCCTCAGTTATTTGGGCTGTTCGTCATCATTTATATTTGAATTCATCACACACGAACAGTGTGACATGCACAGTGTATCATTGTACATGCCACAAGGCCATGCACATCAATATACACTTGATAATGCTACAGGAACAGGTGAGCACAGGTCAAACCCAAATGAAGAGCCGGGTTCAACTCACGTGCAATATATTTAAAATCACGACACGAGCACAAGGTCAAACCCGAGTTTTTAAAACTGGATTCAACTCAAGTGAAATTTCAAAAATCAACATGAATGGATGCAAAGACCTGTGATGCAAGCAATGACCAGATCAAAGAGAAAAATGATACAAGGAAACTGGCAACAACAAGTATGGCTGTGAAACTCAAGCCAACAGTGCAGCACAACTACACAATGCACCAAGTAAGTAACAGCAATGCATGCAAGTGCAAACCAGAATGAAGTACACAAGCACTTAAACAAAGATGGCCAGAGCAAAAGTTCACAGGTGCAGACCAAATGCAGTGACAAGTTGAAGCAGTAGTTAACAAGCAGTGTGCAACTCGAAAGTGTACACAAGTGAAACCATAATGATGAAAATGTTATGCTCAATGCAACACAATGAAGAAACCATGTGCATAATACACAGTGATGCAAGCTACAGATATAGTGGCAACTACCCAAAGCAACCAGACAACAACTCACATGTTTGAAACCATAATGCAGTATGTACATGAGCAAATACACAAGCAGATGTGTGCAGACCACAAAGAAATGCCACTAAGAAAACAAACACCAGAAAGTAGCAAGCTGAATCAACACAAACAACTACAAACCCATCAAGCAAAACATCACAACATCAGTAACAACATAAAGCAGTGCAACTACATGCGCAGTAAAGATCGCCAGAGACAAAGCTCACAGGGGCCAGAGGATCAAAATCAATGCCGTGGTAATCAAGGTGTCAAGCCAAGTCAAGATGATCAACGACCAGTTCAAAATCAGAAGCCGCAGTCAAATATCATCACAAAAGTAATCAACATCGAAGTATTTTAAAACCAGGTCAAAGCCGGTGGAAATCAAAACATCTCAAAATTCAAGCCGAGAATTACAAATCAAGTTGACCGAGCATTTCAAGTATATACGATTGTGAACTAGTCAGAATAAATCACAATCATCCAACAATAATCGAACGGCCAAAGCAACAAATTTTGAAGCAATCAGACGAACGGAAAATAAGGGTAACGAACCCTATAAAATGCCCCAATCATCATCGGCATAAACACAAGAGTTCGAATACAAAAATCAAAAATGCATCAGAGCAAAAATTCTTACCGAAGCAATAATCGAACTCATCGAAGCAACCGAAGAAAGCAACACGAAATCGATCGAGCCAGGCTAAGTCGCGCACAACCAACAACAATCGAATTAGTATCGGAGCTTCGCAAAAGCCCTAATTTGGAACAAAGAGCGCAAGGAGCGAAAGTACCAAATTCGCAGAGCAAAAGGAATCCAGATCTCAAAGCCCTAATCTTGTCACGAAGACGATGCCGCCATTTTTTTATTTTCCAGAGAAAAGAGGAATCGGGACAAAAGAATAAAGCCGACCGCCTTCTTGTTAATTAGGGCATAGTTGTTTTTAAGGGTTTTGTTTATTTTTATTTTATTTTTAAAAATAAGGGCTTTATTTTGTTTTAAATTTGTTTTTAATTTTAAAACTCTTTTCAAACCGTTTAAATTTCTAGTCGTGTGACTAGGGGACAAGTTACGTGGCGTAGCTTGAGAATTCGCAACTCAATGGCTGAGTTGTGGCAGGGTTTTGAGCGTAGAGTTAGAGTTAGTCAGCAGCAGATGTCGCGAGTTTACGTGTGTAAGCGTGTGACTATCTAATTTCTAGTAGAAACCTTGGGGGCAGCACGTAGGCAGGTTTTTGCCGAAGCTGGGTAAATTCTGTGTCGTTCTATTTCTGCATTTATTATTCTGCTTTTACCTGTGCTGCTACTATTCCGTATCTGTATTGAAATTATTTTATAAGCTTGCGCAATTAATTTTTAATACTATCACCCTATTCAACCCCCCTTCTAGGGTAAAATCGATCCTACACCTTCATCCTTGCCTGAATCAACTCAATCTTCTCCGCTGCTTCTCTAACCAAATCTTGACCAAGGACCAACCTATCCCTGGTCTCTAACCAACAAACTAGTGATTTGCATGGCTTTCCATACAATGCTTCAAATGGTGCTATCTCTATACTAGTATGATAACTACTTTTATGTGAAAACTCGACTAACGTTAGATGGCCCATAATCCTCAAAAACCTAACACACAAGTTCTTAACAGATCCTCCAAAACTTTGTTAACTCTTTCCGTTTTCCCATTGGTCTGTGGATGGTAAGAGACACTCATCTTAAGCTTGGTTCCTTACATCTCCTATAGCTTCCAGAACTCGGTAGTGAATAAGGAATCTCTATCACTTACTATACTACTAGAAATTCCATGAAATCTAACTATATTCTTCATAAATAACTTAGCCAAAACAGGTGCCGTCCTAGTTGACTTAACTGGAGTGAAATGGGAACTCTTGCTCAATCTATCCATTATGACCCATATACTTTCATTTCCTCTATTTGACCTTGGCAACCTATCTATAAAATCCATAGAAATAAAATCTCATTTCCAGACTGGAACATCTAAAGGCTGAAGCAACCCACTTTGCTTTTGATGTTCGACAATTACCTATTGGCAGTTCAGATACCGCTTCGCCCAAAAGCTAACATCCCTCCTCAAACCTTCCTTGAAGAAACTCTGCTTCATGTCTTGATACATATTTGTTCCTCCCGGATGAATAATGAACATCGAACGATGGAATTCCTCCAAAACTTCCTTCCTTATTATCCCACATTTGTAACACATAACTTGCCTTTCTTTCTCAACCACCTACTCTGGTCAAGACTAAAACCCTTCAGGTCATCGCTCTCCATCCTTCAACTTTTGATTCGTTCAACCATTACTAGATCCTCCACCTGTTTAGAAGAAATCTTTTAGATCGTCACCAGTTGAACCTCTAAACAAGACAACACAACAATTCCTTCCCTAGACCAACTTCAGATCTCCACTCTACTCTGGAAGTTTGCAACGTCTCCAAATCTTTCCACTCTGCTATCATTGCCCACATTACATTCTGAAGCTTTCTACTAAGCGCATCTGCCGCATAAGTACCTTTCCCTAGTGTGCATTCAATTCCAAAATCGTAAGTAGTAATGAACTCTAATCATCAATGCTATCTCATGTTCAGCTCCTTTTGAGAGAACTTGTACTACAACGACTTATGATCCATACAAAGCTCAGACCTCTCTCCCAAATAGTAATGTCTCCACACCCTCAATGCAAAAATTACTATAGCCAAGTCGAAATCATGCGTTGGATATCTAACCTCATGTGACCTAAGCTGCCTAGAAGTAGAGGCAATCATTTTACCTCCTTACATTAGCATGGCTACCAATCCAGATCCACAAGCATCTGTATAAACTACCAAATCCATATTCCCCTCCGAAATAACCAACACAAGTGCATGGGTCAACATGAGTTTCAAGCTCTGGAATGCTTCCTCACACTTATCTATCCAAACAAAATTCACATCCTTTCATGTTAGCTTAGTCATCGATGTTGTTATCCATGGAAAATCCTTAATGAACCTCTGATAATATCCAGCCAATCCTAGAAAACTCTTTTCTTAGTCACTATCTCTGGTATCTTCCAATTATTCACCACTTTAATCTTAGTCGGATCTACAAATAACCTTTACTCGGAGACTACACGACTAAGAAATTTCACTTCCTTCTTTCAAAAATGACACTTCGAAAACTTCACCTTTAGTTGATGCTGCCTCAATGTCTCAAACATAACTCTAAGATAAACTTCATGCTCTTTTTCATCCTTAGAGTATGTCAAAATATCATCTATTGTAGCGACCCTGACTCAGCCTTCGAAAATCGGCATCAAATACGACACTCGTATTCAAACGCCGCAGATCCAAACGTTGAAATTCGAGTCGTGCCGAAGCTTATAACACATTAAGTACAACACAACGGAAGAAACAGAATATCTCAATATACAACATTGATATAATATCAGATACAATATGATACAACAGATGATACAATGAATATCAATATACATCAGAGATATGATACAAGATAATAGCAGCGGAAAGAAAAGATAACTCAGCAGCGGAACAACAACTCTAATATGGTCTTCAAGAAAGAACTCCATCTTCAAAGCACCAATCCAGAAATAGCTCGAACTCCCAATAATGATGCACAAAGATAAGCAAGCCTCGTCCGCAAGCGATTGCCAAATCCTAGGCAGAAAGCTATCGAATCTACACCTACTATTGATTATCTGAAAAACCCAACTCTAGACTGCCCGTGTGGGAAAATAGTGGGCACCCAGAGTTTAGGAAATGAACAATAAACTCCAGGTCATTAGTGGGACTGGTACGAGCAAACAAAACATTTGGTCTTTTAAAAAGAACAAAAGAATTTAAAGTTTGAAATCCGCAATGCTTTTTAGAAAATGAAACTACCATAAGGCCTCCCGCCACACACACAATGCAAACGCAGAATTGGAGGAGATTTCTCCTTATGATAGTCAAATATGCTTAATACGAGGAATTTCTTTGATATTATTACTATAAGTGCAAAGTGTATAAAAACCATTTCGAAAGTATAATATAAATCCTAGCCAGCATAGACATTCCGAATTATGCCTACTATAGCTACCATCCAAGCAGTGGGGCGCCAACATAAGTAGATGGCAGGTAATACAACTAAAACCGTACAAGGCACGTAATGGATGAATGGATTTCCAACAAATGGTCTGGATAAGGAAGTTCCTACTGTCAATGGGATCGCCTCTGGCAGGACGTCTCGAGAACCTAACCGGATCTCTGCCAACACAAGGCCGGGTTACCTCTGTAACTAGGTAACTACTACTCGAGCATGCCATCCCCCGGTTCTTTGGGACCTTTATCCGAGGCCTCGATCAAAGAAACAATCACACAGAAAAATGAGATTGGAGCAACCACATAGGTTAAGCATCAGGGCTCCATACCTGATACCACCCTTTTCCAAAAGGAAATGACATACCCTAAAGGGAGCGACCCTCATAACCTTGCCGCATCTTTCCTGTTTCGACCATTTCCGGGGTGTGAGGTCCTGATGAGGTCTCGTCCACAAAGCTACGCTTTTTCACAAAGTCGTGCTTTGATCAACAAATGATCAGCACACAACAGCACTTAGCGTGCCACATTACCGAATTGGGAGTATATCGCTGATAACCTTCAACTACATAACCTCTGAGCTCGTACGTCTCAGAGAAGGGTGTTAAGCTAAGAGAATAAATTCTCCGTCACCAAACAAAAATGTATTTGAAAGGAATCTGCTTTATATCTCAAAGTGTAATGTCAGACACACAGCCATACAAGTCTGTTCCGGGTTCGAACAGAACCGAAGGCACTTCCTAAGAAGCCCTTGCAAATCCGGGTATTCACAATCTCGGTAGGACTTCCCATCACTAAGGGAATCTCTATGCCGGAGCAACTCGGTGCAAAGACAATCGATAGGTTATCCTATTGGTTTCACAAATACCCGGTCTTCAACACCGGTCTTCAAATGCTATCCATATCGTCGTATCATTATTCGGAATGAGTTATATGACACAGGGTCCTCTCCCGGCTAAACCGAATAATGAGCGCAATATTTAAAACATATGGATATGGAATTTCAGTTAAGTCACAACGTTTAAAACCCAAAATCTTTCTTTAAATGGTTCTAACAAATTACCATTTCGTATATTTTAAATAAAAAGATTTCTTTCATAAAGTTCACCTAGTTTGACAAAGATCCATTTATAGTTTTCAAAACAATTTCCATTTTTCAATTTGGGTTAATTCATTTAAATTTTGAATTAAAATTTAATTTATAGCTTTCAAAACCATTTCCAAAGATAACTTGGAAAACTTTTTCATTTTAGACTTGAGAAAATCCCTTTAACACAAATTGGAAGTCCGTATTTTATGTGAAAGCTTCTATTATTTAAAAACAAATAGTCTTTGTTTTCAGAAAAATCCGATTTCATTTATACAAGTTAAATCATTGGGTTAAACTCAAAATTCCAAAACAACACCTTTAAAATGGTTTAAAATCCCATATAAACTTGTATAACCTTTATAAATTATAAGTGGAATTCAATTTCAAACTTTGGATTCAAATTTAAGTCCAATTTCAGAACTAAATTAAGTTATTCAAAAATAACTTTTATCTTTGAAATTCCTTTTCGAAAGATTTTTATTTTAAACCCAATCTATTTTCAAAACCATTTGAATTCAAAAATCCAATTTTAAAACTATTTCAAAAATCTGTGACTTAACTATTTTCCACGTGCGATCCATATTTGTGTGTGTATAGTGTGGTCCAGGGTTAACAAAATAGTGCGTAACATCAATCATCAAAGATGTATCAATATCGATAAGCAGTATAACCCGTAACGCTTACCTTCATTCACAGATTCATAGATAAGGTAAATTTATCAATCACAAAGATCCACTATTACGATTCGATATGGGTTTCGGATAACCAACTGGAATCCGACTCCATGTCGCATCGAAATTCAAATGTCGTTCTATGGGTCAAGGGGTTTTCATATTCATACAACAGTATATTCATCACAATTATAGCCGCTCAGCACAAAGCTTCACATAGCATCACATCACGTATCAAATATATCAATCCATCACACAATATTCAATAACAACCAAACATCTTTGATTAAGGTGAACAAATCGTGGTTTTAAATTTTATTACTCACATAATTACTTTCATTAGTAATCTTTAATCAATGATTTGTTATCATAAATTTTCAATTGATTAAGTCTTAATCACCTTTATTAATTAATCATTCTTTAATTAATTATCTTAATTAATTAACCCTTAATTGTAATTAATTGAATCTTAATTTCTTTTATTTATTGACCTTTAATTTTAATAAATGAATTCTTAATTTTAATTAATTAAATCTTAATAAATTATCCCCTAATTAATTAAATCAATAAACCCTTAATTGTGATTTATTAAACCTTAATTTTAATTAATTATCCTTTAATAAATTTTTCTTAATTTAATTACCCTAATTAATTAACCACATTAATTAATTATGTTTAAAGTAATCAACCCTTAATATTTGATTAATCAATCTTTAATCTTTAATTATCTGATCTTAATTACTTTCACAAGGTAATTATTATTTTTATTTAATCATCCATTAATTACTTGATTAATTGACTTGAATTCTTAATTAATTACTTTAATTAATAAATCCTCAATTATTAATTAATTAAATCTTAATTAAAACTAATTATTCTTTAATTGATCAATCATCCTTAATTAATTACCTTAATTTATAAATCACCCATAATTTATCATCCTTTAAATAATTAAGTAAATACACTTTTAATTAATGACATTAAGAAATTTATTAATACCTTTTGACTAAAACTTAAAACACAAATTTCAATTTATAAACAAACCAATCTTTAAATAAAAATAATATTTAAATTCCAAACTCACTTCTTAATCAAGGTTTCTTATATACTTATTTCAGACACTTTTTTAATTCAAGTATTATCAAATCCCATTTCAAAATACTTAGAAATATATTTATTATTCTCGTATAAATTTTTTCCGCAAAACCAATTTATTTCCAAAACAATTTTAAAATTTTTAACCTTAATCTTTTTCCTTTGAAAACTTGTTCATATTTTTAGTTTAAAACCTTTGTACTGTTTGTTTTATAAATTTAAAACCTGGTACAGATTGTATTTCCAAATTTTAAAACCTGTACATATTTTCATTCTTTCAAATTTTACAACCTGCTGTCTAACAATAGACCCGAGCCAATATTCACCATACCCGAGCAAATCATTAACTTACTTCGAGATTTTCCAGGAATTGACCCGAGATCGTTTGCTTCTTCCTCCAAATCCACAAATACATCAGACATCATCACCTACGCGTGCACGTGCACCATCAACTGCGCGACCTCTGATCATCGCTCTGGCCATCGGCAAATTACCTATGTTTCCCCGAGTCGTTTCGACCACCAAGGTTGAAGAAATCAATAGCTGATCAAAATCGAGTCGTTTGGTTTCGACTGGAACCCAAAACTACCCACAGAGTTCAACGCCGATGATGACCTCGTCGACTAGAACCCACTGCACTCCTTCCAGAGTAGCCTCACATCATCACATCGCGATCGTAATCATCGCGATCAAGCCCGAAGCTCCATTGTCGCCGAGAACACATCGACAGCATACCAGACAAAACTACACGCAAACCCTAGATCAACACAATCTATCTCCCACGATGAATTGTAAAGTTACTGAAAATTTTTCCGATGATCATTGTCCCACCAGTAAGCCCCGGATTCGATCACGAGATTTTTCATTGTTCCGATCATCAAATTTTCATCAAAACCCAATTTATGTTCAACTCATCATTTCTCACCATTTACAAACTTACAAATTGTAAAAATCTGATCAAAATTCATCATTTTCAATTTGGAAACAGATCCTATATTTTAAACTTAGAATTCGGAGACTTGAATTCTTTGACTCCTAATGATTTTAACTGTAAATCCCTACTTTCAAATAAATTATTCCACAAATCTACCTGGATTTATTTTTTAAATTTGATGTTACATAATTGTACTCATTTTCCACTCACACATTATAGCCTAACAAGATTTAAGGGAGGAGAAATAGATTTCTAGACAGGTTTGAAACCTGTATATATTAAAACAGAGACTTATATATATATGCTTTTAAACAGGCTTACACAGACTGTCTTGACAAATATGTGTGTGTGTGTGTATCCATACAGCATGCAAGCAAATTTTAACAACTAGACAACCATCTCATATCAGCCACAACATCAAGACAAAGGGATAAACAGAAGAAAGTTTGCTCACAAACAAAAATAAACAAATTTCAGAGTTGAAGGTTGCTCACCGCTATATTCTGATCATTATATTTTCTTTGATTTCCAGGCAGAGAACTTAAACATTGATATTATTTTGCTTTACCAGATTCTACTGTAATTCCCAAACTTCTTACGTATTTCCAAACCTATCTTGCTAGAATTTTATTTTAAACTTTTAACTCATACTTTGACAAACATATTTTTATTTGAATCTCAACATCTAACAATGACCAGACAAGGGGTTTGAATCTCTTAGTTTTTTTTTCTGTGGTTTAATCACAGAGAAGAACAACACAAATTATACATACACACATTTAAACATTCACATATATACACATGAACTTATTTATATATATTCACTACATACTTATCTTCCAGATATAAACATGCAACCAAATTTCATTTTTTTTTAATTTCAAAAAGTGATGTTATTTTATGATTTAAAAATAGAGGAAGGGATTTGATTTTTTCCTAACTTCTTGAGTTTGTGATTAGAACAGTGGCAAGATATGTATATATACATACAATCAATGATTACAGAGACATGCAAGCACTTATCAATATTCACAAGCAAGCATATCAAGAAAATCCACAGAAATAAAGGAGGTTGGTTTAAAAGAAGGTTTGCTCACCGGTTTTGAAGTCTGGACAGAGACAGGCTTGATATTTTGTAACTTGAATATGACCCACTCGCATTTGCTTTGACACTTCAGATCTGAATCTGATGGTTTTCCTGTTTTGATTTACCTTTTGTTCTCTGGTTTCTGTTGTTTGTTGGTTTGATGTTTAAAATCTTTGTTTTTATTACTGATTACTAACATCAAATTCAAATTTAAAAATAAAGAAATTTTCTTACCTTTGAATTATCTTAGAAATCACTGCATTGCCAACAACCTGAAACACATAAATCTGATTGCTTAATTTTGAATTGCTTCCAGGTTTGAATGCATTGGTTTTGATTTCAGGTTGCTCTCAGGCTTCAGGCTTTCCTTTGCATGACTTCAAGTTAAAAATCTTAGTTTGTCGAAAGCTTTACCTTGATTGATAAAGTTGAATTCAATTTGCATGTTGGATTTAGGCTTCACTTCAGGTTGAGATTGATTTGTATTCAAATCTGCTCTGACTTATGATTTGAATCTGATGTGGAGCCTAAACCTTTTCCTTTTTGTTTTTCAGGTTTATGTTTTTTTTTTCTTTGCTTGAGTGATGATGTTTTAAAGCTTGTGAAATCTTTTTAGGCAGTGAACTTCAGATCTTGGAGTTTAATAATTTCAAATTTTTGGGGAGTTGAAAGGGTTTCTGAATTTTTTATTTTTTTATTTTAACAAAGATGTTGAATGCCATTTGTAAAAAGCAATGATGAGAACAAGATCTTGTTAATGTTCCTACACCATCTCTCATGTGTATATATTTACAATTGTATTTCTTTTTCTCAAGTCAAAAAAATTTCTATTACTTTTTATTTTATTTCCACATATTCATTTTATAAATAAATACATCCTTTATCCAATCTTATTTTATACTTATACAATTTTATAATCAATGATTTAAAATCTAATTACTCATTACTAACAATTTTATACATGTGTTAGTTCTTTGATAATATAAAGTTAATAACCCAATATTTACTAAAAATCAAATCCCAAATTAAGATTCATTGATCTAAATAAAGATACATCCTATCATATCAAAAATTCAAATACAATTTTGTTTTATTCCAATTATTCAAATTATTTTTCTACTAATTCAGAAATTAATTTCAAAATATTACTTCTAAACCAAACTGCATGCTTAATAAAATAAATAAGTAAATTTCTATCAAATTCAAAAATGTAAATTTTAAATTCAATTTATTCTTTAAGATTTCTATTATTGAATTCCCAATTTAAAATTCTATCCTAAAATACATACTTTTATTAATCTCTATGTAACGACCCGAAAATTTCGTTAACTAAATTTGTCATATTTTCCATAATTTTTAATAAAATGAATGTTAGGAATTTGGTGTTGCCATTTGTTCTTATTAAAAGTTAACATTTTAAAATGAGATTTCCAATTCAATAAAATAATGTAAATATTGTGGTTTAATTTTTGAATGGAATATGTGAAAACAAGAGTAATTATGGAATAATATGTTATTTATTTAGAGTATTGAAAAAAAGAATTTGTAAGCCAATTTTAATTAATGGTAACAATGCGATATAAGCTAATAAATTTGATCTCAATGCGATAACCATTTAATGAAGGTAATGAAACAACATTTAGGAAAACGTATACTAGGTATAAATCAAATAGAAGGAAACAAACGTATATATCGAATTGATTTATGAATAAATACTTTGGATAGTAATTGAATGTACAGTAATGGTAATTTAAAACCTATTTATAGTAAGACTGCATAAGATTCACTAAATTAAGTGGTGGAAAGATTTTTCCTAGATATACTTTGAAGATGTGAAATTAAAGGTGAATATTAAAATTGGTTAATGTAAAATAACATTGATTAACCGTAAATGGGAATAAATTTGAAAATCAAAATTTATGTTAATACGAGTGGATCATTTATAAACTTAAATGAAACATTCCAATTTAATAAGAGGTATTCGAATGTTACGTTTTATTTAAAGGTAATAATTGGATTTAACTGGAATTTGTGTATATTGGATTATATAGGAAAGGAGTATACCAAAGAAACTGTGAATAGTAGAGCAGCAACTGAAAAAGGAAGAAATTGAAATAAGGGCAATAAACATTGTATAAATTAATAGTAATAAATGCCAACATTGAATTGTAATAAATATAATTAATATTACAAGTGGGTGAACGTAAAGATAAGGGTTAAGAGTGTTGGAATAGGTATATTAGAATAACTATAAAGTGTAAATGTTCGTATTTATAGCAACATGAATTATTGAAGGAAAATAATTGGTAAACGGGGTTTGGGCTAAGGAAATGTTATTGATTGTTTTGAAACCTTATTTATTATGGGAAATTAATTTAGCATAAGCAAAACCAATGCAAATATCTAATTTATCAGTAAAGCAATAGTAATAAATAGTAATCAATGCAAATTTATGTACCAATAGAATGTGAAATTGGGGGAAAAGACGCAAAGTATATATGAGTTGCTAAAAGTATGCATAATAAGTGAAAATTTAATAAATCAATGTCTGGTAGAGGTTGGAGTATGGTTAGTAATAAAAGCTTTTAAAGGAAAAAAAACCTTTAATTTATAAATGAAAATCAATGCATTAAATTAGGTGTAACTGAATGCATGTAAATAATTTTGTAAGAATAAGTTAATAAACAATTTATTTGTGCATACCCGTTTTAAATGAAATAACAGAAAAGACAAGAACTTGATTTGCCTAGGTATATATATATATTGATAAACTATAACTAAATAGAAAGTTTGGTAGTAAATAGGATATAAGAAGACAAAGACAACTAGTAAATTAATAAATGAATTCATAATAATAAGTAGTAATTAATGCATATATATTTGGCATTAGTGATAATTACAAAACTTTACCCATTTATCTAATTTATTTAATTAAATCTAAATCTATGGCAACATTGTTGTAATGATGGTTGTAAGTGAATTTGAATGTAAAAGGGTAACAATTATTTAGGTTAACCATTTTGAGTATGTTAAGTTAAGAATGGCAATCGATTGAAATAAATCTAAATTAATTATTTTGTTTTGGTTAATGTGTTCTAGTTAATAAAGGGGAGTTTATAAGAAATGAAGCATGCACTAATGACATGTATTATAATTCAAATGTTATTTATACCCATAAAGTGTCTATTTACTGAATAGAAAGATTTTAAATCAAAAAGCGAATTTATTTAGGTTCCAATTTATAATTTATAACATTTAATGTAGACTCAATTACAATTAATTGACTTAAATCGTGCAGTTAGCGTAGATTTGTTTTGTAATTGGAGTAGTTAATTCTATAAGATGAAGTTAATGCTAATTCTATTTATAATTGGACCATTTATTGATATAGATTATAGAAAGCAAGATGTATAAATTTAATTAAAGTATCAACATTCAACAATTGTAATTATTGAAAATTAAATGGAATTTGAGGATAATAAGGTGAAACCATGAACAAATGTTAGTGCATCCTTAAAACTTAATTTATAATTTCTAAATATAAGGAAGTGGAGAAATTAATAAAATTGTGGATATAATTTGAAACGTAAACGAAACGTCTAGATTTACACTTTTAAATACGTTTAAAATAAAATGTAAATGATAAGGAATTTATTTATTTCCTAAATCTGTAACGTGTGTAATTAATATATTTTTTTATCTTTTGGGACCACTTCCGTTTGCACGTTAAAATTCGTGCACACCTATTCTTTTGCGTCCATCTATAAATAGA
The DNA here is from genome assembly GCA_030765085.1 of Allium cepa. Lineage (NCBI taxonomy): Eukaryota > Viridiplantae > Streptophyta > Magnoliopsida > Asparagales > Amaryllidaceae > Allium > Allium cepa. Next base: position 379,732,007 of record CM060938.1, on the reverse strand, counting down.
CGATTATAAACTCTAGCCTCCATTCTATTCTCTTTTGATGTACATTCATTTCTTCAACTCTATCTCTTCCTCAATGGATGCAATTCTAGATCCAAATTCAAAATTCAAATTAGAAAAAAATTCAAAATTCCCAGAAAATTCTAAAAAAATTTTGTGTTGTAGTTTTCATCAATATGAATCTACGCGCAGTTTCTGTTTGTGCATTTGAGGCTCGAGGTGGTCGTGATTCACGGTCAAAGGGGAGGAGACTGGAGCTTGATGGGTTCTGTAATTTGCGCGTGGCCTGTAGGAGAAAACGCGTGAGAAATGGGTGGGAGAAGGAGATGACGTGGCTCTATTTAGGTTTTGTTTTATTTTTATTTTATTTTGTTTTCAAATCGTTTATATTGAATATCTTTTTCATACGATCTCCGATTCACGCGAAATTTCTTTTGTTAGGATTGTAATTAAATTTCAGATCTGTTGACGCTGGTTTGGACTGATTTGGAGACCGTCGAATTTTGGGTTTAAATCGGATTTAAATTCGATTTAAATTCAAAAAGGTGAGTGTTTTAACCCACTCACAACTTCTAAAAGTTTTTATGTTTGTTAAATTTATTTAGATATGAGTAGAGATTTATTTATGACTGTTTGGCATGTTTTATTCATCATATCTATTAAATCGCATTTATTTAATATAACTGTTCATTTAAATTTTATTACTGCATATAGATTGATAGTTATAGTTATTTATTTGCAGATAAACTGTTAGTTTAATAGTTGTTAAATTTATTTTTGAATATAACTGCCAGTTATTACCTGTTATATATTATCGGATATATATTGATATTGTTTTGTTATTGGATGATGATTGTGATTTGGATGATGGATGATGATGGATGAATGGATGTTTTATTTTATATCATTAAACTACAAGTTATCATGCATTTTCTTTCCATTCGGGATTGTGGTTTGAAATGATATACAACCGCAAATTTTTATTTTTAATTTGCGGATTGAAATGATAAACATCTGTATCACTTGACCATAGGATAGAAAATTATATACAGGCACCGTGGTCTATATATAAAATATGTTAAAGTGATTTCTATGGTTTGGATGGGATACGGTTTACAAAATTTTTTTAGTTTTGATATTTTATAAATATTATTCTTCTACATATATACATATGAAGTTAAATTTTTTGAATTTAGGCTGTGTATAAATCTGTTAAATAAAAATGGAAAAATTGAGAAATTGATAATTTATATTATATGTTTAAGTTTGGAAATTTTAAGGTATGATATTTATAACTGGAGTTTTTCCAAGATAAATTTAAATGAATATTCTAGTATAATTAAATTTAAGGAAATATTAAATTTCTAGAAATTGGAGTTGTATTTATGGATTTTTATGTGAATATTCAAGACTAAATAATAGAACAATTGATTTGTTGAAAGAATAAAATTCCAACTTTAGTTTTGAAATATTAATACTCCAAATGGATATATATATATATATATATATAGACATTGAAATGGTTTTGGAACTTGAAAGTGATATTTAAATTATGGTTTAGACTTTAAATAAAGAAATATATTTGTAAAGCCATGGAAATTATTTTTCTTTAAAAAGTAACCTTAAAGTCAAACCATTTATTTTATATACCGTTGAATATACAAACCATTCAAGTTTTAGAAGTTATGGTTTTAAAACTATGAATTTTTGAAATATTATGCTTTGAAAGTATAATTCAAATGTTTGGTTTCCAGATATTACAGATTTTAAAGCAGTATGATTTTTGGAAAAGAATTATATTTGGATAAAATGATATCATATTGTTTTGGGTTTTAAAATGATATCGTATTCATAGTTTTTGAAATGGAAATTTTTATTCTGGTTTTTAAGTATAAACTATTTTTAAATGACCGCGATGTTATAATAACGATGGGTTGGCAAAGGACCGGGATCGGATATGGACATACTCTCTGTCGATACCGAAAACCACTTTGACTAACCGTGTACGGGGTGGAGATTCCAGAATGAAGTAGGTTGGTGGAGGCGTTTCCTGCAAGGTAAATACGTGGACCCGACTCCCGTGAGTTGGCATAAGCTGGCTAAAACAGGAGCGATTCTCGGGCCAATGAGGTCATTCCTCTGATCGGACACTCCTCTTCGATATTATACTTTGACTTTGGATTATTTCAGTGGCCACTTTTACTTTGATTTTTGGGGGAGTTTGTTCGAGGTGGGCGGTAGTTGCGGCTATGCGTTTCCATCAGCCCGGATAGCAATTGGTATATCTACCCTGGCATTTCATTGTTGTGCCGTGTCACCTACCCTAGCGCGCCTTATACGAGTTTTGTTTTGTACCATACCTATGGAGTGCCCTCTGACGACGCCCAGTACGGGGGAGATTACGGTACTATATAGACTATGGGAATATATTCTGTGTCAAGGGCTATATGGGTAACCCCTTAACGCTATTAAAAAGTAAGTTTATTTCACAATTAGACACTATTATAATAGCGCAATATACCACATAGTAAATAGTTTAACGGATCCTTAGGAGATGTAAATCCCGAGCATCTCTTGAGTTACTGCACTCATACTTATTTCTGTTAATTTAACTTACATAAGATCTTTTAGTTCTGACTCGAGTGTTTTTGTCTTTTCAAATTCGCTCGGGTCAGTCCGAGCGTGTCAGGATTTGAAGATTTAGCTTTGGAGGATAAAGACGAAGATTTGTATTATTATTATTTATACTATTGCACCACACTCACATTGTTCCGCTGCATTGGTATTTATTGGTATGTGAACTCTGATATTAAATTGTATAAAGAAGAATCAAATGTAACATCCCGAAAATTATGAATTTAAATTTTAGTAATATATTTGAACTTTTTGAAATAAAAATTGAAAAGTTATAAAGAAATAAAATATGAACAAAATTTGGTGTTTTTAGTTAAAACTTTTAATAAGAATAAAACAAATATTGTAATTAAATCACATAAGTTACTAAATGTTAATAGCTAAAACAACTTTTCCTATATTTAGCAAAATAACTAAATCAAGTTGCTGTAAACAATATGAAGACATAAGAAAATGCAAGAGAGTAAAACATTCAAACAAAATAATACTTATATAAATCAAATCAGGTAAGTCTAAGAAACTAAAACAAAACATAATATGCTGAAATAAGCAAAGTAACTACAAACCAGTAAACTAAAATATGTAAGCAAAAGAAAATAAAACAAACTCTTACATTTAGCAAAATAAACAAAACAACACACACATATATATAAAATAAAAACAAAACATTAGCTAATAAAAAAATAAGAAGACCAGACAGCATGCTATAATATACCTGTACACAGGATAGAAGCATCACAAAAACATGCTTACATTAAATGCAAGCCTCTACAAAGCAACATACTTACATTTAATGCTTTTACTTCCAGCATGGGTTTATTCTGTACTTGTTTTAATAAGCCTCAGTACACAATCTGTTATATATAAACATCAACCTGCCTCTTTATTTCGTTCAACAAATTTCTACAAACCAGGAAAAGAAAAAAAAAACATCACTTTTATTCAAAAATTGATAAGGATTTGCTGAGAAGAGAAACCAGAAAAATTAAACTGCAGTCTTCCAAAACCAAAGTGCTTTCTGTTTCTATATTGTTCAGGTGAGTAAACTTATATTTATTTGAAATATAAATACTTAATCCATGAATTTGTGTTTTGTTGTATATAAACAAAAATTATTGTTCTGCATATTGTTCTGTGTTACTGGAAAACACATGTGAGCTCTGTTCTTTAATATTCATATCTCAGAGCTAGTTAATTAGAAAAAAAATTCAAATGAACTTCATTTAACATTTTTAAATTAGGATACTTAAAACAAAATAGGTTGTGTATACTTGACTCACAGTTTAAATTTCTGTTTTAAGCTTGAAATAAAACTTTTGACTCTGTAACATGAATATTACAGTAAAAACAAGATTTTAAGGTAAATTCAAGCATTTTAAATCATTGAATTGTTGTTATAATTTGAACGAACATATGAAAATAGGATTTTCAAAACAGTAATGGTGATTTTTAATTCAGTAATTTGAGAGCAGTTCGAGCATGAACACATATTGGTTTTTTTTGAATTTCTGGTTATAAATCAAATTATAAAAGCTAAAAATTTATTTGTAGCAAGCTTGAACATCATTGATTTTGAGAAAATTATCAGATAATTTTTTCATTGCATGAATTAAACGAACGAGGCCATTCTAGGTTTTTGGGGTAGGATGGGTTCGCTGTTATTCACGAGGAGTTTTCATCCTCAACGTGGCAATCTGGCCGATCGCACCGGGGGGAAAAGGGGTGTGGCGATGTGTTGAAGGTGAGGTCGAAGTTCCATGGTCACCGGAGGTCGACGTGGTGGGGCGAGGCAGTTTTGTTCTGGTGAGTTCGTGTGCAGTGTTGAACGAAATGTCGAATTTCGTTCTCGAGTGTTTGGCTTTGAATCAAACTTTGATTTTGAGTATGGGTGTGGTTTGCGACTTGTCGAGGTGGGTGGTGTTAGCCAGAACGGCGGCGAGTCACCGTGCATGTGCACGGCGCTGGCTTGGGTGTCAGGAAGTTTTCGCGTTGGCCACTCGAGTTGACTCGAAGTCACTCTCGGGAAAGTGGGGTGGAGACTCGAAGGAAGACTCGAGTTGTGCTGGGTTGTAGCGTGGTTAATTTTGGAACTTAAACAAATTTTGAAAATTTTTATTTACACGAGTAGCATGGGGCAGAAACTCGAAGTAAGGAGCATTTGAGCTCGGGCGTGACTCGGGGGAGCTTCAGGTTGGCCACCTGAACAGCATATTCAGTTGAAGCTTGTCGAAAACTTAAGTTAAACAATTTTTATAAGCATTGTTTATAAAATGAAGATCGTTTGTAAATGGAATGTGAAGTTAATTAATTAATGATTAAATAATTTATGATTTAAAATTACTTTGTAATTAATAATAATAAATAAATAAAAGCAATCAAAATTAAAATTGTAAATTAAGAATCGTTAAGTTGATAATTTAAGTTGATTGATTCAAAATTGATAGTTACATTAAGATAATTTATTAAGGAATAATAAATTAATATAGTCAATTGAGATTTAATTTAATTGTAATTATAAATAATAAATCATCGTTTTAAAGTAATCAAGAAAAAAAAATATTTATATGGTTAATTTATTAAATCCAGATACATTATTTTACAAAATTGTTTAATAAATAAATAATGTAGTTTAAAATGATAATTAAGGTAAATAATTGCTAATCAATGATTTTGAAAAGAAATTAAGAATGATTTACAAACTTGTAATTAAATTGATTTATAAACAATTAAGTGTTTAAATAAATTTGTAAGTAAGAATTTGTAAATTTTGAAACAATAAATTGAGTAATCAAAATTTAGTTTATTTATCCAAATTCTCATCATTAAATTAAATTAATTTAGTGGTAAATTTATTTAAATCACATTGGAAAGTAATTAACTATTGTTGTTAACTTATATTGATATCTCTGTTCTGTTTGTGATTCTGCATGATGTAATTGCCATGTTATTGCACTGTGATTATGATTTGTTCTGTATTGATGTGAAAACCCTGTTGCCCGTAAGACGGCATTTAAACTTCGATGCGACAGGGAATCAGATTTCAGTTGGTTATCCGAAACCCACATCGAACCTGTGAATATTTGTGAATGTCATCCACATGTTTTTAAAATTTGACACTCACTATTCGAATTAGCTGGGAAAGGACCTTTGTGTCATATAACCCATTTCAAATATGTGATTCGACGTTATGGATAGCAATCGAAGACCGGTGTTGAAGACCGGGTATTTGCGAGAGCGATAGGATGATCTGTCGATTGACTCTGCACCGAGTTGCTCAGGTATAGAGTTCTCCATATGTGATGGGGAATCCGATCAGGATTGTGGATATCCGGATTGCAAGGACTTCTTTGGAAGTGCCTTCGGTTCTGTTCGAACTCAGAACAGACTTGTATGGATTGTATGTCTGACATTACAAATTGAGATATAAAGCCGATTTCTTTCAAATATATTTCTGTTGGTGGCGGAGAATTTATTCTTTTAGCTTAACACCCTTCTCTGAGACGTACGAGCTCAGAGGTTATGTAGTTGAAGGTTATCAGCAATATATTCCCAATTTGGTAATGTGACATACTGAGTGTTGCTGTGAAATGATCATTGTGTTGATTATTTGTGATAGGATCATTTGTTTGATCGTCTATCTTGGTGATCATTTCTATGATCATTTGTTGACCCAAGGCACGGCTTTTGTATAAAGTGTGTTTTTGTGGACGTGACTTCGTCGGACCTCACACCCCGAAATTGTCAAAACAGGAAAGATGCGGCATGGTTATTGGGGGTAGCACCCCTTAGGGTATGTGCATTTCCTTCTGGATAGAAGTGGTATCATGGTATGGAGCCCAGATACTTAACTTATGTTGATATCGCAGATATATATATGATTTTGTGATTTGTTGCTGGGGCCCCGGTTAAAGGTTGGTTACGACCGGGAGATGGCATACTCGTGTCAGTAGTTACCCAGTTAGGGGTAACCCGGCCTTGTGTTGGCAGAGATCCGGTTTGGTTCTCGGGGACGTCCTTCCAGAGGCGTTCTCATGTGGCAATGGGAAGTTCCTTGGCCCGACCATTTGTTGGAAATCCAAAGAAACAATACGAAACCCTGTACGATTTTAGTTGTAGAACCTGCCATTTACTTATGGTGGCGCCCCACTGTTTAAATGGTAGCTATAGTAGGCATAGTTCGGAATGTCTATGCTGGCTAAGATTAATATTCTACTTTCGAAATGATTTACTTCACTATGCACTAGTAATAATATCAAAGAATTCTTTTCTCGTACCAAGCATATTTAACTATCATAAGAAGAAATCTCCTCCAATTCTGCGTTTGCATTGTGTGTGTGGCGGGAGGTCTTATGGTAGTTCCATTTTTAAAAGCATTCCGAAAATTCTTTTATAAATCTTGTTTTATTTAAATGCAACTGTTTTGTTTACTCATACCAGTCCCATGACTGATCCGGAGTTTATTATTTTCTTTCCTAAACTCCGGGTGCCCATTATTTTCACACGGGCAGCCTAGTAGCAGGTTTCTATATTTTGGAGTAGCAGTATTTTGGAGCTCTTATCTTGGATATATCTTAGGAGCTGTTGGAGATTTCAGGTGTTAGCTCTTGGGAGTTCGTAATCATCTCTCTCATTTGAGAACTTTTGGATATATGTTCACTGTTGTATTATCATGATGTTGTATTTGGAGTTGTAGTGTATGTATTATGTACTCTGTTGCAGTATGGATATTATGTTGATGTTGTAACAGTGATGTTATTTATGATATTGATTCTGTTCCGCTGTTTTATCTTCATCTAATTGTTGTTATAAGCTCCGGCGATGCGAATTTGATGTTGTTTACCGAACATCGAGTTTGGGTCGTCACAAGTGGTATCAGAGCTGTTGGTTGAGTAAGAACTTTAGCTACGGAGTATAACACATTAGATGGCTCATTAGAGATAGGGTGAAGTATATCCTAGAATGAGTATAATCAAAATTGAAACTTTGAAATTTCTTAGTCTATTTCTTTTTACTGCTGATATTCCTTAAGATATCTTGTCTGTATATCTAAATCAATTTTCTTACTAATCTCAGATAGTGAAAATGAGTGGACGCAGAGGAAGAGTTAGGGGTCAAGGCAATGCTGCAGCACCAAATCAAATTCCCGCAGCCGCAGAAGCAGTAATAGAAATTCAGCAGCAGCCGGACTTGGCTGATTTATATAAGAAGTTCGAAAGGCTTGGTGGCAAACCGTTCATTGGCAAGGAGTCAATTATTGACGCTCAAGCTTGGGTAAGATCGTGTGAAAAGATTTTTAAAGGGATAAAATTGCAGGATGAGCAGAAAAGACTTATAGCTTCTTGGCAACTCCAAGGAGAAGCTTCAGCTTGGTGGGAAACCATCATTATAGATGAACCCGAGGAGGAATTTACTTAGGATCGTTTTAAGGAAGTGTTTGAGAAACATTACATGCCATCGGCGGGAGTTTCCAGAATGTATCAGGAATTTATGGATTTGAAACAAGGAAGTTTGTCGTTTGAAGAATACTTGAATAAATTCAGCGAATTATCTCGGTTTGGCCCGGAATTGCTAAATACACCTATGAAGAAAAACGAAAGGTTTATCCGGGGAATGAACCAGAAATATCATGGAAGAATGACGGGTCATGTTAAAGAATCTTTTTCAGATCTAGTAGATATGGGGTACAGGTACGCTACTCTTGATATACAAGAAGCAACTGTGGAGAAAGGTAATTCAGGTAGTCAGAATTATAAAAAGCGATAATTCGGAGGCAAGAAACCTTGGCAAGGCAATGAGAAGAAGAGGAACATTCAAGGAAGTGCAACAAAAAATGTCACTTGTTACAACTGCAAAGAGAAAGGCCACTATTCAAATGACTGCCCAAAACCGAAGAAACCAGCTAGGGAATGTTACAATTGTCATAAACCGGGACATTTAGTTAAAGATTGCCCAGTGATGAAGCCAGCGCAGGTGGAAAAAGTTTACACGATAAAGGAGGACCCCTCATCTTCAAAAGCTGACAAAGGGAAAGGTGTTTTGGAAGGTAACCTTACTATTAATAATAGAACTGTTAGAGTTTTATTTGATACAGGAGCTTCACATAGCTTTATCTCCCAACAAACCGTAAGTGAATTGGGACTTGAAACTAAATTTGCTAACGATCTTATTTGCGTGAAAAATCCAGTTGGAGGTCCCGCAAATCTTAGTTCATATTGTAAGAGAGTTCCTATTTCATATGCTAGCTATAAATTTCCTATCAACCTTTATGTCCTCGAATTTGACGAATTTGAAATCTTACTCGGTATGAACTGGTTATCGAGATACGATGCTATTTTGGAGTGTAGTACAGTTTTAATCAAAACAAGCCTTGGAAATTTTATTGAAATCTCTTGTGAGAATCCAAGTCCAAGGAGCGACAGATTGATATATACTTTGGGAAATCTTGAACCCACTTTGCAGTCTATACCTGTTGTTCGGGATTTTTCCGACGTATTTGAAGAAGTGAAATCTTTACCTCCTCATCGATAAATAGAATTCCGAATCGATCTTGTACCTAATACTCGTCCTGTTGTTCACGCAAGTCGCAGGATGGCACCCAGGGAAAAGATTGAATTGGTTCATCAAACCGATGAGCTACTAGCAAAAGGATTAATTCGACCCAGTGTTTCTGAATGGGGCTCAGCCGTCGTATTTGTTGCTAAATCAGACGGATCTTTGAGATTGTGTGTAGATTACCGCGATCTAAATAAACAAACTCTCAAGAATAAATTTCCACTGCCCAGGATTGATGATTTATTTGATCAGTTGCACGGCGCTCGTTTCTTTTCAAAGATGGATCTAGCCCAAGGATTCCATCAACTACGAATCGCCGAAGATTGTGTCCATTTGACTGCTTTCAGAGGTCCTAATATGTTCTATGAATGGTTGGTTATGCCTTTCGGGCTAACCAATGCTCCAGCATACTTCGTAGATCTTATGACTCGTGTGTTTCGGGAAGTTTTGAATAAATTTGTGCTTGTATTCATTGATGACATCTTAATTTTCTCCAAAACTGAAGATGAGCATGCCGAGCATCTTAGAATTGTCTTAGAAATTTTGAGGAGAAATGTTCTATATGCAAAATTTTCCAAATGCCACTTCTGGGTCAGTGAAGTCAAATTCCTTGGCCATATTGTTAATGAAGAAGGAATTTCAGTAGATCCTAGCAAAATTTCCGCTATTCTTGATTGGAAACAACCCACTACTCCAAGAGAAGTTCGAAGCTTTTTGGGTTTAGCAGGCTATTATCGGAAATTCGTTCAAGATTTTTCTAAGTTGGCTAGTCCGCTGACTAAGCTAACAATGAAGAATGCAAAGTTCATTTGGACTTCAAGATGTGAGGAAGTTTTTCAAGAGTTGAAAAAGAGATTGACCACTGCTCCTGTTCTCACTATTGTTAACGGGAACCAAGGCTTATCTGTCTATACTGATGCATGTGGTGAAGGGGTAGGTGCAGTATTAATGCAAAATGGAAAGGTAGTTGCCTACGCGAGTAGACAATTACGTCCGCATGAGAAGAACTACCCAACGCACGATTTGGAACTTTTGGCTGTTGTTTTCGCTTTGAAAATATGGCGACATTATCTTCTGGGTAAGAATCTTTTCAGCTTTCCTAACGATTTATGAAACTAATTTGACTAAAGAAACATACCTAATAAACTCTCTTTGTTTTGGGTGAAAAATTCGAATTATTCACCGATCATAAAAACTTGAAATATCTTTTCACCCAGAAGGATCTGAATCTGCGACAACAACGTTGGTTGGAATTTCTAGCATCATATGACTTAGATATTCTGTATACACCCGGAAAGGCCAATGTAGTTGCAGACGCTTTAAGCAGAAGACATGCTGCTCTCGCATATCTTGTTATCACTCCTACTCTTCTTAAAAAGATCGCAAATAAGCAATGCGAAGATGAGTTTCTTCGGGGAATTTATAAAAGAATTTGCCAAGGAGAAGACACTAGTTTCGAGATGGATAATAGAGGAGTAATAAGATTAAAAGGCAGGATTTGTGTTCCAGACTTCCCTGATCTGAAACGTGAAGTTTTGGACGAATGCTACAAGTCCAAATTCAGCATCCATCCAGGAGTCAACAAAATGTATCGAGATGTTAAAAGAACATTCTGGTGGAAAACGATGAAGAGAGACATATCTATTTATGTTAGTCGCTGTGCTACCTGTCAGCAAATCAAGAGCGACAAAAGAAATTGGCCGGTTTACTTCAACATTTAGAAGTACCGAAATGGAAGTGGGATCAGGTATCGATGGATTTCATCGACGGATTGCCACGAACCAAGAAAGGCAATGAAGCGATTTGGGTTATTGTGGATCAACTAACCAAAAATGCTCATTTCATTCCAATTAAATCTACTCGGACTGCGGCAAGCTTGGCAGGTATATATATAAAGGAAATTGTTCGCCTCCATGGTATTCCCAATAGTATAGTGAGTGATCGTGACCCGATCTTCACTAGTAGATTTTGGGAAGCATTTCAGGATGCATTGGGAACGAAATTAAATTTCAGTACTGCTTATCATCCGCAATCTGATGGACAGACTGAGAGAGTTAACCGAATTTTAGAAGACCTACTACGTGCTTGTGTGCATGATTTTGGTGGTTCTTGGGAGGACCATTTGCATCTGGTTGAATTCTCATATAACAACAGTTATCAGGCCAGTATTGAAATGGCTCCTTTTGAAGCTTTATATGGTCGTCCGTGTCGATCACCTACATGCTGGATCGAATCAGGTGACAGACTTGTTCTTGGACCGGATATGATAAAAGAAGCCACTGAGAAGGTAAATTTTATTCGAAAGAAGTTATTAACTGCCCAGAGCCGTCAGAAGAGCTACTATGACCGTCGAAGGAGAAATTTGGAATTTCAAGTTGGAGATTCTGTATTTCTGAAAGTATCTCCGATGCGGGGTGTATTGAGATTCGGGAAAACTGGAAAGTTGGCACCGCGTTATATTGGTCCTTTTCCTATTCTGGAAAGGATTGGTTCTCTAGCATATAGAGTGCAGTTACCCAACTGGTTTTCTGGCGTACATGATGTGTTCCATATTTCTAACCTTCGGAAATATGTGCACGATCCAGATGATATAATTGAAGAAGCTGCTCAGCAGGATCTAGAAATCACTCCCAACTTGGCAGTTAGAAGGGAACCGATGAAAATTGTTGATCGTGATGAGAAGCGATTGAGGAACAAAATTGTGAAATTGGTCAAAGTTAAATGGAGTGGCGATCCAAAGGACTGTACTTGGGAGACTGAAGAGAATATGAAGAAATCATATCCCAAATGCAGAATTGACATCTCGACTTAAAACTGTAAGTCATTTCCTTGTTTTTGAATTCGTATATTATTTGTTTACGTTTCTCTCTCTTTCAATTTCGAGGACGAAATATTCTTAAGGAGGGGATATTGTAACATCCCGAAAATTATGAATTTAAATTTTAGTAATATATTTGAACTTTTTGAAATAAAAATTGAAAAGTTATAAAGAAATAAAATATGAACAAAATTTGGTGTTTTTAGTTAAAACTTTTAATAAGAATAAAACAAATATTGTAATTAAATCACATAAGTTAATAAATGTTAATAGCTAAAACAACTTTTCCTATATTTAGCAAAATAACTAAATCAAGTTGCTGTAAACAATATGAAGACATAAGAAAATGCAAGAGAGTAAAACATTCAAACAAAATAATACTTATATAAATCAAATCAGGTAAGTCTAAGAAACTAAAACAAAACATAATATGCTGAAATTAGCAAAGTAACTACAAACCAGTAAACTAAAATATGTAAGCAAAAGAAAATAAAACAAACTCTTACATTTAGCAAAATAAACAAAACAACACACACATATATATATATAAAATAAAAACAAAACATTAGCTAATAAAAAAATAAGAAGACCAGACAGCATGCTGTAATATACCTGTACACAGGATAGAAGCATCACAAAAACATGCTTACATTAAATGCAAGCCTCTACAAAGCAACATACTTACATTTAATGCTTTTACTTCCAGCATGGGTTTATTCTGTTCTTGTTTTAAAAAGCCTCAGTACACAATCTGTTATATATAAACATCAACCCGCCTCTTTATTTCGTTCAACAAATTTCTGCAAACCTGGAAAAAAAAAACATCACTTTTATTCAAAAATTGATAAAGATTTGCTGAGAAGAGAAACCAGAAAAATTAAACTGCAGTCTTCCAAAACCAAAGTGCTTTCTGTTTCTATATTGTTCAGGTGAGTAAACTTATATTTATTTGAAATATAAATACTTAATCCATGAATTTGTGTTTTGTTGTATATAAACAAAAATTATTGTTCTGCATATTATTCTGTGTTACTGGAAAACACATGTGAGCTCTGTTCTTTAATATTCATATCTCAGAGCTAGTTAATTAGAAAAAAAATTCAAATGAACTTCATTTAACATTTTTAACTTAGGATACTTAAAACAAAATAGGTTGTGTATACTTGACTCACAGTTTAAATTTTTGTTTTAAGCTTGAAATAAAACTTTTGACTCTGTAACATGAATATTACAGTAAAAACAAGATTTTAAGGTAAATTCAAGCATTTTAAATCATTGAATTGATGTTATAATTTGAACGAACATATGAAAATAGGATTTTCAAAACAGTAATGGTGATTTTTAATTCAGTAATTTGAGAGCAGTTCGAGCATGAACACATATTGGTTTTCTTTGAATTTCTGGTTATAAATCAAATTATAAAAGCTAAAAATTTATTTGTAGCAAGCTTGAACATCATTGATTTTGAGAAAATTATCAGATAATTTTTTCATTGCATGAATTAAACGAACGAGGCCATTCTAGGTTTTTGGGGTAGGATGGGTTCGCTGTTATTCACGAGGAGTTTTCATCCTCAACGTGGCAATCTGGCCGATCGCACCGGAGGGAAAAGGGGCGTGGCGATGTGTTGAAGGTGAGGTCGAAGATCCATGGTCACCGGAGGCTCGACGTGGTGGGGCGAGGCAGTTTTGTTCTGGTGAGTTCGTGTGCAGTGTCGAACGAAATGTCAAACTTCGTTCTCGAGTGTTTGGCTTTGAATCAAACTTTGATTTTGAGTATGGGTGTGGTTTGCGACTTGCCGAGGTGGGTGGTGTTAGCCAGAACGGCGGCGAGTCACCTTGCATGTGCACGGCGCTGGTTTGGGTGTCAGGAAGTTTTCGCGTTGGCCACTCGAGTTGACTCGAAGTCACTCTCGGGAAAGTGGGGTGGAGACTCGAAGGAAGACTCGAGTTGTGTTGGGTTGTAGCGTGGTTAATTTTGGAACTTAAACAAATTTTGAAAATTTTTATTTACACGAGTAGCATGGGGCAGAAACTCGAAGTAAGGAGCATTTGAGCTCGGGCGTGACTCGGGGGAGCTTCGGGTTGGCCACCTGAACAGCATATTCAGTTGAAGCTTGTCGAAAACTTAAGTTAAACAATTTTTATAAGCATTGTTTATAAAATGAAGATCGTTTGTAAATGGAATGTGAAGTTAATTAATTAATGATTAAATAATTTATGATTTAAAATTACTTTGTAATTAATAATAATAAATAAATAAAAGCAATTAAAATTAAAATTGTAAATTAAGAATCGTTAAGTTGATAATTTAAGTTGATTGATTCAAAATTGATAGTTACATTAAGATAATTTATTAAGGAATAATAAGTTAATATAGTCAATTGAGATTTAATTTAATTGTAATTATAAATAATAAATCATCGTTTTAAAGTAATCAAGAAAAAATATATTTATATGGTTAATTTATTAAATCCAGATACATTATTTTACAAAATTGTTTAATAAATAAATAATGTAGTTTAAAATGATAATTAAGGTAAATAATTGCTAATCAATGATTTTGAAAAGAAATTAAGAATGATTTACAAACTTGTAATTAAATTGATTTATAAACAATTAAGTGTTTAAATAAATTTGTAAGTAAGAATTTGTAAATTTTGAAACAATAAATTGAGTAATCAAAATTTAGTTTATTTATCCAAATTCTCATCATTAAATTAAATTAATTTAGTGGTAAATTTATTTAAATCACATTGGAAAGCAATTAACTATTGTTGTTAACTTATATTGATATCTCTGTTCTGTTTGTGATTCTGCATGATGTAATTGCCATGTTATTGCACTGTGATTATGATTTGTTCTGTATTGATGTGAAAACCCTGTTGCCCGTAAGACGGCATTTAAACTTCGATGCGACAGGGAATCAGATTTCAGTTGGTTATCTGAAACCCACATCGAACCTGTGAATATTTGTGAATGTCATCCACATGTTTTTAAAATTTTACACTCACTATTCGAATTAGCCGGGAAAGGACCTTTGTGTCATATAACCCATTTCGAATATGTGATTCGACGTTATGGATAGCAATCGAAGACCGGTGTTGAAGACCGGGTATTTGCGAGAGCGATAGGATGATCTGTCGATTGACTCTGCACCGAGTTGCTCCGGTATAGAGTTCTCCATATGTGATGGGGAATCCGATCAGGATTGTGGATATCCGGATTGCAAGGACTTCTTTGGAAGTGCCTTCGGTTCTGTTCGAACCCAGAACAGACTTGTATGGATTGTATGTCTGACATTACAAATTGAGATATAAAGCAGATTTCTTTCAAATATATTTCTGTTGGTGGCGGAGAATTTATTCTTTTAGCTTAACACCCTTCTCTGAGATATACGAGCTCAGAGGTTATGTAGTTGAAGGTTATCAGCAATATATTCCCAATTTGGTAATGTGACATACTGAGTGTTGCTGTGAAATGATCATTGTGTTGATTATTTGTGATAGGATCATTTGTTTGATCGTCTATCTTGGTGATCTTTTCTATGATCATTTGTTGACCCAAGGCACGGCTTTTGTATAAAGTGTGTTTTTGTGGACGTGACTTCGTCGGACCTCACACCCCGAAATGGTCAAAACAGGAAAGATGCGGCAAGGTTATTGGGGGTAGCACCCCTTAGGGTATGTGCATTTCCTTCTGGATAGAAGTGGTATCATGGTATGGAGCCCAGATACTTAACTTATGTTGATATCGTGGATATATATATATATATATATATATGATTTTGTGATTTGTTGCTGGGGCCCCGGTTAAAGGTTGGTTACGACCGGAAGATGGCATACTCGTGTCAGTAGTTACCCAGTTAAGGGTAACCCGGCCTTGTGTTGGCAGAGATCCGGTTTGGTTCTCGCGGACGTCCTTCCAGAGGCGTTCTCATGTGGCAATGGGAAGTTCCTTGGCCTGACCATTTGTTGGAAATCCAAAGAAACAATACGAAACCCTGTACGATTTTAGTTGTAGAACCTTCCATTTACTTATGGTGGCGCCCCACTGTTTAAATGGTAGCTATAGTAGGCATAGTTCGGAATGTCTATGCTGGCTAAGATTAATATTCTACTTTCGAAATGATTTACTTCACTATGCACTAGTAATAATATCAAAGAATTCTTTTCTCATACCAAGCATATTTAACTATCATAAGAAGAAATCTCCTCCAATTCTGCGTTTGCATTGTGTGTGTGGCGGGAGGTCTTATGGTAGTTCCATTTTTAAAAGCATTCCGAAAATTCTTTTATAAATCTTGTTTTATTTAAATGCAATTGTTTTGTTTACTCATACCAGTCCCATGACTGATCCGGAGTTTATTGTTTTCTTTCCTAAACTCCGGGTGCCCATTATTTTCACACGGGCAGCCTAGTAGCAGGTTTCTATATTTTGGAGTAGCAGTATTTTGGAGCTCTTATCTTGGATATATCTTAGGAGCTGTTGGAGATTTCAGGTGTTAGCTCTTGGGAGTTCGTAATCATCTCTCTCATTTGAGAACTTTTGGATATATGTTCACTGTTGTATTATCATGATGTTGTATTTGGAGTTGTAGTGTATGTATTATGTACTCTGTTGCAGTATGGATATTATGTTGATGTTGTAACAGTGATGTTATTTATGATATTGATTCTGTTCCGCTGTTTTATCTTAATCTAATTGTTGTTATAAGCTCCGGCGATGCGAATTTGATGTTGTTTACCGAACATCGAGTTTGGGTCGTCACATCAAAAGTTTTGTAAATAGTTTTATAAACTGTATATTTTATTATTATATTTTATCCTTCCGCTGTGAGATTCTATTTTGTTTATTTCTTCTCTATTTTTTTTCTTATTTACCCATAACAATCCGCCCTTCCGTATGGTTTGAATCGACATGTGTGTCGGTTTTAAGCGTGCGAAAAAGGCGGGATGTTACATCTGGTATCAGAGCTTTGGTTTAGCGATAAACCTTAGCTTTGTGGGGTTTAACTCTTTTTAATAGGGTAGTAATACCCTATGGGAGTCGCTGAGTATATATATATGAGAGAGCGTACTTGTTAGTGTTATAAAATGGTTTTGATATTGTGTTAATTTGTTCCGTTTTGTATTTATAAATTCTGGTTGGTGCATGGGACGCTATGACATCAATAGGGATTTCTAAACACTTAATAGGACAGACCGACATAATATTTGTTTTAAATATAGGTAAATGAAATAATTTTGCCTATTATATTTTCTATATATATAAAGTAAATTTTCCAAAAGATATATATATTTGGTTGCAATAGATTGGTTGTTAGGAATAAAATTTATATATAATAGGTAAAATAATATTGAATTTAAAATCAATGAAATTTGGAAATTTTAAGACTTAAGTCCGGGATTTTTGAAAATTTGCTTTCAAAGGATTTATGAAATATAATGATTTGGCTTATAAGTATTTTCTTATATAAATATTTATTATAATTTGGAAGAATTGTTTTAAAGAAGATTTTGGAGAAAATAAATTTTGTACTTTCCTCTCTATCATTGGAAAATAATTTCGGTGATGGCGGCCGCATCATCGACTTTCATTTTTGAGTTTCGAGGGGGAAAGGCCACTGTAGTAAATTCTACTGCAGATTTATTTTGAAAATATCTAAAATTTTAATTGTTTATAAGTTATAAGAATATATCTATCTGTTATTTTTAAAATAATTTGAAATCTGACCCGGTATTTAATTCTTAAATTTCCATTAATAAATTGTTTAAATTATTTTAGTGGAATAAAAGGTAAGTAATTAATGAATTGAAATCTCTAATTTAGGCAAGAAATTTAATGCAAAGTTATAAATGGGAATTAAAGGAAATTTGAAATATGTAACATATGAAATGAAGAGGAATATTGTCGAACATTAAATTTAATTAAAAGATGAGATAAAACTTGTATATGTTCTTTTGCATTTTCTCTAACATATATAACTTACCAAATATGAAAAGTTGAAATGTTAAATAAGAGATTGGAATAGAATATTATACAAGTAGAAATTTTGGAAATAATGAAGTATTCAATGAATTGCTATTATAAACGAGAATTTAATGGCATAAACTTAAGTTATAATTGAAATTTTACCATAATTAAAGGTAAGTATTATAAATAGGTGATTTTAAACTTAACTAAATAAAACGAAACTCTTTAATAAATAAGGATTGATGTGTATGGTTATAAAATTTAGTATGATTTAAATGCTACTAGTTGAATAAAATGGAAAGTAGGTAATATAAATAAATGACTGTAAACCTTAGGTAATAAATTAATAAAATCCTTTATTTATAAGAATGGAGGTTATAAGGTTAAGAATTTAAGTGTAATTAAAAAAGGGTTACTGTAATTTAATATAATAGCATGTAAGCATTTAATAAATGGTTGAATTTGAGAAGTGCATTAAATGTAATACAAATAAAAGAGGCTTACATAACCTAAATAAAATAAAAATGAATAATGGTACGTAATAAGTAGAAATAAGGAAACAACCATTGAATGAGAAATAAAATTTGAAGTTTGTTAGAAATAAATGTAAATTATAAAAAGGAAAATTTATGTAGGTTGAATAAAAGAAAGGAAATCAAACAATTAAAGTATGTAATGAATTTATATAAGTTGAATTGATTTGTTGGTTTAAATTGACATTGTTTGATATATGGCTGGTTGGGTAAGGAAATTTGAAGATGTTGGATGAATAAATAAGCTATTTTTTGTCCCATCTAAGACTGTTGAGTAAATGATGCACTGGATAGTTATTTTTCATTCCGTACCATTTCATGTTTTGAACCCGAACAACTATTTGCTTGTTTGATTGAATGGTTGTTTTGTTTTGTTGTGTATACTGTTTGTCGAAATTGATGATTGTGTATTTATTGTTGTTAGTAGTTGAAACCATGAAAATATTTCACCTTATATAAATAGTTAACCTTTTTAGATTATATAAGTGAAATGCAGGTATGGAAGCAATTGTTACTGCTTTTGTTTCCATAAATTAAGCGTAATTTGCCCAACAAATAGGTACGTTCCCGGTTTACGTTTTGTAGCGCTATTTTTATATATTTTCCCGTGTTGGGATATACTATTTTGAATATTCTATATGATACTTTGTTATATTTTGGTATTATATTTTCCCGAGCCTCTCCGTACAAAGGAGACTCTGCCAAAAATTTCCGTAAATTTTGGACTTAGAATTATGTTGAAAATGTTTTTCAAACTTTAATTATTTAAGTATAAAAGGATATAATGATTATAAAACGGGTATATTTAATTTAAGGTAATAAATTTGGTAAATTACTGTTTATAAGTTAAATATTTTGAATAAGATGTATTGTTATTTAATTCTTTCTTCTCCCTTCTTTTCCTTTTCGGGGACGAAAAGTTTTGAGTGGGGGAGAGTGTAACGACCCGAAAATTTCGTTAACTAAATTTGTCATATTTTCCATAATTTTTAATAAAATGAATGTTAGGAATTTGGTGTTGCCATTTGTTCTTATTAAAAGTTAACAATTTAAAATGAGATTTCCAATTCAATAAAATAATGTAAATATTGTGGTTTAATTTTTGAATGGAATATGTGAAAACAAGAGTAATTATGGAATAATATGTTATTTATTTAGAGTATTGAAAAAAAGAATTTGTAAGCCAATTTTAATTAATGGTAAGAATGCGATATAAGCTAATAAATTTGATCTCAATGCGATAACCATTTAATGAAGGTAATGAAACAGGATTTAGGAAAACGTATACTAGGTATAAATAAAATAGAAGGAAACAAACACATATATCGAAGTGATTTATGAATAAATACTTTGGATAGTAATTGAATGTACAGTAATGGTAATTTAAAACCTATTTATAGTAAGACTGCATAAGATTCAGTAAATTAAGTGGTGGAAAGATTTTTCCTAGATATACTTTGAAGATGTGAAATTAAAGGTGAATATTAAAATTGGTTAATGTAAAATAACATTGATTAACTGTAAACGAGAATAAATTTGAAAATAAAAATTTATGTTAATACAAGTGGATCATTTATAAACTTAAATGAAACAATCCAATTTAATAAGAGGTATTCGAATGTTACGTTTTATTTAAAGGTAATAATTGGATTTAATTGGAATTTGTGTATATTGGATTATATAGGAAAGGAGTATACCAAAGAAACTGTGAATAGTAGAGTAGCAACTGAAAAAGGAAGAAATTGAAGTAAGGGCAATAAACATTGTATAAATTAATAGTAATAAATGCCAACATTGAATTGTAATAAATATAATTAATATTACAAGTGGGTGAACGTAAAGATAAGGGTTAAGAGTGTTGGAATAGGTATATTAGAATAACTAGAAAGTGTAAATGTTCGTATTTATAGCAACATGAATTATTGAAGGAAAATAATTGGTAAACGGGGTTTGGGCTAAGGAAATGTTATTGATTGTTTTGAAACCTTATTTATTATGGGAAATTAATTTAGCATAAGCAAAACCAATGCAAATATCTAATTTATCAGTAAAGCAATAATAATAAATAGCAATCAATGCAAATTTATGTAACAATAGAATGTGAAATTTGGGGAATAGACGCAAATTATATATGAGTTGCTAAAAGTATGCATAATAAGTGCAAATTTAATAAATCAATGTCCTGTAGAGGTTGGAATATGGTTAGTAATAAAAGCTTTTAAAGGAAAAAAAAACCTTTAATTTATAAATGAAAATCAATGCATTAAATTAGGTGTAACTGAATGCATGTAAATAATTTTGTAAGAATCAGTTAATAAATAATTTATTTGTGCATACCCGATTTAATTGAAATAACAGAAAAGACAAGAACTTGATTTGCCTAGGTATATATATATATATATATATATATATATATATATATATTGATAAACTATAACTAAATAGAAAGTTTGGTAGTAAATATGATATAAGAAGACAAAGGCAACTAGTAAATTAATAAATGAATTCATAATAATAAGTAGTAATTAATGCATATATATTTGGCATTAGTGATAATTACAAAACTTTACCCATTTATCTAATTTATTTAATTAAATCTAAATCTATGGCAACATTGTTGTAATGATGGTTGTAAGTGAATTTGAATGTAAAAGGGTAACAATTATTTAGGTTAACCATTTTGAGTATGTTAAGTTAAGAATGGCAATCGATTGAAATAAATCTAAATTAATTATTTTGTTTTGGTTAATGTGTTCTAGTTAATAAAGGGGAGTTTATAAGAAATGAAGCATGCACTAATGACATGTATTATAATTCAAATGTTATTTATACCCATAAAAGTGTCTATTTACTGAATAGAAAGATTTTAAATCAATAAGCGAATTTATTTAGGTTCCAATTTATAATTTATAACATTTAATGTAGACTCAATTACAATTAATTGACTTAAATCGTGTAGTTAGCGTAGATTTGTTTTGTAATTGGAGTAGTTAATTCTATAAGATGAAGTTAATGCTAATTCTATTTATAATTGGACCATTTGTTGATATAGATTATAGAAAGCAAGATGTATAAATTTAATTAAAGTATCAACATTCAACAATTGTAATTATTGAAAATTAAATGGAATTTGAGGATAATAAGGTGAAACCATGAACAAATGTTAGTGCATCCTTAAAACTTAATTTATAATTTCTAAATATAAGGAAGTGGAGAAATTAATAAAATTGTGGATATATTTTGAAACGTAAACGAAACGTCTAGATTTACACTTTTAAATACGTTTAAAATAAAATGTAAATGATAAGGAATTTATTTATTTCCTAAATCCGTAACGTGTGTAATTAATATATTTTTTTATCTTTTGGGACCACTTCCGTTTGCACGTTAAAATTCGTGCACACCTATTCTTTTGCGTCTATCTATAAATAGACGATTATAAACCCTAACCTCCATTCTATTCTCTTTTGATGTACATTCATTTCTTCAACTCTGTCACTTCCTCAATGGATGTAATTCTAGATCCAAATTCAAAATTCAAATCAGATAAAAATTCAAAGTTCCCAGAAAATTCCAAAAAAATTTTGTGTTGTAGTTTTCATCAATACGAATCTATGCGCAGTTTCTGTTTGTGCATTTGAGGCTCAAGGTGGTCGTGATTCACTGTCAAAGGGGAGGAGACTGGAGCTTGATGGGTTCTGTAATTTGCGCGCGGCCTGTAGGAGAAAACGCGTGAGAAAGGGGTGGGAGAAGGAGATGACGTGGCTCTATTTAGGTTTTGTTTTATTTTTATTTTATTTTGTTTTCAAATCGTTTATATTGAATATCTTTTTCATACGATCTCCGATTCACGCGAAATTTCTTTTGTTAGGATCGTAATTAAATTTCAGATCTGTTGACGCTGGTTTGGACTGATTTGGAGACCGTCGAATTTTGGGTTTAAGTCGGATTTAAATTCGATTTAAATTCAAAAAGGTGAGTGTTTTAACCCACTCACAACTTCTAAAAGTTTTTATGTTTGTTAAATTTATTTAGATATGAGTAGAGATTTATTTATGACTGTTTGGCATGTTTTATTCATCATATCTGTTAAATCGCATTTATTTAATATAACTGTTCATTTAAATTTTATTGCTGCATATAGATTGACAGTTATAGTTATTTATTTGCAGATAAACTGTTAGTTTAATAGTTGTTAAATTTATTTTTGAATATAACTGCCAGTTATTACCTGTTATATATTATCGGATATATATTGATATTGTTTTGTTATTGGATGATGATTGTGATTTGGATGATGGATGATGATGGATGTTTTATTTTATATCATTAAACTACAAGTTATCATGCATTTTCGTTCCATTCGGGATTGTGGTTTGAAATGATGTACAACCGCAAATTTTTATTTTTAATTTGCGGATTGAAATGATAAACATCCGTATCACTTGACCATAGGATAGAAAATTATATACAGGCACCGTGGTGATTTCTATGGTTTGGATAGGATACGGTTTATAAATTTTTTTTATTTTTGATATTTTATAAATAATATTCTTCTACATATATACATATGAAGTTAAATTTTTTGAATTTAGGCTGTGTATAAATCTGTTAAATAAAAATGGAAAAATTGAGAAAATGAAATTTGATAATTTATATTATATGTTTAAGTTTGGAAATTTTAAGGTATGATATTTATAACTGGAGTTTTTCCAAGATAAATTTAAATGAATATTCTAGTATAATTAAATTTAAGGAAATATTAAATTTCTAGAAATTGGAGTTGTATTTATGGATTTTTATGTGAATATTCAAGACTAAATAATAGAACAATTGATTTGTTGAAAGAATAAAATTCCAACTTTAGTTTTGAAATATTAATACTCCAAATGGATATATATATATATATAGACACTGAAATGGTTTTGGAACTTGAAAGTGATATTTAAATTATGGTTTAGACTTTAAATAAAGAAATATATTTGTAAAGCCGTGGAAATTATTTTTCTTTAAAAAGTAACCTTAAAGTCAAACCATTTATTTTATATACCGTTGAATATCCAAACCATTCAAGTTTTAGAAGTTATGGTTTTAAAACTATGAATTTTCAAAATATTATGCTTTGAAAGTATAATTCAAATGTTTGGTTTCCAGATATTATAGATTTTAAAGCAGTATGATTTTTGGAAAAGAATTATATTTGGATAAAATGATATCATATTGTTTTGGGTTTTAAAATGATATCGTATTCATAGTTTTTGAAATGGAAATTTTTATTCTGGTTTTTAAGTATAAACTATTTTTAAATGACCGCGGTGTTATAATAACGATGGGTTGGCAAAGAGACCGGGATCAGATATGGACATACTCTCTGTCGATACCGAAAACCACTTTGACTAACCGTGTACTCGGTGGAGATTCCAGAATGAAGTAGGTTGGTGGAGGCGTTTCCTGCAAGGTAAATACGTGGACCCGACTCCCGTGAGTTGGCATAAGGTGGCTAAAACAGGAGCGATTCTCGAGCCAATGAGGTCATTCCTCTGATCGGACACTCCTCTTCGATATTATACTTTGACTTTGGATTATTTCAGCGGCCACTTTTACTTTGATTTTTGGGGGAGTTTGTTCGAGGTGGGCGGTAGCTGCGGCTATGCGTTTCCATCAGCCCGGATAGCAATTGGTATATCTACCCTGGCATTGCCTTGTTGTGCCGTGTCACCTACCCTAGCGCGCCTTATGCGAGTTTTGTTTTGTACCATAACTATGGAGTGCCCTCTGACGACGCCCAGTACGGGGGAGATTACGGTACTGTATAGACTATGGGAATATATTCTGTGTTAAGGGCTATATGGGTAACCCCTTAACGCTATTAAAAAGTAAGTTTATTTCACAATTAGACACTATTATAATAGCGCAATATACTACATAGTAAATAGTTTAACGGATCCTTAGGAGATGTAAATCCCGAGCATCTCTAGAGTTACTGCACTCATACTTATTTCTGTTAATTTAACTTACATAAGATCTTTTAGTTCTGACTCGAGTGTTTTTGTCTTTTCAAATTCGCTCGGGTCAGTCCGAGCGTGTCAGGATTTGAAGATTTAGCTTTGGAGGATGAAGATGAAGATTTGTATTATTATTATTTATACTATTGCACCACACTCACATTGTTCCGCTGCATTGGTATTTATTGGTATGTGAACTCTGATATTAAATTGTATAAAGAAGAATCAAAAGTTTTGTAAACAGTTTTATAAACTGTATATTTTATTATTATATTTTATCCTTCCGCTGTGAGATTCTATTTTTTTTATTTCTTCTCTATTTTTTTTTCTTATTTACCCATAACAATCCGCCCTTCCGTATGGTTTGAATCGACATGTGTGTCGGTTTTATGCGTGCGAAAAAGGCAGGATGTTACACTCTAAGCCTTTAAATTCTATTTATTCTCAATACTTTATTTTTAAACCCAATATTTATTTGTAAAATACTTATTCTTAAATTTTTAATTCAACATTCTATTTAAATGCTTTCCTGTTCTAAATAAATTCACAACTAAATCAAAAATTTTATATTAATTTCCAATTATTTTCAAAATTTAATCCCAAAGATCAAATAAAGTATTAAATTAATCGTGCTTAAAAATCAGGAATGTTACAGGTTCCCCTCCTTAAATAAATTTCGTCCCCGAAATTTGCTAGGGAGACAAAAAAGAATAGATGATAGATAAAGAAGTATCTTTTCGAATCAACTGGGTATCAATTCTGTATTTGGCTTACCAAATAAGAATATCAACATTATGAGAACAAAATCATACAAGTATTACACAAGATATTCGGGTCCACCGGTCTACGAATATGCAAGGGTATTGATTAGTTCGAAGGGATAACTAATCATTCGTAGAATATATCGGATCCTAGAGAATAGATAGATGGATTTAATCTTCCATGATTATCAAACACTAGATATGAATTCCAAATTCAGGTCGGAATACTCCAAAATATATTTCAACTTGTCCCACTTCGGACTTGATATACACAAGAAATTACGATAGAATTTCAAATTTGGTTTTAACCGATATCGTTTTATTAATACAATTCAAATTTAGCTTCATATTAGTTAACCAATTTACTTAATTTAAAATTTTAAATTTATTTAATTTAAATTTTCAATTTCAAATTCATTAGAGTTTAGATCGAATAGCTGATAAGAAACCGATGAAGGTACGAAGTAAGGATTTTCTACAACGATTCGTAGGGTCACCATCACACCGAAACTTCTTTCTATAGCTGTCACGAAGCCATCAAAAGAATTTAGAATCGAATCAAAGGAGATTGAGAAGAAATGTTGTTTCCACTGTTGTAGGGTATTGACCATTTGGAGTGGTACTTGCCTGTCCCCTATCTCGTTCTCTTCTCGCACTCATACTTACTATCAGTGGATAGTAAGAGAATTTACCGAGGCATTCGAACGAATATCTTAGGGATTACTCATTCTAGGGTATACTTCACCCTATCTCTAATGAGCTACTTAATGTGTTATACTCCTGAGCTAAAGTTTTACCCCCTCATCTCTGATACCAAATGTGACGACCCTGACTCAACCTTCGAAAATCAGCATCAAATACGACACTCATATTCAAATGCCGCAGATCCAAACGAAGAAATTCGAGTCGTGCCGGAGCTTATAACACATTAAGTACAACACAGCGGAAGAAACAAAATATCTCAATATACAACATTGATATAATATCAGATACAATATGATACAACAGATGATACAATGAATATCAATATACATCAGAGATATGATACAAGATAATAGCAGCGGAAAGAAAAGATAACTCAACAGCGGAACAACAACTCTAATATGGTCTTCAAGAAAGAACTCCATCTTCAAAGCACCAATTCAGAAATAGCTCGAACTCCCAATAATGATGCACAAAGATAAGCAAGCCTCGTCCGCAAGCGATTGCCAAATCCTAGGCTGAAAGCTATCGAATCTACACCTACTATTGATTATCTGAAAAACCCAACTCTAGAATGCCCGTGTGGGAAAATAGTGGGCACCCAGAGTTTAGGAAATGAATAATAAACTCCAGGTTAGTCGTGGGACTGGTATGAGCAAACAAAAACATTTGGTCTTTTAAAACGAAC
Source organism: Allium cepa (assembly GCA_030765085.1). NCBI lineage: Eukaryota > Viridiplantae > Streptophyta > Magnoliopsida > Asparagales > Amaryllidaceae > Allium > Allium cepa. The sequence continues at coordinate 379,705,342 of CM060938.1, read as the reverse complement.
AAAAGAATTTAAAGTTTGAAATCCGCAATGCTTTTTAGAAAATAAAACTACCATAAGGCCTCCCGCCACACACCCAATGCAAACGCAGAATTGGAGGAGATTTCTCCTTATGATAGTCAAATATGCTTAATACGAGGAATTTCTTTGATATTATTACTATAAGTGCAAAGTGCATAAAAATCATTTCTAAAGTATAATATAAATCCTAGCCAGCATAGACATTCCGAACTATGCCTACTATAGCTACCATCCAAACAGTGGGGCGCCACCATAAGTAGATGGCAGGTAATACAACTAAAACCGTACAAGGCACATATTGGATGAATGGATTTCCAATAAATGGTCAGGCTAAGGAACTTCCTACTGTAAATGGGATCGCCTCTGGCGGGACGTCCCGAGAACCTAACCGGAACTCTGCCAACACAAGGTCGGGTTACCTCTGTAACTAGGTAACTACTACTCGAGAATGCCATCCCCTGGTCCTTTGGGACCTTTATCCGAGGCCTTGATCAAAGCAACAATCACACAGAAAAATGATATTGGAGCAACCACATAGGTTAAGCATCATGGCTCTATACCTGATACCACCCTTTTCCAGAAGGAAACGACATACCCTAAAGGGAGCGACCCTCATAACCTTGCCGCATCTTTCCTGTTTCGACCATTTCCGGGGTGTGAGGTCCTGATGAGGTCTCGTCCACAAAGCTACGCTTTTTCACAAAGCCGTGCTATGATAAACAAATGATCAGCACACAACAGCACTTAGCGTGCCACATTACCAAATTGGGAGTATATCGCTGATAACCTTCAACTACAAAACCTCTGAGCTCGTACGTCTCAGCGAAGGGTGTTAAGCTAAGAGAATAAATTCTCCGCCACCAAACATAAATGTATTTGAAAGGAATCTGCTTTATATCTCAAAGTGTAATGTCAGACACACATCCATACAAGTCTGTTCCGGGTTCGAACAGAACCGAAGGCACTTCCGAAGAAGCCCTTGCAAATCCGGGTATTCACAATCCCGGTAGGACTTCCCATCACTAAGGGAATCTCTATACCGGAGCAACTCGGTGCAAAGACAATCGATAGGTTATCCTATCGGTTTCACAAATACCCGGTCTTCAACACCAGTCTTCAAATGCTATCCATATCATCGTATCATTATTCGGAATGAGTTATATGACACAGGGTCATCTCCCAGCTAAACCGAATAATGAGCGCAATATTTAAAACATATGGATATGGAATTTCAGTTAAGTCACAACGTTTAAAACCCAAAATCTTTCTTTAAATGGTTCTAACAAATTACCATTTCAAATATTTAAAATAAAAAGATTTCTTTCACAAAGTTCACCTAGTTTCACAAAGATCCATTTATAGTTTTCAAAACGATATCCATTTTTCAATTTGCGTTAATTCATTCAAATTTTGAATTAAAATTTAATTTATAGCTTTCAAAACCATTTCCAAAGATAACTTGGAAAACTTTTTCATTTTAGACTTGATAAAATCCCTTTAACACAAATTGGAAGTCCGTATTTTATGTGAAAGCTTTTATTATTTAAAAACAAATAGTCTTTGATTTCAGAAAAATCAGATTTCATTTATACAAGTTAAATCATTGGGTTAAACTAAAAATTCCAAAACAACACCTTTAAAATGGTTTAAAATCCCATATAAACTTGTATAACCTTTATAAATTATAAGTGGAATTCAATTTCAAACTTTGGATTCAAATTTAAGTCCAATTTCAGAACTAAATTAAGTTACTCAAAAATAACTTTTATCTTTGAAATTCCTTTTCGAAAGCTTTTTATTTTAAACCCAATCTATTTCAAAACCATTTGAATTCAAAAATCCAATTTTAAAACTATTTCGAAAATCTGTGACTTAACTATTTTCCACGTGCGATCCATATTTGTGTGTGTATATTGTGGTCCAGGGTTAACACAATAGTGCGTAACATCAATCATCACAGATGTATCAATATCGATAAGCGGTATAACCCGTAACGCTTACCTTCATTCATAGATTTATAGATAAGGTAAATTTATCAATCACAAAGATTCACTATTACGATTCGATATGGGTTTCGGATAACCAACTGGAACCCGACTCCCTGTCGCATCGAAATTCAAATGTCGTTCTATGGGTCAAGGGGTTTTCATATTCATACAACAGTATATTCATCACAATTATAGCCGCTCAGCACAAAGCATCACATAGCATCACATCACATATCAAATATATCAATCCATCACACAACATTCAATAACAATCAAACATCTTTGATTAAGGTGAACAAATCGTGGTTTTAAATTTTATTACTCCCATAATTACTTTCATTAGTAATCTTTAATCAATGATTTGTTATCATAAATTTTCAATTGATTAAGTCTTAATGACCTTCATTAATTAATCATTCTTTAATTAATTATCTTAATTAATTAACCCTTAATTGTAACTAATTAAATCTTAATTTCTTTTATTTATTGACCTTTAATTTTAATAAATGAATTCTTAATTTTAATTAATTAAATCTTAATAAATTATCCCCTAATTAATTAAATCAATAAACCCTTAATTGTGATTAATTAAACCTTAATTTTAATTAATTATCCTTTAATAAAAAATTTCTTAATTTAATTACCCTAATTAATTAACCATATTAATTAATTATGTTTAAAGTAATTAACCCTTAATATTTGATTAATCAATCTTTAATCTTCAATTATCTGATCTTAACTACTTTCACAAGGTAATTATTATTTTTATTTAATCATTCATTAATTACTTGATTAATTGACTTGAATTCTTAATTAATTACTTTAATTAATAAATCCTCAATTATTAATTAATTAAATCTTAATTAAAACTAATTATTCTTTAATTGATCAATCATCCTTAATTAATTACCTTAATTTATAAATAACCCATAATTTATCATCCTTTAAATAATTAAGTAAATACACTTTTAATTAATGACATTAAGAAATTTATTAATACCTTTTGACTAAAACTTAAAACACAAATTTCAATATATAAACAAACCAATCTTTAAATAAAAATAATATTTAAATTTCAAACTCATTTCTTAATCAAGGTTTCTTCTATACTTATTTCAAACACTTGTTTAATTCAAGTATTATCAAATCCCATTTCAAAATACTTAGAAATATATTTATTATCCTCGTATAAATTTTTTCCGCAAAACCAATTTATTTCCAAAACAATTTTAAATTTTTTAACCTTAATCTTTTTCCTTTGAAAACTTGTTCATATTTCTAGTTTAAAACCTTGGTACTGTTTGTTTTATAAATTTAAAACCTGGTACAGATTGTATTTCCAAATTTTAAAACCTGTACATATTTTCATTCTTTCAAATTTTACAACTTGTTGTCTAACAACAGACCCAAGCCAATTTTCACCATACCCGAGCAAATCATTAACTTACTTCGAGATTTTCCAGGAATTGACCCGAGATTGTTTGCTTCTTCCTCCAAATCCACAAATACATCAGACATCATCACCTATGCGTGCACGTGCCATCTCTGATCATCGCTCTAGCCATCGGCAAATCACCTATGTTTCCCCGAGTCGTTTCGACCACCCAGCTTGAAGAAATCAATAGCTGATCAAAATCGAGTCATTTGGTTTCGACTGGAACCCAAAACTACCCACAGAGTTCAACATCGATGATGACCCCATCGACTAGAACCCATTGCACTCCTTCCAGAGTTGCCTCACATCATCACATCGCGATCGCAATCATCGCGATCAAGCCCGAAGCTCCATTGTCACCGAGAACACATCGACAGCATACCAGACAAAACTACACACAAACCCTAGATCAACACAATCTATCTCCCACGATGAATTGTAAAGTTATTGAACATTTTTCCGATGATCATTGTCCCACCATTAAGCTCCGGATTCGATCATGAGATTTTTCATTGTTCCGATCATCAAATTTTCATCAAAACCCAATTTATGTTCAACTCGTGATTTCTCACCATTTACAAACTTACAAATTGTAAAAATCTGATCAAAATTCATCATTTTCAATTTGGAAACAGATCCTATATTTTAAACTTAGAATTTTGAGCCTTGAATTCTTTGACTCCTGATGATTTTAACTGTAAATCCCTACTTTCGAATAAATTATTCCACAAATCTACCCGGATTTATTTTTTAAAATTGATGTTACATAATTGCACTCATTTTCCATTCACACATTATAGCCTAACAAGATTTAAGGGAGGAGAAATTGATTTCTAGACAGTTTTGAAACCTGTATATATTAAAACAGAGACTTATATATATGCTTTTAAACAGGCTTACACAGGCTGTCTTAACAAATATGTGTGTGTGTGTGTATGTCCATACAGCATGCAAGCAAATTTTAACTACTATAAAACCATCTCATATCAGCCACAACATCAAGACAAAGGGATAGACAGAAGAAAGTTTGCTCACAAACAAAAATAAACAAATTTCAGAGTTGAAGGTTGCTCACAGCTATATTCTGATCTTTATATTTTCTTTGATTTCCAGGCAGAGAACTTAAATATTGATATTATTTTGGTTTACTAGATTCTACTGTAATTCCCAAACTTCTTACATATTTCCAAACCTATCTTGCTAGAATTTTATTTTAAACTTTTAACTCATACTTTAACAAACATATTTTTATTTGAATCTCAACATCTAACAATGACCAGACAAGGGGTTTGAATCTCTTAGTTTTTTTTCTGTGGTTTAATCACAGAGAAGAACAACACAAATTATATATACACACATTTAAACATTCACATATATACACATGCACTTATTTATATATATTCACTACATACTTATATTCCAGATATAAACATGCAACCAAATTTCATTTTTTTTTAAATTTCAAAAAGTGATGTTATTTTATGATTTAAAAATAGAGGAAGGGATTTGATTTTTTCCTAACTTCTTGAGTTTGTGATTAGAACAGTGGAAAGATATGTATGTATACATACAATCAATGATTACAGAGACATGCAAGCACTTATCAATATTCACAAGCAAGCATATCAAGAAAATCCACAGAAATAAAGGAGGCTGTTTTAAAAGAAGGTTTGCTCACCGGTTTTGAAGTCTGGACAGAGACAGGCTTGATATTTTGTAACTTGAATATGACCCACTCGCATTTGCTTTGACACTTCAGATCTGAATCTGATGGTTTTCCTGTTTTGATTTACCTTTTGTTCTCTGGTTTCTGTTGTTTGTTGGTTTGATGTTTAAAATCTTTGTTTTTATTACTGATTACTAACATCAAATTCAAATTTAAAAATAAAGAAATTTTCTTACCTTTGAATTATCTTAGAAATCACTGCATTGCCAACAACCTGAAACACATAAATCTGATTACTTAATTTTGAATTGCTTCCAGGTTTGAATGCATTGGTTTTGATTTCAGGTTGCTCTCAGGCTTCAGGCTTTCCTTTGCATGACTTCAAGTTAAAAATCTTAGTTTGTCGAAAGCTTTACCTTGATTGATAAAGTTGAATTCAATTTGTATGTTGGATTTAGGCTTCATTCCAGGTTGAGATTGATTTGTAATCAAATCTGCTCTGACTTATGATTTGAATCTGATGTGGAGCCTAAACCTTTGCCTTTTTGTTTTTCAGGTTTATGTTTTTTTTCTTTACTTGAGTGATGATGTTTTAAAGCTTGTGAAATCTTTTTGGGTAGTGAACTTCAGATCTTGGAGTTTAATAATTTCGAATTTTTGGGGAGTTGAAAGGGTTTCTGAATTTTTTATTTTTTTATTTTAACAAAGATGTTGAATGCCATTTGTAAAAAGCAATGATGAGAACATGATCTTGTTAATGTTCCTACACCATCTCTCATGTGTATATATTTACATTTGTATTTCTTTTTCTCAAGTCAAAAAAATTTCTATTACTTTTTATTTTATTTCCACATATTCATTTTATAAATAAATACATCCTTTATCCAATCTTATTTTTTACTTATACAATTTTATAATCAATGATTTAAAATCTAATTACTCATTACTAACAATTTTATACATGTGTTAGTTCTTTGATAATATAAAGTTAATAACCCAATATTTACTAAAAATCAAATCCCAAATTAAGTTTCATTTATCTAAATAAAGATACATCCTATCATATCAAAAATTCAAATACAATTTTGTTTTATTCCAATTATTCAAATTATTTTTCTACTAATTCAGAAATTAATTTCAAAATATTACTTCTAAACCAAACTACATGCTTAATAAAATAAATAAGTAAATTTCTATCAAATTCAAAAATGTAAATTTTAAATTCAATTTATTCTTTAAGATTTCTATTATTGAATTCCCAATTTAAAATTCTATCCTAAAATACATACTTTTATTAATCTCTAAGCCTTTAAATTCTATTTATTCTCAATACTTTATTTTTAAACCCAATATTTATTTGTAAAATACTTATTCTTAAATTTTTAATTCAACATTCTATTTAAATGCTTTCCTATTCTAAATAAATTCACAACTAAATCAAAAAATTTATATTAATTTCCAATTATTTTCAAAGTTTAATCCCAAAGATCAAATAAACTATTAAATTAATCGTGCTTAAAAATCAGGAATGTTACATCTATGAAAACCAATATGAACCTTTCCAAGTGCTCTTAGAAAATTTGATTCATCAAATCCTCAAAGAATGTCGGTGCATTAGTTAGTCCAAACTGCATACTAACCATTCGTACGATCCATATCTAGTTTTAAACGCCGTCAAAGGAATACTATTCTACGCTACCCTAAGTTGATGGAAACCTGTTACTAAGTCCAACTAAGAAAATACTTTGGCTCCACTCAATTGATCAAATAAATTGTCAATTATAGGCAACGTATATCGATTCTATATCATCTTCTCATTCAACTTATGATAATCGATACATAACCTTAATGATCCGTCCGGCTTCTTAGAAAATACTATGGCTGCTCTCCAAGGTGAACTACTTGGACTAATAACTCTTGCTTTCCAAATCTACCAAGTGCACCTTCAACTCTTTCATCTCTATAGGTGTCATCCTACTTGGCGATCTACTCACCTGTTCTACTCAAGGCACCAAATCTATCAGAAACTCAATGGCTCGTTTCGGTTGCAATCCTACTACAGGCTCAAAAACTTTCGCGAATTCTCTAACCATGAAAACATGATTCAACTCACCTTCCAACCCATTACACCCAACAAAACATTCACCTCATAGCTAGGGCTTTCTACGGTATATACAATTCAATCTCTGTAGTCAGGTTATATAAGCGATATTTTCCTATCGTGGAAAAATATCCTTGCATTGTACTTACTTAATCAATCCATACCCAAAATATTTTCGAACCCTACAAAGTCAAACACATGCAAACTGCAAACAAATTATTATCTATATAACCAAACATGGGATTAAGTGGTCACACTTCATCCCATTTATTGCATACCCTCCTATCGGATTTGTAACCCTTAAGGAAGTAACTAGTTATATAGGTTCTAGGTTAAACATATTTACTAAACAATGTGATAAAAAGAATGCGTTGGACCGGCATAAATAGGATGCTAACAGACATACCATGAATCTGAAGCGTAACTCCTAACACTGCTTTCCCTTTCTCCTGCACTGTTGCTCCTAATGTAGCTGGTTCCAATGCAAATACTTTGCCTCTTCAATACTTAGCAGGCTCTCTGCATTTATTCTTATAATGACCAATCTTGTAGCAATTAAAGTATATGATATTCTTCTTCTCGATCACTTCCTTCCCCTTTCCAGTGCGAAATTCATTCGTGTAATACCCCTGCTTGTCACACTTGAAGTAAGCAACCTTAGACTTCCCTTCTTTACTGCTCTACCTTTCTGAGCACCCTTCTTATGAAAGAATTTCCTTTTCTTACTCTGCCCCACCTGGATATCCTTTTCCTTATTTTTCTCAAGAGAAGTAATTATCTACTCATGCCTCAATGCCATCTCTACTACAACATCACAAAGATCCATAATATGAGGTAGTGTAGCCCTTGCCAACTCAGGCTTCAACCCCTTGATGACCTTCTCATTCCTCTTCGTCACAATATCCACAATGGCATGTCCATCTCTAGCCAACACCTCAAACCTTCTAGAATATTCCAACACAGACATCTCCCCCGGTCCCAACTTAGCAAACATTTGAGCTAAGCAGACTGTGCCATCATAAACAAGAACCTCTCTTGTAACCTTCTTTTAAACTCATCTCATGTCATCTCATCTTCATTCACTCCAGCCGTCACACTATTCCACCAATATAAACCTGCTCCGTGAAGCTGTCTCGAAGCAAGCCTCCTTTTCTTCTCATCATTGAGCCCCACTTCTGTAAAAATCCTCTCATAATGCAATAATCTATCCTCCACTTCTACTGCATCTGCAGCCCAAATCAATGGCTTTCCCCAAGCAAACATAGTTTCTACTCAAAATAGCCTAATTTTTGACCACCGGAGCTTCCTAAACTCCTACTTTAGCATTTACTCCAACCTCTCTAGCATTAATGCTCGGCTGCATCATATTCATGAAAAATCGATACATAGCTCCCATATCCACTTGTGGGACCCTAGCACCAATATTCTCAATTTGTACCTGTCCTTGGTTCCTTCTAGTATTCGATCTGGAATTTCCATTTATGGTGGTGCTTCCTCCAGGATTCACTCTTCCACTTCTAGCATCCATATATACATTCAAGCCTTGTGAGATACATAAGAATATCCTAAGAGAGACAGGAAATTAGAGATATAGTGTATCCTTAAATACAACAAATACAAGTATATTACTATAGCGTTATCCCAAACCCTAACCTTATATCTAATTTCTTAGGATTATGATTTCAAAAATCATTTTTGTTTAACATTTTTCATAAACCAATGCTATGATACCAAGTTGTAACATCCCCTATCTGGACGCCCAAAGCTAAGCACTACAGATACTCCAGTCATACATAGTATTAACTTCCAATGACCAAAACTATAATAATGGTGACATCCATAATATTAGAAGCACTTGAACATGAAATAAAAACATCACGTGTTAAAACATTTTTCTGATTACAATTTAAAACCACATTTCATATTCAAATACAACTTTTACAAAATAAGCTAAGAGCGACATATGAAGATACCCCCTTGGCTGACCAGAGTAATATAGTCATAAATGACATAATACAACATAGCGAAACCAAACAAAATAAAGCAAAAACTCCTAAATAGCTATCCGTCAACCACTTGCTCATTTCTGGAAGCTTTATCCGCAAACCTACTAAAACCTGGAAACCTCAACCCTCACCAACTTAGATCGATCTTGAGCACCTGAGAGTTTAAGGGGAAAAACAAAAACTTTGAGTTAGACATAAAACTTGATGTGAATAAAACTATACATCTCGGTTATTTGATATTAAGTAAGAACACGCCACTTAGCGGAATGAGTTTCCCCTCACTAATATCCTTTTAAAACATTTCTTTCACAAATCATAATCCTGCAACCAGAACTGGTTAAAAAACTATAAAGCATTATCATGTAAATGTACATATCAGGTAATAAATGAAATATCTGTTCGAACACTATAGTTTTATTTGGCTAACTACTAACCTTTGGCTGAATCGGGCCTATTGGACAATATAAACAAAATAATCTAACTTATCTATTAGATACTCCTCTTCTAGATGGTATATCTCCAACTTATTTTCTTCCAGGGTCACCAGATCCAAATGGTTTTGTGGGCACACCAATAACCCTTTATATACAAATATATTCCCTTCCGTGCATAATCAAAATTTGGGTCTTATGTGTAATAAATCCATACACATTGGAATTTTGGACTAAATTAGCTGGGGACAATAGCTAATGTATAGGGTGTAACCCTATACTAGTCCCATCTGGTATTCTGATATCTGAGTCATTTTACTTAGGGTAATCTTCCCTTAAATTTTCCTTGAAGACCTTTTCATCTTAAATTGATTTAATATCTTTAAATCAAACTTAAACAAGGAAAATATATACTCTATGCTTTACTCAAAATCATCTTGTTATGTTATATGCACTTTATGCTCTTTATTGGTGAGAACATTTAACTTTTGAAACTACCCCTTTCAAATCCTTTGAAAGTACCCCTGTCAAAACCAAGTAAACCCTTCTTTGTAAATTAAGCTGAAACCCAAAACATTCCTTTTGAGACCATTCATAATCCTCCTTTTGAAAACATTGAAAAACCCTTCTTAAAACCTTAAACATCATATCTTTAAAATCTTTAAACATTGCCTTTCAAATGCATTGGAAAAAATTTCCTTTCAGACCTTTTGAAATCATTGGGGAACTACCCTTCTAAACCATTTTTAAACCATTCAAAATCAATAAAACATCAAACCTTTCAAAAGCCTTTTGGTTTAAGTAAAACATGTGGAACATCCTTCAAAACTATTAAAAACCATTTCTTTTGAAACCTTTGGTTTTACCTTCAATAGAGAAAACGGGTCATTAGAACATTTAAGGAAAAAGAACTCTTTCAAAAGCATATCCTAAGTAAAGAAGTGACGGTGTCGAAACTAACCTTCTGAAAGCATTGGAGAAGCAACTACATTTTAAAACAAAGTATACCTTCCGAAACCATTGACTTCGAATGGTAGAAAAGAAACAACTGGGCTTTTGACCCCTTCGAAAGCTATTACTTAAAAAAAGGCACAATCCATTTGAAACCTTTCCTTTAAAACAATTGACTCATCTGAAAGCCAACCAAGTCGAAAGCATATCCCTCGAAAGCAAAGCAGGCACATTTTCATTTAAAAGAAAAGACACGCTTCGACCTCTTCGGAACCCATAAATTTGACCCGGTACCTCCCACCAAAGCCCAATTCGCTGTGAACGAAGTCTTTGATGCCATGCACATTGATTTCGATGATGATGGTGGTAGAACCACTAAGCCGAAACCTAAGTGCCGAAAGTGGCTAAACATGCTAAAAGCATGTAAAAATTGTTTTTAACTTTAAAAAGGATTTGTTTTCAGCTGACCTGCCTTGTTTGTCAAAATATTATTAGTTCCTAATTTTATTTTCTAAAAGTGCTGCCAATATTTCAAAAATAAAAAATTTATTTCATTTTCAAAATACCCTTTCTCGCTTTATAAATATATAAAACATTTAAGTACCATACCTTTAATAATTTTATATATCTATCAAAATAATTAGGAAAATTCTACAAAAATTTTAGAAAATCATCTTTAATATGTTTTCCAATATATAATAATTTCAGACCAAAACTTATATCATTTAGCAGCAAATAATTTTAAACCAAAATAAGTATTTTCTTCACAAGAAAATTAATATAAAATCCACATTAATTCAGAAAATTATGAAAATTAAACCCATCTCAAAGTATCATTTCAAATATACATCTAAAATTGTAAGGCATTTGGATGTCATTAAATAGTGTTTTCACATTAAAACATATATTAGAACTTATATAATTAATATAAATCATCAACAAGCATATATAGATATTTAATCATTCAAAACATGCCATTACCTTGAAAATAAATTTGAAATAACCTTAAAATCGAAATTATTTGAGAAAAATGAGATGTACTTCATTATTTACCTTAGCTTTGAGATTAAGGAGCTTGAGATTTGATCTTGATTAAGTTGCTTAAGCTTTTCCTCTTGAAATCTTCTTTTTGCTTTTCCTAATGGTGGCTGACCCGTAGCTCGTTTTTTTTTTGTAAATTTAGAATGAACGTGAAAATGATGGACTTAAGGGTTTAGGGTATTAGAATACTCTTATTCCACCTTAATGTTGTTTCTTTTAATGTAAATTCATTTTTTTATTTCCTTAGCTTACTAAAAAAGTTATTGTTTTCATTTGGCTTGGTAATTCAAGTTATAGTTTAATTATTTTTATATAAGTTTTAAACAAGTTCTTTCTTTCTACATTCATTAAAAAAACAAAAAATAGAATTGTTTTCATTTTTATTTAGTGTTGGTCATACAAAAAAATATTTTTCTTTCATTTTTATTTGTTTTTGCTCTCTTTTTTAGGTTGCAAAGGCAGAAGGAGACAAATTGCCCTACTCTGCTTGTTAAATAACTGCTTGGCTTGCTTGCTAAAAAATTTGCTGCTTAAAATAATTGCTAATAATTTTGCATGCTCTGGTATCGTGCTCTTATCTCTTTTTGTTATTTCCATTGCATTGTTGGTTGTATGCATCTAAAAAAATAAAAATTTTAAAAACAAAAACAAAAATCAAATGTCATTTGTAGTTGCATTGTTAATACATGTTTATTTCTATTTTGAATTCATGTCATCTTATTTTCTTTTCTAAGGGCAACACCCAAGACCACATAAGGTAGGGGGTTTCATCACCCCTTCCTTGGCCCACAAATTGCATTACATCATAGAAATTGACTTATAATAATGGCTAGACTTTGGTCATAAGGGTATCATGAGCTCACCTTGGCTTAATTGTATCTTGACAAGTTGTCTTCTTTCGACGGTTCAAAATCTTGGTGTCTAAGCTCCGGCAGAGCAATAATCATATATAAATATTACGATGATTCATAATATTATAATGATTTCTCTGAAGGTACTTAAACCTTCTACTCCATTGCTACGGTGATTCATGATGCACCGTTAATTCCTGCCGCTACCAGGCTATGAACTATTTTATTGGGTTAAGACAAAGCGTGATTATACAATTTTGGGTTAGGAGCTACTAAGAACAAAAAATTTGTAATTAAGTCCTTCAATTCATTTAATTGCATTAATTCATGCAAATGTATGACAAAATCATTTCCTTAAAAAAATTCAAACAAAATAAAAAATCCAAAAAAATCTTTTCAAAAAAACAAAACTAATGAAAAGAAAAGAAAAAAACATAAAAAAAGAAAACTAATGGGAACGTTCTAACTAAAACCCATATACTTACGATTTACCGTACACTCGATAGGATCATCTTTGGCTTTGGAAGATAAAATCGATGCAATGATCAATAAATTCGACAATGTTTTCTCATCCCGCCAATTGAACCAAGCTTCCCAACCAATATGTTACAAATGCAACGATCCAAATAACATGGCCGATCAGTGCCCTAATTTGATAGAACGACTCAATGCTTTCAACAAGGTTAAAAATGACCCATTTTCTCCAACGTACAATCCTGTTTGGAGAAATCATCCTAACTTTTCATGGAACCAAAATAATTCAAACGCAAATTTCATTCGTCCCAATTTTCAAGCATTACCGAAGAATGCTTCGAATCCTCCCTTTCAACCCAACATTTTCAATAATTTTTTCTGGTCCGTCTCAAAATCAACCGCAACAATCTTTTGCTCCTTAAGACAATAAATATCTGACCACACTTGAGAGAAGACTTTAAATTTGTCTAAAGCAACCACTCAAATCCTCTAATCAAAAAGTAATTTTCAAAATTTGCTAGCCTCGTACATGTAGAATACAAGTCCATCGATTGCTAAAATTGAAATGCAAATTTGTCAATTACCAACATCTGTGAGTGAAAGTGAGTGAGGCACATTCCCAAGTCAGCCAGTTTCGAATTCCAAAAATCAAAACATGAATTTAAATCAAGAAATGTCATTCAGAAATGTAATGTCAACCAAATGAATTTTATCACGACATTGCGTTTAGATAAACAAATCGATAATCAAGTTGTTAATCCAAACAATTTACCAAAAGTTCCACTTGACCCTAAAAAACTACAAGCGTATCTGAACAAAACAGTGAGCCAAACATAGAATCAAATTCTAATCCAAATTCTTCTTCTACTCAAGTAGACTGACATAATGAGTATCAGGTTTCATTTCCACATTTGCCTTTGACCAAGAAACACTCTGACCAAATGAAGAAAATGTTGGAAATTTTCAAACAAGTCTAAGTAAACATTCGTCTTCTTGATATTGTTCAACAAGTCCCAACTTACGCTAAGTTTATCAAGAACTTATGCACTCAAAAACGACACAGTCATCAAAATACACAAGTTCCTATCAATTCCTATCAAATACACAAGATCCCGGATGTCCGACAATCTTGTGTGCAATAGGAAACAAGATACCGGATGTCCGACAAGATCCTATCAATTCCTTATTCAGTTTTCCAACAATTTGTCTTGGATGAACTAAAACAGATGAAAGTAACTCTTTAGTTTGCCTTTCGTTTGATAAAGAAACCCATGGGTGAAATCGAGGAGGTACTCATCAAAATCGGTCTATTCATAATCCCTATCGGTTTCATCCTTTTAGAAATACAACCCATTAACAATCCAATGATTTAATTTCCATTAATTTAAGGCTGACCTTTTTTGGCTACTTCAAATTCTATAATAAATTATCGAAACGGTTCTACGAAAGTTTCTTTTGGAAACATGATTTGGGATCTTAATAGTTTCAATATTGAAAATCAATTGAATGAACTACGTGACCTAACATTGGAAATTAGCTCCATTCAAGTTAATTTTGACAACAAAACAGTGGACCTTAACAATGGTCGCGAGACCGAATGCGAACAATAAATTCAAGATGAGTCTAATGAAATTGAAAATGCGCTTCCATTTGAACCCCTTTTTAACACCCCTAATATTTGATAACATTATTCAGGAGATTTACTTAGATAAATTAAATAGAACAATGCAAATGTTAAGTGATAAGGGGATTGAGACTTGAATTAATTAATGGTGGTTGTACCTAATCAAATAATTAATGGGCTAAAGAATTGTTTTAGGTTAAACAAATTACATAACGGTATTATAGAAAATTGCCACCCAATAACCCTTACCTATATATATGTTCGTTTCTACCTTATTCTTCCCATCCATGTCATTTTAAAAACTAAAACGCAAATCTAAATAGAAGGAACGGCTTAGAGAAGAGGAAATCAAATTAAAAGCAAGAGAATCAATCTTAGGAAATCAACTCAAATCCAATTTCCTTATCTCGATCAAGGTGAATAATAATTCCATCTCTACTTTGTTTTAAATCATATATTTTCGAATTTAAGTGTAAATTTGTTTTGATAATATATTAGCTGATGATATGCTTGATTTAAGATTTATTTGATTTAAACAAGATTGTTTAATGGAGCTTTTATACTGTTTTAGGTCAAAACTGAGGTTTAATGTTGATTAAATGCCATGGGAAAATGTTATGTTATATGGAACATGATTTTGGAGTTGAGTTACAATTTTGATAATTTTCCAAGCCATGGAAAGATTATTATGAATTTTCAAAATAAAATTTGGTTATTTGGGTTTATAATTAATTTTGGAAAATATATTTAGAATTTGAATCTGTATTTTGATATGTTAGATAACATGATGAATGTGAATTTTTGGTATTTTTAGGATTTTTTCCAAAGTGATTTACTATGCAAAATAAATTGTATTAGAATAGGAACTTCTTTGAAAAAATTGAAAGGGCTTAATTGATTAACTTAACCATGGTTTAGATCTGGATTGGCGGTAGTAATTTTTGAAAACGAATTTGAAAAAGTTAAGGCAACCAATCTAGAGTTGATACATGGCAGGTTAGTTAGAGAAAAATTTGCTTAAGGTAGTACAAAACCATATTTACGTCATAAAATTAGTTCCGCCTACTTAGGATAGCACCTTTCGACGAAGAAGCTTCCACCTTTATCCTTGTCGAGACTAACTATGATAAAACGAATACATAAGGTGTCACCATGATGGTGTGCAGTGGATTGGTGATAGGCGGAAGGTAAGGTGTCGAAAGCATAGCTTTCGGAGGGGTCAAAACCTTGATTTGGTTTTAAAAGAAAACATTTGCCTTTGTTTTCATTTAGCCTTCGATGGAGTTGAAGCATTGAATTCGCAAGAGGTTTTAAAAAGGTTTCTAAAGGGTTTCTGTGATGACCGTCCTTCATTCCACAGAAAGACGCATCATCGATAAGAAAGAAAGAGGTATAAGTGGAATAGAAAGAAGAAAGAACTCAACAATATCAGAATCTCACAACGGAATAGAACAAAATATAATATATCAAATAAATATTACATAGTCATTGTTCTTTATTAATAAACTTACATGTGTATTTAATATGGTTTAAAGAGTTACACTTGTAATTATTTTATTGATATTTGTTTTTAAAAGATATTTAAAGCTTTTATATTCATTTCTTAGTTAATAAATGCATTTCTAAATTAATAAATCCTTTTGTTAATTAACAAATGCTTTCTAAATTTATATATAAAGGAAACTTTAAAAGAAATAAAGTATAAGCCAATTATAATTTAAATAAAATTATATATAGTATATTAAACTTATTTTAAAATGTTAATATAAACCTTTTGGTATTTATTTCACAATTTAATAAAAACTATCTTAATTAATAAAAATAAATTCTTTTTAAGGAAAACAAATTCCATTTCAAACAAAAATTATTTATATATATAGTTTTTTTAAATAAAAATATTTTTAAGATATAAATATTCATTTAAATTCAAATTTAAATCTAAATTCAAATTCAATTTGAAATCAAATTTAATAACAATTCAAATATACATTAATTTTAAACAAACACTAATTAAATTTGAAAATAATAAATCTATTTTAAAATCTATTTATAAAACAACACCAATTAAATTTGAAAATAATTATCCCATTTGAAAATCTATTTTAAGAATAAATCTCAAATATATATAAACAAACACCGTATTAATTCAAAAATAATAATTCTATTTTGAAACCATTTATATCTACATTTAAAATCATCACACTATTAATTATTGTAATTTATATTGAAAATAACAATTTTACCAATTTTAAACAATTTATTAAGGAGATTATCACATTTTAAATTCCTTGAAATTCCGGGATATCACATTCCTCCTCCCTTAAAAGAATTTCGTCCCTAAAATTTAAAACAGAGATAATCCAAAAACTTTATTTTATTTTAACAATCCAAGCATCCATATCAGCCATACACTATCAACTAAATAAACAATTTCATTCAAACAAACAATTTATTCGAACAAACAATTTATTCGAACAAACATTACTAGCTATCCGGACACTGATCCGGATAAGCCTTCCTAAAACTATTGAGAGTTTCCCAAGACAAATTCTGAAATCCTAGCTCCTCAGAACCTTAACTAGCTAAACCACTATGATCCAGAGCTTCCTCTTACTCTGATCCATAAAATATAAACCAAAAGTTAGACCAGACTGAAAACTAACTCAACTACTAGATCCTTCTGAACTGTAGATCCCAACTAAGATGGATCGTTCACGTACTTGCTCAGATGAGATACGTGAAAAACAACATGAATTCCAGCCATCCACACTAGCAATTCAATCCTGTAGATCACAATCACTAATTTCCTCAAGCATTCGGAATAGACCTATACATCTAGGAGCAAATTTCATGTCTTCCCAAATCAGATAATTCCTTTAATTAGGGAAGCTTTGATGAAGACTAAATCCATTGATCTAACAATCCAATTTTCTTTATCGCTAGTCCACAAATCTTTTTGACGATCCTGCGCTGCTCTCAAATTCTTCTAGATAAGCTCCATCCTCGCAGATGCCTCACGGATTAAAACTGGACCAAGAGCAAGATGATCTCTCGACTCTATTCAAAAGGGAATCTTCCAGGTCTTCTATACAAAACTCCATAGGGTGCCATCTAGATACTCGCTTGATAACTAAACGAGAATTCCATTCAATGCAAATGGTCCTCCCAAGACCCATCAAATCCAAAACACAGCCCTTAGCATAACATTAAAAATTCTACTCAGCCTTTCTATCAGCATCGATCTAGGAATGATAGGTAAACTCAAATTCAAACTCAAACCCTAAGTTGATCAAGAAGCCTCCCAAAATCCGCTAGAGAAGATAGGATCATGGTTGCTAACAATGCTGAGTGAAACACCAAGCAGTCGGACAAACTTCTTCAAGAAAACTCAGCCAAAGATGCTATAATACGAGTTGCCTTGATCGAAATAAAATGGGCGTTCATAATTATCCCATCTTCAATCACCCATACTTCATTTCCCTTTATGGTCCTTGGCAAACTGTCGACGAAATGCCAAGTAATCACTTCTCACTTTCACTTCGGAACTTCCAAAGGCTGCAACAAACTTGTGGTCTTCTGCTAATCACCTTCACTTGTTTACAGATCACATGTCCACTAACGAAAGCAGCAACATCCTTCTTCAAGCTCAGCCACCAGAAGACTCTGTGACAGAACTCCTTGCCTTAAATCCTAGATATTCGAAACACAAATCCTATCGATGCTTCCCAAAGTTCTTTGGTTATCAATCTCAAAACTGGAATATTGCCCATTCTTGACTATATCCATCATTAACAGGCACACACAACGTCTGTGTAGAACCCAACTCGGTCTCCAAAGAAACAATCCTTACTACCCATCCCATCCATAACACAGGATAAGGTCAAACCCTTCGAGATGCAATACCAATGGGTCACAAGAAATCTATGGGGAAGATAAGAAAACCTTAAGCCTCTATAGATCTTATCTAACTCGGTTACCCTACCTATAGGATTAGATACAAGGATAGGATGGTCAACCAATCAAAGAAAGGGATGAAACTCCTTCAGAAATCATGTTGGAAATCCGAACAGACACCCAACAAATTCAATTGGATATATAATTATATAAAAATTACAAATACGTGCTCTCAAGATAAACACTACTCCAGAGCCTAGGTATTATCTCAACCTATGCTCTGATACCAACTGTGATGACCCGCCCTTCATTCCACAGAAATACGCATCATCAATAAGAAAGAAAGAGGTAGAAATAGAGTAGGAAGAAGAAAGAACTCAACAATATCAGAATCTCACAGTGGAACGAAACAAAATATCATATATCAAATAAATATTACGTAGTCATTACTCTTTATTAATAAACTTACATGTGTATTTAATATGGTTTAAAGAGTTACACTTGTAATTATTTTATTTATATTTATTTTTAAAAGATATTTAAAGCATTTATATTCATTTCTTAATTAATAAATACATTTCTAAATTAATAAATCCTTTTGTAAATTAATAAATGCTTTCTAAATTTATATATAAACGAATCTTTAAAAGAAATAAAGTGTAAACCAATTATAATTTAAGTAAAATTATATATAGTGTATTAAACTTATTTTAAATGTTAATATAAACCTTTTGGTATTTATTTCACAATTTAATAAAAACTATCTTAATTAATAAAAATAAATTCATTTTAAGGAAAAAAATTCTATTTCAAATAAAAACTTATTGTTATATATTTTTCAATCAAAATATTTTTAAGATATAAATATTCATTTAAATTCAAATTTAAATCTAAATTCAAATTCAATTTGAAATTAAATTTAAAATCAATTCAAATATACATTAATTGTAAACAAACACTAGTTAAATTTGAAAATAATAAATCTATTTTAAAATCTGTTTATAAAACAACACCAACTAAATTTGAAAATAATTATCCCATTTGAAAATCTATTTTTAAAATAAATCTCAAATATATATAAACAAACACCATATTAATTCAAAAATAATAATTCTATTTTAAAACCACTTATGTCTATATTTAAAATCATCACATTATTAATTATTGTTATGTATATTGAAAATAACAATTTTACCAATTTTAAATAATTTATTAAGGAGATTATCACATTTTATATTCCTTGAAATTCCAGGATATCACAGTTTCCATTAACTTAAGATTGCTTTCGACTGGGCTCCTTAGTCATAAAAGAATGTTTCGAAAGAAGGGGTTCCGACCTAGTGAGTGCCTTACTGCCATCCAATAGCCTTTCGATGGTGTTGAAGATATCAATGCTGTCGGAAGATACTTTCTTTAATAAAGTTTAAGCCACTTCCTATAACTTTTTAAAGGGGTTACGGGTTTCGACACCAACTTCCATTGTTTTACCCGGAGGTTTTATGCTTTCGAAAGAGATGGTGCCGACGCCATCATATTTCCTCATTATTTTTGGATGATAAAGGATGGTTTCGAAAGAGTTTCTTTCTCTTATATTCATCTTGACCCAAATAATGTTTTAAGTATAAACCCAATGCTTTCGAATGGGGGACTTTTAATGATTTCGAAAGGGTTACATCCATTAGTGTTGAAAGGGGTACTCCCAACCGGTTTCAAAGCTAAGCTTCTAAAGGATAATTATTAATATTGCATTAGAAAGGTTTTGAAAGATAGATTTTAAATTATCAAAAGGCAGGAACTTAATGCTTTGAACATGGATTTTTAAGGCTTTCGAAGGAGGTTATCCTATGAAGTCGAAAGCGAGGTTTAGAAGGTATCAAAAGATTTTATTACCCAAACTCTATTTTTAAAGGAAAAACCCATAGCTAAATTAGAGGAGTTTTTATAACGATTTTAAGAAGAAGCTATCTTTGATAATGTAACAGGTTAAAGGAATTAACCATGTTTTATATTAAACCCACAGAAGTGGCATTTCTATATTGTTATATGCTACTTCTACTATGAATATATTCACTTTATAATGGATCCACAACTACATTGTGGTGATGAAGGGTAGAAGAACCAGTTAGGTTTACCTAGTAATGAATATAAATTGATTAAACTCCCGAATGAGTAAAATTGCATCCAGGAGATCAGGATGACCAGAATATAGGGTGCAAAAATATAAAAGAAAGATATTGGCAGAGGCCAACAGGTTCTTAGTAAACCCATGAAAATTGTGCATGGGAAAAGATACTCGCAGGGCCAATATTTTCATAGTTAGCCCATGAAAACTATGTATAAAAGAAGATGTCAAAAAGACATGTTTATAGTTAGCCTATGAAAACTATATCTAAAGGAAGATATCAGATATACAGGTTCATAGTAAGCCTATGAAAACTATGATTGGATATTGGAACGAGCCAGTAGGTTCGTAGTTAAAACGTGAAAAGTATATCCGGATGGAATGTTGACAGATGTCAATAGGTTCCTAGTCAACCAATGAAAACTAGGATAAGAAGGAAGAATATTGGGGTTATCAATAGGTTCCTAGTCGACCTAAGAAAACTAGGATAAGAGTAAGATATTGGAGTTATCAATAGATTCATCGTAATCCTATGAAAATTATGTAACCGGATAGGGAGTCCTTAGATGTTTTACCGATTATTAGTTGGCCCATAAAAACTAATAGGTTAATAGTAATCCTAGAAACTATAATTGAGACAGATAGTCTAAAATGAATGGGGATGAGTGATCCAGAATTGATTCACTTATTTTGCATATCATCGTATTATATTGTTTTCAATTGTTTTAACCATGTTGATGTTGGATCATAGTATATGGTGTTGTATAGGTTTTGAGATACTAGTGAGGGTAAACTCATTCTGCTAAGTGGCGTGGTCTCACTAGATACCTAAATGATTTTAGATGGTATATTATTATTCATAACAGACTTTATGTCTGACTTGAAGTTTATGTTATCCCTTTAAACTCTTGGGTACTCAATTGAGTTTGAGTAATTTAAGAATGGAGGTTTTCAAGTACCTCTTAAGATGAGTAAGCTTCCAAAGACGTGTGTCATGCCTGATAGCTATTTGGAGTTCTCTTTTTTTTTTATTCCACTATGTTGTTTATATGGAAAAGTTGTTATATTGACTGTATATACTTTGATCATCCAACGAGGCATCTTCATATGCCGCTCTTGGTATATGTTGTAAAAAAATATATATTTTTGTACGTGATTTGCGAATGTGTGATTCTGTATGAATTGGAATTTTTTTGATATAGAATGTGAATTTGTTTGAAGTTTAAATTTTTTCATATTCATGTGTTTATGTGTATCAATGAATCTAACATCGCCTTATTTGGTCACCGAGGATTAATAATTATGGATGACTGCAGCATCCGTAGCCGTTAGTTTTGGCCCTCCATGTAGGGGGAGGTTACAAGTTGGTATTAGAGCATAAGTTTATGAAACTGTAGAAGAAAGTCAAACCTAAAAGATTTTCAAACATAAGCCAATGAATATGAAAATATGATCGGGGTTTGGGTTAACGCTATAGTAAGGTACTTGTTTTTGATATATATATATACATATATATATATACATATATATATACACACATATATATATATATATATATATATATATATATTAGTATGTGTTTCCTTCTCTCTTAGACCATTCTTCTGCATCTAACTAAGGCTCGTATGTTGATTTACGAGAAAGAAGATGTGGAAGCAGGAAATGGAAGAGGAAAACTAATTGGAGGAAGCACCACAACCAACAGAAGTGCTCAACGTAATACCAGGCAGAACCAAGGTGGAAAGGCTATTGCTAATCCAAATGCTGAGGCTAATGTAGGTGCTGGAAATCCGCTAGTAGATGCGTGGATGGTGTATCAGTTGTTATCTAATCTTTTGCAAGCTGGAGTTACCGGTGATGTTAGAGGAGCTAATCTTATGGCTCCAATTGGGAATAACTATGCCAGGCTAAGTAGAGACTACACCAATTTGAGTGGAAAGCCGTTTGTTGGAACGGAGGATGCTGTCGACGTTGAGAATTGGCTACTAAGCTATGAAATAATCTGTACTAATCTAGGCCTGAATAATGAGTAGAGGAGAAGGCTAGCCTCTAGGAAGTTGCAAGGGCAGCACTTACTGGTGGAATAGTGTAGCCATTGGGGTTTCAGAAGAAGAGTTGACATATGCTGATTTCAAAAGAAGGTTTGAGCAAAGGTTTTTGTCTGAGGTTGCTAAGTTGGCATTGATGATATAGTTCGTTGTAACGACCCAGAATTTTTGATAATTAAAATTTGAATATTTAATTAATTTTAAATATTAATAAGTGAGATTTATAAGTCGAATAAATTTTATTTCAAATAATTGGATTTAATTGAATAATTAAATCAATAATTTAATATGTGAAATTATGGAAATAATTGAAAATTGAGTTAAATATGATTGTAAATGAGTTGTAAAATTTTATTTTATCATATTGGAGTTAGAACGATATTTTATAACTTTTAAATCGAATTAGAAGTTAATTTGTGAAAATTGAATATTTTAATATTTAACCGACTAGTGAAAATAGTTAATTTTTGAACAGTCTCAGAATTGAACGAAACCAGTTCCATTGGATCCGTAATAGTTAGTTATTCCCGGATTTCAATTTTCGTAGCAATCAAAGTTATCGTTTGACCGTGGCAGCTCGAAACGCATCGAAATTATTTTAATATTAATTTGGCGAGTTAAAATAGCCATTTTTCGAACAGTCTCGGATTTCGACGAAACCAGTTTCATCGGATCCGTAATGTGATATTATTGTAAGGTTTCAAATTTCGTGTCAATTGGATTTACCGTTTGTCCGCTAAAAATTAAAACGCCTAGAAAATCGTTTAAATCGGTTTAATTTAAATTGAACGTTTATTGCCATAACTCGCACAGATGACCGAATTAGCTTTCAAAACCTGTTCCATTGTGTCCGGAACGCGGGATAAACCCTAGAAACGTCGGTTACGGCGCGTAAATCGGAGTTCGGAATTTCCGGAATGAATAGTGTTTCGTCGGTTCCCTATAAATAGCCTACCATTCACAAAAAAAAATAAAAAAATAAAAATATTAGGGTTTCAGGCCACCGTCTCCCTCCTTTTCAACGGCCGAGACCTTCTCCTTTTTCTCCCTCATTAACTTCAAATCCACTGATTGTTTCGAGAAACTTCCAACTAACAAAATGTAGAGCTCGTCGAGAGCAACGTTCTCAACGGTGGTGATTGGAATCTAGTTGGTAGATTGGTGGCAATGTTCGTTCGAACAGTGAACGTTCGAGCACGTTTTGCTCGTGCTTGGGTTGACCGAGTTCAACAGAGGCTTGGCCATGGGTGGAGCATGGGGCGGCGCATCTCGTAGAGGTGGTTGATCAACTCAGAAAGCATCGTGGAGGTCGCGAAATTTGGAGAGGAAGTGGCGGCTATTGGGTAGGTTGCGTACGTGAATACTGGGAGATGGGGGAGATGAGGGGTGTGGCCGAGATTTGCAGGATGATGGATGGATGGCTGGGATTTCTTGTAGGTTAAAAATAATATAAAAGTTGTAAATTTGGTTAATATAAATTCGTGAAAACTTGTAAAAATCATAACTTTTTCATACGAGGTCGCAAATGCGCGAAACCAGTTGCGTTGGAATCGTATGGATGAGCACTATGCGATGAAATTGGATTGGAGTCGTTTGGAGTTAGTGAGAATTTCAGGTAAAATTAAACGTGCGTTTAATTTTATTCGAAATAAATCGCTAAAACGAAATTGAAATCAAGGTGAGAACTTCTCACTCAATCGAATCGGTTTCGAATTAATTTTAAATAGTTAGATTTAAAATACTTGAATGCACGTTTGAATGATGATTGTTATCTATTGATTGTTAAAATAGACATTATGCGCCGTTAGTAAGCGGATGTTATTTATTAAAAACATATACCGCGAACATTTCATAAACAGTGAAATTGGTATTATATATAATAGCAATATATATATATATATATATATATATATATATATATATATATTGGCATATGTATATATTGCAGTTATTGATTTCCCGCATTTGTATAGCGGATGAGACCCTATTGCGCCGTCTATTAAGCGGATAATATTTTAAATCCCATATACCGCGATAATTCCGTACTGGAGCGGAATTGGTATTGTGCTAATGTTTGTGGATGCAGGAAAACAGGTTGGAGGGATCCAATTGGATTCCTCAACAGTTGTTATTTGAATTCATATATTTTGATATTTGATGGATTATCATATCGATGTACGATATCGTTGTTGTCGTGATTGACTATTTGGTATGTAGCATCATTGGACCAAATTTGGAAATTTAAAATGATTTTTAAAGTGATTTTTGAAAGAAAACGTTTATAAAATATGTTCGGAATTGATTCATTTTAAATAAATAAACGTTATAATTTTAATGTTATAAAAATTATGATTTTGAGAAATACGGTTAAAGATTGATTTTTGAGAAATATGGGTTAATGTTTTTATAAAATAGTTAAATTGGGATTTTTGAATTTATTATAAAAAGTTGAAAATATAGGATTTATAAAATTTAATTATTTTATAAATCAAAATGATGAGATTATAAAGGAGTTTAAAGATGTTTTAAAAGAATAATATAAATTGATTTATATAAGAGATTTATAAATTGATAATTTGTAAATTAAAATATTTGAATTATAAAACGAGTTTTTATAAGTGTTAGAATAAATTGTGAATGAATTTCACAAATGAATGAAATTTATAGAATTATAAACGGTGAAGTTATAAATGGAATTTTATAAGCAGTGGGTTTATAAAATTTGTAAAGTTATTAAAATAATGGTTTTGGATAAATAAATGAATCTTATAAGTTATAAGATTTATAATTGTGAAGTTTAAAGGAACGATTTTGTAAACAAATAAATTATAAGTATTTGACTTATAATATGAACCTTTAGTTTATAATTGGGATATGAAATCGAATAGGTTAATAAAGGAATTTATAAAAGGAAGTTGTTATAAAATAAATAGAAATGGAGTTTATAAACGTTGTTTTATAAATTCGCAAACGACTTATTTTGATAAGTAAATTGTTGAAACCTATTAATGGAGTTATATTCACGTTTTTGACTGTGAATAATCCTTTGAAATAAAATGAATAAAAGGATGAAATTTGTTAACAAAGTATATTCACGTTTTTGAATAGTGAATAATATGTTAAAGAAAATGTTTAGGATGTGATATTTTAAACAGAATTAAAACGATCTAACGATGTTTTAAAATGCGTTAAGATTCGAAACCATAGATTTCAACATTCATTGTTGAAATAGACGTTTTCGAGAAATAGAAGGAAATGGTGGAGTATAACACTGTTGTTATAGTAAATGATTTCCGAAAGGAAATGTTTGTATAGTATTGGGATTTATACATCTATTTTAATTTCGAATCCCTATACTAGTGATTTTGGGTTGTTGTAACGATGTTTTACGCAACATTCGTTTTGGCCCAAATAAATATGGTTAAGAGAATGATTTCCTTAAAGAATGAAATATATACTTAATCTCGATTTAAGTATATTGAATATTTTCTAAGCGTTGAAAATAAATAAAATTTGTGAATTACTTATGAATAAGTAAGTATGGAAATGTTTTCCAATATAAAGTGAATATCTTAAGAATTTATCTCTTTGAAGATAAATTGAAATGAATAATTGAAATCGTATATGCATGGATATTTTGAAATGAAAATTCACTATGGAATTTATAAAAGAATGAGGAAATTTGTTTAAAAATAAATATTGATTTATTTTTGAAGTGTGAAATTATATATCAAGTAAAGATATTCTTGGAAAATAAATAATTTGGAAAATTATTTGGAATCTGGTGATGTTGTGCATATCCATTGATAGTTCAATAACCGACTATCAATATCTACCTTTGAAAGGTATTTGTTGTGATTTGCTGAATTTGAATGCTACACTTATTTTTAAATTATTGCTCTCGTT
Organism: Allium cepa; assembly: GCA_030765085.1. Classification (NCBI taxonomy): domain Eukaryota; kingdom Viridiplantae; phylum Streptophyta; class Magnoliopsida; order Asparagales; family Amaryllidaceae; genus Allium; species Allium cepa. The sequence goes on along the minus strand of CM060938.1, from coordinate 379,678,786 downwards.
ATTCGGATTACCCATTCCGAATAGTGATACGACGTAATGGATAGCATTGAAGATCGGCGTTGAAGACCCGGTATTTGCGAGAGCGATAGGATGACCTGTCGATTGACTCTGCACCGAGTTGCTCCGGTATAGAGTTCTCCATATGTGATGGGAAATCCGATCAGGATTGTGGATATCCGGATTGCAAGGACTTCTTTGTAAGTGCCTTCGGTTCTGTTCGAGCCTGGAACAGACTTGTATGGATAGTATGTCTGACATTACAAATTGAGATATAAAGCCGATTTCTTTCAAATATATTTCTGTTGGTGGCGGAGAATTTATTCTCTTAGCTTAACACCCTTCTCTGAGACGTACGAGCTCAGAGGTTATGTTGTTGAAGGTTATCAGCGATATATTCTCAATTTGGTAATGTGACATGCTGAGTGTTGCTGTGAAATGATCATTGTATTGATCATTTGTGATAGGATCATTTATTTGATCGTCTATCCTGGTGATCGTTTCTATGATCATTTGTTGACCCAAAGCATGGCTTTTGTATAAAGTATGTTTTTGTGGACGAAACTTCGTCGAGCCTCACACCCCGGGAATGGTCAAAACAGGAAAGGTGCGGCAAGGTTATGAGGGGTAGCGCCCTTTAGGGTATGTGCATTTCCTTCTGGAAAAGGGTGGTATCATGGTATGGAGCCCAAATACTTACTCATGTTGAAAACACTTTATGATTGTGTGAATTGATTACGAGCGCTCGGTGAAAGGTCCCAAAGGACCGGGGGATGGCATATTCGGTCAGTTGTTACTCAGTTAGGGGTAACCCGGCCTTGTGTTGGCAGAGATCCGGTTTGGTTCTCGGGGACGTCCATCCAGATTCTCATGTGGCAATGGGAAGTTCCTTGGCCTGATCATTCGTTGGAAATCCAAAGAAACAATACGAGACTTGTACGGTTTTAGTTGTATAACCTACTATGGAATGTGGCGGTAACCTGCTATTGAACATAGTTAGCTATAGCAGGCATACGATAATGGTCATATGTTGGCTAAGATTTATATTCTACTTTCGAAATGAATTTTTCTCTACACTATGCACTAGTAATAATATCAAATGTTCTTTTTAATGCGTATCAAGCATCTTTGACTATCATAAGGAGAAATCTCCTCTGATTCTGCGTTTGCATTGTGTGTGTGTGCGGGAGGCCTTATGGTTGTCTCATTTTTAAAAAGCATTGCGAATTGACTTTAAAAATATTCCTCTATTTTTGATTTTAAAGATAAATAAACTGTTTTGAGTTCCCACACCAGTCACATGACTGACTCGGAGTTTATTGTTTTCCTTCCTAAACTCTGGGTGCCCACCAATTTACCCATGGGCAGTCAAGAGTTAGGTTTATCAGGATATTCGGGAATTCAGGAGTTGCTGGAAGCAAGATGGATGGCTTTGGCGTATTACTAGTATATAGTATTTCTTTTCCACTGTTTGTTATTGTTTGTTGTTGTACACTCTGATGTAATGAAATGAAATGTGTTGTAATGTAATAACTGATATAGTTCTTTGTTTAAAGATTATTCATTTATTATATGTTGTTCCGCTGCGAATTGTGAGATTCTGTTATTTTTCTGTTTTTCTTCTGTTTCGTTCTATTTTCTATGTTCTTTTCTCTCTATTTTCTATTTTCTTATCTCTTCTTCTCTCTCTTTCCTTTTCTTAAAACCCTAACATTTCTGGTTTTCGGCCTTCGATTTCTCGGCAGTCGATAAAGTGAGTATCGATGTTGAATTTTCGAAAGTCGAAAATTTTCGAGACGTTACATTTGGTATCAGAGCTTATGGTTAAGCGACAACCACGGTTCTGTTGGGTAAGAGTCAGTAGTACTCTAGAATGAGTTTGAGTGTAATAATAGATATGAGAGCGTATTTGTTAGTGAATATAAAATTGTTTTATATTGTGATGATTGGTTTATTGAGTGGCATATGAACCTTCGTCAGCACGGTCTCGACAACTATGCCGAAGGGGTTTATAAACATTTGAATAGAACAATTTGGCACAATATTGTTTTAAATTGGGTAAATGGAATAATTTTACCTTGATTATATTTTTATATATAAAGAAATAATTTTTCAGAATTATTAAAGTGTATATAAGTTGATTGTTTGGTTGTTTGAATAATCTAAATAAAAGAATACTCGTATAAGCAAAAGAATTATAAGAACTGAATTATAATTAAAGTGATTACAATTGTGAAATAAACTTATATATATAAGAAGTGAAACTATATGAATATATTTATCAATTTGAGTTGTAAATAGATAAAAATGAATTTAAAGTTGAATGGAAATTTACTTAGAATTGGAAATTGAATTGAATGAATGGATTGAATGTGAATTTAGTTGATATGAAATAATGAATGTAAGTGTTAATTCATTAAAATCTAATGTTATTGGAAGTTGAATAATTGAATGAAAATTAATTTAATTAAACCAAATTGAATGAATATAAGCAAAGGAATTTGGTTGAAATTAATATACATTGGTTGCTATATGATTGTTAGTTGATTGTATATAATTCATTAAGTATTAATGAAATTGAGTTAATGAAATTGAAAGCTAAAGTAATTTAAATTCAATTGGAAGTTAAGTGAATCTTAAATAGAATTGAATTTGATTTGGAAGTGAACCAACTTGAATATGAATTAGTGAATATAAACTAATTAAAAATGAATGTTAGTAAAATCATCCACTGTTAATGAATCAAATGTGATTAAACTGAAAACATATTTCATTGAATATTAATGAGAATATGAATGAATACTGATTGGTTATGAATGTTAGTTGGATGTTAGTTGGTTGATGGTTGAATATATAGCTTTTATTGCATTTGCTATGTTGGCATATATAGTTATTATGTTGCTATATGTTGTATGTTGATACTATTGTCTATATACATGTTTCTCATGTTTTTGTTGAGTGTTTAGTAGGTGCGGATCGCGTTTGCTTCGCATTTGGAGCTCGCTTTCGCGCTATATTAGTCGTATATGCTCGCTAATAAAATATAAGGTACATATCTCGGATTACATACCGTACTTTTATACTTTTTTCCCTTCGGGATGCCTCATTACTTGATGAGATGTATATTTGTGATATATATACTGTCATTTTTTTTCGGATCGAGCCACGCAAAGGAGACTATGGCGAATTTTTCCGAAAATTTAAGGCGTTGGAAAAAATTTGAGAAAATTGGAAAATTGTGAAAACTATAACTTTGATTTGGAATTGAAAGTTAAACAATAGAAGTTGCTTTTGAAAAAAATAACTAAGTATGATTTGAAAACTTAGTAAAGTTGTTATAAGAAGTTTGACTATGGATTTTGGAAAGTTAATAGATTCTGTAATTTTTCTTACTTGTTAATTTCGAGGACGAAATTCTTTTAAGGGGGAAGATTGTAACGACCCAGAATTTTTGATAATTAAAATTTGAATATTTAATTAATTTTAAATATTAATAAGTGAGATTTATAAGTCGAATAAATTTTATTTCGAATAATTGGATTTAATTGAATAATTAAATCAATAATTTAATATGTGAAATTATGGAAATAATTGAAAATTGAGTTAAATATGATTGTAAATGAGTTGTAAAATTTTATTTTATCATATTGGAGTCAGAACGATATTTTAGAACTTTTAAAATCGAATTAGAAGTTAATTTGTGAAAATTGAATATTTTAATATTTAATCGACTAGTGAAAATAGTCAATTTTTGAACAGTCTCAGAATTGAACGAAACCAGTTCCATTGGATCCGTAATAGTTAGTTATTACCGGATTTCAATTTTCGTAACAATCAGAGTTATCGTTTGACCGTGGCAGCTCGAAACGCATCGAAATTATTTTAATATTAATTTGGCGAGTTAAAATAGCCATTTTTCGAACATTCTCGGATTTCGACGAAACCAGTTTCATCGGATCCGTAATGTGAAATTATTGTAAGGTTTCAAATTTCGTGTCAATTGGATTTACCGTTTGTCCGGTACAAATTAAAACGCCTAGAAAATCGTTTAAATCGGTTTAATTTAAATTGAACGTTTATTGCCATAACTCGCACAGATGACCGAATTAGCTTTCGAAACCTGTTCCATTGTGTCCGGAACGCGGGATAAACCCTAGAAACGTCGGTTACGGCGCGTAAATCGGAGTTCGGAATTTCCGGAATGAATAGTGTTTCTCGGTTCCCTATAAATAGCCTACCATTCACAAAAAAAAAATAATAAAAAAAATATTAGGGTTTCAGGCCGCTGTCTCCCTCCTTTTCAACGGCCGAGACCTTCTCCTTTTTCTCCCTCATTAACTTCAAATCCACTGATTGTTTCGAGAAACTTCCAACTAACAAAATGTAGAGCTCGTCGAGAGCAACGTTCTCAACGGTGGTGATTGGAATCTAGTTGGTAGATTGGTGGCAATGTTCATTCGAACAGTGAACGTTCGAGCACGTTTTGCTCGTGCTTGGGTTGACCGAGTTCAACAGAGGCTTGGCCGTGGGTGGAGCATGGGGCGGCGCATCTCGTGGAGGTGGTTGATCAACTCAGAAAGCATCATGGAGGTCGCGAAATTTGGAGAGGAAGTGGCGGCTATTGGGTAGGTTGCGTACGTGAATACTGGGAGATGGGGGAGATGAGGGGTGTGGCCGAGATTTGCAGGATGATGGATGGACGGCTGGGATTTCTTGTAGGTTAAAAATAATATAAAAGTTGTAAATTTGGTTAATATAAATTCGTGAAAACTTGTAAAAATCATAACTTTTTCATACAAGGTCGAAAACGCGCGAAACCAGTTGCGTTGGAATCGTATGGACGAGCACTACGCGATGAAATTGGATTGGAGTCGTTTGGAGTTAGTGAGAATTTCAGGTAAAATTAAACGTGCGTTTAATTTTATTCGAAATAAATCGCTAAAACGAAATTGAAATCAAGGTGAGAATTTCTCACTCAATCGAATCGGTTTCGATTTAATTTTAAATAGTTAGATATAAAATACTTGAATGCATGTTTAAATGATGATTGTTATCTATTGATTGTTAAAATAGACATTATGCGCCGTTAGTAAGCGGATGTTATTTATTAAAAACATATACCGCGAACATTTCATAAACAGTGAAATTGGTATTATATATAATAGCAATATATATATATTGGCATATGTATATATTGCAGTTATTGATTTCCCGCATTTGTATAGCGGATGAGACCCTATTGCGCCGTCTATTAAGCGGATAATATTTTAAATCCCATATACCGCGATAATTCCGTACTGGAGCGGAATTGGTATTGTGCAAATGTTTGTGGATGCAGGAAAACAGGTTGGAGCGATCCAACTGGATTCCTCAACAGTTTTTATTTGAATTCAGATATTTTGATATTTGATGGATTATCATATCGATATACGATATCGTTGTTTTCGTGATTGACTATTTGGTATGTAGCATCATTGGACCAAATTTGGAATTTTAAAATGATTTTTAAAGTGATTTTTGAAAGAAAACGTTTATAAAATATGTTTGGAATGGATTCATTTTAAATAAATAAACGTTATAATTTTAATGTTATAAAAATTATGATTTTGAGAAATACGGTTAAAGATTGATTTTTGAGAAATATGGGTTAATGTTTTTATAAAATAGTTAAATTGGGATTTTTGAATTTATTATAAAAAGTTGAAAATATAGGATTTATAAAATTTAATTATTTTATAAATCAAAATGATGAGATTATAAAGGAGTTTAAAGATGTTTTAAAAGAATAATATAAATTGATTTATATAAGAGATTTATAAATTGATAATTTGTAAATTAAAATATTTGAATTATAAAACGAGTTTTTATAAGTGTTAGAATAAATTGTGAATGAATTTCACAAATGAATGAAATTTATAGAATTATAAACGGTGAAGTTATAAATGGAATTTTATAAGCAGTAGGTTTATAAAATTTGTAAAGTTATTAAAATAATGGTTTTGGATAAATAAATGAATCTTATAAGTTATAAGATTTATAATTGTGAAGTTTAAAGGAACGATTTTGTAAACAAATAAATTATAAGTATTTGACTTATAATATGAACCTTTAGTTTATAACTGGGATATGAAATCGAATAGGTTAATAAAGGAATTTATAAAAGGAAGTTGTTATAAAATAAATAGAAATGGAGTTTATAAACGTTGTTTTATAAATTCGCAAACGACTTATTTTGATAAGTAAATTGTTGAACCTATTAATGGAGTTATATTCACGTTTTTGACTGTGAATAATCCTTTGAAATAAAATGAATAAAAGGATGAAATTTGTTAACAAAGTATATTCACGTTTTTGAATAGTGAATAATATGTTAAAGAAAATGTTTAGGATGTGATATTTTAAACAGAATTAAAACGATCTAACGATGTTTTAAAATGCGTTAAGATTCGAAACCATAGATTTCAACATTCATTGTTGAAATAGACGTTTTCGAGAAATAGAAGGAAATGGTGGAGTATAACACTGTTGTTATAGTAAATGATTTCCGAAAGGAAATGTTTGTATAGTATAGGGATTTATACATCTATTTTAATTTTGAATCCCTATACTAGTGATTTTGGGTTGTCGTAACGATGTTTTACGCAACATTCGTTTTGGCCCAAATAAATATGGTTAAGAGAATGATTTCCTTAAAGAATGAAATATATACTTAATCTCGATTTAAGTGTATTGAATATTTTCTAAGTGTTGAAAATAAATAAAATTTGTGAATTACTTATGAATAAGTAAGTATGGAAATGTTTTCCAATATAAAGTGAATATCTTAAGAATTTATCTTTTTGAAGATAAGTTGAAATGAATAATTGAAATCGTATATGCATGGATATTTTGAAATGAAAATTCACTATGGAATTTATAAAAGAATGAGGAAATTTGTTTAAAAATAAATATTGATTTATTTTTGAAGTGTGAAATTATATATCTAGTAAAGATATTTTTGGAAAATAAATAATTTGGAAAATTGTTTGGAATCTGGTGATGTTGTGCAATCCATTGATTGTTCAATAACCGACTATCAATATTTACCTTTGAAAGGTATTTGTTGTGATTTGCTGAATTTGAATGCTATACTTATTTTTAAATTATTGCGCTCGTTATTCGGATTACCCATTCCGAATAGTGATACAACGTAATGGATAGCATTAAAGATCGGTGTTGAAGACCCGGTATTTGCGAGAGCGATAGGATGACCTGTCGATTGACTCTGCACCGAGTTGCTCGGGTGTAGAGTTCTCCATATGTGATGGGAAATCCGATCAGGATTATGGATATCCGGATTGCAAGGACTTCTTTGTAAGTGCCTTCGGTTCTGTTCGAGCCCGGAACAGACTTGTATGGATAGTATGTTTGACATTACGAATTGAGATATAAAGCCGATTTCTTTCAAATATATTTCTGTTGGTGGCGGAGAATTTATTCTCTTAGCTTAACACCCTTCTCTGAAACGTATGAGCTCAGAGGTTATGTAGTTGAAGGTTATCAGCGATATATTCCCAATTTGGTAATGTGACATGCTGAGTGTTGCTGTGAAATGATCATTGTGTTGATCATTTGTGATAGGATCATTTATTTGATCGTCTATCCTGGTGATCATTTCTATGATCATTTGTTGACCCAAAGCATGGCTTTTGTATAAAGTATGTTTTTGTGGACGAAACTTCGTCGAGCCTCACACCCCGGGAATGGTCAAAACAGGAAAGGTGCGGCAAGGTTATGAGGGGTAGCGCCCTTTAGGGTATGTGCATTTCCTTCTGGAAAAGGGTGGTATCATGGTATGGAGCCCAGATACTTACTCATGTTGAAAACACTTTATGATTGTGTGAATTGATTACGAGCGCTCGGTGAAAGGTCCCAAAGGACCGAGGGATGGCATATTCGGTCAGTTGTTACTCAGTTAGGGGTAACCCGGCCTTGTGTTGGCAGAGATTTGGTTTGGTTCTCGGGGACGTCCATCCAGAGGCGTTCTCATGTGGCAATGGGAAGTTCCTTGGCCTAATCATTCGTTGGAAATCCAAAGAAACAATACGAGACTTGTACGGTTTTAGTTGTATAACCTGCTATGGAATGTGGCGGTAACCTGCTATTGAACATAGTTAGCTATAATAGGCATACGATAATGGTCGTATGTTGGCTAAGATTTATATTCTACTTTCGAAATGAATTTTTCTCTACACTATGCACTAGTAATAATATCAAATGTTCTTTTTAATGCTTATCAAGCATCTTTGACTATCATAAGGAGAAATCTCCTCTGATTCTGCGTTTGCATTGTGTGTGTGTGCGGGAGGCCTTATGGTAGTCTCATTTTTAAAAAGCATTGCGAATTGACTTTAAAAATATTCCTCTATTTTTGATTTTAAAGATAAATAAACTGTTTTGAGTTCCCACACCAGTCACATGACTGACTCGGAGTTTATTGTTTTCCTTCCTAAACTCTGGGTGCCCACCAATTTACCCACGGGCAGTCAAGAGTTAGGTTTATCAGGATATTCGGGAATTCAGGAGTTGCTGGAAGCAAGATGGATGGCTTTGGCGTATTACTAGTATATAGTATTTCTTTTCCGCTGTTTGTTGTTGTTTGTTGTTGTACACTCTGATGTAATGAAATGAAATGTGTTGTAATGTAATAACTGATATAGTTCTTTGTTTAAAGATTATTCATTTATTATATGTTGTTCCGCTGCGAATTGTGAGATTCTGTTATTGTTCTGTTTTTCTTCTGTTCCGTTCTATTTTCTATGTTCTTTTCTCTCTATTTTCTATTTTCTTATCTCTTCTTCTCTCTCTTTCCTTTTCTTAAAACCCTAACATTTCGGGTTTCCGGCCTTCGATTTCTCGGCAGTCGTTAAAGTGAGTATCGATGTTGAATTTTCGAAAGTCGAAAATTTTCGGGACGTTACATTCGTGGATCTGATCAAGGAGAGATGTCAGTAGCGAATATGCTGCTAAGTTTGATGAGCTACCTCGATATGGATATACTTTAGTAGACATTGATGTTAGAAGGAACGAAAGGTTCTTTCGAAGATAGAGACCCGAGCTTGCTAAAATGACCATGACCCATATCTGAGATCCTTCAAATGTGGTGGTGGAGATGGCCATTCGCCATGAAGAGATGCTTGCTAATTCAACTAGAGAGACGCCAGTCGAATCCCAGTTTCTCAAGGGAAGAAGAGGAAATTCTTTAAAAAGAAGGGAGCCCGGAAAGGGGATGTTGCCAAGAAAACAATGGCTGATTTGGTATGCTGCAAATGTGACAAGAAGGATCATTATGCAAATGAGTACCAGTCAGGCAAATGGGAAAAGGCTACAGACAAGAAGAATGTGAAATGTTTTAACTATGATCAAGTTGGGGATTACAAGAACCAGTGTCGGGAACTAGCCAGGGCAGACAAGGGAAAGGTTTTTGCTGTTGGATCATCAACTAAGCTAACTACAGCTGATAAAGGGAAAATTGTGATGGAAGGCACGTTTTGATTTAGAGTATACCAGTTAGGATACTTTTTGATACATGTGCATCACATTCATTTATATCCCATGTTTGGTTGATAGGTTATGCTTTGAACCTATAACCTTGTTACTTCCTTAAGGGTTGCGAATCCAGTAGGAGGGTATGCAACTTTGGGGATAAGATGTGCCATTTATAACTTGTTTTGTTTGGTCATATGTTTGCACGCAGTTTGTATGTTTATGATTTCGTAGATTTCAAAATCATTTTGGGTGAGGATTGGTTAAGAAGGTATAAGGCCAGGATATTCTGCAAAATGGGAAGATATCTTTGAGACACCCTGATAGTCATAACCGAATTATATTCCCAGTAGAGAATTCTGACTAGAGTTTTTATGCTTGATTAAGTGCAATGGAAATGGGTGAAGAGCTAAGTCAGGTTCGTAAAGCAAGACAGTTTATAGATGTCTTTAAGCCAATCACGGGGCTACCACTATAACGAGTTGTTGAGTTTTAGATAGATCTTATGCCATGAGATGAACATCTAAGTAAATCATTTAGTAGGATGACATCGACAGAAATTGTAACATCCCCAGAATTATATCGATTTAAAATTTAATAATTAATGTGAATTTTGGAACAAATTGTGGATTTAATTTGAATTTTTCAAAATAAATAAGTGTAGAATTATATTTATATATGTAAATAAGGTTGTGAAGTTGCATTTGAATTTAAGAATTCAAAAATATAATTATTTTAAAACTATTTGAATTTAAATTATATAAGTAAATATATATATATATATATATGAGTATATGTATAAATATAAATGGATTATAATTCAAATTCAAATTTGAATTTGAATTTAAGAATTTAAATTAATTTCTTAGAAAAATAATTTGTATTTGAAATCTTAAATATGTAATTTATTTAATGTAAGAGATTTGTTAAAAAAACGTTTCTTCTTTTAACATTGTATATAAAAAAATAGATAGGAAATGTATTTGTTAATAAAGTAAATATGACATAAGTTTTATTTAAAAATATTTAACTCATATAAAAATACAAATGTCAAGCATGTAATAAGAGAATACAAAAGAATTAGACAAGTGTTTAACACGTAGAAAGAATTAGACAAGTGTCACTACATCATTTTCATTTTCTTAGAAATTCATAGAAAAGAAATAAAATTATATAAGTCGTTTTATCTTCTTCTCCTTACTCTTTAAGTCATTTCTTAAGCTGTACAAAACTTTAAGACCAGAGAAAATCATTAGTCACAAGTAATTACAACAACTTCCTCAACTTTGAAATCAAGACCAAAATTCCAGTAAGAAAATCTGAAACTTTTTCTTCAAAATCTCAAGCCAGAAAGGGAATTTCAAGAACAATTTCAAATCCTCAACAAATAATTCAACATTAGTAGGAGTTAACTTCAACAAATAAATAAGAAGTAGGATCAACTCAAATAATTTGCACGTTCAAGTTTTTCAAGCTGCTAACCAAATTTTCTCTGTTTCACTAAAAAAAACTGTAAGTAAATTAAATTTTAGTTTGTTGTTGAGAAATTAAGTAAGTAAAATCCGTCAAAGATTAAATAAGTTTACATAATTAGTTGCAGATAACAAAATTCAAGATCAGGTTAAGAAAAGAAAAACAGTTTCAGGTTTTCAAATTTTGAAAAGAAACCAGACAGAAAACTCTCTACTCAACTCCACAGGTGAGTAAACTCCTTAATTTGAACTTGAATTTCTTGCTCTGAACAATAGTTAGGCTTGAATGATAAATGTGTGTTTGCATTTATATACTTGCACCTGAAAATGGAGATGCATGCCTGTATACATCAAAATAGACTCTGTTCCATGCCTATAGGTTCAAAACCCTGTCAAAAAATGCAAAAGCTCTGTCTCAAATTGTTTTTTAGGCTTTGAGATCAAAATAAAATATGTTTGAATGATCATGCCCTAAGTTTTAAAAATAAATGTTGGTAAATTAAACAAAAATTTTTGTTTGGAAATCAAAAACTACAGGCAAACCCAATAAAAACAGAAATTTCATAAAACACGATTTCAGATTTTGAACATATAAATTGAATTGTCTTCAAAATTGATGATTTTTAAAAGTAAAATCAATTTTTTTATCAATTATTCATTGAGAAAACGAGGGATGAATGGAATTTCATTTTTCTCGAAGTTCTGGCAATCGATAAGGCAAGGAACTTTGTGTTCGTAACCGAAGCTAGCTGGAAGACCGTGGAGTTTGGGAAAAATGCTGGATTAAATTCTAGATCAACGTGGATGTTGATTTTGATCGATTTAGGGTTTAAGGTTTAAAAAGAGACAAGGTTAGAAATATGATCATTGCGCCATCATTAGGCCACCAGAGATCATCGAACGGGACCATCAGGAGCGTGAGAGGCTGGCAGAGCTTAGGATAGAGTTTCGTGAATTCTGGTGATCAAAAGAGGGAGACGAGGCAATCGATTGGGGCTCAAGTTTGTTCCAGATTTGGGTTTGTTGGCTCGAGTACGAAATCACGATAGTTTTGAAATTCTGAATGTTTGTGAGGTTCAAGAACATCATCGTGGATGTGTTGATGATCAGAGATTCGAACTGTGGCGGCCGAAGTGATTGTGCATGCGCACATGTATGAGGTTGTGTCAGGTGGCAGCAATTCGGGGAAGAAAGGGGAACTCGAAGCTACTCTTGGAAAGTGGAGGTGATAGCTTGGGTATGGACTCGAAGCAAATTATGGGCCACATGGGTTTGCAGTTAGAAAATTTTAAGTTTGAAAAAAAAAATAAGCACACAAGTAGATTTCTAAGAAAACTCAAAGCAAGAAGGAAACCTTCTCGGGTGTGACTCGAAGCAGCCTCACGTCTACTCCGTAAAACAGTTTTTACTTTAAAAAAAATTCAAACTTTTAAACTTTTTTAAAACATGTTTTCAAATAATGGTTCTGACTTAAAAGTTGAATCAATTAAGGATTTAAATAAGATACCTTAAAAGTAATTAAATTTTAATTTATTTAACTTTGTTACATTATTAAATTATTTATGTTCAATAAATAATGTAATATAAAAGGATAACTAAGATAGAATATTGTTTAAACTAATCTTAACCTTTTAAATAACTAATGTGATAAAGATGATTTATTAAACAAGTTCTAAAGGAAAATCAAAGTAATTAATTTATCTTTTGATTTATTAAATAATTGAAGATTTTGTTAACATAATCACTTAAGAAGTAATTACTAAATTAATCATTAAATATTAAAGATTTACTTAATAAATAATTAAGGTTAATTAATTTGTAATTAATTATTATTAAATTAAGGATTAATTAATTAATAGTAATTAAGATTTAATTTATTAACAATTAAGGGGTAATTAATTATGATAATTAATTAATGAATAACTAATTAATAAAAGGAATTAAGATTTAATCAATTAACAATTAAGGGGTAATTAATTAAGGTAACTAATTAAGGAATAATTAATTAATGAAGGTGATTAAGGTTTAATTAATTTTAATTAAGGATAACTAATCATTGATTAAGATAATTAATGAAAGTAATTATGCGACTAATTAATTTAAACCACACAATTGATTCATCTTAATTATTAATGATCGATAACTATTATATGTTGTGTGCTGATTAATATCTCTGATATGTAATTGTGATGTTATGTGATATGAATCACTTTATGCTGAGCTGTGTTTTCTGTGATGCATGTATTTCTTTGTGAATATGAAAACCCTTTGGCCAGTAAAACGGCTTTTGAATTTCGATGCGACAGGGAGTCGGATTCCTTTTGGTTATCCGAAAAACCACATCGAACTTGTGAATCTTTGTGAATGACATATCCACATGTTTTTAAATTGACACTCACTATTTGGCTTAGCCGGGAGAGGACCTTTGTGTCATATAGCCCATTTCGAATAGTGATACGACGAAATGGATAGCATTTGAAAACGGTGGTGAAGACCGGGTGTCTTCAAGAATGATAGGATAACCTGTCGAATGACTCTACATTGAGTTGCTCCGGTATAGAGATCTCCACATGTGATGTGGAGTCCGATCAAGATTGGGGATGCCCGGATTGCAAGGCTTCTTCGGAAGTGCCTTCAGTTCTGTTCGAACCCGGAACAGACTTGTATGGTTGTATGTCTGACACTACATTTTGAGATATAAAGCAGATTTATTTCAAATACATTTCTGTTGGTGGTGGAGAATTTATTCTCTTAGCTTAACACCCTTCTCTGAGATGTACGAGCTCAGAGGTTATGTAGTTGAAGGTTATCAGTAATATACTCCCAACTTGGTAATGTGGCATTCTGAGTGCTGCTGATCATTTGTTGATCAAAGCATGGCTTTTGTGAAAGCGTAGCTTTGTGACGATACTTCGTCGAACCTCAAAATCCGGTACTGGTCGAAACAGGAAGGATGCAGCAACGTTATTGGGGGTAGCACCCCTTAGGGTATGTGCATTTCCTTCCGGATAGAAGTGGCATCATGGTATGGAGCCCGGATACTTAACTTATATTGCTATCACAAATATGTTACTTTGTGGTTGTTGTTGTTGGGGCCCCAGATAAAGGTTGGTTACAACCGAGGGATGGCATACTCGTGTCAGTAGTTACCTAGTTACAGAGGTAACCCGGCCTTGTGTTGGCAGAGATCCGGTTAGGTTCTTGGGTCGTCCCTCCAAAGGCGTACCCATATGGCACAGGAATTTCCTTAGCCTGACCACTTATTGGAAATCAAAGAAACAATACAAGCCATGTACGGTTTTAGTTGTATAACCTGCCACCTTAGGTGGTAGCTATAGAAGGCATAATATAATGGTACCTGTGCTGGCTAAGATTAATATTATATTTTCGAAAAGATTTTTACACTATGCACTAATAATAATATCAAGAAATTTTCTCGTATCAAGCATATTTGACTATCATAAGGAGAAATCTCCCCCTAGCGTGCGATTGCATTGTGTGGTGTTGGGAGGCCTTATGGTAGTTTCATTCCAAAAGCATGAACGGTTTTCTTTTAAAATTTTGGTTTTCTTATTCAAAACAACTATTTTTGTTTACTCATACCAGTCCCATGATTGACCCGGTGTTTATTATTTCCTTCCTAAACTCTGGGTGCCCATAATTTCCACATAGGCAGCTTAAGAACAGGTTTTCCGTGTTTTGGTGTTCTCTTGGAATCTTTGAAGCCTTTTGGTTTGGAAGCTATCGGATTTTGAAGCTTTTGTCTTGGTGATATTTCAAAAACTTTTTGGATATCAAGATGCTTAGTTTGGACGTTCGCTATCGCTTTATTTCTTTGAAGACTTTCTTGAAGCGTGATATCTTGTTGTTCCGCTGTGAAGTTCTATTTTGAAGTTGTGTTATATGTATAAAAATACTCTGATGTTGGTGCTGATGTTGTAATGGATATTGTGATAATGTTGTATCTGTGATGTAGATTTACGGCAATTCATTTTGTTTCCGCTGTTTTATATTCATCTCATGTTGTTATAAGCTCCATCCGAATTGGAGTTCGACGTTCGAATCTCCAGCAGTCGAGTACAAGTGAGGTATTTGATGTCGTTTTTTGAACGTTGAATTTCAGGTCGTGACAAATGGTATCAGAGCTAAAGGTTGAGCAAGAACTTTAGCTACGGAGTATAACACATTAGGTGGCTCATTAGAGATAGGGTGAAGTATACCCAAGAATGAGTATAGCACGAGACCAAAACTCAAAATTTTCTTGGTCTATTTCTTTAAACTGCTGATATTCCCTAAGATATCTCGTCCGTATATCTAAATCAAATTTTCTTACTAATTACAGATAGTAAGAATGAGCGGGCGAAGAGGAAGAGCTCAGGGTCAAGGAAATGCCACAATAGCTGGTCAAGTTCTCCCAACAGCAAAAGCAGCAATACCTACTCAACATCAGCCGAATTTGGCTGATCTATATGAAAGCTTGTCGAGACTTGGTGGTAAGCCGTTCATTGGCAAGGAGTCGATTGTTGAAGCCCAAGCTTGGATCAGATCAAGTGAGAGAATTTTTAATGGGCTAAAGTTAGAAGACGATCAAATGCGACTCATAGCTTCTTGGCAACTCCAAGAAGAAGCCTTACCATGGTGGGAGATAGTCACTGTAGATGAACCAGAAAAAGAGTTTACTTGGAGTCAATTTAGGAGGTTATTTGAAAAGCGCTATATGCTGTCGGCAGGAATTTCTCGAATGTACCAAGAATTTATGGAGTTAAAGCAAGGAAGTTTGTCATTTGAGGAATACTTAAACAAATTCAATGAACTATCCCATTTCGGTCCATAATTGGTGAACACGCCTTTAAAGAAATCTGAAAGGTTCATTCGTAGGATGAATAAGAAATTCCACGAAAGGATGACAACACACGTCAAAGAATGTTTTCTTATCTTACCGATATGGGGTATAGGTACGCTACCCTGGATATGCAGGAAGTCCCGAGGGAAGGAGGAAATTCGTGCAATCAAAATTGGAAGAAAAGAAAGTTCGGGGGCAAGAAACCACATCACGGCAGGGATAAGAAGAACAATCAAGGAAATCCGGCTAGGGATGTAACTTGTTACAATTGCCAAGAAAAGAGCCATTATTCAAACAGCTGCAAAAGCCCGAAGAAGAAATTTAAGAAAGAAAAACCTGTGAAGACTGCTCAGGGAGTTAGGGAATGCTACAATTGTCACAAGCCTGGACATGTAGTTAAGAATTGCCCGACGATGAAGCAAGCACAAGTGGAAAATGTCTATGCGATAAAGGAAGACCCTTCAACTTTGAGGGCAGATAAAGGAAAAGGTGTTCTAGAAGGTAACCTTTCTATTTATGATAAAGTTGTTAGAGTTTTATTTGACACGGGAGCTTCGCATAGCTTTATCTCCCAACAAACTGTAAATAAATTATAACTTAAACCTGAATTTGTTAATGACCCTATTTGCGTGAAGAATTCGGTTGGAAGTCCAGCAAATCATTGTCTACATTGTAGGAAAGTTCCTATTTCATATTCTTGCTATCAATTTCCTAGCAACCTTATATTCTCGACTTTAATGAATTTAAAATCTTACTTGGAATGAACTGGTTATCGAGATACGAAGCTAAATTGGATTGCAATAATCGGACAATTTTAGTCAAAACAAACCTTGAGAATTTTATTGAAATCTCTTGTGAGGATCCGAGTCCTAAGAGAGATAAATTAATGTATACTATAGGATATCCTGAACCCAGTTTGGCGTCTGTACCTGTTGCTCGGGAATTTTCCGACGTATTTGAAGAAGTAAAATCCTTACCTCTACACAGGGAAATGGAATTCAGCATTGACTTAGTACCCAATGCTCGTCCTGTCATTCACGCAAGCCGCACTATGGCACCCAGGGAAAGAATTGAATTAGTCAATCAAACTCGAGATTTTTTAGGAAAAGGATTGATTCGCCCTAGTGTTTCCGAATGGGGTTCAGATGGGGTATTCATAGCCAAATTGGATGGATCTTTGAGATTGTGTGTTGACTATCACGATCTCAATAAACAAACTCTCAAGAACAAATTCCCTTTACCTAGAATCGACGATCTATTCGATCAACTTCATTGCGCTCGATTCTTTTTGAAGATGGATCTAGCTCAGGGATTCCATAAGCTACGAATAGCCGAAGACTATGTTCACTTGACCACTTTCAGGGGTCTATACATTTTCTACAAATGGTTGTCATGCCTTTTGGACTAACCAATGCTCCAACATACTTCGTAGACCTAATAACCCGTGTATTTCGAGAAGTGTTGAATAAATTTGTGCTGGTGTTTATTGATGATATTCTAATCCATTCCAAAACCCAAGAGGTGCATGCTGAACATCTCAGAATTATTTTGAAGATATTGAGAAGGAATATCCTATTCGCTAAATTTTCAAAATGTCACTTTTGGGTCAAAGAAGTTAGATTTCTCGGCCATATTGTTAATGAAGAAGGGATTTCTATTAATCCAAGTAAGATTTCTGCTATTCTGGACTGGAAGCGACCCACTACTCCTAAAGAAGTTCGATGTTTTCTAGGTTTAGCGGGATACTATAGAAAGTTTGTCCAAGTTTTTTGCAAGTTGGCCAGTCCACTGACTAAACTAACAATGAAGAATGTGAAATTTGATTGGACTCCAAAATGTGATGAAGCTTTCCAGGAATTGAAAAAGAGATTAGCTACCGCTCCCATTATTGCTATCATTAACGAGAATCAAGGGTTATTTGTGTATACCGATGCTTGTGGAGATGGTTTGGGTGTGGTACTAATGCAGAATGGGAAGGTAATTGCCTACGCAAGTAGACAACTACGCCCGCATGAGAGGAATTACTCAACTCACGATCTCGAGCTTCTAGCTGTTATTTTCACTTTGAAAATCTGGCGACACTATCTTCTGGGTAAGAACCTCTTTCAGCTTTACTAAAATTTAAAAGTTTAACTTAACTTAAAGTATATACTTAATAAATCTTTCTTGTTTTAGGTGAAAAATTTGAATTATTCACCGACCATAAATCTTTGAAATATCTCTTCACCCAGAAAGATTTGAATCTACAACAACAACGTTGGTTGGAATTTCTGGCATCTTATGACCTAGACATTCTATATACGCATGGTAAAGCCAATGTAGATGCCGATGCTTTGAGTAGGAAACATGCTATTCTCGCTCATCTTGTTATCACTCCTACTCTCCTTGAAAAGATCGCTAGCAAATAGAAAGAAGATGAGTTTCTTCATCAAATTTATGAGAGAATACGTCATGGTGAAAATACTAGTTTCGATGTCGACGACAATAAGGTTATAAAATTGAAAGGAAGAATTTGTGTCCCTGACATTCCGGATTTGAAACGTGAAGTTTTAGATGAATGCCACAAGTCTAAACTCAGTATCAATCCAGGAGTTAATAAGATGTATAGAGATATCAAAAGAACTTTCTAGTGGAAGACAATGAAAAGGGACATATCTATTTATGTGAGTCGTTGTGCTACTTGCCAGCAAATTAAAAGTGATCAAAAGAAAGTAGCTGGTTTATTCCGGCCTTTGGAGGTAACCAAGTGGAAATCGGATCAAGTATCGATGGATCTCATTGACGGTTTGCCTCGCACTCGAATGGGAAATGAAGCAATTTGGGTTATTGTTGACCGTCTGACTAAAACAACCCATTTCATTCCAGTAAAATCCACCCGCATAGCAACATGTTTGGCTGAGATATATATCAAAAAATTGTCCGTCTCCACGGTATTCCTAGCAGTATAATGAGTGATCGCAATTCGATCTTCACTAGTAGATTTTGGGAGGCGTTTCAAGCCGCATTAGGAATAAAACTAAATGTCAGCACTGCTTATCACCCATAGTCTGATTGGCAGACTGAAAGGATAAATCGAATATTAGAAGATCTTTTGTGAGCTTGTATTCTCGACTTTGGTGGTTCTTGGGAAGACTATTTACATCTGGTTGAGTACTCATATACTAATAGCTATCAAGCCAGTATCAAAATGGCTCCTTTTGAAGCTTTATATGGTGTCGATCACCGGCATGTTGGATTGAATCTGGTGATAGACTCGTTCTTGGACCAGATATGCTTAAAGAAGCCACTAAAAAAGTTGATTTTATCCGAAAGAAATTAATAACTGCTCAAAGTCGTCAGAAGAGTTATTACGACCACAAGAGAAGTGCTTTAGAATTTCAAGTTGGAGATTCCGTTTTCTTGAAAGTGTCTCCATTGCATGGTCTGTTAAGATTTGGGAAGACTAGTAAGCTGGCACCATGATGCATTTGTCATTTTCCTATACTGGAAAGGATCGGTCCTCTAGCATATAGATGCAGCTACCTGGCTGGTTATCTAGCGTACACGATTTGTTTCATGTTTCACATCTGCGGAGATACGTGCATGATCCAGACAGCATTATTGAAGAGGCAGCTTAGCAGGATCTCGAGATCACACCAAATTTAACTGTTAAAAGAGACCAATAAAGATTGTGGATCATGATGAAAAACAATTAAGGAACAAAATTGGGACACTGGTTAAAGTACAGTGGAGTGGCGATCTAAAGGACTGCACTTGGGAAACTGAAGATAGCATGCAGAAATCATATCCCAATTGCAGAGTGGATAACTCGGCTTAAACTGGTAAGCCATTTCTCTATCCTTTTACGAATTCGTATATTCTTTGTTTGCTTTTCTCTCTCTTTCAAATTTCGAGGACGAAATTTTCTTAAGGGGGAAAATCTGTAACATCCCCAGAATTATATCAATTTAAAATCTAATAATTAATGTGAATTTTGGAACAAATTGTGGAATTAATATGAATTTTTCAAAATAAATAAAATAAATGTTGAATTGTATTTACATATGTAAATAAGGTTGTGAAGTTGCATTTGAATTTAAGAATTCCAAAATATAAATATTTTAAAACTATTTGAATTTAAATTATACAAGTATATATATATGAGTATATGTATAAATATAAATGGATTATAATTCAAATTTGAATTTGAATTTGAATTTAAAAATTTAAATTAATATATTAGAAAAATAATTTGCATTTGAAATCATAAATGTATAATTTATTTAGTGTAAAAGATTTGTTAAAAAACATTTCTTCTTTTAACATTGTATATAAAAAAGTAGATAGGAAATGTATTTGTTAATAAAGTAAATATGACATAAGTTTTATTTAAAAATATTTAAATCGTATAAAAATACAAATGTCAAGCATGTAATAAGAGAATAAAACAAGTGTTTAACATATAGAAAGAATTAAACAAGTGTTTAACATGTAGAAAGAATTAAACAAGTGTTTAACATGTAGAAAGAATTAGACAAGTGTCATTACATCATTTTCATTTTCTTAGAAATTCATAGAAAATAAAGTAAAATTATATAAGTCATTTTATCTTCTTCTCCTTACTCTTTTATTCATTTCTTAAGCTGTAAAAAACTTTAAGACCAGAGAAAATCATCAGTCACAAGTAATTACAACAACAACTTCCTCAACTTTGAAATCAAGATCAAAACTCCAGTAAAAAAAATCTGAAACTTTATCTTTAAATCTCAAGCCAGAAAGGGAATTTCAAGAACAATTTCAGGTCCTCAACAAATAATTCAACATTGCAGGAGTCAACTTCAACAAATAAATACGAAGCAGGATCAACTAGAATAATTGCAAATTCATGTTTTTCAAGCCGCTGACCAAAGTTTCTCTGTTTCATTTAAAAACAAAACTATAAGTAAATTGAATTTTAGTTTGTTGTTGAGAAATTAAATAAGTAAAAATCCATCAAAGATTAAACAAGTTTACATAATTAGTTGCAGATAACAAAATTCAAGATCAGGCTAAGAAAGAAAAACAGTTCCAGGTTTTCAAATTTTTAAAAGAAACCAGACAGAAAGCTCTCTGCTTAACTCCACAGGTGAGTAAAATCCTTAATTTGAACCTGAATTTGTTGTTGTGAACAATAGTGAGGCTTGGATGATAAGTATGTGTTTGCATGTATATATTTGCACCTGAAAATGAAGATGCATGCCTGTATACATCAAAATAGACTCTGTTCCTTGCCTACAGGTTCAAAACCCTGTCAAAAAAAATCCAAAAGCTCTATCTCAAATTGTATTTTGGCTTTGAGATCAAAAGAAAATATCTTTGAATGATCATGCCGTAAGTTTTAAGAATAAATGTTCGTAAATTAAACAAAAAAATTTGTCCGGAAATAGAAAACTACAGGCAAACCCAATATAAACATAAATTTCATCAAACACAATTTCAGATTTTGAATACATAAATTGAATTGTCTTCGAAGTTGATGATTTTTTAAACTAAAATCAATTTTTTTATCAAGTATTCTTTGAGAAAAAGACGGATGAACGGAATTGCCTTTTTCTCGAAGTTCTGGCGATCGATAAGGCAAGGGACTTCGTGTTCGTTACCGGAGCTAGCTGGAAGACCGTGGAGTTTGGGAAAAATGCTAGATTAAATTCTAGATCAATGTGGATGTTGATTTTGATCGAGTTAGTGTTTAAGGTTTAAAATGAGTCAAGGTTAGAAATGTGATCACTGCGCCGCCGTTGGGCCATCGGAGATCATCGGACCAGGACCATCAGAAGCATGTGGGGCTGGCGGAGCTTAGGATGGAGTTTTGTGAATTTTGATGATCACTAGAGGGAGAGAGAGGCGATCAATTGGGGATCCAATTTGTTCCAAATTTGGGTTTGGTGGCTCGAATACGAAATCACGATCATTACGAAATTCTGAGAGTTTGTGAGGTTTAGGAATATCGTTGTGGATGTGTCGATGGCCAGAGATTCGAACTTTGGCGGCCGGAGTGATTGTGCATGTGCACATGTATGGGATTGTGTCAGGTGGCAGCAGTTCGGGGAAGAAAGGGGAAACTCGAAGCTACTCTCGGGAAATGGAGGTGATAGCTCGGGCATGGACTCGAAGCAAATTATGGGCCATACGGGTTTGCAAATAGAAATTTTTAAGTTTGAAAAAAATAAGCACAAGAGTAGATTTTTGAGAAAACTCGAAGCGAGAAGAAAAGGTTCTCAGGTCTGACTCGAAGCAGCCTCGGGTCTACTCCGTAAAACAGTTTTTACTTTAAAAAAGCTGAAACTTTTAAACCTTTTTAAAACATGTTCTCAAATGATGGTTGTGATTAAAAAGTTGAATCAATTAAGGATTTAAATAAGATATCTTCAAAGTAATTAAATTTTAATTTATTTAACTTTGTTACATTATTAAATTATTTATGTTAAATAAACAATGTAATATAAAAGGATAATTAAGATAGAATATTGTTTAAACTAATCTTAACCTTTTAAATAACCAATGTGATAAAGATGATTTATTAAACGAGTTCTAAAAGAAAATCAAAGTAATTAATTCATCTTTTGATTTATTAAATAATTGAAGATGTTGTTAACATAATCACTTAAGAAGTAATTAATTAATTAATTAATATTAAATATTTATTTAATAAATAATTAAGGTTAATTAATTTGTAATTAATTATTATTAAATAAAGGAGTAATTAATTAATAAAAGTAATTAAGATTTAGTTAATTGACAATTAAGGGGTAATTAATTAAGATAATTAATTAACGAATAATTAATTAATAAAAGCAATTAAGATTTAATTAATGAACAATTAAGGGGTAATTAATTAAGATAATTAATTAAGGAATAATTAATTAATGAAGGAGATTAAGGTTTATTTAATTTTAATTATGGATTGCTAATCATTGATTAAAAATAGTTAATGAAAGTAATTACGCGATTAATTAATTTAAACCACACAATTGATTCATCTTAATTGTAAATGATTGATAACTATTGTATGATGTGTACTGACTTTTATCTCTCATATGTAATTGTGATGTTATGTGATATGAATTGCTATATGATGAGCTGTGTTTTCTGTGATGAATATATTTCTATGTGATATGAAAACCCTTTGGCCCGTAAAATGACTATTGAATTTCAATGCGATAGGGAGTTGGATTCCAGTTGGTTATCCGAAACCCACATCGAACCTATGAATCTTTGTGACATATCCATATGTTTTTAAATTGACGCTCACTATTCTGTTTAGCTAGGATAGGACCTTTGTGTCATATAACCCATTTCGAATAGTGATACGATGAAATGGATAGCATTTGAAGACGGTGGTGAAGACCGGTGTCTTCGAGAACGATAGGATAACCTGCCGAATGACTCTGCACTGAGTTGCTCCAGTAAAAAGATTTACATATGTGATGGGGAGTCTGATCGGGATTGGGGATGCTCGGATTGCAAGGGCTTCTTTGAAAGTGCCTTCGATTCTGTTCGAACCCAGAATAGACTTGTATAGTTGTATATCTGACATTACATTTTGAGATATAAAGAAGATTTCTTTCAAATGCATTTCTGTTAGTGGTGGAGAATTTTTCTCTTGGCTTAACACCCTTCTCTGAGACGTACGAGCTCAGAGGTTATGTAGTTGAAGATTATCAGTAATATACTCCCAACTTGGTAGTGTGGCATGCTGAGTGCTGCTGATCATTTGTTGACCAAAGCATGACTTTTGTGAAAGCGTAGCTTTGTGGACGAGACTTCATCGAACCTCACAACCCGGCAATGGTCGAAGCATGAAGGATGTAGTAAGGTTATTGGGGTTAGCGTCCCTTAGGGTATGTGCATTTCCTTCTGGATAGAAGTGGTATCATGGTATGGAGCCCAGATACTTAACTTGTGTTGATATCGCAAATATTTTACTTTGTGATTTTTGTTGTTGGGGACCCGGATAAAGGTTGATTACAACGGGGGGATGGCATACTCGTGAGTAGTTACCTAGTTACAGAAGTAACCCAGCCTTGTGTTAGCAAAGATCCGGTTAGGTTCTCGGGGCGTCCCTCCAGAGGCGTACCCATGTGGCCTAGGAAGTTCCTTAGCCTGACCATTAGTTGGAAATCCAAAGAAACAATATGAGCCATGTACGGTTTTAGTTGTATACCTGCCACCTCAGGTGGTAGCTATAGTAGGCATAATATAATGGTACCTATGCTGGCTAAGATTAATATTATATTTTCGAAAATATTTTCTACACAATGCACTAATAATAATATCAAGAAATTTTCTCGTATCAAGCATATTTGACTATCATAAGGAGAAATCTCCCCAAAGTGTGCGATTGCATTGTGTGTGCCGGGAGGCCTGATGGTAGTTTCATTTTCCAAAAGCACAAATGGTTTTCTTTTAAAATTTTATTTTTCTTATTCAAAACAACTGTTTTTTTTACTCATACCAGTCTCATGACTGACCCGGAGTTTATTGTTTTCTTTCTAAACTCTAGGTGCCCATAATTTCCATACAGGTAGCCTAGAAACAGGTTTTCATTGTTTTGGTGCTATCTTGGAATCATTGAAGCCTTTTGGTTTGGAAGCTATCGAATTTTGAAGCTTTTGTCTTGGAGATATTTCGAAAACTTTTTGGATCTCAAGGTGCTTAGTCTGGATGTTCGCTGTCGCTTTATTTCTTTGAAGACTTTCTTGAAGTGTGATATCTTGTTGTTTCGCTGTGAAGTTCTATTTTGAAGTTGTGTTATATGTATAAAAATACTCTGATGTTGGTGATGATGTTGTAATGGATGTTGTGTTAATGTTGCATCTGTGATGTTGATTTATGGCAATTCATTTTGTTTCTGCTGTTTTATATTCATAATGTTGTTATAAGCTCCATCCGAACTAGAGTTCGACGTTCGAATCTCTGGTAGTCAAATACAAGTGAGGTATTTGATGTGGATTTTTGAATGCTGAATTTCGGGTCATGACAGAAATGAAGGAATTGAAGGTGCAGCTAGTGGATCTAGAAAAAGGAATTTTATTAGACCAAGCAGTTTGTCTTGGGAAGAGGCCGTGGTATTCGTGAAGAAACCGAATGGGTCATTCAGGATGTGTATTAACTAACGTATGCTAAACAAAAGGCGATAAAGAGAAAGTATCATTTGCCGAGAATTGATGATATATTTAATCAGTTGAGTGGAGATAAAGTGTTTTCCCGGTTGGATTTTGCAATAGGGTTCCATTAGTTGAGAGTGGCAGAGGACAGTATTTCTTTGATTACATTTCAGACTAGGTATGGTTCGTATATCTTGTTAGTGATGCCATTCGGGTTGACGAATGCACCTGCTTTCATTTTGGATTTAATGAATCAAGTCTTCCAAGAGTATTTGGATAGATTCATGTTGGCGTTTATAGATGACATTTTGGTATATTCTAAGGATGAGAGAGAGCGGGAAGATCATGATCGAATTGTGTTAGAGACGCTGAGGCAGAATCTACTACATGTGAAGTTTTTCAAGTGTCATTTCTAGAAGAAAGAGGTTAAGTTTCTTGGTCATGTGGTTTCAGAGAAAGGATTGTCAGTCGATCCAGATAAGATTGAAGCTATGAACAATTGGAAGAGACCAAAGATGGTGATCGAAATAAGAAGTCTTCTTGGAATTTCTAGCTATTACCGGAGATTCATCAGGGATTTTTCACAAATAGCAGCGCTTTTGATCAAGCTTGGCAAGAAGGGTGAAGTTTGTTTGGTCCGTCAAATATGAGGAAGCATTCCTTAAGTTAAAGCATTTGTTGACCAATGCTCCAGTGTTAGTAGTTCCTGATGGTATCTAATGGTTGGTTGTATACATCAATGCGTGTGGGACTGGATTAGGAGCAATGTTGATGTAGAAGGGAAATTTCATTGCTTACATATCTAACAGGCTTAGACCGCACGAAGTAAGTGGTGACTTTTTCCATGAAGATTTGGAGGCATTATGCCCTGAGGGAGAGATTTTAGTTGTATCTCTATCATAAGTCTTTGAGATACTTATTCTCTTAGAAAGAGTTGAATATGAGACAATACAGGTGGTTAGAGTTTTTGGCTGCTTATGATTTTGGTATAGAGCATACCTCAAGGAGTGGTAATAATGTAGTAGATGCTCTAAGCAAAAGGCATCTGAATATGGTGTTAGCTATATTGGTAGAACGGAAAGATCTAGAAATATTGGCCAATTGTGGTGTGTTGTCAAGATCGACTGATAGTGAGTCGGAATGCTGCCATGTTATCCTGTTAAGAAGTTCGACCAGTACTGATCAAGAGAATTGCTTCTAAGCATAGGGAGGATCCATTATTAGCTGAGAGGATCAAAAGGCTTGAGGTTTGGAACAAAGGTCGATTGTTTGAAAGTTTTTTATCTTGACTAGAGAGGATGGTTGAGTAAGAAGTGACGACTATGTGTTCCAAATATGGAGAACTTGAGAAGAGAAGTTCTTGAGGAATGTCATCGATCAAGGTTTATGATTCATCTTGGAGGGACCAAGATGTATCAAGACATGAAGAGAAGCTTCTATTGGGAATGCATGATGAGGGATGTTGGCTTGTGGATTAGGCAGTGTTTGAACTGTCAACAAGTGAAGGCCGAACATCATAAGCTGAGTGGGTTAGTTCAGCCTCTAGATATTCCAGTTTGGAAGTGGGATTCGATAACCATGGATTTTAAAGATGGTTTGCCAAGGTCAAGGAGAGGAAATGAGAGTATATTGGTTATTGTACACAGGTTGACCAAGAGCGCCATTTCATTCCAATAAAGTCAAGCAGGACGAAACCTGTTTAGCGAAATTGTTCATAAAAAACATGTTAGACTTCATGGAGTTCCTAGTAGCATAGTCAGTGAAAGAGGTGCTTTATTCACTAGTGAATTCTAGCAGAGTCAATAGGATGTGTTAGGAACTAAGCTTAAGATGATATCGCATATTACCCACATACAGATAGGCAGAAAAAGAGAGTCAATAGGGTGCTCGAATTTTTGTTGAGAGGTTATGTGTTAGATTTTGGTGGATCTTGGGAGGATCACCTACATTTGATTGAATTTTCCTATAATAATAATTACTAGACTAGTATAAGAATGGTGCCTTTTGAAGCTTTATATGGAAGGCCATACAAATTCCCTACATGCTCGTTGGAGACTAGAGACAGATTGGTCTTAGGTCCAGATTTGGTAAGGGAGGCGTCAGAGAAGACTGAGTTAATCCAAGAATGTATGAATGAAGCTCAATCCAGACAGAAGAGTTATGTAGATAAGTGGCATAAAAACCTAGATTTCTCAATGGGAGACGGGGTTTTCATTAAGGTATCACCGATGAAGGGTGTGGAACAGTTTGGAAGGTCGAGAAAGTTGTCCCTGAGATATGTTGGACCATTCCAGATTGTAGAAAGAATTGGAAAGATCGCATACAGAGTTGATTTGCCGAGTAATATGGTAGGTGTGCATAATGTATTTCATGTGTGTCATCTTCGCAAGTATGTGTATTATCCAAATGTTACCATTCCTCAAACAGATTTAGAAGATTTGGTAGTTGAGCCTGATTTGACTTTTGTGATACAACCAGATTGGGGCTGTACCAAGAGATGAGAAAAGACTGAGGAACAAGACAGTTAGGTTGGTGAAAGTTTTGTGGAGCGACAACGAGAAAGACTGTACTTGGGATATAGAGGAGAAGATTCAAGATATTTATCCTAATTTGCTTTGTGGGTATGTCTATATTAGATTTATATAAATATTTCCTAGTCAGGTAGACTAGTATAATTATTACGATTCGTTACATGTGGTTACTATGTCTAGTGTTTAGTCCTTACTAAATTTTGAGGATGAAATTCTTTATAGATGGGAGCTTGTAAAACCCCTAATATTTGATAACATTATTCAAGAGATTTAACTAGATAAATTAAATAGAATAATGTAAATGTTAAGTGATAAGGGAATTGAGACTTGAATTAATTAATTGAGGTCCTACCTAATAAACTAATTAATGGGCTTAAGAATAGTTTTTAGGTTAAATAAATTACATAAGGGTATAATTGGAAATTGTCGCCCAATGATGCTTACCTATATACGTATTCGTTCCTACATTATTCTTACCGTTCACGTCAATTTAAAAAACTAAAATGCAAATCAAAAGAGAAGGAACGGTCGTCCATTAAACTAGAGGAAATCAAATTAAAAGCTAGAGAATCAAGCTTAGGGGAAATCAATCTCAATCTCATCTCCTTATCTAGATCAAGGTGAACAATAATTCCATCTATATTTTGTTTTAAACCATATTTTTCGGATCTGAGGATAAATTCATTTTTATGATGACGATGATATGCTTGATTTAAGATTTATTTGATTTAAACAAGATTGTTTAAAGGAGTTTTTATATGGTTTTAGGTCAAAACCGAGATTTAATTTTGATTAAATGCCATGAGAAAATTTTATGTTATGTGAAACATGATTTTGGAGCTGGGTTTCAATTTTGATAATATTCCTAGCTACGGAAATACTATTATGAATATTCAAAGAAAATATGGTTATTTGGATTTACAATTTATTTTGGAAAATATTGAGAATTTGGGTCCGAATTTTTGATATGTTAGATAACATGACTAAAGTGAATTTCTAGAATTTTTGTGGATTTTTCAAAAGTGATTTGGTATGCAAAATAATTTTTTTTAGAAGAGGGACTTATTTGCAAAAATTAGAATGGCATAATAAATTAACATTACCATGGTTTAGATCTAGATTAGCATCTTTTATTTTTGAAAAAGAATATGGAAATGTTAAGGCAACCAATCTTGAGTTTACACATGGTTAGTTAGTTAGAGAAAATTTTGCTTAAAGTAGTATAAAACCAGATTTACATGAGAAAGTTGGTTCCATCTACTTAGGATAGCATCTTTCGACATGGAAGCTTTTTCCTTCATCCTTTTCGAAACCAAATATGCCAAAACCAATATACAAGGTATCACTATGATGATACATAGTGGATTGGAGATAGGCGGAAAGTTAGGTGTCGAAAGCATAGCTCCGAAGGGGTCGAAACCCTACTTTGTTTATAAAAGAAAATCACCTACCTTTGTTTTGATTTAGCCATCAACGGAGTCGAAGTGTTTGGTTTCGAAAGAGGTTTTAAAAAGGTTTTAAAAGGATTGCCATTAACTCAAGATTTCTTTCGACTATGTTCCTTACTTATAAAAAAATGTTTTGAAAGAATGGGTTCCGACCGAGTCGATAACCTACTGCCATCTTATAGCCTTTCGATCGTGTTGAAGATATCAACGCTGTCGGAAGGTACTTTGTTTCATAAAGTTTAAGATACTTCCCATAGCTTTCGAAAAGGGTTAGGGGCTTTGACGACAACCTTCCATTGTTTTACCCAGATGCATTATGCTTTTCGAAAGACAACGTGCCGACGCCATCATATTTCCCCATTATTTTTATATGATAATGGATGGTTTCGAAAAAGTTGCTTTCGCATATACTCACTTTGACCCAAATAATGTTTTAAATATAAACCCAACACTTTCGAAAAGGGTACTTTCAATGATTTTGAAGGGTTGCGTCCATTAGTGTCGAAAGGGGTACTTCCAACTGGTTTCGAAGCTAAGCTTCTAAAGATTAATTATTAATAATTTAATGTATTCGAAAGTTTTTGAAAGGTAGATATCAAATTATTAGAAGGCAAGAGCCTAATGATTTGAAGATATGTTTTTAAGGATTTCAAAGTATGTTATCCTATGAAGTTGTAAGTTAGGTTTTGAAGGTATCGAAAAGTTTTATAACCCAAATTTGTTTTTTTGAAGAGAAAACCAATAGAGAAATTAAAGGAGATTTTATAATGGTTTTGAGAAGAATCTATCTTTGATAATGTAATAGAGTAATGGAAGTAACCATGTTTTATATTAAATCCACAGTAGTGGTATTGCTATGTTATTATAATGCTTCTTCTAAAATGAATATATTCACTTTATAATGGACCCAGAACTGCATTTGGGGATGGAGGGTAGGAGAACCAGTTAGGTTAACCTAGTAGTGAATAAAGATCGATTAAACTCCTGAATGAGAAGAGTTGCGTCCAGGAGGTTAGGAAGACCAGAATATAGGACACTAAAACATAAAAGAAAGATATTGGCAACGACAATAGGTTCTCTGTAAACCCATGAAAATTGTGTATGGGAAAAGATATTGGCAGAGGCCAATAGGTTCATAGTTAGCCCATGAAAAATATGTGTAAAGGAAGATGTCAGAAAGACATGTTCATAGTTAGCTCATAAAAACTATGTGTAAAGGAAGATGTCAAATAGATAAGTTCATAGTAAGCCCATGAAAACTATGATTGGACACTGGCAGGAGCGAGCAGGTTTTTAGTAGCCCATGAAAACTATATTCGGATGAAATATTAGCAGATATCAATAGGTTCCTTATCAACCTATGAAAACAAGTGTAAGAAGAAAGGATACTAGGATTACGAGTAGGTTCTTAGTCAACCCATGAAAACTAGGATAAGAGTAAGATATTGGAGTTACTAATTGGTTCATAGTAATCCCTTGAAAACAATGTAATTGGATAGGGAGTCCTTAAATATTTAGTCGGTTATTATCAGCCCATGAAAACTAACAGGTTATTAGTAGTCCTAGAAACTATAATTAAGACAAATAGTCTAAAATGAATGGGGATGGGTAATCAAGAATTGATTCATTTATTTTGCATATCATCATGTTATATTGTTTTGAATTTTTTAACCATTGTGGATGCAGGAGCACAGTTTATGGTTTTGTAAAGGTTTTGAGATACCAGAGAGGGGAAAATCATTCCACTAAGCAGTGTGGTCTCACTAGATATCAAAATGATTTGAGATGGTATACTATTATTCATACCAGGATTTATGTCCAACTCAAAGTTTATGTTTTCCCCTTACACTTTTGGGTACTCAATTGATTTTGAGTAGTTTGAGAGTTCAGGTTTTCAGGTCTTCATAAGATGATTAAACTTCCAGAGACGTGCTGAGGCATGATAGCTATTTAAAGTTCTCTTTTCTTTTGATTCGGCCGTGTTGTTTGTATAGAAAAGTTGTTATATTGCCTATATATACCCCGATCATCCAAGGGGACAACTTCATATGTCACTCTTGGCGTATACTGTAATAAATATATTTTCTCTATACGCGATTTGCAAACATGGTATTATGTAATGAATTAAAAATGTTTTGATATGGAATGTGAATTTGTTTGAAGTTTAGAATTTTTCCATATTCATGTGTTTCTATGTATCAATGAAACTAACACTGCCGTGTTTGGTCATTGAGGTCTAATAACTGTGGGTGACTGCAGCATCCGTAGCCGTTAGTTTTGGACCTCCAAGTATGTGGTTTTACACCCTTACTATTGAGTTGGATTTTCAACCAAATTCTTTGATTGAAATCAAACTCCTTCTCGATCATTTTAAGTACGCATACTTAGGTGACAACGAAACGTTTCATGTCATAATTTCTTCAACTCTTTCTCTTGATCAAAAGGCTTCTCTTCTTTCAATTCTGTTGGAAAATAAAGAAGCAATTGAATGGTTGATCACCGATATAAAGGGAATCAGTCCCGCTCTTGTTTAATATCGCATCCACTTAGTTAATTATGTCAAGCCCGTTCGTGACGTACAACGAAGGCTTAACCCAAAAATGAAAGATGCAGTTCAAGACGAAATTCTTAAACTTCTCGATAATGGAATCATTTATCCCATTTCTGATAGTTTATAGGTTAGCCCAATTCATGTCTTGCCTAAAAAGTCTTGACTTACTGTTATCAAGGACGACGCTAACAAACTCATTCCAACTCAAACTCAAATGGGGTGGCATGTTTGCATTGACTATCGAAAATTAAATGCTACATCACTTAAAATATAACTTTCCTCTTCCTTTCATCGACCAAATGCTTGAATGATTTGCCTGCCATGAATTCTATTGCTTTCCTGATGGTTATTTTGGTTATAACCAAATCCCAATCACTCTCGAAGATCAAGAGAAAACGACTTTCACATGTCCCTTTGGCACCTTTGCGTATCGACATATGCCTTTTGGCCTTTGCAATGCTCCTGCTATGTTTCAAAGGTGCATCGTCGGTATCTTTTCCGATATGATCAAACGTTTTCTAGAAGTTTTTATGGAGGATTTTTTCCATCTTTGGAAACACTTTATCTAAGTGTTTACACCATCTTGAATTGGTTTCTAATCGTTGCAAGGACAAACATTTAACGTTAGATTGGGAAAAATGCTATTTTATGGTCAAACACGACATTGTCCTCGGGCATGTGATTTCAAACAAAGGCGTTGAGGAGGATAAAGAGAAAGTTGATGTAGTTGCGAATCTAACCCATTCCCAAATCTGTTTAGGACATTCGCTCATTTCTTGGACATACTAGTTTCTATCGATGCTTTGTGAATGACTTTAGTGTAATCACTCAACCTTTGATGATTCTTCCTGGAAAAGATATTCCATTTGACTTTAATTTTGATTTTGTTTTCGCTATCGAACATCTTAAAAACAAACTCATTTATGCTTCCATCATCGGCTCACCCAATTGGAATCTTCCTTTTCAAATAATGTGTGATGCTTCTAACTTCACAGTTGGTGTTGTCTTAGGACAACACATCAACAAAATTCTTCATGCCGTCTACTATGCTAGTATGACTCTAAACGATGCTCAACTCAATTGCACGACCACTGAGAAAGAACTTCTAGAGGTTTTCTTTGCACTCGAAAAGTTTTGCCCTTATTTTATTGGCTCACACATTACGGTTAACATTGACCACTCGTCTCTTAAGTACCTTTTCGTTAAAAAGGATGCTAAGTCTTGTTTCATCCGTTGGATCCTTCTATTCTAAGAATTTGACCATACGATCAAAGACAAAAAAGGACCCGACAATGTCATTGCTATTCATTTGACATGTCCTTAAAATGCACCATCTTCTTTACCGATCAGCCTGAATTTTCTTAATAACCAACTCCATTATGTTTCTGTCGATCCATGGTTTGTCGACATTGTGAACTATATAGTCACTAAGGAAACTCCTTCATTTTGGTCAAAACAAGATAAATATAAATTCTTTTCTCAACTCAAGTACTTCCATTTGATGATCCATACTTTTTAAGTAGTGTTCCAACCAAATCATTCGACATTGCATCTTGGATTGTGAAATCAAAGGTGTGCTTTCGTTTGTCATGACTAAGCATGTGGTGGTCATTCAGTCTGAAGAAAAACAGCCGGAAAGGTGCTTCAATGTGGTTTTTACTGGTCTATGCTTATCAACGATGCATTTGAATTTCGTAATACTTGCTATTGTTGCCAAAACGTTAGGGAGAATCTCTCAACGAAACATGATGTCTCTGAACCCCATTCTTACGATCGAGATCTTTGACGTTTGCGGTATTGATTTTTTGGGACCATTTCCCAATTCTTTCAGAAATTTGTTAATTCTTCTTGCAATTGATTACATCTCTAAATGGGTTAAAGAAAATCCTTGTAAAACAAATGACCATAAAGTTGTTATGAAATTCATAAAAGAAAACATCTTTTCGAGGTTGTGAACACCTTGCAAAATATTAAGCGACAATGGAACCCATTTCTATAATCGTTCATATGAAACATTAATGAATAAATACTCAATGACTCACAAGTTATCCACTATGTATCATCCTCAAACTTGTGGTCAAGTTGATGTTTAAAATCGCCAAATAAATTTTGGAGAAAACTGTGAGTAAGAATCGAAAAGATTGGTCGCAAAAATTAACACATGCGTTTTGGGCTTACAGAACTGTGTATAAAACCAATCTTGGGATGTCATCTTTTAGGCTTATATATGGTAAAGCATTCCATTTACCTTTCGAACTCGAACATAAAGTGTTATGGGCGACTAAGATCATAAATTTTGATCCTGAGAAAGCTGGCGAAAATAGAAAGTTGCAACTCGATGAATTAGAGGAAATTAGGAACGACGTGTATTAAAGCGAGAAAATTTACAAAGAAAGAACAAAAGTTGTTCATAAAAAGTTAATCTTAAGGAAAACATTTTCTCTAAACCAAGAAGTTCTTTTGTATGACTCTCAACTTCATTTATTTTTTGGAAAATTAAAATCAAGGTGGACAGGACCATACATTGAACGAATTGATTTTCCACGCAGTGCCATAAAAATAGAAAACCCAAGAGTTGGATTGATTTTTAAAGTCAATGGTCATCATTTGAAACCTTATTTGGAGTTGGCAAATGATCGAGAGGAGGAGCTCATGATTCCTCATGATCCATACCATGTCTTGCAAGAAATGTTAACCCTCTCTTGTAAATATGTAAATATTTTTCTTCGTTTCACTCATTATATCATGTGTTGACTATGGGGACATAGGAAAAATCAAGTGTGAGGGGAGTCTGATGTTCATTTTTGATTTTTCATTGTTTAGTTTTTACATTTTATTCCAAAACTTAAAAAAATCCCGAAACATATTTTCTATTTTTGAGCATATTGATTTACCTTTGAAGAAACACAATTGGATAATTATATGTTATTGGTTATTAAATTGAAACTTTTGAAAATTTATTTGCCTCAACAAAAATAAAAATAGAGTTTTATTCTAAGTAACTATAGTTTAACAAGTATATAGGAAGGTCCATGGGTGATAGTTATGAAGTATGCCCTAATTGTAATCTTTGTTTAATTGAGTGGTTGATTTAAAGTAAAGGCAATAATGCATTTGATCTTCTAAGTTAAGTGGTGCTAAGATGATTTTGCAAAACTCTCTCTTCGTAAAAAATAAAAAAGCAAAAAAAGCTTTTCTAAAGATAAGAAACACCTAGAGTCAGGTGTTCATACGTAAGTGTGTACACTCACCATGCTTTGTACCCTTCCCACGTTAGCTCGAAAGGCAGTGCATGATCGGTATATTTGGCCTAAATTTATCTGATTTAGGTGTATGTAAATATATTTAATAAAAAAAACCACCTAGAGCCATGTGTTCATTCGCAAGTGTGTACATTCGCCATGCTCTGCACCCTTCTCATGTAAGGCCGAAAGGTAGTGCAAGATCGGTATATCTGGTCTTAGTTTGTGTGAGTTACCGTGTAAATAATAGTAGTAATAATGTAAACACTTTTCAAAAATAGAGAGAGAGCAAGTAATTGAAATTCAAGCACTATTTTCACTTATTTGTTTCGACTTATTAAAAAAGATAAAAATACCACTTTGAAAAACCTTGACAATCAAGTAAGGATCCATTTCTCATAGTTGCACTATGTTATCAGTCGAAACAACTTGCCAAACTAGAGTCTAATTGTGATTATAACTTAATTTTTGTAGGAATTTTTGATGAGATAAAGGAATTTCTTGATAATGACCAAAACTTATATTTAGCTTACTCATGTCAATTTATAAGTAAATTCTTCATTTAAAAATATTTGAAAATTTCATCATGTAGTTCATTAGAATCTACATATCGCATTTGGATTTTGTGGGTAGTATCCGCTGAAAATCCTTATCGGACAACACTCTTCCTACTAGGGACACCTAGATGTTCAGCAGCTTGTTGCATACACTCAAAGCAATCGTATTTCCTACGAAAACGGATTTATCTTAGTTTTATTTTATTCGAGGACGAATAAAAAGATAAGTGTGGGGATATTTGATGTTCAAATAAAAGTGCGTATTTTTACTTCCATATTTAATCTACTTTTATTTACATAAATGAGCATATTAGGGTATTTTACATGTTTATACCAAAATTTAAATTGTCTTCAAATCATCATTTATTTATCTTCATTTGCGGGGTAAAATAGTAATTTGTGTACGATTTATTTTGAGAAAATTTATTTGCAAATTTTTATTTTTATTTGTAGGATGCAAGTATGAAGGGGATTCATGGATGAATGCATGCACTTATATTGAAGGCAAATGTAGAATGGAAATAAATGAATTCATGCTAAATGGAGAAGCCCATAAACCCACTACCACGAGGTCTATATTTAAAAGCACATGCACATGTTAATGGAGGGTTAAAGACATGTTTAGTAGGGATTAATTAAAACTCCAATGATTATTTGGAGGTTACACTTCCTCAAGGGTATTTAGGTAGTCCCATAAAATATGAATTAGGATTTTAAGCATGTATAAATCCCCCTTATGTCTCACGTAATTATCTTCTTCCTTTTTATGAAAATTGTAGCCATAAAATCAAAGATAAATAAAAGTTTCTTTCATGGCTTCTTAGCCTTGTTTTTACTTTCATGCAATTTTTATTTATGCTTTCTTTTTTGCTCTTTTATTTTCTTATGCTCTCTTTTAATTCATGCATTTAGTTTAGATTTATTTTATGCAAGTAGTTAGTTCCTTCAACTTTTAATTAGCACTTCTCATCATTTATTTTACGTTGAAATCATTTTATGTTGAAATCATTTTATGTTAACATGTTTTCAAATATGAATAGCTAAACCCCTTCAATTTAGGGGTAATAAAGCTCTCATGAAACATATTAAATTAACATAATGATTTCATTTGTAACCTCCCTTCTGTGATTGATGGATATGGATGATGATGGTTTATTTTTCTTTTTTTGAATTTGAATAGCCTATGTTGACATCTCAGATAGGCTATGCTTAAATCCATTTAAAACATAAACTATTTTATCATTTGCCTAAGTGATTGTGACAATGAAAGTCAAACTAGAATAAAAATTGATGTCTATGTTACTAATTAATAGTAGATAGGTCATACTTAAAATAGATTTTATTTTAAATTTTCATGTCATTTCCATGAGTTTTGATAAGTAGGTTTGAATGGTGTGTTAGGGTTTGATGATTTAATTTATGCTATTAGCACAAATAAATCATACTTGTTATAAGCACAACAACCATCTCTACTTAACATTTAATGAGAGATTACAAGTGAATTTTTTTTTGATTTATATTGATGATTGGAAGTGGATTTTCTTCTAAGTTTCTTCTTATTATCACAGTTTATTCACCATTGCTCTAGTTTAGTTTTTGCTAATTTTTCTTAGTTCAAAACTACTTTAAAAGTTTGGGTTAATTTGATTGAGTAGTGTTGAAATTTGATTCATTCCCTATGATTGACCCGTACGTGCATACGTACTACAATTGTACGCCGTGCGCTTGCGGTTTATCAGATTAATTTTTCGATGATTTTCTAATTGATAGAAAATTCATCGTCTAACGGTACTCCATGCCAAAGGCTTTGACCCTGACTTCTCAACATAAACCAATTCTAGAATAGGTTTTCTCTTCAAGGCACCCTACTTCATATCCTTGAAATAAGACATCATAGCCTCGAACATTTAGCTAATCACCAATTCATTACCTTAAGCGACCACTGCTAGTAACATCCTTGCTCTCCCCAAAATCACCACCATCATGGACCAAACAACAAATTTCGATGTCAACCTCTCAACTCAGTACCAATCTGTGTAGTTAATGAACTGGAACTTGCACCTTGAACCATGAGGCCTTCCAATACTCCAGAGCCTCCCCTCCAAGTTTCGTCCAATTCTGACAAACTTCCCTCCGATTTGCTTAATTCTATGACCTAATGTTCTATGCAACCACAACACTAACCAAAACATCAAATCATATCATCCAACGTAGAATAACAAATAACTTCATCTAATCAAACATGAAATCCATCAAATTAAGACAAACAAGTCAATCTTTAATCATAGATCCACATATAGCATGAATATATGAGCATGACCAATGGTGATTTTTAATCAATCTAGATCATGTACGTAGGATAACATGTAATTAAAGTTAAAAAATGGTTTTATATCTAAAAATAAATTTAAAACAAGTTAAACCCTATGATTCTACTATATAAACATGTGTCATATAGCGAAAAGGCATAAACCACTCATCAATTACCAAATTCAACTAATACGAATGTAAATCCTACCCGTGCAGTAATGAAATGCACTTCGAATCAAGCAAATCGATGATCTCTATCTTCAAGTTGATGATCTAATCTCTAATAGGCAATGTAGTTTGATTTAGAGAGCAATTTGGGTAATTTTTGATGAAATTAGGATGATCTAGGACCAATTAGGGTTTAGACCTGATTTAGAATGAGAGAGAATAGTTTTAACTTGAATCTTCAGCCTCTACTTATAGTATTATCTAGTCGGACTAATAGGCTCACTAATGGGTTTAATTAATTCACACAAATCCTGACCAACACGTTAAAAAACTTAAAACAGGCATAACTTTCAACCGTTAGTCAATTTTTCTATTATGACCACTCTACTGAATGAGAAACCATTATCTTGAAGCAATGGAACTAGTTAAAGAGCCCAATTCAATACCTATCAAAATTCATGGCACAAAGAAGGTTTAGGGTCAAAATAGTCATATAGAAATTCGTAGGAACACGGATGTGTAAAATCTTCCTAAGAGTCACATCCTAATATTATAGAATAATAGAAATAAATTAAAAATATTTTACGATCCTTCGGTATGGAAAATAGTACGAAAAATACGGGTTGTTACATTCTCCCCCTTTAGGAATTTCGCCCCCGAAATCCCCAAACAAGCCAAAGTATGAATAACCATGGTCTTCCTGCATGCCTTCTAAACATAAGCAAATATCACACACATTAAACAAGTAGCCGCGCAATCAATAATATAAGTGGCCTATTTTGGCATGAAAAATACTAACTTATTAAATATAGTACATAACGGCTAAGGAAAACATGATAAACGATGAGTCTTACCATTCAAAGAGCTTCAGATAAAAAGTCATCATGCTCTCTTCCATCTCCCACATACAATTATCCTCATTTCAACTCTATTGTACCTTAACTAGCTTCACTGTTTTTCTCCTAAGCGGTTTCATATCGTACCCAACAATACAAAGCGGCCTACAAGATATAGAAACTTTTGGTTCTACCTCAACATCTTCTAGCTGATTCGATGTGATCTTCACTCCTGAGACATACACAAACTTCTATCGATAAGGGACATGAAAAACGTTGTGCATGCCAATTATCTTCTAAGGCAAGTCGACCATATATTCTAGCTTCTTGATTCTCTCAACTATCTAAAGGTTCATAAGAATCTCGGTGCTAACTTCCCCTTTCTACCAAATCGAACTACATTCTGTAGAGAAGAAACCATTACAAATACCATATCTCCGATAGAAAACTCTAACTCCCTTCGTCTCTTAACCGTATAACTATTCTATCAATCCTTTGCTGCTTTTATTCAATACCCTATAACCTCGATCTTCGTTGAAGTCTCTCCAATCATATTTGGCCCAAGTATTAGTTTCTCACCCGTTTCCCACTAACATGAAACAACGTTACTTGGCCAGCCTACAATTCTTCATACGGAGCCATACCAAGACTCGGTTGATAACTGTTGTTTTATGCAAACTCCACCAAATGCAAATGATCATTCTTGATCCACCAAAATCTATAATACATGTTTGCAAGAGATCTTCCAATGTACCATTTACTCTTTTGGTCTGCCCATCCGTTTTCCAGGTGATAAGCTTTGCTAAGATGTAGTTCCATCCTAATGTCTCTTGTATGCTTTTTCAAAATCCACTAGTGAACAACGGGTCTTGGTCGCTGACAATGCCCTTTGGCATGCCATGAAATCGTACTATCCCCTTTACGTGCAACTCTACCGTCTTAGATACTGGTTTAATTGACTTGACATGTACCACCCCTGCATTCTTTGTCAACTGATCTACTATAACCCAAATGCCATCGTACCCTGCCCGAGTCCTTGCTAAACCATCGATACTTGCTCCTATTTCCATTCAGGAATTTATAATGGTTGCAACAACCCCATATTTTTTCTACTCCGCCTTTACTAATTGACAGTTTATGCAGGAAAAATTCCCCAACATCTCATTTCATACCTTCTCGGTAGTAAGTTCGCTTCATATCTCGATGAATCTTGTTACCACCGGGATGAATGGTCAATATAAAATAATGACATTCTCTTAGCACTTCATCTTGCAATCCATCAATATCGAGAACAAATAATCTTCCATCCTTACGAAGCCAACCTTCTCTATCGAGTTCGTATTGCTTTCAAACTTTAGTTTCTACGTCTTCTATCCTAACATCTCGCTTCTAACTAGTAACTATTCTTTCAATCAAAGTAGGTCTAATCGATAAGCTTG
Source organism: Allium cepa (assembly GCA_030765085.1). Classification (NCBI taxonomy): domain Eukaryota; kingdom Viridiplantae; phylum Streptophyta; class Magnoliopsida; order Asparagales; family Amaryllidaceae; genus Allium; species Allium cepa. Next base: position 379,638,742 of record CM060938.1, on the reverse strand, counting down.
CCAACATTTCAAGTTCTAGCTAGTAGTGAAGCCTAAAATCAAGTTTGGCAATATACTCTTATTGCTTCCATTTCGAGAACATTGCTCCAAACCCTGCATGTCCTCTAACTAATGCATCGGTGACCGCATTCCCTTTTCTTGGAGTGTAGGAAATAAAAAAAATCATAAGGCCAAAAACTCCAACCACTATTGTTGTCGAAGGTTGAGATCCTTCCGAGAGAAAAGGTACTTCAAGGATTTATGGTCCATGGAAAACAAAAACCTTTCTCCCAACAAATAGTGCCTTTATATCTTCAACGTAAAAATAATTGCGGCCAATTCCAAATCATAAGTTGGGTAATTCCTCTCGTGCGGCTTCTACTGTCGACTTGCATAGGCAACAACTTTCCTTTCTACATCAACACTGTACCCAATCCAATACCATAAGCATTGGTGTATACAGCCAACTCTTCATTTCCACATTAAATGGATAATGCTAGTACAATCATTAACCTCTCTTTTAGATTCAGGAATGCATGCTCGCACTTCGCATCCCATACAAAGGTCTGATTCTTCATCGTCAAATTTGTCAACGGTGTGGCTATCTTTGAGAAGTCCTTTATGAAGCGTCTATAGTATCATGCCAATCCAAGTAAGCTTCTCACATAATTAGCATTCTCGGGCTGATTCCAATCCTCCACTGTTTCTATAATCGCAGGGTCCACTGCTATTCCCCATCCCGACATGACATGACCCAAGAATCTCACTTCTTCTCTTTGGATGTGCCAAAAATTCGCTCTCAACTTGTGCTTCTTCAGTATCTTTATCACAATCCTCTAGTGTGTCTTGTGCTCCTCTTTAGTTTTGGAGTAAATCAGAATATCATCTATGAATACAAGCACGAACTTATACAACTGGTCTCTTAAAACCCAATTCATGAGATCTATAAAGTATGCTGGAGCGTTGACCAATCAAAATGACATTACCAACTGCTCACAGAAACCCGATGGCATTCGAAATTCAATAATAGGCACGCTCTTCTACGCTACTCTCAAGTGGTGAAACCGCGTAGTTGGCTGAAAAAGTCATCAACGCATGTGAGTTGGCACTTTTTCTTCTTTGTCACTTTATTCAGCTCATAAGAATCCATACACAGCCACAAAGAACCATCCTCCTTTGTTGCGAATACTAAAAGTGTACCCCACTTAGATATGCTTCTACGAATGAATCATTTCCTCAATAGATCGTTCACTTGTACCTCCAATTCCTTCTACTCTCTGGGTGCTATAAGCCTTAAAGGCGTAACTAACAGTCTGGCTTCCTTCACCAAGTCTATGCGGAACTCGATCTCTCTATGCGATGGCAATCCAGTTACTTCCTTGAAAACATCAGGATATTCACCAGCGATAGGCACTGATGGCAATACATATTGTGGAACCTCAAGCGAATATAGAAAGCTAATTATCACCCCCATCCTCTAGCGGGCATTATCGTTCGCCCATCCACATCACTGACTATCACCAACAGCTTCTCGCAATCCACTATAGCCGCATACTTCCTAAGCTAATCCATAACAAAGATAATTTCGAACCCAACAAAGTTTGAAATAAACAATCACAAACCAAAGAATATCCATGACCTGATAAAACTTTATCATGAAAACCATACACAAACTAATAGAGCATCCAAGATGGTGTATCATGATTAGAGGTTGGTCTACTATAGGTTCCAATCCAATCCTAATCTGTCTACTAGGTCACCGCGGATGAATGAATGAAAAGCACTAGTACCTAACAAAACTTGAAAAGGGACATCAATAATAGAAAGAATTCCTTGGATGATGACTCCCTTCCCCTTCTCCTTCATCGAGGGGGCACTCGAGGAAGTCGCAACTACGTCCAAAGCATAAGCCTTTACCACCTACTTATCCTTCATTTATGCCCGACAATTCTTCTTCAAATGCTTAGGCTTGTCACATTTGTAACATTACCTCTACTCACTCGCCTTGCAATTTTTAATTAATGATCCTTCTCGTTGCATCTGAAGAAAACAGGTTCTGATTTACCCTTCTTCTTACCACCTTTTCCTTGTGAATACTTTCTCTTTCAATTCCACTTCTTTTGCCTTAACTGCCTTGCTACAGCTTTGGCTCCTCTTTCTTAGAAGATACCGCAACAGTAGTCTTAGCCTTAGGGTACAAACTCTCATAGCGAAGCACCTTCTATACTAGCTTTTCAAAAGGCTCATCAATATGATCCACTAATTTCTCTCCCAAGTAGTCATCCAAAACAATGATGAATTTCTCATTCTTCTTCAATGGAGTGTCGATGAATGACATTCAATACTTCGATAAAGCATAAAATTCTACAATATATTCAGAAACTATCACCTCTCCCTACTTGAGATCGGAAATTCTTCTGAACATAACCAACCTCTGAACAGCCATAACGAACTTCTCATCAAACCTTGCCTTGAACCGATCCTAGCTAAACCGATCCTCTAGAGTAGCAATAGGAATAGCATTGCACCAATTCATGGATCGACCTTGATGTTGTCTCGAAGCCAACCTTCTTTTCATAACTTCTTCCACCTTTGTAACACCAAAGATGCGCTCACAAGTATCTAACCAATCTTGCACTTCTATGCCTGACTTTGTCCCATTGAACAGCTTTCCTCTAAGAGCAGAGTAATCTTTGCTCAACTTGGCGAAATCAGCCCTAGGCGCTTGCACTGGAGAATCTTCACCTACCACTACTCCAAAAGCATTCCTTATCATATTAGACATCATAATATTGAACATGGCTTAGACAATAGGCATAGTAGCACCTTCTCCTTCCTCCACTCCTGAAGTAGAATTCCTCACAACGTTCCTTATATACCAGCTTATTCTTATCTGTAAAAAGAATGATCGGCCTCTCATAAATAATGTGTTCATATGCTTATGTGCATTTGACTTATACTATATAATATATTACTACATAGTTTTGCAAAAAAAACTTATAAGAAGCACGCAATCTCGTGCATACATATATACTCTTGAGCTAGTCTAAGGCAATAACATCTTCCTTAACACAACTGGATATCAACTCCGGTAAATTGTGTAACCAAAGATCTAATGCTAAATGTGACAATCGCCCTATACCATTGATGCCAATAGTATATAAATTGTTTGCTATCAGTGCCTAGTTGATATAGGACGATCGTCAAGGTTAAAATAAACCAGTATAACATATGACATGTCATATCTCACAACACATAGATAAAATATAATATCACAGATATAACAGAAGTGAAAGTAATAATAATGTGAAACATCAATAGTAGAGTTTATACAATGGAAACAAACTCAAATAAAGTGTTGCAACAAATATTAATAAACAAGCACTGTTACGGGGTCCGTAACATTGCTTAGTGGAATAAATGTTGACTTTGTATATGTATATAACTTCATGTCATCCCGAGCCAACCCGATTAGGGGCATGATAGGGATATCAGTGCCCCCTTCCTGTTCAACCATATTTCTTTGCAATGCAACACATCCTGGAAGCCTGATGCTGCAATCTTCTTCTTGTGACTCAAAAAGAGATTACCACTCATCAGTTATAAGGGACATGATATCCTTGTCTTCAATTGGGGTGGCACGGATTGCAGAAACCGCCCTTGAAGAATTATCACCTTTGGGTCATGGATGGACATCTGTAAATTTTCAAAGTATTTACTAGTTCAGGATATGACTTGGACTTATGAATTTGAAAATAAAAGTGAATGCAATACTTATGTCCTTCTAATCGCTGCCTCACAAAGCTGGGTAACAATGAATTTATAACCATCCATGCTTAAAGACACTAAGTTTTTTCAAAGTACCAGTTAGAACATGATAGTTGGGTGCAGGCCCGAGGAAAGTACAAGAAAGGCTTCCCGTCTGTCGCTTAAATTCGATATGAACCTGATGTCTTCAGGAGATGGCGCACGTAATAAAACATTCATAAATAATAAAAAGGTACCATGAAGGAAACTGTAGCTGATCGAATGTAGTCGAATAAGAGCTACTTAAAGAAAATTTAGCATCTCTCAGATAAATAAATTAAAAGGCGATGCACATTCGGCCTAACATATGAATTTATTACAAGTCGTATAACCCTCTTGGCGAAAGTAGGCCTTGTCATTCCCTAAAGGGACTAGAACATCTCAAATGGGATCCTATGTATAGAGCACAACCTACGGAGTGTGTCCTCACCAATTATGGAGGCCTGGGAATCCCCCAAGTTATCCAAACATATAGCATCCTCTAAATTGTAAGGGCATGATTTATCTTTTCCACTGACTTCAGAGAAATGGTCAACCACCGGACCAGAACTCTTAGGTGTCTCGGTTTAGTGTTTAAGAGAAAGTATACCAGATACAATCGTAGAACTTGAGTTCACACTTAGATTATTGTGTTGTGTAGTAGTCCAAAAGTCATTGTGGCTAAATTCCCTAATTGTTTGGAGACCATATCAACTAAACTCATAGATAATCAAGATTATAAAATTTTATTTTTCCCCTGTGTTAAGTGTAAACTAGTGAGGTGTAGTTTTGTGCGGTATAAAATAAACAATTTATAATTTAAAGAAGAAAGTAGTGATGAGACTTTGGATTCCGTCCAAAGAGACCATTATCACTAACCATCTTAACTAGCATTCATGAAGATCAATTATAACAGCTTCGGGATAGACCATCGGCATATCGTAGCTTGAAGTTCATTATTCAAGTTTGTATGTTATATTTTATTTCATATTCAAGTCCTAGAAGTTTAGTCATTTCGATTTTGAGTACAAAATTGGATATGCAAGTCCTATTGTTCGTTAAGCTTAATACGTACAAATTCATTAAGATGAGATGGATTCTAATTGTTTGAACATGTCCACATGGATTGGTTTGTTTAAATGTTCTAGCTCGATTCAAGGGACTAAAATCGTCTAAGTCCCCATAGCTGAATGCTCTCATAAAGAAAATGACCGATCCTACTTAACCAACACGACCGATCCCTATTCCCGTATCTCAACATAGCCTATCTCTATGCCAATGCTAACTTAACCAATCCTTTTATGCTACAACAACACCGATCCCTCCTCAAATATTCCTTCCTCCGATCCCTATTTGAAGAAACAAACCATCGATCCCTTCTTTCCCCCTTTAAACTATGAATACGAACTGTCACTCCTTTCATTCTCCCCTTCTACCACCTCATAGAACCCAATGTCAGCCAATTCTCCTTTACCTAATTTCACCCCTCATCCATGCAAATTAATATGAATAAATCGATCATCTCATCATGAAATAATCATATGCAAACCGAAACCTACCTATATCTATGTGAGAATGGATTTTTACACGCATGATGGGGTGAATTTCAATTTAAGTTGAGGGCTAGGCAATGTTTTTGAGTTCAAAAGAGTATCAAATTAAATGATGGAGATGATGAGAGTTTTGAAGGAAAGAAGAAAGGGTTCGGCTCTAAGGTAGAGGAAAAGGGTTCAATTTTGAAGGAGCAAAAAGCAAGTGGAAAATAAAATGAATAATTGAAGAGATGATGGGGTGGAGTATCAGTTTAGATATGAAGGCTCATAGGGATCGGCTTACTTTAGCTTCTTCACGAAGCAGAAAATATTAAGTCCCTAGCATTGAAGGGGATTGGATAAGATCCCTATCTAAGGAGGATTCATCTGATCCATATTAACATAAAAAAAAGGAAAAGAGAGAAGATGGGAGTGAAAGGGATCCATTAAAGGAATTCTGAACCTTATAAAAAAGAAGAAAAAAAGAAGAAAGGGATTGGGTATGACCCCAAAATAAAAACAGAATTCTAACCCTTAGGTGCATGCGAACATATATGTATATTTTATATAATGGAAATAAACATATGAAAGCAATGAAACTGCATCTAATTCAACAAAAATAGGTGATGACACGTTAGCATGCAAATGCATCTGGGGACCAATGACAAGAAAGTGTACCTAAACATGCATGTGTATATTCTAAATATTCTATTTTTTAAATCATTAGAAATTAAATTCTCACCTGAAGCTTCCAAAAATGAAACTAAATCTGATGGCCAAAGCTTACTAGCAACGTAGAGCTGGACAAAGACAACAATAGATGGAATACAATCCTGAATTTATACTATTGGAAATCGATCAAGCATCATGACAATCAAAGAGAGAAGCAACATTTTTGGAAATAATTCAATGCAAACGTAGCGACTATTTAGAAAATTGGATGGATTTCTTTTTGCGACTTTAATTTGCTTCGATTCAAAGTATGTCATGTTCGACCTAAGACGAGCTTTGGAACGAAAGTGCTACCTATCATTTTGACCCATTTGTATCTGAACTGATTCGGCAATTTACACTCGGCTGTTGTCAAGGCCAGTTAACCTAGAGTGATGATTGTAGGGTCAAGAAATCAAGTATAGATGACAATATGAAGACATAATTGAATGAAATTGAGAGATATGCTATACAAAACGTTCTAAGTATGGAATATAATCTAATCTAGAAAAAGGATCGGGTATGATCCCTCTCAACCAGAAGGATTAGATTACATCAGCTAAACAAGTGCAACTCAATGGAAAACAAGCGATATCTCAAAATTTAGAAGTCTGATACATATGAAACTTTAGGAATAAGATGTAAAAACCTTAGGGAGTCCAACCTAGGGATCGCGTCCCAAAAGAAGCAAGGAAAAGGGATCGACCCTCTTCCCTCTGTAATGATCAGCCAAAATCAGGCAACATTGCACATCGCTCCAATGATCGATTAATAACTCCACATCTACAAGCTCAATTGACATGAAACTTAATGGCTAAGCATAATAAAAGTTAGAGAAGCTTCCATAGGGATCGAACCCCTAAAACCACCCATCAAAGGGATTGGCCCTGATCCTTATTTCTTGGAACTTGGGCATTGCGATCCTTTCTGTGGGCCTTTATGGCATTGGAGATCCTTCTGCCAAATTTTCAAGGTGATATTTCACCGTCTCCCAATATAAATACAAGCTTGATTGTTTATTTTCGGCGGGTGTACGTTTCATGCCACTCTTTACTCCTTGTAACTAAGGATTTTCATCTGATCCCTCTTTTACTTAGTTTACAAAGTAATTAATAAAGCTATCTCTTCAAAGTGAACGTAGGCAAATAATAGCGACCATTATAAATTGTTGTGTCTCTATGATTAAATTATTTCTTATTGTTTTGCAGCAATATTCACTTTGTTTACATCAGTTATTCTTCATTTATTCCTCTACAAAATCTCTATTAGGTTTTTGTACAATTTTTGGTGCAAACAATATATATGTGTTTTTATATGTATATGTATATATATGTATATGTATGTGTGTGTCTGTACACTTATGTATATATATCAAATTTATTTCAAATTTTAATTATGTAAATTGTAAAATTATGATTAATATGCATAATATGCTTAGTACGATTAAGTAAATTGTAAATTTTTAATAAATTTTTGTTTTTATTTTAAATGATGTTGAAAATTTTGAAAATTTAGTTGTTAATACGCTTAATTGTAAAGCTATGAATTTTCCATTTGACAATCTTGATTTTGTAATTAGACTTACTAAACTTAACATGATGACTGGTACATAATCATAGAAAAAATCAAAAATAGAATTTCTAATTGGTATGGAAGATTTTTATCTAGAGTGGGTAGATTAGTTCTAATAAATTCTGTTTTATCAGCTCTCCCGAACTATTGGATGTCTAAGCATCTTTTTCCAGATTGGTTGATTGATAAAATAAACAAAAAAGGGATTTCTTATGTAGTGGGGAAAACTCTAGTAGCTGAATTAAATGTTTATTAAATTTGGAAACTGAATGTAAATCCACAAAGGATGGTGGTTTAGGAGTCATTAATTTACGTTATATGATTTATCCTTATTAGGTAAATGGTTATGGAAGTTCAAGGAGATAAATGATAATGCTTCTTGGAAAGAAATCATTTATAAATATTACTATAATGGTAGTAACAATTTATATCATATTACTTCTGTCATTCATAAATTATATATTTTTTGGAAATCCGTTTTAAAATGCCATGATATTTTTTTACTTAGGTACTAATACAATAGTTCATTCTGGTAAAAGTACTTCTTTTTGGCATGACCATTGGATTTCCGTCATTCCTCTTAGGATTGAATTTAATGAGCTATATGAAATTTGTAATTTTAAGTATGATTTAATTAAAGAAGTTTTTTCTCCCGAAAATGACCCTCCTTAGATTTTTAGTTTTAATATAATTTTAGTAGGTTTAACTCTTAGGCAGCTTTCTTTACTTTATGCTAGATTAAATCTTTATAATATTGATAATGATAATGATAATATTAGTTGGGAATGGGATAAGAGTAAGAAAAACACTTCTAATTCTTTTTATAGATTTATTAACTTTTCGGGTGTAACCAATAACCCATTTAATTTTTTCGAAAATCAAATGCTCCTCCTAAATCTAAAATTCACATATGGTTAATTATGTATGAAAAACTTAATATACAGAATTTTTAAAAATAAAAAATATACAAATTGATAATGAACGTTATTTTTTAATATGCATTTTGAAGATATTAAACATATATATTATGATTGCATGGACACTTATTTCATTCTAAATAATAGCCTTAAAATTTTTAACTTTAATATTATAACTAAAATTTCTAATTGCGAATTCTATTGGAATAATTTTCGATTTAGGTTCAAAAAGGATAATAGATTCTTATTTGACATTTTATTCATTATATCTTGTTGGTATATTTGGTTTGAAAGAAATCAAAGAATATTTAATAATAATAGTCACTTTAATAAATTGATTTTATAATTTCTTCATTTTGTTTTAATTGGATCTCTAATCCCAAATATAAATTAGCTAAAAACAACCTATTTAAAGGATATCTTAATAAAGTTAGTAATAATATTAGTCTATTTAAACATAATAATAATACTTTTGATATTAATAATTGTAGTATTAATATTTTTTCACACTTAAATGATAATCCCACAGTGTACCATAATTTACTTTTGATCAAAGGTCTATAAGGTAATTCTAGATTTGTTTTAGTTTTTGTATTAGTCATTCGTTGTATTAGTTTATAGATCTTTTAGTTCTTTAGTTTATAGATCTTTTAGTCATTGTTTATATTTGTTTTTAATCTTTTTTTCTAATCTTTACTTTATTTTGTTCTTTTGCCTTATTTTGTATCTTTATTCTTATCTCATTTATAAATATATATGTATATAAACATCATTTATATAGATATATGTTTATCATTCTAGCTATTTTCTTAGTCACTTTTCAGATACAGGTCTAGGCTAGATAGGGTGTTAGTTTCTCTTTGCAGGTATACAGGATTGCTGATTGCAGTATAGCTGATTGCAGTGAGGGTTTCTTCTTAGTGCATCTTGATCCTCATTTTGGCATTCTATTTTCGGGTGGATTCACTCTTCAACTAGGCGCTACTTCCAGTTTTACCGAGTCTTCAGAGAGGAGTTCTCCTTTTAGGATCTTTAGTAGTTCCACTTCAGATTAGGCACGTCCTCCTTCCTACCACGTCAACAGCATGCAGTTTCCTTATTAGACGGTGCTGGCTTCTAGTATCATCGGCTTTGTGTTTTCATTTATTTTTCAAGTACTTCTAACACATTAATATTGGGCGGTGGCCACGCCGGAGCTTGATATTGAAGTGTAATAGGCGATGGCCTTGCCGGAGCTTATTATAGGAGTACCTAAGTTTTTTCCTTTGATATTTTTACTTAGATTTGCACCTACCAGGCATGTTTGCAGCGCCTTGCTTTGTGATGTATATATAGTTGCATGTGTGCTCTCCTCTATTTATAGTGAATTAAATATTTTTCTCAATTTTTTTAATTAAGTAATGTTATAATATATGCACCTGTTCAAATAATTAAAAAGGTCTATATAACCATTTAGATACAAAGAAGCAATTAAAAAAATTGAATATCAAAAATTGAATAATATGCACTTATACGCTTCTATAAACATACAATTTGACCTATAAAACCATAATATTTTAAATAAAACTTTTAGGGAAGATGTCTAAAGGATTTGATAACAAAATGTCGTTATTTCATCAATTGATGATTTTTTTCCCTATTTATTATGAATTTATGATTAACAGTCAATTTCAGCTGTGTATTATCCTCCTTTTGCTCTTAGTAAAAATTTGACCTACCACCTCAAAATACAATATTTTAGCTAGAAATTTAGACAAGATAAGATTAGGTGGATCATGCATAAAATAGCTAAACTTGGGAATTTTTGTAAATTTATTTTGTTTACATGAATTTACTAGTAAGATGATTGCACACTAAACACACTACATACATATGCACTTAATCGAACACTTTCTGTACACCATACAAACATTATTTTTAAAGATTACTTTTGAACTGTATAAAAATTTAAAACTTAACACTTAATACCGTTATTAGGAGAGAGATATTATTTAGTAGTAACTTACTTTTGAACTTTGATGCGGAACTAGCTTGAAATTGCCTAATTTGGTGGCACCTTAGGTAGTGTGCCATTAAGGATAATTTTAGAGCTTTGAAAACATTTTTAAAAGATGGGAACGGATGAAGGGAGATTTCTTTAGCTAATTGAATAAGAAAATGTTAGTATTGGGCTTGTTCCTAACCTATTTATTCCCATTAGTACATGAAAATTATATTTTTGACCTAGTACAATGGTCATTAACTTATTTATTTTCTTTATAAATCATTTTGAAGTTTTAAAGAATTCCCCAATCAATTAAAACATTTTTTCCTAATTTATGTTTTGCTTAAAATAATTTTTACAATGGCCAAATTTCCAATTTTACATTTGATTAATGTTTTTAAATGCTTATTAATTCATTAGAATGTTTATAATTTCTTTTACAATTTTATTCAACAAATACGAATTTTAAATCAACTTTAATCCATAAGACATGTTTTTATCATTTAATACGAATTTAATTCAATATTTAGCATTTAGTATATTATTTAATTAATTTTTCATAAAAGAATTTCAAATTTCTATGAAACTAAACTTATTTGAAATAAAAGCCAAAGATAATATCTACAGCCACATTTACCAAATATTTTTCCTTCTAATTTTATTTAAATCATTTTCCCAAATTTTGATCAAACAAAATCTTCAAAATCTCATACTTAACTTAAAATTTCTAACTTAACCTCAAAATCATGTTAAATTGAATTTATTTTATTATGCTCATGTTGGTTACATAGGTAGTGTCATTGCCACTAGGTATTATTCGAACTAAGAAGACATCTCAATTTCGTTGTTGGCATTTGTATTGACCTTACTTGTCATTACTCTTGTATGTGGTTTCATAGTCACTTTTCTATAAAAGGGTATACATTAGGAACTTCCTTGATTCTCAAAATACATGGGACAAATAGAGCATACTCAAGTAGTTATACAGCAGGAATATACAAATACACTCTTTTAACGCTGCCTAAATTTCTTATCAGGTAACATCGACTTTGACAGTAAATGTAAAGATCTACCATCCGTAATACCTAGAAATCCATGCATTACAGCACCTGGATCCCTAAGAGCTCTTAAGCCTTGTAAAAGAAAAAAAATGGAGCATCTATCATAGGTTCACATAAAAATCATAATGAAATGGTAAAATATAATACCAATATCTGTTTGTGTGTGACAAATATTGCAAATGCTATAACAATATCAAAACAATAGGATCCACCATTATAATACATAACACTCCAAAAATATAGTGTTTAAAAGATACAATATCCCAAAATAATGTCCCATATGCAATATAATGTCTAAATGCCCATATATAAAATACTGGATAAAAAATCATAGCAATACAAAGCTATGGCTCCATAACCTGCTCTAGTTAGCAATGTTCCTGTATCCCTAGTCCATACCTCTCAAGGAATAGGTAAGAAGGTAAAACATAGAGAAGGTCAGGTATAAAGTTTGGTGAAAGGGAAACATCACTTGTAAACCTGATATCTTATACGCTTATAAGACATGAATAATATATTATGTAGTACTTTAGTGTATCACCCATAACTACGCTAAGTAAGCATAAAATGAATGAGCAAGAGCTTTAGAGTAAGGCCATATTATACCAGGCCCTTCTCTTCTCCAACATCCAATAAGTTATCATAATGAATAATAGTGCTAATACAACCATCCGACACTTCATAGAAAGACATATGTAAACCATATGCACAAATAATGAGCTAAAGCTCATAGGTAATGCAACCATCAAAACTCTAGGGTAGTGCCATATCGTACCCTCCTAAGTACTTGAAACTGATACTAATGAGTCAATGCCTTTCCATCGAACTAACATATGTCTAAGAAAATAAAGTGTTCATTGTCACCCCATGCATATAACTTGCATATTTGAGCTTTCACATCACTTTTCGACTACCATACTTGGTCCTCGGATGGTCGCCAATAGTCTTGATGGAAATAACAATACCTAAGCCATAGCTCTAGGCCTCACGTATGAGTAGCACTGTATAGTACTCAACCTTGATCCGCCTATCTTTGATGTAAAATGATTAAATAAATAAGTCATACCTTACATCAAAACCATGTAGAAGACACACTAGCACAAATACCTAATCGTATCTGATACAGATCATCCAAATATCTCTATCCATGACTCACTTCCTAAACACACTTTCGATCGTCTCCTGATCATAGTACATCATAGTACGTGCTCAATTCTCTACCTTAAGCTACATATGCTCCTTTGTCAAAGAACTATAAAAATTCACTCTATGACTACACAAAAGCCCAAGAGCTTCGCTGTAGATTGTCAAAGTCCTACCCGAATGTCATGAACAGAGAAAACCCTAAGGAACCCCGACATTGTTAATTTAGCCGACTGTTTGAAAATAACCAGTCGACTGCCACCATGGTCATTCGATTGGTTAGCATTCTAATTTACTAAACTAGGCCATTTTTGGCCTAATTTGGCTTTGTTTTTGAAACTGAGTTTTCAAACTCAATCGATCGACTAACCATTCCTTACCGGTCAGCTGGATGGCTGTACGGAAGGTAGCCTGAACCTTAATGGGGTAAATACCTTATAGAGATTCAATACATCTCTTTATTTCTCACAATCATGTCCTATCCTTACATGCCATAGTCGTGCTTTATGGAAAAGTGACCTTGTGAGCAACCACTACACCCTATATTCAAGCTTGTATCATTAATGATTCACCGTGGGATGAATGCCACCCGATGTAATTCAATAAATCATCATGGATTTCCAACACTTTATAACCCAATATTTGTTATGAAGTGTCTAACCAATCCTAGCACAACTAAGAAACAATACATTCATTTGCTAATGCATAACATTATCATCCTATGATATCAGTCAAGTTAACTTTATTTATTAAATATGTAACATAGTTCATTAATTCAATTCAATGTTTCATTCAATCAAACTTACAACTTTATTAAAAAAATCAATAAGCCATCATTCAATCAAGAGATAAAGCACTTATATCCAAGCCCTAACCCAACTAAGTAACTACTCAAACATAAAGCAGAAAAGGAGATTATATAGAGTCGACAATCATTTTCACTCACCCAAGCTTAAAGGAAACCCTAATTTCTCTTGTAACTCAATCTCCAAACCTCTATTTCGGAGATTCCTGGGTGAATTCTTCAGCTTTAGATAAATCTGGCTAATGGATTTATAGAGAGTGATCAAAGTTGAATTTAGATTAGTTTTGGGCAAAGATATGAAGAAGTTATTAAGGATGGAAGGGGAGGTAGGGCTAGAAGAAGGAGGGAGACGTGGATGAAAGAAAAAGTGAAAAATGAGAAAGTAAAGCCTTAAATTTTCGAAATTTTCTTTGTAAAGCTTTTCCTCTACTAATTTATAAGTTTATCCTAATGATTTGATTTCCTCCACCCTTTGATTTCTCCGAGTCTTATATATTTTCTAAATGTAAATGACATTACAAACACATTGTTTTGGGTCCTAAATCCACCATCTTCAAAAATTTCACTTTTACATCTAGAATTACTCAAAACTTAATTAAACCTATTTTAACTTATTATAATGATTTTAATCACAATCATAATGCTTATTAAAAATCCGGGTTATTACAACCTTATTATGTGGAGGGCCTTCTATGCATTCATGATCACGTTCATAATGCATTTGATATTTTTATGCAAAGGACCTTCTATGCATTTTCCTTTTTTCCAAGCAGAGTTTTTGAAGTGCAGCCACGTAACGTTCATGTTTCATATCTCAATTACCTTTGTTTATTATGACTCCATTCCCAATCAATAATTTCATCTTTAAGCATCATCAAGCTAGTAGAGATCTAAAATCAAAGAAGATTAGTTGTCCTAGGAATTGAGAAGCCATCCGTAGGCATAAAAGTTGCTTCTCATTGTTGACCTTGATCGGTGCCCTAGCTGAACGAATAAATAAGGTTGGCCAAATAGCCTCTTTGCCTCTCCATTGAATCCATGTAATGTCTTGTTGTATGTGGTGACATCCATCATTTATATCACATTCCACTGAGTGCGTTATTAAATATAGTGTTGACTAAGCTTCCATTATCCACAAGCACTCAATGCACTTTCGCAAGCCCGAGCATGGCTGAGATTATAACTAGATTGGTATGGAGGTATTTTATCCTATGAAATGATCTTCATTTAATGATATTTTCATATTGTTATAGCGATAGGTCTTCGTATTGTATTCCTCTTCCAAGGGGTAAACAAATTCCATGTCATGCTTGAGAGAATTGGCATATCTCTCCATTTTGGCATAGCATTTTCTGGATGCATATTGTCCTCTAATTATCATATTAACCAAAGTCCTTCTATTTTCTATAGCTTTGCTAGTACCATCTTCAATTTTACCATGCAACGAATGCCTCGATGGTTGATGCATGGGAATCAGGGCCCTAAAAGGGTTTTAATGTATCATTGTAAATTCTTATCTCTTATGAACTTCTCTATGATATCACACAAACAATGGTCATCATTTATGTTATGTCTCTGATACTCATGGAAGCATCAATACTTTCTCCAAGCTCAAATTCTTCTTGATCTCCTTCTTTGGAGTAGGCTCCTTGTATTTCAACTTAGCTTGGGTAGCTAATTAGATATCTTTGATAGTATCATTCAAATCCATGTAAGCTTTAGACTTAAGGAAAGACTTCCTTCCCTTGTGATCTACTTTTTTTCCTCTAGAGTCACCCTGGTTTTTAGCCATTTTCTTTCTAGTAAAATCATTGCTAAATCCTTTGGTTATAACATTCACATCAGGAAACTCTCATACTTGTGTTGGTGCGTTAGGTTGTCTTTCTAACACAAAATCTTCCAACCTCATGTATTTAACTTCATAGTAATAGAATTGCTAGCAGGTGGTTGAATTTTCTTTTGTCAACTTTCATGATAATTTTGTATCCAGATTAAACCCCACGCATAAGGCGTTAAAACCAGTTATTGTTTGTGTTTTTACACTAAAGGCTGTGGCATTAAATGAGACAAATACTAGCACAAAAACTAATAAATCCTCATAATTATATGCATCCTTTGGTTGTTTCATGTGTAAGGGGGATTGGAAAATAAATTTCTTATGCAACATTGGCCATGGATTGATTAACCTAGTGGAAATCAGCAGAACTACATGGTTCCTAGATCTGATAAGGATAGAAGAAACTATTTATAAAAAACTTCCTTCATAGCCAAACTCATTAGAATCTGTTGAGTGTTGTAGATGCGTTATAGGGTCATTTAACCCCTTATAAGCTTCCATTGTAACCATTCTAATATCTTTAGGGTTTCTAGCATTCCCTATTCCATATGTAAATGGACTCTTTACTCATGCTCTAATGCCTCATTGCATTTGGTCCTATAGGATGTGCTCCTTAATCATTCCATCAATTTTGTCTACTAGTTTGGGGTCCCCTTCTTAGCGGAATAGTCATAATGTAGATGGTTATGATGATTGATCTTTACTCTACGAGGAGCGTTCCCTCTTTCATCCTTATATCGACTAGAAAGTCACACTTGGAAATGATTATTGCTCCTAGAGTGCTCGTAATGGATTCTAGGTCCTTCTTTAGCTTGTGGCTTGACACAGACTAGGGAGTTTCACTAGGATTACAAAGCATAAATTACATAAGAACACATAAAATATTTATGGTTGTTTGGCTAATAAATACACATTTCAAAAGTGTTTCATTATTCTTGTTATACATCTCAGGTAGAACTTAAAAAAATAACGTTGTGACCTATTAGTCGAAATAAATAAAAAAACACAACTTTAAGAATTTTGTTTGACATATTTTGTTTGATAATTTTAGAGATCTATGCTTGTCCATCATTACTATTCATCCTTGGGTTATTTATAGGTAGTAGGGTGTGTTAAAATATGGACAATATTTCCCAGAACAAGCATTTTCCATATTTGTTCAATTCTGATTGTTATATGGGTTTAGGATCATGAATCTACCTCACCATTTTTCTGGTCCAACATATATCTTCTATCAAATTGATTTTTGTGGTTCCTCATTTTTTTTGTTCGTCATCGAGCTATTTACTTCTTCTTCGCTTTGCAAATATTTCAATTGAATTTTTCTCTTGCTTAAATTATCAAACTGTTTTCAATAGTATTTTTACAGTGCCGGACCATTAGTTTTGACCAGTACTTCATAAAATTCTACACTTAGTCAAAATTCATCTTTTTCCTTGTACTTCTTAAGTTAAACTTTCAATCTTCCTACTTCTTCAACCTACCATCTGTTCATTGAGTAATAAGCACATCATGGGCTCTTTAATCATCACTGTATCTCTTAATGTTCTCCATATTCGATGTGTTATGATTGAAAACACCCATAATATTAATGTAACCATCATCTCTTACTGCTCAGCTAAGAAAGAAGCTTGTATTATAACCATCAAAGTCTAAACTTCATCCCTAGTGAGATAGTTCGTTGACTTTGACAAGATGTAGCTCTCTTGCTGCTTTTGCATGCTAATATTCTCCATTCACCAGTTTCTTCTCTAGTCCTTGTTATTTGGTTGGTAGATTTACGATCTAAACTAGTTTCACAGTAAAAGAACCACAAATGTTTACACCTTAAGTAATAATTCACTATGATTAGAAGTTTGATAGAGTCCGAGACCTTAGATGTGATCCTAGCATTAGCTTTCAAGTGGGTTTAAATTTGTAGTTAATTGATAAGTGTGCTCTAACTATTCAATATTATATGAGCGTCAAAAAATATGCATGAATATTTTTTCTTATCACAAAATATAAATATGCCCATCAGGTAGAGTCCAACAAGATAGGCCCGGATAACATGTGTCAACCAGTATCAATTCAAGCCCAATGGCATGCCTCACTCCAAAACCCAAACCTACAAGAGTTGATCGCCCGATTTTCCTTAAACTTAGGTCGTTAGCCGCTATATCCTTTAGTTCAATATAAGGCTCAAGCTTGGTAGACATCATTTCCTAGCCCCGTGGACCAAGTCATGGAAGAATAATATCACCTCTCGAAATCCTTGATTGCCCATAGGTCCCCTCTATGCCTTCCTTTGGTTACCATAGATTTCTCAATGATCAACTTCATTGTCTCATCCATTTTTTTGGTACTTAGAAAACTCCTTACAAAAGCCCTAGTTTCCCTATAAAAGTGGCAGCAACACTATATTTTCCCCTAAAAATGGCATAACGACAATTTTCATCTAATAAAAGCATCATTGTGCAACAATCTTTCTTTGTACTTTGCTACATAACTAGCAAATGTGCGACTGTAAAACACCACTCCATGCCTATGCAGTTAAAATGCTTAGTGGTTCTATAGCATTGGAGGTGTAAAAAGTTATAGTAGGGATAAAAGGGGATATAATGAAAATAGAGGAGGCATAAAGAGCTTCATTAGGTATTAAAAAAATATTAAAAGTTAATTTATTCTTATTATCACATTATTTATGTAGGAAAAAGTAATATTGCTTAGTCTTATACAACTAAACTAAAGAATATCATGATATATGCAAACTAATTTGGTGACTACAATAGATTTCTAACTTATATTAAGCTCTTATGCCTTAAAATTCGGTCTGTACTTGAACTTTGTTGATTTTTTAATAGATAACTGTATCAACCTTCATATATTAATGTTCCTACGGTAGATGCTAAAAAACCTTGATTTAACGGGTGTATTAGAAAATGACGGGCTTTAAAGCAGATCTACTATTAATAACGCTAAATTTAAATAGCATAGGTTGAAGAGCATTATGAGCTAGCAGGGAGTTTATGGGGCATTAACTACACAGCTCCTTGCTTCATGATATCCTTTTGACACAAACGTCCATTGTATGGGCCATTAGTTGTCTTGCATCTTAGACGTTCTCTTCACACTTAATCCAAGCTAATCTCCATTTAAACCATTAGTTGTGATCAACGGTCAAGAGGTAATAAAATATTTAAGGCATTAATCCAAGCTCTTCATAATATTATCTCTTTGGCTATAAATAAGATATCACATGCATTTCTTCAAGGATCGAGTTTTTATTTGATGTATATATTTTTCTAGCTTAAAATTCTTGTAATTTTTTTTATATTTCTCTTATAACTAAATGTTGTGAGAAAGAAAAACAACCACAATGAATGTACAGTACTCCAAAAAGTTGTCTTAAAAGCTCTCAATTGCCATTTTTCCCTTTGCAAATACATATAGTGCTCCTAAAAAGCCTTCACTGCGCAAATTAACAATAGTAAAACTAGTGAATATGTGAATATGTGAAATACCATACAAATTTACACTAACGACGGCACTTGGGCTAGTGCCATCAGCCACATTCCTAACATATGCAATGATATGTGGCTCGACCTAATAAATTGGAATACAGACAAGGAAAATATAGCAAACTACCCACAAAAGAGTTCACCATGCAAACTAACAATGGTGAAACTAAGTTTGACAATTCTAATGGACATAGCACTAATGGTGGCATTTTGACCATTGCCATTAGCCCCATTTGTAGCGTATACATTAATATGGGGCTTGACCTAGTGAATAGGATTACAAAAAAGGAAAATTACATGTGCTCTAAATGATTTTCATGCTTACTAGAAGCCCAAGAAACCATCCACTATTGTCCAAGGGTCCTAGCTGCTATAGACAGAACTTCTATCATATTTGTGGTCCCTTGTTCTTTCAATATCATGCACGACACATATGGGTGAGTCATGCTTGAGACCTATATCGAGGTTGTTCCAGCTGATAATTGGGATGTTATTATCATGAATTATAACAAATTTTCTCCCAATGTTCCACTACCTAAATTAGTTCCATCATTTATAACTCGTATTGCTTATTGCTCTACCTTCTTTTAGGGACTATTTCCCTCTGAACGACTTAAGGTAGTGAACATGGGAATGAATTATGCTTTAACCTCCTAAAAAGTGAAGGATGAGTAGGAAATAACAAACCTAGGGAATTCTCTATTTACTCCCCACCCCAACAAGAAATTTCAAGACCTTGCACCATCAAAGGTGAGGACATTACGCTTTATCTCGTTTTATGAACATAAATGGCTGATCGCCAACATCTATTCAGCATCATTGCTTAACGTCGCTCTATTGACATGAAAGATCTCCTTTCCACATAACGCATAGAAGGAGCTCCTGCCCAGGACGAGCCTGATGTCATACATAAAACACAGATATGAATCGTCTGGGAGAAATGGCATTGCTCAGGCAATAAACGCTCGTAATTAAAACCAAAAACCCAGGTGGCAAGGGGATCTTCAATGATGAGAATAAGATGTCATCCTTGAAAGAAATATTAAGAACTTATATTCTTCATAGGTATGATTTTCCTCAATTCAAAAAGTAAGATAGGAGTAGCGACCGTCTGATCATGTTACGACTCTTAATTACCGATCGGCTAAATCTCGAGCAAAAACAAATTCCTCTTATTCCACTATCAAATAAACTTACTTGCTCTTCTCCACTTCTTGCACATACAAGTAGGTAGTATTCACTTTTATTCCCATCTATGAAATGACTTCAAAACATGCTTATTTTCCTTGCAAAATCTAACTATGATGGGTAGGGAACTTTGTAACATGAGGAAGGGAAAAATCGAGTTGCTCTATTTTGACACCAACAACTTAACAAGGGATCTAGTCGAGCACAAGGAGTGCATAAGAATAGTCTATTGGTCACTCTATGTTCGAAGGTAGGTATCATTCCAAGATATAGGAAGAATTATAAGAATAACATATCTCCTTACTGACTGATATATTTCAAATTGCCCATGGCTTTATGAGGTGTAGGAGGCTGACTTGTTTAAAAGTAATGAGAAGGATAGGCAAGGTGATAAACATAACTCATGCAGTGGTGAAGACCCTAAATTCTATCCTAGATATGTTGATCAATCGTTATTAGATTGTGATTTGGAAACCATCTACCTTGCCGTAAGGGATCGTACCTAACGCCATTGGCCTCCTACCCACTTAGTACCAAAGAAAGAGCCTCATGCATAATACGTTGGTGTTTTAACGCACAAGATTATTATATCTAATTGATAATTTAATTAATTTAAATAATAAAGGGGCAAAATGGTCATTTTTCCAACTTTGGAATCTGATAACAAAACTAGCACCAATGCATCAGCCCATTTTTTGGATTTGCGCCGGATATACTTGTTCAATTTAGAGGTCGTACAAAGAAGATACAGGGAAAATAGGCATTAGGCCATTATTCGGCTTTGGCCAGAAATAGAATGCTTGAATTTAAAATTAAATGACCGTTAATTTTCTCTTCAAACATAAAAAGAAATCACGTATAGTTATTTTATTTCACCTTCCCTGATTCATTTACAAAACTCCTCTTTACCTTTTCAACTATAAAACTTCAAAACCCAGTATCACACTAGAACCATAATGAAATTCAATGAAATCAAAGGCAAATTGAAGACAAAAGCCATGACCATATATTTCTATATTGGGGAATTTTGACGTTGGCATGTATAGTAATCCGGACAATGGGCAATATCGAAAATTAGACAATGATTTGGGTGATGGGACCTCTCTAACCATCTATAATGCATTTCGAATGTTAAAATATGATTAGGAGTCTGATTTAGGGTTAGCAAGTGAAACACTCCATAAAAATTAAAGATAATTAATAAATAATCAATAAGGCTTCAAAAATGGAATTTGAACAAACATTGGAATTTAGCCACGAAACATGCATCATTATGTTTATAGCTATTTTCTTAGCAGCGTTCATATTAGAAGTTTCGCGATTGAAGATCAAACGAAAATGTTATCAGCGTTTGAAGTTTCCAGAGCAAAAAATAACTAAAAAATGGAAAAGAAAATATATAACATTAAATACGAGAACCCATGAGACGGAACCCTCCTTGGGTCGGTTGAGCGTTAGTGGTCGATCTATAAGGGAGAAGTCAACCGGTTCGAATGTGATGGCTAGGGTTTGAACCTTGGCCAGCGACCTAGATTATTTATTTTAATCTAACAATTAAGATCGGTTTGTGCGCCTATAAATAAAGGCCGAACACCTCACTTCTCTTCTCATATTTTCTTGTCTAAGCAGCAAAGCTCTGCCATTTTCTCTTCTCCACTACTTCTAAAAATCATAATATATTATATATAAATATTAATCGGAGAAGGGTAGGAAATAAAAGAGAAGAAGCGAATCAATACTACTGAAAAATATAAATTTTATAATTATAAATCTATATTTTTCTTAACCTGAAATATCTTCTCAGATCTACAGTTCTAATAGTATGTATACACCTTGTTATACATATTCTTTTGGATTGAAGAGGAAAATGAGTCGGGTAAAGGTAAGGATTCAGATTTGGAGATATGGAAACCGTAAAAAGGTCAGTGAGAAATTATATAATTTATTTATAACATTGAAATTTATGTCATTGGACTTTAATTTATTTATTATGCCTAAATAAGATCCGATGAATTGAAGGCTTGAAACAAATTTATATAAATATCGCCTACATATTCAATAAAATGGGTAATTGGAATAGGAATAATATGTATATCCTAATCTTGAAATTTGAATTCGGTCCCAAATATTTATTATTACAGAATATTTGTTTATTCTAGATCTATAATTGGGTTATATAATTAGATTACCCTAGTTGATTAGGAATGTGAATTTCTGTGTTTTTAATTTATTTGGATTGGGTTCCATGCAATTCTCATAAATATTCAATCCCAAAATATGTATAGAAGTGCGTCGTTTGAATTAACAAAGGAAATTACAAAAAAGGAAAGAGATGTATAAAATATGAATATATTTTTTCATAGTTTGCACTGTCTCTTTCAACAAAAAAGAAATAATTCGTTGTAATTTCAAACAAAGCAAAGGTTTTATTTTTGGTTAACTTATGGAAAATTATAATGGAGATCCTTTTTGAAAAAAGCAGTCCAGATAAATTAAAACATGGAAAGGGATGTTCAAGTTCAGAAACTAATAGTTAGAAATATAAATAAATAAATGGACACATATAATCATGCTTCATATTCAAACGTAAAAATATATAGATAGCGTAATTTACAACGTATCTGAATTAATTATTAACAGCATCCAATTATTGGACTAGGATTTATGGACATTAATAACTGATTTAATGGTAAAGAAATTTGCAATTAATAGAGAGTAATAAAAGAATTAAATGGTACTGATTAGGGATATTAATACTACATTTATAGGGAAATTGAATAGGTATAATAGATGGATTTTGTAATTGGTAAATAGATTAAATGAATTTAACAAGGATTGGTTAGAGACTATTCAATTTTAACATTGATGACCAAGTATGGCCGGATATGGACATTTATAAAACATTACAGTGAAACCAAATCCTAAGTAAATAAATTTGGAATAACTACATAGTGAAAGGGCAAGTATTAATGTTATTAAATATACGTAGAAGGCAATATAATTTTCATAGTGGGAAATTATATTGCTTCAATTATACATTTAGAACAAGCATGAATTAGTGGATTTTGCCCAGCGCTTAGGCTTTGGGGGATTAGTTCAATTCAATGGGTTGCGACGCAGGTTATTAAATTTATACAATAAAAGTCTACCCTTCACCCAGAGGCTAACTGCAGTTATGCATATTTACTACTAATGTAGGACAACTCCAATCATAGGACCCATGGGTAAGGGATGTGCATAGGATGTAGGAGCTGCTTCTTGGATGGAGGTATTAAGTAGCTATTATATTGTATGTCCTCTAAATATTTAGGAAGTATTAAATGGTTGGGATAAGTAATTGGGCAAGATGGTGATCTCTCGGGGATGGTTCATCTTGGGTTTGAGGTATTAAGTAGCTATTATAGGGTCTGCCTCTCCCATAAAGAAGTATGAAGAAGGAAAATGAGGTTCCATGCTATGTACCTAGATAGTATTAGAGATGAGCCTGCTTGGGATATGTATTAAATGACATGGTCCTGCCTAAAATGTAGATATTAAATGGTCAGAGTCTGCCTATTTTTAGTTGAAAAGGTATTAAGTGCCTCAGATACTATTTCTTAATTGTTATGACATAATCGATGGTAATTGCATGGGATAGGAAAGGGCCTTTGTCCAACAGTTGAGGATAAGTTATAGAGTTGAGACGAGTTAGTAATATGGCAATTATTATAAAGCATCATCTACGTGTCATCGGCCTCCGCAATTTTGACTACAGATTATGTTGCTGAGCGCCCAATTCGAAGACTAAGGTATTGAGTAGTCGTTATAGGGTCTGCATCCTCCCTATTTAAGAAGTATTTAGTGGCTGGGTTTTTTTGGAAGGTGAAACTATTAGACATATATGCAGATAGGTATGTACTTATATAGTTATACCATGGAGAAGGTTAAGTTAGACATACCATACATGCACATAAGATTTAACAAAGTAGCAAATAATAATAGACATAATACTTAATGGAAATCAATCAGCATAAATAATGGGATGGGTAAAGTATGTAATTTTTTAAACACCAAAACATTGTCCTGAATGCCCTCCTCTTAACGACCCAGATGTTACATTTAGAAGTGCTAAATACTAGAGTAAGATGAGGACTGTAGATGGTGAAGTTTTCTTATTCATACTTGGCGCTAACAAGGGAATTAAATATCTAACAAATGATATTGCGAGGTAGCAGACTTTGTCAACACATATGTTCTATTATATTTATCAATTCCACTAGGAGTTCATATTGACCGTACTCCGATATACTTGTTTTCATTATAGGTCACCAAAACCAACAATTTATATCCTAATGGACTTAGGTTTCGATTTAGTCAATATTTGGGCCCATTAAAGTGCAGACGGTCACATTTGGTAGGAGCTTTGGTTAATCGATCAAATAATTAGGATATGCTGAGAGAAAAAATTTGTATTTTTACCTATGATTATATATTAATTATACACCTAGCCTTATAGTTTCTAACCATGGATGTAGTTATGACCATATTCTAAAAGAATGGGCGAGGCAACAATGGATTAAGCCAGTAAATAGAGTTAAATTTATAATCCTACACTGATTACCCTATGGGGTAGAGGTTATATAATAAGGAGTGGACCAAGATGAGCATAAGCACGACATAAAGAATCTTGGAAGTTGGATAGTGCTTAACTCCTTTGTTGGGTTTAGATTTCCTTATGATTTTGGATTTTAATTGATTGCCAATTGAAGACATATATTTCATCCAGATAGATGGGAGATAAGGACCTATTTGTTGCGAGCATCTGGAAGTAGTATGATAGGAGTGCATCAAGGTGTGAAGAAGGAGTGGAGCAAGTTCCCGCAAAAAAGTATACATTAATCACAATAAGAAGATAACCATATTTTTTGATAAAGATCAAGCATGGAAGAAGGGAGTCCCAAAAAATGGACAATTAAAACTCCATTTCTAAGTCTAACCCTATGTGAAAGAATTTGATAAAAAAGGTTTTTGAGAATTCCTTCAAATGTTTTGAATGAGTTTTTCAAAGGATTTGTTGGGAAGTTATTGATTTGAAAAAGCATGAAAATTTGGAAAGTAATAATTTGAAAATTTGTTGAGTCAAAAATTTCTAATTTAAAAGTTATTGGTAAAATGAATATTTTATTTTCTAAATTCTAAGTTTGAAAAGGTTAGAAAGAATGGATGAATTCCATGGGTATGTAGTAATTGCAAGTATACTATAGATATGCGCTTAGATGGATGTTGCAATTACTCATGTCTTTTAGAAGACACCCTCTTGTGCTATGAAAATCTTTGTCAAGGATGGAAGCAGAAATAACATGAGTAATAGGAAAATAATATGAATAAAATTATCCTTGTGTACTCCACTTTCCACTGTTTAAAGTTATAGAAGATGATTTTGAAAAAAGAGTTTGGTATGTAATTATGTTTTGAATGTTTTGAGTTAAAAATCATACTTTCGAAGCAAGCAAATCTTAATTGTAGAAAGTGCTTAAAAATGTAAAGTTAGTTAGAAAAAGGAAATTTTTCATTGTTCTTTTTTTAGACCAAATAATTTTTTAATTGATAAATTTTTTTTTAAGCTTATTAGTAACTTCATAATAAAGAAATTTTAGTTTTATAAAGAAAGGTGAGAACCAAATCAAGATTTAAATATGGAGTATATAGGGATCACCACCTATATAGGACTGAGTTAATGTTTTAGGCTATGAATGAAATAGCCAAGAATGCTCATAGCGTAGCAACACGGAATCCCTGTTGGATATAAGGAATATTGGAATGAACATAGAAATACAGTATAAGAGATACATGGAAGCCATGAGAAAAACCCTCAAGGGAAATATGAAGGGTACCAAAGTATTATTTTGCGAGTCTTATGGTATACTCGCATGAACGATCAAGGATGTAGAGGAAGCAAATGCTGAAGTTTGAGGATACTATTAAGAGAAGTTGATTTTTAGAAGATAATAGCATGGATGTAGAAGAGAGTAGTGTGCGTCAAACACACATGAAGGACATTGGTTGACTCAAGGCTAAAGAAGGAAAGATATGTGGTAGGAAATTATTCCACCAACCAAATTTTCTGATGAGTTATTATAAATGTGCATAGTTCATATTTCTTACCCACTACAGTGTGGGGATGCACAATTTATCCCATGGTGGGATGCAATAATTGAATTAATGGATAAATCTTATTTATTGAAAGTGAAGAAGGAGAGTTTAAAAAGGGGATGATAGGGAATGGCACATTAGGAATGTCCATCTTAATTTAATAAAGAGTGTTAGGGCCATAATATCATTAACACCAGTTGATGATGAATGGAAAAATCTAGCAAAAATTTCTTTTAGGGTCTTTGGTCTATAATCATTAGTTGTCTCCTTAGGTTAATAGAAAAGCATACAATATGGTATTAGATTGGTTTCTTTTTTTATAACTGTGTTGATATGATGGATTAGCTTAGACTGCTATATAAATATTAATATATTAGAAAACAATGCAAATAAGGAGATCTCAAAAGGACACTTAATTAGTGATAAAAATGAAGGTAAGATTGGAAGTTTGTACAATAAATTAGAAAATTAAATTAGCAGCTAGAAATTAAAAATACTTAGATCCTAAAAGTTTTAAATTTTGAGAAAGATAAATTTTAGCAAGCAAAATAAAGTTTAGTCGATGGAGGGTAGGAAACGATTTTTGTGAAATCATAAATCACTATCCCTATGAATCAAAAGCCAAGATTTATAAATATGCATGCAAGTAGTTTATTGTTTTAGAATAAATGAATAGGTTCCCCAAATCAACGATTAACTACATAATACTACGGTCAATCATATGCATTAACTCATGAAACAAGTCCCTATTGCGTTAAGACATAGCTTGATTTGTTTTAAGAACGGAAAGGCAATTGTTTTGAAAAGTCACGTTCAAATGCTTTTTAAATTTTTATTTAAATTCTTTTATAAGTTGGTTCCAAATGCTTTTGGAAGTGCTTTTGATAAGAAGTTATTTAAATAAAATAAAACATGGTGCTTAAATGCTGTTGGGGATTTGATTTTTCAAATTGTTCTACAAGCTTGATTAGAAGAAATAAATTGTCGGTAAATGTAAAATTTTCAATTTTCTATCTCCAGATCTTATTGATAGTAAATAAAAAATTACGGGTCGGATAATTACGCTTTAACATTCAAAACCAAACCTTTTATGCAAATTGTACTTGGAAAAGTTGGAAAACCTTTGGAGGCAGAAGGGAAGGTTCCAAGATAAAATGGAATCAGTTTCCAAATGAAGAAAGGAATTTAAACTTGTGTCTAAATTCATTTTCCAACATAGGAGTTTAGTTTCATAAACCGAATTTTCAAAAATTTTGGATGTTAAAAATTATGTGCTAGGTTTCGGATGGTAGGGAATAGATGCAAAATTAGTTAAACCACACTCCTACTCCCAGAATCATGGAAATATTGCGTGAAAAAGGACTTTTGAAAACTTACGTACACACAGAACTACAAGCACATCTAGGTTGTTGGCATCATATTTTCAAAATATCTTTAAAAGAGTGCGTTCATATAGAAAGCGCCCATTTGGATTCATTTGATACACCAAGCACTCGTACACATTTGTCTACAAAATGGGTTGTAAACTAATTGATTGGATGGCTTAGATTGATTGCGCGCTATGCAACATTATTCGACCCATGGTGAATTTCGGGAATGAAATTCTTATGCGGAGGGATAATGTAATACCCTATAAAATTAACGATAATTAAGAAATAATTAATAAGGCTTCAAAAATTGAATTTTAGAAAAGCTAGGATTTTCCTACAAAATTTACACCATTGTTTTAGTGGTGCTTATCAAAACAACTTTCATATTTTGAGTTACGCGATCGAAGTTCGAATGAAAAGTTATTAGCATTTGAAGTTTACATAGCGAAATAATTGAAAAAGAAAAAGAAAATAAATAACATTAATTATAGGTCCTTACCGGTTGAACCCCTCCTTGGATCGGTAGGTTACTATTGGTCGACTATCTATAGTGGACTGGTCGATCACCTATAATGGAGCAGACGATCGGTTCGAATGTGGTGGCTAAGGTTTCAACCTTGGCAAACGGTATAAATTTAATTATTTTAATCTAACGGTTATGAATGATTTGTGCATTTATAAGCAAAGGCCGAATCACTCACTTCACTTCTCGTATTTTCTTATCCAAGCAGCAAAGCTCTGTCATTTTCTCTTTGTAATGACTTGGATTTTCCGTCATTTGATTTTTTTTAAATGGTTCTAAATATTGGATTTGGAATATGAATGGTTTTTAATATGAAGTTTGTCGATCGAATAGGTGGAATAAGATTTAATTTTCAATATTGTGAAATATCGCAATATGAAAATGGTGAACAATTTAAATTTGAGTTGTATATGAATCGAAACGATCTCCAATGTTGATATAAATTCTATATGAATAAATTCTATTTGAATTATAGTTTAGTTAATAAGCTTTAAAACTGAGATTTCAAGCGATTTCGCAAAATTTTGAAATCGTCGATTAAATCGACGCCGTAAAATAGCGTTCAGGGGCATAGTCGCAGAATTCAATGGAACTAGCTCCATTGGATCCATAATAGTGTGTTATTATCAGATTTCGAATATTGTAACGTTTGGAGTCACCGTTTGATCGTACGATCTAAAAACGCCTAGAAGTAATTTAATCGAATTTGATTTGAATAGTCGTTTTAAAAAGCTATCTTCCACATACGATCGAAATAGGTTTTGGAAACTTATTCCACTGGGGTCAAAATAGCGGTACAACATTAGAAATGCCAGGCGGCATGTCTCTATAGGAGATAGGGATTTTAAGCTATAAATAATGAGATATTTTGAAAATTTTGGAATATAATGAAATTTGAAAGTCAAACTAGTCAACGTATTAACCATACTCGAGGCATTTCCAATAGAAGTCGCATATTCATCTTTCTTCTGAAGCTATCCTCATTTAGAATAAAAATCGTGACTTTCTTCTCTCCGCTCAGTTCGACTTCATAAAAAATGATTAGAATGAAAAGCAATTCGAAAATTATAAATCACGAGCTTCCCTTTTTCTCCTTCCCTTCAATTCAACATCGCGGCCTTTCCTCTTTAAGAGATAACAAAATCGATGTATAAATAAAGGGGAGGAAATCAATAAATGAATTGATGCTCGAGGTGGTGGATTGTGAGCAGATTGCATTCACGTGTGGACGATGCACATGTACGTTGGAGAAGGGAAACAAGGTAGCAGGTGATGTCTTGGAGAAGGCATTGCTTGGCGGTAGTGGAATTCTCAAAGCTAGGGTTTTGGAAAGGGGAGGTTGCGAGCTACAGCAAGAAGCCACTTCGAACGCGAGCACACGGAGGCAAGGATGGCTAGAAGGTAGAAAGCCAAGAAGCCATGCAACAGCGAGTTGAATGATTCGTTGTCGATCATTGTTTTTGAGTTCACGATGATGTCGTGATGGTGGTCTGTGTTGGCTGCTAGTTTGCGAGCGAAAGAAAAAGTTTAAGCTTTTGTTTAAGTTAAATTTTAATTTAATTATATGTATGTTAATCAAATTTTAATTTAATTGTATTTATGTTAATCAAATATTAATTATATCGTTTTGCTAATAAAATCCATACACTTATCATACGAGGTTTAAAGTGATTAAGATAGTCGAGTTGGTTCGTAGCTGGTAAATCGATGCAATAGAATTTAGTTTGGGATTTTTCATAGTTAGCTGAGATTTTAGAAATTTTTTTAAAATTTGGATGTTCAACAAATTAAAAATCAAGGTGAGTAAATCTCACTCATTCGGACTACTAGCTTTTAATTTGAAATATCAAAAAGTTATTGATTGATTGGATGAATTGATAATTATTATTATTGGATATGTGTTATATTATATATATATATATATGTATATATATTAGTATTTGGATATATTTCCCATCGTTGGAGCAGATGACACGCCATGCGGCCTCGTAATAGCGAATGACCCTATGTTACCATGATATCCCCCTTGAAGTGAGATTAGTATTATTTTTAATGTTATCTAACATCTACGGATGTAGGGAAACAGATTGGAGGGATCTAACTAGATTCCTCAAATATATATTGATGTTCACATATAGTGATATTAATTGAAATGAATTCTAATTTTTATAATCAGCTTTGAATATTGATTTATTTATCAAAAAATGAGTTGTTGAGTATATAAAAAGAGTTTCAATATTTTAAATGATTACTTCAGCTTCTTTTTAAAATAAATTATTGTTTTTAAAAATACTTATCATATATATATAGAGAGAGAGAGAGTGTTGAAGTGATTGAAATTCATTTATAAATTCTCTTGAGATTCATAAACGAGTGTTTAAAAAATGGATAGGATTTGATAAGAGGAATTTTATACGGAATTAGGAGAAAATGAAAATTTCAGAGATGTTGAATGTGGGAACTTTGAGAATGAAGTCCGAATTCATAAAGAAGTTATAAATTAATTGTTGGATATATAAAAGATCATAAATTGGTTTTTGAAATTGTAAGAAGGAATATATTAATAATGCCGGAGATGATGAGATAAGTTATGAACTATTCTCCTAAGTATTGAAAAGAGGGTTTTGGAAATATATTTTAAGTATGAAATGATTTATATAGAAATATTTTGAGTGTTGTAAATTGAATTTAGAAATATTTCTAAGGGTTGAAATGGCTTAAATTATCCTGTTATGGATAAGTATTTGAAATTGTTTTCAAATGTTGGAATACAGGGAGAGAGAGTCGAATATATATATATATATATATATATATATATATATATATATATATATATATATATTCATAAAGATATTTTAAAATGAATGTTTTGAAAGATTTATCAAATCGGGCCAATTGACTACTTATGTCTGTAATTTGTAGTTTAATAACCGACAATCAAATCTGACCAAATTCATTAATCTTTTCAGAGAGACCGTGATCAGATTTAATCATCCGAAAACCACTTCGATCCGATTTGTGCGTTATGAATTGTAATATCTCAAAGATAATGAAGATGGTGGTTTGGAAGGAGATTCGGTTTGTTCAGACCAAAACAACTTGTATGGATGAATGCTATCATTGCATTGTTGCTTGAAAGGCAGTGTTTGCACTCCAAGTATGAACGCTATTCCTAAGGTAAACGTTGCCTCATGCCACATCAACCGGGAATGACTAGAACAGGGGAGATGCAACAGGGCTAAGTGGGTCGCACTCAAGGGTATGTTATCACCTTTCTAATTACCCTTGGATATTTATAATTATGTATGTGGTTATGCATGGAAAAGAGAGCGCTCGATTAAGGGTGGGAGCACTCGTGGTGATAACATAATCGGTACTATCCAGTAAGGGATAGGGCGGTCCTGTTTTGGTTGGGATTGTTAGGTATGATTTCGGAACATTTTTCTAGAGGTATACTATGATGGGTGGTATCCTAGTAGCCTAGTCACTGCATGGAATCCAATATCCACTATGAGCATGTACGGTTTTGATTGTATAACAAATATTGTTGAAACATGAGATGCAAGAATTTCAGCTATTTTCTAATTTACTTTCTACAGACACTATTATAATATCAGATCATTTTGGTATAAAATGTTTTGGTTATCGTAAGGTAAAAAACCATTATGTTTATGTGCGACGCGGTCTTACGAGATAACTTTGTTTTTCAAAGGATTTTTGAAATATAACTAAATTCAACTTTAATGTTTTTTCTCACACTAGTTTTCCAGATTAACTCGTGTGTTATTTTATTATGATGCTCGGGTCAGCCCGAGTATTATAGATTCAGGTTAGGACACTATGAGCTTAGAAGATGAGCTGGATGACAGAGATGTATACCCGTACTTTATTATATTCCCCTGTGTGTGTATTGTATAGTCAGCATTGGTGAGGACAAGTTATACTAACTGTCCATATTGATGTATTGATTGTTGTACTCTGTTGATTGTATATATATGTTTAAAACTACAGATTCTTTGTATAATTCTGTTATTATGTATTATATTTTGTTCTGCTGTGATTATGAGATTCGACGTTGTTGTTTCTATCTTCTTCTATTCTTCTTCACCTTTAAAGATTTGTATCTCCATTTTATTTGAGCTGAACTGAGGCTAATTATTGTCATCTCAAGGGTACGGATTTACGGGCTTTTACACTTGGTATCAGAGCTGAAGGTTAAGTGAGAACCTTGGCTTTGGTGGGGATTACTCATTAGAGATAGGGTCAGTAGAACCCTAGAATGAGTTTGAGTGTAATAATAGATATGAGCGGGTATTTGTTCGTGGATATAAATTGTTTTATATTGTGTTGATTTATCGGTTGAGTGGCATATAAGTTCTAGTCGAATAGTGGGGCGCACTAAATCGATAGGAGTTTCTAAACACTTGAACCAGGTAAGCTGACACGGTATGGTTTTGGAAGCGGGTACATGAAATAATTTTACGCAAAATATATTTCATATAAAGGAAATAACTTTTTGAAATTATTATAGTATATTGATGTGTTGGATGTTATTAATCAAAACAAGATTATAAAACTGGAAATGGTTTATAAGAATCAAAATTAAATCGTATAAGTATGAATTTTGTAAATGAGCTAAAACTAAAAATCTACTCAAACCAGAAATTTGGAAAATTAAATCCCGAAGATTTTTGAAAATGTTTTCCAAAGTATTTTGAAATAAACAATATCATTATTTGGAATATTTTTGAAATTAAAATTGGACTTAAGTAAAACCAAATGGTAATGGATAAACATTTAGGTCAACAAAATTGAAATTTGGAATTGATTATAAATTGAAATTAAACTTAAGTCGAGTTATATAAGTCAATTTTTGAAACTTAAACTTAACTCAAGTTAAGTAAAGTGAAATGGAAGTTGGGTTGAAACAGAAATGATTTCATGCTATAAGAATGAAAATTCAACCTAAGTATATGTAAACTGAGTATAGTATAAAATGTTGAATTGAATTTCAATTGTAGTAAATTAATCGATAAATTTGGACTTGAGTTGTGAAATGGAATTAATTGAGATTGGAATAGATTAATGAAAACGAATATAAGTTGTAAATAAATTTGATGGAAAGGCTGCTAAGTGATAAATAAGGTGATGAAGGAATGTGAATTACTTAAATGAAAGGAAATTGGATATGTGTAAATAAAGGGGACTAATAATATGAATTGAATTAAATATTAATAGTTGAATGAATTGAATGAAATGGAAGATACTGAATATTAAATTTGAGTTGTTAAATGCATATATAACTATAAGTTATAAATTTTGGACGGAATAAACTCAAAATATCGGATTTATCGAATTGTTAAGAAAATAAGTGATCTAAATTGTAAAATTGAAAAGTGAAAGGGAAAACCCAAAATAAAAATGGTTTGATATTTTGGTGAAGGAATAAAAATCCAAACTTGAATTATAAAAGGAATTTGAACTCAACTAAATTGAATAAAGTGATTATCGAAAAGAATTCTGATTTTGAACTATAAAATGGAGGTGAACTTAGTAGAAAATTAATTAATTAATTGAATACAGAACAGGATTTAACTTGGTTAAGTAAATTGGATTAATATTGAAATCGAATGTGGAACATGAGTTACAAATGGTTTTCATTTTTGAAATTCTTAGTTTAAAAATGTTTTTGTTAAAATATTCTCGATTCAAAGATTATTGACAAAGGGATGTTTGGTTTTTTGAAATAAATGTAAAATAGAGCGTTTGATGTAGTCAATGACTTTTTATATTTTGTAAATTTATAAGTTCCATTTTAAAATTCATTTTTGTGGATAAACAGAAATTGTATTTGATTCAAATGGGGCATAGAGAATAGAAGGGCAAGAACGTCCGACAATTTAGATAAAAATAGGTATTAGGAATATATATATATATATATATATATATATATATATATAAGATTCGTAATCTAGCTAGAACTAATATAGTTGGAAAATAATAGGAATAAGATAGGAGGAATGAATAAATTCCATAAATTGGTAGTAATTGTGTATATACTTTAGATAGGTGCTTAGATAGATGTTGCAATTATGCATACCTTTTAGAAGTCCCCTTATTGTGCAATGAAAATCTTCGTCAGGGGTGGAAGGAGAGCTAGCTTGAGTAATAGGAAAATAATAGGATGTGTTATTCTTTTCTACTCCACTTTTCATTGTTTAAAGTCATAGAGGATGTTTTTTGAAAAAAATAATTTGGTATGATAATTTAGGTTTGAATATTATCAATTAAAAATCTTACCTTTGAAAGAAGAAAACCCCTAATTGTGGAAAGTGCTTAAAATGGAAACTTTTATTGCTCTTCTTTTATGGAGACCAAGAAATTTTTGAATTGGTAAAAAGATTTTTAAGCTTATTAAGTACTTCAAGATTGTGAAATACACTTGTAGGTTGTTTTTATTTTAGAATAAAAGAAAATATTTCCCAAATCTAAGATTAACTCCATAATACTAGGGTAATTCATATGCATTAACTCATGAACTGAGTCCCTATTACGTTAAGACGTGATTTGATTTGTTTTAATCATAGAGAGGCAATTGTTTTGAAAAGTCGAGTTCAATTGCTTTTGAAATTATTGTTGAAATGCTTTTGAGAAGTTGGGTTCAAAGGTGTTTGGAAGTGTTTTTGAAAAGAAATTATTGAAATAAAATAAATTATGGTTTTTAAATGCTTTCTGAATTTGATTTTACAAACTATTTTGCAACTTTGATCGGAAGAAAAAAATTTGATGGAAAATGAAAAGTTTTCAATTTTCTAGTGCATATGCTTAATGTAGAGCGGGTCGACATGTTAGCGAATGAGAATTTTACTGTCCGATAAGGGTGAGAGTATATGAAATATAGATAATAACAAGGAAAAATGTTGTTTTAGCTTTGGAATTTCTATTTCCATAACTTATTGATAGTAAACAAAAACTTGCACTTAGGATAAATACTTCAACATCTGAAAATAAACCTCCTTATGCAAATTGTACTTAGAAAAGTGGGAAAACTTTTAGGGGCGGAAGAGAAGGTTCTAAGGTACAACAGAATAGGTATCACATGAAGGTTGGAATTTTAAAATTCTCCACCTAAATTCCTTTTGCAATATAGGAGTGTAGATTCAGAAACTGGATTTTCAAAAAATTGGATGTTAAAAATTGTATGCCATGTTTTAAACGATAAGGATTGGGTGCACAACCATACTCCTACTTGTCGGAGTTTGGAGATTGTAATCTAAAAAAGGATTTTCGTAAAAAAGGATTTTCGAAAACATTCATACACACATCATGTTTCTAAAATGGTTTTAAAAGAGTGCATTCATACAGGAGGTGCCGATTTTGATTCATTTTGTGGACATGTTTTTATATGTTGTGATACACCATACATTTGTACATGTTTCACTACAAAATTAGTTGTACACTTGGTTGGATAACTTGATTAGTAACACACTATGTTACATGATTCAACCCTTGGGGAATTTTGGAGGCAAAATTCTTTTAGGTGGGAGAATGCAACACCCAGTAAGAATTAACAATAATTAATAAATAATTAATTAATATGGCTGCAAATATGGAATTTAAATAAATGTTGGAACTTGGCCCTGAAACTTGCACCAATGTGTTGTAGAGATTTTCTGAGAAACTTTCATATTTGGAGTTTTGCGGTCAGAGTTTAAACAAAAATATCAACGTTCAAAGTTTTCTTAGCGAAAATAAATTAAAACAAAAGAGGAAATAAATAACATTAAATACATGACCCAATCGGTCGACCCTCTTCATAACCAGTTAACCGTCGATAGAGGAGTGGTTGACAGGTTTGAAGGTGGCGGCTAGAGTTTGAACCTTGGCCAATGGATCAGATTTTTAATTACTTTAATCTAAAGGTTACGATTGATTCGTGTGCCTATAAATAAAGGTTGAAACCCTCATATTTTCTTATCCAAGCAATGAAGCTCTTTCCTTTTCTCTTCTCCACTACTTTTAAATATCATAAAATATTATATATAAACAATGAATTGGAGTAGGGTAGAAAATAAAAGGGAAGGAGCGAATCAATACTAAGAAAAAGGTAATTTTTATAACTATAAATCTATGTTCCCCTTACCCCCAAGTCTTTTTTAAGATATGTAATTCTAGTAGTGTGTATATGCCTTGATATACATATTCTTTTGGATTAGAAAGGAAAGGTAGTGAAGTAAAGAATGGATTCAGATTTGGAGATTTGCAATGCTTAAAAAGTTAGTGGGAAATTATATAATTTATTTATAACATTGAAATTTATACCGTTGGACTTTTTTTAATTATTATGCCAAAATAAGATCCGATGAATTGCAGGCTTAAAATAAATGTATAGGAATATCACATACATGTTCAATAAATATGTATTTGGAATAGGAATAGTACGTACAACCTAATCTGGAAATTTGAATTCAATCCAAAATATTTATTATTGTAGAATGCCTGTTTATTCTAGATCTATAATTTTTTTGTATATTTGGTTGCCCTAGTTGAATTGGAATGTGAATTTCTATGTTTTGATTTATTTGGAGCAGGTTCCGAGTAATTTTTATATATTATCCTATTCCAAAATATGTATAGATGCACATCACTTGAATTAACAAGTAATATACCAAAAATGAAAAGAAATATGCAAGAAATGGATATTCTATTTTGTAGTTTGCACTGGCTGTTTCTATAAAATAAAAGAAATAATTCCTCATAATTTCAAATGTAGAAAAGATCTCACTTTTGGTTAATTCATGGAAAGTTATAATGGAAATCCCTTTTGAAAAGGCTCCACTGGTAAATCAAAACGTGGAAAGGATTGTTCTAGTTTAGAAATTAATAGTTAGAATTATAAATAAATAAATAAATAAACATGCATAACCACACTTAAAATTCAAATATGTTTGTGTATATATAGAAAAATTTAAAATAATATCTGTATTAATTATTAACAGTGTAGTGATTATAGGACTAGGATTTATGAATATTAATTACAGATTTAATGAGCAATAAATTTGTAATTAATAGAGAGTTGAAAAAGAATTAAATGAGCACTAATTAATCAATTTAATACGCTTTGTAGGGAAACTAAATAGGCACAATATATGGATTTTGAAATTGGTAAATGGGTTAAATAAATTAAAAAAGGACTGATTAGAGATTGTCCAATTTTGACGTTAATGAACAATTATTATGGGTAATAGACATTTATTATCAAATCAATATAAACAATTTATTATAATATGTATAAAACTTAATAGTGATGAAAGGTTTCAAAATCTATGTATAATATATTATATAACTTACTTAAACATATATAGGTTGACATAATACATGTAAAGCACATATATAATACTGCATATATAAACTTACATCAATATATATATATATATATATATATATATATAAACAAATTTATAAACAATGATTTATGAATACACTACAATAATCAGGACCTCTAACAGTGCTTCAAAAACGCTATAAAGACTATTAACCGCGTTTTTACATACGCTGTATATGGACATGCAGTTATATGTCAGAGATATACAATAACAAGGAATAAATGTTGTATATCGACATGTAGTTATATGTCAGAGATATACGATAACAAGGAATAAACAGTGTTAAATGTCCTTTTTTACAGTGTTTCCCTGGTGCCATGAAATCGTGTTTTATGTTTTTAGATGCAATTTAACGGCATTTTCAAAACGCTGTTAAAATATTCAACGGCGTTTAAAAAAACGCCGTTAAATTGTATACAAAGCTAAGCCAATTAGACCTTTTCTACTTTTCTGTGAATTCCATTTCAGTAAACATCAGTCACAATGTGTATATATACCACGTTCCAAAATTAGCATATTATACCAATATCACATTTCAAAATCAACACATTGTATCAATACCACATTTTGGACACATCTGATAACCAACGTATAAAATTTCATAATCAAAATACACAATATTCTAACTCCAAACATAAATGGTTCGTTATTAATAGTTCATAAACAAAATATCAAACAAGTAGCAATAGCAAAACAAAAGCAAGTAGTACACATCTTAAAACCAAAAAGTAGTTCTTGCAGCAAAAATAACTTCGATCCATAACTCGATGCAACTTTTTTCGCATCACAGTCATCTATCTACCTATAAAGCAAAAGTAATGCTTGAGAATAAATTCATCAAAAAAGTGTACACAAAGTTAAATCGGATTCATAATGCAAACATTAAATATTCATCACACTATTTCATTAGGCGATTGACTAATACAAAGTATATAGTATGTAATAACAGTAACTAATTAACGACACAATTGATGTTCTAGACATCCACATTGCATAGGATGTTTGTGCATTTATAAATGTACAATTTTACAGACATAGTTAACACAAAAATAAAGACGTGGAAACGGGATGCACCTGATTCTTTATGATGCAGCCTTGTTTTTATAAGCTGTGAGGACCTCCTCTTGCTGATAGGAAACTGAGTATTGGAGCATGGGACTCTTATCTTCATATTAACTCTTAACTATATACTTTCTTCATTCATTTTTCTGACACTTTTATATAATGTACAGGGCCATCTACATATGTAGCCAGATTATTAAATGTAAGTGTTATTTAACTCAAAATTCTCTTATTATACACTGCAGACATGGATTGGACTGGACTGCATGCTTGAAGATAATAGGTTATCGAAATATATTAAGTCTAGGTGATTTAAAGACTATTAAGGGATAAACATTTACCTTAGCATCAATTAAAATTTACAATGAAATCATTTGTTGCTCATTACTTCTAGCTCACGACTTTCGGTCTTGTATCTTTTTTTTTGAAAATGGATCTTTTATTTCATTTAACAAGCATGCAACTATACCTGAAATGGAAGAGAACTAGCTAGTAAGACATAAAAGATGACTCCACAGAACCATATATCAGCCTTTGCTCCATTATATCCTCTCCTTTCAGCAACCTGGGGTGTTGGATATGCTGGAGTCCCACATGTCATATGGAGCAAACCATCTGCTCCAGCAAATGCACTAAGACCAAAGTCAGCTATATTTAAATTTCCTACACAATTAGGAACAAACTATTTCTCAACAATCACAACTCGTAACCTTTTCATATGAAGCAGAAAACATATCATTAATAATAAGAATGTACTTTATTTGCATTTAAGAATTAAAACCTGTTCATATGAAGGAGAAAACATATCTTTAACACCAATCTATATACAAATTTATGAGTATTAACTAAATACAAATAAAAGAATTTCGGTAATTTAGTTTATGTTAAAATTTCTTTGATTTTTTTTCATTTTTTCTCCCTTTTTATTTTTATTTTCTCTGTATTCTAGTTTACCTCCTGCCCTTAGCTTACTCAAGTTTTTAATTAGCTTATGAACTTTTGGTTCTTTACCAAAATTTCACTTACGCTTTTTTGTCCCTTTTTTCTCTCTTCTTTTTCTTTTCTTTATTTATCTCTTTGGTACTCCGGGTTAAATTTATGCATATGCTTGTATAAATGATATATCCTTAAATCATAATTTAAAAAGTCAAATAAAAGTTTGATGATTAATTTAGTATTTAGGATATTTTGATATTGAAGCTCTATTATAGGTGCAAATGTTATGTTTAGCTATTTTGCTGGTTATATACAATACAAAAGCTAAGTAATATGTAAACAAAATAAAGTAGCAAAAAAATATTGAAAATTAGTGCACCAAAATATAACCACTAATTTTTTTCAAGAAGGAAGCTTAACTTATCCTTTACACTAAGTATTTGCAAAAGGAAGCTAAGAACTAAGAAAACCAAATAAGCTTATCAAAAAGTAAGGAATTTTATCGTTTATACTCTTACACAATATATGTAAACTTTTCAACAAACTAACCAAGAATACTTCCCAGCATTTCCTTGCTAATTACACTTATAAAACTATAAATACGTAAGTTATGAGGCCACCTGCATGCTTCATAAACCATTCTAAGTTCCTATCCTACAAATCAAGTATGTATAATTCAAGAAAGAGCACCAAACATGAAAATTTCAAGTCACTAGTCGACTGAATAGAAGACCTATATAGCCACATGCTTGTCATTCAGTTGTCAGGTATAACTTATATATAATTAGTTAATTATAAACTTAAAGTTGAAATGTATGAAGCATGGAACCTTTACCATATCTGTAACTTGAAAGCAGTAAAACTTTATTGCTTACTATAATTGTCGATTGTGAAAAAGGTTTCAAGAGAGAAGAGATTAAAATTGACTTGACAATGATGTAAAGTTATTTATCATAGGTAGCAGATTAGTAGCAGGCAATAAATACATAGAATTTAATCGGTCCTTTGATGTGCCAGAAGATGTGATTGGTGTAATTAATGCATAGATCGAGGATGGAATTTTTGTTTTCATTTATCTAAAAACGTGATCACTAAATGCTGCCACAAAAAACAAGACCACATCTAAGGAAGTATTGAAGGAGGAATCAAAGCAAGAAGGAAAGAAAGAGGTTGGAGTAAAGCCAGAAGAAGAAAAACATGAACAAGGTAAAATTGATAGTGGGAAAAAAAGATGAGAATACAATGGTGGAGAAAACTAAGAGTAACAAAGTAATGGAGAATGATGCAAATCAAAAGGAGAACTCTATGATAACTGAAGCAATGGCATCATCTATAAAAAATGCTAAATTTCTTAGAACTAATGCAATGCACAATGAACTAACTTAAGATAAGGAAAAACAATCTGCAGGTGCGGACATTGCAAAGAATGAGCTTAATTCAAGGCAAAAACCAAAGAAATGCAAGACAAAGATGTGGAAAATGGAAAAGTGAAAATGGAGACAAGCACCTTTGTCCAAGTGGTTAATTGATTCGGCTTTGGTGCAGGATGTCACAAGTTCGAAACTTGCTTTCGAACGTTTATTTGACATGGGATATGTTGTCCCAATGATTTGTTGTATATAAAGTACCAGTTCAAAAAAAAAGTGAAAATGGATGAAGGCATCCTACATTAAAAGAAGAAAAAAGTTGAACAAACCAACGAGGAGATGAAATAAAATGACAATGATAAGGTTAGGGCAGTTTCTAGTGAACTGAAAAGGGACAAGGAAATAAAAAGGGAGAGAATGCAAAAGATGAGGTCGAAGATGAATGAAATATATAGAGATACACCAGAAATGATAAGAAAGAAATTTAATAAAGTGGGAAGATCACGAAAAGATGGATAGTCAAACAATAGGTATATAAACAATGCGGTAGAGAAGGTAACAGAAACAGAAATATTATTGTAGTAGCAGTAACATCATTGTAGGTTGGGTTATATGTAGCATATTAGTTGTAAGCCAGAAGTGGCTAGTGTGAACATTAGTTTATAAAATCATCAAACTACAGATATTTACCTATAAGTAATAATAAAAGGAATAGTAAAAAAACAAAGGCAATTTTTTTATTAAAAGTGCAAACATGAATTTTGGTAAACTTAGATTTTATAATAATTTGACCTATCTACTCTAGATTTAATCAAAACATAAATATAGCAATTTAAACAGTAAGGTAAACATACTATAGTAAATTTCATTCATCTAGGCACATGCTATGTATAATAAAAATAAAGCTTGTGTGCCAGGCAAAAGCTCATGGTGTAACATTCCCTAATTTTAACCAAGTTTAATTTGGCAATTAATTTAATTTTGGAATTTAATTGTGAAATTATTTGTGAATTAATTAGAAAATTTCCAGACTAAATAAATATTTTAGATTTTAAATAGAACTTTGGTTTGAAATTTAAAGATAAGTATTTTTATAAATAAATATATTGAAATTAAATTGGATTTAAAATCGTATTTTTAAGTAATAGGAATTTGTTTCTAATTATTTAAAAATGCATTATAATTTTAAAATGATGTTTGAATTTGATTATAAATTTTTAAAAGCCCAACTAAGAATAAAATTATTTATTCATGTGCAATTAAAATTTGTAAAACCATCTTTTGCTTTAAAAGATTATATAAATGATTAATAAAGAGATGAATTTATTTAAATAAGAAATATAATATAAAGTTATATTTAAAACATTATTTGTAGTATTTAACATATGGTAAAAGTTTGATGTTGTTTAAAAGCTAAAATTTTGTAATATACATATGTGTGATTATTTATAAAAGTATAATTTGTTTTAAGATTC
Source organism: Allium cepa (assembly GCA_030765085.1). NCBI lineage: Eukaryota > Viridiplantae > Streptophyta > Magnoliopsida > Asparagales > Amaryllidaceae > Allium > Allium cepa. The sequence goes on along the minus strand of CM060938.1, from coordinate 379,596,476 downwards.
AATTTTTCCTAAGATTTTATAAAGGAGAATGCATTTATTGAATTATATAGATAAAACATAAACAATTAAAATAAATACATATGTTATGTATGAAAATATAAATGCATAAAGGGTTAAAATAAAATTTATAAAATAATTTAAATAAAGGATTTAAACACAAATTTTATTACACGTAACAAGTGTCAAGAGATAGGCACACATTTTTACAAGTGTTAAGTAAGAATGTTTATACGAAAAACAAGTGGCATTATTTTTGTTAAAAATGAATTAAATTTTATATTGAAAGATTAAAAAAACAAAACAAAACCACATTCTTCTTTTTTCAAATCTGAAATCAGTAAGAATAGAAAAGAAAACAAAATCAAAATCAATAACAAAACCAAAACTTGGATTCAGTTTAAAAACAAAGAGCAAGATGCAAATCAAAGTTTAAAAATCTGGAAGTCAAACTTCAAATAAATGCAAAGTTCAGATCAAACTGGATCAAAAGCATGCAAATGCATCTCAATCAATCAAAGCCTAACTTCAACAAAACAAGCTTCTGGAATCAAGTAAACCTGGACAACAAGAAAAACAGAACGCAAATCAAAAACCGTAGAATTGAAAACAAGAAAAAGTTCCAACCTGAAGATCATTTAAAGTAGTTTAAATCTGGCAATCTAAAGACTGAGGTAAAGTTTAAAAGCATTCAGAACAAAGAAAATCAAAATAGAAAAATTGAAATTTCAAGATTCTGATCAAAAGTCTGGTTTCAAAACTAAAGCACGGGTCCTCTATCTCTACTTTTTCAAAACCAAGGTGAGAAAATTTAACCTATTATAGCTTGATGTTTGTGATTGATTCATGAATTAATGTGGTTGCATGAATGATAATATTGCCTATATGTATATAAATATATGTGTATAAAATTGTATGCATGAATGGTTACAGGTATTTATGTCTCTGTTTAAACAATCATAAGAAAAGATCGGTACAAATAAAAAAAACCAAACATTTTAAATTGCTGTTCAAATTATATAACTTAAATCTTCTTTGGAAAATATGATTTTTAAAATGAAAATCATGATCTTTAGCTGGGGACACTGTGAGAAATTCTTGGTTAAATAGAAATGGTTTTTGAGTTTTAACTGGTGTTCAATATGCTCGAGAAGGTCGGGGTCGCTCCTGGAGGAGGTCGGAGTGTGGGGGAGTTCGGCAAAAATGCCAAGTGAATTTATCATAACCGTTGGCATAGTCGATCAATCGATTTACATTTTAAACCCTAAAATGGGTTGAGGATGAAATCTGGGATGCTGCGGCATCTGTAGGACATTGAGTCGCTTTGGGTTTGGAGAATGGCTACATGGGAGATTTGTGGAGATATGGCCGGAATTTGGGAAGCTCGAGTGGTCGACGTTGTTGATGGGGGTAGTTTCGGGCAGTGGGTTTTGTTCCAATTTCATCTGAGTTGCTCGATTTTGATTTGAGGCTCGTGCTAGTGTATGGATGGTCGGGAACTGGTGCAAGGGTGTTGGTTGATGTGTCGAAGGGTTCGACGGTGGTCATCCCCGTCGTAGTCGCTTGTACACGTGCATCATGGTGAGGTGATATCAGCGTTCTAATGTGGGAAGAAGAAAGGATGAACTCGAAATTGGGCTCGTGAAACTTTGATGATGGCTCGAAGGAGTATCGGGTTAGACTCGTGTATGCGTGAATGTTTCCTGTTGCAACTGTTTTAAAGTTTAAATTAAACAAAGTTTAAAAGAAAGTTTGGCCTCGGGGTATAGCTCGAGCATTTTGGTGGCGGGCTTGGGTAATTTTGGAACAGCGGGTTTTAAACTATTTTTAACAAAGTTTTAAAAAGCATATGTTAATTTAATCAAGTTTTCAAAACACATTAACTATGTTTTAGAAGTTAAAATGAAATGCTTTCGAATTTTAAATTAACTTTAGGAACTCAAGTTGTTTTATTTGTAAATGGTGATTGATTATAAAGGTTTAAGTAATAAAAGTTTTAAATGATAATCAAGATATGTAATGATTTATTTTTGATTCATAAAGGATCATTACTTAATGTGATTACTTAAAGGTTAATTGCCTTAATTTAATTGAAGGTTGATTAATTAAAATAAGTAATTAAGAGATAATTACTTAATAATAAAAGGATAATTAATTTAAGTAATTAATTAAAGGTAAATTAATCAATTAATAATTAAAGGTGGATAAATTTCTATTTACTTAAGGGTAATTGAGGGATAATTAGTTATGTAATTAACTTAAAGGTTAATTTAATTAATGTGATTAATCAAGAATAATTAATTAATTAAGAATAATTGATTAAGGTGATTGATTAATTAATTATATCAAATGATTTGTATTGGATAAGTAATTAACTAAATTGGAAATTAATTGAATTAATTAAGGATTAAACAATTAATTAATCATGTTTATAAATGATCATTGAATGCTTGAATTGCTTATGAATGATTGTATTGTATGAGATGCCTTAAATCGATTATTCTATCTAATCTGTGATATTCTGATTTCTGATTTGAGCTGTGAACGGTGATGTAATTTAATTATCTATGATGTAATATAATTATCTACGATGAACTTATATTTACTTATCTGTGATCTACAAATAAAGATAAGCGTTATAGTTTATACCGCTTATCAAATATATTTCTGTGTTTAAATCTGTGATGATTGATGATGTTGCACTATTATGTAAAACCCCAGGTCAACACCTTACACACACAAATATGGATTGCACGAGGAAATTGGTTAAGTCACAGATTTTTTGAAATGGTTTTAAAATTGAATTTTGAATCCAAAGGATCTTGGAAATGGAATTGGGTTAAATATGAAAAGCTTTTGAAAAGGAGTTTTAAAGACAAAAGTTATTTTGAATAACTGGATAAAGTTTTGAAATTTGAATAATTTGAATTCAAGATTTGAAATTGAATTCTATGTTTGGAAATTATGGTTTAAAAAGGTTGTGCAAGTTATAAATGTGTTTATTTATGGGTTTTTAAACATTTTAAAAGCATTGTTTTGAGAATTTGAATTTAACCTAAGTTTTATACTTAAGGGGCTTTAACTTGTACAAATATAATTGGATTTTTTTGGAAGGAAAACTATTTGTTTTCGAATAATAATAGCATTCATATAAGGAAAGGATTTCTAATTTGTGTTGAAAAAATTTAAGTTTGAAATGAAATTGTGAATTGTTTTGAAAGCTATGAATGAACCTCTGTGAAAGATTATTAAACCTTGTTTTGAAATCGAAGAGGAGTTTAAAAGGTATATCTTTTATATAAAAGATTTGAATTGGAAATGAGTTTGAAAGCTATTAAATCTTTGATTTAAAGATTGAATGAGTTAATCCGAATTGAAATGGGAATTGTTTTGAAAGGCTGTGAATGAATCTTTGTGAAATATTGGTGAACTTTGTGAAGTAAATCTTTTTGTTTAAAGGATTTGAAATGGTAATTTGTTTAAACCATTGAAAGTAAAGTTTTGAATAATAAGTTGTGACTTAATTGAAATCCCAATATCCATATGATTTTAAATATTGCGCTCATTATTTGGTTTAGCCGGGAGAGAACCTTTGTGTCATATAACCCATTCCGAATAATGATACAACGTTATGGATAGCATTTGAAGACCGGATATTTTCAAAAGCAAAAGGATAACTCGTCGAATGTCTCTGCATCGACTGGTCCCCAGTATAGAGACTCCATATGTGATGGGAAGTCTGGACATGATTAGTGATTACTGGATTTGCAAAGGCTTCTTTGTGAAGTGCCTTCAGTTCTGTTCGAACCCGGAACAGACTTGTATGGATGTATGTCTGACATTACACTTTGAGATGTAAAACCAGTTCCTATCAAATACATTTCTGTTTAGTGGCGGAGATTTATTCTCTTAGATTAACACCCTTCTTTGAGACGTATGAGCTCAGAGGTTATGTAGTTGATGGTTACTAGTGATACATTCCCAATTTGGTAATGTGGCATACGAAGTGCTGCTGATCATTTGTTGATCAAATCATGGCTTTATGAAAAAGCGTAGCATTGTGGACGAGACCTCATCGAGCCTCACAACTCGGTAATGGTCGAAACAGGAAAGATGCGGCAAGGTTTCAGGGGTCGCACCCCTAGGGTATGTCCATTCCTTCTGGAAAAGGGTGGTATCATGGTATGGAGCTCAGATACTCAACTCTTGTGGACACTGTAAAATTTATTACTATGTGATGTGGCTTTGTGGTTGAGGATCTTCGGATAAAGGTCGCAAACGACCTGTAACAACCCTAGATTTTTGTATATTATTTAAATTGGACTTTCTTTTATTGTTAAATTTATTTTATTTCAAACATTTCATTTTTAAATATAAATGTTGATTATTAAGTGATTATAGTTCAAACTAGTATAATTTGAATATTTTACTGTAAAGTGAATTTCTGGTCAAACTGTTCAAACTTTGACTTTTAAACTTCAAATTTAATTATATTAAATCTTAGATTTTATATTTTATTATGAAAATAGATGAAATAACTTGAACACTGCTTTTCGTTTCGTTGAAAACGGAGTTAAACTGCAAAAGTTATGTACATTTCAATTTTGAGTGTAATTTGATTTATTTAACAATTTTGTCTATTTTAAATTATATAAATTATGTTTTCTTTGTCATATTTTATTTTAATATGTGTTAATCTGTTATTTTATGTATATTTTTGTCTTTTAATATTTTTGAAGTGATAGTATAATTTTTCTAAAGCTTATTGAATTTATTTTCTATTTTTAAAGCCTAGTTTCTATTTTCTTTGCTATTTTCTTCATTTAAATTATATTTAAATTAAAATTTATATATTTATTTGTGAATGCATTTTAGTTTATGTTATTATCTTTGTTATAAATATTTTTACAACTACATAAAGATTTTCCAAAGTTCATTGCATTTATTTTTCATATTTTCAAGACTAGTTTGCAATTTTTGCTGTTTTATTAATTAAATTATATATATAATTAATATTTATTTATTTATTTTTGTTTATTTAATAAATTTTCGTACTTTTATCTGAATTTATATATATATATTTCAGTTATTTAAAAATTAAAATAAATTGATGGAAATTTTAAAGGTTTTAAACACTTTAACTTCCAAAGCCTTTTTACATTCCGACCTTTCATTTTCTCAACTCCAATCTTTAATGATTTTTGCCGTGCTTTCATTTCTCATTCTAGCTGCATCTCCCTCATTTTTCACGTATTCTAACCTTCTCAAACTCATAAAAAAATTGCACGGCCATTGCTTCAAAGGTTTGGGTAAAATTCATCTCCTTCTTCCTTGTTTTTCTAGTTTTCTATTGAATTTTGTATATGTTCTCTACCTTCATAGCTTTGTTCCTCCACCTCCAGCTGCTAGGCCGAACCCATCACCACCACAACCAGCCACCACCACCTCCAGATCACCACCCCATCAGTCCGACCTGCGCTGTAACGACCCATAATTTTTAATAATTAAAATTTGAATATTTAATTAATTTTAAATATTAATGAGTGAATTGATAAGTCAAATAATTTTTTTTTATTTGAATTATTGGATTTAATTGAATAATTAAATCGATAATTTAATATGTTAAATTATGGAAATAATTGAAAATTGAGTAAAATATGATTGAAAATGATTTGTAAAATTTTATTTTATTATATGGGAGTTAGAACGATATTTTAGAACTTTTAAAATCGAATTAAGAGTTAAATTGTGAAAATTGAATATTTTAATATTTAAATCGACTAGTGAAAATAGTCAATATTTGAACAGTCTCAGAATTGAACGAAACCAGTTCCATTGGATCCGTAATAGTTAGTTATTACCGGATTTCAATTTTCGTGTCAATCGGAGTTATCGTTTGATCGTGGCAGCTTGAAACGCATCGAATTATTTTTAATTTAAATTTGGCGAGTTAAAATAGCCATTTTTCAAAAAGTCTCGGATTTCGACGAAACCAGTTTCATCGGATCCGTAATGTGATATTATTGTAAGGTTTCAAATTTCAAGTCGATTGGATTTACCGTTTGTCCTGTACGAATTAAAACGCCTAGAAATCGATTTAAATCGGTTTAATTTAAATTGAGCGTTTATAGCCATAACTCGCACATACTTCCGAATTAGCTTCCGAAACCTGTTCCATTGTGTCCGAAACGCGTGATAAACCCTAGGTACGTCAGTTTCGGCGCGTAAATCGGAGTTCGGAATTTCCGGATGAATAGTGTCGTTCGATTCTCTATAAATAGCACCACTCTCTTCATAATTTGATAAAAAAATAACTAAACCCTAATTTCATAACCCTAGCCGCCACTTATACAACCAATGGCCAGAAATGTTCCAACTTCTTCCCTCTAGATCTTCCAATCCGTCAACAATTAGAGGAAGTTGTCAACATGAAAGTTGGAGAGGGGAGTGAGAGCTTCGATGTGAACGGTGGAGATCGTGTTTGGTGTCGTGTGGAGGGAGCTACATGGGGCCGTTCATGGCCAGTCACACACGTCGTTCGTGCTACCTAGGGGGCCGAGCTCCACCATGGGGGGGGGCGAAGGAAGCTTTCTTCGAGGGCTACAGCATGGAGCAACCTGATCGTGTTAATATCGAGTGTGGTGTTAGCTAAATTAAACCCTAATTTATATGATGGGTTCGGCCTCAAAATTGGTTTACTGGAGCAATTTGCGTGAGGGGGGAAGAAAGGTAGTGGACGGGCCTGATGAGGGTTTGCTTGGATCTAACGGTGATGTTTAACTTAGGTTTAAAATTAGTTAATTTAGGTTGTAATTAGTTTATATAAAAATCGTGTAACTTCAAAAATTCATATCTTTTTCATACGAGGTCGAAAAAAATGCAAACTCAGTTGCGTTGGAATCGTATGGACGAGCACTACGCGATGGAGTTGGTTTGGAGTCGTTTGGAGTTAGTGAGAATTTTGGGTAAAATTAAACGTCCGTTTAATTTTATTCGAAATAAATCGCTAAAACGGAATTTAAAATCAAGGTGAGAACCTTTCACTCAATCGAATCAGTTTCGATTTTATTTTAAATAGTTAGATTTAAAATATTTGAATGCATGTTTGAATGTTGATTGATATCTATTGATTGTTAAAATAGACATTATGCGCCGTTAGTAAGCGGATGTTATTTATTAAAAACATATACCGCGAATATTTCATAAACAGTGAAATTGGTATTATATATAATAGCAATATATATATATTGGCATATGTATATATTGGAGTTGATTGATTTCCCGTATTTTTAGCGGATGAGACCCTATTGCGCCGTTATTAAGCGGATAATATTTAATAAGAACATATACCGCGATAATTTCGTACTGGAGCGAAATTGGTATTGTGCTAATGTTTGTGGATGCAGGAAAACAGGTTGGAGGGATCCAACAGGATTCCTCAACAGTATTTATTAGATTTCAGATATTTTGATATTTGATGGATTTTCATATTGATATATGATATCGTTGTAGTCGTGATTGACTATTTGGTGTGTAGCATCATTGGACCCAAATTTTGGGATTTTAAAATGATTTTCAAAGTGATTTTTGAAATATACTATATTTTTAAAATTGATCCATTATAAATAAATAAACGATATAATTTTTAAAGTTATAAAAAAAATTATGATTTTTGAGAATATAGTTAAAAGCTGATTTTTGAGAAATATGAACTAATGATTTTATAAAATAGTTTAGATTGGATTTTTGAATATATTATAAAAGTTTAAATATAGGATTTATAAAATTTAATTATTTTATGAATCAAAATGGTGAAATTATAAAGGAATTTAAAGACGTTTTAAAGAATGAAATAAATTGATTTATATTAAGAGATTTATAAATGGATATTTATAAATTGAAATATTGACATTATAAAACGAGTTTTTATAAGTGTTTGAATGAAGTGGAAATGAATTTCATAAATGAATGAAATTTATGGAATTATAAACTGTGAAGTTATAAAAGAAATTTATAAATAGTAAGATTTATAAATTTGGTGAGATTATTTGAAGAATAGATTGGTTAAATAAATGGATCTTATAAGTTATAAGATTTATAAATTGGAAAGTCTTTAAAAGAACGATTTTGTAAAATAATCGTTTTATAAGTATTTAACTTATAATATGAACCTTTAGTTTATAATTGAGTTATAAATCGAATAGGCTAATAAAAGAATTTATAAAAGGAAGTTTTTATAAATAAATAAATAGAAATGGAATTTATAAATGTTGTTTATAAATTCGCAAACGACTTATTTTGATAAGTTAATTGTTGAAAACCTATTAATGGAGTTATATTCACGTTTTTAAACTGTGAATAATCCTTTAAAATAAAATGTATAAAAGGATGAAAATTGTTAACGTAGTTTATTCACGTTTTTGAATAGTGAATAATATGTTAAAGAAAATTGTTTTGAATGAGATGTTTAAATAGAATTAAAACGATCTAACGATGTTTTAAAATATGTTGAGATTCGAAACCATAGATTTCAACATTTATTGTTGAAATAGACGTTTTCGAGAAATAAAAGGGAATGGTGGACTATAACACTGTTGTTATAGTAAATGATTTCCGAAAGGAAATGTTTTGTGTAGTATTGGGATTTATATATCTATTTTAATTTTGAATCCCTATACTAGTGATTTTGGGACGTCGTAACGATGTTTTACGCAACATTCGTTTTGGCCCAAATAAATATGTTTAAGAGAATGATTTCCTTAAAGAATGAAATATATACTTAATTTCGATTGAAGTATATTGAATATTTTCTAAGTGTTGAAAATAAAAAGATTTGTGAATTACTTATGAATAAGTAAGTATGGAAATGTTTTCCAATATAAAGTGAATATCTTAGGAATTTATCTTTTTGAAGATAAATTGAAATGAATAATTGAAATCGAATATTCATAGATATTTTGGATTATAAATTCACTAAGGAATTTATAAAGGAAAGGAGAATTTGTTTAAAAATAAATATTGATTTATTTTTGAAATGTGAAATTATATATCTAGTAAAGATATTTTGGAAAGTAAATAATTTGGAAAATTATTTGGAAACTAGTGATGTGTGTGCATATCCATTGATAGTTCAATAGCCGACTATCAATATTTCCCTTTGAAAGGGTAATTGATGTGATTTGATTGAATGTGAATGCCACACTTATTTTTGAATAAGCGCTCACTATTCGGGTTAACCGGGAAAGGACCATGGGGTCGTATAACCCATTCCGAATATGTGATACGTCGTTGTGAATTGCATTGAAGATCGGTGTTGAAGACCGAGTATTTGTGAAAGCGATAGGATGACCTATCGATTGTCTCTGCACTGGGTAGCTCCTGGTATTGAGATCTCTTAAGTGATGGGAAATTCGATCAGGATTGTGAATACCCGTATTTCAAGGGCTTCGTAAGAAGTGCCTTCGGTTTTGTTCGAGCCCGGAACAGACTTGTATGGATTGTATGTCTGACATTACAAATTGAGATGTAAAGCCGATTTCTTTCAAATATGTTTCTGTTGGTGGCGGAGAATTTATTCTTTTAGCTTAACACCCTTCTCTGAGACGTACGTGCTCAGAGGTTATGTAGTTGAATGTTATCAGCGATATATTCCCAATTTGGTAATGTGACATGCTGAGTGATGCTGAAATGATCATTGTGTTGATTATTTGTGATAGGATCGTTTATTTGATCGTCTATCCTTGTGATCATTGTGTTGATCATTTGTTGACCCAAAGCATGGCTTTTGTATAAAGTATGTTTTGTGGACGTGACTTCGTCGAGCCTCACAACCCGGTAATGGTCGAAACAGGAATTGTGCGGCAAAGTTTTTAGGGATAACTTCCCTAGGGTATGACCATTCCTTCTGGAAAAGGGTAGTATCATGGTATGGAGCCCAGATACTTACTCATGTTGAAACACTTATTTTTATGGTGTGATGTTGGTTAGAGAGCTCTCGTTTAAAGGTCCCAAAGGACCGGGGGTGGCATATCTGAGGGTTTGTAATATTCCTTGGGAAAAGGGATTCCCAGCTTTGTTTAGCAGAGGACGGTGGTTCTCGGGGCATCCATCCAGAGGCGTTTCCATGTGGCAATGGGAAGTTCCTTGGCCTGACCATTTGTTGGAAATCCAAAGAAACAATACGTGACTTGTACGGTTTTAGTTGTAGAACCTGCCATTTAAAATGGTAGCTATAGTAAGCATACTATAATGGTACCTATGCTGGCTAAGATTTATATTCTACTTTCGAAATGAATTTTCCTACACTATGCACTAATAATAATATGAAATGTTCTTTTTAAATGCGTATCAAGCATCTTTGACTATCATAAGAAGAAATCTTCTCCAAGTCTGTGTTTGCATTGTGTGTGTGGCAGGAGGTCTTATGGTAGTCTCATTTTTAAAAGCATTGCGAATTGACTTTAAAAATATCACTCTATTTTGATTTTAAAGATAAATAAACTGTTTTAAGTTCTCACACCAGTCACATGACTGACTCGGAGTTTATTGTTTTCCTTCCTAAACTCTGGGTGCCCACCAATTTCCACACGGGCAGTCAAGAGTTAGGTTTATTCAGGATATTCTGAATATTCAGGAGTTGCTGGAGGCAAGCTGGATGGCATGGCGTATTACTAGTATATAGTATTTCTTTTTCCGCTGCACTGTTTGTTGTTGTATGATGTTGTACACTCTGATGATATGATGTAATGAAATGTAATGTAATAACTGATATAGTTCTTTGTTTAAAGATTATTCACTTATTATTATATGTTGTTCCGCTGCGAATTGTGAGATTCTGTTGTTGTTCAGTTGTTTCCTTTCTGTCCATTCTCTATCTTAAAATTTTCTGTTTTCTTTCCTCTCCATTTTTCTATCTCTTATCTCTTCTTCTCTCTTTTTCTTTTCTTAAATTTTTTTTAAAACCCATAACATTCCGGTTTTTGGCCTTTGATTTCTCGGCAGTCGATAAAGTGAGTGTCGATGTTGAATTTTCGAAAGTCGAAAATTTTCGGGGAGTTACATGCCCTAGGCAAGAGATCCACCCTCCATTTACACAAACCATCACCATATAGTTTAGGCCGAGCATACCCTTCCTCTATCACCACTTCCACCACCTTTTCCACCACTTCCTCCACCACCCCTTGCTCTGACCTGACCACCACCCACTTCCACCTCACCCACCACCATCTGGACACCTGGCCATGCCCCTATAGCTTGAGGCCGAGCCCATGTATAGCCTAGAAATGATGATATGTTGCCTTGTGTGTAGATTGTTCCACCCTATGTCCATCACCTTCAATTTCCACCATGGCCATCACCAATAGCCTCCACCACCTGATCTTCCACCACCTCTAGTTGCCACATCAGACCCCACCTGACCTTCACATTGCATGGCTAGACCCACAACAGCAAGGGTCGAACCCTATGGTGCAACAAAAGCCACCATTTGCCTTAGAACCCTTTGTATTCCATTGTCTTCTCTACTTGTAACTCCCACTCACCTTATCACCTTGTAGCCGAGCCTATACTAGACCAAAACCAGACCTTAATCCATGCCTTGGCTATGCTATTTCAGTTCATAACTGAAGTATGTGAAGTTGAGAACAAGTGCAAACCATTTAACTTGTTTTGGACATTGATTTCAAGTGTTGTTCAAGTGTTACATTGTTTCGTAACTTATATGTTGCATTGTTTTGTGTAAATGTGAACAAGGCAATTATCTTTGGCTCTCTCAATATCAAATCTTTGTCGTGCCATCGTGCTTTTGAAGATCTCAGTTTGTGTCAGTTGTATTGCAATCTCCAGCTCAAACATGTGAGTTATCCTCACCAGACAATATGTACATATATAACTAGTAAATTGACCCCTTTTGAATCTGTAAAATGCATTAACATGTTACATATGCTATATTATGATCATATGATGTTCACCCATGCTTAAACACCTATTATAACATCTGTTACTGTTATATTATGTTGTTCTGTTATTTTTATCAGTTTATCACACTGCAAGTTCCCTTTAGATTAGAATCACTATGGGTTGAAATGATACATACCCGAACGGACTTTAGAATCGGGGAAAATCGTTATGGGCTGAAATGATAGGCCTGAGCGATTTTCATTTTATTTCATTTACTTGGGACTGCGGGTTTGAAATGATAAAACCCGGATTTTCTTTGTAAATTACGGGTTGAAATGATACATTACCCGTATCACTTTACCTAGGCTAGAAAATTATATACAGACCCGTAGTTAAAATATATTTTTCTAAAATTTTTAAAAATATGTTTGAAATGTAAATATTATAATATTTTGATTTAAAACATAATTAAAAATGATTTTTGTAAAGTATTATTGATTTTTTTGGAAATTTATAGGTTAAATAAATTATGGAAAAGTTAGAAAATTTAAATGTAAGTTATTTTGGAAATTTTGATTTAATTATAATTGGAAATTAAGCTAAATATGAAATTATGATAAATTTATGATAATTTGAATTTAAAATGAATTTAAAATGATTTTATAATATATTAATGATTTTTGAGTAAAGTAAAAAAAATGAAAGGGATGATTATTTAAGTTGAAATTTTGAAATATAACCAAATGGGAATTTGTGAATTTGGCTTAAAAGTGAATTTTAAGTTAAGTGAATAAAATTGAAATTAAGTTATATTTTGAAATTTAAACTTAAGTGTTAAGTTGAAATTTAAATTAATGAATTTAAATTTAAATGTTGAAATTGAATAAGTGAATTATTATTAAATCTTGATTTTTGAATGGAAATTTAACTTTATAAAATCATGAACTTAAGGAAAATTAAATAATGTTTATAAATGTGAAAATGTATGATTTTATTAGTTAAAAATGTTTTAAATAAAAATATAATTGGTTGTGAAATTATATTGAATATTTGAAGTTAATTAACTGCATTTTTCAAATGCTATTAATTGCAATGTAAATGATATTACAGCATTTGTAAACGATGTAGTTGATGATAATGAACTAAAAAGCTAAATTGAATTAAAGGCTATTATAGCAATCTTTTTAAGTGCTATAATTGTTGAATTTAACTAAGTTTATTTGAAATATTAAGTAAACCCTATTACAGCATTTTTAAAAATGCTGGCTTTTGTTAAATTGAACTGTTTTGAATGTAACTTTCCGGAGCATTTTCTAAATGCTGCGAAAAGTGAATTTTCACTGTTTTGATAAACTTAAGTGAATAAATGAACTTTGGAAGTTGAAATTTTTGGAAATTTAATAATTTAATTATTAAATATAATAACTTCATTTTAATGATTTAAAATGATTTTTAAAATATAAACTGTTTTGAAATGTAAATTGAAATGGTATTTTAAATTGAATAAAATGAATAATGATTTGAAATGAATGTGGTTTTGAAAAGATATGATATTTTGGTGTATTAAAATGATTTGAAATGTGGTTTTGGAAAGATATGATATTTTGATCTAATAAAATGATTTGAAATGTGGTTTTGGAAGGATATGATATTTTGGTGTATTAAAATGATTTGAAATGTGGTTTTGGAAGGATATGATATTTTGGTGTATTAAAATGATTTGAAATGTTGTTTTGGAAAGATATGATATTTTGATCTATTAAAATGATTTGAAATGTGGTTTTGAAAAGATATGATATTTTGATATATTAAAATGATTTGACAAGAATTTCTAGAAAGATATGATGTTTTGAAATGGTTTGGAATTAATTTAATCTTTATTTTGATAAAGATTTGGATTTGAAATGATATCCTATTTTGAAGTATAAACATTATTTTAAAAGTTATAACTACGGGTTATAATAACGATTGGTTGGCAAAGAGACCGGGATCAGATATCTGGCATACTCTCTGTCGATACCGAAAACCACTTTGACAACCGTGTACGCGGTGGAGATTCCAGAATGAAGTAGGATGGTGGCGACGTTCTTGAGGTATATTTACGTGGACCCAACTCCCGTGAGTTGGCATAAGGTGGCTAAAACAGGAGCGTTCTCGGGCCAAGTGGGGTCATTCCTCCTATCGGACACATTCCTTCGATACTATACTCTTACTGGTGATTGATTAGATGGCCATCCTCCGATTTTGATATGGGAGTGTGTTCCGAGGTGGGCGTATGTGGCTGCTGCGTTACCACCAGCCCGTGTGCGTAATTGGTATATCTACCCTGGCATTGCCTTGTGTGCCGTGTCACCTACCATACCGAGCCTTTACTACGAGTTTGTTTTTCTCCCGTAGCCCGTGTGGTATCCTCTGACAGTCACCCGGAGTGGAGATGGCATGATATTGGATGGACTACTGGGACTATTATGTGTGAAGGGTGATATGGGTAGCCCGGAACGCTATTTAAAAGTAAGTTTATTTTACTGTAGACATTATTATAATAGCGAAATATTACTACATAGTAAATAGTTTAACGGATCCTTAAAGGATGGGCGGTCTCAGGCATCCTTTAAGTTACTTGTACCTTATTACAGTTCATTTGAGTTGGTTTACATTATATAAGTATATATTGTCCTGACTCGAGTGTTTGTATTTTTATTTACGCTCGGGTCAGCCTGAGTTATTCACAGATTTGGATTCCACTTTCTGGAGATTGGAATCGCTGGAGATTATCTGCTTATCTAGTTTTATCTATTCCAGTTCCGTTGTTCTATTCAGCTTGTACTTGGTTATCATCTTAAGAGTTCTGTTGTACTTTATTTAGTCTGTTGTATTTTATTTAACTCTGATATATTTATATAGTGGCTTCACGAACTACTATTTCTTTTACTTCCGCTGCATTATTAAATACTCTGTGTCTGTGATCTGTGATTTTATTTACTGTATATTCTGAGATTTGCCAAATTTTATTTACAATGCGGTATTTTGAGCAATTCAAGTCCGACATGTGCGGATGCGAATGGTTGAAAATATCGGGTTGTTACAGTTGGTATCAGAGCTTTGGTAGCTCTAGGCAAAACTCAGTATATAGGGTAAATGTATTTACAGAATCACTTTCATTAGAGTTTAAACCTCTTCCTATTTGACTCGATTCCTTTGAATTTTGGAACATTCCTTGTGGTTCCAAAATCCATTCGTGTCCCTCACTATTTATCTTCTTTTGTTTCTGAAGTATCCCATAACTTTACTTCAAAAGATCTTCATAATGAGTCGGCGGTCTCGCCAACCTCAAATTTATTTGTAAAGGGGGAAAACTCCTTTACAACAACATCGATTCACCAGAGATTCTATATCCTCGGTTTAGATGCTAGTATCTCTTATAATTTCGAACTCTACATCTTGAGATCGAATGTCGATTTACCCAAGAAATCCACATCGGTCTTATTCTTTAAGTCACGGTTGACCCGGTTAAGCTTGCCCGTGATTTATATAAGCTTATCCATCTTTCTATTCTGTTATTTAATTATCTCATCTTTGTTTCCAGCTTATCTTCAAATTATTCTTGAAGTGTATTTGTAAACTAATATTTCAAATGTTTTATATATTGTGTTGTTTGAGTTGTTGATGTTGATTTGGGTTTCTAATCGATTCGTCTGATCAACGCTATCGATAAGATTTCCAAAACACTTGAACAGAGCAAACTGACACAATATGTTTTTAAAATTTAGTAATGAAATAAATTTTGTGAAATAAATTTTGTAACTATATTATAAATCTTTATCTGGATTTTTATTTGAATTAGTTGTTAAGAAATAATATTTGATTTATATATCATTTTCTATTGTTTCATATATCTAATTGAACTATAGAACATGGTTATAAATTTATTTGGAAATTTAAAATGAATGTAAAACAAGAATTTGAGAATTTAATTTCCGATGGTTTCAAACCTTGTGTTTTCAAGTTTTAAAAGGATATATCATTTAAAGTATTTTCGAATAAGAAATTTGTTTCCAAAAAATTTGAAAAGTTAAAGAAATTTGTGCTCTTCTCTTTGTCGCTGGAAAATAATTTCGGTGATGAACCGCGGCATCATCGACTTTCATTTTCGAGTTTCGAAGTGAAGAGACCGTTATGTAGTCTTGCTACAGCTTTGTTTTGGGAAATTTAGTTGATTTGAATTTCTAAAATAAGACTGGATTTATAATATATATATATATATATATATATATATATATATATGATTTAAATATGATTTGACTTATTATGTTTATATATTTATTTATCCCTAAATGGTTTGAAGGGAATCAGAAATTTAATTCTTAAATTTTATTTTAAAGAATCATTTCAATTATAAAAAGAAAATCAAAATTTTAGATAGATGATTCAAACTTGAGATAAGGAAATTAGAAGGTTTTATTTGTATAATACAATTGCATTCAATTTTAACTTGCCTTAATTTCAAAAGTTAACAATGTAATTGGAGAATATACAATATAAAAAGCTTTATAAATAAAATTTGAGTGATTATAATAAATTTTATACACTTAAATTTTAGTTATAAAAGATTGACAGAGGTAAATATAGAAAAAGGGGTTAATTGAATAATTTACAATATAAATGATGTTAAAGGAATCAAAAATAAATTAAAACAGTTATAATAAATGTAAGTATCTTAACATAGGTGATAAAACATATTGATAGGAATAAGTTTAATTTTTATTTAGGAATAAAGAAGAATTAAATTTATTAAGTACATTTTTGAATATAATAAATGATGATTTTTCAAATACATGATTTTAGGGATTTGTTAATTTAAGATAATTGGATGATAAGATAATGAAATTAGAGATGCTTAAGATTTATTTGACTTATGTAAAATTAGTTTTCAGTTTAAGTTGAAATTTTATGGTTTCAAATTTATTATTTTATTTTGTTTTTCAAACTATCTTTTGGTTGTCCTAATTTCCCTTATCTTGCTACAGAATGGGAGGCTATTGCATATACCAGTCTGTTTAGAAATCTTTCTATAATCTTTAATAATCTTTGGTACTCATTTTAAATCTGAGCATTGCTTTTCATCCACAGACCGTCGGTCAAGCGGAAAGAGTTAATCAGATTCTAAAGGATCTTTTCGTGCTTGTGTTCCTGATTTTGGAGAATCTGGGGAAGATCATCTCCACCTTGTGAAACATACCTATAACAATAGTTATCAGGTGTAATTTAAATCTCCTTGTCATCTTACCTTAATCTTATTTCACTCTATCTAATTCTGTGCTTTCCCGTACCTCATTCCTTTTCGGGGACGAAAAGTTTTGAGTGGGGGAGAGTGTAACAACCCTAGATTTTTGTATATTATTTAAATTGGACTTTCTTTTATTTTTAAATTTATTTTATTTCAAACATTTCATTTTTAAATATAAATGTTGATTATTAAGTGATTTATAGTTCAAACTAGTATAATTTGAATATTTTACTGTAAAGTGAATTTCTGGTCAAACTGTTCAAACTTTGACTTTTAAACTTCAAATTTAAATTATATTAAATCTTAGATTTTATATTTTATTATGAAAATAGATGAAATAACTTGAACACTGCTTTTCGTTTCGTTGAAAATGGAGTTAAACTGCAAAAGTTATGTACATTTCAATTTTGAGTGTAATTTGATTTATTTAACAATTTTGTCTATTTTAAATTATATAAATTATATTTTCTTTGTCATATTTTATTTTAATATGTGTTAATCTGTTATTTTATGTATATTTTTGTCTTTTAATATTTTTGAAGTGATAGTATAATTTTTCTAAAGCTTATTGAATTTATTTTCTATTTTTAAAGCCTAGTTTCTATTTTCTTTGCTATTTTCTTCATTTAAATTATATTTAAATTAAAATTTATATATTTATTTGTGAATGCATTTTAGTTTATGTTATTATCTTTGTTATAAATATTTTTACAAGTACATAAAGATTTTCCAAAGTTCATTGCATTTATTTTTCATATTTTCAAGACTAGTTTGCAATTTTTGTTGTTTTATTAATTAAATTATATATATAATTAATATTTATTTATTTATTTTTGTTTATTTAATAAATTTTCGTACTTTTATCTGAATTTATATATATATATATTTCAGTTATTTAAAAATTAAAATAAATTGATGGAAATTTTAAAGGTTTTAAACACTTTAACTTCCAAAGCCTTTTTACATTCCGACCTTTCATTTTCTCAACTCCACTCTTTAATGATTTTTGCCGTGCTTTCATTTCTCATTCTAGCTGCATCTCCCTCATTTTTCACGTATTCTAACCTTCTCAAACTCATAAAAAAATTGCACGGCCATTGCTTCAAAGGTTTGGGTAAAATTCATCTCCTTCTTCCGTGTTTTTCTAGTTTTCTATTGAATTTTGTATATGTTCTCTACCTTCATAGCTTTGTTCCTCCACCTCCAGCTGCTAGGCCGACCCCATCACCACCACAACCAGCCACCACCACCTCCAGATCACCACCCCATCAGTCCGACCTGCCCTAGGCAAGAGATCCACCCTCCATTTACACAAACCATCACCATATAGTTTAGGCCGAGCATACCCTTCCTCTATCACCACTTCCACCACCTTTTCCACCACTTCCTCCACCACCCCTTGCTCTGACCTGACCACCACCCACTTCCACCTCACCCACGCATCTGGACACCTGGCCATGCCCCTATAGCTTGAGGCCGAGCCCATGTATAGCCTAGAAATGATGATATGTTGCCTTGTGTGTAGATTGTTGCACCCTATGTCCATCACCTTCAATTTCCACCATGGCCATCACCAATAGCCTCCACCACCTGATCTTCCACCACCTCTAGCTGCCACATCAGACCCCACCTGACCTTCACATTGCATGGCTAGACCCACAACAGCAAGGGTCGAACCCTATGGTGCAACAAAAGCCACCATTTGCCTTAGAACCCTTTGTATTCCATTGTCTTCTCTACTTGTAACTCCCACTCACCTTATCACCTTGTAGCCGAGCCTATACTAGACCCAAACCAGACCTTAATCCATGCCTTGGCTATGCTATTTCAGTTCATAACTGAAGTATGTGAAGTTGAGAACAAGTGCAAACCATTTAACTTGTTTTGGACATTGATTTCTAGTGTTGTTCAAGTGTTACATTGTTTTGTAACTTATATGTTGCATTGTTTTGTGTAAATGTGAACAAGGCAATTATCTTTGGCTCTATCGATATCAAATCTTTGTCGTGTCATCGTGCTTTTGAAGATCTCAGTTTGTATCAGTTGTATTGCAATCTCCAGCTCAAACATGTGAGTTATCCTCACCAGACAATATGTACATATATAACTAGTAAATTGATCCCTTTTGAATCTGTAAAATGCATTAACATGTTACATATGCTATATTATGATCATATGATGTTCACCCATGCTTAAACACCTATTATAACATCTGTTACTGTTATATTATGTTGTTCTGTTATTTTTATCAGTTTATCACACTGCAAGTTCCCTTTAGATTAGAATCACTATGGGTTGAAATGATACATACCCGAACGGACTTTAGAATCGGGGAAAATCGTTATGGGCTGAAATGATAGGCCTGAGCGATTTTCATTTTATTTCATTTACTTGGGACTGCGGGTTTGAAATGATAAAACCCGGATTTTCTTTGTAAATTACGGGTTGAAATGATACATTACCCGTATCACTTTACCTAGGCTAGAAAATTATATACAGGCCCGTAGTTAAAATATATTTTTCTAAAATTTTTAAAAATATGTTTGAAATGTAAATATTATAATATTTTGATTTAAAACATAATTAAAAATGATTTTTGTAAAGTATTATTGATTTTTTTGGAAATTTATAGGTTAAATAAATTATGGAAAAGTTAGAAAATTTAAATGTAAGTTATTTTGGAAATTTTGATTTAATTATAATTGGAAATTAAATTAAATATGAAATTATGATAAATTTATGATAATTTGAATTTAAAATGAATTTAAAATGATTTTATAATATATTAATGATTTTTGAGTAAAGTAAAAAAAATGAAAGGGATGATTATTTAAGTCGAAATTTTGAAATATAACCAAATGGGAATTTGTGAATTTGGCTTAAAAGTGAATTTTAAGTTAAGTGAATAAAATTGAAATTAAGTTATATTTTGAAATTTAAACTTAAGTGTTAAGTTGAAATTTAAATTAATGAATTTAAATTTGAATGTTGAAATTGAATAAGTGAATTATTATTAAATCTTGATTTTTGAATGGAAATTTAACTTTATAAAATCATGAACTTAAGGAAAATTAAATAATGTTTATAAATGTGAAAATGTATGATTTTATTAGTTAAAAATGTTTTAAATAAAAAAATAATTGGTTGTGAAATTATATTGAATATTTGAAGTTAATTAACTGCATTTTTCAAATGCTATTAATTGCAATGTAAATGATATTACAGCATTTGTAAATGATGTAGTTGATGATAATGAACTAAAAAGCTAAATTGAATTAAAGGCTATTATAGCAATCTTTTTAAGTGCTATAATTGTTGAATTTAACTAAGTTTATTTGAAATATTAAGTAAACCCTATTACAGCATTTTTAAAAATGCTGGCTTTTGTTAAATTGAACTGTTTTGAATGTAACTTTCCGTAGCATTTTCTAAATGCTGCGAAAAGTGAATTTTCACTGTTTTGATAAACTTAAGTGAATAAATGAACTTTGGAAGTTGAAATTTTTGGAAATTTAATAATTTAATTATTAAATATAATAACTTCATTTTAATGATTTAAAATGATTTTTGAAATATAAACTGTTTTGAAATGTAAATTGAAATGGTATTTTAAATTGAATAAAATGAATAATGATTTGAAATGAATGTGGTTTTGAAAAGATATGATATTTTGGTGTATTAAAATGATTTGAAATGTGGTTTTGGAAAGATATGATATTTTGGTGTATTAAAATGATTTGAAATGTGGTTTTGGAAAGATATGATATTTTGATATAATAAAATGATTTGAAATGTGGTTTTGGAAGGATATGATATTTTGGTGTATTAAAATGATTTGAAATGTGGTTTTGGAAAGATATGATATTTTGGTGTATTAAAATGATTTGAAATGTGGTTTTGGAAAGATATGATATTTTGATATATTAAAATGATTTGAAATGTGGTTTTGAAAAGATATGATATTTTGATATATTAAAATGATTTGACAAGAATTTCTAGAAAGATATGATGTTTTGAAATGGTTTGGAATTAATTTAATCTTTATTTTGATAAAGATTTGGATTTGAAATGATATCCTATTTTGAAGTATAAACATTATTTTAAAAGTTATAACTACAGGTTATAATAACGATTGGTTGGCAAAGAGACCGGGATCGGATATCTGGCATACTCTCTGTCGATACCGAAAACCACTTTGACAACCGTGTACGTGGTGGAGATTCCAGAATGAAGTAGGATGGTGGCGACGTTCTTGAGGTATATATACGTGGACCCAACTCCCGTGAGTTGGCATAAGGTGGCTAAAACAGGAGCGTTCTCGGGCCAAGTGAGGTCATTCCTCCTATTGGACACATTCCTTCGATACTATACTCTTACTGGTGATTGATTAGATGGCCATCCTCCGATTTTGATATGGGAGTGTGTTCCGAGGTGGGCGTATGTGGCTGCTGCGTTACCACCAGCCCGTGTGCGTAATTGGTATATCTACCCTGGCATTGCCTTGTGTGCCGTGTCACCTACCATACCGAGCCTTTACTACGAGTTTGTTTTTCTCCCGTAGCCCGTGTGGTATCCTCTGACAGTCACCCGGAGTGGAGATGGCATGATATTGGATGGACTACTGGGACTATTATGTGTGAAGGGTGATATGGGTAGCCCGGAACGCTATTTAAAAGTAAGTTTATTTTACTGTAGACATTATTATAATAGCGAAATATTACTACATAGTAAATAGTTTAACGGATCCTTAAAGGATGGGCGGTCTCAGGCATCCTTTAAGTTACTTGTACCTTATTACAGTTCATTTGAGTTGGTTTACATTATATAAGTATATATTGTCCTGACTCGAGTGTTTGTATTTTTATTTACGCTCGGGTCAGCCTGAGTTATTCACAGATTTGGATTCCACTTTCTGGAGATTGGAATCGCTGTAGATTATCTGCTTATCTAGTTTTATCTATTCCAGTTCTGTTGTTCTATTCAGCTTGTACTTGGTTATCATCTTAAGAGTTTTGTTGTACTTTATTTAGTCTGTTGTATTTTATTTAACTCTGATATATTTATATAGTGGCTTCATGAACTACTATTTCTTTTACTTCCGCTGCATTATTAAATACTCTGTGTCTGTGATCTGTGATTTTATTTACTGTATATTCTGAGTTTTGCCAAATTTTATTTACAATGCGGTATTTTGAGCAATTCAAGTCCGACATGTGCGAATGCGAATGGTTGAAAATATCGGGTTGTTACACGACCGGGGGTGGCATATCTTAGGTTTTACTCTCGGGAAGGGAGTAAACCGGCCTTGTGTTGGCAGAGGGCTGGGTAAGTTCCCGGGATGTCCCTCCAGGGGCGTACCCATGTGGCAAGGGGAAGTTCCTTGGTCTGACCATCTGTTGGAAAATCCAAAGAAACAATACGCGCCCTGTATGGTTTTAGTTGTATAACCTGCCATGGAATGTGGCATAACCTGCTATTGAACATGGTAGCTGTAGTAGGCATATGACGAAATGTTGTATGTTGGCTAAGATTAATATTATACTTTCGAAATATTTTCCACTATGCACTAATAATAATATCAAATGGTTTTCGCGTATCAAGCAATTTTGACTATCATAAGGAGAAATCTCCTTCAATTCTGCGTTTGCATGGTGTGTGTGGCGGAAGGCCTTATGGTAGTTTCATTTTCTAAAAAGCATTGCGGATTTCAAATTTTAAAATATTTTGTTGTTGTTTTAAAGATAAACTGTTTTTGTTTGCTCATACCAGTCTCATGACTGCCCAGAGTTTATTGTTCCCTTCCTAACCTCTGGGTGCCCACAACTTTCCACGGGCAGTCTAGAGTTTGGTTTTTCAGACAGTCAGATAGTAGATGTGGATTCGATAGCATTCAATCTCTGGATGTTGGTAATCGCATTTGGATCGTTATAACAACCCATAATTTTGTGAATATTTTTAATTAAATTTTTATTTGAAATTTTGATTTTTAAATCATTTAAAAGTGAATTTTTAGAATTTTTTCAATGTAAATTTGGAATTTGTTTGTAATTTATTTTCCAAATGCAATGAATAAACGATGTTTGAAAATTTTATATTTTGGTCAAATTTTTTGAATTTTTAGTTTAAATTTTTTTAAAAATAGAATTTTTTATATTTTAATCCTTTTTCTTTGAAGCAGAATATATTTATGATATCTGTTCTGCTTTTCATTTTGTTAAATTCTGAGTTATACTTTTTAAATTAGATAAACTACAGCGTTTTACACGTAGTTATTTTCTATATTTCAATTTCTATTTTTCTATGTGCATCTATATACTTTTATTTTCTATTTTGTTTTATTTTATTTTTCTATTTTGTTTATCTAAACTTTATTTATTGGATTTTACTTGTGTGTATATCTTTTCAAAAAAGGCTTGGAAGAAATCAAGGAGACATGCGTTACATTTCTTTAATGCTTGCCTTTTTATTTGTCTACCCTCTTTATTACTTACCCTAGCCATTCACCATTCATAGCCGTGAATTGCTCTTATTAATCACGTACAAACATCTCAAAATATCCTCTTTTCAATTGCATTTAAAATTAATGTATATGTGTGTGTGTATATATATATATATATATATATATCTATATATATGTTTCTTTCTCCTTATTTCTTATCTTTTATTTCGTAGCTTTTTTATTTTCCTATCATTTACTCATCTTTAGCTGTTCAAATCTTTTCTTGCCATCCACTCCACTTCATAATTCACGTACACATTTACTTCACATTTCATTTCTAGAAACAAATGTATGCAAATAAATGGCTTGGAGAAATTTAAGAGGCATATGTTTCATTGTTTAAACTCTTGCCTTTTTCAATTGCATGGCCTTTATTATTTTCTAGCCGTTTCCTCCTCATTCCTAGCCATGAATTACTCCTCTTTCCCTTTTGCTTTCCTATCATTTACTCCTCTTTAGCTGTTCAAATCTTTTCTTGCCATCCACTCCACTTCATGATTCATGTACACATTTACTTCACATTTCATTTCTAGAAAGAAATGTATGCAAATAAATGGCTTGGAGAAATTTAAGAGGAATATGTTTCATTGTTTAAACTCTTGCCTTTTTCAATTACATGGCCCTTATTATTCTCTAGCCATTTCCTCCTCATTCCTAGCCATGAATGACTCCTCTTGCCTTTTTGTTTTCCTATCATTTACTCCTCTTTAGCTGTTCAAATCTTTTCTTGCCATCCACTCCACTTCATGATTCACGTACACATTTACTTCACATTTCATTTCTAGAAAGAAATGTATGCAAATAAATGGCTTGGAGAAATTTAAGAGGCATATGTTTCATTGTTTGAACTCTTGCCTTTTTCATTTGCATGGCCTTTATTATTTTCTAGCCGTTTCCTCCTCATTCCTAGCCATGAATTACTTTACTCATCGCCTTGCATATCAAGTTGAAAATCACGTACAAAAAGATTATTTTCCATCTCTCATTTTTCCATTTGCATTTAAAAATAAAATATATTGTACGTTTCTTCCTCCTTAACTTATGCCTTTCGATTTCCCTAGTATTCATAACTCCTTAGCTGTTTTTTTCTTCTTATATAGCCGTGTATTTCCTTTTATCATTCACGTACAAAACTCCTCAAACATATCTCATTTTATTCCATTTCTCATTACATTTCTTGAAAGAAAGAATTTCTTTCATTAAATACATCAAGTATTTGTTGCCATTTTATTTTCTAAACCATTCAAAATCTTGTATTTTATTGCATAGCCTCTTTATTACTTACCTTCGCCATTCATTCTTTTAATCTAGCCATGAATTTCTCTTGCCTATCACACATAAAAAATTTCCAAAACTTCTCATTATCATTTGCGTGAAAGAAAATTATATTCAAGCTCTAGATCCATGGCTTCTCTTCCTCTTTTTTCTTTTTCTCTTTTTGTTTCTTCTTTGTTTCTTCATGTTTATACTCGGCCTCCAGCCTCTAGCACACCTCTAACCATCATGACCAAGCAATATAAGATGATGCTTGAACCCATATGTGGTGTAGCCAAGCCATTGATTGATTAAGGCAAGTTATGTCACTTTGATTCATTTATTTTTCCAATGTTTTAACATCTATTGTTTTGTATTGAATCATATTCTTATATATGTAATATTTGTTTGCAAAAAAGATTTGGATCCGACTCATCATCCACTCAAGTTTGCATTGTGCTTTGTCGTGCTCTTCGGGGTTTGGATTTTTTTTATGAATTTGTCGACTCTAGTTTAAAAAGGTGAGTTTTTATCACTCTAGACATATATACTTATATTTTTGTGAAAAAATGACAAGTGAATCTATAGACATTGATATGTCATTCATATATGCCCGTGTTGTGATTACATGATGATAAATGCCATTTATATATTTGTTACATCATTTGTTATGATATTATATGTATACTTTTATTTTATTTCTGTTAATCACCACTGCAATTCCCTATCACTATGAGTTGAAATGATACACACCCGAACGGAATTTAGAAAAAGGAAAAATCATTATGGGATGAAATGATAGGCTCGAGTGATTTTTATTGTATTTATTTTACTTGGGATTGCGGGTTTGAAATGATAGAACCCGGATTTTTTTTAAATTACAGATTGAAATGATACATATTCGTATCACTTACCTAGGTTAGAAAATATTAAACAGACCGATGGTTATATTTTTAAATGATATTTTCCTAAAAATATATTAAGTATTTTAAATATTTTCAGAAAGTTATTAAGTATTTGGAATTATAAATATATGAAAATTTTAACTTAATTTGATTTAATGCGTTAAAGTGTAAAGAGATATTGTTTTGCTATAATTTTTTTATAAGTTAGTTGGTTTTAAATTAAATTTAAAGAGTCTTATTTATGATAAATAACTTAATAATTAAGTTTGATTTAATTTGGAATCTTAAATCTAACGTAGTAATTTTAATAAAGGTTATTTCCTGAAATGGACATATTTTGTATAATAAATAAATGTAATTTTGAATAAATAATATAAATACATTTTTATGGAACATTTTGTAATAAGTTTATTTAACTTGGAATCATAGTTGAATTGATGTCTAAATGAATAAATTTGTAAAGAAATTGATTGTTATATTAACTATGATAAATATTCTTTTGTGAAATATTACGTTTTGTAAGATAAATAGCTATGACTTTGAAATGGAAAAATGTAAGTTAAAAATACATGTGAGATGTAAGTATAATTAATATTTTAATTGATTAATATAATAAATGTTTGTACTGTAATAAAAAAAACGAAAGAAATATGTAAAGTTTTAATTAATGAAAGAAACATGTAAAGTTCTAATTAATGAAAGAAACACGTATTAATTAATGAAAGAAACAAGTAAAGTTTTAGTTAGTGTAATATTGATTAAAATGATAAATGCTCTTTATTATAATAAATGTAAATTAAAACGTACATTTGACATGTAAGTTTGAATCAATGTAATGGTGTATTTTAAATTGATTAAAATGATAAATGTTGCTTACTAAAATAATAAAATGTGAGTTGGTAATGTACATTTGATATGCAAGTTTTAATTTGTGTAAATGACATATTTTAAATGATTAAAATAATAAAGATTCTTTATTGTAATAGTAATGTAAGTTAATAAGGTACTTTTAACTTAACATAAGAATTTCAGCTTTAAATTGGATATTACAGTAACAAAGTTTATTTAACTATAAGGCTATGATAAAGTGACCATGTTAAATTTGTAAGCATATAAATACTTTGATTATATAAAATTTTAAATTGGAAAGTATTACATTTCAAAAATGCTATGATTCCTTAAGGTAACATTTCCAAAATTCTATGATAATTCAAAGGAATATTTCAAGTTTAATAAATTGAAGGAAATATTCAATGATTTAGAAATTTGGGTTTTATTTAAATGATATTATTGAATTAGTTTTGAAATGGAAATGATACTACTGTGATATGGTTTTGAAATGAGTATGATACTTTGGTTTTGAAAGTATATACTAGTTTGAAAGAAATGATATGATTTTGAAATGGATATGCTAGTTTGGTTTTGAAAGTATAAATGATTTTGAAATAAATATCCATGGTTATAATAACATTTGGTTGTTAAAGAGACCGGGATCGGAAGTTGTCATACTCTCTGCCAACTCCGAAAACCACTATAACAACTGTGTACGCGGTGGACATTCCAGAATGAAGTAGGATGGTGGCGACGTCCTTTAAGGTAAATACGTGGACCCGACTCCCATGAGTTGGCATAAGGTGGCTAAAATAGGATCGATTCTCGGGCCAATGAGGTCATTCCTCTGATCGGACACACTCCTTCGATATTATATTCTGACTTTGAGATTTATTTGGTGGCCACTTTTGATTTATTTTTATTTGGGGGTGTGGCTCGAGGTGGGCGGTAGTAGCTGTTACGCGTTACCACCAGCCCGAATAGGAATTGGTATATCTACCATGGCATTGCTTAGTTGTGCCGTGTCACCTACCCTATCACGCCTCGTACGAGTTTGGTTTTCTCCCATAGCCCGTGTGTATCCTCTGGTGGCTTCCCGATCAGGAGGGACTATGATATTGGATGGACTACTAGGACTACTACGTGTTAAGGGCTATATGGGTAACCCCTTAACGCTATTAAAAAGTAAGTTTATTTTACTATAGATTTATATAGTAGCTTCATGAACTACTATCTTTTTGCTTCCGCTGCATTTATTACTCTGTATCTGTGATCTATGATTTATTTATTTACTTTTTATGCTGTGTTTTTCCAAATTTATTTTACAACTCGGTATTTTGAGCAATTCAAGTACGACATGTGCGGATGCGAACGGCTGAAAATATCGGATCGTTACAATCGTGTTGCTTCACTTCAGCATAGATGGTGGTTCTCACTTTTTGGATTGGAGACTTTCTATTCTTGGAGCATTGGCAATGGTGTTGTAGATATCTTGGAGTATCTATCTTATGGACATCAGAAGATATTATCTTTTGGAGACTGGACAATCCAGCTGTGTTTTATTTCCGCTGTTATTTTGTATCTCTGATGTTAATATCATTTGTATCAAATTCTTATACATCATTGGATATTGTATTCATTGGGGTTATATGATATTCATTGTTTACTTCTGCTGTGTTGTACTTAATGTGTTATAAGCTCCGGCATGAGTCAGATCTCAATGGTTGAATCTGCGGCATTCGAGTATAAGTGAAGTACGGGTATTGATTTTCAAACGCTGAAATCTAGACCGTGACATTTTGGTATCAGAGCTGAAGGTTGAAACTTTAGCTCAGGAGTATAACAATTAGGTAACTCATTAGAAATAGGGTGAAGTATTGTAACGACCCAAAATTTCTGTCATTTGAAATTCATATATTTAATTGATTTTAAATATTAACAAGTAAAATTTGTAAGTTGAATAAATTATATTTCGAATATCTAGATTTAATTGGATAATTAAATCGATAATTTAATATTTGAAATTACAGAAATAATTGGAAATTGGGTTTAATGTGATTTAAATTGATTTGTAAAGTATTAAATCATATTGGAGTTAGAATGATGTTATATAATTTTTAAAATTGAATTAAAAGTTAATTTGTGGAAATTGAATATTTTAATATTTAATTGACGAGTGAAAATAGTCATTTTTCCAACAGTCTTGGATTTCGACGAAACTGATTTCATCGGATCCGTAATGTTATATTATTGTAAGATTTCAAATTTCGTGTCAATCGGATTTGCGGTTTGTCCAGGACAAGCTAAAACGCACTGAAATCAGTTTGAATGAATTTTGAATTTAAATAGTCGATTTGAAAACCTATCTTCGAAATACGATCGAATCGGCTCCCGATATATATTCCATTGCGTTCGAAACAGGGGTAAAACATTATAAATGCCAGGCGGCATGCTTCGTTTGGAGTTTGGAAAAAATTTCGGGTGAATAGTGCACGAATTTTTCTATATAAGGACCTCAACATTCTCATTTGCAAACTAATCGACCCTAGGGTTTCACAGCCGCCACCTTAGATTTAATGGCCGAAAATATTCCTCCTTCTCCCTCAAGTTTCTTCAAATATGTAAATCGATTCATAAAGCGTTCAACTACAAACGTGTAGAGCACAGCGAGATCGATCGATCCAACGGTGGTGATCGTTTTTAGAGCTACGAATCATTGGCAAATCGAGCTCGAACGGATGATAGTCGTGCACGTTTTTCAAGCAAATAGTGCCGCCGATTTCGACAAGGTCGCAGGCGTTGGTGGCACACGTGGAGAGCTTCGATGTGGTATCTCCTGATCGAGGTATAGATGAACGTTGGGGTCACGACAAATAGGGTTTAGAGGAAGCTTGTTTGGGTGTGTTCAAACGTGCATTCGATACCTGGAAGAGAAGAAGGGCGCACAGCCTGATGTAAAGAAAGAAGATGTATGGCCAAGATTAAGCAAGGTTTAAAAATAAAATAAATATTGAAATTAATTGTCTATTAAAATCGTTTAAACTTAAAAATACTATAACTTTTTCATACGAGGTCCGTTTTGGACGAAACGACTTGCGTTGGATTCGTATTGACGAGCACTATGCGATGGAGCTGGATTGCGATCGATTGGAGCTAGTGATAATTCTAGGTAAAATTAAATGCGTTTTTAATTTATTCGTAATAAAACACTGCAACCGCTATGGGAAGCAAGGTGAGAACTTCTCACTCAATCGAATTTGTTTCGATTTAAATTTTAAATAGTTAGATTTAAAATTGCTTGATTGTGTTGATTGTATGCTTGGATGATAAATTGCTATCTGTTGTATTGAAATAGACCCTATACGCCGCATATTAAGTGGAGGTTATTTTAGTAAACATATATACCGCGATATTCCACCCCGAAGTGGAATAGGTATTATATATGCATTTGGAGTTGATTTTCCGCATTGTATAGCGGATGAGACCCTATTACGCCGCATAATAGCAGATAATATTTTATATAAACCCATGTATTGCGATATCCCATCTTGAAACGGGATTGATATTGTGCTAACATCTTTGGATGCAGGGAAACAGGTTGGAGGGATCTAACTGGATTCCTCAAATAATTGAATTTGTTCAAATGTTGTGTGTTGATTATTTATAATCTCCGTGTGATTATCTTTATGATTGGAATCATTGTAGGCTAAATTTAGTCGAATATAATTTTGGTATCTTTAGATACCGAAAATAAATAAAATTTGATTTTTGAAAATACAGGTAGAAAGTTATATTAAAATTTATTTTTGAGAATTGGATAAATTTAAAAGAAGGAATTTTAAAATAATAAAGTTTTATTTTTAATCTTATTGAATAAAATTTCAAAATATGGGAAAAGCTTTAATAAATGGATTTCGGGTAATATTATTCAAAGGTTGTAGAATTTATTCAAAATACGGATTTTAAAGAGTTTGAAAAATAAAAGAATTGGTTTTCTTTAAAAGGAATTTATTTTTAAAAGCAAATAAAATTTGAAACCCATTTGGGAATTGATTTTTGGCGATTGAATTTAAAAAAATTTAAAAATCCATTTGGAAATTTATTAGGTGTTTTTAAAATGAATTTAGAATCATTTTGAAAATTGATTTGGGGTTTAGTAGAAACTGATTTCAATTTGAGATTTGAATGGAATTCATTTGGTGTTTAATTTCTTGGAAAATCAATATAGAATTTGATTTGGTTGTTTTTGAAATCAATTGAAAATTTGAATTGGTGTTGAAAGTGAATAATTGAAATCGATTTGAAAATCGTATATCAATAGATATTTTGGAAATTTAAATTCACCATGGAATTTATAAAGAAAAGGCAAATTTGTTTAAAAATAAACATTGATTTATTTTTGAAACACGGAAATAAATTTACGGATTTGGAACGTAAATTTAAAATAAATCGTTAAGGATTTATTTAATTGGTTTAAATGAACCATTTTAAATGAAAGTGTATACTTCCTGGAAAGCCGAATAAACTTTCTGAATAACTTTGAAAAATATATACATACATACATATATATATATATATATATGTATATAATTCTAGATTTGGTTTTGAAAATGATACTTTGGAGAAATTAACTTTTTAAATTGTTTTAAATCTTTAAGTAAAGATTTGTTAAGTTGATATAGAAATGATTATTTCTAAGATTTAATCAATAATTATTTTAGAAATTAGTTATTTAAATAGTTATACTCTATCCACTAATTTTATTTTGAAAATTAGTATGGACTTAAGTTATATGTAATATTGGTATAATATTTTTATAACTAATATTTTAAGTAAAGTGTTTAAAAAAAATAGTTTTTTTAAGTGTTTTCCCGATATATTTTGGATAAGTGTTATAAATTATTTTAAAGTATCGAACTCGGCAGATTTCCAGTGAAAATGAATAAATATTTGAAAGTGTTTCCACGCAAGGAAAAAGATTTGAAATTTGTTTTCAAAAGTTGTAAAGGTGAAAAGTAATTTGAAATTTGTTTTCAAATGGTTGAAGAGTAGAAAAATTTATCTTCTAAAGATATTTTTGGAAAATAAATAATTTGGGAAATTATTTGGAATCTGGTGATGTTGTGTATATCTATTGATAGTTAAATAACTGATTATCAATATTTACCTTTAAATGGGAATTTGTTGTGATTTGTTTGAATTTGAATGCTATAATTATTTTAAAAATAAGTGCTCGTTATTCAGTTTAGCCATAATGGATAGCATTTGAAGACCGGTGTTGAAGATCGGATATTTTCGAAAACGGAAGGATTACCATGGAATGTCTCTGCATCGGCCGACCTCCGATATAGAGATTTTATCACCCTTTGTGATGGGAATTCCGGACGTGATTAGTGAATATCCGGATTGCAAGGGCTTCTTTGAAGGTGCCTTCGGTTTCGTTCGATCCCGGAACGGACTTGTATGGATGTGTGTCTGACGTTACAATTTGAAATGTAAAGCTGGTTTCTATCAAATACATTTCTGTTGGTGACAGAGAATTTATTCTCTTAGCTTAACACCCTTCTCTGAGACGTACGAGCTCAGAGGTTATGTAGTTGATGGTTACTAGTGATACATTCCCAATTTGGTAATGTGGCATACGAAGTGCTGCTGATCATTTGTTGATCAAAGCATAGCTTTTGTATAAAGCGTAGATTTGTGGACGAGACTTCGTCGGACCTCACACCCCGAAATGGTCGAAAAAGGAAAGATGCAGCAAGGTTATAAGGAGTAGCGCCCCTTAGGGTTTGTGCATTTCCTTCTAGATAGAAGTGGTATCATGGTATGGAGCACGGATACTTAACTTATGTGAATGTCGCAAATATATATGACTTTGTAATTGTTGTTGGTTGAGGATCCTCGGATAAAGGTTGTTTACAACCGGGGGATGGCATACTCGTGTCAGTAGTTACCTACTTTTGTAGAGGTAACCTGGCCTTATGTTGGTAGAGATCCGGTTAGGTTCTCGGGACGTCCTTCCAGAGGCACACCCGTGTGGCAATAGGAAGTTCCTTGGCCTGGCCATTTGTTGGAAAATCCAAAGAAACAATACGAGCCCTGTACGGTTTTAGTTGTATAACCTGCCATGAAATGTGGCAGTAACCTGCTATTGAACATGGTAGCTATAGTAGGCATAAGTGCGGAATGTCTATGCTGGCTAAGATTTATATTATACTTTCGAAATGTTTTCCTGCACCTTGCACTTATAGTAATAATATCAAAGAAATTTGCGTATCAAGCAGTTTGACTGTCATAAGGAGAAACCTCCTCCAATACTGCGTTTGCATGGTATGTGTGGCCGGAGGTCTTATGTTAGTTACATTTTCTAAAAGCATTGCGGATCTATTTTAAAATATTTCTTTGTTTGTTTTTAAAGATAAACTGTTTTAAGTTCTCACACCAGTCCCATGACTGACCTGGAGTTTATTGTTCCCTTCCTAAACTCTGGGTGCCCACCAATTTCCACACGGGCAGCCTAGAGTCAGGTTATCAGGATATTCTGGAATTCAGGAGGTGCTGTGGAGATCTGGAGGCAAGCTGGATGGCATGGCGTATCAATAGTGTATAGTATTTCTTTTCCGCTATTTGTGTTGTAAGTTGACTCTGATAATGTAATGTAATGTGATGTAATGTAATAACTGATATAGTTCTTTTCTTTAAATATATTACTTTATCTATTATATGTTGTTTCGCTGCGATTGTGAGATTGTGATATTGTTTCTGTTGCTTCTTCTTTCTTTCTTCTTCTATCTTTTACTTCTTCTTAAACACTAAGGGTTTGGTTTTCCGACATTCGATTATTCGACAGTTGATACAGTGGACGTATTAATGTTGATTTTCGAGTATCAAAGAATCAGGTCTTTTACATTTGGTATCAGAGCATTTGTTAAGCGACAACCTTGGCTCTGTTGGGAATTATTCATTAGAGATAGAGTCAGTAGTACTCTAGAATGAGTGTGAGTGTAATAATAGATATGAGTGCGTATTTGTTAGTGAATATAAAAATTGTTTTATATTGTGTTGATTGGTTTGTTGAGTGGTATATGGATTCTGGTCAATACGAGTAATTAACGTTATTGATAGGAATTTCTAAACACTTGTACAGAACAAATTCGAAACGATATCGTTTTAAAATAGGGCAAATGAAATAATTTTACCTAAATTATTTTTGTATATAAAAGGGAAAAAATTTCTGTGAATTATTATAATTTATGATTGCTTGGTTGCTAGAAAGTTATGATATTAAATTATTATCATTAATGTTGAAAAGGAAATTGAAATCGTAACTGCAAAGTTAAGAAATAAATTCACATACAAATAGAATTGGAGAATATAAATTGTAAATGTGATTTGTAATTTGAAGTAAAATTCCAAAGGAATATTTGGAAATGTTTTGAAGTGGTTTGCAATTTGGAAAAGAATAAATTTCTTTTTGAGTTTGAAAATGGTTTTCAAGGGTTTAGAAAAATGTTTTTGGGAGGGATAAAAGCTCTAAACTCTTTTCGGTCGCTGGAAAATAACTTCGATGATGACTGCAGCATCATCGGTGTTCATTTTCGGGTTTCCAAAAGAGGGATTGTTGCCAAGTTGTTTTAAATGGAAGTTGTTTGGAAATTTTGGGTTTGGGCTTTGAAATTCAAAGGATAATTTGAATTGGTTTCAAAAAAATAGTTTTGAAATGTTGGAAAGACTCTGGAATCTAATAAAAATAGTTGTGGAATAAAATTTATGGGTTGAAAATAAATTTGGGGTAGAAATAAATGAATTGAAATTGAGTTTGAATTATGGAAATAAATTTATGAATGAATGAATTTACAATTGCGAGTAAACGAAATTGGAAGCTAAATGTTGAAATTCATCTTGAAATTGCAAGTAAATTGAAAATTTATCAAGTTGGATCAAATGAAGCTAAGTATTAAAATAAAATTAGTAAGTAAAATTAATTGAAGAAATGACAAATTTAATATGGGTTGAAATGGATTGAATTCAACATTTATAAATAAAGGGTAAACTAAATTCATATGGAATTTGAAATCTAGTTTAAATATAAGTAGTTATAAACCGAAATAGTGAATTGAATTGTGTTTGGGAACGAACAAAAGAATAAAAACTGAAATTGAAAACTGAATATCAAAAACCAATTTGAATTGTGCGAGATGAAATGAGTTAGAACTTATAATGAATTAGTAAAAGAAACTAATTTAAAATAGAAAGATGAATCAGTTGTGAATGAAAGATAATTGATAAAATTCAATATTCAGAAGGTAAATTAAATCCAAATAGAATTGAAATTGTAAATTGAATTCAAATGAAATTGATAATGTGAGTTTGAATCAAAATGGATATTATGGTTAGCAGGATATACAGGTGGATTAAAGGAAATTGGGATTTTGATTTTGAAGATAAAAAAAATTGAATTGCTCGACAAAAGGTATGTATTTGAATTTCAGTATGAAATTTGATGATTTTCTTGTCCAGCCACTTGGCCTTTTCTTTTCTTTTTGAAATCTGGGGGGCCGTGGTGCTATTTTTGTAGTCGTACCGAGCTAGCCGCGCAAAGGAGACACTAGCGAAATTTTTCGAAAATTTAAGGCATTAGAATATTTTTGAGAAAATTGGAAATTTTTGAAAACTATAACTTTGATTTTGGAGTGAAAAGTTAAACGATATAGTTGGTTTTGAAAAGATGACTAAGTATGATTTGAAAACTTAGTAAAGTTATTGTAAGAAGTTTAACTATAGATTTTGGAAAAGTTAAAATGTTTAAATGAATTTGAAATTTAATTTGAACAAATGGTTTTAAAAAGTTAATGGATTTCAAGACCTTTTCATACTTGGCAATTTCGAGGACGAAATTCTTTTAAGGGGGAAAGTTTGTAACGACCCAGAATTTCTGTCATTTGAAATTCGTATATTTAGTTGATTTTAAATGTTAACAAGTAAAATTTGTAAGTCGAACAAATCATATTTTGAATATCTAGATTTAATTGGATAATTAAATCGATAATTTAATATTTGAAATTACAGAAATAATTAGAAATTGGGTTTAATGTGATTTGTGGAAATTGAATATTTTAATACTTAATTGACGAGTGAAAATAGTCATTTCAAACTGTATTGGATTTCGACGAAACCAGTTTCATCGGATCCGTAATGTTATATTATTGTAAGATTTCAAATTTCATGTCAATCGGATTTACGGTTTGTCCGGGGCAAGCTAAAACGCACTGAAATCGGTTTGAGTGAATTTTGAATTTAAATAGTAGATTTGAAAACCTATCTTCCAAATACGATCGAATTGGCTTTCGATATATATTCCATTGCGTTCGGAATAGGGGTTAAACAATATAAATGCCAGGGGGCATGCTTCGTTTGGAGTTCGGAAAAAATTTCGGGTGAATAGTGCACAAATATTTTCTATATAAGGACCTCAACATTCTCATTTGCAAACTAATCAACCCTAGGGTTTCACAGCTGCTACCTTTAGATTTAATGGCCGAAAATATTCCTCCTTCTCCCTCAATTTTCTTCAAATCCGTAAATCGATTCGTAAAATATTCAACTACAAACATGTAGAGCACAGCGAGATCCATCGATCCAACGGTGGTGATCGTTTTTAGAGCTACGAATCATTGGCAAATAGAGCTCGAACGGCTGATAGTCGCGTACGTTTTTCAAGAAAATAGTGCAGCCGAGTTCGACATGGTTGCGGGCATTGGTGGCACACGTGGAGAGCTTCGATGTGGAATCTCCCGATCGCGGTATAGATGAACGTTGGGGTAACGGCAAATAGGGTTTAGAGGCGGCTTGTTTAGGTGTGTTCAAACGTGCATTCGATACCTGAAAGAGAAGAAGGGCGCACGGCCTGATGTAAAGAAAGAAGATGTGTGGCCGAGACTAAGCAAGGTTTAAAAATAAAATAAATATTGAAATTAATTGTCTTTTAAAATCATTTAAATTTAAAAATACTATAACTTTTTCATACGAGGTCCATTTTGGACGAAAAGACTTCCGTTAGATTTGTATTGACGAGCACTACGCAATAGAGCTGGATTGAGATCGATTAGAGCTAGTGATAATTTGGGATAAAATTAAACGCGTGTTTAATTTTATTCGGAATAAAACACTGCCACCGCTATTGGAAGTAAGGCGAGAACTTCTCACTCAATCGAATTTGTTTTGATTTAAAGTTTAAATAGTTAGATTTAAAATTGCTTGATTGTGTTGATTGTATGCTTGGATGATAACTTGCTATGTGTTGTATTGAAGTAGACCCTATACGCCGCATATTAAGCGGAGGTTATTTTATTAAACATATATACCGCAATATTCCACCTCGAAGTGGAATAGGTATTATATATGTATTTGGAGTTGATTTCCCGCATTATATAGCGGATAAGACCCTATTGCGCCGCATAATAGCAGATAATATTTTATGTAGCCCCATGTACAACGATATCCCATGTTGAAACGGGAGTGGTATTGTGCTAACATCTGTGGATGCAAGGAAACAGATTGGAGGGATCCAACTGCATTCCTCAAATAATTGAATTTGTTTCGATGTTGTGTGTTGATTATTTATAATCTCTGTGTGATTATCTTTATGATTGGAATCGTTGAAGGCTAAAATTTAGCCGAATATAATTTTGGTATCGTTAGATACCGGAAATAAATAAATTTTGATTTTTGAAAATACAGGTAGAAAGTTATATTAAAATTTATTTCTGAGAATTGGATAAATTTAAAAAAAGGAATTTTAAAATAATAAAGTTTTATTTTTAATCTTATTGAATAAAATTTCAAAATATGGGTAAAGCTTTAAAAAATGGATTTCGGGTAATATCATTTAAAGATTGAAGAATTTATTCAAAATACGGATTTTAAATAGTTTGAAAAATAAAAGAATTGGTTTTCTTTAAAAGGAATTTATTTTTAAAAGGAAATAAAATTTGAAACCCATTTGGGAATTGATTTTTGGCGATTGAATTTAAAGTATTTTGAAAATCCATTTGGAAATTTATTAGGTGTTTTAAAATGAATTTAGAATTTATTTGAAAATTAATTTGGGGTTTAGTGGAAATTTGACTTCAATTTGAGATTTGAATGAAATTCACTTAGTGTTTAATTTCTTGGAAAATCAATATAGAATTTGGTTTGGTTGTTTTTGAAATCAATTGAAAAATTGAATTGGTGTTGAAAGTGAATAGTTGAAATCGATTTGAAAATCGTGTATCAGTAGATATTTTGGAAATTTAAATTCACCATGGAATTTATAAAGAAAAGGGAAATTTGTTTAAAAATAAACATTGATTTATTTTTAAAGCGTGGAAATAAATTTACAGATTTGGAATGTAAATTTAAAATAAATCGGTAAGGATTTATTTAATTGGTTTAAATGAACCAGTCTGAAATGAAAGTGTATTCTCCCTGGAAAGCCGAATAAACTTTCTGAATAATTTGAAAAATATATACATATATGCACACACACACACAAATATATATATATATATATATATATATATATATATATACATATATAATTCTAGATTTGGTTTTGAAAGAGTTAATTTGGAGAAATTAACTTTTTAAATTGTTTTAGATCCTTTAAGTAAAGATATGTTAAGTTGATATAGAAATGATTATTTCTAAGATTTAATCAATAATTGTTTTAGAAACTAGTTATTTAAATAGTTATACTCTATTCACTAAATTTATTTTGAAAATTAGTTTGGACTTAAGTTATATGTAATATTGGTATAATATTTTTATAACTAATATTTTAAGTAAAGTGTTCAAAGAAAAATAGTTTTTTTAATGTGTTTTCCCGATATATTTTGGATAAGTGTTATAAATTATTTTAAAGTATTTGAACTCGGCAGATTTCCAGTGAAAATGAATAAATATTTGGAAGTGTTCGTAAGGAAAATGATTTGAAATTTGTTTTCAAAAGTTGTAAAGGTGAAAAGTAATTTGAAATTTGTTTTCGAATGGTTGAAGAGTATAAAAATTTATCCTGTAAAGATATTTTTGGAAAATAAATAATTTGGAAAATTATTTGGAATCTGGTGATGTTGTGTATATCTATTGATAGTTAAATAACCGATTATCAATATTTACCTTTAAATGGGCATTTGTTGTGATTTGCTTGAATTTTAGTGCTACACTTATTTTAAAAATAAGCGCTCTTTATTCGCTTTAGCCGGGAGATGACCTTTGGGTCATGAATCCCATTCCGAATAGTGATACGTCGTAATGTATAGCATTTGAAGACCGATGTTGAAGACCGGATATTTTCGAAAACGGAAGGATTACCATGGAATGTCTCTGCATCGGCCGATCTCCGATATAGAGATTTTATCACCCTTTGTGATGGGAATTCCGGACGTGATTAGTGAATATCCGGATTGCAAGGGCTTCTTTGAAGGTGCCTTCGGTTTCGTTCGATCCCGGAACGGACTTGTATGGATGTGTGTCTGACGTGTCAATTTGAGATGTAAAGCTGATTTCTATCAAATACATTTCTGTTGGTGGCAGAGAATTTATTCTCTTAGCTTAACACCATTCTCTGAGACGTACAAGCTCAGAGGTTATGTAGTTGATGGTTACTAGTGATACATTCCCAATTTGGTAATGTGGCATATGAAGTGCTGTTGATCATTTGTTGATCAAAGCATAGCTTTTGTATAAAGCGTAGCTTTGTGGACGATACTTCGTCGGACCTCACACCCCGAAATGGTCAAAACAGGAAAGATGCAGAAAGGTTATACGGAGTAGAGACCCTTAGGGTATGTGCATTTCCTTCTGGGTAGAAGTGGTATCATGGTATGGAGCTCAGATACTTAACTTATGTGAATGTCGCAAATATATATGACTCTGTGATTGCTGTTGGTTAAGGATCCTCGGATAAAGGTTGTTTACAACCGAGGGATGACATACTCATGTCAGTAGTTACCTACTTTTGCAGAGGTAACCCTGCCTTGTGTTGGCAGAAATCCGGTTAGTTTCTCGGGGCGTCCATCCAGAGGCGTACCCACGTGGCAATAGGAAGTTCCTTGGCCTGGCCATTTGTTGGAAAATCCAAAGAAACAAAATGAGCCCTGTACGGTTTTAGTTGTATAACCTACCATGGAATGTGGCGGTAACCTGCTATTGAACATGGAAGCTATAGTAGGCATAAGTGCGGAATGTCTATGCTGGCTAAGATTTATATTATACTTTCGAAATGTTTTCCTGCACCTTGCACTTATAGTAATAATATCAAAGAAATTTGCGTATCAAGCATGTTTGACTATCATAAGGAGAAATCTCCTCCAATTCTGCGTTTGCATGGTGTGTGTGGCGGGAGGCCTTATAGTAGTTACATTTTCTAAAAGCATTGCGGATCTATTTTAAAATACTTCTTTGTTTTTAAAAATAAATTATTTTATGTTCTCACACCAGTCCCATGACTGACCTGGAGTTTACTGTTCCCTTCCTAAACTCTGAGTGCCCACCAATTTCCACACAGGCAGCCTAGAGTCAGGTTATCAGGATATTCTGGAATTCAAGAGGTGCTGTGGAGATCTGGAGGCAAGCTGGATGACATGGCGTATCAATAGTATATAGTATTTCTTTTCCTTTGTTTGTGTTATAAGTTGACTCTGATAATGTAATGTGATGTGATGTAATTTAATAACTGATATAGTTCTTTGTTTTAAAGATATTCATTTATCTATTATATGTTGTTTCGCTGCGATTGTGAGATTGTGATATTGTTTCTGTTGCTTCTTCTTTCTTTCTTTCTTCTTCTATCTTTTTCTTCTTCTTAAACCCTAAGGGTTCGGTTTTCCGCTATTCGCGGCAGTTTATACAGTGGACGTATTAATGTCGATTTTCGAGCGTCGAAGAATCGGATCTTTCACAAGTATAACCTAGAATGAGTATATCCCTAAGATATCCGTTTGTATGCCTCAGTAAATTCTCTTACTATCCACTGATAGTGAATATGAGTGCAGGAAGAGGACGAGATAGGGGACAGGGAAATACCACTACAAATGGTCAATACCCTGTAACAACAACGGAAATAAACTTTCTCTATCAATCTCCTTCGATTCATCTTTTCAATTCTTTGATGATTCCTAGCACCTCCAGGAAGAAGCTTTGATGTATTTGCATAGGACACAAACTCCAGATGGGTCAAAATTGTTTGACTGGATGAATTGTTTGCTATGGTTGATAGGTATACTTTGGTTTCTAAATTAAAAAGTTTTGGATTTATATCCACATATTTGTCAACTCTTTTGGGTCTAGATATATTCTACGAGCGGTTAGTTATCCTTCGAACTAACCAATGCCTCTGTATATTTCGTAGACTGGTGACCCGAGTATCTTGTATAGTATTGAATGAGTTTGTTCTCATATTTATCAATTTTATGATTTGTTAAGCCAAATGCAGAATAAGTATTCAGTTTGATCTGGAAA
This sequence comes from Allium cepa, assembly GCA_030765085.1. Classification (NCBI taxonomy): domain Eukaryota; kingdom Viridiplantae; phylum Streptophyta; class Magnoliopsida; order Asparagales; family Amaryllidaceae; genus Allium; species Allium cepa. Next base: position 379,555,303 of record CM060938.1, on the reverse strand, counting down.
GATATTACTCTATCTTTCATATATTCTTTGTTGTCTCCCTTACAAATTTTGAGGATGAAATTTTCTTAAGGAGGGAATTTGTAACATTCCCGAATTTTAACCAAGTTTAATTTGGCAATTAATTTAATTTTGGAATTTAATTGTGAAATTATTTGTGAATTAATTAGAAATTTCAAGAATAAATAAATAATTTAGATTTTAAATAGAACTTTAGTTTGAAATTTAAAGATAAGTATCTTTATAAATAAATATTTGAAATTAAATGGATTTAAAATCTTATTTTTGAGTAATAGGAATTTGGTTCTAATTATTTAAAAATGGATTATAATTTTAAAATGATGTTTGAATTTGATTATAAATTTTTAAAAGCCAATTAAGAATAAAATTATTAATTCATGTGTAATTAAAATTTGTAAAACCATCTTTTGCTTTAAAAGATTATATAAATGATTAATAAAGAGATGTATTTATTTAAATAAGAAATATAATATAAAGTTATATTTAAAATATTAATTGTAGTATTTAACATATAGTAAAAGTTTGAATGTTATTTAACATGTGTAATTATTTATAAAAGTATAATTTGTTTTAAGATTCAATTTTTCCTAAGATTTTATAAAGGAAAATGCATTTATTGAAATTATATAGATAAAACATAAACATTTAAAATAAATACGTATGTTAAGTGTGAAAATATAAATGCATAAAGGGTTAAAATAAAATTTATAAAATAATTTAAATAAAGGATCTAAATACAAATTTTATTACATGTAACAAGTGTCAAGAGATAGGCACACATTTTTACAAGTGTTAAGTAAGAATCTTTATGTGAAAAACAAGTGGCATTAGTTTTGTTAAAAATGAATTAAATTTTATATTGAAATATAAAAAAACAAAACCACATTCTTCTTTTTTCGAATTTGAAATCAATAAGAAAAAGAAAAGAAAACAAAATCAAAATCAATAACAAAACCAAAACCACAATTCAGTTTAAAAACAAAGAGCAAGATGCAAATCAAAGTTTAAAAATCTGGAAGTCAAACTTCAAATAAATGCAAAGTTCGGATCAAACTGGATCAAAAGCATGCAAATGCATCTCGATCAATCAAAGCATATCTTTAACAAAACAAGCTTCAGGAATCAAGTAAACCTGGCCAGCAAACAAAACAGAATGCAAATCAAAAACTGCCGAATTGAAAACAAGATAATTCCAACCTGATGATCATATAAAGCAGTTTAAATCTGGGAATCTAAAGCCTGAGGAAAATTCTAAAAGCATTCAGAACAAAGCAAATCAAAATAGAAAATTTGAAATTTCAAGATTCAGATCAAAAGCCTAGTTTCAAAACGAAAGCACAAGTCCTCTGTTTTTGCTTTTTCAAAGCCAAGGTGAGCAAACTTAACCTATTATAGTTTGATGTCTGTGATTGATTCATGAAGTAATGTGGTTGCATGAATGATAATATTGCATGTCCACATATAAATATATGTGTATAAAATTGTATGCATGAACGGTTACAGGTATTTATGTTTATGTTTAAACAATCATATGCAAAGATCGGTACAAATGAAAAAAATCAAACATTTTAAATTACTATTCAAATTATATAACTTAAATCTTCTTTGGAAAATACAATTTTTAGAATGAAAATCACGATTTTTAGCTGGGGACACTGTGAGAAATTCTTGGTTAAATAGAAAATGGTTTTTGAGGTTTATCTGGTGTTTAATATGCTCGGGAAGGTCGGGGTCACTCCTGGAGGAGGTCGGAGTGTGGGGGAGTTCGGCAAAAATGCTAGGTGAATTTTTCATCACCGTTGGCATAATCGATCAATCGATTTTTGTTTTAAACCATAAAATGGGTTGAGGATGAAATCTGGGATGTTGCGGCATCTATAGGGCATCGAGTCGCTTTGGCTTTGGAGAATGGCTGCGTGGGATATTCGCGGAGATATGGCCGGAATTTGGGAAGCTCTGGTGGTCAGTGTCGTTAATGTGGGGTAGTTTCAGGTAGTGGGTTTTGTTCCAATTTCATCTGAGTTGCTAGATTTTGATTTGAGGCTCGTGTTAGTGTATGGATGGTCGGGAACTGGTGTAAGGGTATTGGTTGATGTGTCAAAGGGTTCGACGGTGGTCATCGCCGTCGCAGTCGCTTATACACATGCACCATGGTGAGGTGATATCGGCGTTCTTATGTGGGAAGAAGAAAGGATGAACTAAAAATTGGGCTCGTGAAACTTTGATGATGGCTCGAAGGAGTATCGGGTTAGACTCGAGTATGCGTGAATGTTTCCTGTTGCAGCTATTTTAAAGTTTAAATTAAACAAAGTTTAAAAGAAAGTTTGACCTCGGGGAATAGCTCAAGCATTTTGGTGCCGGACTCGGCTGATTTTGGAACAACAGGTTTTAAACTATTTTTAACAAAGTTTTAAAAAGAATATGTTAATTTAATCAAGTTTTCAAAACACATTAACTATGTTTTAGATGTTAAAATGAAATGCTTTCAAATATAAATTAACTTAAGGAACTTAAGTTGTTTTATTTGTAAATGGTGATTTATTATAAAGGTTTAAGTAATAAAAGTTTTAAATGATAATTAAGATTTGTAATGATTTATTTTTGATTCATAAAGGATCATTACTTAATGTGATTACTTAAAGGTTAATTGCCTTAATTTAATTGAAGATTGATTAATTAAAATAAGTAATTAAGGGATAATTACTTAATAATAAAAGGATAATTAATTTAAGTAATTAATTAAAGGTAGATTAATTAATTGATAATTAAAGATGGATAAATTTCTAATTACTTAAGGGTAATTGAGGGATAATTAATTATGTAATTAACTTAAAGGTTAATTTAATTAATATGATTAATCAAGAATAATTAATTAATTAAGAATAATTGATTAAGGTGATTGATTAATTAATTTATGTCAAATGTTTTGTATTGGATAAGTAATTAATTAAATTGGAAATTAATTGAATTAATTAAGGATTAAACAATTAATTAATCCTATTTTTAGATGATCATTGAATGCTTGAATTGCTTATGAATGATTGTATTGTATGAGATGCCTTGAATCGATTACCCTATCTAATCTGTGATATTCTGATTTGAGCTGTGAATGGTGATGTAATTTAATTATCTGTGTTGTAATATAATTATCTACGATGAACTTATATTTAATTATCTATGATCTGCAAATAAAGATAAGCGTTATAGTTTATACCGCTTATCAAATATATTTCTGTGTTTAAATCTGTGATATTGATGATGTTGCACTATTGTGTAAAACCCCTGGACTACACCTTACACACACAAATATGGATTGCACGAGGAAACTGGTTAAGTCACAGATTTTTTGAAATGGTTTTAAAATTGAATTTTGAATCCAAAGGATTTTGGAAATGGAATTGGGTTAAATATGAAACGCTTTTGAAAAGGAGTTTTACAGATAAAAGTTATTTTGAATAACTGGATAAAGTTTTGAAATTTAAATAATTTGATTTGAATTTGAATTCAAGATTTGAAATTAAATTCTATGTTTGGAAATTATGGTTTAAAAAGGTTGTACAAGTTGTAAATGTGCTTGTATATGGGTTTAAAACATTTTAAAAGCATTGTTTTGAATATTTGAATTTAACCTAAGTTTTATACTTACGGGGCTTTAACATGTACAAATATAATTGGATTTTTCCAAAACGAAAACTATTTTTTTTCAAATAATAGCAGCTTTCATATAAGGAAAGGATTTCCAATTTATGTTGAAAAGTTTTGAGTTTGAAATGAAATTGTGAATTGTTTTGAAAGCTATGAACGAACCTTTGTGAAAGATTATTAAACCTTGTTTTGAAATCGAAGAGGAGTTTAAAAGGTGTATCTTTTATATAAAAGATTTGAATTGGAAACAAGTTTGAAAGCTACTAAATCTTCGATTTAAAGATTGAATGAGTTAACCCCAATTGAAATGGGAATTGTTTTGAAAGGCTGTGAATGAATCTTTGTGAAATATTGGTGAACTTTGTGAAGTAAATCTTTTTGTTTAAACGATTTGAAATGGTAATTTTTTTAAACCATTGAAAGAAAAGTTTTGAATAATAAGTTGTGACTTAATTGAAATCCCAATATCCGTATGTTTTTAAATATTGCGCTCATTATTCAGTTTAGCAGGAAGAGGATCTTTGTGTCATATAACCCATTCCGAATATTGATACGACATTATGGATAACATTTAAAGACCGGTGGTGAAGACCGCATATTTTCAAAAGCAAAAGGATAACTCGTCGAATGTCTCTGCACCGACTGGTCCCCGGTATAGAGACTCCATATGTGATGGGAAGTCCGGACGTGATTAGGGATTACCCGGATTTGCAAGGGCTTCTTTGTAAAGTGCCTTCGGTTCTGTTCGAACCCAGAATAGACTTGTATGGATGTGTGTCTGACATTACACTTTGAGATGTAAAACCAGTATCTATCAAATACATTTCTGTTTGGTGGCGGAGATTTATTCTCATAGCTTAACACCCTTCTCTGAGACGGACGAGCTCAGAGGTTATGTAGTTGATGGTTACTAGTGATACATTCCCAATTTGGTAATCTGGCATACGAAGTGCTGCTGATCATTTGTTGATCAAAGCATGGCTTTGTGAAAAAGCATAGCTTTGTGGACGAGACCTCATCGAGCCTCACAACCTAGTAATAGTCGAAACAGGAAAGATGCGACAAGGTTTCAAGGGTCGCACCCCTAGGGTATGTCCATTCCTTCTGGAAATGGGTGGTATCATGGCACGGAGCCCAGATAATTAACTCATGTGGACACTGTAAAATTTATTACTGTGTGATGTTTCTTTGTGGTTGAGGATCCTCGGATAAAGGTCGCAAACGAACGGGGATGGCATATCTTAGGTTTTGCTCCCAGGAAAGGAGTAAACCGGCCTTGTGTTGGCAGAGAGCTGGGTAAGTTCTCGGGGCGTCCCTCCAGAGGCGTACCCATGTGGCAATGGCAAGTTCCATGGCCTGACCGTCTGTTGGAAAATCCAAAAAAATAATATGTGTGCTGTACGGTTTTAGTTGTATAACCTGCCGTGGAATGTGGCGGTAACCTGCTATTGAACATGGTAGCTATAGTAGGCATACGACGAAATGTTGTATGCTAGCTAAGATTAATATTATACTTTTGAAATGTTTTCCACTATGCACTAATAATAATATCAAATGGTTTTCGCGTGTAAAGCATTTTTGAGAATCATAAGGAGAAATCTCCTCCAATTCTGCAGTTGCATGGTGTGTGTGGTGGGAGGCCTTATGGTAGTTTCATTTTCCAAAAAAGCATTGCTGATTTCAAATTTTGAAATCTTTTGTTGTTGTTTTAAAGATAAACTGTTTTTTTGCTCATAGAAGTCTCATGAATGACCTGATTGTTCCCTTCCTAAACTCTGGGTGCCCACAATTTTCCACGGACAGTCTAGAGTTTGGTTTTTCAGATAGTCAGATAGTAGATGTAGATTCGATATCTTTGAAGCCTTTGGATCTTGACGATCACATTTGCTTCATTCTAGAGTTATCTTGTTTACTTATTGTATCATGATGATAGTTCAGGCTATCTTTAGTTTGGAGATGGAGTTGCAGTTGCATTATGGAGTTGGACTCTTTTGGTGATTCTAGTGGAGTTATCTTTCCGCTGTCGATGGTTGCAAAGTCTAGACAATCCAGCTATGTTTTATTTCCGCTGTTATTTTGTATCTCTGATGTTAATATCATTTGTATCAGATTGTTATATATCATTGGATATTGTATTCATTGGAGTTATATGATATTCATTGTTTTCTTCCGCTTGTTGTACTTGATGTGTTATAAATTCCGGCACGAGTCAGATTTCGAAGGTTGAATCTGCGGCATTCGAGTCCAAGTGAAGTACGAGTGTTGATTTTCAAACGCTGAAATCTGGACCGTGACACATGGCATAAGATCATACATCAAACCAGTTCATTGTTTAACTGCAGAATGGAAAAACAAATGGCTACACGACTACAGTGAAGCTTTCTAACATTACCTAACTCCTTTTTCAATATGGAACAATGAACTAACAACTAAATCAAAACCACTTCTAATATTAATTGATCCATCTTCATTCAGTTCTATTTTTTCATTATAAGTAACACTCTAGTCTACACCTTCAGGAAAATATACAGTCACAAAATCAACTTACAGCAAAAATCAAAAGAAAATATATGACTCATTTAATGCCAATATGTCGAGAAAGTGAAGGTAATGTTAAATCTATTGAAGAATATATATATATATATATATATATATATATATATATCATAAACTATCGCATTCAGTAATAACAATGACCTTGGGCCAAAGGACATGCAAGGTGCCTAATAAATAATAGCAATAAGTGAAGTTAGGCCATAATAATCAATTCATTCCTTACCATCTATGTATATATTATCTACTTCAATTTACGTACTAATAGGTTTCTTAATATATTGTATGTTAATTATGCTTTAAGAAGACACTATATAAGTAACCAATAAGGCTAAATTAACAAACCAAGAGGCATAAATAATTCATGATTTTATTATTTTGAAACACAAAAGCTCATTTTACTTGCTTGTTATGTCATCAATGATCATATCTCTAGAAATAACTTGGTTTAATTTATAAAATAATAAGAATTTACAAATTGAAATACAATTGTTAATTATGATTCAAGATGCATGATAAAGCAATGGTACAAATAATTTTATAACATAAGATAAGCATATTTTTATTGGTGATGGAACCAAAGATAAAACCTTATTTGAAAGTATAAGAACATAAGAAATAAAATATTATTGTTAATTGTGATTCCAAACACATAACAAAGTATCGAGGTAAACTATTTTATATCACAAGTCATGCAATGGTTTTTGTAGATGGATGACTTAAAAATTGAATTTCTTAAACAACATGGTTTAAAAAATATAGTCCGTAGCTTCATAGTCAAAAGCTTGAATACAACATACTCATAAAGAGGGATGCTTCACATTCAATGAAGTGGAATATCAGAATTAGAGTTATGTGCTATCAAGCCAAATCTACAATTTCTTACTAACAATTGACAATAAATTAGTTGGAAAAGGTTCCACAAATTAAGTTTAGAAATCACCTAAATTGATGGATATGGTAGCCATAATAGAGATGAAGGAAGGGTTCAAACCAATGCATCCGCAATTCAGTATACCCAAGAATCCTCGTCGATCCTAAAAATTTAAAATAAAATCAAGAATCACAACATGTGATCAAGTCTAAAAAGCAACAAATTAGGGTTAAAAAATATATCATGCTAAAAAAGGCAGATTAGAAGTTTCGACTTGATTTCGGATTTGAGGTATGGATCTTCACCAGTTTTGGTTTCACTTGATTTGGGATTTTAGGTATAGATCTTCACTTAGAATTTGATTTGGAGTGGAAGAGTGGAAGGGATGGCTTCCCTTCTTCTTTTAGAGATGAATGAAGAGACATAAAATAGTGGCCGCTAAAATAAATTTAGAGCCTACCTTTGAAATTTGGTTAAAAAGTAATTAGACAGCGTTTACGATTGTTTTTTTACTTTGTTGACAATGGTAAATATAGAAAGCAGCCTTGAAACGTCATGTAATCATATTTTGTACTACTATTAATATAAAATTTTGTTGTAGTGATATAAACTAACATATACAAATCTAAACTTAATATAATATGTATCAGCAACAATACTATATATAGATCAATATATATACACATTATATATTATATTCATGTATAGTTTGTAAACCAGTAACAGAACACTATATATATATGTGTGTGTGTGTGTACCACACTATAATAAAATTTGAAATCATATATATATATATATAATATTTCGACATATAGTTGTAAATATACTGCAACATTAGTTATAATAGCTTATATAAACTTGATATATAAACAAATATATAAGCTACGACCATTATATAGAATCAGAAAACATAAATATATATAAATGAATAAATAATATATACACACACACACACACATTGTCGAGGTTTAGAAGTTTCTACACTTGCGCCAAGATGGAGTGTTAGGTGGGTCAACGTGGGCTAGCTGGACTCGGTGGTGGTTTGGAAGAGGCTGGTTGCACTCTACGAGGAGACTATGTTGCGCGGGTCTCGGGTTGTAGTGGCATGGGCGGAGCAGGGCGAGTGGAGGCAGGTACAAGGAGAGGAGGGCGAGTCTGGGTTCTCGGCTATAGGTGCACACGGTGTAGGGTGGTGGAGAGTGGGAAAGGAGGCGGCAAAGGAGGAGGAGGCTGATGAAGACTCGGCTACACGTGCGGGTGAAGGAAAGGAGGGGAATAAGAGTGCTCGGCCAAGGGAAAAGATAGAGGGGAGGAGTTGCAAAGCACCGAGTTCTTTGGTGGTGGAGAGTTGTTAGTGTGAGGTGGAGTCGCGGCATCGGTTGAGAGTGAGGGTTTTTAGCTGGTTTTGAGTAGGTTTGACACGGGTGTAAGGAAGGGAGAAGACTAACGGCTATTGGAGAATTCAAATGGAAAAGTGCAACACAAAAAATGAAAGTAAATTAATGAAAAGTTTAGAAATTTGATTCAATTGGAAAAGAAAAGTCACGAATTAAATTGTATAAAAGAGGTTAATGTCCATTACATTAAATGGTGAATGTCCATTAGATTAAACGGTAGATATATGAAAGGTCACAAGAAAACCAAGAGGCATAAACCGGTACCAATACGATTACCTTTTTTGCTGATTCCGTTGTGTACCGGACTTCAAAATACAGAACTGGATATACCGCAGAGATAAGTATAACGAGACGATCAAAACTGTATATAGATATTAGTGGTATGATCATCCTATTAAAAGTCAATAATCGGTAGCAAAATGCTGCATTTGTCGAAAATAAGATAAACGGAGCAATAGCAGTCCAAATTTGACGAAACGAAATATGTAGCCTCACTCGGAAGATGTTTTACAAATTTATTGTATACAATATTAAGGTTTGTAAAATATTTAATTATCATCAAATATTAACAGATTTAAATTGAAATAAAATTACATAATAAAATAAACTTGCATATTATCAGATGAAAATTTAACATTTGCTACGTTTAAGTAGACGTATTACAAATATATAATTTTTATTTCCATATTTATTTATTTAAAATTTCACAAAATTTCAGTAAATTACGTTATTAAAACAATTAAAATTTACAAATCTTTACACTCTCCCTCACTCAAAATTTTTTGTCCTCGAAAAGGAAAGAGGTAAGAGAATAGAACAACCGAAGGAAATAGATTTGAAATATAAAATAAAAAAATTAATTTAAATCCATATAAATTTCATTATTTTTAAATTGGTTTATATTTAATTAATTAGTTGCAATTCATGATATTTCATTTAGCTGATTTAACTTCAATTTGTAATCTAATCTTAACTATATCTAAATTCGTATTTACTTATTCGTTATCTTATTATTATTCAATTTATCCCAATTAACTAACTACAAATTATAAATTAAGTGTTTAAACATATTCAAAATTTAAGATTTAAATTTCCGATTTCACTTCAAACCATTTAGAAATTAATATGTGTGTGTATATATATTCTATATCAAATCAAATCAAATCTGTAATCATATACCTATATATATTATACATCAAATCATACTTAAGAATTCAAATTAAATCATTTTCCAAAGCAAAAGTTTAGCAAAGGTATTAAATAGCCTCTCTCTTTCTACTTTGAAACTCGAAAATGAATGTCGATGATGCTGCAGTCATCACCGAAATTATTTTCCAGCGACAATAGAGGAAAATACAGGTTTAAACTTTGAAATTATTCTTTTGAAAAAATTTCTATTCGAAAATACTATTAAATAATAATACCTTTCAAAACTTTAAAACTTTAAAACTAGACTTTGAAATGCACCAGAAATTTAATCCTCAAATCCTTATTTTATTTTGATTTCATTTTCTAATCTAATTTATAAACCATGCTTCAAAATTTCATTTCCCTATAATAGTTAATGGTTTAGAAATGTTAATAAAACAGTAAGTGATAATTTTAGCATTATCATTTCCAACAGCCATTTCATTTAGCTATTCAATTTCAAAAAATTTACATATATATAAAATATAATCATACAAAATTTATTAGTTTGAAACAATATTGTGCTAGTTTGCTCTGTTCAAGTGTTTTGAAATTTCTATCGATAGCGTAGGTCGGATTAATTGATAGAAACCCAAAATCAACATCAACAACTCAAACAGTACAATATATAAACATTTTATATTACTTACAACTACACTCCCTCACTCGATGATCCCAAGGATGAATTTCAAAACAAGGATAGAGACCCAAATATAGAGGGATCCTAATCAAGAAGAGTTCTGACTAGAAGATAAGCTCGAAAGGGAGATAAAAAAAATTAAAAAACAAAAGAGAAAAGATGGAAAGACCTATATAAATCGTAGATGAACTTAATCGGATCAATCGTGACTTCAAGAATAAGATCGATGCAAATTTTTAAGGCAAATTGGCGTTCAATCGCAAGAGATAAAATTCAAAAATAACAAGAGATAGCAGCACCTAAACCGATGATACAGAAATCTTCGGTAAATCAATGCTTGTTGTAAAGGAGTTTCACCCCTTTACAAATCATTCTAAGATTGTCAAGACTGCCACTGAAGTGGAGCTATGTGGTACTCCAAAATTAAGAAGAACACGAATGTGAAGAAACAAGAATGGATTTCAAAATGAAGGTGAAATTTTCAAAATTCAAAGAAAATTCGAGTTAAAGAAAAAGAAACTCAAGCTTGAACGAAGGCGATTCTGTAATTAAATTTACTACATATGTTAAGTTTTGTCTAAAACCAGAGATCTAATACCACATGTAACAGCCCAAATATTTCGTGCCATTTGCATCTACACATGTCAGATTTGAATTGCTTAGAATATCTGATTGTTAATTTATATTTCGCAAAACTCAGCATATATAGTAAATAAAATAATCACAAAATCACAGACACAGAGTAATATAACAATAAGCAGCGGAAACTGATGAATAGTACTGTATATTTACAACAGAGTATGAAACAAAATACAGTGGAAGACTCGAATACATAAAAGTCTCAATACATAGTCAAACTACAAAATCTGAATATATCACTGAAGTCAACTTAAGAACTAAACACTAAATAGATATAGATAAATCTCCAAGCGAAGCTCCAACTCTAAAGGTGAGTCTCAAATGTTGTGACACTCAGTCTGACCCGAGCATAAAACAAAACACAAAACACCCAAGTCAGGGTTAACATTCTTATATCAATAAATCCAAGTTAAGTGAAATGTCAACTGAAATACAAGTAACTCAAAGAATGTTTGGGATAACCGTCCCCTAAGGATCCGTGGAACTATCTATTATGTAGTACAATACGCTATTGTAATACGTCTATAGTGAAGAAAACTATTAAAATAGCGTTAAGGCGTTACGCATATCCCCCTCAACGCATTTTATATATTCCCATAGTCTATATAGTGTCGTAATCTCCACCATACTGGACGCCGTCATAGGACACTCCATAGGTATGGTATAAAAAAAATTTATAGTGGTCTCGATAAGGTAAGTGACACAGCACAACTAGGCAATGCCATGGTAGATATACCAATTACCCTTATAGCCACCCACCTCGATCCACACTCCCAAAAAATCTAAGGGTACACCCAATCAATCACAAAGGAATAGAATTGTATCTAAGAAGTGTGTCCGATCGAAGGAGCTACCTTACCTGGCCCTTCAATTGCTCTTTTTTTTGCCACCTCAAGCTAACTCACGGAAGTCACATCCATGTATATACCTCAAATAGAATCTTCGCCATCATCCTACTTCATTCTGGAATCTCCACCACGTACAAAGTTGTTCAAGTGGTTTTTGGTATTGACAGAGAGTATGACAATAACCGATCTCAGTCTCTTTAACAACCAAACGTTATTATAATACCATGGTCATTTCAAAATATCATACTTCAAAACCAAAATATCATATCCATTTCAAAACCATATCAAAACAATATCATTTTCCACTTAAAATAATATTCATTTTCAAAAGTATAGCATTTTCAAAGTTATAACACTTCGAAATCATAAGTCTTTTAAAATCAATACAATTTGAAATTCACAACTTTGAAATCATAATACTTTTTAAATATAACTTCCGAAATCATAATACTTTGAAAGTATAACTTTTGAAATCATAATACTTTGAAAACCATAACTGTAACGACCCATAATTTTCGATGTTTAGAATTTGTTGATTTATTAAGATTTTGGTAATCAAATCAGAAATTGATAAAAAATTGTAATTTGTTAATGAATTAATAATGGTAATGAAATGTAAGAATGTTAACGCAAGTCAATAAATAACTAAATTTAGGAAAATCCCAATTAATTGAAACAATTGTAAGGCTATAATTGATTGTAAATAATAAATTAGGAAATAAATTCAGAGTTATATAAATTGATGAAATAATGCGCATTAAACTAAAATTTGATAAAATCAATGTTAGATAAGTAATTATAATATTTGTTATTTGATAATAAAGTATGAATGAGATTTAATTTAGGCAAAGTGGGATATTATTAATTGTTTACCCATTTATTTAATCCAGTGAATTTGATCTAAATCCATTGCAATTAAACCTATTTAATTACTAAGTTAATATGAATTTAGCTGATCACTATAAATCATTAGGGCAATTGGATATATAGTAGTGTTAAAGTTATCCATAAGATAATGGTTGATTTAATAAAAGAATGGGAATCAAGGTTTATTAATTTAAATTTATAAATTGGATTAATTAAAAATTAAATGAAATTAATATTTAAATATTACGTAAATGGGAATTAAGTTGAAATTGGGGAATATTAATGTACCAAGATATAAACCAATGTTAATTATATTCTTATTGTAATAAAGGACTTGAATAACAAGGTTTAAAATTTTATAAATGGATTTTGGAATTTAAAATTCATAAATTCTAAATATAATGAAATTTAATTTTAACGCTGAAATTGATGAATTAATCAACTTTAAATCAAACATCTAAATTCATTTAAATTTTTTAGTAAATGATTATGAAATCAAAAATGATGAAATTTATCAATTATCGAACTGAAATTGAAAATTTGATTTAATTAATTAATCATTGATTTATTTAATTAATGTAAAAATAGCCATTTTGGCCACTGACTCGGATTTCAACGAAACCAGTTTCATCGGATCTGTAACGATGAATTATTATAGGATTTCAAGTTTCATAACGATCGGGCTTGTCGTTTGATTGTACGAACTCGAAACGCCTAGAAATCAATTTAATTGAAATCAATTGAAATTGATTTGAAATAACTTAATTTTAGCATAACTTTTCTTTATACCATGGAATTTAGACTTGAAACCTATTACATTAATTTTTAAATATTTTAAAACATCTATTTTGATATATGATTTGACCCATTTTCATTCCGGAGGCAGAACGAGCTTTTCGGATTGCTTGTCGTTTAATCAAATCGTGTTCGTTCATCTCTATTTCTGACCTACTTATATATACCTCATTATAAACCCTAGCCTATTCCTTATGTTCATTGTTCATTACGTACAATTCAGCTGTCTCTCCTCCTCAATGGCAGACAAACAAATTTTCAATTCCAACAATTCCAATTCAAAATACAACTTCAGAAATCAAACTCCTCAAACAATAATAAATTTTATATCGATCTGAAGCACTCAACGAGCGCATCTTAGATCTGTGTTTCGTTTTCCAGATTGAATCTCTGTCTGGCCAGAAATTGGAGAGCAATCCTCGGCCGTTCGTTTGTCTCTTTATGATCTGTGGCCGATCGTCGATTCGAGGGTAGGGTTGTGGGGAGAGGACGAAGGGGAGTTCATCGGCATAGTTTTTCGTCGATTTGATGGTCAGATGGAAGCTAAAAAAATTCGTTTAGGGTTCCATATTAGGTAGCAGCGGCGTGGTCAAAGATCGCCGGAGGTGGCGTTGCACGTTGCATGGGTTACGCGCCTGGGCCGCGACGTTCGCGTGAGGTGATTCCTCCTAGGGGCGTTGCGTAGATCACTGGCGATCTGAGCCTTGAAGTAGCAGCTGTAGCGCGTGAAGAATGTTCGAGTTAGGTTTCTAGATGAACGAATGTGATGACGTGGTAAATTAACATATTATTTTATTTAACTTAATTCAAACTGAAATGTTCTAATCGCGATAACTTTTTCATACGAGGTCCATATCGCATGCGGTTTCTTGCATTGAGATCGTATTAAAATTATGGACATTTTGGTACTGGTATGGACAAATTCTGAGACTGCTCAAATTTTGGGTTTAAATTGAATTTAAATCCAATTTAAATTCAAAAGGTGGGTTTTAAACCACTCGCAACTTCTAAAATTTCTTATGTTTGTCAAATTGATTTATGATATGATTAGAAATTTATTTATGACTGTTTGGTATATTTTTAATCATCATCTCAATTAAAATTTATTTATTAGATTAAATTGTTATTTAATTTATTTTTGCATATAAACTGCCAGTTAAATTGTTATTTAATTTATTATTGAATATAACTGCCAGTATATACATGTTATTTATTATCTGTTCTATATTGATGTTATTGTTTGAATTAGATGATGATTGTGATAAATGGTTGATGACTGATATTGGATGAATGGATGTTGTATTTTATATTGTTATAAACTGCAAGTTGTTATGGATTTTATTTCATTCGGGATTACGGTTTGAAATGATATACAACTGTATTTTTGTTTTAAGTTGCAGACTGAAATGATAAATATCCATATCACTTGACCATAGGACAGAAAATTATTTACAGACACCGTTGGTGTGTGTGTATATATATATATATATTGAAAAACATTTCTCTGGTTTTGACAAGATATATATATATATATATATGGTTTTATTAGATATTAAAATTACTCTGTAAATAAGTTCTAAATTAAAGAGGATTCAAAAATTGATTTGGAAATGTATTTAGTTAAGGATCGTTTTAGATATATCGTTTTGAAACTTATTGGTTTTAAGATTTAAGGATATGATTTTTATAGCTCGATTTTGGTTTAAGGTGAATTAAATGAATATTTCAAGTATGAATAAATTGGAGAAAATATTTAGTTAATTGTAATTTGAGTTTTATTTAAATAGTAATGGATTTATTATGTAAATATTTCAAAACTAAATAATAGTAACTGAATTGCTGAATGCGATTACCAAACTTGGTTTTGAGATTATTGAATACTTAAAGTTTGAAATATATTGAATTTGAAATGGTTTGTTCTACGGATCAAATCTGGTTCGAAATCGATAAATCTGGGATAATTTATTTGGAAACTAAATTGAATTGAAATTTATGATTTGGGATTTGGCTAAATATAAAATATAGAAATTCGAATGGTGTTGGATCTGAGTTTTGAAAATTGAAGAAGATATTTTATTATATAAAGTATTTTAAATATTCAAACTATTTAAGTGGTGGAAGTTATGTTCAAAGTATGAGTTTCAAGGTACTATAATTTGAAAGTGTTATATTCGAGTGTTCTGATTTCGAAATGTTATAACTTTGAAAGTGTTATGGTTTTAGAAATGATATATTTGAAATAAAATGATATCATATTGATTTGGTTTTTGAAAAGGAAATGATATTTTGGTTTTAAAGTATAAACTATTTTGAAGATAGCTGTGGCATTATAATAATGTTTGGTTGTTAAAGAGATCGGAATTGGAATTTTCATACTCTCTACCAATTCCAAAAATCACTTTAACAACCGTGCACGTGGTGGAGATTCCAGAATGAAGTAGGATGGCGGTGGCGTTCCTTTGACGTATGTACGTGGACCCGACTCCCGTGAGTTGGCATAAGGTGGCTAAAACAGGAGCTATTCTTGGGCCAAGGAGGTGGCCCCTCTTATCGGACACACTCCTTCGATATTATATTCTGACTTTGGATTATTTTGGTGGCCACTTTTGACTTTCGATTTTTGAGGGTGTGGCTCGAGGTGGGCGGTAGTAGCTACTACGCGTTATCACTAGCTTGGATGCGTAATTGGTATATCTACCCTGGCATTGCCTTGTGTGCCGTGTCACCTACCCTAGCGTGCCTTGTACGAGTATGCTTTTCTTCCGTGGCCCGTGTGGTATCCTCTGGTGGCTTCCCGATCAGGAGGGACCATGATACTGGATGGACTACTGGGGATACTATGTGTTAACGTGGAAAATGTAAAGCCTTAATGCTATTTAAAAGTAAGTTTATTTTATTATAGACATTATTATAATAGCGAAATAGCACTACATAGTAAATAGTTTAACGGATCCTTAGGAGATGTGAATCCCGAACATCTCTTAAGTTATTGCACTCACGTTTGACACTGGATAGAAGATGTCAAATCCCGTAAACAACTCTAACACCATTCCACTCATATTATTTAATGTCGATTTAACTTACATAAGATCTTTTAGGTCTGACTCGAGTATTTCGTCTTTTCAATTCGCTCGGGTCAACCTGAGCATTTCAGAATTTGAAGACTTTATTTCTGAAGGACGAAGACGGAGATTGTATTATTACTATCATTTACTATATTGTTTTGATGCATCACATTTTTCCGCTGCAGTGTTATTTATTATTCTTTGGTATGTGTAAGTCTGATATGTGTTGTATAAGTAAAATCAAATGTTTTGTTTTTTTCTTTCTCTGGTTTTTCTTATTTACCCCAATAACAATCCACTCTTTTGTATGGTTTGAGTATGACGTCTGTGGTTTATCGTCGATTTAAAGCGTACAAAAAGGCGGGATGTTACATTTGGTATCAGAGCTTTGTTTTAGCGATAAACTTTAGCTTTGTGGGGTTTGACTTTTTATCAATAGGGTAATAATACCCTATGATGAGTCACGGAGTATATATACATGAGAGAGCATATTTGTTAGTGTTATAAAAGGTTTTAATATTGTGTTAATTTGTTCCTTTTTTATTTATAAATTCTAGTTGGTGCATAGGACGCTATGACATCAATAGGGTTTCTAAATACTTAATAGAATAGACCGATACAATATATGTTTTGAATATAGGTGAATGAAATAATTTTGCCTATTATATTTTCTATATATAAAATAATTTTTTTATAAAGGTTATGTTTTATTGTAATATATTTGGTTGTTAGGTAGTGAAATTATAAATATTGATGGGAAACAAAATTTAAAGAAAATAAAATAAATGTAAATTGAAAATTTTAGAACTTAAGTTTCGGGATTTTGAAAATTTCCTTCAAAGGATTTTGGGATACAATAATATTGTTTATGAGTATTTTCTGATACAAATATTTTAATATAATTTAAAGGAATTGTTTTAAAGAAATTTTGGGAAGAAATAAGTCCTGTACTCCCCTCTCTGTCGCTGGAAAATAATTTCGGTGATGAGTACACGCATCATCCATATTCATTTTCGAGTTTCGAAATGGAAAGGCCACTGTAGTAGTTTCACTACAGATTTATTTTGATAAACAAATATAAATTTCAAGTTGTTTTAAATGTAATTGGATATATAAATTGTAAGTGTATACATTTATCTATTATTTTAAATGGCTTGAAATTAAACCCGGTGTTTGATTCTTAAGTTTCTTTCAATTAGTATAATGAAATGGAATTTAACTAATAATTGAAACCTCTAATTGGAAATAAGAGATTTAATGATAAGATATAAATGGAATTAAAAGAAATTTGAAATTTGTAACCTATAAGACATGGTATATTGTTATTGAACATTAAGTTAATTTAAAAGAGATAAAATAAACTTGTGTAACTTTGAATTACATCCTTAAAAATCATATATATGTATAACTTACCAAACATTAAAAGTTGTAATGTTTAATAAGAAAATGTAATAGGATTGTATACAAGTAAAACTTGAAGTACTGAAAGTATTCAATGAAATTCTTTAATAAATAAGAAGTTGATGTCATAACTGTTATAAACTTAAGTTATGATTGAAATGCTACTAATTTAATAGAGATGTAAGTAATGTAAATAAATGATAATAAGCTCAAGTAAATGTAAATTTAAAGTTGAATCATTTTATGAATGGAAAGGAAATAAAACAATAAATGTGTGAAAGAAAATTTATAAAAATAAACTTAAATAATGTTAAAATGTGTTGTTTGTTTGGTTTATGGTTTTTTGGGCAAGGATACTTTAAAATTGTTTGGATGTATGAATAGTATATTTAGTTTCATCTAAGACTGTTGATTAAATGGTGCATTTGATAGTTTATTTACCATTATGTACAATTTAAAGTTTTTGAACCCGAACAACTATTTGTTTTGTTTGATATAGATTGATAATTGAATGGTGTTGATTTATATGATTGTACATTGAT
Organism: Allium cepa; assembly: GCA_030765085.1. Lineage (NCBI taxonomy): Eukaryota > Viridiplantae > Streptophyta > Magnoliopsida > Asparagales > Amaryllidaceae > Allium > Allium cepa. The sequence goes on along the minus strand of CM060938.1, from coordinate 379,536,831 downwards.
TGCAAGTGATTGTTGTTTATATTGGTTTGTTGTTAGTAGTTGAAACCACTTTAAATATTTCATTTTATATAATTATTAACTCTTTTGGATTATATAAGTGAAATACAGGTTATGGAAGCAATTACCACTACTTTTGGTCTCATAATTAAGCGTTTGTTTGCCCGACAAATATGTACGTTTTCGGATTACGGCTTATAGAGTTATTATATTGTTTTTTTCGTGTTGGGATATATATTATTTTGGAAAATATATGTTATATATTGTTATATTTGACATTATATTTTCTCCCGAGCCCCTCCGTACAAAGGAGACTCAACCGAAATTAACCGTAAATTTTGGACTTCGAAAATTTTGAAAAATGTTTCCAAACTCTTAATTTAAGTATAAAAAGATTTAATGGTTATAAATTGATATTTTTATTTAAAATATTAAATTTTGTAAATTTATTTTGTTATGAAATTAATACTTTGAATAAGATGTATTGACTACTCAATTCCTTCTTTTCCCCTTCTCTTTCCTTTTCGAGGACGAAAAGTTTTGAGTGGGGGAGAGTGTAACGTCCCATAATTTTTGATGTTTAGAATTTGTTGATTTATTAAGATTTTGGTAATTAAATCAGAAATTGATATAAATTTGTAACTTGTTAATGAACTAATAACGGTAATGAAATGTAAGAATGTTAAGGCAAGTCAATAAGTAACTAAATTTAGCGCAATCTCAATTAATTGAAACAATTGTAAGGCTATAATTGAATGTAAATAGTAAATTAGGAAATAAATTCAGAGTTGTATAAATTGATGAAATAATGCGCAATAGACTGAAATTTGATAAAATCAATGTTAGATAAGTAATTATAATATTTGTTATTTGATAATAAGTATGAATGAGATTTAACTTAGGAAAATTGGGAAATTATTAATTGTTTACCCATTTATTTAATCTAGTGAAATAGATCTAAATCCATTGCTATTAAACGTAATTATTTACTAAGTTAATACGAATTTAGCTGATGACTATAAATCATTAGGGCAATTGGATATATAGTAGCGTTAAAGTTATCCATAAGATAATGGTTGATTTAATAAAAAGAATGGGAACCAAGGTATATTAATATAAATTTAATAAATTGGATTAATCAAAAATTAAATGAAATTAATATTTAAATATTACATAAATGGGAATTAAGATGAAATTGGGGAATATTAACGTACCAAGATATAAACCAATGTTAATTATATTCTTATTGTAATAAAGGACTTGAATAACAAGGTTTAAAAATTTATGAATGGATCTTTGGAATTTTAAATTCATAAATTTTTGAGTATAATGAAATTTAAAATTAACGCTGAAATTGATGAATTAATCAACATTAAATTGACATCTAAATTCATTTAAATTTTTTTAAATGATTAAAAAATCAAAAATGATGAAATTTGTCAATTATCGAATTGAAATTGAAAATTTGATTTAATTAATTTATTGTTAATTTATTTAATTAATGTAAAAATAGCCATTTTGGCCACTGACTCAGATTTCGAGGAACCCTGTTTCATCGGATCCGTAACGGCGAATTATTATAGGATTTCAAGTTTCATAACGATCGGGTTTGTCGTTTGATCATACGGACTCGAAACGCCTAGAAATCAATTTAATTGAAATCAATTGAAAACGATTTGAAATAACTTGAATTTAGCATAACTTCTACATACGATGGAATTTGGAATTGGAACCTATTACATTGATTTTTAAATATTTAAAAAATCTATTTTGATATATGATTTGACCCATTTTCTTTTCGGAGGCAGAACGCGCTTTTCTGGTCGCTTATCGTTCAATCAGATCATGTCCATTCATCTCTATTTCCGACCTACTTATATATACCTCGTTATAAACCCTAGCCTATTCCTTACATTCATTGTTATGTATGTACAATTCAGATGTCTCCCCTCCTCAAAGGCAGACAAACAAATTCTCAATTCCAATTTAATTCCAATTCAAAATACCACTTCAGAAATCAAACTCCTCAAACAATAACAAATTTTATATCGATCTGAAGCTCTCGATGAGCGCATCTCAGATTTGTAATTCGTTTTCCAGATTGAATCTCTGTTTGGCCAGAAATTGGAGAGCAATCCTCGGCCGTTCGTTTGTCTCTTTATGATCTGTGGCGTGGATAAAGATCGCCGAAGGTGGCGTCGCGCTTTGCCTGGGTTGCGTGCCTGGGCCGCGACGTTCGTACGAGGTGATTCCACCTAGGGGCGATGCATAGATCACGGCGATCTGAGCCTTGAAGTGGCGGATGTAGCGTGTGAAGAATGGTCGAGTTAGGGTTTTTGGATGAAAGAATGTGATGACGTGGTAAATTAACATATTATTTTACTTAATTTAATTCAAACTGATAACTTTTCATACGAGGTCCGTATCGCGTGCAGTTTCTTGTGCTGGGATCGTATTAAAATTCCGGACATTTTGGCGCTGGGTTGGACAAATTCTGAGACTGTTCAAATTTTGGGTATAAATTGGATTTAAATCCAATTTAAATTCAAAAGATGAGTGTTTTAAACCACTCACAACTTCTAAAATTTCTTATGTTTGTCAAATTGATTTATGATGTGATTAGAAATTTATTTATGACTGTTTGACATATTTTTAATCACCGTCTCGGTTAAATTGAATTTATTGAATTAAATTGTTATTTAATTTATTTTTGCATATAAATTGCTAGTTAAATTGTTATTTAATTTATTATTGAATATAACTGCCAGTAAATACCTGTTATTTATTATCTGTTCTATATTAATGTTATTGTTTGAATTAGATGATGATTGTGATAAATGGTTGATGATTGATGTTGGATGAATGGATGTTGTATTTTATATTGTTATAAACTGCAAGTTGTTATGGATTTTATTTCATTCGGGATTTTGAATGATATACAAACGTATTTTTATTTTAAATTGCGGATGGAAATGATAAATATCAGTATCACTTGACCATATGATAGAAAATTATATACAAACACCATTGTTCTATATATATATAAATATTTTGAAAAAGATTTCTATGGTTTCGAGAAGATATATATATATGGTTTTATTGGATATTGAAATTATTCTATAAATAAGTTCTAAATTAAAGAGGATTTAAAAATTGATTTGGAAATGTATTTGGTTAAGGATCGTTTTAGATATATCGATTTGAAACTTATTGGTTTTACGATTTGAGGATATGATTTTTATAATATGATTTTGGTTTAAGGTGAATTAAATGAATATTTCAAGTATGAATAAATTGGAGGAAATATTTAGCTAACTGTAATTTGAGTTTTATTTAAATAATAATGGATTTATTATGTAAAAATTTCAAAACTAAATAATAGAAACTGAATTGCTGAATCGCAATTACCAAACTTGGTTTTGAAATTATTGAATACTTAAAGTTTGAAATATATTGAATTTGAAATGGTTTATTTTGCGGATCAAATCTTGTTTGAAATCGATAAATTTAGGATAATTTATTTGGAAACTAAATTGAATTGAAATTTATGATTAGGGATTTAGTTAAATATAAAGTGTAGAAATTCGAGTGTTTTTGTATCTGAGTTTTGAAAATTTAAGAAGCTATTTTATTATATAAAGTATTTTAAATATTCAAACTAATTAAGTGGTGGAAGTTATGTTCAAAGTATGAGTTTCAAGGTACTATAATTCGGAAGTGTTATATTCAAGTGTTCTGATTTTGAAATGTTATAACTTTGATAGTGTTATGATTTTAGAAATGATATATTTGAAATAAAATGATAGCATATTGATTTGGTTTTTGAAAAGGAAATGATAATTTGGTTTTAAAGTATAAACTATTTTGAGATGACCGCGGCATTATAATAACGTTTGGTTGTTAAAGAGAACAGGATCAGAAGTTGTCGTACTCTCTACCAACTTCGAAAACCACTTTAACAACCATGTACATGTTGGAGATTCCAGAATGAAGTAGGATGGCTGCGTTCCTTTGTGGTATATACGTGGACCTGATACCCATGAGTTGGCATAAGGTAGCTAAAACCGGAGTGATTCTCGAGCCAAGGAGGTAGCCCCTCTTATCTGATACACTCCTTCGATATTATATTCTGACTTTGGATTGTTTTGGTGGCCACTTTTGATTTTTGAATTTTGAGGATGTGGCTCGAGGTGGGCGGTAGTAGCTGCTACGCGTTACCACCATCCCGGATGCATAATTGGTATATCTACCCTAGCATTGCCTTGTGTGCCATGTCACCTAACCTAGCGCGCCTTGTACGTGTTTGGTTTTCTCCTGTAGCCCGTGTGGTATCCTCTGGTGGCTTTCCGATCAGGAGGGACCATGATACTGGATGGACTATTGGGACTATTACGTGTTAAGGTGGAAAATGTAAAGCCTTAATTCTATTTAAAAGTAAGTTTATTTTACTATAGACATTATTATAATAGCGAAATATTACTACATAGTAAATAGTTTAACGAATCATTATGGGATGTGAATCCTGAACATCTCTTAAGTATTCACGTTTGACACTGGATAAGAAATGTCAAATCCCGTAAACATATTTGACGCCATTCCGCTCATATTATTTACCGTCGATTTAACTTACATAACATCTTTTAGTTCTGACACGAGTGCTTTGTCTTTTCAATTCACTCGGTTCAGCCTGAGAATTTCAGGATTTGAAGACTTTATTTTTGGAGGACGAAGACGAAGATTGTTTTGTTACTATTATTTACTATATTGTTCTGATGCATCAAAATTTTCCACTGCAGTGTTATTTATTATTCTCTAATATGTGTAACTCTGATATTTGTTGTATAAGTAAAATCAAATGTTTTGCAAACAGCTTAATGAACTGTTTATTTGACTATTATATTTTGCGTTCCGCTGTAAGATTCTATTCTGTTTTATCTTTCTCTGCTTTTTCTTATTTACCCCAATAACAATCCGCTCTTTTGTATGGTTTGAGTCTGACATGTATGGTTTTTCGTCAATTTAAAGTGTACAAAAAGGCGGGATGTTACAATAACACTTTCCTCTTAAACAGTTTTGATATTAATAGTAGTATATATATTAAAATAGTCATAAATCAAATAGTTAATATAGTAAAAAAATTGTATGTAAAATAGTTACAAATTATATAGTTATATAAAAGTAATTAGTATATTAAATTAGATTTACATTAAAATAATTTATATTAAAATAATTTTATATTAAAATATTTTATAAAGTAAAATATTTGTATATATTAAATTTAAGATAGTAAAATAGTTTCCTCAAGTTCATAAATTGATTCAAATCATTCGAATTTAAAAATTCAATTAAATTAAAGTTTAATTCACAAATTTCAATTTAATTCAATATCTCAATAAACCATTTTATATCAATTTCAAATATAGATTTGAACTACAAATCAAACCATTTCAATTTCAATAGATTTCAAAGCTTTAAATATTCAAACATTTAAAATAACTCAATTTTAATAAATTCATTTATATTTCAAATTCAACTTTACTATTATTTAATATTGAAATATTCACCTAGTCAATCCAATATCATTTAAATAAACCTTAAATTACAATTTAAACAAGCTAAATATTCCGTTCATTTTTTTTACTTGAAATATTAATTTCAATAACTTTTAGACAAATTCAAGTTAAAAAATCGTATCTTTAAAATCTCAAATTTAATAAATTTCAAATCAAACTTATTTGAGTATAATTCTTAAACAAATACAATTTCAAACCAATTTCTAAATCTCTTTCCAATCTTATTTTATTAAGAAGTATTATAAATTCTATATTTTAAAATAAAATTTTAAATAAATACTTAAAACATACTAGAGACAGATGACTAACATGAAGAGGGTATCGACACATATACCTAGTGGGTATTTCCAAGTACATATGACTAACATGATTTTATAAATGTCATAAAGGAGCCAACGCTTATTATACCTAAAACCTATCATACAGGCATCTCCAGAGTTCGTCCATTATAATCACTACAATATGGAACTAAGTACTTTATATATAACAAATTTAATATAAAATAGAGTTAGTTAAACACTATATACTAACCCATTGATACACACAAGAGTTAAACAAAGACTAAACATAGGATATAGTTGAATATAGACTAATACCGTAAAACTAAACAATAACAAGTTATTTAAAGTAGGATAATTTACGTACACATAAAGGATTAGTAACCATAGCCTAACTCCTTTAATATACGACCCAACTTGATTATCATAACACATAATCATAGAAGTACATTTCTAGGCATCAAACATTTCCTGAAGTAGCAAAGTCACCAGATGTCACTCTTAATCTATTTCAATAGGCCCAACTGAACTAAAAACACTTCATCATGATCCAGGTTCATGCTAGTAATTTGAATGTGCACCTGCGGATCGACACACATAACACCGATGGACAATCTTGAAGAAAATAAGTAAAAAAAATATGAAAATAAATCAATTGGTTTGTTTGCTTATTTATTTAGTTTAAATAGAGAATAATGACAAGTATCATTCATTTTTAAAATTTTCACAAGTGTTATAAATTTAAATAAGGCTAATATTAAAATTTATGGTTAAAAATGAGAATATTTGATATGTTAATTGTTTTGGGAAAAGTTAAAGAAATCGATGTTTGTAAAATGAAACATTATTTATTATAAATTGGTGTTTTATAGGTGATAAAACAAAATAAGAATTAGCAACACTTTTCCTTTAGAACAATTAGCAACACTTTGCTAATTGGATCCACATCTCAACCCTCTTGGCCAAAATAGGACAAATAAGAGAAGAGAAACAAATACATGCAATTTCTCGTTCTCACTTTCTTCCTGTTAACTGAAAATAAAAAACTTCCTACATTTCAATGCCCTAACTAATCTAATCCCCAAATCAAAAGTTAAATTCAAAGGGCTTGTGAGTAATTCAAGAATAAATTTAGAAAAGTAATCTTTTCCACCTATTTTTCTTTCTTACTACTTATCAATTTCAGTTTTTGTCTCAGTTTGTAATCATTTCTCTCAAATTTATAAAACCGATCTTGGTTGAATGTGAAATAGAAAAGCCTAAAAGATTTCCATCTTTAATCCTCAATATTAGATTATTTAGGTGAGTTATTCTCACATCTCAAGCCTATAGCTGAGGACACGCAACTGTGTGTTAAGTTGTTGGTGTCTACTGATTGAAATCATCTCAATCTCTTATTTAGTTTACTTCTACTCCTATTCAATTTTCAATTTGTAGAAAACCTTTATACTTGATCTTTTGAATCAGTAAGGTAAAGATGAATATATGTTTACATGACACCAAAATCAGTAACCGAATAGCCTAACTCAACCCCAGCTAGCAATTCACCTTCGACGGACCACCGAAGAACCATGAAAACTACCTAGGTGTCGACCCCAGTAGTGCAGCTGGTGGATCAATTGGCCCGACCGGTGCAGTGGTCATCATTTGGGCCGAGTTCTAGGTTGTGTCCAATTTGGCTCTCCGATCGCTCGTTTCGTCATTTGCTCGCCCGATGTTTTCTCGTATTTTGTAAGCAATGATATGTACTCTATTTCATATTCATTTTGATGGTATTTCTGGATTTTAACTTATGAATTCGTGAATTCATCTTGGGTTGTTATTATTCCATGTGAATGCTGTATGAATCCATGCCATAATACACAATTTTATTGCATGCTTTTAAAGCAAGTTTTCAAAGGAACAATTTCCTATTCAAATTTTTTTTCCTACGCTTTCAAGTAAAAGTATATTTTCTGTACCAAAGATATTTTGACAAATACATTGAAAAGTTTATTTCTTCATATGAATAATGATTTTAAATAAATTTGGAACAACGGTGTAAATGATACTTTCATATGAGGATTTAATGAGGATTTTTCAATATAAATAATAATTTATAAAACTATATTTTTCAAGATTAATTTTATATAAATAATTTCTTTTAAAAAATTACACGAGATGAGAAGGTGATTTATTTAGTTTAATAAAATGAGTGTTATGGAACACTCAGGTTTGTTTTACCGGTTAATTCTAGGACTGATTCGATTAAACCAATTATACACACGTGTGATGTTTACTGGCTTATAGTAAACATTTCGGTAAACCCATCTGGTAGAGGACACACAATGGTTACTTATTCGGTTGTAATTGGAGAGTACATGATACTTATGGATGAGCTCCATCTCGCCCTTGGGTTATAGGCTTCCGCCTATCTTATGTTTATGGGTCTTTTACCTATCTTGGGTTTTTAAGCTCTCATCTACCTTTGGTACATTGGCTCTCGCCTATCTTGTGTTCAATTACCTCATGCCTATCTTGGGATTTATAGGTCTCGCGCCAATCTTGGGTTTTTATAGGCTTATGCCAATCTTGTGATATTATAGGTTTCGGCCTATCTTGCTTTACATGCTGCAGGTGGAGTTACCCACCAATCTTGGGTATATTTGACGCCTTCACTGTTTATGTGATTTTCAAGTTCAAATATTGATTTCTGGCTTTTATGCGATTTATGTTTTCACCAAATTTTGCGAATTTTCTTTAATAAGTTAACTTGGGAATTTTGATAATTGGTGAATATATTCTTGGGAAGTCATGTGAAAAACTTGGATATTGTTAATAAATGAATTTATGTTAGTTATTGAGATATTCTATCAAATTCTATATCTTTCTTACTTACGTTATCCACTCTATAGTCAAGACTGACCCGTTTATTATCTTTTAATACTCGAGCCAGATCGAGATGTTTTAGGTCCTTCAGCTTGATGTATTTTGGATGGATTCCACACTTATTAGCTTGATGCTTTATCCTTGTCATCTCTATGTGTGTATTCATGTTAAAATGTATCTTATTAAGCATTAGATTCCTTTTGTGTATACATGCATTTCTATCTTGTGATGTTGTACTTTTGTATTATGTGGAGCTTCACGACCACTCCCATCTAGTCTACACCATGTGTTTGTATTATGTCGGTTCAACCTTGTAACCATTGTATCCCCCTATGTATAAACTGTGATATGTGATTCGTGATTTGTATTTTATCTATGTTGTTCTGGATTATTATTATAGCCAGTGTAGCTTTATTTTAATCCTAAATTATATATGTCATTCCGCTTGAAAAAATATATATCATATTAATAGACGTATCAATGCTCGCTTAAAGTAAAACTCAGGATGGTCGCTCCTATCCAGACATATTTTCTGCACTAGCAGATGGTATTATTATGTGTCCCCTTTGTTAGTGTGGGTCGTAGGTTGGGGCATCACAACTTGGTATCACAATTGAGTTCAGAACAAAATATGATACTACCAACACGAATCTTAGTTTAACCAAGTTTTAAGAATCGTCCCTTAGGATTTCATGGTTGCATATTCCCTACTGCCTATCTTTCAAATTCCTATTATCAACTCCTATAAGTTTTGAATAATCCTTTAACCTTTCTTTTCCCTTTCAGAATCCTTGATAGCTGACGGTAGACCACCTACTCATTCTGTCGGCGCGCAGTCCAGTGGCCCTTCTTACGGCGGAGTGTTTATGTCCGCTGAGAAAATCATGGAACTCGCTCAGAATACTCATCCTTTCGATCCTCCTTCGAATTCTTCTTCTCATAAGACGAGATTTACACATATGTGCAGTGACTTTACGAATCTTGGTGCCAAGCCCTTTAGAAGTTCTAAGAGTGCTATTGAGGTGTAGGCATGGCTTAGAGCATGCAAGCGAATATTTTCTTGTAAGGATCTTTTCGATCAGCATAAGGATCAGGTAGCATCTAGTCAGCTCCAGGAGCAAGCTGTAGAATGATATGAGCTTCTTATAGCATAGGCTGATGAGTCTACTCTATTTTTGGAGTAGTTTAAGGAACAATTTGAGCTAAATTCATTCCCAAGCCTAAGAAGGCCTCGTTAGCTAAGAGTTTTATCGAATTGAAGCAAGGAAGTCTTCTGTAGCGGAATGTGTATCGACCTTCGAAGAATTATCCAAATGCGGGGTCGAGCACCTTAAGAAAGTGTTATTGTTATAGTTGAAGGTTTCGTTTGAGGAGTTAGTTGATTCTGCTCTTAGGCATGGAGCTATTGAGAAGGATAGTAGCGAGGAGGATGTAGGAGAGAGGAAGAGTTTTAATCAGGAGAAGAATCCTCAATTCAACAAAGCAAGGTCCTTTCATCCAAATAAGAAACCTAAGAAGCAGGATTTTACTTTTAAGGCACCTCATTTTGCTCGTGAAGAATGCTTTAATTACGGTTCGAAGGAGAACTTAGCTGAGGATTGTCTGAAGCCTCCAACTTGTTGCTATTGGAAGGAGGGCCATCTTATCTCATCTTATCCTAAATCAATCAAGGTGTTTAATTCTGGGAGGCGTAGTGTTGTGCAAGCTTCAGGCAGATCTTCTTAACGTCGATATATATCTTCTATTCTTAAAGGTGTTATTATTTTTCTGAATCATCATATTCGAGTTCTCTTCGATGCGGGTGCGTCTTACTCATTCATATTGAAGGAACTTATAGACGCTTTATCTTTGGATGTTGTGTGCTTAGTGACTTCGCTAAGGATTGCAGACCTTATTAGGGGTTCCTTAACCCTTAGTATGCTATGTAGGGATGTTGAGATCATTTTATCTGGTCATTCCTTTTGTGTTGATCTTCATGTCATGTGATATCTTGTCTTTGGAATGATTTTGGGAATGGATTGGCTTAACAGTTACGAAGCTTATATCCTATGTCTCGAAAGAACTACCTACTTTCAGCATCCGAAATTTGTTGGGTAGATTTCTATTGTTCTTCATGATGTAGATTCCGATCTAAAAGCTTCTTTATTTCCCTTGAGTCGTGTACAAAGGATGATATATCGAATCCCTTTTGTTATTATCTTGATATCTTTGAACCCATTTTAGGAATGCCACCCTAGTAGACAATCTACTTCTGTATTGATCATATCCTTGCAGCTTAGTTAGTTAGTCGTCCTCCTTATCGGATGTCTACCTAAGAGAATGAGGATTTAAGGAAGCAGTTGTTGGATTTGAAAGTAAAGTAGATTATCTATTGTAGTTCTTCTCCTTGCGTGCTTCTGCTGTGTTTTTTAAGAAGGATGATGGTACTCTTAGGCTTTGCATAGATTATCATAAGCTTAATAAGCTTACCATTAAAAACAAGTATCCCCTGCCTAGATCGACTATTTTTTGATCGACTTTGCAGTGCTAAGATCTTTTTCCACCTAGACTTAGTGAACGGTTTTCATCAGCTTCAAGTGGTAGAGGATGACATCCTTTAGACTTTACTCCAAACCCTTTATGTATCTTAAGAGTGGCATGTTATGCCCTGCGGGTTAACAAATGGTCCAGCTTATTTCGTTGATCTCATGAATTGAGTTTTCCGAGAATTTCTTGATCGATTCGTACACATATTCATTGACGACATTCTTGTTTATTCTAAATATAATGAATAGTCCGAGGAGCATCTTAGAACTGTATTAAAGGCATTTAGAATAAATCAATTGAAAGCAAAATTATCGAAGTGTCATTTCTAGCAGAGGCAGGTGAATTTCATGGTGCATGTAGTTTCAGAAGCTGGTATTTCTGTTGATCCTTCAAAGATTGAGCTATTCGGAATAAGAAAATGCCAGAAGATGTATTGGAGATCAAAGCTTTCTTGGAATGGTGGGTTACTACTGTTAATTCATGAAAGACTTTTCCAAGATTGACTTTCCTCATACCTCTTTGACAAGGAAAGGACTTACGTATTTTTGGTCCGATAAGTATGAAGCTTATTTCCAAAAGTTGAAGGAACTTCTTTCCAATGCTCCTATTCTAGTGGTTCCAAAGGGAAATCAAGACCTTGTGGTCTATACGAATGCTAGTAGATCTGGTTTGGGAGCCATCCTTATGCAGAGAAACCATATGGTTGCTTTTGCTTCGAGACAATTGAAGCCGAATGAGGTTAGATATGCTACTAATGATTTGGAGCTCGCAGCTATTGTCTTTGCTCTGAAGATTTGGCATCATTATTTATTGGATGAGAGATTTGTACTTTATGCCGACCATAAGTCGTTAACGCACTTATACACTTAAAAGGTGCTTAATACGCAACAACAGAGATGGCTCAAGTTCCTCGCTTCCTAAAATTTCGATACTCGGTAAACTCAAGGTAAAAGGAATCAGTGGCGTATGCTCTTAGTCATAAGCAACTAGTAGTTTTCTCTTTGATGTTAGCTGAGTGGAAGGTTCTTTAGGTTCTATCCTCTTGTGAGATTAGATGGCATATTCTAGATTCTAGTTCTTTCATATTGTTGTTTAGCCTGGTAGGACGTCATAATCTTTTAGATCGGATTGCGAAAGCCTAGCAGCTTGATCCTAATCATCTTATATTTTTCAGCATTGTTGTGGTGTTTCTCATAATAGTGAGTTGAGGATTTTTGTAGTTGATGCTTGTCATTGTATTCATAAGAAAGGTAGACTTTTGGAGCCAAATGTCGATGATCTTAGGAGATATATTCTTGAGGAGTACCATCACTCCAGGTATACTATACATCCCAGAAGTAATAAGATGTATGTGATGTGCACATAAATTTGCATAATTTTACCACCATATTTAATCTATTTAAATTGAATAAATGATCATATTGGATATTTTAACTTGTTTAAACCAAAATTCATATATTTGAAATTGTCACATATTCCTCTTCATCTAGGGGCAAAATGGACATTTTTGTGCATATATTAATTTGAGAAAATTTAATTGGAAATTTTTATATTATTTTATAGGAAATTAAACTCAATTACAAGTGGGTTCATGAAGGAATATGCATGCACAAAATGAATACAAAGGAATGAAGATGAAAATAATTCAAAGTGAAGAACATGGAGGACCCCACCTACCCACTACCTTAATGTACAAATTAAAGGCTAATGCATATGCTAAAAGACATTTAAAGCTTCATGTACATTTAAGTGGGGGATTATTAAAGCTAACGATAACTTGGCCACCACACTTTCTCCAAGGGCATTTTGGGTACTCCCCAAAAATATGAATTAGGGTTTCTAATTTGTATAAATACCCCTTATGTTTCATGTAGCCATCTTCCTCTTAGTAGTTAGTTTTAGTTTAGAAAATAAATCAAAGTTCTCTTCCTTTCCATGGCTACTAAGCCATTTTATTTCATGTAATTTTCTTTTATGCAATGTTAATTCTCTTTTATTTACACGCTTCTTCTCTTCTTATGTAATAGTGTAGATTTACCTTTATGCAATTAGATTAGTTGTCTTTTCCATTAGCTTTATTTTCCTTTCTTTTTTTGCTTTCATGTTGCTTTCTACATTTGTTGATTTGATAACAAATATGAGAGCTTAATCCCTACAATTTAGGGGTAATGAAGCTCTCTAGTATGTAGATGCAACATTTTGATGTTTATACTCTCTTTTTGTGCTTTAATGGAAACACTTGAAGTGGTTTAATGATGTTGTTTAGCTTTGAATTTGATAGTCTATGTTGTTCATAACAAATAGGCTATGCTTAAACAAACATAACACAAATTGCCTCTTCATCTAAATATGATTATGGCAAAGAAGTGAATGTTGAAATTGAAATTTGATAGCCTATATTTCTAAACAATAGTTAATAGGCTATGCTTAAAATAGATTTTTATTTCAACTTTGTTGTCATATTTCATGAGAGTTAAATGTGTATTAGTGGTTGTGTTATAGTTTGATGGTTTATGTTGGGCTAATTAATAGCACAAATATATCATACTTATGATAAACACATCAACTAATTACACTAATGAAAAGAAAAGAGAGATCATAACTTCATTTTGTTGATTTATATGATCTAGAGAGTGGATTTATCTCTAAATTGTTCTTTTAACTCTCGTATTTTTATCATTTTCTTTTGCTAGTTTTTGTTAGTTTCTTACATTTCTAGCTATTCACTCTCGACTTCGGTATAATTTGATTGAATAGAATTTTAAAATCATCAATTCCCTGCGGATCGACCCGTATTCGCCACGTGCTACATTCGTACACCGTGCGCTTGCGGTATAAATTTTATTTCAAAATTCATTCGACGGTTTTCTAAACCGATAGAATTTCCGTCGACGAACAGTATGCAAATATGAAGCGTCTTCACTATTGGGAAGGCGTAAAGTGGGATGCGGTAGAGTATGTGAAGATTTGTATGACTTGTCAACTTGTTAAAACTGAACAACAATGTCCCAGTGGTCCTTTGCAACCATTGGAAGTCCGTTGTAGAACTGGGACCAAGTATTATGAGCGTAAGTTCATACTGGAATCCTCTTGTCTGTCGATCGTAATCTTTTTCTTTTTTTCCCTTTAAAGTTTTCCATGGACTTCATTGGGGTCTTCCTTGTTTGAGGGTCAGCTATGATAGTGTGGGTGATTGTTGATCATTTGACTAAATCGACCCATTTTACGCATGTCAAACCCAATAGGACTGCCTCTCAACTAGCTAAAATCTATGTTAAGGAGATCGTGAGAATTCATGGCATCCATGGTGCCATCATTTGTGGTTGGGAACCCTTGTTTACAAGCAGGTTTTGGAAGAGTCTCTAGAAAGCATTGGGTTCAAAGCTTAATTTTAACACTACTTATCATCCGTAGATGTAACATTCCTGGATTTTAGCAAGTTAATTTGATAATTAATTTAATTTTTGGAATAAAATTATGAATTTTGATGAATTAATTAGGAAAGTTCTAGAACAAATAAAAAAATATGTGTTTGTAAGTAGAATTTTGATTTGGAATTCAAAAGTAAATATTTTATACGATAAATTGAAGTTAAAAATCTTTACATTTCAAAGAACTAATAAAATATATACATTTATTAAAAAGTATTTGTTTGTTTATTCATTTATAAATATAAATTGACTGCATATTAATTTTTGAATTTGAAATTTAAAAATAAATATTTTTTAAATAATATATTTGATTTGGAAACTCTAAAAATTTAATACTAATAGGAAAATTTGTTTTGTATTCATAATATGATGATTTGAAAATTTTATTTTGAAATTGATTTACAAAAGCTATTTACAAAATTAAATTCAAATAGAATTTTGGGTTGAATTTCAAGAATAAATTTTAATATGATAAGGTTTACAACATTAATAAATTAAAGATAAAAAAACATGAATCGTAAATATTAATAACATTGGGTTTAAAACAAATTGTATAAAATTATTTAAAAGAGGGTTTTAAACATAAAATGTTTATAATTTACAAGTGTCAGAAAATTAATATTATACATTCACAATTGTAAACACTTTATAATGTAAAAAGACATGTGTAACTATTTTGATATATGGAGTTAACAAGTGTCATTTTATTTTTCTTTATTTTAAAAATAAAAATAAAAGATAAAATGAGAACAAAGCTATTTATACATAACTATTCTCCTACTTGTTTCTTGTTGTTCATATTTTTCAATCCACAAAGCCAGAAACAAATTAAATCAAAATCTATTTAAATTCAAAACATGAAGCAACAACTTGATCAAATGATTAAAACAAATCATCAACAATCAGGCAAAACAATTCAAAGTCTTCAACCTGAAAGGAAAAGTTGAATCAAACACTTCAGATTTCAACCTAGGAATGCAAGGCAAAGATCAGGCTTCAATTAAAATTTCAGACCAAAAAAAATCAAAACTAAACCTAGAGCAGAGAATCAAAGGAGAATTAAGTAAAAAAACCAATCATCTCCAACCTGATTAATGCAAAGATCAGTGAAATTAAAAATCAAGTTTCTGAATCAAAGACCAATAATTCGGATTCAAACTCAAAAGTATAACTTCCACATTTCAAACAAAATCATTCCCAGGCTTGTTCTCTGTCTCAACATCTAAGGTGAGCAAACTACCTTATAAAAGCTTGAAATCAGATTGAAGCTAGTTTTCATATGATGTTGTTATGCTACGCCTGTGTTTATGTGTATATTATACATCTAAAAGATGTGTGCATGTCAGATTTACAAGCAATGTTTGCCTCTATTAGTTATAGGCTTTCAAACTTGTTTTCAAAAATCAAAAGCTTCCTCTTAAATTCTTTTTTGGCTTCAGGATCTAAACAAAACTTATTTGTACGATCATGATTTAGGTCTTAAAAATACCGTTGAAAAGAACTAATATAAATTTATAAGGAAATTGAGATAAACAGAGAAAAATTGGAAATGTGTTGAAATTCAAAAATCATGTTTTATTATTTCAATTATATCATCTAAAACAATTTCGAAAATGATGAGTTTTAACGATGGAATCATGATTTTTAATCATATATTCATAAAGAACTGTCGAGTTCGACAAAAAAGAGATTTTTATTAAATTCCGTCGAACGGCAGGTTTGTATTCCTCATTTTTCGGTCAGAGGGTGGCTCGATCATCAATGGTCATCAGAAAAATAATCGAATTTTTTTTAATTTGCTATGGTGGCCATTCGAGGTCGAAATAGGTTTCGATTGCGTGTCTTTGATCAATGGAACCGAGGTATTTGCGTGGCCATTGACGAACTGGAAGCAATCGCACTGTGGGGAAAAGTTTCATGGACCATCGGCGATGATGTGGTCGGAGTTTCGCAACCTCCGGTGAACTGCGGTGATGAGTCGAGGATTTTTTTGATGATGTGCTTTGTTCCAGATTTGTCTAACATGTTCGAATCCGATATCGGGGATGCTTTTGAAGATCTGGTTGTTTGGATTAGTTAGTGGTGATGTTGTCGACTTATCGAAGGCAACGTGGTTGATCGAAGATGTTCAGAGCTCCAGCGCCTGTGCATAGGTTATTTGTAAAGACCCGATATTTTCAACCATTCGCATCCACAAATATTGGACTTGAATTGTTCAAAATACCGAATTGTAATTTAAAATTTGGAAACACAGAATATACAGTAAATAAATAAATCATAGATCACAGACACAGTAAAAAATGCAGCGGAAGCAAAGAAATAGTAGTTCATGAAGCTACTAAATAATTACATCAGAGTTATACAAGATACAACAGAAGTTCAATACAATAATCAAGCACAAAGCTGAATACAACACTGGAATCAACTGAATAGCTGGAATTGAAATAGATAGCTGGATATTTAAGAAAAGCTCCAACTCCGAAGGTGAGTCTCTAATGCTGAATCACTCAGTTTGTCCAGAGCGTAAAGCAAAACACAAAACACTCGAGTTAGGGCATACATACTTATACAATGTAAACCAACTCAAGTGAATTGTAATATAAGGTATAAGTAACTTAAAGGATGCTTGGGATCGCCCATCCTCTAAGGAACCGTTAAGCTATTTACTATGTAGTAATATTTCGCTATTATAATAATGTCTATAGTAAAATAAACTTATTTTTAAATAGCGTTAAGGGGTTACCCATATAGCCCTTAACATGTAATAGTCCCATTAGTCCATCCAGTATCGTGGTCCCTCCTGATTGGGAATCCACCAGAGGATACTCCACGGGCTACGGGAGAAAACCAAACTCGTACATGGCTCGGTAGGGTAGGTGGCACGACACAATATGGCAACGCTAGGATAGATATACCAATTACGCACATGGGCTGGTGGTAATGCGTAGCAGCTACTACCGCCCACCTCGAGCCACACCCCCAAATCAAAAATCAAAAGAGGTCACCAAATCAATCTCAAAGTCAGAGTATAATATTGAAGGATGTGTCTGATAAGAGAGGCTACCTCCTTGGCCTTAGATCACTCCTGTTTTAGCCACCTTATGCCAACTCACGGGAGTCGGGTCCACGTATATACCTCAAAGGAACGCCGCCACCATCCTACTTCATTCTGAAATCTCCACCGTGTACATGGGTGTTAAAGTGGTTTTCGGAGTTGGCATAGAGTATGACAACTTCCGATCCCGGTCTCTTTAACAGCCAAACGTTATTATTACCCATGGTTATTTAATTAAAAATCATTTCTATTCCAAACCATTTAAAATCAAATACTATTACTTTCTAAAATAATATCCATTCTCAAAATGGTAATATTTCCAAATCCATATACTTCTCAAATTTAGTATCCATTTCAAAACTAAATATTATATTATTTCATTTCGAAAACCAAATCAATATATCATTTCCATTTCAAACCCAAAGTAATAATATATCCTTTATATTCCAAAAACCAAATCAATATCTCATTTAAATAAAACCCAAGTTTTCAAATCACTGAATATTTCCTTCAATTTATCAAACTTGAAATATTGCTTTAAATCACCTAACCAAACCATTTTATATGGCCGTATTCTTAAATCTTCAATTTCCAATAAGTTCCAAGTTTATATACTTAAAGACAATTCTTAATTAAATACAATTTCCAAAGCCATATTACTTTCAAGTTATAACAACTCTAAAACCAAACATTTTGAAACATATTTATTTAGACCATCTAAATTCAATGTTAATATCTACCAAACAAGATTCATTTAACCATTTAAATTCAATGTCAAATAATATTCATTTCAAAGTTGTAGCATTTATAATTTTATTCATTCAGTTATAAACTTTCTAAAAACATTATATATTTCAGCTACATTACAATATAATTTTTAGCCAATTTAACTTATAAAAATCACCTTTCCTACTTTAAAATATTCATTCGAATATCATTTAACTTATGATTTAATAAAATAAAATTTTATCAATAAATATCCAAATTAAACTATAATTCATTTATTAAGTCAAAAACACATTCTTTTACTTCTTTTATTTCAACAAATAACTACTTTATTTTAAAATACCCACTTCATAAACAAGACTAAATTCTTATTTACTTAACTTAACAATTTCAATTAAAACCAAATTTCCAATTATCAAGTTAAGTCGTATTTTGAAAATACACTTTTCCACTATATCATAATTATTCAATTTCCAAACATTCCATTTCATAAATAAAGTAATTTATCATAGTAAATATAACATAAATTTCTTTCAAAATTTATTCATTTAGGCATCATTGAAACTATAATTTCAGGCAAAATACATTTATTACAAAATGTGCAATTAAAACCGTATTTCATTTTATCTTCGAAAGACATCATTTATTATTTTATAAAATAAAAATTGATTGCAATTACCAGGTTAGACTTTAAATCCATATTAATTAACTTTAATTATTAAGTTATTTACCATAATTAAAGCTCTTTAAATTACCATTTAAGGCCAGAAAAAGATTTTTAACTTATAATTTAAATCCAATTATCACATATAAAATTTTAACTTGTTGGAAGCCGATATCTCTTTATATGTTTAAACCAATAAGTCAGCTTTCTAAATCAAAATTCCATATATTTAAAGATTCAAAATACTTAATAATTTTAGAAAACTATCAAAAAATTTATCTATGGGCCTGTATAAATTTTTTTAAACTAGGTCAAGTGATACAGATATGTATCATTTCAATCCGTAATTTTGAAAAAAGAAAAATCAGGGTTGTATCATTTTAAACCCGCAATAACAAGGAAAATAAATACAATTGAAATCTGTAAGGACCCGATTCTTCTACTTCCGAAAATTCAACATCGATACTCACTTTATCGGCTGCCGTGCAATCGAACGACGGAAAACCGAACACTTAGGGTTTTAAGAAAGAAGAAAAGAAGAAAGAAGAGAGGAAAAGATAGAAAATAGAGAGAAGAGGAAATAGAAAATAGAACAGAAAGAAAATACAACTGAACAACATCAGAATCTCACAATTCGCAGCGGAACAACATATAATAAATAAATGAATAATCTTTAAACAAAGAACTATATCAGTTATTACATTACATACATTACATTTCATCATATCATCAGAGTGTACAACAACAACAACATACAGTGCAGCGGAAAAAGAAATACTATATACTAGTAATACGCCATGCCATCCAGCTTGCCTCCAGCAACTCCAGAATATCCAGAATATCCTGATAAACCTAACTCTTAACTGCCCGTGTGGAAATTGGTGGGCACCCAGAGTTTAGGAAGGAAAACAATAAACTCCGAGTCAGTCATGTGACTGGTGTGAGAACTCAAAACAGTTTATTTATCTTTAAAATCAAAATATAGAAATATTTTTAAAGTCAATTCGCAATGCTTTTAAAAATGAGACTACCATAAGGCCTCCCGCACACACACACAATGCAAACGCAGAATCGGAGGAGATTTCTCCTTATGATAGCCAAAGATGCTTGATACGCATTTAAAAGAACATTTTATATTATTACTAGTGCATAGTGTAGAGAAAAATTCATTTCGAAAGTAGAATATAAATCTTAGCCAACATACGACCATTATCGTATGCCTACTATAGCTACCATCCAAACAGTGGGGCGCCACCATAAGTGAATGATAGGTTCTACAACTAATACCGTACAAGTCACGTATTGTTTCTTTGGATTTCCAACGAATGATCAGGCCAAGGAACTTCCCATTGCCACATGAGAATGCCTCTGGATGGACATCCCCGAGAACCAAACCGGATCTCTACCAACACAAGGCCAGGTTACCCCTAACTGAGTAACAACTGACCGAATATGCCATCCCCCGGTCCTTTGGGACCTTTCACCGAACGCTCGCAATCAATTCACACAATCATAAAGTGTTTTCAACATGAGTAAGTATTTGGGCTCCATACCATGATACCACCCTTTTCCAGAAGGAAATGCACACATCCTAAAGGGCGCTACCCCTCATAACCTTGCCGCATCTTTCCTGTTTTGACCATTCACGGGGTGTGAGGCTCGACGAAGTCACGTCCACAAAAACATACTTTATACAAAAGCCATGCTTTGGGTCAACAAATGATCATAGAAATGATCACCAAGATAGACGATCAAATAAAAGATCCTATCACAAATAATCAACACAATGATCATTTACAGCAACACTCAGCATGTCACATTACCAAATTGGGAATATATCGCTGATAACATTCAACTACATAACCTCTGAGCTCGTACGTCTCAGAGAAGGGTGTTAAGCTAAAAGAATAAATTCTCCGCCACCAACAGAAATATATTTGAATGAAATCTGCTTTATCTCTCAATTTGTAATGTCAGACATACAATCCATACAAGTCTGTTCCGGGCTCGAACAAAACCGAAGGCACTTCTCACGAAGCCCTTGCAATCCGGGTATTCACAATCCCGATCGAATTTCCCATCACTTAGGGAATCTCTATACCAGGAGCTACCCAGTGCAGAGACAATCGATAGGTCATTCTATCGCTTTCGCAAATACCCGGTCTTCAACACCGGTCATCAAATGCAATTCATAACGACGTATCACATATTCGGAATGGGTTATACGACCCCATGGTCCTTTCCCGGTTAACCCGAATAGTGAGCGCTTATTCAAAAATAAGTGTGGCATTCAAATTCAAACAAATCACATCAATTACCCATTCAAAGGGAAATATTGATAGTCGGTTATTGGACTATCAATGGATATGCACACATCACCAGTTTCCAAATAATTTTCCAAATTATTTATTTTCCAAAATATCTTTACTAGATATATAATTTTCACACTTCAAAAATAAATCAATATTTATCTTTAAACAAATTTCCTTTCTATTCATAAATTCCATAGTGAATTTATATTTTCAAAATATCCATGCATATACCATTTCAATTATTCATTTCAATTTATCTTCAAAAAGATAAATTCTCTAAAATATTCACTTTATATTGGAAAACATTTCCATACTTACTTATTCATAAGTAATTCACAAATTTTATTTATTTTC
Source organism: Allium cepa (assembly GCA_030765085.1). Taxonomy (NCBI): domain Eukaryota; kingdom Viridiplantae; phylum Streptophyta; class Magnoliopsida; order Asparagales; family Amaryllidaceae; genus Allium; species Allium cepa. Next base: position 379,515,047 of record CM060938.1, on the reverse strand, counting down.
AACACTTAGAAAATATTCAATATACTTAAATCGAGATTAAGTATATATTTCATTCTTTAAGGAAATCATCCTCTTAAACATATTTATTTGGGCCAAAACGAATGTTGCGTAAAACATCGTTACGACAATCCAAAATCACTAGTATAGGGATTCGAAATTAAATAGATATATAAATCCCAATACTATACAAAACATTTTCTTTCGGAAATCATTTACTATAACAACAGTGTTATAGTCCACTATTTCCTTTTATTTCTCGAAAACGTCTGTTTCAACAATAAATGTTGAAATCTATGGTTTCGAATCTCAACACATTTAAAACATCGTTAGATCGTTTTAAATTCTGTTTAAAATATCACATCCTAAACATTTTCTTTAACATATTATTCACTATTCAAAAACGTGAATATACTACGTTAACACATTTCATCCGAAAATTCCGAACTCCGATTTACGCGCCGAAACTGACGTTCCTAGGGTTTATCCCGCGTTCCGGACACAATGGAACAGGGTTCGAAAGCTAATTCGGACATCTGTGCGAGTTATGGCAATAAACGTTCAATTTAAATTAAACCGATTTAAATGATTTTCTAGGCGTTTTAATTCGTACCGGACAAACGGTAAATCCAATTGACTCGAAATTTGAAACCTTACAATAATATCACATTACGGATCCGATGAAACTAGTTTCGTCGAAATCCGAGACTTTTTGAAAAATGGCTATTTTAACTCGCCAAATTAATATTAAAAATAATTCGATGCGTTTCGAGCTGCCACGCTCAAACGATAGCTCCGATTGACACGAAAATTGAAATCCGGTAATAACTAACTATTACGGATCCAATGGAACTGGTTTCGTTCAATTCTGAGACTGTTCAAAAATTGACTATTTTCACTAGTCGATTTTAATATTAAAATATTCAATTTTCACAAATTAACTCTTAATTCGATTTTAAAAGTTCTAAAATATCATTCTAACTTCAATATGATAAAATAAAATTTTACAAATCATTTTCAATCATATTTAACTCAATTTTCAATTATTTCCATAATTTAACATATTAAATTATCGATTTAATTATCCAATTAAATCCAATTATTCGAAATAAAATTTATTTGACTTAAAAATTCACTCATTAATATTTAAAATTAATTAAATATTCAAATTTTAATTAATTAAAATCCTGGGTCATTACAAAATCACTCGAGCCTATCATTTCATCCCATAATGATTTTTCCTTATTCTAAAGTCCATTCGGGTATGCATCATTTCAACCCATAGTGATAAGGAACTTGCAGTGTGATAAACAGGAATAAAATAATACTATAGAATAAAATATCATAACAGGTGATGTAACAGATATATAAACAGCATTTAACATCATATAAAATATATATCACAGGAATATATGAATATAACATATTAATTTTATACAATTCACTTTTCATCATTTCACAATAATATAAGTATGTAAGTCTAGAGTGATAACTCACCTTTTAAAAGCTAGAATTGACAAATTCAGAATAAAAATCCAAACTCCGCAAAGTATGAAAAAGCATGACAAAGCACAATGAAAACTTGAGTGGATGAAGAGTCAGATCTAAATCTTGTATGCAAGCAAATATTAAATACATAAGAATATGATTCAATAGAAAAGAATAAAGGTTAAAACAATAGAAAAATAACAAATCGAAGTGGCATAACTTGCCTTAATCAATCAATATCTTGGCTACACCATATATGGGTTCAACCATCATCTTGTGTTGCTTGGTCATGATGGTTAGAGGTGTGCTAGGAGAAGATGGAGGTCGAGCCTAACTTGAAGGAAGACAAAGAAAACAAAATGAAAAAGGAGGAGAAAGAAGAAGGAAGCTATGACTTTAGATCTTGTATATTTTTTTCTTCACGCAAATGAATAAGATGAGGAGATGAGAAACTTTGTACGTGAAAGAGAATAGATGGCAGCTAGGTTTAAGTAAATACATGTCCAAAAGAAAGAAATGGCAAGAAATAAAGAGGCTAGGCAATAAAAAGCAGGAGTTCGAATGGTTTGGGAAATAAAAAGGCAACAAATAACTTGACGTGTTTATTAATTTTTTTCCTTTGTTTATACGCAATGAAAAGAGGAGTTTGATAAACAACATATACATGAATTATGAGAAGAATTGACGGCTATGAATGTGGAAAGTAATAGGCTATGCAAATGGAAAGACAAGAGAAAAGAAAAAGGCAACAAATAAACAAAACAAGTAACCTATATCTCTTGAAATTCTAAGCTATTATTAAAAATAAAATCACTCAAAAATTAAATAAATAAATTCAAAGTTTATACAAGTAAAATAGAAAATTAAAATTAGATAAACAAACATAGGGAAATAGAATATAGAAAGTTATTGCGTGTAAACAGTGTATCTTATCTAATTTAAAAAGTATACGTTTAAATCCCCAATAAATCCATAAATTTGATTTCTCAATTTTTTTACTGAATCAACTATTAACTTATCCTTTTATGGGAATATTAACATTGGTTTATGTACTAATACATTAATAACTTCCCAATTCCTCTGAATTTCAATTTACATAGCAATTAACTTCATTTACCTGCAATAATCCATTTTATTACAGATTACATTCCAATTAAAGTAAAAATTTCTTCCAATAACTTGATTTGATTTAATTTCCATCTTTATACTACGTCCATTATTACTCTATATACCTAGTTACATTAGTTTTATATTCCATTACACTAGTCTACTCCTATTTTCATCTTAAATTTGTATTAAATGTTAAATTTCCGAATGTGAAATCTTGTCAACTGTACACATTAATTAAGGTTTAAAACCAATTAATTAATTTAACTTAGTTCCATTCCATTTACCAATTTATTACTTTATAAGTAAATTTACGTTTCTATTTAATTCGTACATTCACACCTCCCATTACTACATTAATTCTCATTAATGACATTAAAGATTTCCTATTTATTTTATAGACTAAATAGGCAACTTTAATAGCTGTTACCATTGCTCTTTATTTACACTTAAGTTTATTATATTCAACTAATTATTATAATTACCTACCTAGTATTGAATTCATTCAATTACAATTAATTATACTAATTCATTTATTTATATACCACTTACCCTTATTTACTTATATTCAAATTTATACTCAAATATAACCGTTACAAATAAAATAATAGGCCAATTAAATAGTAACCCTTATTTACTTATATTCAAATTTATACTCAAATATAACCGTTACAAATAAAATAATAGGCCAATTAAATAGTAACTCACAACCGTTACTATTACTTTAAGTCACATTAATGAATTCATTATTGTTTACAAATCAAATGTTACAATTACTTAATTAACACCGATTTACTTCAATTTATATTAATCATATATTTTCTCATTAATGATTCAACATTCATACTTGTGATTTCATTGTTCACAACAAATGTTACCATTCTTATATACCCAATATTTATTCAATAGTCATTTATTTCATATTATTCCTTTTATAAATTTAAATGTTTGCATTAGTTTTCTTATATTAATTTTAGCCAAGTATAACAATTTTCATTACTTCACTAAATTGTAATTTCATTTCAGTTGTTACTAATTAGTTCTAATTACCATCGTTCAATTTTAAATTAATAAGGCTTTTTTTCATATTAAATTACCAAAACTTATTAACTTAACAAATTAAATTAATGAAAATTTTACGGGTCGTTACAGTATTAATGATGTCTGGGTTGCTGTGTTTGGAAGAGGAAGTAACGTCTTGGGTAGAAGCTCGGGTAAGTGATGGATTGACTCGTGTATTTTAGTGGGTGATCGAAATGTTTTTTTTTACAGGTTTTAAAAGTTTAAAATTTAAAAAAGTTTAGAAAAGAAAGGGGTAACTCGGGGCTTCACTCGGGGAAGTTGGGATGCGACTCGGGTAGGAACCCGGGGTTGTCTCTGAGTCTAGTATTTCAAATCAAGTTATATTTAAACAATTTTTTTTGTAAAATGGTTCTTTTGTAAATAATAAATGTTTGCCCATGTTTTGAATTGGTTAAAAGATTTCTTTTTAAAAATAAACTAACTTTGAAAGTATTTTAATATATATGTATAACTATATTTGTGAAAAGTTTATTTTTAATAAATTTAATAACGCAGTTAAGTGGTTAATTGAGAAAGATGAAAATGTTTTTAAAAGGTTAATTTACATAAAGGTTTATGTTGATAGATTAATAATAATTAATTAATCAAAGTTTAAGTATAAACTTAAGATTAATTAATTTGTTAAGAGTTAATTTATTTAATAATAAGTAATTGAGGATAATCGATTAATGATAAAAAAGGGTAATTAATTTCATTTGATTAAGGGTGATTAATTAATTAAAAGATTAATTAATGTAAGTAAATTAAGGGTAATTAATTACTTAAAAATAATTACTTAATTAAAAGTAATTAATTTATGATTAAAGTTGATTAATCAAATGATTAGTTAAAGGATAATTAATTAATATGGTTCATTAATTAAAGTAATTAATATGAAGATAATTAATTAATTAAAGGTTAATTAATTAATGTAAGTGATTAAGGATAATCACTTATTGTAATTTTATTAATTAAATGGTAATTAATTTAGGGTAAATTAATTATGTAGTTAACTTAAGGTTAATTTAATTAATGTAATTAATTAAGGATAATTAGTTAAAGGATAATTACATAGTTACAAGGTTAATTATTTGATGATTAAAGGTTAATTGATTTATTAATTGAGATTAATTAATTAATGTTTGAAGGTTATTTAATTAATTAAAGGTTAATTAATTAAAGTAGTTTTAATGTTAATTAACCTGGATAAGTAATTAATCTGATGTAAATTAATCAGACGGTTATTTGATGTTACTTATGGATGTTTGAATTGTATTGAATGCCTTGAATGGTTTGATATCCCTGATGTGTGTTGCTTTGTGATATGACTTATTTTGATTGAGCTATGGTGAATGTAATTTATTTATCAACTGAGACGACCCGACTTTTTCATCATAGAAAATCGTATCATCTTGAAGAAAGAAAGGGATAGAAAAGAGAAAAGAAAGAAGAGAAAGAAGAAACAACACTAGAATCTCAACAGCGGAACGAATAAATTATATTAATAACATAAGTATTTACATAATATACAACATCAATCAGATTGCACAACATACACAACATATAAGTGACAGTTATAAACACCTGTCTATTTAAAACTTAATACAAACACAACACAGAGAACACACAACGGAAACTATATCTCTACAACGCAGAAGCTTCCTGCTCCATAGCTCCTCCAATATTCGTCAAAGCAAACCAGAATCTCTTGGCTACTCGTAAAAATTTGAGTACCCAAGAGTTTAAGAAAACAAAAGATAAACTTCGGGTCAGACATGGGTCTAGTGTGAGTAACAGGTTAAGGTTGCTTAATTTTTCTAAAAACCTATTGGAAAGAAAGGTACCAGTTAAGACTTCCCACACATAAACATGAAAAAATTTTTACCTTACGCTAACCAAAACATTTGATAGGAAATCCGATGACATTATAATAGTGTCTAGGGTTTTCAGGTAAAATACAGAAATAGCTGGAATGCTTACAGCTCATGTTCCAACATAGTTGGGCACAACTATACGTATGGCACTTATTGGATTGGATTCCATCAATGGCAGGGCTACTAGGGTACCGCCCGTCACAGTACGTGGCCTAGATCACCGTACCGAGGATCACTCCCAATCCCCTGCAACACAAGGCCGGAACCATTCCTTACTGAACAGTCTCGAATAAGACAACCCCGGCAGTTGTTGCAATCAACCGCCCCACACAGCTGAATATAAAGGCACCTCTGGACAGGGGAAAATCTCGTCCTACTTGGGCATGATCCACTTAACCTTGCTGCACCTCCCATATTTTAGTCATTCCCGGTTGATGAGGCTTGAGGCTACGATTACCTTTAGAGAACACATCTCTTAGAATGCTCATCGTCCACCTAACAATGTTCTGAAAGCATTCAATCCATACAAGTTCATTCCGGGTTCGATCGAAACCGAAGGCATTATCTCATTACACTCATTTTGGAATCACCCTCAGAGTTAACGACAATAACCCTTGCACTTTGAATCTTCATCTTCACTTGAGATTCACGACCTATCGTTAATTTGGATCAATGTGGTTTTCGGATATCCAAATATGGAAACCCGATTCCGATCTCATCGAAATCCAAATCGCCATCTTTTAGGTCCAAGTTTTATTAAATGTTTAACAACCAAAATTGGTTACAGTATTTTATAATGAGGTTTTATAAATCTGAAATGAGATTTAAAACATTTTTTAAATTTAAGTTTAAAATCTGAATTGTAAATCTGAATTCAAATTTGAATTTGAATCTTAAAGTTTTAAAAAGAAAATAAAGCTTATAAATTTTAATGTTGTAAATAAGTTGAATGTTAAAGTATTTTATAACATGTTTTTAAAATCTGAAATATAGGATTTAAACAGGATTTTAAATTTAAGTTTTTGAATCCGAATTCAAAGCATGATTTGAATTTTGGTTTGAAATAAAATAAGTTTTTGAATTTAAATGTTTTCAAAACCACTTGGAATATTTAAAGTATATTTTGACTTATTTAAATTGAATATGGGTTAAAACTATTTTTAAATTTACCTTAGAAGATAAGTAATTCTTTAAAAATGAAATTAAAAGGTTTTGAATACTTAAACCTTGTTTAAGTTAAAATTTGATTCATTTTAAATCTTAATTTAAAATGGGATTTAGAGGAAATTTAAAAGCAAAGTTGTTTTTAAATTACTTTGATAATGAAATTTAATCATTAATAAGATTTATGTTTATCTTAAAGTTACTTTGAACTTAATAATTTATAATTCATTTAATGGTTAAGGTAATTAAGTTTTGTAATTAATTAATTTAATTAATTAATAATTTGGGATAATTGATTAAATAATTAAGGGTTTTTATTTAATTAATTAAGGATTAAGTAAGTTAATAAAGATTGATTAAATTATAATTAAGAAATCATTATTTAGATAAGATTTTATATTAAATTAATGATTTGAATTTATTAATCAAGTAATTAAAAATTAATTAAGTTTTAGATTACCACTTGATTAATTTAAATAATTAGAGATTAATTAAATGAGTTTTATAGATAATTTAATTTGTAATTAATATTGATTAATCTCAGTTAATTATATTAGAGAAGTAATTAAAAATTTGTTATTGGTTAATGAAGGTCATTAACTTAGGATTATTTAATAATTAGTTAATGTGGTTAATTTAATGATTAATTGGATTAATTAATTTAAAGATAATCATTTGAGAATTCTTTAAAAATAATTACTTAATGGAAGTAATTAAGAAAATTAATTACTGATTGTAATTAATTAAGTTTATTTTGATTATTAAGTTAATTAATTAAGTTTAATTAATTTAAAATAATAACTGGTTAATTTGAGAAGTAATTACTCAATGTAATTGAAAATGAATAATTACTTAGTGAGGTAATTAAGAAGATAAATTACATCCAAATGTAACGACCCAGAATTTCCGAACCCGAAAATTCCAGATAGTTATGAAAAAGAAGAAAGAGATAGAAGAAGAAGAACAAAAACACCAACATCTCACATTCGCAGCGGATAAAATACAATAATAAATAATAATAGTTTACAAAAGAATACTATATCTGTCGTTCACATTTTAATACATCAGAGTTACACATATATACAGACATTGAATAAACACATTTATCATGTCTCAGATACACAGCAATATAATATAGCGGAAGCACTCCATACGTTTTTGCCATCCAGTTCGACTCCTGAGCTCCAGAACATCCTTACCTGAAAATCTGTAAATTTGTAAATGAAGATAAGCGTTACAGGATTATACCACTTATCGGTATTGCTGCGTTTGGATTATGATGATTGATGTTGTTGCACTATTGTGTAAAACCCCTGGACTACACCATACACACATAAATATGGATTGCACGACGAAATCGGTTAAGTCACAAATATTTTGAAATCCAAATATTATTTTAAAAGTTAAATTTTGAATCCAAATGTTTTTGGAAATAGAATTGGGTTGAATATTGAAAGCTTTTTGAAAAGAAGTTTGAAATTAAAATTTAGTTTGAATAAGACTATATCTTGTTAAGTTTTGAAATTATTTCGAAAATTTGGTTTGAAAGGTTTATACAGGTTATCTAATGTATATGGATATTAAAACCATCTTTAAAGTTTGTTGAATACATTATTTTGAGAATTTAAATTCAACCCAAGTTTATACTTGAAAGGCTTTAACTTGAGCAAATGTAATTGGATTTTGCCGAAATGAAAACTCTTAAGTTTTCAAATGACAATAGCTTTCAAAGAAAGAAAGGATTTCCAGTTTTGTTAAAAAGGGGTTTTAAATTTGAAAAGGGATTGTTTTTGAAAGCTATAAATGAATCTTGGTGAAATATTTGTGAACTTATTTCCAAAATGAAGAGGATCTTGAGGGTGTATCTTTTATATAAAAAGATTTGGAATTGTAAATAGTTTTGAAAGCAATGAATTAATCTTTGTGGAAGATTGGTGAACTTTGTGAAGTAAATCTTTCTGTTTAAAGATTTGAAAATCGTAATTTATGTAAACCATTTGAAGAAAGGTTTTTGGGTTTTAAGTTGTGATTTAACTGAGATCCCATTATCCATATGGTTTCTAAATTAAGCGCTCACAATTCGGTTTAGCCTGGAGAAGACATTATGTCATATAATCCATTTCGAATAGTGATACGACGTAATGGATAGCATTTGAAGACCGGTGCTGAAGACCGGGTATTTTCGAGAACGAAATGATTACCCATCGAATGTCTCTGCATCGAGTCATGCCGGTATAGAGATCTCCATATATGATGGGAAGTCCGATTGAGATTGTGAATATCCGAGTTGCAAGGGATTCTTTGTGAAGTGCCTTCGGTTATGTTCATACCCGGAACAGACTTGTATGTGTGTGTGTTTGACATTACACTTTAAGATGTAAAGCTGGTTTCTATCAAATACATTTATGTCTGGTGACGGAGATTTATTCTCTTAGCTTAACACCCTTCTCTGAGACGTACAAGCTCAGAGGTTATGAAGTTGATGGTTACTAGTGATACATTTCCAATTTGGTAGTATGGCATGCCAAGTGCTACTGAGTGTTGCTATCATTTATTGATCAAAGCATGGCTTTTGTGTAAAGCGTAGCTTTGTGGACGAGACCTCGTCGGACCTCACAACCTGGAAATGGTCGAAATAGGAAAGATGCGGCAAGGTTATTAGGGGTCGCGCCCCTAGAGTATGTCCATTTCTTCTGGAAAAGGTGGTATCATGGAATGGATTTACGATATTTAACCTATATGGTTGCTGCAAATTTATTACTTTGTGATTGTTGCCTTGTGGTTGAGGATCCTCGGATAAAGGTCGCTAACGACCGGGGATGGCATACTTGTAGGTTTTACTTCCAGGCAAGGGAAACCTAGCCTTGTGTTGGTAGAGAGTTGGTTAAGTTCTCGGGATGGCACTCCAGAGGCATGCCCATGTGGCAATAGGAATTTCCTTAGCCTAACCATTTGTTGGAAATCCAAAGAAACAATTTGTGTCCTGCATGGTTTTAATTGTATAACCTGCCATGGAATGTGGCGGTAACCTGCTATTGAACATGGTAGCTATAGTAGGCATACGACGAAATATGGTATGCTAGCTAAGATTAATATTATACTTGCAAATGTTTTCCACTATGCACTAATAATAATATCAAAATGGTTTTCGCGTATCAAGCATGTTTGACTATCATAAGGAGAAATCTCCTCCAATTCTGCATTTGCATGGTGTGCACGATAGGAGGCCTTATGGTAGTTTCATTTTCCAAAAAGCATTGCAGATTTCATTTTAAATCCTTTTGTTTGTTTTTATTCAAAGAAATTTTTTTATTTGCTCATACCAGTCCATGACTGACCCGGAGTTTATTGTTCCCTTCCTAAACTCTGGGTGCCCACAATTTTCCACACGGGCTGTCTAGAGTTGGGTTTTTGAGATAATCAAATAGTAGGTGTAGATTCGATAGCATCCAGCCTTTGGCTTGGTAGTATTTGGAAATCTTCTTTTGTATTTGTTCTTTGAAGTTTTTGTTTTGGCAATCGCATTGTGGATCGCATTTGCTACAAGTTCAGCTTGATGGGGGTTTGAGCTAGCTTTGGATTGGCGCATTTCATATGGTGATGAGATGTTGGAGTTCTCTCTTAGAAGTTCAAGTTATATTATCATATTCCGCTGTTGTTCCGCTGCCGATATTTTGTATTCCGCTGTAGCATTGTATTTGTGCTCTGATATATGTTGGGCAGTGATATGTCATATTTAATATTGTAATCATTGGAGATATATGATGTATTCATTGTTTTCTTCCGCTGTGTTGTTGTACTTAATGTGTTATAAGCTCCGGAGCGAATCGAATTTCAACATTTAAATCTGCGACATTTGAATACGAGTGAAGTATGGATGTCGATTTTCGAAGGCTGAAATTTGAGTCATGACAGTAGATGGATGGATAGACGAGTGAGTTAATAAGATCTTGGAAAACTTACTCCATGCTTGTGTTCTCGAATTCGGTTGGAGTTGGGAAGATCATATCTATCTTTTCGAGTTTTCTTATAATAACAGTTTCTAGTTTAATATGGGCAAGGCTCCTTTCGAGGCTCTATACGGAAAGCCATGTCGATCACCTTTGTGTTAACTTTAGTCCTAGGAGAAATTCATTTTAGGCCCTAACTCTATTCGTGAAGCTTTTCAGAAGATCGATCTCATTAAACAGAGAATGAAAGAAGCATGGAGTAGGTAGAAATCATATGCATATACTAGGAGGAAAGCATTGGAATATTCAGATTGGGATCGAGTCTTCATTCGTGTATCTCTATTGAAGGTTGTGATGCGTTTCATTTGTTTCAGAAAATTGGCTCTAAGATATATTGGATCATTCTCGATCACTGAGCATATTTGCCCTATTGCTTATAGGGTATCACTTCTTGCCAATTTTTTGGCATTTATGATGTATTCCATGTTTCACAGCTTTGTAAATGTCTTTGTGATTTTGATTATATTCTTGAGCTAAGGATCCTTGAGGAGCTTTAGGTCCCACTCGACATTACTTATGAGCAGAGCCATGTGCATGTTGTTGCATCGGAGGTTAAACGCCTTCAAATAAAGGCGTTCTGCTTGTTAAACTCCAATGGTCTAAAAATTCAAAGGACTGTCCTTGGGAGACTAATGTGTTTACCATACGAATGTATCGTGAGTTATATTATCATGCTCATTAGTGGTGAGACTCTTGCTTTATTTTATTCCATGCTTATGATTTTATCCACTTTGATAGATGCATCGTTCGAATTGTTATTGACTTTCCCTTAAAAGAAATTGTGGGGATGCAATTTCAAAGCTATCCTTCTAATTGTTTACTTAAAAACTAATGCTTTCGAAAGGATGCTTCCGAAGTCATCTGTTTTCACCAAATTATTTTGTTTAAAGATTAATGGTTTTGAAAGGGTTACATTTGCTTATGTTCACTTTAACCCAAAAGTTATATATAAGGTTAAACCCAATGGTTTCAAAAGAGGTACATTCAAATGGTTTTGAAGATATGCTTCTATAATTCGGAAAGTTATACTTTAATACATTCGAAAAGAATGTCTTGATGGTTCCGAAAGTAAGACTTTAATTCTTTCAAAAGAGATGTTTTAAAGTGTTTCAAAAGGTATATGTTTAAATATTTTGAAAAGAATAATTGAATGCTTTCAAAAGATATCTAATGGCTTCCAAATTAAAGGTCTAAGGTTTCAAAAGTCTTCGTTTCAAAACAAAGAACCCAATCTAATTTTTAAAGGATAACCCACGGCAATATAAAAGTGCTTTGATATGGCTTTCAATTTTGGAATTTTGGAAGAGGCTTTCCCTGATTAAAATAATGGGTAAAGTGGATTAACCATGTTTCATGTGAAAATGATTTCAAGGATATTAAACCATAAATGTTGGTATTGTTATGTTATTGTATTTGCTTCTTCTATAAATATATTCGTAATATAATGGACCCATAACTGTATTGTAGGGAGAAAGGCCAGAATAACTCGCTAGGTTGACCTAGTAGTGAATATAAATTGAATTAACTTCTGTATGAGTAGAGTTGCATCCAGGGGGTCAGGTATACCAAAACATAAGATGCCCAAAGACTGGTAAAAGAAGTTGCCAGTTTAGACATGTTCATATTAAACCCATGAAAACTAAGTTTGGAAATAGTTATTGCCAGAGACCATAGGTTCGTAGTGATCCTATGAAAAGTATATCCAAATAAAGTTATTGACTAGATCATTAGATTCATAGTCAACCCATGAAAACTATGATATGAAAGAAGTTATTGGAGATACCAATAGGTTCAGGTAGAATCTATGAAATAATTGGATGAAGTTATTGGCAGGGGCCAATAGGTTCTTAGTGATCTCGTGAAAACTATGAAACAAGATAGATTGTCGTAAGAGTTTAGAAAGGTTATTAGTCAGCCCATGAAAACTAATAGGTTAATAGTGACCCTAGATATTATAACCGAGATAGATAGTCAAATGAATGGGGACGGGAAATCTTGAATATTTTGCATGTTTGCGTATCATCATGATGTTTTGAATTATTATGTTTTTAACAATTTTGAATTCAAGTGCATAGTATATGGTTATTATAAAATTTTAGGAAAGATACTAATGAGGGGAATCCCCGTTACGTTAAGAGGCATGGTCTCGATATATATCTAAATTGTTCGAGATGGAAGGTTATTATTCATACCAGGCGTTTTATCTGACTCGATTATGTTTTCCCCTAAAACTCTTGGGTGCTTAATTAATTTTGAGTAGTTTGAGGGTTAAGTTTTTCAGGTTCTCATTTAGACGAATAAGCTTCTAGAGAAGTGTAGGAAGCAAGCTAGCTAATCGGAGTTGTTTTTGTTTGATTCCACCGTGTATTGGTTACAATGATATAGTTGTTTACGTGCTTTTGTTTAGACTCTAACCATCCAGGGGGGCATCTTCATATGTCGCTTTTTGCATACTTTGTAATAATTATATATTCTCCGAACATGGTTTACGAATTTAGGATTTTCTAATGAATTTGAAACTTGATTTGAAGTGGAACGAGAAATTTTTTTTAAGTTGAGTTTAAATTTTTTCATATCCACGTGATTCTATTATATCAACCTATCTAACATCACCATATTTGGTCACCGAGGGTTAATAACTATGGATGACTATAACATTCATAGCCGTTAGTTTTGTGCCTCCAAAGGGGGGATGTTACAGTAATCATGTTCAAATGATTTTCAAATTCAAATATTCATTTAATAAATCTAAATCAATGCATCATGTAAATATCATGAACATTCCTAGTATCAACGATTACTATCAGACATCCAACATAGAGTATGCCTAAAGACCAATCGAGGCCCCATATACATGTAAGCAGAGTTATACTAATTTTATCAAATTTACTTAAAATACGGAGCAAAAGAAGGAAATCGATCCCGACTCGTATTTATCTCGATCATGGGATAATCATTCTTGACTCAGATCCCCAGACATAGCCCGAAGCATTTATCGCCAATTATGGTTGCTCTTATGGAATCAGTGTAGTTTGTTTCCTTACATATTTCTATAGTCGGTTGTTCCGAACTTGCTATTGTATCAGATATTGCACATTCCTGCATCTGTTTGTTTCATGCCCACCGATCTCTTGAAAAAGGAAAAAAAAATAGGACCTTTTCTCCCGATCCATGTGTTCTACCTTTATGAGCCTCCGATTGGGGATATGCACTTGGTATCTAGGTATATCTTCTACGGGGTTTCAGTTATGCTCATGCAGGAAGAGAATTTTGGTTCCCACCTTTGCCGCCTCGGTAATGACCTGTATTTTAAATATCATAGGATCATAAAACACTTTTATTTTAGTGGAAATTAGCCACAAGGGCCTCTTTAGTAAGTTGAATTAGTTTCTAGGACACACAACTGAAATAATTACTTTTAAGGACAAAACACAAAATAATTAGTTTCTAGGGCCTAAAAACCTATGAAATTATATCCTTGAAAGTAACTAGACTGCTTACTTTGTCCTTGAAAGTAATTATTCCGCTGATTTTGGCCTTGAAAGTAATTTCTTTAAATGTGTGTCCTAGAAACTAATTGGACTGCAAAGTTTGTCCTTCTGGTGAAATGCCCCTTTATTTTATTCGCATGAGGTTGTATGTTTCTACACTTTTGGTATTTGAGTCTTAGGGACATTTTATGCATCTATTATTTTTCTCGAATTTCCTTGTGACCATTTTAACCCTAAAAACATTGTTCGGATTATAAATTTTGATAGGAGTTGAAATAGGGCCTCAAATTAGTTCCATTGCTTCGGGATGATGGTTTTCCATTTCATAGAGTGGTCATACTAGAAAAAGGAACTTACGGTTAGGAAGTTATGGCTATTTTAAGTATTAATTACTACCGACAAGAATTAGTGTATAATTAATTAAGCCTGTTAGTCAGTCCATTATTCTAATTAGAGATTACTATAAATAAAAGTTGTAGAAGTCAAATTAGAACTTTTTCTTCTCATTCTAAATCCGATCTACACCCAAGTTATCCCTAAATCCATCATAATTCATCTAAATTGCCATCTAAATCAAACTAGATTGCGGATTAGAAATTAGATCATCAATTTGCTTGATTTGGAGTGTTTTTCTTCGCTGTGTGGATTAGATGTACACACAAATTGGTTGAATTTGATAACTGGTGAATGGTTTGTGCCCTTTAATTATACCATGCATGTTTATATTGTAGAATTATAGATTTTAAGATATTTTAAATTGATTTTAGGCCATAAAAAACTTCCCTAACTTTAATAACATGTTAATCCAAGCACATGATATAGATCGATTAGAAATCACCTTGATTTGTGTTCATATATTCATGCTATATGTAGATCTGTATTAGAAATTGACTTTTTAATCTTATTCTAATGAATTGCATATTTGAATGGATGGAATTGGTAGTTATTACATATTTGTATGTTATGATTTGATACTGTTTGTTAGTATTGTGCATGCGCAGAAATATAGGTTAGAGAATCAAGCAAATTGAAAGCTAAGTGGGTCGGAATTGAATGAAACTTGGTAGATGTACTTTAGAGCATTGTAGGACGACATGTGATGAGTGTGAACCTAGATGGAGCTAAGTACAAAAGTCGGTATGAGCTATGCCTATAACTCGGTACTGAGTTATAGGGAAGGAGGCTATGAGTTGGTGGTCAGCATGGATGGATAGAGCATGGCTAGATAAGGCCTTCTTATCAAAGATGTAAGAGATTAGCAAAGGGTTGAGTTTATCACCAAGTTATCTCTATAACTGGAGGATGGAGCTTTGGATTGAGTGCTTAGTTATCAAGGAAGGATAAGTCGATGCCCAAGGCATTCGAATGGGAGTACTAGAGACATGGAAGAGGAATTTTCCATTAGTTGGCTAAATGTATAACTTGACACTGAATTATAACTATAACTTGGTACCGAGTTATCATGGTGCACTATATGGAGTTGAAACTTCTAAGGACTATTGTTGAGGTTCCGCAGATCGTGCTGAAGGGGTTTGGATTATTCATATCAGGTTGGGTGATGATATAACAGAATAATCAAAAGATATGGTCTTCAGATGTTGGCTCATGTTAGGAGTAAATTCTGAAGATGGCGGCTCGTAAACGTGGGAGCCATATGATTGGGAAATGTGGAAGGGCTCCTCATGAATGATGGAAACCGGATTGAGCAAGAAGAGCTCGGTATCCAAATGAAGTAAAGGTGGGCTGGGTAAATGCTATGACAACCAGCAAATCCGCACCCTTTGAATCGACAATAAACCACACATGTCCAACCCAAAAAAAACCTACTGACGGAAAGTTAAGAGAAACAAAATAAGGGAGAAGAAGAGAAGAGAAGAAAGAGAGAATATAGAACCAAACAAAACAATACAGAATCTCACATCGTAGAGGAAAACATACAATATCATATTAACGATCTTTACAAAATAGAAACTGTATATACATACATCAATCAAAGTACAACAATCAAACAATAAGTATTAGCCTGGACAGTTGTAATAACTTGTCCTTATAATTGCCAATAATAAACAACAACTAAGTAGTGGATAATCAATAGATATAATAGATAATAAATAATCTTTACTCAAAGATCAAATATATTAGTTTATATATTACATCATCATAGTACATCAATCACAGCTCAATATCAATCACGTACATCTGGATACATAGCTACTCTATACAGCGGAATATATATAAAACAAGTACGGAAGTACGTATCGTCATCCAGCTCGTCTCCTGAGCTCCACAGCATCATATCCTGTATCCTATAATACTCGGTCTGACCTGAGCATTACAGTTAAATAACACCCGAGTCAGTCCAGAATACCAGCATGAGACAATCACACTCAATTGATTATTAAAGTTTCAAAAATCCTTTGAAAACAAAAGCATCTCGTAAGACCACGCCACAAATAAACATGTCGGTTTTTTACCTTACCATAGCTAAATCATTTAAATCCTCTGATATTATAACAGGGTCTATTCACAAATACTTATTCAAATAGCTGAAATTGTTACATTATTAAATTCCAGCTACTAGCCACAGAGTGGGTAATACAAACAAAACTCGTAGAAGGCTCGTAGGGAGAATGGATTTCCAACTAATGACTAGGCACTGGGGTATCACCTGTCACAGTACGTGGCCTAGATCACAGTACCGAGGAGTACGCCCGCTCCCCTGCAACACAAGACCGGGACTACCCCTTACTGGATAATCCTGAGTGAGATCACCCCGCGGTTGGGATCAGCAACCGCCCACTAAGCCGAAGTAAAAAGGGATATCTAGACAGGGATGACCTCACCCTGCTTAGGTGCTACCCACCTAGCCTTGCTACATAACCCCCGATTTTCAGTCATTCCCATTTGATAAGGCTTGAGGCTAAGCGTTACCTTTTCAGAACATATCCCTTAGAATGCCCATCGTCCACCTGACGATGTTCCCGAAGCATTCACCCATACAAGTCCGTCCCGGGTTCAAACGGAACCGAAGGCACTATTCCTACCACATCCATTTTGGAAATATCCTCAGGATTAGTAGCGACTAGCCCTTGCACTTCACTGCTCCATCTTCGAATCCAAACTTGTTTTCCATGAAAACATACAAACCAGATCGAAGTGGTTTTCGAGAAATAAATCTCGATCCCGGTCTCTTCGAAACGATCAACGTATTTGTCCAATATTGATAGTCGGTGGTTCAACTATCAATTAATATTCACAAACAACTATTCAACAATAAATAATTTTCCAAATTATTTATTAATCCCAAAAATATCTTCACAAGATATATTTTTACTTTTCAATCCTTTTGAAAACATTTTCAAACTATCTTCCTTTTCTCAGAATAAATTTCAAGTATTTCCATTTCCACTGGAATCACCAAACACAAAACTTTAGATTTTTAAAATAATTTAAAAACACTTTATTGTAAAATACATTTAACATTTAATTTATAAAAATTACTTTAATAGTTAATTTAAAATAATACTCTAGAAATAACTAAAATAAGGTTACCCTGTAACTATACATTAGATTTTCTTCTTTAAAATACCAGATCATTCTTTAAATAATTATTACGATAATGGACTAAAATAAAATACTTACTTTGGAATTTACTTTAAAACATTTAAGTTAAGACTACTTCAATAATTGGCTAAAATATATACTATATGAATATTCGAAAATAGGGTTACTTTATAAATATAAAACTAGGTTTTCACTTTTAAAATAGAATTACTAAATCACTTTTTATAAATAATTACTATGGTAATAGATTTGAATATATATTTACTTTAGAATTTTGATAATTAGAAATAATAAATTCCTAAAACATACTCTCTCTTTTTAAACAACATTAAAACCTTTATTTTATTTTAAAAACTTACTTTGAAAACGTACTTGGCTATCCAGAGAAATACACTTCTCTTCACATTCTTCTTGAAATTTTCAATTCCAAACACTTGAATATATTTCCAAATTGATTTCCAATTAACCCCATTTATTCCAAATTCCATTAACTCCGGATTTAAATCCTTAATTATGATTCAAAAATATTTTTAACCGAAATACCAATTTAGATTTCTCAAATTACTTGTCAGGACACGATTTTTCGACTTCCGAAAATTCGACATCGACACTCACTTTATCGACTGCCGAGGAATCGAATGACGGAAAACCGAACACTGAGGGTTTTTAAAAAGAAGAATTTAGGAAAAGAGAAGGAAAGAAAAGAAGAGAAAAAGATGGAAGATTAGAAAATAGGGAAAAGAAGATAGATAATTTTAAAATAGAAGAAAAAGAGAATAGAGGAAAAATAGAACGGAGAATTTTAAAATAGAAAGAAAAGAGAATAGAACGGAATAGAAAACAACAGCAGAACAACATCAGAATCTCACAATTCCCAACGGAACAACATATAATAATAAATGAATAATCTTTAAACAAAGAACTATATCAGTTATTACATTTCATACATTTCATTACATCATATCATCAGAGTGTACAACAACAATCAACATCAAACAATGCAGCGGAAAAAGAAATACTATATAGCTAGTACGCCATGCCATCCAGATTGCCTCCAGCAATTCCAGAATATCCAGAATATCCTGATAAACCTAACTCTTAACTGCCCGTGTAGAAATTGGTGGGCACCCAGAGTTTAGGAAGGAAAACAATAAACTCCAAGTCTGTCATGTGACTGGTGTGAGAACTCAAAACAGTTTATTTAACTTTAAAATCAAAATAGAAGAATATTTTAAATTCAATTCGCAATGCTTTTAAAAATGAGACTACCATAAGGCCTCCCGCACACACACACATGCAAACGCAGAATCGGAGGAGATTTCTCCTTATGATAGTCAAAGATGCTTGATACGCATTAAAAAGAAGCATTTGATATTATTACTAGTGTATAGTATAGGAAAAATTCATTTCGAAAGTAGAATATAAATCTTAGCCAACATAGACATTTCGAACTATGCCTACTATAGCTAACTATGTTCAATAGCAGGTTACCGCCACATTCCATAGCAGGTTATACAACTAAAACCGTACAAGTTTCGTATTGGGAATTGGATTTCCAACAAATGGTCAGGCCAAGGAACTTCCCATTGCCACATGAGAATGCCTCTGGAAAGACATCCCCGAGAACCAAACCGGAACTCTGCCAACACAAGGCCGGGTTACCCCTAACTGGGTAACTACTGACACGAGCACGCCATTCCCCGATCGTAAACGACCTTTCTCACGGGATCCCGAAAGCCAACAACCACAAAGTAATAAATTCGTAGTAACCACATAGGTTAAATATCTGGGCTCCATACCATGATACCACCTCTATCCAGAAGGAAATGTACATACCCTAAAAGGTGCTACCCCTCATAACCTTGCCGCATCTTTCCTGTTTTGACCATTTCCGGGGTGTGAGGTTCGACGAAGTCACGTCCACAAAAACATACTTTATACAAAAGCCATGCTTTGGGTCAATAAATGATCAACACAATGATCACCAAGATAGACGATCAAATAAACGATCCTATCACAATAATCAACACAATGATCATTTCAGCATCACTCAGCATGTCACATTACCAAATTGGGAATATATCGCTGATAACTTCGACTATATAACCTCTGAGCTCGTACGTCTCAGAGAAGGGTGTTAAGCTAAAAGAATAAATTCTTCGCCACCAACAGAAATATATTTGAAAGAAATCGGCTTTATATCTCAACTTGTAATGTCAGACATACAATCCATACAAGTCTGTTCCGGGATCGAACAAAACCGAAGGCACTTACAAAGAAGTCCTTGCAATCGGGATATTCACAATCCTGATCGGATTTCCCATCACTTAGGGAGTCTCTATACCGCTGCAACTCAGTGCAGAGACAATCGACAGGTCATCCTATCGCTCTCGCAAATACCGGGTCTTCAACACCGATCTTCAATGCAATTCACAACGACGTATCACATATTCGGAATGGGTTATACGACCCCATGGTCCTTTCCCTGTTAACCCGAATAGTGAGCGCTTATTCAAAAATAAGTGTAGCATTCACATTCAAGCAAATCACATCTATTACCCATTCAAAGGGAAAATATTGATAGTCGGTTATTGAACTATAAATGGATATGCACACATCACCAGTTTCCAAATAATTTTCCAAATTATTTATTTTCCAAAATATCTTTACAAGATATATCATTTCAATACTTCAAAAATAAATCAATATTTATTTTCATACAAATTCCACTTTCCTTTATAAATTCAGTAGTGAATTTATATTTCACAATATCTATTGATATACGATTTCAATTATCCATTTTCAATTTATCTTTAAAAAGATAAATTCTAAATATCACTTCATATTGGAAAACAATTCCATACTTATTAAATAAGTAATTCACAAACTTTATTTATTTTCAACACTTGGAAAATATTCAATATACTTCAATCAAAAATAAGTATATATTTCATTCTATTAAGGAAATCATTCTCTTCAATATATTTATTTAGGCCAAAACGAATGTTACGTAAAACATCGTTACGACAACCCAAAATCACTAGTATAGGGATTCGAAATTAAAATTGATATATAAATCCCAATACTATGCAAAAACATTTCCTTTCGGAAATCATTTACTATAACAACAGTGTTATAGTCCACTATTTCCTTTTCATTTCTCGAAAACGTCTATTTCAACAATTAATGTTGAAATCTATGGTTTCGAATCTTAACACATTTTAAAACATCGTTAGATCGTTTTAATTCTATTTAAAACATTCACATTCTAAACATTTCTTTAACATATTATTCACTATTCAAAAACGTGAATATATCTTGTTAACAAATTTCATCAATTCTATGCATTTTATTTCAAAGGATTATTCACTGTCTAAAACGTGAATATAACTCTATTTCTAAGTTATAATAATTAACTTATCAAAATAAGTCGTTTGCGAATTTATAAAACAACGTTTATAAATTCCATTTCTATTTATTTATAAAAACTTCCTTTTTATAAATTTCCTTTATTAATCTATTCCAGTTTATAACTCAATTATAACTAAAAGTTCATATTATAAGTTAAATACTTATAAAACGATTATTTTACAAAAATCGTTCCTTAGAATTTCATAATTATAAATCTTATAACCTATAAGGTTCAATTATTTACCCAAGTCTATTCTTTTAATAACTTTACAAATTTTATAAACCTACTGTTTAAAAAATTCCATTTATAACTTCACAGTTTATAATTCTATAAATTTCATTCATTTATGAAATTCATTTTCACTTCATTCAAACACTTATAAAAACTCGTTTTAAAATGTCCATATTTCAATTTATAAATATCCATTTATAAATCTCTTAATATAAATCAATTTATATTATTCTTTTTAAACGTCTTTAAATTCCTTTAAAAACTTCTTCCTTTTGATTCATAAAATAATTAAATTTTATAAATCCTATATTTCAACTTTTCATAATAAATTCAAAAATTCCGATTTAACTATTTTATAAAATCATTAGCATCATATTCTCAAAAATCAATTTTTAACTATATTTCTCAAAAATCATAATTTTTATAACTTTAAAAATTATAACGTTTATTTATTTAAAATGGATCAATTCCAAAAATATTTTATATTCTTAAAAATCACTTTAAAATCATTTTAAAATCCCAAAATTTGGGTCCAATGATGCTACCTATCAAATAGTCAATCACGACAACAACGATATCATATATCGATACGATAATCCATCAAATATCAAAATATCTGAAATCTAATAAATACTGTTGAGGAATCCAGTTGGATCCCTCCAACCTGTTTTCCTGCATCCACAAACATTAGCACAATACCAATTTCGCTCCAGTACGAAATTATCGCGGTATATGTTCTTATTAAATATTATCCGCTTAATAACGGCGCAATAGGGTCTCATCCGCTAAAAAATACGGGAAATCAACAACTGCAATATATACATATGCCAATATATATATATTGATATTACATATAATACCAATTTCACTGTTTATGAAATATTCGCGGTATATGTTTTTAATAAATAACATCCGCTTACTAACGGCGTATAATGTCTATTTTAACAATCAATAGATATTAATCAACATTCAAACATGCATTCAAATATTTTAAATCTAACTATTTAAAATAAAATCGAAACTGATTCGATTGAGTGAGAAGTTCTCACCTTGATTTAAATTCCGTTTTAGCGATTTATTTCGAATAAAATTAAACGGACGTTTAATTTTACCCAAAATTCTCACTAACTCCAAACGACTCCAAACCAACTTCATCGCGTAGTGCTCGTCCATACGATTCCAACGCAACTGGTTTTGCATTTTTTCGACCTCGTATGAAAAAGTTATGAATTTTATAAGATACACGATTTCTTAACTTAACAATTACAACATAAATTATAATTATTTTATAACCTAGCTTGCATCCACCGTCCATAGCAGATCCAACGCGCCAAAATCTTCATCTCCCTCATGCGTGAATCCCTCCAGTACAACACGCACAAGCCGAACCCACTTCACTAGATTAGGGTTTCATTTAGCTAACACCACACTCGACGATACTTCATCAAACAACCACCATCGCGAAGAGCACGACCCCCTCTAGGTTCGGCCATAGCCTTGGCACACTTGGCCCACCCATCTACACAGAAAGTCGTGCGCAAGTCGAAGCAAACGCAGCCCCAAATCTCCCCCTCCGATGCTCCAAATCACATCTCCACCGTTGAACTTCAAGATCTCAATGTGCTCTAGCTTCGTCTAATTGCTGATGGATTGGAAGAAATCGAGGGGGAAAGGAAGATCGTTTCTGGCCGTAGAATAGGGAGTGGCGGCTACACGTTTAGGGTTTTGGTTTTCTTTTTATTTTTTATTTTTTTGGATTAAAGGGGTATTTATAGGAAAAAAATCAAACACTATTCATTCCGGAAATTCCGAACTCCGATTTACGCGCCGTAACCAGCGTTTCTAGGGTTTACCCCGTGTTCTGGACACAATGAAACAGGTTTCGGAAGCTAATTCGGAAGTATGTGCGAGTTATGGCTATAAACGCTCAATTTAAATTAAACCGATTTAACTCGATTTCTAGGCGTTTTAATTTGTACCGGACAAACGGTAAATCCAATTGACACGAAATTTGAAACCTTACAATAATATCACATTACGGATCCGATGAAACTGGTTTCGTCGAAATCTGAGACTTTTTGAAAAATGGCTATTTTCACTCGCCAAATTAAAATTAAAAATAATTCGATGCGTTTCGAGCTACCACGCTCAAACGATAACTCCGATTGACACGAAAATTGAAATCCAGTAATAACTAACTATTACAGATCCAATGGAACTGGTTTCGTTCAATTCTGAGACTGTTCAAAAATTGGCTATTTTCACTAGTCGATTTTAATATTAAAATATTCAATTTTCACAAATTAACTTTAATTCGATTTTAAAAGTTCTAAAATATCATTCTCACTCCAACATGATAAAATAAAATTTTACAAATCGTTTTCAATCATATTTAACTCAATTTTCCATTATTTCCAAAATTTAACATATTAAATTATCGATTTAATTATTCAATTAAATCCAATAATTCAAATAAAAATTTATTTGACTTATAAATTCACTTATTAATATTTAAAATTAATTAAATATTCAAATTTTAATTAATAAAAATCCTGGGTCGTTGCAATCTTCCCCACTTAAAAGAATTTCGTCCTCGAAATTACAAGTAAGAAAATTTACAGAATTTATTAATTTTCCCAAAATTCATAATTAAACTTTTTACAAATCTTTACTAAGTATCAAATCATACTTAGTTATCCTTTCAAAAACAACTACTATTGTTTAACTTTCAATTCCAAAATCAAAGGTTAAAGTTTTCAAAATTTTTCAATTTTTCTCAAATTTTTTCTAATGCCTTAAATTTTCGGAAAAATTCGCCATAGTCTCCTTTGCGCGGCTCGATCCGAAAAAAATGACAGTATATATATCACAAATATACATCTCATCAAGTAATGAGGCATCCCGCAGGGAAAAAAGTGTAAAAGTACGGTATGTAATCCGAGATATGTACCTTATATTTTATTAGCGAGCATATACGGCTAATATAGCGCAAAAGCGAGCTCCAAATGCGAAGCAAACGCGATCCTCACCTACTAAACACTCAACAAACAACATGAGAATCATGCATATATGGAAATAGTATCAACATACAACATATAGCAACATAATAACTATATATACCAACATAGCAAATGTAGTAAAACAACAAATGCAAACATCAACCAACTAAATACTCATTCATATTCTCATTAATATTCAATGAATTGGTTTTCAAATTTAATCACATTTGATTCGTTTACATTGGATTTTTATCAACATTCATTCGCAATTCAATTAGTTATCACTTACTAATTCATATTCAAGTTGGTTCACTTCCAATTCAAATTCAATTCTATTCAAATTTATTTACTTCTAATTTGAATTCAATTACATAGCTTTAAATTTCACTAATTCACTTTCATTAATACTTAATGAATTATATACAATCAACTAACAACCATATAACAATTAATGTACATTAATTACAACCAAATTCCTTTGCTTACAATTGGTTTAATTAATTGATTTTCATTCAATTATTCAACTTTCTAATAACATTAGATTTTAATGAATTACACTTACATTCATTATTTCATATCAATTATTCACATTTAATTGATTAACCTTCAATCCAATTATAAAAGTTGAATTTCATTTACATAACTTAAGTTCACATTTATCACTTAACTTTAATAATTTAGTTTGATACCAATATCAACTTCATTTAACATCTTCTTAAGTTATATTTCCATTTAACTTTAAATTCACTTTTATTTACAACTCATATTCATATAGTTTCACTTCTTATATATGTAAGTTTATTTCACAATTGTAAATCACATTAATTATAATTCAATTCTTATAATTCTTTTACTTATGCAATTATTCTTTTATTTAGATTATTCAAACAACCTAACAATCAACTTATATACACTTTAATAATTTTGAAAAATTATTCCTTTGTACATAAAATATAATCAAGGTAAAATTATTTCATTTACCCAATTTAAAACCAATATTATGTCGATTTATCTTGTTTAAGAGTTTAGAAACCCCTATCTACGATAGTTAGCTAGACTACATCGACTGAAATCTATAAACAATCAACCGATAAGTCAACACAATACAAAACAATTTTATATTCACTAACAAATACGCTCTCATAGCTATTATTACACTCAAACTCATTCTAGAGTACTGCTGACTCTATCTCTAATGAATTATACCCAACAGAACCATGGTTGTCGCTTAACCATAAGCTCTGATACCACATTGTCAGGACACGATTTTTCGACTTTCGAAAATTCGACATCGACACTCACTTTATCGACTGCCGAGGAATCGAACGACGGAAAACCGAACACTGAGGGTTTTTAAAAAGAAGAATTTAGGAAAAGAGAAGGAAAGAAAAGAAGAGAAAAAGATGGAAGATTAGAAAATAGGGAAAAGAAGATAGATAATTTTAAAATAGAAGAAAAAGAGAATAGAGGAAAAATAGAACGGAGAATTTTAAAATAGAAAGAAAAGAGAATACAACGGAACAGAAAACAACAGCAGAACAACATCAGAATCTCACAATTCGCAGCGGAACAACATATAATAATAAATGAATAATCTTTAAACAAAGAACTATATCAGTTATTACATTTCATACATTTCATTACATCATATCATCAGAGTGTACAACAACAATCAACATCAAACAATGCAGCGGAAAAAGAAATACTATATAGCTAGTACGCCATGCCATCCAGCTTGCCTCCAGCAATTCCAGAATATCCTGATAAACCTAACTCTTAACTGCCCGTGTAGAAATTGGTGGGCACCCAGAGTTTAGGAAGGAAAACAATAAACTCCAAGTCTGTCATGTGACTGGTGTGAGAACTCAAAACAGTTTATTTAACTTTAAAATCAAAATAGAAGAATATTTTAAATTCAATTCGCAATGCTTTTAAAAATGAGACTACCATAAGGCCTCCCGCACACACACACATGCAAACGCAGAATCGGAGGAGATTTCTCCTTATGATAGTCAAAGATGCTTGATACGCATTAAAAAGAAGCATTTGATATTATTACTAGTGTATAGTGTAGGAAAAATTCATTTCGAAAGTAGAATATAAATCTTAGCCAACATAGACATTTCGAACTATGCCTACTATAGCTAACTATGTTCAATAGCAGGTTACCGCCACATTCCATATCAGGTTATACAACTAAAACCGTACAAGTTTCGTATTGGGAATTGGATTTCCAACAAATGGTCAGGCCAAGGAACTTCCCATTGCCACATGAGAATGCCTCTGGAAAGACATCCCCGAGAACCAAACCGGAACTCTGCCAACACAAGGCCGGGTTACCCCTAACTGGGTAACTACTGACACGAGCACGCCATTCCCCGATCGTAAACGACCTTTCTCATGGGATCCCGAAAGCCAACAACCACAAAGTAATAAATTCGTAGTAACCACATAGGTTAAATATCTGGGCTCCATACCATGATACCACCTCTATCCAGAAGGAAATGTACATACCCTAAAGGGTGCTACCCCTCATAACCTTGCCGCATCTTTCCTGTTTTGACCATTTCCGGGGTGTGAGGTTCGACGAAGTCACGTCCACAAAAACATACTTTATACAAAAGTCATGCTTTGGGTCAATAAATGATCAACACAATGATCACCAAGATAGACGATCAAATAAACGATCCTATCACAATAATCAACACAATGATCATTTCAGCATCACTCAGCATGTCACATTACCAAATTGGGAATATATCGCTGATAACTTCAACTATATAACCTCTCAGCTCGTACGTCTCAGAGAAGGGTGTTAAGCTAAAAGAATAAATTCTTCGCCACCAACAGAAATATATTTGAAAGAAATCGGCTTTATATCTCAACTTGTAATGTCAGACATACAATCCATACAAGTCTGTTCCGGGATCGAACAAAACCGAAGGCACTTACAAAGAAGTCCTTGCAATCGGGATATTCACAATCCTGATCGGATTTCCCATCACTTAGGGAGTCTCTATACCGCTGCAACTCAGTGCAGAGACAATCGACAGGTCATCCTATCGCTCTCGCAAATACCGGGTCTTCAACACCGATCTTCAATGCAATTCACAACGACGTATCACATATTCGGAATGGGTTATACGACCCCATGGTCCTTTCCCGGTTAACCCGAATTGTAACAGCCCAATTTTTTTTAACAAGTATTTTTCACTTGTATTTTTCTAAAAATAAAAACTTTGGGGTTTATTTAAAGTGATTAAAAATAATAATAAATAAAAAAATTGACCAAATTTTTAATTAAATAATAAGATCTCTGAAATTTTGACATGGTTAAGAATTAACTTTAATTTGGTAATTTGGGGTTTTGTCAAAGATGGTAAATAACTTAATGTCTAGCAAGATCAAGTTTTAATTAAGAAAACATTAATAGCTTAGGTGGTTAAGACATCTGGGCTATTCACGACAGGTCACGAGTTCGAGTCTCAGCATGGTCAGAATTTCTAATTTTTTTTAGTATATAAATGAACTAGGAAATTACGCCTTAAAAAAGGCGCCTAAATTTAGGGAATAAATACCGTATATATATATATATATATATATATATAAGATTATATATAAGAAAACGTATAGAACTTTAATCCGTTATTTTTCTCTTTCCAGAAAAATTTACTTCCCAATTTATATACATATATAATTTGATTTAAATCATTTCCTTAAAATACTAAATATGGAAATTTAAAGTGTGAAACGGTTAAATTTGTTAAAAGACAACTCCATTTGAATTTTAATAAAAGAAATTTTGTATATATATATAATATGTGAAAACCAATTAAGTTTGTTAAGTAATAATTTTGAAGAATTTAGTGTATTAATGAACTGTTGGATTTCGCGTTTAAAGGACGCGTAAAAATCTATGGTAGGTAACGGAATAAAACGTATAAACTTAAAAATGTTATTTTTATAGAAATTTTTGATGTTCTGTATTACGTCAGTTTGATGTATTGTAAAAAAAAATCATATTTTTAATATTTTTGGATATAAAATATCAGTCAGTGATTTTATAGCAAACGTTATTTTGTTTTAACGGACAGTTTGGTTTTTTTTAAATAAATTTATATACGTTTCATTCCTAAAGCCTTACATAATTTTTGCCATTTCATTTATTGCAATCAAACTAAAAATCAAGATTGATAAACTAGAAATGAATCACACATATAAGTAACGTCCAAATCTGTTTATCCTCTGTTTCAAGCAGTACTACACAAAATCAAGTTCCTCAATCACGCATAAATATGGAAATCAAAACTTCTCATAAAATTTGCAGTAATCGCATGCATTAATTGGCAGTTTTAAATCTCGCAAGCCATATTCCCACAATCAACGCATGTTTTAATAAATATGGGTAACGTTCAAACATTTATAACTGAGAATCGATATCACACATATAAAGATCAAAATGTATAAAATGAAATAAAAATGAATATGAAGTAACGTTCGAAATATTTTTTCCCTCTGATATCCTTTTACACAATCAATGCATGCACTTTAAAGACTGAAACGTGCATATCCTATATTCTCCCATTCTCTGCTTCCAACAGCTCTACCAAAATCAAGTACATGAATCTCGCAATTCATTGAATAAATCAAACCATTTATCACGCTTGCCATTTTTTTTTCCTCTGCTTTAATCACGTATCTATATTCACAATTTATGTCAATATAACTGATGCTTGCTTGCCCTTCTTTTGATCAATATTCCCTTAAGTAACGTTCACGCATTCATGTTAACAACTTTATACCTGTGTAACTGACATGCTATATCAGTGGTTCTTTCATCACGCAAGAAGATCTCAATCAAACCTTTTCGAACATATTCTTTTGTTCAAAACTGGAAATGTGTTTTGCCTTTTCTTTTCTCAGCAATAAAATCACGTATTCATATCTTTCGTCTCTAATAGCTTCAAGTCTTCAACTGATTGCTCTCCCTCCCCATTGATCTTGCAGCAGTTCAAATCTTTTTAATTTTTGCAACGTTCGAACTTTATCTATTTCCTTTGAACTGATGAGGAAATTTCGCAGTCATATCAACCAAATTTATATCAATAAAACTGATGCTTTTACCTCTCCTTTAATTCGCACTGCCTATATATATACCCACCTCACCAGTTTCTTTCTCCGCATCTAAATATCTCTGCCTTCCCCTTCCTCGTACGTTCAAGATCCATCAGGTAATAAGTCTTATTGTTTTTTTTCCCTTCCAGTTTTCCTTCCTCTTTCTCTTGATGTTGTTCTATCTGTGCCTTGCTCGGCCACACTACTATTTATTCACTTTGTCTTTCTATGAGACTCTTATCATCTGCCTTGAACTAAACATATGGGATCTGGATATGTTGAACTGTTTTTGTTTTGGAAAGTTAGGTCTAGAAACAGAGAGGAAGTGAGATCTTGTGTGTGTGTTATAGGCTTAACTCTCGACACATAGGTAGTGGAATGTTGTGCAAATTTGTATATGGGAACTGTGTTGATGTCATGCCAGGTAAGTTGTAGGGCCTGGGAGTTATTTTGGGAACATATCTGTCGAAGAAAAAAAATATATATATACTTGAGGTATAAATTGCGTGAACATATGATGGTCTGGAGTTGTTTGAGAGGAGTAGGAAGGGCAGTGTTGTCAAAATATTTAAGAAAGAGGGATGGGTTCATTTAGTAAGGATCTGATGATGCTTAGTTTTTTTGTTGCGTGAATATGTGTTGGCAGGGATGTTAGACTGGGTTGTGCATTGGTGTCACCGTGTACGTGTATCACAGTCACAAATATTTAGAAGCATGCATTTGTTTTGTATCTGGTTAGGAGTTGTTTTGGTTCGTGTAGAGGTCTGATAGGAACAGTGAGAAACCCTTTTTGCATGTTTGAGTTGGATGTTAACAAGGCCTAGAGAGTTTTCTTTCATTTGCAAAAAAAAAAAAGGAAAAAAAAAAAAAAGGGGTGAGGATGGGAAAGAGGTAGGCTAGGACTGTGAGTTCAGTTAGTCTGCATATATGTAACCTTCATATGATAGAGGAAGCAGAGAATAAGGAGGAGAGGAGATGTACACATTCAGTAGATGCTTTGATTTAGTCGCATGATTTTACTCGAAGTCGTTGCATAAAATTCTCGAAGTCTTTATATTTTGTCCCGAAGATTTGTTGCATTTTTCTCGAAGAAATTCCATGGTTAGCTCGAAGAAGTGGGGTTGTGGCGCGTGTAGCTGATGATGAATTCCTGTCTGATTGTAAGTTTGTAAAGCCTGCAAGTTTAAATTTAGACTGTAAAGAAATATTGTAAGTACTTAGGTTGATTTGCAGTAGTAGATGATATTTTTAGTAGTTGGATCCAGGTAAAAGGAAAAGAAAATAATGAATGAAAGTGGCAGAAGAGATGTAAGTATGTGGAAATGTTGGCGTGAGTGCGTGTACGCGAGTAAGTGTAATGGAAGTGTGCACGTGTACATGTACCCCGGCATAATAAGAAAACTCCACCATTTTGCCTTAGTTTGTCTTTAGGAAATTTTATCATGGTTATAGTGTTAGCACAGTTCGTGTGTTTGGAAATGTTTTGGTTGTTGTACACGGTAGAGTGGTCGAGCAAGTCAAACAAAAAAATTCTCTCCCTACTTTTAAATTTTTCTTTGACCGTAAATTCTAAAGTCGCGTATTCAATATTTTGAATCTTGTTCTAGATTTAAATCTAAGCTTGACATCCGAGGGATTTTGATCGTTACTCTCTGTAGTTCTTTTCCGGTGAATCATCGTTTTGAAATTTAAAATCTTTCTGCAGCCATCAAGTGAGTATTTCTCACCAGACATACGTATTTATATTTTGGTAAATTATTGCAAGTGTATGTGTAAAATTGTATTTCACTATTATCTGTCTGTAGTGTAATATAGAATGATGGACCCCATTTAAATTGACACCTCATCAGTATTATCTGTTATATTATTTCTGCAGTTATGTTATTGTTTATTTACTGCTTAAATCACCACTGCAAGTTCCCTGTTATTATAGATGGTATGGGCTGAAATGATAGGCCTAATTGATTATTATTGTTCACTTGTTCTGTTAACTGCTGTAAATTGTCTTGGGATTGCGGGTTCGAAATGATAGAACCCGGGGTTGTGTAAATATCGGATTGAAATGATATAAATCCGTTTCACTTGACCTAGGCTAGAAAATCTTATACAGGCCCGTGGTTTATATATTATTTTCTGAAATTATTTTAAATTATTTAAATTTAGAAATTTGATGATATTCTAATTTAAATTATATAAAGGATTTTTATGAGATTTACAATGATTTAAAAGGGGTTAAATAAATAAATGTTGAGTTAAAATTTTGGAATATAACTTGTTTAGAAATTCTATATTTTTGGAAAGGAAAAGATTTCAATATAGAAATAATAAATAATAAGTTATATTTGAAATTTGATGTTTAGCTAAAAGTCTACTACAGCATTTAATTGCTGTCTTTTGAAACTTGACTATTTTAAACCCATAACTTTAGATACATTTCCTAGATGCTGTAGAAGTGAAATTGATTTAAAATTGATTTATTTAAAATTTCATCTCTATTTTGGGAATACGTTAAGATTTGGAATTTAAATATGAAATTGCTAATAAAGTAAGAAGTTGAGTTTGGAAAGTTTTAAAAGAAGAAAATTGATTTCTATTCTTTTGATAAAAGCAATAAATTCCAAATTTAATTGAATAAATTGAAATGGTATATTTTCAAAGGAAATGTTTTAAATCAAGGATTTGAAATTAAAGGTATTTGAAATATATATATTGATTTGAAAAATATAAATACCATTTTTCAAACTATAACCACGGGTTATAATAACGTTTGGTTGGCAAAGAGACCGGGATCGGATATCTGGCATACTCTCTGTCGATACCGAAAACCACTTTGACTAACCGTGTACGCGGTGGAGATTCCAGAATGAAGTAGGATGGTGGTGACGGTTTCTTTAAGGTAAATACGTGGACCCGACTCCCGTGAGTTGGCATAAGGTGGCTAAAACATGAGCGATTCTCGGATTAATGAGGTAGCACCTCTGATCGAACGCACTTCTTCGTATGCCATTCTATTACTCTTGTGATTGTTTTGGTGCGCACCTTTGATTTGGGAGTGTTGTTCGAGGTGGGCGGTAACTGCGGCTACGCGTTTCCACCGGTCCGGATAGCAATTGGTATATCTACCCTGGCATTGCCTAGTTGTGCCGTGTCACCTACCCTAGCGAGCCTACTACGAGTTTCTATTTGTGTCGTACCTATGGAGTATCCTCTGGTAGCTTCCCGATCAAGAGGTATTACGGTACTGTATAGACTATTGGCATTATTTGTGTTAAGGGGAATATTGGGTCACTCCTTAACGCTATTTAAAAGTAAGTTTATTTTATATATACACACTATTATAATAGCGCAATATACTACATAGTAAATAGTTTAACGGATCCTTAGAGGATGGGCGATCCCAAGCATCCTTTAAGTTACTTGCTTTATATTACAGTACACTTGGTTTAGCTTACATTATATAAGTATGTATGTCCTGACTCGAGTGTTTTGTTTATTTGTACGCTCGGGTCAGCCTGAGTTGCAGCTACAGCTTTCTTTTCGGAGCTAGGACCACTCATAGATCACTCTTGCTAGTTGGAAGCTTTTTCATCTTTATCTATTTTGTAATTCAAAGCATTAAAGACTTTATATTTGCTTATGGCTTAAAATTGTATCGAAGTTTATAAACAATGTATTTCTGTTTGGTAAAAGTTTCAGTGGCTTCATGAACCACTGTGATATTTTATATTCCGCTGTGAGATTCTGATATCTGTGTCTGTGATTCTGTGATTAATTATTTACTGCATATTCTGAGTTCTGCCAAATTTATTTTTTACAACGCGGTATTTTGAACAATTCAAGTCCGACATGTGCGGATGCGAATGGTTGAAAACACCGGGTCGTTACATCTGGTATCAGAGCTTTGGCTCTAGGCAAAACTTAGAATGTATGGTAAATTTGATTTACAGAATCACTTTCATTCGAGCTTGAATCTCTTCCTTTTTGAATTTTGGAACGTTCCCTGCGGTTCCGAAGTTCATTCGTGTCCCTCACTATTTATTTTTCTTTCGATTCTGGAGTATCCCATAACTCCATTTCGGATGATCTTTATAGTGAATTGGCGGTCTCGCCAATATTCTAATATAGCGGTGAAACTCCTTTACAACTAGCATTGATTCACCGGAGATTTATATTTATCCTCGGTTTAGATACTAGTATCTTTGGTTATTCTGAACTCTATCTCTTCAGATCGAATGTAGATTTACCCCAGAAAATCCACATCGATCTG
The DNA here is from genome assembly GCA_030765085.1 of Allium cepa. Taxonomy (NCBI): domain Eukaryota; kingdom Viridiplantae; phylum Streptophyta; class Magnoliopsida; order Asparagales; family Amaryllidaceae; genus Allium; species Allium cepa. Next base: position 379,481,266 of record CM060938.1, on the reverse strand, counting down.
ACTCTTTAAGTCACGGTTGACCAGGTTAAGGTTGCCCGCAATTTATATAAACTTATCTGGTTTCTTATTCTGTTATTTAACCATCGGATCTTCTGATTCCAACTTATCTTTAAATCAAAATTCTCTTTAATTTGAGTCCTTCAAAATTTGAATCTCTATCCTTGTTTGAAAAAAAAAATTATTCCTATTTGGGAAAAATCTAATATTATATATAAGTATAATTTTCAAAATTTAACTAGTTTTTTTAGAGATAATAGTGTTTGATTTCATTTATTGTTTTGTAAACCATTGGTTTTGTCTTATATAAATAATTGAATATAAACATGGTTATAAATTTATTTGGAAACAGAAATGAATTTAAAACAAGAATTTAAGAATTCAATTTTCGATAGTTTCAAACCTTGTGTTTAAAGGTCTTAAAAGGATATTATTATTTAAATAATTTTCGAATATAAATTTGTTTCCAAAGAATTTTAAAGTTTTAAAAATTAGTGCTCTTCTCTTTGTTGCTGGAAAATAATTTCGGTGATGACTACAACATCATCGACATTCATTTTCGAGTATCGAAGTAAAGAGACCACGATGTAGTTTTGCTTCAAAAATTTAATTAATTTGAATTTCTAAAAAATGACTTAATTTATAATATATATAGATATATGATTTAAATTTGATTTGACATATACTATATGTATGTATTTATTTATCTCTAAAGGGTTTGAAGTTAATTGGAAATTTAATTCATAAATTTATGTTAAAAGGTGATTCTAATGATAAAATAAAGTCAAATTTGGAATGAATATTTAAACTTGAATAATATAGTTGGAAAATTTTACTTGTATAAATTGCATGCCAATATAACTTACCTAAATCATTCAGAAATTAACTATGTAATTGGATAATGTATAATATAAAAGGATTTTATAAATAAAAATTTGAGTGGTTATAATAAATGTTATACACTTAAAGTTTCAGTTACAACAAGACAAATAGAGGTAAATAGAAATAAAATAATAATTGAATAATATACAATATCAAATGGTGTTAAAGGAAATTTAGAAATATATTGGAATAGTTATATTAAATATAATCTACTTAATATGTGCGATAAGATATATTAAGCAGAATATATTTAATAATAATCTGGAATAAAGAAAATTAAATTTGTTGAATAAAAGATGATTATTATAAATGACTATACAGATTTCTGATTTTAGAAAATAATTGGATAATAAGATAATTAATTTGGAAATAGGTAAGATTGATTTAACTTCTGTAAAAATCAAATGAATTAAATCAATTATTGAATATTAATTAATTGAATTTATATGGTTTAGATATTGAGAAAAATATTTGACATAGATGAGAAAAATAAATTTAATTATAGTTTGGAATAAAGAAGAAACTAAATGGGGATTTAGTTTATTTTGGGAAATGGTAAATTTACTTTAACAATTAAGTTAAATTACCATTTCAAATTTGGATTAAAATTAAACATTTTAAATTAGAATGTTATAATACCATGGGTAAAATTTGGATAAAAAAAAAATTGAATGATTTTTTTTAGTGTAGGGATATTATACAAGTAAATATGTAAATAAATAAATGTTAAAATTTTAAGTATAGATAGATGAAATCAATGATTAATTTAAAATTGAATTTTTATTGTTTAGATTAATGATTCTAATTTAAGTTTCAATTTAGTTTTCTTTCAGGTTGTTTCTATTCACCTACCTTCTTCCTTTTCGAGGACGAAAAGTTCTGAGTGGGGGAGAGTGTAACAGCCCAATTTTTTTTAACAAGTATTTTTCACTTGTATTTTTCTAAAAATAAAAACTTTGGGGTTTATTTAAAGTGATTAAAAATAATAATAAATAAAAAAATTGACCAAATTTTTAATTAAATAATAAGATCTCTGAAATTTTGACATGGTTAAGAATTAACTTTAATTTGGTAATTTGGGGTTTTGTCGAAGATGGTAAATAACTTAATGTCTAGCAAGATCAAGTTTTAATTAAGAAAACATTAATAGCTTAGGTGGTTAAGACATCTGGGCTATTCACGACAGGTCACGAGTTCGAGTCTCAGCATGGTCAGAATTTCTAATTTTTTTTAGTATATAAATGAACTAGGAAATTACGCCTTAAAAAAGGCGCCTAAATTTAGGGAATAAATACCGTATATATATATATATATATATATATATATATATATATATATATATATATATATATAAGATTATATATAAGAAAACGTATAGAACTTTAATCCGTTATTTTTCTCTTTCTAGAAAAATTTACTTCCCAATTTATATACATATATAATTTGATTTAAATCATTTCCTTAAAATACTAAATATGGAAATTTAAAGTGTGAAACGGTTAAATTTGTTAAAAGACAACTCCATTTGAATTTTAATAAAAGAAATTTTGTATATATATATAATATGTGAAAACCAATTAAGTTTGTTAAGTAATAATTTTGAAGAATTTAGTGTATTAATGAACTGTTGGATTTCGCGTTTAAAGGACGCGTAAAAATCTATGGTAGGTAACGGAATAAAACGTATAAACTTAAAAATGTTATTTTTATAGAAATTTTTGATGTTCTGTATTACGTCAGTTTGATGTATTGTAAAAAAAAAATCATATTTTTAATATTTTTGGATATAAAATATCAGTCAGTGATTTTATAGCAAACGTTATTTTGTTTTAACGGACAGTTTGGTTTTTTTTAAATAAATTTATATACGTTTCATTCCTAAAGCCTTACATAATTTTTGCCATTTCATTTATTGCAATCAAACTAAAAATCAAGATTGATAAACTAGAAATGAATCACACATATAAGTAACGTCCAAATCTGTTTATCCTCTGTTTCAAGCAGTACTACACAAAATCAAGTTCCTCAATCACGCATAAATATGGAAATCAAAACTTCTCATAAAATTTGCAGTAATCGCATGCATTAATTGGCAGTTTTAAATCTCGCAAGCCATATTCCCACAATCAACGCATGTTTTAATAAATATGGGTAACGTTCAAACATTTATAACTGAGAATCGATATCACACATATAAAGATCAAAATGTATAAAATGAAATAAAAATGAATATGAAGTAACGTTCGAAATATTTTTTCCCTCTGATATCCTTTTACACAATCAATGCATGCACTTTAAAGACTGAAACGTGCATATCCTATATTCTCCCATTCTCTGCTTCCAACAGCTCTACCAAAATCAAGTACATGAATCTCGCAATTCATTGAATAAATCAAACCATTTATCACGCTTGCCTTTTTTTTTCCTCTGCTTTAATCACGTATCTATATTCACAATTTATGTCAATATAACTGATGCTTGCTTGCCCTTCTTTTGATCAATATTCCCTTAAGTAACGTTCACGCATTCATGTTAACAACTTTATATCTGTGTAACTGACATGCTATATCAGTGGTTCTTTCATCACGCAAGAAGATCTCAATCAAACCTTTTCGAACATATTCTTTTGTTCAAAACTGGAAATGTGTTTTGCCTTTTCTTTTCTCAGCAATAAAATCACGTATTCATATCTTTCGTCTCTAATAGCTTCAAGTCTTCAACTGATTGCTCTCCCTCCCCATTGATCTTGCAGCAGTTCAAATCTTTTTAATTTTTGCAACGTTCGAACTTTATCTATTTCCTTTGAACTGATGAGGAAATTTCGCAGTCATATCAACCAAATTTATATCAATAAAACTGATGCTTTTACCTCTCCTTTAATTCGCACTGCCTATATATATACCCACCTCACCAGTTTCTTTCTCCGCATCTAAATATCTCTGCCTTCCCCTTCCTCGTACGTTCAAGATCCATCAGGTAATAAGTCTTATTGTTTTTTTTCCCTTCCAGTTTTCCTTCCTCTTTCTCTTGATGTTGTTCTATCTGTGCCTTGCTCGGCCACACTACTATTTATTCACTTTGTCTTTCTATGAGACTCTTATCATCTGCCTTGAACTAAACATATGGGATCTGGATATGTTGAACTGTTTTTGTTTTGGAAAGTTAGGTCTAGAAACAGAGAGGAAGTGAGATCTTGTGTGTGTGTTATAGGCTTAACTCTCGACACATAGGTAGTGGAATGTTGTGCAAATTTGTATATGGGAACTGTGTTGATGTCATGCCAGGTAAGTTGTAGGGCCTGGGAGTTATTTTGGGAACATATCTGTCGAAGAAAAAAAATATATATATACTTGAGGTATAAATTGCGTGAACATATGATGGTCTGGAGTTGTTTGAGAGGAGTAGGAAGGGCAGTGTTGTCAAAATATTTAAGAAAGAGGGATGGGTTCATTTAGTAAGGATCTGATGATGCTTAGTTTTTTTGTTGCGTGAATATGTGTTGGCAGGGATGTTAGACTGGGTTGTGCATTGGTGTCACCGTGTACGTGTATCACAGTCACAAATATTTAGAAGCATGCATTTGTTTTGTATCTGGTTAGGAGTTGTTTTGGTTCGTGTAGAGGTCTGATAGGAACAGTGAGAAACCCTTTTTGCATGTTTGAGTTGGATGTTAACAAGGCCTAGAGAGTTTTCTTTCATTTGCAAAAAAAAAAAGGAAAAAAAAAAAAAAAGGGGTGAGGATGGGAAAGAGGTAGGCTAGGACTGTGAGTTCAGTTAGTCTGCATATATGTAACCTTCATATGATAGAGGAAGCAGAGAATAAGGAGGAGAGGAGATGTACACATTCAGTAGATGCTTTGATTTAGTCGCATGATTTTACTCGAAGTCGTTGCATAAAATTCTCGAAGTCTTTATATTTTGTCCCGAAGATTTGTTGCATTTTTCTCGAAGAAATTCCATGGTTAGCTCGAAGAAGTGGGGTTGTGGCGCGTGTAGCTGATGATGAATTCCTGTCTGATTGTAAGTTTGTAAAGCCTGCAAGTTTAAATTTAGACTGTAAAGAAATATTGTAAGTACTTAGGTTGATTTGCAGTAGTAGATGATATTTTTAGTAGTTGGATCCAGGTAAAAGGAAAAGAAAATAATGAATGAAAGTGGCAGAAGAGATGTAAGTATGTGGAAATGTTGGCGTGAGTGCGTGTACGCGAGTAAGTGTAATGGAAGTGTGCACGTGTACATGTACCCCGGCATAATAAGAAAACTCCACCATTTTGCCTTAGTTTGTCTTTAGGAAATTTTATCATGGTTATAGTGTTAGCACAGTTCGTGTGTTTGGAAATGTTTTGGTTGTTGTACACGGTAGAGTGGTCGAGCAAGTCAAACAAAAAAATTCTCTCCCTACTTTTAAATTTTTCTTTGACCGTAAATTCTAAAGTCGCGTATTCAATATTTTGAATCTTGTTCTAGATTTAAATCTAAGCTTGACATCCGAGGGATTTTGATCGTTACTCTCTGTAGTTCTTTTCCGGTGAATCATCGTTTTGAAATTTAAAATCTTTCTGCAGCCATCAAGTGAGTATTTCTCACCAGACATACGTATTTATATTTTGGTAAATTATTGCAAGTGTATGTGTAAAATTGTATTTCACTATTATCTGTCTGTAGTGTAATATAGAATGATGGACCCCATTTAAATTGACACCTCATCAGTATTATCTGTTATATTATTTCTGCAGTTATGTTATTGTTTATTTACTGCTTAAATCACCACTGCAAGTTCCCTGTTATTATAGATGGTATGGGCTGAAATGATAGGCCTAATTGATTATTATTGTTCACTTGTTCTGTTAACTGCTGTAAATTGTCTTGGGATTGCGGGTTCGAAATGATAGAACCCGGGGTTGTGTAAATATCGGATTGAAATGATATAAATCCGTTTCACTTGACCTAGGCTAGAAAATCTTATACAGGCCCGTGGTTTATATATTATTTTCTGAAATTATTTTAAATTATTTAAATTTAGAAATTTGATGATATTCTAATTTAAATTATATAAAGGATTTTTATGAGATTTACAATGATTTAAAAGGGGTTAAATAAATAAATGTTGAGTTAAAATTTTGGAATATAACTTGTTTAGAAATTCTATATTTTTGGAAAGGAAAAGATTTCAATACAGAAATAATAAATAATAAGTTATATTTGAAATTTGATGTTTAGCTAAAAGTCTACTACAGCATTTAATTGCTGTCTTTTGAAACTTGACTATTTTAAACCCATAACTTTAGATACATTTCCTAGATGCTGTAGAAGTGAAATTGATTTAAAATTGATTTATTTAAAATTTCATCTCTATTTTGGGAATACGTTAAGATTTGGAATTTAAAATGAAATTGCTAATAAAGTAAGAAGTTGAGTTTGGAAAGTTTTAAAAGAAGAAAATTGATTTCTATTCTTTTGATAAAAGCAATAAATTCCAAATTTAATTGAATAAATTGAAATGGTATATTTTCAAAGGAAATGTTTTAAATCAAGGATTTGAAATTAAAGGTATTTGAAATATATATATTGATTTGAAAAATATAAATACCATTTTTCAAACTATAACCACGGGTTATAATAACGTTTGGTTGGCAAAGAGACCGGGATCGGATATCTGGCATACTCTCTGTCGATACCGAAAACCACTTTGACTAACCGTGTACGCGGTGGAGATTCCAGAATGAAGTAGGATGGTGGTGACGGTTTCTTTAAGGTAAATACGTGGACCCGACTCCCGTGAGTTGGCATAAGGTGGCTAAAACAGGAGCGATTCTCGGATTAATGAGGTAGCACCTCTGATCGAACGCACTTCTTCGTATGCCATTCTATTACTCTTGTGATTGTTTTGGTGCGCACCTTTGATTTGGGAGTGTTGTTCGAGGTGGGCGGTAACTGCGGCTACGCGTTTCCACCGGTCCGGATAGCAATTGGTATATCTACCCTGGCATTGCCTAGTTGTGCCGTGTCACCTACCCTAGCGAGCCTACTACGAGTTTCTATTTGTGTCGTACCTATGGAGTATCCTCTGGTAGCTTCCCGATCAGGAGGTATTACGGTACTGTATAGACTATTGGCATTATTTGTGTTAAGGAGAATATTGGGTCACTCCTTAACGCTATTTAAAAGTAAGTTTATTTTATATATAGACACTATTATAATAGCGCAATATACTACATAGTAAATAGTTTAACGGATCCTTAGAGGATGGGCGATCCCAAGCATCCTTTAAGTTACTTGCTTTATATTACAGTACACTTGATTTAGCTTACATTATATAAGTATGTATGTCCTGACTCGAGTGTTTTGTTTATTTGTACGCTCGGGTCAGCCTGAGTTGCAGCTACAGCTTTCTTTTCGGAGCTAGGACCACTCATAGATCACTCTTGCTAGTTGGAAGCTTTTTCCTCTTTATCTATTTTGTAATTCAAAGCATTAAAGACTTTATATTTGCTTATGGCTTAAAATTGTATCGAAGTTTATAAACAATGTATTTCTGTTTGGTAAAAGTTTCAGTGGCTTCATGAACCACTGTGATATTTTATATTCCGCTGTGAGATTCTGATATCTGTGTCTGTGATTCTGTGATTAATTATTTACTGCATATTCTGAGTTCTGCCAAATTTATTTTTTACAACGCGGTATTTTGAACAATTCAAGTCCGACATGTGCGGATGCGAATGGTTGAAAACACCGGGTCGTTACACGAATAGTGAGCGCTTATTCAAAAATAAGTGTAGCATTCACATTCAAGCAAATCACATCTATTACCCATTCAAAGGGAAAATATTGATAGTCGGTTATTGAACTATAAATGGATATGCACACATCACCAGTTTCCAAATAATTTTCCAAATTATTTATTTTCCAAAATATCTTTACAAGATATATCATTTCAATACTTCAAAAATAAATCAATATTTATTTTCATACAAATTCCACTTTCCTTTATAAATTCAGTAGTGAATTTATATTTCACAATATCTATTGATATACGATTTCAATTATCCATTTTCAATTTATCTTTAAAAAGATAAATTCTAAATATCACTTCATATTGGAAAACAATTCCATACTTATTAAATAAGTAATTCACAAATTTTATTTATTTTCAACACTTGGAAAATATTCAATATACTTCAATCAAAAATAAGTATATATTTCATTCTATTAAGGAAATCATTCTCTTCAATATATTTATTTGGGCCAAAACGAATGTTACGTAAAACATCGTTACGACAACCCAAAATCACTAGTATCGGGATTCGAAATTAAAATTGATATATAAATCCCAATACTATGCAAAAACATTTCCTTTCGGAAATCATTTACTATAACAACAGTGTTATAGTCCACTATTTCCTTTTCATTTCTCGAAAACGTCTATTTCAACAATTAATGTTGAAATCTATGGTTTCGAATCTTAACACATTTTAAAACATCGTTAGATCGTTTTAATTCTATTTAAAACATTCACATTCTAAACATTTCTTTAACATATTATTCACTATTCAAAAACGTGAATATATCTTGTTAACAAATTTCATCAATTCTATGCATTTTATTTCAAAGGATTATTCATTGTCTAAAACGTGAATATAACTCTATTTCTAAGTTATAACAATTAACTTATCAAAATAAGTCGTTTGCGAATTTATAAAACAACGTTTATAAATTCCATTTCTATTTATTTATAAAAACTTCCTTTTTATAAATTTCCTTTATTAATCTATTCCAGTTTATAACTCAATTATAACTAAAAGTTCATATTATAAGTTAAATACTTATAAAACGATTATTTTACAAAAATCGTTCCTTAGAATTTCATAATTATAAATCTTATAACTTATAAGGTTCAATTATTTACCCAAGTCTATTCTTTTAATAACTTTACAAATTTTATAAACCTACTGTTTAAAAAATTCCATTTATAACTTCACAGTTTATAATTCTATAAATTTCATTCATTTATGAAATTCATTTTCACTTCATTCAAACACTTATAAAAACTTGTTTTAAAATGTCCATATTTCAATTTATAAATATCCATTTATAAATCTCTTAATATAAATCAATTTATATTATTCTTTTTAAACGTCTTTAAATTCCTTTAAAAACTTCTTCCTTTTGATTCATAAAATAATTAAATTTTATAAATCCTATATTTCAACTTTTCATAATAAATTCAAAAATTCCGATTTAACTATTTTATAAAATCATTAGCATCATATTCTTAAAAATCAGTTTTTAACTATATTTCTCAAAAATCATAATTTTTATAACTTTAAAAATTATAACGTTTATTTATTTAAAATGGATCAATTCCAAAAATATTTTATATTCTCAAAAATCACTTTAAAATCATTTTAAAATCCCAAAATTTGGGTCCAATGATGCTACCTATCAAATAGTCAATCACGACAACAACGATATCATATATCGATACGATAATCCATCAAATATTAAAATATCTGAAATCTAATAAATACTGTTGAGGAATCCAGTTGGATCCCTCCAACCTGTTTTCCTGCATCCACAAACATTAGCACAATACCAATTTCGCTCCAGTACGAAATTATCGCGGTATATGTTCTTATTAAATATTATCCGCTTAATAACGGCGCAATAGGGTCTCATCCGCTAAAAAATATAGGAAATCAACAACTGCAATATATACATATGCCAATATATATATATTGATATTACATATAATACCAATTTCACTGTTTATGAAATATTCGCGGTATATGTTTTTAATAAATAACATCCGCTTACTAACGGCGTATAATGTCTATTTTAACAATCAATAGATATTAATCAACATTCAAACATGCATTCAAATATTTTAAATCTAACTATTTAAAATAAAATCGAAACTGATTCGATTGAGTGAGAAGTTCTCACCTTGATTTAAATTCCGTTTTAGCGATTTATTTCGAATAAAATTAAACGGACGTTTAATTTTACCCAAAATTCTCACTAACTCCAAACGACTCCAAACCAACTCCATCGCGTAGTGCTCGTCCATACGATTCCAACGCAACTGGTTTTGCCGTTTTTCGACCTCGTATGAAAAAGTTATGAATTTTATAAGATACACGATTTCTTAACTTAACAATTACAACATAAATTATAATTATTTTATAACCTAGCTTGCATCCACCGTCCATAGCAGATCCAACGCGCCAAAATCTTCATCTCCCTCATGCGTGAATCCCTCCAGTACAACACGCACAAGCCGAACCCACTTCACTAGATTAGGGTTTCATTTAGCTAACACCACACTCGACGATACTTTATCAAACAACCACCATTGCGAAGAGCACGACCCCCTCTAGGTTCGGCCATAGCCTTGGCACACTCGGCCCACCCATCTGCACAGAAAGTCGTGCGCAAGTCGAAGCAAACGCAGCCCCAAATCTCCCCCTCTGATGCTCCAAATCACATCTCCACCGTTGAACCTCAAGATCTCGATGTGCTCTACGACTTTCTAGTTGGAAGCTTCGTCTAATTGCTGATGGATTGGAAGAAATCGAGGGGGAAAGGAAGATCGTTTCTGGCCGTAGAATAGGGAGTGGCGGCTACACGTTTAGGGTTTTGGTTTTCTTTTTATTTTTATTTTTTTGGATTAAAGGGGTATTTATAGGAAAAAAAATCAAACGCTATTCATTCCGGAAATTCCGAACTCCGATTTACGCGCCGTAACCAGCGTTTCTAGGGTTTACCCCGCGTTCCGGACACAATAGAACAGGTTTCGGAAGCTAATTCGGAAGTATGTGCGTGTTATGGCTATAAACGCTCAATTTAAATTAAACCGATTTAACTCGATTTCTAGGCGTTTTAATTTGTACCGGACAAACGGTAAATCCAATTGACACGAAATTTGAAACCTTACAATAATATCACATTACGGATCCGATGAAACTGGTTTCGTCGAAATCCGAGACTTTTTGAAAAATGGCTATTTTCACTCGCCAAATTAAAATTAAAAATAATTCGATGCGTTTCGAGCTGCCACGCTCAAACGATAACTCCGATTGACACGAAAATTGAAATCCGGTAATAACTAACTATTACGGATCTAATGGAACTGGTTTCGTTCAATTCTAAGACTGTTCAAAAATTGGCTATTTTCACTAGTCGATTTTAATATTAAAATATTCAATTTTCACAAATTAACTTTTAATTCGATTTTAAAAGTTCTAAAATATCATTCTAACTCCAACATGATAAAATAAAATTTTACAAATCATTTTCAATCATATTTAACTCAATTTTCCATTATTTCCAAAATTTAACATATTAAATTATCGATTTAATTATTCAATTAAATCCAATAATTCAAATAAAAATTTATTTGACTTATAAATTCACTTATTAATATTTAAAATTAATTAAATATTCAAATTTTAATTAATAAAAATCCTGGGTCGTTACATTACTTCTTTATTCTTTTAAATAAATTTAAAACTTTAAATTTTAAAATAATTCTTTATTCCTTTAAATTAATATCACATAATTTTATAATTCATTAATTACTGTTTATTTAAATCTTTTTTTCTTTTCATATTCGAAGTTATTTATTAGTATTTAGCATCACCTCCATTCCTTTTTCAATTCATTCTTAATTTATTCACTTTTCTATAATTATCTCTCTTACAATTTACTTCCTTTATTTTCTTTCAAAAATCCAATTTATCTATTTTTGGTAATTCATTATACTCAAATATATCCAATCAAACCATAACATTCAATATTCTAATATAACTCATCATAGAATATCAAATAATCACAACAGAGAATATTAAATAATTTAAATAAATGTTGAGGGGTCCAGTTGGATCCCTCCAACTTGTTTTCCCTGCATCCACAGATGTTAGCACAATATAATATGCCAATTCTAAAATATATCATATTATAGCACATCAATCAATTCAACCATTCAAACAATTATTTAAATTTAATCATTTAAATTTAATTTTAATTCAGCTGAGTGAGATTAACTCACCTTTGCTATTATTTGCAATCCACTTCAACTTTGCCTTGGTTTCATGGTTTTTCGACCTTGCATAAACATTAGATGATTTCCATTAATATTCGAACCAATCGAATAATTATATTTCCATTTGGTAAATTTAACTAACTAGTGATTTTATTTTAAAAGTTCTCGTTTTAACAAATTTTCCTTAGATAAATTTACTTTTGGTAACTAAAATAAATTAATCACTTTATTAAACAAGTTAATTACTTATAATACATTTTTAAAGCTAGTAAATTAAAATGTGTACATACATGTTTATTTCTATTTTTGAAATCACTTATACTTATAAAAATAATTTATGTTGATTAAAAATCAAGTTTTATACAAATCCTATATTTTCAAAAGCTATATACAAAAACATTTCTATCTACTATATATTTTAAAATATGTGTAAATGTATATATATTTTTATTCTCTGGTATATATGTTTAAATAAAAAAGTATGTGTATTTATTCTGGTATTATATCTCTCCAACACAATTACCAATATACATATAATTACAAAATTTAAATTAAAACAGAACCATTTTAAATTAAAACATGCATTTTATCCTCTATAATATTCATATCTCTGATTGTAAACAATTTAAAGAAACAATCAAAAATGAAATACCTCACAGCCCCAAAACCCAACTCTCGACTTCTAAGCAATTGCAGCCGCCATCTCTCCTACGACGAACTCCATGTACCGCGACATCGACTCTAAATTCTAGGCCACGACTTGCTGCCAAAAGTTTTACAGCTTCCTCTTGAGAAGACATCACCGATGCTTCCTTGAACTCGGTGGCCGACCCACGACCCCTTTCAAACCCATTGCCTCACGACTCCAACTTCAAACTGTTCGATTTCACGATGCCACGACCTCCCAGATAACCCAGGCTACTCGCGATTTTAAATAAAGGGATATCGAATTGATTTTTTTGGATAAAAACTGAACGAAGGCAGCCATTTTATTCTTTTTATTTTTTTTTCAATTTGGAAGGAAGAGAAGGGCTTCGGGATTAATAAAAGGAGGTTTGCGTTTATTTATTTCCTCGATTTGATGCGTGGATTACAAAGGAAGGAAAACGAAAGACGTGGAGTGGTTGCCAGTACGAAGGGGGACAGTGATTTGAGAGAGTTGAAGGGATTTAAAAGAAAGGCAGCTGAATGTCGGATTGAATGGGAATATATTTAATTTAAATTCAAATTCAAAACGTCTCAATTTACGTAGCTTAAAAATCGTGAACTCCTATTGAGGCATACCGCTAGGCGTTTACAATGTTATGCCCCTATTCCAAACACAATGGAAAAGGTTTCGAGCCCCAATTCGATCATATGGAGAAGATAGCATTTTGGACCAGTTATTATATTAAATTTTCGATATAGATTTAAGCGCGTTGGTATATCGTATGCTCACACAACAACTCCAAACACTACGAAAATTGAAATCCGATAATAATACAATATTACGGATCCAATGGAACTAGTTTCGTCGAAATCCGAGACTATGCTTCGGAAGGCTATTTTTTATTATATCAATTTAAATGATATATTTTCAAAACTTATCAAAACACTTTTAAATTCAATTTTAACACTTTTACTATCTTTAGTATTATCAATATAAATTTTACAAGCCTTCCAATTATTTTTAACAGGCTTCAAACACCAGATTCAACATTTTACCCAATTTCAAATTATTAAATTCAATAGTTCAATTATCAAATAAATAGTGATATTTGAATTCAAGTTAAAATTAACATTTCATATATTTAAAATCAATTAAATATTCCAATTTAAATTGCTTATAAATTTCGGGTCGTCACAGGGGGCGTGTGAACAAGGGTGATGAATTGAGGCTCGGTCGTGTTGTGGGGATGGAACGTAGTATGCACTTAGGTGGTTTCGAGGTGAATGTGTCGGAGAAGAGAAAGGTGGAAGGTGCATTGTAGCGGCTCGGTATGATCTTTCAATGCCGAGCGGGCCTGTGGTAGCATGAAAATGATGTTAGAGGTCAGGCATGTTGGTGTAGGTCGATATGGCCATGGTTCGACATGACCTCCCCATGCCGAACGAAATTGGAGTGGAAAAAATGAAGGGAAGGGGGAATGGACAGGATGCCGAATGATATCCAGGCCGAACGGTATTTCAGTCGAACAATACTTAGGCCGATCGATAATTTGGCCGAACTACACTTAGGCCGACCAACATTTAGGTTCGAACGATACTTAGGCCGAACGATAGTTTGGCCGAACGACACTTAGGCCGACCAACATTTAGGCCGAACACTTAGGCCGATTAACATTTAGGTCGAACGATAATTTGGCCGAACGAAACTTAAGCCGACCAATATTTAGGCCGAACGATAATTTGGCCGAACGACACTTAGGCCGACCAATATTTAGGCGGAACGATAATTTGGCCGAACGACACTTAGGCCGACCAACATTTAATTTGCCTAATCCTATGACAAAAGGAGGACAAGGACCTAAGTCAACTAGCATATCGAACTAATCTGGACTGATAACTTTCTAGTTTTAGTAATCACAAGCCTGAACCTAAATCGACAGAAACGGATAATTTCCTCTAACATATAGCGCCAATGTTTGAGTCCGAAATTGAAAACACCATAGGACAGGCTTTTGGAGACGGTAAGCGATGACGGTCTTTGAAGGCGACGATTCGAAGCTCAACTTTATACCATTAACTCCGTGACTTTCGATTTTCTCAACGCTTTTTCTTGAATTATCACACTAGTCCACACACCACACGGGGGGAATACTTGTGTTGTTAAGTCTAACGTCGATTGTTTTTCAAGTATAGTTCAAACAGGTACTCTACTAGATTCAATTTCTACCAAAGATGCCTAAGAAATCTACCTCCACCACGATCTCGGATAGACCTGGGCCGTCTTCTAAACAAGGGGTCGTAGATAGTTCGAACCCATCGACTTCCCCTGCTCATAACTTAGCTCCCGATGCCCTGGAGGCATCAATTTTCTAGGACAACCCGGTCGATTCACAGGCTTCGAAGATCAATGAAAGTGCACTCCGTCGGATATGCTCTGTCCACGGAATCCCCTTCGACGACGTATTAGTTCCATCGGGGCACGATCGTCCACACCTGCCTCCAGTTGGATATACAACTTGTAATAAGTTTATGTTCTGGATCGGTAGTGTGCCACCGTTTAACTTATTTCTTCAGGACGTGCTACAATACATTGACATTGCCCCGTCACAATTGCACCCGAATGGTCAAGCCTTCATCTACGGTACCTACATCCTCTTCATGACTGTCCTCTCTAGGCCTCCAACCCTGGGTGACATCAGATATATATATATATATATATATATATATATATATATGATCAAGAAGCAGAGAGATAGCCCCTCTTTCATGTTTCTCAAGCCGCACAACAAATGCCAAATCTTAACTGGGGCATGCAGCAAGTTCGCTCTGTATAAACAGGAATGGTTTTATGTGCGTTGCCCTCCAAGTTTCGCAAGGAGATGGGTGGAAGGAAGTAAGTCTTTTCTCTGGATGGATATTCATACTTGGTCAAAGCCGTGCCTCTTCTAACTCTTTTTTCCATCTTTTCAGGTATCAATCCATGTCCTGACGGCCGCGGGTATTCTGAAGCAGTCAAAGCCATTAGAGCCCTTCCTACCAACGAACGGGACATCCGAACTCTCATTTCAAATGAATCACTTTCGAGGTTTGGACTGTTAGCAGAAGGCCGTCGGATAATCCTTCCTCGGGGCGTTTCCATACCCAGGCCCGCCTCCGGTAAAGGGAAAAAACAAGACGAGTCTTCAGCAGGCAACGCTCCTGGCGCACTAGAAGAAGGAGAAATCAAAGAAAATGAAACACCCGAAGCACAAGATGAGAACGTTGGGCCTACTCAGGACCCACTAGTTGAATTTCATGACATCGAAACGTCATCCTCCCCTTCGAAGAGGAAAAAGAAACTGACATACAAGATTAAGAGGGAAAAAGTCGGTGCAACCTCAAATGTTACTCTTATTTCGACAGAGAAAGAGGCCTCCTCACAACGTTTAGAAAGTTCTTTAAAGGGCCTCTCGAACCTCTCGATACCTGACGATCTACTTAATTATGATTTCGATGATCCGGAGGCACTTAAACTTCACTCACCCATCAGAGGCGAAGCAGGCGTTCAAGCCTAAACTCTAGGAGAAAAAACTCCCATTAGTAAAGAAACTGGTCCGTCGAGGGGAAACACTAGGACACACACAAACACGTGCACTTTGCCTTGCACTTAAATTTTCGTCATCACGCTACTATTTGCTAATTTTTTATTATTTAAATTCTATACAAGTGACATGGGGCGTACACATGAAATTGATCGCCTCCGCGGGTCATCTGTCTTCCATCATTCTGGTCGTGACTCAGGTTCTAGGAGACATCGGGACAAAGACGATGATGGCGATAGTGATTATCATTCCCGGAACTCATCATCTCGGAAGAAAACAAATTATCAGCCCAAGTACCACCAACATCCCTATTCTCACTCGGAACAAAGCAAAGATAAGCACGGCTATAAGGGGTCGCAATCCGATGTCCCCCGAGACCAACACTCTGATTACTCTTCCACACGACAATCCCGAGATCCTCACAGGAGAACTGAACTTTAAAGCCGTCTCCTCCTGTTCCCGCAACAGATCCAATAGTACCAGAGAGACTGGCCGAGCTTAAAGCTAAATTTCCAAAGATTTGATGTGATGGACTAAAGTTTCTCCCAGCAATCCACCATGTACCTGAAGATGTTAAACAGAGCGCCATCGCCTGCACCAACGACGTCTATGTTCAACATGACGCGTTTGTTCATTTGACTGAAAAACTTTCAGAAGTCTCCATGGAGCGCCAACATGAGATCGATCGCCTGAAGCTTGAGGCTATCCACTACAAAGATATCATTAAAGCTCAGGACGAAGAGATGGCACATATAAATCTAAACTTGAGGCCGTCCAACATAGTGCCAAGGATACCGCCGAAGCCGTAACTCGTTTGGAATCGACTCATAAAAAAGAACTCGACAAGGCAGTACAACGCTGTGGGGTTTAGGCTTTGGAAAAAGATTCGGTGCAAAAAGAGAGGGATGCATTCTATCTTCGGGTTAAATAACTTGAGGAGCGACTCCGCAAAGCACAAGAGGAGAAGGTTGCTGCCCAAGAAGAGTCGCAACGGTATTGCGACGACATTGTTGCAACGCGACTCCTAAAGGCGAAACTTGAAGGCGAGCTTTCTAAAGTTGAGGCGCTGAAGAATTAAGCCCGCGAAGAGGGGAAAAAGATAGCCTCTGCAGAAATTGACTCCCATCATGAGGCGGCCAAGGAAGGAGGTAGAGAAGAAATCAAAATCATGTTCGACCTGCTTATTGCCGAATTCAATGCCCGCATTCTCATGCACCGAGATTTAACTTTTTTGGACGAGGGCTATCTCGAATCTTTGGCCAGGCGTGGGAGACATTAATTGAAATCATGAAGGCCGAACATGGAATCGAGGAGGTTGATGAGGGGGCCTTGATAAAAGAATTCCTCAAGGGAAATAAGCCTTCGGACCTGTCAGCGGCTAAAGCTATTTATTGCAAAGGCTCCCCTTCAACAAAAGGGAAAGACGTTATCGAAGGTCCATCCGGGATTGAGTCTCTAGCTCGTGTGCCTACCCAGCCAACCAATCGGCCGATACTCGATCCTTTTGAACAGCACATTGGCTATGACCCGGAGGACCCCGCCCTTGGTGTTCATGTTTTGTCACCTATTCTAGAGGGCGAGACCCTCCTGATGGTTGAGAGCCAGCCGGAACCTGGTAGGCAACTCTTTCACTTTAACATTCCAAGAGTTTTCGCTTTCCACCAGAAGCCATCGCATTCTAATACTTTCTTTTCATGATTTTATGCAGGCCATTCTGGTCTTGAGCCTACTCCGAGGAGCGATGTCGCCAAGGAGGTTAGGGGAAAAACGAGTGAAGCCACTCATGCAGCAAAGGCTCCTGGTCCCGATGCTCAGGTGATCGGAGCGCTTTACAAGGACAAATCTGAGACTTCCTCCCCCATCGATGGGAGTTATGAAGTTGAAATTATAGGCGTCTTCGAGCACACGTCCGAACTGAGCATGAAGGAGCAGCTTGATAAAGAGAAGGAAAAGACAATCAAGATCAAGGTCGAACCTCAAGCGGTGGACCCGGACGATCCTTTGAACAATTCGTTGAAGGTCATTCTCCCAGGCGGGTCCAAACCCATGGATATTCCTCATACTTTTTCGGCTGTCACTCCTCCATCAAAGAAAGCCGTCAAGGGTAAATGTACCGGGGAGGAGTCATCGGAAAAAAAGTTGAATAAATCAAAGAAGTAGTCTTCGCTCTCGTTCAACAAGAGCTAGTTTAGATTATGTAATTATTTTTGTTTTCATGGTTTATGTAAATAAACTTTTGACTCCGAGCTTCAGAGGATTGTAGTAGAAACTTATTTTTGATGAATAAAACTTAGTTCTTTTTGCCTTTTGGAAGATTTCTGTTGTCCGGTTTTCTATATAATCATGGTCGGAACCCAAGCTATTTTGAGTTACACCAGCTTCTCGATTCATCTTCAAATAAGTTGATAATCTCTTGGCATTACACATTTTTTATTCCATGCTCCGGACACTTAGAATATTTTCTAGTCCCCACACCAAGGGCTTGATGACTTCAAGTCATTTTATGTCCATTCTACGTCCAGGGGACTTGGTCATTTAAATCATTTATACCTGAGTCCGCGCTCTGGGGACTTAGAGCACTGCAGTCCGCACTCTGGGAACTTGGATGTTTTGAGTCATTTAGACTCGAGTCCGCGTTCTAGGGACTTAGAGTACTCCAGTCCGCACTCCGGGGACTTGGAGGTTTTGAGTCGTTTAGACTCGAGTCTGCGCACTAGGGACTTAGAGTACTCCAGTCCGCACTCCGGGGACTTAGAGGTTTTGAGTCGTTTATACTCGAGTCCATGCTCTGAGGACTTAGAGTACTCCAGTCCGCACTCCGAGGACTTGGAGGTTTTGAGTCGTTTATACTCGAGTCCACGCTCTGGAGACTTAGAGTACTACAGTCCGCACTTCCAGGAATTGGAGGTTTTGAGTCATTTATACTCGAGTCCGCGCTCTGGGGACTTAGAGTACTCCAGTCCGCACTCCGGGGACTTGGAGGTTTTGACTCGTTTATACCCGAGTCCGCGCTCTGGGGACTTAGAGTACTCCAGTCCGCACTCCGGGGACTTGGAGGTTTTGAATCGTTTATACCCGAGTCCACGCTCTAGGGACTAAGAATACTCCAATCCGCACTCCGGGGAATTAGAGGTTTTGAATCGTTTATACTTGAGTCTGCACTCTGGGGACTTAGAGTGCTCCAGTCCGCACTCTGGGGACTTGGAGGTTTCGAATCGTTTATACTTGAGTCCGCACTCCGGGGACATAGAGTACTCAAGTCCGCACTCCGGTGACTTGGAGATTTCGAATTGTTTATGCTTGAGACCGCATTCTGGGGACTTAGAGCACTCCAGTCCGCACTCCAGGGACTTGGAGTTTTCGAATTGTTTATACTCGAGTCCACACTCTGGGGACTTAGAGTACTCCAGTCCGCACTCCGGGCACTTGGAGGTTTTGATTTATTTATGCGCGTTCGTACGTCAGACAAAGTAATTTATCTCTTAGTCATTTGTTACAGCATTATCATACACAGAAACATTGACAACTCATGGAAAAAAGGAAATGGCTTCTAGCCTTTATTAATGTAAATAAGCTAAATTGTCTTTTCACATGCCGTAAACTAAGAATAAAAACTTGCTGGAAATAAATGGAACTAAAATATGATAGAAATGAACTAAGTGTAATAGTGCCGCAAATGTTCACTATTCCATGCTCGGGGAAGTGCCGCACCATCAACGGTCGCTGGCCAAAAAGTTCCTTCTCCAAGCTTCCGTTCAATGACGTATGGACCTTCCCATGCGGGGCTCATGTGTGACGGAACTGGGAAAACTCGTTTCAAAATGAGATCACCCACTCCAAAGATTCTCGGTCGAACTTTTTCATTGTAATATCGAGCAACTCGGTGCCTGTACGCGGCCGCTCTTAAATTAGCTTCTTGGCGATTTTCTTCAATGAAGTCCAATGATTCCAGCAAGAGATCTTGGTTTTACTCGGGGTCATAATAAGTTACCCGATGTGATGGGACTTCAGTTCCACGGGTATGACAGCTTCCATACCATATGCTAATACGAATGGAGTGTGGCCAGCCACGGACTTGTGGGTGGTTCTGTAAGCCCAAAGTGCTGTTGGAAGCTCATCCACCCGCTTGCCTCTAGCCTTTTCCAAACGTTTTTTCAATGTGGATTTGATTATCTTGTTTACGGCCTCTACTTGTCCATTAGCTTTCGGATGAGCAATTGCTGCAAACTTTTTCTAAATACCATATCTTTGGCAAAACTCTTTGAACTCTTTGCTTTCAAACTGAGTTCCGTTGTTTGTGATGATGGTTCGTGGAAGGCCAAAATGGCATATAATATTTCGTACAACGAAATTAATGACCTTTTTGGTGGTGATAGTGGCCAAAGGTTCTGCTTCTGCCCACTCGGTAAAGTAATCGACCGCAACAATCGCGTATTTTGTACCACCTTTGGATAGAGGCAAGGAACCGACTATGTCGATTCCCCATATTGCAAATGGCCAAGGACTAACCATTTGTGTGAGTTCCGTCGGCGGAACTCTTGGGATTTTCGCATACTTCTGACATTTGTCACATCTTCTCACGTAGTCTGCGGCATCCCGATTTACGGTTCGCCAATAGTATCCATAGCAAAGGATTTTCTTTGCTAATGTCTGCCCTCCGGTATGGTCGCCACATTCACCTTCATGGACTTTCTTCAGGACTCGTTTTATCTCATCATGGGAGATGCATTGGGGTAATGGGGTCAAGAATCCCCTCCGATACATTATTCCATCCTGCATTACATATTGAGAAGCCTTACGAATGACTTGTCGTCTTTCGCTCCTTCTTTCGGGCGCGACCCCGTGTAATAAGTACTGCTTGAATAGGGACATCCATGACTCCTTCTTGATTTCTGTTTCTAACATGAAATCTACCTCTATCATATTTATGCTTGGAACATGTAAGTTTTCAACGGGAAATAATCCCATCTGCTGCGCATCGCCAGTGCTTGCAAACTTTTTCAATGAATCAGCTGCCCTATTCTGTTCACGCGGAAAATGTGAAATGTCATAATATTCGAGATTCGCTAGCAGCTCCTAAACTTGGGCAAAATATGGGGCAAGTCTCTGCCCCTTGCATGGTAGTCTCCACGCACTTGATACACCGCCAGTTACGAGTCACAAAAGATTTCAACCGATCTTATTCACAGTTCCTTGACGAGTCTTAAGCCGACAATCAATGCTTCATACTCGTCTTCGTTATTTGTTGCTGTGAATTCGAGCTTCAAAGCGTAGCAAACTGATCGATTTTCAAGGACTTACCAGAAATATGCCAACCCTCGAACAACGGTCGTTAGATGCCCCATTGGTGTACATCTTCCATAGGACGGGAGGTATGACATTGCGGCCGTTTGATTCGTCTGTCATGGTGAATTCAGTGATGAAATCCGCTAGCGCTTGTCCCTGGATGTCCTTCCGCGGTAGGTAAGTAATATCGAATTGACTTAATTCGATATTCTACTTTAACATCCTTCTGCAATTATCCGGTCGTTGGAGTTCCTGTCGTAGGGGTTGATCAGTGTACACACTGATTGAGTGTGCTTGGAAGTACGGGCAAAGCTTGCGTGATCCAATCACTAAGCAATAAGCTAATTTCTCGATCTTGGGATAATTTCTTTCTGCCCCCGTCGAGCGTTTACTGACATAATATACTGGCTTTTGAACTCAGTCCTCCTCGCAAACCAGAGCCGTACTGATAGCGTGCTGGGATACTGCCAAGTATACATACAGCATTTCATGGTCGATTGGTTTCGATAGCACCGGGGGGTTCCCCAAATGCCTTACCAGAGCTCGAAATGCTTCCTCACAGTCGGATGTCCACTCGAAATTTTTTTTTTTCTTTATCACATCGAAGAAGGGAATGCAATTATCTGTTGCTCTGGATATGAATCGGCTCTGTGCTCCCACCTTTCCGTTCAAGCTTCATATTTGCTTTATAGTTCTGAGCACTTGTATGTCCCGAATAGCTTGAATCTTTTCCGGGTTATCTTCAATTCCACGTGCATTCAAATGAAACCCAAGAACTTTCCCGATGCCCCACCAAAAGAGCACTTTAAGGGGTTGATCTTTATACTGTATTATCTGAGTATATCAAACACTTATGCTAAGTCTCGAATGTGGTCGTTTGACTACCATGACTTCATGAGCATGTCATCCACATAGACTTCCATCGTCTTACCGATCTGGTCTTTAAACATTCGATTCACCAGAGCTGAAAAGTTGCTCCCGTGTTTTTCAATCCAAATGGCATTACTACATAGCGATATAGCCCCATATTCGTGACAAAACTGGTGTGCTCTTGGTCTGGAATATGCATCAAGATTTGATTTTATCCTAAATACGCATCCATATATGACAATAATTCGTGTCCGACAGTAGAGTCGACGAGCTGGTTGATTCTAGGTAAAGGGAAACTATCCTTCGGGCATGCTTTATTCAGATCGGAGTAATCAACACAAGTTCTCCATTTTCCATTTGCTTTGTTCACTAGCACTGAGTTAGATACCCATTCAGGGTAGAGGGCGTCACGGACGAACCCATTGGCTTTGAGTTTGTCCACCTCCTCTTTGAGAGCCGCAGACCTCTCCGGGTCCATCCCTCTTGCTTTCTGTTTTACAGGAACGTGTTTCAGGTCTATGTTCAGCATATGACTCGCAATTGTTGGAGAAATCCCGCACATATCAGAATGTGTCCAAGCGAAAACTTCTAGATTCGCTTGGAGGAAATCAGTAAGATCCTTGACCACTGAGGAGTCGAGTTGTGATCCAATCTTAAGAACTCGCGATGGGTCATCTCGGTTGACTGGGATGTCGATCGTCAGCTCAGCTGGTTCTGCATTCGTTTCCCTGGGTTCCCCATCATCATCTCTCAGATCTATGTCTCTAAGGATCCAAGAATGCTGCCCGGGCGAGGGCTCGGGCACTACTTGTCAATCATCAGTCCTTAGGATGCGGACGGAGCTGTTCGCAACCTTTCCCTTCTCTCTCCGCTGAGCTTCTCTCAATTCTGCCACATAACATGCGCGACCAGTCGCCTGATCGCCATATACAACACCGACTCCTTTGTCTGTCGGAAATTTTAATGTCAAACACCATGGGGCCAAAGCAGCCCTAAATTCTGCCAAGACTGGACGACCAAAAAAGACATTGATGGAGAGTCAACATCCATTACTATGAATGGTAGGACTCACACTTCCTGCGCTCACCTTTCCCCAGTTCAACTGGTAGCTCTATATACCCCATCACGTCGGTTGCAGCACCGTTAAAGCCGTGGATACGGGCTTTGCATGGTTTCAAATCTTTCATTTCCATCTTCATTTGGTTATAAGCCTTCTTGAAGATGATGTTAACAGAGCTTCCACAATCAATTAGGATTCTTTTCACGTAAGCTGGCCCGATTGTTGCAGATATAACCATCGGGTCGATAGTAAGAGCCTCGACCTTGTCCGCATCTCAACTTCTAAACACTATATCCTCAGTCATCATACGTTGTTGCTTTGCGAGGCTTCCATCTTCCACATTCGAACAACATTCGTAATTCGCATGCCTCAAGGAGGTAGCATATCATTCCATCTCCTGCCAATTCTTGTCTGCAGGATGAGGTCCTCCGACAATAGTGTTTATAATCAATCTACCCACAGTCCGCGTAGGTTGTTCTGGTTGGTGTGGAGTCGGCCCATGTCCGGGGTCTGACGTTCCTTGCCTTCCATCTTGCGGTTTTTTGACAAATTCCTGCAATTATTTCCATCTGATTAACATTTCTATGGCGTCATGGAGGTGTCTACACTCCTCGGTATTGTGCCCATGGGTCTCATGAAAGCGACAGTACTTCCCAGTCCGTTTCTGTTCTTCAGTGGACTCCTTTGGGCGTGGCTTTCTGTATTCAAAGGTGTTACATATAGATAGATAAATGTTTTCAAGAGAAGTATTCAGCAGGGTGTATTCATTGTAGGTCGGAATCATTGACTTCCATTTCCCTACTTCTCTTTTGTTTCCGGGATTTCCACCTCCGGATCCTTTGGACTGCCCAGGCTTATTCTGGACGTTGACTTGAACTTTTCTTGAACTATCGCCGGACTGCTTCACGGCGATGTTTCTTTTCACAATCTCCTGAATAGGCTTTGGTGCTTTATCTCGTCTCGTCCATCGAGCCTCCTCCCTCCGTATGAACTGATGAGCTTTGGAATAATCATTCCAATGTAGCTAGGGGCTTTCCTGCCAACCAATCTTCAAACTCCGAGTCTGGACCTACACCTCGCATTACCGCCATCAAAATTGCATGATCGTTAGGATTGCTAACTTCAATGGCGGCAACATGAAACCTCTGTAAGTATGCTTTCAAAGACTCTCTTGGAGCCTGGATTACGCTTGATAAAGACATTACGTCCTTTGGACAGGTAGCATGTATCCTGAATTGTTCAACAAATTTCATTGCTAACTCGTTGAAGTTGGATATAAATCGCAGAGGAAACCAAGTAAGCCACATAGTCGCGATTCCGGATAGAGTGATTAGGAAACACCTACACTTAGTTGGATCATTTGCCCTTGCCGAATCCATCATCCATTCGTACCTCATCACGTGTTGCCTAGGGTCAGTCTTCCCTTCGTAGGCTGGGATAGTCGGCATTTTGAATTTCTTAGGGTACTCAGCCTGTAGGATAACATCTGTGAAGGGAGTATGACTTCTAGACACTCCCCAATCCTCGTTGGTCAGGCCTTGGTTCTCTCTCATCAACTTCCTGACCATGGCTGATAAATCCAGAGTTTGTATGGAGGGTGGGAGGTTGGGTTCCGTTCCATGGGACAGTGCGGGTTAATGTCCCGCTTGATTTGGGTCTTGGTGATTTTGGCATCCGGTCACATCACGTGCCTGATCCCTAGCGGATCGATCAGTGGCACCTGCTTGTGTAGCTTCATCCTTATGGCATCTATCCCTAGGAGGTTCATCAGCTGAGGTTGAGATATCAGATTCAAAATAAGGAGTAGGACTACTTCCAGCATTCTGATGCTGCTGCTGGGCAAGCTGAGTCATGAGATTAGTGTTTGCTTGAATCTGCTCATCAAGTTTCCTTCTACATTCCCTGAGTTCTCTTATCAAGTCGTTGAACTTTGTTCGGGAAACGACCCCCGCTTGGTTCTGGGTGGACGTTCCTGCGCCTTGAATTGCTGGTTGGTTGCTAGGTCCTATCTGTTGTACACTAGTAGTTTCGTGGACATCTGCGTTGTGAGATGCCGATCTAGTTCGTGGTATCCCCATGGTAGAGTTGATTGTTGTAACTTTGAGTAGAATCTACATATGTCTTGTGAATGATTTGGATCTCCTTCAGAGGATCTTTCAATCCAGTAGCTGCAAAATAGATCCTATCGTCTTGAGAATTCGACTCTCGATGAAAGCATCAAAATGTTATCACCAGAATTGGTCACTACCACCCTTAAGAGAGATTGTGTAGAGAGATTAATGAAGAAAGTAAGTTAAACAGAGGATAATATGCAGATTTAAATGCAGAAAATACGAACACCGGATTTATAGTGGTTCGACGTAATTTACGTCCACTTTGAGGTTAATCTTTATTGCTTTCTCAATTACTTGAATACAGATACAATCCGTAAATCAATCACTTGCATACAAGTTTGAATTAAAAAGAGGAGAGTATAAAAAATGGAAGAGTTTCCCTAGTGTTCTCGAAAAGAGGTCCCTTTCACTGTGCCCATGCCTCTCTATTTATAGACGAAGGTAGGTTGGACTTCTTTGGTGGGCCTAGCAGCTTGGTATCTCGGCCCAAAAAGAGTGATCTCTGTGTGCCGAACCAGAGAGGCCGAGCGGCAGAATGCCGAGCAAGGCATGAATGCCGAGCAAGGTATAAATGCCAAACAATATTCTCATGCCGAACGAAGTGATACCGAACAACCTGAATGCCGAACAAGGTTTGGATGCCGAGCAGTATTGAGTGTCGAACAAGGTTT
This sequence comes from Allium cepa, assembly GCA_030765085.1. Classification (NCBI taxonomy): domain Eukaryota; kingdom Viridiplantae; phylum Streptophyta; class Magnoliopsida; order Asparagales; family Amaryllidaceae; genus Allium; species Allium cepa. The sequence continues at coordinate 379,455,116 of CM060938.1, read as the reverse complement.
GGATGCCGAGCAGTATGGAGTGCCGAATGACCCTGCCATACCGAACATCCATAGATGCCGAACGATATTCAATACCGAACGTCTCTCAATGCCGAACGCTCTCGCATGTCGAACACTCTCGCATGCCAAAAGTCCTATAGATGCCGAATGGTATTCAATACCGAACGTCTCTCAATGCCGAACGCTCTCGCATGCCGAACACTATCGCATCCCGAATGTCCCATAGATGCCGAACGATATATAATACCAAACGTTTCTCAATGCTAAACGCTCTCGCATGCCGAACACTCTCGCATGCCAAACGTCCCATAGATGCCAACCGAACTTGAGTGCCGAACGAATCATATGTGTCAGACGACTCTGGAAGCCGAGGACTTTCTAATGCCGAACGCTCCTAAATGCCGGGTGTTCCTGAATGCCGAGCGTTCTTCTAATGTTGAACGATCCGGATGCCGAACGATTCATAAATGCCGAACAGTATGTTAATGTCGAGTACTTAGTTGCCTGGTCAAATCTCCAGGTAACAATATATATGAAATTATCAAATTAAGTTTTAAAATGTTGAATATTAAAGATTTGAAATATATTGAAATTGAAATGGTTTATTTTGTGGTTAAATTGGTATTTGAAACCGATATAATTTGAAATAGTTTATTTAGCAACTAAATTGAATTGAAATCGATGATTTGAGATTTGAATAAAATTTGAATTTTGGAATTTCGATTTGGTTCGAGTTGATTTGGAATCGATCTGTAAAATTTGAGGAAATTATTTTATGAAGTATTTAATATATGTATAAGTAATTTACCTTATAAATTACTTTAATACAAACTATTTTAATGTAAAATATTATATTTTATAAATTATTTTATTATATATATATACACTATTATTAACATCTAAACTGTTCAAGAGGAAAATATGAATTTCAAAGTTATTTTTTAAAGTATTATGATTTCCAAAGTATTATAAATTCTACATTTAAAAATGTCGAGAGTGTAATAACTTTGGAAGTGTTATTGATTTGGAAATAGATAAATTTCAAGTGAAGAATGATATTGTTTTGATATGGTTTTGAAATGGATATGATATTTTGGTTGAATTATAAATTAATTTAAATTGACCATGGTGTTATAATGATGTTTGGTCGTTGATAGCGTATATTACTACATAATAAATAGTTCCACAGATCCTTAGAGGGCGGGTATCCCAAACATCCTTTAAGTTACATGTATTTAAGTGACTTGTATTTCAATTGATATTCCACTTGAGTTGGATTTATTAGTATAAGAATGTTAATCCTGACTCGTGTGTTTTGTGTTTTGCTTTACGCTCGGGTCAGACTGGTGTCATAGCATTTGAGACTCACCTTTGGAGTTGGAGATTTGTTATGGGGATCCAACTATCGATTCATCTTTCATATATTCAGTTGACTCCAGTGATGTATTCAGATTTGTTATTTTACTATAGTATCGAGACTCCTATATATTTGAGATTTCTGTTGTATCTTGTTTTAACTTTGTTATATATATAGTAGCTTCACGAACTACTATTCATTTGTTTCCGTTGCAAATTGTTGTATTACTCTGTGTTTGTGATTGTGTGATTATTTATTTACTGTATACGCTGAGTTTTTCCAAATTTAAATTAAAAATCTAATGTTTTGAGAAGTTCAAGTCCAACTATGCGGATGCGAATGCTTGAAAATATCAGGTTGTTACATTCCTGATATGGATAGAATGTTAGGAGAAGTTCTTATGTTAAGTTATCAAGAAGAATTTCGATGAACTGTAAAGAAATAAAGGCGAACATGGAATTAGAATAGGAAGAAATTCTTGGCTGTGTTACCAAGTTCGCTCCGAATAAGAAATACAATCATAAAAGTCGGTTGGGTCGGGGACCTTATTTTAACTGGAATTTGCCTGTGGGCAAAAGAAACCCCATAAAAGGAAAGTCCTAATAAGCACACTTAAGCAGCAACAACATGAGAAGTGAAGGAGTTTGGAATAAAGTTTCTTTACATAATGTTTATCGATGAAAATGTTACAAGGGATGTGCCTAGACGAACGTCTAAAGAAATAGTATCGCAAACAATGGATAACAAAGTTAAAAGCATAAGACGATAAAGTATAAAAAAAAAGGAGGAGATCCATCTGAAGGGGCAAGCCAAGGTGATAAGTCAGAGCTATTCTAAACAAATTCTGTTTTATAGTCTTGGATGGAATTCATTAGCCACACCATCCTTACCTCTTCTCCTTCCTTCATTTAAAAAAATGGCAATGTTATCCCCTAAGGTGTGATATTAGTTCAAGGCTTACTCCTCTTCAAAGAAAAGCATATGTTAGTTTTAGACCCAACTTTGACTTAAGGAAATCGATCTTAATCTCAAAAGCCTTAAGGGTTACTTTTAGCTTTTGGATTTCGGCTACCTTATCCTCGTAAGATTAGTAATGAGAAGCACAATCTCCTTGAATATTTGAGAAATTCAAGTACGATAATCCCAAAGAAACATCGACTTAAAATTAGTAAAGATAAAAGACAGTAATGAGAAAAGATCTTCATATCGGCTACTCTAATTCGAAACATTACGTGATAATCACATTAAGTCGAATGAAAATTCAAATATAAGTAAGTCCTCAAGGGAGTTCATTTAAGAATTCACACCTATCAAAGGTTATAAAAGTCATATTATTACAAAGATATGTCATGGTATGTTTCCTTCGTCAAGAGTTTCATCAGGAGTGTATTATTATACCTCCTCATCAGTAGAAGTAGCCCCTTCCTCTTCCTCTACATGGGTTTTGGCTTTAGTGCCCTTGGTATCATTCTCCTTCTGATGCTCCTTATAACTTTTAATGAAGCTGGCTTCTATAGGGGCTGCATGGTTTCTAAGATAAGCTAGAGAGAAAGACATGTTTTGATCCCGATGGTAAGCATAAGCATCAAATAAAACTTGGAAGGCTCGCTTGTCTTAAGCCTCTTTTCCCTTCCCTTTAAGGTTTTCTAAAGGGTCTCGATCCATCGTCCTCTCCCGTTGTTCTACCTAATTCTTCAACTTGAGTACTCGCCTCTTAAGCCTTAGCCTTGAATTCCACGAGCACTTTTTTTGCCACTTCACCAGTAGTCAATGTCTCCTCCATTTTCAACAACCATGCCTAAGGGTAGAGACTTACACCACAATATAGGAAGAGATAAATGAAGTAAGGACACATGTTGAAATCATAATCTAACATAAGAATTTTTACTTTGATACTCTTTCGAAGGTTGTGCTCGATTGCTTTACGAAGTCCTAGGATAGAGGTTAGAGATCCATTATGTGTTTCAGTAATGTCATGAAGAAGGTCATGTTCAAATGCATCTCTCATAATTTTCATCACCTACTTATTTTTTCGGTAAGCAAATCTGAATCGCTTCTATTGGAACTCTCGGCTATAGAGGACTTGGAGAACTTTTTCTTCTTCAAAGAAAGAGTGCCTTTTCCAAGATGCAACGACTTGGATCTTTTCTAAGTCCCATTTCCGTTATCTAGGAATCCGACCTTCTTAAGAGGAGAAGACACTGTAACACAAAGAAGAAGAAGAAGAAGGGGATAAGCTCAAAATCAAAGTTAATACTTTGTTGCACTAAGAGCCTAATATAAACTAGTTCAATGGTTAAGGAGTAAAATCCCTAGTTTTGCTTTCTTCTGGATCGAACTCAGCTTCCCCTCCACCATCAATGACTATGATAGAAGTCATCTCGTACTTCTTAGAGGGATTGAGTTTAGAAAATATAGTAGAAGTGGGTAGCAAGCCTCAAGATTTTCGTTTGTCTTCGCTAAGAACTGGGTGTCAGTATCGCTGTATGAAAGGAATCTTCGTAATTTCCTTAGAACTCTCGTTATGTTAATCAGTTATGGCCAAATCATTACTATTCTTTGGTCTCTCTTTTTAAGATTTAACAAAATAAAGAGATACAACTTAGGATATGGGTGATACTAAAGGAAAGGAAAACATCTGAAAACATACTAACATTATTAAAGGAGGTGACAATGAGATCAGTAGAGGCCTTAAGATGTAACTACTGTTGTGGTGTTATCTTGCTAAATGGATCTTATAGAGGATACGGCCTTAGAAATTTAAGAGAACATGTGGAAATACCCCAGTGGATTTGTATTCTAATAAGTTGAGCTTGTAATTGATCTCGATAATAGGTGTGCGCCAGTAGCCTCTTACGGAATGTATTATTGCCACGTCAGATAAAGTTATGCAGGAGGTAGGTAAAAGCTTGAAGGAATTAATGAGATAAAATTCTAGAACATCAACAAATAAGGGTGCTAGAGGTAGGAAATTCCCATGTTTCAAATGCTCCATAGACTACACACAATACCTTTTTGGGGATTGCTATAATGCATCCCAGACCAGGGAGCAATCGTCTCAACTCGTGTGATCCCATACGAAACCAAAATACGATTGAGTTCTTGCTGAATCTAAATAAGAGTATCCATTTCTAATCTAAGAAAATAAGGCTGACGTTGAAAGAGGAGTTGAAGAAAACTTGTAGATAACAATGGTGGTTTTACGATTTGAACAAGTGCAAAGTTGAGAGAAAAAAGTGAGGAGTGTTTATATTACAAGAACGACATAGATTGAGAAGAGGAAAGCTTTCCACCATGGATTTAGTTTAATAGTTGTACATAAAGAGAATATCAAAGGGTCCCCTACCAAATGCCAAGTCATCATTGTATAAAAAAAAATGCTTTTTGGGCATAAACAATCAATTGCCAACATCTGGACCAACATTAAATGCGAAATCAAAACCCCTTTCTTCAAAAGTCAAGTCTTGAATGATTACATATGAATTCGTACTATAAACACATTTTTGGCGTCACTATCTCAAATTTGATTTTGCCTTTCGGCACCATAACAATTTTCTTACCACTTTTGCTTAAATGCCTTCAAATAATAGGCACTATTTTCAAAAGTTTTGACCTTATGGCCTCAAAATGAATTTTGCCTTTTAGCACCATAGTAATTTTGTTTACCACTTAACATAGATAGTTTAAAGTGGGAACCATATTTTTAAAAAAATTTAACCTCACGGTCTCAGTTTAGATTTTTCCTTTCGGCATCGTAATAACTTCACTTACCACTTAGTCTAGACGGCTTCGAGTAGCAAGCATAGGTTTTAAGAGTTCCGATCTCACCATCTCAAGTTAGATTTTGCTTTCTGGCACCGTAAAAATTTTGCTTACCATTCAAGTGGCAAACATAGTTTTCAAAAGTTTCGGCCTCACGGCCTCAAATCAAAATTTTCCTTTTGGCACCATAACAATTTCACTTACCACTTAGCCTAGATGGCTTCGAGTGGAAAGCATGGTCTTCCAAAGTTACAACATCATGGTCTCAACTAAAATTTTGCCTTTCGTCACTGCAACAATTTCGCTTACCACTTAACCTAGATGGCTTTAAGTGGCAAGCATAGTTTTTTAATGTTTTGACCTCACGGTCTATAATCAACAATTTTTTTGGTACCGTAAAAATTTCATTTACCGCTTAGCCCAGATGGCTTCAAGTGGAAAGCATAGTTTTCAAAAATTTTGAGCCTACGGTCTCAAATCGGGTTTTTCCTTCTGGCACCATAACAATTTTTCTTACCACTTAGCCTAGATGACTTTGAGTGATAAGTATAAATTTCAAAAGTTTTTACATCACGGCCTCAAATCAGATTATGCTTTTCGAAACCCCAACAATTTCACTTACCTGTTAGCCAAGACGGCTTCAAGTGACATGCATAGTTTTCTAAATTTTGATCACATGATCTCAAATCAGATTTTTCCTTTGGTACCGTAATTCATTCGCTTACCACTTAGCTTAGATGGATCTAAGTGGCAAGCATAGTTTTTTAAAGTTGACCTAAGGTCTCAAATCAGTTTTGCCTTTCGGCATCATAACAATTTCGCTTACCACTTAGCCTAGCTGACTTCAAGTGATAAGCATAGTTTTCAACAGTTTTGACCTTACAGTCTTAAATCAGATTTTGCCTTTTGGCACCATAACAATTTCGGTTACCACATAGCCTAGATGGCTTCAAGTGGCAAGTATAGTTTTAAAAGTTTTGATCTCGCAGACTCAAATTAATTTTTACCATAGGTACCAAACAGTCTCACTTACCACATGGTCAAAGCGACTTCAAGTAGAAAGCGCGACTTCCATAAGTATTGTCCTTACAATCTCGATTTAGATTCGCCTTTTGGCATTCTAGCGACATCACTTATCACCCAGCCTAGATAGACTCGAGTGGCAAATATGGTTTTTAAATTTTTTACCCCACGGTCAAAGTTAAAATTTCACCTTTTGATTTTAAAAACTATTAACTACCCGCCAGTTGAACAAAGCAACCAACTAAGCCATCAACTCTATGCACTAATTTCGAATTATTTTAAAAACCCTCAAGATAAGGTTAGATTTCAAATCATTTTCAAGGCCCTCTAGACGGGGTAAGATTTCAAGTTGTTTGCCAAAACACTCTAGATGGGGTTAGATTTCATATCATTTCCTAAAACTCTTTAGATGAGGATAACTATTTCGCACAAAGGCTTAGGTCAACTTTATGATGGGAATGGAATTCTAAGCCAAGAACAAAGCATAATATAACACCATTCTTTCCATAGGTCAAATGAACTTTGGGAGGCGTGTGTTACACTATAATTTATACCAAGCATAATTTATGAGTATTCAAAAGGAAAACTCCATGGGTTGTAAATTCTGAGGCTTATTTGATTTCCACTGAGAGCTTAGGCACCAAGCTCAATATCCAAGATCACGAGATTCAAAAGCAAGAGCAAAGACATCGGTGAAGATCAGTACCTTTATCCAATTAACACAACAAGCTCAGTTGAGGGCAGCAACTACCGAGACTAAAGATATTTCAATAAGTTTCAACAATCAAAGGTTTGGATAGCCCTAAACCGAGATCGATAGCCAAGATAAATGAAAGGAATCAAAGAAGCTATATATAAAAATGCCACATCAGAAATCCGCATCAAAGTACTTTCCAGCTGATGATATGTATTTAAATCATAGCTGCACATGACAAGCCAAGCATCTATCCAAGAAGAAGGGTCTCCACAAATGATGTTATGATATATTTGCTATAAATAGATGATAATCCTAAGGCACAAGGGATTGGTTGGAATAACAAAAATTTAATAGAAAATCATAAGTACACTTTCCCATATTAGATCTTCGTTCCAAAACTCAATAATGGTGGAAACGCCAACTCAATGTAAACAGCCTCTTGGCTATATAAGAGTGACTACATGAGGAAAGGACAGTGGATAGAGGGTCTATCGGTCTGAACCACTGTAAAGTCTAAGTGATATTTACTTTCTACACTTCGCCTTCTTTACCTATACTATTATAACTTTAAGGTTCAGCATCCTGAATTCAAGATTTAGCTACAATACTTCTTAGCAATCCCTTCATTGGGTCTAATATCTCATTTACTTCCGAGGATTTTACTTCCAGAGATATACCTTCGAACTTCGGGTATTGTGCTGATGAAACTCTACACCGTTAACAACATAATGCACAATAACATCCATGTTATACAACCAAGTTATCTACAGAACCATCTACTCAACCAAAGTGCAATGTGATTATATACTGGGGACATACTAAGATGAGCTCAATCCTAGTGTGATTGTGTGCTAGTGTCATGAAAGTATGCATGCAAACACTCTTAACATGCATAAAAATTTCTACATGAGTATAACGTGATTGTGAAAAAGTGTGACAACCATCTCCTACCATCCAATCTAGCAACCAATATCCTAATTTAGAGAGAAAATTTACTAATATGTCCCCTAGATGAGTGATCTTCATCGTCTCCTTGATTTCCCATGTGCTTTTCAACTGGTTGTCTCCCCATTATACTTGGACCAGCCTAACTATTTTAATTGCGAAGTCCCCTAGTTCTATTCTTCACAATGCATGTCATGGCACGAGGCAGTTTTAGCTCCGTCTCTAATTCTCCCAACTGATCAGGCTCAATTCTAATAGCAGTGTCATGAAGGCATTTTCTAAGGTCAGAAATGGGAAAAATATTGTGGACTCCTACCAATCTGTTAGCTAGGTCCACGCAATACGCAAGTTTTTTAATCCTTTCAATAATTACGAATGGCCCAACAAATCTAGGCGTCAATTTCCAAACTTGCCAAACCTAACCACTTTTCTAAAATGTGAGATTTTGACAAATATTATATTGATAACCTCAAACTCAAGCTCTTTCCCTCTTCTATCTTCACAAGATTTTTTTCAATCTTGTGCTGCCTTGATTTGTTGTCTGATCAAAACTACTTTTTCCACGGTATTATTGACCAATTTGGGTTCGACTAATATTTTGTCGATAGTTTCCCCCAAAAAAATGTGTGATTTGGATGGCCTCCTATAAAGTGCTTTAAAAGGGGCCATACCATTCGTCGCTTGATAGCTATTATTAACTAAGTAAAGGTAGATATTGCTCCTATTGTCCTCTAAAATCTTAAACACAAGCCCTCAAAAAGTCTTTCAAAATCTGATTCACCATCTCTGTTTGAACATCATGCTATGGGTGATATGCATTGCTTGGATTATAAATTTCCAAAGCTGTTAGAAGGCTCCTCTGAAACTCAATAGTGAACAAAGGGTCCCTATCATTAACCGTGCTCAAAGGAATTCCATGCTATCAAACTACCTCCATGATGTAGATCCACATTAGAGAAGTGGTAGTTCTATTATTCCTAACTAGAATAAAATGGGCACTCATAGTGAGTCTATCCATACTAACTGAAATAGCTTCATTACTCCTCTGACATCTAGACAATCCTTTAACAAAATCCATCGAAATAAGCTCCCACTTCCAAGTCATAATTTCAATGGTAATCGTAACCCTCCAGGCTTCCCTTACTCAGCCTTTACCATCTAAAATGTTAAGCACTTAACAACAAAATCGTCGACACTCTTCTTCATACCAAACCAAAATAAAATCCTCTTCATATCCTTGTACATCTTATCTCCTCTAGGTGAATGGTCGCTTTGAGTGGTCAAATTCCATAAGCACCTCTCTCAACAAAATATTAACCATTGGGACACAAAGGTGTCCATCTCTTATTAAGCATCCTTTTTCATCAACTGAATACCTATGAGCAAGAGGAAAATGCTCCCCTTTATTTAACATTTTAAAACTCTCTACTAACTTCTCATCCTTCAATCAAGGCTGGCTTAATCTCCATAACTGCTAAAAACCCTTGGATGTGTTCTATTGGCACTGGAAGTTAAAATTTGAGAGGAACTCCAACTGCCTCCATTCACATATTTCACCTAGTGTAGCATGCTTCCGATTAAGGGCGTTGGCGACTATGTTCCCTTTTCCAGGGGTGTATTGAATATTAAAATCAAATGATGTTATATATTCCATCCATCATTGCTGCTTAGGATTTAAATGTTTTTGGAAAAATAGATACTTAAGTGATTTATGGTTAGTGAATAACTCAATCCTTTCTCCCAAGAGATAATGCCTCCACATTAACAAGGCAAAGTTGATAGCTACCAATTACAAGTTATGAACTGGATATCTTTTCTCATGATCCTTCAGTTGCCTACTAGGACAAGCAACTTATTTTCCTTCTTGCATTAGAACTGTCCCTAACCTTGTGCCATAAGCATCCGTGAAAACCATAAATGGTTTGGTCCCATTGGGATTAGTGAGCATAGGTGAACTAGTCAATAACTCCTTAAGCTTCTCAAATGCCTTAGTGCATCTATCGTCCCAAGAAAAGACTATGTTCTTCTTAGTTAAATGGGAAAAGATGGTACTTATTATTGCAAAGTTCTTGGTGAACTTTCTATAGTAGCCTACCAACTCATGAAATCTTCTAATCTTCGATTCGTTTCTAGGAGTCTTCCATCGTTGAACAACTTCCACTTTAGCAGGGTCTACTCAGTCCTTGCTCAGAAATAATGTGGCCAAGGAATCTAACTTATTCTCTCCAAAGCTGGCATATAGAAAATTTGGCCTTAATCCAGTATCTTCTTAAGTTTCCTAATACCTCACTTATGTGGTCCTTATGCACTTCTTTGCCCATGGAGAAAACCAAAATAACATCTATAAACATAACAACGAGTCTATTGAGTTGCCCCCTTAAATACCCTGCTCGTCAAATCTACAAGGTATGCGGTGGGGGTTCGTCAATCCAAATGGCACCACTTCCTATTCATAAAGCCCATTTGATGTGCAAAATACATTCTTAGACTTTCTTTCTACTGTAATCCTTAACTGATGGAATCCAGGGTCTAAGTCTAGTTAAGAAAAGACTTTAGCTCTTCTAAGCTGATCAGATAAGTTGTTTATCCTAGGCAAAGGGTACCTATTCTTCCTTTTCAACGTTTTCAATTCGATATAGTTGACGCAAAGTTTTAACGAACCGTTTGCTTTGTTGAAGAAAATAATAGCGTCTCCCTACCATGAAGTACTCTAATGGGTGAATCCTTTCTTTATTAGCTCAGAGATTTTTTTAATCTAATTCTCTTCTTTCTTTGGGCGCCACGTGTCTTAAAGGCAGTGTTACTGACCTTGCAACTTTCTCCAAATCTATTTGAAAACCGATCTCCCTTTTAGGATGGGAGACCTAAGACTTCTTCAAATACATTAGGAAATTCACAAACTACAAGTATGGATGATTGCTTTCCAACATATGGATTTAACGAGCATAGATGGCTTAACTCAACTATATTTAGGGTGTATAAAGAATTTCTAGGTCACGGCCTCCACAACCTCTTAATTGTATAGCCCTCCTCTCACAATCAAGAGTTGTCCACAATATGCCAACCAATCCATATCCATGATAAGTCTACACCCCTCAAAATTTAGAACGTATGCATTACATATGAAATCAACGTTCCATGTGTCCAACACTAGGTCTTTGTAAATAAAAGAGAGATGTTTCGATCCCCTAATAGGATTAGAGACCACAATTGGATGGTGACAATATGGGTTTGAAGGTCTAATTATTTTACTACATTCCTCGCTATAACGGAATGTGATGCCCCTGAATCAAATAGGGTATGTATTGTAATCCTTAAAATAAAGTTACACCTTCTAATGCTAACTTCCTTTGGTCTCACGGTGGTCTACATGCAACAGGGATGGGTTCAACAACATTATCTTGTCCGCTTGATCCTTCCTTTGTCAGAATAGGGCATTGATTATTGAGGTGACCTTCCTATTGGCAATAAAAGCACTTCCCTTTAAATGCTTCCTTCGTTAGACCGACCCAACAATCTTTAGCCTCATGACCTTTCTTCAACATCGCTTACATACCTTACTATCCTTCTTAAACTTCCTCTTTGACTTCTTGTTATCCTAAAAGCTTCCTTTCTTGGACCCTTCTTGCTTTTGCGTAGGTATAGCCTTCTCTTTTTCTACCTCAGTATCATCCACATTGGCCATGTGTAGCATTGCCACCTCTACCAACATCTCATACGTGGCACCAATGGGTTCTTGGGTCAACCACATTTCTTTCAACAGGGAATTTAGGCCCTTCACAAACATTATGGCCTTTTTTATAGGAGTATATATCAATCTCATCTCGAATTTAGCTAGCTTTATAAACTTAGATATATACTCCTGTAGCGTGGAATCTTCTTGCTAAGCTAAATAAACTCCTCCAGTTGTAGACTCACTTCTACCTTAGACATAAACCTGTTTTTCAATTCATCCCACGAGAAAATCTCTCCTTAGTTTTCTCCATCACCAAGTTCCCCCAATCAAAAGCTCTCTACTTATCTCCTCGCATTCATAAACCCATGCTTTTGATTCTAGATATCCCTCTATTCCAGAGTATGTCTTCCCTTCCATACTAAGAAAATCCTTACACAATTTAGGAAATTCAATAGGACGAGGTGCTGCATTGGCAGGCAGGCAGCTAGTGCAATCACTAATGTTGGAGGAATTGAAAATTACTCAATAATTCTAAGATATTGTTTAAACCATTCGGCCATTCCACGAATGAGTGGTATTCTACCGGCAGAGATCCATATTACGAAAGAAGATTGATATCAACCATATCAACTATCTATAAGTTGTATCTTTAGTGATGATCTCCTAAGATAGTATTATATGTTGAAAGAAAAATGGTAGCCTGGAGTGTGCTATGTTCTAGGAAATAAGGGTATAGGAATATATCTATCGTAAGAATTTTTTGAAAATCCCTTTTGAAAAAAAAAATTCAAAAATCATAAGTAAGCCATTCATACGTATAGTTCCTCATTAGTCAGGTAGTCTTAGTTTTGATACCAAATGTAACAACCCACCTAGGAACAAGCCTAAATTTCGACCCACAAAAGGCCCATTGAAACGTAGATCCATTCTAACGCTATCAATTGGCCGAAAAAAGAAGAAACAACACAGTGAAATGACTATTCTTTCAGAACTCACAATGGATGGAATAAAATATAATAGCAAATTTTACCATTCATTTTTATACAATTTGAAATGTAATAATGCAAAATATTATCAAACTGTTAAATAAAATCCATTGCATCATTTATCCAAAATACATGGGTACAACATAAAACTTCATAAAGTATAATAATAACAACCACAAGCTTAAGCCACTCACCTTCAAGCATCATCACCATCATCACTTCATTTGTAACCTATATTGTAATGAAGGGGGAGTCAAAACAACAAATGGCCAGTGAATGAAAACCTCGAGTCTTGTCATTTTAGAACTTAGGCACTATATTTTAAATAAGAATATGCCGTGCGTAAATAAAACTATTTAAGACTTTTCATAAGGAAAGGAGACTGATCCACAATCAACCACTTAATACCTTTCATTCCCAAAGCAGGTTTCTAAATCCCATAACCCAAATTCCACTTCATAAATATCTAAATATGCAAGAGATAGTACCTAAACCATTTATTACCCTTTATTGGTAAATAGGCAAACTTTGGTCATTTAAGACATCAATTTAAGTAGACTTCATCATTTAGTATCTATTTCCAAGGCGGACTCCTTATCGGTGACTATCTAACTGACGTCACATGGAATCTCTTGAGCCACTTAATACTTCTTTATGAAAAGGCGGATCCTTAATCAACCATTTAATACCTTATCCCAAAGAGGATCCCTGTTGTGATTATACTTATCGTGCCTAATAACTAGTCCTTTAGTCATTTGATACTTCATTTTTAGAAAAGAGATGGGCCTTTAAGCAACCACTTAACACCTCAAGACCCAAGGAGGTCCTTCATATTATGACCAATACTCATAATGGCATCTCACATTCATTTTTCTATTCGTAGGAATTGATAGTTAAATTAGCTGGATAGATTTACCCTTTTCAATTTGGGAACCGTCATGTCATCACAAATATTTATCACAGGACATGTCCCATGTCCGTCCCAAAGTCACACTGCTGGTAGGCGGATTAGCTGGGCAGACTTCTATGTGTCTTTTAACTGACCTCATATCCCTATGACTTAGCCATAATTTAAATACTCTCCATATATATAATACTCATCCCACTGTTTCATAATTAAGGCCTTACAAGGAATCTTTCTTATTACGCCTTAAAATATAAATCGCCTTCCTAAGGGGAAATCAGTGACAATTACCACCAATTAACTATGCAATTATACATTTACTATGCTAATAAAAATAAATATATTTTCGTGCCTACTAGTTCTGTGCTTGCGGTTCATACACCCTAAACTAGTGTTAAATGTCGATAATACTAGTACAAGTCCTTTCCCTTTAAATTTCCAAGATTTCAATATCCATAACAAGAAATAACTATTCACATCAAAAACTGTAACAAATTGACTTGTAAATAGAAATAGAAACCTAATTTATTACATTAATTCAATGGAATATCCTAAACAACTAGAATTGCAATACTAACTTCTCTTTTACAAAGAAATAAGCGAAGGAACTTTGTATGGAATAAGTGGTATAAATTACGAATACGATTCATGCTTTACATCCTTATTTCATTGTTGAAAACTCATAATTGAATCAAAGGAGGAGAAGTTAAATAGTGTAATGACCCGCCTTTCATTCCATAGTAAGACGCGTCATTAAGAAGAAAGAAAGGGATAGAAAAGAAAAAAAATAGAAAAGAAAGAACCAACAACATTACAATCTCACAGCGGAATGAATAAATTATATTTATCACGTAAAAATATTACATAGTATTATATACATCAGAGTTATACAGCTTATACAACACAAACTAGACAGTTATAAACATCTATCTCGTTATTACAACTTAAGTACAACACAAAGATACATATACAACTCTAACACAGCAAAAAACTATACATATATCTACATGCTGAAGCCTCCTGCTCCATATCTCCTCCAAATCTCATCAAAGCTAACCTGAATCCCTCGACTACTCATACATAATATGAGTATCCAAGAGTTTAATAAAACAGAAAATAAACACATGGGTCAGACAAGGGTTTGGTGTGAGTAAACGGATTAAAGTTGCTTAACTTTGAAAATCCTTTGAAAACAAAAGTGTCACGTAAGACTCCCCACAAATAAACATGGGTAACTTTTTACCTTACGCTAACCAAAACATTTGATAGGAAATCCAGTGATATTATAATAGGGTCTAGGATTTTCAAGTAAATAGAAAATAGTCGAAATTGTTACATTCATTAAATTCCAGCTACAAGCCACAAAAGTGGGTAATACAATCAAAACCATACGGGCACGTAGGAAGAACAGGTTTCCATCAATGGCAGGGCTACTGGGGTATAGCCCATCATAGTACGTGGCCTAGATCATCCTACCAAGGATCCACCCTAAATCCCCTACAACACAAGGCCGGGACCATCCCTTACTGGATAGTCCCAAATAAGACAACCTCGGCAGTTGTCATGATCAACCGCCCACACAGCCGAAGTAAAAGGGACTTCTAGACAGCGGTATATCTCGTCCTACTTGGGTGCTACCCACTTAGCCTTGCTGCACCTCCTCTGTTTTAGCCATTCCCTATTGATGAAGCTTGAGGCTACGATTACCTTTATGGAACACATCTATCATAGAATGCTCATCGTCCACCTGAGGATGCTCTGAAAGCATTCAATCCATACAAGTTCGTTCCGGGTTCGAACGAAACCGAAGGCACTATCTCGTTACACTCATTTTGGAATCACCCTCAGAGTTAATGACAATAACCCTTGCACTTTGAATCTTCATCTCGAATCTGAATGTACTACCCCCGTCAAATTCGTATTGGAATCACCCTTAGAGTATTAACGACAATAGCCCTTACACCTCGAGTCTTCACTCTTTCACTTAAGATTCACAACCTAACGTTTAAATTAGATCGATGTGGCATTCGGAATTCCAAATTTGGAAACCCGATCCCGGTCTCATCGAATTCAACACACCATCTTAATGTCCAAGTGATTTAAGTTTAATAATTTAATTCAATTTAAAACATTGAATTCGCACATCATCATTCACAGATAAATATCACACATTTATCACTGATATATCAAATACAATATCACAAAATATCACAACATATCATCCAATAGATATCAAGCAATCCAGATATTCTACAAACAATCGTCCACAAACAGGCATCATTAACCCTCTTATAATTAATTTAATCAACTTAAATTAAATTAACTACTTAATAATTAAACAACTAATCCTGCTTAAATAATCATTAACTAATTACAATTAATTAATTAATCACTCTTTAACCACCTTCAAAATCCAATTAATTAATCTTCAATTACAGATTTATTATCCTTAAATTGTTCCTTATTAATTAATCATCCTTGATTAATTATTCCTTAATTACATTAAGTAATTAGCCTTTAAATTAATTACACAAATGAATTAATCTTTAATTATTAGTTAATCTTAATTAATTTTTATTTAATTAATTAACTATAATTAATTAGATTAATCCTTAAATAATTAAATTAATTAATTATTACTTTAATCACTTCATTGATGAATTATCTTATAATTAGTCATACTTATTAATCAATTAAACCTTTAATTATTCATTAATTACATTAATTAATGACCCTCTAATTACTTCATTAATTAATTATTCTTTTAATTACATTTAATAATTAATTATAATTAATTTCATTTATTAATCAAACCTGATTAATCACAATTAGTAATTAACTTCCCTTAGTTACTTCATTAATTAAACCAGCACCTTGATTAATTACATTAATTAATCCATTTATTACACTGAGTAATTATCATTTAATTACTTCCCTTAAGTAATTAACCTTTAATTACTATCTATCATGTAATTTCCCTTAATTAATTACATCCAGTAATTATTCATTAATTACTTCACTAAGTAAATACATCTCATTAATTACATTAAGTAAATATACTTAATCCCATCATTAAGTAATTCTTTTAATTAATTAAACTTAATTAATTAATTAAACTTAATTAATTAATTATAATTAACCATATTAACTTAGTTAATTAAACTAAGTGGTTAGTTATCTTAAATTACTTCATTAAGTAATTTTCTTTAATAATTCTTCTTAACATTAAGTAATTAACTCCTTAATTACTTATTATTTAATTATTTCTTAATTGATTAACTTAGATTAAACAATCCTTAATAAAGTAATTAATTACACTTAATTGATTACACAAATTAATTTATCTTAATTTAATTACCCACATTAATCGTTTAAGTTAATTAAGTAATTATACTTTAATTACCTTTATAAATAAAACTTGATTAAATTAAGATAAACCATACATTACATTAACTCTTTCTACCATTTTAAAATCTAAAAAAACTTGTGTTTAGTTATCACAAAATCATCATCTTTAATTTTATTCAAGTTAAATACTTTTACTTAAATCACATTTCAATTACATCAATAATATTTTATTTGAAAACATTTATAGGTTTATTTCATAATTTAACTAAAGCAATATTTATAACCAAAACTATTTAAACAAAAGTTTGAATTTTGAAAAAAAACTTCAAAACAAAAATTCTTTTAACATCAAACTTTAAATTAATCATTTCTTACATTTTTAAAAACTAACTAAAAACTTTTTTTTAAAATTTAGCTTTACCTTAAAAATTTTGAAATTCGTTTTCAAATTTAAAACTGGGCAGAATTTGAATACTGGAACAAACTTTAGTAAAAAAATTTCTTTAAATTTCACTTTACTTTAAAATGGACAAGCTTTAAATCTGGAACAAGCTACTCGAGACAGCACATGCAAAAACCACGAGTCATCCCACTATAAACACGAGCAACACCTCAAGAAAACTTGGCCACAACTCCTTCTTCCCTAACCAATAACTCAGATGCACAAATCCGACCTCGTGCACGTGCATAACGAAGTTGATCGATTCTGGCCATCGTCACGACTCTCACCACGTCGTCGATTCCCTCCTCATCTCCCGAACCCACTGAGCTGGCCTATATCACCAGAGAAATATAAACGAGCAATTCAACTCATAGTCTCCAAAAATACGATCAATGGAATTGCCTATCGACGGCGAACCCTATCACTAAATGATCTGCCACCTCCACCATAGATGCGCCTCGAACACACGAAACCATTCCTCCACATGCGATTCATTCCGGTGCGCCACGTTGATCAAGAAAACAACAGCAACCACATCGACCCAAACTGATAAACAAACCCTACATCGCCTCTATACAGCCACTACGGCCATGGATACCAACTTCCACTATTTGTCCCATGTTTCCAGACACCACAGCCACCTTTATGCCAAACTTCGCCCCACACTTCATCTCCGGTCGACGATAGATGACAAAAACCCCAAAATCAAACAACACAGGATATCACCTTGAATTCCAAACTAGAAATTCCAATTGTTATATCTAAATTCATGATTTGTTACTTCAGTTCAAATTGTCAAATCAGAAGTTTGAAATAGCTCGATTGACTTTTATCAGATAATATGATTTTCACTGTTATTTGCTATTCCAAAGCTAATTGCTAAATAAAAAAAAATTGAAACTATTTTTAATGTTGATATTATTTTGTTAAAATCAAACTTTATTCAAGGATCTAAGTTTAAACTTGCTTATATTTGGAGTTATTTCTAAAGGAATTTAGGAAAACTATAAACAAGTAGAGGCCAAAATCAAATATATACAGGCATATCATAATATGAATATCAATTCAGGTTATATTCATACTAAAGCAACCATACAATCCAACATTATCTCACACATTTCACTTATTAAAAAAAATTCAAATCTCAGATTTAAGCTGCTTTTAAAAGAAAACAGATTTACTCACCGGAATTGGAAGTAGAGGATAGCTCGGGTCCATCTGTTTCCAGGAACTTGATTTTTGACAGGCATTGTTTTTATTGGTGTTGAATCTATTTGCTTGCTATTTTGATTGTTGTAGTAGTTGATTCTCAGTTGAGTTTGAAATCTTGCTTGTTGAATTTTCTGTTAAATATCTTGCAGTAGATTCATCATAAAATTTTGCATGTTCCTCAGGTTGAATACTATGGATCTGAAGTTGTAAATGGCTTCAGATTTGATTATAGTTTTGGAATTTTGCTTTTGGCTTTCTGTTTCTATATTTTCTTAAGGAGAAATATGAAGAAACAGATATGAAGAAAAATAAACAGGCTTTTTTTTTCTAAACATTAATTATAAACTCAATTTCCTTTAAAACAAAGTTTTGGCACTTGTTATCTTGCATTGTCCATAAGCTTATAAATGTATTTTAATCCATTTAAGTGAATGAAAAATGTAAAGCCTCATTCTAAATTCATTTCTTATGTTACAAGTGTTAATTTTATCTTTTTAAATTAATTACTTCTTTTACAAATGATTTAAATCTTAATTGAATATTTACCTAAACACTTATATTTAAATGTAAATTATGAAATGTATTTATATCTTTATGTTTTATTTATTTATATTTTAAAATCAACTTTCCAAAGATAAGTTTAAAAGAAAGAAAATGAACATTTATTTAAATTTTATTTTAAAGTTTAAACTTAAGTTATTATATCTAACATTGATATTATATATAAAAACTAAATTTATTTTCAAAAACCAATTTAAAAGAAAAAAATTAAGCTTTTATAATAATATGCTATTTTTAAGCTATTATACTTTTAACAAAATAAATTTTCTTTAAGTGTTTTGAAAATATAAGATAAATATTTAAATAGCCTTAGAAAAGTTTTTATATTAAATTCAGTCAAAAATTTTCAAATTACCATATATTCATACATATATTATAAATCTTGAAAACACATTTTATACTTAAGTATAATCCAATACTTTTCTATTTACATTATATATATATATATATACAAATATATATATACATTATAAATAGAAACATTTTAAATATTATCTTCAAAAATTATTTGAATTTTAAAATAGAACCTTAAATCACAATATATATATATATATAAACATATATATTATAATTTGAAAACATTTTTATTAAATTCAAAATAAAACCTAACATCCTTTTTACAATGTATATACATATATACATTATAAATAAAATATTTTTATTAGTTTAGAAAATTAATTATTATCAATAAAATAATATCTTAACTTTTGAAAAGAATAAAATTTACAAATTAAATTATTATTATTAAGTTTTGAAAAGATAATATTTGTTAAATTAGATTTATTATTAGTTTTGAAAATATAACATTGGTTAAATTAGATTATCAAATCAATATTACACATTTAAAATGAATTATTTATGGAAATTATTAAATAAGTATTGTCCAAAATTCCGGAACATCACATTCCTTCCCCCTTAAAAGAATTTCATCCCCGAAATTAAAAGCAAAGATAATTTAATAATCCCATACAGATTTCAATTTTAAAATAGAAATATATGGTATCAACCATATACTAGCAATCATAGCAACCAATTCAAACAAACAATACTAATTATCCACATAAAACTCTGGATAGAATTTCCTAGAGTTTCCCAGGTACAAACAGCGGGATACTCACTCTACAGAATCTAACTAGCTACGCCACTCAAATCCAGAACTCCTAAAACTCTAGATCTACAACAAGAACAGGATACCAAACCGCAGACAAGTCCGGTTTAACTTCCAAATCTACCTAGACTGTTGATTCTAAACCTATGATGGATCAAACACATACTTTCTCAAAAATACGAGGAATACCTTATGAATCACAGCCATTCGAACTGGCAATCCAAACCTATAGATCAAACACTTATCCTTAAGAGCATACAGAAAGATCTGCTACGCTTTTGAGCTAGCTTCCCATCATACCCAATCTTATCGCTCTTATGATCGGAGAAACTTATCCAAAAATTAAAACTCCGACTTTGAATTCAGAATTCCTTCGTCTCTTATCCACAAAACTCTCCTGTCGATCCTGGCTGCCTTCAACCCTCTGGATCAACCAAACCTTCACAGATGCCTCTCAGATCAAACCTGATCAAGAATAAGATGATCTCCTGATTCTACTCAACAAGATGGTTCTTCCAAGATCCATCGAAATCCACCACACAAATTCTACTTCACAAGCATCAATAGACTTCGGACTTACTTCTCTAATTCAAAAAAAAAACAGAATAGATGTTCTCGACAACTAAGCCTTCAGATCCCGAATGAACTTTCAGAAGAAATCCTTTAATTCAAAACAACCACAAACTTCCAAGGAATCCGAGGTTGCTTCTATTCCGGAATAGCTACCACTATGCCTCCGCTGCACAACTCTGAATCTGAGGATGATGAGAATACTATTGATGATCACAAGCACAAACTTGATCAACTCATCCGAAAACATTGTCCATAAAATTCGAGAAAAGCTTAGTGACCTATCTGATTTGGTCATAAACTCCACAACAGAAATCCATCCAGAAAACTGGATCCGACCAAACCTGAGCTGCTCACAAAAGCCTCTCTCCAGGAGCCTTCCTCTACTAAGTTAAACCACCAGAAAAAGACCCAAGAAATAAATTGATACAGAACTCAATATCTTGATGCAGATGCAAACCTTGATTTTTTCGAAGATATCCGGAAAATCTCAAACCTCTTCGATAGCTCCTACATCCTCTAGAGATGCCTCAATCTCGAACAAAGATTACTAAGAGAACTTCCGAACCATCCCAGGTCACTTTTGTGATACTACCCAGTTCAGATTCCAAAGAAACCATTTTCTCTTCTCAAATCAGAATAGCTTAAGCCCTTCAAAAGAAGAAACAAATGGTCCACCTCAACCACAAACATTATACCTTGCTGAGCTTCCCGAAGAAGTGGGAAAGCCTACACCATTTGCCTGGCCTACTGATAGAAGAATCACAAAGACTCCTGAATCATCGAAGAAGCGAAATACTCAACTGCTTCTGGCCTCCACCTCTAAAATACTACTAAGCCAAGAAACCTTCCTGACAGCACATTCAACACCTCCAAGCTGCCACTACGGCCAAAGACTAAAGCTCCTCAAATCATAAAGCTATATCAACCGATTCCACAAAAGAGTCTTCGAGAAGGCAGAAACCTCTCGAGAAACTCGAGCTCTAAACCACGCACAAACACCTTGTCGAACAGAGTTCCAAACTCCAATACAAACAAGACTCCTTCCTAAGGTTGCCAAGATTCCACTAGTTGCGTCAGCACTTCCGACTGATCCAATATCTAGAAAATCCGCTTGAACAAGCGCAATCCAAACTTATACTCCAAAGATGGACTCCGAACCTTCAAAAATATTTCCTTCAGAGATTGGCGTAATCCTCATACTATGCTGCAAAGCTTACCCAAAGTGCCCAAAACTGCCCTAGCAGATACTCTTCCAACCTCTACACTTGGACTTCTTCCACTAGTAGTAGTCGTGCTATACACACCACTACCTCTCCTACCTTTAGAACTTATATTGAAAAACCCGAACAGGTAACCCAACAAATAGGTATATACACACACATACATACATAAAAATACAAGAACGCTCTCTCAAGAAAGAATTCACTCGAAAGCCTAGGTATTCACTCAACCTAGCGCTCTGATACCACAATGTAACGACCCGCCTTTCATTCCATAGAAAGACGCGTCGTTAAGAAGAAAGAAAGGGATAGAAAAGAAAAAATAGAAAAGAAAGAACCAACAACAATAGAATCTCACAGCGGAACGAATAAATTATATTTATCACATAAAATATTACATAATATCACATACATTAGAGCTTTACAGCTTATACAACACAAACTAGATAGTTATAAACATCTGTCTAGTTATTAGAACTTAAGTACAACACAAAGATACAGATACAACTCTAACACGGCAGAACGCTATACTTATATCTACACGCTGAAGCCTCCTGCTCCATATCTCCTCCAGATCTCGTCAAAGCTAACCTGAATCCCTCGACAACTCATACATAATATGAGTACCCAAGAGTTTAATAAAACAGAAAATAAACAATTGGGTCAGACAAGGGTCTGGTGTGAGTAAACGGGTTAAATTTGCTTAACTTTGAAAATCCTTTGAAAACAGAAGTATCACGTAAGACTCCCCACAAATGAACATGGGTAAGTTTTTACCTTACGCTAATCAAAACATTTGATAGAAAATCCGGTGATATTATAATAGGGTCTAATGCTTTCAAGTAAATAGAAAGTAGCCGAAATTTTTACATTCATTAAATTCTAGCTACTAGCCACAAAAGTGGGTAGTACAATCAAAACCGTACGGGAACGTCGGAAGAATGGGTTTCCATCAATGGCAGGGCTACTAGGGTACCACTTGTCATAGTACATGGATTAGATCACCGTACCGAGGATCCACCCTAAATCCCCTGCAACACAAATCCGGGACCATCCCTTACTGGATAGTCCCGAACAAGACAACCTCGGCAGTTGTCATGATCAACCGCCCACACAGCCGAAATAAAAGGGACCTCTAGACAGGGGTATATCTCGTCCTACTTGGGTGCTACCCACTTAGCCTTGCTGCACCTTCCCTGTTTTAGCCATTCCCTGTTGATAAGGCTTGAGGCAACGATTACCTTTATAGAACACATCCATCTTAGAATGCTCATCATCCACCTGACGATGCTCTGAAAGCATTCAATCCATACAAGTTAGTTCCGGGTTCGAAGAAAACCGAACGCACTGTCTCGTTACACACATTTTGGAATCACCCTTAGAGTTAACGAAAATAGCCCTTGCACTCTGGATCTTTATCTCGAATCTGAAAGTACTACCCCCGTTAAACTCGTATTGGAATCACCCTTAGAGTATTAACGACAATATCCCTTACACCTCGAGTCTTCACTCTTTCACTTAAGATTCATGACCTAACATTTAAATTTTATCGATGTGGTTTTCGAAATTCCAAATTTGAAAATCCGATCCCGGTTTCATCGAATCCAAAACGCCATTTTAATGTCCAAGTGATATAAGTTTAACAATTTAATTCAATTTAAAACATTAAATTCACACAGCACCAATCACTGGTAAATATCAAACGTTTATCACCGATATATCAAATATCATATCACAACATATCATCCAATAAATATCAACTAATCCAGATATTCTACAAACAAACATCCAACAAACAATCATCCACAAACAAGCATCATTAACCCTTTTATTATTAAATTAATCAACTTAAATTAAATTAATTACTTGAGAATTAATCAACTAATCTTTCTTAAATAATCATTAATTAATTACTGTTAATTAATTAATCACTCTTTAGTCACCTTCATAATCCAATTAATTAATCTTCAATTACAGATTAATTATCCTTAAATTATTCCTTAATTAATTAATCATCCTTGATTAATTATACTTAATTACATTAAGTAATTAGCCTTTAAATTAATTACACAAATTAATTAATCTTTAATTATTAATTAATATTAATTAATTTTTAATTAATTAATTAACTTAATAAATTACATTAATCCTTAATTAATTAAATTAATTAATTATTACTTTGATCACTTCATTGATTAATTATCTTACAATTAATCATATTTATTAATCAATTAATCCTTTAGTTATTCATTAATTACATTAATTAATGACCCTCTAATTACTTCATTAATTGATTATTCTTTTAATTACGTTTAATAATTAATTATAAACTTAATTACATTTATTAATTAAACATTATTAATCACAATCAGTAATTAACTTCCCTTAATTACCTTATTAATTAAACCAACACCTTGATTAATTACATTAATTAATCCTGTAATTAAACTGAGTAATTATCACTTAATTACTTCCCTTAATTAATTATCCTTTAATTACTATCTATCAAGTAATTTCCCTTAATTAATTGCATCCATTAATTATTCATTAATTACTTCACTAAGTAATTACACCTCATTAATTACATTGAGTAAAATACTTAATCCAATCATTAAGTAATTCTTTTAATTAATTAAACTTAATTAATTAAAATGAACCATATTAACTTAATTAACTACACCAAGTGATTAATTACCTTAAATTACTTCATCAGGTAATTATCTTTAATAGTTCTTCTTAACATTAAGTAATTAACTCCTTAATTACTTATTATTTGATTATTTCTTAATTGATTAACCTAGATTAAACAATCCTTAATAAAGTAATTAATTACACTTAATTAATTACACAAATTAATTTATCTTAATTTAATTACCCATATTAATTACTTAAGTTAATTAAGTAATTATACTTTAATTACCTTTATAAATAAAACTTGATTAAATTAAGATAAACCATACATTACATTAACTCCTTCTACAATTTTAAAAATAAATTTTAAAATCTAAAAAAGACTTGTGTTTAGTTATCACAAAATCATCATCTTTAATTTTATTCAAGTTAAATACTTTTACCTTAATCACATTAAAATTTTATCTATAATATTTTATTTGAAAACATTTAGAGGTTTATTTCATAATTTAACTAAAGCAATATTTATAACCAAAACTATTTAAACAAAAGTTTGAATTTTGAAAACAAAAACTTTAAAACAAAATTATTTTAACATCAAACTTTAAATTAATCATTTCATACATTTTTAAAAACTAACTAAAAACTTTGTTTTAAAATTTAGCTTTGCCTTAAAAAATTTGAAATTCATTTTCAAATTTAAAACTGGATAGAATTTGAATTCTGGAACAAACTTTAGTGAAAAAAATTCTTTAAATTTCACTTTACTTTAAATTGGACAAGCTTTAAATCTGGAACAAGCTACTCGAGACAGCACATGCAAAAACCCCGTGCCACCCCACTACAAGCACGAGCAACACTTCGAGAAAACTTGGCCACAACTCCTTCTTCCCTAACCAATATCTCAAATGCACAAACCTGACCTCGTGCATGTGCATGATGAAGTTGATCAATTCTGGCCATCGTCACGACTCTTACCACGTCGTTGATTCCCCCCGTCATCCCTCGAACCCACTGAGTTGGCCGATATCACTAGAGAAATAGAAACGAGCAATTCAACTCATAGTCTCCAAAAATACGATCAACAAAATCGCCTGTCGACGGCGAACCCTACCACTAAACGATCTGCCACCATCACCATAGATGCACCTCGAACACATGAAACCATTCCTCCACCTGCGATTAGTTCCGGTGCACCACGTTGATCGAGAAAACAAAAGCAACCTTGTTGACCCAAACTGATAAACAAAACCTACATCGCCTCTATACGGCCACCACGGCCACCGATACCAACTTCCACTATTTTTCCCGTGTTCCCAGACACCACGGCCACCTTCATGCCAAACTTCGCCGCACACGTCATCTCCGATCGACGGTAGATGACAAAAACCCCAAAATCAAACAACACAGGATATCAACTTGAATTCCAAACAAGACATTCCAATTTTTATATATAAATTCATGATTTGTTACTTCGGTTCAGATTATAAAATCAGAAGTTTGAAATAGCTCGATTGACTTTTATCAAATAATATGATTTTCACTGTTATTTGCTATTCCAAAGCTAATTGCTAAATAAAAAAAATTTGAAACTATTTTTAATGTTGATATCATGCTGTTAAAATCAAACTTCATTCAAGGATCTAAGTTTAAACTTGCTTATATTTGGAGTTATGGATTTTTTTTAAAGGAGTTCAGGAAAACTGTAAATAAGCAGAGGCCAAAATCAAATATATACAGGCATATCACAACGTGAATATCAATTGAGGTTATATTCATGCTAAAGCAACCATACAATCCAACATTATCTCACACATTTCACTTATTAAAAAAATTCAAATCTCAGATTTACACTGTTTTTAAAAGAAAACAGATTTACTCACCAGAATTGGAAGCAGAGGATAACATGGTTCAATTTGTTTCTAGGAACTTGATTTTTGACAGGCATTGTTTTGATTGGTGTTGAATCTATTTGCTTGCTATTTTGATTGTTGTAGTAGTTGATTCTCAGCTGAGTTTGAAATCTTGCTTGTTGAATTAGCTGTTACATATCTTGCAGTAAATTCTTCATAAAATTTTGCATGTTCCTCAGGTTGAATACTTTGCATCTAAAGTTGTAAATGGCTTCAGATTTGATTACAGTTTTTGAATTTTGCTTTTGGTTTTTTGTTTCTATTTTTTTTAAGGAGAAATCTGAAGAAGACCAGATCTGAAGAAAAATAAACAGGCTTCTTTTTTTTTCTAAACATTAATTATAAACTCAATTTCCTTTAAAACAAAGTTTTACCACTTGTTATCTTGCATTGTCCATAAGCTAACAAATGTATTTTAATCCATTTAAGTGAATGAAAAATGTAAAACCTCATTTTAAATTCATTTCTTATGTTACAAGTGTTAATTTTATCTTTTTAAATTAGTTACTTCTTTTACAAATGATTTAAATCTTAATTGAATATTTAGCTAAATACTTATGTTTAAATGTAAATTATGAAATCTATTTATATCTTTATGTTTTACATATTTATATTTTAAAATCCGTTTTCCAAAGATAAGTTTAAAAGAAAGAAAATGAACATTTATTTAAATTTTAATTTAAAGTTTAAACTTAAGTTATTATATCTAACATTGATATTATATATAAAAAATAAATTTATTTTCAAAACCAATTTAAAAGAAAACAATTAAGCTTTTATAATAATATACTATTTTTAAGCTATTGTACTTTTAACAAAATAAATTTTCTTTGAAAATATAAGACAAATATTTAAATAGCCTTTGAAAAGTTTTTATATTAAATTCAATCAAAATCTTTCAAATTACCATGTATTCATACATATATTATAAATTTTGAAAACACATTTTCTACTTAAGTTTAATCCAATACTTTTCTATTTACAATATATATATATACACACAAATATATATATACACATTACAAATAGAAACATTTTAAATATTAGCTTAGAAATTATTTAAATTTTAAAACAGAACCTCAAATCACAACATATATATATAAACATATATATTATAACTTGAAAACATTTTTATTAAATTTAAAATGAAACCTAACTTCCTTTTTACAATGTATATACATATATACATTATAAATAAAATATTTTTATTATTTTAGAAAATTAATTTTTATCAATAAAATAATATATTAACTTTTGAAAAGAATAAAATTTCCAAATTAAATTATTATTATTAAGTTTTGAAAAGATAATATTTCTTAAATTAGATTTATTATTAGTTTTGAAAATATATTAAATTTTGTTAAATTAGATTATTAATTCAATATTACACATTTAAAATAAATTATATATGGAAATTATTAAATATGTATTGCCCAAAATTCCGGGACATCACAAATAGACTATGATATTATTGAAAATTACACACATGATATAATTCCATTAAATTAACATAAATAATTGAGAATCTCCATGTAGAATTAACATTTGAAATAAAAAGGAACCTTGGAGGGTTTTTACATATTTTGTTTTTGCAAATCCCAAAATCTCTAGGGCATATTCAAATCCATAGATATATACCAATCAATTAATGAAATAAAAATACTCAGGTTTTCCCTCACAGATTATCCTTAGCTTTTCTTTTATGGATTTGCAATGCCAAAGCAACTTTTTTCCAGATCTCTCTTTTTGTATGTATATATATGTATACACACAAGGAAGGACATGTGTATATATAATTTTGTTAGATTCATAGAGGTTAAAGGAAAAGTGAATAGATTAAAAGAACAACTAGAAAAGGACTAAATACCTTGAATTCCAAATTGAATTTCTAGGTCAACTTAAGAGAGAAAATGATAGAGGTTCAAAAAATTACCTAAATATTTATGAATAAAAAGTGGAGAAGATGGAGTCATATTTATTGAGTTGAAATGCACTGAAACTGTAAGATGAAGTTAGGTGAAAAGGGAAAAACCAGAGCATTCAAACATGGAAAAATCCTAGCCGCTACCCTAAATAGGGTTCGACCACCCTCACGTGACCAGTTGACCACTAAGGATCGACTAATTAGGTCAAAGGTGTCCTCCTCCCCTTTCATTTAGGGTGCGTTGATTTGTTTCCATGACTCATTTATTCTATTCCCTAATTAACTTTTAACATTAATTGTTTAACTTAACCCTCAGGTAAACCTACATTTAATTTTTTAATTCAAACTGTAGATTTAAATAATCATTTGAATTTGAATTCAAATTCGAACTAAATTAATTTAAATTTTAAAATTTTAAACGCTCATAATTTCATCGTTTGGGCTCTGTTTTGGGCATATTACATACGAAAACAGATCGAAATTTCGCCACGAACGCAACTATAACAACCTGAAATTTAAGCTATAATAATTAATTAATGAATTAATTAAATAATAAAATAACTTTCTGAAATTATTAGAATTAAGCCACGGGAGTTGCACCATTATGTCCATGGTAGTTTCCTGGTCTATTCCATTTATAGATTGTGAGAATCTGATCTAAAATGAAGAAGATACGAAAGAAAGAAGAACTCAAAAAATAAGAGAAGAAAAAACATAATGGGCAAGGTTGACCCTAAGATCAACCCTCATCATGGTTAGGTCACCACTAGTATGTGTGGCTCAACATGTAAGTCGACCCGCCTTGCCTTTTGTATGTACCTTCGCCCAGTTCAATTCGAACACGTCATTTTCCATTTCTACTCCATCCTGTGCATTCGTGCTTCCATCCCATGGTTCCCAGCGAGCTTATTACGTGGTTGCACCAGGTTTAATCTTCAAATCCAATGGTTTAGATCCACAAGTGACACTATAAATAAACCCCTGGGCTAGCTATTTTTCTCACTCAAATTTTTTCCATCTGTTCAATGCCTAAGATGGACTCTAAAAGGAATATTTTTCCAACAAGAAGATCATTTTAATTAAAAAAATTATACCCTACAAGTGGATCTGGGAATGCCAAGGAAAAGAGCTAAGGACCACATGTGAGCGTTTAAGTGATTATATTTGATTTTTAAGTAATTTAAAATAATAGGGTTTCTAATGGTTATAGTTTTTCTACAATTTTAGGATAACCCTTATGCGAATTTATTTACAGTTTATTTTTAAGTAAATTTTAGACTTGCTTTCCAGTCTATTTTCTTTTAGCTATTCTATTTCAGTCATTTACAATTATTTACTGTTAATTATAGTTTTCCCAATTATTTACAGTTATTTACAATATTCATAGTTATTTACTGTTATTTCTATTTTATTTACATGTATTCTACATTATGATTTATTCTATAAATGTTAGTTCTTTTTAATTCCCTTTTTATGCAAATGGAATAATTAAAAGAGAATAATTCGCTAATGTGGACTAAAATATAAGAATACTGAATTACAGAAATTGAATGTAAATTAAGAAGAACTGTAATAAATTAGAGATAGACTGAAATAGGTAAATTAAAGATATTTGCAAGCATAGTTATGACATGTAATTATAGCTAAAAAGACAAAATAGAAGAAATAGCAGAAGAACCTTATTTTTAAACTTAGACCTTTGGTTGAGTTAAGAAGAAATATTATAACACAGGTTATAATTAAAGACAATAGAAAAAGCTTATTTTAGAAGATATATTTAAGTAAATAAGCAAAGGTAGAAGTAGGATCCGTACCAGCAGCATTTCCCTTGGCACACGCTTATGTTGTTTAGGGTAGATAAGTGGTCAATAATTAGAAGTTCTAATTAGAGGATTTGGACAAGGGGCGCAACTAATTTTTTTTTTGTTATTACCCTTATCGGCTGTATTCCCCTTTAGTGAGGAACTAGTGATCTCACGACACACGGAGGTGAGGCTGGGCACGCTTTTTTTGTTTAAGGTAAATAAGAGGTCCAAAGAGGGAGCAACAGGTAGCACGAATCTAAAGGTGGTCGAGCATGCGGCCTTTGTGCAGGGAGATAAGTCACTATTGAGTTCCAAGTGCTAAACTAGTGTCTTTGCTATGGGACCCACATGATGTGACAAGCCCGCAGTAGGCACAAACAGAGATAGAAAGCCGATCAAAGAGTAGATTTAGGACTTCAACCTAATTAAACTGGGATTGTGATTTCAGCCTAATCAAATCAGTTTTAGAAAATGCAAGCAATCAAATCAAAACTATTTATGCAAAGTAAGCAGTCAATCTTATTTTATTCGAGCTATATCTTTTCCTTTGTTTCCTTTGTTTCCTTTTATACTTGAACTGTAGCAAAGTCTATTATCTTTATAATCCTTAAAAATACTAGTAGTTACTTCCACTCACTAAACTTATGGTCTGACCCACTCCTCAATTTCCCTTTTTCCCCCTAGGCCAGCAGAGGCAGGGATAGTAGACTTGGATTTCTTGGAGACCCATTTGTAGAGCTTTCTCTTTCCTTGTGTATTCTTCTTCTTTTCAGTTTTCTTTTCGTTTGAGTCTGGATAAGCTGGTACTTTGTGAGAGGGATGATTTTTATTATTTATGTACTCTAATAATGTGACTGATTGTTATTTTTCACGAGACATATATATTCAGTTTTTAAGAGATATTATGTATTTGGTTTTAGGACTTATTTTATGGAGAAATGAAATTTAATTTTTAAATTTTTTCGTTGTTTTATTTATTTTGTCTTGTGAATCTTAATCTCTATAAAAGAATTTAGTTATACATATAACGCACTATATTTTTTGGTGTGTCCTTTTTGGGTATACTAAGGGGTTTGGGTGTTTTAGCAACGGGGTAACTTTTGTTGTCAGATTGAAAACTTTTATAAAATTTCCATTTTCAACTCTACCTTATTGAATTTAATTCAATTAATTTATTTTTGATTGATTTTATGAGGTATTATCATTGGATGATCTCATTTACACTATTATATGTTTTGGAGTGAAATTCACACATGAAATTCACTTTTAATAGCTAAGAGAAAATAAGAAGAGAAACAAAAGTAGATAGAAATTTATGAGCAAAAATAAGTTTTAGACCCTTTATTTACTTGTATGTTAACTAAGTTACATACACTAAAAGGTTTATTAGTAAAGATTGTGAGAAAAATAATTAAAGTTGTTAAGCTCATTTTCATATTAAAGAAAATATTATGTTAAATTACTTAAAAAAAATTATATACTGTTATGAAGTGAGAAATAATTCCCCAGTGATAAGCTTGGCGAATCAACTTTACATCTATGTATTAGAATAAATGAAAGCAGCAGAATTAATATCCTTCTCGAAATAGAATAAATTAGGAAATGATTTTAAAATGAAAATTAAAGCTCTCAAACCTAATAAATGTATATATTTGTTAATAATTATATTTTGGTATTAATATTTATTATTATTTATATTATAATCTATTTATTAGCTTGAATTATTTTTCTTATATGTCCCTTATGAGTGACTTATTTAAAATAACTATAAAAAACATCATATAAGTATCAGAATCTAAATATACAAAGTGTGCTATCAACCTTATGTATCAAAAAGAAAATAAGGTCACTATTAAATTTTTATATTTCCAAAAAATAAAGAAAACATAACAACATAGCTCAAAATATAGGTACAATTTCCAAATTGGAATCGAGACAATTAATTTGCAGATGTTTTAAGTAAAGTTATGGTATAATTTATTTTGAAATTTTGATATAAAAGCTTTAGAGAAAATAAGAAGAAAATGACCAAGATGTAACTAATTTATTGAGAAAAAATAAATTTCTGGCTCTTTATTTAGTTGTATCTTGACCTTGCTATCTAAAATATAAGCTCTAACCATTTTTTTTGTAAATTATAAGAATAATAGTGAGGTTAAAGTCAAATTATATGAAATATAATATCTAGATTGGTGTTTTTAACTTTGTATTTATAAACTTACCTATAATCTTCTTATATAGGATTGATAAAAAGACGAGTTTAAATTTAAAATTATTGCTCCCTAACTAAATAGATATATAGATGTATTTGTTGCAATATTTTACATTAATGTTTTTTTGTTTTAGTGACAATTAATTTACTTGTCTAAATTTTCTCTTCTTATCAGTCTTATCATGAATATTTGAAACTAAGTTATTTATAGTACAAAAAAAACGAAATTTCAAAAATAGAACAAATAAGATTCAAACTTAACATATGCTTACTTATTTAGAATACTACAAAAATTAATTTAGCATTCATTTGGTTTTTTTGTATCTTTTTAATGGGTTCTAAACTCCGAGACATCAAAATGAATACTCACCTTTTGAATGAAGTACCACTCTTGGTCTTAAAAAGTCTTATTAACATCATTAATTATATTATGATTACATTATTTTTTATTGATATTTACAGAAGGACTTTAATATATGTTATGAAAAATGCAAGCAACATATTCTAAATTTGGTCCCTGTATATAATATTGTGATTAAGGAAAAAATAGCAGCTACAAAATATATTAGGTAAAACGTGGTCGTTGGGATTCAAACTTGGATGTTTCTTGAGAATAAAACAAATCAATGAGAGATGAGCAATGAGCAATGAGACAATTTCTATGAAGGTGTAAAAGAAATGGAACATATGTCCAATCTATGCAATATGTTAGAAAATGAATAGAAAATAAATAAAAATAGTAAACTTCCTAAATATTGTTAGATGTTGAAATAAGATAATGGAAGGGAATTATATGTGTCAACTTAAACAGAAAAAAATGTGCAGAAAAAGGAGTAATATGCTGAAATATATAGGAAAAACATAATTTCAAAGTTAACAGTAGTAAATAAAGAAGAATACATAGTTGTTAATAAAGAAGCAATGAGGGATTAATACTTTCTTTAGAGAAAAATAAAGAAATAATTTCACTTAGAATATTTATATTCAATTTTTATTGTATTTAAAAAAATATGGATGAAAAAGGAATGAAAGAAGAATAAAGGTTAAAAAATAATAGACGGATGGAAATAAGGAAAAAAGGCCAAGAAGAAATTTATTCATTGTAAACAAAAGAATTGGTGATACTTGAGTTATCTTTATGTTAACCTTTTTATTTGGAAGAAAGAGAAGACCTGATATGTTTTTGCAAACATTGAGGAGCTTGGATGTTCTTGAATTAGGCTTTATTCAGTTCTTAGACTATATTGCATTACATTAGCTATTTTAACTTTGTCCTTTTCTTACATGGTAGTAATAAACGAAAATGAAAGTTGAGTTATACACACACACATGCAGATGTGTGTGTGTGTGTGTATATATATATCTTTGTGTGTGTAGGTCTATATATGTATTATGAATAGACTGAATCATGAAAGAGCATAAATCTGAGATTATTGATTTAAACTAGATATAGATGCAAATTTCTTGATTATTTTGCTTTGGTGTAAAAATTAATTATATTTTATTTTATAGTTTTAATAATAATTAATTCAAACATAGGTCATGCTTGATTTTTTTAATTTGCAACAAAAAGCGTATAATCTCAATTCCGTGGTTGAATCAGGATAAACTGAGTATTTCATTTTATAGCTTATATATTACATTAATTCAATGGTTGAATTAACAAAAAAAATCTAGCAAAAAATTATCGCTCCCAAGTTGAATAATATACATATAGAATTTTTTTGTTTTTATACTTTTCATTTTTCCCTCTTGTTATTATTATCATAATTGTTTACAAAATGGTACTCTTTAATGAACTTTATACATCAAAAATTAGAAACAATGAAATTCAAACAGTGATCATGCTTAATTGAAATAGCTACAAAATATAAGATTGTCTAATTAGAGTTTGGTTTTTTTAATGTATTTTGAATGTAGAAAGAAATTTAATAGGAATAATGTTAATTTTTTGAAATGATCTAAGTGATTATAAATTATATTAGGTAAAATGAGGTCTACTGGATTAGAACCTAGGCGTTTCACTTAAACTAAATCAAGGCTAATGAGGTTATTCTAATATATTTGATATAAAAGTGGTTATCAAGATTTGTCCTTATGATCACTTTGGAATATATTGAATTAAGGAGAGTTGAGAATTTTAATTCTAAAATTACAAGAGAGAAGAAAATAATTATGTGAGATCTTACTTTTATGTATATAGCATAAGATATTACATAGTTCAATTGCTGAACTAACAAAAAAAGTTAATATAAAATTATAGCTCCCAAACCGAATAATATACATATAGTATTGTTGGTTATTGTACCTTTATTTTTCTTTCATTCTTGTTATTATTATCATAATTATTTACAAAATTGTACTCTTCAGTAAACTTTAAATATCAAAATTAGAACCAACGAAATTCAAATAAAGAACATACTTATTTCGAATATCTGCAAAATATAGGATTGTATGATTAGAGCTTTGTTTTTGAATGTAGTTTATACGTAAAATAGTCTCAACAAGACTAAAGTTAAATGGTTTAATGTAATTCTAAATTATATTGGATAAAATGAGATCAATTAGATCATAGTTTAGGTGCTTCATTTAAACTGAGTCAAGATAAGTGAAGTTATTCTATTAGATATAAGAATGGCTAATAGGATTTGAATTTGTGATATGTTTGAAATATACTCAATCAAGGAGAGATGAATATTTTAATTCAAACTTAAAAGAAAATGGAAAAAAAATATTGAATGATATCTGACTTTATTTATATATTATAAGATACGGGCTCGAAAGGGCTGTTGACGCTAAGCATGGATGCTTATTTGAATGCGCCTACGTTATTGGGTAGGGTTCAACATTCAACTTCCAAAGGGACATGGGATTTGCTGGTAGGATGGATGCTTCCATGAGTGTGGATGAAACACTCTTGAGGTTGAAACATATGGAAACGAGAGTTCCAAAACTGCTTAGGGATGGACCTTGTAGTATAAAATTAATAAATACCGAAACTGCTTTTAGATGGACCTTATAGTATAAATTAAATAAATAACAAAATCACTTTAGCTGAACCATGAAGTATAATACTAACAAATACTAGGTATGGACCTTGCGTTATAAAATTAATAAACATCGAGACTTCTTAGGGTTGATCTTGCAATATAAAATTAATTTAAGAATATCGAGAGTGCTTTGGAGTTGGACCTTGTAGTGTAAAATAAATTAGTTTTTGATACTCTATGGGGTTATGCCCATAATATAATAGATATGAAAAATGACCAAAAGCTGCTCTGTAGGTAGGGAATTGAAACTTGGATATGGACATCGGATAAGTATTGCTTTGTAGACCTTAATGAAAGATATTTTGGTATGCAACTTTACCAAGACATTTCTGTATGTTTAGGATAATTTGACAACTTTCACCTCCTAACACATCGATCCAAAGTCTAGGGTGGCTTTCGGACTCCCTTCGTGCCAAGAAGTATGAGGTGCCAAGGTTTTTAAACATTATAGAGACTAAGAATAAATAGTTATGATCTAAGGCATTCTACACTTTCAGATCTCATTGCAGTAGGTAACGAAAAACATAAATATACAAAATAATTATCTTACAAAATGTCTTAAAACAAAGTCTTAGAAAATAGTATGCAGTCAAATCTAGAGTATATAGAAACATGATACATATTCTAATAAATAATAAGTATTCAATACAATAATTAAATACATGGAGTGAAATGGAAAATTTATAGCAACTCCAATGCTAAGCTCATCTCTCTATGTACTAATCTTGGGCCTATCACTTGCTACCATGTCGTCCTATAATGGGGAAAAAGAAAGGAAAAGGGTATATTAGACAAAAGTCTAGGAAATGAGTACACTACTGGTGGTCACATGCAGTTGATATTAGTAATACTCTATGTTACCTAGAACTAGGTAGTTAATATGGGTGTCGAGTACATATCGGTCAAATATCGATAGGAGATATTATAAAATATCATGATAAAAGAGGATTACCGGTAAATATCGAAAATGTGTAAATCAAGTTAAATATCATGATAAAAGAGGATATACCGGTAAATATCGGACATGTGTAAATCAAGTTATGAATGGTATTATATTATGTTATAATGAGATATTGAGGTTATGTATTCAAATATTCTGATAAATATTTCATAATTTCTATCAAAGACAGATCGCATGTAGTTTATAGATTATAATCCATTTACAGAGATATTCTATTTAATACAAATCGTAATATCGGCTCATTAAATCTGAGAAGTTTATATAATGTACCTTTTTATGTTTTTTTCTTCATTTTTATTCAATGTTCATTATTTCCTCAATAATCTAATCAACTATTTTACTTTATAATTTTTCATATTTATGGTTTCATCATTTTCATTTTCATTTAGTTTATCAAATAAGCAATGTTGATATGATATCAATTACTACTTTAGCTCGTTCCACATTGATATATCAAATATACAACTTTACCGTTCTTCAACTTTTTGTTCTGGATGCATGATAATAACTAGTAAAATGAACTTTTCATAAGCTAACTTACTAATTTCAAGTGGTTAACAAACAATAATAAAAGAGAGAAGTAGCACTTTCAAGGTCTTGTCTTTAGTGGTAAAATCTTCAAGGAAATTTAAACATATAAAATAGTGGAATAAATAGTGTTTTCTTTATCGAAAGCCTAATGAAGAAATTTAAAACTGTATGACTAAAACAAAAAAAAATAGTGCACTGGGGTTTCTAATACAGTCTGCAAATTATCATTCACCATATTAAAAAAAAAAAAATCAAAAATCGAGAATGTGAAGATATTTTCTTCAATGCGTACAATAATGGATAATGTTCTTAAAAATATTGGTTATTATAACTAAATAACAAAGAAATGTATCGAAAAATATCGTGAAATATATCGTTAATGATATTTTAAGTGATACTTTGAAAAAATGCCGGCTTAGGAGCAATATGAGATATATCGGCAATATATCAATTATATTTTATGATATTATCTACAAAGAACTAGAATGTCCTACATGTGTTCGTGAGTTACTTGTTCTCTTTACTTAAGGGGTTTAACTCAATACACATCTACATTAACTATTTGTGCAGGTTTATGCTTACGATCGAACAACTAATCGAACCTAACCTCTAGACAACTAATGATCAGCCAATAAATACTAGAACTACTCTATATAGGATTACCCTACCTTCTCTCACATTATGACTGCATGTAATTATTATAACATTGGTTTTCCTATAACTTCTACCATGGGACTAAGTTTCCCACAACTACAACTACACATACCCCAATAACACAATGAGGGGGAGCCAGCGATGTCGACTTGTCAAAGTGACTCATCAATTGCATCTGTTCCGCTTATCAATGGTCACGTTATCCATGAATACCGAGGAAATCCCATTAGTGTAGGACCATACACTTCATCGCTATCACCATCAGCGGTGTGCATCCGTAGTACAACTTCCTATGAGTGCGATTTGTGATTGGATCGCCCCAAAATAAATATTGGCCACTGGTGGGTAAATAACATTTACCCAGTCCCATAAGGTCCTAAAGTCGCCACATAGAGAACTTGCTTCCCTACATATAGTAACATCCACACACATATAGATATACACACATACATACATCAACTACATTATTTGTAGTCCAAGCCTTAGGTACTGTGATTCTGGAACGCTTACTGGCCGACTGCTTGCTACGGACCTTCAGTAAGAGTAGTCGACTGCTCCAGTAAGAGCATACAATGGGTCATCACTATTCAATTTGGGATTATCATTGTTTTTTTTCTTGAATTATGTTCACTCCCAAATGTCCATTATAGTAACTTACAATTTAACCTTACAATAATTACGGTGAACCAAAATTTGTAGATTTACAGAAAGAATAGTTTAACCTAGGGCTACTATTACAACCATAAGTTATGTCAATTCTTTGATTTCCCAATTTATGTTGACATATCTAGATTAGAAAAGAGGTGTTACCTAAATCAATTCCTATTCAACGGGTAACATCAATTACATTTATTATTCAATTTCACATATAAACAATAGAATTTTTCATTTTAATCCCTAATGACCTAAATCAGGTAGGGTATATGAAAATGAACTGTGCATAAATCATCTTACTAAAAATTTGTACGTGCACCTCAAATCCAGATTATCTTCTTTGAATCATGCTTGGGATCTACTCCTTTTGCTAGGTCTCCGGTTGATTTAATATAATCTTTTATTCTTCTTAAATGGAATTTTATTTTAATTTGGTTGAAGAAAATTTGGTTGAAGAAAACTTGTTTGAAGAGAAAAGAATTTGGCAGAATTTTGGTATACTGTTTATTTTCTGGTGAATTTAAGGTTTGATTAATAGTATATTTTTAGGGGTTAAAGCAATATGGACCACAGATCAACCTTTGAAAAATATTTACCCAAGCATACTTCGTTGTTAAGAAAATATACGATCAAATCTGGGAAGTTGGCTATTCAAAATCATAGTCGATCTAATTCGACCAATCTATCAACCAGTGGGTTTCCTTATTTATTAATATTTATTTCCTTTTTCTAAATAATTTGGACTGAAAATTTTCAGGTGTTTTCATATTAGCTTCGATTTCAAATGGTTAAACACGGAATTTGTCTAGAAATCCACTAAGAAGACAACGCTGCAAGTTTTAAAGCCAGATTTGGACAATTGCGAAATTTTCATTTTTTCCCTTGTTATTTTAAAATTTAATTCTTTTATTAAATTTTCTCTTAAAATTTCAAGGCGTAACATTCTCCTCCTTAAAAAGATTTCATCTCAGAAATATCCAAGGACGGAAAAATGTAACTCATGCCTACAAAAATCAATAACTACAACCATCTACATATCCATTATCTACTGGAAATAATTGTCCTTAGTAAAATGTGTAATGTTATATGTACATGCAAGCATGGAATGCATATGAACCAATACTAATGTAAAGAGTAAGTGATCTCCTAATCTAGTTGGCCTCCTTAGATGCGTGTGCTTATGACATGTATCCAAATGTATGCAAGATCGATGTAAATATACTGGCAATTCTATATACAAGCGCCACCATTTAATCCATACGGAACAATCGTATGCATATACTCAGCAAAATGGAACAAGTGATGGTGTAAGTGTGCATACTAACTAGAGAATATATTTCCCTAAATGTGAAAATGCCAACTCAATAAATACATCCAATAGCATCCATCATCCAAAACTTGTACTAACGACACATTCGCAACCAATCCTACCATCCAATCATCTCTATCTATGGAGTATGTCAAGCTTGAACCTTAAAAAAGTGACATATACTAAATTATCTAAAATAGAAACGTACCAAAAAAGAGTTGTAGGTGGTTAGCTCGGATCCTCTCCACAGACTCCCATGCACTCTCCGCTGGATCGTTTTCCCACGAAACCTTAATAAGTTTGATAACCTTGTTGCGGAGTCACTTTGTACCATGCTCAAAAATACAAGTGGGTGCATGGCACTTTTGACTTCCTCTAGCTAACTCGACACGACTATAGCAGTTGTATCATGTAAGCACCTTCACAAGTGCGACACCTGGAAGACGTCATGTACTCCTGCTAACTTCTTAGGAAGCTTCAACTTATATGCTAACTTCCTAGCTCTAATAATAAACAAAAAAGGCCCTACAAGCCTCGAAGTTTGCTTTCCCAAACTACCGAATCTCGTAGCATGCCTAACCGATCACACCTTTACAAAAATCTTACCATCCATTGCGAACTCTAACTCCATGCATTTCTTGTCAACGTAAGATTTCTGGCTATGCTATGTGATTTTCATCCTTCCATGAATCAAGTCTACCTTTCATATTGTCTCCCTCACCATATCCGGATGAAGAATAATCCTACATGTAGTGTCCCACCAAAACAATGGAGATATACAAGGTCCTGTATAACGCCTCGAATGGTGCCATCCAAATACTTGCTTGATAATTATTATTATTATAGATGGGCATCACTAGTGGCAATGATCCTCCCAAAAGACTACAAAAAATAATATGCACATCAGAAGTAAGTCCTCCATGAGCTGGTCCACTTTCACCTTCCGTTCGTCCTGCGGATGATAAGTTATACTCAAGCTCAACTCGGTGGCTAAAGCCTCTTGCAGACACCTTCAAAAGTCACCGGTAAAAAGTGGATCTCTTTCGCTAACGATGCGAGAAGAACTCTATGTAATCTAACGATCTCTCCCATGTACAGTGTCATCAAAAACGCTGCATTCCTTGTACTCCTAATTGGAATAAAATGAGTGCATTTGGTTTTCAATCGACTATAAACCAAATATTATCATTCCCTCTCCTGCTTCTAGTTGTCCATCAATGGTATCCATAGAAATACTCATTTTCTTCAAATAGGAATATCCAACGGCTGCAACAATACTCCCGTCTGCTTTTGTTTCAACTTTACCCTCTGGCAAGTCGTACACCGAGTTACATACTCTACCACATGCTTCTTCATACCCAACCAATAAAAGATCTCTTCATTTCATGGTACATTTTGTCTTCATCGGGATGAATGATCATCCAAGAATGATGAGAGGAACACATAACCTATCATCTCTCCATAACCACCATTTCGAGTCAATGTCATAACCCTCTAGCGACTCTACCACTCTCCTCTACCAAGCTTCTCAAAAATATCTATTGGCCCCTTATCTTGCTTCTAACTTGACACTATATGGTCCATAATGTAGGTTGTACATCCAAAGCTACATACAATAGCAGAATGATGTTTGATGATGGTCGAATATCAAATGTAGCAATGAACTCCAAATTCTTCCACTCGAAGAAAAAAGGACTCAACACCATATCGTGCTTATTAAAGGCGTCGGTGACAGCATTGCCCTTACCTGGGGTATATGAGATATTAAAGTCATACGATGCTAAAATATTTATTTACCTTCGTTGCCTTAAATTCAAGTTCTACGGTGAGAATGAGTACTTCATAGACTTATGATTCATACACAGGTCAAACCGCTCTCCTAATAGATAATGCGTCCATGACTCAAGCGCAAAAATAATGGCCAACAACTTAAAATAATAGGTAGGATAGTTTCTCTTATTGACCTTCAACCATCTACTAGCATAACTAACTACTCTCCCTTCCTGCATCAATATCACGTCCAACCACATATCACAAGCATCAGCATATATTGTGAATGTTTCATGCGATCGGGTAACATTAGAAAATATGCACTAGTCAAGCCTCCTTCAGCTTAAGAAAAGTATCCTCACACTTCACGTCATATGAGAAAGGGATACGATTTTAGCAAAGTCCTTAATGAACTTCTTATAATGGCCCTATAAACCAAGGAAACCCCTCGCTTCCATGGCATTCTTCGGCACATGCCAATCCTGCACTTCAACTACTTTACTAGGATAGACTACCAGCTCATTTTCTAAGACAACGTGTCCCATAAAGCGTACCTCCTTACACCAAAAATGACACTTAAAATTTTTTGCCTTCTACTTAGCACACAATGTCTATTGAGCGCTTCTTCCAAATACCACATGTGTTCCTCCTCTGTTTTCAAACAGATAAAGATGTTGTTTACAAATACCATCTTGAATTTATTAAGCAACCCCATAAAACTCTGCTCATCCAATCAATAAAGCAGGCGGGTGCCTTATTCGGTCCAAAGGACACGACTGACCACTTAAACAGTCCATCGAACGTAGAAGAAGTAATCTTATGAACACTACTCTCAACTACACATAACTGGTGGAATTCAGTAGCCAAAGCTATGAGAACACATCCCCTCCAACCAATTGATCAAATAGATTGTCTCAATGGGGCAATGGATAATGATTATTATTTATCATCTTATTTAGCTTCTTATAATTGATGCAAAGTTTTGAAGAACCATCAGCCTTGGTGGCAAGGAAAACAGGTGCTCGCCACTCTAAAATGCTCCTCCTAATTAAGTCCTTCTCTAGTAGTTCATTAACTTACTTATTCAACTTGCATCACACGTTTGGAGCATATGCTTCAAGGGTAAGGCATTAAGTATGGCGTTCTCCATAATATAAATTTCGAACTCGATCTCTCTTAGGGCTAGGAAACTGATAACCTCGAAAAAATCTGGGTAATCTCTAATCCGCACTATATCTAACCCGTCATGTGACAAGTCCAACGAATATAGGTAACTTAACATAAATGAACCTCTAGGATCACAATAAACCTCTAGACTTTTCCCACTACAAGTACCCAACCCAACAACCTACCCATCACAATCTAGAATCACATCATCATCCAATCCATACCTAAAATCAACCAAAACCTAAAAAATCTCAGGAAAAAAGCATCACAATCGAACTCGATCTCCAAAATAAACAATTTTAAGCACCTAAATATCATAGACAAATACCTCCTAAAGGATTTGATACAACCACAGGGTCTATAACTATGCTAGTGTCTAAGTTTAACTCATCTTCAAGTCTACAGGATATAAAAGAGTGATGCTCCAGTATCAAAAAGGATATGAATGAATAAATAATATCGAGTTAATACACCTTCAATTATGACCTTCTTCCCATTGTTTGCTACTGGTGCTGCACTCGAGTTGGGAACTGCATCTA
Organism: Allium cepa; assembly: GCA_030765085.1. Lineage (NCBI taxonomy): Eukaryota > Viridiplantae > Streptophyta > Magnoliopsida > Asparagales > Amaryllidaceae > Allium > Allium cepa. The sequence continues at coordinate 379,412,182 of CM060938.1, read as the reverse complement.
GTGCATAAGTTGTAACCACTTAGGTAGAGGTCTTCTAAGGTATTGGACATCCCAAGATCATATGCCCGAATTGATTAAAGTTGTAACACTTAATATTTGAATTGTCTACCATGCGCCCTCAGGAAAGTGACACTTCTTACCACATCTCCTGCACTACATGTCCTACTTCTTAGTCTTTCCCTTGGTTCCTATTTCGCCCATGTTTTGATTATAATGTGGCTCCATGCCTCCCAACTTCTTTGGTTCTTCCTTTGCAATCTCCTTAGAAACAACATTTAACAAAGCCATCTCCACTAGTCCCTCCAAAGTCTCACCTATGGGAATATGACTAAGGACCAAATACCTAAGAGGTTTATTCGGTCCATTAGCGAACTTTAAAGCCTTTTTATGAGGGGTATTGGTCAGCTCGATCCTAAGCCTAGCCAACTCATTGAATTAATTCATATGGTCATTCATCGACATCTCTCCTTGCCGTAAATGAATATACTTCGCTACCTATACTCCTTCAGCACTAGAGAGAAACTTCATCTTGAAATGTGTCCTAAACTCTCCCAGGTGATTTATTCGCCATCAGTCTCTACCTCCACTACATCTCACCAATTCAAGACCTCTCCATTTAAATGCCAAGTAGCAAGCTAACTCATCACCTCATCAGCAAGACCGACCAATCCAAAAATTCTCCTACAAGTACGAATTCATTTCCTTGAAACTACATATAACTTAGTCCCTACATAAGGATTTTCATCAAGGCTTGCAAATTACTTATATAACTTAGCGAAAGCAATGGCAAATAGGTGTGCAGGAACTGCACCAAGCACTTGTTTCACTATTCCTCTATTAGGGTTAAGCTCAATTTGACCTCTTGCTTGCAAATATCGATGGAACAAAATCAGGACATTCACACCCGGAATCTAAGCAACATCGCTTGAGCCATAACCAATAGGATCAATCATCCTTTCTATCTTTAATTTTAGGAAATTCGTTAGTAATTTTCCTATGGAAAGTATTGGCAAGAATAAAGGAATGATTTATTTGAATTACAATTATATATATATATATAATTTGAAAAACTTATATATGCGTGTTTAGGTGCGTGTGTGTGTATATATATGTATATATACACATACTTTGAAAACCACTTCTAAAAATCAACTATTTAATGGAAAGCATTTGAAAAACTTTCCAAGTACGTTCACTCAATATGCCTAAATCCTTAAGGAATTTCTAACCTAGGCTCCGATATCAACTGTGACAACCTGCACTTCTCGACACAGCAATCTAAAGCCTATAGTGACTTTTGAACTCGTTTCATGCCAAAAAGTACGAGTGGTCAAGATTTTTTAATATTCCAGAGACGAGAACAAACAGATATGATCAAATGCGATCTACGTTTACAATAGAAGGCAAAATTATATAGATATAGAAAATAACGATCCTAAAAATATGAACATATACAATCACACAAAACAATACGTAGTCAAATCAAGATTGAATGGAAATACTATACATAGTTTGATAAATACTAAGTATCGAATATAACAAGTAAATACATGGAGAGAAATGGAAAATATATAGCAACTCCAACGCTAAGCTCGTCTCTCCATGTACTGATCTTGGGCCTGTAACCTATTGCAATGTCCTCCTATGATGCGGAAAAAGGATGCGTCAGATAAAAGTTTGGTGAATGATATTAATATATGATGATCACATGTAGTTGATTTTAGTAATACTCTATGTGACCTAGAATGTAACAACCCGGAATTTCAAACACTTCATATATAAATATCTTAACTATTTAAATATTTGAATCTTACATTTAATGTTATTAAAATGATTTAATAAGCTTATTAACAACCTTTTAAATCATATGTAATGATGGTAAACTTGTTTTAGAAAAAAGTTTTAAAAAATTACTTTAAAGAAATATCGATAATTTGATCGAAAATCGTTTTATCGAAAAACAAATTTTTAACCACTAGAAGTTGTTCAGATTTTATTTACATACACTTATTTGCTAAAAAATTATCTTACCATTTATGGAAATAAACATTTTGGATGATGTTATGGGTGATATCATCCAAGATTTTATGAAGCTGAGCTTTTAAGGAAAGACTTAACTCTTAAGTATTATGTAAAGGAGAAGTGATGGGAGGTAAGCTTTACATGATGCAAGAGGGTGTGAGAACAAGCTTGTGCAACACCATTTGAAACTTATAAAAGGAAGGGCACACCCTTAAGCTTGGAATGAAGTAAGAGAATAAAAATGGTGGAAGTGCTTAAGCACTAATCCACTAATTCTTCTCTAACATTTTTAGGTCCAAACCAAATAATCTCCAATCACTTCTAAAATTTGGCAATATGCCTAAACCAACATGGGAAGAATTAATTAAAGTCAGGGTGGAAGTAAAGTAAAGGAGGAGGGTGGACATTGGATGGGCCATGAGAAATGGAAGAGGAGGGGAGGTGTTGACTTGGTTTGAAAGTGTTAAAGGTTGGATCTTTACGCTTTTGGTAATGGTAGAATGTGATTCTTTGTTTCGTGTGACTTTTTGCTTGAGTTTGGCTTGGATTCAAGTGAATTATCTCACTATCTTGTTTGAATATATTATGTGTATATATATATATATATATATATTGTGTTTAAAGTATAAAGTGAAATTAAAGTTATAAATTTTGGACACCTCGTACTTCTAAAAGAAAATGATAATTTTATATTTTATAATCACTTCTTTTACACTCTTAAACATGGGGCACAGCCTTGACTTGATGTTTAAATGGTTGTTTGACTTGTGTAACAAATTGAAGTAAGTTTGAAACTGTTTGAAGTGAGAATAGTTTTCATAAGTGCACTTTGATATCTCTTAACTTTAAATTATGTAAATTGGATATTTATGATCTTAACTTGGGATAATTTGATTTAAATGTTCTCCACACATATTTTAGTGTACTTGACAGTAAAGATATGTGTTAACAAGAAAATTTGTCAATGTTCCAAAGCTAAGTTGTTAATAAGAAATGTTACTAACATCTAAAAAGAAAGTTTTAGAAGTGACCAATCTCTTCAAAAACCCTTTCGAATGAGTTAATTAGGGCGAATTGTCTTCGGAGGATGGCCTTATGAAAATATTCATTGTCCCTATAAACTCTTTTAAATGAAAGTTAAGAAGAGAATATCTCCTTCATGACCCCTTTTGTGTGAGTCGAAAGGGTCATTCGCATCTCCTTTTAAGTGGGAAGAAAGGAATCACTCATATACTCCTTTTGAATGCATCGAAAGGACCATTCTTCCCTTAAAAGAAGAACTCGCTTTCGAAAGTATTGTTTCTGCTATTATGGAAAGAACTCCTTTGAAGGGGTTATATGTTTTAAAATATCTATACTCATTTCGGAAATATTCAACCAGCAAGCATAACTTAATGTTCTGATAGTGAGTCTCTTTCGAAACTTCTTTTGATTAGATCGAAAGGGTATTTACTTCTTCAAAAGAGGCTCAGTGTAAGTTATAAATTCAATAACATGTCAATTTAACATTCAATATCATGAAGCATGATGATAATATGATTTGAATTCACATTGTCCAAGTTGATCCCATTGCATTGCATACATCAAATAAGGGATAAAAAAAATAAGTAAGCATCATGTGCAATTGTTCTTTAGTCAAGCTAATGGCCGAAATGATCTTCCTGATATTCAAATTTATATTGAATCCATGCACTTCCTCCTTTGCATTTATCCAAATTAGATTACAAGTAGGAGAATTTTCCCTGAAATTGGTTTAGAGTTACAAAAGTTCGACTTTAGTTTCAAGTAAGAAAGAGAATTCAAAATCCAAAATTCGGCCCCCAATTCATACCCTTTGGGTCATATTTATAGATGCAGGTTGACCCCTTGCATGTCAAACCTTTCGATACTGTCAAAAGGCCTTCCTTCAACCTTTTGCATGCATCCTTTTGATGTGTTCGAAAGGCCTTTATCCTAACCTTTCTTATTCATTCTTTCGCCACCACCCTTTCGAATCAGACCTTTTGACCTAGTCAAAAGGATTACCTTAATGACCTTTCATTACCGCCAAAGTTTGGGCACGCTTCTACTTTGCTTTTAAAAAGAACTTTATTTTTTTCGACTTCATGGAAAGGGTTAGGTGCGCTTCCCTCTTTTTGTTCCTATGCTCTTGAAAGTAAGAGAAGAGGTAAGCTTTCTCATAGTTTCAAAAGGATGAGTAGGTGCCGATTGGATCTTTGTGAAAGTCACTTGGCTTTCATGTGGAGTTTTCATTATGCTTTCAGAAGGTTCCAATTGTTTTGAAAGGCTTGCTCTTCCTTTCAAAAGGTGTGTACTGGTTCACAATGGTGAAACCCACTATTTTAAAGGAACTGGATTTTGTTCGTGAGTCTATTGCTCAACACCTTCGAAAGGTGTTTCGAACCCATACTAGGCTCTCTCATATATGTGGAATCAATCGCGTCGAAAAGTCTAGATGAGGTAGAATGGTAACCTTGCATTATTTTCTACTCTTTTGAAAGCCTTTATCTCACTTGACACTTATAGGCACATCAGACGCTTACGACTCCATCCTATCTTCTCGAAATCTATCCAAATACCTTCAAAACTCTATTTTTGAACTATGGTGAAACCCGTATCTTCCATTCTTGCGGATCCTAACATTTCTACGAATCTTCTTTTATGCCTTTATTCTTAACTGAATTTTATGGTTAACATCCCCTCTTTGAAAGAGGATTTTGTTCTTTAGGACAAAAATTTAACAGCTTTCCCTTCGCACTATTTCATTCCTAATGACCTCATTTCCGTGCAAAGTTTGAAGTAAATAGCATTCTATTGTTAACTCAAGATTTATATAAAAATATGCTCAATGACTTGCTTGAAATATAATTGAAGACGATGTTAGTATAATAGTATTCCTGAATTCTATGTCTGAAAGCAACAAAAATTAGTCAATCACTATCTAGATTTAATAAGTGATAAGAAATTCGTAATTGTAAATGATTGGAGGCTAAGAACTCCTACGCTACAATAATAGAAGTCCTACCATCCAACTTTGGTAATTACAAAAGAAGGTAAAAAATTAAAATCTCGTTGTATAAATAAAAGACCGACATCTAACTTTAGTAATTGATGTCCAAGAATTTTCTTCTGATAATAACAAATGTTTGGTAATAAAAAACCATAAACTATCAAATGGAAATAAGTCACTGAAAACATAAATCCTTATTTGGGGATAAATAATGAATATTTAGAAACCCCTATTAGAAATAATTATATTCCTGAAAATGAGGTTCAGATGTTGATAAATGTTATAGGAAAGTTACTAGTAGTTAATTGGTGACCTAGGCTTGGGTATTAATAAGACAAACTAAGAGTTTTAATTGAAAATCAAAAGTCCATTGAGATTTCAATATCAATTGCCTTGGAACCCAGATTCGAAAAAAAAATGAAATCCAAAATTTAATATTAAAAGGTTCAAAACCCAGAATCAGGTATTAATAAAATGTTTTCCTATTTCCCATGATAAAGGTTGGATCCCATAGTCGGGAAAGTGAAATTCATAAATTAATAATGAGAGACCTGAAACCCAGATTTCGGTATTTATAACTAAAGTCTAGAAATCAATTAGTAAGTGACTCGAAACCTAGATTCAGGTATTAATAAGTGAAGTCTAGAAATCCTCTTTTAGAAGTCATTCAAATGCTGTAGATTCTTCTTTGAGCTTTCTATTTTGCACCACTCTTTAGGTTTTTATTCTCTAGACACGTGCCACGCTTTAGGCCTTGTATGTTATCATTGTTTGATTTGTCACTTTTTAGGGTCGGACGTCTTAGTCCGCTCTTTGATATGCCACTTCTCGGGCTCGTATGGTTTAGTTCGTTATTTGATATGCCGCTTCTCAGGCTCAGACGTCTTAGTCCGTTTTTTGATATGCCACTTCTCAGGCTCGGACGTCATAGTCCATTGTTTGATATGCTGCTTCTCGGGCTCGAACGTCTTAGTACTTTGTTTGATATGTCGCTTCTTGGGCTCAGACGTCTTAGTCCGTTGTTATTTGTGCATTTGGTTAGCTTTTCCACATCAGGACCTAAGGACTTTCCCAATCTCCCTCCAAGAGGGGCTCCAGACATGCCTTATTGGCTGGACTGAAGGATTGTTTCGTGCCTTGGCCATGCCATATCGTGGCGGGACCAAGTGCTTAGTCCATCCTCCCTCCAGAAGGTGACTTGACCTAGCCATAGCGTGGCACGATCAAGGGCTTATCGATGCTTTAATCTGTCCGTAGCTTGGCGTGGATAAAGGCTTACTCTAACCTCCCTCTAAGAGGTGCTTTAACCTGGCCATAGCATGGCACAGACAAGGGCTTATCAATGCTTTAACCTTGCCATAGTGTGGCACGGATAAAGGATTACTCTAACCCCCCTCCAGGAGGTGCTTTGACCTGGCCAACTCAGCACGGACAAAGGCTTTGACTGTTTAAGGTAATTTTCAAGTGCAAGGAGAATTCTACTCCTGATCACATAGATTTTTCTTGTAAAAGTGGCGCCCTTTTCATCCATTATAAGAAAATATGGTTGTAAATGTTCCGCATTCCACATTCTAGGAATCATATTTCTATCTGGTCAACATAACTTGTAAATTCCAAGGGGTACTTTGCATACAATTAGTTGACCTTCCCAGTTTGGTCCTAGCAGTCCATCCATAGGATTTTTTGTGTTTTCCATTACCCTTTGAAGTACTAAAGCTCCCTCTTGAAATGATCTTGTTTTCACTTTTGAGTTGTACTATTTTATGATTCTTCTCTGATATTCTGTAGTTGGGATAGTTGCTTCATCTCTTAGTTCAGGTATTAAATCTAATGATTCTTTCTTCAATTCCTGGTTTGAATCAAATGCATATGCGATTCTTCGATGTGAGTTATCTCAAGCTCAATTGGTAAAATCACTTCACACTCATATGTTAAAGAATAAAGGGTATGCCACTTGTAATTCTAGTGGATGTTCGATAGGCCCGGAGTATAAGTAGCAGTTCTTCTATCCAATTTCCTTTGGCTTTATTCAATCGTTTTTCAAGATCGTCTTAATAGTATTATTTTTTATTTCATTGGCTCTATTAGCCTTTGGATGTGCCATGGAAGAAAAACTTTTGATAATCCTATTATTATGGAAAAATTGAGAAAACTCTTCACTTTCAAATTATGTTCCATTATCAAATATAATCTTATAAGGGATCCTAAATCTAGTAATAATGTTCTTAATGACGAACCTAAGCACTTTCCAGAAGTGATTATGGGGAGTGGTTCTGCTTCTACCCACTTAGCAAAGTAGTCATGGTGACTAAGCCATATCTTGCCCCACCTTTGGGAATTGGCAAAGTCTTGATTAAGCCGATTCCACGTATATCGAAGGGCTATGCACTAGAAATCAGAGTCAATTGACTTGGTGGCAATCGAGAAATATTTGAGTTTTTCTGGCATCTTTCACATTTCTTTTCATACTCAGTAGCTTGACTTGCCACTTGAGGCCAATAATAACCATGTCTCATTATTTTCTTTGGCAACTTTGCCCCGTTTGAATGGTCTTCGCAACCTTCATGTGCTTCCATCAACAATTTCATCCCATCTTCCAGACTCACACATCTTAAGTAACGTAAGGCATATCCTTTCTTGTATAGACCTCCATCCATCATTATGAAAGTCGGAGCCTGTCGCTTGATTTTCCTAGCTTCCACTTTGTCAGATGGTAATATCCCTTTGGAAAGATACTCAACAATTGGTGACATCCAAGTGTCACTGTACATTCATCTGTCCTTGGATGGCTAATCTTCTCATCTGGGATTTTTCATTAATTTCTCTTTCTTCTCTTTCTTACGCCATGGCTTGGGATCTAGTTAGAACTAACAATTCCTTCCCTTGTTTGGGTATTCCTTCTTCAATACTTGGATTTGCTTGGTACCCTACTGGTACAATACAAGTTTCTGGGGCTCCTCTTGAATTAGCCAACCTTGCCAACGAATCTGCCTGAGAGTTTTCTCCCCATGGAACTTGGTATATAGAAAAATATTCAAATAAGGCAAGCATTTTCAATACTTTCTTTATTTATATTTTGGCATCCTAAGTCTGATATACTTGCTTTATCTGGTTTACCAGTGGTTGGGAATCCCTATAGACTTGAATTCATGGTATTTTGAGTTCTAAGGCTAGAGTCAATCCTACCCCTATTGATTCATGTTCGGCTACATTATTTGTTATTGGAAACCGTAACTTCATTGCATAGTGTAAGCGTCTGATGTTATAATGACATATCCTCTCGCGGCTCCTTGCTCATTTGATGAGCCATCCACAAATAACTTCCATACAGGTTTTTGAACCTTTTCTTTCTTTGATTGTTCTTTAACAATGTTTGTACGCTCATCAATAAAGTCTGGTAATGCTTTCCCTTTGATAGCTGCACATGGCTGAAATTCAATGTCATACTGGCTAAGCTTAATTCCCCACTTTACTAGCCTACCCGAAGTTTCAAGCTTACTGAAGACTTGTTTGAGTGGAAAGTTAGTTAATACTCTGATTGGATATGCTTGAAAGTATGCTCTAAGTTTTCGTGCTGTAAGTATCAAGCAGTAAGCTAATTTTTCTATTGCTAGATATCATACCTCTATGTCTTAATCGCCTGTGCCTATAATAAATAGGAAGATAAGTCTCATTTTCCTCTCTAATAAAAACTAAACCAACCGCATGTTCCGAAACTTCCATGTATAAGTACAAGACTTCCTCGTTCTTAGGGCTGGATAGGATTGATGCTTTTTCCAAATGACTTTTCGAACCTTGGAAGGATTTCTTATAGTCTCCTCCTTATTTAAAGTTTTTCTTCCTCTTGATCATGTTGAAAAAGGGAATGCACTTATCAGTTGCTTTGGAGATGAACTTGCTTAGGGAAACTATCCTACCATTTAAACTCATTACATCTTTGATGTTTTTAGGCTCAGCCATGTCTTTAATAGCTTGAATCTAATTTGGACCTGCTTTAATTCCTTGAGCGCTCACCATATAGCCTAAAAACTTCCCAGAATGAACTTTGAAAGAACATTTCTGATTCAATTTCATTTGATATTTCCGTAATACTTCAAACATCTCTTTTAGATCTTTAAGGCGACTTTTAGAATCATAAGATTTTACTAGCATATCATCAACATAAACTTCCATATTTCGACCGATCTATTCTCTGAACATTTTGTTGATTAATCTATGATAGGTGGCTCCTACATTCTTTTACCCAAAAGGCACTGCTTTATAGCAGATAATTCCCCAATCGATAATGAAACTTGTATGTTCTTTATCTGGTTTAAACATAGGTATCTGATTGTATCCTGAGTAAACATCCATGAGCGATAACAATTTGTACCCGCTAGTTGCATCAACCAATTGATCAATCTGGGGTAATGGATAACAATCTTTTGGACATGCTTTGTTTAAACCAGGATAGTCAACGTAGGTTCTCCACTTACAATTCGAGCTCTTTGCCAATACTAGGTTTGCCAGCCGTTTTGGGTATAAGACTTCTCGAATGAATCAATTTTCGAGTAGCTTTTTAACTTCTTCTTTCAGGACCTCGAATCACACCTTATCAAATTGTCTCTTCTTCTATCGAATGGGGATCGCTTCTGGGTTATTATTTAATGCATGACACATAACCCATGGGTCAATACTGATTATATCTGAATGAGACCATGCAAAAACATCTCCATTTAACTTAAAAAACTGAATTAAGTCTGCCTTTAAGCTGCTTTTCAACTCCTTTCCCACTTTGACTATTTTGGTTGAATCATTTGGGTCTATACATGTTTCCTCAAGGTCTTTTATAGGTTTATCCTTTCCTCTTACCACAGTAATCAAACTCTATGCTGATTTATCCTTCTTCTACGGAATTAGCATCGGTCCTCTTTCTCTTGCTTCCAAGGGAAATGTACCTTTCAAACATACATTTACTAGTTTTATTAGATCTTACTTTTTCTTCGAATGTTGGATGTACCAAAGGTAAAAAACAGTAAAAGAATCACAGTAAGAAAAATGCTCCCTCTTATATTGATCAAGCGTTGCAAAGTGCTTCTCGTAAGAGCTGAAATGTTCTCCACGGATAGTGCCCCAAGACCTATTAGTTAAAAAAATTACCATTAGATATTTTAGCAAGACAAAAGCATCCACCTCATCAATTGTAGGTTGGCCAAAGAAAGCGCAAATATGAGGGTTGGTTGATGATTACAAAGAGAGTTTCAAAATTCCTACAACACAATGCTAATCCCATCTGCTCTAGCAACTTCACCTGTCCTATTAGATTTGACCCATTGTTGTTGAACCCAAAGATATGTTTAAGTTTTGGTTCTAGCATATCCTCTGGAATGCCTAATTTTTCAAAGGCTTGTTTGAAAATAACATTGAATGCTCTCCCGGTGTCTCCAAGAATCTTAGAAACTATAAAAGTCCAATTTGGGCCGTGATTTTAAGGTGGTCATTATGAGGGTAATGGATTCCTTTCTTTAATTCTTAGGGAGTAACCACAAAATTTGGCATTGGTACATTGAGTCGTGGACTTTTAATCGGGGGCTCTTCTTGAATGGAGAACACTCTTCTCTAGCTTCTTTAATGTATCTTTTTCTAGCTCCCTTGCTAGTCCCTGTTGGGTGTGGCCCCCATAGATTACTTCAATCCTATTCAATGGAAGGCTCAAGCTTAATGGATCTTCTTCTTCCAAGATGTTGACAACATTATTAGAAAATTTTTGTGGACCATCGCCATCCTGGAAGCCTTTTTCTTTCCATGAATGAATTCCTTCAAATGCCCTTCATGGATTATTTTTTAAATGATTCCATCCAATACCCGACATTTGTCAGTTTTATGGCCATTTGCTTTGTGATAACGCAGTAGTCATTACCATTTCTCTATTTAGGGTAATTTTTGGCCTTAAACGAAGTTGGGAAGTTAACCTTTTCCTTGGTCATATCATATATGTAAGACAATGGCTTGTTTTAAGCGATTGAATTTATATTGAGCTCCTTCCACCATGCTCTTTTGTGTCCCTGATCCAACCTAAATCTTCCACCCTCTTTCCTAGGATTAGGTTTCTTTCTAGCATGATATAATTCATCCATTTTAATGAATTTACCAGCTTAGAAGGGGAAATCTTGTGAATCCTTAAACATATACACAAAGAGTTCCTTCCAGAATGGTGTATTCTCTATCAGCTCGGAATGCACTACTATGAGCTTATCCCTATCATTTGTATCTCTATCTTTCAGTGCTTCGGTATTAAATCTTTTAAGGAAATCGCCAGGTGACTCTCTTGTCTTTGCTTAATGTTTGCTAGAATAGTGTAATCAATGGTCGGATCCTCGCATATATAGAACTGGACGGAGAATTTGTTAGAAAATTGTTTCCATGAGCAGATAGTATTCTCACGACATTGAAGGTACTACTTCGCAGCTGCTCCTTGAAGCGTTGCAGGGAATAATCTACACCGAACTACCTTAGAGGCATTACACAAATCTATTTGGGTATCAAATGCCACCAAGTGATCATCAAGATCAGTAGTACCATGATATTTCATGGTTGGGTTCTTGATATCAAATGGAATAACCAAGGTCAAGATCTCATCTATGAATGAAGCTACTCATTTATTATCATTTGCTCGCTATTCCAAAGTTCTTTTCCCTTTTGCATTTAGCATATCTTTGACAGCATTTTCTGCTACATCTTTCAAATAAGCTTTAGTGTCATGATAGATTTTTTTGTTTCGGTTGTATCGTTTGAGGTCGAGCTGCCTGATTGCTCGAGATATTTTATCTAGTATCCTTCCTTGATGATAGAATTTAAGTAGATGTCGATTCTTTTTCCTTTGATAATGTCAGATCTATTTTGCTCTGGCCTTCATTGGTATAAGCTTTAAATTTCTTCTTGGGGAGATCGCATCTTCTCCAGTTGTTGGTTTTGTAGTTTTTGAAGACTTCTAGGATAAAGCTACTTTGAGGAGTTCTTGCATTTCCATCAAATGTTTCTCTAAATGCTTTATTTTAGTTGCATTGTTCTTTGATTGTGCTGGGGTTGACGACTGTCCTTGCACAACACCCTTCAAGTTGAAAGTTGGAGAATGTTTTCTTCCAAAGTTATAGTGTATATTGCATCTTCATCCATTCAACTAAGCCTTTTAGATTTCATTTTCCTACATCTAGTTAAACAGCCCATAATTAGTCTATAAGTGAACCACAAAGGCAAAAGTTCAAGCCCTCCTTCTAGCGTTAAAAATATTAACAAGAAAACATACTAACATCCCAAAGCTAATTGTTAATAAGAAATGTTGCTAACACCTCAAAAGAAAGTTTTAGAAGTGACCAATCTATTCGAAACCCCTTTTAAATTGTGATAACCTGAATTTTTGGGCATCTGTTAATTAGAAATTAACAGGATTAAATTTATTAAAATACTCATTTGTAAATTTTTGCAAGTGGAATTCTGATATATATATCTGGATATGTATATAAAAGAACATGAACTATAATGAATGCTGTATTTTAAATATTTGGATAGATATCCCCTATCATAATTATTGAAGTTAGGCAATATTAGTTTAATAATCATCTTTTATAATTATTTAATTGGGCAGAATTTATCTTTTCAAAATTAATAAAAATGTTTTTTAATAATGAAATATAATATATAGGTTTTTATATATAAAGATAAAACATAAATAATTACAATTTGTATTAAACATGAGTAATAAATAAATGAGACAAGGGTTTTAACACAAAAATACATAAGGAATTACAAGTGTTCTTACTAGTTTAACTAATGTAAATTTTATAATTATAAGTGTTAGCTTGATTTATTATAGAAATACAAGTGGCAAGTACATTTCCTTAAAATTTTGATAAAAATCAAAATCAAAATGTGAAAAACCAGGCTAATGTATAATCTCCTTTCATCCTTCTCAAAGAACATAAAAAAACTAAAATGAATCAAAACTACCCGATCAAGCAAGAATCAATTCAGGAAATCAACCTAGAATTAAAACTACAAGATCAAAAGCAAGCTAACGGTTCAGTATTCAAATTTATCTCAGAAATTCCAGATTTATACAAACGTCCAGTTTTCAAAATTTAAAAACATTTCAGGTTTCAGGCCTTTGTTCCAGGATAAGGTGCGCAAACAAACTATTTTTTTTGATGTTCTAAATATGTTTAATCCTTAATGCATGTAGTAAACATGAGTACAAAATTGGTGACAATGGTTTGCATGTTAGATTTAATAATTATATGTATATGCGTATATGAATATCTCTGTGTGCATGTTAGTGTTTCTTTGTTCTTTAAATTTCTGGGTGCTAATGTAATTCAAAATCAAGTGTTCTTTATGAAATCTCTTATAGGCTGAAGTATTCAAACAAATGTAACGACCCAAAACGTTTGATCTCAAAAATTCCAGATTGTTAGAGAAAAGAAGAAAGAGACTGAAGAAGAAATAGGAAACAAAACATAGAATCTCACATTTGCAGCGTATCAAAATATAATATTAAGTAATAGCAGTTATACAAAGAAGAAATGTATTTGTTAATTTACATCAATACATCAGAGTTACAACATTTCACAATCAATGGAACAGTTAAAATAATTTGTCCCAGATAAACAACAATATATCACAGCGGAATACACCCAATATATTCCTGCCATCCAGCTCGCCTCCTGAGCTCCAAAACGTCCTTATCTGAAAATCTGTAATACTCGATCTGACCCGAGCATTACATCAAAGTAACACCCGAGTCAGGCTGGAAACCAACGTGAGTAAACCCATCTAACAAGCAATACCAATGGATAAAACTTTTTAAAACCCGGGTAACTCGTACCTTATTATGAGTTCTTAACTTGCCATAATCAAAATCACATCTTACAATCATATCTAAGCACTACTACTCAGATTAAATGACCAAGTTTACAACATTTATTTCATTCCAGCCTATTTATTCCAAAATCAAATCCATAAAGAATTATTGCAGATTACAAATCAAAGTGGTTTTGGGTACTCATAGGTACCCGACTGTGATAACCCGAATTTTAGAATATCTGTAAATAATAAATTAACTGGATTTAATTAGTAAAATACTGATTTATAAGTTAAATAAATAATTCTGGTAATAAAAATACACATATTTAAATAAGTATTGGTATGAAAATCCTCTTAGTATAATTTAAATTGGCAAAATTAATATTTTCAAACAATAATAATTACATGATGTTTATATATATAGATATAAATAGATTTTAAATAGAATTATCATTTACAAATTGAGTTCATGTTTATTTATATATATATATAAATTTTAGTTCATTTTAAATTAGTTTTTGAATTTAATTTAAATTTAAATTTGATGTTTTCAAATCCAAAAATTTCTACCTATAATTTATCTATGTATATGTATATGTATATATATATATGTAGAAATTGTGACTTAGGAGTCATATTTTGAATTCAATACAATAATTTTCAAAAGCTATTTAAAGTTAATATTTTAAAATAATAATAACCTATATTATGTGTTTGTTTATTTATGTAAAATAAGATTAGCAAAAAGGGTTTAATATGCCTTCTTTTAAAATTTTATATATAAGTATAACCCAAACTAAAAATATAATATAAAATCGCATAAAAACATTAATATATATAAAAAATACAAGTGTAGGTTATTTATATACTAAATTGCAAATGTAAATCTATTGTTACAAGCAATTTTACAAGTTCATACAAATTAAACAAGTGTCACAATCTATTTTACCTTATTTTTTTTATTTTTTATAAAAAATCATTAAGTCAAGGCTAAATATACTTATACACTTTCTTCTCAACCATTTTCTATCTTTATTTTCAAAGTTAAGAAATTAGTAGCCTGAGAACAATATACAAACTAGAGAAGAGATATATTTGCAAACAAATTTTTTTTCATATTCAAACTCAGATATGGTCACAAGCAAAGAAGAAGAAAAATAGAAACAACAACCTGATCAAAGCTATAAGCAAGAACCAAATTAAACCTAAAACAAAACCAGATGGTATCAAAGCAAAAAAAAACTAAATTTAGATCAAAATTCAAAGCTAGTTGATCATCATCAAAAAATCAAGTATCTGGTCAAAATCATTTCCTATTACAAGCCTGTCCTCTGTTCAAAGCATATGTAGGTGAGTAGATTATTTTTTCTAACCAAATCTGTTCACATGCAAGTGATAAATTATAGTTGTAATGTGTGAAATGTTCTACATGTATATATTTATATGTTTTCGTGTATATAAATATAGGGTTGTGAGTGCATGTCTGAGTTTTGGAATATGCCTGTTTCTGTTAAGTTCCTGTAGACCAAACTTTCTCCAAATCCAATTCCTCTTTATATAAACTTTTATAGAGTGGGATGATCAAAGAAGTTGTGTTTGTATTAACAAAATATTAATTTTAGAAATACTTTGAAGCATAGTTAGCTAGTAGTTTAATTGGAAAGCAGAATTTACAGTAGAAAATCAAACAACCCAGGAATTCGATTTCCATGATTTTTAGTTTCACCTATGTTTTCTGTTTCATCTTTTAAAATCATGAATTTTAATGGTATTATAAAGATTTTTAAGCGAACTATGATTTGGGAATTTTGGGTGGAATGGAGATCATGATTTGGGCTATTTTTGGCGATCGAAGCAAGAGGGAAAGTCGTGATCATTGCTGGAGGTAGCGTGAAGGCCGGGGAGTTTGGGAAAAATGTTCTCAGATTTTTCAGTTCGTCATGGCGATGGAAAATCATCGATGTAGGGTTTTAGCACTGATCTTGGTCAAGGTCGGAAGTGAGGCTACTGATTCACCGTCGTAGCATCGGGGAGGACCGGTCGTAGGGGAAAAGAGAGAGGGGACTCGAGTGTAGCTCGGGGCATGATAACGTGAACTACGGTGATCGGATTTAGGTGGTCTTAGGAGGAATAGGTGGTGGGTTTCTACCTCATGGGTTCGAGGTTGTTCAATTTTGTTTTACGGGAAGGCTTGGGGTTTTGGATGACCGTTCCTGTCGGAATGGTCATTTTTGACTGTTGGAAGATCGCGGTGATGATCGAAGCATTGGTAAGATGACGTGCACATGCACAGGTTGCCATTATTTTGGTTGTTGCTGGTTGACTGTAGGGATGGGAGGAGATGATGTATTCTCGGGTTCAGAGAGGAAAGTGGGGTTTGGCTTGAAGTTTTTGTTGGGGTAGTTTGTGTGTAGAGCTCGAGTTTTTTTGTTAATTCCGGGTTTTTAAATTATCAGGCTTTGAAATTTGAAAGTAAAAGTAAATATGTGCCAGATTTTTAAGTTTTACATAAAACATGACCTGGTAATAGTGGAAACAAGGAATGCAGGGATTAAAGTAAAAGTAAATTTGTTAAAACAAGTTTTTAGAAAGCAAGAAATGAAGGGTTTCAAAGAAAATTAGTGATAGCAAGGTTTTAGGGTTAAATATTGGAACAAGTTTCAAGTATAAAGTTATAAATCAAATGTTTTTTTAAATTTACATTGACTGGTTTAAAATAATTATGTAATAAATTAATTATTTTATTATATCTATACAAAAAATTTAAACAATACTTAATAATGATTAAGTAATTAATTAAGATAATGGATTGCCTTAAGTTAATTAAAATGATAAATCAAGGATAGTTCATTTAAGGGATTATCAAGAATAATTACTAAATTAAGGAGGGTAATTTATGGGTAATTACTAAATGTGATTCATTAAATGATAATTACTTAATGGAAGTAATTGAAATTTAATTACTTAGTGTAATTAATTAAAGTATGGATCAATTAAGGAAATTAATTGAAGGGCAAGTTAATTAAATTGAATGTGATTAATTAAAATATAATTAATTAAGGATCAATGTAATTAATTATAGTCAATTAATTAATCAAAGGATCATTAATTAATGTAACTAATGAGAGTAATTAAAGGATAATTACTAAGGATAATTAATTTGTGTAATTAATTAACGGATAATTACGTAATGTAATTAAAGAATTATTATTCAAGGCTGATTAACTAAGTTGAATAATTAAGGGATGATTAATTAATTGGATATGATTAATTAATGTTAAATAATCAAGAGTTATAAGTAATAACATAATTAATTTAATTCACTGGTAGCTAATTAAATTAATTAGAAATGATGTAACTAATTAATCTTGCTTATGGATGATTGAATGATGTTGAATGCCTTGAATTATTTATTATCCCTAATATGTGTTTGGAATGCCATGTGATATAATGTTTGGAATATGGATTATCCATCTGTAATAGATATGCTACTCTGAATATGAATTAAATTTCTTTTCACTTAAATAACATATATTAATAATAACATTGGATTCAAAGAGACTAGGGTCGGATACCAGCAAATACCCGAAACCACTTCGATTTGTAATATACCATAATTCTATATGGATTTAATTTAGATAAATTGGCTGGAATAAATGATGTAACTTGGTTATTTAATCTGAGTAGTAATGCCTAAATATGGTTGTAAGATGTGTATTTGACTTTGGCAAGTTAAGAACTCGTAATAAGGTACGAGTTACCCCGGCTTTTATGCATTATAATTTCATTGTTAGATGGGTTTAATCACGTTGGTTTCCAGCCTGACCCGAGTGTTACTTTGATGTAATGCTCAGGGCGGACCAAGTATTACAGCTTTTCAGGTAAGGACGTTCTGGAGTTCAGGAGGGGAGCTGAATGGCAGAAATGTACGTAGTGTATTCCGCTGTGATATATTGTAGTTATTTGTGACATGTTGATTTTAACTTTCTAGTTTTGTGAAATGTTGTAACTCTGATGTATTAATGTAAATTAACTGATATAGTTTTTCCCTTGTATAACTGTTATTTTATTTGATATTATATTTTGATCCGCTGTGAATGTGAGATTCTGTGTTTCATTTATGTTTCTTCTTCTATCTCTTTTCCTCTTTTCCTAACTATTTGGAATTTTTAGGATCGAAAATTCCGGGCTGTTACATTTGGCATCAAAGCTGAAGATTAAGTGTGAACTTTGGCTTTGGTGGGTTTACTTATTTGAATAAGGGTCAATAGCAAGGGTACACTTGTTATTTTCTTGTATAAAGGTTTTTAATGGTTTTAAAATGGTTTTAAAAGTAAATGATTTTTTTATATAAGTTTATATTTTGATATATAAAGCATTACTTTTCTAATATATAACATAATTAATTGTTGATTATTCGAATAAAATAAAATAATGAGAATTAAGTGATACAAGCAAATTTAAATTGAACGAAGATAAGTTTGAACTGGATCTAAACTGAAACTAAAATCCTGAACTTGTAGAAGTGTTTTCAGAATAAGATAATATATAATGAATTGGTTTCCAGATATGATAATCTTGGTTATTATCATAAATGGTTGCTGTGTATAATAATGAAATGTGTGTTAATGAGTAAGCAAAATAAAATGTTTTAAGGAAGCAAACATTTATAAATTGGAATTGAAGATGATCTAAATTGTGAAGATTTAAATCTAGGTCGAGAAATTTGAAAATTGTTTCAAGGGATAAAGAAATAATAAATAATATTATTTAATGTATTTGAATGAAAGGGTCCTGTTTCAAACAAGAGTTGTTTGAAAACTTTAATGGAACTTGTTTTGAATTAAAAATTAAAGGTGGTTTAAAAACCTAAGGTATGACTTGGTGGACTAAGAAATAAATATGTGTAAATGTATGGATATACATAATGATTTAAAATAAACTCTAAGATGTGGAGTTTTGATTTTCCCTGAAGTGTGATATAAAAACCCAAAGTGATATAACTCTTTGAACATATATGTAAAAAAGAATATTGATACAAATTTGAAATTTGAAGCGGGAAGATTATTAATGAGAAGTTCAAAATTTGAAATGGAAGTTCAAATTGAATAATGTTGACTGGAGTAAATTGAATTGAATTTAACTTAGGAAAAGTTAAATAAGTTTAGGACAAGCAACCTAAATTGGAAATTTCAAGATGAAATTGAGATTTAACTTGGAAAGTTAAATGGTTGATTTGAATTGAGAATTTGCGTGATCTCAAAATGGGTTTGAGATCTGGAAAATGAAAATAGATGGATATTTTAAATTAAATTGGACGTTATGATCCTATTGTTATTAATAGTCTTTAAACTGTGAATTGGATTTGTTTAAATGAATGAAGAAATGGATTGCGGTAATATATCCAATATTGAGGGAAATTAAACTTTAATTTCAAATTAAGGATATTGGATTACTTTGAATTTAAGATTTGAATGTTAAGAATAGAACTTGTAAATTAAAATTGTTAAGAATTGGTTTCAAAAATTGAAATTGGGTAATAAATTGGATTTCAAAGATTAAATTGTTTAAAAAGGATTTGAATTATTATTTGAACACAGAAATAGGTTTATGAAGAAGTAAAGGTTAATTTGATTTAAGGGAATTAAATCAACATTTGAAAATTTAACTCGAATTTATATAATTCGAGATGATTTAAAAAGTGGAGATTGGTAATGGATTAATTTAAATAGGAATTGAAATGATTTGAAATTGAAGTGGGTTACTAAATCAATTTGAATAACTTGAAATTGTGATTAAAGTTGAAAAGGTTTAAAATTCAAATGGGAATTGATTTGAATTTGGGATAGAAATTGAAGTTAATTCAAGTTGAATTGGAATTGAATCAATTTAAATAGAAATGGGAATTTAAATTGAATTGATGGGAATGGAGATTGGGAATTGAACAGTTTGGCTTTGGACTATTTTCAAATAAATTATTTTAATATATTTAAATATATTTTTCCGACTTATTTACTATATACAACCTTTCTTTTTAAAGCCAAACTATTTTATACTTATTTTACAATTATCTAACTATTTTATAATTATTTTATAATTACTTGACTATTTTACAGCTATTTTACAAATTGATAATTGTTTTTCAACTACTTGTCTGTTTTTAACTTTTCGAGCTATTTTCTAAATTTAAGCTGGTCAGAGTGCAAACTATTTATTATTAAATACCAATTGAAATGAGAATTGTAGTGATAATCCAAATGGGGATTGAAGTAATTGTGGATAAGTGAATGGAACCAAAGTGAAGATGAACGGAAAGCGAATTGATTTAGCTAATAATTAATACGTAAGGTGTATGTACATTATTCTATTCGTATAATGAATTGATCCAGATTCGAGCATGGAATTTTGAGATAGTATATCGATCCGAGTTGGGATTTTTCACTCGATTTTTGACGGCAAACCTGGATATGGATTTTTGATTGGCTCTGGAAATTCTCTATCATAGTTATGACTATGTAAGGAGAATGACAGTTTCTGATCAAGAAACCAGATCTGAGTCCGCACTACGAAGCCGGGTGGACGATATTAGTTCGAAAGAGAAATTGTGTGATCGAGTGAGCGATTAGATTGATATTGCGTATGAATGATCTGAATACACCATATGGGGTTGAATGAAAGTAATATTGGAAATTTGTGGATAAAAACTGTAAAATGATTTTGGAATGGAAGGGTATATTTTGTAAAATAAATGATGAAATAAAGGGGAAATTGGATATTTCTATAGTAGAAATTTACTTTATGGAAGTAAGTAATTTGGTAAATGACTTTATAGAGTAATTAAGTTTGAATATTTTATTTGGAACAAACAAAGTTATATATCTTTGTTATATTAGTTAAATCTCCCCTTGTTGAAAATATTGCCGTAAGAAAAGGGTTTTTGAAAAGTATTTGAAGTATAAAAAGGGAATTTATACAAGTATGAAGTGATCCAAAGATTTTTCATGGTTATATATATCTAGATATATATATATATATAAAGGATCTTATGAGAATGATTTTGGAGAAAAGGGTTTTGAAACCTATGGATTTTGGAAAGGCTTTTGATTTTTGGGAAAAAATCAATTTTGGAAATTCGAAAAGCCTAGTTTGATAATTATCATTTTGGGATAATTGATTTTTGAGAAAAGGAGATTTATATGGGATTCATACTAAGTGTATGATTTGGAAGATACTATATGTGTATAGTATAAAGTGTTTCGAAAATGGCATTGGAGAAAAAGGCACTCCCTTTAAATGAACTTCTCAGGAGTATCATAGGTTGGTACTGCTTTGAGCCTCAAAGGGGGGAGGCTCTAAAGTGGATTCTATGAGCAAGTCCGGATAAACTGAAGTTCCTGAGGATTATTCGATAGCGAAAGTCGAGGGCGCTGATGCCTACAAGGGCATTTGGGTTATGTTGTGACGATAGTGTAACTCGATGTCGCTGCGATCTACTGTGGACCATAGCGGAAATCGTGTGGAGCTGAGTGTCAACGGTCTACGCTTGATTTTGCCAGGAAGGCAACGTAACATCAGTAGACTGCGATCTATGGTCAAGTGGAGTGGAGAAGTTTCATTTTTTGGCAGCGGAATTCGAGGGCACTGATGCCTACAGTTATATGGGTTTTTGCTATGATAGCAACGTAACCCCAGATGTAGCTGTGATCTGTAGCGGGTTCCATGGTGTAATCGAGGGGCATGGAGTGCCTACAGTTATCTATGGATTTTGCCGGGATGGCAACGTAACCATCGGGTTAACTGCGACCATGGATGGGTGGTGATGATTTCCAGAGCATTCTCACCAAAGATGTTTCCTCTATTTTCAAAAAAAAATTCTATATTTTCAACAAATTATTTTCCAAGTATTTTCACTAGGTGTTTAAAATAGGTCTGCTGAATGCTTATAGATTTTCATTCTTACGCCTGATCAACGTATGATTGAACGTCTGTGAGAACAAGGATGTACTTGTTGAGACATCAAGTTATAAAATTATTTTTATAAAAATGTTTTGGTAATATTATATAGATTTTAAAGTGTCTTAAAATTCTTAAATAAAGAATTTATAGTTGAAAAGGTCGGAGAGAAATATAAGGTTATAATAATCACTTTAATAAATTCTAGCTTCGTTCCTTTTTCGAGGGCGAAAAGATTCAAAGGGGGAAGGAACGTGATAACCCGGACTTTAGAATATCTGTAATTAATTATTAACCGGATTTAATTAGTAAAAATACTGATTTATAAGTTAATTAAATAATTCTGATAATAAAAGTATATATATTTGAATAAGTATTCTTTTGATAATCCTCTTAGTATAATTTAAATTGGCAAAATTGATATTTTCAAACAATAATAATTATGTGATGCTTATATATAGATGTAAATAGATTTTAAACAGAATTATCATTTACAAATTGAGTTTATGTTTATTTATATATATATGTATATATAAATTTGAGTTGATTTTAAATTAGATTTTGAAATTTTAATTCGAATTTAAATTTGAAATTTTCAAATCGAAAAATTTGTACCTACAATTTATCTGTGTATATGTGTGTATATATGTAGACATTGTGATTTAGGAGTCCTATTTTGAATTCAATACAATAAGTTTCAAAAGCTATTTAAAGTTAGTATTTTGAAATAATAATAACCAATATTATGTATTTTTTAATTTATGTAAATAAGATTAGTAAAAAGGGTTTAATATACCTTCTTTTAAAATTTTATATATAAGTATAAACCAAACTAAAAATATAATATTTAATCATATAAAAACATTAATATATATACAAAATACAAGTGTAAGTTATTTATATACTAAATTACAAATGTAAATCTATTGTTACATGTAATTTTACAAGTGCATGCAAATTAAACAAGTGTCATAATCTATTTTACCTTTTTTATTTTTTTATTAAAAAATCATTAAGTCAAGGCTAAATATACTTATACTCTTTCTTCTCAACCCTTTTCTATCTTCATTTTCAAAGTTAAGAAATTAGTAGCATGAGAACAATATACAAACCAGAGAAGGGATAGATTTGCAAACAAATTTTTTTTTCATATTCAGACTCAGATCTGGTCACAACCAAAGAAGAAAAAAAACAAAAACAACAAGCTGATCAAAGCTATAAGCAAGAACCAAATTCAACCTGAAAACAAAACCAAAAGGTATCAAAGAAAAACAAAACTAAATTCAGATCAAAATCCGAAGCTAGTTGATCATCATAAAATAAAATCAAGTATCTAGTCAAAATAATTTCCTGTTCCAAGCCTGTCCTCTGTTCAAAGCATATGCAGGTGAGTAGATTTTTTTTCTCTAACCAAATCTGTTCACATGCAAGTGATAAATTATAGTTGTAATGTGTGAAATGTTCTGCATGTATGTAGTTTGCCTATATATAAGTATACGGTTGTGAGTGCATGTCTGAGTTTTGGAATATGCATGTTTCTGTTAAGTTCATATAGACCAAACATTCTCTAAATCCAATTCCTCTTTATATAAACTTTTATAGAGTGGCATTATCAAAGAAATTGTGTTTGTATTAACAAAATATTAATTTTAAAAATACTTTTAAGCATAGTTAGCTGGTAGTTTGATTGGAAAGTAGAATTTACAGTAGAAAATCAGACTACCCAGGAATTTGATTTCCAGGATTTTCAGTTTCACCTATATGGTCTGCTTCGTCTTTTAAAATCATGAATTTTAATGGTATTATAAAGATTTTTAAGCGAACTATGATTTAGGAATTTTGGGTGGACCGAAGATCACGGTTTGGGCGATTTCTGGCGATCGAAGCAAGAGGGAAAGTCATGATCATTACTGGAGGTAGCGTGAAGGCCGGGGAGCTTGGGAAAAACGGTCTCAGATTTTTCAGTTTGTCGTAGCGATGGAAAATCATCAATGTAGGGTTTTCGCACTGATTTTGGTCATGATCGGAAGTGAGGCTACTGAGTCGCCGTTATAGCATCAGGGAGGACTGGTCGTGGGGGAAAAGAGAGAGGGGACTCGAGTGTAGCTCTGGGCGTTGTGACGTGAACTATGGTGATCGGATTTGGATGGTGTCAGGGGGAATAGGTGGTGTGTTTGTGCCTGATGGGTTCGAGGGTGTTCAATTTTTTTTACGAGAATGCTTGGTGCTTTGGATGATCGTTCGTGTCGGAATGGTCGTTGTTGACTGGTAGAAGATCGCGGTGATGATCGGAGCATTGGTAAGATGATGTACACGTGCACAGGTTGCTGCTGTTTCGGTTGTTGCTAGTTGATCGCAGGGATGGGAGGAGATGACGTATTCTTGGGTTCGTGCTAGAGGAAAGTAGGGTTTGGCTCAAAGTTTTTGTTGGGGTAGTTTGTGTGTGGAGCTCGAATTTGTTTGTTAATTCCGGGTTTTTAAGTTACCAGGCTTTGAATTTGAAAGTAAAAGTAAATTTGTACCATATTTTTAAGTTTTACATAAAACATGGCCTGGTAGTAGTAGAAACAATGAATGCAGGGATTAAAGTAAAAGTAAATTTGTTAAAAGAAGTTTTTAGAAAGCAGGAAATGAAGGGTTTCAAAGAAAAGTAGTGATAGCAAGGTTTCAAGGTTAAATTTTGGAACAAGATTCAAGTATAGAGTTATAAATCAAATGTTTATTTGAATTTACATTGATTGGTTAAAAATAATTATATAATAAGTTAATTATTTTATTATATCTACACAAAATTTTCAAACAATACTTAATAATAATTAAGTAATTAATTAAGGTAATGGACTATCTTAAATTAATTAAAATGATAAATCAAGGATAATTAATTTAAGGGATTATCAAGAATAATTACTAAATTAAGGAGGGTAATTAATGGGTAATTACTAAATGTTATCTATTAAATTAATGGAAGCAATTGAAAATTAATTACTTAGTGCAATTATTAAAGTATGGATCATTTAAGGAAATTAATTAAAGGTCAAGTTAATTAAAATGAATTTGATTAATTAAAGGATAATTAATCAATGTAAGTGATTAATTAAAGTATAATTAATTAATGGAATTAATTAAGGATCAATGTAATTAATCATAGTCAATTAATTAGAGGATCATTAATTAATGTAATTAATGAGAGTAATTAAAGGATAGTTATCAAGGATAATTAATTTGTGTAATTCATTAAAGGATAATTACTTAATGTAATTAAAGAATAATTAATCAAGGATGATTAATAAAGATGAATAATTAAGGGATGATCAATTAATTGGATATAATTATTTAATGTTAAATAAGAAAAATTTATAAGTAATAATGTAATTAAATTAATTCATTCGTAGTTAATTAAATTAATTAGAAATTATGTGACTAATTAATCTTGCTTATAGATGGTTGAATGATGTTAAATGCCTTGAATTGTTTGTTATCCCTAGTATGTGTTTGGAATGCCATGTGATATGATGTTTGGAATATGGATTATCCATCTGTAATAGATATGTTACTCTGGATATGAATTGACACTTAAACAACATAGATTAATAATAACATATGATTCGAAGAGACCGGGGTCGGGTACCAGCAAATACCCGAAACCACTTCGATTTGTAATTTACCATAATTCTTTATGGATTAACTTGGAATAAATTGGCTGGAATAAATGATATAACTTGGTCATTTAATCTGAGTGGTAATGCCTAAATATGGTTGTAAGATGTGTATTTTACGTTGGCAAGTTAAGAACTCGTAATAAGTTACGAGTTACCCGGATTTTAAAAAGTTGCATGCATTAGAATTTCATTGTTAGATGTGTTTACTCACGTTGGTTTCCAGCCTGACCCAGGTGTTACATTGATGTAATGCTCGGTTCAGACCGGGTATTACAGATTTTCAGGGTAGGACGTTCTGGAGCTCAAGAGGCGAGCTGAATGGAAGGAGTGTATTCTACTGTGATATATTGTAGTTATCTAGGAACTATTGATTTTAACTGTCCAGTTTTGTGAAATGTTGTAACTCTGACGTATTAATGTAAATTAACTGATACAGTTTTTCCCTTTTATAACTGTTATTTTGTTTGATATTATATTTTGATCCGCTGCGAATGTGAGATTCTGTGTTTCATCTCTGTTTCTTCTTCTATCTCCTTTCTTCTTTTCCTAACTATCTGAAATTTTCGAGATCGAAAATTCCAGGCCGTTACACCGACCCCGGTCTCTTTGAATCCAATGCCATCTTAAAAACCAAGAAGTTTAAGTTTAAATATTTCCATATATATCCATAATTACATATTTACATAGCCATTTATCACGGTTAGACAAATCATATTACCTTAATTCGGTCCAATCATACCCTATCATATAGCATCACTTATCAAAGACATCAAGTAATCCAAGGCACACAATATCATTCAGTTATTTTGAATAAGCAAGATTAATTAGTCTCACTATTCCAATTAATTTAAATAAATTAAATTAATTTCTTAATCACTTTTAATCCTGCTTTCATAATATTAATTAATTTCAAACAACTAATTAATCATCCCTTAATCTCCTCTTTAATTACATTAAGTAATTAACCTTTAATTAATAACACAAATTAGCTACCTTCATCCATTCACATTAATTACATTTATTGGCTTTGGTGGGATTACTCAATTAAGGATAGGGTCAGTGGTGCCCTAGAATGAGTTAAGTGTGTGTGTGTGTGTGTGTGTGTGTGTGTGTGTGTGTGTGTGTGTATATGAGAGCGTACTTGTTATTTTCTTGTATAAAGGTTTAAAAATGGTTTTGAAAATGAATGATTCTTATACAAGCTTATATTTTGATATATAAAGCAAATAATTTTCCAATTATGATATATAAAGATAATTGGTTGTTAGTTAATGGAATTGAATAAGAATTTAACAAGACAAACAAGAAATGGAATTAAACCAGAGTATGGAATGGTTATTATGTCAAATAATAAGAATGTTGTTTCTAGTAAAAAGAAAATTTTTTAAGGAAGTAAACTTAGTTGAGTATAACTTGTAAATTATAATGGATTTAAATAATGGAGTTTTAAAACCTAAGTCTAGAAACATTTGAATTGTTTCAAATGATAAAAGGAATAATAGATAATATTATTTAGTATATTTTTGAATGTGATCTTATTTTAAAATAAGAAGTTGTTTGAAAGCTTTAAAGAAATCTATTTTGAATTAAAACCAAAGGTGGTTTAAAATTTAAAATATAGCCTGGTAGGTTAAGAAATATATATGTATGTATGTATGGATATATATAGTATCAAAGATAATTTGAAATAAACTCTAAAGTGCCGAGTTTTGATTATCCCTGAAGTGTGATGTAAAAACTTAGGATGAAATAAGTTTGGAACTTTTAAGTAAGAAAGAATATTAATAGAAATTTGAAATTTGAAGTGGGGATTCAAATTGAGTAAGGTCAATGGGATTAAATTGAAGTTAGGTTAGAAGAAGTTAAATAAATTTGGAATGAACAACCTGAATTGAAAATTTCAAGATGAAATTGAGATTTAACTTAGAAAAGTTAAATGAATTTTTTGGAAGGGAGTTATGTGTGATCTCAAGCAGGTTTGAGATCTAGAAAAGGGTAGTGAATGCTATTAATGGATCTTTTTAAATAAATTGGAAGTTTATATATCCTAATGTCATATATATACTTTAAAAGTGGTTTATAATCCATATATATAACTTGTATAACCCTTTCAAAACATATTTTCCAAAGTAATTCCAAATCTTAAATAAGATATATTATATTCAAGCTAAATTTCAATTTCAAACTTCCTTTCAAATGTTTTCCACATTCAAACCAATTCCATTTCCAAAACCATTTGGATTTAAAATTCAATTTTCAAATAAAACAATATTATAAATTCAAAACATCTGTGACTTAACAAATTTTCTCGTGAAATCCATGTTTGTGTGTGTATGGTGTAATCCAGGGGTTTTACACAATAGTGCAACATCATCAATCATTACAGATTCAAACACAACAATATCGATAAGCGGTATGATCCTATAACGTTTTGTCTTCACTCACAAATTCATAGATAAATAATGTAAATTTATCACAGATAAATTAATTACATTCATCACAGCTCAAATCAAAATAATTCATATCACAAAGCATCACATATCAGGGATATCAAACAATTCAAGGCATTTAATACGATCTAAACATCCATAAGTAAGATAAATTAATTACCTGATTAATTTTAAATCAGATTAATTACTTATGAATAAACACTAATCCCGGTTAATTAATATTAATTAATTACGAACCATCTTAATTAATTAACGTTTAATCATTTATTAATTAACCTGTAATAATAAATTAATCAATCTTTATTATTAATTAATCAACCTTAATTAATAAATAGATCAACCTTTAATCATTAAATAATTAACCTTTAATTATTTAATTATCGTTTGATTAATTACTCTTAATAAATTAATTAATAAATTAATTAACCCTTAATTAATTACCATTAAATTAATTATCTTTAATTAATTATGATCAATGATTATCCCTAATCACGTTCATTAATTAATCTTTAATTAATTAATTATCTTCAAATTAATTACCTCAATTAATTAATTATTCAAATTAATTATCCTTAATTAATTATTCTTCAAACGCTTGATTAATCTTCTTAAATATCATAAATTAATCAACCTTTAATACATTAATAACATTAACAAATTAACCTCAAATTATTCTAATTGATTAATCACATTAATTAATTATCCTTAAAGGTAATTACCCAAAGTATTAACTTTACTTTAATTACCTAAAGTAATTATTCTTATTTAATCACTTAATTACATTCTTTAAACCTTATTAAATAAAGTAAATCATCATTAACAATTAACTAAATTTTAAATACCTTTAAGTAATTACATAATCAAAACATTATTAAGATAAACCATTTATCTTTATTAATTATTAAATTGTCATCAACATTATTTACAACATTTACCTTTTATAATTAACTACTTAATTAAGTCATTTAATTTAATTTTAAAAATAACTTAAGCATTTCACTTAAAAAATTAAAGTTAAAAAACCTATAACTTCCTTTAATGAAATAATTTTAAACATTTATCATATAACAGTTTTAAACTCGACTAAATTTAAAAACTTGCTTTTATAAAAATTTAAACTATTTAAAAACCCTGCTTCAGGTCCAACTCAAATAGCTCTCAAGTCCAGACTCGAGTCACACATGAATCCATCCCGAGATCCAACCCGAGACAAATGCCTCTTCTCCAAAACAAATCAATCCCTGATACACGCTGACACAGGTGCACGTGCACATGCCATCGTCGCACCTCCGACCATTGTCATCGTCTACTTCAAGTCATCGTTAAACTGCCCGAGCCTCCTGACCACACAGCTCAACCATCTCCCTCACGAATCGAAATCGAACAAGTTGATCCAACCCAAAAAAAAACTAATTCGACTATAACCTCATGCCGACGTCGAACTAGATCATCGGATCTCATGACGATCAACGTAAAACTACGCCACGAACCCACGCTTCATATGCACCATCACTGACCCATCCCGATGCACCCATGTTGCTACTATCGCTTCGGAAATAACATCGACCATAGCAGGTCGACAAACCCTAAATCATAGCCATTCCATCACCAGGTGATTGATAATCTCAAGCACTATTATTCCTAAAACCTCTATCCATATGCTATCTTCAATGATGATCACGATGATCAATTCGTCGCCGATTGTCAGAAAATTACCCAAACACGATTCCCATTCATCTTAGAATTTATCGACATTTACTTGCTTAAAAATCACCAGAATTTATCTAAAATCATCATTTGGTTATACGAACATGATTGGGTAATCAGATCTTAAAGTTAAATTATTCGATTTTCCTGATATATAATGACTTTACTGTAAATTTCTATTTTCACGATATTTATTTAATATTTTCACTTGGAATTATTTTTAAAAATAACTCTATGATGTTATAAACATTTTCTCTTTATGATTCATGACTTGAATCGGTTATAACAAGGAGATATAGATTTTTTTTAAATTTCGATAACCTGTTTCTAACAGAGATATGAACATATATTATATTCAGATATGCACCCCTAAATCCTTATACGCACAAACATATCAACAAATTTCTCATCAGACTTCAAGGATACTCACAAGCATCGGAACATTAATCCACGTTAAGAGTTTAAAAGAGATTGTTTTCTCACCTAACATTTGAAAAACAGAGGCCTGGATGATTTGAACTGAAGCTTGCTGTTGAATTTGATCCATGTTTGATAATACTGAATTGATATAATGTCAAGCTTCATGTTTGAAAACTGGAATGTGTTTTGAGTTGAATCCATTTGTAATTGAACTGCTTCAGGTTTGAATCCTTGCTTCACATTTGAGTTGCCAGGTTTTGATTTAATCTGGTGACATTCAGGCCTGAAAACTTGATTTTTATCTAGCCTTTTAATCTCTTCCAGGTTTTGTTTTGAGTTTCAGGTTAAAGACTCGAATTGTTTTTGTCTCTGTAACTTAGTTTACTTGCATGTTTCAGGTTTAGAAATCTGAGAGTTGGTTCAGCTTGATTGCATTAGTTTTAATTTTTTTTCTTTCCTGGTTTTGATTTTGAGTTTCCAAGCTTTCATTTTTTTGAAGATGTGAAGTTTAAAGCTTGGTTTTTATCTCTTGCTAACATTATATTTTAAAATTAAATTTTAAAATAAAAATAAAAATGCCACTTATCTTTGTTACGCTAACACTTGTTATCTTTGCCTATTACTTTGTTTACATTTGTTTATTATATGTTGTATTTTGGCTACAAATGTTTTAATATAGTTTAAAAGGGTTACACTTGTCATTTGCATGCATTAAAGGTTTAAATGTGATTTTATAATATTTTCTTTTATATTTTCAATTTATCTTTACACACACACACACACACACACACACACAAAAAGCATACTTTTGTTAATTTATAATTTCATGTTTTAATTCCTTCTTTATAAATTACTTATAAATTTACATACATTTCATTTTCATATATATATATATATATATATATATATATATATAGACACACACACACACACATATGTTTTATGTTTTCTTATTTATATTTTATATATTTTCTATTATTTTAAATCAATGCAACCCTTTATGTATATATTTATGGCTTTTAAAGAAGTTGATTAAAAATAAAATTATACCTAAATAAATAAACAAACACAAATATTTATAGATTATATATATAATTTTTATATATAAATTTGACTTTAAACTACTTTTGAAAATTATTCAAATTATAAATTTCAAAATACAAGGCATATATATATATATATATATATATATATTTGAAATATAAAATTTAACTTTCAAATAGCTTTTGGAATTTTAAAAATCTTCCAAATATATAAATATACATACATATATATATATATTAAAATTAAAAAACAATTTTTTTATTAATATAGCGTTTCTCAAATTCAATTTATTTTTCAACATATTTATTTCTAAATTTCAAATGAAAATTCTATTCACAATTTATCGAATTTTAAAATCAATTCCTTTACTCAAAATCTTTTGACATATATTTATTCCAAATTTTCAAATTAATCCACAATTAAATTTATAATTAACATATTATTCAAATTATTTATTTCTGAATTTCCAATTAGAAATTCTATTTAAAAATCATATTTATATACATTTATATTATTAAACAATCAAATATATAATTAATTTGTAAAATATCAGATTAGTTCACAATTTAATTTCAAAAAATAATTAATTACCAATTTAAATTTGACTCAAAAATCGAGATCATTTTAGATTGCCCCTTAAGAAAATTTCGTCCTCGAAATTTGCTAGGGAGACAACAAAGAATGGATAGAGAATTGGTTCACCAGATCAACTTGAAATATCTATTCTGCATTTGGCTTACCAAATCAGAATATCATCAATAAATGTGAGAGATAACTCATTCCATATCTCACAAGATACTCGGGTTATCTGGATTTACGAAATATGCAGGGGCACTGGTTGGTCCTAAGGATAACTAACCACTCGTATAATATATCGAAACCCTATAAAACAGACAAATGGATACTCAACTTAGGTCAGAATATCCCAATGTATACACTAGCTTGTCCCTCTTCGGACTTGGATCCACACCGCAAAATTTCCAAGTTTGGTTTTAACCGAAGTCATTTTATCAATACAAATTAATATAGCTTCATATTTTGTTAATCAATTCATTTCAATTTCAAATTTCAAATTCATTAAAGTTAAAAACAAAAAGCGGATAATGAGGATACGAGATAGGAAATTATCTTTACAATTTATAGGGCCACCATCACACCCCGAAGCTTCTTCTTGTAGCTACCACGAAGCCATCTCCAAAGAATTGAAATCAGATGATGAAAAAAATAAATTTTATAGAGAAAGTTGTTTCCGTTGTTGAGGGTATTGACCATTTGTAGTGTTACTCCCCTGTCCCCTACCTCGTCCTCTTCTTGCACTCATACTCACTATCTATGGATAGTAAGAGAATTTACTAAGGCATACGGATAAGATATCTTAGGGATATACTCATTCTAGTGAATTTACATCCCTCTCTCTAATGAGTTACCTAATGTGTTATACTCCTGAGCTAAAGTTCAACCTTCAGCTCCAATACCACTATAACGGTCAAGGCTTTTCAACCATCGACAACGGCCACTCTCGACTGGTAGGCTTTTCAACCATCGACAACGGCCACTCTCGACTGGTAGGCTTTTCAACCATCCCAGCCCCGCCATGGCATACAATGGTACCCTGCCCTTGCTTTTATGGCCAGCCTTTTGACTTCCTTACCTACCCGGTTAACCAACCCCTCCCTGGGGACATGTAGGTGTAAGAATCTTCCATTCACCACCAAACGCAAAGCGGGAACCCCCTATCACGTTGTATTAAGCAAGGTCAGTCATCGGACTGATATAAGCAAATAAAAACAATTTATCTTTATGAAAAGCCAAACAAAAGATTTTAAAAGAAATCTGTAATGCTTTTTGGAAAATGAAACTACCATAAGGCCTCCCGCAACACACACAATGCAAATGCACAATTGGAGGAGATTTCTCCTTATGATAGTCAAACATGCTTGATACGCAAAAACCTTTTGATATTATTATTAAGTGCATAGTGCAGAAAACCTTTCGAAAGTATAATGTTAATCTTAGCCAGCATACAACCATTATTGTATGCCTACTATAGATACCATCTAAACGAAGGTGTCCACCATAAGTAAGTGGCAGGTTATACAATTAGAACCGTACAAGGTGCGTATTGGATGATTGGATTTCCAACAATGGTCAGGTAAAGGAACTTCCTACTGAATGGAACGCCTCTGGAGGGATGCCCCCAAGAACCTTACCGGATCTCTACCAACACAAAGCACGTTACCTCTGTAACTAGGTAATTACTGACATGAGTATGCCACCCCCCGGTCGTTACCAACCTTTATCTGAGGCCCTCTCAACCAACAACCACAAAGCAATAAGTTTGCAGCGACCACATAGGTTAAATATCTGGGCTCCATACCATGATACCACCTTTTATCCAAAAGGAAATGACATACCCTCGGGGGGCGCTACCACCAAATAATCTTGCTGCAACGATTCCTGTTTCGACCATTACTGGGTGGTGAAGCTCGACGAAGTAACGTCCACAAAGCTATGCTTTTCATAAAATCCATGCTTTGATCAACAAATGATCAGCAGCACTTCATATGCCACATTACCAAATTGGGAATGTATCACTAGTAACCATCAACTACATAACCTCTGAGCTCGAACATCTCAGAGAAGGGTGTTAACCTAAGAGAATAAATTCCCCGCCACCAAATAGAAATGTATTTGATAGAAACCAGCTTTACATCTCAAAGTGTAATGTCAGACATACATCCATACAAGTCTGTTCCGGGATCGAACAGAATCGAAGGCACTTCAAAGAAGCCCTTGCAATCCGGGTATTCACAATCCTGATCGGACTCCCCATCACATATAGAGATCTCTATACCGACGTGACTCAGTGTAGAGACATTCGACGGGTAGTCCTTTCATTATTGAAAATACCCGGTCTTCACCACTGGTCTTCAAATGCTATCCATAATGCCGTATCACTATTTGGAATGGGTTATATGACATAAAGTTCTCTCCCCGCTAAACCCAATAATGAGCGCAATATTTTAAAACCATGTGGATAATGGGATCTCAATTAAGTCACAACTTATTACCCAAAAATTTTCTTTCAAATGGTTTAAACAAATTACCATTTCAAATCTTTAAACAAAAGGATTCACTTCACAAAGTTCACCAATCTTTCACAAAGATTCATTTATAGTTTTTAGAACCATTTCAATTTCAAATCTTTTATACAAAAGATACACCTTTAAGGTCTTTTTTAAGTTTAAAAACAAGATTCACTAGTATTTCACAAAGATTCATTCATAGCTTTCAAAACCATTTCAATTTCAAATTTGAAAACTTTTCATAAAAACTGGACAACCTTTCTCTTTTTGAAAGCTGTTATCATTTGAAAATAAGAGTTTTCGTTTCAGGAAAATCCGATTACATTTGCTCAAGCTAAAGCCTTTCCAACTTAGGTTAAATTCAAATTATTAAAATAATACTTTTAAAATACTTTAAAAGTGATTTATAATCCATATATATAACTTGTCTAACACTTTCAAAACATAGTTTCCAAAGTAATTCCAAATCTTAAATAAGATATATTATATTAAAGCTAAATTTCAATTTCAAAATCTTACCACATTCAACCAATTCCATTTCAAAAACCATTTGGATTCAAAATTCAATTTTTAAATAAAACAATATTTCAAATTCAAAACATCCATGACTTAACCGATTTGCTCGTGAAATCCATATTTATGTGTGTATGGTGTAGTCTAGGGGTTTTACACAATAGTGCAACATCATCAATCATTAATTACTCTTTAATTATCCTTTAGTTACTCTTAATAAAATAATTGACCCTTAATTAATTACCATTAAATTAATTATCTTTAATTAATTACAATAAGTGATTTTCCCTAATCACTTTCATTAATTAATCTTTAATTAATTAATTATCTTCAAATTAATTACCTTAATTAATTATTCATTCAGATTAATTATCCTTAACTAATTATTCTTTAATCGCTTGATTAATCATCTTAAATATCATAAATTAATCAACCTTTAATACATTAATAACATTAAAAAATTAACCTCAAATCATTTTAATTAATTAATCACATTAATTAATTATCCTTAAAGGTAATTACCCAAAGTATTAACTTTACTTTAATTACCCAAAGTAATTATTCTTATTTAATCACTTAATTACATTCTTTAAACCTTATTAAATAAAGTAAATCATCATTAACATTTAACTAAATTTTGAAAATCTTTAAGTAATTAAATAATCAAAACATTATTAAGATAAACCATTTATCTTTATTAATAACTAAATCATCATCAACATTATTTAAAACATTTACCTTTTATAATTTACTACTTAATTAAATCATTTCATTTAATTTTTAAAATAAGTTAAGCACTTAACTTAACAAATTTAAGTTAAAAAAATATAACTTCCTTTAATGAAATAATTTTAAACATTTATCATATAACAGTTTTAAACTAGATTAAATTTAAATTTAAAAACTTGCTTTTTTTTAAAATTTAGAACTATTTAAAAACCTTGCTTCGGATCCAACCCGAATAGCTCTCGAGTCCAGACTCGAGTCACACATTCTCTTTTCTGCTTCGAGTCACACACGAATCCATCCCGAGATCCTATCCGAGACGAATGCTTCTTCTCCAAAACAAATCAATCGCTATACATGCTCGCACAGGTGTATGTGCACATGCCATCGTCGCGCCTCTGACCATCGTCATCGTCTACTTCAGGTCATTGTTGACCTACCCGAGCCTCCTGACCACACAACTCAACCGTTTCCCTCATGAATCGAAATTGAACAGGTTGATCTAACCTAGAAACAAACTAATTCGACTATAACCTCATGCCGACGTCGAACTAGACCACCAGAGCTCATGTCGATCAACCCAAAACTACGCCACGAACCCACACTTCATATCCACCATCAGTGACCCATCCCGATGCACCCATGTTGCTACTATCGCTTCGGAAATAACATCGACCATAACAGGTCGACAAACCCTAAATCACTGCTATTCCATCACCATGGTGATTGATAATCTCACCCAGTATTTTTCCTAAAACCCTTTATCCATAAGCTATCTCCAGAGATGATCATGATGATCAATTCGTCGCCAATCGTCACAAAATTACCCAAACACGATTCCCGTTCATCTTGGAATTTATCGACATTTACTTGCTTTAAAATCACGAGACTTTTATTTAAAATAATCATTTTGTTATACGAACATGATTGGGTAATCAGATCTTAAAGTCAAAATATTCGATTTTCCTGATATATAATGACTTTACTGTAAATATCTATTTTCACAATATTATTTAATATTTTTACTCGGAATTATTTTTAAAAATAACTCTACGATGTTGTAAACATTTTCTCTTCTGGATTCATGACTTGAATCGGTTTAAACAAGGAGATATGGATTTTTTTAGATTTTGATAACCTGTTTCTAACAGAGATATAAACATATATCATATTCAGAAATGCACCCTTAAATCCTTATAAACATAAACATATCAACAAATTTGTCATCAGACTTCAAGGATACTCACATGCATTAGAACATTAAACCATGTTAAGGGTTTAAAAGAGATAGTTTCCTCACCTAACATTTGAAAAACAGAGGCCTGGAT
Organism: Allium cepa; assembly: GCA_030765085.1. NCBI lineage: Eukaryota > Viridiplantae > Streptophyta > Magnoliopsida > Asparagales > Amaryllidaceae > Allium > Allium cepa. The sequence goes on along the minus strand of CM060938.1, from coordinate 379,375,426 downwards.
GATTTGAACTGAAGCTTGTTGTTGAATTTGATCCCTGTTTGATAATACTGAATTGATATAATGCAGGCTTCAAGTTTATAAACTGGAATGTGTTTTGAGTTGAATCCATTTGGAATTGAACTGTTTCAGGTTTGAATCCTTGCTTCACATTTGAGTTGCTAGGTTTTGATTTAATCTGGTGATCTTCAGGCTAAGAACATGATTTTTTTTTCCAGCCTTTTGATCTCTCCCAGGTTTTTTTTTTGAGTTTCATGTTGAAGAGTCGAATTTATTTTAACTCTGCAACTTAATTTACTATCATGTTATACTTTCATTTGACTTTAAACTACTTTTGAAAATTATTCAAATTATAACATTCAAATTACATGGCATATATCTATTTTTGAAACATAAAATTTAACTTTTAAATAACTTTTGGAATTTAAAATAAAACTTCCAAATATATAAATATACATACATACATATATATATATTAAATTAGAAAACAAAATATTTTTTTATTAATATAGTGTTTCTCAAATTCAATTTATTTTTCAACATATTTATTTTAAATTCAAATCAAAATTCTATTCACAATTTGTTGAATTTTAAAATCAATTCATTATTCAAAATATTTTGATGTATATTTATTCCAAATTTTAAAATTGATCAGCAATTAAATTTATAATTAACATATTATTCAAATTATTGATTTTTTGAATTTTTAATTAGAAATTCTATTTAAAAATCATATTTATATACATTTTTATTAATAAACAATCAAACATCAACTTAATTTGGAAAATAAAAAATTAATTCATAATTTAATTTCAAAAATTAAATTAATTACCAATTTAAATATGACTCAAAAATCGGGATCGTTACAATCATGCTTTACCACAACTTGGGGGATGGTAGCGTGGAGGCCAGTGAGGGTATGGTTAGAGTTTGGAAGGGTCTGTGGTCGATGTCGGTAGTTCGAGGATGTTTTAGGCGAAGGTTTTGTTCCAGATTTGACCAGAGGAGCTCGATTTCATTTTGGACGTTGTGGTGGTGAATTGATGGTTGAGATCAATAGTAGGGATAATCGTCGATGTGTGGGACGTGTCGCGATGGCCACGGTGGTAGGATCGTCGGTGCATGTGCACGGTTATGTGTGTATGTATGTGAGTTTGGGTTTTTGGAACGTGGAAGTTTGACTTGGGTCGGAGTTCAGGGAAAGGATGTTGGACTCGGAGTGGATCTCAATTTCGTGTGTGTTATCATAACGGTTTTCAAATTTAAAATTAAGTTTTTTTTAAAAAAAGAAGAAAACTCAAGGCAAGACTCGAGTAACTATCGGGTTGAACCCGAAGCAAGATTTAAAACATGTTTTTAAAAAAGTCTTTGAAAAGCAAAGTTTTTGAAAATTTAAAGAAAATTTGGTTTAAAACTTTTCTTAAATAAATTTCTTTACATAAAATATATGTTTTCTTAAACATTTGATTAAGAAGTATATGATTCGTTTAATTTAAATTTGTTAAGTGAATTTTTAAGTTATTTTTTACACTTAATATTTTTTAAATACAATTAATTAATAATTAAAAGGATAAATGTTTTAAAATATGTGATTAGGTAATAAATATAGGTAATGATTTACCTTAAATTCAGTTTAAGGTTTTGATAATTAATGAAGAAATTAAAAAGTAATTAATTAAATGATTAAAGATTAATAAAATTGTAATTAAGGATTATAAGTTAATTAATTAAAGATTAATTAATTTGTAATTAAGGGTGTTAATTAGATATTTAGTGAATTATTAATTAATGATTAGAGATTAATTGATTTAGTAGTAGGTAGAAATTGATCAATCAACTTGCGTAATTATGAGATAATTAATTAATGTAATTAAGAGTATTGCTTATTGAAAATAAACTAAGAATAATTCATTGATTCATTATTAATGTAATTGAAGAATCATTAATTATTGTGATTGATTAAGTAACTAAAGGTTATTAATTAACTTAATGAATTTGTGATTAATTAATGAAAGTAATTAGAGGAAAATTAATTAATTAATGAGAGTAAGTAAAGGTTAATTATTGTAAACGGTAAGGCTAATTAATTTATGTAATTAATTAAAGGCTAATTTCTTAATGTAGTTGAAGGATAATTAATCAAGGATGGTTAATTAAGATAGTTAATTAAAGAATGATTAATTAACCGGGTTGTAATTGATTAATGTTAAGTAAGTAGGATTAAGGTAATCCAAGTAATTAAGGTTAGTAATTAATTCAATTGGCGATTTATTAAATGGATTTAGAATTAATTAAACTTGCTTATCGATGATTGGATTGCTTAAGAGATTGGATTAATTAAATGGATTTAAGATTACTCACGCTGGTTTCCAGCCCGACCCGTGTGTTACTTTGATGTAATGCTCGGGTCAGACCGAGTATTACAGATTTTTAGGTACGGACGTTCTGGAGCTGGAGAGGCGAGCTGGATGGCAGGAACGTATGGAATGTATTCCGTTGTGATATATTGTTGTATATCTGGAACAAGTTAATTTTAACTGTCCAGTGTTGAGTAATGGTTGTAAATATGATGTACTAAAATGTAAATCGACTGATACGGCTTTTCTTGTATAACTGTTATTATTTGATATTATATTTTGATCCACTGCAAATGCCAGATTCTGTGATTTATTTCTGTTTCTTCTTCTATCTCTCTTCTTTTCCTAACTACCTGGAATATTCGGGATCGGAAATTTTGGGTCGTTACACAAATGAGTTGATTAGGATGGATTATCTTCAGAGGGTGGTCTTATGAAAATGTTAATTGTAGATAAGAAGCCCAATCAACCCTTTGAAACGAAAGTTAAGAAGAGAATATCTCCTTTATGATCCCTTTCGAGTGAGTCGAAAGGGTCATTCCCATTTCCTTTTAAATGGAAAAAAGGATTCAGTAATATACTCCTTTCTAATGTGTTGAAAGGACTATTCTACCCTTAAAAGAAGAATTCACTCTCGAAAGTTTTGTTTCAACTGTGGAAGAACTCCATCGAAGGTGTTATATATTTTGAAATATCTTTCGAAGATATTCAGCCAGCTTGCATAACTTAATGCTCTTATATGATATTCTGTCGAACCCCCTTTCGATTAGACAGAAAGGGTATTTACTTCTTCGAAAAGGGCTCAATGTAAGATATAAATTCAATATGATATGACATAGCTTCTTACAAAAAGAATATAAGTTCCATGAACTTATTCATATCGAAACATCATCATCATGTCAATTTAACATTCGATATCATGAAACTTGATGATAATATGATTCAAAATTCTCTATGTCTAAGTTGATGCCATTGCATCTCATAATTCAAATAGGTGTTAAGAAAATAAGTAAGCATTGTGTGCAATTGGTCATTAGTCATGCTAATGGTCGAAATGGTCTTCCTCATTTTCAAAATTAATATTGAATCTATGTGTTTCCTCTGTTGTATTTATCAAAATTGGAATACAAGGGAATTTTTCCCCAAATTGATTTAGGATTACAAAAGTTTGACTTTGGTCTCAAGTAAGAAAGAGAATCCAAAATCTAAATTTCAGCCCCAATTAGGGCTACTAGGATCGTATTTATTGATTTAGGTTGACCTCCTTTTGTTCCCATCTTTTCGGTATAGTTGAAAAGCCTTCCTCCAACCTTTTTTGTGCATCCTTTCGATGCGGTCAAAAGGCCTTTATCCTAACCTTTCTTATTCATTCTTTCACCTTCACCCTTTCGAATAAGACCTTTCGACCTAGTCGAAAGGATTACCTTGACGACCTTTCGCTGTCGTTAAATTTAGGGCGCCCTTCTACTTTTCTTTTAAAATGAACTTGATTGCTTTCGACTTCATCGAAAGGGGTAGGTGCACTCTCCACTTTTTGTTGCTATGATGTTGCAAGTAATAGAAGAGGGTGAGCTTTCTCATAGTTTCGAAAGAATTAGTAGGTGATGACTGGATCTTTGTGAAAGGTTACTTGACTTCTACGTGGAGTTTTCGTTATGCTTTTGAAAGGTTCCAACTATTTCGAAAGCCTTGTTCTTGCTTTCAAAAGCTACGTATTGGTTAACAATGGTGAAACCCACTATTTTGATGGAATTGATTCTTGTGTGTGAGTTGTAGTTCAACACCTTCGAAAGGCGTTTCGAATTCATACTAGGCTCTTTCATATATGTAAATTCAACAGCGTCTAAAGGTATAGATGAGAAAAAGGGTGACTTTTTTTTTCTTCTACTTTTTCGGTAGCCTATGTCCCACTTGACACTTATAGGTACATCATACGCTTGCGACTCCATTCTAACGCTTCGAAAGCTATCTCAATACATTTGAAACACTATCTTCGTACTATAGTTAAACCCGTATCTTCCATTCTTGTGGAGCCCAACACTTTTATGAGCCTTCTTTCATGCCTTTATTCTTAACAGAATTTATGGTTAACATCCACCCCCGTATGAAAGAGGCTTTTGTTCTTTAGGACAAAAATTTAACATCTTTCCCTTCACGCTATTTCATTCTTAATGACCTCATTTCCTTACAAAGTTTAAAGTAAATAACATTCTCTATTGTTAGCTCAAAATTTATCTAAAAATATGCTCAATGACTTGTTTGCAATATAATTGAAGATGATGCTAGTATATAGAATTCCTGAATTCTAAGTCCAAAAGCAACAAAAATTAGTCGACCGCCATCTGGAGTTAATAAGTCTTAAGAAATCCGTAGTTGTAAATGATTGGAGACAAAGAACTCCTACTAAGCAATAATAGAAGTCCTACCATCCAACTTTGGTAATTACAAAAGAAGGTTATAAATTAAAATCCCTTTATTCCTAAGTGAATTTTATGGTTAACAATATGGTATGGAAAGTTCTAGAAATTGTGGACCAATGTTGTGAAAGTCGACGCAACAATGAGGTTATAAATACATTTTGTAATATAATCCTTTTTTAGGAATTTATAAATAAATTGGAAGATATTCTTAGGGGATTATTTCAATGGTTTTTAGGTACCTAAAGGTTAGTACTTACTATAAAAAAATTAATTCTTTAGTCATTTGTTAAAGGGCTTAAAACTATCTGTAAAGATTATGCTTTTCAATGTTGTTTTTAACAAGGACTTTTAACAGCATTTATAAATGTTTAAGGAACTTATGGTTTTATGTATTTAAAAATGATATTTAATTTTGGTATTTTTCTCTAGTACTTTTAGTGATGTTTTCAAAAAAAAAATTACGTACATTAAAGGTGGTTTAAAGTTCAAATGTAGTTTTAATAATTATTTATGTATTTTCAAAGTAAGAGGTTTTATAATATATGTTTTTATCAAATTATAAATTTGTTATTATCAAGTAATAATTTACATAGATATGTAAAAAGTATTTGCAATTATTTTGAAAGTATTAAAAATTGTAATTTACTAGCTTAACATTAAACCAGATGAGGTGGTCTTCTCTATTTTTTGAGAGTTAAGATTGATGTAGAGTAGGCATATAAGCAATCGAGCTCTAATCTACCGAGCTTCCCTCTTAAATGAGAAATAGTTAAGTTGGAATGTCAGAAACATGTTGAGCTTATTGGTTACTTACTTGTTTAAAAGGTAATTAACTTTTGCTTAACACTAAAAGACAACAAAGAAGGCTCATCTATTTGTGAGAGTTAAGATTGATGTCGAGTAGGCATGGAGCAATAAAGCTCCAACCTACCGGCTTCTCTCTTGAACCAGGAATATTTAAGTTGGGAATGTTGGAAATGGGTTAATCATGTTGTTTGTTGCTTATTTATGGAAAATACTTTACCTAATGCTAAAAGTCGACTAGTAGACTTGTCTATTTGTGAGATTCAAGGAAGAAGTGTCTGGGAAAGACTTCGATGCAACCAGTGCTATAACTTATCTGACTTCACTCTTGGGTGAGAAATACTATAATTGAAATGTCGAAAATGAGTTAAGTATACGAACATTGATTTATATAAGAATTTTTTTTAACTAGATAATTGATTAGTCGGCTATCGAACTTAACCAAATATAATCTTGGGTCTTTAAAAGAAATTTTTAAAGATAAGCATAAATGAAATAGTTTTGGGTTTGTAGTAACAATATTTAAGTAATATTAGTGTTAAACCTTTTTGAATGGATTTGTGAAATACTTAGATCCTTAAAATGGATGTTTTAAAGGAGATTAAAGCAAGAAATCTTCTGGAAAAGGATAGAAAAAGCAAAGGTTTAAAGTAAGAAATCTTGTTAAGGATTTGTGAATAAACTTATACCATTTGTGATAAGTATATGAATACTTTTTGAAGTATATATAGAGCATAAATGAATAGTAGAAATGAATAAACAATGTTTAAGTAGATAAAAGAAGTTTTACTAATAAAAGAGATTTTGATTAGTAAAAGATTAATTAAACAGAAAGGGGATTAGAATTCGTATATGTACTTAATCGTGCTTTGTGTGACTTAATTGTGCTTTGTATGTTTACTCGTTTATGGAAAACATTTACTCGCATAATTAGCACTAAAAGCCAATGAAATAGACATGTCTACCTGTTGAAAATAAGAATGATGTTTATGTAGGGATATGAGCAATGGAGCTCTAACCTACCTGCTTTATTCTTAATCGAGGGATAGTGTGAGATGAAAATATCGAAAAAGTTAAAAGTATACGAGATTTGGTTTCCATATGCCATCACTCTCATTATTATTGAATGATTGAATTCTTTGATTTACTATTGAAGAGATTGGAACCAGTAAGTGTTTTGCCTATTGAAAACTGCATGAAGACTGAGATGAGTAATATATCTCTTAGAAGTGGATCTGTTCGAGAAGCTATAATCCATGTGTGGTTTCGAGATTTATTCGAGATGTAGGGATCCAATTTGGTATGTATGTTCTATTCAAGCGATGAAGACTTGTGTGAAAGATGCCGAATGTGACCTCGACATCGAAAATAGCTAAAGGCAGAGTAGGCTACACCATCTGGGGTTTAGCTATTCTGCAACAGGATATTGTCAACTTCATATCTAGAGTATGCTTATTGGTGTTGCATGCGAGAGTTAATGGTATTTGGTTCCACATGGTGCATGTTTATGTTTGGGCATAGGCCTTTGTGTTTTCCTTATGGTATATTTATCCAAAGATATACGGCGCTTTTAATGTAACTTTTGATCCTTGTGCATGGAGTTCGGATCCAGCATCCCCGTGAAGATCTTCATGAAAAATCCATTGTACAAACATTCCTAATCAATTTAGATTGTACTCTCTAATATGTTTTTGAATGTAACCATATAGCCACTCCAACTATTTCCTAGTCTATTTTCTTCACCCTGAACATTATCAAACATATCACATTATGTACTTATTAGATGAATGGTTCTTTTGAGGCAATAATCATTACGGCGTACCATGCGGTCTCAAAAGTATTATTATATGATGTACATGTATTTTTTGAGTTTCTTTTACCAAACTTATGTCTTATGATTGGCTTTTGATTTCCCTAAATTCCTCGTGTGCTCTTTCGAGTAGTTTGAGATAGACGAGTTTTATTGAAGTTCTTGGAGCTTGAGAAGACGGGCTGGATGTTTCACCTACCATAGTATTCTTATTTGCACTATATTACTAGATTGTACATATCAACATTTACAAGGACAGGTTGTTAGGACTTCCTAGGCTGATGATAATAATTAGGTTTTGTTACTCTGTAATTTTTGTTTTAGAGTAACCCTTTGTATTGTTCTTTTGATATTATACATTATCATTCCTCTAGTGAGATTCTAATACTATGTTCCTTTTTTCTTATTCTTTTTCTTTTACCCTAACTTTTAGCCTTTCTGGCACTTAAGTGCTTGGCACACGTGTACCATGAATGTATTAATGTCGATATTTAGGGATCAAAAGGTTAGACAATACACTGGGTATCAAAGCTAAAGGTTAAGGAAGAACCTTGGCTTTGGTGGGGTTTTACTCTTTAGGAGATAGAGATGGAATGCCTAGCATGAGTTGAGTGTGTTATACATATGAGAGCATATTTGTATTTGTTATAAATGTATACTTTGAAGGTAATTATAAGTGTGAAAATTAAAGATTTTATTGTTAGTACCTATGGTTTTTGTTTCAAGGCAACAACTATACAATCATATATATATATATATATATATATATATTTATTTATTTACATTTTAAGGTTAGAGGTATATACTACAAGAACACAGCATGCTCGAAGATATTGAGACTCAAAGACAAACGACGATCTACCAACTATACTATAGTTAGTAAGGGTGCTCTACAGTAAAAGAGCCTTAGATTAATATTGCTAAAATCTCAATGAGTATATGTGCACACACAATTACACCAGATTTCATATACATTGAAACTAATTTGAAAAACTGTTTTTACTACTCACAAATGTTTGAGGTAAAACCACAGACGTCTGAGGAAATACTCAGTTAATTATTTTTGAAGTCACAGACATCCGAGGTTTTACTACAGACATCTGACGTTTGAAAAACTGTAAATTTTTGACTCGAAAGGTTCCAGCCATTAAAATGAATATAATTTATCTAATAGTGATAACTCTTCATCTGCATCCTTTTGAATCTATAAATACTATCTTGATTGAGATGTAGAGATTAACAGACCTAAATTAACTGAATCTTTTCTCTTTTGATTTCTTATCACTCTCTTATGCATACATTACTTGCATACTGTAGCATCCCTCACTTGTTGGTCCAAAACTAATTGCTATGGATCTATGGATGATGCAATCATCCATAGTTATTTATCCTCAGTGACCAAATATGGTAATGTTAGGTACAATTATATAACAGAAACACATGGATATGGAAAAAAAATTAAATCATTAAAAAACTTTCACATTCCATTTCAAATCATTTCAGATTCTTTACATAATCCCAGTTGCGAGAACCACGTTCAGAGAAAATATAATTATTACAACATACGCCAAGAGCGGCATATGGAGATGCTCCCCTGGATGATCAAAGTATATACATATACATATACATATACATATACATACATACATATATATATATATATACGTGCACACATATATAAAAATATATATACATATATACATATATATATATATCTAGTCTATTAAATAAATTTACCTTTACAACATAACACAATGGAATCAAAATAGAAAAGAACACATACTAGCCCGCTTACTTCCTGCGTGTCTCGGAAGTTTATTCATCTAAAGACGTACCTGAGAACCTCAACTCTCAAACTACTCAACATAAACAACGAGTCAGACATAAAGCCTGGTATGAATAATAACCTACCATCTCAAACTATTTTAGATATCTAGTAAGACCACACCGCTTAGCGGAGCAGGTTTTCCCCACGCTAATATCTTATCCAAAAGTTTATAAAAACCATATACTGTTCTCCTGCATCTAAAATGTTTAAAATATAACAATTCAGAATATTATGATGATATGCAAACAAGTAAATCAATTCTGGCTTACCCATCCCCATTCATTTTGACTATCCGTCTCAGTTATAGTTCTTAGGATCACTATTAACCTATTATTTTTTATGGGCTTACTAATAACCTATCTAAAACTTATGGACTTCCTGTTCGGTTTTATAGTTTTCATAGGATCATTAAGAACCTATTGGCCTCTGCCAATAACTTCACTCATTCACGGGTTCTCCCCGAACCTATTGATACCTCCAATAACTTCCCTCTTATCATACTTTTCACTAGCTGATAATAAACCTATTGAATTCTATCAATAACTTAATTTGGATATAGTTTTCATGGGTTCACTACAAACCTATTAGCCTCTGCCAATAACCCTTTCTAGACATAGTTTTCATGGGTTTACTATGAATCTATATATTTGATAACTTCTTTAATCAATATTTAGGCACCTGTAGTCTTGTCTACCTAAGCTCTTTGATGTAATTCTACTCATACATGACTTAACTCGATTTATATCACTACTGGGTTATCCTAGCTTTTTAATCTGCCATTTTCCCCAAAATACAGTTATGGGTTCATTTCACAGTGAATATGTATATTTGGAGAAGCAAAGATAATAACATAATAATACTAACATCTATGGTTTAACATCCTTGAAAGCATTTTCATACAAAACATGGTTAATCCCTTTAACCTTTTATTTTATCTAGGAAAGCTTCTTCAAAAACTTCATAATTAAAAGTTATTTTAAAACTCCTTTATTCATGCTATGGTTTTTCCTTTAAAAATGAGATTGGGTTCTTTGTCCTAAAACTATGGCTTTCAAAACCTTAAACTTTTACTTTCGAAACCATTGGATAACCTCCTTCGAAAGCATTCAAATCTTCTTTTCAAAACACTAACCGTATGCATTTTGAAACACTTTAAATCATCTCTTTTGGAACCCTCAAAACATACCTTTCAAAATTATTAAGCATTACATATAAAATCATAGAAGCATAGCTTCAAAATCATTTTAAAGTACCCCTTTTGAAACCATTGGGTTTGTGTGACAACCGCAAATCCGTACCTTTGAATCGACAGTAACCCGCTTATTTCTGACCCAAAAAGCACAGACTATCGAAAAGTCAGGAGAAAGAAAAGAAGAGTGAAGAAGAGAAAAGAAAAAAGAGAGCAGATAGAACGAAGCAGAACAATAAAGAATCTCACATAGTAGGAGAATACATATAATGTCATATCAATGATCTTTACAAAACAGAAACTGTATATATACATACATCATTGAGAGTCCAACAATCAATCACTAGTTATCAGCCTGGACAGCTATAATAACATCTCCTCATAAAATGCTGATAATATACAAAAACTAAGCAGCAGATAATCATAACAGATACATGTGTACGTAAATGAAGATCTCCAGCTCTCCTGCTGAAGCTCCAAAAAGCACCAAATCCGACCTGTAAATATACTCGGCCTAACTCGAGCAATGAAAGGGAAGAACGCCCAGATCAGTCTGGTAAACCAGCGTAAGAAACCCACTAAACTGAATTTATTAAATTACCAAACTTTTCCTTTATCAAAAATAAAATTATCTCATATGATAAGTCCACACATTAACACGGACATGTTTTTACTTTACGATAACTAAAACATCTCATATCCAATACTCTTTTATTATAATAGTGACTATTGCACAAATAATATTCAAAATAGCCAAAAAAAATTACCATTATTAAAATCCAGCATACTAGGCTCTACAAGTAAAATGGAAGGTACGTAGTGGAGTTTGGATTTCCATACAAATGACCAGGTGAAGGGACTACCTTCCGGTAGTACATCTTTAAAAGAATGTACAGTGATACCATCGCAAAGTTCCTCTACTAACACAAGACTGGCCAACCTCTATAACTAGATGGTATCGTATATGTCATCCTTCGGTCATTATCGACCTTTACCAAGGGCCCTCTAGCATACAAACCACAATAATCAGATACAACATATCATAGCGTGTAAAGATATATCTAGAAGAGGATGATCATACCCTACTTAGGAGTGACCCACTTAACCCTACTACATCTAACCCTGTTTCGTTCATTTTCGGTTGATGAGGCCTAAGGTAACGATTATCTTTTACAAATCACAATCACATCACTTTGAATGCCACACGGTCATTTTCATTGACTACTAATTGTCTTCCACAAAAATACAACTCTTAAGCTCATATGTCTCAAGGAGGGTGTTAAGCTAAGAGTAGTTGCTTTCTCTGGCACCACTGATGTACATTTGTAAAAACCAACGTACGTAATCTTTAGAAATGAAATGTCAGACAAACATCCATACTAGTTGTCTAGGAACAAGACAAACCGAAGGTACTTTCCTACCACATCCTGTAGGAAAATCCCCAGGATTAGTAGCGAATAGTCCTTGCATTGGATATTTCATAATGAAGAGACCACTGCTACTATATGTATATTGGGATTTTTTACCCCAAACGATCAACAGCAATCCCGCACTATGCAAATCCTCAAGATCAATATCATCAATAACCTGCACAATCGAACGCATATATGTTGATTCGAAGTGGTTTTTAGATAAATCTGATCTCGGTCTCTTTGCACCAACGACGGAAAAGCGTTTCTCAACCTCACACAGAAACTAAGTCTCATAGACTTATCACCTCTCCAACTTTCAACTTGCTATCCTTCGAGAAAAGAAGGAAGCTCAATAGATTGGAGTAATGCTCTGCACTATACGAATTAACATCCTAACACAAACGATAATCAGGCCTACACAGAAGGCTACATACTAAGTGTACGACTAAATAGTTCCCACATCAAGTCGAGGAACTAAAATGGCCAAATTTGATAGTAGGTTATTTAACTATCAAAGCAATCAACTAAATATTTAGCACCATTAACAATCACTAGGCCCTTTAATTAATCTTTTATTAATTAAATCACTTGCTAATTATTCATTTCAACTTATCTTTAAAAAGATATAATCCCAAAATATTTCAACTTCTATATTGGAAATTTTTTTCAAATACTTATTTAATAATAAGTAATTCACAAATCAATTTATTTTCAACATTTGGAAAATATTCCATATACTTAAATCAAGATTAATTTGTAAGAAAACATTCTCTTTAAATACATTTATTTGGGTCAAAATGAATGTTGCGTAAAACATCGTTACAATAACCCAAAATCACTAGTATAGGGATTCGAAAATAAGATAGATATATAAATCCCATATACTATACAAAATATTTTCTTTCGAAAATTATTTACTATAACAACAATGTTTAAGTCCATCATTTTCATACTTCTCGAAAATGTCTACTTCAACAATGCATGTTGAAATCTATGGTTTTGATGGTCAATAGACTTTAAAACACCTTTAGAACATTTAACTCCATTTCAAATGCCATTTTCCGACATCTATCTTTTAATTCAAAAGATTATTCACTATCCAAAATCTTGAATAAAATTCCCTAGCCAAATTCAATACTTTCTACACTTCTAATTTAAAGGATAATTCACTGTTCAAAATCGTGAATATAACTCCTTCACCAAATTCATTACTTCTATATATTTATCATCAAAGGATTATCCACTGTCCAAAATCGTGGATGAAATGCATTTAATAAACTTCTACATTTAACTTATCATAATAAGTTATTTTCGGATTTATAAAACAATGTTTATAAATTCCATTTATATTTTATAAAAACTTCCATATATAAAATCCCTTAATTAACCGTTTCCATTTATCTCTTATTTATATTAAAAAATCCAAATTATAAGTTCATTTACTTATAAGTCATTTATTTACAAAATCATTCTTTTTTATAACTTCATAAATTATAAATCTTGTCCACTCATAAGATTCATTTATACTTCATTTTAACACTTATAAAAATCCTTTACAATTCCATCATTTTTATTTATAAAATATCAATTTTATAAATCTATACAAACCATTTATAATAATTCACCAATCTCAATTTGACTCATTTTACAAATTAATCGACTTCATATTTCAAAAATCACATTTTGATTCTATTTCACAAAAATCATAATTTTTACAAGAGTAAAAATTATAACTATCTATTTATTTAAAATAAATTCACTTCTTTAACACTTCAAAGTTCAATAAAATGTATATTTCTAAAATCACTTGGAAATCATTTTTAATTTGAAAACCATCACCTTAACATTTTAAAATTACCAAAATATGCCTAATGCTGCAACAGCACTAAATACATCAATCACATCATCCAAAAACATCATATATCATATGATAATAGCATATATCACAATATCTGTAAATAAACCAATATTGGTAAGGAATCCAGTTGGATCCCCCCAACCTGTCACCTGCAACAAATATACATATTAGAAATATGTGTACAACACCTGCTTTGAGGCAGACGCACGTACAAAAGGGTCATCTGCTTATACACGGGAACGTATGGGGTCTCATCTACTCCAATAGGCAGGAATATATCCCAATACCAATCAATATATATAATATATCATCCAAACAGTCATCAATCATTATAAATATTTATTCTCACTTATATAAAAATATCAGTGAGTCGGAAAGAGTTAGTTGTAATCTCTTTGATTCTAATAGCAGTTGCAGTGTTTTATTCCAAATAAAACTAAACAGCCGTTTAATTTTACCCAAAATTTCCTCTAGCTCCAATCAACTTCGAACCAGCTCTAAAATGTAGTGTTCATCAATACGTACCCAACGCGACTTGACTCGTCAAAAACGGACCGCGTAAGAGAGAGTAATGGCATTTATAAATTTATACGATTTTTAATAAAATTAATATCACAGTTTTATTTTTAATTTTAACTTAAAATCCCTCAAAGCCGTTCGATTTCGCTGCATCAGATCTTTGCCGATCGAGATATTCTTCTCCCTTTCGCTTTATTCACGTCAAACAAAACCCAATGCTACTGATCTTCATCAATTTACTACGTATTCTATGTCGATCTATACGATGATCAAGTACCATCATTCGTATCGCCTTGCCAAGCTCTACTATCGTCGTGAACATCGTCGAGCTCGGTCGACTATAGGCATAGGAAATCATGCCGAAACATCACATGAACGTGAGCATATTATTGTTGATCCATATCTCAAAACCCCATCATCTCCATATGGATTTGAAGCACTCAACGAGCCTAACATTTTTGTAGTTGAAAGTTTTTCACGAAAGCGTATGGATTGAGAGTGATTAAGGAAAAATATTGGAACATTTCAGCCGTTTGAAATTATAATGGCGACTGGAAACCCTAGGGTCGATTAGGGTTTATAAATAGAAAATAATCACGTCCTCTTATAGAAAATTCTACAAGACTATTCACCAAAATTTCTCTGAACTCCAAAAAAAGCATGTCGCCTGGCATTTACAATGTTTTACCCCTATTCCGAACATAATCAAATATATATCAGTAGCCAATTCGATCGTATTTGGAAGATAGGCTTTCTTTTCCACAAATAGCCATTATTTCCTTATGTCAGATTACCCTCTCCATAACCACGTTAAAGGATCACGGTGATGGGGCCGGGTCACCCTAGCAATCTCGGGTCTCTATCTCCTTACGAACTTTTCCTTCCTCCAGATGATGGTATCTATGGTACATACCAATATCAGGACAACCCCTTAGACTTAGTAGCATACTCGGTCACCTACATCTCTCCATGCACCAAATCCATGAACTTCCTGAACAATCCGGCTTAAAAACTTCAGACAAAATCCTTTGCGCAAATCTCCTTCAAAACTCTACCCAAATTAACTCATCCTCTAGAACTCCGGCAGTAACAGTATTCTACCAATAAAGTGCTATCCCTTGCAACTGCCTAGAGGCCGGCCTCCTCTTCTGCTCATCATTCAAACCAAAATCATCGAAGATTCTCTCACAATGCAGCAGCCAATTTTCAACTTCTATGGTATCTTCCATTCCCACAAACGGCTTCCCACAAAGACTGGTGTAATCCTTGTTCAACTTAGCATAATTATGCCTAATTGCAGCCATAGGATTAGTTCCTCTAACATTCTAAGTAACTCTAGCAGCTGCTCCTACTTGCATAAGATTGACAAAGAACTAATACATCGTCCATATATGCACTGATGGATTTCCGGCACCCACATTGGCATATCTGCATTTTGGTTAGCATTAGCCGTCGACTCGGGTTCCTCCTGTTAGGTCAAGCATTTTCGTTGGTTGTAGTGCTTCCTCACCAAAATTTCTTCTTTGGTTTCCTGCCTCCATATCTTCTTTCTCGTAAATATGCATATGAGCCTTTAAAAGATGAAGAACAGTCTAAGAGAGAAGGGAATCATACTAATATATATATATATATATATATATATATATATATATATATATATATATATATATATATATATATATATATATCAAATATAAGTACGTTACTATAGCGTTAACCTAAACCCCGATCTTATTTTCTGATTCATTGGATTATGTTTTAAAAATCTTTTAGGTTTAACTTTCTTTCAATTTTTCATAAATCTATGCTTTGATACCAATTTGTAACATCCCCCACTTAGAGGCCTAAAACTAATGACTGTGGATGTTATAGTCATCCATAGTTATTAATCCTTGGTGACCAAATACGGTAACATTAGTTATATTGATATAACAAAAACACATGGATATGAAAAAATAATTAAAATCGTTAAACAATTTTCATATTCCATTTCAAATTCATTACACAATCCCAGATTCAAGAACCACAATCAGAGAAAATATAATTACACCATACGCCAAGAGTGACATATGAAGATGCCCCCTTGGATGATCAGAGCGTGTGTGTGTGTGTATATATATAGTCAATTAAACAACTTTTCCTTTACGACAAAACATGGCATAATCAAAATAGAAAAGAATTTTCCTCCTACAAGTCTGCAAAAGCTTATTCGTCTAAAGTAGTACCAGAAATCCTCAACTCTCAAACTGCTCAAAATCAATTGAGTACCCGAGAGTTTAAGGGGGAAACTTAAACTTCAAGTTAGGCATAATGCCTCGTATGAACAATAACCTACCATCTCAAACCATTTTAGATATCTAGTGAACCATGCCGCTTAGCGGAACAGGGTTTCCCATCACTAGTATCTTATTGAAAACATTATAAAAGCCATATACTGTGCTCCTACATCCATAATAGTTAAAACATTACAATTCAAAGTATTATGATGTTATGCAAACAAGTAAATCAATTCTGGATTACCCATCCCTTTTCATTTTGACTATCCGTCTCGGTTATAGTTTCTAGGGTCACTATTAACGTTTATTTTTTATGGGCTTACTAATAACCTATTTAAAACTTATGGACTCTCTGTCCAATTTCATTGTTTTCATGGGATCACTAAGAACTTATTTGCCCCGCCAATATCTTCATTCATTCATGGGTTCTCCCTGAATTTATTGGTATCTCCAATAACATACCTCTTATCATAGTTTTCATGGGTTGACTATGAATCAATTGACTTATGTCAATAACTTAATTCGGATATAGTTTTTATAGGTTAACTACAAACCTATTGGCCCTTTCCAATTAATCTTTCTAAACATATTTTTCATGTGTTTACTATGGGTCTATCTATATGACAATTTCTTTACCATATTCAGGCACCCTATCTTCTTGTCTACCTAACCTCTTGCACGCAATTCTACTCATACAGGAGTTAACTCAATTTATATTCACTACTGTGTCAACCTAGCTAGTTAGTCTTCCTTTTTTCGCCAAAATACAGTTGCAGGTCCATTTTACATTGAATATGTATATAAGAAGAAGCAAACATTATAGTAAGAACATCTGTGGTTTAACATCATTGAAATGTTTTCATATAAAACATGGTTAATCCCTTTAACCTTTTATTTTATCAAGGAAAGCTTCTTCAAAAACTCCATGCTTAAAAGTCATTTTAAAAATCCTTTATTTATGCCATGATTTTCTTTTAAAAATGAGATTGGGTTCTTTTTTTTGAAAACTAAGGCTTTTGAAACCTTAAACTTTTACTTCAAAACCATTGGATAATCTCCTTCAAAAACATTCAAATCATGTTTCCAAAACAATAAGTATATGCCTTTCGAAGCTCTTTATATCATCACTTTCAAAACCCTGAAAACATACCTTTCAAATGTATTAAGCATTACTTATTAACTCATAGTGTGATAACCCAAATTTTTAGGCATCTGTTAATTTGAAATTAACAAGATTAGATTTATTAAAATATTCGTTTGTAAATTGAACAAATGAAATTCTGGTATATATATTTGGATATGTATATAGATGGATTTGAACTATAATAAATGCAGAATTATAAATATTAGGATAGATATGTATTTGATGATCTCTTGATATAATTTTTGAATTTGACTATATTAGTTTAAAGATTTTCTTTTATAAATACTTAATTTGGCAAAATTTATCCTTTCAAAAGAAAATAATCTTTAATTTGTAAAATTTATCTTTCAAAGCAAATAAAATTGCATTCTATATATCTCTACTACTAATAAAGAAAATTCGTTGAACTAATTTACTTGGTGTCTTTTGGAAATTCCGAAAATGTCCTTCCTTTCCGTTTAAATTAATACAAACAGCTCGTATGCGAAGCACGGGCCCATACTAGTATACATTGTAAATAAGAAGTCTTTGGGTTGAATTTGATAAAAAGATATGTTACCAAATTTTAATATATTGTGGTTTGGAGATTTTGTTTTAAAATTCAATATAATACCTTTCAAAGGCTATTTAAAAAAAGTTATTCATCTATTCTATACACAAGATAAATATTTATTAACTTTGAAAGTATAATAGTTTAAGATAAAGTGAGATTTAATTAAAAGATCTAAAGCACTTTACTTATATATTTGAAATAAAAAAATAGTATCTTTACATTTTTATTTATTAAAAGTGTTTTAGCTTAAGTTTAAAATATTCTTTCTTTGTAGATATTTCATAGAAAATTTATATATATATAATTAATTAATTAAATATAAACATAACATACTAATATAAAAGCTTGAGTAATTAATATAAATACATAAGAGATATAAGTGTTAAACACCTGTAAATATTTCCTTCTTGCATATTAAAAATTGTAAGAAAATAAATTCATGCATTGACAAATGTAAATTAAGTAGCATATGATCTTACAGGTGGCAAACAAGAAAATTATTTTAATTTAAAATATAGATAAGAAGAAGAAAACCAGACTTCTCAAAAATCTTCTCTGTCTCCTCAATTATTTTCAAACCTGTAAACAAAAAAAAGGGAAAATTCAAAACATCAATCAACTCTTCAAATTCTCAAACCAAAACAAGGATCAGATCTACTAGCACAAATATGCAGTTTTAAGAATTTAACCTAATTCAAATTCTTCCAGTTTTAAGTGCAAGGTAAGCTTCCAGTTTAAAAGCTTTCTCTGTTTTATAAACAACAGTTGAGTAAATCTTTCAGAAATTTGGATTTCACTTACTATTTGAAATCATGTTTGAAGTAAAGTGATTTGTGTTGAATGTGTACAAAAATGGAATATACATATACATATACATATACATATACATATACATATAAATATACATATACATATATATATGATTGTCACTTTGCATGTCTGGAAATAGACATATGCATCTCTGTTTCCAAATTATACAGGTTTCAAATCTGTTGAAAATCAAAATCTCAACCTCAGGATAATCTATTGACTTGGATATCTAAATGAAACAAGTTCAAATTGGCAAGATCAAAATTTAAAAATATTTTTGAGTATTAAAAATAAATGGGTTTATTAGAGATTTAAAAAAATAATAAATATGAAAAGATGCCAAAGTCTCAATATTAATAATTGGATGATTCGAGTATATAATCTAGCTTATTATCGAAAATGATGGTTTTTATCGATTGAATATCAGGGGTTGAACGGGAATTGTGATTTCATCAATTTTTGGTGATTGGTGAATCTAGAGTGTTCGAGATCGTGCCTGGAGGGGTTGGAAGGACGAAGGTCTTGGGAAGAATAATTGAAGAGTTCAATGATCCCCATGGCGATGGCAAAGCGGTGATCTAGATTTCAAACCCGTTTTCTCAACGATGTTTAAAGGGGGATTTTACGAAGTGGTAGGATCAGGTGCAATCGCGTAAGAGGGGATCGATGATGGAGGTTGAGATGCAGCCGTTGACTAAGTGGTAGATTTTTTGGTGGTCAGGATGGTCATCAACGATAGGATTTGTCATAGTGGTTTGATTTCCAGATTGGGTGGATGTGTTTGTTTTTGATTTAATGGTGGAATCGTCAAAAACAGGGGATCGGATGGGTCGGTGGGGTCGATGATGACTTGGGGATGGATGCCGCGATGATCGTCGGTGATCGAATCAGATGTGTACGTGCACGTGTATCCCTTGGGTGTCTGGTGTTGTTTTTGCTAAAGTATAGGAGAGAGGAGCGAGAGTAGCTCAGGTTTGCTTTAGAGATTTGCTAGATTGGGCTCGGGATTTTCGTTAGATGGGATCGGGTTTGTTCAAGCTGTTAGACAAGTAAAGGGATTTGGAAAGAAGAGATTGTGGGCTTGGGTTGAGCTTGCATACTTTTAAAATATTTGAAATTATCAAAGCCTTAATTAAAGCATAATATTAAACAAGTTTTGTAACAGGTTCTAATAAACCAATTAAAGAAAATATTTTATTTAAATACTTGGTTAGCAAAAGGTTATGTTGATAATTTGTTTCCTATTTAAATTAAGTAATTAAAGGGAAATAAATTAACAAATGGTTAAGGATATAATTTAATTAATAATTAAATGTTAATTATTGAGGATAATTAACCAATGGGATAATTATTTAATGAAGTAATTAGGGAATAATTAGTTACTTAAAGGATAATTACTTGATGTAAGTAATTAAAGGATTAATTTGTTAATATTATAAATTAATCAAAGGTTAATTAATGTGATTAATTAAGAAACAATTAAGTAATTGAGGATAATTACTTAAGCTGGGTAATTAAGGATGATTAATTAATTTCATTAATTAATTAAAGTAATAACAAATGGTTTGTAATTAATATTAATTAAGCAGGGTTAGGTAATCAATTCATTTGGTTTAAATTAATTGTGTGATTAATTAACTCTATATATAAATGATTGGACTATATTAAATGCCTTATCTCTAATATGAAATGTTTTGTGATATGATATGTTTGGGTTAAATAGTGATAATGTGTTTATCTAACGATGATAAATTGCTACGAAAAAGTGGCATCCTGTATTTAAAATTTAATTGTATTCATTTGAATAACTTGGGTTAAGATAACATTGGACTCGAAGAGACCGGGGACGGGTATCAGTAAATACCCAATGCCACTTTGATTAGTAGTTTTCAGTAATTCTTTATAGTTTGGTTTGAGAAGCTGACAGGCTAGAATGAAATATACTAAGTATCATGATCATTCAAAACTGAGTAACATTTCTTAGATATCATTTTTATAATGTATGATTAACAAGATTAGAACTCGTGGAAATATACGAGTTACCCGGGTATTCACATAAGTATAACTTAGTATTTCAAATTGTATGGGTTTACTCACGCTGGTTTCCAGCCTGACCTAAGTGTTACTTTGATGCAATGCTCGGGTCAGACCGAGTATTACAGATTTTCAGGCGACGTCGTTCTGAACCTCAGGAGGCAAGCTGGATGGCAGGAACGTATAGAGAGTATTCTGCTGTGATATATTGTAGTTTATCTGGGGAATGTTGATTTTAACCGTCCAGCGTTTGGTGTAAATATTGTAACTCTGATGTATTGATGTAAATAACTAATATAGTTTTCCTTTGTATAACTGCTATTTTATTTGATATTATATTTTGATCCGCTACGAATGTGAGATTCTGTGTTTCATTTCTGTTTCTTCTTCTGTCTCTTTTCTTCTTTTCCCTAACTATCTGGAATTTTCGGGATCGAAAATCCCAGGTTGTTACAGTTGGTATCAGAGCAGAAGTTTAAATGGGAACCTTGGCTTTGATGGGTTTACTCATCAAGAATAAGGTCATTGTTACCCTAGGATGAGTTGAGTCTATTTATACATGAGAGCATACTTGTTATTTTCTTATATAAATGTTTTGGAAATGGTTTTAATGAATGATTTTTATAAAAGCTTATATTTTATATACAAAGCAATAATTGGTTGTTGGATATTGAAATTGAATAAGAATTAAGCATATATATCAAAATGGGAATTGAATAGAATGAACTATACAAATAAGATGAATTAAAATTGGTTTTAAACCAGGATATGGAATGGTTATTGTGTTTAATAATGGGATTTCGTTTCCTTGTAAATAATGATAAAGTAAAATATAATGTGTTAAATAAGTAAACTTATAGATAAGTATGACTTGTAAATTGAAGTGGGTTTTTAATTGTGAAGTTTTGAATTCTTGGTCTAAAATCATTCGAAATTGTTTCAAAATGTTAAAGGAAATGATATTATTCAGACTATTTTGAATATAATCTTATTTTAAAATAAGAAGTTGTTTGAAAACTTTAGAGGAATTTGTTTTGAATTAAAACCAAAGTTGGTTTAAAATTTAAAATATGGCCTGGTGGATTAAGAAATGAATATGTATATTTGTGGGATATATATAATATCAAAAATGATTTGAAATAAACTCTAAGTGTTGAATTTTGATTTAATGTAAAAACCCATAGTGAAATAAATCTTCGAACTTATAAGTAAGAAAGAATATTGATAGAAACTTGAAATTTGAAAGTGGGAATTCAAATTTGAGTAAGATTAATGGGATTAAATTGAATTTAACTTTGTGGAAGTTAAATAAGTTTGAATGAACAACCTGATTTGGAAATTTCAAGATGAAATTGAAATTTAACTTAGGAAAGTTAAATGGGTTGATTTGAATGGGAATTATGTGTGATCTCAAACAGGTTTGAGATTTGGGAATGGGAAATGAATGCTATTTATGGATGTTTTATATAAATAGGATGTTTGTTTATTTTGACACATTCTACTACCATCCTGTTGTTATTAATAAATCTATGGAACTGTGAATCGAGTTATTTGAAATAAATTAAGAAATGGATTGAAATAGTATACATCCATTGCAGATAAATGGAAATAAAACTTAAATTGGAAATTATTTAAGTAATTTTGATTTTTAGAAATAAAAATTTAACTTGTAAAAATGAAATCACTTTGAGCTTAAGATTTAAATATCTAGAATGAACTTGCAAACTGAAATTATTGAAATTTGGTTTCAAAGTTGAAATTGGGTAGTAAATTGGATTTCAAAGATTAAATTATTTATAAAGGATGTGAATTATTATTTGAACCTAGAAATAAGTTTATGCGGAAGTAAAGGCAATTTGAAATGGAATTTTGAAATTCGGACTAAGAATTAAATTGTTCAAAGACTTTAAAAATAAAGGTTAATTTGGTTTAAGAGGTTAAACCAACGTTTGAAAATTTAACTCGAATTTATATAATTCGAGATGGTTTAAAGTGAGATTGAATTTGAAATTAGTTCAAATTGAAATTTAATTTGAATAATTTGAAATTGTGATTAAGGTTGAATTTTAAATTCAAATGGAATTTGATTTGAATTTGGATAGCAATTGAGGGTGAATTCAACTTGAATATGGATTGAATCAATTCAAAAGGAAGTGGAATTTTAAATGGAATTGATGGGAATGGAGATTTGGAAGTTGAATAGTTTGGCTCTGGACTATTTCTAACATAAATTTTTTTTAATTTAAACTTTCTAAAACCTATTTTTCTAGCTATTTACTATACCATATTTTCTTGTTAAAACCCAAACTATCTTATACTTCTTTTATAATTATTTTTGGAACTATTTAACTAATTTACGACTGTTTTATAAACTAATTACTATTTTTCAGCTACTTATAACTAATTGCTACTTTAAACTATTTTGCAATTATCTAACTATTTTATAACCATTTGAATATTTTATAACTATTTTACAATTACTTAACTGTTTCACAGCTATTTTACAACTAAAATTATTATTTTAACTACTTATTTATTTTAAAACTTTTCAAACTATTTTCTAAATTTAATGTTGGTCAGAGTGCAAACTGTTTATAATTTGATACCAATTGAGATAAGAAATAAAGTGATAATCCAAATGGGATTGAAGCAATTGTGAATTAATTGGATAGAATTAAAGTGAATGTGAATGGAAAAGGAAATTGATTTGGTTAATAATCAATGTAGATAAATACATAGGATGTTCGTATATTATTCTATTCGCATAGTGATTTGATCCAGATTAGAGCATATAATTTTGAGATAGTATGTCGATCCGTATTGAGATTTTTCACTCAATTTTCGATGGCGAACCTGGATATGGATTTTTGATTGGTTTTGGAAATTCACTATCATAGTTGTGACTATGCAAGGAGAATGAAGGTTTCTGATCAAGAAACCAATCTGATTCCGCACTAGGAAGTCGGATGGACGATACTAGTTCGGGAGAGAAATTGTGTGATCGAGTGAGCGATCAGATTGATATTGCATACAGATGGTATGTGTACATCGTACAAGTTTGAATGAAATTGATATTGCAAATTATGGATAAGAATTGGAAGATGATTTTCGAAATGGAAGGGTATATTTGATTAGTAAATGGTTCTTGAAATGAAAGGTATATTTTGTGAAGTATATGATGAAATAAAGTAGAAATTGGATATTTCTATGGTAGAAATTTACTTTATGGAAGTGAGTAATACGGTAAGTGACTTTATAGAGTAATCAAGCTTGAATGTTGTTTTGGCATAAACAAAGTTATGTATATATAATTGATAAGCTCCACTTGTTGAATCTATAGCTAGAAGAAAAAGGGTTCTTGAAAGTATTTGAAGTATAAAAAGGGAATTTATACAAATATGAAGTGATTCAAAGGTTTTTTAAGGTTATATATATTCATATATATATATAAAGGATTTTATGAGAATGATTTTGTGAAAATGGTTTTTGGAACCTATGGATTTGGAAAGGCTTTTGATTTTTAGGGAAAAATCAATTTTGGAATCTAGAAAGCCTTGTTTGAGAATTATCGATTTTGGGATAATCGATTTTGTGTAAAGGCGCTTTATATGTGATTCATACTAGGTGTATGATTTGGAAAATACTCTATGTGTATAGTACAAAGTTCTTTGAAAATGGCTCGGGGAAAAAGGGGCTCCCTTGAAATGAACTTCATAGGAGCACCATAGGTTGGTACTGCCTTGAGCCCCAAGGGGGAGGCTCTAAAGTGGATCCTAGGAGCAAGTCCGGACAAACTGAAGTTACTGAGGATTATTGGGTAGCGAAAGTCGAGGACGTTGATTCCTACGGAGGTATTTGGGTTATGTTGTGACGATAGTGTAACTCAATGTCGCTGCTATCTACTGTGAACTATAGCGGAAATCGTATGAAGGCGATTGTCAGTGGTCTACGCTTGATTTTGCCGGGAAGGCAATAGAACATCGATAGACTGCGGTTTATGGTCGGGTGAAGAAGTTTCATTCTTTTGGCAGCGGAATTCGAGGGCGTTGATGCCTACAGTTATATAGGTTTTTGTTGTGATAGCAATGTAACCCTAGATGTAGCTGCGATCTGTAGCGGGTTCCATGGTGTAATCGAGGGGCGCGAAGTGCCTACAGTTATCTATGGATTTTGTCGGGATGGCAACGTAGCCATCGGGTTAACTGCGACCATGGATGGGGGTGATGATTTCCAGAGCATTCTCACCAAATATATTTCCTCTATTTAAAAAAATGTTTTCTATATTTTCAATAAATTATTTTTCAAGTATTTTCACTGGGTGTTGAAAACGGGTTTACCAAGCACTTATAGATATTCAGTCCTACGCCTGATCAACGTATGATCGAATTTCTGTGAGAACAAAGATGGACTGGTTGAGACATCGAGTTATAAAATGTATTTTTATAAAACTATTTTTGTAATACTATGTAGATTTCAAAAGTGTTTTGAAAATTCTTAATAAAAAGTGAGTTATAGTATAAAAATGTTCAAAGAGTAATTTTTCTGATATAAGTATTTTAATAAATTCTGGCTTCGTTCCTTTTCGAGGACGAAAAGATTCTAAGGATAGAGGAATGTGATAACCCGAACTTTTGGGCATCCGTTAATTTGAAATTAACAGGATTAGATTTATTAAAATACTCGTTTGTAAATTGAACAAATGAAATTCTGGTATATATATCTAGATATGTACATATATGGATTTAAACTATATTAAATGCTGAATATAAATGTTTGGATAGATGTGTATTTGATGATCTCCTGATATAACTGTTGAATTTGACTATATTAGTTTAATGATTTTCTTTTATAAATAATTAATTTGGCATAATTTATCTTTTCAAAAGAAAGTAATATTTAATTTGTAAAATTTATCTTTCAAAGCAAATAAAAGTGTATTATATATGTACATTGTAAATGAGAAGTCTTCGGGTTGAATTTAATAAAAATATATGTTACCAAATTTTATTATATTGTGGTTTGGAGATTTTGTTCTAAAATTCAATATAATGCCTTTCAAGGTCTATTTAAAAATAAAAATAAAAGTTAATCATCTATTCTCTATACACAAGATAAATATTAATTTTGAAAGTATAATAGTTTAAGATAAAGTGAGATTTAATTAAAAGATCTAAAGCACTTTACTTATATATTTGAAATAAAAATAGTATCTTTACATTTTTATTTATTAAAAATGTTTTAGTTTAAGTTTAAAATATTCTTTCTTTGTAGATATTTCATAGCAAATTTATATACATATATATATATAATTAAATATAAACATAACACATTAATATAAAAGCTTGAGTAATTAATATAAATACATAAGAGATATAAGTGTTAAACACTTGTAAATATTTCCTTCTTGCGTATTAACAATTGTAATAAAATAAATTCATGCATTGACAAATGTAAATTAAGTAGCATATGATCTTACAAGTGGCAAACAAGAAAATTCTTTTAATTTAAAGATATAGATAAGAAGAAGAAATCTAGACTTCTCAAAAATCTTCCCTATCTCCTTCAATTATTTTCAAAGCTGTAAACATAAAAAAAAAAGAGGGAAAATTCAAAACATCAATCAACTCTTTAAATTCTCAAACCAAAAGAAGGGTCAGATCTGCTAGCACAAATATGCAATTTTATGAATTCAACCTGATTCAAGAGAAATTAAATTAAGTAATTAAAGAAAATAAATTAACTAATGATTAAGGATTTAATTTAATTAATAATTAAAGGTTAATTAATTGAGGATAATTAACCAATGGGATAATTACTTAATAAAGTAATTAGGGAATAATTAGTTACTTAAAGGATAATTACTTGATGTAAGTAACTAAAGGGTTAATTTGTTAATGTTATAAATTAATCAATGGTTAATTAATGTGATTAATTAAGAAATAATTAAGTAACTGAGGATAACTACTTAAGCTGGGTAATTAAGGATGATTAATTAATTTCATTAATTAATTAAAGTAATAACAAATGGTTCGTAATTAATATTAATTAAGCAGTGTTACGTAATTAATTCATCTGGTTTATATTAATTGTGTGATTAATTTACTCTGCTATGAATGATTGGATTATATTAAATGCCTTATCTATGATATGAAATGTTTTGTGATATGATATGTTTGGGTTAAACAGTGATAATGTGGTTATCTGTCGATAATAAATTGCTGTGAAAATGTGACATCCTGTTTTTAAAATGTAATTGCATTCATTTGAATAACTTGGGTTAAGATAACATTGGATTCAAAGAGACCGGGGTCGGGTATCGGTAAATACCCGTTACCACTTCGATTAGCAATTTTCAGTAATTCTTTATAGTTTGGTTTGAGAAGCAGATAGTCTGGAATGAAATAAACTAAGTATCCTGATCATTTAAAGCTAAGTAACATTTCTTAGATATCATTTTTATAATATGTGATTAATAAGATTAGAACTCGTGGAAATATACTAGTTACCCTGGTATTTACATATGTTATAACTTAGTATTTCAAAATGTATAGGTTTACTCACGTTGGTTTCCAGCACCGGGTGTTACTTTGATGTAATGCTCGGGTCAGACCAAGGATTATAGATTTTCAGGTGAGGACGTTCTGAAGCTCCGGAGGCGAGCTGGATGGCAGGAACATATGGAGAGTATTCCGCTGTGATATGTTGTAGTTTATTTAGGGCATGTTGATTTTAACTGATCAGTGTTTGGTGTAAATATTATAACTCTGATGTATTGATGTAAATAACTGATACAGTTTTCCTTTGTAGAACTGCTATTTATTTGATATTATATTTTGATCCGCTGCGAATGTGAGATTCTATGTTTCATTTCTGTTTCTTCTTCTATCTCTTTTCTTCTTTTCCCTAATTTATCTGGAATTTTCGAGATCGAAAATCCCGGGTCATCACACGTAGGAGCATAGTTTCGAAACCATTTGAAAGTACTCCTTTCGAAACCATTGGGTTTATATTTAAAAATATCTTTTGGGTTTAAAGTGAATATAAAAGAATGTTCCCCTTTCAAACCATTAACCTTCATATAAAAGAGTTTAGGGAAAACTAATGGCTTCGGAACCATCCTTTTGAAAGCTTAAACTATTTAAGCAAAACATTTGAAGGATAGTTTTGAAACCCCTTTTGAAGCCATTGCCTTCGAAACCAGTAAACCCTTTCGAAAGCTTTAGGAAGTGGCTTATTTCATTTATAAAACAAAAGCTACCTTTCAATCAGGTTGATGACTTCAATCCTTTGGAAAGGCATAAGGTCGACAGTTGGGTTTCGACTGGGTTGAAACTACCCCTTTCGAAAGCATTGAATTAAAACTAGGCAACTCGTTGGAAAGCATTCTTTTCGAAATAAAGGATGGCAAAAATTTTTGAAAGCTATTTTAATGGGTTTCGACCCTTCCAAAAGCATCCTTTTGAAAACAAGGCAAGCGCATATCTTTGGAGAGTAAAAAAAATGTTTTGACCCTTTGAAAGTTATGTTTTGACACCATACCTTCTGCCTTTCTCTAATCCAATACGTATCAATGTATGGATACCTTGTGTATTGGTTTCGACTTAGTTTGTTTCGACTTAGTTGAGGCGGATGTACAGGGTCAAAGGGTAGCATCTGCAAGAGACGAAACATAATTTCTAGGTAAAGACTGTTTTAATGCCTTTTTAAGTAATTTCTTTTTAACTAACCCACCTACTTGTAAACATTTAATTGATTGCCATAAACTTTTCAAATTCTTTCCTAAAAACTGCTATAATTATTTTGGATGTAAAATAAAAATAATTTAACAAATAAACCCTTCCTTAAGCAAAAGAATTAAAATACTTTAGTCCTTTATCAAAAATAATTTAATATCCATATTAAATAACTTAGGAAAAATCCCCAAAAGTCATAGAAATTCACTTTTAATATGTTATTTAACATATATATATATATATATTTCAGACCGAAATTCCTTCAAATAATAGCCGAAATAATTTTAAACCCGATTTATTCATATTTTTCTTTGAAAATTCATAATAAATTTTCCACAGCTTGAAAAATTAATGTTATACAGAATATATAAATTTCTCTAAGCATTAGAAATCCATAAAATATGATTTTTGCCTAAAAACCAAATTAACATTTATCAAAAAATCATGGTTGAATCAACCATATCATAAAATCAATGCGTATCATCATTAAAATCATCGCACAAGGTTTTAAACACAAACCCAAAATCAGATGATCTTTAAAGAAAAAAATAGTGATGGTTTTGATAATTATTCACCTGATTAGGATAAGGAAGTTGAGATTTCATCCTTGATTAATTCCCCTTTCTTGATTGCTTAGCTTAAATTTGATTTTCCCCTTTTTCTTCCCTCGGTAATGGCTGACTTTGAGCTTTTGATTTACGTTTTTTTGTTTTTCAAATTCAATGTGCAAAGTAAAGGAAACCATATTTTAAGTTAACGAGATTATGGTGCGAAAATTACCTATTATTCCCTTGCGTTAATTTTTTTCTTATTAACTAACATATGTAACCTTTCATAGCCCATTTACTTAATTAAGCTCGGCTATAATTTAAATTTTCAAATCTCAATCCAATTATCACTATGATATTTACATTATTCTGTTTAATTTATCTAATTAAAACTCTTGAATAATGTTATTAAAAATTAGGAGTGTTACACATACTCTCAATCTATTGTAACTAAAAATAAAATTTTGGTTAAACCACAACCTACAACTCAAAGCATTCACATACTCAAAGGAAACCGTGGGAAGATTTGTACAATCAGTCAAAAACCATGTTATTTAGAACACAATATTATTAGAGATATATTTTTTTACTAGCCTATTCCTTCGGGAAAAGTGAGGGTGAGTTGGTTAAAGGAAATACCAAAGCAGAGCTTTGGAACTGGACATAGGACCAGGTCCGTACAGTATAAAATATCTTGTGTGATCATTTCTATTATTTATCTCATACTCACTTACTATTCTCTGCTCAACATAGTTAGTAATATACACACGCATATGCATAAGTTGCATTATTAATAAAGAACCTCTGGACTTTCAATTGGTATCAAAGCTAGGTTATTTCAGTCTATGGTAATACGTAATCGAAAAAAATCATTAAAATGGAAAGCATATTTCAAGAAGTTCAATCTATTGCTCATCCTCCACCACTTACTTTTCTAGTTATGTTTTACGGTCAACATGTGTGCGACTTTTTATGGAAGCCAATGGATTAGATATATGGCAAGAAACTCAAATAAATATGAAGCATTTGACACTGATATTAGCACATGAATCGATTCACAAAAAGAAGTATCTAACAATGCCAAAGCTATGAATATATTGTTTTGCCCACTTGTTAAAAATGATTTTTCACATGTCATGCACTTCAAGACTACATATGATTTATGGCGCACTTTACAAGTCACACATGAAGGCCCAAATAAAGTAAAGTAAAGTAAAATTTCAATTTTACAAAACCAATTCTCATCTTTCAAAATAAAAATAAGTGATTCAATTATTGATATGTGTGCAAGATTTCAAACCATTCAACACGATCTCAGGGCACTTAGAGTCAAATTCACAAATTTTGATTTAGTCATGTGAATTTTTAACTCTTTTACAAATGGATGGAAAAGAAATTTTTTAGCCATAAAAGAAACTAATGATATTTCTCAATTAAAGTTGAAGAGCTAATAAAAAATTTAATGTCATACGAAGCTAACTTTTAGGCTAGAAAGGATGAAAATCATGAGAAGAAAAACATAACATTCCAAGAATGTAACAAAGATTTAGACTTAGATAAAGAGAAAATTGTATTATTGCCAAAAACTACAATAATTTGAAGAAGTTTGGGAAGATGACCATGTTTCAACATGGCCACAAACCAAACTCTTCAAATCAAGCATTGATTAAATGCTATGAATATGAGAAATTTAGCCACATGCAGAAGGACTGTCTCAGCTTAATAATGATAAAATGAAATGAAAAATCAAGAAATTCAAGAAAGATAAAAGAGATTTTCATGTAACATGGGATGATTCAGATTCATCTTCTTCAGATAATGATAGTGAAAGCGACTCGGAACAAGCAAATGCGTGTTTTATGGCTAACACTGATGAGGTACGTCCTGAACTTACTTATGATGAATTAATCAAAATAAGGATTGAATTAGATGGTAAATATAGAGAAACAAAAAAATTAAATAAGAAATATATAGGAAAGTTAACTGGATCGGAAATAGAAATCATATTATCAAAAATTGAAAATATTATCTTACAAGAAGAATAGAAATTGCTCATAAGAAATATGCAACACTATTATCTCAAAATTACAAATTAATAAATAACTTATAAAATTATTAGTTAGAAAATGTTTATGTGGAAAATAAAAACTAGAATTACAAGCAAATTTAGATTTTGAAAACACAGAAATTTGTGATCTTAAAAGTAAATTAGGAAAAATAACAAATAATGTGACAAAATTCAACAAAAGAAAACTAGGAAATCTGATTATGACATCAACATACATGTCGACCAGGCAAGCAATATAGTGTCAAGTCAAGTAAAGCTCCACAAGTATACATACATACATGCCCAAACACATGTGTGTATGTAGTAAAGATATGAGATGCAGTGAAACAGTAAACATGTACTCAAGCATCAGGTCAAAAATGCTACAGGCATGAACACACACGTCGACCATGAAATTATTAATTGTGTGAAGCCTTGCAGTGAAGTTCTACGTGAATTGATAAAAATAAAAATAGTAGCAAGTTTGAACTAATCAAGATTAATCACCAACATTTAAGTTAAATTAACGACAGAGCAAAAAGTTTCAAACAAAGTCAATAATCATGCCAAATTCATAAAGCTGAGGTGACCAAAATAATAACAAGTTCGAATTGAACAAATCAAAGTGTCACAGTAGAAATCATTTCAAATGGCCAAAGTCAAACCAAAAATTCATGGAGCAAGTTTAAAATCAAAGCCATGGCGACCAAGCAAACAGAAAATATACGAATTGAAAGGGTCGGAGAACATTAACACCATTCAATAAAAAATCAACGGTCGAGAAAAATTATCATAGGCGAATTCATACAAAAGATAATTTAGGGTTTCAATCCCTATTTAAACCATTAACATCATCGGCCTACAATGCATCGAGTTTAAGAAAGTTAACCAATAAAGCAAAAGGCATAAATCACATACCATTTTGGTTCAAACTCGAAAAAATTAGAGCGACCGAACCCACATCACAACTAGAGAATCAATCGCCAAGCCAGATAAAGAAAATAATCACCGCAATTGATTAGATACAGGCGGTGCTTTCAATTTCAGCAAAGCCCTAATTTTTCTTTAAAGAAGAACGAACGAACAAAAAGGAAGCAGCCATTTTTCAAAGAAAAAGGATACATGCCGAATAGAATAAAGAGAAAAAGGGAGATATCATATTTACTTTGGGCTGGCTATAATTTGGGCTTAATATTTATAATTAAGGTTTTTGTGTTTTATTTTTTTAATATGTAATTTTTCTTTTAAAATTCTTTATAATTCTAGTCGTGAGACTAGGGGATGAACTATGGTGGTGCAGTTTGAGAACTCACATCTCAGTGGCAGTGTTGTGGTAGAGTTTTGAGCGTGGAGTTAGGTTAGTCGATAGCGGGTGTCGTGAGTTTACGTGTATAAGCGTCTGACTACTTAATTCTAGTAGAAACCTTAGAAGCAGCACGTAGGCAGGGTTTTGCCGAAGCTAGGCAAATTTGTGTTGTTCTATTTCTGCTTTTTATATTCTACTATTATCTTTGCTGCTATTATTCAACCAACGAGCTTCGAATAAAAAAAAGACTAGATTGGAAGGAGGGCTATTTATAGGATAGGATGGTCCGTTGTCCAACTCTGTCTGAGGTTGTAAGATGTTCGATCCGTGTCCATACGATTCTCATTTAGGACACGAACTAGGACAAGAAAAAATTAAGGATCCGTGCCCTCTGTAACTAGGTAACTACTGACACGAGTATGCCATCCCCCGGTCGTAACCAACCTTTATCCGAGCGCTCGATACCAACAACCACAAAGTAATGTATTTGCAGTAACCACATAGGTTAAATATCTGGGCTCCATACCATGATATCACCTCTATCCAGAAGGAAATGAACATACCCTCAGGGGGCGCTACCCTCAAATAACCTTGCCGCATCTTTCCTGTTTCGACCATTCCGGGTTGTGAGGCTCGACGAGGTTTCATCCACAAAGGTACGCTTTTCACCAAAGCCATGCTTTGATCAACAAATGATCATCAATACACAGCAGCACTTAGCATGCCACACTACCAAATTGGGAGTATATCGCTAATAACCTTCAACTACGTAACCTCTGAGCTCGTACGTCTCAGAGAAGGGTGTTAAGCTAAGAGAATAAATCTCCGCCACCAAACAGAAATGTATTTGAAAGAAATTGGCTTTATATCTCAAAGTGTAGTGTCATACACACGACCATACAAGTCTGTTCTGGGTTCGAACAGAACCGAAGGCACATCCGAAGAAGCCCTTGCAAACCCGGATATTCACAATCCCGATCGGACTTCCCACCACTTAGGAAATCTCTATACCGGCGCAACTCAGTGTAGAGACAATCGATAGGTCATCCTATCGTTCTCGTAAATACCCAGTCTTCACCACCGGCCTTTAAATGCCATCCATAACGATGTATCATTATTCGGAATGGGTTATATGACACAAAGGTCCTCTTCTGGCTAAACCGAATAATGAGCGCAATATTCAAAAACATATGGATATGGGATCTCAGCTAAGTCACAACTTTAAAATCCAAAACTTTTCTTTTCAAATGGTTTTAACAAATTACCATTTCAAATCTTTTAAACAAAAAGATTTATTTCACAAAGTTCACCCAGTTTCTCAAAAGTTCATTAATAGATTTTCAAAATGATTTCCATTTTAATTGGGATTAACTCATCTAATCTTTAAATTAAAGATTTAACTTATAGCTTTCAAACCCGTTTTCAAAGACTTATTCATAACTTGGAAAACCGTTTTTATCTCAAACATGAGAAAATCCCTTTAAAACAAATTGGAAATTCATATCTTATGCGAAAGCTTATATATATATATATTAAAACGAATAGTTTTTGTTTCGGAGAAATCAGATTTCATTTATACAAGTTAAAATATTTGGGTTAAATTCTAATTCCCAAAGAAATACTTTTAAAAATGGTTTAAATCCATATAATCACGTTTATAACTTGTATAACATTTTAAATCATAATTTCAAAACATAGGATTCCATTTCAAACCTTGAATTTAAATCCACTCAAGTTATTTAAATTTCAAACTTTATTAAGTTATTCAAAATAACTTTTATTTTCAAAACTCCATTTCAAAAACTTTTCCATAATTAACCCAAATCCATTTTCAAAATCTATTGAAATTAAAATTTCAATTTCAAAAACATTAAATTTAAATCATCTGTGACTTAACCGATTTTCCGTGAAATCCATATTTGTGTGTGTATATGTGTAGTCCAGGGGTTTTACACAATAGTGCAACAACAGCAATCAACATAGATTCAAACATAGAATATATTTGATAAGCGGTATAAACCATAACGCTTATCTTTTATTCATAGATCACAGTTAAATATATATATATATATATATATATATATATATATCCCAGATAAATAAGTCACACAGCTCAAATCAAAACAAAGCATCACATATCAGAGGTATCAAATAATACAATCATGCAGTAGAATTCAAACATCCATAAGTAAGATCAGTTTATTGTTTGATTCATTCAAATCAAATTAATTACTTGTGAATTATTAATCCTGGTTAGTTAATATTAATTAATTACAAATCATTTTGATTAATTCTTTCTTTAATCATTTACTAAATAACCATTTATAATTAATTAATCAACCTTTAATTATAATTCACTAACCTTTAGTTATTAAATAACTAATCTTTAATTATCTAATTCACCATTTATCTTTAACTAATTAATTAATTACCATTATATTAATTACCCTTAATTAGTTACAAATAATTGATTAACCTTAAGTTGATTACCAGATTAATTAATATTAATTAATTACAAACCAATTTGATTAATTATCCTTAAAAAATTAATTTATTTAATACTTAATAAAAAAATCCTTCCTTTATCATTTCCATTAATTAGTTAACCTTTGAATTAATGAATTATTCTTAAATTAATTACCATAATTAAAAATTTACATTAATTAGTTATTCTTTAAATTAATTAACCTTTAAGTTAATTACATGATTGATTTACTTTAATTATTTTCATTAAGTAATTACTTTTAAATAATTAATTACTTTAAAAGTTTAAGATAACATTTTATCTTAATTATTTATTAATTTAATTAAATTAATTAACCCTTAATTAATTACCATTAGAATAATTATTCTTAATTAATTACTATAAGTGATTATGCTAATCACTTTCTTTAGTAAATCTTTAAATTAATTGATTATTCCCAAATCTAGTACTTTGATTAATTTATCATATTAGTTGATTTACCTTAATTATTTATCTTTCAATCATAAGTTAATTTACCTTTAATCATTAATCCTTAATTAATGTAGTTATCCTTCAAATTAATTGACTCTTAATTAAATTCCTTTAATTTCTTAATTATCATTTACATCTTGTTTAAAGGAAATGTAGGTAATTAATTTATTCAAAACACTTTAAGATCTTTTTTTTATTAATTAGAGTTAAATTACCCTTATTTTAATCATTTGCCCAATTTCATCATTTGAAAGCAACAAAGACTAACTCTTTAAATCAAACCAACCA
Source organism: Allium cepa (assembly GCA_030765085.1). NCBI lineage: Eukaryota > Viridiplantae > Streptophyta > Magnoliopsida > Asparagales > Amaryllidaceae > Allium > Allium cepa. The sequence continues at coordinate 379,339,537 of CM060938.1, read as the reverse complement.
AGTTTTACAAAACATAAAACTTTATAATTATATTAAAATTGTTAGATATTTTTATCTTGAACTTCTTTAACTTTATTTTGGAAACTTAGTACATTTATTTTGAAACTTATCCCATTTTGATAAACATTAAATCAAATCAGTTTTTAAAAGAACCTGATACAAAGATTTTATACCCTGAGCCTGTTTTTTTCTTTTCTTTCTCAAGTTTTAAAACCTAGTAGCTATATTTTAAATGTCTCGAGCCATGTAACACGAACTCGAGCAAACTATCAAAATCCCCGAGGTTTCACTCGAATGCTTCGAGTCTCTCCCGCGAAACCACATCCTCCTCAACAGCCAACCCTCCAACCCTCACGCGTACACACATACACGTGTACAGGCAGCCTGGTCACCTCCGACCAACCTAACGATTGCTCTCAGGTCATCGATGACCATCCTAATCGTTTCCAGCGATCCACGATACGATACCATTACTGAGTCGAAATCGAGCGAATTCAAGGCCAATTCTTTTCTTCCCAAATCCATTCAATCGCCAAACTTCACCTCGTCCCACCGCGTGACGTCATCGGAGACCACGCGCTTCCATCCAAACCTCCGTCACACCACTATGCATCGATCCCTTCTATTCTCGTACAGTCCGATGCAATATCGAAGACGAGGTTAATCGAATTCCGTTCGTATCAAAAATTAGGTTTAATCTCTAATTCCCACTAATTCACCATTTACGTCTAACTACAAAATCATCGAGCATTTTTCCATTAATCCCTAAGTCCTCCCCCATCCTCACGAGCAACCCCGACTCCAGCCATCGCATCGATGATCGTCCATGGCCAAAAACTCCAAAATTGATTATTTCAACCTATCTCGGTGAATACAAATTTAAAAATTGTAATTTTACTTCCAAAAATCAATATTTTGATAAGCTTTCAGATGGTAAATTCGAGATAAAAACCTACTAGGTTTGAAATTTAACATGATTTGAATTTAGACTGTATTTTTCAAATGTTACAAAGAAGTTTGAATTTGTTTTATCTAAATTCATTTTAAAGCTTAAATTAAGTTTATACTCACAAACTTTGTCTAAATTTCAAAGCCTAATAAGCTACAGGGGGGAAGAAAATCAAATTGTAAACAGGGTCTAAATCCCTGTAATAAAAGAATAGAGGCATGTTCTTTTGCCTGTTCCCATATATATATATATATATACACACACACACACACACACACACACACACACACACAGACATCATCACACCCATATAAAAAATCAACATGCCATCACAACTCATAGAACACTTCAAAGATCAATCACAATATCAAAATATAAGCAGATGTAAGGGAGTTTACTCACCATTTTCATATAAGCAGAGCAGTCTCAATTTATTATTCCAGGCACTTGATCTTTAAATCTGAAAAGAGCTTCTGATTTTGGAGAAACTCTGTTGCATGCTTACAATTTGATGATCTATATGTTGAAATTGCAGTTGAACTTTCCTTTTAGTTGCAGGTAGAATTATTGTGAAAAACTTCATTTGAATATGCAGGTTGAAGGTTGCAGCAGATTTGAAAATTGCAGATTTTAATTGATGTTGCAGTTTTGAAAGGTTGTAGATTTTTACTTCTTGGATTTTGATTTTGTAGATTTCAGGTTGTGATTTGCTTTTGGAATTCAAGTTTCAGGTATTGAGAATAATTTCTGGTTTGAGCTAAGAAGTGAAAACAAAGGGAAAAAGTGTTTTTTTTAGAAAACTAGTTTTCTTCTAAAAAAAACATTTATTAAGAATTAAAATAGATATATTGCCACTTGTTTTTAAACTCAACACTTGTTATATTTTTAAATTAAATTAACTAAGACTTGTCTATTGTTTTTAAGTTAGTATTTACAAATTTCATTTGTTACTTAAATTATGTTTAAGTCCTCTAGTTTAATTAGTTTAAACCTTATTTTATTTTTATTTACAAATTCATGTTTTAAACCCTTAACTTTAATTGATTTATAAATTTAGTTCTAAGTATTTACATATAAAATCAAATTTATATATATACAAACTAAATTTATTCCAAATATGAAAAGAAAGTGATTTTCTTAACCTTTTATTAATTCTATATACATACATACAAACAATATTTTATTTTTATATTTTAATATGTTTATCTCATAAATTTCAAAAGATATATGCATATATAAACCTTTATACATTCTTGTTTTATATCTGTATTTACTATTTATATCAATTTAAAGAAAATGATTTTATACTTTTAATAAATACATATAATAGATTTTTAACCTCTTGAATTTCAAATCCGAAATTCAATTTTATAAAATACTTATTTTTGAATTCCAATTCAACATCCTATTTACAAGAAAATTTTATTTCCATGTATTCTATCAATAAATCCAAAAACTTTACTTATTCTAAAAAATTTCTAATTAATTCATAATTAAATTTACAATTTAATTTCAAAAATCAATCCAATTATCGAATTAAACTGGGCTAAAATCCAGGGATGTTACAGATTCCCCCCTTAAGAAAATTTCATCCTCGAAATTCGTAAGGGAGATAACCATGAACAGATGATAGATAGAGAGATGAATTATCCGATCAAACTGAATAATTATTCTACATTTGGCTTCCCAAATCAGAATATCATTTATAATTATGAGAACGAACTCATACAATACAAGACATTCGGGTCACCAAAACTATGAATATATAGGGCATCGGTTAGTTCGAAAGATAACTAACCATTCGTAGAATATAGCGGGACCCAACAGAATAAACAGATATATGGATACAATCCAAAACTTTTAGTTTAAACAACCAAAATATACCAATCAACCATAGCAACCAAAGCAAGCAATTCATCCAAACAAACAATTCTGACCCATCTGGAGTTTTTGTCCCATGCAAATATATCAGAACTTCTTCCTGAAACTTCCAGGAATCATCAAAGAATTGAAAAGACGAATCAAAGGAGATTAATAGAGAAAGTTGTTTCCGCTATTGCAGGGTATCGACCATTTGTAGTCGTATTCCCCTGTCCCCTATCTCGTCTTCTTCTTGCACTTATACTTACTATCAGTGGATAGTAAGAGAATTTACTGAGGCATTCGAACGGATATCTTAGGGATTACTCATTCTAGGGTATACTTCACCCTATCTCTAATGAGTTACTTAATGTGTTATACTCCTGAGCTAAAGTTTCAACCTTTAGCTCTGATACCAAATGAAACGACCCTGACTCGACCTTCGAAAATCGATACCGAATACGACACTCGTATTCAAATGCCGCAGATCCAAACATCGAATCTGGTTCGCCGGAGCTTATAACACAATTAAGTAAAACAACGCAGCGGAAGAAAAAGAAATGAATATCATATACAACCAATGATATAATATCCAGAATGATATAACAATGATATATATATGATACAAGAAATATCAGAGACAAGATAACAATGCTACAGCGGAGAAAAAACAATATGATATAGCAGCGGAAAATGAATAGCCAAGAGATAACTCCAATCCAATGCTCCAAAGCTAAGGCTCCAAACCACAAGCTCGAACCACCATCACATTTCACCAAGACAAGCAGGACTGGTGTGAATCCAAAGACTCCAATATCCAGGATCTCCAAAGAATTACAATGAGAAAGCTGAAAGCTACCGAATCGATATCTACTATCTACTATCTGAAAAACCCAACTCTAGACAGCCCATGTGGAAAATAGTGGGCACCTAGAGTTTAGGAAAGGAAAAATAAATTCCTGGTCAGTCATGGGACTGGTATGAGAAAACAAAAACAGTTTATCTTTAAAAACAAACAAAAGAATTAAAAATTTGAAATCCGCAATGCTTTTGGAAAATGAAACTAAAGGCCTCCCGCCACACACACAATGCAAACGCAGACTTAGGGAAGATTTCTCCTTATGATAGTCAAATATGCTTGATACGCGAAAACAATTTGATACTATTGTAAGTGCATAGTGCAGAAAACCTTTCGAAAATATAATATTAATCTTAACCAGCATGGGCAACATTATATTATGCCAGCTATAGCTACCACCTGAGGTGGCAGGTTATACAGTTGAAATCGTAAATGGCGCGTATTGTTTCTTTGGATTTCCAACAAATGGTCAGGCTAAGGAACTTCCTGGGCCATATGGGTACGCCTCTGGAGTGGCGCACTGTAACATCCCTCCTTTTCACACAATTTAAATCGACACACGTGCCAATTCAAACCATACGGAATGGCGGATTGTTATGGGGTAAATAAGAAAAACAGAGAAGGGAAAAAACTAAACAGAATCTCAGAGCGGAAGGATAAAATATAATAATAAATATACAGTTCACAAAAACTGTTTACAAGACATTTGATTCTTCTTTACACAATAAATATCAGAGTTCACATACCAATAAATATCAATGCAGCGGAACACAGTGTGTAGTGGAACCATATAAAATAATAATAATAATAATAATGAAATCTTTGTCTTCGTCCTCCAGAAATAAAGTCTTCAAATCCTGAAACGCTCGGACTGACCCGAGCGAATTTGAAAAGACAAAAACACTCGAGTCAGAACTAAAAGATCTTATGTAAGTTAAATTAGCAGAAATAAATATGAGTGCAGTAACTCAAGAGATGCTTGGGATTTACATCTCCTAAGGATCCGTTAAACTATTTACTATGTAGTATATTGCGCTATTATAATAGTGTCTAATTGTAAAATAAACTTACTTTTAAATAGCATTAAGGCTTTACATTTTCCACCTTAACACGTAATAGTCTCAGTAGTCAATCCAATATCATAGTCCCTCCTGATCGGGAAGCCACCAGAGGATACCACACGGGCTACGTGAGAAATCCAAACTCGTACAAGGCTCGATAGGGTAGGTGACACGGCACAACTAGGCAATGCCAGGGTAGATATACCAATTGCTATCCGGGCTGGTGGAAACGCCGCCACCAACCTACTTCATTCTGGAATCTGCACCGCGTACACGGTTGTTAAAGTGGTTTTCGGAGTTGGCAGAGAGTATGACAACTTCCGATCCCGGTCTCTTCAACAACCAAACGTTATTATAACACCACGGTCATTTAAAATAATTTATGCTTTTAAAACCCGAATAAAATATCCATTTCAAAACCATATAAATATGATATCATTTCCTTTTAAAACCCAAAACAATATGATATCATCTTTATTTTTCAATATATTCTTCTCCAAAATCATAGGGTTTTCAAAGAAAAATATTTAGAAATCAAAACTCTTGAATAAAATATTTTCAAATTATACTACCTTGAAAATCATGACTTTGAAACAAGTTTCATTTCTTAAATGGTTAAATATTAAATTACTTTTATAAAACAAAATAGCTTCTTTAGATTTCACAAATCAATTTCAAATATCGATTTAAACTGCCAAATACCATTTCAATTTTTATGTTTCAAAGCTTTAAATATTTTCACCATTTCAAAAACAACTTATTTGACAAATCCATATATATTAAATTCAATTACTTATTTTTTTTTAAACTTGAAATCTTTACTTAATGAATTCAATATAATTTAAGAAACCTTTAACTTCACATGACTGGAAAATCTTTTAATTTATTATATATTCATTTAAATCAACCTGATATTCATTTAAATCACTCTACACAAAAATCAAGTTATAAAAATCATATTCTTTTAAAATTCTAACTTTTCATTAAATTTCAATTTAACTTAATATTTATCTTCCAATCTTGTTCTCTTTTAAGTCATTAAAACTCCAGAAATTAAATTTTAAATAAATTCTTAATCGTATTTGATCTCGAAAATCAAACTTTATTTTATACTTCAAATCAAATTTATACAAAGCTTAAAACCTGAAATTACTATATATATATATATATATATATATAAATAACCAAATCAATATCCATAAACCATATATATAGCTTTACAAAACCAAAAACATTTCAAAATATATTTTATATATTTACCGTGGTGCCTGTATAAAATTTTCTACCCTATAGTCAAGTGATACAGATATTTATCATTTCAATCCGCAATTTAAAATAAAAATGCGGTTGTATATCATTTCAAACCGCAATCCCGAATGAAATGAAATGCATAGCAACTTGCAATTAATAAAATTAATCATCCATTCATCCATTTATCACAGTCATCATCCAATTTCAAACAATCATCAATATATAACAGGTGATAAATAATGGTATCAATTACTAGTTTATACTCAAAATAAATTTAATAACTGTTAATTAGCAGTTTATATGCAAAAGTAAACTTAACTGGCAGTTAATATGAAATAAAAATTTAACATAGCTACGACTGGCAGTTAATATGCAAATAAATAAATTCTGACTGTCAAATTTATATGCAATAAATTAATTAACAGTTATATTAAATAAATGCGATTTAACAGAGATAATGAATAAAATATGCCAAACAGTCATAAATAAATCTCTACTCATATCTAAAGTCAAATTAACAAACATAAGAAATTTTAGAAGTTGTGAGTGGGTTAAAACACTCACCTTTTGAATTTAAATCGAATTTAAATCCGATTTAAACCCAAAAGTTCGATGGTCTCCAAATCTGTCCAAACCAGTGTCAAAAGATCTGGACTTTTATTACGATCCTAACAAAAATAAAATCTCGCGTGAAACGGAGTTCGTAGGAGAAAGTTATACGCATTAATGGTGATTGAAATTTCAAAAAAAAAGAAAAAAAGAATAGAAATAAAAGAACACCTTCAAGCGCCACGTCATCCCTCTTTCTTTCCCTCTCTCCCTCATGCATTTTGCTTCCAGATTTTTCTGAGAAGTTTGAATTTTAGCTTTTGATTTGGTTTGGAATTTTTATTTGGATCTAAGATTTGTTTGTCTGCCATTGAGGAGGAGAAGGAGCTGATGAAATTTTAAGCGCGGACAAATGAGAATAGGCGGAGGCTAGGGTTTAGCGGGGTATTTATAGATGAAGTTGGAATAGACAGATGGATTCGAATTTAAATGAATTCACAATTTGTCAAATTTAAATCCCAATAATCCATTTATTTGATTTTTAGATCTTATTATGAATAAATGGTCAACTTACCATTCCTATCATTTCTGATTGCAAATAGCTTCAAATTTATTTACCAAACCTCCATATCAAATAAAGATTTATTGCAAAAATTTTAGTGTTTAGCTTTAATTAAAGTAAATTCAATAAATTATAAAATCTTATTTCAAATGAAATTTTATACCATTCGTATTCAATTCTCTTTATTAAATCAATCATCATCTTATGTATATATTTAACATTAGTATATATCAATTTACCCCAATTAAATAAAATTTTATTCCCAAATTGATGTACAGCCTAATATAACATTTGAATTTTATTCCCAATTCATAAATTACTACCTTAACTAAATTTTACGTTTCCCTTTTAATTTACATTTTCACCTTACGTTACTACATTAATTATTCTTAAAGTAACGTCTATTATTAATAACAATATTATAATTACTTACCATTTTATTTCATAAATTAATCCATTTCATCTAAACTCTTATCTATGTAATATTTCAACATTTAATTTCATCAAATGTAATTGTTTTCCAATACGTTAATAACTTTATTTCCAAGTCTTATATTACAACAAACTATCCAATACGAAAGTCTTAACATTGTTACAAATACTACTTTAATTAACATTAACACGATACTCAATTAAAAAATAATGTAACTGATTTCAAAATTGTAAATTAACAAGCTACCAAAATAGGCAACATACAATAATCGTACTCTAACCTTTAGTCACATTAATACGCTTTTATTTCTCAAAATCAAAGTTCCCATTTAACTAAATCTCCATAAATGAATTTGACGTTATCTTCAAAAAGTACTTTATATTAACATTAACGTAAAAATTTATTTATATCTATTGCAATCGATTTAGTACTATTTTCTCAATATTTAAAATGATTTAACAAATTTTATATGTCAATTTATTAAAGATTAAATCAATATAAATATTCAATTCCATAAAATCCAAAATTGTTGATAAATTTCCAAAACTTCCTTTTTTTATTGAATCAATCTATATTTATTCCTTTCATTAATCTTAAATATAAGGGTTTACCCTTTGGATTAAAAATTATCACACAAATATCCTATTTCAACGTAATTCTTAATTTAACGTAATAAATAAAAATTTGATTTCATTTATCTCAATAAGTCCTACTATTATAAAATAACCAATTGACTCACTATTCAAATTCACATTCTATAATTCAAAAATTTTCTATCACCTTGATTTACTTAATTTTATAATTCCTTAGACAAATCTCTATCTCAAATCTTAAATGTAAATCATTCTACTAATTATAGTACTTAATATTTTCTTAAAATAATCTTTCTATTACGCTTGAATCCAATTTATTAAATAAGTTTCCAATTAGATCCAATTTCAACCTTGCACATAAATTTAGGTTATAATTAACTTATAACGTATACTTCCCTAGTTATTTCTTTATATACTCCCCATATTAATTCCACAATTAACCATTATTATTAGAATAACGCTTATAATAAATACAATCCTATAATTTACTCAACACTTAATTATTTCCTTTTCCATTAGGGTAGCATTCCTTTATCTGATTATTACTTATTACACATTCTAATTCCATTAACAAGGAAGCAGGTAAATTATGATATATGCTACAAATTTTTAATTTATTCCTATTCATTATTATTAACCTAAATTCAGCATTACTTACCTCGCATTAACCTTATTACTTAAAATTCTTATCCAATTGAAATTAATTCTCTAAATAAATACATTTACTCCTTTCGTTATTTTATTAATTACAATTAAGGCACACCTAATCATCTTTATAGGTAAATAAGTGAATTTACTAGTAACCTACTATTACAACCTTTAATATACTTGTATATGGTTATTTTACCCTTTTATAATCCATTTATAAATATATGCACATCTACAAATTAAGATTCTAAATCCAATTTCTTATTCCATCTAGGTTCCATTTCTTCACTTTATGAATAACTAGCATTTCCTATTCATTTGTTACATCTACTTATATTCACTTTATGAATAGTTTGATATTCCATTTATTACTAACTTTAATTATTGCAATTTATTATCTACATACAATTTGAATCTATTTTCAAATTTTCACCTTCCAATAATAAATAAAAAGGATTGTACTAAATAAAATTTTATTTTCATTAATGAATTCAATCCTTGCCTTTATTTACTTATTTCTAACCATATATCCCATTGCAAAAATTTCCACTATTACAATTAATTGCAATAAATAATTTAATTTGTACATTTTAATTGCCCTTGATACATCAAATTTTAACATTCTCTTTTATATAAATAAATAAGATTTTCATTCCTTTCTAAATTTAAATTAAAAATCCTATTAATTTAATTCATTTTAAATATCGAATTCACATGGGTTGTTACTCGCACCGAGAACCTAACCGGATCTCTGCCAACACAAGACTAGGTTACCTCTGTAACTAGGTAACTACTGACACGAGTATGCCATCCCCCGGTCGTAACCAACCTTTATCCGAGCGCTCGATACCAACAACCACAAAGTAATGTATTTGCAGTAACCACATAGGTTAAATATCTGGGCTCTATACCATGATATCACCTCTATCCAGAAGGAAATGAACATAACCTCAGGGGGCGCTACCCTCAAATAACCTTGCCGCATCTTTCCTGTTTCGACCATTCCGGGTAGTGAGGCTCGACGAGGTTTCGTCCACAAAGCTACGCTTTTCACCAAAGCCATGCTTTGATCAACAAATGATCAACAAATAATCATCAACACACAGCAGCACTTAGCATGCCACACAACCAAATTGGGAGTATATAGCTAATAACCTTCAACTACATAACCTCTGAGCTCGTACGTCTCAGAGAAGGGTGTTAAGCTAAGAGAATAAATCTCCGCCAGCAAACAGAAATGTATTTGAAAGAAATTGGCTTTATATCTCAAAGTGTAGTGTCAGACACACGACCACACAAGTCTGTTCCGGGTTCGAACAGAACCGAAGGCACTTCCGAAGAAGCCCTTGCAAATCTGGATATTCACAATCCCGATCGGACTTCCATCACTTAGGGAATCTCAATACCGGCGTGAATCAGTGCAGAGACAATCGATAGGTCATCCTATCGTTCTCGCAAATACCCGGTCTTCACCACCGGTCTTCAAATGCCATCCATAACGATGTATCATTATTCGGAATGGGTTATATGACACAAAGGTCCTCTCCAGGCTAAACTGAATAATGAGCGCAATATTTTAAAACATATGGATATGGGATCTCAGCTAAGTCACAACTTTAAAATCCAAAACTTTTCTTTTCAAATGGTTTTAACAAATTACCATTTCAAATCTTTTAAACAAAAAGATTTATTTCACAAAGTTCACCCAGTTTCACAAAAGTCCATTCATAGATTTTCAAAATGATTTCCATTTTAATTGGGATTAACTCGTCTAATCTTTAAATTAAAGATTTAACTTATAGCTTTCAAAACCGTTTTCCAAGATTTATTCATAACTTGGTAAACCGGTTTTATTTCAAACTTGAGAAAATCCCTTTAAAACAAATTGGAAATTCATATCTTATGTGAAAGCTTTTATATATATATATGTATATATATATATATATATATATTAAAATGAATAGTTTTTGTTTCGAAAAAATCAAATTTCATTTGTACAAGTTAAAATCTTTGGGTTAAATTCTAATTCCCAAAGCAATACTTTTAAAAATGGTTTAAATCCGTATAATCACGTTTATAACTTGTATAACATTTCAAATCATAATTTCAAAACTTAGGATTCCATTTCAAACCTTGAATTTAAATCCACTCAAGTTATTTAAATTTCAAACTTTATTAAGTTATTCAAAATAACTTTTATTTTCAAAACTCCATTTCAAAAAATTTTCCATAATTAACCCAATTCCATTTTCAAAATCAATTGAATTTAAAATTTCAATTTCAAAAACATTAAATTTAAATCATATGTGACTTAACCGATTTTCCGTGAAATCCATATTTGTGTGTGTATAAGTGTAGTCCAGGGGTTTTACACGATAGTGCAACAACAACAATCAACATAGATTCAAACATAGAAATATATTTGACAAGCGGTATAAACCATAACGCTTATCTTTTATTCACAGATCACAGATATATATATATATATATATATATATATATATATATATATATATATCACAGATAAATAAGTCACACAGCTCAAATCAAAACAAAGCATCACATATCAGGGGTATCAAACAATATAATCATGCAGTAGAATCCAAACATCCATAAGTAAGATCAGTTTATTGTTTGATTCATTCAAATCAAATTAATTACTTATGAATTATTAATCCTGGTTAATTAATATTATTAATTACAAATCATTTTGATTAATTCGTTCTTTAATCATTTATTAAATAACCATTTATAATTAATTAATCAACCCTTTAATTATAATTCACTAACCTTTAATTATTAAATAACTAATCTTTAATTATTTAATTCACCGTTTATCTTTAACTAATTAATTAATTTCCATTATATTAATTACCCTTAATTAGTTACAAACAATTGATTAACCTTAAGTTGATTACCAGATTAATTAATATTAATTAATTACAAACCAATTTGATTAATTATCCTTAAAAAAATTAATTTGTTTAATACTTAATAAAAAAATCCTTCCTTAATCATTTCCATTAATTAGTTAACCTTTGAATTAATGAACTATTCTTAAATTAATTACGATAATTAATAATGTACATTAATTAGTTATTCTTTAAATTAATTAACCTTTAAGTTAATTACATGATCGATTTACTTTAATTATTTTCATTAAGCAATTACTTTTAAATAATTAATTACTTTAAAAGTTTAAGATAACATTTTATCTTAATCATCCTTTTATTAATTTAATTAAATTAATTAACCCTTAATTAATTACCATTAGATTAATTATTCTTAATTAATTACTGTAAGTGATTATGCTAATCACTTTCATTAATAAATCTTTAAATTAATTGATTATTCCCAAATCTATTACTTTGATTAATTTATCATATTAGTTGATTTACCTTAATTATTTATCTTTCAATCATAAGTTAATTTACCCTTAATCATTAATCCTTAATTAATGTAGTTATCCTTCAAATTAATTGACTCTTAATTAAATTCCTTTAATTTCTTAATTACCATTTACATCTTGTTTAAAGGAAATGTTGGTAATTAATTTATTCAAAACACTTTAAGATCTTTTTTTTTATTAATTAGAGTTAAATTACCCTTATTTCAATCATTTGCCCAATTTCATCATTTGAAAGCAACGTAGACTAACTCATTAATTCAAACCAACCAAAAATTTTCAAAACATAAAACTTTATAATTATATTAAAATTGTTAGATATTTTTATCTTGAACTTGTTTAACTTTATTTTGGAAACTTAGTACATTTATTTTGAAACTTATCCCATTTTAATAAACGTTAAATCAAATCAGTTTTCAAAAGAACCTGATACAAAGATTTTATACCCTGATCCTGTTTTTTTTTTTTCTTTCTCAAGTTTTAAAACCTGGTAGCTATATTTTAAACGTCTCGAGCCATGTAACGCGAACTCGAGCAAACTATCAAAATCCCTGAGGTTTCACTCGAATGCTTCGAGTCTCTCCCGCGAAACCACATCCTCCTCAACAGCCAACCCTCCAACCTTCACGCATACACGCATACACGTGTAGAGGCAGCCTGGTCACCTCCGACCAACCTGACGATTGCTCTTAGGTCATCGACGATCATCCTACACGTTTCGAGCGATCCACGATACGAAACCATCACTGAGTCGAAATCGAGCGAATTCAAGGCTAATTCTTTTCTTCCCAAACCCATTCAATCACCAAACTTCGCCTCGTCCCATCGCGTGACATCACCGGAGACCACGCGCTTCCGTCCAAACCTCCGTCACACCACTATGCATCGATCTATTCTATTCTCGTACAGTCTGATGCCATGTCGAAGACGAGGTTAATCGAATTCCGTTCCTCTCAAAATTAGGTTTAAGCTCTAATTCCCACTCGTTCACCATTTACGTCAAACTACAAAATCATTAAGCATTTTTCCATTAATCCCTAAGTCCTACCGCATTTTCACGAGCAACCCCAACTCTGGCCATCGCATCGATGATCGGCCATGGCCAAAAACTCCAAAATTGATCATTTCAACCTATCTCAGTGAATACAAATTTAAAAATTGTAATTTTACTTCCAAACATCAATATTTTTGATAAGCTTTCAAATGGTAAATTCGAGATAAAACCTACTAGGTTCGAAATTTAACATTATTTGAATTTTTACTATATTTTTCAAATGTTGCAAAGAAGTTTGAATTTGTTTTACCTAAATTCATTTTTAAAGCTTAAATTAAGTTTATACTCACAAACTTTGTCTAAATTTCAAAGCCTAATAAGCTACAGGAAGGAAGAAAATCAAATTTTAAACAGGGTTTAAATCCCTGTAATAAAAGAATAGAGGCATGTTCTTTTACCTGTTCCCAGCTATATATATATATATATATATATATATATATATATATAGACACACACACACACACAGACATCATCATACCTATATAAAAAATCAACATGCCATCACAACTCATAGAACACTTCAAAGATCAATCATAATATCAAAAATATAAGCAGATGTAAGGGAGTTTACTCGCCATTTTCACATAGGCAGAGTAGTTTCAATTTATTATTCCAGGTACTTGAATCTTTAAATCTGAAAAGAGCTTTTGATTTTGTAGAAACTCTACTACATGCTTACAATTTGATGATCTAAATGTTGAAATTGCAATTGAACTTTCCTTTTAGTTGCAGGTTGAATTGTTGTGAAAAACTTCATTTGAATATGCAGGTTGAAGGTTGCAGCAGATTTGAAAATTACAGATTTTAATTGATGTTGCAGGTTTGAAAGGTTGCAGATTTTTACTTCTCAGATTTTGATTTGCAGATTTCAGGTTTTGATTTGCTTTTGGAATTCAAGGTTCAGGTATTGAGAATAATTTTGGTTTGAGATAAGAAGTGAAAACAAAGGGAAAAGTGTTTTTTTTAGGAAACTAGTTTTCTTCCAAAAAAACATTTATTAAAAATTAAAATAGATATATTGCCACTTGTTTTTAAACTCAACACTTGTTATATTTTTAAATTGAATTAACTAACACTTGTCTATTGTTTTTAAGTTAATATTTACAAATGTCATTTGTTACTTAAATTATGTTTAAGTCCTTTAGTTTAAAATTTTAGTTTAAACCTTATTTTATTTTTATTTACAAATTCATGTTTTAAACCCTTAACTTTAATAGATTTATAAATTTAGTTCCAAGTATTTACATATAAAATCAAATTTATATATATATAAACTAAATTTATTTCAAATATGAAAAGAAAGTGATTTTCTTAACCTTTTATTAATTCTATATATACATACATACATACAAACAATATATTTTTTATATTTTAATATGTTTATCTCATAAATTTCAAAAGATATATGTATATATAAACCTTTATACATTCTTGTTTTATATCTATATTTGCTATTTATATCAATTTAAAGAAAATGATTCTACACTTTTAATAAACATATATAATAGATTTTTAACCTCTTTAATTTCAAATCCCAAATTCAATTTTATAAAATACTTATTTTTGAATTCCAATTCAACATCCTATTTACAATAAAATTTTATTTCCAAGTATTCCATCAATAAATCCAAAAATTTACTTATTCTAAAAAAATTCTATTTAATTCATAATTATATTTACAATTTAATTTCAAAATTCAATCCAATTATCGAATTAAACTAGGCTAAAATCCGGGGATGTTACATTGCTCATCATCTTCGCCTTCCCCTACACCACCCCCCTTGAGCACATACACTAGTTTATCACTCTCGAGCCTCTCCCATGGGAACTTCTTATGACAGAGGTAATAGAGGAAAGACTCCTATGAAAGAACAACAGGAGGATGAAGAATATAGTGATGATATGTAAGTGTCTAATACTGTGCATTTCAAACAACAATCATACATGGTGTTCCAAGGGTGCTCCATTCAAGAAGATGAGGAGTACAATGACAAAACACAGTAGCCAGGCACATACAAACAGGATTCTTCATCTTATTGGAAATACTACGAGAATAATGGAAGCTTATCTTACTCTTCAAATCAATAAAATTAACATTTTATGGTAGTTATCTTTTTACTATTTTTCCATTATTTATTCTTATACTTACCTATTTAACTATTTAAAACTCTTGCTACATTGGCCTCTGTTTCTACTTGAACTTCCTTATTTAGTTTTTAATATTCATGACCATATATATAACATGCTACTGAATGTCTATTTAAAATTCATATATCTTATGTCATTCCTTCCATTTATATATAACATGATTGTTCCTTCCATTTTGATAATGACAAAGGGGGAGGAATTTATGCATATACATATGAGGGGACAAATATAATAAGTCTTCCATTTTGATTGTATAGTTGTCATCATCAAAATGTGGGAGATTGTTAGAACCTCCAATTTATATTTCAATGACAACAACTATACATACGTACATATATGTGTGTGTGTGTGTGTACATTTTAAGATTGCAGGTATATGCCACAAGAAGACACCATGCTTGAAGATTTGGGGATTCGAAGACAAATGACGATTTATCGACCATTAGTAAGGATATTCTACTATGAAAGACCCTCAAATAAAATATTGTTAAGATCTCCTTGAGTATACATGCATACCCGATCATACATGATTTCATATACACTGAAATTAATTTAAAAAACTATTTTTACTACTCACGGATGTCTGAGGTAAAACCACAGATGTCTGAGGTAAAACCATAGATGTCTGAGGAAATTCTCGGGAAAATAAATTTTGAAGACATAGACATCTGAGGTAAAACCACAAACGTCAATGACAATCCTTAGGTAATTTATTTTCTAACGTTACAAACGTCTGATGTTTTACCACAAACGTTTATCATTTGAAAATCTGCAAATTTTTGGAAAGACACTTCTGTTGAACAGAACGAAATTACCCTTCATCGCAAGGATACAGCCATTAAAATGAATAGAACTTATCTAATATTAACAACTCTTCATTTGCATTGTTTCATCCCGCCTTCTGATGCCCAAAACTAACCGCTACTGATGTTGCAGTCATTCGTAGTTATCTCTTAGCGACCGAATGTGGCATAGTTAATATTGATACATATGAACACATGAATATGAAATGAAATAAACTTCCAATAACAAGATTTTTCATTTCTTGCAAATTATAATTTCAGATTTAATTACATAATCCCAGATGTTAACCACATTCAGATCACATATACATGTACAAAATACGATAAGAGTGACATATGAAGATGTTCCCTTATGATGATCAGAGAACTAATAATAGGAACTTTACAGTTTTTAGTACATCACAGCGAAATATGCAAAAATAGCTCCTATATAGCTTACACTACCTCTTGCATGTCTCTGGAAGATTATTTGTCCAAAAACCTGAAAGTCTCCCACTCTCAGACTACACAAATTAATTTTGAGTATCCGAGAGTTTGTGGAGAAACGCAAACTTTGAGTCAGATAATGAGTCTGGTACAAACAATCCCCTATCAACTCTTATCATAAATATATATCTAGTGACCACACCGCTTAGCGGGATGGTTTTTACCCTCCCTAGTATCCAAAACAAAATATGCAAATCATTTACTATGCCCCTGCACCCAAAATGATTAGTCTTAACATAATATGAAATAAAGCTATAAATCATACGTATTGGATATCCCATCCACCCATTTATTAGATATCCCATCTAAAAGCAATTTATAAGATTTCTAAAATAAATTTATTAGAGTTCCCCCCTAAAATCTTTAAAATGACCATCCTTTGAAATTTAATAAGATTATCCATCCCAAGTCCATTTAAAATAAATGCAGATTATCCATCGTACATTGTTTTATAAAAGATGTTATGGGCTATCCACTGCACACTACATAGTTTTCCTAGGATGACTATGAACCCTTGGGTGCCAAATCCTGAGGCTAACCACCTCTGCCAAAACATTTTTTCCTTAGAAATTTGATATTTTCTATCCACCGCACATTCCATGGTTTTCCTAGGTTAACCAAGAACTCGCCGCTTGGCCAATTAAAGCATCATGGTCCCCATGATTATTTATAAAAATTCACGATCCTCATGATTACTTATTTTTCCCTAGGTATACCAATTGTTTAACCTATTCCCTTTAGTAACCTAATTAGGTTAAATTAAATAAAAACACATAGATAGCCCCAATTTATATTTTCAAAAGCATATTTCTGTTGGTAACTCGAAACTATGTATGAAAAACATAAAACCTACCCCGTTGTCCCCAAGGTTTAATAACATCAAAATTATATAAAGATCCCCTTACATATTCAAAGAAAATAAGTATTTTATGCTATAACCATTTGAAGTAACCCCTTCAAGTTAGCAAAACTTTACTTAAGGAAAAATGGCTAAAAACAGCCCTTTAAACACCTTCAAATGAAGTCCCACTCGAAAGCAAATAAATATCCAAAGTTAGCCCCTTCGAACGTCTTCCTTCTGAAAGCACCATAAAACCATACCTTTCGATTTTGTCAAAAGGTATCCCCTTTCAATCTTGTCGGAAGGTTTCTTTTCGACCTAG
The DNA here is from genome assembly GCA_030765085.1 of Allium cepa. Lineage (NCBI taxonomy): Eukaryota > Viridiplantae > Streptophyta > Magnoliopsida > Asparagales > Amaryllidaceae > Allium > Allium cepa. The sequence goes on along the minus strand of CM060938.1, from coordinate 379,321,713 downwards.
TTGAATGGATCTACTTTTCGACTTTGTCGAAAGCCTGGGGTACCCCCTTATAAAACCATTTATAAACTTTTCAAAAGCAATGAAACTCGAAACCTTTCGAAATCATTGAAACTCATAACCTTTTGCAATCATTGAAGGTAACCCCTTCATAACCTTTCGAAACCATTTAAAAACAATGAATTGTTAGTGTTGGAACTAACCCTTCGAAAGTATACTTCCGACCTTGTCGGAAGGTTTACCCTTCGTATTTGTTAAAAGGTGTTAAAACACCTTTTTAGAAAACATTTAAAAACCATTCTCTTAAAGGTTTAAACTTCCGAACATCCCCTTCGAAACCTCTTCTTGGATATATAAATTTTTTAGTCTTTATAAAATGATTCGAAGGATCCCCCTTCAACTTATTCAAAAGCAATTATGTTTCTATTCAAAAGCAAAGGAAGCAGCCTCCCCATCCCTTCACACCTCTTTCCTTCGACACCGTGCCTACCTTTCGACTTAGGAGGAGTGTAATTATTTACCATCCGTCTTAGACGAAAGTTACCTTTCGAGTTTGTCAAAAGGATAAAAGCAGGCGTGTTGGGGTCAAAGCTGGAAATGGGCCCACTGAGGTGATATTTTATCTTGCTTGTCTAATTTGGATTAGCTGAGGAGCCTTCTCTTGTTCTTCCAAATAGTAAAAAGTGTACAAAAGTTAACCTTTTTCTAAAAATACTATTCTTCTTCTCCGATTAAAATTTTTAATTGCAGCCTTCACTTCGATTTGACTAATTCGAAGGCACTTTAGCAGTTTAGACCTTAGGCTTAAATAATTTAATTACCTTAGTAAACCACTAAGGAAAAATTCCTAAAAATCACCAAAAATATGATAATTCATATGGTTCAACATGTTAAAATTATAAAGCATCTCGTAATTTAACCAAAACTGAATGAAAACGTGTTAATTAGCTCACTAACATTTAAAACACCTTATTTATCCAAAACAAAGGTATAAATGGTTATATCCTAACCAAAATCACAAACATGAATCGGGTATAACCCATAACCTATCCAAACACAGAAAAATGAGATGATAAACATGATTATTCACCTTGATTATTTGATTAGAAATGAGATAATTTCCTAGCATTAAATTCATAGCTTTTTCTTCAATTTATTGCTCTTACTGGAGCTTTTAATGGTTGGCCAAAATATAGGTGAGGAGTTATGAATGAGAAAGTAAAAGTTTATTAAAATGGAGGAAGAGATTTATACTAAGAAATGTAGCCCTATTTTGAAGTTTACCGCTTAGGAAATACCTTCTTCTTAATTTAGTCAAATCTTATTTTTTTTCCTTCACTAAGACATTGCCATTGGATTTATTAATCTCATCTCCCTAATTGCTCACATAATTCTATTTAGTTTATCCAATTAAATATTCCAAACAATGCTAACTAAATTTCAAGTGCATTACAGGCTCCCCTATTAAAGAATTTCATCGCTGAAATTTCTATAAGGATACAACGATGAGCATATAGCCCATGCAAGCAAAGCTAGTATAACCTACGAGCCAAGTTCCAACTTTACCACCTAAAAATTCCCAGGTAAAGTAGCTCTAATCATGTCTTCTATCTCCCAAGTACAGTTCTTCACGTTGTCGCTCCACTGAACTTTCACTAACCTGACTGTCCTATTTCTTAACCTCTTCTCTTTTTTTACCACAACACGAATTGGTTGCCTCACAAAAGTCAGACCTGGTTCCACTACTAAGTCCTCCAAAATTTTCGGAGCTGTAGTAGTTTCTGGATCATGAACATAATTCCTAAGATGAGAAATATGAAACACATTATGGACCCCGACCAAACTACTTGGCAAATCTACTCGGTATGCGAGTCTCTCAATCCTCTCCAATATAGGAACTGGTCCAACAAATCTTGGTGCTAAATTCTTGGTTTCCCCAAACCAAACAACGGCTTTCGTTGGCGATACCTTAATGAAACCTCTATCTTAACTGAGAATTCAAGGTCCTTACGCCTTTTGTCTGCGTAACTCTTCTGCCTAAACTAAGCCTCCTTTATTCTTTCCTGTATCAACTCGATCTTTTCCATCGCCTCTCGGTCTATAAACAACATATTAGTGATTTGCATAGCCTTCAAAACAAAGCTTTAAAAGGCATCATTCTTGTAGTAGTCTGATAGCTACTATTATAGGAAAACTCCATTAAGTGCAAGTGATCTTCCCAAGAACCACTAAAATCCAATATAGAAGCCATCAACGGATCTTCCAGTACCTTGTTGACTCTCTTTATCTACCCATCCATTTGAGGACGATATGTCGTAATCATCTTGAGATTAGTACCTAACACACTCTGGAGGCTCTTCCAGAACTCGCTAGTAAACAAAGCATCTATATGCTACTACTAGGAATTCCATGCAGTCTAATGATGTTCTTCATGAACAACTTAGCCAAAACAGGTGCTGTCCTGGTTGACCTTACCGAAATGAAATGGGCACTCTTGGTCATTCTGTCCACTATGACTTATATACTTTCATTACCCCGGTTTGACCTTGGCAACCCGTCAATAAAATCCATGGATATCGAGTCCCACTTCCAAACTAGAACATCCAAAGGTTGAAGCAAACCACTTAGCTTATGATGTTTGGCTTTTACTTACTGACAGTTCAAACACTATTTTACCCATAAGCCAACATCCCTTTTCATTCCTTCCCAAAAGAAACTTCTTTTCATATCCTGATACATCTTGGTTCCTCCAGGATGAATCGTAAACTTCGATTGATGACATTCCCTAAGAACTTCCTTCCAAAGGTTTCCAACATCTGTAACACATAACTATTTCTTCTTTCTCAACCACCTCTATGGTCAGGAATAAAATCTCTTAAGTTATCAATCTCGATTCCAGTTTCTAACCTTCTAATCCTCTAGGCTAACGCTGGATCCACATTCAACCTAGAAGCAACTCGTTCGATCAAAATTGGTCGAACTTCAAAAAAAGACATCATGGTGATATTCCGACTAGATCAAGCAGTCGACCTCAACTGCACACTACAAGCAGCCAGTGCTTCCAAGTCTTTCCATTCTGCCAACATAGCTAACACCATATTCTAATGTTTCCTGCTAAGCACATCCGCCACCTTATTTCCTTTTCCTAGTGTATAATTGATGCTACAATCATAAGCTACAATAAAATCCATCCATCTTTGCTGTCTCATGTTCAACTCCTTCTGAGGGAATAAAAACCATAAAGACTTATGATCCATAAATAGCTCAAACCTTTCTCCCAAAAGATAATGTCTCCACACCTTCAATGCGAAGATTACCGCTACTAACTCCAAATCATGAGTAGGGTACCTCGCTTCATGTGGTCTAAGCTATCTAGAAGCAAAGGCAATAACCTTTCCATTGTGCATTAGCATAGCACTTAATATGAATCGGTGTAAACCACCAACCCCCTGAATTCCATCTGGAACTACTAACATGGGCGCATTAGTTAACAAATGTTTCAATCTAAGAAATGCTACCGCACATTTGTCAGACCAAACAAACTTCATGTCCTTCCTGGTTAGCATGGTCAAGGATATCGCTATCCGCGAAAAATCCTTAATGAACCTTCAGTAGTTACCTATAAGACCAAGAATACTTCTAATCTCACTTAACATTTCTGGTCTTTTTCAATTGTTAACAGCTTCGACCTTATCTGTGTCAACTGCTAAACCTTCCTCGGAAATTAAACGACTAAGGAACAATTCCTTCTTCCAAAAATGACAGTTTGAGAACTTTGCTTTCAGCTGATGTTGCCTTAAAGTCTCCAAAACTATTCTAAGATGATCCGTATGATCTTTCTCATTCTTAGAATATACCAAAATGTCATAAAAAAAAACCAACATGAAATTATCCAAGTGCTCTCGGAAAACCCGATTCATCAAATCCATGAAGAAAGGTGGCGGCGCATTAGTAAGCCTGAATGGCATAAACAACCACTCATAAGACCCATATCTGGTCCTAAATGTCATCAAAGGAATACTGTCCTCTGCTACTCTTAGCTATGGAATCCTTTCATCAAATCCAACTGGGAAAACACTCGGGATCCACTCAAGTGATCAACTAAGTAGTCGATCCTCGACAAAGTATTCCTATTCTTGATAGTCCTCTCGTTCAACATATGAATAGTCAATACACATCCTTAACGACCCATCTGGCTACTTCACAAATACTGCGGCCGTCCCCCAAGGCGAACTGCATGGCTGGATGAAATTCTTTCGTTCCAATTCCACTAGCTGCACATTAAATCCTTCATTTCAGTTGGTGAGATCCTACTAGGTGGTTTACTTATGGGTTCAATTCCTACTACGAGATCTATCCGAAACTTGGTTGCTCTTTTCGATGGCAAGCCCGAAACTGGTTCAAACACATCCGCAAACTCTCTTGCAACATAAACTCACTTCAACTCTGCTTCCATTCCCATAGCATTCAATAACACATAAGCATTTTCATTCGAACTCCTTACTAAGTAAATGACTCGGTTATCGCAATCAGGGTGTTTCAATGATATTTATCTCTTCTGGCAAAATATCATAGCATCATATCTATCTGACCAATCCATACCCAATATGATCCCGAAACCCATGGAATTAAAAACATACAAAATGCATGCAAACATATTACCTAACAAATCAAGTTCTAGCTAGTCATATATCATTCCCAGAGTTGCATACCCTTCTATTGGATCCGCAACAATTAAAGGAGTAATAAGGTATAAAGGTTCCATACATATGCAATCTACCAAATACTGAGATATAAATGAGTGTGATGCACCGGCATCAAATAGTATCCTAACTGAGTACTATGAATCATAAGCATACCTTCCATCACTGCTTTTCCTTTCTTGGTAGCCGTTGGTCTAGAGGATGATGCTTCTAACGCAAAGACCTTTCCCTTTCCTACCTTAGCAGCCTCGGAACACTTGTCCTTATAATGCCCCATCTGGCTACAGTTGTAGCACTTCACATTCTGCCTCACTGCAATTTCTCTTCCATCACCAGAGCAACACTCACTAGCATAGTGCCCCCTCTTGTCACACTTGTAACAAACAAAATCATCCTCGCTCTTCTTAGCTGTTACCCCTGGCTGGGCACCTTTCTTCTTCAAGAACTTTCGTTTCTTACTTTGAAAATTCCAAACCTCAACTGGTTTCCCTTTTCCAAAAGTAGAAAGCATCTCCTCATTTCGAATAGCCATCTCAACGACAATATCTCGGATGTTTGGCATGGTTGCTCTGGCGATCTCAGGATTCTACCCCATAATAGACTTATCTTTCCTCCGAATGACAATATCCACATTAGCATATCCGTAACGGGACAGCTCGTCAAAATATGTTGCATACTCAATCACCGATTTATCCACCTGGACTAAATCTACAAACTTCTTGAGCAATGCTGACATGGCAACCTCTGGTAGAAATCTTTCTTCTAACCTCCTTCGAAATTTAGCCCAAGTCAGCTCTTCCTCTAGCTCCCCTACTCTAACTCCATTCCATTAAAACAGCTCCCTATAATTTCTTTGAACCAAGTCTCCTCTTCTACATATCTAACAACCCAAGATCTAAAATTATCCTATGACAATGCAATAGCTAGTTCTCCACTCCTTCTACATCTTTGGTTCCCAGAAAAGGATTTTCTCCAAGACTAGTGAAATCCCTGCTCAACTTGGTATAATTTTTACTAACTGGGGCCACCGGGATTAGCTCCTCCAGCAATCCCTACAGCCACTCCCGTAGCTGCTCCATCGTGCCTCATATTCACGAAGAACTAATATATTATTCCCATATAAACAAGCGGAATCTTAGCACCAACATTAGCATTTGCATCTGGATTTGCATTTTCCTATCGAACTTGATTGGTCCTAGCATTGGATCGAACGTTTCCACTTGTTACGGTGCGTCGCCCATCGTGATTCACTCTTCTGTTCCCTGCCTCCATATCCTACTTCTATACTACCTGAAATCCAATCTTAGTAAGATACGGAATAACGGTCTAGGAGAGTAAGGAATTCATACTTAGGTATTTATAGCAAAGTATACATGCGTAACTATAACGCTTACCCAAACCCAACCATATTTTAGATTTATTAGATTATGCTTAAAAATCTTTTAAGGTTTAAATTCCTTTTAAGTACATAAACATACTCTGATACCAACTTGTAACATCGCACCTTTTAAAGCTTGAAAGTAACTATTATTGATGTTGTAGTCATCCGTAGTTGTTATTTCTTGGCGACTGAATGTGGCATAATTAATATTGATACACAATAACACATGAATATGAAAAAAAAAATTAAACTTCCAATGACAGGATTTCTTATTTCATGCAAATTATAATTTAAGATTTAACTACATAATCCCATATGTTAAACATGTTCAGATCACATATTTATGTACAAAATACAATAAGAGAGACATATGAAGATGTCCCCTTATGATGATCAGAGAACTAATAATGTGAACTTTATAGTTCTTAGTACATCACAGCCGAATTCATAAAATAGCTCCTATATAGCTAACACTGCCTTCTACACGTCTTCGAAAGCTTATTCGTCCAAAAACCTAAAAGTCTCCCACTCTCATGCTACTCAAATTAATTTTGAGTACCCAAGAGTTTGTGTAGCAACACAGACTTCCAGTCACACAACAAGTCTGGTATGAATAATCCATAATTATCTCTTATCATAAATAGATATCTAGTAAGACGACGCGCTTAGCAGAACAGGTTTTCCCGTCACTAGTATCCAAAACAAAACATGCAAATCATTTACTATGCCCCTGATTCCAAAATTATTAGTCTTAACATAATATGAAATAAAGCCATAAATCATATGTATTGGATATCCTATCCACCCATTTATTAGATATCCCATCTAATAGCAATTTATTAGATTTCCCATCTAAAATCAATTTATTAGAGTTCCCCTCTAAAATCTTTAAAATGACTGTCCACTGTAATTTAATAGGATTATCCATCCCAAATCCATTTAAAATAAATGCAGATTTTCCATCATACATTATTTTATAAAAGACGATGTGGGCTATCCACCGCACACTACATAGTTTTTGTGATGACCCAGAATTTTTAACATTTGAAATTGAAATATTTAATTAATTTTTAAATGTTTGAATGATAGTTTAACTTGAATTTCAAATGTCAAGATGAATTTAGCAATTTAATTATCAAATTTAATTATAGAAATTTGGGTACAATTGTAAATCTTCAATTTTGATCCTGTTAAAAATATTTTAAAGGCTTAGTAAATTCATATTGTTAATACTGAAGATAATGGAAACTACAGGATTGAATTTGAAAGTGAATTGTTCAGTAGTAAATTTATATCGTTTAAATCGACATTTAAAAATAGTCTTCCGGGGCACAGTTTTGGAATTCGACGAAACTAGCTTCATTGGATCTGTAATAGTTAGTTATTATTGGATATCAATTTTCATATCATTCGGAGTTGTCGTGTGACGTACGATAGACAAACGCGCTGACATCTATATCGGGAATTTAATATTTAAACTTGATTTAAAAAGCTATCTTCTCCATACGATCGAATTTGGACTCGAAACCTTTTCCATTGCGTTCGGAATAGGGGTTTAACATTATAAATGCCTGGCGGCACACCTCGATTGGAGATCGAGATTTTGAGTTGCATTTATCAAAGCAATTTGGATTTAAATTTGAAATTTGAAAATATAATAATGCTTTGCAAGACGAATTATATACATTCATTCTCAAACACCTGGTGTTCCCTCTCAAGAACCTGGCAAAGATTAAATGGCACGCGTTTGTTTTTATAAAATTAAAAAAAATAAACAAAACCCCTCGTTCAAAATTGAAGAAAAAAACAAATGAATCTCGTTACTTTCCCCCTTAAAAAAAATCAGAGCGAAGAAACTCTTAATGGCCAAACCCCTACCGTTTGAACAAAAATCAAATTTTGCTCGTTTTCAATAATGGCCGCGTCCATTTTTACCCCAAATCAAAACCTAAAAATCGAATTCGTTCGATTTAATCAATGGAGCGCTCGTTCGAATCGTGGAGGACAGAGGCGACGTTTGCAAGCATCATCGATGATGGTGGCTAGTGGCGCAAGCGCGAGGCGCGTAGGTTCTCGAGCACGAGTTCATCGAGGTCAAAGTCGCGATTTGGGATGGTGGTTGTGGGCATTCTCGTGAGCATTTGGAAGCGACGACAACGTCTGCAATTGTGGCGAGCAAGTGGTCTCACGCGACAAAAACGTGGGGGAAGATCGGCCGTGAAAATTTGGGGTCGAGGGTGATTGACAGTAAGTGGCGCTTCGAGGGTAGCTCGTGCTTGCGATTGACATAGGGATGAGGAGCAGTAAGGTATTAAACATATATTTGTTGAAATTTATATATTTGTATCTATAAGTATAAGTTATAAAAACACGCAGTAAATAAATTTTGTTTTGAATATTGGGCTAAACAGTGAAGAATAAAACAGTAAATATACAAACATATGTTCGAAGAAAAAATATATATATACAAATAAAAATGGCAATTGATTTATATGCATGCTCATTTTTAAATAAACAGAAATTAATTTTTGTATAGATAGGATTTTGAAAATAGACATTTTAAAATGTTAAAGAAATTATAATTAGAATTTTTAATCCCTATACAGATTAATTTTTTTAATAAACTGATTTAATTTATTTATAAGACAATAAAAATATCCTTGTTTTAAATCAATATGGAAATTTATTTGTTTGTTAAGCTTATTAAAATTATTTTAAAGGAAATTTAGTTTTAAATTTAATGTTTGGTTAACAAAGATTTTTAATTAAAAGGGAAGTTAGCTTTAAATAAAATTGTTAGTTTGTTAAAATTATATATAGGAAATTAGTTTAAAACTAAAGTATTAGTTAATTTAATTATTAATGGTAAGAAATTATTCAATTAATTCAAATATTTTATTAAAAGGAAATCTGTTTGAAATTAAATTGTTGAGATAAAATAAAACTTTATAAAAAAGAAATGAATTGTTCGATCATTTCAAATATTAACCAATTATATAAATTATTTATACAAGGTCAAAGAAATTCGGGAAATCAAGCTGGAAAGAAATTGGATTGCATGCACAATAAAAGGTAAGATCTTCTTACTCAAAATTTTAACTGAAAATTCAAGTTATTGATTAGTTGTGGAATTGTGATAGTTAAATTAAAATTGATTGATTATGTGTTTGGATAATTTATTTTTTTTAGTTATATTAGTTTAGGCCCTATGCGCCGCATAATAGCGAAGGTTATTACATTAAACCCATATACCGCGATATTCCACCTCGAAGTGGAACTGGTATTATATATGTATTTGGTGTTGTTGATTTCCCGCATTATATAGCAGATGAGACCCTATTGCGCCGTATAATAGCGGATAATATTTTATAAATCCCATGTACCGTGATATTCCATCTTGAAGTGGAATGGGTATTTAATTGTTGTGCTAACGTCTATGGATGCAGGGGAAACAGGTTGGAGGGATCCAACTGGATTCCTCAAATATTTAATTTGTTGCGTATGTTATGTGTTGATTATTTTTAATTCGTGTGAATGTTTGTGATTGAAACCGTGAAGGTTGTAATTTAGCCAAATATATTTTTTGGTATCGTAGGATACCAGAAATATGAAATTGAATTTTTGAAAATTAGAGTAGAAGAGCCTAGACCGTTACAATTAAAGTATTAAAGTTAATTTTTATAATCCCATCGAATTAATTCCAAAAATATAGGAAAATATTTTAATAAAGGAATTTCGAGTAATATTGTTTAGTGGTTGAAAAAATTATTTAATATACATATTTTAAATATTTGAAAGAGATAAAGAAATTCATTTCAAAGGGAAATAAATTTAGAAATTTAATTTTGAATTTAATTTAGAGTTGAAATTTATTTTAGAAATCGATTTGGGAATTAATTTAGAGTTAGAATAAATCTTAGGAATCGATTTGGAAATTTGGTTAGGTGTTTTGGAAATAACTTGGAAAATCAATTTGAAATTTGTTTGATATTGGAAAATTTATTTGGGGAAATCAAATTAGAATTTTATTTTGTGTTTGAAATAAATTGGAAATCAATTTTGGGATTTGATTGGGTTTGAAGATGATATTTGGGAATCGATTTAAAATTCATATATCTTTTGATATTTGGAATGTAAATTCACAATGGGAATTTGTAAAGAAAAGGGAAAATGTTTAAAAATAAATATTGGTTTATTTTTAAAGTGTGGAAAGGAATTTACAGATTTGCAATGTAAATTAAAATAAATCGAGAGGATTTATTTATTTATTGGAATGGACCATTTTGTAATGGAAAAAGAATTCTTCCCTGGAAAGCCGAGTATGTTTTTAAAACAGATTTTGAATAAAATTTAAAAGTTTTAGATTTGGTTTTAAAATAATATTGTTAGAGAAATTAGTTTTGGAAATTGTTTTAAAGTAAAAATTTGTTTAATTAATTATATAAGGGATTATTTTAAATATTTAAATTGATATTTGATTTAAAAAATAGTTATTTAAATATTTATACTCTATCTACAAATTTTATTTTAAGATTAGTTTTGGACCTAAACTTTTATATGAGATATTAGTATAACACTTTTCATAACTAATATTTAAGCAAATATTCTAAAATAGTTTATTTTAAATGTTTCCAAGTATATTTTGAATAAGTATTTTATATTATTTTTAATATTTAAACTCGACAGAATTTTCAGTGGAAAAGAATAAATGTTGGAAATGTTTTCCGCATAAGGAAAAATTGATTTGAAAATTTATTTTTAAAGGATTAAAGTGTGAAATTTTACCTTGCGAAGATATATTGAATATAATAATAACTGGGGGAAAATTATTTGGAAACCAGTGAATGTTGTAAATGATGATTGATAGTTAAATAACTAACTATCAATATTGGCCTTAACCGGCATTTGAATTTCGATGCGACCGGGAGTCGAATTCCAACTAGATATAAGAAACCCACATCAAGCCTTTGTGATTGTGATGGATCTTTGTTTAAAAGATCAAAATGAAATTATTGTGAATTTTTTGAATCTGAATGAACACTTATTTCTAAAATAAGCGCTCGTTATTCGGATTAGCCGGAAGAGGACCTTGTGTCATAAAACCCATTCCGAATAACAATAAGACGAAATGGGATTGCATTTCAAGATGTTGTTGAAGACCGGGTATTTTCGAAAGTGAAAGGATACCTGTCGAATGTCTCTGCACCGGATTGCTCCGGTATAGAGATTTTATCACCCTTTGTGATGGGGATTCCGGACGTGATTAGTGAATATCCAGATTGCAAGGGCTTCTTTTGAAGTGCCTTCGGTTTCGTTCGATCCCGGAACGGACTTGTATGGATGTGTGTCTGACGTTACGCTTTGAAATGTAAAGCTGGTTTCTATCAAATACATTTCTGTTGATGGCGGATAATTTATTCTCTTAGCTTAACACCCTTCTCTGAGACGTACGAGCTCAGAGGTTATGTAGTTGATGGTTACTAGTGATACATTCCTAATTTGGTAATGTGGCATACGAAGTGCTGCTGATCATTTGTTGATCGAAGCATGGCTTTTTTGGAAAGCATAGCTTTGTGGACGAGACTTCGTCGGACCTTACGCCCCGGAATGGTCGAAACGGGAAGAATGCAGCAAGGTTATAGGAGGTAGCGCCCCTTAGGGTCTGTACATTTCCTTCTGGATAGAAGTGGTATCATGGTATGGAGCCCAGATACTTAACTTATGTGAATATCGCAAATATATATTACTTTGTGATTGTTGTTGTTGAGGATCCTCAGATAAAGGTTGTTTACAACCGGGGGATGACATACTCGTGTCAGTAGTTACCTTTTTTTGCAGAGGTAACCCGGCCTTGTGTTGGCAGAGATCCGGTTAGGTTCTCGGGGCGTCCATCTAGAGGCGTACCCATTTGGCAACGGGGAGTTCCTTGGCCTGACCATTTGTTGGAAATCCAAAGAAACAATACGCGCCATGTACGGTTTTAGTTGTATAACCTGCCATGGAATATGGCGGTAACCTGCTATTGAACATGGTAGCTATAGTAGGCATAAGTTTGGAATGCCTATGCTGGCTAACATTGATATTATACTTTCGAAATGTTTTCTACACCATTCACTAATAATAAAATTAAAAAGATTTGTGTATTAAGCATATTTGACTATCATAAGGAGAAATCTCCTCCAATTCTGCGTTTGCATTGTGTATGTGGCGGGAGGCCTTATGGTAGTTTCATTTTCTAAAAAGTATTGCGGATTTTTTCAAATTCCTTTGTTTTTCTTTTGTAAAAGAATAAGTGTTTTTAGGATCTCACACCAGTCTCATGACTGACCTAGAGTTTATTATTCCCTTTCTAAACTCTGGGTGTCCATAATTTTCCACACGGGCAGCCCAGAGTCAGGTCTCAGTTATTCGGGAGCAAAGTCAGAAAAAGTTGCTGTGGAGAAAAGGAGTTGAAGCTGGATGGCGAGACGTACCTCTTTACTATGTAGTGTCTATTGCGTATGGTTAGTGAAAATCGGTTTTCATATAGTTAAGTTATAATAACTGTCAGTGATGTATGATGTTGTTGTAAACTCTGATGTTGTATTATATTAACTAATATAGTTCTTTGCTTTAAAAATTATTCATTGATATATTATATGTTGTTCCGCTGCGATATGTGAGATTCTATTAATGTTTCTGTTCTTCTTCTATCTCCTTCTTATTAAACACTAACGGTTCGGTTTTTGGGCATTCGATTGTGTGGCATTTGATACAGTGTACGTATAAATGTTGACTTTCGGGCGTCGTAAATTCGGGTCGTTACAAATTTGGTATCAGAGCAATTGGTTAAGCGACAACCTTGGCTCTGTTGGGTGTTACTCATTAGAGATAGAGTCAGCAGTACTCTAGAATGAGTTTGAGTGTAATAATAGATATGAGCGCATATTTGTTAGTGAATATAAATTGTTTTATATTGTGTTGACTTATCGGTTGATTGTTTATAGATTCTGGTCGGTGCAGTCTCGCCAACTGTATCGATAGGGGTTTCTAAACTTTTAAACAAGATAAACCGACACCGTATTGTTTTAAAATTAGGGTAAATGAAATAATTTTACCCAAGTCTATTTTCGTATATAAAAGAAATAAATTTTCTGTGAATTATTATAATATATGGTTGCTTGGTTATTAGGAAGCGATAATATTAGATTATTATCATCGTTGTATGAGAAATTGAAATCAAAACCAAAAGCTAAGAAAATAAAAATACAAATGAGATTTGTAAATGTAAATTTTAAATGTAATTTATAATTTGGAATAAAATTCATTGATGGAATGAAATTGGTAATGTGAATGTATAAATGGGTTTTATAAATTGAAATGAGATTTGACTTAGATCAAGTTGAATAAAAATCCAAACTTGGGAAAAAAGAAAATAAAATGGATTGAATTCAAGTAAACTAATATGATAATTAATTAATTCATGAAATAGAAAAGTTGAATTAGTTAAATCAAAACTTTAATTGTGAGTTAAATAAAAATGGTTTGAATTTGCAGATAAATTCAAGTAAGTAGAAATAAATTCAAAATTTCCTAGTTATTGATAAAATAAATCCGAGATGAATTGAGAAAGGAAAGTTGAAATTTAAATGGATAAGTGAGTAAAACTAATTTAATTAAATTAGTAGATGGAGTGAATTTGATAAATGAAAATAAAATCAAGGATTTAAATTGGGAAATGTTACAAGGAAAAATAAATTTGAATTTTGATTTGAAATACCTTAAGTAAATATTGGATCGAATGGAGCTAAATGTTAATAAAGGAATTAGAATTAGTTAGTGAAACTAAAAAGAAGGACAAATTTAATATGGTTTAAAAATGAGTTGAATAGAATCAATTGGAAATGAAATAAAATAAAGAGTAAATTGAGTTTGTATCAATTTAAATTAGTTATAAACTAGATTGGATGTTCTATTAAGTGAACATCGTCGAAATTTGCATAGAAATGGTTGTTGTTGACGCAAACGAGTATGTATAAAATTCTAAGAGTCAATAAAAGCAAATCAAATTGATTTTTGAATCAATTGAAATAGATATGAGTTCATTTCGCTTAAAAAATAAATTGAATGAAAGAAAGTGAGTTGTAAATCACTTGAAATGAATAGAAATGGTATGTGAGTTGATTGTAAACAATTAAAATTGTATCGGAACCATATAAATTGCTAATGGAAATAATTTTTTATATTTTGCTTGTGAAAACTATGTGTTTACTATTGAAAATGATTGAAATGTAAATGAGTTTCCTATATATGTCACTTATATGTTTAAACTGAGTAAATACAGGTACAGAAGGCCGTTTGGCTGGATTTGGTCGTGCTAAAATGCAAATAATAAACAGATTTGTTTAAAAATGCTAAATAAGATACGCTTACGTAATAAAAATAGAAAATATGAACTGTTTTTGCTTTTTCCGACCGGGTGGGTCGATGTATATATATTTATATCTTTTGTCAAATTGCAGAAGATCCTCCGTCAAAGGAGACTCTGCCGAAATTTTCCGAAAATTTTGAGAGTTAGAAAAATCTTTGAAAAAAAAATTGTTAGCAACAAATGATTTCAAATTGGAAATTGAAGTAAATTAGTGAATGAAACTGAATTAAAGTAATAATATGAATCAGTTATAATTGAAAGATAAAAATTCAATATTCATAGTAGAAGATAAATTAAATTCGAATAGAATTGTAGTGCAAATTGAATTAAAATAAAATTGAAAATGGAAGAATAAATGAAAATGGATATGTAACTTCAATCGTGAAGTAAAAATGGTACAAGAAGCATATATATTGAAAATTTTGTAATGAGAGGTGCAAATGATATTTGAACATTGTCATTGGATATTATGGATATCAAGATATATAGGTATATTAAAGGAAATGGAACCGGGATTCTGATTTTAAAGATAAAATTGAATTGCTCGATAAAAAGGTATGTATTTCAATTTCAGTATGGAATTTGGTGATTTTCTTGTCCAGCCACTTAGCTTTTTGTTTTCTTTTGGGATTTGAGGGCCTGTGGTGCCATTTTATAGTCGTACCGAGCTAGCCGCGCAAAGGAGACGCTGACAAAAAAATTCTAAAATTTAGGGTGTTAGAAAAATTTTGAGAAAATATTGAAAGTTTGAAATTTGAATTCAAATCTAGATTTGAATTGGGAAGTAAACAATATTGTTTGGAACTTATAATTGAACTTGGAAAGTTAGTTGAAAAGAATCTTTAACAAAAAGATTTGGATTGATAAATTGATAAAACTATTGGGTTGGAAAATATTACATGGGTTAAGGATCATTCTTCTTAACCAGTAATTTCGGGACGAAATTCGTTTAAGGGGGGAAGGATGTGACGACCCAGAATTTTTAACATTTGAAATTGAAATATTTAATTAATTTTTAAATGTTTGAATGATAGTTTAACTTGAATTTCAAATGTCAGGATGAATTTAGCAATTTAATTATCAAATTTAATTATAGAAATTTGGGTATAATTGTAAATCTTCAATTTTGAGCCCGTTAAAAATATTTTAAAGGCTTAGTAAATTCATATTGATAATACTGAAGATAATAGAAACTACAGGATTGAATTTTGAAAGTGAATTGTTCAGTTTTGAATTTATATCATTTAAATCGACATTTAAAAATAGCCTTCCAGGGCATAGTCTCGGAATTCGACGAAACCAGCTCCATTGGATCCGTAATAGTTAGTTATTATCGGATTTCAATTTTCGTATCATTCAGAGTTGTCGTGTGATCGTACGATAGATAAATGCGCTGACATTTACATCGGGAATTTAATATTTAAACTTGATTTAAAAAGCTATCTACTCCATACGATCGAATTTGGACTCGAAACCTTTTCCATTACGTTCGGAATAGGGGCTTAACATTATAAACGCCTGGCAGCACACCTCGATTGGAGATCGAGATTTTGAGTTGCATTTATCAAAGCAATTTGGATTTAAAATTAAAATTTGAAAATATAATATTGCTTTGCAAGATAGATTATATGCATTCTTTCTCAAACACCTGGCATTCCGTCTCAAACACCTGGCAAAGATTAAATGACAGGCGTTTGTTTTTATAAAATTTAAAAAAAAAATATAAACAAAACCCTCCGTTCAAAATTAAAGAAAAAGAACAAATGAATCTCGTTCCTTCCCCCCTTAAACAAAAAAAAATCAGAGCGAAGAAATTCTTAATAGCCAAACCCCTGTCGTTTGAATAAAAATTCAAATTTTGCTCGTTTTCAACAATGGCCGCGTCCATTTTTCCCCCAAATCAGAACCTAAAAATTGAATACGTTCGATTTGATCAATGGAGCGATCGTTCGAATCTTGGAGGGCAGAGGCGACGTTGGCAAGCATCATCGATGATGGTGGCTAGTGGCACAAGCGCGAGGCACGTAGGTTCTCGTGCACGAGTTCATCGAGGTCGAAGTCGCGATTTGGGATGGTGGTTGTGGGCATTCTCGTGAGCATTTGGAAGCGATGACAACGTCCGCAATTGTGGCGAGCAAGTGGTCTCGCGCGACAACAACATGGGGGAAGATCGGCCGTGAAAATTTGGAGTCGAGGGTGATTGACAGTAAGTGGCGCTTCGAGGGTAGCTCGTGCTTGCGATTGACATAGGGATGAGGAGCAGTAAGGTGTTAAACATATATTTGTTGAAATTTATATATTTGTATCTGTAAGTATAAGTTATAAAAACATGCATTAAATAATTATTTTTTTGAATATTGGGCTAAACAGTGAAGAATAAAACAGTAAATATACAAACATATGTTCAAAGTAAAAATATATACTAATAAAAATGGCAATTGATTTATATGCATGCTCATTTTTAAATAAACAGAAATTAATTTTTGTATAGATAGGATTTTGAAAATAGACATTTTAAAATGTTAAAGAAATTATAATTAGAATTTTTAATCCCTATACAGATTAATTTGTTTAACAAACTGATTTAATTTATTTATAAGACAATAAAAATATCCTTGTTTTAAATCAATATGGAAATTCATTTGTTTGATAAGCTTATTAAAATTATTTTAAAGGAAATTTAGTTTTAAATTTAATGTTTGGTTAAACAAAGATTTTTAATTAAAAGGGAAGTTAGCTTTAAATAAAATTGTTAGTTTATTAAAATTATATAAAAGGAAATTAGTTTAAAACTAAAGTATTAGTTAATTTAATTTTTAATGGTGAGAAATTATCCAATTAATTCAAATATTTTATTAAAAGGAAATCTGTTTGAAATTAAATTGTTGAGATAAAATAAAACTTTATAAAATAGAAATGAATTGTTCGATCATTTCAAATATTAATCAATTATATAAATTATTTATACAAGGTCAAAGAAATTAGGGAAATCAAGATGGAAAGAAATTGGATTGCATGCACAATAAAAGGTGAGATCTTCTTACTCAAATTTTATTTGAAAATTCCAGTTATTAATTGGTTATGGAATTGTGATAGTTAAATTAAAATTGATTGATTGTGTATTTGGATAATTTATTTATTTTTAGTTATATTAGTTTAGACCCGATGCGTCGCGTAATAGCGGAGGTTATTATATTAAACCCATATACCGCGATATTCCACCTCGAGGTGGAATTGGTATTATATATGTATTTGGTGTTGTTTATTTCCCGCATTATATAGCGGATAAGGCCCTATTGCGCCGTATAATAGCGGCTAATATTTTATAAATCACATTGATGTGCACGTAAATGTGCATATTTTTACCACCATATTTAATCTATTTAAATTGAATAAATGATCATATTGGGTATTTTAACTTGTTTTAACCAAAATTCAAATTATTTGAAATTGTCGCATATTCATCTTCATCCAGGGGCAAAACAGTCATTTAAGTGCGTATATTTCTTTGAGAAAAATTGATTGGAAATTTATATATATTTTTGTAGGAAAATGGTCTCAAATAGGAGTGGTTTCATGAAGGAATATGCATGCACAAAGAATATAAAGGAATGAAGATGGAAATAATTCAAAGTGAAGATCATGGAGGACCCCACCTACCCACCTACCTTAATGTACAAATTAAAGGCTAATGCACATGCTTATGGAGCTAATGGTTTCATGTACATTTAATGGGGGATTAAGACATGTTAATGTTTACTTGGCCTCCACACTTCCTAAGGGGCATTTTGGGTACTCCACAAAAATATGCATTAGGGTTTCTAACTTGTGTAAATACCCCTTATGTTTCATGTAGCCATCTCCCTTTTAGTTAGTTAGTTTTAGTTTAGAAAATAAATCAAATCTCTCTTTCTCTTTTAGTTTGTTCCTTAAAAAAATTTTTTTTTTTTTAAGTAAAACCCTACTTTTAAGTTTCCTTTCAAAAAAAACAAAAAAAAAATATATTGCATATATCTTAGTTTTAAATTTTCAGGTTGCCAAAGCAGGAAATAAAGGAAGAATAGCTTGCTGAAAATTGCTTCCTTCGCTAGCCAAAATCAATTGCTCTGCTTGCTAAAAAATTCTGCTTTCATTTCTAGTTTTATTTGAATTGCATTGTAGATTGCTTGCATCTGCATTTTAAAAAATAAAAAAATTCATTCGTAGTTGCATTGTTAATACACGTTTAATTTATGTTATGCATTTCATCTTAGATTTTGATTAATAATAACAGTTAGACATCGATAACACTTAATTGTATATTAACAATTTGTCCTCTTTGAACAATTTAATTTCTTGGTGTCTAGGCTACGGCAGAGCAATAACCATTTATAAATCTTACAGTGATTCGTAAATATTATAGTGGTTGTTCCTCTGAAGGTACTTAAACCTTCGGCTGCATTGCTACGGTGATTCGTGGTGCACCGATAAATCCTGCCTGTTACCTGGCTGAGAACTATCTTGTTTATCTAAGACAATGTGTGATTATACAATTTTGGGTTAACTTAGGATAAATAATTTGAAACTAACCTTGCATTCATTTAGTTGCATTAGTTCATGCATATTTAAAAAAAAATTCAAAAATCCAAAACTAAAAAGAAAATTGTAAATATTCCTTTGATTTTCCTTTGAAATTTTTAAATCATTTTCTTTGAAATTTCAAAAAAAAAATCCAAAAAAAAATTTAGAAAAACCAAAATTCAAAAAAAAAATTGAAAAATAAAAACAAAACAAAAATCGATTTCCCTTCTCAAAAATAAATTTTCTTTGTAAATATTTTTCGTTTATAAAAAAAAAACCACAAAAAAAACATTCTTGAAAATGTCAGAATTTCCATATTCACTTGAATTTTACAATAGTTGTGAAAATCAATATAATTCATATGATTTCAGTCCAAATTCGTATGAATATTTTAACAACAACTATTGTGTAAATAATTCAAATTTCGAACAACAAAATTTTCAAAACGATGACCAACCTTCGACTCTTGAAAATAGCATTGAAATGATTTCATCTTTACTCGAACTTTCTACATGACAAAATCAAGAGATAAATGATTTATGTAATTTTTATTTGTGTAATAACTCGAGTCAAGGATTTCAAAATTTGAATTCAATTCAAAATTCAAACGATTACGATTATAACCCATGCAAATTTAATTTCGAACTCCAAAATGAATTTCAAACTCAACATGAAAATGGAAACAACTTTTCAAACGAATTAGGCAATGGGAATAATCTTAACCATGTTACGAGTGAAAATTTTCGTTCTCAACAAATCCAAATCGAAAATTCTCAATTTAATAACTACAAATTGGATTTTGTTGAACAAATGAATGAAATTTACGATGATCACACGGATTTGTTGTTTGAAACTTATATGAAACATCGTGGAAAACAAAATCAAATTTCAACATGTGACGAGTCAAGTGATAATCCACCTTTTACCCAAATCGACGATTTTCAAATAACAACTTTTGAATTTGATAATGACGATCTTAATCAAGTTGTTGAAAATACGGTAATTGAGTTGGATTTCAATTCTTTTGAGGATGCGAAACTCGATTTAAACTTCGATCTTCCTTTTTCTGAAAATTTGAATACGACAACTTTGAAACTCGATTTACATGATGAAGTTGTTGATAATCCAACAAAGGAAGTCGAATTTTTCGAACATGAGTTTTATGGACATTTTGAAAATGAGTTGCTAAGTTCTGAAGGGGACGATTTGAATCACCATTTCGATTTTGAAATCAATGATAAACTTGAATTTGGTGAAAATAAATTTCGAGCAATTGTTTTATCAACCCGGAAAATCATTGAAAATAAAACAACTCATTCGATTTTCGATAAAACGAAATTCGTTTTTCCAAATCGACAATCAACTTCAAATTCTTTTACGATTTGGTTTTTCGTGCTTAAGCCGTGTCTCACACATTTGACGAGACAAATGAATTGGTCTTTGGAAGACCGTTTCATTTACTTTTTGACTATATACTTTCTCATCTCTTGTAATAGTAATCTTTCATGTAAATATAGGATTTTTATTTTATTTTTCTCCTTCCATTTGGGTTGACTGTGGGGACACAGTCAAAATCAAGTGTGGGGGGGGACTCATCTTCATTTTTTTTCATGGTTTATTTTTGCTTTAAAATCAAAAAAAAAAAATTAAAAAAAAATCCCAAAAACAAATTTTCTTTTGATTTATTTTTAAAAGAAACACTATAAGATAAATATATGGTTTTGGTTTATTAAATTGAAATTATTAAAAAAATTATTTGTCTTAACAAAAATAAAAATGAAGTTTGATTACAGATAATAATGGTTTAACTAGTATATGGAAGACTCATATGTGTTAATTATGAAGTACATCCTAATTGAAAATCTTTGTTTTAAAATGTGGTTGATTTAAAGTAAAGGATATAACATTTTTTTTTGCCTTCCAAGTTAAATGGTGCTAAGATGATTTTGCAAAACTCTCTCTCTTAAAATAAAATAAAAAAATAAAAAATAATAGCATCCAAATATTCACTCTCATTTAAAAGTCCTCATGGTTATGCATGGGTGAATTACTTGGAATTTTTGATTATGTGCTTTCATACTCATTTAAAAGTCCTCACGGTTATGCATGTATGGAACACATGTAAAAAAAAATTAATAAAAACCACCTACGGTCGATAGGTGTATGCATGAAAGTGTGTGCACTCGCCATGCTCTGTACTTCCCTCACATAAGCCCGAAAGGCAGTGCATGGGTGGTATAT
This sequence comes from Allium cepa, assembly GCA_030765085.1. Lineage (NCBI taxonomy): Eukaryota > Viridiplantae > Streptophyta > Magnoliopsida > Asparagales > Amaryllidaceae > Allium > Allium cepa. The sequence continues at coordinate 379,300,421 of CM060938.1, read as the reverse complement.
CTGGCCTCAGTTTACCTGAGCTAGGTGTGTAATTTTTCTTGCAAATAATGAGAGAGCAAGCAATTAAAATCATAGCACTATTTTTACTTAGTTGATTTGATTTGTTATTGAAAAAAAAAATGAAAATACCACTTTGATAAACTTTGATAATCAACTAAGGATCCATTTTATAATTACACTTTGTTATCAACCGAAACAACAAGTTAAACTATTGTTTATTTGTTATGATAACTTGATTTTTGTTGGAAATTTACAAGTAAATGACTTAAATTTTCAAGATAATGACCAAAACCAATATTTAACTTATTTGTGACGATTTAAAAATAAATCATTAATTTGGAAATATTTCAAAAACTTGCATTCATCTCTTTGTAAATAAATCTTGCATTTTGTAAAATCCTGCATTTGGATTTTGAGGGTAGTATCCGCTGAAAACTCTCACGAGACAACACTCGTCCTACTGGGGACACCCAGAGGTTTAACGGCTTGTTGCATACGCTCAATGCAATCGTGCTTCCTACGAAAACGGATTTATCTTAGTTTTAGTGTATTCGAGGACGAATAAAAAGATAAGTGTGGGGGTATTTGATGTGTACGTAAATGTGCATATTTTTACCACCATATTTAATCTATTTAAATTGAATAAATGATCATATTGGGTATTTTAACTTGTTTTAACCAAAATTCAAATTATTTGAAATTGCCGCATATTCATCTTCATCCAGGGGCAAAACAGTCATTTAAGTGCGTATATTTCTTTGAGAAAAATTGATTGGAAATTTATATATATTTTTGTAGGAAAATGGTCTCAAATAGGAGTGGTTTCATGAAGGAATATGCATGCACAAAGAATATAAAGGAATGAAGATGGAAATAATTCAAAGTGAAGATCATGGAGGACCCCACCTACCCACCTACCTTAATGTACAAATTAAAGGCTAATGCACATGCTTATGGAGCTAATGGTTTCATGTACATTTAATGGGGGATTAAGACATGTTAATGTTTACTTGGCCTCCACACTTCCTAAGGGACATTTTGGGTACTCCCTAAAAATATGCATTAGGGTTTCTAACTTGTATAAATACCCCTTATGTTTCATGTAGCCATCTCCCTTTTAGTTAGTTAGTTTTAGTTTAGAAAATAAATCAAATCTCTCTTTCTTTCCATGGCTACTTAGCCATTTCTTCTCTTATGTAATTCTTTTCTTTTATGCAATGTTAATTATTGTTTCTTTTTAATTACATGTTCATTTCCTTTTATGCAAGTAGTGTAGATTTTCCTTTATGCAATTAGAATAGTTTTCCATTTCACTTTTCTCTCTTTTTCTTTTCTTTTTCTCTCATGTTGCAAGCTACATTTGTTCATATGATAACAAATATGAGAGGCTAAACCCCTTCAATTTAGGGGTAATGAAGCTCTCTAATCATGTAGCTTCAACTTAATTTGATGTTTATGCTCTCTTTTTATGCTTAATGAGAATGAATGAAGTGGTTTAATGATGTTGTTTAGCTTTGAATTTGATAGTCTATGTTGTTTATAACAAATAGGCTATGCTTAAACAAACAAAACACTAATTGCCTCTTCATCTACATATGATTATGGCAAAGAAGCGATTGTTGAAATTAAAATTTGATGGCTTATATTTCTAATTAATGGTTAATAGGCCATGCTTAAAATAAATTTTGCTTTCAACTTTGTTGTCATATTTTATGAGATTTAAAAGTGTATTAGTGGTTGTGTTATAGTTTGATGGTTTATATTGAGCTAATTAATAGCACAAATATACCATACTTATGATAAGCACATCAACTAATTCACTAATGACAAGAAAAGAGAGATCATAACTTCATTTTGTTGATTTATGTGATCTAGAGAGTGGAAATTGCCTCTAAATTGTCTTAACACTCTCATATTTTTATCTATTTTCTTTTGTCATTTTTCTTCTTTTTTTTAGTTAATCACTCTTCCAACTTTGGTTAATTTGATTGAGTAGAATTTTAAAATCATCAATTCCCTGCGGATCGACCCGTATTCGCCGCGTGCTAAATTCGTACACCGTGCGCTTGCGGTTATTTTTATTTCAAAATTCGTTCGACGGTTTTCTAAACCGATAGAATTTCCGTCGACGAACACACATATACCGTGATATTCCACCTTGAAATGAAATGGATATTTAATTGTTGTGCTAACGTCTATGGATGCAAGGGAAACAGGTTGGAGGGATCCAACTGGATTCCTCAAATATTTAGTTTGTTGTGTATGTTGTGTGTTGATTATTTTTAATTCGTGTGAATGTTTGTGATTGAAACCGTGAAGGCTGTAATTTAGCCAAATATATTTTTTGGTATTGTAGGATACCAGAAATATGAAATTGAATTTTTTGAAAATTAGAGTAGAAGAGCCTAGACCATTACAATTAAAGTATTAAAGTTAATTTTTATAATCCCATAGAATTAATTCCAAAAATATGGGAAAATATTTTAACAAAGGAATTTCGAGTAATATTGTTTAATGGTTGAAAAAATTATTTAAGATACGTATTTTAAATATTTGAAAGTGATAAAGAAATTTATTTCAAAAAGAAATAAATTTAGAAATTTAATTTGGAATTTAATTTAGAGTTGAAATTTATTTTAGAAATCGATTCAGGAATTAATTTGGAGTTAGAATAAATCTTAGGAATCTATTTGGAAATTTGGTTAGGTGTTTTGGAAATAACTTGGAAAATCAATTTGAAATTGATTTGATATTGGAAATTTTATTTGGGGAAATCGAATTGGAATTTTATTTTGTGTTTGAAATAAACTGGAAAGCAATTTGGGATTAGATTGGGTTTGAAGATGATAATTGGATTCGATTTTAAATTCATATATCAGTTGATATTTGGAATGCAAATTCACAATGGGAATTTGTAAAGAAAAGGGAAATTGTTTAAAAATAAATATTGGTTTATTTTTAAAGTGTGGAAAGGAATTTACAGATTTGCAATGTAAATTAAAATAAATCGAGAGGATTTATTAATTTATTGTAATGGACCATTTTGTAATGGAAAAAGAATTCTTCCCTAGAAAGCTGAGTAAAATAGCTTTTGATTAAAATTTAAAAGTTTTAGATTTGGTTTTAAAATAATATTGTTAGAGAAATTAGTTTTAGAAAAATTTTTAAAGTAAAAATTTATTTAATTAATTATATAAGGGATTATTTTAAAGATTTAAATTGATATTTGATTTAGAAAATAGTTATTTAAATATTTGTACTCTATCTACAAATTTTATTTTAAAATTAGTTTTGGACCTGAACTTTTATATGAGATATTAGTATAACATTTTTCATAACTAATATTTAAGAAAATATTCTAAAATAGTTTATTTTAAATGTTTCCAAGTATATTTTGAATAAGTATTTTATATTATTTTAAATATTTAAACTAGGCCGAATTTTCAGTGGAAATGAATAAATATTAGAAATGTTTTCCGCATAAGGAAAAATTGATTTGAAAATTTATTTTCAAAGGATTTAAGTGTGAAATTTTACCTTGCGAAGATGTATTGAAAATAATAATAATTAGGGGAAAATTATTTGGAAACCAGTGACTATTGTGAATGATGATTGATAGTTAAATAACTAACTATCAATATTGGCCTTAATCGGCATTTGAATTTCGATGCGACCGGGAGTCGAATTCCAACTGGACATTCGAAACCCACATCGAACCTTTGTGATTGTGATGGATCTTTGTTTAAAAGGTCAAAATGAAATTATTGTGAATTGTTTGAATCTAAATGAACACTTATTTTTAAAATAAGCGCTCGTTATTCGGATTAGCCGGGAGAGGACCTTGTGTCATAAAACCTACTCCGAATAACGATACGATGAAATGGGATTGCATTTGAAGATGGTGTTGAAGATCGGGTATTTTCGAAAGTGAAAGGATGCATGTCGAATGTCTCTGCATCGGGTTGCTCCAGTATAGAGATTTTATCACCCTTTGTGATGGGGATTCCGGACGTGATTAGTGAATATCCGGATCGCAAGGGCTTCTTTTGAAGTGCCTTCGGTTCCGTTCGATCCCGGAATGGACTTGTATGGATGTGTGTCTGACGTTACACTTGGAGATATAAAGATGGTTTCTATCAAATACATTTCTGTCGATGGCGGATAATTTATTCTCTTAGCTTAACACCCTTCTCTGAGACGTACGAGCTCAGAGGTTATGTAGTTGATGGTTACTAGTGATACATTTCCAATTTGGTAATATGGCATACGAAGTGCTGCTGATCATTTGTTGATCGAAGCTTGGATTTTGTGGAAAGCGTAGGTTTGTGGACGAGACTTCGTCAGACCTCACACGCCCGAATTGTCGAAACAGGAAGAATGCAGCAAGGTTATAGGGGTTAGCGCCCTTTAGGGCATGTACATTTCCTTCTGGATAGAAGTGGTATCATGGTATGGAGCCCAGATACTTAAGTGAATATCGCAAATATATATTACATTGTGATTGTTGTTGTGGAGGATCCTCGGATAAAGGTTGTTTACAGCCGGGGGATGACATACTCGTGTCAGTAGTTACCTATCTTGTCAGTAGGATCATATGTTGTTACTCTGCGATATGTGAGATTTTGTCATTGTTTCTGTTCTTCTTCTATCTCCTTTTTATTAAACCCTAATGGTTCGGTTTTCCGGCATTCGATTGCGCGGCATTTGATACAGTGTACGTATAAATGTCCACTTTCAGGCGTCGTAAATTCGGGTCGTTACAGTTTTCCTAGGATGACTATGATCCTCTGGGTTCCAAATCCCAAGGCTAACCACATCTGACAAAACATTCTTTTCTTTAGAAAGTTGATGTGGGCTATCCATTACATATTCCATGGTTTTTCCTAGGTTAGCCAAGAACCCATCACTTGGCCAATTAGAACATCATTATCCACATGATTATTTGTAAAAATTCATGATCCCTATGATCACTTATTTTCCCCAGGTATACCACCTATTTAACATATTCCCTTTGGTAAACCCAATTAGGTTAAATTAAATAAAAACACATTGATAGCCCAATGTACATTTTCGAAAGCATAATTCTATTTGTGACCCCAAACTATGTATCAAAAACATAAAACCAACCCCGGTGTCCCCAAGGTTTAATAACATCAAATTTACATTACGATCCCCTTACATATTCAAACAAAATAAGTATTTTATGCTATAATCCTTTGAAGTAACCAATTCAAGTTAGAAAATTTTTGCTTATGGTAAAATGGCTAAAAGCAGCCCTTTAAACCCCTTCGAATGAAGTCCCATTCGAAAGCAAATATACATATGAAGTTGGCCCTTTTGTAGGCCTTCCTTTTGAAAGCACCATAAAACTATACCTTTCGATTTTGTCCAAAGGTCTCACATTTCGACCTAGTTGGAAGGATCTACCTTTTGACTTTATTGAAAGCCGGGGGTATTCCCTCTTATAAAACCATTTATAAAACTTTTGAAAGCAATGAAACTCAAAACCTTTCGAAATCATTCAAACTCAAAACCTTTCACAATCATTTAAGGTAACCCCTTCATAACCTTTCAAAATCAAACCTAAACCACTTAAAACCAATGAAGTGTTCGTGTTGGATCCAACCCTTCGAAAGTATACTTCCGACCTTGTAGGAAGGTTTACCCTTCGACTTTGTTGAAAGGTGTTAAAAGACCTTTTTAGAAAACATTTTGAAACCATTCACTTGAAGGATTAAACTTTTGAAGATCCTCTTCGAAACCCTTCTTGAATATATTAATTTTTCAGTCTTTCATAAAATGATAGAGGCGAAGGATCCCCCTTCAACTTATTCGAAAGCAATTATGCTTCTACGCGAAGCAAAGGAAGCAGCCTCCCCATCCCTTCGCCCCTCTTCCCTTCGACACGGTGCCTACCTTTCGACTAATGTGGAGGGTATTTACCATCCGTCTCAGACGAAAGGTACCTTTCAACTTTATCAAAAGGGTAAAAGCGGGCTTGTTAGGATCGAAGGCAGAATTGGGCCTACTGAAGTGATGTTTAATCTTGCTTGTTTAAATTTGATTGGGCGAGGAGCCTTCTCCTTTACTTCCAAATAGTAAAAAGTATACAAAAATTAAACTTTTTCTTAAAACACTATTCTTCTTTCCCAATTATATTTTTGAATTGCATCTTTCCCTCCGAATTAACTAATTCGAAGGCAATTTTGCAATATAGCCCTTAGGCTTAAATAATTTAATTGCCTTAGTAAATAACTAAGGAAAAATCACCAAAAATCTGATAAATCATATACTTCAACATATCAAAATTACAAAGCATATAAAGATCAAAGCAACTCAAAATTTAGCCAAAACCGAATAAAAACATGTTAATTAGCCCATTAACATTTAAAACACCTATGTCTTGTCCAAATAAAGGTTTAAATGGTTATATCCTAACGAAAATCCCAAACATGAACCTGGTATAACCCATAACCGATCCAAACACAAAAAAATGAGATAATAAACATGGTCATTCACCTTGATTGGTTGATAGGAGAATGCGAAAATTTTCTAGCTTTAGTTCCTTATTTTTTTCTTCAATTTAATGCTCTTCCCGAAGCTTTTAATAGTCATCTGAAATATCGATGAGGAGTTATGAATGAGAAAGTAAAAGTTTACTACAGTGGAGGAAGAGATTTATACTAAGAAATATAGCCTTGTTTCCAAGTATGCCCCATAATTCCTCCTTCTTAATTTAGTCAAATCTTATTTTAATTCCTTCATTAAGACACGGCCATTGGATTTATTAATCTCATCTCCCTAATTATTCACATTATTCTATTTAATTTATCCAATTAAATATCTTGAATAAAGTTAATTAAAATTCAGGGGAATTACATGCATCCTTTGAATCTGTAAATACTACCTTGATTGAGATGTAGAGATTAACAAACTTGAATTAATTGAATCTTTTCTCTCTTGAGTTCTTATCATTCTCTTGTGCATACGTTGCTTACATACTCTTAGTCTATTATAACCAAAATATAATTTTAGTTAAACCACTTCTTATAACACAAAGCATTTGCATTCACATACTCAAAGGAGATCTTAGGAAGATTCGTACTATTAGTTGAAAACCATGTTATTTAGAACACATGATTGTCAAAGATATATTTTTGTATCAGCATATTCCTTAGGGCGGAGCGAGAGTCACTTTATTAAAGAAAATATTGAATGGGATGCTGAATCACTAATTTTGATTCATGATAAAGAAATTTACAAGTAAAAGAGAATGCACTAACAATCGCAACAAAAAGAGACAATCAAAGGACTATGGTGGTATCAAGACTTTGAATCTATGTTTTGACTAGTTATTACTTGTGTTTGAGTCTTAGAAATTGTTAAAATCTATCCTCAACTAGTCCACACTTCATCATTTTCATTCTTTTTAACAAAACATAGCTACCAGTGCAAATACACTACAGCTAGTCAATTGGCTATAAATAACCAGTCAACTGACTGGTGTGCATGAGTATGCACTTTTTTTTTAAATTTGTTGAAAGATCAGTCGACTGATCCAAATCGGTCAGTCGATTGACCCGAACCAAACTGTCATATTTTTAAAAGACATTTCCATTTTGCGAAAGGTTGCAATCCTTCACTGAAGGGGAATGATTTCTTTTTTGGTCAGAACTCTTCACTAATGGTAGGAACCCTCTGTTTACTATAAATACATGTTCCCAAACACTTCATATTCACCGAAAATCTTTTTAACTGTCTTACATACTTCTTGTGCTCTCATACTCACATTCAAACAGCATACAAACATTCTATTGCTTTGAATCTTCCTTTCTTATTCTCACATACAATCAAATACTCGAGGAAAAGATTATAGGAAGTGTGTACTACAAGTGACAAATCCATTTTATTAAGAACGCATTAGTCAGAAAATTTTATATACTTGTAAAAGTCCTGTTTTGCTGCTCAAGCATGTGAAGTCCTCTTTAGCTGCTGAGAAAAAATCATGTTCCGCTGCTCAGGTCCCTATTCGGCTACTCAGGGGTTATATAGACATGTTCCTCCGGGTTAGGTGAGGGTTGTTGTTTTAGTGAAATTCCAAAAGGAGTCTGGGACTGGACGTAGTACGGAGCTCTGAACCAGTATAAAAATTTCTGGTGTCATCTTACATTACTGCTTTTATATTCCACACTATTTATTGTATGGCTATCTTCACTACTCTCTGTTTTATCATATATCCATATTACTCGGTCCTACACACTTTCATTTGGTATCAGAGCAAGGCATCATCTAACCGTAACATAGTTATTTGATTCTTTGCTAATATGGATAGTAACACTAGAACTAGCACTATAAGCACTAACATCAGTTTTGTAGAAGGTCGGTCCACTGCACGACCAACATTTTTCAATGGTTTGAACTATAATTATTGGGCTACTCATATGAGAATCTATATGCAATAAAACAGTTTTGAATCATGGAATATCACACAAAATGAATACACTCTTCCTACAGGAGAATACTCCACACGGAAAAACACATAAAAACTAGATGCTTCTGCCCATTCTAAAGTCATGAACATGTTATTTTGTGCACTAGATAGAAATGAATTTAATCGTGTTAGCATGTGTCAAACTGCTTATGAAATATGGCGAACACTTAAAATCAAACATGAAGGAAATAGAAAAGTCAAACAAAGAAAAATCGCCATGCTTAAAAATCAATTTCAAAATTTTAGAATGAAGCAAGATGAATCCATCAATGATATGTACTCCAAATTTCAAGATATCTATCATTTAATATTATGTTTAGGAGAAAAGTACACTGATTTTGATATCGTATCGAAAATCCTAAACTCTTTAATGGATGAATGGGAAAGAAAAGTCTGGGCTATTGAAGAAGCTAATGACCTCTCTACCATAAAACCAGAAGAGTTAATAGGAAATCTAATGTCCTATGATGTGAATTTGCAAGCAAAACGAGTACAAGCACAGGACAAAAGGAACATAGCTTTCCGTGCTGAAGAAGAAGAGGATGAAGGTTCAGATGAAGAAGATCTAGCATTTATTGCCAAAATTTTCAAAAAGTTTTTGAAATTTTAGAAAAACAACAGATACAATGGAAAAAGGAACTTACCAAGCAAACCACCACCTTCAGTACTAGAATGTTTTAATTGCCATAAGAAAAGACATATGCAGAAAGACTATCCGGAACTAAAGAAAAGATAATTCAACAAGTTTAGAAAAGATAAGAAAAAGAAAGCATTTTCTATGGCATGGGATGATTCTGATTCTTCTTCATCAGATAGTGGAAATGACAATGAAAACGTGCAAGCTAATGTTTGCTTCATGGCTACTGAAAACAAGGTTAGTGATTTTACCTTTGATGATATGATAGAGATAAATTCTAAACTAGTTGACTCTCTCGAACATCTCAAAAGAAAATATAACAAAACTCGTGAACATCAGAACAAATCAGAATTCGAAAGAGATATGCATAAAGACAAAAAGGAAGTACTAGAGAAAGAACTTGAAAAATTACAAGAATCATTATCAAATATTAATTCTCAACTCACTTTATTAATTCAAGAAATTGAAACTCAAAAAGAAAAGAATGACGCTCTTATTTCTAAAAATCATAAATTGAAGACAAAATTAAAATTGATAGAATTAGATAATACTGGTCTCAAATCTAAGTTAGAAAGTATCACCAAAAATGTCTCAAACTTTAATAAAGGAAGAGAAACACTATTTAAAATTATTGATAGTTCTTAATCTGTTTCAAGTAGGAAAGGATTAGGATATGCTAAGAAATCAAAAGCCCCACCTAAAAAGGAAATTAGGAGAAATATCAAGCCTACTACAAAATAGTAAAAAGGGATACTTACTCTAAAAACAAAAAAATTGGGTTCCTAAAACAAACAACAGATTGATTAGAAAGAAATATATTAAATCCTTTTTAGGGACAGTTCATAAGAATAAAGATTATATTTTCAAAAGAAATACTGAACTCTCTTGGGTTTGGTTTCCTAAGATCTAACTCTGAGGACCTAACAAATGGTGGGTACCAATATAAAGTCTTATTTTTGCAGGTCCCACTTAAAAAGAGAGGAAAATGGATACTCGACATTGGTTGCTCAAAACATATGACAGAAGACAAAGATATGCTATGAAACATTACTTACTTAGATGGAGGCGCCATCACATTTGGAGACAATTCCAAAGGTTATGTCATCGCCCAAGGCAATGTGAGCAACAACGGTATTTCAAATTTACCTCTTATTTCAAATATTTTATTAGTCAAATATCTGAAACATAATTTACTCGGTATCAGCCAATTATGTGACAAAGGATTCAAAATCACGTTTTCTAAAAATAAATATAGTATTTTTGATCAAAATCAAAATCTTATCTTTGAAGGAAATAGAGACTTAAATATCTATGTTCTGAAAATAAAAATAAACCATAATTCAGATATGTTTTTAATAGCCAAGAAAATGATCCTTGGTTGTGGCACAAACGATTCTATCACATTAACTTCAAATCTATAAATAAGCTTTCTAAAAATGATTTAGTAAAAGGACTACCAAAAATGAATTTTAAAATTGGCCATATTTCTGATGCATGTCAGTTAGGAAAATTAACTAAGTCGTCTTTTAAATTTAAAAAGGTTATTTCAACTTTACCACCACTTGAATTGCTACATATGGATTTATTTGGACCAACATAAGTACAATCCATTAATCACAGTAGTTATGTGTTTGTAATTGTTGATGATTTTTCTAGATATACTTGGACTATTTTTATGAAAAATAAAAGTGATACTTTTGATAATTTCAAAACTTTTGTCAAAAGAATTCAAAATTTAAAGGGATTAAAAGTCAAAAACATTAGGAGTGATCATGGAGGTGAATTCGAAAACGAAGCCTTTGAACATTTTTGTAAGAAGAAGGGAATATTCGATAATTTTTCGTTTCCTAGAACTCCACAACAAAATGGAGTTATAGAACGCAAAAATAGAACCTTACAAGAATGTGAAAGGACTTTTCTAAATGGAAGTACGTTACCAAAACATTTCGAGGCTGGAGCAGTTGCAACAGCTTGTTATGTTTCGAATCGTGTTTCTATTCAACTACTAACTAAGAATACTCCTTATGAAATTTTTAATGGTAGTAAACCAAATATTTCTTATTTCAAAGTTTTCGGTTCAAAATGTTTCATTCTAAACACAAAGAATCAGCTTGGCAAATTCGACCCAAAATCCGATGAAGAGATCTTTGTAGGTTATTTGAATCGAAGCAAAGCTTATCGAATTTTCAATAAGGAACCAATATCTCGAAGAAACACTTCATGTATCCTTCGATGAAAATTTTAATCAAATGCCAAGTATAAGAGATAATGAAGAACTTCCTGATAATATCACAAATACGGAAATTTCAAATTTTGAAAATAGTGAGAACATTAATAATGAACTAAGATCTCCACCTAGATTATTAAGGGATCATCCTCCCATTAATGTCATTGGAGAACTAAATTCATTTGTTAGAACAAGAAATCAATTGAATCAAATGGGCCATGTAGCTTTCCTTTCTCATATTGAACCTGAAAATAATAAAGAAGCATCCACTGATGAAAACTGGTTAATCGATGCAAGAAGAGCTAAACCAATTCGAAAGAAAAGACGTTTGGGATTTAGTTCCGACGCCTAGTGATCAATCAGTTATGGTATAAAGTGGGTCTTCAAAAATAAAGCAGAGGAACAAGGAAATATTACTTGGAATAAAGCTAGATTAATTGCACAGGGATATAACCAAGAAGAAAGGATTGACTATGAAGAAACGTTTTCCCCAATCGCTAGACTAGAAGCAATACGAATCTTATTGGCCTATGCATGTTTTCATAACTTTAAATTATGTCAAATGGATGTTAAAAGTGCTTTTCTAAATGGTTTTATAAAGGAAAATGTTTATGTTGAATGACCTCCTTTATTCCTACACGAACAATTTCCAGACCATGTCTATAAACTTAAAAAGTCCATAAACGGTTTGAAACAAGCACCCCGTGCTTGGTACGATCGTCTTAAAAGGTATTTAATAGACTCTAGTTTTGAAATTGGGAGAGTTGATCGAACTCTTTTTATTGAAAGAAACAAGTAAGATATTTTAATTGTTCAAATTTATGTTGATGATATCATTTTTGGGTCCACAAATGAAAAATTATGTCAGGAATTTTCTAAAATTATGAACAAAGAATTTGAAATGTCACATATGGATGAATTAAATTTTTTTCTTGGCTTACAAATAAAACAATTAGAAAATGGTATTTTTATAAATTAAGAAAAATGTTGTAACAATCTAATTAAATGCTTTGGTATGGAAAATACTTCTACCAAACCAACCGCCATGAGTACAACTATACATCTTGATAAAGATGAAAATGGCAAAAGTATTGACCAAAAATTACATGAGGTGTGATTGGATCATTACTATACTTAATAGCTAGTTGACCTGACATAAAAATGAGTGTTTGTTTATGTGCACGATTTCAAACAGATCCCAAAGAATCACATTTGTGAGCAGTAAAACGCATATTAAGGTATCTTAATAAAACCAAGGACTTTAAACTATTCTATCCAAAAGAATGTCCTTTTGAATTAGTGTCATATAGTGACGCTGATTTTGGAGGAAGCCATACAGATAGAAAGAGTACAAGTGGGACTTGTCACTTCATTGGACGGTCTCTTATATCCTGGTTTAGTAAGAAACAAAATTGTGCTTACTATCGACATGTGAAGCAGAATATATTTCTACAGCTTTGGCATGTACTCAAGTTATCTATATGCAGCAATCACTACAAGATTTTGGTTTTAACTTATCCAAATTAACTATTTATTATGATAATTCTAGTGCTATAAATTTATCTAAAAATCCTGTCAATCGCCCGCGGACAAAACATATTGAGATTTGTCATCATTTTATTCGTGATAATATCAAAAAGAATTTGATAAATCTAGAATTTGTTTCCTCTGTCAAACAATTGGCAGATATCTTTACAAAACCTTTAAATGAAAAGGCTTTCATCAAATTAAGATGAGAACTTGGAATCGTCTCTTTTAAAGATTCATAAATTCATACAAATTTTTCAAAATATATCGTTATTATATATGGAAATTTCATAGCACAATCTGATAAAATATTCATATGCAAAAAGTTTTCGTGCGGACTTTTTTTGGCAAAACTAAAGTTTTTCTCTCATGGCACTAGAGGGACTTGAACTCATGATCTCTTGGTTATAGACTTACAAATGTTTCTTGCCATTGAGCTATATGTGTTTCTTGTCTCAACTAGACGTTTGGTTATAAATATTCTTCAAATTTTCGGGTTACAAAAAATAATGTAGCTGCTGGGGTTTGAACTCTAGTCTCATTGCTGATAAGTGTATGCTTTACCAGTTATGCTATATTAAGTTTAACTTATACCACATCAGCCCGTAACCATTCATTTTTAAATTTATTCTCATCCATTCCCTCCATACATTATTTCCTCTGGCTCTTGTTCATTCTAATCTCTGGCCATCAATTTCTGGTCCATCTCTCCTCTTTTTTTCATATTACAGCAATCACCATTATCATTTCATTCTCAAACTCCTCAATATTTTTTCAATGGCTTCTCATGATACATATGATTCCTCCAACTCTAAGCTATCATATTCCATACCATCATCAAATAGCTCAACTCCTTCTTTGGCCGCTCCTACACCTAAAAATGAACCAGCTCATGATTGGGGACAATATCACAGTGGATATACATCTAATAGCAAGAAGTCAAGGAGATCACTTTTTATTTCTCTAAATAATAAAGAGAAAACAGACGACATCCACCACTATCAAAGGGAGCAAATCAACTTGCAAAGAGACATGCACTATGAACAACAAATAAATCCAGATGTCTTAGCCTAATAGAATCGATTGCCTTAAAATTTTGTGGCAAGTCACCAAAGAAAGACGTTATTGAACGCTCATCATCTCGTCAACCACATACATCTGGCTAGAATCCATGGAAGAAAATTCCACAGCAACCTCCGGTGTCTCCCAACTCTTAGGAACGACAAAACTATTGGTCACCTCTACAACCTCATGTTGAAGTCACCAAGATTGAACCAGATGAATGCTCTCATTTAACTCAAAAATAATCAATTTCCTTGTGTATTTTTTTCTTTATTCATGCTTATCTTATTTATGTATGTTTTTGTTCCATAAATTTTTGAATAAAGATTGGAAGAAACTGTTTTAAAATTCACTGGCATTTTTAGCTACATCCAGTCAATTGAAATACAGAGGTTAGTCGACTGTTTACGGAGAGTAAATGCTTTCGGGTTTGCAACCAGTCGACTGACCTACCCCGACCAGTCCATTGGCTGTACAAATTAACTGTGGTCTTTCATTTTTATTCTATTTACCCCTTACTCTTTACTTTACCTTCTTCATATTTTTCATCTAACGGCAAATCTCTTGAAACCTAATCCCCATTTTTTTCAGTTCTCTTTCAAACCTTAAAATTAACGTATCCTCCAAGATCAAAATGATCAAAGCAAGCATCTTCAACTTTCGTCGATACTCATGTCGCCCATTGGTTATACGATGCTACCGCAATTGAAAGATGGGAAAAGATGAAAAATTCGAGTATGGTGTACTCTGATTTTGGAGCTTATTCACTTCAAGAATTGATGCGGAGATGCAGATTAGAGTCGCTACTCGACTACAATTCCAATCACCACAACATTAACTATCTCATGGTAAAACTCTTTTATGCTAGTCTTAACCTTGGCCACCAACAAATGTCTAATCCGGATAATTATGTGTAGAGTTTGGTATATGGTCAACCAGTTTTCTTCTCGCTTGATCGAATGGCTCATATTCTTCAATCTCCAAATGAAGGTATTGACTTGAATGATGTTGAGTGCAATATAAGACAGAGAGATAGAGTTAGTCATATGTTCATGGGTTACGATATTTCTGAATTGCGATCAAAGCTTCTACGGCCTAAAGCTCGAATCTTACACAAGACTCTTATGCGTTCTATTCTCCCGAGAATCGGATCATATGAATTGATATATCCGAAGAATTTCAAAGCTCTCTATGCGATATGGGAAATATACGTGTAAATTGGTTACGACGTGTGATATCCCGGAAATTTCAAGCAAAATTAAATGTAATAATTCCCTTTATAAATAATTTTAATTTGATAAAAATTGTTATTTTCAAACAATAATGATAATGGGTTGTTTTTAAATATAGATAAATAAATTTTTAAATAAAATTATGAATTACAAATCGAATTTGGGTTTGTTTAAAATGTATATGCATTGTTGAATTGATTTTAAATTGTATTTTAAAATTGGATTTGAATTTGAATTTAAATTTGATAATTTGGAAAAAGAAGTACATCTTACATATATTTGGGTTAAAGATATATTATATATGATTTTATTTTGGATATAATTTTTTTTTTCTTTAAAAGAATTTTATTTATATATATTTAGGAAAGTATTTATTAATTAGTACATAAATATAAAAGCTTTTATTTAACATTTAAGAGATTAATTAAATTTGCAAATTACAAGTGTTTACATATAAAAATCTTTTAATTACAAGTGGAAGGTGATTAATTTATAAAATGACAAGTGTAAAATAATTAGATTTTGTATTAACATTTGTAAGTAAATTGGCTGGCAAATAATACAAGTGTCATTTTGTCTTTTTATTTTCAAAAATAATGAAAAATAATAATAATAATAATAATAAGATATATACACACATATTCCTACTTCATTGCCTCATTTTCTTCATTTAAGAAACAAATCTACTAATTTGTAAATACAAACCAGTGAACAAATCAAAATCTGAGCTGGATCAAGATCAAAAGAATAAGAATAAAAAAAATTAATCAAAATCAAAATCGGCAAGCAAACTTGGAAACAAAATCATTCAACAGTCAATTGATTCAAGTTCAAAAATCTGGAAGCTAAGCAAAGTCAGTAGTAAAATCACATTAGGCAATTTCAGATTCAACTAAGCATAGATAAGGAATCAAGGATCAAGTCCAGTTTCAAATTTTCAAAAAAAACAAAAATCTGCTCTGTTCAAATAGAAAGGTGAGTAAACTAATCTTTTTGAAATTTACTTGTGTGTACGGTGGTTGATGTTAAGTTGGCTTGACTTTTGTATGCATACCTGACTGAAGTTCTCTGTTTCAAATTCAAACAGGTTAAATCAAGTTCTTAAGTCAAACTTCCTTCACTAAATCTCTTTTAGGTTATGATATTAAAGAGAGAAAAAAGATTTGTTATAACTAAACACTAATTTTAAAAATAGCTTTAAATGGAATTAGTGGTTTATTGTCTGGGAAACTGAAATACACGGTATGAAATAAAACATCCCAGAAATCGACTAATATAATTTCTTGTTATACATATGTAAGCTGAGTTGTGATTATAAGTTAGGATTTTTGGTGGTGGTTTTAAATTTTTTAAGTTAATAATTAGGGAGAAATTGTATATTGAACGAAATTGGGTTTAAAACAAAATTCCGGTGATCAGAGTATTGGGTGTGGTTGTACTCGTTGCTGAAGGAGTAATGAGTGGCAGGAAGCATCGAAAAAATGAGCTAATATTTTTCCGATCGCCGGAGCAACCTGGCGACGTTAATTTAGGGTTTAAAACCCTGTCCGAGTTATTGTCGAATTCGAAGCTAGTTTGGCTTCGTCATTGAGACGAACTCGATTAGAGATAAGGGATTTGCATCGTGGGATCTTGGCGAAGATTTTGTCATGGTGGCCAAGTTTTCAGACGATCGTGATTGGTCAGAGCGTGAAGTTTTGTGGTACGGTGTTGTTTTTAGGTACGGTGGACATGTCATTTTCTATTGTGGTTGAAGGTATCGGGTTTTGGGTATTGGAAGCGATTGGGAGGGTCAACGCCGATTTTCTAGAGGAATGAAGGTTGGCCGAAACGATGGCATGTGGATGTGCAGGTGCACGCGTATCACTGTTTCAGGGGGTGCTGGAATTCAGGACGAAGAAGACAAAGATTTAGTGAGGATGGGTTTTACTCAGGGAATTGCTCGAGTATTTGGTTTGTTAGCCGGGATTGTTCTTGAGATTTTGAAAGGCAAACTCAAGTGTTGCTCGAAGGATTTTAGCCAGGCTCGGATTAGTTTTTTTTGTCAACTGACGGGATTTTTTAGCAAGGCAACTTTAATTAATACGTTTTTTTAAAAAAAGAAATTGTTAAACAAGTTTCAAGTTTAGAAGTAAAGGTTAAATGATTTAAGATTGTTTGATTTACATTCTGGCTTTGGAAAAATAGAATATGAGACAGTTTCATAAATAATATAGGTTATAGAAATGTTTAATCAAGTTTTTAAAAGTTTATTTAAACGTATAATTTTCAAAAGAAAATACAAACGAAGTTCAGAAACAAAGTATTAGCAAAATTTAAACGAGATTTCAAGTTTTAAAATACTTTAAAAAATTTGCTTAAGGAGTTGTATAATGTTTCAAAGGTGATTTAAATAATGTATTGATTACCTAATGTATTGAAGGATTGTTAAATTGATTAATGTAATCAATTAAGGAAATAATTAATTATTTTTATCATAATTAATAAAGGTTAATTAATTTGAGAAATCAATTTAATGGATTGATTTAT
The DNA here is from genome assembly GCA_030765085.1 of Allium cepa. Lineage (NCBI taxonomy): Eukaryota > Viridiplantae > Streptophyta > Magnoliopsida > Asparagales > Amaryllidaceae > Allium > Allium cepa. The sequence goes on along the minus strand of CM060938.1, from coordinate 379,282,716 downwards.
TAATGCGATTAATTAAGAATTAATTACTTGATGAAATAAATTACTGATGATAATGAAAGTAATTAAAGAACAATTACTGAATGTCATTAATTAAGTAAAATAATTAATGGATAATTACAGAATGTAATTAATTAATGGGTAATTACTTGATGGAAAGTAATTAAAGAATAATTACTTAGTGGAAGCAATTTAAGCATTAATTACTCAGTGTAATTAATTAAAGGATTTATTAATTAATTAAGTGGTTAATTAATCAATGTAAGTAATTAAGAATAAGTAATTACTAAATGTGATTAATCAAGGTTGATTAATAAATGTGGTAAATTAATTAAAGGCTAATTACTGAATGTAATTAGAAAGGATAATTAAGGGATGATTAATTAGTGGTTTGTAATTAATTATTAAGTAAGCAAGATTAAAAGTGATTAAGGAAATTAATTTGATTTAGTTAGGAATGGGTGACTAATCAATCTTGCTTATGAATGATTGGTTGATATTTCTGGTATAAAATGTTTATGATATGATATGTTTGTCTCGTATAGTGATAGTGTGGTTATCTGTCATTGATGAATTGCTATATTAAAAATGACATCTTGTATTAAAGGTTGAATTGTGTTTCACTTAATTAATGGGGGTTAAGATGGAAATCGAATTCGAAGAGACCGGAGTCGGGTATTAGTAAATACCCGAAACCACTTCGATTCTTTATAGATTTATATGTGAAATCAATAGGCTGGAATGTAATGAGTTAAGTGAATTGAACCATTTAATCTAACTTTTGGTACTTAGAAATTGATGTGTGAAATAAGTGATGTCTATAACCACTTGTGAAGTTGTAAATTGATATAAGTTACCTCGGGTTCACATAAGTTGTATGCTTTTGTAATTCATGTTAGATGGGTTTACCCATGCTGGTTTCCGGCCTGACCCAGGTGTTACTTTGATGTAATGCTCGGGTCAAACCGAGTATTACATATTTTCAGGAAGGATGTTTTGGAGCTCAGGAGGCGAGCTGGAGGGCAGGAACGTATGGAGTGTTTCCCGTTGTGATATATTGTTGTATAACTAGGACATGTTGTTTTAAACTGTCCAGTGATTGGTAATGGTTGTAACTCTGAAGTATAAAAATGTAAGTGTACTGATACAGTTCTTTTTTGTAAAACTGTTATTTATGTGATATTATATTTTGATCCACTGCGAGTGTTAGGTTTCTGTGACTTGTTACTGTTTCTTCTTCTTTCTCCTTTCTTCTTTTCCTAACTATCTGAAATTTTCTGGGTCGAAAATTTCGGGTCGTTACACGACATATTTCGGATGAATTTCTTACCTTCCCCCAAGGGAATATGCACGTTATTTACTTTGGCAAGTATATATTGCGACTTCTTCTAGATGTTGGTGTTCGTCAACCCGATTCAGAATTCTCTACCGTCGGAGTGATCAATATCCGGACCATAAGCCTTATGAAGCTACCGACAAGACCTCCAAGTATCACCGCATATGAAGATTGGAAGCATCAACAGGCTCAACAACAACCTGGAGGTCCTATAATTAGAGACCGGAACCACATCAAGAAAAAGGAGAAATCCGTTTATCTACCTCCTCCAACACACGTGAATCCGTTGAAATCCTTTCTTGAAATCAACTGATCCTGGATTCAAGACTCAAGAAAGTGGATAAGAAGATCGATAAAATCAAAGGCTTCTTCTCTACTTTGTGGGATGTCATATCATGTTCTTCCTCTATTGCTGCAACCTCCGTCGCTCAAGCAAAACGTCCAGCATCTCGTTTTACATGGTCTACATCAGAGGAGCATGCTAGTAGCAACACTAGTAGAGCAGGCAGGGGTGCTCAAGGCACTTCAAGACCTAAGAAAGAGACTGCACCGGAAGAAGACTATAACTAGGATATTGACGAATAAGCTTCTGTTGTTTGGTTGGTAAGTTTGGTACATGTTCTTGTTATTTGCCGATTGGCACTTTTATCTTTTAGTTTAAGCTATGAACATTTTTAAAGACTTGTACTAAATAGTCTTACTATGGATATTTGTTTCTGCACTTGGTATTGTAATTATTGTTATGATATGTCTCCTTTTTGTCGATGACAAGGGGGGAGAAAAAGTATATGTACTAACCATTTTGATGCAGGTTCAAGAAGTGTCATATATTCAGGGGGAGTTTTTTATATGTTCTCTAGGTAAATTATATATACAGGTTGTCATCAATCAAAAAGGCGAGAATGCTGAATCACTAGTTTTGATTCATGACAAAGCAATTTACAAGTAAATTAGAATGCACGATCAATCACAACAAAAGGGTGTACATGCACGAGTATGCACTGATTTTTTTAAACTTGTTGAATGATCAGTCAACTGATCCAAATCGACCAGTCGACTGACTTGAACCCAACTGTTATATTTTAAAAAGATATTTCCATTTTGCGAAAGGTTTCGATCCTTCTTTCAATGGGAATGATTGCTTCTTTTGGTCAGAAATCTTCACCAATGCCAGTAACCCTCTATCTACTATAAATACTTGTTCCCAAACACTTCATATTCACTGAAAATCATTATAACTATCTTGTATACTTCTTGTGCTCTCATACTCACATTCAAATAGCATACAAACATTCTATTGCTATGAATCTTCCTTTCTTATTCTCACATACAATTCAAATACTTGAGGAAAAGATTATAGGAAAGGTGTAATAAAAGTGACAAATCAATGTTATTAAGAACACATTCGTCGGTCAATTTTATATACTTATAAAAGTCTTGTTCTGCTGCTCAGACATGTGAAGGCCTCTTCGGCTACTGAGACGAAATCATGTTCCGCTGCTCATGCCCTTGTTTGGCTGCTCAAGGGATGTATAGACCTGTTCCTCCAGGTTAGGTGAGGATTGTTGTTTTAATGAAATTCCAGAAAGAGTCTGGAACTGGACGTAGGACGGAGCTCCGAACCAGTATAAAAATTCTTGGTGTCATTTTATATTACTGCTTTTATATTACGCACTATTTACTGTATTTCTATCTTCATTACACTATGTTTTATCATATATCCATATTACTCTGTCCTACACACTTTCATGGGAGATTCAGGATTGGATGTAGGACAGGAGGTCCAAACCAGTACAAAATATCCGATGCGATCATTTGAATTATTTATCTTATATTCAATTATTATTCTCTACTTAACATAGTTAGTAATATGCATATGCATATATATAAGTTGCATTGTTTGTAAAGATCCTCTAGGCTTTCACTTATATAAGGTGATTGTATAAGTGTGAAATGTTAAATCATAGTTCAATTAATGTAGGGATTAATGATGTTCATTTATTACCCCTTATTAATTTGTTTAGTAGGCTCGGTCAGTTTATGAGCATTGACTATTGAATGTTGACTTATGCTCGAACCATTTTTTTTAGTAGTTTTCCCTTTTCACAACATGGGCTGGGTAGGCAATATTTGTAGATACATTGAAACAAACACCTTGTGAATTTGTTTTCATGGTATGACTATAAGGAGTTCGGTGGCAATTTGGGTTAAACTTTAACTTTAGTAAAAGTTGTTTATTGTAATATGAAGGAAAGATAAGTTATTTTAGGAATAAACATTTGTGAAAGAATTTTACATAAGAAAATTATTTTAAATAAGTATGGTTTATGAAACATGGTTTATAAATGAAGAAGGATTTAACCGATAATTTAAGAACTTAAATCCCAATGAAAATATTTTTCAATATTTTGGAGAAAATAATTGTAATATTATTTGAAAGTAAGTACATGAGAAATTGGTTTATGAAATTAAGGTTATGGTACTTACTAATATTTATGAAGTATTTGATGTCGTTCTTGAATGATTTTGGTTAAGTCCGAAAGGCAAGAATTGGATGTACTTAACTTACTTCTTTCACTTGAAAATAAAACCGGTGATGACTTCAAAATCATCGACATTCATTCTCGAATTTCTAAGTAGGGGATGCTACAAGGTTGTTTTAGTAAAATGGATTCCGATTTTATTCTGAAATCATGATTTGTTGTACTAAAGGCATATGTATGTATTATTATTTCAAAGCGATTTGAAGTAAAACCCGGTGTGTTTTTCTTTAGAAACAAAATTGATATGAAATTTTTATGTAGAAAAGTTTCATATGTATGTTATCTAGGGTGCCCAAGTAGTAGTGGCATAGCCTGCAACAAATGTTGAAACCTTTTCATCTTTTCCCTTTTTGGGAAAAGAGAGTTTAATAAATAATCAGAACATCGTTAAGTTATTTTATGGACACATTTAGCTTATGCATTAACATTGTATGGCATGATATGATATCTTGTTTGGTAATTTTCATTTCTTAAAATGAAACAATATTTTTCAACGATTTTGGACGGTCGGAAACTTATGAATCATAGTAGAACATAAAACTCAGTGTTTTGTGAAATTAAAAGAAGAGTTTATATAACACTTGGATTGTGAATGTAGTAAGTTAAAACAAGTTTAAATTGTTAAATTTTTTATGTAAAATGAATTAATGTTTTGTATAAACTCTTAGGATGTCATGGAGTAAATGAGTATGAACTTAAAGTTGTAAAATATTCATAAACTTGAAGTTATGTTTATTGGAATGATTCACAAATGGTTTTAGTATTGAATGACATACTATTTTTATAAAATAAGGCGATAAAAAGATATTGTTCAGGTATTTGATCATCTTATTTGCATGAATGTTTTTGATCTGGTATTTGAGTACATGATTTTGAGTTAATTTACACCCGTCAAAACAAGGATATTTCACTATATTCTTGATGGTGAACACTTAATATGGATTCTTGATATGATATCAAAGTTTTCAGTCATATTATATGGCTATGTAAGTATTGCGTAGGTTTCTAGCAAAGGAACCTGATCGATATTCGCTCTAGAGAGGTTAAGTGATCTATACTAGTTAGGAAGTGAAATTGTGTGATCGAGCAAGTGATCAGATCAGATATTGTATATAGATGGTCTATGTGCATCGTATAGGCATTAGTATATGCATATTTGTGTGTTATCCTACCTTTTGATCAGGCATTATATAGATGAATTCGACGAGTCAAACTTCGAAGTTATCATGGCAAGATGCGTGGAGGGGTCTCGACGAAGCACAAAACTCAAGTACAACCAAAATCACAATACAAACACGAGTCTACCACAAAAATCCAAGAATTCAAAATCCCATAGTGTTAGGTCGGTACCGACCAAGCCTTTTGGGTCAGTACCGACTCATAAAAACTCCAACATTGGAGTTCATCTTCTACATACTAGCCCTACTTGATATTACAGACCAATTCCCAGTGTTACTTCATCAATTCAATGCAATTCTCTATCGATATTTATGGACCCTAGAATCTGCAACTTCATTCATCTACAACTCCGATATTTGGACTCTGAAACAACCTATTATTGATGCAAATGACTATGGAATCACAATGCTAACCAAAGACGATCCAACGTGAGGAGTTGAAGGTAGTCAATTTGGCAATCTCATAGGTCGGTACCATCCCCTACCCTTAGAGTTGTTCTGACCCATACGAATTGCTAATGTGGCATCCTACTTTTTTCGATAATCGGTTTATAGAAAAAATGGTCAAGAGATATTTGTGCGAGATTTTAGGCACCCTACCTCTATAAACAGAGGGTAGGGCTCATTTTTCAGAATTTTTTTAGGCTCTATCTTTTCTTACTCTGATTTCTTATAATCTCTATTGAAGTTGTAAGAACTTCGGCCAGTAATCCACAAGATAAGCAATAAATATCATTAAGCGGACATAGGCCAGAATATACCGAACCACTATGAAATATATGTGTTCTTTCTTACTCGTTTTTCATTTATCTTCTTCGCTTTGTTTATTTACTTACTTTCCTTGGGTGTTTTTGCTAGTTTTGGTTTAAGCACTATGTTTACTTGCTTATGGAGAGTTTAATTGATGACCGATTGATTTGTTATGAGTTAGCTTGAATTGTCTAGTTAGTAGTTATCTGAGGCTTTTGAGCGTATGGTACGCTTAATAGGTCGTTTATCATCCTTGAGCGATGAGAGGAATTTGAACTTGGGAAAACCGTGAGCTATATTTGCTAAGTATTTGAATATGTATTGCTATATGATTATTTCTTTGGTTGCTCATTTCAGAATTTCATGGATGAAATATTCTAAGTGGAGGAGTATGTAACAACTTAAAACTTTCGGACACTTCGCATTTAAATATCTGAACTATTTAAATATTTAAATGTTGGATTTGATGTTACTAAAATGATTTACTAAGCTTGTTAACCTATTTTTAGCAAAGCTAGCAAGGTTGACTGGGCCTCTACTAAATATTATTATGACAGTCAATAAAATAGAATTGAATAAAAACTAGTTTTGACTCAAGGAAGAAATAAACAAACAACACACTAGGAAAACCAAAAAATAGAACAAACATAAAATATAAGAGCAATCAAGCCAAGTGATGAACATATCCTAAAGGAATCTTGGAAGATCTCTTCAACTGCATATGTGTTCTTGCTTTTGTATCATTCCAAAGACAGATCAGAGATTTTCTTTTATTTTCAAATATGATTGCATTCCTTCTACATTACATCAACATAAATCTTGGTGCACATAGCCATCATTCTCGATCTACCGGTCTTCTATCTAGTAGCTTTAAACATTATGTTCCATTTGATTGCAGATACCATATTAAGAGATTGTCTACTTTCTTTAAGCATTAGTCTTATCCAGAGTAGGAAAAGAGCAGGGCATTTAAAAAATAAATGAGCGACGGTCTCTTCGTCCATAAGACAGAAATCGTATACTCTACTACAAGCTAAACCCATGACAATTTAGGACATTTTTAGTCAACATAGCCGAGTTGATCACCTTCCACATCATTAAATTTTCTCTAGGGGATGAGTCATCTCTCCATATGATGCCAGACCATTTAAAGGAAGGCAAATGGGTACTACTAGTGAGGTGCATATACACCGGGCTAATGGAATAAGGCTTATCATTCCATGTAATTTGCAGGGGGCCCAGAACACTAAAGTTTTTTGCTCTGAATGCTATCCCACACAATCCCGATTGCTTGATTGCTGATATAAGGCAAATGAACAACACCATCAGATACATAATCATTTGCCTTTGCATGGGTATGGATTCCACTTTGTTCAATTTGCTGGTACGTTAACACTTTAGATAGGATAATCACTTTTCCTACACAAGGCTCATGCCAAAAACTAATTGTGTTGCTATCAGTAAAGTGATTTTGTATAAGAGGAAGAAACAAATTTCTACACCCTCATAGTTTCCTCCAAGACCAATTATTTAATTGTAGAATTTCCATGTTCCAGTAGTCTTTCCTTCCAATGTTGTAATGCCATACCCAATAAACCTATAAACTGTCCTTTTTACTCAACAAGCCATTAAGGAGCTTGTTAAAGGCTGCAATGTTTTATAATTTAATGTTAATAATACTTAATCCTTCCTTGTTCAGAGGGGCTTCAAATTTGGAAAATGAACATGGTAGGAGTTTCCTTGTGTATATTATATGGTTCAAAAAACAATCTTAGCATGGCAGACCTGACCAGTCTTTTTTTGTGATAATCATCTGATGAAGTAGATCTCTCTAATGTAGAAAGGAAGTTTGCACCTCCGAGTTTTCCAGTGCTGTTGATCCGTAGCTTGAATCTTCTGGTTCAACTATCGGTGGCTATCTATGAGCTTCCTCATCAGGTTCTGGAAATCAGCTCTTGTGATGGACTCAATTGGATTCTAGAAATCAACTGGATTCGTAGCAGTAACATCTATTAGTACATTACTTTAGCTTCCTTATTGGATGTTGGCGTTCTCGTTTCCTTCTATGTTTTGAGAGGTAGATCTTGTGTTCTTAACCATTGTTGATATTTTTCCTTAGACTTTTGCAAATATTAATAGAACAGACAAATTATCGAGGATAGTTTTAATATCCTCCTTGGATTTATGCAATCCACCATCACCAAAGGGATCCAAATGAAGCTGAGAATCTTGGTTCTCAATTACAGCACCATAATGTTTGCATCAACACAAACAATCAAAAGAGATTTTATTGAGGAATAAATGAAGAATAATGAATGTAAATAAAGTAAATATAGAATAAAATAATAAGAAACAAGTCAATAACTGAGACACAACAATTTATAGTGGTTCAACGTTGTTTGCCTATGTCCACTTTGAAGGGATAGCTTTACTAATCACTTTGTAAACTGAGTATAATAGGGATAAGAGGAAAATCCTTGGTTACAAAAGAGTAAAAAGCAATAAATAGTGTCCAAACCTTGAAATAAACAATCAAGCCTGTATTTATAGAGGGAGACGATGAAATATCTCTCTGAAAATTCAACAGAAGGATCTTTAATACCATAGGGGCCCACAGGAGAATTGCATGGTTCAAAACATAAGAAATTGGGATCTGGGTCGATCCTTATGATTGCTAATTTTGGGTATGCGATCCCTATGGGAGCTTTTCAATGTTGTACTATGCTTAGCCTCCAAGTTTCATGTCTATTGGACTTGTATATATTGAGTTATTGATAGATCATTGCTGCAACGTGTGATTGTAACGACTAGAATTTTGAACCTTTCGCATCCACACATGTCGGACCTGAATTTCTCAAAATGTCAGATTGTTAATTTAAATTTGGCAAAACTCAGTATATACAGTAAACAAATAAATCACATTATCACAGACAAAGAGTAATATAACAATAAGTAGCCGAATAGATAAATATTAGTTCATGAAGCTACTATAAACATAAGAGTTTGAAACGAAATACAACAGAATCTCAAATATAAATGAGTCACTAATACATAAGCAACTGAAGAGTCTGAACCTGAATGAGTGGAATAAACTGAAATAACTGAAAGCAGGATAGATAGATCTTCAAACAAAGCTCAAATCTCCAAAGGTGAGTCTCAAATGCTGTAACACTCGGTCTGCCCCGAGTATAAAGCAAAACACAAAACACTTGAGTCAGGATTAACATTCTTATATTAATAAATTCAACTCAAGTGAAATGTCAACTAAAATACAAGTAACTTAAAGGATGTTTGGCATTCACATCCTCTAAGGATCCGTGGAACTATCTACTATGTAGTAATGTACGCTATTACAATATGTCTATAGTGAAGTTATTAAAATAGCATTAAGGCATTATCCATATCCCCCTTAACACATTTTTTATAATGCGTAGTCTATATAGATACTGTAAACTCCACTCACAAGTGGGCCATCGATGAGCACTCCATAAGTACGGCACTAAAAAACTCATAGAAGGCGCGATAGGGCATGTGACAAGGCACTTGAGGCAATGCCAGGGTAGATATACCATTTGCACTCCCAGACTAGTGGTAACGCATAGCAGCTACTATCGCCCACCTCGTGACACACTCTCAAATCAAAGGTGCACCCAATCAAATCATAAAAGAAATAGAATGGTATCGAATAAATGTTCTCGATCGAGGCAATGACCCCACTTGGTCTAGTATAGCTCCTATTTTGGCCACATCATCTAACTCATTAGACTCAGGGCTATGTAAATACCATATAGAATCATCGCCAAATCATCCAACTTCGTTCTGGAATCTCTACTACGTACACGGTTGTTAAAGTGGTTTCGGTATTGGCAGAGAATATGACAATATCTGATCCCGATATCTTTAACAACCAAATGCTTATTTCACACCGTGGTCATTTCATTTCAAATAGTTCATATTCATATCAAAATATCATACTCATTTCACAACCGTACCAAATTCGATATCATTATTCACTTTAAATAATGTTCACTTCCAGAATCGTAACACTTTCACAATCATAGCCCTTTCGAAATCATAACACTTTTGAAATCATTACACTTTTGGAACCATAACACTTGAAACCATAACACCTTTGGAAATTAAAACACTTTCGACTTAAACAGTTTAGATATTGGAAAATAGTATACATAATAAGTAGTTATAAATTAAAATAGTTTATATATTAAAATAATTTATATATTACAATAGTTTATATATTAAAATACCTTATATATAAAAAATATAGTTTCCTCTAATTTCGCAAATAGATTCAAATCATTTTAAATTCCAAAAATTCAATTGGAATCGATTCCAGTTTAAGCATTTCAATTTAAAGTTCAATGATTCAAGTTTAAATATTCAAACATTTACAATATGTAATTTTCATTTATATTTCAATATTTAACTTTAATTTTTATTCAAATTTGAAAGTATTCACTTAACCATTTTAATAACAGTTTCTTTAAATCCCAATTTATATATCTAAATCAATATTAAATATTCAATCTTAATTTTATTTAAAATTAAGAATATCCATCTAATCATTTTTTGAATCAAGTTATAAATCATAATTTTCAAAATCTCAGAATCAATAAGTTCAAATAAGTTCATATTTAAGTTCAATTATTAATAAATTTAAATTCCAAGTCAGCATTAATTCATCTTCCCGACCTTTATTTTTGATGTTATAAAAATTCTATTTTTTAAAATGTTTATATATATTTAAATAAATACCTAAACATATTATATACTAATTTAAATTAATTTTTTTATTAAATTAAATCTTATTATTAAATTTATTTTATATTAAATATTATTTTATATATTTTAAAATAAAAAAATTAAAGTAAAATGTTAAAAATTATATTTTCAAAAGTAACTTATAAATTTAAATTTTCAAAACATACAATTTCAAAAATATAAATTTAGACATATATAAAAACATTTATATATATTATATTTTAAAAAATAATATTTACTAAAAACCATATATTTCCTTTCAAAACTTTAGAAATCATTTTCAAAATATAGACTAAGGGTGTCCGTTTATAATTTTTTATCCTATGGTCAAGTGATACGGATATTTATCATTTCAATCTGCAATTTAAATATCTATGGATACATCTCATTTCAACCCGGAATCCCAAAAATTAAAATCAATGAAAATCACTTGGGTTTATCATTTCAACACATAACGATTTTCTCTTATTCTAGAATATCGTTTGGGTATGTATCATGCCAACCCATAGGGAATTCTAAATTAACAGGGAACTTGCGGTGTGAGAACAATTATAATAAAACATATCAACACAGGCATATATCATCAGTAACAAATTAAATATAATATACAACAGGATAGGGTGTCATATATCACAGGTGAACAATTGCAGATAATGGCATATTATATTAAGAAAATTAAATAAATAGCAATTAAATTTAACAGCATATTTCAATTGTTGTTTCAAGTGAAATCAAGACAAGCGCATAAAAAAATTACAAATTCTAAAATTGACCAATCCAAACAATAACATGTGATGACCCGGAATTTTAAACAATATCAAATTAATAATCTGAATTAAAAATTAAATTGATTTGATAATTTTGTTAATAAGATTGGAATTAATTTAATAATCCAACAAAATAAATATTTAGTTGATAGATTTTATCTTTTTAAATCTAATAATTGTTTTATATTTGTAATGTATGTAAAATATGTATATATTGTAAATAGATAAGTCTTGTTTTAAATTTAATAAATAAATAAATCTTGTTTTCTATAAAGATATATAAATATATATATATATATATATATATATATATATCTTTAGTAAAAATTAGGAATTTTGATTTTATTTAAAAGTTAAACTTTTAAAAGTTATTTAATAAATAAATATGGTTTTTTCTAAATTGATAATATAAAATTTAATTTGTTTAAATTGATTAATTTGATGTTAACTTTTTTAAAAAGTATATAATAAATAACTTTATGATTTTAAATACATAAGGTAAATATTGAAATGGTTTGAAATATGTTTAACTTAAGTTTAAATAAAAATAACAATAAGGTTTATTTTGATATAGTGTGATAAAATAAATAATTTATTAATAAAGAAACAATTTCTTTTACAAATTATTTATAGTTATCAATTTTGTTATTTTTAAAATATAATAATATAACAAATAGATTTTTAATAAAAAAATAATTGTTTTTCAAAATTTGATTGTGTAGTTATATATGTATATATATAACTTGATTTGAAATTAAATTTAAAACTTTGAAAATTTTAAAATATAAATATTTTTAATTTCTTTTGGATTTTGAGATATTTGTATAAACTTTATTGTATAAACAAAACTGGATTTATTCATTTTAAAATTATCTACATGTAAATAAATACATGTTAACTAATTAATTAAACATGGATTTACATTTGTCTTGTATTAACATTTAATAAAATACAAATTAACCTAATTATAACTAATCAACTTTAAAAAGAGACATGTGTTAATCAATAAACATTGCATCTTGAAAAATGTTAGAATTAAAGATAAGTGTCATTTACTTTGTTTTTCTTTTATTTTTATTTCAGTTTTTATATATAAACATATTCTCTTTCATTTTATTCCTTTTCTAAATCTAACTGCAAAGAAAAACACAACACTTCCTTTGAAAAACTATAATTTGAAATCATCTTCAACAAAATCATCTTCAAAATCCTGCAAATCAGAAACATGCAAATCATTTTTCAAATTGAATCAAAGCATGCAAGCCAAACTGTTTCAAACCTGCATTTCTAAAATCTAGAGTCTCAAAGAAGCATGCATGCAACTGTATTGTTAATCAGGGAGCAAATGCAAACATGATTTAAAGTTTACAAAACTAAAGAAGCAAGCTTATTCATCATTCAACCTGTAACCAAGTGAAAAACAAAAACATTCATTTTCTTTTCAATCTGGAAATCAAGCTACTGCAGTTTTAAATCAAGTCTGTTTCTTTTCAAACCTGGAAATTGAGGAAGTCTGCATCTTTTCAAACAAGCATACATGCAGTTTTCAAAAGCAGAAGCATATCAAGTTTAAAAGTATCATAAGCTTTTCAATATGGGTGCTCTGTTCTTCATATTAAATCAGGTGGGTAACATTTTCGTTAAAAATTACTTAAGTATAAATTGGTTGCATGTTTACATCTGCAAATAAATATGTTTATGTGAATGCATATACAAATTATCTATATGTTTTTTAAATGTATGGTGTGTGCATGGTTGATATTCCCGTAATCCCTCTGTTCTCAGTTTCAAGCTCTAGTTTTTTATTCAAAAAATCATATCTCTTGATCCAATCTGTGTTAAGGTTTAAGTTTAAACAAAAGTTGTTTGTTTTATCATAGATAAGTTTTTAAAATTTTATTTAAGTTAAATTAAATTTGAAATCTTACTGGATATTTAAAAACAAGGCAAAAAGAGAAAACCCACACATTTTAGTTTATAAATCCAGGATTATAATTTGAATACTTAGACTAAAACATGATTTTTAAATCAAAAATCTAAATTTTTAGTTTGGGTTTGGATGTATATTTCTGGTTTGGCCAGAAATTGGTTTGTGGGTAGTCACTGGTGATCAGATTGATTTGGGGAGTCGTGGTTCTTCCTAGAGGTGGAGTAGTGATTGGAGAGTAGTGTAAAATTATCTAATGGTGATGCAATTCACTGTGGTGGCAACGATGATGAATTCTAGTTAGTAACCCTAGTTTATACCGGGTTTAATATTTTGATTGGTTTGGCTCCTCTGGTTAATCGAATCCTGTCGAACTCAGGGAGATGGAGGTAGGAGGGTTGAAGAAGTCTTCGCCGGAGTTTCGAAGGCGACGGTGGCCGGAGCCTCGGGGGGGAGGCGCTGACAGGTTAGGGTTGAAGTGTGTTTGTTCCAGGTTTTGGGTTAACTGCTCGTTTTTGTTTCGAGTGGTTGTGATGGTTTTAGGTGGATGTGATCAAGTTTGGTGATGGTCGGCAATGTGGGGAAGGCCGGGAGGGTGACCGGAGTTGGCCGGAGGCACGGTGCATATGCACCGTGCACTTTTTATTTCAGGAGGTTGCCTTGTGGAAGTAGTGTAAATGAACTCGAGAATTTCTCGAGTAATTGCTGTGATTTGCTCGAAGGAGTGGGCATGCTGACTCGAAGCAAATTTGATTCTTGCTCGGGTTAATGTGTGTAACAGGTTTTTGTTCTGAAACTCGTAGTTTTGTTTTTATTTTTAACTAAAAATTTAAAAACTGAATTTAAATGAAGTAAAGTTTTAAATGAGATTTAAATCTAGTTTTTCAATCTGAGTTAAGTTTAAATCAAAATTTAAAAATAGATTCAAGTTGAATTTGAATCTAGTTTAGGAATGAATGTGTTTTTGAATTCAAATTGACTTGATATTATTAAAGTGTTTATAAGTTTAAAGTGTTATTAAAGAATTTGAATTTATATTGAAATGTAAAAGAGGATTTAATCAAAATGAAATCAAAATTTTAAATTTGAATTCAAATTTGATTTGAATTCTTAAGAATTGGAAATAAAGTAAATTTTATAAATTTAAATATTGTAAATAAGTTGAAAGGTTAAAGTATACTTTAATAATCTGAGATTAAAAAGGAAATTAGTTTAAAATCTTTAAATTTCTTTTATAAGTATTCTTTAACATGTGGATTTCAAAGTTTTAATTTGGCTAAAGATAAATTAAATTTCATTTTGAAACTAGAATTTAAAATGGAAATTTGGAATGGAATTAGAAATAAATATTTTCAAAAGTGTTTATGAATGATAATTTAACCATAGATAAGAAAGATTTTATCTTAAAGTAAAATTAGAATTTTATGATTTATAATTTCATTTAATTATTAAGGTAATTAAATAAATAATTTATTTATTAATGAAATGGATCATTAATTAAGGTAATTAAGGGTTTTAAATTATTAATTTAAAGTTTAAGTTAATTAATTAAGGGTAATTAATCCATAATGAAGAATCATTAATTAAATTAATGATTAATAATTAATTAATCAAGAAATTATGAATTAATTAAGTAACAGGTAACACTTAATTAACTAAATAATTAAAGGTTATTTAATTGGATATTAAAGATTAATTAATTTGAAATTGATAATTATTAATGAAAGTTAATTACCTAAGAGAAGTAATTAAAGTATAGTTAATGGTTAATAATGGTCGTTAACTTAAAGATTATTTAACAATTAATTAATATGATTAATTTAAATAATTAATTAGATTAATTATTTTAATAATAATTAATTATGAAAATTATTTAAGTTTAAATACTAAATGAAAGTAACTGAGGAATTAATTACTTAATGTAATTAATGGAGTTTATTATGATTTGTTTAAATAAATTAATTAATTAAGTTTAATTAATTTTAAACACTGGATTTGATAATAATTACCTGATGTAATTAATGAAGTACAATTACTCAGTGAAGTAATTAAAGATAATTACTGGATGTAATTAGTGGATGATGTTGGAATTGTGAAAGTAATCTGGATTATATTACTTTGTATAATTAATCAAGGGATTAATTAAAGAAATTAATTAAGGAAAAATTAATTTGATAAGTAATAAGGATGGTTAATTACTGAATGTGATTAATCAAAGGTGATGAACAGTTATGGTTTAAATGAGATTAATTACTGAAAGTAATTAATTTAATTGAGTAATTATTTAAATATAATTAAGGATCATTAATTAATATAATTAATGATGTAATTAAGATTGATTAATTAAGATTAATTAATCAATAATAAGTGATTAAGGTAATTAATTAATTGTAATTAATCAAGGCTTAATATAATTAATTATAGTTAATTAATTAATGAAGTAATTAAAGGTTAATTACTGTATTTGATTTAGATTAATTAATTTTGTGAAATTAATTTAAAGAATAATTAATCAAGAGTGATTAATTAAGTTGATTAACTAAAGGATAATTAATTAATTTGTAATTAATTAATGGTAATGTAAGCAAGATTTATATAGATATAAGTAATTAATTTAATTTATTTTAAATTAATTAGAGATGGAAGTAATTAATTTAATTCATTTTAAATTAATTATAGATGGTGTGATTATAGATCATTGCTTATGAATGGATGATATTGGTTGCCTTGAATGGTTTGTAATCTCAACTATAAGATTAGTAATGTTGTGTGATATGGATGCATTGGTTGCATTATGATATGGATTATCTTTGATAATGATAATAGGGATTATCTGTTGTGATGATAATGTTGATCATCTATTGTGAATCTGTGAATTATCTATCTGTGAGTATATAGATAATTGTATTTAATTGTTTTAAACTCTAAAACAACTTGGACCTAAAAGACACGCTTTGGATTTCGGTGAGACCGGGATCGGGTTTCCATATTTGGATATCCAAAAACCACATCGATCCAAATTTACGATAGGTCGTGAATCTTATGTGAAGAGTGAAGACTCGAGGTGTAAGGACTATTCGTCAGTATAACTCTGAGGGTGATTCCGAGATGAGTTGACGGAGATAGTACTTTCAGATTCGAGATGAAGATTCAGAGTGCATAGGTTATCGTCGTTAACTCGGAGGGTGATTCCAAAACGAGTGTAAAGAGATAATGCCTTCGGTTTCGTTCGAACCCGGAATGAACTTGTATGGATTGAATGCTTTCAGAACATCGTCAGGTGGACGATGAGCATTCTAAGTGATGTGTACTATAGGGGTAATCGTAGCCTCAAGCCTCATCAACCGGGAATGGCTAAAACAGGGGAGGTGCAGCAAGGCTAAGTGGGTGATGCCTAAGTAGGACGTGATTTTCCCCTGTCTAGAGGTCCCTTCTTATTCGGCTTAGTGGGCGGTTGGAATTGCGCACCAACTGCGGGGTTGTCTTGTTCGGAACTTTTCAGTAAGGAATGGTTCTGGCCTTGTGTTGCAGGGGATTGGGAGTGATACTCGGTACGGTGATCTAGGCCACGTACTGTGACGGGCGGTACCCCGGTAGCCCTGCCATTGTATGGAATCCAAAATCCAATAAGTGCCAATGGTTTTGATTGTATTACCCACTTTTGTGGCTAGTAGCTGGAATTTAATAGATGTAACAATTTCTTCTATTTCATATTTACTTTGAAACCCTAGACCTATTATAATATCACTGGATTTCCTCTCAAATGTTTTGGTTAGCGTAAGGTAAAAACTTTTCCATGTTTATGTGTGGGAAGTCTTACGTGATACCTTTCTTTTCAAAAGGTTTTTAAAATTAAGCAACTTTAATCTGTTACTCACAGCAGACCCATGTCTGACCCGGAGTTTAACTTCTGTTTTCTTAAACTCTTAGGTACTCAAACTTTTATGAGTAGCCAAGGGATTCAGGCTAGCTTTGACAAACTATGGAGGAGCAATGGAGCAGGAGGCTTCAACGTTAGATATATAGTTTCCACTGTGTGTTCTCTTTGTTGTCTCTGAGTTGTATTGAGTTGTAATAACTAGACAGGTGTTTATAACTATCTAGAATGTGTTGTATTATCTGTGTAACTCTGATTATTGTTATATACTATGTAATACTTATGTTACTAATATAATTTATTCGTTCCGCTGTTTAGATTCTGATGTGTTGTTTCTTCTTTCTTCTCTTTCTTTCTCCTTTCTATCCCTTTCTTTCTTTTCAATGATGCGTCATCCTGTGGAGATGAACGGAGGGTCGTTACATCGCATGTCAAAGAAAAGTACCGGAACACGGATTTGATGGATGAGGCTAATAATAAGGAATCGATGAAATAAATCAGAATCAGCTTGATAAAAACTGAAATGAAATGTATATTATATATATTAAACCAATACTCAATTTAAATTACGTAATTAAATATATCTATATAAAATATTTAATTCAAAATCAAAATATATATTGAAAAATATATGATTTGTAGACTAATATACGTATGCAGATCAATATATAATAACAACTAAAACGAACTATGCAGGTTGATATAAATACACAAACACAATCTATAAATACACCTATATATATATATATTCATGCTAATATATACAAATCTTATATAAAATATGAAACTAAATATATATGCAACAATATGTATATATATGGGCTACAAACTAATCATATACCTAGACTATGTATATGCGACAATATATATATATATATATATATATATATATATATATATATATATATATGCAAGCTATAAAATCAAAATATATACAATACATTTTAAAACAATATCTAAGATAAATATTCATTCGAACCCACATTTGTATATATTGAAATCAATATATCTGTTAAATACGATAAGAAAAGGTCAATATATATATAACATGCAGACTTTATATATACATACAATTATATCTATATCTTACATATATAATTCGACATATCTTATATAATCCATACAGACTTAAAAAAATATGTATATATTACTAAAATTTCAGCAAAGCTGAAATCAAACAAACATATATACATTACTACTTACATGTAATAAACCAAACAACATGTGAATCATATATATAAACATCTATATATATTACTACTGCTTTTTATAATATAATGAATACTGTATGTATATATATAATATATACTTTATATATAAATAAAAGGAGTGAAGGAGGCTTACTAGATCTATTGCGTATGGCCGCGTGCAACACGGAAGATGGAGGAAAATGTGACGGCAAGGAGGATGGGCTACCGACCATGGCTGTTAGGGAGGTGTTGGCGGCTGCAAGAGGAGGATCGGGAAAGGAAAGCGTGGCGCTGGTTGAGCTATAGGGACACGGTAGGTGAGGAAGTAGATGGCGAAGATGGGTGGCCAAAATGGTGGAGGCAGTAGTGAGAGGCGGATCGAGTCTGCGGGTGGCTGCTATTCATGCGGAGGCGGTTGTGTGTTTGTGAAGGAGGTGGGGACGCGGGTGATGGTGACCACCTAAGCAAGTTTGACGGAGTGGCTATGGCGGTTGCATGTCAGGTGGAAGAGTGAGGAGGGGCAGTGGTGTTTGGGTGGCTCCTGCATTTGGCAGCATAGTGAGGGGTTGTGGTCGGCAGGCTAGGCCATATGAGGGGTACTTGGGGCAATGTCAGGTCGGGTAGGTAGGGAAACAACTGGCGGGTAAACGTATAAGGAGGAAGAGGTGTAGTAGGATGATGGTGTCGGGGTATGCGAGCTGTTGACGTTGGTGATATGCGGTTATGAAAGGGGTGCAGAAGGAAAGCAGAGGGTGATGGCAATTTATTGAAGGAAGGAAGGTGATCGGCTTCACCGTATAAAACTTTATACATATATATATAAGAATTTATAATATATAATATATCTTTATTCTCAAATGAATGTACAGAGACACGAAGTGAAAGAAAACAAAGAATGAATGTGAACAAACCAGTTTAAAAATTAAAACATAGGAATAGTAAAGGCCAGGTGACTATTTAGTAAATGATAAAAGCTAATGGCTATTTCTTTCAACCGTTGGTAACTGAATGGACCCAAAATCCAAAAGCCTAAATACAGAACCGATACGAAAACCGTTTCGCAAATTTCGCCCGGAACCAGATGTTCAAACGAACAAATGAATATACTACGGAGATCGGCACAACGAGACGGACAGAATGGCACACAAATATCAGCAATATGACCATTCAATCAAAAGTGAATACTCAGTACTGAAAATGCTTCTAAAATGTCGAAAATAAGATAAACGGAGTAATAGCAAACGAAATTTGACGAAAAAAATATGAGTCTTACTAAGTAAAAGATTTACAAATTTATTATATAAAATTATTCAGATTCGGAAACAATTTATTTTCATCAAATTAACTCATTTAAATTGAAATTGAAAATCACACAATAGAATTTACTTTTCAATTTCCCAATAAAATATCTGTCCAGTTGGTATATTAAAATAAACGTATTCCAAATATCAAACCTTTATTTCCAAATTCAACCATTTAAAATTTCATAAAAATCTAGTTAATTACGTTATTAAAACCGTTAAAATATACGGATTTTTACATTGATGATTCCTGATTCTTGACGATCCCTATAAAAAGGAAGAGGGAGGAACCCTCTTCTTCCTTTTAGGGTGTAATTTCTAGGGTGGACTCCCAAGGGTCACCACATCTTGTTCCTAAAGTTTATATGTATTGGACTTTTGAATTTTGAGACATTGATATTTTTCCATTGAGTTGCACTTATTTAGCTGAAGTAATCTTATCCCTTTAGTTGAGAGGGATCGTACCGAATCCCTTTTCTAGAATATGATAGGGTTGTCTTGCATGTTTAAAGGAGGAGCGATGGTTTGGATTTGGAAAGTCCCACATCGCTAAATAACATGGAGAAATGGTGTAAAAATATGGGTTGGTAAGCACCTAACATTAGGGATTCCTTATGTTACAATAAAGTGAGTGCCAACCCATATGCATACGCCACGTGTTGTAGATGAGAAGCTTGGTCTGACCATCGTTAAATAAAAATGGTATCAGAGCTGATGGTTACGGATTGGGCCATGTAGACACAGTAGTGCTCTCAAAGTTTACCGCAAGGGGATGTGAGTCAAAGGGGAGACTATTAGGGTTGTCTCACATGTTTAAAGGAGGATGTGATGACCCTGACTCATCCTTCGAAAATCGGCACCAAATACATCACCCGTATTCGAATGCCGCAAATTCAAACGTCGAATCTGGTTTGCCGGAGCTTATAACACATTAAGTAAACAACCAGCGGAAGAAAATGAATGACTTTATCGATATACAACATTCAATACAACAATGATACAATTGAATATCATCATTTATCAAGATACAAGACAACAGCGGAAAGAAAACACCAGCAACGGAACAATATCACTAACTTGATCTCTTAGAGAGAAAGAAAGAACCTAATATCTAAATCCAATGCCAAAGCTATAAAGATCTCCAAGCTATAAACTCGAACCACCATCAAGTTGTATTACGCAAGGTCAGTCATCGATGCGATTGCCAAAATCCAAAGACCCCAAGAAATTCCAACGGAAAGCTAAAGGCTACTGAATCTACATCTACTAGCTGATTATTTGAAAAACTAACTCTAGGCTGCCTGTGTGGAAAATTGTTGGCATCCATAGTTTAGAAAGGGAACAATAAACTTCAGGTCAGTCATGGGACTGGTGTGAGCAAATAAAAACATCTGTTTTAAACAAAAACAAACAAAGAATTTAAAATTGAAATCGTTAATGCTTTTTGGAAAATGAAACTACCATAAGGCCTCCCGGCACACACACAATGCAATCGCACATTTGGGGGAGATTTCTCCTTATGATAGTCAAACATGCTTGATACGCTAAAATCCTTTTAATATTATTATTGGTGCATAATGCAGAAAACATTTCGAAAGTATAATATTAACCTTAGCCAGCATAGGCACCATTATATAATGTCTGCTATAGCTACCACCTGAGGTGGCAGGTTATACAACTGCAATCGTAAAGGGTTCGTATTGTTTCTTTGGATTTCCAACAAATGGTCAGGAAAAGGAACTTCCTGGGCGACATCGATACGCCTTTGAAGGGACGCCCCGAGAACCTAATCAGATCTCTGCCAGCACAAGGCCGGGTTACCTCTGTAATTAGGTAGGTGACTGTCATGAGTATGTCATCCCCCAATCGTAACCGACCTTTATCCGAGGTCCCTCAACACCAACAACCACAAAGAAAAAATTGCAGTAACCACATATGTTAAATATCTGGGCTCCATACAATGATACCACCTCTTTCCAGAAGGAAATGGACATACCCACAGGGGGCGTATCCTAAATAACCTTGTTGCATCCTTCCTATTTCGACCTTTATCGGGTTGTGAGGTTCTAATGCAGTTTTGTCCCACAAAGCCACACTTTTCACAAAAGCCATGCTTCGATCAACAAATGATCAACATCACTTCGTTTGCCATATTACCAAATTGGGAATGTATCACTGGTAAATATCAACTACATAACCTCTGAGCTCGTATGTCTCAGAGAAGGATTTTAAGCTAAGAGAATAAATTGTCTGCCACCAAACAGTAATGTATTTGATAGAAACCAACTTTACATCTCAAAGTGTAACGTCAGACACACATCCATACGAGTCTGTTCCAGGTTCGAACAGAACCGAAGGCACTTCAAAAGAAGCCCTTGTAATTCGGGTATTCACAATTCCGTTCGGACTCCCCATCACATATGGAGATCCCTATACCGGCGCGACTCAGTGCAGAGACATTCGGCGGGTAATCCTTTCGTTCTTGAAAATACTCGGTCTTCACCACCGATCTTCAAATGCTATCCATTTGGTCGTATCACTATTCGTAATGGGTTTTATGACACATAGTCCTCTCCCGGCTAAACTGAATAATGAGCGCTTACTTTAAAACATAGGGATATTGTGATCTTGGTTAAGTCACAACTTATTATCCAAAACCTTTCTTTCAAATGCTTTAAACAAATTTCCACTTTTAATCTTTTAAACAAAAGATTCACCTTTGAAGATCCTCTTCAATTTGAAAACAAAGTTTACCAAATCTTTCACAAAGATTCATTTATAGTTTTCAAAACTATTTCAATTTCAAATCTTTTATACGAAAGATACACCTTTAAGATCCTCTTTACTTTGAAAACAAAGTTCATCGAATCTTTCACAAAGATTCATTAATAGTTTTCAAAACTATTTCAATTTCAAATCTTTTATACAAAACATACACCTTTAAGATCCTCGTTACTTTCAAAACAAAGTTCACCAAATCTTTCACAAAGATTCATTTATAGTTTTCAAAACTATTTTCATTTCAAACTTGAAATATTTTAATAAAAACTGGAAGTTCTCTCGTTATATGAAAGCCATTATCATTTGAAAACAAATACTTTTAGTTTCGGAAAAATCCGATCAAATATACACAAGTTATAGCCTTTAAAGTATAAACTTGGTTTAAATTTTAAATTCCCAAAATAATACTTTCAAAATACTTTAAAGACGGTTTAAAAATCCATATATATATATATATATATATATATATATATATAACTTGTATAACCTTTTAAACCATAATTTCCAAGATAACTTCAGAACTTAAACAAGATATATTATATTCAAACCAAATTTTAATTCCAAGCTTCCTTTTTCAAAAGTTTTCATATTCAACCCAATTACATTTCCAAAACCATTTTGATTCAAAATTCAACTTTTAAACAAAATAATATTTAAATTCAAAATATTTGTGGCTTAACCGAATCCTCATGAAATCCATATTTGTGTGTGTATAGTGTAGTCCAGGGGTTTTACACACAACAATACAATATCATCAATCATCACAATCCAAGCACAGCAATATCGATAAGCGGTATAATCCTATAATGCTTATCTTCATTTACAGGTTCACAGTTAAATAATATATATTCATCACAGATAATAAAATTACATTCATCACAGCTCAAATCAAAATAATTCATATCACAAAGCATCACACATCAGGGATATCAAATAATTCAAAGCATTCCATACAATCTAAACATCCATAAGTAAGATCATTTAACTATCAGATTAATTTAAATCAGATTAATTACTTATGAATAAATATTAATCCTAGTTAATTGACGTTAATTAATTATAAACCATTTTAATTAATTATCCTTTAATCATCTACTAATTAACCTTTAACAAAATCTTAATTAATAAATTAATTAACCTTTAATTATTTAATTACCTTTTAATTAATTTTTCTTAATTAATTAGTTAACCCTTAATTAATTACCCTTTAATTAATTACCCTTAATTAGTTACAATACATGATTATCCCTAACACTTATATTAATAAATCATAAATTAGTTACATTGAGTAATTATCCTTTAATCACTTGATTCATCAACTTTAAATCATTAATTAATTACTTTTAATTTAGTGGTTATCTTAAAGTAATTAGCTATCCTTAATTACTTACATTAATTAATCTTTATCCTTTAATGTAATTACACAAAATAATTGCCCATTAATTACATTAAGTAATAATCTTTTATTAATTCCATTAAGTAATTTTACTTAATTATTAAGTAATTATCCTTTTAATAAATCACATTTAGTAATTATCCATTAACTACCCGCCTTAATTAATGACATTAAGAAATTATTCTTTAATTACTCAAAACTTTAATTCGTTAAAAGATAAACTATATCTTAATTAATAGTTAATAGTCATTTAAAACTTATTAATAAACCTTGTAATGAATTAAATAAATAACTTAAACTTTTAAGTTAAATTGAGGATTAAATACACTTCATCTTTTTAATTATTAAACTAATAACAATATTAAGTTCATTAAAATAAACTTTTAAAAGATTATATAAAATCATTTTAAAACTCAAAGAAAATTTATTTCCAAACCTTTAATAAATTCTAACTTAAATACACGTTAACTATTTTAAAAGAAGTGGTTATTAAATTTTTTAAACTTGGTTAAGCTTTTAAACTTTTCAAAACTTATTACTTCTTTATCCCCAAAATTGATACCATCACAAAACCCGAGCTAAACTTCGAAAAACCCAAGACCAACCTCGAGTTAACACATATCTTCTTTTCCCTTGAGTAAATTCGTAAAGTTCTTCAAGTCGAACCCGAGAGAACTGCTTCTTGCCCAAAGCGTATATACGAACCTATATACAATGATATACGTGCACGTGCATGATCGCTTGAGCGATCGCCAACCATCGCCGGGGTCATCCACACATGCCTGATGATCTCCCCGATCACCAAAACCACCCAGATCCCTTCGACGACTATGAACTGGAATTTGAGCAAGATAAACAAACCAACCACTGGAAAACTCCACGTCACACCACCTCCGGCCATTAAGAAGCCGACACCTCGTCCTGAGCCTTGCCACTCAACCATGAATCTATCCCCCTCGGTGGGATCCTCTCTAGTCCACCGATGACGATGCGGCAATCAAATTTTCGATACTAACTAAAATCTGGGCTTAAACCCTACTATCACGTCGACTAGCCACCACATCTGCTTAGAATTCAAGCGAGCAATTTTTTGATGATCTCCTATCATCCAGCCCTCTCCAGCATCAAACCTACCACCTAATTTATTGCCAATCATCGGAATTTGACAAAAATGTCAATTCCATTCAACTTTAAATATCCTAATAATTTTCAGCCTAAAAATCCTAAATTGATTACCTAAATTCATGTATGTAATACGAATCTGCTCATGTTATCCAAAATTAATTTTGAGATGATTAAATTTTAACATATAAATGTTTATCCCTGTCATTTTCTATTTTAGAAAATAACAACTTAATAAATATTCATGAAATTATTTTTAAGGTTGATATTGCATTGTTTCAATCCTTTTTCATTTAGAAATCATCACTTGAAACAAATTGTATAAAGAGATGTGGATTTTTTTTCTTATGTTATTGAACCAGTATATAATAGAGAAGAAAATATTCATATGCACAAATCTATGCACATTTATATATATGCAAGCAGAATTCACATCATATTTCCAAAGATGATCACATGCAATATATATTTCAACTGATTTAAGATTTTAAGTCAGAAGTTTGCTCGCCTGGATTGGATGTTTGAATAGAGGAGGCAAGCTTGAATGCTTTATGAAATGATCTGGAACCAGTGTTTGTTTTTGATTTGTAACCTAATATAATTGTTGTAGTTGAATCCTTTCAATAACTTGCTTGAATTTGTTTGATGCTTGAAACTGACTGTTTGATTCAGGTTTTGAGTTGAATCTTACATGCTATCAGGTTAAAAGCTTGGAACAAATTTTGATCATTACTTTGATTATGTATTTTGATTTTTTTGGCTTAACCTTTGAATTGTCTGTAGTCTTGCAAAAAGATCAGGTTTCAGGTTTGTACTTGAGATGATGAGATGATATTGTTTATAGGTTGATTGATTTTTTTTTTAATTTTTGTTTTTAGAGAAGATGAAAGATGAAGAAAGAAATTTAGAAGTGAAAATATCCTGATTTCTCACTTATATATTTCTTCTAAAATTCTAAATCAAAAGAAATTTTCATTTTGCCACTTGGTCATTTAACTCAACATTTGTTAATACATGACCAAAAAAAAATCTACACTTGTTAATTTCTTGTATAATCATGTTACAAATATCCTAATATAATTTAAAATGGTTACACTTGTTAAAACAAACAATATTATGTTTATATCCTCATACAAATCATATTTATACATTATGTTTTAAACCCTTTATATAATTATAAATTATGTAATATATTTTCATATATTTTTTTATATTTTTGTTTTTATACTTTTACTTTTACTTTTATATTTTCATATATATAGTTTTATATATTCATTAATATATGTATTATATTGCTAATGTTTTACATATTTATATACAAACTTTATTTATTCAAGTATAAAAGAGGAGGGTTTTAAGTCTTTTTTATTAAACTTATTTAAACTTTTAAACTTAAGTTAAAATACCCTATTATATATACAAACCATTTTTATTTTCAAAAGATATATATACATAAATATATAATACGCATACATATAAACTAAAATTAGAAAACAACTTTTATTAGTTTTAAAATATAAAGTTTTTAAATTCAATTTATTTTTTAAGATATTTATTTTGAATTCCAAATCAAAATACTATTCAAAACACATATTTTTATTTGTTCTGGGAATTTTCACATTAATTTACCAATAAATTCACAATTTAATTCTAAAAATTAAATTAATTACCAAATTGATCTTGGTTTAAAAATGGGAATGTTACAGATTCCCCCTTTAAGAAAATTTCGTCCCCGAAATTTGCTAGACAGGGAGGTAACAAAGAACAGGTGGAGAATGTTTTACCAAATCAAACTGAATTATCATTCTGCATTTGGCCCACCAAATCATAATATCAATAAATATGATAACGATTCATTCAATATCTCACGAAGTACTCGAGTTATCAGATCTACGAAATATGCAGGGGCACTGGTTAATTCAAAGGGATAACTAACCGTTCGTAGAATACATCTGGACCCCAAAGATAGACAATGGATACAATTTAATTTAGCTTTATATTTAAAATAAATTTCAAATTCATTAAAGTTTGAAAATGAAAAGCTGATAGGGAACTGATAAAAAGAATACGAAATAGGAATTAGAACCTTTTCTACAACGATTCGCAGGGTATTGCCATTTATAGTGGTACTCCCCTGTCCCCTATATCGTCCTCTTCTTGCACTCATACTCTATCAGTGGATAGTAAGAGAATTTACCGAGACATACAGATGGATATCTTAGGGATATACTCATTCCAGGGCAAATGTAACCCTATCTCTAATGAGTCACCTAATGTGTTATACTCCTGAGCTAAGTCCTTACTCAACCTTCATCTCTGATACCAAATGTGACGACCCTGACTCGACCTTCGAAAATCAGCACCAAATACATCACCCGTATTCCAACGCCGCAGATTCAAATGTCGAATCTGGTTCACCGAAGCTTATAACACATTAAGTAAACAACATAGCAAAAGAAAATGAATGACTTTATTAATATACAACATTTGATACAACAATGACACAATTGAATATCATCATTTATCAGAGATACAAGACAACAGCAGAAAGAAAACACAAACAGCAGAACAATATCACCAACTTGATTTCCAAGAGAGAAAGTACAAACTCAATATCTAAATCCATTGCCAAAGCTCTAAAGATCTCCAAGCTATAAACTCGAACCACCATCATGTTGTATTAAGCAAGGTCAGTCATCGGTGCGATTGCCAAAATCCAAAGACTCCAAAAAATTCCAATAGAAAGCTAAAGGCTTCCGAATCTACATCTACTAGCTGATTATCTGAAAAACTAACTCTAGGCTGCCCGAGTGGAAAATTGTGAGCACCCAGAGTTTAGAAAGGGAACAATAAACTCCAGGTCAGTCATGTGACTAGTGTGAGCAAACAAAAACATCTGTTTTAAACAAAAACAAACAAAGAATTTAAAATTGAAATCCGTAATGCTTTTTGGAAAATGAAACTACCATAAGGCCTCCCGGCACACACACAATGCAATCGCACATTTGGGGGAGATTTCTCCTTATAGTAGTCAAACATGCTTGATACGCTAAAATCCTTTTAATATTATTATTGGTGCATAATGCAGAAAACATTTCGAAAGTATAATATTAACCTTAGCCAGCATAGGTACCATTATATAATGTCTGCTATAGCTACCACCTGAGGTGGCAGGTTATACAACTGCAATCGTAAAGGGTTCGTATTGTTTCTTTGGATTTCCAACAAATGGTCAGGCAAAGGAACTTCCTTGGCGACATCGATATGCCTCTGAAGGGACGCCCCAAGAACCTAACCAGATCTCTGCCAACATAAGGTCGGGTTACCTCTATAACTAGGTTACTAACTGTCATGAGTATGCCAACCCCCGGTCGTAACCGCCTTTATCCGAGGGCCCTCAACAATAACAACCACAAAACACAAATTTGCAGTAACCACATAGGTTAAATATCTGGGCTCTATACAATGATACCACCTCTTTCCAGAAGGAAATGGACATACCATCAGGGGGCGTACCCCAATTAACCTTGCTGCATCCTTGCTGTTTCGACCATTATCGGGTTGTGAGGTTCTGATGCAGTCTTGTCCCACAAAGCAACGCTTTTCACAAAAGCCATGCTTTGATCAACAAATGATCAGCAGCACTTCGTATGCCATATTACCAAATTAGGAATGTATCACTGGTAAATACAACTACATAACCTCTGTGCTCGTACGTCCCAGAGAAGGGTGTTAAGCTAAGAGAATAAATTCTCCGCCACCAAACAGAAATGAATTTGATTAAAACCAGCTTTACATATCAAAGTGTAATGTCAGACACACATCCATACGAGTCTATTCCGGGTTTGAACTGAACCGAAGGCACTTCAAAAGAAGCCCTTGTAATCCGGGTATTCACAATCCCAATCGGACTCCCATCACATATGGAGATCTCTATACCGGCGTGAATCAGTGCAGAGACATTTGACGGGTAATCCTTTCGTTCTCGAAAATGCCCAATCTTCACCATCGGTCTTTAAATGCTATCCATTTCATCGTATCACTATTCAGAATGGGTTTTATGACACAAAGTCCTCTCCCGGCTAAACCGAATAATGAGTGCTTACTTTAGAACATATGGATATTGGGATCTTAGTTAAGTCACAACTTATTACCCAAAACCTTTCTTTCAAATGCTTTAAACAATTTTCCACTTTTAATCTTTTAAACAAAAGATTCACCTTTGAAGATCCTCTTCAATTTGAAAACAAAGTTTACCAAATCTTTCACAAAGATTCATTTATAGTTTCAAAACTATTTCAATTTCAAATCTTTTATACAAAAGATACACCTATAAGATCCTCTTTTCTTTGAAAACAAAGTTCATCGAATCTTTCATAAAGATTCATTTATAGTTTTCAAAACTATTTCAATTTCAAATCTTTTATACAAAAGATACACCTTTAAGATCCTCTTTACTTTGAAAACAAAGTTCACCAAATATTTCACAAAGACTCATTTATAGTCTTCAAAACTATTTTCATTTCAAACTTGAAATCTTTTAACAAAAACTGGAAATTCTCTCGTTATATGAAAGCCATTATCATTTGAAAAAAAATACTTTTAGTTTCGGAAAAATTCGATCAAATATACTCAAGTTATAGCCTTTAAA
Source organism: Allium cepa (assembly GCA_030765085.1). Taxonomy (NCBI): domain Eukaryota; kingdom Viridiplantae; phylum Streptophyta; class Magnoliopsida; order Asparagales; family Amaryllidaceae; genus Allium; species Allium cepa. The sequence goes on along the minus strand of CM060938.1, from coordinate 379,253,121 downwards.
ATATAAAATTGATTTAAATTTTAAATTCCTAAAATAATACTGTCAAAATACTTTAAAGATGGTTTAAAAATCCATATATATATATATATAATATAATATATAACTTGTATAATCTTTTAAACCATAATTTCCAAGAAAATTTCAAAATTTAAACAAGATATATTATATTCAAACCAAATTTGAATTCCAAGCTTTCTTTTTCAAAAGTTTTCATATTCAATCCAATTACATTTCCAAAACCATTTTGATTCAAAATTCAACTTTTAAACAATATAATATTTAAATTCAAAATATTTGTGACTTAACCGAATCCTCGTGAAATCCATATTTGTGTGTGTATAGTGTAGTCTAGGGGTTTTACACACAACAATACAATATCATCAATCATCACAATCCAAGCACAACAATATCGATAAGTAGTATAATCCTATAACGCTTATCTTCGTTCACAGATTCATAATCAAATAATATAAATTCATCACAGATAATAAAATTACATTCATCACAGCTCAAATCAAAATAATTCATATCACAAAGCATCACATGTCCGGGATATCAAACAATTCAAAGCATTTAATACAATCCAAACATCCATAAGTAAGATCAATTAATTATCGGATTAATTTAAATCAGATTAATTACTTATGAATAAATCACTAACCTAGTTAATTAACGTTAATTAATTACAAGTCATTTTAATTAATTATACTTTAATCATTTACTAATTAACCTTTAATAATAAATTAATTAATCTTAATTAATGAACTAATTAACCTTTAATCATTAAATAATTAACCCTTAATTATTTAATTAGCTTTTAATTAATTTTTCTTAACTAATTAATTAACCCTTAATTAATTACCGTTCAATTAATTACCCTTAATTAATTACATTAAGTGATTATCCCTAATCACTTATGTTAATAAATCACAAATTAATTACATTGAGTAATTATCCTTTATTCACCTGATTAATCAACTTTAAATCATTAATTAATTACTTTTAATTTAGTGATTATCTTAAAGTAATTAACTATCCTTAATTACTTACATTAATTAATATTGATCCTTTAATGTAATTAAACAAAATAATCACCCCTTAATTACATTAGTAATAATCTTTTATTAATTCTACTAAGTAATTTTACTTAATTAATTTCATTAAGTAATTATCCTTTTAATAAATCACATTTAGTAATTATCCATTAACTACCCTCCTTAATTAATGACATTAAGAAATTATTCTTTATTTACTCAAAGCTTTAATTCATTAAAAGATAAACTATTTATCTTACTTAATTAATTAATTATCATTTAAAACTTATTAATAAATCTTGTAATGGTTAAAACTTAAACTTTTAAGTTGAATTAAGGATTAAAAACACATCATCTTTTTAATTATTAAACTAAGAATAATATAAATAAACTTTTAAAAGATTATATAAAATCATTTTAAAACTCAAAGAAAATTTATTTCCAAACCTTTAATAAATTCCAACATAAATACACGTTAACTATTTTAAAAGAAGTGGTTATTAAATTGTTTAGACTTGGTTAAGCTTTTAAACTTTAACAACTTATTGTTTCTTTATCCTAAAAATTGATACCATTACAAAACCAGAGCTAAACTTCAGAAAACCCGAGACCAACCCGTGTTAACCCATATCTTCTTTTCCCCCCAGTAAATTCACAAAGTTCTTCAAGTCTAACCCTAAAGAACTGCTACTTCCCCAAAGCATATATACGAACCTATATACAATGATATACATGCACGTGCACGATCGATTGAGCGATCGTCGACCATCGTCGTGGTCATCCACAAATCCCCGATGATCTTCTCGATCACCATAACCTCCCAGATCCCTTCGACGACTACGAATTCAAATTTGAGCAAGATAGCCGACCACCTAAATAAACCAACCACCGGAAAACTCCACGCTATGCCACCTCCGGCCGTCTGGATCGCCAACACCTCGTCTAGAGCCTTGCCACTCAACCACGAACCTATCCCCTCGGTGTGATCCTCTTTAGTCCACCGACGATGATGTGGCGATCAAAATTTTCGATACTAACTAAAATCTGGGCTTAAACCCTACTATCACGTCGACCAGCTACCACGTCAGCTTAGAATTCAAGCGAGCAATTTTCTGATGATCTCATATCCTCTAGCCCTCTCCAGTATCCACCCCGCCACCCAATTTATTGCCAATCACCGAAATTTGGCAAAAATGTCAATTCTGATCAACTTTAAATAGCCCAATAATTTTCAGCCTAAAATCCTGAATTGATTGCCTAAATTCATGATTCTGTAATACAATTCCGCTCATATTATCCAAACTTAATTTCAAAATGATTAAATTTTAATATATAAATGTTTATCCCTGTCATTTTCTGTTTTTGAAGTTAACTACTTAATAAATATTCATGAAGTTATTTTTAAGGTTGATATTGCATTGTTTCAATCCTTTTTCATTTAGAAATCATCACCTGAAACAAATTGTATAAAGAGATGTGTATTTTTTTTCTTATGTTATTGAACCTCTATATATAAGAGAAGCAAATATTCATATGCATAGATCTCTGTACATTTATATATGCAAGCAGAATTCACATCATATTTCCAAAGATGATCACATGCAATATATATTTCAACTGGTTTAAGATTTTAAGCCGGAAGTTTGCTCACGTAGGTTTGATGTTTGAACAGAGGAGGCAGGCTTGAATGCTTTATGAAATGATCTGGAACTAGTGTTTATTTTTGATTTGCAACCTGATTTAATTGTTGTAGTTGAATCCTTTCTACAGCTTACTTGAATTTGTTTGAAGCTTGAAACTAACTATTTGATTCAGGTTTTGAGTTGAATCTTGCATGCTATCAGGTTGAAAGCTTGGAACAGATTTTGATCATTACTTTGATTTCGTATTTTATTTTGTATTTTTATTTTTTTGGCTTGACATTTGAAATGTTTACAGTCTTGCAAATAGACCAGGTTTTAGGTTGAGATAATACTGTTTAAATGTTGATTGATTTTGTTTTTCATTTTTGTTTTTAGAGAAGATGAAAGATGAAGAAAGAAATTTAGAAGTGAAAATATCCCGGTTTCTCACTTATACATTTCTTCTAAAATTATAAATCAAAAGAAATTTTTATTTTGCCACTTGTTCATTTAACTCAACACTTGTTAATACATGACAAAAAAATTTCTACACTTGTTAATTTCTTGTATAATCATTTTACAAATTGATTACAATTGTTAAAACAAACAATTTTGTGTTTATATCCTTATACAAATCATATTTTTACATTATGTTTTTATATAATTATAAATTATGTAATATATTTTCATATATATTTTATATATTTTTGTTTTTATACTTTTACTTTTACTTTTTGTATTTCATATGTATATAGTTTTATATATTCATTAATATATATATATATATTATATTTGCAAATGTTTTTATATATTTATATACAAACTTTATTTATTCAAGTATAAAAGAGGAGGGTTTTAAGCCTTTTTTATTAAACTTATTCAAACTTTTAAACTTAAACTAAAGTTAAAAACCCTATTATATATACAAGCCATTTTTATTTTCAAAGGATATATATACACACGCACATAAATAAATAATACACATACATATATACTGAAATTAGAAAACAAATTTTATTAGTTTAAAAATATAGAGTTTTTAAATTCAATTTATTTTTTAAGATATTTATTTTGAATTCCAAATCAAAATACTATTCAAAACACATATTTTTATTTGTTCTGGGAATTTTCACATTAATTTACTAATAAATTCACAATTTAATTCTAAAAATTATATTAATTACCTAATTAATCTTGGCTTAAAAATGGGAATGTTACAGAGGAACAACAATTTGGATTTGGAAACTCCCATATTGCTAAATAACTTGAAGAAGTAGTGTATAAATATGGGCTGGTAAGCACGTAACACTGGGGATTCCTTTTGTTACAACAAAGTGTGTGCCAACCACATGCGTATGCCATGTACTAGAGATGAGGAGCTTGGTCCAGCAGTCGTTACATAACAGAATAGACTATATTCCCTAATTAGAAAGTTCTATGTAGCATATCTCTCAATTCTGTTCAATCACGGCTTCATATTATCATCTATACTTGATTCTGGACCCTACAATCATCGCTTTGGGCTTACTGGTCATGACGATAGCCGAGTCTAACTCGCCCAATCAGTTCGGATATATCCGGGTTAAAATGCTAGATAACACACACACACACAGAGATATATATATATATATATATATATATACGTATGTGTTTATGTGTGTGAAAAAGTGTACCATTAAGTATGTAAGTAGAAAATTGGACGGTAATTGATAAATAATATAGAAAAAGATAAAAAAAATGTATACTTTGTTGCTTGAGTTTAATTATATGAATTGTCAAGTGTAATTGGATATATAATGTTATAAATGATCCTCAAAATCAAAAGGAAATACTTGTGTTAAAATTTAGGTTGTAATTTCTTTATGCAATATATAGGTGTGTAGTAAGACCGGCCGAGGGATGTATAGATGAAATAGGCCATGGTACCTTAATGTTGGTATAATGTCTAGTAAAGAATGTTCGTAGGGTATACGATTGAAATATGCCATGGTATCTTAGTGTCGATGTTGTATTTGGTAAAGTCTTGTCAAGGGATATACATGTGGAATTGATCGTGGTATCTTGATATGACATGGTATTGGATAAAGACTGAGTGACGGATACACAAATGAAACAAGTTTTGTTACTTTGTATTGATGTAATATCTAGTAAAGAATGGACAAGGGTATAAGGAAGAAAAAGGTTATGGTTTCTTAGTATCGACAAAAATTAAGGTAAAGAATGGTTGAGAGATACACAAATCAAATAGGGCACGGTATCTTAATGCTGATGCATTATCTGGTACAGATTAGTTGAGAGGTATACGGATGAAATAAGTCATGGTATCTTTGTAACAACCCACCTTATCAATCCACAAAAGTTGACAATAATACATCCACCATATGCGTGTGCCAAACATCCAAGCCCCAAAAAGAAAGAATATTGGGGTGAAAGGGAGAAAAGATAAAATAGAATCTCAAAAATGTGACGTGTAACATATAATATACCAATGATTTTTACAAAAAAGAAAAATTTATATACATTCACTAATTAAAGTACCAACCTATCATCAGCCTAGACAGTTATAACAACCTACCCTAATAAATGATGATAAATACGACATGAACAAACAATGGAACATAAAATACGTGAATACGCCTTGGAGGATCTAGCTTGTCTCCTAAAGCTCCAAAGTGTCCAGCTAAATCTGGAAAATATGCTCGGGTTGGCCTGAGCATTATAAGAAAAATAATGCCTGGATACCAGCGTGAGAAACACAATCAAATGGATTACTTAATGTTAATAAATAGCTTTCAGAAGTAAAGGTATCTCATAAGAGTATGACATAAACACGGATGTGTTTTCTTCCTTAAGATAACCAAACCATTTTGTAGAAATGTTGTGATATTATAATAACATCTAGAGTTTAAAATAAATATGGAATCATAGCCGAAATTGTTGCAATAATTAAAATCAAGCATAATAGGTATATAACTAAATCTATAAAGCACGTAGTGGAGACCGGATTCCCATCAATGACAATGCTACTGGGGTACGGTCTACCACAGTAACATCTAGTAAAATGTATCGTGGTCCTCATTTGGACTCCCTAAAAATCAGAATTGGTTACCCCTTTAACATGGCATATCAGGTTACATCATTTCCCGGCATCAAGGCTACTAAACAATATGCGCCAGCCATGGCCTCACTCTTCCCATGTCTAAGCATACTAAATCTATAAATATTGATTCTAGATCGAGGAATGACTACTGGTAGAGAACCACATAACTATGAAGCATATCCCTTGTTTTAGTCAATACCAGGTTGTGAGGCTTGTGAGGTCAGGATTACCTTTTTCCACTTGGTAATTCCCATTTGGAATGCTAACACTGCCTTCCAAGCATAATGCAATGCCAACATTTTTCCATACAAGTTATTTATGATAAGAACAAACCAAAGGCACTACTTCTACTATATCCATTTTGAAATCACCCTTAGGATTAGTAGCAAGTAGCCATTGCACTTCACACCGCCTTTGATCATCTTGAACCAGTCCTGAACCTCTCCCGAAGCGTCGAACATGCATATGGTTTTGAGTCATCTCATAACTAGACTTCCTCACTTACTAGTTGCTCCAAAACTAAATCAATGGTTTCCAGTAAACTCAACCTCGATCCCTTTGGAAATAATCATACAATACAATACATAAGAGCGGAGATCACCTCCTAACCGTTTAAATGAACGGATTTCTTTGTCATTTATTGTGGGAGAAAAAATGAGACTTATATGCATAGTACCGCATCATCGAAGATGACTATGCCATATAACTCCCATATCTCTCCTATAATGTTCCAAATATATTTTGGTCAAAATTTGATAGTTGGTCATTTAACTATCAAGCAAACTATCAAAATATAGACTTAGTTCCATATGGGATCCACTAAGCCTCTATTTGTTAACCTTCTATTCACTAGAACTCTTTTAGTTATTTGATTTAATATACTTTTAAAAGATGTATTTACATACCCCTTATACTTCTTCCAATACTTGAAAAAAAACATTCATATATTTTTCTCAACGATATATGTATATTCAAAAGCCCTTGTACTTATACCGCTTAGAAAATATATCCATATACTTATCTTAATGGAATAAGTATATAAAAGAAAACTTAATAAAGATTTCCTCTTTTCCAAACTCATCTTTTAAATGGGCGAAAACCATTATCATTTAAAACGTTGCTTACTATAAACCAAACCACTATCCTTTGGTGCTAATATGGAAAATATATTTTCATACCACCATAATTAAGGAGGATAAATTATCAAAATCAAATCACGTTCCTTTTATAAATTCCATTTTTATAAGTCCATTTCACATTTAAAAATCCTTTTATAAATTTTAAAATTAATTCAAAAAACTTCTTCCATAGATATCTAAAATGATTTATAAAATCCGTTCCTATTTATATCTCTTTCTAAATTCAAAACATTGTTTCTGTAAAACATAATTATTTAACAATATTTATGTTATCTTTAAAATATCGGTTTTAAATCCAATCTTTATTTATAAATTACCATTTATAAATCTCTTTTACAAATATCACTTATAAAACTCCTTTACAAAATATCATTTGTAAATTCCCTTTCTAAAACATCTTTGTAAACTTTCTTTTCAAAATATCATTTGTAAATCTCTTTTACAAAATATCATCTATTAAGTAAAGATCCTTCTATATACCCATGATCATTTATAAAAACCTTTTATTAAATTTAGTAATCACTTTTAATATCATAAACAAATAATTTATTAACTTTAAACAACATTAATAGAGTAAATTCGTTAGCTTAAGCATCTGTAATATATTAATTAATTAACTCAATCCATCATTAATTAAATCAAGTAATTAACTTAAAACATAATCAAATTAGCTAATTAACCTAAACAACATTAGTAATAAAATTAAATATCTTAAACAACATAATTAATATAATTAAATATTTCTGAACACCTTTAATAATTAAATTAAATAACTTTAAACATCTTTAATAAAATAATTAAATAACAAAAAACATCATTAATAAAATAAGTAATCTACAAATTTCAAAACTTTATCGATAAGATAATTAATTAACTAATTTTAAAACAATGTCAATACGATGATTAATTAACTAATTGTAAAACATTATTTACAAGATAATTAATCAACTAACTTTAAAACATTATTTATAAACACTTCACTCCAAATTGTTATAAAATTGAAATTAATTTAGATCCATACTTTACAAATCCGAGAAGAGGCTTAGCGACTATAATGGTACCTTATCGAGCTACCATTTAATTCAATTTAACCTTTTAAGATATTTAATTGGTATTTACATACGCAACATATATGTAAATCAATTTCATAATTAACCAACAATGGTTGACACATCACTTTTTCTCAATATTAATTAATGCACATGTTAATTAACTGGCATATGAATAAGTGTCCAAATGAATAATACAGTAGACGGGGATTTATTCTGCTAAATAGCTATCATCAATGATCTGCGCAATTTACTTATAGCAGAATGATGTTTTATTTTGCTCAACGGATTTTCAAAATAATCTATGCAATTTCATTAACAGATCGACCTCTTATTTGACTAAATTGATAACACCAATGAACTATGTTATTATTTAAAACAACGTAATTAAATTCAATCAATTTACAATATCAAAAATTTATTCTTCGCTAAAACTATCCATTCATTATACCAAAGTATTATACTCATCAATACGAGTCTAACCCAAAATTCGGCAGATAAGTCGGGTTTGAATTGAATGAGATATTACATTTTTATATTAAAATACTTGGTTTATATAACTTTAAACAAATAATTTATATAAATTCTCACCCTATAACCCAGCCCAGATCAATACTCTCGGCCCAAGCATCAAATAATCTCGCATCCACTTATTCCCTTCCTTTTTATGTGCATGCGCTCTAAGTCAAAATCCCAGGGGCCAAAATGTAAATTGCCCTCCTCTTTCATTTACAACCTAAGCTCCTGGTCTTTTTTTTTCTGCATGCAACAGGCTCATGGCCCCTCCTCCATTACACCACACCTAGTATACACGTGCCGCTTCCTCTCCGTCCATCACCAGCACATGCGTCTTTCTACTACACACACGTGACCATGCCTACACACACCAAACCCTAGCGTACCCAGTCACATACACTACAACACATATGCACACCTCATATATGTACTTATACACTACAACAAGCCTATAAGGGGATATCTCTTCCATGGCGCCTCCATTTCAAGTGGAATGAAAACAAAAGATGAATCTACCCTTCCCCACTGTAGGTTTTCTTTTTACATTTTTGGCCGATAGTAGGTAATAGAGATAGCTATTGGACTTATGAAATGGACGTGCTAATATTTTGCTATGTGTTTTCAAAAAGGAGATAATGTGCGTGTCCACTTTTTTTCATGCGTTTAGAAAATGTGTGAATATATAGGCAAGATTCTTCATGGCTAAGGAAAGTAACTAAGTAAGTCAATGCATGGACAAGGAAAAGTGGTGAATAGAGAGTTGCGTAGGAATATTAGGTTCAAGTCTTTGATTGCTGATTTAAAAGGAAAAGTAAAAATGTTCATCTTTTCATGTGATGTCTTCCATTTTGCAATGAAGCATGTTGGAAATGTGGCCATGCATGTATTACATAAATATAACACAATTTACTTCATAGCTACAAGGCAGGTAACAAAGGATAATGGTTGTGTGCCTGCATATATTTATGTAAATTTTTGTTTTGAAAAAGTTAGTTTGTGGTACACGCCACGCAACATCACATTCGCGTACGAACCGCGAACAATAAAAATAAAATATGATTGTGAAAAAATACAACATGATCACAAAACAATAATAAAATATACAAATTAACTTATTTAGTGAAGTTCCAAATATGCCAACGTTTGCTATAAATACGCCAAACGAAAATTTAATTATTTTCAAATTAAAAATTATGAAAAAATCTCATAAATTATATGAAAATACATCACCCAAATTCGGACAGTTATTTGAAACATATATTTTATCATAATTTAAATTCAAATTCGTATATTTAAATAAATTAAATATTCAAATTAGAAGATTCAAAAAATTCAGATCGTTACAATCTTTCCCCCTTAAAAGAATTTCATGCTCGAAATTTCATCACTATCAAACCTAGATAGAAATAAGCCCACATATGTACTTACATTATTCATAAGCATGTGTGATGAACATAGATAATCCATATGAAATATCCGATTCGATCACTTATTCGAATACGTAAACTTCTCTTTTGAACTAGTACCGCTCATCCAACTTCTCTGGTGCAGACTTCTATCAAGCTTCCTTAATTAAGAACCTCTTTTATACATGCATTGCCATATACTATTATAGAATACTTTGGTTCCATATCAAAAACCCTCACCAAGTATTCGCGGTCAAGAATCGAGTGATAAATCCTTATTCGGGACGATGTAAACTACCTCAAAGTCATGCAGTCAAATCTTGGGTCGAATCAAATTATGCAAATAAAATGATCTATATACAACTTGTGTACTTATTCTTATTGGTTCTTACTTATACTAATTTCTTTTTCTACTTATAAAATCATTATGTCATTATTTCATAAAACTTAACTTAATTTTTAACTTGTATAATACTCTACTATATCCTAAGAGTTCATATACAACATCTAATTTATTATACTCAACCCGGAAGTTTAACAAATTTAAACCTTGATTAACTTACTATCTCCTTAAATTTATAAGTTACAAAAACTTATTTTTTTTATAATTTCTCAAAAACACTTAGCTTTAATTTCTATATCAAATTCGAAAGTTTCTGACTATCAAAAATCGTCGAAAATTCCTTTTTATTTCAACAGATAAAGATCAACAAACAACCTATTATAACAAGATGCACAACAAACCTACCCAAGTGCATAGGATACATGAGTCTATAAAATAACCTAGTTGAAGCTTCAGAAATAAACATTTGGGTTTTATATCAAATCATTTTAAAATAGGAGATAATATACATATCTCTATTCGTCAATACTTTCAAAATAATACTAATATTATTTTCCCAAAAAATTGAATTTTTTTTCAAAGTACCTAAATTTAAGTTCTCAAATTCTAAGCTTTAAATCCTTTTAGTTTACGAACCGTACATATATAAAGTTACTTTCTTATGCAAATTCACTTTGCAAATTCACTTTGCAAATGTGTATCTTTGTTTTTATAATAAACAATTTTTCTTAAAATCAATTTTTGGTCCAATATTAACACCGAACTTCTTATAATGAAACTGTGAAACTTAATTCATAAGGGTTCATTTTTAATGTTCCCACAATTACTATCTATCCAACCCATGTATTGGAAAGGTAAAACTGCTATAGTTGACACAACTAATCAAACAAAAAATGATAATGATTTAATATTATCATTCCCTAATAGACAAATACACAAAAATAAACAAATACTTTTAAAAATTACTCTTTTAAATATAAAATATAATCCTAGGTAAAATTACTTCATTTACCACTTTAAAACAATACCATGTTGGTTGTCTTGTTTAAGTGTTTAGAAACTCCTATTGATAACGTTGATCAGACGCATCGACCAGAATTTGTAAACCACTCTATAGATTAATCAACACAATATAATTTTTTTTATCACTAATAAATACACGCTCTCATATATAATACACTTAAACTCATAGTAACGCATTTCATTACCTTATCTCTTAATGAGTTTATCCCACAGAGGCAAGGTTCTTGCTTAGCCTTCAGCTCTGATACCAAATATAATAGCCCACCTTTTTTATCCCTAAAAATCGACATTAATACATCTGCGGTATTCGTGTCCTGAACATCTAAGTGCCAAAAAAATGATTATTAAACTGAAAGAGGGAAAAGAATGAACAAAATCTCACAAATGTGACGAGTAACATATAATATACCAATGATCTTTACAAAAAGAAAACTTTGGATATACATGCACTAATCTTAGTACTAACCTATCATTAACCTGGACAGTAATAACAACTTGTCCTTAAAAATGCTTATAAATACAACATGAAAAACAACGGAAGATAAAATACGTGAATTCGCCTTAGATGATCCAGCTCGTCTCTTGAAGCTCCAAAGTGTCCAACCAAATCTGAAAACATGCTCATGTTGACCCGATTATTATATGAAAAATAACACATGGATCAGTATGGTAAACCGGCATGAGAAACACAATAAAATGGATTCGTTAATGTTAAAAGAACATTTCAGAAAAAGGTATTTTGTAAGACCACGCTGCACATAAACACAGATGGGCTTTTTCCTTACGATAACCAAAACGTTTTATAGAAAATATTTTGAAATTATAATAATGTCTAGGGTTCAAACTAAATATGGAAACATAGTCGAAATTATTATATTAATTAAATTCAAGCATAATAGGTATACTACTAAATTCGTAAGGGCACATATTGGAGATTGGATTTCCATCAACGACAAGGCTACTAGGGTATCGTCTACAACAGTATACCTTTAGAAAGATGTACTAAGGGCTTCATAGTGGACCAGCTCAAATTAGAGTCGGATGCCCCTTCAAAATGGCATACCGGATTAAATCATTCATTGGGCACCAAGGCTACTAAACAATGTGCACCAGCCATGGCACCACTCTTTCTGTGTGCACGCACACTAAATCTATAAATATTGATTCTAGATTGAGAAGTGATTGCTCCTAATGGTAGCGAACCACATAGCTCTGAAACATGTCTCTTATTTTAGCCATTATCGGGTTTTGAGGCTTGTGAGCTCACTACTACCTTTTTCCTCCTAGCAATTCACATTTGCAATGCTAACACTGCCTTCAAGGCATAATGCAATGTCAACATTCATCCATACAAGTTGTTTAGGATAAGAACATACCAAAGGCACTATTTCTACTACATCCATTTCGAAATCACCCTTAGGGTTAAAAGCAATTTTCCCTTGCACTTTAAAGAACTCCGTCTTCGATCATCTCGAACCAGACTTGAACCTCTTCCAATGTGTCGAACGTGCATATGTTTTGGAGTGCTTATGGTTTTTGTCATCTTATATTAGTACAATCCTCCGCTTACAAATCGCTCCCAAACCTAATCGATGGTTTTCGGTAAACTCAATCCTGGTTCCTATGGAAATAATCAGGCAGTACATAAGAGTGGAGATCACCTTCGAACCGTTTAAGTGGATGGATTTCCTTATCGTTTATCCTAGAAGAACAAAAGGATATTTATACGCATAGTACATTATCATTGAAGACGACTGTGCCATATAACTCTTGTGTCTCTTCTAGATATTTCCATAGTTATATTTTGGCCAAGATTCGATAGTCGATTATTTAACTATCAAATAAAAAGTCAGATTATAGATTTAATTCAACATGGGATCCATTAAGCCTCTATGTATCAACCTTCCATTAGTCAAAACTCTTTTAATTATTTGACTCAAATATACCTTCAAAAGATTTATTTACAAAACCCTTATACTTCTTCCAATACTTGGAAAAAACATTCATATATTTATCTCACTGGTATAAGTATATTCACAAACCCTTATACTTTCACTACTTAGAAAATATATCCATATACTTATCTCAACGGAATAAGTATATAAATGAAAACTTAAGGAATATTTCCTCTTTTCCAAACTCATCATTTAAATGGGCTAAAACTTTAAATTAATTAACTAACTTTAAAACATTATTTATAAACACTTGACCTAATTGAAGTTAATTTAGATCCATACTTTACAAATTCAGGAAGAGGCTTAGCAACCACAATGGTACCCTATTGAGCAACCATTTAATTTAATTTAACCTTTCAAGTCACATAACCGGTATTTACATAATCAACATATATGTAAATCAATTCCATAATTAACCAATAATGGTTAACAAATCACTTTTTTCTAGTATTAATTAATCAAAATATAAATTAATTGGCATATGAACATGTGTCAAAATGAATAAAATTGCAGAACGGTAATTTATTCTGCTAAGTAGTTGTCATAATTGATCTACACAATTTATTTATAGCAAAACAATGTTCTATTGTCACGATCCGAAATTCAATGTTCGAAAATTGACACTACATACCTCACTTGTATTCAACTGCCAAAGATTCAAACATTGAACTCCAGTCGGATGGAGCTTATAACAACATCAGATGAATATAAAAAAAATAGCGAAAACAGAATGAATATCATGCATTACATCACAGATATAACATTAACATAATATCCATTACAACATCAGAGTATTCTTATACATATATCACAACTCCAAATAAACATCACAATAGAACAACAAGTGATCATATGCCAAAAGTCTTCAAAGAAATGAAGCGATAGCGAACTTCCAAAAACTAAGCACCTGAGATCCCAAAAGCTTCTAAAATATCTCCAAGGTAAAAGCTCCAAAATACTGCTAGCACCAAAACATGGAAACCTGCAACTAGGCTGCCCATGTGAAAATGATGGGCACCCAGAGTTTAGGAAAGAAACAATAAATTCAGGGTCGGTTATGGGACTGGTATGAGTAAACAAAAACAGTTGCTTTTAAATAAAACAAATTTATAAAAGAAAATTCGTTATGCTTTTGGAAAATGAAACTACCATAAGACCTCCCGCCACACACACACAATGCAATCGCAGAATAGGAGATTTTTTCTTATGATAGTCAAATATGCTTGATACGAGAAAAATTCTTTGATATTATTACTAGTGCATAGTGTGAAAACATTTCAAAAGTATAATATTAATCTTAGCCAGCATAGACATTCCGAAATATGCCTACTATAGCTACCATCTAAACAGTGGTGACCACGATAAGTAAATGGCAGGTTATACAACTAAAACCGTACTGGGTTCGTATTAGGAATTAGGTTTTCCAATAAATGGTCAGACTAAGGAACTTCCTACTGCCACATGGGTACGCCTCTGGAGGGACGTCCGGAGAACCTACCCAGCTCTCTGCCAACATAAGGCCGGGTTACCTCTGTAACTAGGTAACTACTACTCGAGTATGCCACCTCCCAGTCGTTTGCGACCTTTATCCGAGGGCCCTCTATCACAAAGCAACAACCACACAGTAAATGAGATTGAAGCAACCACATGGGTAAATATCTGGGCTCCATACCATGACATTACCTTTTTCCAGAAGGAAATGACATACCCTAAAGGGCGCGACCCTCAAAACCTTGCCGCATCTTTCCTGTTTCGACCATTTCTGGGATGTAAGGTCCGAAGAGGTCTTGTCCACAAAGCTATGCTTTACACGAAAGCCATGCTTTGATCACAAATGATCAACAAATGATCTCAACACACAACAGCACTTAGCATGCCACACTACCACATTGGGAGTATATCGCTAATAACCTTCAATTACATAACCTCTGAGCTCGTACGTCTCAGAGAAGGGTGTTAAGCTAAGATAATAAATTCTCCGCCACCAACAGATATGTATTTGAAAGAAATCTGCTTTATACCTCAAAGTGTAGTGTTAGACATATAACCACATAAGTCTGTTCCGGGTTCGAACAGAACCGAAGGCACTTCGTCCAATAAAGGAAGAAGCCCTTGCAAATTCGGATATCCACAATCTCGATCGGACTCCCCATCACATATGGAGATCTCTATACCGGAGCAACTCAGTGCAGAGACATTCGATAGGTTATCCTATCGTTTTCGATGACACCCGTCTTCACCACCGTCTTCAAATGCGATCTATTTCGACGTATCACTATTCGGAATGGTTTATATGACACAAAGGTCCTTTCCCGACTAAACCGAATAATGAGCGTTAATTTTTAAAACACATGGATGTATCAATCACAAAGATTCACATTCAGGATTCGATGTGGGTTACGGATAATTAACTGAAATCTGACTCCCTGTCGCATCGAAGTTTAAATGCCGTTTTACGGGCAAAAGGGTTTTCACATAAATAAAGAGACAAATCACAAATCACAGTTCAGCACAAAACAATTCACATCACGCAGCATCATAATCACAACAGAAATATCAATTCAGTGCACAACAATAGTTAATTATTTACCAATCAAGGTGAATGTGATTTAAATGAATTAATCACATAACTAACTTTATTGATTATTTTAAATCAATGATTAATTTTGATAAATTAATTAAATCTTAATTAACTTGATTAATTATTTCTTAATTAATTTTTTTAATTAACTGCCAATTATAATTAATCAACTTAAATTATCTAATTAACAATTCTTAATTTACAAATTAATTAGATACTTAATTATTAATTTACCAATCTATAATTACAACTAGAAATTAATCATTCTTAATCAATTTCCAAACAATTAATTAATAGTAATTATTTATCTTAATTAACATTTAAAAATCTTCCTTACACTTTGAAAATCAATTTATTACAATTATAAAGAGCTTTAATGTTAATTAACTTTAATACTTATCTTAATTTAATTATATAGTTAAAGTAATAATTAGATTTTTAAAACATTGTTAAGTATCCACTTAGTTAATTTAAAACTTGAAATAAGTTCTTAACTCAACATAATCAATATTAACTACTTCATAAATACAAAAATTTACTTAACATTATAAACTTGAAATTTATTGGGCTTAACCCATTTTGAAAACAACCCGAGCAAACCCCAGTTTTCACTCGAGTTAAACTCGAGTTTCCCCCTACGTTTCCCCGAGTTCTTTCTCCCCTCCTCTCGTACTTACTTCTTCTTCTTCCTTTTATTCTTTTTTTTCTTTTCTCAACTTACATACAGTTGTACCCATTCCACATAAACGCGAGGAACCCGAGCCAAAATATCTTCTACTCGAGCGTTCCTTCGAGTTTCTTCCCAGCCCAAGTTCCTTGGCACAAGAACGATGCCGTACACGTGCACGGCGTCGCGCTGCCGCTCCGGTTGACTTCACGACCTTCGGCAAGTCACAATTCATCCCTATGCTCGAAACCAAAGCTCGATTCGACACAGAAAGACTCGAAATCGAAATTCACCCTTTCGTTGGAACTGTAACTCGACAATACCCAAACCCAAACGCTTCGTCCTCCTCGCGTTGTTCACCAGAAAATGCACGACTCCGGCTATATCACGTCAAACCCCTACACTAACATCCCCCTCAATCTCGAGCAACTCGATCACTCCATGGTGACGAAATCACCACACTTCCAACCCACTACAAAACTTCCAACATAACCCTAAATTCACCTCAACCCACCAATTTACGCAATAGAAAAATTATTTGATAATTTTCCTGAAATCGTTGATCAATAAACTCGCTTCAAACCAAATTTCATCAACCAATATTTGATCGATCGTCGGAAAATGGAAAAAGAACAAATTTAGTTCAACCGTGAACTGCTCTTGGAATACTCAATTAAAAATCATCATATTAATTTTAAAAATCCTATCTTTGTATGTTCATTCAAATTATATAATCAAATCAATGATTTAAAGTACTTGGATTCATCATATAATTTTGTTTTTACTGTAAAATTTAGGTTAGAGTCAACCTCTTCATGATCAAGCTTAAAACAAATTTTAGGCTGTGATTCAAGTTTGAACGAACTTATTTTGTTTAAAAATCCTAAGCTAAAAATGTTTGTATGAAGGTTTATTTGATTTTTCCTAATTCAATTTTCTTTGAAACCAAAATATTGAAGAACAAACCATATAAGAGTTTCCAGTAACACAGAAAACATACAAAACAATTTTTTTTTTCAACATACAACAAAACATAAGGTTCATGAACTAAATACCCAGATTTCAGTTTTAAGATAACAGGTTTACTCACTTGAAAAGTTTATGAACAGAGAGCTCTTTTTGTTTTTGAAAACCTGCTGTTTAGATCTTCCTTTGAATTCTATTTTGTTTTTTTGAATGATCTTGAGTTGAAAATATAGTGATGTTTATATTTTTGGTTTACTATGCTTCTTTGAACGAAAAGAAATGAATATGGATGTATAAATAAAGAAGGTAGTTTTGTATAAGATAGGTATTACTGGTACAGCTTATTTCCTTTCTTTGTCAGATTTTTTTTTTCATTATTTGATCAGATATCTTCTTTCCTTTGGATGCTAAAGTGATCTTGCTTTGGTGGCTGATAATTTATTATGGTGTGCTAAGAATAGATAGCATTAAATGCTATGTTTCCATCTAAGTTTACATGCAATCTTATTTTCTTTTTGTAAGTACATTTTTGTTTTGTTTGTGGATTTTTTTCTTTTTCTTGCCTACATTTTTTCTTTTTTTCCTTGTTTACACAATTCATATACAATTCTATATGTATTCCATATGTTATTTTTAAGTTTATCTTATGTTGCTATATAACCGTAAAATCTTATTACTAACATAAATCTTGAATTTTATTTCTATTTAAAGTTTAACTATCAACATTTAATTTATAACATATATTTTATTTTATGGTTTAACACAAATTCTTGTTTTTATATTTTTTATTATTATTATTTATTTAAAGCTTAAACTAGCAAATACTATATTACATCCATATATCTTTGTAATATTAATATTAATGATATTTTATTTCTTTTGAAACTTTTCAAATTAATTTCAAAAGTTCAAATAAGTCACCCTATTTAAATAAAAAAAATTAGGATGTTACGTTTATTTTGCTTAATAAATGTCCAAAATAATCTATTCAATTCATTTAACAGAGCGGTGTTTTATTTGGCTAAATAGATAACACCAATGAAGTATACTTAATTTGACTACGTTATTGTTTAAAATAACATAACTAAAAATCAATCACTATAATTATATCATAAATTTATACTTTACTAAAACTATCCATCTATTATATCATAATGTTGTACTTGTAAGTACGAGTCTAATGCTAAAATCTGCAGGTTAATCTGATTTGAATTGAACGAGATATCACATTTTTAAATTAATAAAGTTTATATAACTCTAAAAAAATAATTTATATAAATTCTCACCCCATAACCTTGCCCAACTCAAGACTCTCGACCTAAGCATCAAATAAATCCACACCCATTTATTCCCTTCCTCTTTACATCCATGCACACTAACTTAAAATATCAGGGACCAAACTGCAAATAGCCCCCATCCTCTTTTAATTACAACGCAACCTCCAGGTCTATATATTGTTTTTCCACATGCAACCTGCTCACAGCCCCTCCTCCCTCACACCACACATAGTGCACACGTAAGCTCTAACAAGTGCACTCTCAAGCTCCGACAGCCCACTACCTCTGCTTCCTCTCCATCCATCACTAGCACACGCGTCTTCTTGCTGCACATACTTGACCTTGCTCGCACATACCCCAAACCTAAGCATACCCGGTCATACACACTAAAGAACATGTGCACACCTCCACACATATACATACAGTAGGTATGCAGCGGAACAACATGATGTGGTGGAATAATAATAATAATATAATACTGAACTCCATCTTCGTCCTTCAGAAATAATATCTTCAACACTGAAAATCTCAGGCTGACCCGAGCGTAATGAAAAGAAAAAACACTCGAGTCAGAACTAAATGATCTTATGTAAGTTAAATCAACAGTAAATAAATATGAGTGTAATGTCTTTAGAGATGTTTACGGGATTTTACATCTCTTATCCAGTGTATAACGTGCGTGCAATAACTTAAGAGATGTTTTGGGATTTCTATCTTCTAAGGATACGTTAAATTATTTATATGTAGTAATATACGCTATATATGTAGTGTTTATCAGTAAAGTAAAGTATTAAAATAGCGTTAAGGCGTTACCCATATCCCCATTAACACTTTTTATAAATGTCATGGTCTATACAGTGTTGTAAACTATACCAACCTGGTGGGCTATCAAGGAGCACTCTATACGTACGACACAAAACAAAATCGTAGTGGGCTCAATAAGGCATATGAGAGGGCACATGAGGCTACACCCACGGTAGGATTCTACCGGATTGCGGAACCAGGCTGGTGGTAATACATAGCGGCTACTAATGCCCTCCTCGAACAACACTCCCATAATCAAAACTAAGTGGCCACCAATCAATCACAAAGTAACAAATATGGTATCGAAGAAGCGTATCTGATCGGAGGAGCGACTTCACTTGGCCTGTTATAGCTCCTAATTTTTGTCAAATCAAGCTGACCCGAGGGGGTCACGACTGCATTCTTACCTCATACCAACAGCGTTCAGCAAACCATCCTACTTCATTCTAGATTTTCCACCACATGCACATTTGTTAAAGTTCTTTCGGAATTGACAGAGAGTATGATAATATCCAACCCCGGTCTACTTAACAACCAATCATTATATTTTTCACACCGTGGTCATTATATAAAATATTTGTAATAATGAATCCAGAAAACAATTTATACTTTCATATCAAGAAATCCATATACTTATTCCAAAAGTATATATATATTCATAAATGTCGAGGAAGATTTTCTTTCAATCGATTTCGAAAATAATTTATAAATCTCTCTTAAACCATTTACAAACTATTCATATGCTTTGAAAACATTTATAAATCTATTTGTAAATTCCAAAATAGTTTACAACTCTTCCCCTTTTCATAAAACTCTACGCATATTCCTTTAAAACGCTTTCAAATCCCTTTATACAAGTTCTTTTATAAAATCCATACAAAATCCTTTATAAAATCTTTTATAAAATCCTTTTATAAAAATCCATTATAAAATCTCTTACAAAACTTTTACATTTTTATTTATTAAAGTTATTATAAAGTCTATATTTATTATATTAAATTGAATTTAAATAACTTCTTAAAACTATATTAAATATTTAATTAAATTTAAATTTTATATAAATCTCTTAAAACTATATCAAATATCTTATCAAATTAAAATTTAAACCATTTAAAAATATATTTTTTAAACTAAATAAAATTATAAGTAAAATCTTAAATTTACTTTTTAAACCATATGTTAACTAATAATTTAAACTTTAAAAACATTTAAATAAATTATCTTCTAAATGCAAAATTTTCATAATCGTTAAATTAGATTTTGAAATCAAGTTTATAAATCAAACATAATTTGCAATTTAGAAAATAATTTAAAACCAACTAATGGTGTCTGTGTATAATTTTCTATCCTACGGTCAAGTGATTGGGTATGTATCATTTCAACCCAAATTAGTTACGTATGTATCATTTTAACTCGTATCCCGAATCAATAATTTCCAAATAAATAAAATTGCTCGAATTTATCATTTCAACCCATAATGATTTTTCCTAATCTATAAGATCATTCAAGTATGCGTCATTTCAACCCTTAGAGATAACAGGGATATAAACATCCAATCATCCAAAACATCAACAAATAAACATCCATCACAATCAACATCCAAATTAGCCAAAAAATCACAACAATTAACTAGCTATAAATATTAGGTGTTTAATTAACAATTTAAATTCAATATTAATTTAAATGGAAAATTAATTCAATATAAATTCAAATTTAATTTAAAATATCAAATTAAACTACCAAACACCAACCAATAATATTCTTATCACATCTTAAACTTAATTCAACTAGCATAAGAAGGTTTAGTATTTGTGAGTGGATTAAATCACTCACTTTGATTTTACAGTCGATTTATAATCCAAATAAAGCCCAAAATTTGAATAGTCTCAGAATTCAACCAAACTAATTCCATGTTGTCTGAAATTTCAATACTATCATAATGGAAGAAACCGTGTCCAAATCCGAGTTCGTAGGAACAGTTATTAACAATGGAAGTTTGAAAATTTTAAAATAAAATAAAAGGGCATTGGTGTATATAATTACCTCCATGAAATCCTAGAAGAAAAACACACATGCGATCGAACCCTTACGCAAACAGTCGCTACGCATCATGTGCATGCCGCTGCTGCCACGTTCGTTTCCACCTAGATCCGAGGCCATCGCCTCCTCCCTCACCTTCGTCTGCCTACACACTGGCCACTCACAATACTTCGGTCCACAGAACCGCAATCGCCGCCGTGTCAAACCCGACCTAATTTCGACGAATCAATGTACTATTGTGGCGAACTGACCGCATGGATCTGCTCCACTCATCGACCTCTATGCTGCAGCAACTTTCGACTGTTAAATGGTTGACGATCCGTCGTTGATTTGCAAACCCTACAATGGACGGCCGAAACTTCTTCAACAATTTCTGGCCAAACCACTTAATTGCAAAAACAAATTGTAGATGTAGGTTATGCTCGTCGAGAGCTTTCCAACGATATAATATATGACATAGTTTGAGGAGTTTGAATTTTTGGATTTTGATTTTGAAATCGGAATTTGGGTTTGGAAATTGTCAAACATTAGGAAGGAAAGAAGGAGATAATTAAACGGATACGTATAGAAAAATGGAATAGATAGCAAGGGGTTTCAGAAAAAAAAACTATTTATATGAACAAGTGGATAAGAATGAATGGACGATCGAATTGAGTCGAAACGATAATAACGACCTGAAAAGCCCATTTCGTTCCCGAAACGAAAATAGATCATCCCATATATCAAAGGTTTTCGATATTTGTAAACTCAATGGAACTAGTTTCAAACACTAATTCCATCATATACAGAAGTTAGATTTCAAAACCAAATTATATTCATTTAAATCCTTTTAATTGATTTTTATGCATTTCGAGCTCGGACGATCAAACGATAAGTCCATCGCTATGAAACGTAATATCCTACAATAATTCACTATTACAGTCCCGATGAAACTAGATTCATCGAAATCTGAGATAGTGGCCAAAATGGCTAATTTTCACATTAATTAAATAAATTTTTATTAAATTAGTTTAATCAAATTTAAATTCAAATTTAAAAGTTAATACTTTATCATTCTAGAATTCATAGAAATTTATAAATCTTTAAAACACAAATTTCCATATTAAATCCATGGTTTAAATATTTCATTAATTTCAGCGTTCGATTATGTAAAGGTCCGCAAATCCATACCCCTTTGAGTCGACAATATTTCAGATCAACTCAACTCAAATGGGACGAAAATATGAATCTTTAGGGTAAGAAGAAGAAAGGTAGAAGAAGAAAATAGAAAACAACAACATCAGAGTCTCACAATCGCAGCGGAACAAAATATAATATATAAAAACAGAATTTAAATACAAAGAAATCTGTAACTTTTATATATTTACAACCATTAGAGTACAATAGAAAATAATCAATCTGGACAGTTTAATAACTTGTCCTTACACAGCGGAATAATAATCAAGTACGAAAGTATGTCTTTGCCATCCAGCTCGTCTCTTGAGCTCCATACATCATATTCCAAATCTATAATACTCGGTCTGACCCAAGCATTATAATAAAACAATACCCGAATCAGTCTACAAAACTAGCGTGAGAAAACACACTTAATTTGAATAATTATTACTTTCAAAATCCTTTGAAAACAATGGTATCTCGTAAGACCATGTCACACATAAACGTGTCTGGTTTTTACCTTACAAAAAGTAAAAAAATTTTTTTATCAAAATCGTCTGATATTATAATAGTATCTAAACCAAGTAAATAGAAAATAGTTGAAATGCTTGCATCTCACGTTTAAGCATAGTTGGGCAGAATCAAAACCGTAAGGCGCTTATTGGAGGATGGATTCCATCGAATGACTGGCCCACCGGTGTACCGGCCATACCTCTAGAATAATATACCGAGGACTACGCCAGGATCCCCTGCTACACTAGACCGGCCTACTCCTAATCTGGATAAACCGAATATGTCATCACCCCAGGTGTTCACACCCTTATCACTGAGCGCTCCTTCCATGCACAACCATATCCATAATATATAAGTTTCCAAGGACATCTAGAAAGGTGATAACATACCCTAATTGGGGACAACCCACTTAGCCTTACTGCATCTCTCCTGTTTTAGTCATTCCCGGTTGATGAGGCTCGAGGCTAAGTATTTACCTTTTAAGGAAAATTTCACTTAGAAAGCTCATTGTCCTCCTATGACGATGTTTTGATAGCATTCACCCATACAAGTTGTCCTGGGCTTAGACAAACCGATCACCGTCTTCATTATCATCACGGTATTCATTCGTAACGTTAAAACCGGATCGAAGTGGTATTCGGATAATTAAACTCAATCCCGGTCTCTTCGAAATGATCAGCGACTTTGGCCAAACTTGATAGTCGGTAATTTAACTATCAATAAAACATCCAAAAACAGTCACCAGGCCTTATATAAATTTTCCAAAATTTATTTCATAATATCTTTATAAGATATATTCTAAAATTTTTCCTTAAATATTTCAACTGTTTGGAAACAAATTCCATCTCTTAATCCCTAACAGGATATTCCCCAACTCTCTCTTTCTTCAATCACTTAGAAAAATATTTTAATATATTTTCTAAATTCCTTACTTCAACACTTAAGACAGTTCCATTCGTCTCTCTTTTCTGAAGATTCCTTCCCAATTATTATTCCAATTTTCTTAACCCATTTGTAACGAATTCTACGCGTTACGGGTTCCTTAATTAAATTCCTTTATCCAAAATATGTATACTTACCACATCGAAATGAGTCCATTCACAAACCATTTCTTTTAAAAATATTTGAATTTATAAAGTGAATCCGAAAAAGTACCTCACGGTATCAATCATGGATTCACAGTTCAATGGTTACGTCTCTACCCCAGAGAAATCTAAGTCTCAACTACATGCAATCTCTTCCTCCGATTTTGCCATAAAGGCATACAATTTACTTTCCGAAATCTTATTTGAAAATTTCTCAAAATAATATTATAAGTTTCCATAACAATTTTCCAAGCTTACTTAGGAAAAACCTTTTAAATAAAAGTTATTATATAAGCTATACTAATATTGAATAACTTATCTTTAAATAACAATAATACTAGTTTATTCTAAAAATATAATTAATTTAATGTCAACTAACTTAACTAACCGAATTATTAATTAAATATACTTTAACCCTTAAAATAATTTAATAATTACTTATCTAGAATATTTTTATACACTTTTAAAATTGCCTAGTTAATAATTAAAAATCCTTTTTTTACAACAACTCCACTTCCCAGTAATTATATATTTTTCAACTCCAATATATTCCGTCCAATATTTATTAATCCTTCTCGACTTATCACTAATTTGACTTACGACCCAAATTCGTAAATCCCTTTTCACTTTTTAAAAATAAATCTATTATTTATTTTTAAACCGATTTACCCATCTTATTGTAATTTTTCACCATGAATATATTTCTTCCGTTTATCACCCGTAAATTATCTCTCTTTTATTTATAACATTGTTTATACATCTCACGGTCTCCTTTCCCGTTTATAGTGGTTTTTGTATCACTTAAATTCCACTATAAATTGATTTCTAAATTAATTTCCAATTATAAATTAATTTCTTAAAAAACCCAGCCTTTATTTTCAAAACCCAACTATTTTCCAATTCCACTTCTGTTTCGTAATTTAGAAATCTTATTTAAGGTTTAGTATAACCACTGTTATACTTATTTTCCAAATTTACTTATATTCTTCGATTTATTAAAAATCTTGATTTAAAACTTCTTTATATTTGAAACAAGTATCAATTTGGAATTTATTGTTAAAATCCTATATATCTATAATACTCCCAAATCCCTATTCATAATATTCCAAAATAGTTAAGTATTTATGTAAAGTCAAATTATTTATTCCTCCCAAATTCATTTCTTTAATCAATCCATAATTCTCTATAAATATTTTACTTCCAAATTTCCCTTTAATTTTCTTTCAAAATTCAAACATACATTTTTGGTAAATTTAAAATACCGAATCTATGACCAAACTACCATAACATCCAATCAGTTTCAGCACACAATAATCTATCACAGATACAAATACAACATTAAAAAAACCAATCCCGCTTTGAGATGGGATATTGCGGTATATAGGGTCATCTGCTATTATGCAGGGCGCATATGGTCTCATCCGCTCCAACGGTGGGAAATAAATCCAACAACTAATATATGTATACTACTATATATATAACATCCAATTGATAATGATAATTATCCATTCATCCAATCAATCAGTACATGATTTCAACAATTTTTAAATTAAACTAATAATCCAAGTTGAGTGAGATTTACGCAACTTGAGTTTTTCTATTTGCCAATCCGCTCCAATTCTTTTTCGTATCCTACGTCAAATCGAATCCAACATTCCCAGTTTCATCCCATTTTTACCTCGAGTAACAAGGTTATTGAATTTTAGTTATCGATTTTCAAACTATAATTAATTTAAAACTAATCACATTAGTTACCTTTAATTTAACATCAATAATTAATTAGTAATTAAATTAATTAAGAAAATTATCCTAGTGAATCTCGCTTACTACCACACAGCCCCAGGCTCACACTCCTTTGAGCTCGCATCAAACAACCTTCCATTCATTGTCGCCGCTGAATCCACCAGAGCCCACCTTGACTTCACCATCATCCTCCTCTCCTCGAAGACCACCTGGGCATCATTTCCATTTGCCGTTCAAACCTCTCCCTACTCCACCTGCTGCGGTCGATCCAATTCGATGCAACACCATCGAGGCATCGGACCTCGTCACAGTTGCCCACCACCACGTCGCTGCCTTGCCGAGCTTTAATCCGTCTACCATTTCACCAATTTCCACTCCAAATTCCTTGAATCCCTACTATTTGCTGAGACTACTGTTGGCTAATAAGGTTTTAAATGCTGATAAGAGAGGAAAGATCTTTACAAATCTACGACTATGGAAAATCCAAACTCCTCAACTCAAATGTGGTTCATATTGATATTAATGTAACTAGAGTCCTTAAGTAATCATTCCAGCATATAATTTTGTTAAAATTTATTCTCAAAGCTCATCACTCACAAATTCATTTTACGAAACTTGCATATCGTTTATAAAACTTTCATATATACTCAAAGTTTTTATGTGCACTGAAAATTGGTATTCAGTCGACTGAATACTATATATAAGCTCAACTAATGCTGCTTATGAATTTTTTTAATATACACCTGTCAGTCGACTGAACTGCTTAGGTCAGTCGACTGACACTGTACATGTTTTTGTACATGTTTGAAATTTAGTTGACTACCCAAACAAGTTCAGTCAAATGAATCTGCAACTGTCATTTTTCTCCAAAAGACACGTCTTTTGATCAAAGGATAGATTCTAATAGATGTTGATTTCCAAAAGTCATATCTCATCACACACTATATATACACTCAAGACTTGTATATTACAAGCTCTCATATAACCATTGCTTACATATTCATTTCCACACTCTTCAAGCAATATTGTACTTCCTATTCTTCATACATACACAAATATAAACATCTACTTTGAGGATAAGATTATAGGAAGGGTGCACTATGAGTGACAACTCTGTGTTATTCGGAATACGCAAAGTCAAGTTAAAATCCAGTTTGTAAGAAAGTCATGTTCAGTTGCTCAAGCGGTCAAAGTCATGTTCGGTTGCTCAGGCGATCGAAGTCTTGTTCGGTTGCTCAGGCGGTCAAAGTCCTATTCGGTTGCTTAGGCGATGTAATACATGTTCCTCTGGGATAAGTGAGGGTTGCTAGCTCAATCCAGAAGAAGTTTGGGACTGGATGTAAAACGAGAGTTCGAACCTGTATAGAAATCTCTGGTGTCATTTTTCTTCACTACTATTATTATTCTCTACACTAGTTATTTATTATATTCCACATTACATGATCCTACAGCATAGCATCTTTCATTTGGTATCAGAGCAAGGCTATCATTTAACCGTAACACAGTTATCAGATATTTTTTAATACGGAAAACAACACGAACACTGTAACTAACAATACTTTTCTACAAGGTCAATCTACTGCACGACCACCTCTATTTAATGGAATGAACTACAACTATTAAGCTGCTAGAATGAGAATCTATATACAAGCAAGTAGTTATGAAACCTGGAACATTATGCAATCTGAATATATTATTCCTACTATTAAATATTCAACAAGGTCTAACACACAAAATTTAGATGCTACTGCAAATGCTAAAGCAATGAATATGTTATATTGTGCATTAGAAAAAAAACGAGTTTAATAAAATAAGCATGTGTAAAACTGCTCATGAAATTTGGCTTACACTTAAAATTACTCATGAAGGTACTAAAAAAGTCAAATATAGTAAAATTTCTATGCTCAAAAATCAGTTCTAGAATTTTAAAATTAAGCAAGATGAGACTGTAAATGAAATGTACTCTAGATTTCAAGATATATATTATTCTTTGATAGCATAAGGAGAAACTTATACAGATTTTGATATTTTTTCAAAAATCCTCAACTCACTTACGGATGAGTGGGAATGAAAAGTCTTACCAATCGAAGAAGCTAACGACATTTCGACCATAAAACCAGAAGAGTTGATTGAAAATCTAATGTCTTATGAAGTTAATCTCCAAGAAAAACGAGTACAGGCTCAAGATAAGAAAAATATAGCATTCCAAGCAGAAAAAATGAATCAGATTCAAATGAAGAAGATATGGCGTTCATTGCTAAATATTTCATAAAGTTTTTGAAATTTAGAAAGAGTAACAAATTTATAAATAACAAGAACAACTCCACCAATAATAACAACATCAACAAACCATCGTCATCTACTCCAGAACGTTATGAATGTCACAAGAAAGAACACTTAAAGAAAGACTGTCCTGTAAAGAAAGATAAATATAAGCACAAAAAGGTCAGATTCAAGAAGAAAGCTTTCTTTGTCACATGGGACGATACAGAATCATCTTCATCATCAGACAGTGACTCGAATACTGATGTAAAACAACCAAATATATGTTTTATGGCCACAAAAGATGAGGTGAGCGATCTAGCTTTTGATGATCTTGGAAATAAACTCAGAATTACTTGATAAGCCAAAAGACATCAAAAGAAAATACTAAGAATCTCTTGAAAAACTGAATAGAATTGAAATCGAAGTAGATATGCTAAGAGATGAAAAACAAATCTTATAAGAAGAACTTCAAGTAACTTAAGAATCATGTTCTAATATGACATCTCAACTTCATATGCTATGTCAAGAAATAGAAACTCAAAAAGAAAAGAATGATGGTTTATTAATTGAAAATCATGACCTTAAAGCAAATATCAAGATTTTTGAATTAGATAACTCTAGGTTTAAAATAAAGTTAGAAGACATTACTAAAAATATTTCTAATTTTAATAAAGGTAGAGAAAATCTTTCCAAAATCATGGAAAATTCTCAAAATACTTCAAATAAAAGAGGACTAGGATATAAGCAATCATCTAAAGTTATTCCAAAGAAAAAGAATTTTTTGAATAAAAGGAATGATATTCAAGTTAAAAAACCTAGTTCAAAAGCAAATTTTTCTAATCAATTAAAATTTGGGTTTCTAAAAAATATAATTCTTTAAGTAGAAATAAATATATAAAATCTTTTATAAAAAATTAAATACTTTATTTTCAAAGGAATTCTGAACCCTCTTGGGTTTGGCTTCTTAAGACCTAACTTTTAGGACCCAAAATAAAAGGGTGGGTACTAATGTTTTCTCTATATTTTGCAAGTACCATCACAAAAGAAAGGAAAATGGATACTAGATAGTGGTTGCTCAAAACACATGACAGGAAATAAAAGGATGCTAACAAACATTAATTACTCAAATGGAGGTTCTGTCACATTTGGAGATAATTCCAAAGGATATGTCATTGGCAAAGGTGATGCGAGCAATAACCGTATATCTAATTTACCTCTTATTACAGATGTCTTATTAGTTAAAAATTTAAAGCATAATTAACTAAATATCAGCCAATTGTGTGACAAAGAATCTAATATTTTCTTTTCTGAAAATAAGTGTAGCGTTTTTGATCAAAACAAAAATCTTATCTTTGAAGGTTTTATAGATAAAAATATTTATGATTCAAATATGAATATAAATTATAATACAAATATGTGTTAAATAGCCAAAGAAAATAATCTTTGGTTATGACACAAAAGATTTTGTCATATTCATTTCAAAGCTATAAATAAACTATCTAAAAATAATTTACTAAAACGTTTACCAAAAATGAACTTTAAAGCAAACAATATTTGTGATGCTTGTCAATTAGGAAAATTATCAAAATCATCCTTTAAATCTAAGAAAAATATTTCTACTGTACAACCACTAGAACTATTGCATTTAGATCTCTTTGGTACAACTTAAATTCTATCTATGAATCATAGTAAATATGTGTTTGTTATAGTAGATGATTTCTCAAGAAATACTTGGACTATTTTCTTAAAAAATAAGAGTAATACATTTGAAAATTTCAAATTTTTTACAAAGAGAATTCAAAATCTCAAAAACTTAAAATTTAAAAATATAGAAGTGATCATGGAGGTGAATCTTGAAAATGAAGCTTTTGAACATTTTTGTAACAAAAAGGGAGTTTATCATAATTTTTCTTTTCCTAGAACACCTTAAGAAAATGAACTTGTAGAAAGGAAAAATAGAATGTTACAGGAATGTGCAAGAACTTTATTAAATGGAAGCATATTAATGAAACATTTTTAGGCAAAACCAAAGAATTTGGAGTTTTCTATCCAAAAGAATGTCCTTTCAAGTTAGTTTCTTATGGTGGCACTGACTTTGGAGGATGTCGGACAGATCGGAAAACTAATGGGACTCGTCACTTCACTGGACAATCCTTGGTCTCTTGGTTTAGCAAGAAACAAAATTGTGTTTTACTTTCAACTTGTGAGGCAAAATACATTTCTGCTGCCTTAGCTTGTGCTCAAGTCATTTATATGCAACAAACACTACAAGATTTTAGTGTTAATTTATCTAAATCAACATTTTTTTGTGATAATACTAGTGCTATAAACTTATCCAAAAATCCTGTCAATCACTCACGAATTAAACATATTGACATACGTCATCATTTTCTTCATGATAATATTGAAAATGATCTAGTCAGACTGGAATTTGTATCCTCTGTAAATCAATTGGTAGATATATTTACAAAACCTTTAAATGAAAAAATGTTCATAAAATTAAGAAGAGAATTAGGAATTATATCTATACAGGATTAATAATTTTTTTTCAAAGACTCGAACTCAGGATCTCTTACTTGAGAACCTGGTACTATACCACTTCACTACTCTTCTCTTTACAACTAAACTTGGTTTGCTTTCTATTTTTTTATCGTTTACCCTACATTTTTTCTAACTACTTTACAACCAATTTTTTCTCTGGTTCTTATCAACCTAACCATCAATTCTATTTCTATTTATATAAAACTCTTACATATTAATACGTTATTTTTTCAATGAAATAAAAAATTATATAGTTTCATTTCATTTAATCAAAATGTCATCCCAGCTCACTTCTGAATTCTCTGCCCTATCATATTCTTCTCCTAGTTCAGGATTAGTAAATTTACCTACTCCCACAACGATTTATGAACCAGTTCCTATTGTTCCACCATCTAACATCTACACTAGTTATACCCATCCCATCAAAAGAGCTAAATGCTCTTTATTTTTTGGCTCGCCGTCTACAAAAGAAAAAATAAACAATATTCATCACTTTCAACCGGAGACTCTCAAGTTACAACGAGAACTATACTACGAGCAGAAGGTAAATGCGAAGCAGCTAAGCTTCCTTGAATAAGTGGCTCTTAAATTCAGTGGTTCATCTTCACACAACACGATTCATCAACCAACAACTTCTTCACGTCGTAATCCATGGGAACCATCATTTAAACGTCTATCGTAATCTTCGAATTCTTGGGAATGTAGACAAGGCTGGTCACCATTACGACCTCTACATGAGAATACAAAAGTGGAACTGAAAGACTACCACACTCCTTCCTCTTCATTCAAATCATCTTGATTTTGTGTGTGTGCATATATATATATATATATATATATATATATATATATATATATATATATATATATATATTGTACTGGTATATAAATTATGTACATTAATTCAAGTTATTCAAAATTTTCATTTATATACGGTTCAATTCTTTTTTTTACAACATGGGTTTCACCCTAAAAATTCAATAGCGCCAGTCGACTGAATCAAATAATCAATCGACTGAACCTGTCTTCCAAATATTATTTTTCCTCTGCAGTCAGTCGAATGGATCTCTAAAATAGTAGACTGAATTTCAGCATTTTTCTATTATAAAATCTCAGGAAAGAATCAGTCGACTGAACCTAGTTATCCAGTCGACTGAACTCAAAAAATGATGTTTTTAAACATAGTACTAGTCGACAGCTTATGAATATTCAGTCAATTGATACTGGGTACCCAACTTTTTTACCCTCTTTCAGCCTCTACAAATTAACTTTTCACCTTTACCAAACTCACTTTTTACTTTCAATCTTTTTAACTTTCTGCCATTAAACTCTTTTTCAACTACAATTTCATAAATTCTCTCATAAATTTGTCCAATTCTTCTCATTTGAACCTCCCACTTCATCACCAAAACCCTAGTTCTTCACATGGCTCCTAAAAGACCTCGTCATCCTCAATCTATAGCAACTTCTTCGGATTCACAAATAAGAGCATGGCTTCACAATGGCATGGCAGTGCAACGCTTTGAATAGATGCAAAACTCTAAGAATTTTGAAGGTTCTTTTATAAAATTCCTGGATTTTTCTTCTTATTCTATTCAAGACTTGGCTCATTGTAGCGGATTGGAGCATCTCATTGATTTTGCGGCAAATAATAACAAGATTAATTACCTTTTTGTTAAATTTTTCTACACCAACTTAAATCTGCATCACCACACAAATACAAATCTGGATGACTGCATTTAGATGGTAGTATATGTGGTAAAAAGAATTTTCTTCCACTATAGTGACTCGTACGGATTTTGCAATGTCCCAATGAGGATGACGAGCTATATGAGATGTCCGTAAACATGGATACCCATGATCGAGTTAGTCATTTGTTCCTCTCAGATGATTTAACAGAGTTAAAAGCGATAGTACTAAGGCCAAAAGCTCGTATTGTGCATGGAGTTCTTACCCACACCATCAATCCCCGCACCGGAAGCTATGAGAAAGTCTATCGACGTTACTTCCAATCCTTATATGCCACTTGGGGAAATATACAAGTAAACTGAGAAAATGTCATTCTATATGAGTTTCAAACCTTTAATCAAGGACGAATGAGGTTGATCTATCATGGCGCTTACATCATGCGCATTTTCAAATATTTTGATGTTCCTTTTGTTGATTCCGAATGTTCGAACATAGGTTCCTTGAATACTAAAACCATTAGTCTCATGAACCAACCAAAGCAATATCTTTACCACACCATAATTACTTATGAACATTGGCGTGAAAACTAAGCCACGGGTCAAGCTCAACCTTCCTCGTAACAAGCTAGTGAACAGACTTCACGCATGCAAGCCTCTTCTTCATCCCAACCTCCTCGACCTACTCGAGAAATTTACGAGATTCAAGAAATAGATCCTCAAGCTCAGCATTACAAAGCCATTACTACCATTGCTCGTAATCAAAGACTTCTCGATAATCGTCTATCTCGAGTTGAACCAATTATCTCTATAGTTGGTAAAAATGTCTCAAAAGTTAATAAAAAGCTTAATTATATTGAGTCCTTTCTCAATAATTTCTGGGATACTATCACATGGTCCCAACAATCTTCTGCCTTCGTCCACGTACCAACATCTCACAAAAAATGATCGGCGGAACATTTTATATAGTCTACATAAAATGAGGAGCAGAAGGAAGAAACTGAAGAGATAGGTGATGATTCAGATGATGAAGAAACTAAAGGTGACGAACAAAGTTCAAATGGCGAAAGTCAAGGGGATATGACTATTCTGTTTCAATGTTCTGTGCTATGTTTCAGTTTCATATGTATGTCTGTTCCTGTACAATATTACTCGTATTTTCACTACCGTACACCTTGAGTACTCTCTTTTTGTCGATGACAAAGGTGGAGAAAAACATAAATTGTTGTTTATAGGAAATATAGCATAGATGCAGGGGAAGAATACAATATAAGTTGCAAGCATATTACTCAGGGGAAGAAATATTATAACAAAATCATGTCAAAGATTCACTCGTAGCAAATGCAGTTGTCATCATCAAAAAGGGGGAGAATGTTGGATCATAAGGTTTTGAATGCTGATAAGAGACGAAAGTTCTTCACGAATCTACGACTACGGCGAATCCGAACTCTTCAACTCAAATATGGTTCTTATTAATATTAATGTAACTAGAGTCTTTCAGTAATCTGTGTAGTGTAGAATTTTTTTTAAAATCTACCCTCAAAGCTCATCACTCACAAATTATGAAACTTGCATATAGTTTATAAAACATTCATATATACTCAAAGTTTTTATTTGCACCGAAAAACAGTTTCAGTCGACTGAATAATATATATCAGTCGACTGATGCTACTTATGAATTTTTTCAATATATAGCAATCAGTCGATTGAACTGATTAAGTCAGTCGACTAACACTGCACATGTTTTTGTGCACGTTGAAATTCAGTCGACTGCCCATGTAAGTTCAGTCGACAGAATCTGCAACTCTCATTTCTCTTCGAAAGAAACTTCTTTTGATCAAAGGGTTCCTTCTTCCTGGAAGGTTACAACTCTTAGATTCTAATAGATATTGATTTCCAGAAGTCATATCTCATCACACACTATATATACACTCAAGATTCATAGATCCAATCACCTAATTTTATATTTTCTCTTGATCTATAGCACTTAGCATTCTTGAGTTAAATATATACAAGCTCTCATACAATCATTGCTTGCATATTCATTCCATACTCCTCAAGCAATATTATACTTCCTTTTCTTCATAAACACAAATACATGCATCTACTTTGAAGATAAGATTAAAGGAAGGGTGTACAACAAGTGATAAATCTGTGTTTTTCAGATCACACAAAGTCAAGTTAAAATCCAGTTTGTAAGAAAGTCATGTTCGGTTGCTTAGGTGGTCAAAGGCATGTTCGGTTGCTCAGGCGGTCAAAGTCCTGTTCTGTTTCCCAGGAGGTCAAAGTCTTGTTCGGTTGCTCAGGTGGTGTAGTACTTATTCCTTTGGGTTAAGTAAGGGTTCCTAGCTATATCCAGAAGGAGTCTAGGACTTGGCGTAGAATGGGAATTCGAACTAGTGTAAAAATCTCTGGTGCCATTTTTCTTTACTGCTACTATTATTTTCCACACTAGTTATTTATTATATTCCATATTACACGATCCTTCAGCATAGTATCTTTCAACTACACTACCGCCTACCTCAAATGCATCGCGACTCTCCCCCTTTGGCCGCCATAGGCTTTACGAGAATCACCGAATTTGATTTTTTTTTTATCGCGAGATCTTTTCTTTTTCCCTTTTTTTCTGCGTATTTGATTTTGAACAAGGTTAAAAAAATTTAAAAAAGGAAAGGTTATGTGTGATTCAGGTAGCGTATACTTTTTAACTTGCAAAAGGGGGCAATGACTTTGATTTTTGACTTGAATGATATAAATTTTAATATTGAAAATATCTCATTTTGGGTAACTAGAAATTTACAAACCCTATCGAGGCATGCCGCTAGGCATTCATAACCCCTATTCCGAATGCAATGAAAAAGGTCTTGAGTCCTAATTCGATCGTATGTAGAAGATAGCTTTTTGGACCCAATTATTATACTGAATTTCGATATAAATTTCAGCACGTTTGTATTCCGTACGATCAAACGATAATTGCAAATGCTACGAATTTTGAAATCCGATAATAATACATTATTACGAATCCAACGAAACTGGTTTCGTTGAATTTCGAGTCTGCGCCCCAGATCGCAATTTTTGAAATGTCAATTTAAACAAGCTATTTTTAAAATTGAACAGATCACTTTTAAATTCAATTTAAACGTTTTTATTATCTTCACTATTATAATTATAAATTTTTTAAGCCTTTAAATAATTTTTACTGAGCTTAAAACTCAAGATACAATAATTTAACCAATATCAATTATTATTTTCAATAATCAAATTATCCAATCGATCGCTATATTTAAATTCTAAATTTATTTCATAAATAAAAACCAAATTTTCATATTCAAAATCAATCTATAATCCAAATTCAATATTTAAAACCATTTTAATGTTCCAAATCAAACGTCGAAAATCCGAGTCGTTACATTCCTCCCCCTTAAAAGAATTTCGTCCTGAAATTGCTAAGACAAAAAGAATGCTCCAAACCCATTAACTTGACAAAACCCACTTAGTAAAACTCGATATTTCACTTTTCTAATCTTTTAGTTCCAACCAAACAATTAGTTTCAATTCTAATTCCGAAATCCTTTTCGATTATAAATTCGAAATCGATTTCTTTTAATCAAAAAATTTCCAAAAATTTTCTAACACCCTAAATTTCTAAAATTTTTTGGCAGAGTCTCCCATGTACAGAGAACCTTTTGCAATATGACGTGAGAGATAAATATATATACATCGACCCACACGGTCGAAAAACAAAATATACATATATATCAATATTTTATATTTTTCTTTCCTTTATTGCGTTGGTGTACCTTTATTTAGCATTTTTAAGCAAGCAACTTATTTAACATGTAATTAGCGTGACCAAAATCTTGCCAATCGGCCTCCAAGTACTTGTACTTAGTCAATTTAAATATGTAAGTACCAAAACATGTAATGTAATAATATTTCAACAATTTAAACACATGATTTCATAAGCAACGTGCTAAACATATTTTTATAAGAAATTATATGGTTCTGACAGTAATTTAATTACTTCCAATCAATCCATATATCATTTCATTCAATTCGAATGATTTACAACTCACTTTACATGCATTCAATTTATTTTTAAAACAATAAACTCATATCCTTTCCAAATTGATTAAAAGTCAATTTATTCACTCACCATTTATTCAAAGGAATTTTATCTACTTCTGTTTACGTATAACAACAATTATTTCCATGCAAATTTAACGATATATATTTAATAGAATATCCACTTAGTTTATAATTATTTTAAATTTAATCCGGCTCAATTTATATTTAATTCTATTCCATTTCAAATTGATTTTCAATCAACTTATTTGCATTCCATTCAAATCCACTTTTACTATACTCAAATCGATTTAATTAATCCAGGAACCATTCCACGCTATTTGTTAAATAACCATTTCATAATTTATTAAAGCCAAGCTTGTATCCAAGATTATTAACTTAGGTTAATATATTTATTTCTAACTATCCTACTATATAACTCAAGTTTATTTCCTTGCAACCCAATTCCATTTCAAATATTTGATTAGATTTTTATTCAATCAAATTTCATACCAATTATTAATCTACCTATTTAGTTCATTCACTTATTCCACTTCAATTTTTATTTCCATATTCGAATTCATTCTTGAATTTATTTAAATGATATCAAAGCCATATTCAATTCATTTGTGCTAAAATTGGATTTATTTGTAACTCAAGCCATTCTATTTCAATCCAATTTTATTTTATTCAACAACATTTCAATTATATTTAATTCACTTACAATCCAAGCCAAATTTTATTTATAACTCAAGTATCATTTTCAAAAATCCATTTTTAATCCACAATCCAATTTTATTTAGCTAAGTTAATAACCATTACCATATTCAATTAACTAATTAATTATCTAATTAGTTTACTTTCAATTATAATTCAATATCTGCTTTTTATTTCAAAAATCACTTAATTAAATTTCTCTTGAGTTAAAATTATTTTTATAATTCAAGCTGGAATTTATTTCCCTTACCAAAATATCAAAAAAAAAATTAGGTTTTCTATTTTACTTTTAATTTTTATAAGTCACACAACTTATTTTTTCCCCATTTCCATCAATTATATACTCGAATATATTCACTTTTCATTTTTAAATCAAGATTATACACTTATTTATAACCCAAGTATATTTTTATTCATCTATATTATTTCAAATTCTATAAGCTTTTGAAATTTATATTCCAGTTTAATATTTATTTAACTTAACTTACGTTAAATTTAAACTTCATACCATTTCCTTTTTATTTAAGCCAGAATTTAATTCCATCCAATATCATCTATAACTCAATTCAGTTTTATTTTCAATTCAATCGAAATTCAACTCGATTTTATTTAACTCAGCTTAAGTTAAATTTCAATTCATTTTAACTTACTCAAGTTAAAATCTACTCCAAAATTCAATTTCCGTATTTTCCTTTAGAATCGTTTACCGCTTATAAATTCATAACATTTTTTTGATAATCTTTCTAAAACATTTAATAAGGATTTCAAAATTCAGTTACTCGGTATTTATTTCAAATCACTTTGAAATCGATCATACACACATATGTAACCCTCAGTTTCAACAAACCATTCCATTGGAGTTTTAAAATTCACTTGATTCCATCCCAAAACATTTCCCCTTTGGAATTTCCAAAAAAAACATGTTTTTCCTCAAAACAATCCAAAAAAACAACGACCACGGTAGCAATCCATCACTTAGAAACTCGAAAATGAATACCGATGATGTCGTGATCATCATCGGAATTATTTTGCAGCAACCAAAGTAATTTCAGTGCTACATCCTTCAAAAATCCATTTTCAAACATTTTCTACTCAAATATATTCCAATAATATTTCTATTATTCATTCCGAAAATATTTTCAAAATAATACCATTCCATAACACTTCCGAAATCATTTCCGAAAATCTCTAGGGTTTAATTTTCCAAATTCTAGTTTGAATCCATTTTTAGTTTTATTCATTTGTATAATTCATTCTTATACCATTTTAAAATTTGGTTTTTATAAACCATTTCCTATTTTTATAATCTACTTTTGATTATATACCAAACATACCACTATAAAAATCTTCAAAAAATTATTCTCTTTTATATCGAATTATAGTTTGGGTAAAATTATTTCATTTACCCATTTCAAAACCATATTGTATCAGTTTATCATGTCCAAGTGTTTAGAAATTCGTTTCGATTTCAGCGGCGTCCCACTATTCGATCAGAATTTATATGCCACTCAACAGATAAATCAACACATATAAAACAATTTATATTCACTAACAGATATGCGCTTAAATCTATTAATATGCTCAAACTCATTCTAGAGTACTACTGACTCTATCTCTAATGAGTAATCCCCACCAGAGCCAAGGTTCTCGCTTAACCTTCAGCTCTGCTACCAAACTGTAAAGGCCTGCAAATCCTTACCACTTTGAGTCGATAATATTTCACATCAGCTCAACTCAAATTCGATGGAAATACGAATTTTAGGGTAAGAATAAGAAAGGTAGAAGAAGAAAATAGAAAACAACAACAACAGAGTCTCACAATCGCAGCGGAACAAAATATAATATATAACAACAGAATTTAAATACAAAGAAATCTGAAACTGTTATATATTTACAACCATCAGAGTACAAAAGAAAATAATCAATCTGGACATTTTAATTACTTGTCCTTACACAGCGGAATAATAATCACGTACATAAGTATACCTTTGTCATCCAGCTCGTCTCTTGAGCTCCATACATCCTATGCCGAATCTGTAATACTCAGTCTGACCCGAGCATTATAATAAAACAACATCCGAATCAGTCTACAAAACCAGCATAAGAAAACACACTTAATTTGAATTATTATTACTTTCAAAACCCTTTGAAAATAAAGGTATCTCGTAAGACCATGTCACACATAAACGTCTCGGGTTTACCTTACGATAAGTAAAACATTTTTTAACAAAATTGTCTGATATTATAATAGTGTCTAAACTAAGTAAATAGAAAATAGCTGAAATGCTTGCATATCACGTTTCAGCATAGTTGGACGCAATCAAAACCGTACGGTTGGATAAAGGATTCCAACGAATGATTAGGCCTTTGGGATACCGCCCACCACAGCACACTTCTAGAACAATGTTCCGAGGTCCATGCTGGGATCCCCTGCTACACAAGACCGGCATACCCCTAACCTGGATAAATCGAATATGTCATCACCCAAGGTGTTCCCACCCTTACCACCGAGCCCTCCTTCCATGCACAACCATATCCATAATATATAGGTTTTCCAGGAAATCTAGAAAGGTGATAACATAACCTAATTGGGTGCGACCCACTTAGCCTTGCTGCATCTTCCATGTTTTAGTCATTCCCGGTTGATGAGGGTCGAGGCTAAGTATTTACCTTTTAAGGAAAATTTTACTTAGAATGCTCATCGTCCTTCTGTGACGATGTTTTGATAGCATTCATCCATACAGTTGTCCTGGGTCTAGACAAACTGATCACCGTCTTCATTATCATTACGGTATTCATTTGTAACATTCAAACTGGATCGAAGTGGTTTTCGGATAATTAAACCCGATCTCGGTCTCTTCAAAATGATCAATGACTTTGGCCAAACTTGATAATCGTTTATTTAACTATAAATAAAAACATCCATAAAAAGTCACCAGGCCTTATATAAATTTTCCAAAATTTATTTCATAATATCCTTATAAGATATATTCTAGTTTGTTTCCTTAAATATTTCAACTTTTTGGAAACAAATTCCATTTCTTAATCCCTAACAGGATATTTCCCCAACTCTCTCTTTCTTCAACACTTAGAAAAATATTTTAATATAGTTTCAAAATTCCTTCCTTCAACAGATAGGACAGTTCCATTCATCTCTCCTTTCTCAAGATTTCTCCCCAATTTATATTGTAATTTCCTGAACCCCTCTATAATGAATTCTACGTGTTTCAGGTTCCTTAATTAAATTCCTTTATCCAAAATATGTATACTTACCTCATCGAAATGAGTCCATTCACAAACCATTTATTTTAAAAATATTCGCACTTACAAAGTGAATCCGAAAAAGTACCACGCGGTATCAATAATGGATTCACAGTTCAATGGTTACGTCTCTATCCTAGAGAAATCCAAGTCTCAATTGGAGGCAATCTCTGCCTCTGATTTTTCCATGAAGGCATGCCATTTACTTTTCGAATCTTATGTGAAAATTTCTCTAAATAAAGTTTATAAGTTTCTATAACAATTTTCTAAGCTAACTTTGGCAAAACCCTTTAAATAAAAGTTATTATACAAGCTATACTAATATTGAATAACTTATATTTAAATAATAATAATAATACTTATTTATTCTAAAAATATAATTAATTTGATATCAACTAACTTAACTAATTGAATTAATAATTAAATATACTTTACCTTTAAAACAATTTAATAATTACTTTTCTCGAATATTTTTAAACACTTTTAAAATTGCCTAGTTAATAAATAGAAAATCCTTCTTTTACAACAACTCTACTTCCCGGTAATAATATATTTTCAACTCCAACATATTCCGTCCAATATTTATTAATCCCTCTTGATTTATCATGAATTTGACTTACGACCCAAATTCGTAAATCCCTTTTCACTTTTTAAAAATAAATATATTATTTATTTTTAAACCGATTCACCCATCTCATTATAAATTTTCACCGTGAATTTATATCTTCCATTTATCACCCAATAATTATCTCTCTTTTATTTATAACATAGTTTATACATCTTACGGTCTCCTTTTCCATTTATAACGGTTTTAATATCACTTAATTCCATTATAAATTGATTTCTAAATTAATTTCCATTTAGAAATTAATTTTTTAAATAACCCAGCCTTTATTTTCAAAATCCAACTATTTTTCGATCCACTTCAATTTCGCAATTTAGAAATCTTATTTAAGGTTCAGTATAACCACTATTAACTTATTTTCCAAGTTTACTTCTATTCTTCGATTTATTAAAAATATTGATTTACAAATTCCTTATATTTGAAACAAGTATCATTTGGAATTTATTTTTAAAATCCTATATATCAATAATACTATGAAATTCCCTACTTATAATATTCTAAAGTAATTAAGTATTTATGTAAAGTCAAACTATTTATTCCTCCCAATTTCATTTCTTTAAACAATCCATAATTCTCAATGAATATTTTACTTCCAAATTTCCCTTTAATTTTCTTTCAAAATTCAAACATACATTTTTGGTAAATTTAAAATACCAAATCTAGGTCCAAACCACCATAACATCCAATCAATTTCAAATCACACAATAATCTATCACAAATGTAAATACAACATAAAAATACAAATTCCGTTTCGAGGCGGGATATCGTGGTATATAAGGTCATCTGTTATATACGGGGCGCATACGGCCTCATTCGCTCCAATGGTGGGAAATAAATCCAACTACTAATATATAAACTACATACATACATATATATACACGCACACACACACATACATATATACGTATATATAACATCCAAGTGATAATAATAGTGATTATCCATTCATCCTATCAATCAGTACATGCTTTCAACAATATATAAATTAAAATAATAATCCACGTCGAGTGAGATTTACTCAATTTGATTTTTTTATTTGCAAATCCGCTGCAATTCTATTTCGCATCCCATGTCAAATCAAATCCAACATCCCCGGTTTCATGCCATTTCGACCTCGAATAACAAGGTTATTGAATTTTAGTTATCGATTTTCAAACTATAATTAATTTAAAACTAATCACATTAGTTACCTTTAATTTTAACATCGCTAATTGAATTAGTAATTAAATTAACTAAGAAAATTACCCTAGTGAATCTCGCTTACTAGCACACAGCCCCAGGCTCACACTCCTCTGAGCTAGGCATCGAACAACCTTCCATTCGTTGTCACCGCTAGAGCCACTAGAGCCCACCTTAACTTCACCATCATCATCCTCACCACGTGGGCCACCTGGCCATCATTTCCATTTACCAGCCAAACCTCTCCCTACTCTGCCTACTGCACTCGACCCAATTCGACACGACTACCATCGAAGCAACGGATCTCGTCACAATTTCCCATCACCACGCCAATTTCTTTGTTAAAATTTATTTAGTAAGCCATAATGATTTTAAAAATTTGATACAAAATGAAACCGTAAATTCCGTCTAGGTACGTGTCCTTGAATTGCTTGATAAAAATAGTTATCGTATGTTGATAAATAGGGGCTATGGCAAGTTGATTAATTACATTTTTGTGACTATTTGCCAAACCGATTTATTTCCTCTAAAATTAATAAGTTTTACCAAACCAATTTCTTCGTCAAATATTCATTAGTCGGCTACAATCTTTTCAAAAATTTGCAGCAAAAAAAATTTAAAAATTCTCCTCCTTCCCAGAATGTAAATTTTCTATTAATTATGCCGTTAATTTCCCTTTTTCAGCTAAAACTATCCACAAAAAATAATATTTATGATTTTGTAATTACTTGGGAAAAATCCTAAATATATTTCCAAAAATAATTGCTTATCCCTTTAATATCATATAAAATTTTTGAAATAAAATAATCTTTTTTTCATATTTTAAATAATTAAAATCCATGATTATCCAATTTGTCAACACAGAAAATTCGTATTAAATTTAAAATAACTTCGAAAATTATAAAATTATAATCCCATCTCCAAAATATTATTTCAAACCTTACATGAAAATTTCAAAAGTATTTAGAGGTTACAAACAAAGTTTTTACACCAAATCCCGTAAGGAAATTACACAAAAATATTCAACGATTACATAACTAATCCAACTGATTATCTAAACTAGACGCATGATAAATATCAACAAGTCATTTCAAGTTTCATCATAAATCTGAAATTAAACAATCATACAATAAAGATGGAAATATTATTCACCATATAATTTGTTGTAGGTAGAGATAATTTCCTTATTCCTTTCCTTAGCTTTTTCTACCTCTTCTTCACCTTTTTTTTAATTAATTTTTAATGGCATTTCTCCTCTTCTTCACCTTTTTTAAATTAATTTTTAATGGCATTCCTCTAGTCATTGATTTTTGTTTTTCTTTTCTTTGTTTATGTTATAATTATAGTTAAAAACATATAAGAGGGGGAGAGTATAAAATTATAGGAATAAATTATGTGTTATATTATTTTCCTATTCGTCACCTATATAATTAAGGCCCACTTTATTTATTTTACAATAAAGTAATTCTCCGTTAAATGTTTGAAATTCAAATTATGTGTTTATATGGTAGTTGTCCATATTATCTGTATATGTATATTCTGTGATATTATTCATTTAATTATTCCTTAATTAGACATTCAAATAACATGCAACAAAAATTACAGGTGTTAAAGGCTCCCTTCTTTAAAATAATTCATCATTGAAATTCCGATATGGAAAACAACAAGCATATTAAACATTCAAACATGTGTCACTAGGATATAAGATGAACAATGTTAGCATAATTTGTAAAAAGCCTATAAAATAACATAGAATATACAGTCAAAATAATTCAGGATAAGCCTCTCTACTCCTACCCACTATCTCCTAAGTATAGTCGCGTTCATCGTCGTTCTAGTGGACCTTTACTAATTTGAATGTCTTATTTCTAAGCTCCTTCGTATCTTTATCAGCTATATGAATAGTTTTCCTAATGATAGTCATATCGGGTTCCAATACTAAATTGTCCAAAACCATTGGCTCGATAGTAGTCTCTGGATCATGCACGCACTTCGTTATATGGGATATATGAAAAACTTTATGGACTCCTACCA
The DNA here is from genome assembly GCA_030765085.1 of Allium cepa. Taxonomy (NCBI): domain Eukaryota; kingdom Viridiplantae; phylum Streptophyta; class Magnoliopsida; order Asparagales; family Amaryllidaceae; genus Allium; species Allium cepa. The sequence continues at coordinate 379,208,734 of CM060938.1, read as the reverse complement.
TAGTATTCGGTAATTTGATGCGATACGTGAGTTATTTTATTCTCTCTATAATATAAAATAGTCCAACATATCTTGATGTCAGCTGTCCAACATATCTTGATGTTAGCTTTCCAAACTTTCAATCGTATAACACTCTTCAACGGTGATGCTTTCATAAAAACATAATCTCCAGCTTAGAACTCCAAGTCCTTATGCCTTCTATCTGCATAACTTTTCTTTCTCAATCTTTTCAATTGCTCTTTCCCTAAATTCAAACCAAGTATTAGCCTATCACTTGTCTCCAACTAACATCAGGCAATTTGCATAGCCTTTCATATAGTTCTTCAAAAGGAGTCATTACTATAATAGTCTGATAATGATGATTATGGGAAAATCAACTAAGTGCAAATGATCTTCGTATGACCCTCCAAAGTTTAGTACACAAGCCCTCGATAAATCCTCGAGTACCTTGTTAAACCTTTCCATTTGCTCATCAGTCTATGGATGGTAAACTTTACTCATTTTTTTCTTGGTACCTAATTCATCTGGTATGCTCTTCCAAAACTCACTTGTAAATAAAGATTCTCTATCAATTACAATGCTACTTGGTATTCCACGAAGTATCTCAGCATTCTTCTTGAATAATTTCACCAAACTAAGTGTCATCCTTATTGATGTGACAAGGAAAAAATACGCATTCCTGGTCCGCCTATCGAATACGACCCAAATATATTCATTTCCTACATCCGATCTTGGCGATTTGTCTATAAAGTCCATAGATATAGAATGCCATTTCCTTGGTGGCACTTCAAATGGTTGAAGTAATCCACTATCTTTCGATGCTCGGCTTTTACTTATTGGCAATTTATACATTGCTTCACCATTAACCAAAATCTCTCTTAATTTTTTCCTAGAAGGAACTCCTCTTCATATCTAGTAAATTTTTATACCATAGGGTTGAATAGTAAACTTCAATAAATGACATTCTCTGTGGACTTCCTTTCTCAAATTATCCATATTCGAAACACACAACCATCCCTTCTTTCTCATTTAACCTATTTTGCCAAGTACATAATCTTTCAAATCATCAATCTCACTTCCCACATATAGTCCCTTTTTCCGATCGACTAAGTTTGGATCATTTTCTTTGCCTTGTTGCAATTCTTTCGATCAGTATTGGTGAACTGCGAAACAAGAGATCATTGTAGTACTCTGACTAGAACTAGCCTTCGATCTCATTCTAAGTTCATAAGATGCCAAAGCCTCTAAATCATTCTATTCGAATAACACTGCCAATATCACTTTCTTGTGTTTTTTACTTAGTGCATCAACAAATTTATTTCTATTTCCTAATATATGCCCAAAATCATATGTTGCCAAAAACTCCAGCTATATTTTCCCCTCATATTCAATTCCTTCTAAGAAAAAAAATACTTTAAGGACTTATGATTTGTAAACAACTCGAATCATTCTCCAAAAAGATTTTCTTCCTGCACCTTTAATGCAAAGATCACCGTTGCCAACTCCAAATCATGAGTATGGTATCTAACTTCATGTGGTCGAAGCTGCCGAGGAGCAAAGGCAATAACTCAACCTCACTGCATCAATACATCACCCATCCTAGTTCCACATGCATTCGTATACACTACTAAATCTAGATTTCCATCTAGACAACTAGCATGGATGCACTGACCAATAAATGCTTTTTCTTTTTAAATGCTTCTTCATATCTTTCGGTTCAAACAAGCTTTACATCCTTATTTGTTAGCTTAGCCATCTATTTTACTATACGAGAGAAATCTTTAATAAATCTTCAGCAGTTGCCAGCCAACCCCATAAAACTTCTAATCTCAGTAGCATTTTTTGGTCTTTCCTTACTACTTATAGCTTCAATCTTCGATGGATCTAAAGACAATGCATTCTTCGAAACTACTTGTCGTTTTTCCTTGAAATGACATTTTGAAAACTTTACCTTTAGTTGATGCTACCTAAATGTTTCTAGCACTATTCTGAGATGAACTATATGATCCCATTTATTCTTAGAACATATTAAAAAATTGTCAATTAACACTAACATGAATCTATCCAAATGTTCTCAAAAGCTTCAGTTCATCATGTCTATAAAGATAGCAAACATATTGGTCAGTCCAAAGTCATGGCTAACCATCTATGCGAATTATATCTTGTTCTAAATAGATATGTGGATTATTAGGCTATAATATGGAAAACTGATTTGGTATATTATTTTATATCCCGGTTATATCATTTATGAATTAATGATAGTTGATGCATTGAAACATAAATTAATGTGATAATTTTGTAAAGTAATTGTATTATTAAGTTATTATTTATTTATATTGATGTATGATTTTACTATGAGGTTTCCTTTTCCTTTCTTAGTTATTGACAACTCAAATTATAAAACAAACAACCCGCTATACAATATCAGAAATCAGTTGTTATAGTATTGTATGGTGTTCGTAATTGATTTCATTTGTAATTAATTTCTGACATTGAAAATGTAGGCCATTACATTTGGTGCTAAAGCATAGATTTGGGAAGACTTGACTATTTAGGGTAGGTTATTTACAATTTTGGTTGTGTTAAAATTATAGAATGAGAGAGCGTTCTTATTAATGGTTGTGTGTATTGAGTGTATGGGTTTTATGCATAACAACCATTTCCTTGGCCTAAGGTGTTAATTGTTAATATTGACCTTTGAATAGGAAACAAATATGACAGGAATGGGGTAGGATGAGCACTTTTGAGAGTGGTAAAGTGCTCGTTATAACCGAAGTGACGTGCATATGATATTTGGACCTGGCCTTATTAAGTGGACCTATTTTTATGGATTTTCAACTTGAAAATTATACAATACACACACACATTTTTGATTTTGAAAGATATTTTACTTAAGATGGTAAAATACATGTTTTGAACTTATATAATTTGCTAAAATTTTAGAAAGGTGAAAATTCAATATTTAACTCAAGGAAAATTTATTTCCATGGCATTTTATAGAAAAAGCTACTTTTATAAAAAAAAGACTTTTGGATATAGGTAAATTGAGAAATTATTTAATGAGGAAAATATTTGAAAGTATTTTTGTTGAGAATGTTGTAAAAAATATATTTTTTGAGTAAAGAATAAGGGGAATATTTTTATTTGATGGAAAATTGTTTTGTTCGATAGAACATCCTTAAAACGCGAAAAGCTTTTATATGGAACCAAATTTGGTTGGAATTATTTTTTGTAAAGACTACTTTCTGATAAATATGTATGAAAGGAAAATATTTTGGATAAAGGATTTTTACCTAATTTTTTAAAAAGAATGTTCTATTGAGAATATTTGTGAAAATATTTTTCTTTTTGGAAAAAATGATGTAATGCAAAATATCTAGTAAAGTATTTTGGAAATATATTTTAAATGATGGAAATAGTTTGATTCGAAAGTGAATTTTGAAGAGAAAACGGCAAAGTATTTAGTTTGAATAAAATTATAGAAGTGTGTTTTATTTGGAAATCTCTATTTGAAGATTTTAGAACTAGACCGGGTGGTATGGGATATGGGACGACTAGTGATGTGAGTCTTAAGTTTGTTTGAAACCCGTTATTATCGCGTAAATTTTTGTGTGGCTTACCCTAATGTGTTGTAGGGATTTTTAGTTATTCCCTTCTATAGAAAGAGTAGGGATATTAGACTATGATTACCCATTTTAACGTAGGAGATAGAGGTATTTTACTTTGTGTTGCTTATTCACTTTAGTCGAATTGGTTGTTTTGTTCTATTACATATTAAGAATAGTTGTATTAGTTTAAGTGTTTCATATGAATTTGTTTTGTAGTCTGTATGTAACTACTCAGAAAGTCGAACACTTCATCTTCGAATATCTTAAATTTTGGAAATTTATTAAGTGTTGAAAATATCATTTTACAACCTTGTTAAACACTTTTAATTAATAATTAATGTTAGAAAACTTGTTTTCGAAATATGTTTACAAAATTATATTATTTGAAATATTGATAATGTGACCGAAATATGTTTTTTATTCACTACATAATCCCAAATTCGAGAACCACGTTTAGAGAAAATAATTATTACAACATATGCCAAGAGAGATATATGAAGATGCCTCTGTGGATGATCCGAGTCTAAACATAGGCAAGTAATAAATTTTCCTTTGCACCAAAACATAGCGGAATAAAAGAAAAGAACTCCTAAAAGCTAGCTTGCCTTCTGCACGTCTCTGGATGCTTATTAGTCAAAGAAGTACCTGAAATACCTCAACTCTCAAATTACTCAAATTTAATTGAGCATCTGAGAGTTTCATTAAATTTTTAAGTCAGAAAAAAAGTCCGGTGTGAATAATGACCTACTATCTCGAACCATATTGATATTTAGTGAGACCACACTACTTAGCGGAATGGGTTTCCCCCTCATTAGTGTCTTAACTCAATTTATAATAACCATATAAAGTGCACCTTCATCTACAGTGGTTAATACATAACATAATAAAAGGTATTATGATGATATGAGAACGTGCAATATGTCCTGGATTGCACATCCCCCTATCTGACTATCAATCTAAAATTATACTTTTTAGGGTCACTAGTAACTATTAGTTTTCAAAGGTTGACAAATAACTTGTTAATTCTTTATGGAATACCTATCCACTTTCATAGTTTTCATGAGGTCACTATTAACCTATTGGTTTCTATCAATACTATCATCCAATCATAGTTTTCATGGGACCATTATGAACCATTTGAGTTCTCCAATAACTACTCTCATATGATAGTTTCGTGGGATCACTATGAACCTGTTGATCTCTTCAATAACTTCCCACATATCATAGTTGTAACATCCCAAAATTTATCAATTTAAATTTGGTAATTATTTGAACATTTGGAATTTAATTTGAAAATAATCTGAAAAGTTTCAAAACAAATAAAATGAGTGATAATTTATATGAATAAAATTTCAATTTATTTTGAGTTTAAAATTTAAAATGATAAAGGTTTTTAAAATCATTTGAATTTAAATTTTATATATAGGTGAATATATATGTATGTGTGCATATATGAGTAGATTTGAATTTATATATTGAATTTAAATTTAAATTTTTTAAATAAATGCTTTAGTAAAATATTTTGGATTTTAAAATGATGTATATATAGGTAATTTATTTAATGCATAATTGGGTTAAAAATATTTTCTTTTAAATTTTACATATTCAAGTAAAAGAGAAATGCATTTTTAAAATTAAGAAGAAAAACAATTAAAAATTATATATATGTGCGTGTGTTATTTTTCTCATGTAAGGGAAACTTAGAGAGTAAGTAACATATGTATTAACAAGTGTTTAAGTTTAACAAATGAATTAACAAGTGTAATTCATGTAGAAAGAATTTAAACAAGTGTCAATACCTCATTTTCATTTTTCTTAGAAATTCATAGAAAATAAAATAAAATTATATAAGCTGATTCATCTTCCTCCTCTTATCTCTTTTACTCATTTCAAAACCTATACAATCTTTCCATCAGAAAAAGGAAATCATCAAGAACAAGCAATCAAAGCATAACTTCCTCAACTTTGAAATCAAGAAAAAATTCCAAAAAAAAAATCTGTAACAAATTTTCTTTCAAATCTCAAGCCAGAAAAAGGGAATTCAAGGATAACTTAAATTATTCAACAAGTAATTCAGAATCAAGCAGGAGTCGACTTCAACAATTAAAAGAGAATCAGGATCAACTTAAAAAGAAAAAAAATTGCAAACTCAAGCTTTAAAGTTGCAAACCAGAGATCTTCTTTCTCTCCGTTTCATAAAAAAATGTAAGTAAATTTGAATTTTAGTGGTTGTTGAGAAATTAAGTATGTAAAATCCATCAGAGATTAGACAAGTTTACACAAATTAGTTGCAGATAACAAGATTCATGATCGGCTAAGAAAAGAAAAAAAACAGTTTCAGGTTTTTAAATTTTTAAACCAGACATCAAACTCTCTGCTTAACTCCACAGGTGAGTAAACTCCTTAATTTGAACTTGAATTTGTTGCTGTGAACAATAGTGAGGCTTGAATGATAAATGTGTGTTTGCGTGTATATATTTGCACCTGAAATAAAGATGCATATCTGTATACATCAAAATAGACTATGTTCTATCCTTACAGGTTCAAAACCCTGTCTCAAAATCCAAAAGCTCCATATTAGATTGTTTTTAGGCTTTGAAATCAAAAAGGAAAATGTTTGTATGACTATACTCTAAGCTTTAAAAACAAATTTAAGTAAATCAAAAAAAAATCTTACCTGGAAATACAAGAATACAGGCAAACTCAATATAAACCAAAATTACATCAAACATGATTTCAGATTTTAAATATATAAATTGAATTGTCTTCGAAGTTGATGATTTTTAAAAGTAAAATCAATTTTTTTTATCAAGTATTCGCTGAGAAAAGGAGGGATGAATAGAGCTATCATTTTCTCAAAGTTTCGGCGATCGATGGAGTTTGGGTGCTCGAGATCGTGGCTTGCCGAAAGCTTGGAGTTCGTCAGAAAAATACTCAAAAAAATTTCTATTCGCTGTGGCGATCGCACGGCAACGAATTAGGGTTAAACCCATAATTGAACGACGTCGACAAAATTGTCTGCCGCGAGTTCATCAGAGGACCGGGATTGATCGCACGTGCGCCAATCGAAGCATTAGTCATCATTGATGCTTTAGGTACGATTGCACGACCTCTGACGGTCGAAGGAGGGAGGACGTGGCATTTTGGTGATCAGTGTTTTTATTCCAATTGGGTTCAGGGTCGAAATTTCGATTTCTTCGATAATTTGGTTTACTGGGTGTTTGGGTGGTTCGTGGAGATCATCCTTGACACGTCGACGACAGTAGCTTCGATCGGAGACAGTTGGAAGAAGCATGCATGCCCACGGTGTCGATGGTATCAGAAAATTGGGTTTGGGAAAGAACCCTCGATGACTCGAAGTGGCATTCGTGAAGTTCGCATATTAGCTCGAGTTCTAGCTCAAAGAAATTTTTGTGTGTGTTGGGTAGGTTCAATGCTTAAACAAATTTAAGTTGGGAAAATTTTACACGGGTCGATCTGTGGAAAACTCGAAGCAAGGAGCACTATTGCTCGGGTGTGACTCGAGGTAGCCTCGGGTTGGTTGTTTGAAACAGCTTTACTTTAAAAATAAATTCAAATTTTTAACCTTTTTAAACCATATTTTCAAAATGTTGCTTTCTGATTTAAGTTTAAATTGATTAAGGATATAAGTAAGATATTTTCAATAGTAATCAAAATTTAATTGAATTAATTTTGATACATTATTTTATAAAGTTATTTATATTAAATAAATAATGTAATTTAAAAGAGTAATTAAGATAAAAATATTATTTAAACCATCTTAACCTTTTAAAGTAATACATGTGATAAGGATGATTTATTAAACAAAGATTATCTTCTAATCCATTAAACAATTAATGATTTGTTAATACAATTATTTTAAAACTAATTACTTAATTAATTACTTAATATTAAAGGTTAATTAAGTGAATAATTTAGGTAAATTGGTTTGTAATTAATTAAACTAATTAATTTAGGAATCATTAATTAATAAAAGTAATTAAGATTTAATTAATTAACAATAAAGGATTAATTAATTAAGATAATTAATTAAGGAATAATTAATTAAAGAAGGTGATTAAGGGTTAATTAATTTTAATTAAGGATAACTAATGATCTATTAAAAATAATTAATGAAAGTAATTATGCAATTAATTTATTTAAACCACACAATTGATTCATTTTAATTGTAGATGATTGATAACTATTAAATGCTGCGTATTGATTTATATCTCTGATATGTGATTATGATGCTATATGATATGAATTGCTTTGTGCTGAGCTGTGTTTTCTGTGATGAATATTATTCTGTGTGAATATGAAAAACCCTTTGGCCCGTAAAACGGCTTTTGAATTTCGATGCGACAAGGAGTCGGATTCCAGTTGGTTATCCCAAACCCACATCGAACTTGTTAATCTTTGTGAATGACATAACCACATGTTTTTAAATTGACACTCACTATTCGGTTTAGCCGGGAGAGGACCTTTGTGTCATATGACCCATTCCGAATAGTGATACGACGAAATGAATAGCATTTGAAGATGGTGACGAAGACCGGGTGTCTTCGAAAACGATAGGATAACCTATCGAATGTCTCTACAATTAGTTGCTCCGGTATAGAGATCTCCACATGTGATGGGGAGTTCGATTGGGACTATGGTTACCTGGATTGCAAGAGCTTCTTCCTTTATTGGACGAAGTGCCTTCGGTTCTGTTCGAACCCGGAATAGACTTGTATGGTTGTATGTCTGACACTATGCTTTGAGATATAAAGCAATTTTCTTTCATATACATATCTGTTGGTGGTGGAGAATTTATTCTCTTAGCTTAGCACCCTTCTCTGAGACGTAGGAGCTCAGAGGTTATGTAGTTGAAGGTTATCAGTGGTATACTCCCAATTTGGTAGTGTGGCATGCCAACTGCTGTTGTGTGTTGATGATCATTTGTTAACCATTTGTTGATCAAAGCATGGCTTTCGTGTAAAGCGTAGCTTTGTGGACGAGACCTCATCGGACCTCACACCCCAGAAATGGTCGAAACAGGAAAGATGCGGCAAGGTTATGAGGGTCGCGCCCTTTAGGGTATGTCATCTCCTTTTGGAAAAAGGTGGTATCATGGTATGGAGCCCAGATACTTAACCTATGTGGTTGCTGCAATCTCATTACTGTATGGTTGTTTCTTTGTGGTTGAGGGCCCTCGGATAAAGGTCGCAAACGACCGGGGAATGGCATAGTTGTGTAGTAGTTGTTGAGTTACAGAGGTAACCCGCCCTTGTGTTGGCAGAGAACTGGTTAAGTACTCGGGTCGTCCCTCCAGAGGCGTACCCATGTGGCAGTAGGAAGTTCCTTAGCCTGACCATCTGTTGGAAATCCAATTCCCAATACGAACCCAGTACGGTTTTAGTTGCATAAACTGTCATTTACTTATGGTGGTCAACACTGTTTAGATGGTAGCTATAGTAGGCATAGTACGAAATGTCTATGCTTGCTAAGATTAATATTATACTTTCGAAATGGTTTTCTACACTATGCACTAGTAATAATATCAAAGAAATTTTCTCGTATCAAGCATATTTGACTATCATAAGAAGAAATCTCCTCCAATTTTGCGATTGCATTGTGTGTGTGGTGGGAGGTCTTATGATAGTTTCATTTTCCAAAAGCATATCGAATTTCTTTTATAAACTGTTTTTACACAAGCAACTATTTTTGTTTACTCATACTAGTCCCATGACTGACCCGGAGTTTATTGTTTCCTTTCTAAACTCTGGGTACCCATAATTTCCACACGGGCAGCCTAGTAGCAGGTTTTCCGTGTTTTTGGCGCTAGCTGGATCTTTGAAGTATTTTGGTTTGAAAGCTATCAGATTTTGAAGCTTTTTTCTTGGAGATATTTGGAAACTATTTGTATCTCAAGGTGCTTAGTTTGGAAGTTCGTTATCACTTTATTTCTTTGAAAACTTTCTTGGAGTGTGATGCTTCTTTGTTTCCACGGTGATGTTTCTATTTTGAAGTTGTGTTATATGTATAAAAATACTCTGATGTTAGTGATGATGTTGTAATGGATATTGTGACGATGTGGTATCTATGATGCTGATTTATGGCAGTTCATTTTGTTTTCGCTATTTTATATTCATTTAATGTTGTTATAAGCTCCATCCGACTTGAGTTCGATGTTTGAATCTTCGGCAGTCGAATACAAGTGAGGTATTTGATGTCGATTTTCGAACACTGGATTTCGGGTCGTGAAAAGTGGTATCAGAGCTAAATGATGAGTAAGAACTTTAGCTACGGAGTATAACACATTAGATGGCTCATTAGGGATAGGGTGAAGCATACCCTAGAATGAGTATAACTCGAGACCAAAACCCTATTAGTCTATTTCTTTTAACTGCTGATATTCCTTAAGATATCTCATCCATATATCTAAATCAAGTTTTCTTACCAATTACAGATAGTAAGAATGAGCGGGCGAACAGGAAGAGCTAGGGGTCAAGGAAATGCCACAATAGCTGGTTAAGTTCCCCGAACAGCAGAAGCACCTTTATCTACTTAACATCAGCCGAATCTGGCTGATTTATATAAGAGTTTCTCAAGGCTTGGTGGTAAGCCATTCACCGGAAAGGAGTCGATTGTCGAGGCCCAAGCATGGAGCAGATCATGTGAAAGAATTTTTAAAGGGCTAAAGCTGGAAGACGATCAGATGCGACTCATAGCTTCTTGGCAACTTCAAGAAGAAGCCCTAGCATGGTGGGAGGCAGTCACTATAGATGAGCCAGAAGACGAGTTTACTTGGGAGAGATTTAAAGAAGTATTTGAGAAGCGCTATATGCCATCGGCTGGTATTTCTCGAATGTACCAGGAATTTATGGACTTTAAGCAAGGAAGTTTGTCGTTTGAGGAGTATCTAAACATATTCAATGAATTGTCTCATTTTGGTCCAGAATTGGTAAATACACCTCTAAAGAAAAACGAAAGGTTCATTCATGGGATGAATAAGAAGTTCCATGAAAGGATGACTGGCCACATCAAAGAATCTTTTTCAAATCTGATTGATATGGGGTACAGATATGCTACACTGGATATGAAAGAAACCCCGGTGGAGAAAGGAAACACGAGCAATCAAAATTAGAAGAAAAGGAAATTTGAAGGCAAGAAACCATGGCAGGGTAAGGAGAAGAAGAAGAACAATCAAGAGGATAAGGAAAAAGGTGTTACTTGCTTTAATTTCTTAGAAAAGGGCCATTATTCGAGCAGATGTACGAAGCCTAAGAGACAAGTAAATCAACCTGTACAAGCAAAACCCGAGAAATGCTATTATTGTCAGAAATTGGGACACGAGGTTAAAGACTGCCCAACCATAAAGCAAGCTCAGATAGCCAAGGTGTACACAGTCGAAGACAAACTTGCATCTTCCAAAGCAGAAAAGGGGAAAGGAGTTCTGGAAGGTAACCCTACCATTTATGATAGAATTGTTAGAGTTCTGTTTGACACGGGCGCTACACATAGTTTTATCTCTCAACAAGCTATAAATGAATTAAATCTTGAACACGCTTTTGTTGACGAGCCCATATGCATAAAGAATCCAGTTGGAGGCCCCACGAACCTTTGTCTTCGATGTAGAGACATTCTCATCTCATATTCTTGTTACCAATTCCCTATCGGTCTCTTTATCCTTGATTTTAATGAGTTTGAAATCTTACTCGGAATGGATTGGCTAACCAAATACAAAGCCAAATTAGATTTTAACAATCGATTGATTTCGATCAAAACCAAATTTGGAGATTTCATTGAGATTTCTTGTGAGGAACCTAGTCCTAAAAGAGATGGGTTGACGTATAACTTTGGTTATCCCGAACTCAGTCTGAGTCTATACTCATTGTCCGAGATTTTCCAGACGTGTTCAAAGAAGTAAAGTCCTTACCTCCATATCAAGAAATAGAATTCAGAATTGACCTAGTACCCAATGCTCGTCTTGTCGTTCACGCAAGTCGCAGGATGGCACCCAGGGAAAGGTTTGAATTAGTCAAGCAAACTGATGATTTGCGAAATAAAGGGTTAATTCGTCCTAGTGCTTCTGAATGGGGTTTAGCAGTAGTGTTTGTTGCTAAATCTGACAGATCTTTGAGATTGTATGTGGATTACCGCGATCTCAATAAGCTGACTCTCAAGAACAAATTTCCTCTACCTAGAATTGATGATCTGTTTGATCAATTGCACGGCGCTCATTTCTTTTCGAAGATGGATCTAGCCCAGGGATTCCATCAGCTACGAATTGCCGAAGATTGTGTTCATTTGACTGCCTTCAGGGATCCTAATATGTTCTACGAATGGTTAGTTATGCCTTTTGGGCTAACCAATGCTCCAGCATACTTTGTAGATCTAATGACCCATGTGTTCCGGGAAGTATTGAATAAATTTGTGCTCGTGTCTATTGACGATATTTTGGTCTATTCCAAGATCGAAGAGGAGCATGCCGAGCATCTTAGAATCGTTTTGGAGATAATGTGAAGAAATATTCTGTTCACCAAATTTTCCAAATGCCATTTTTGGGTTAAAGAAGTTAAATTTCTCGGCCATATTGTTAATGAGGAAGGAATTTCTGTTGATCTTAGCAAAATTTCTGCTATTCTTGATTGGAGAAAACCCACTACCCCAAAAGAAGTTCAAAGTTTTTTGGGTTTAGCGAGATATTACCGAAAATTTGTTCAGGACTTTTCTAAGATAGCTAGTCCGTTGACTAAGCTAACAACGAAGAATGCAAAATTCAATTGGACTCCGAAATGTGATGAAGCTTTTTAGGAGTTGAAGAAGAGGTTAACCACTGCTCCTATTCTCGCTATCATTAACGGGAACTAGGGTTTATCTATCTATACTGATGCTTGTGGTGATGGTTTGGGTGCGGTACTAATGCAGAATGGGAAGGTAATTGCCTACGCGAGTAGCAATTACGTCCACATGAAAGAAACTACCCAACCCATGATTTGTAGCTTCTAGCTGTTATCTTCGCTTTGAAAATCTGACGACACTATCTTCTGCGTAAGAACCTCTTTCATCTTTCTTAATGATTTAAGAAATTTAATTTAACTTAATAAATATATTTAATGAACTCTCTTTCTTTAGGTGAAAAATTCGAACTATTCACCGACCACAAATCTCTGAAATACCTCTTCACCCAGAAAGATTTAAATCTATGACAACAACATTGGTTGGAATTTTTGGCATCCTATGATCTAGATATTCTTTATACGCCTGGAAAAGCCAATGTAGTTGCCAATGCTTTGAGTAGAAAGCATGATATTCTTGCCCATCTTGTTATCGCTCCTACTCTGCTTATGAGGATCGCAACTAAGCAGAATGAAGACGAGTTTCTTCGAGGAATTTATAAAAGAATATGCCAAGAAGAAGACACTAGTTTTGAGGTTGATAGTAGAGGATTCATAAGATTGAAGGACAGGATTTGTGTCCCGGACATTCCTGAACTAAAACGAGAAGTTTTGGACGAATGTCTCAAATCTAAACACAGTATCCATCCAAGAGTTAAAAAGATATATAGAGATATCAAAAGAACTTTCTGGTAGAAGACAATGAAAAGGGACATATCTATATATGTGAGTCGCTTGCTACTTGCCAACAAATTAAAAACAATCAAAAGAAAATGGCAGGTTTACTTCAGCCTTTAGAGGTACCTAAGTGGAAATGGGACCAAGTATCGATGGATTTCATCGATGGGTTGCCTCATACTTGGAAAGGCAATGAAGCAATTTGGGTCATTGTAGACCGTTTGACTAAGACAGCCCACTTTTTGCCAGTGAAATCTAACTGCACGGCAGTAAGTTTAGCTGAGTTATATGTGAAAGAAATTGTCTCTCTCCATGGCATACCGAGCAGTATAGTGAGTGATCGTGACCCGATCTTCACTAGTAGATTTTGGGAGGCATTTCAAGACACATTAGGAACAAAACTAAATTTTAGCACTGCTTATCACCCACAGTCTGATGGGAAGACTGAAATGATAAATCAAATATTAAAAGACCTATTGCGCACTTGTGTACTTGATTTAGGTGGTTCTTGGGAGGACTATTTACATTTGGTTGAATTTTTATATAACAATAGCTATTAAACCAGTACCGAAATGGCTCCTTTTGAAGCTTTATATGGTCATCCGTGTCGATCACCGGCATGTTGGATTAAATCTGGTGATAGACTCGTTCTTGGACCAGATATGATTAAAGAAGCCACTGAAAAAGTTGATTTTATTCGAAAGAAATTAATAACGGCTCAAAGTCGCCAAAAGAGCTATTACGACTGCAGGAGAAGAGCTTTAGAATTTCAAGTTGGAGATTCTGTATTCTTTAAAGTTTCTCCAATGCGGAAGTGTTGAGATTTGGGAAAACTGGAAAACTGGCACCGCGTTATATTGGTCCTTTTCGTATTCTGGAAAGGATCGGCCTTTAGCTTACCGAGTGCAACTACCCAGCTGGTTATCTGGCGCGCATAATGTGTTTCATATTTCTATCCTTCGGAAACACGTGCACGAACCAGATAGTATTATTGAAGAGGCAGCTCAGTAGGATCTTGAAATCACTCCCAACTTAGTAGCAAAGAGAGAGCCATTGAAGATTATAGATCGTGAGGAAAAGAAATTGAGAAACAAAATTATGAAGCTGGTTAAAGTACAATGGAGCGGTGATCCAAAGGACTTTACTTGGGAAACATAGGATAGTATGCAGAAGTCTTATCCCAACTGCAGAGTGGATATCTCGGCTTAATCTAGTAAGCCATTTCCTATCTTTTTTCTATATTCGTATATTCTTTGTTTGTCTTCCTTTCTCTTTCAAATTTCGAGGACGAAATTTTCTTAAAGGGGAGAAATCTCTAGCATTCTAAAATTTATCAATTTAAATTTGGTAATTATCTGAACTTTTGGAATTTAATTTCAAAATAATTTGAAAATTTTCAAAAAAAATAAAATGAGTGATAATTTATATGAATAAAATTTTAATTTCTTTTGAGTTTAAAATTTAAAATAATAAAGGTTTTTAAAATCATTTGAATTTAAATATTATATATATGTGAATATATATATATATATATATATATATGTATGTGTGCATATATGAGTAGATTTGAATTTACATATTGAATTTGATTTAGAATTTGAATTAAAATTTTTTAAATAAATGCTTTAGTAAAATATTTTGGATTTTAAAATGATGTATATATAGGTAATTTATTTAATGCATAATTGGGTTAAAAATATTTTCTTTAAATTTTATATATTCAAGTAAAAGAGAAATACATTTTAAAAATTAAGAAGAAAAACAATTAAAAATTATATATATATATATATGTATTATTTTTATCATGCAAGGGACACATGGAGAGTAAGCAACATATGTATTAACAAGTGTTTAAATTTAAAAAATGAATTAACAAGTGTAATTCATGTAGAAAGAATTTAAACAAGTGTTAGAAATTCATAGAAAATAAAATAAAATTATATAAGCTAATTCATCTTCCTTCTCTTATCTCTTTTACTCATATCAAAACCTATATAATGTTTACATCAGAAAAAGAAAATCATCAAGAACAAGCAATCAAAGCATAACTTCCTCAACTTTGAAATCAAGAAAAATTCCAAAAAAAAATCTGTAACAAATTTTCTTCCAAATCTCAAGCCAGAAAAACGGAATTCAAGGATAACTTCAAGTCTTCAACAAGTAATTCAGAATCAAGCAGGAGTCAACTTCAACAATTAAAAGAGAATCAGGATAAACTTAAAAAGAAAAAAATTTGCAAACTCAAGCTTTAAAGTTGCAGACCAGAGATCTTCTTTCTCTTTGTTTCATAAAAAAACTGTAAGTAAATTTGAATTTTAGTTGTTGTTGAGAAATTAAGTACGTAAAATCCATCAGAGATTAAAAAAGTTTACAGAAATTAGTTGCAGATAACAAGATTCAAGATCAGGCTAAGAAAAGAAAAAAAAACAGTTCCAGGTTTTCAAAATTTTAAACCAGGCAGCAAAATCTCTGCTTAACTCCACAGGTGAGTAAACTCCTTAATTTGAACTTGAATTTGTTGCTGTAAACAATAGTGAGGCTTGAATGATAAATGTGTGCATGCATGTATATATTTACACCTGAAATGAAGATGCATGCCTGTATACATCAAAATAGACTCTGTTCTATCCTTACAGATTCAAAACCCTATCTCAAAATCCAAAAGCTCCATATTAGATTGTTTTTAGGCTTTGAAATCAAAAAGAAAAATGTTTGTATGACTATACTCTAAGCTCTAAAAACAAATTTAAGTAATTCAAGAAACAAATCTTGCCTGGAAATACAAGAATACGGGCAAACTCAATATAAATCGAAATTTCATCGAACACGATTTAGATTTTGAATATATAAATTGAATTGTCTTCGAAGTTAATGATTTTTAAAAGTAAAATCAATTTTTTTATCAAGTATTCGCTGAGAAAAAGTGGGATGAATGGAGTTGCCATTTTCTTGAAGTTTGGGCGATCGATGGAGTTTGGGTGCTCAAGATCGTGGTCGTGGCTTGCTGGAAGCTTGGGGTTTTTCAGAAAAATGCTCAAAAAAATATCTATTCGCTGTGGCGATCGCACGGCAACGAATTAGGGTTAAACCCATACTTGAACAAGGTTGACAAAATTGTCTACCGCGAGTTCATCAGAGGACCGGGAATGATCGCATGTGTGCCAATCGAAGCGCTAGTCATCATTGATGCTTCAGGTACGATCGCACGACCTCTGACGGTCGGAGGAGGGAGGACGTGGCATTTTGGTGATCAGTGTTTTTGTTCCAGTTGGGTTCAGGGCCGAAATTTTGATTTCTTCGATAATTTGGTTTACTGGGTGTTTGGGTGGTTCGTGGAGATTATCGTCGACATCTTGACGACAATAGCTTCGATCTAAGACAGTTAGAAGAAGCGTGCATGTGCACGGTGTTGATGGTATCAGAAAATTGGGTTTGGGAAAGAAGCCTCGGTGACTCGAAGTGGCATTCGTGAAGTTCGTGTATTAGCTCGAGTTCTAGCTCGAAGATATTTTTGTGTGTGCGGTACTTAAACAAATTTAAGTTGGGAAAACTTTTACACGGGTCGATCTATGGAAAACTCGAAGCAAGGAGCAGTATTCCTCGAGTGTGACTCGAGGTAGCCTCGGGTTGGTTGTTTGAAACAACTTTACTTTAAAAATAAATTCAAATTTTGAACCTTTTTAAACCATATTTTCAAAATGCTATTTTTTGATTTAAGTTTAAATTGATTAAGGTTATAAGTAAGATATTTTCAAAAGTAATCAAATTTTAGTTGAATTAATTTTTATACATCATTTTATAAAGTTATTTACATTAAATAAATAATGTAATTTAAAAGGGTAATTAAGATAAAAATATTATTTAAACTATCTTAACCTTTTAAAGTAATACATGTGATAAGGATGATTTATTAAACAAAGATTATCTTTTAATCTATTAAACAATTAATGATTTGTTAATACGATTATTTTAAAAGTAATTACTTGATTAATTACATAATATTAAAGGTTAATTAAGTAAATAATTTAGGTTAATTGGTTTGTAATTAATTAAAGTAATTAATTTAGGAATCATTAATTAATAAAACCAATTAAGATTTAATTAATTAACAATTAAGGATTAATTAATTAAGATAATTAATTAAGGAATAATTAATTAAAGAAGGTGATTAAGGGTTAATTAATTTTAATTAAGGATAACTAATGATTGATTAAAAATAATTAATGAAAGTAATTATGCAATTAATTTATTTAAACCACACAATTAATTCATTGTAATTATGCAATTAATTTATTTAAACCACACAATTGATTCATTTTAATTGTAGATGATTGATAACTATTGAATGTTGCGTAGTGATTTATATCTCTGATATGTGATTATGATGTTGTATGATATGAATTGCTTTGTGCTGAGCTATGTTTTCTATGATGAATATTCTTCTGTGTGAATATGAAAAACCCTTTGGCCCGTAAAACGGCTTTTGAATTTCGATGCGGCAGGGAGTCGGATTCCAGTTGGTTATCTGAAACCCACATCGAACTTGTGAATCTTTGTGAATGACATATCCACATGTTTTGAAATTGACACTCACTATTTCGTTTAGCCGAGAGAGGACCTTTGTGTCATATAACCCATTCTGAATAGTGATACGACGAAATGAATAGCATTTGAAGAAGGTGATGAAAACCGGGTGTCTTCAAAAATGATAGGATAACCTATCGAATGTCTCTGCACTGAGTTGCTCTGCTATAGAGATCTCCACATGTGATGGGGAGTCCAATCGGGATTGTGGATACCCGGATTGCAAGGGCTTCTTCCTTTATTGGGCAAAGTGCCTTCGGTTCTGTTCGAACCCGGAACAGACTTGTATGGGTGTATGTCTGACACTACGCTTTGAGATATAAAGCAGATTTCTTTCAAATACATATCTGTTGGTGGCGGAGAATTTATTCTCTTAGCTTAACACCCTTCTCTGAGACGTACGAGCTCAGAGGTTATGTAGTTGAAGGTTATCAGTGATATACTCCTAATTTGGTAGTGTGGCATGCTAAGTGTTGTTGTGTGTTGATGATCATTTGTTGATCAAAGAATGACTTTCGTGTAAAGCGTAGCTTTGTGGACGAGATCTCATCGGACCCCACACCTCGGAAATGGTCGAAACTGGAAAGATGCGGCAAGGTTATGAGAGTCGTGCCCTTTAGGGTATATCATTTCCTTCTGGAAAAAAGTGGTATCATGGTATGGAGCCCAGATACTTAACCTATGTGGTTGCTGCAATCTCATTACTGTGTGGTTGTTTCTTTGTGGTTGAGGGCCTGGGATAAAGGTCGCAATCGACCAGGGAATGGCATAGTCGTGTAGTAGTTACCTAGTTACAGAGGTAACCAGGCCTTATGTTGGCAGAGAACTGGTTAAGTTCTCGGAACGTCCCTCTAGAGACGTACCCATGTGGCAGTAGGAAGTTCCTTAGCCTGACCATTTGTTTGAAATTCGATTCCCAATACGAACCCAGTACGGTTTTAGTTGTATAACCTGCCATTTACTTATGGTGGTCACCACTGTTTAGATGGTAGCTATAGTAGGCGTAGTACGAAATGTCTATGCTGGCTAAGATTAATATTATACTTTCAAAATGGTTTTCTACACTATGCACTAGTAATAATATCAAAGAAATTTTCTCGTATCAAGCATATTTGACTATCATAAGAAGAAATCTCCTCTAATTCTGCGATTGCATTGTGTGTGTGTGGCGGGAGGTCTTATGGTAGTTTCATTTTCCAAATTCATATCGAATTTCTTTTATAAACTGTTTTACACGAGCAACTGTTTTTATTTACTCATACTAGTCCCATGACTGACTCGGAGTTTATTGTTTCCTTTCTAAACTCTGGGTGCCCATAATTTCCACACGGGCAGCCTAGTAGCAGGTTTTTCGTGTTTTTGGTGCTAGCTGGA
Organism: Allium cepa; assembly: GCA_030765085.1. Taxonomy (NCBI): domain Eukaryota; kingdom Viridiplantae; phylum Streptophyta; class Magnoliopsida; order Asparagales; family Amaryllidaceae; genus Allium; species Allium cepa. The sequence continues at coordinate 379,189,605 of CM060938.1, read as the reverse complement.
TCTTTGAAGTATTTTGGTTTGGAAGCTATCGGATTTTGAAGCTTTTGTCTTGGATATTTGGAAACTTTTTAGATCTCAAGGTGCTCAGTTTGGAAGTTCGCTATCGCTTTATTTCTTTGAAGACTTTCTTGGAGTGTGATGCTTTGTTGTTTCCACTGTGATGTTTCTATGTTGAAGTTGTGTTATATGTATAAAAATACTCTAATGTTGGAGATGATGTTGTAATGGATATTGTGATGATGTTGTATCTATGATGTTGATTTATGGCAGTTCATTTTGTTTTCGCTGTTTTATATTCATATAATGTTGTTATAAGCTCCATCCGATTGGAGTTTGATGTTTGAATCTTCGGCCGTCGAACACACGGGAGGTATTTGATGTCGATTTTCGAACACTGAATTTTGGGTCGTGATAATAGTTTTTATGGGATCGCTGTGAACCTATTGATCTCTTCAATAACTTCTCACATATCATAGTTTTTATGGGATCCCTATGAACCTATTGATCTCTTCAATAACCTCACCCATGTCATAGTTTTTATGGGATCACTATGAACCTATTGATCTCTTCAATAACTTGTCCGGACATAGTATGGGCTTACTAAGACCTGTCTAAACCAATAATCCTCTTATTAGTCTTTAGGCATCCTATATTTTGGTATGTCTAACCTCCTGGTTGCAATTCTACACAAATAGGAGTTAACTCAATGTATATTCACTACTGGGTCAACCTAGCTGGTTATTCTGCGCTCAATACCCCCAAAATATAGTTGTGGGTTAAATTATAAAGTGAATATGTTTACAGAATAAGCACATATGATAACTGATCATAACATAATAATATAAACACCTATGGTTTAATCTCCTTGTAATCATTTTTCAAATGAAACAAGGTTAATATCTTTGACCTATTATCTTCAGCAAGGGAAGCTTCTTTGAAGAAACCAAAGTTAAATGACACTTCAAAACTCTTTCATATTGCCATGGGTTAACTTTTAAAAATGAGATGGTGTTTCTTGTTTGAAAACTAGGGCTTTCGAACCCTTAGGCCTTCTCTTTTTTAAACGAAAAAAAACATACCTTTTGAGAGTAATCAAACCTTCCTTTCAATACACTTAAAGATATAGCTTTCGAAACACTCAAATCATTCCTTTCAAAAGCATTGAAAACTTTCTTTCGAAACCATTAAACATTAACCTTTCAAAATGCTTAAAGCTTATCTTTCGAAGGCACCTAGTTTAAGTAAATTAATGGAAGTATATCTTTGAAACCATTTAAGAGTATCTCTTTCGAAATCATTGGGTTTAACATTAAATATAATTTCTGGGTTAAACAAGACAAAAGTCAAATTAACCCCTTCGAAAGCATTGAGCTTCAAATAAAAGAATTGGGGAAAATTATAGCTTCGAAACCACCCTTTTGAAAGCATTGATAAAAGAGACTACAGGAACCCTTTCGAAAGCATTTGGGAAGGAGACTTCAAATTTTACAAAGGCGAAAGCTCCCCTTTGAAAAGCATTGATTTAAAATTATAAAAAAAGCGGCCTTTAACTAATTCGAAAGACATGAATGTGGCAACTAGGTTTCGAATAGGTTCACCAGTGGCTACCCATTCGAAAGCTTCTTTTCTAAATATGCGACAACTAATTCAAAAGCTCCTTTTAAAACAAAGACAAGCAGCAATCCATCCGAAAGCTATTTAAAAGCTACTTCAACCCCTTCAAAAGCATCTTTTAAAAGCAAAGGCAAGTAATATATACGAAAGCTTACAAAAATAACCCATAACCCTTTGATAGCTTGCCTTCGACATAGTCCCCTCCACCTTCCTCCAATCTACTATGTATTAATGGCTTGATACCATGTGTATTGGTTTCGGGTTTATTGGCAGAAGTATGTTGACGAAAGGTAGCAACTGGAAGTGGCAAAGCCGTAAATTATGTAAAAAGTGACTTTATGCCTTACAAAGTAAATTCTTTTCATCTAATTTTCCAATTTGTCAAAATATAATTGGTTGCCATTCCTTTATAAAAAATCGTTTTTTCTTCTGAAAAGGTTGCCGAATTCAATAATTTAAAATTGAAAGTATTTTAACAAATATACCATTCCCTACCATAAATCGTTTAAAAATTTTATTCCTCCAACTTAAATAATTTAATAACCATATTAAACACTTAGAGAAAATCCCTAAAAAATCGTTATAATTCACTTTCAATATGTTTTCTAATATACAAAAATTTCAAACCAGAAATCATTATACAATTGCCTTAAATAATTTAAACCCAAAATTGTCTAGTTCTTCCATTCAAAATTCATATTAAATTATACATAGCTTGGGAAATTATGAAAAACTCATCTCCAAAATAATGTTTTACATAACATATTTAACCACCATGGCATTCGAAATCCAATTTATATGATTTTAACCCTAAAATCGAATTGTTCCTTTACCCATAAATACTTGCTTAAATCAAACATGGCATATAATCAAAGCATATCATCATTCAATCCATCCAAGGGTTTTAAGTCTTAAACCCAAAATTAAAAAGTTCAACAAAACATATATGAGATGGTTTAGATTATTATTCACCTTGTTTAGATAAGGAACTTGTGATTTGTTCTTACTTAATTCTTCCTTGCTTGAATCCTTAGCTTCTAATTCATTTTTGATCCCCTTTTCCCCTAGGGTTATGGTTGGAATTGATCTCATTTTGTTTACATTTTGGTTTTGTGAACGTGTGAATGAAAATGAGATTAGGATTTAGAGGTTATGGGGACATGGTATGCGGCTATTTCCCACACTTCCCTTGCCTTGCTTAACCTAGTTTTCATTTTTATAAACCATTTTTATGAATTTAATTATGAGCTATTTTTATGAATAAATTTAATTAAGGAACGACCATAATTAGTTTTCAAATCTCAATTCCTTATCACTCTAGTCTCTACATTATTCTATTTAATTTACCTAATTAAATCTCTTGAATAATGTTATTAAAAATTAGGGGTCTTACACATAGCGAATTTGCTTGCTCTGTTTCCTCTTAGCCAAGCTTATTTAGGGTCACCTCCCTCTTATTTGTGTGCTTGGGTTGTGGGTAGGAAGGTTGTTGCGTTGTTGCAAGGTAGAGGATGAAAAGAGCTAGCTTGATTTGGTTGAAAATTTAGTTATCTCACCGATTAATCAAAACCCGTAAAAACATGTCATATGTGATATCATATGTGTTCATTTTTCTTGATAATATTTATTGCTATATATTAGTAATAATGGGCATTAACTACTTAAATTTATGACCATGATTATATGCTTCAAAAAGTATGTGATTTGTTATAGCATTGCCTTAAATTCGTTAAGATGTGTTATTTAAATTAAGTGCATTCCACTGCTTAAATGAACATGTTAACTTGTTTATATGTTAAAACTTGTTTAGAGGTAATGTTGATGGAATATGGAACCAAATATGTGTATAGAAGTTAATGAAACTAAATATTGGTTCGAATACGGAATTGCCCGTATAGCGATAATTGCTATAAATGCACTTTGAAATCCCTTCCTTTTATCTCACTTTTTCAACTTCATATTTCGATTATTTTGAAGTATTATGTTTTATATACTTATAGTAGTATAAAAGCTAGTAATAAATTAAGTTTTAAAGCCATGTATTTATGAAATAAATTTATTGAAGTTATGGTCCATATAGCGATTGTCGCTACGGATGCAGTTTAGAAAAATATGTTTTTAGAAAAATATGGATAGATTGGATATTTATGGTATCTTTCCAACAGAGTTTTTATAAAAGATAAATAAGTATTTTAAAGGAATCAACAAGTTTAAATATGTCTTAAACCAATTATATTAAGTTTTGAAGAAAAGGTTATTTCTATTTTATATACACACAGCTTGTCTATTTACAAATAAAATAAATGTTTTCAAAATCATTATTTAGTAACAATTTTTATAGTAATATTTCCTATAACTATTTATATCTTATTTATAAGTAATTCAAAAGCATTTTATTTGTATGTATATAAGTTTATAAAACCATTTTTAACTAATTTATTAAAATAAGAACTTTTACAGAATTGCTTCCTGAATTTATTTTAAATTCTATTTCCTTATTGAATAAAACTACAATATATGAATCATTTTAAAAATAGTTTCAAATCTACTTATACAAATAATTTCAAAGGACTTTTGATTTAAAAGAAGGGATGATAAGTAACAACTATGTACTGACATTAATTTGATTGTTTATGGAATGTTAGTATTACTATGCTTAATACTAAAAGCCGTATGAGTAAGCTTCCTTATTTATGAGATTCAAGGATGATGTTAGGTAGGGATAGAGTAATAGAGCTCTAAAATATCAACATCCTTCTAGGCCGAGGAATAGCTAAGCAGAAATGCAAGAAACAAGTTGAGTATACAACCTTGATTAGCATTAGCAAGTGCCTGAGATTTGATCCCTACATCACACGGATCCCTGATGTGCGGTAAAATAGCCCTAGCCAAGTTCGGCTTCAACCCTCTAATAAAACTTTCATTCCTTTTCAACACTGTGTCAAACCGTGGCATACCCATACCTGGCTAACTCTTCGAATCTACTAGCATATTCTAGAACTGTCATTTCTCCATGCACAAGCTCAGCAAACTTCGTAACCAACACAAACTGCACTATTACTGACATGAACCTTTCTTGAAACCTCTTTCTAAACTCTGCCCACATCATAGTCTCTTCATCCACACCAGCAGCTTTAGTATTCCACCAAAACAAAGCAGCTCCTTGAAGCCATCTTGAAGCAATTCTCCTTTTTTGCTTGTCATTGAGTCATAAGTTAGTGAAAATCCTCTCATAGTGTAACAATCAGTTTTCTACCTCGATAGCATCCTTAGATCCAATAAACGTCTTTCCCCCAAGCCTAATATAGTCTCTGCTTAATTTAGCATACTAATTAACCATCGGAGCTTCCTGAACTCCTCCTCTAGCAGCAGTCTTTCCAAAAACTCCAACTGCGATTCCAGCTTGCATCATGTTTACGAAGAACTGATACATGGCTCCCATATCTACTTGAGGAACCCCAGCACCAACATTCATAGCCTGAGCCTAACCTCTTCCAGCATTTGCTTGGGTATTTCCATTAGTGGTGGTGTTGTCTCCTCCTAGATTAACTCTGCCTCTTCTTCCATCCATATCTGTAATCAAGCCTCGTGAGATATAGAATAATAGCCTAACAAAGATAGGGGTCTAGAGATAAAGCGTATACTTATATACAGCAAATACAAGTATATTACTATAGCATTATCCCATACACCGATCCTAACTCCACTCCCTAAGGATTATTTCAAAAAGTCATATTTAGTTAAAGTATTTCATAAACCTACTCTCTAATACCAAGTTGTAACATCCTCTCTCTAGAGGCCATAGCTAAACGTTATAGATGTTGTAGTCATCTGTAGTATTAACTTCCGGCGACTAAACATGGCTATGTTAATGGTATCTATAATATCAGAAGCACTTGAATATGAAACAAATCATAGATTTCAAAATAGAATTTTCCATTACATTTCAAAACACATGTTCCATATTTATAATACATAGTCCCATAACGTTTCCTAGGCATGGTAAAATATATTTATTACAAAAATATGCCAAAAGAGACATATAAAGATGCCTTCTTGGATGATCAGAGTCATATAGTCATAATTGACTTAATACATACACAGTGGAAATAAAAGGAAAACAAAGAACTGCATCTCCTAAATAGCTATCTGTTATCCTCCTGCTTGCCTTCGGTAGCTTCATTTGTCGTCCTACTAAAAACCTGAAAGAACCTCAACCCTCATCCTACTCAAATCAATTTTGAGCACCTGAGAGTTTAAGGGGAAAACATAAACTTCGTGCCAGACATAAAGCCTGATGTGAATAATACTATACATCTCAATTATTAATGTTAAGTGAGACTACGCCGCTTTGCGGAACGGGTTTCCCCTCACTGACATTCTTTTAAAACATATCTTTTACAAATCATTTCCTACAACTAAAATTGGTTAAGCACTGTAAAGCATCATTGTGTAAACATATATATTAGGTAATAAAAGAACTATATGTTCAAATACTTTAGTTTTGTTTGGCTAACAATTAAGCTTTGGCTGACTCGGGCTTACCGGACAATACAAAAAATAATCTAACATCTATTAGACACGCCTCTTCTGGATGGTTTATCCTTAACTATCTATTAAATACTTCTCTTATTGACGGCCTGTCCTAACTTAACATCTCCACGGTCACTTGATCCTAATGGTTTTGTAGGCTCACCAATAACCTATCTGTATACAAATATATTCCCTTCTGTGTGTAATAATTTTAGTCTTACCTGCTACAAAGCCCTATACATTGGAATTTTGGACTAAATTCTATGGGACTAATAACTAATTTATAGGGCACGACCTTATACCAGTCCCATCTGGCATTCTAATATCCGAGCCATTTTTACGTAGGGATATCATCCCATGAAAACCTTTTTCAAAATGATTTAAAAGCTTTAAATCAACTTACAACGAAAATATATACAATATCTATGCTTTACTCAAAATCATCTTGCCATGTTATACACGCACACACACTTCACTCAAAATCTTAGTTGATGAAAACATTTAATACTTGAAAGCACCCCTTTGGATTCAATTGAAAGTACCCATTTCTAAATCATTGAAAGTTTCTCTTTCGAACCCAAGCAGAATACTTTATTTATCTAGGCCAAAAGACCAAAGCTTCCCTTTCGAAACTATACTTAAACCCTTTTGAAAACTTTAGAAACCTTCCTTTCGAAAGCTTTAAAACTTTAGACATCATATCTTAAAATACTTTAAAACATTGCCTTTAAAAACCTTGGAAAAACCTTCCATTTCAACTCTTTCGAAACCATCAGAAATAATACCTATCGACTCCTTCGAAACCCTTTGGGAAACCACCCCTTCGTAACCATTTTAAATACCTTTCGGAAGCATCAAACATTTAGAAACACAAACCTTTCGAAAGCTCTTGGGCTCAATTTAAAATATATGGAAAAACACCTTTCGAAACCATTTAAGTCGAAACCATTCTCTTTCAAAAACATTGGGTTATACTTCAATCGGAACAAAACGGTCAATTATCTAAGTCAAAAGCCTTCCTTTCGAAACCTATTCCTAAGAAAATAAAAGATGGTGTTGAAACCACCATTCCGAAAGCATTGGAGAAGTGATTAATCTAAAACAAATTATAACTTTCTAAACCATTGACTTCGAAAGGCAAAGAGGCGGCACTAGGGGTTTCGACCCCTTCGAAAGCTTCATTTAGAATAGAAGAGAGCAACCCATTCAAAAACTTTTCTTTAAAACACTTGACTCAGTGGAAAGCCAACCGAGTCGAAAGCTATCCTTTCAAAAGCAAAGCAGGCGCAACTTTAATTTTTAAAATAAAAAGGCGCTTCGACCCTTTCGGAACCCCTAGTTTCGACTCTTACCTTCTGCCTTTATCCAATTCACTGTGTACCAAAATGTTGATATTATGTACATTGGCTTGTGGAAGGAGGCGGAGGGTCTTACTCGAAAGCTATAAGGGCGAAACCAAAAGAGGCGAAACATGCTTTTAGCATGAATTTCTGATTTAATCCCTTCTAAGTAAACTTTTTAACTAACCTTCCTTGTTTATCAAACACCTGTGGGTAGCTAATTATTATTTTCTAAAAGTTCTACAATGATTTGAGAATTAAATTATAGTTTTATTTTACAAAATACCCCTTCTCTTTAATTAAATATATAAAACATTTAAGTTTTATACCATAAATGATTTTATATATTCATCAAAATACTTTGGAAAATTATACAAAAATTCCAAAAAAAATCCTTTTCTTTATGTTTTCTAACAAACATAAATTTCAGATTTAAATAATTATTTATTATGCCATAAATAATTTATAACCCATTAAATCATTTTCTGCACTAGAAAATTAATATAAAATCCATATTAATTCAGAAAATTATGAAAATTGAAACCGATCTCTAAAATATCATTTCTGACTACAATTAAATTTTTAAGGCATTTGGATGTCATTTAATAGGGTTTTCATATCAAACAAATCATAAAAACTAATATGAACATGTATAAAGCATCAACAAACATATTTAAACCTTCGATAATCCAAAACATGGCATTATCATGCAAAATCATTTGGGTTTATCCTTAAATCCGAAAACTATAAGAAAAATGGGATGTAGTAATCATTCACCTTAGCTTTGTGATTAAAGATGTGAGATTTGATGTTAAATAAGTTGATTTACTTCTTCTTTTGAAAATCCTAGCTTTATCTTCTCTTGAGATTGAAAATAGTGGTCGTAGAGTATTTTCGCTTTAGAAAAATGAAATGAATATGTGTTTGATTTCCTAAGGGTTTAGGGTATAAGTTCATCATATTTTCCATCTTGTCCTTCCTTATTTCCTAACACTTGTTTCCATCTTATTTCCTTAGTTCATTTTACATATAGGCACGGCTACCCTTGTTTAAATCAAATACCAATCCATTAATCATCTTACATTCTTTTATTTTATTTAGCTGACTGAATATCCTAAATAATGTTACTAATGATATGGGGTGTTACAACTACACTTTTGGTATATTATGTATTATCGTCCGCATGGTAGATTTTGATATTGTGTTCTTTCTTGTTCCATTTCTATTTTCCTTTATTTTACCTGAATTTCTATCTTCCCTACACTTAGATGCTCGGTATACGAATACCGTGGATGTATTAGTGTCGACATCCAAGGATTGAGAAGGCGATTGTCACATTATCGTATCAGAGCCCATGGTTGAGTGAACACCTCATCTTGGTTGGTTATGGCTCATTAGAGATAGGGTAACTGATCACCTAGAATGAGAATGAGTCGTGAGTATTATACATATAAGTGCATATTTGTTATTGCAAAAGTAGACTTTCAAAATGTTTTCTTAAAAATATTCTCTTCCTAAAAACCCCTTTTCTTTGAAAATCTACTCTTTCTTTAAATAAACCATTCTTAGATATTCGTTCTTAGTATATCCTATCATTGACATAACTCTTTCCAGAAGTATTCTAAAGATGTTTTGCTAAATTCAGGTAGAAACTATGAGTACTCATGCTGCAATTGCTAAAGATGGTAGAGGTCGTAAAGCTAGTACCATCACCAAGGGTGGGACTTGAGCTCTAAGGAATGCAACTCCTACAGCCGAACCTAGGGTAGATGTGGTTGAAGAAGTAGTACAAATTCAACCCTAATGAACTTTTCTTAACTTTGTAGAGATTTTGAGAGGCAGAGTGGTCAGAGGTTTAGTGGGCTGAATCAATCGTTGAAGTTCAGACTTGATTGAAGTTGTGTGAGAGGATTTTTGAAGACTTGGAGTGGGGTAATGCTATGAAGCATCATTTGGCTTCTTGTCAACTTTTTAATGCCGCCATGGATTGGTGGAGTTCTGTTACTACAGATGTAATTGAAAATAACTTCCCTTGGGCCCAATTTAAGTAGGAATTTGGGAGGAAGTTTGTACAAGGCGCAAGGAAGACCACGTTGTTTATAAGTTTCTTAGAATTGAAGCAAGGTGTGACGAGCCACATTTCGAAAGGTTTAAATCAACAATAATCCATACATGTCTGTTAACCCGCCTTTTGGCAAGGCCGTGGACAGACGGATTTAACTAAATCGACTGCTCCTTTGTTGAGGCTAGAATACGATGGGTTTGAGTCAACTGGATGGATATACGATCAATCACGGATGATATATATATGATTACAGAACTAAGGTTTGGCATAACATGTTTCGACCACATGAGTCAGCCGTTTGGTCAAGGTGGCTCGGTCATATATGGCTCGGTCGAGAAATGGAGACCATGCATGGTTCGGTCTTGGTGGCATGGTCCGGTCTTGGTGGCATGGTTCGGTGATGGAAGTGGATCAGTTGGGGAGGATTGGTCGGGCAAAGGAAGGAAGGAATGTCGTTCGGTCATGGTGTGAAAGTTGAGGTGGGTCGGCCAGATATTGTTCGGCTTTGGAGTAAATCGGCATTGATTGTTTGGCCTCGAAGGGATCAGCCTTGGTGGATTGGATATATGGGATAGGCATTGGTGGTTCGGCCTCGATGGGATCAGTCTTGGTGGTTCATCATGTTTTGGTGTGGTCGTACTGAAGTGGATCGGTGAATGTGGCTCGGCTTGCCTGGTTCGGTCGTAGTTTTGAGTCTGGTTCGGCTCTTGCCTTGATGGGCCCGGATTACTCAAGAGGCCCAGTAACTCGGATTTTGCCTATAAATGCAGCATATGGGGATTCAGAAAAGGGATCTCCATTTTGCTTCCCTTCTTCTTCCCTATTAAGGAAACTCTGCCATTGTTGCTTTAAAAACACTGGGTTGTAATTGTAGTTTATTCTGATATCAATAAAAAAGGAAATTTCTAGAGTGGACATAGGCCAGAGTCAGCCGAACCACGATAAATCCTCTATTATTACTACTTTCTTTTTAATTTTTACTGTTCTTTATATGTGTACTCTCTAAATACCTTCTATCTATGATCTGCGACTGTGATTTGGTGCTTTCATCTGCATTTGTGTGTTAGTGACCAATTTTGGTGCTTTCACTGAGAACTCTAGCACTCAGGGATTCTAAAGCTTGGATTTTGGATTTAACGACTTAGGATCTTGGATTCTGGAGACTATGGAAAATTAATCAACTAAGAGACAGAGGACGAAAGAAGTCAGTAAGAGGGAAGTCAGGAGGCTTCCTTTGGAGCTAATTAAGCCTCCATCTATATCACTAGGGATGAGATGCAGGTCATGATGAATTCCATGCAGGAACAATTGATGAAAAGACAAGAGGAAATGATGCAGGCACTTTTCAGACAATTTGGAAAAGCGGGAACTGCAAGAGCTCAGATCCATGGAGCTGGATCAGAAGGACTCAACCGGCAAGTAGATGGAGTGGTTCAACAGGGGACAGACCCCAATCAGCAAACAACTATCAATCTGAATGGATCTAGACTCTGGGGCGCACCACCAGGTAATGCTGGACTGATCCATAGAGAGATACCAGATGATGCTGCGCTGCCCGGCGCCAACAATAATACAGGAGTGTGTGACGAGGAGTATATACCAAAATTCCCCTAAGGATTTAAAGGGCAGTTAGGAAATATGGATGGGGGGCAACCTTTGGCAGGTAACACTGGATTGACTGACATCATTAGGCGAACTATTCGTGAAGGTCTGACAAATAGGAATTTAGAAGGAGTAAACAAAAGTTTGTTTACCTATAACATTACGATGGCTGGGAATCCACCCGATTTCAAGCTACCCTCTCTGGAAGTATACAACGGTAAGATGGATCCCACTGACCACTTGATGAGATACGCAAGGCATATGGAAGTGCTAAGGGCATCAGAGGAGGTTATAGCCCGGTGTTTCCCTCTGCACTTGGCCGATATAGCTGCCATGTGGTTTAGACAGCCAGAGGATGGATCAATTGGAACATGGACAGAACTGGTGGATAATTTCTTGAGACAGTTTCGATTTCATATAAAAATGTCGAAGAATGTGATGAAACTAACATCAGTTAAGCAGAGGGCAGATGAATCGCTTACGACTTTCTTAACTTGGTTTAATGCAGCAGTTGCCTCGGTGAATCGGCCGGATCCATCAATGGCTCTGATGGCGGCGGTGTCAGGAGTCAGCGATAATTCAAATTTCAAAATATCGTTGATACGGGACCCACCAATGGATCTCAAAGAATTCTTTCATGAAGCCGAGATATTTCTTTGGCAAGAGGATTCATATTTGGATATGTGGTCAAAGGAAGTAAACATGGTTAAGGATGGCGAACCGTTTGGCAAGGGCTCAGGTAAAGATAAGGATAAAGGGAAGAGGAAGCGTTGAGGAGAACCAAAGTTCTCCACTTACACAATACTGAATGAGACATTGGAATAGATATACTTGGATACTCGGGATCGCCTTCCTTATTGAAGGCTGGCAAGGAGGGAACCCTCAGAACGCGAAAGGGCATCAGAAAGGCACTGTCTCTTTCATGACCTGGATGGGCATGATACTAACAATTGCAGGCATCTAAAGGATATAATCGAGGAACATGTAAGGAATGGTCAGTTGCGGCAATATGTCGAAACTCAAAATGCGGTAGTTGAACAGGAGCAACCTACCTTGAACGACGATGGCGCGAGGCCCAGGAATGGTGGTCGGTTGGTCATCAACCAATCGTGATGGTTTGGAATAAGTAACAAACTCCAAGAAAATGGCTAAATCACTTACTCATGTACGGGGTCGGAGATAATCCTTAGGCATTCTCTGAGATGATGGTTTACCGAGATGCTCCAGTTTGTAAAATCTGTTTTTTTTTTCTTTTGGCTTGGACATTTGCTTTTTTATGCTTTAGTTTTAGAGTTCAGTTTGAACTCCCAGTTTTATTGGTTTCTTGGTTTGGATTTTGGTTTGGATGCTTGATTTTAGATTTGGATTTTGATTTGGACTTTTGATATGGATTTCTGGTTTTTTGGTTTGAATCTGGGTCTCAGATTCAATTTTGATTGACTCTTATCTAGTTATTGGCTAAAAGGTCGTCGAGTATGGCCTATAATTGGCAAGGGTCCGAAGCGGCTAGGATTCGGCTTAGGACTTAAGCCGCGACATTATTAAACGTTCAAGGAAACCAAACCAGGAACACCATGATATTACTTGACATAGGTCATCAGGTGCAGGTTGCACCTAACAAGAACCTAGAGAGGTTACGGATTTGGATATTGGCTATGGACAACTAAGGATTTGGGCATGGACCTAGAGCGGTTCTAGATTTGGATATCGACCCGGAGAGGTTATGGATGTGGTGATTGGTTATTGAATATGGATAGATTAGAACTCGGTTATCGGGTTCGGGTGGATGTGGAATTTGATGAGGATTTGGTTACTGGATACGAATCGGATGTCGACTCGGAGCAGTCGTAGATTTTGATAGGAGTACGACAATAGCACTTGGATAAACTGGATTGGATTATGAATCGGAAGGTATGGCTATAGATAACATATGGACTTCGGGTATCGGATTTGAGGCTATTCAAAACAAACCTTACAATAGCAAGGCGTGTTTTGGGGAGAAAATGTTAACCCATCTTTTGGCATGGTCGTGGACAGACTGATTTAACTAGATCGACTGCTCGTTTGCCAAGGCTGTAATACGATGGGTTTGAGTCAACTGGATGGATAGACGATCAATCGCGGATGATATATATATATATATATGTATGTATGTATGTATGTATGTATGATTACAGAGCTGGGGTTCGGCATAACATGGTTCGGCCACGTGGTCAGTCGTTTGGTCATGGTGGCTTGGTCATATATGGCTCGATTAAGAAGTGGAGCTATGCATGGTTCGATCTCGGTGGCATGTTACGGTCTTGGTGGCATGGTTCGGTGATGGAAGTGGATTGGCTAAAGACGGTCGGTCGTGCAAAGGAAGGAAGGCATGTCGTTCGATTATGGTGTGAAATTTGAGGTGGGTCGGCCAGATAAGGTTCGACTTTGGAGTGGATCGGCACTGGTGGTTCAGCCTCGAAGCGATCGGCCTTAGTGGATTTCTTATATGAGATCGGCATTGGTGGTTCGGCCTCGACGGGATTGGTCTTGGTGGTTCGTCATGTTCTGGTTTGGCCGTACTAAAGTGGGTCGGTGGATGTGGCTCGGCTTGCCTGGTTCGGTCGTAGTGTTGACTCTGGTTTGGCTATGGCCTTGATGGGCCTGGACTACTCAGGAAGCTCGTAACTCGGGTTTTTCCTATAAATACAGCATATGGGGCTTCAAAAAAGGGATCTCTATTATGCTTACCTTCTTCTTCCCCGTTAAGGAAACTCTACCATTATTTCTTTAAAAACTCTGGGTTGTAATTGTAATTGATTCTGATATCAATAAAAAAGGAAATTTTTGGAGTGGACGTAGGCCGAAGTCGGCCGAACCACTATAAATCCTCTGTTACTACTGCTTTCTTTTTAATTTTTACTGTCTTCATATTTATACTTTCTAATACCTTCTATCTGTGATCTGTGACTATGATTTGGTGCTTCCATCTGGATTTGGGTGTTAGTGACCAATTTTGGCGCTAACAATGTCCAACTTTAATAATCCATAACCTAGATAATTAATGGGGTTGATTAAGAAAAGTAGAAGAAAATAAACACAGAATCTCGTAGCAGAATGACAAAATATAATAATCAAATAAAAAGTTCATGAAGCTGTCTTACTATACGTTTGAATATAATTTATACAACATTTATCAGAGTTATATATATAATAGAAACAAAATGTAATGCAGCAGAACAACATAATGTTGGGGATAATAGTAGTAATAATATACCAAATCTTCGTCTTCGTCCTCAAGAAAATGATCTTCAATCTAAGAACTCAGGACTGACCGGAGCATAATGAAAAGACAAAACACTCGAGTCGGGACTAAAATATCCTTATGTGAGTCAAATCGATATCACATAACATGAGTGTAATATCGTCAGAGATGTTTATGGGATTTTACATCCCCTATCCAGTGTATAACGTGCGTGCAATAACTCAAGAGATGTTACTGGATTTTTCATCTCTTAAGGATCCGTAAAATTATTTATATATAGTAGGATACGCTATATATAATGTCTAATTAGTAAAATAATATATTTTTTAGAGTTAAGGCTTTACGTTGATCCCCCCCTTAACACGTTTTTAAGCATTGTTGTGCAGTTTGCATATAACGCCCCAGTAGCACATCTGGGAATAGGGATGTGCCATGATACGATAACACTAAACCAAAATCGTAAGGGTCTCATATAGGGATAAAAGTACGACAAGGCAAGTGAGGCAATGCCCAAGGTAGGATACTATCAGTTCGGGTCATAGGGCTGGTGGTAATGCATCATAGCCATGATCGCCCACCGCTTACATCCATCCCATATCGAGTCAAAGGGAGGCTATCCAAAAATCAAGGTGCACCAATCGAAACCAACAAAAACAGTAATAACGTGGACCAAGTCTAAGAAAATCGAAGAATGGATGTCCGCTAGGAGTAGCTCGCCCGCTTGGCCCTGTCAAGCAATCATGTTTTAGTCATTTCATATTATCACAACTGCCGGGGTAAGTCCATCATCGTTCTATTTCTTTAAATCTAGAAAACGTACACCAAATCCAACCACTTCATTCTAGAGTCTTCTCCACATACACAGTTGTTAAAGTGGTTCCAATATCCACAGAGAGTATGCCAATAAGTGGCCCCATTCTCTTTAACAACCAAACGACGTTTTACACACCGGTTTGTACTTTTATATTTCGAAAACAATTCAAACTTGATATCAAAATATCATATTTGCTTCAAAATATCATTCGTTTCAAAAATCCTCATATTCACTAAAAATATGTCAATTCAGTTCGATATGTAAATTTCACTTCAAAGTTTGATTCGTCTTACAATTTAGGTTATAAGTTCATTTTAATCCAGTTCGCTTTTAAATCCATTATTTAAATATAACCATTTCCCAGTCTGACTAGATTGAATTTTTAGAAAATAACTTGAATACTATTTAAAAAGTTAAATAGTTAAAATAATTTGAGTATTGAAATGGATTATATAGTAAAACAGCGTGGAAAATCAAAAAAAAATGAATATTTTAAAAAGGTAGTTTTAAATAGTTTATGTTAAAATAATTTATTTGAAAATATTTTCAAAGTCAAACTGATTCAATTCTAAGACTTCCAATTCAAATCAATTTCAATTCCCATTTTAATTCAAATTGAATCAACTTCGATTTCAATTCGAATTAACTTTGATTTCAATTCCAATTCAAATCAATTTTCATTCTAATTTCAAAGTAATTCGATTTTAGTTTCAATTTCAAATAATTTAAATTTTGATTCCAATTTGAATCAATTTTAATTCAATTCTCAAATGTAAACCAATTCAAATTATATAGATTCGAGTCGATTTTATAATTTCGATTTAAATCATTTAAATCAAATTCAACTTCAACCTTCAATTTAAGGTTCAAATCTTCAAAATAATTCAACTTCGAGCCAAATTAGAAATATCCATTTAAATTACTTAGCAATATTTTATAGTTCGAATAAAAGTTCAAATCTTTTAAAACAAATCAATTTTCGAAATTCAAATTATATTTCAATTATAACTTCAAAATCTCAAATTTCATTTTTAAACAATTTCGTTTCGCGAGTTTTAATTCCACAATGTGAGCTCAAGTTCAAAAATAATTTTATTTCCATAGATTTGATTTTTATTTCTTTAAATCAAAATCATTTAAATAATTTCAAATCAAAAATTGTAAAATCATTTTTTTAACCAATCCGGTATCCATATATAATATACTATCCTATGGCCAAGTGAATCAATTATTTGAATTTTAATTTCAATGATGGATATGTATCATTTTAATCCAAATCATAGTGTCACAGTTATATATTATTTCAACCTATTTCTCAATTTATTCGAAATAATTCAAATAACAGTGTATATACTGTTAGATAATTTACAAGGTGACAACAGGATTTGTAAAAATAAATAAACATCCAATCATTCGAAATATCAACCAATTGGCAATTATTACAATCAATCATCCAAACAGTTAATAAATCACAACAATTAACCAATTATTAATAACCAAAAATTTTACTAATAGTTTAGTTCTAATTAAATATAACCATCAATTTAAATTTCTATCAGTTAATTCAAACGTCAATTCAAATGTCAATTAAAATTATCAAACAACAATCAATAAATTACTTCATAATTTTAAATTAAAATAACATAAAAATATACTAGTACTTCGTGAGCATTATAAAACACTCACCCTTTATTTGAAACTGAAGATTTTTCCAGCTTCAAATAAATTTTAGACCACTTCATGACGTAGCCTTCGTCGATATGATTCCAACGCCACTTGTTTCATCCAGAACGGCACTTTAAAGTTTGATTCAAATTACAATTTAGGTTATAACTTCATTTTGACCAAATTCAAATTTAAATCCATGATTTAAATATAACCACTTACAAGTCTGACTTGGTTGAATTTTTGGAAAATGGCATGAATAGTTTTAAAATAGTTAAAATAATCCAATATAAAATATTTCGAGTATGGAAATGGTTTATTTAGTAAAATAGCATGGAAAATCAAAATAATTTGAATATTTTAAAAAGGTAGGTTTTAAACAGTTTATCTAGATATAGTTTATTTGAAAATAGTTTTAAAGTCTAACTTATTCAATTCCAAGGCTTCCCATTCAAATCAATTGCTATTCCCATTTCAATTTAAATCGAATTAATTTCGATTTCAATTCGGATTAACTTTGATTTGAATTCCAATTCAAATCAATTTTAAATCCGATTTCAAATTAATTCAATTTCGATTTCATTTCCAAATAATTTCAATTTTGATTCCAATTTGAATTGATTTCAGTTCAATTCTCAAATTTAAACCATTTCAAATTTTATAAATTCAAGTTGATTCATAGTATCGATTTAAATCATCTAAATCAAATTCAACTTCAACATTCAATTTAAGGTTCAAATCTTCAAAATAATTCAACTTCAAGCCCAAATTTGAAATATCCATTTAAATTGCTTTTACTCAGCAATTTTTCAAAGTTCGAATAAAACTTCAAATCTTTTAAAACAAATCTATTTTCAAAATTCAAATCATATTTCAATTATAACTTCAAAATCTCAAATTTCATTTTTATACAATTTCGTTACGCAAATTTTAATTCCACATTTTGAGCTCAAGTTGAAAAATAATTCGATTTCCGTAGATTCGATTTTTATATCATTAAATCAGAATCATTTAAATAATTTCAAATTAAAAACTTTAAAATCATTTAATTTAACCAATCTGGTATCCGTATATAATTTCTACCCTATGGCCAAGTGAATCAATTATTTGAATTTTAATTTCAAGGACGGATATATATCATTTCAATCAAAATTACAATGTCATAGGTATATATCATTTCAACCTGTTTCTTAACTTATTGGAAATAATTTGAATAATAGTTTATATAATGTCGTATTGTGAGAAATGCGGATTAAGGATCTTAAGGCTAAGGATAAACACTAGAGGGGGTGAATAGTGTTTTATAAAATTGTAAAATCTTGTTTAGTTTTTGTTAATTTGAACACAGATGTATGCAATATTCAAACACGGATATGATCACAAAATTAAACATAGATGCAAATATAAAGTAAAAGTAGTAAGGAAAGAACACATCGGATTTTATACTGGTTCGAAGTTACCCTACATCCAGTCTCGCACACAAGTACGGATTTCCTTTCAAAAATGATCTTTACAATTACACCCTCGATTTCAAGGCAACGAGGTACACCATCTAGATTCACAATCCTCTGGGTAGAGATACTTGATTTCCCGGGCAACAAGTTCACCCAATTGATTTCCAAGGCTACAATTATACCTTATCTCGCTTGATTGATTTCCAAGGCCACAATCACACCTTTTCTCGTTTAAATTATTATAAAGAAGCATATAACTCTGAATAGCACTGAGGATCTTGTTGAGATAGTGATAAAGAATCAAACCAGAGATAATCTAGTTAGATTCAATGTTGATTTCGGTAGAGTAATGGTAGGAATACGTATAAGAAATGTGGAAGAAGAAGATGAGTGAAAAACTAGAAAATCTGTATATAAATTTGCTGAAAACATCCCCTATTTATAGAAGAACAACAGCCATGTCCATTCATGAAGAGATATGACAAATAGACACTTCTTTTGAAATTTAAATTTTGAAACCAACTGACACTATGTTGACATGGGTAGGTTGAGCATGTCGACATCTCAAAGGAATTTTTGGTGATTTGTTTTTCTTTGAAAATAACTTCTATTTTATATTAAAACTATTTTAAACTTTGTAAATATACTTGTCTATAGTTAAAATACATAAGTAAATATATAGAATAATATATACAAAATTTTACTATAATATTATATTTAAATATGAGTATAAATATTAAAAATTAAATATATTATTATTAAAGATAGTTAAAACTATGGATAATTTGATTTTGAAATTAAAGATATTTTGAGGCTAAAAGTATTTGAAATCAGGATAGATGTTTTTGATGCTTTTAAAAGGAAGGTTTTGAAAACATTTTGAAAACAAGATATAATTTTGAAAATCATTTTGAATAAAAATTAGCGGATACAAAACATTGTTCCACTAGATTTTTCATAGGTTCCATCCTACTTAGGCTTTCATCCCTTTAACAGGCTCAAAGTGGATTCCATTCCGCGAATAAATTGGATTTTAAGATGATAGTGCTTTTCTAGGAGTTTTAACAAAATTCCTAATAAATTAAAAGAAAAATTACTTGAACTCTTGATAATCTTGATACTCATGAGTCTTCAATCTTGATTAATTGAATCTCTATACTGTACAATCTTCATTCTTGGTACCTACATGGTTAAATCTTGCATATATATATATATATATATATATATATCTAAACTTTTACTGTTAGTATTTATATTTTATAATCTATTCTAAGGATGTTGTCATCAAAACCATCATCTCAAGGACTAACAATCTCCCCCTTTTTGATGATGACAACCTTTTATAAAATATTACTACTATCCTAATAACTCCCCCTTAATCTATGCCTAACTACCCTATTTTATATTTCTCCCCCTTTGTCATCAACAAAAACCATCTCCAACCTATATAACTCCCCTTTATTCTTGGACTAAAATATTTGCATTAATAAACTATACAATGGAGTATATAATATATATATTAAGAGATAATTTAAACTGATAGACTTGATAATCAAACAAGGATCAAATGTATATTTATACATGTTTGTACAATCATCAATCCACACTAAATATCAATCCATATCAAACCAAATTAATGTAAATGAAATCAAATCAATCAAAGCAAACAATTCAAACAAAGCAATAAAATTAAACGTTACGAGGAACTTCGACCCATCCTTCTTCTCCAAAAATAGGGTCTGCTTTAATAGCATCCCAATTTTCATTGTCATTGGTGAGAGAGACTGGAGGATGTGCTTCGTTATCATCCTTGTGCAAGGAGAAAATCATCCATCGTATTGCATCAAAATGCTTTTCTTGCTCCTTGATCATCTGCATTTGACTTAATTCTAAGTGTCGCTAGTTACGAAGAATGAAGGAGAGAATATTCTCGAACGAATTAAGAGTTTCTTCAAGATTCTCGGATAAATTATGAATTGGATTAGCCATATTTGGATTTGTGAGAAGACTGAGAGATAAAGTAGATAAGAAATAATATTCAATGATGAATTCTGGAAGAAATAGGTATTTATAGGTATAGAAATTCGTTTGAAATGAATAGACATATGGTAGTTATTCAAATTTCAAATTCAAAATGAAGTGTCATTTCTGACCAGTACATGTCGACATGGTCATATGGGGTATGTCGACATGTAGCAGTGAATTTTTATGACTTATTTTGATTTTATGAATAATTGTGTATATATATTTATTTATACAATATACTAACGTTTATTCTGGGGATAAGATAAGCTAGATAATCAGAAAAGAAATTCCATTTCATTTCATACTAAGACGATACAATGATTAATCATAAAGAACTACACGAACATTCAAATCAAAATAAACTAAAACAAATACAACGAGATACGAAAAGGTAGAATTAGTTAGAGGATGATGATGATGAAGATAATCCAAGTTTCTTCTGACTTTGGAAATAAACTTGTTCAACTTGGATGAAATTTTGTCCAACTTCTTACTAACGGATCGTTTAAGAATCCGTTGATTCTCAACAATAGTCTTTTGGTTTTTGAGAAGGGTTTTGTTGGATGGATTAGGAGGATAGTCGATGCTTTCCAAAGAAGTTTCACCTTCTTCTTCTTCTTCAATTTCCATTTCATCCCCTTCTTCTTCTTCTTCCTCTTCCTCTTCTTCCATCTCCTCATGAGCCAAACGCTCTTCCTTTTCGGCAAGAGTCTCATAAGGTTGAAAAACAAAAGGAATTTTCAAAAGCGAAATGTTGGAATGATTGAAAACTTTTCTAGAAACAAGTTCTTCTCTTTTGAAATCCACTCCAAAATAGTTAAAAATCCGAGTGAGATAAATTCCATGATACAAAGTATTCTTACCCACTTCAAGGTTTTTAGGACGAAGTTCATCCAAAATAACTTGCGCCCAATTAATGTTATAGTTTCCAAAAATAGCAAAAGGTGCTTTACAAACTTTTGAAGTAGGATTGTTAAAATTCCCCGATCTTGGGGTCAAAGTATGTCGCAAAAGAAGATTGACAATTCTTACTTTTGGTCGAAAATTTCGATTTTTGAATTCAAAATTATCATTCCCTTCGAAAATGTGATGAAATGTCTCATGATCATTTTCATCGATTTTAAAATTAGAAAGATCCATTCCCGTACTCTTGCGATTGAGAATGGTACCCAAAAGATCACAATTCAAAACAATTCTTGTGCCTTTGACACTACTCCAAATTTTATCCTCATTTCCATTATAAAATCTACGGTTTAAATTTGCATAGAAAATTTTGATAAGGTTTGGATAGCAAACAAAATCATTTTGAGAAGCATCGATAAGACTAAGAATTTGACTGTTTGCAAAAAGAGAATCAATTTCATAAGAAGAAAAATCTTGAAAGATAGCAAACTTTCCGGGATGGACTTTTGCATAGTTAGCATAATTGATATATGCTTTAATTGCCTCCGAATCATTGAAGAGTTGCTCTTTTATCTTTCTGTAGATTCTCATGGTCGAGGGGTTGCTTGAAGAAGCCATTAAAGTAGAGAGTAGAAGCTTGAAGTTTTGATGAGAGAGTTTGAATTTGAAAATGAGAGTGAAAAGATACGATAAAAGATAGTGAATAAATAGATTCTCAAAGGACATGTTCTCTGGTCAAAAGAGACCTTTTCAGAGAATTGAATGAAATGAAAAGATGGAGGGAAATTCAACCATTTGAATTCAAATTCTAGTACCCATGTCGACATCATGGTAGGGACCATGTCGACATGTGCTTATGAATTTCTATGATTTATATTTTCTAGGTACTCTAATATATATATATATATATATATATACACTTATTATTTTTAATGTCTATATATCTGGAATATTATTAGAATTATAATATTTTCAATAATATACTAATAAAAATAATAATAAAAATAACAGTAAAAAAATAGTAAAAAAATTTAAAATCAAATAACGCATCAATTTAAAATCAATCAATCAAGCAATTAAGCATTTAATTCTAAGCATGCAACTTCAACAATTGCATTGTAAATGTGTACCTTTTTCTGAATCCGTTTCTCTGAATACTTCGGAATCGTGAACTGCGGTAAAACATAAATTTGAATTATCTGTCTTCTGATCATCATCACTTGAGGACGAGTCTGAGTCATCTAGAGTAGCAGTAAATACACGCTTCTGTTTCTTTACGGAATCATTGTTTATAGAAGGATTTTGCCTATCTGGATACAGATAGTCTCTTTTGATATGCCCTGGTTCATCACAGTTGAAACATTTAACATTGTTTGGCACTACATTCTGATTTCCAGAGTTCTTATAGTTATTTCTCTTGAGATTATTCATCCTTCTGTATTTCAGAAATTTTCAAAAATTCCTGGTCATAAAGGCTATCTCTTCATCATTATCGCTGTTTGAGTTTGATTCATCAGTTAATGCATTAAATGCCATTGATTTCTTTTCAGATGCTTTGCTTTCTCTTCTCCTGATCATTTGAACTTCAAACGACATTAGATTTCCAATTAATTCTTCTATCTTTAAAGTACTGATGTCATTTGCCTCTTCGATCGCAAGTGTCTTTTGATCCCATTCTGGAGTAAGAGAATTTCAAATTTTTCTGACTTGATCTTCTTCCGAAAATTCCTTTCCCAAGGATATTAGAGAATGCACAATATCCTGAAATCTACTATACATATCTGAAATAGACTCATTAGAATTCATTTTAAATAATTGAAACTGATTTGTGAGCATGGAAATTTTGGTCTGTTTAACTTTGCTTGTTCCCTCGTGAGTCACTTGCAAAGTTTTCCAAATTTCATATCCAAACTTACAAACTGACACTCTATTAAATTCATTCCTATCAAGTGAACAAAACAGAGTATTCATTGCTTTAGAATTATTTTGTGCAACAGTCTTTTGTTCAGCGGTCCACTGTGCAAAATCAGTTGTGGGTTCAGAATATTCAATTTGTGTGATATTCCAAGTTTCTAATCCTACAGACTGTAAAAATATTTTCATCCAACATGCCCAATATGCATAATTACTACCGTTAAAAAGTGGTGGTCTGACAGTAGACTGACCTTCTACAAGTGAACTAGTGGCAGGATACTAGTGTTAGTAACAATACCAGTGTTGGTAGCCATTTTGAAACCTTTTTCAAAAATCAGATTATGAAACTTGGAAAACCTTTCTCTGATACCAAATGTGAGAAATGCGGATTAATGATCTTAAGGCTAAGAATAAACACTAGAGGAGGGGTGAATAGTGTTTTAGAAAATTGTTAAATCTTTTTTAGTTTTTATTAATTTGAACACAAATGTATGCAATATTCAAACACAGATATGATCATAGAATCAAACACAGATGCAAATATAAAGTAAAAGCAGTAAAGGAAAGAACATATCGGATTTCATACTGGTTTGGAGTTACCCTACATCCAGTCCCGCATAAAGTACGGATTTCCTTTCAAAAAAAATCTTCACCATTACACCCTCGAATTCAAGGCAACGAGGTACAACCTCCAGATTCACAATCCACTAGGTAGAGATACTTGATTCCCCGAGCAACAAGTTCACCCAATTGATTTCCAATGCTACAATCACACCTTATCTCGCTTGGTTGATTTCCAAGGCCACAATCACACCTTTTCTCGTTTAATTGATTATAAAGAAGCCTATAACTCTGAATAGCACTAAGGATCTTGTTGAGATAGTTATAGAGAATCAAACCAGAGATAATATAGTTAGATTCAATGTTCATTTCGGCAGAGTAATGATAGGAATATGTATAAGAAATGTGGAAGAAGAAGATGAGTGAAAAACCAAAAAAATTGTACATAAATTCATTGAAAACATCCCCTATTTATAGAAGAACAACAGCCATGTCCATTCGTGAAGAGATATGGCGAATAGACACTTCTTTTGAAATTTAAATTTTGAAACCAACTAACTCTGTGTCGACATGGGTAGGTTGAGCATGTCGGCATCCCAAAGGAATTTTCGGTGATTTGTTTTTCTTTGAAAATAACTTCTATTTTATATTTAAAATATTTTAAACTTTATAAATATACTTGTCTTTAGTTAAAATACATAAGTACATGTATAGAATAATATATACAAAATTTTATTACAATTTTATATTCAAATCTGAGTATAAATATTAAAAATTAAATATATTATTGTTAAAGATAGTTAAAACTACGGATAATTTGATTTTGAAACTAAAGATTATTTTGAGGCTAAAAGTATTTGAAATCAGGATAGATGTTTTTGATGCTTTTAAAAGGAAGGATTTGAAAACATTTTGAAAACAAGATATAATTTTGAAAATCATTTTGAATAAAAATTAGCAGATACAACACATTGTTCCACTAGATTTTTCGTTAGTTCCATCCTATTCCATCCTACTTAGGATTCCATCCCTTTATCAGGCTCGAAGTGGATTCCATTCCACGAATAAATTGGATTTTTAGATGTCAGTGCTTTTCTAGGAGTTTTAACAAAATTCCTAATAAATTAAAAGAAAAATTACTTGAACTCTTGATAATCTTGATACTCATGAGTCTTCAATCTTGATATCTTGAATCTCTTACAGTACAGTCTTCATTTTTGGTACCTGCATGGTTAAATCCTGCATATACATATATATCTAAACTTTTACTGTTAGTATTTATATTTTATAATCTATTCTAAGGTTGTTGTCATCAAAACCATCATCTCAAGGACTAACATGTATAATTTACAAGGTGACAATAGGATATATAAAAATAAATAAACATCCAATCATTCAAAATCTTAACCAATTAGCATCCATTACAATCCATCATTCAAACAGTCAATAAATCACAACAATTAACCAATTATCAATAATCAAAAATTTTACTAACATTTTAATTCCAATTAAATTTAACCATCAATTTAAATTTCTATCAGTTAATTCAGACTTCAATTTAAATGTCAATTACAATTACCAAACAACAATCAATAAATTTAAAACACTTCATAATTTTAAATTTAACTAACATAAAAATATTCTAGTACTTCGTAAGCGTTATAAAACACTCACCTTTTATTTGAAACCGAATTTTTTTCCAACTTCAAATAAATTTCAATCTAACTTTATGACGTAGCCTTCGTCGATAGGATTCCAACGCCACTTGTTTCGTCCGGAATGGACCTCGTGCGAAAAAGTTACTCAATAATTAATATAATGGTAATTTAAATATAATTTACAACTAATTATACTAATTAATAATAATTTATCGTCATCTTCCTTTCCACCATTCGATGCTAACCTAGTCGCAAACAAACCCATACGTACACGACAAATTCCTCCACGCGCACTACCCAAGACGACCTGACTTCAATCGGAGCCACCACGAGGCGTGCCACGAGCCGCTCCACCACTACCCCAAACCTTGCTGACCTCGCTGTCGTCGTTCATCCATATGACCCCAAAACATGCGCAACCTTTGAGCTTCGGTCCCAGCGATTTTGTGATGTTATGCCTCGATCCAACCGTTCTATGTGTAGATCTCATCGAGATCTACAGTTTTCCTTTTAGGGTTGAGCGATTTTGTTAAGCGGATAATGAGAAATCGAAGAGGGAAGATAAGGGATTATCGGCCAATAAACAATATGAGAGAGGGCTGCGCGTTTTCTTACTAGGGTTTGACGAAATAAACGGCCTAATATAAATATCTAACGCTATTTTCCCATGAAAATTTCGAACTCCAAATGACGCGTACCGCGTGGTGTTCTATATGTTTTACTCCTATTCTGAACTCCTAATTCGATCGCATTCAGAAGATTGTATTTTAAAAATAAATTTATTTAATTAAATTCCTTAAATTAATTTCCACATGTTTCAAGCTCGCACGGCCAAACGACAATCTGATCGCTAAGAACTTGAAACTCTACAATAATTCACTATTATGGATCCGATGAAACTGGTTTCATCGAAATCCGAGCCAGTGGCCAAAATAGTTATTTTTACTCGTTAATTAAGATAAGAAATTTTAAAAATCAATTTAATCACTTTTAACTCAATTTCAAGAGTTAACAATTTGCATTCTTGTCTAAATAAAATTTAGATCAACTTTTGAAATCATTTTAATTCATATTTAATTTAGGATTCAATTAATTAAATAATTTCCAATATTAAATTTAAATAATTTAATTATTTAATAAATCAATATTAATTAATCAATATTAATAAATCATTAAATGTCAAGTAAGTTTTAGTTATCGGGAATTATTTTATTTTCATCAAAATAATTCAACATTTATTATTCAACTCTAGTTATTGATTATAAATATATTGAATTTCATTTCAATACTTGTTACTGCCAAAATCTTCGAAATTGGTTATTTCAAAATTTTATTTAAGTTCAATTTCAATAATTTACATAAATAAACTATTAAACTTTTGTTTCCAATCATTTTCATTCAACAATCATATTAAATTTAATAATTTAAAATAGTTAAAAATACGGGTCGTTACATAAGGTATTATAACGGTTGTAGAGTATGAGAATAATTTTAAGGCATTGTCTCGTTTTGGGCCTGGTATGATAGACACACCTTTGAAGAAGAATGAAATGTTTATTGCTGGTATGCAAGCTGAGTTTAAGCAGGATATGACTAACCATCTCATGGGGTCATTTGTTAATTTGGAGAATATAGGATTGAGGTTTGAGAGCTTGGCACCAAAGCCTATTGTTTCTATAGCAGCTAAGAATAATAAGCGCAAGTTTTGGGAGAAGATGGCCAAGACTGTTTGTCATTAGTGTGGAGGGGTAGGCAATTATGCTAATCAGTGTAGGTCGGGTATAGGAAGGCGGATGGTTAATGCACCAGTAGTGAAAACTCCTTAGTTTGCCCGGAAAGGTTGTTATGCTTACCATCAGATTAGTCATATTTCTAAGGATTATACTTTGCTCAAGAAGGAAGAGCGGCCTAGAGTCTTTGATATTACTGAGATACATGTTCCACTTCAGCAACAGCTATGGGAATGCAAGTTCTGGAAGGTATTCTATTCATTTCTGGCATTCCTATTCATGTCTTATTTGATACTGGTTATGCTCATAGCTTTATCTCTAGAAACCTTATGTATAGACTTGGTTTGAAACTGGTTATGGTTCATATTCCCATTTGTGTATCGACCCTTATAGGGGGCTCGGCAAATCTTTGCATGTTGTGTGAAGGAGTTCTAATTTCTTGTTTTGATCGACTCCCTCCTTGCGATATGTTCATTCTCGGTTTTCTCAGTTTTGATGTTATTTTGGGGATGGATTGGTTATTTCATAATTATGCAATCTTAGATTGTGAGAAACGGACTTTGGTGATGAAGAAGGGAATGGAAGATCTTATCATGTGAAAATCCTTGTTCTCGTATGAGCATTTTTTTGTATTCTCTCGATGTGTCGGATAAGGACTTAGATTCCATTTTGGTTATTCGAGAATTTTTTGATGTAATCGAGGTGGTCTCTGGTTTACCTCCCCATCATGAAATTGAGTTTCGAATTGATTTGGTTCCTGGTGCTAAGCCTATTATATTACCTTTTTGTAGGTTATGTATGAAGGAGAAGTCAGATTTAGTTACTCAAGTAGTGACTTGCTATGAAAAGGTCTTATCCAACCTAGCCGTTCGAATTAGGGAGCGCCTGTTGTTTTTGCCACTAAGGAGGATGGTTCCTTAAGACTATGTTGATTACCGCAAGCTTAAGCGGATTATTCGAAACAAGTATCCTTTGCCTAGAATTGGTGACTTATTTGATTAGCTCCATGGAGCATGTGTACTTTCATAGCTTGACCTTCTTAAAGGTTTTCATCGATTAGGGGTGGCAGAGGAAAGTGTGCCCTTGACAGATTTTCATTCTGATCGATTTTATGAGTGGTTGGTTATGCCATTCAGCCGATCTAGCATATTTTCTTGACTTGATGGACTGTGTCTTTCGATATGTCTTAAATAAATTGTTGCTTATTTTTATTGATGATATTCTAGTTTAGTCCAAGACCGAGGAGGAGCATTCCTGGCATTTGAGGTTTATATTAGAGACATTGAGACAACTTGTTCTTAAGGTAAGTTCTCAAAATGTCATTTCCGGCAGTCAGATGTTAGGTTCTTAGGGCATATTATTTCTAGAGAGGGTATTTCAGTTGATCAGTAAAGGTTGCGGCTTTTAAGGATTGGAAAAGACCTGAAAGCATAATGGAGATCCAAATCTTCTTAGGTTCGGATGGTTATTAAAAGAGATTCATTCATGATTTTTCCAAGATTGCTTCACCGCTTATGACTTTGACAAAGAAAGAGACAAAATTTGTTTGGATGGAAAAATGCAAAGTTCATTTAGAGAGTTGAAGGAGAACTTGACTAGTGCCCCCGTTCGGACTATTCCGGAAGGAGGTGAAGACCTTACAGTTTACATTGATGCTTGTGGGACAGGATTAGGTGCTATACTGATGCAACTCGGGCTAATAGTCGCTCATGCTAGTACGCAGTTGATGCCGCATGAGACTAGATATGTGACACGTGATCTAAAGCTATTGGTGGTAGTCTTTGCATTAAAGATGTGGAGACATCATTTGTTGGGTGAGAAGTTTGAGCTTTATTTAGACCATAAATCTTTGAAGTATATTTTTACCCAAAAGGACTTGAACTTAAGGCAACAACGTTGGTTAGAGTTTATTACAGCATATGAACTTGAAATTTCATATACGTGGGGAAAGCTAATGTGGTAGCTGATGCATTGAGTAGGAAGTATGCTATTGTGGCTGATATGAAGGTTCGACTAGTTCTTATCAATCATATAAATGAAATCAGTAGAGGGATAATCATCTGGCTCGACTAACTAAAGCAGTTAGTGAGAATTTTGCTTCAAAGAAGTATCGAGTTAGATGACCAAGGCATTTTAAGGGTGAACGGACGGTTGTTTGTTCCGAATGTTGATGGCATCAAGTAAGATATTCTTATAGAAAGTCACCATTCTAGATTGACGATATATTTAGGGGTCGTTAAGATGTATCGGGATATAAAATGTACTTTAAGGTGGGAAGGTACGAAGAGAGACATTTTTATCTTTGTAAGATGGTGTGCTAATTGCCAGTAGGTGAAGGGTAGTCATCAAAAGACCGCCAGTTTGTGTAACGACCCGGAATTTTACTGCCTTGATTTGCGAATATTTAATGAATTTTAAATATTCAAATAATATGTTTTATAATTAAAATATAACTCTTTTATAATAACAAATGATGGAAAAATAGATTTTTAATGACCTAGGATTTTGGCACTTTGGAATAGGCTATTTAAATATATTTTGTATAATCAATAAATGGATTTTTGTTAGAAAATATACTTATTTTAATTATTTAATAATTGAAATAAAATAGTTTTCAAAATTTGTTTACCAATATAGATAATTCATAGAAAAAAAGAAAATATGACTGAATAACGTTTTCTAAAATTTTGTCTTTTTACCACATGAAAGTCAATGGGAACGTTGTGCACACTTGGTGCAACGTGCACACATTTATATTTGTTAGGATTAGTATTAATTAAACATGCTTATGTATATTAACTTATATATTTATACCTAAGCATGGATGTGATAAATTATGTTATAAAAGACATATATATACATATAAACACTTATATATATACACATACAATCCTATGTCATACCTTAAGTACCCTACAACATGACCTGGGGGAGGGTAACTTGTACAAGTGATGGGAGGGAGGTATGGGGTGCATGCACATGTATATATTTAATTATAACCACTTTATATATTTTATTATTTTCTAAAGCCTATAATTACCACTTCCATTTCAAGTTTTTCCCTTTGCAACTTTTCTTCATTTTTTTCATATCTACTTCTTAAGCTCCTCCATATTCTCATGGCCTTCTCACTAAATTCCTAAGAGATAAAATTAGCAAAAATATTTCAAAACATAACTTAAATCAATTCCTTAGCTCACTAGAACACTTCTACAAACGCTACAACGCCTTTCTTCCAAAGTACAAACCCACACCCTCCACAAACATTCAGGCCGAGCCCAAATTGTCCAAAGCTGAGCCCATTTTGGGTATAGGCGTCAAATGACTTCATTTTTGCAAGTACTAGCTTGTATTCAAGTTGTTAGTAAGAGTTCGGTGAGTAAAATTAATGTTTTTAAAACTCAAGTTACTAACTTTTAAAAGTTGTAAAATTTATGAGCTAAAATATTGCTTAAGTATATGGTAATATTATTTGTTGTGTATACATGCATATACGTTGATTTGGTGTTGATTGCTTATGCCGAAGTTTGAGCAGGTGATAAAAATTATACCTTAAATATTGGAAAAGTTAGTTAGTATTGTGAAGTAATACTTTATTTATGATGATACTATAATGTTATGGTGTGATATTATGTTTCGACGTTGTTTTTGTTGCATGTGGGTTCATGACTCAAAGGTAGTGATTCGCTAACCAAAAGCAACAGACAAATCCGCTTTTTGTCGAAAGTTGATTTTTGTTTCAAGTGAAAAGTTTTCAATTAAAAATTTGATCTGCTTTTCAAAAGTTTATTTTCATGTTTCAAAGAGGATAAGAGTTCAAAATGGAATTTTAAAAGGTTAGAAAGAAAATTTCAACTTTCTAAAAATTACGGGTCCGTATAGCGATAGTCGTTATACGCGCAGTCCGGAAAATCTTACTATTTTTCCAATCTAAACTTGCTTTCAATTAGAAATCTTTTTGGAAATGTTTTCAAACTTTAATTGAGTAATTAGACAACAATTATTTAATTATTTAATCAATTATTTGTTTATTTATTTTTTTACTTAATTAATTATTTAATTAATAAAGATAATTGTACTTAATAATTTGTTACTAATGGTATTTATACTTCAAATGTTAATCAATTAAGTTAATCATGATTTGTTACTTAATTAAAGGTAATTATTATTTAATTATTAGTTAAGGATTTATTAATTGTTATTTAATTATTTTTTAAGATGATTATTAATTAATTATTATTTTAAAAATTGGTTTTATATAATTAATCGTTGGTTAAAGTTAATTATGTTTAATAAGGTTTAATTACTTTTAATTAGAGTTTATTTACTATTTAACAAGGATTGGATTCTCATTTACAAAGATTTTGATTGTTTTACAATAACTTTAAGTTTAAGTACTCAGTTTTGTATTAAACCGTTTCTTTTCAAATTTGATTTAAAACAAGGGATTTCTATGTCACTTATCCTTAGGTAAACCCGGATGATTAGGAAAACTAAATGACATTTATTAGCAGAACAAAATACCATTCTGCTACTACAATTAACTTAGACATTCACTTAAGTTGATTGATTGTAATGTATTGATCCCTTATATGCCTATTGTTATTTGATGCCATGTTAAACTAGATAAGTAAAATCAAATTAAATGCCCCATTGAGGTTGTTAAGCATCCATATGATTTTGTAAAGATAAATATTTCATTTTCTTTTTGTAATGGTTTCAAAGTTATTTCAATTTGAATAGAATTTTTGAAGAATGTTTTGATAAATGGTTTCACTAAAGATGTTTTTATCTAATGAGAATGGTTTTCCATGTTATAAAAAGAAGTTTTTATTAAAAGTTTTATAAAGGAATTTGGAAATTTATAAAGTGCTTTAGGTAAATGGATTTGAATTTTTAAGCAAAGAAGTTTTCATAAATAAGGAATATTTATAAAATGGATTTGCTTATTAAAGGAAGCTAATTTGATTTATGGTTATTTAAGAAGTTATTTAAATAGGAAAGGTTTATAAAGAAGTTTTATAGATGATTTTAGGGTATTTATAAAAGAAGATTTAGAAAATGATTTTGGATATTTATAAAGGGAGTTTATAAAAAGGTTTGTAAGTAAGAAATTATTCGCAAATGCATCGTGAATATGATTATGTCGTAGAGGTAAGTATATGAATGTTTTAGACAAATGTTTTGAAAAGATACTTATTAAATAAAGGTTTGCTTTGAGGCTTAGCGGCAGTTATGGATAAATAAATCACAAATGGAATTGGTTGTTGTTTGTTATTTGATAGTTAAATAACCAACTATTTAATATGGACTCAAATGGTAACTTTGGAAATATCTCAGAGAAACACGTGAGTTATATGGCACAATCATCTATAATGATGATGTATTATGCGTATAAATCTCGTTTCATACTCCTAGGACAAATGATAAGGAAGTCTGTCCACTAACGGTACGGAGGTGAATTCCGTTCTTATCTTTGTTTGTTTATTTAATAAAGTACTTGGGTGTAGTTTACCGAAAACTATCGAATGTTGTTTCGAAGCGACCGAGATCAGATATGTTACTCAAAAACCACTTCGATCCAAGTCAAGCATTTCGAAGTGAAGACATCTTGAAAATGATGGAATTGAAGATGGAGCTCTCTAAAGTGCAAGGCCTGCTTACTACTAATCCGGAGGGTGATTCCAAAATGGATGTAGTAGAAGTAGTGCCTTCGGTCTGTCCATCTCCTGGACAACTTGTATGGACGAATGCTGGCATTGCATTGTTGTCTGTAGGGCAGTATTGCCATTCCAAGTGAGAAGTGATATGAAAAAGGTAAAATGCAGCCTCAAGCCTCATCAACCAGGAATGACTAAAACATGAAAGATGCAGCAGGGCTAGGTGGGTCACTCCCATTAAGTTATGCTCATCCTTATCTAGAGTCGATATTATTTCTCATTTGTAGGTTTAGGGGCCATTAACCAAAGGTTGATCATATTTGGTACTATCCACTAAAGAGTAGGCCGGTTCTATGTTGGCATGGGTTGATAGGTATGACCTCGGTGTTATTTTATCTAGAGATGCACCATGATGGGCAGTATCCCAGTAGCCTAGTTATTATATGGAATCCATTCTCCAATAAACAGCATATGGACTTAGTTGTACCCAACTATGTTGAAATGTGAGATGAAAATATTTCAGATATATTCATATTTTATTTTGACTCCTAGACATTCTTATAATATCACTAGATTTGATATTGAATGATTTGGGGATCGTAAGGTAAAAACACGCCTATGTTTATGTGTAGCGTGGTCTTACGAGATGTCATTGGTTTAAAATTATATATATAGTTAAAATACATGCTTTACTCACAACAGACCCATGTCTCACCCGGATTTTATTTTCCCTTTTCCTAAACTCTTAGTTGCTCAAAATTGAATGGGCCGCCAAGTGGTTCAGGTTTTGCCGTAGATTCATCCTGGAGGAGCTTGGAGTAGGTGGCTTCATGGATAACTAGTTATTACCTTGTTTTCCGTTGTATTGTATGTATGTTCAGTTAGGTAAAGACAGAATGTCATAAATGTCCTAGGCTAGAATTTGTACTAGTATGACTGTGATGTAGCATTTTGAAATGACTTTGTAATATATTGTGTTGAGTAATATATATTGTTCCGTTGCGTTTGAGATATATTGTATATTGTTTAGCTTTCTTCTCTTCTTATCATTCGTTTTCTTTTACCGTTAATGGATCGTCTTTCGAAGTAAGAAAGACGGATCGTTACGTTTGGTAGCAGAGCTTAGGTTGATCGAACGCCAAGGCTTAAGTGGGGTAAACACATTGTAGATAGGGTCAGTAGTGCCTTGGAATGAGTCTAAGTGTAATACATACATACATACATACATATATATATGAGTGCGTATTTGTTAGTGGATAGAAACGTTTATACTGTTTTGTTTGACCTATTGAGTAGCTTAAGAATTTTTGTTGATGCGCTTGATCAACGTTATTGATAGCGATATCCTAAACACATAAACAGGTTAAATTGACATAATATTTTTTAAATTTGGTAAACGAAAAAAAATTTACCTAGGAATATATTTTCTATATGTAAAAAGGGATAATTTTCAAAATCTATGTAGTTGTCTGTGAGAAGAGTCGGTTTGGATTTTATAATATTTAAATTATTAGCATTTAGGGTTTATCGAGTCATGCTAATCTAGTTTGGAGCGTTAACTATTTTTAGATTTAATATTAGGTTTCCTTTTTCCATCATGGGTTTGGTAGATAGAATTTGTAGGAACATTGAATCAAACATCTTGTGAATTAAGTTTCACAATTTGACTACAAGGCATTTGACAATATGTAGGGTTAAAAAACTAATTTTTATAAAGGTGTTTATTAAAGGAAAATATTCAGATAGTTTTATAAGATAAATTAAGAGAGGTAATTTCACAAACTAGAATTACTAAATGTGTTTTAAAAACGAAAAGGGTTTTGAGAATGTTAAATTTTAGTGGCTTTGATAAATTCCAAATGATTTTGGAAAATATCAGTAATCTTTCTTAAGGATATTGTAACAACCCAAATTTCAGTGGGTCTGGATTTTTCATAAAAATGCTAAAACCTAAATCCCCTGAAGCCCGAGTTAGATGTCTGGTATCCTGCAAATAGGCAAAGATAAATATATCGGAGCGTAAATAAACATCTCATAGCAGAACTGAGTAAAAGATAGTAATAAGTAAATACTCACCAAGGTAATAACACTTTCTAAACAAGTGTGTCAAATTTGGAAAATCTCTACCACCTATCTAACCTGTAGGATGATATGAGGAAGGGGTCGAAAATAAAGTTCTGGTGAATGGAAAAATTATACATTTCTAAGCATAATTCTACATATACTGTTCTATTTCCATTTTCTGTTACATAAGGTTTATTAGGTTTACAATACTCTCGCCTCTACGAGTGAATCATACCCATCACCTCTCTAGTAATTTAAGACCTAATAACCAATATATATATATATAAAGCTACATGCCCAAAGAACGCATCGGTAGGTACTACCCATATTACCTTCCATATCCTCCCTGAAAAGGACTCCATCGTCTCGCTACTATAACGTACTATAACTTCATTTGTAAAGGACAGCTTCATGAGGCCTACAATACAAATGTTCCGTCGTCTACTATCAAAAAGTGAAATTGCATCTGCACTAGCATATACAAGTGCTCGTACATCCACAATGTACCACACAGTGTGTACCTTGAGGATTATACGTAAACGTTCTGTCTGCTCCCTGAATTCTGCCAACAAGGTCTACCTTGTATGGAACTCAGTCGGCGATTTTCCATATCTGTAAAGGTCTGCTTTGTTAGGCCTGCAATACAGATATTCTACTTGGTCTGTCTCTTTTCTCATCGTGGCTATGGCCCCACGCAACCCATCCCCTCAACTAATCGAAAGATCTTTCAATGGCTAAGTAGATGTGCCATATTGCAATCAATCTAAATATCCAATTGGTTGTGCCTCTCATCCAATATCTCAATAGTGAAAGAATCATTGGCCTGTTGGTTTAACCTTAGTCTTTCTCAAACTCGCTCTGACTGATGATGGCTAATATCTACATGTGACTATCCTTATGGGTCCTGCCCACTATAACCTACTCGCAAACCAAAGTATGGTGTCATACGGATATCCTACTCCATTATCAACCTTTTGAATGCCTACAAAGGTCCACTTCGTTAGGCCTGCAATGCAAAAGCTGTCAAGGCATACTCTCCTGATGGAACACCTACAAACCTAACTCCGGGTGTGCAGCTTCATTAGGCCCACCCCAAAGGGTGATCCTAGAGTATCCTCACGTCCCGTTGAAGTCTCGTACTTCCTTCTAGCCCAAAATAACTAAGTTGGACGTGCTCTTTCTGTACTATAAATCTACGATGAACTACTTCGTTAGGTACTTTATCCAGACTCCCTTCTTGCTTCTCCAAACGCACCTTACCATTTCATTAGACCCTACGTCTAATCTTTTGCTATGCGTTAAGTTTACTTTTCTTACTCTATTAGCTACTTTTTTACCCTAATCAGCATGCCCAGCCCCACCCATGTATGAGACCATCAGTCCTAGACCTGAAAGGGAATGCTGACAGTACATGCCACTTCTACTATTTTTGCGTATTAACTTAATCAAGATCTAAGTTTGATAAAATAAGCCTCTTCTATTTCTTTCTTTTTAATTATAACCTACGAGTTACAATCATACTTGCAATCATCACTTTTATATTCTTTTCTTTCTTTTATAACCTACATGTTATAAATGTAATTGCTAGTGTCTCTTTTCTATTCTAGTTTGTCTTCATTTATTATGATACTAAATTTTCTTAGTACTCTTATATTATATAACAATCTTAACTCAGCACTACTTCCAACTTTCATAAGTTACTTATCATAATAATTTCTTTACATTTTATTCTACTATCGGCGTAGTAAATGCAGATCTAGTCACATTTTACGTTTATTATTTCTAGTCTTGTCAAATATTTAACTTGATTGTTACCTCTTCTTTATTTTATTTTAACGCTTCACGTTATTCTTTTTTATTCTAAGAAGTAGTTCTATTTGGTTGGTTACAAAAACTGTACTAAAGATCCATTTCCATATTTTAATAATAAATAATGCTATAAACAATAACTCGTAGCTACAAGATATTTTATTATTTCTTTATTTGTTGGGTAAGGCAAAATATAGTAATGTCTCTATTTTGCACTAAATCTATTGTTCTTTCTTTTATTCTTGCAATTACGTTTATCGTTATTCTTATAATATTAAACTATGGAAACGTATTCTCTTTTCTAAATCAACCAACTAACTACCACTAACTTCCAAATCAAGTTATTAGATTTCCGCTTTAATTTCATTCCCAAAGTTTTAACATAATTTACAATAAATTTCTCACTTTTAGGCTTATGCCTTTCTTTATAATTTTTAAGCCTAATATTACTTATATTTAATTGGGTTTCTTTTTTCTCTCTATATAAGTAACAGTTAAATATAATTACACTTTTCTTACAAAATTTACAGTTTTAACATAACTAGCTAGCAGAACCAATTGCTGAAATTAGTCCAAATGCTGAATTAAATATTTAACAGGAATCTAACGATATTATATATCATAAACATAAAAGAGATATAATTTAAATCCACTAACCTATCGTCCTTAGCTTTAATCTGTACTTTCGGGATCCACTTCTAAGGCGTCTAATATTTTTATTAAAAAGATATTCTCCCTAGAAATATTTCTATTTAAGATTCAGCTTCAGGCAATAAACCCAATTTGAGAAAACCTGATTGTGAGAAAATAGCTAGGCCTAGGGTTCTATTTATAGTGAATCTTAAGGATCTCAAGACGTTGGTTTTTAGGATTGAATCAGGT
Source organism: Allium cepa (assembly GCA_030765085.1). Lineage (NCBI taxonomy): Eukaryota > Viridiplantae > Streptophyta > Magnoliopsida > Asparagales > Amaryllidaceae > Allium > Allium cepa. The sequence goes on along the minus strand of CM060938.1, from coordinate 379,152,068 downwards.
GCAACCACGTCACAGGCTTACTGTGAATCGTTGGATCTAGAAAACAACGCTCAACATTGTATGAAATTAAAATTATAAAACCTCAGCACATCCTTGGAAGATTTCTCGTCCAGTGCAAAACGCAGATCGACCCTTGTGCTTTGCAGGTCGACCTGTTGGTCAGCTCGTGGGGTCCTACTTTTTTATTTTATATATATTTATATAATTATGATTTCTTATTCTTCTCGTAACTTCTCCATATTAACTCAGATTTCAAAAAGTTATATAGGGATATTGATTAGCAAATCGCCACGAAAACAATGGTACAAGTTACTTCATTACAAGAGGATTTTTGCTAATTTGGGGCTCAATGATGAGCAGAAAAGGAGGTGTGCTTCTAGGAAATTACAAGGAGCGGCGCTGTACTGGTGGAACAGTGTTACGGTAGGAGTTAATGAGGAGGCCACGACTTAGGCGGAGTTCAGAAGAAGGTTTGAGGAGAGGTTCATGTCGGAGATTGTGAAGTCAACTCTGCTTAGGAAGTTCGTTGAGTTAGACCAGGGAGAAATGATAGTGCTTGAATATGCAACCAGATTTGAGGAGCTATTGAGATACGGATATGCTACGGTTGGTACTGTTATCAAAAGGAATGAGAACTTTATCCATGGGCTGAAACCTCAGCTTGCTAAGACCATATTATTGCATATTCGAGATTCATCCGATTGTTGAGATGGCTTTGAGGAAGAAAGAGATGATTGCTTATCTTGAGGGTAACAAGTCTAGAGGAGCTTAAGGAGGACAGAACCAGAAGTGGAAGTTTTTCCATAAGAAGGGTGCTCAAAAGAGTGGAGCTGCCAAGAAGGGAAAGACAGAAGTTATCTGTTATAAGTGTGATAAGAAGGGACACCATGCCAAAGATGCCAGATGAGAAAAGGAAGAAAGCTGCTGAGAAGAATGGAGTGAGATGTTTCAATTGCAATCAAATTGGATATTATAAGAACTAGTGCAAGGCGCCAGCCAAGGATAGAAAAGGCAAAGTGTTTGCACTGGAGCCATCTACCTCAAGACCAACAACAGAGGAGAAGGGAAAAATGGTGTTGGGAGGTACACTTTTGATTCATGGTGTATCAGTTAAAGTCCTATCTGATACTAGTGCGTCGCATTCTTTTATATCTTATTGTTTGGTAGATAAGCTTAACCTAAAACCCTTGTGCCTAGTCACTTCTTTAAAAGTTGTGAATCCGATAGGATGATATGCGACACTTAGGATGAAGTGTAACCAGTTAGAGTTTGAATTGCCAGGTCATGTATTTGCATGTGTTTGATTTCGTAGGGTTCAGAGTTATTTTGGGTATGGATTGGTTAAGTAAATACAATGCTTGAACATTTTTCCCTGATAGGAAAATATCACATAGACACCCTGACTGTAGTGATCAGAAAATATACTCCGTAAAAGACCCTTGTTTTGAGGTTAATGCATTGTTGTGGGTTGTGAAGGAAAAATATGAGTTGAATCGAGTTTTCGTTGTTAGAGAATTCAAAGATGTCTATGAGCCGGTAGTAGGACTGCCACCGAAACAAGCTATTAAGTTTTGAATAGATTTAGTACCAGTAGAAGAACGGAGAATTTTACCATACCAAGCAGTTCGCCTTGGGGAGCAGCCGCGGTGTTTGAAAAGAAACTAGATGAATCATTAAGGTTATGTGTCGATCTTCGTAAGTTGAATGAGAAGACGATAAAGAATTAATATATGTTTCCTTGGATTGACGATTTGTTCGACTATTGAGTGGAGACAAAGTATTTTTCTAGTTGGATTTGGCAACAAGATTCCATCAGCTTAGAGTAACTGAGGATAGTATTCCTTTGACGGCATTTAGAACTCGATATGGATCATACAAATGGTTAGTAATATAGTCCAGACTAACTAATGCGTCGGCATTCTTTATAGATTTGATGAACTGGGTTTTCCGAGAGCACTTGGATAAGTTTGTATTAGTATTCATAGAAGATATTTTGGTATACTTTAAAGATGAAAGAGAGCATGAAGTTCATCTTAAAGTGGTTCTTGGCACATTGAGGTAGCATCAACTAAAGGCGAAATTATCAAAATGTCATTTCTGGAAGAAGGAAGTGAAGTTCCTTTCTCATGTAATCTCAGAGAAAGGGTTGTTTGTAGATATAGCTAAGATTGATGCAGTGGATAGTTGGAAGAGACCCGAGACAGTGACTGTGATAAAGAGTTTTCTTGGATTTGCTAGTTACTATTGGAAATTCCTAAAGGATTTTTCACAGATAGAGGCACCGATGACTAAGCTAACTCGGAAAGATGTGAAGTTTGTCTGGACCGATGAGTATGAGGAAGCATTTCAGAAGCTGAAACACTTATTGACAAATGCACATGTGTTAGTTGTTCCAAAAGAGAATCAGGACTTAATGGAGTACATGCATGCATGTGGAATAGGGTTAGGAGCCGTGTTAATGCGAAGTGGTAAAGTGATTGTCCATGCTTCTCGACATCTCAAACCGCATGAGGTTAGATATCCGACTCATGATTTGGAATTAGCTGCAGTTCACATTGAAGTTATGGAGGCATTACCCTTTTGGAGAAAGATTCGAGTTGTATATGGATCATAAGTCGCTGGGTATTTATTCTCTCAGAAGGAGTTGAATATGAGACAGTAGAGGTGGTTAGAGTTTTAGCCGATTAGGACTTTGGTATTAAGTACACATAAGGGAATGGTAATAAGGTTGCTGCTACACTTAGCAAAAAAACATCAGAATGTAGTATTAGCAATGGTAGTTAAGTGGAAAGGTCTAGAAGCATTGCCTACATGCAGAGTACAATGGAGATAAAAGAGTAGTTCTAGCAAAGAAGCTGCTACGTTGTAATGTTTAGAAGTTCAACCGGTGATGATCAAAAGGATTGCTTCTAAGAAAGGAGAGGATACATTATTAGCTGAGTGGATCAAAAATTTAAAGGATGGAACAGAGAGCGATGACCTGAAAGATTTCATTCTTGACTAGAATGGGTCGTTGAGGAAGAAAGGACGACTTTGTGTTCCAAATGTGGTAAACATTAGGAAGGAAGTTCTTGGAAAATGCCATCGTTCGAAATTCACTATTCATCCAAGAGGAACTAAGATGTATCAGGAAATGAGAAGAAGTTTCTTCTGGGAAGGTATGAAGAGGGAAGAAGGCTTATAGGTAAAGCAATGTTTGAACTGTCAATAGGTAAAAGCTAAGAATCGGAAACCAAATGGACTACTTCAGTCTTTAGAGGTTCCAGTTTAGAAATGAGATTCTATCTCAATGGATTTTATAGATGGGTTTCCAAGGTCAAATAAGGGAATTAAAGCATATGGCTTATAGTGGACAGATTAACCAAGGGTACCCATTTCATTCCAGTTAAGCTAATCAGGACGGCACCTGTTTTGGCTAAGTTTTTTTATGAAGAATATAGTTAGACTGCATGGAATTCCTAGTATAATAGTAAGTGATAGATATTCCTTATTCACTAGCGAGTTCTGAAAGAGTCTACATGAGACTTTAGGTACCAAGCTTAAGATGAGTACCGCTTACCATCTGCAAATAGATGGACAAATGGAAAGAGTTAACAAAGTCTTAGAAGATTTGTTACAAGCTTTGTGCTAGATTTTGAAGGATCATGAAAAGATCACCTACACTTAGTCTAGTTTTCGTGTAACAATAGTTATCGGACTAGTATAGAGATAGCACCGTTTGAAACTTTATATGGAAGGCCATGCCAATCTCCCTTTTGTTGGTTAGATACCGGGGATTGATTAGTTCTGGGTACAGAATTGGTTAGCGAAGCTGGAGAAAAGATTGAGTTCATTCGAGCCGGAATAAAAGAAGCTCAGTCTAGGAAGAAGAGCTATGCAGATAGAAGATGGAAGACTTAGAGTTCTCAGTTGGAGAACATGTTTTCGTGTAGGTATCACCGATTAAAGGTGTAATCAGATTCGAAAAATCATGAAAATCGGCGTCGAGATTCATTGGACCATTTCCTATTATAGAAAGGATTAGGAAACTCGCATATTTCATCTAAGGAAGTGTATTCGAGATCCAGAAACTATTATTACACTGACTATGTTAGATGATTTAGTAGTGGAACCAAATTTAGATATAATTAGAAAATCAATTCGTATAGTCGCGAGGGATGAGAAGAGACTAAGGAACAAGACAGTCAGATTAGTCAAAGTCCAGTGGAGTGATGACAAGAGAGACTGTATTTGGGAAACTGAGAGCAAGGTTAGAGATACTTATCCTGAATTGTTTCATTTTATGTTTTAACTTTTTGATTGATTATTATGAGTACCTTATCGTAATTTCAAGGATGAAATTCTTTAAGGAGGGGAGTCTATAACAATTATAATTTTGATTAACATTACTTAAGATATTTAAGTAGATAAACTAACTGAAATAATATAAGTGGGTAAAGGACTGAGATTTCTATGATTATAGGGTAGTCATGCCTTAACTAATCAATAAGCCAAAGACAATTAAAATGAAGTAAGTAAAGGTAATAAGATAGGGAAAAATAGAAATAGTTTATATTCTTATACCCTAAACCCTTATTCAAATTTCATTACAACATTCAAAAACAAAACTAAACCTAGAGCTTGGCAGGCCACCACAGAAGTAATCTAAAGAAAGGCAAGCAAGTATTCAAGAAGGAAGCTTAATCAAATCAATTCAAGAGAAAATCTCAAACTCCTTAATAACAAGCTAATGTGAATAATAGATTACATCTCATTTTTAGTGCTTTCGGTTTCTAGACAAGATCCGAATTTATTTTGCAAGAAAAATGCCATGTTTTGATTTTTTAAATGGTTATGTATGCTTTTTGATGATTTATGTAGTTTCATAAAGATTTTATGATAAGATTTTATTTGGAAAACCTATCAAATGACATCCAAATGGCTTGCGTTTTTTATATAAGATCAAAAACATTATTTTCGAGATGGGTTTCAAATTTCATAGTTTTTTAAGTTGTTGTGGAATTATTTTGAATTTTCTACTGAAGAAAATGGATTTAAATTATTTCCGGCTATTATATGTTAGCTTCGATTTAGAAATTAAAATAGGTTAGAAAAAAATATTAAAAGTGATTTATGGGATTTCTTAGAGAATTTTCCTAAGTATTTTATTAAAGATATAAAATTATTTAAGGTGTGGGACGTAAATGTTTCACATGTTCAGAAAAGGAGAAGAGGCAATTTACTAAATGTTTTAAATTGTTAGCTACTGAATCCGGCAACACTTTTAGAAAAAAATTTGCAAAATAATTGGCAAACAATTATATGTTGACAAATAGGGAATGCAAGTTGGAAAGGTATTGCTTTAAAAGGTTAAAAATCAATTTTGTAAACGTTTATTACTTCGCCACTTATAGCTGCCACCTTTCAACCCTATACATCCGCTTCCAACCAAGTCAAAACCAATACACATAGTATCAATGCCTTGGTTCGTAGTGGATTGGAGTTAGGCGGAAGGTATATAGTCGAAACATGCTTTCGAAGGGGTAGAAGTACCTCTTATAAACTTGGAACTACTTTTATTATAGACAATGCTTTCAAAGGGGTTGGAGCTTTTGACTTAACCAACTTGCTTCTGTTTATATAAAGAAAGGGATTTCGAATGGGTTGTCGTCTTTTATTTATAAAAGAAGCTTTAAAAGGAATCGAAACCCCTGCTGCCGCATTCAACCTTTCGAATAACTACCTTCGAAAGGGTTCTTTTGCCTTAAACTATGAAGTCACCTTTCCATGCTTTTGAAAGAGTTGGTTTCGAAACCATCCTCTGTCTTTTACTTAGGAATAATGTTTTCGAAAGCAATGCCCCTGTTCTTTTAATCCCCTTAGATATATTAAAAGTTAAACCCAAAGGTTTTGAAAGGAATGGTCTTAAATGGTTTCAAAGCTATGTTCCACAAATTTTTTCTTGGACCCAATGCTTTCAAAAGGTTTGTTTTAAGCAAAGGACTTTAATACTTTTGAAAGATATATAATGAAAGTTTCGAAGAAGAGATACCCCATTGTTTTCAGAAGGCTTACTTTTAGTATTTGAATGGACGGTTTCCAATGCTTTCAAAAGGCAAGTTTAAAGTATTTTGAAAAGAGGATGCCTAAGGTTTTATAAAGTTTTCGTAAGGACACTTTTAATGATATCGAAAGGTCTATTTTTTGAAAGGTTTGGAAAGGCATGTTTGGCCTTTCGGCCTAGTGTTTCAAAGCAAAGTAGTTAACCTATTTTGAAAGGAGTACTTTCAATGGATTCAAAAGGAACTATATAAAGTTTTTAAACAAGGGTTTCGAAAGTGATATCTTGAATTTAAAATCTAATGTTTTTAAAGTTAAGGAAGTGTTTTAAATTGTTTTAAAAGGGATAGATAAAGATATTATTTAGGTTTTCATCTACATTGTTTTTTCTAAAGCATATATCATGGAAAAGGTATTTGAGTAAAGCAAAAAGTATATTTTCCTTATTTAAGTATAATTTAAAGGGTTAAATAAATTTGAAAGAAATGTTTTCAAGGAAAATTTGATGGGTAGTTAACCCTAAGAAAATGAATCAGATATTAGAATATAGATGAGACTGGTATAGTGTCACGCCTTACACTTTTGCTAATAACCCCTAGCTAATATAAGTTCAAATCCAGTGTGTAGGGCTTTGTCACATGTAAGATTAAAATGATATTACACACGGAAAGGAATATATAGAGAAAGATAGGTTATTAGTAAGCCCGCCAAACCATTAGGATCAACTGACCCTAGGAGAAGTAAGTTAAGGACAGACCGTCCAGAAGTGTGTCTGACAGAAGTTAGATTAGCTATTTTTTCTGGTAGGCCTGAATCATCCAATTGTTAGTAGTTAGCCAAACAAAACTACATTGTTCAGACTATAGTCCATTATTTACCTAATTTATGTGCATATATGATATTGCAACTATTGCTCTAATCAGTTTGACTTCAGGATTCTAATTTGCAAAAGATATATTTAAAAAGGGATATTTGTGAGGGGAAACCCGTTCAGCTAAGCGGTGTGGTCTCAATAAATATGAAAAAACCGTGATGTAATAGTATTATTCACACCAAGCTTTATGTCTGACTCGAATTTTATGTTTTTCCCCTAAAACTCTCGGGCGTTTAAAAATTAATTTGAGCAGATTGAGAGGTAAGGTTTTATAGGTTTAGTAGGTTGGATGAAGAGGCTTTTGAAGTCGTGTAGGAGGCAAAGTGAAAACCCCCACACCCCATAGTATTTCCAAAAAGGGCACACCAAAGGATGTGGTGCGTTATAGGTAGTGCTAAAGCATCATGGAGACTAAGATTCACAAGATAGATAAGTATAAGCAGTGAAAAATATTTAAATTATAGCTTATCATTCGGAATTAAACTTCATCACAAAATAAGTCATAAAAACATAACATGTCTCAAAAACTCAAAATCTCTCATGTCTCATGAAAATACATTTGTCTCGCATAATTAGAGTAAAAATAACAATAATAATCCCTCTCACAAGTTCCATAAGCCAATGAAAAATATGGAAAGTAGAAGAATACATCTAAAATGTGAAAGCTTTGAAAATGAATATCCAACCAACCTGAATCAACTATCCTCAACTCTGCTGGCCTATAAGGGGAAGAGGAAAGGTTGAGGAGTGGGTCAGACTAAGTCTGGTGAGTGAAAGTAATTACTACAATTTCTAAACAAGATAAAGATAATAGACTAAGCAATAATTCGAGCATGAAAGGAAAATAGAAAAGATAAAAGTCGCATAAAATACTATTTTGATTCTATTTGACCTTTTGCTTTGATTGTTTGCACTTGTCTTAAACTGCTATGATTTGGCTGAAATCATAATCCTATCTCAACTGCTAATCTTGATTTGGCTGAAATCTTAATCCTACCCATTGATAGGCCTTTCCTATCTCTGTTGTGCCACTATGAGCCAATTCTGTTGGTCCCCAGCAAAAGACACATCTTAGCGACGCAGTAGCATATAATTTATCCTAATTGATGTCGCACGCTCGGTAATCGTCGGTACGCACTAACTGTCGCCCCATATTTGACCGTTTATTTACCCCAATCAGCATAAGCCTGCCCAGCCTCACCCACATGTGAGACCATCAGTCCTCGAACTGAAAAGGAATGCTGCCGGTACCAGTCCTAACAAACAAACCTTTTAACTTTGTGTCCCTTGCCCAAATCCCCAAATTTGAGCCTTTATCTATTGGCCACTTATTTAACCTAATCAGCAAAAGCATGTCCAGCCTCACCAATGTGTGAGACCATCAGTCCTAGACCTGAAAGGAAATACTGTCGGTACTGGCCACTACAGCTGTATTTGCTTATTAACTTAATTTAAGATCTAAGTTTTAAAATAAGCCTCTTCTGTTATTTCTTTCTTTCTAATTATAATCTACGTGTTATAATTGTTCTTGCAACTATTACTCTTCTATTTTCTCTTTTTAGTTATAACCACTTGTTATAATTATGCTTGCAAATATCTCAAATTTTCCTATTTCAGTCCATCTCTATTTTATTTCAGTTTTTCTCATTTTTCATCTGATTTCTGTAAATTTAATGTTTTTATATTTTAATCCATACTTGCGAATTCTTCTATTTTTAATATTTTATTTGCGTCAAAAAGGTTAAATTTCTGTAAAAAGAAACTAACATTTACAGGCTAAATTCCAACTTAAAACAGATGTAAATAAATGTAAATAACTATAAATAACTAAATAAAATAGCTAAATAAAAATAGACTGAAAAAACTTCTGAAAATTACTTAAAAACTGACTGTAAATAAACCTACATAAAAACTGTCTCAAAATTGTAGAAAAACTACAATTATTGAGAACCCTATTATTTTAAATTGCTTACAAATATAAAATAATCACAAAACCCTCACCTGCGGTCCTTAGCTGTAATCCTTGGCCTTCCTAGATCCACTTCTAGGGTGTAAAATATTTTTATTAAAAAGATTTCCTCCCTAGAAAAATTGTCTATTTAGGGTTCAGCCTCAGACAATGAACCCAATTGGGCAAAATTCTGATTGAGAAAAATAGCTTGGCCTAGGGTTCTATTTATAGTGAGGCATAAGGACATCAGGCCATCAGATTTGAAGTTTTAATCTGGTGCAACCACGTAATGCGCTCACTAGGAACCGTCGGATGCAGATGCGAACGCACAGGATTGCACAAAAATCAGATTTTACTCTCTTTGGCTGGTACCTTGACGAAAAATCATCCAAGCACTAATGCGGTTCGACCTGGGCTATTTGCGGGTCGACCTATAGGTAGACCCGACCCTAGTAAAGGTCGACCCATATGGGACTTATTATTATTTTTTCATTTAATCATAATATAATTCTTATTTCTTATTTCTCTCATAACTTCTCCATACTGACTCGGATTTTGACAAGTTATATATGGAAATTGGTCAGAAAATTACCACAGACCCAATGGTGCAACTCCTGTAGCTAAATTCTAACAATTCCAAAATGCTCATTTTCACTGTTTAGAAATTATATTTAGTTATTTAATTATCTAAAAATGCGGGATGTTACATTCTCCCCTCCTTAAAAGATTTCGCCCCCGAAATCTCGAAGGACTGAAGAATGAAATAAATATTTTCATCCAAATTCCACAACCACATATTCAACCATCATCCATTACATCCATTGTCCTTAAGCTTTTTAATGCAATTTATGATATATGCAATAGTGTATTGTCAATGTCCCTAACTAATGCAAAAGATTAGGTGGTCTACTGATTCGGTCGACCTCTTTTTCATGCGCTCATATCTATGCCATGTATCCAAAGGAATGCAGATCCCCTAATGACAACTGATAGTTCAATATGCATGCTACAATCATCATCCAAACGCAACAATCATATGATAACACCCATTCATAGAAACCATGAAATAAAAATACAAGTGCACACACATCCATATGCATATGCCTTAGTGACCTAGTTATACCGATCTTTAAGAGATAATAGTGCCTAGTGTGTGTGTGTGTGTGTGTGTGTGTGTGTCCATTAGCATCCACTAGCAAACACTTGCAACTACTTGCGTCCAACAAACATAATGTGTTTTAGTAACATGTTTACATTCAGTCCTACCATCTATAGGTTAAATCCTAAGATCTACCCTCCCAAAGGATACTAAAGGAAAAAACCTATTCAAAACTAAAATGGAAATAGGTAATTCAAGACGTACCATCGAAGAGATGCGGATAAGAGATAAATATTTTCTCTTCAGCCTCCCACGTAGCATCCTTAATACTATCTCCCCACTTCACCTTAACCAAAGGGACTTCCTTATTCCTTAGCTTCTTGATGTCATGCCCAACGATCTTGGTAGGAATGCGACAAACTGATGCTTCATTCTCTCTCCACTACAACTTCCTCAAGTTGGCTCCGTTCCACTACCTCTACTGAATCGTGTAAGCACTTTCTCAAGTGCAAAACATGAAAAACATCATGAACTCCTAGGAGGCTCTCTGGTAGCTTTATCTGATATGCCATCTTCCCTACCCTTTCCACAATAGGGAACGGTCCTATGAATCCGGGAGCAAGTTTCCCACTTGATCCAAACATCACTACCTTTCTTAGCAGAGAAACTTTAATGAAAACCAACTCTCCTACCTCTAACTCAATATTCCTTCTCCGCTTATCTACATAGGATTTTTGTTTATCCTGGGCCATCTTCATTCTTCTTCTAATCAAATCAATCTTTTCCAAAGTCTCTCTAACCATGTCGGGACCAAGTGGCAATCTTTTCGTAGACTCCAACCAACACGAAGGCGACTTGCAAGGTCTTCTATAAAGGGCTTCAAACGAAGCAATCCCAATGTTAGCCTAAAAACTATGGTTATATGCGAATTCCACTAAAGGAAGGTGCTCCTCCCAAGTCCCTCCAACATCAAGAATGCACATACTCAACAAATATTCAAGAACTCTATTAACTCTCTCCGTTTGGTTATCCATTCAAGGGTGATAGGCCGTACTCAATCTAAGTTGTGTCCCTAAAGCCTCTTACAAGCTCCTCCAAAACTCGCCATTAAAAATAGGGACTTTGTCACTCACTATGCTAGAGAAAACTCCATGAAGTCGGACTATCTCACGAACATATATGGATGCCAAATAAGGTGTTGTCCTCTTACTCTTGACCCGAATGAAGTGGGCGCTCTTAGTCAAACGATCTACCATCACCCAAATACTTCTATTACCCTTCCTAGATCGGGGTAAACCATCTATAAAGTCCGTTGAAACACTATCCCACTTCCATTTGGGTACATCTAATGGTTGATGCAATCCACCGGGCCTCTACTGCTCCGCCTTGACCTATTGGCACACAAGACAGTTAAACCCAAACTTTGCTACATCCTTCTTCATGCTACTGTAATAAAACACTCTCTTCATGTCCCTATACATCATATCACCACCCGGATGATTAATCATCCGAGAATGGTATGCTTCTGCTAGAAATGCACTCACCAAATCACCAGCGCAGGGGACACAAAGTCGAAAAGAACCATCCACCTTTTAGCGAAGACGACTGGCACCCCCACTTAGATATGCTCCGTCTGATGAAGCCTTTTTCTAATAGCTCACCAATCTTTTGACTTAACTACTTCCTCTCTCTAGGAGCCATATGTCTTGCGGGCAATGTCACTGGCTTAGCATTGTCATTTAAACAGATCCTAAAGTAGATCAGGGGGTAGCCCCTAACCTCCATAAAAACATCTGGAAAATCTCTAACCACTGGAACTGAATCTAACTATTCCGGTGATGAATCAAGGGAATAAAGGAAGCTCAACATGACTGACCCCTGTGGGTCGTTAGAAACCTCGAGAGTCCGTCCACTACATATCCCTAGCCTAACGACTCTCCTCTCGCAGTCCAATATCGCCCCATAAGTGGATAACCAGTCCATCTTCAAAATCATCCTATATCTTGGAAATCCCAGTACATAGGCATCATAATCAAACTCTATGCCTAGTACAAAAATTTAAAACCCCTACAAATCATGGATAAATGTGTTAATACTCCTATGAGGTTTGAAACAATTAAAGGTTCTACAACTAGAGAAATATCTAAGTGCAAACAATCAACCAATAAACTAAAAATGAAAGAATGTGATGCTCCAAAGTCAAAAGAGTCCGAATAGGATAATCTGAAATAGAGATCAAACCTTCTGCAGAGACTTTCCTACCTCGATCTGGTCCACTACAAGAAGGTGTTACATCCAAAGCTCGTACTTGCGTCATAGGTGCGCCTGCTTTCTGCCTTGTCCTTTGACGACAAGCTCTACCAAGGTGTCCAGGCTGCCTATAGTTGTAACATCTCCCCTCCATCGTGTCCTTATTATAGTCCTTTGAGTAATGCCCAACCAATCCACAATTATGACATTTCTCGCCCTTCTTGAACTGTCCCTTTTGTGGTCCTCCTCCTTTCTTCTTGTCCTCATCCTTCTTATTCTTTCACCACTACTTCTTAGAATTTTCTGATTTAGGAACCTCCTTAACCTCTTCTTCCTTAGCAATACCTGAAATAAGAGCCATTTCCACAAGTGACTCATACGTTGCTCCCATGGGTACATGTGTCAATGCCAACCCTTGAAGGGGCTGGTTCAAACCCTTAGCAAACTTGGTGGCCTTCTGATGCGGTATATTAACTAGCTCCATCCCGAACCTTGATAACCCATTAAACTGATTTATATACTCTTTAACCGAAAGACTCCCTTAGTTTAGACTAATAAACTTCTCCAGCTACATGCTTTCCTCGGCTTGTGACAAGAACTTTCTCTCAAACCTTTCTCGAAATCCAACCCAACCAATGACTCTACCCTCCATCTCTACAATCTCCCACCATTAAGAAGCCACTCCTATCAGCTGCCAAGATGCAAGTTGAACTCTTTATTGGTTCTCCAATCCTATCCACTCTGTATTCCTAAACCAAGTTCGTGCCTCTACGAAATCCTCTGTGCCAGAAAATGTCTTGCCTTCTAGATTTACGAAGTCCTTGCACAGCTTAGAAAAATTGTCTGCTTCAGGTGGATTAGCGGAACCTCCACCCATTGTTACTGCATTAGGTGCTTGCCCTTGCACCTTTGGTGCCTGGAGATATCTACGAAACCAGCCAGGGACTTGGAGACCCATTGGAAGATTTGGGGCATCTGCCATTCTATGCAAAGAAAATAAAATTTAAACTTGAAAGAATCGAAAGAAGATTGAACTGGACTTTAAGGAGATTTTTATAAAAACTTTCCCATACTTGAAAACTATTTCTACAATAAGATTTTTTCTGAAAAATACTTTTAGTTTGAAGACATGTTACCTTTGAAAAATGCTTTACTTTTAAAACAAGTTTTTAGGAATCCTCTAACCTTAGGCTTTGATACCAAATGAAACACCACACTCCCCTTAGTATTCCCAAAAAGGGCACACCAAAGGATGTGGTACGTTATAGGTGTAGCTAAAGCATCACAGAGAATAAAATTCATAAGACAAATAAGTAAATGCAACGGAAAACAATCATATAATAACTTATCATTCGGAATTAAACTTCGTCTCAAAATAAGTCATAAAAACACAACATGTCTCAAAGACTCAAAATCTCTCATGCCTCATGAAAATACATCTCAATCTCACATAATCAGAGTAAAAATAACAATAATAATCCCTTTCGCAAGTGCCATAAGCCAAATGAAAATGATGAAAGGCAGATGAGTACATCTGAAATGAGAAAGCTCCAAAAATGAATCTCCAAGCATCCTGAATCAATGATCCTCAACTCTACTGGCCTATGGGGAAAGAGGAAAGATATAGGAGTGGGTCAGACAATAAGTCTAGTGAGTGAAAGTAATTATTATCATTTCTATGCAAGATAAAGATAATAGACTAAGAAATAGTTCTAGCATGAAAGGAAAATAGAAAAGATAAAACTCACATAAAATACTATTTCTGATATCGTTTGATTGTTTGCTTTGATTATTTGCTTTGATTGTTTGCACTTGTCTTAAACTACTATGATTAGGCTGAAACCCTAATCCAATCTCAACTATTAACCTTGATTAGGCTGAAATCCTAATCCTACCCATTGATTGGCCTTTCCTATCTCTGTTGTGCCACTGTGCGCCAATCCTATTAGTCTGACAACAAAAGACACCTCTTAGTGCTTAGGACACAGTAGCGAATTATTTACCGTAATTGATTCCGCATGCTCAATCATCGCTGGTACGCACAAATTTTAGCCCCTTATTTGACCCTTTATTTACTCTAATCAGCATGAGCGTGCCCATGCCTTACCCACATGTGAGACCATCAGTCCTCGACCTGAAAGGGAATGCTGTCGGTACAGGTCCAAACAAACAAATCTTCTAACTTTGCGCCCCTTACCCAATCCCCAAATTTAAGCCTCCATCTATTGGCTACTTATTTACCCTAATCAGCGTAAGGGTGCCCAACCTCTCCTATTTGTGAGACAATCAGTCCCAGACCTGAAAGGAATGCTATCGGTACTGGAGACTACTGTTATATTTGATTATTAACTTAATCAAGGATCTAAATTTTAAAATAAGCCCCTTCTGTTATTCCTTTCTTTCTAATTATAACCTACGTGTTATAATTGTTCTTGCAACTGTTACTCTTCTATTTTCTCTTTTTAGTTATAACCGCTTGTTATAATTATGTTTGCAAATATCTCAAATTTGCCTATTTCGGTCCATCTCTATTTTATTTTAGTTTTTCTCATTTTTCATCTGATTTCTGTAAATTTATTGTTTTTCTATTTTAATCCATACTTTCGGATTCTTCTCTTTCTAATATTTTATTCACATCGAAAAGGATTAAATTTATATAAAAAGAAACTAACATTTACATGCTAAATTTCAACTTAAAACAGATGTAAATAACTAAATAAATAGATAAATAAAAATAGACTGAAAGGAACTTCTGAAATTTGACTTAAAACCGATTGTAAATAAACTTACATAAAAACAATCTCAAAATTGTAGAAAAACTATAACTATTGAGAACCCTATTGTTTTAAATTGCTTACAAATCTAAAATAATAACAAAACACTCACGTGTAGTCCTTAGCTTTAATCCTTGGCCTTTCTAGATCCACTTCGAGGGTGCAAAATATTTTTGTTAAAAAGATTTCCTCTCTAAAAAAAATTCTATTTAGGGTTCAGCCTCTGGCAATAAACCCAATTGGGAGAAAATCTGAATGAGAAAAATAGCTAGGCCTAGGATTCTATTTATTGTGTGGCTTAGGGACCTCAGGCCCTCGGATTTGAAGATTTAATCTGGTACAACTACGTCATAGGCTCATTAGGAATCGTCGGATGCAGTTACGAACGCACAGGATTGCACAAAAATCGAATTTTACTCTCTTCAGCTCGTACCTGGATGAAAAATCATCTAGGCACTAAAGCACGGTCAACCTGGGCTATTCGTGGGTCGGCCTATAGGTCGACCCGACCCTAGAAGAGGTCGACCCCTGTGGGTCTTTTTTTAATTATAATACAATTCTGATTTCTTATTTCTCTCGTAACTTCTCCATATTGACCCGGATTTCGACAAGTTATGTATGGAAACGATCAGAAAATTGCCATAGACCCAATGGAACAACTCCCGTAGCTAAATTCTAACAATTCCAAAAATGCTCGTTTTCACAGTTTAATAATTATTTTGGTTATTTAACTATCTAAAAATGCGTGGTGTTACACAAAGTTAGGAACCATTTAATTTTTTTGCCACTATGATGTATTATGACTGATATGTCTATTTAGTATCCTTATTATCCAAGGGGGCATTTTCATATATCGCTCTTGGTGTAATTTATGATAATTATATTTGATCAAAACCTACGAACCATTTTGGGATTATGTACCTGAAAATGAAATTTTAAATTGAAATGTAATGAGAAAAGTTGTTTTTAAACCTGTGTTAATTTTTATTTCATATTCATGTGCTTCTGATATTATGTATTCCATTAAAATTACTGTATTTTGTAACTGAAAGTTAATACTATGGATGACTGCAGCATATGTATGCTTAGCTCTAGGCCCCAAGATAGGGGATGGTTTATAAACACCTTCAATCCAAGAAAACCATAGGTTCAACTCCAATTGCATGCACTATGATTCGATTGTCCTCCACCAAGTCAAATTGGCCAAGCCAATATCATCTCCACCATCAATATACATCTACACCTACCTTAGATTCAAATAAAAAAGAGCTTGACCTAATGTTTCGTGCGGGAGTTAGAACCGAAACTTCAAGAAGCGGCTCTAGAGGTAGCAGCGGTGTGGGTGGTGGCAAACTTCTTGGAGAGAAGCAGCGATCGATGGTGGCGAAGGAATAGGTTGGCGAGTTGATGGTCAAAGTCAATTCGACAATTGGAGATCTTAGGTAGGAAGATTAAAAACTAGGCAGTGAAGTATGGAAGTGAAAGGAGGATAGGGTACAAAAGATAACTTACAAGAGAAAGTAAAAACAATTCTCCAACTCTCCATATTGGTACCGACATGAAGAAGTCGGTATCGATATATAATACCTCTTCCAATTTAGGTCAAAGTCCCCACAATGAAGCTAATCAACAACCTAAAGCGACATGTGAGTTTCGGTATGCTAATTATATTGCTAACATCAAGAAGGGAAGTCCTAATCTAAATTAGAGTAGACAACGAATAGAAATCAATCAATTAAAACCAGATAAAAGAAACGTCTCCAAAAAACATTGAAATGATTAACCAAAATTTACAAAATAATAGCCCATACCTAGTTTCAACCTTGAGCACACTTTGTTTTCAACGAAAGCATACACTAGGGGACAAATGTTAATGGGGTTTTTAACCAAGCAGAAATCAATGAAAGTCGGAATGTCGAAACGAAGACAAAACAACTTGAAATCTTAAACGCGACCTTAAATATGGAAAAGGAATAGCTCAGAGAAGTTTTACCTTAAAATATGCCAGCCATAGAGGTTGGTATCGTCTTCTCATGTCGGTGGAAACTTCTCGTAGTCTTATATTTTCCACTCAAACATTACATGAGTTACACTCTACTTCTTCCATGCTTTCTCAAGAAATGTCCAAGGGTTTTCAACATCCCAGTACGAGAGTTGGAGAGTTAGCCGGCAAAACAGCAGAACAAACCAAGTTATAAGGGAATGATCATCAATGTCAACCAACCACTTATCGAAACAACTTGGGACAACTTAAAATGATGTAGGAATGGAAGTGCAAAAGTTCTCTGTGCATTTGGAACTAAATATACATGTTGGTAGCGACATGAGAGCTCGGTACCGACATCTCTGTGTATTTCCTATAAGCTCGCAACTTCAACACCCATCCAGGCTAACTTCTGGACTTTTTTAAACTCTCCTTCTATCCTAATATGCTTGGTACTCCTATAAATACAAACCATAAAATAACTAAAACTAGGGTTTTTCGCTATCACTATACAAAAGATCTATCTCTTTCTCATCTTTTTCCTCTACACAATAGTAATCAGGGTAGCTACTTTAGGCAATTCTAAGACTTAGAATCAGCCTAATCCTTGTACTTATGACTTATACTCTCTCATTATAATCTCCATCAAATCTATAAGCAACAAAGCTATAAAGAGGAAGTATGCCAAAGATTGACGAACCACTATAAAATCTTTTGTCACTCTTTTTGATTGCTGGTTATTTCCTTTTACTATTACCATTATCCACTAGATCTAGGTCTCACAGGTTTACTACAACCTATTCTTGGGTGTTGAGCCATTTTTGGCACTAATAATGGTGAATAATAATAAACCATCTCAATTATTTTGTGTTTAAATTCATCTATGGGTGAGTTCCATATTGTTTTGGTCTTTTTTGCCATGTTATGGATGTATGGTCATTGTTTAAATAGAATAATAATTTATGAAATTTTTATGGAATTATTTAAATGGGTTTTAAGGGTAAAATATAAGTTCTTGATCCCCAGTTGATATGATTTTATGGTGTGTTGTGTAAAACAGTATTTTGGAGATGGTTTTTAATTTCATAATTTCCAAGTTAAAACGATATTTTATAAATTTCGTAAGAAAAAATATTTTTTATTCCGATTTTTAATTATTAAAAATAATTTAATAATTATCTTTGCCTCGAAATTTTTACAAGTGAAAGAAAAGGTTAATTTTGATTATTAGTGAATTTTGAGAATTTTTCTCAAGTGATTATGAATTTCTATGAATTTGTTATGCTAGAAAAGTATATAAACTAATATTAATTAAGGGTATTAATTAATTGAGTTGATTAATTTTTTTGAAAGTGTAAATCAGATTTATGGCAGCTTGCTAAAAAGAAATCGGTAGAGTTTGTTTTAAACCAATGGAAACTTGGCAAGGAATAAAAGTTGGAAAAAAAAGAAACTGCTTTTAATAGAATAAAATGGTTTTTATGATAATAACAACAATGTCGCAGATATGCGGCATTGCCATGGCATTCGGCATTGATAAAAGGCAGTATCACTTTACAGTTGTAACCGCGTTGACATAAAGCAATGCATGTGATACTTATGTTGTAAGTATGTGATACTTAAGTCATACATCCACCAACAATGTTATGGTAATACTGCATCTCATATATATATATATATATATATATATATATATACACACACACACACACACATATATATACATATATATATATATACACATATATATACATATATATACACATATATATACATATATATATACACATATATATACATATATATATACACATATATATACATATATATATATATATTGATGTCATGAGTTATCAATGCCGATAGTTTTCAGCATTTCTTAAATTTATGCCGCAAGTCTTCCCCATGATTTCAAATGATGTTTTATGTCACTAATGTTGCACGCCATTAGTTTCAGAATCAATAGTTTTGATGTTAACTATATTTAGGTAGTAATTCCACATGCCGACCACCCTTTAATTATAGCATTGTTTTATGAAGCCAATATTACAGCGTTAAATATTTGATGTCACATGTCATCAATTTCGGTGTAAATTATTTTATGGCGATGATGTCACTAATTTTCCTATGTATGCAGCATAATAGTCAAAGTACTATGTTTTCATTATTATAGTCTTAATGCCGTAAGTAATCAATATTGTGCGGTACTGATGCCAAATCTCTTTATTTTAGTGTCGGCGGTGCCTGGTTTTATGTAAGATAAAGGGAAGTTTTAGATGGCGTGATAGCCTATGTTTTAAGAAGGTCGATAACCTAATGGTTCCCACAATTCGCCTTATCATAAGAAAATTAAAGTTGTGTTTTCTAACCTTGGATAGGGATTTGATAATGTTATTGCGGCATGAATGCCATAAGTCATTTATACCGCTATATTAATGGTGGGGCACCAAAGGCTTATGATTTTGACATTATTCATTGGGGATACAAATGTTTTATATTTCTATATGCCATAAGTTTACAAATTCGACGTGATTCTTTTGGGACACCAACATGTATTATTTTACAATTTCGACATTAATCATTGGGGATACTAATACATACTACTTTGAGATATTATAAGTTTAAGAGTTGTACAACCTAATTAGGAATACAAATAGACATAGGATGATCGCTTGGGAGAATAAAGTTATAACCGAATTATAAATTGATATTTTATGGGTTCATAGTCATCCAAAGAAAACTCTGGAATGTGTGATGTATAGTCCACATGATGCTAGAGATGAACTATCTCTATATGGTTAATAAAGGGTTCATAGTTATCATTGGAAAATTATGAGATGTGTGATGAATAGTCCACATTATTTTAGATAAATGGAACATGTGTGATGGATAGTCCATATTATTTAAATAGTAAAACCATGTGTGATGGTTAGTCCATATGGTATGGGACAGATAATCCATATAGTGTTTATATATGAGATCAATAGTCCACATAAATATAACATGGTCAGTCGTTTGAAGATAAGATAGATAGTCAGATGAAATTAAGATATATAGTCAAACAAATTAGGATGGGTAACCACTGTATACTGCATGAACACAAACGTTTATTTATTATGTTCTAACCATTTTGGATATAGGATGCACAGTATAAGGTTGATTTGCTTTGGATAAGATACTAGTAAAGGGAAAATTTGTTCCGCTAAGCAACGTGGTCTCACTAGATATCTATTTTGGTCCAAGATGGTAGATTATTATTTACACCAGACTGTTTGTCTAACCCAAAGTTTTCGTTTTTCCCCTTAAACTCTCGGGTACTCATTTGAGTAGGTCAGGAGTAAGAAATTTCAGGTTTCCTGTTAAAAGAATAAACTTCCAGAGACGTGAAGGAGGCAATCTAGCTATAATAGGATTTTATTTAATCTGCTATATAGCTCATTTTGTTTGAATGGATGCAATGACAAAAATTATAATTATCAAGTAGTTGTAAACTCTGATCAACCAAGGAGGCATCTTCATATGTCGCTCTTGGAGTATTTTTAATAATTATATTTTCTCTGAATGTGGGATCAAATGGGATTATGCAATAAATATGAAATCTTATTTGTGAAATGAAATGCGAAAACTTGTTATTGATTTGTGTTCGAAAATTTTCATATTCACGTGCTTCTAATTATTGATATGATTAACATAGCCGCATTTTATCACAAGAAATTAATACTATGGGTAACTACAGCACCGTAACACTTAGTTGTAGGCCTCAAAATGGAGGATTTTTCAAGTCGGTATCAGATCAAAGGTTTATGTAAAAAAGATTAAAAATATTTTGAAAACATAATCCAAATGAATCAGAGAATAAGATTGGAGTTCGAGATAACGGTATAGTAATGTGCTTTTATTTTCTATCTATAAGTATGCATGCTCCTCTCTCTTAGACCATTCTTCTATATCTAATTAAGCCTTGAATGTAGGTTACGATAAAGCATGATATAGAAGCAGGAAACGGAAGGGTGAATCTTGGTGGAGAAAGCACTACAACCAATGGAAATGTTCGATGCAATACCAAAAGGGACCAAGGTTGACAGGCAAATGCTAATCAAAATGTAAATGCTAATGTTGGTAATGTAAATGCTAAGGTAGGTGTTGTAACACCACCAGTAGATATAGGGACTATGTATTAGTTCTTTATCAACATGATGCAAGTTGGAGTAGTGGCTGGTTTGGCTAAAGGTAAAGCTGTTAATGTGGGAGGAGCTAACCCCGAGGTACTAGTTGGCAATAACTATTCCAAGGTAAACTGTGATTATACTAGTCTTAGAGGGAAACCTTTTCTTGGAATTGAAGATGATATTGAAGTAGAGTACTGACTATAGCCTCAATTATTAATTTATGATGGGTGTGAATTTTTGAATCTAGTCAAAACTTGTTAGTAAAAAATAACGTAGTTATTAGTATGAGTTGGGATGTGAAGTCGGCAGTGTTGCACGATAAAAGTCTGCCCTCTAAAAGGTACTATTAGCGATTGTATACAATATACTAATGTATGACATCACCAACTGTAGGACACGTGGGATTATACGTCTGCATTTAAGTACTGCATTTAAGTAAAGGGAATATACAAAAGTGTGATTGTTCGCTCCAAGCGAGTGTCAAAGGGCCAAGTAGAGTCCGTTTTAACCTTTTAGGAATACGTTTTAAGTAACAAAGTGGGCATTTCCTTGATTGCACTAGGCAATATGAATGGGACGGTGAGCATAGGCTCAACTCTATGTCAACAATGTTTGTACAATACATGTAAGGAGTAGGGCTATACACATAGGTCGAGAGCATCATCGGTCCTGGAGCGGTCAGCGAAAAGACAAGGGTTAGCCTAAACAACCTACACCTCTTACTAGTGTGGGTCACGTTTAGAACATGCACCATCTCACACCTACTTGTTAGTTTTTTTTGTTAGGAGGTAAGACTAGATAACCCTTAGTGGAGATCGTTTGAATGAATAGGATAGTTTAAGGAACCGAGTCCTTAATAGTCCGTGGAGCTGAGTCCATGATATAAAGAAATTAGACAAGCCTTCAAGGTAAGGTAGAATATGGATAAATAGTTGTAATGTTGTTAATAGGCCTAACGAGAGTTTCTTGGTTTGCATGATGGAACGGACGTGATATTGCGTTGATAATGGATCCTAGCGTAGTGCAGAGTTACAGATGCTAGCCAGATCGTATCCTGCTCCATGAGGGTCTGTGGGACTTATAAATACACATACATGCATACATGCATACATACATATGTATGTAGATATTGAACACCTTGAGTAGGTGGGGCGTATCGTACATGTACACGAAGTCAAGACGACTAAGTTAAAATAGTAGACATAACATGTAATGGAAGACAATCAGCTAAACTAGTATTATGTATAAAGTATGTAATTCAACGGTCATCGGGACTTTTATTCTTGACCTCTCCTCATGATAATCCATGAGATAAAATTTAGAAGGAAAGGTATCGGTACAAGGCAAAAATGATGGAAAGTTGGATTTCTAAATGCATGCTTGACATTGACAAGGGCACTAGATACTTGAGGTGTCAGTATTGGTCAACAATTATGTATTTTATTATACTTTACTATTCTGCTGTGATTTTATTTTCAATAGCGCTCTGATATACTTTTGTTCAATTATATGATACCAACACTAACGATCCATACTTTCATGGACTTGGGTATTCGATTCAGCGAAAATTTAGGCCCATTAAGATGTGGGATGTTACATGTGCATTGGGAAAACTAATAAGATGATAAGGAACATATTTGGACTAGTCATGGTGAATGATGTGAGATTTATGTAATTGACTTCGAGCCATGCATAGGGAAAATGATGGTTTTCTTTAGATCAAGCGTAAGTAAACCTTAAGTGCTAAGTGAAATGTTATCATCTTTGACAAGTCAATGACGTAAGGCGTTTGATTGAGTAGTCCAAGTAGGATGTGAATGTATAGTACTAGAGTAGTCCAAAGAAGCATGTTCTACATGGTAAAGTGCTGTGGCAGGGCATGAGATGTTCAAGATCGAGTTGGATGCTGAATGGATCATTGATAACTCTGGATGTGATGTGTGCTGAGTAGGGAAGGACAAGTGAGGACACTTACCTCTGTACCTTGAACTATGAGATAATCTAGCCTACCTTGAGAGGACAATAATTATGACTTAGATATATGACCCAACATCGAATCTGATTACAACATAAGACGTAGTCAGCCTGAGAGGTCATTTTGAGAGTTATGACGGATCCAAAGAACCTTGGTGATGATCATAGTGGAGTAAGACTTCAGTGATGATCATGGTGAAGTGAGACTTCGGTGATGATTGTGGTGGAGTTCGACTTGGTGATGGTTATAGTGAAGTTAGATTTCAACGATGATTTTGGTGAAGTGAAACTTTAATGATAATCGTGGTAAAGTGAGACTTCAGTGACGATTGTGGTGGAGCAAGGCTTCGATAAGGATCATGGTAAAGTGAGACTTTGGTGGTGATGTGTGGTAAGGTAGGACCTTGGTAATGGCTAATATGACGTGAAGATTTGGTGATGGTCCGATTCACATTAATGGTGGTGAGAAGTGTTAGGTATAAGACCATGATGGTGGTCTAGTTCACCTTAGAGATGGTCTATATTTTTCGAGTGTATATGAGGGACCGGGAAATCAGGGATTGAAGCAAGTGTAACTTATTTTTAGGTTGTGTCCGTGTACACATGTTCTATTTTGGAAGGTGTAGATATAAAATGGTACACCAATTTCTATGAGGACGAGACTATTTGGAAGCTCATCCATAGGTTGGAAGATACATGTATTATAGTGGAAAGTTAGTCAGCAAGGGGTTAGCACACATGTGTTATTTGTTAGTATGATGTTGTGATGATTACCACATTTGGGTGTGCGCATGCTTTACTTTAATAAGCTTTGTTGATTATCGATCTATGTATGTTCTTGTTATGCATGTATGTTTGGACCAACCTAAATTTTGTTGTGTATTGTCGCTATTGGTAGTTGCGTTTAGATTGTTAAGACGCAAGTTGTGACTTGTGTATGGAGTTGATCTATGTTTAGGATTGTTTCACCCTTTATTGATATAGTAATGTTTTTATATACTAAAGTTGATTCATGGTTGGCGAAATATATGTGTTATAATATTATGTGTGTTGGATTCATTACTGTGAATGAACTATTGCGTGTCATGATTGATTATGTTGTGCAGATTTTCATGCATTATAGTTAAAGATGGTTGATTATGATCAATATACATCCCCCTTTTTGTGGTTAAACCCATGATGAGACTTATTGATTTGGTCAATAGTTTATTTAGGAAATTACGAGGGCGCAATTCTTTTAATGGGAAAGAATGTAATAACCCGCAAATTTGACACCGCAAAATATAAAATTAATTAAAAATGAATTTTTGAGTAAAAGGTTGAATTGGGTATCTTATTTAAAACAGTTGTGTAGACTTTTCCAGGTTAATCGATATATAGTTTTGATGCATTTGGAGATATGGTTTGCAAAATATAGATGATATAGTTTTTAAATAGCATACATAGCTCTTTCAGGCAAACTAGGTACAAAACCCATAACCCAACCTAAGGACTGTACAATTGTGGCTATTAAACCTAGTTATCATCTCTGTCTTCATTTTTGTTCTTTAATCCCAAAATTTCCTAATTATCTGCTAATGGTGATTTGCAAATTAATTAAATTGATTTAAATTCAAAGTGTCCAAACCCTATTGAATTATATATGGATTTGAAGTTCTCGATGAGGTGAAGATGCGTATGGGATTCATTTTTCCTCTTGATGCTCCTATTAATGAGAAGTTGTTGATATATTCTCAACTTCCACATCTAGGGTTTTCAATTCAATAGTGAAACTGGGGGATCGTTAGGTAGAAGATGATGAATGGAGCACATCCATGATTGCCAATCGTCTTAGATTGGCCTAAGTTTACAAGCAATCGATGCGGAAGCGTCGGTGGATACGCTTGGATGCAGGCAAATGTGGCATGTTTTTTTGCAAGGCAATGGTCGAGGATGGTGGTGTCGATTAAGGGAAGTTTTGTCGTGGTCTCAAATCGGCTAATTGTGGCCTGTTATGGTACGCGGTGGAAGTAAAAGGGGGTGGGAAAGATAGTGTAGGAAGCATCTGTTAAATATTTATTTATTAAATTACTTTAATGCCTCTATATTTTCTGACCATAATAATTTTCGCACGCGAACTCTGATTCAAGCATGGTCTTTTAGTTGGACTTGCAATAGAATTCTGGATGTTTTGGCTTATGGTTTGCTAAGTTTGAAGATTGTTTCAAAAGCTTGTGCGTATAGTTAGTTTAGTTTAATTAACTAAATTTTAAAATATTACATGCGTATCCATTAATGAAAAATTATAGTTATTGATATGTGTTGTGATATATTGGTGATTATTTAGATATTATATAAATTTTAGACATGTTTTGCCTTGGGTTGATTGTTTATTGTTGAATGCATTATTGGAATTTTAATTGTAATAAACTATGGAATTAAGATATAGATGTAATTAGTTAAAGTAAAATAAGTGTAGTAACGGACAAAATTAGATAGGTAAATAATAATTAAGAGTATTTATAGATTTTGGATGATGGTTGTATGTAATAGTGGTTTAATGAATTAAAATAAGATTAATTGAAGAAATCTAATATGGTTATTATTTATGAATTTTTGGGGAAATTTATAAATAATATAGGAAAATCTGTTTTTAAACTAAATTGGAAAGTATATTATTATTTGTAAAATAAAGTGAGATTCCATAAATAGTAATAAATTCGTTTAGGAAAATTATTAAATTAGTTTATGTACATATATAATCATTATTTTGATGTAAAATGATGATATCATTGCTTTGGAAAATAATTTGTTTTAAATTAGCATGTGTGCTGTAAGATGCGGTGTTTGAAGAGATCTTAAATAATGAGATCACAATAAATTATTTTGGGGTATATTATCGATATGGAATAGTAATTATTTTGAAATAAATAAAAGGTGCTTTTATAATATATAATATACAATGGTTTTTTACTTTAGTGAAAATGATGATCATGAATACAATATTATGGATGGATATAGTGAGTAATTAATGGTTAATTTTATTAATCACATATGTTGGCGATGAGATCGCATTCGGATGTGTGTGTGCACTATTTCTCTATTATTACTACTTTATATAAAGTTAACTATGGTTTTATTATCTTGATGTTTGTGTTACTAAAATAGGGGTTTATAACACATTTGATGACCTGGTTTTTGTGTTACTAATAAGGTGGTTAGTATACATTTGATCAACTTATGCTTGCATTGATGGTATATTACTAATAGTCGGTAATTAGTATACATGTGAGGGTATATGTTCTGATTTGTTGATTTGATATTTCGGGCTTGATCAAACACCCCCACACCCCTTAGTATACCCAAAAGGACACATTAAAAGGCATGGTGCATTGTAGGTATAACTAAAACTAACAAAGACTAAGATTCATAAGACAAAACTGGTAAAAACA
Source organism: Allium cepa (assembly GCA_030765085.1). Lineage (NCBI taxonomy): Eukaryota > Viridiplantae > Streptophyta > Magnoliopsida > Asparagales > Amaryllidaceae > Allium > Allium cepa. The sequence goes on along the minus strand of CM060938.1, from coordinate 379,125,523 downwards.
GCGGAAACTAAAATAATAACTTATTTAAAAAAAGCTTCATAATTGCTTCATAAACCAAATAAGTCAAAATCCAAATACAACATATATGTCTCAAAATCCAACGTGTCTCATGAAATAAAAAATCGTAGTCTCAATAAAAGTCAGAGTACAAATATCCCTCTCAAGTATCAGTACAAAGAAAGAAAAACAGAAATAAAAGTAGAAAAATACATAGTAGAATCTTCTTCAAGAAACCTCCGAGCACTGCAATCTACTGCCCTCTCCGTTGATTTTCTATGGGGGGAAAGGGAAAATAGAGGAGTGGGTCGGACTAGAAGTCTGGTGAATGATAGTAATTACTAGAATCTGTAAACAAAGTAAAAGTAATAGACCTTAAAATAGTTCAGGTATATAAAGAAAGAAACAATGGAAATATGAAAAAGGAATAAGCTGGAAATAAATACGAATTAACTAAATTGACATAATTGAATAACTTTGATTGTTTGCACTTGTCTTTGATAGGTGCTTTGATTGGGCTGAATTCCTAATCCTATAACTAGGTGGAAATCCTAATTCTACACTTTGATCGGCCTGCTACTCCATAGACCTTACTGCGGACTAGATGCTATATAGCTCCCTACACAGAAGGCAATGGTGTCTACGAAAGACACACATACTAAGCGCTTAGAAATCAATAGCGACTTATCTCCCCTAATCGATGTCGCACGCTCGATCACCATTGGTTTGCACTATCTATTGCTCCCTCTTTTGACCTTTTATTTACCCTTGTAACGACCCAGAATTTTTGATAATTAAAATTTTAATATTTAATTAATTTTAAATATTAATAAGTGAATTTATAAGTCAAATAAATTTTTATTTGAATTATTGAATTTAATTGGATTATTAAATCGATAATTTAATACGTTAAATTATGGAAATAATTGAAAATTGAGTTAAATATGATTGAAAATGATTTGTAAAATTTTATTTTATCATATGGGAGTTAGAACGATATTTTAGAACTTTTAAAATCGATTTAGAAGTTAATTTGTGAAAATTGAATATTTTAATATTTAATAATCGACTGTAAAATAGCCAATTTTTGAGCAGTCTCAGAATTGAACGAAACCAGTTCCATTGGATCCGTAATAGTTAGTTATTACCGTATTTCAATTTTCGTGTCAATCGGAGTTATCGTTTGATCATGGCAGCTCGAAACGCATCGAATCATTTTTAATTTAAATTTGGCGAGTTAAAATAGCCATTTTTCAAAATGTCTCGGATTTCGACGAAACCAGTTTCATCGGATCCGTAATGTAATATTATTGCATGGTTTCAAATTTCAAGTCAATTGGATTTACGGTTTGTCCGGTACAAATTAAAACGCCTAGAAATCGACTTAAATCGGTTTAATTCAAATTGAGCGTTTATATCCATAACTCGCACATACTTCCGAATTAGCTTCCGAAACCTGTTCCATTGTGTCCGGAACGCGGGGTAAACCCTAGGTACGTCAGTTTCGGCGCATAAATCGGAGTTCGGAATTTCCGGGATGAATAGTGTCGTTCGTTCTCTTATAAATAGCCCCTCACTCAAGAAAATAAATAAAAAAATAACTAAAACCTAATTACAAAACCCTAGCCACCACTTTTAGGTTCAATGGCCAGAAATGTTCCAACTTCTTCTCTCTAGATCTTCCAATCCGTCAACAATTAGAGGAAGTTGTCAACATGAAAGTTGGAGAGGGCGATGAGAACTACGTTTTCAACGGTGGAGATCGCATTTGGAGCTACAGATTTTCGTCAAGGCACCTGCGTTTGTGGGCTGTTCACCTTCGTGCGCGAGCATCTAGGGGTGACCGAACTCTATGCTATTGTGGCCGTGTATGGAGGGGATGGAGGCGAGGACAATGGCGCTATCTGATCGAAGTATTGTTGAACGATGAAGTCGCGATATTTAACCCTAATTATCTATGTTGGGTTCGGTTCTATGCGTGTTACCTGGGGATGAGCACGAGAGAGAGGGAAGAAAGGGGGAACGGTCTTGATGCTGTAGGAATGATCCAAGGGCTAGGATGGTATTGGTTGCAAAATTTAATTATAAGTTGTAAATTTATATTAGTTAAAATTTGTGTAAACTTCAAAAATCAATAACTTTTTCATACGAGGTCGAAAACGCGCGAAACCAGTTGCGTTGGAATCGTATGGACGAGCACTACGCGATGGAGTTGGTTTGGAGTCGTTTGGAGTTAGTGAGAATTTTGGGTAAAATTAAACGTCCGTTTAATTTTATTCGAAATAAAAGCTGAAACGGAAATTAAAACCAAGGTGAGAATTTCTCACTCAATCGAATCAGTTTCGATTTTATTTTAAATAGTTAGATTTAAAATATTTGAATGCATGTTTGAATGATGATTGTTATATATTGATTGTTAAAATAGACATTATACGCCGTTAGTAAGCGGATGTTATTTAATAAAAACATATACCGCGAATATTTCATAAACAGTGAAATTGGTATTATATATAATAGCAATATATATATATATTGGCATATGTATATATTGGAGTTATTGATTTCCCGCATTTTTTGTTTAGCGGATGAGACCCTATTGCGCCGTCTATTAAGCGGATAATATTTAAATCCCATATACCGCGATAATTTCGTACTGGAGCGAAATTGGTATTGTGCTAATGTTTTTGGATGCAGGAAAACAGGTTGGAAGGATCCAACTGGATTCCTCAACAGTTTTTATTTGATTTCAGATATTTTGATATTTGATGGATTTCATATTGATATATGATATCGTTGTAGTCGTGATTGACTATTTGGTGTGTAGCATCATTGGACCCAGATTTTGGGATTTTAAAATGATTTTTAAAGTGATTTTTGAAAATATACTATATTTTTGGAATTGATCCATTTTAAATAAATAAAAGTTATAATTTTTAAAGTTATAAAAATTATGATTTTTGAGAAAGATAGTTAAAAACTGATTTTTGAGAATATGATGCTAATGTTTTTATAAAATAGTTTAAATTGGGTTTTTGAATTTATTATAAAAAGTTGAAATTATAGGATTTACAAAATTTGATTATTTTATAAATCAAGAGAATGATGAAATTCTAAAGGAGTTTAAAGATGTTTTTAAAGAATAATATAAATTGATTTATATTAAGAGATTTATAAATGGATATTTATAAATTGAAATATGGACGTTATAAAACGAGTTTTTATAAGTGTTTGAATGAAGTGAAAATGAAATTCATAAATGAATGAAATTTATAGAATTATAAACTGTGAAGTTATAAAAGAAATTTATAAATAGTAAGATTTATAAATTTGGTGAAATTATTTGAAGAATAGATTGGTTAAATAAATGGATCTTATAAGTTATAAGATTTATAAATTGGAAAGTCTCTAAAGGAACGATTTTGTAAAATAATCGTTTTATAAGTAATTAACTTATAATATGAACGTTTAGTTTATAATTTAGTTATAAACTGGAATAGGTTAATAAAGGAATTTATAAAAAGGAAGTTTTTATAAATAAATAGAAATGGAATTTATAAACGTTGTTTTATAAATCCGCAAACAACTTATTTTGATAAGTTAATTGTCATAACTTATTTAATGGAGTTATATTCACATTTTTGAATAGTGAATAATCCTTTGAATTAAAATGAATAAAAGGATGAGATTTGTTAACGAAGTTTATTCACCTTTTTGAATAGTGAATAACACGTTAAAGAAAATGGTTTAGATTTGAATGTTTTAAATAGAATTAAAACGACCTAAGGATGTTTTAAAATGTGTTGAGATTCGAAACCATAGATTTCAACATTTATTGTTGAAATAGACGTTTTCGAGAAATGAAAGGAAATAGTGGACTATAACACTGTTGTTATAGTAAATGATTTCCGAAAGGAAATGTTTTGTATAGTATTGGGATTTATATATCTATTTTAATTTCGAATCCCTATACTAGTGATTTTGGGTTGTCGTGACGATGTTTTACGCAACATTCGTTTTGGCCCAAATAAATATGTTTAAGAGAATGATTTCCTTAAAGAATGAAATATATACTTAATTCGATTTAAGTATATTGAATATTTTCTAAGTGTTGAAAATAAATAAAATTTGTGAAATACTTATGAATAAATAAGTATGGAAATGTTTTTCCAATGTGAAATGAAACGTTTTGAGAATTTATTTTTTTGAAGATAAATTGAAATGAATAATTGAAATCGTATATGCATGGATATTTTGAAATATAAATTCATTATGGAATTTATATGTGAAAGTGGGATTTGTTTAAAAATAAATATTGATTTATTTTTGAAGTGTGAAAATATATATCTTGTAAAGATATTTTGAAAAATAAATAATTTGGAAAATTATTTGGAATCTAGTGATGTGTGCATATCAATTGATAGTTCAATAGCCGACTATCAATATTTCCCTTTGAATGGGTATTTGATGTGATTTGTTTGAATGTGAATGCCACACTTATTTTTGAATAAGCGCTCACTATTCGGGTTAACCGGGAAAGGACCATGGGGTCGTATAACCCATTCCGAATATGTGATACGTCGTTGTGAATCGCATTGAAGATCGGTGTTGAAGACCGAGTATTTGTGAAAACGATAGGATGACCTATCGATTGTTTCTGCACTGGGTAGCTCCTGGTATAGAGATTCCTTAAGTGATGGGAAATTCGATCGGGATTGTGAATACCCGTATTGCAAGGGCTTCGTAAGAAGTGCCTTCGGTTTTGTTCGAGCCCGGAACAGACTTGTATGGATTGTATGTCTGACATTACAAGTTGAGATATAAAGCAGATTTCTTTCAAATATATTTCTGTTGTTGGCGGAGAATTTATTCTTTTAGCTTAACACCCTTCTCTGAGACGTACGTGCTCAGAGGTTATATAGTTGAATGTTATCAGCGATATATTCCCAATTTGGTAATGTGATATGCTGAGTGATGCTGAAATGATCATTGTGTTGATTATTTGTGATAGGATCGTTTATTTGATCGTCTATCCTTGTGATCATTGTGTTGATCATTTGTTGACCCAAAGCATGGCTTTTGTATAAAGTATGTTTTGTGGACGTGACTTCGTCGAGCCTCACATCCCGGAATGGTCAAAACAGGAAAGATGCGGCAAGGTTATGAGGGGTAGCTCCCTTTAGGGTATGTGCATTTCCTTCTGGAAAGGGTGGTATCATGGTATGGAGCCCAGATATTTACTCATGTTGAAACACTATATTTTATTACTGTGTGGTGTTGTTGGTGACGAGCGCTCGGTTAAAGGTCCAATGGGACCGGGGGATGCCATATTCGTGTAGTAGTTACCTAGTGATAAAGGTAACCCGGCCTTGTGTTGGCAGAGAGCTGGTTAAGTTCTCGGGGACGTCCAGCCAGAGGCGTTTCCATGTGGCAATGGGAAGTTCCTTGGCCTGACCATTTGTTGGAAATCCAAAGAAACAATACGAGACTTGTACGGTATTAGTTGTATAACCTGCTATGGAATGTGGCGGTAACTTGCTATTGAACATAGTAGCTATAGTAGGCATAAGTGCGGAATGTCTATGCTGGCTAAGATTTATATCTTTATTTTTGAAATGATTTTCCTATACTATGCACTAGTAATAATATCAAATGTTATTTTAAATGCGTATCAAGCATCTTTGACTATCATAAGGAGAAATCTCCTCCGATTCTGCGTTTGCATTGTGTGTGTGTGCGGGAGGCCTTATGGTAGTCTCATTTTTAAAAGCATTGCGAATTGAGTTTAAAAATATTCCTCTATTTTGATTTTAAAGTTAAGTAAACTGTTTTGAGTTCTCACACCAGTCACATGACTGACTTGGAGTTTATTGTTTTCCTTCCTAAACTCTGGGTGCCCACCAATTTCCACACGGGCAGTCAAGAGTTAAGGTTTATCAGGATATTCTGGATATTCTGAAGTTGCTGGAGGCAAGCTGGATGGCATGGCATACTACTTATATAGTATTTCTTTTTCCGCTGCACTATTTGTTGTTGTTGTATACTCTGATGATATGATGAAATGAAATGTATAAAATGTAATAACTGATATAGTTCTTTGTTTAAAGATTTTTCATTTATTATTATATGTTGTTCCGCTGCGAATTGTGAGATTCGGATGTTGTTCTGTTGTTTCCTGTTCTGTTCTATGTTCTTTTCTCTATTTTCCTTTTCCCTATCTTTCTCTATTCTCTTTTACTTCTATTTCAAAATTTTCTATCTTCTGTTTTTTCTTTTCTCTCTATTTTCTACCTTCTTATCTCTTCTTCTTTCTTTTCCTTTTCTTTTCTTCTTTTTAAAAACCCATAACTATCCGGTTTTCGGCCTTCGATTTCTCGGCAGTCGATAAAGTGAGTATCGATGTTGAATTTTCGAAAGTCGGAAATTTTCGGGGCGTTACAACCCTAGACAACATAAGCGTGCCCTCGTTTCACTTCAGGCTATTGTGAGGCACCGTGTCCATAGAAAATAGGGAATGCTGTTGAAACTGGTCCCTACTAAACAAAACTAGTTGCGTCCCTTGTCCAGTTCCCCATGATTTAGTCCTTTAATTATTGACCTCTTATCTACACTAAACAGCATAATCGTGCCACAAGGGAAATGTTGCCAGTATGGATCTTTTCTTTTAACTATTGACCATTTATCTACCCTAAATGGCATAAGGGAAAGGTGGCCGTTATGGATCTTTTCTTTTAACTATTGACCACTTATCTACACTAAACAGCATAAGGAAAATGCTACCGGTACAGATCCTACTTTCATTTTTGCTTATTAAGTTGGATAAATAATTTTAAATAAGCCTTTGTTATTATTCTTACTATCTGTGCTTTTTAATTTATCCTAAGTCTTAAAATAATCCTCATTCTGTTCTGTTTTCTTATTATAACCTACGTTATAATCGTGCTTATTACTTAACCCAAGGTATAAGTATGAAAATAAGCTTTTTTCATCATTTACTCTTTTTATTTTTAATTGTAAGTTATAATTAGGCTAATTTCCTTAATTTAGTCTAATGCTAACATCAATATCAAATTAGGTTCAATTTCAGTCTTAATTCCATTTTTATTACAGTCTTTACAATTTACATCTTATCTATCGTTATTTCGGTATTCTTATAATTTTAATCCATATTTGTGTTTAATCTATTCTAATCCATACACGAAGAAGAAGGTGAAATAAAAGAATACTGAAAACAGAAGAAAATCCAAAGCATAGGAAAAAGAAGTAAATAACGGATAAATAACAGTAAATAAATTAAAATATCGTAAATAAAATGTAAATAAATGGAAAATCTATAATTAACAGAAATAAACTAAATTAACTGAAAATAATAGCTAAAAGAAATAGACTGAAAATAATTCTAAAATTGTAAATAAACTACTAAAAATGTTATTCCAAAAATCATAGTAAAACTACAACTATTGGAAACCCTATTATTTTAAATTACTTAAAGAAATCCAAAATAAATATAATCAGTCACCTCTGGTCATAAGCTCTCCCCTTTAGGTATTTTCGGATTTACTTGAGGAAATTAAAATATTTTTATTAAAATGATTTTCTCCTTGAAAAATTATTCCTTTTAGTGTCCTTCTTGTAAAGGTGAACCCAATTGGAAAAAACCAAGAATGAGAAAAAGGATTAGGTCTACGGGTCTATTTATAGGGGTAGAAGTAGATCTCAGACCATTGGATTTGGGGATTTAATAGGATGCAACTACGTCATAAGCTGAATAGAAGCCATCAAATGCAAGAATGGAAGGACCAAATTGAGTTAAAGAATGTAAAACAAGTAGAAAATAGGCTGTAACGACCCAGAATTTTGGTCGCTAGATTTTGAACATTTAATTCACTTTAAATGTTAAATGTGAATTTGAATTCCATTTCGAATAAAAGATTTAGGTTAAATTAGTTGAATTAATTAAATTTCAAATACGGGAATTTAATTGAAATTTGAATAATAATAATTTAATATCGGAATTGGGATAATTGGTGAATCTGGATATAAATGGCTATGAATTGGTTTCTAAAATTTATTTTAAGTCTATTTGAATTTAAATAATGATGTTGGACGTTTGGATGAAATCAAGAGTTGATAGATTAAGATTTGGGATTTTATATTAAATTAATAATGGAATTTAATAATATAATAATGTAAATAATCAGATTTTGGTTCAAAGTGAATCAGAATGATTTCTAATGTGAATATAAATTCTATATAATTTATAATAGAGTTAGTAAAGTTTTAAAAGTGAAATTTTGATGATTTCGACAATTTTGGAAATCGTTCGAATTAATCGACGAGTTAAAATAGCCTTCCGGGGCACAGTCTCGGAATTCAACGAAACCAGTTCCATTGGATCCGTAATAGTTAGTTGCAATCGGGTTTCAATTTTTGTAGCGATCGGGGTTGTCGTTTGACCCTGGCAGCTTAAACGCATAGAAACTATTTTAATCGATTTAATTTAAAATTGATCGTTTATTTCCGTTACTCACGCATACGACCAAATTAGCCTCCGAAACACGTTCCATTGTGTTCGAAATGTAGGTAAAACCTTCGAAACACCAGGCGGCACGTGAGTTTTGGAGTGCGTTTGCAAAAGTTCATTAAAATTGAATTTATTATTAAAATAATATGTTATACGTATATATTCACGTCTAAGGGGCCAAAACCCTAGCTATTTCCTTCGGTCGTCACTTATACGATTAATGGCCGAAATGCTTCCATTTTCTTCTTCGATTTTCTTCAAATCCACTCGTTTTTACAAAAATCTTTTAACTGGGAAGTTGGAGATCACTTCGACATCTACCTATCCAACGGTAGATTAGGAGAATCGTCGTCGATTGGAGTCACAGTTCGCTGCCGTTCGTCACACGTTCATGCACGATTTTCGTGGCCTTGTGATGACCGAGCTTGCTCGTTTTTGAGCTATGGGTGCGCGAGACGTACGGCTTTGATGTGGAGACGTTGGATCATCGTGTTGTCGAGGGGATGGTGAGCGGCACTTAGGGTTTCTCGACGAAGAATGGGTTTCGTTCATACTGGAACGTGCCTGTGGAAGATGAAGACTTGCGGCCGTGATTTCCTGTTATGTGCGTGCGGCCACGATTCGTTTTGGTATATAAAAATAAAAAGAAGAAGAAAATTGTTTTATCAATTATATTAGAAACTTTTATAATTCATAACTTTTGTATGCATTATCAAAATTCAACGAAACTGGCGGCGCCGGAATCGCAGCGACGCGATCTACACTATAGCTCAAATTTGGAAACGTTCGGAGCAAGTAAAAATTTAGGTTAAATCAAATGTCGTTCGATTTAATTTAAATTCGAACGCTCGTCAAAAAAAACCAAGGTGAGTAATCTCACTCAAATCTGGATACCAGTTGATTTAAATAGCCAATATTTAAAATATTTGATTGGTTGCTTGGCTGAATATGATAATTATTATCAGATTGAATCGATATTTATTGGTTGTGCTAATATCTGTGGATGCAGAGAAACAGGTTGGAGGGATCCAACTGGATTCCTCACAAATAGAAACTTGTTATATTCTGTGATATATCTCATTGATAAATTTATTTTATCTACGAGTCTGTGAATGAAGATAAGCGTTATGGATTATACCGCTTATTAATGTTAATATGATTGAATCTGTGATGGTTAATGTGTGCACTATTGTGTTAAACCCTGGACTACACTATACACACACGAATATGGATTTCACGTGGAAATCGGCTAAGTCACAGATATTTGAATTTAATTCAAAATAGTTTTAAAAGTTGAATTTTAAATCCAAACAGTTTTGGAAATGGAATTGGGTTAAATATGAAAAGTTTGTGAAAAGGGATAAAAGTCATTTTGAATAACTTAATAAAGTTTTGAAATTTGAATAGTTTGATTTAAATTGGAATTTAATATCTGAAATTGAATTCTATATTTGGTATTTATGATTTAAAATGGTATACAAGTTTATATGAGTTTTTAAACCGTTTTAAAGTGTTGCTTTGGGAATTAAATTAACCCGAAGATTTAACTTGTATAAATGAAATCGGATTTTTCCAAAATAAAAACTATTTGTTTTCGAACGATATAAGCTGCCATATAAGAAATGAATCTCCGATTTGTATCTAAGGAAGTTCAAGTTGAATTTGAAATGGTTTCCAAGTTAGGAATGATTTGGAAATTATGGTCTAAAAAGATTATACAAGTTATAAAGATGTTTATATAGGTTTTAACCATTAAAAAAAAGGGTATGTTTTGGAGATTTAAATTTAAATCCAAGTTTATACTTGAATGGGTTAACTTATGTAATTTGTAATCGGTTTTTCCTAAAACGAAAACTATTTGTTTCAAATAATAATAGCTTTTATAAAAGAAAGGATTTCTAATTTGTGTTGAAAAATTTCAAGTTTGAAATGAAATTGTAAATAGTTTGGAAAATTATGAACGTGAATGGATCTTTGTGAAACTGGGTGAACTTTGCGGAAAAAAATCTCTTTGTTTAAAAAGATTTGAAATGGTAATTTGTTTAAACCATTTGAAGGAAAACTTTTGGATGTTAAGTTGTGACTTAATTGAAATCCCGTATCTATATGTTTTTAAATATTGCGCTCATTATTCGGTTTAGTCGGGAGTGGTCCTTTGTGTCGTATAACCCATTCTGAATAATGATACGTCGATATGGATAGCATTTGAAGACCGGTGGTGAAGACCGGGTCTTTTCGAGAATGATAGGATAACCTATCGAATGTCTCTGCACCGGGTAGCTACGGTATAGAGATTCCCTAAGTGATGGGAAGTCCGATCGGGATTGTGAAAACCCGGATTGCAAGGACTTCTTCGGAAGTGCCTTCGGTTCTGTTCGAACCCAGAACGGACTTGTATGGATTGTTTGTCTGACATTACAGTTTGAGATATAAAGCATATTTCTTTCAAATACATTTCTATTGGTGGCGGAGAAATTATTCTCTTAGGTTAACACTCTTCTCTGAGATGTACGAGCTCAGAGGTTATGTAGTTGAAGGTTATCAGTAATATATTCCCGACTTGGTAATGTGGCATGCTGAGTGCTGCTGATCATTTGTTGATCAAAGCGTGGCTTTTGTGAAAAAGCGTAGCTTTGTGGACGAGACTTTCTTGTCTTAGTGAAATGTGATGGGGGGTTCTCGCTTCGCGTTAGGTGGCGAACGGGAAACTCTTACTCATACACGTCCTCTTTACGGGGTTGGTTTGGCGTAACCCGTGACAGTCGAAAGGCTGGCCGTAAAAGCAAGTTTCGGGTACCAGTGTAAGCCACGGTGGGTCTGGGATGGTTGCAAAGCCTACCGGGCGCCGCTGCTTCGGAGCTGTTACATGTGGTATCAGAGCATTTGGCTAAGCGACAAACTTAGCTCTGCTGGGTGTTACTCATTAGAGATAGAGTCAGCAGTACTCTAGAATGAGTTTGAACGTAATAATAGATATGAGCGCGTATTTGTTAGTAAATATAAACTTGTTTTATATTGTGTTGACTTAACGGTTGAGTGTTTATAGATTCTGGTTGAAGCAGTCTAGCTAACTGTGTCGATGGGGGTTTCTAAACTCTTAAACAAGATAAACCGACATAGTATTGTTTTAAAGCGGGTAATTTTACCCAAAATTATATTTTGATATAAAAGGAATATTTTTCTGAATTTATTATATATATTTGGATGTTTGGTTATTGATGTTATAATCAAATATAAGAATCTAGAGTTTGAAATGGTTATAACCAAATAGAATTCAATAAGTATGACTTATCCAATGAAGTGTAACTAAAATTTGAGTTAAATCAGAATTTAAATCCCGGAAATTTTGAAAAGTGTTTTAAATGTAATGAAAACAAAGGTTTGGGGATTTAAAATCTTGGGAATGTTTGAAATGTTTTCCAAAGTGTTTGAAGGCAATGATGGAGTATTATTTTGGGAAATATTTTTGAATAAGAATTGTTTTGAAATGAATTCGTGGAAGTGAGGAAGCACTGAACTCACTTCAGTCGCTGGAAAATAATCCTGATGATGATGGCCACATCATTAGAATTCATTTTCGAGTTTCTAAAGTGATGGATTGCTTCCATAGTAATTGGGTATGATATCTGTTTAGATTTGTTGATATACAAGGTGTTTTAGAAATTTCAAAGGGGAAATTTGTTTTAGTAAAACCAAGTGTTTTGGAATCCGTAGATTTGATTGATATACCAAATGGGTATGTGTTGATTTTTATTCCAAAATGATTTTGAAATAAAACCGAGAGATTGAATTCTAGAAATACTATTTAAATAATGTGAAAGTTAAGACAAATCAATAATTGAACCTATTAAGTGAAGTTGATATTAATAAGAAGAAAATGGGAATTTTAATCTTGGAATTAAAATTTAAACTTGAGTATATGGAAGTAAATTGAAAATTTGAGTTTAACTTGTGTTAAGTTAAATAAATTGGACTTAGAATAAAAAATTGAATTAAATTGGATATAAAGTTGAAATGTAAAATGGCTTTGTAATTGTAGGTCATTGTGTAATGAATTTGTACCCATAAGCTATTAAGTGTTATACCTATAATATGAAATTGTGAATTTAAAATTTGTGCAAAGAATTAAATTGAAAGGAAATTTGTATCCTTAAGATTTCAGTGATATATATGTATACAATTTGGAATTGTGATTATAAGATGTAAATGGATCAAAAATGAGCAATATAAGCTTTTAAGTAAATAAGTTGATGAACTTATAAATAGAAAATGGAATTATAATCACAAATGGGAAATAGTTGAATGGTATGGTGAATTCAAACTTGATCCTAAAGGAAATGTAAAGTAAAATAAAGAGAAATTGAGTTAAAGTTGGATTGAATTGAAATCAAAATTCAGTTGTGTTATAAATAATATTGAATGAAATTCAGTTCTTGTTTAAGTAGTAAATGAAGTGAAATGAATTTAAATTGGCTAAATAAAATTTAGTTGAACTTGAATTAAATGGAATTTAAATTAAGTAATAATAATATTGAATGAATTGAATACTCACTCAACTAAATTCAAAAAGAATTGTTTGGAAATGAATTTAGCGTAAGCTAAATTAAATAAGGGGAGTAATGGGATGAATAAGATTTGTATAGCTTGTTAATAAAGTTGGAAAAGGGTAGAATGAAATCCCAGTTCTGGTATAGAATAATTGGTAGGGCTATGTTATAAATAAATTCAGAAGTGAATTAAGAAGGTGAATAAATTTAAAAAGGATTGGGTAAGTAAACAAATTGAGTCAAAATTTGTAAATGAATTGGAATTTGATTGGATGAAAATCAAATTAAATAAAATAAAATTGATATAAGAAGAAATGGAAATATTGTGAAAAAATTCTGAATGAAATAGAATTAATATCAATTTAAACTGGAATTAATTTTATGTTATAAGCTTAAGTGATGGTTATTTGCTTGAATGACATGAAAATCTGCATAAGAATTGGTCGTTTTATTGTATTCGGAAATTGAGTTGGTTTAAAGAAGCAAATGAAATTGGTTTTTGAATCAATTGGAATGGATTGAAATTTTATTAAGTGGTTTTGCATATGAATGAAAATGGATCATAAAAGAAATGCAAATGTATCAAATTTGAAATAAAGATTTGATTGTAAATTAATTTGGAATTGAATTGAAGTAAATGTAAATTGTATGTAGTAAACTTGAATGAAAATCATTCGAGTGGAATTAAAATGGAGTTTGGGTTTGTAAAGAGGATTAAAATGGTAATTGAAACCTTATAATTGCTTATAAAATATGGTTTACATAGGCTAACTAACGTTACAGGACGAAGGAATTTTCCTTCGTCCAATTTCTAAGGCGGGTCGACCGCACTATACCCAGGTCGACCGACCGGTCAACCATGGGTGAGGTTAGGTCGACCTAGCGGTCGACCTAGCCTATATATTTATTATTATTTCTCTTTTCTTGACTTTTGCTTAATTCATAACTTGGCAATATTAACTCGGATTCTAACGTTCTATATATGGAAATTGACCAAGAAATTACCACGGACTCAATGGTGCAACTCCCGTGGCTCAGTTCTGAAAATTTCACAAAGTTATTTTATCATTTAATTAATTAACGAATAAATTAATATGATTTAAATTTTGGGTTGTTACATTCTCCCTTCCTTAAGGGATTTCGTCCTCGAAATCCCTAAGGATAAAAGAATGTACTAAATTTTTTCATCCAACTCTACAACCAACTACTCAATCATCAACCATTCATCCATTGTCCTTAAGTTTTTCTAATGCAATTTGTGATACATATAAAATTAGTGTAGTGTTAATGTCCCTAACTAATGCAAAAGAATAGGCGGTCCACTGATTCAGTTGACCTCCTTTTATGTAATCATGTCTGTGCCATGTATCCAAATGAATGCAAAAATTTCCAAATGATAACTGATAATTCTATATGCATGCTAAAACATCATTCAAATGCAACAATCATGTGATAATCATCCATTTATAGCAACCATGAAAAATAAAAATGTACACACATCCATATCCCCATGCTCTAGCATCCTAATTAGGTCGATCCCTAAAGAATAATAGTGCTTAGTGTTACTAATGCGTCCATTAGAATCCACTAGCAAACATTTGCAACCATTAGCATACATCATTCATAACATGTTCTATTAACATGTTTACATCAAATCCTACCATCCATAGGTTAAATTCTAAGTTCTATCCTCCCAATGGATAATAAAGGAAAGAACATATTCAAGACTAGAGACGGAAAATAGAAAATTTGAAAACTTATTATCAAAGCGATGTGGATATGAAATACGAATTTTCTCCCAATCAAATCAATCCTCCCTGAAGTCTTCTTAACTATGTAGGAACCGAGGCAATCCCTCTATAGACTCTATCCAATACGAAAGCGACTTGCACGGTCTTTCATAAAGAGCTTCGAAAGGTGCCACTCCAATGCTGGCTTGATAACTACTATCATTTGGAAATTCCACTAAAGGAGGATGCTTCTACCAAGTTTCTCAAAATGAAGAATACTCATTCTCAACCATGCGTGTCTTACTATCTTACTAACTTCAATTTGCTGCTCTTCTTTAGTCTGCACACATGAATCAACATTCCTAGGTTCTTACTAGTGTCTTACACACTCCACGAAAACTTCTATCATTACTTTTAAAAGTAATCACTGCTATAGGCTTGCACTTTTTCCGTTACACCTAGGGAAATGATTCAAATATACTCCATATTTAAGAGCTTGGTTTAGTATTTATCACTTTATTTTAAAAAACCGAGGTTTCTAAATTTTCAAATCCCAAAATCTTTTTCCTTAAAAGTGTTATCTTTAAATTTTTCTTAATTTCAGAAATATTTGGTTGCTTAACATCTTATGTTTCTAGATTTGCATCCTTACATCTTCTTGAATTTACATTATTTCCCAAACCAAGAGGGAAAAACTTTCGAATTCTAAGTCTAAAACTTATTCCTCCATTCTTTTAAAGACCTTTTCAATTTTCTATAAAATTTGAATTTTCAAACTCTCCTTTTATCAAGTTTTTCATTTCAAAAACTTATTTACATTTTCACCAAACTGTTTCTTTTTAAAATATCTTTACAATATCCTCTTGTGTTTTCAAAACATCTTCTTATTACACCTAACAGTCTCATGCCTTAATGTATTGGAACTGCTTTCTCCTATAAGAAATTATTAACGCTAAAATATTCTATGAATCTTTTAAAAGACGATTTCATGTTTATGTGAAATTACAATAAACTTATTTTATATTTTTCGAAATAAGCTATACAAAATATGGTGCTCCCATACCTTGCATATCTCTTTCATGCATTCCTTGTAACTTGCATAAAACATTTTTTTATTGGTTTCGTAAAAAATTATACCATTATTCTTTTCATTCCAATATATTAAAGTATGTTTAAATTATGTTTTATTACGATAGACACCTTTTAATATCTAATTTTTTTCATTTTACAAAAAATCATCTTCAAAACTATTTTAATATATCCATAACCAAAACCATTTTATTATACTCATTTAATTAATAGGTGTATTCACACATCACTTTTATTTCTATTCCTAGAAATTATCTTTTAAAAGTACATTTTTATTTGGGTTTAAAACGGATGTTGCATAAAACATTGTTACTACAACCTAAAAATACTAGTGTATGGATTCAATTAAATAAATACTAACAAATCACATTTACCTATGTAAAAATATTTCTCTTGGGAGTCACTTACTATAATAGTAGTGTTATAGTCTATGCTCCTCTTATTTTTCACGAAGACAATTATTACAATAATGAAATTTTTAATCTACGTTTTTTATACTTGATACACTCTAGGTTTTTATATTTAAATCTTTGTTTAATTACAAAGAAACTAGTATACTCCATAAATCTTCAACAAGAATCTCAGTTTTTATTGTATAAAAACCAATTTAAACTTCATATCATTCTTCAAAAACCCCATTTAAGAGAAAATATTAACAATGAAAATTTTCAATTCTAACAATTACATTTTTTCAACTTTTCAAATTTCAAAATTTTCATTTCATTGGGCTTGGCATAAAGTGGAATTTATTCTTACTCACCTAGGAGTACTTTTCCTAAACGTTGGAAATCTCATTTCCTTACACCAAAAGTGACATTTCAAAAACTTTGCTCTCAACTGATGAACATGAAGTGTACGAAGAGACTTCTCAAAATGTCTGAAAAATCATAAATGACTGGGACGGAATCTAGCTTTCCTGGTGATGAATCAAAGAAATAAAGGAAGCTCAACATGACTGACCCCTGCTGGTCGCAAGAAACCTCGAGAGTCCTGCTACTCCATGTTTCTAGTCAAACAACTCTCCTTTTTCAGTCTAATATAGCTCTATATGTGGATAGCCAATCCATCCCCAAGATCATCGCATACCCCGAAAATCCAAAAACATAGGCGTTACAGTCAAATTCTGAGCCTAGGATAAAAAAATTCAAACCCCTACATACCATAGACAAGTGTGCCGATTCTCCTATGAGGTTTGAAACAACAAAGGGGTCTACTACTAAAGAAATGTCTAAGTGCAAACAATCCCAAAAAAACTAGATATAAAAGAGTACGATGCTCTAGAATCGAATATAGTTCAAATGGGAAAATCAAAAATATAAATCAAACCTTCAACTATGATTTCCTACCTTTATCTGGTCCATTTCTAGAAGGAGCTGCATCCAAAGACTGTATCCGTGATGTAGGTTTGCTTGCTCCTTGCCTCGTCTTCTGAGGACAGGCTTTACTAAAGTGGCCAGGATGTTCACAATTGAAACACTTCCCTTTCATTGCTGCCTTCCGACAATCCTTTGCGTAATGACCAACCAACCCACAACTCTTGCACTCCTCGTTTTTCTTGATCTGCATTTGAGGTCCTCCTCCTTTCTTTTTATCCTTATCCTTCTTTTCTTCCCCCCACTTCTTAGAACTTTTCGACTTAGGGGCCTCCTTAAACACTCCCTCCTTAGCTGCACCGGACATAAGGGCCATCTCTACTAAAGACTCATAAGTAGCCCCCATTGGCACGTGAGTCAACAACAATCTCTGAAGGGGCTGATTCGACCCCTTTGCAAATTTCATAGCTTTCTTGTGCGGCGTATTCACCAAATCCATTCCAAACCACGACAATTTATTGAATTGATTGATGTACTCCTTCACCGACGAACCCCCTTGCTTCAAATTGGTAAAGCGCTCTAACTGCACACTCTCCTCTGCTTGAGAAAAAACTTCCTACCAAATCGCTCTCGGAATCCATTCCAAGTCACCTCTCTTCATTCTAACTCAAAGACTTCCCATCAATATGAAGCCTCCTTTGTCAGCTGCCAAGATGCTAGCTAAACTCGTTGTTGATCATCCAATCCCAATAGTCTAAATATCCTCTCTATGTCTATAAGCCAAGCTCTCGTCTCCACAAAAATCTCCTTACAGAAAAAGTCTTTCCACCTAAACTCGCAAAATCCTTACAAAGCTTAAAGAAATTGGCAATGGTAGGTGGGTTGATGGGATTCCCACCTGCTGGTGCTGGGTTGGGTGCTTGTCCATGCACCTTCGGAGTCGTGGCTTGTAGATACCTATGAAACTAGGCTGGGACTGGAATGTCATCGGGAAGGTTCGTGGCATCCGCCATTCTATGAAAAGAAAAGGATAGTTAAGGAAATAGTCGAAGGGAGATTGAATTGGACTTTTGAGGGGATATTTATAAAAACTCTTCTATACTTAAAAACTATTTCTAAGAGTTCTTTTCTAAAAAATACTTTTAAAAGAAGTTATTTTGGAAAATACTTTTACTTTTAATATAAATTTTGAGGAATCCTGCAACCTTAGGCTCTAATACCAAGTGAAACAACCCTACACCCCTTAATATACCCAAAAGGACACATTAAAAGGCATGGTGCATTGAAGGTATAGCTAAAACTAATAGAGACTAAGATTCACAAGACAAAAATAGGTAAAAACAGCAAAAACTAAAATAATAACTTATTTAAAACAAAAGCTTCATAATTGCTTCATAAACCAGACAAATCAAAATCCAAATACAACATATATGTCTCAAAACCCAACATGTCTCATGAAATAAAAACTCGTAGTCTCAACTAAAGTTAGAGTACAAATATCCCTCTAAAGTGCCAGTACAATGAAAGAAAAATGGAAATAAAAGTAAGGAATTACATTGTAGAATATTCTCCAAGAAACCTCCGAGCACTGCAATATACTGCCCTCTCCCTTGATTGCCTATGGGGAGGAAAAGAGGAAAACAGAGGAGTGGGTCAGACTAAAAGTCTGGTGAATGATAGAAATACTAGAATCTTCAAGAAAAGTAAAAGTAATAAACCTTACAATAGTTATGGTATAAAAAATAAACAAAGGAAATTTGAAGAAGGGGTAAGATAGAAATAAATACGAATTAACTAAATTAACATAATTGATTAACTTCGACTGTTTGCACTTGTTTTTTAATCCTATAATTAGGCTAAATTTCTAATCATATAATTAGGCTGAAATCCCTATTCTACCCTTTGATTGGCCTGCTGCTCCATGGACCTTATTGCAGATTAGATGCTATATAGCTCCCTACACAGAAGGCAATGGTGTCTACGAAAGACACACATATTAAGCGCTTGGAACTCAATAGCGACTTATCACCCCTAAACGATGTCGCATGCTCGGTCACCGCTTCGCTCTATCTATTGCTCCAGCTATTTGACCTTTTATTTACCCTAGATAACATAAGCATGCCCTTGTCTCACTTTAGGCTATTGTGAGACACTGTGTCCATAGAAAATAGGGAATGCTGTTGGTATTGGTCCCTATTAAACAAAACCTAGTTGCGTCCCTTGTCCAAATCCCCATGATTTAGTCTTTTAATTATTGACTTATTATCTACCCTAAACATCGTAAGAATTCCCCAAGGAAAATGTTGTCAGTACGGATTTTTTCTTTTAACTATTGATCACTTATCTACCCTAAACAGCATAAAGGAAATGCTGCCTGTACAGATCTTTTTTTTAACTATTGACCACTTATCTACCCTAAACAGCATAATGAAACGTTGCCGATACAGATCCTACTTTCATCTTTGTTTATTAACTTAGATAAATTATTTTAAATAAGCCTTTGTTATTATTCTTACTATTTTTGCTTATTAATTTATCCTAAGTCTTAAATAAACCCCATTTTGTTCTGTTTTCTTATTATTACCTACGTTATAATCATGCTTATTACTTAACCCAAGGTATAAGTGTGAAAATAAGCTTCTTTCATAATTTACTCTTTTTAATTATAATCCTAAGTCATAATTAGGCCAATTTTTTTAATTTGGTCTAATCTAACATCAATATCATAATTAGGCTCAATTTTAGTCTTAATTCCATTTTATTACAGTCTTACAATTTACTTCTTATTTTCTGTTATTTCACTATTCTTATAATTCTAATCCATATTGGCATTTAATATATTCTAATACATACACAAATAAGAAGGAGAAATAAAAGAAAACTGAAAATCGAAGAAAATCCAAAGCGTAGATAAAAGATGTAAATAGCACATAAATAACAATAAATAAATTAAAATACTATAAATAAATGGGAAAGATATAATTAACAAAAATAAACTAAAATTAATTGAAAATGATAGCTAAAAGAAATAGCCTGAAAATAATTCTAAAAACTGTGAATAAATTACTAAAAAGGTTATTCCAAAAATCATAGTAAAACTACAACTATTAGAAACACTATTATTTTAAATTACTTGAAGAAATATAAAATATTTACAATCATCCACCTCTGGTCCTAAGCTCTTCCATTTAGGTCTTCCTGGATTCACTTAAGGGTATTAAAATATTTTTACTAAAAAGATTCCCTCCTTGGAAAATTATCCCTTTTAGGGTCCTTCCTGTAAAGGTGAACTCAATTGGAGAAAACCTGGAATGAGAAAAAGTGTTAGGTCTACGGGTCTATTTATAGGGGTAGAAGTGGATCTCAGACCATTGGATTTGGGGATTTAATATGATGCAACCATGTCGTATGCTAAATAGTTGCCATCGGCTGCAAGAATTGAAGGACCGGATTTAGGCTAAGAGTGCAAAACACGTAGAAAATAGGCTAACAAACGTTACTGGACGATGGAATTTTTCTTCATCCAATTTATAAGGCGGGTTGACCACCCCTATACCCAGGTCGACCTGCTAGTCGACCTAGGGTGAGGTTAGGTCCCTAGCCTGCATATTTATTTTATTTATTTTCTTTTCTTGACTTTTGTTTAATTCATAACTTGGCCATGTTAACTCGGATTCTAACGTTCTATATATGGAAATTGATCAGAAAATTACCGTGGACTCAATGGTGCAACTCTTGTGGCTCAATTATGATAATTTCATAAAGTTATTTTATCATTTAATTAATGAATGAACTAATCATTCTGGTTTAAATTTTGGGTTGTTACACTTGACATTGTGTTTTATAAAAAAATTGTAATGTTTAATTACTAGGTGTGCTATTATTGTTGCTACCTCACATTTATGGTGATTATTTGGAATGGTTCAGTAGGGTAATGTTTTGGACATGCATTGTTTGTAGCAGTTGCATGGATACTATGGTTGTTATGTGCTAATGACTACTTGGATGCAGGATGAGAGCAGGAAATAGAATCACGTGAGCTTGACCTGGGGCATCTAGGGAGCTGCCGAGAACATCAAGTCTAACATCAATTGTTTAGAATAATCAGCCATATGGACAACGGGGCACATAACACGCTAACACTTGGTCATGATAAAAAATCACTTCATGGTTCTGTTATACCGAGCAAAGAATTTTGGCAATCGCAATAGAGCTAAGTAGATAGTATGTTGAACCACCGCAAAATTGAAAGGAAATAGGTCCAACCTTTTAGGCATCGATATTGCCCTAGAAAATCAAGAACTCCCATCATATCGACAAGAAAATCCAACTCCTTGAAATTCAGCTTCGCTCAGAATTAGGCGATAAAAGGAGGAACTTACCATCATCCAAAGATAAATGACGATGAAATGAATTTCTAGAATCAAATCATCGATGTACCAGTTTCCAAAGACATAAGCTAGTGCTCAACTAAAGTCTCAAACCCCAACTTGCAAGAATCCAACGTAGCCTAAAGGCCGCCAACGTCTAGATGAAGTGACTATTATTTTAGGAATATAACACCGCTCAAAGATTAGAGACATCAAGAAGGACAACCTCCAACCATCATAGATCCATCGCAGCCTGGAATTTACCTGCGCATGGAATAATCAGCCTTGTAGAGACCGATCAAACACCTCGACTCCTACTTGCAGAAAACCAATTTCTATTCAAAACCAAACAACGGTAAGCAGATAATGCTTGAGTAGTTAAACCATTGATTCTCGAAGATTTGAACTAATGAATAAGGTTGATATCTGCAACAATGCTATTACCCAGCATAAAGCATATGGCCTGAAACAAGCTAAGGTTAAGTATCACAAATTCAAGACAAACACAAACGAACTCTACAGGCCCATGATTAGGATAGGGACGAGCGCGGTCATACCAGGGGCAATGTGATTACTTTCTCCATAGCTTCTAATTTTCTATAAGAACCTAAAATTTGGCACGTGGAAATGAAGGGTTCCGCAAGTAGTTGTCAGATCATAACAAAAATCGGTTGGAGGAAATCTGATTTTTCATGAATAAGAACAACCGTGGAATTGGTTAAGAAATAACCATGCATTTCCAAAGGTAACACTTGACGATGATAAACAAGGCTGGGTAACGGAAATACCTAGGACTCATATCCTTCCATAACATGGTGTATCCCGAAGTTAAGCAATGTTGAGAAAAACAGCCACATTGAGTTGAAAGGGGTCTACTTAACTATACAGAATCAGATGAATGATTCAATCCTAACCAACATGACTTTAACATTACTAGAAGACAGGCAGCACTTGAAAAGGGCTTCTACAATCCAATCATCAAAGTGCAAGTTTTCGAAGACCGAACCTAGTGCCCACTTGGATTAAGAGCATTATCAGACCGGTAGGGAAAATTGATCCTAGCCTCCTAAGTGGCAGTGTTGCCTCGGTAATGCTAAGCCCATTTCTTATTTCCAATTTATAGGTGCTGCCTGGAAACATCAAAAAACTTTCTATTTCATAAGTATCAGTGTTCCCCCAGCAACGTCGAAAAATTTTCTATTCATTATGTACCGGTGTTGCCTCGGCAACGCTAGGAAAGCTTTAATCTATAGGTTCGAAAAAACACTCATCGTAGTGAACCATCAATGCACTAGCTTCTAGGGATAGAAATTGGTCCTCAATTGAGATTCTACCCTTGTCTTCAGAAAACTATTGTTGCCCGAAAATAGGCAACAACAGGAAGACATAACCTTTCATAGGTCAACCGGATGGTTCGACCTTTCATCCTTGGAATAAACCACTTCATAGGAATAAACTAGCGCTAAAAGAAAATCCTAGGATTGAATTGTTAATGTGCTAATTTCTAGGGATGAAAGCTAGTGCACAACCGAATTTCCTGAATTCAACTTAGATTGAATTTAGATATAGCCAAAAGATAGGTAGCCTCGAGGAAATGTTGCTTAGAACCAAGCAGCTCCCAAAGATGGGAATTCAAAATAGCTAGTCCCTCGAGCAGGGATAGACGCACAGATATTTGATCGAAAGAAATGTTGTAAAGTCCAAATACGAATAACCGCAAGGTTGGTTAGATAACGATTTTTTATCGTAGAACAAAGCATTCTGGCAACAAAATCGCCAACAAATGAAATGAAGGATTTAACATTCAGAAATCAACTGTCGCTCGTAGTCTGGTGATGACGAGAAGGATCGATGACCTACTTATGGTCTATTTAGATCATTTGGTTTCAACTTGAAAGAATATGCCATTACCCGAAGTTTGGTGATGTTAAGAAGAAACCCCAAAATGAAACTATCGATACATCGGCTTTTAGACATAGAAGCTAGAGTTGATTGTATCTTCAGCCCTACCTTCTGGAATCTCATGTTATCCGATGACTTACAACATTAAGGTAAAATCCATATGGTTGAGTCATCCACGAACGAGTTTCTGGAGACAGAAATTGATCATGATTAGGGTCTCAATCCTGGACTTGGAAGATTTCACTCTAGCAAAAGATGATGGTAATGCATCTTTCCAGCACATGTACCTAGAGTGACACTGGATGACCATGTCAAATTGGAGGAATCCAATTGTAATTAGGAAACAGACATCATTGAAAAAATGAGTGCTTGGAATCAAGCAGAAAAGTCCCTAGTTCCCGGAGATAGGAGCAATCGTGTCAATCAAACTAGGGTAAGCAAATGTATTGCCCAGGAGACCTAGTCTCCCAAAAAGATGTTGTGATGACCCGGAATTTTAGGCAATATCAATTTAATAATCTGAATTAAAAATTAAATTGATTTGATAATCTTTGTTAATAAGATTGGAATTAATTTAATAATCCAATTAAAATAAATATTTAATTGATAGATTTTATCTTTTAGAATCTAATAAATTGTTTTCTATTTATAATGTATATAGAAAATGTATATATTGTAAATAGATAAACCTTGTTTTAAATTTAATAAATAAACAAATCTTGTTTTCTAAATATATATATATATATATATATTTGGTAAATTGGGAATTATGATTTTATATAAAGTTAAACTTTTAAAATGCTATTGAATAAATAAAATATGGTTTTAAATTGTTAAGATAAAAATTTAATTTGTTTAAATTGATTTATTTGATATTAAGTTTTTTTAAAAGTATATAATAAATAACTAAATGATTTTTAATACATAAGGTAAATGTTTAAATGGTTTAAAATATGTTTAACTTAAGTTTAAATTTAAATAAATTAACAATAAAGTTTATTTTGATTTCTTTTTTATAAAAAAATAGTTTGATAAAATAAGTAATTTATTGATAAAGAAACAATTTCTTTTATAAATTATTTATAGTTATCAAATTTGTTATTTTCAAAATATAATAATGTATTGTTTTTAACAAATGGATTTTTATAAAAAAAAAAGTTTGTTTTTCAAAAATTTAATTATGTAGTTATATATGTCTATATATATAACTTGATTTCAAAATTGAATTTTAGAATTTGATTTGAATTTGAATTCAAAGCTTTGAAATTTAAAGTATAAATATTTTTAATTGTTTTTTATTTTAAAATATTTGTATAAACTTTTATTTTATAAATATAATTGGATTTATTCATTCCAAAATTATCTACTTGTAAATAAGTACATATTATCTAATTTATTAGACATAAATTTACATTTATCTTATCCTAATCTATTAACTAAATACTAATTAACATTTAAGTATAACTAAATTACCTTAAAAGAACATGTGTTAACTGATTTACATACCTACTTGACAAATGTTAAAATTAAAGACAAGTGTCATTTATTTTTATTTTTCTTTTATTTGTATTAATGAGTATTTCAGTTTTTATATAAACAAATCCTCTTTCATTTTATTCTTTTTCTAAATCTAAAATGCAAAGAAAATCTAAAGAAAAAAAACATTTCCTTTGAAACCAAAATCAGAAACAAGAACAAGTTTGAAATCTCATCTTCATTTTTAAAACCTGAAACATTTAGAAACCTGTAATCCACTTCAAATATCAAGCCTACAAATCATTTCCCTGTAAATCTTCAAAACCCTGTAAATCTGTAGCATGCAAGCAAACCTGTCATCATGCAAAAGATCTGAAGCCTGCATTTTTCTTCAATCTGAAAGTCAAAAGCATGCATGCAGTTTCAAATTAAAGAAGCAAGCATTCCAGTTTAAAAAAAATGCAACCCAGTCTTCATCAAATCAATTAAAAGTTTTCTGAGTCAAAAGGCTGTTTCAAAAACATTCTGGAGGCTCTGCTCATATTTTTATCAGGTGAGTAACTTTATTTAAAAAAATTAGTATAAAATCTGGTTGCATGCTAGTTGATGATGAGATGAATATGATTGTGTGAACCTGTGTATATATATATATATATATATATATATATATGTAAGAGTATGCTTGTCTGTTCCTACTCTGTTTATAGCCCAGAATTTCTTGTTTTTAGTTTGAATTCAATTTTCTCTGGTACAAATTATTGTTAGGACTTAATTTACAAACAAATGTTAATTGATTTATCATAAACTAAGACTTAAAAATTTAATCAAGTTAAATTAAAGCCTGTGTATCCCTCTTAAACCAAACATCAGTACATGCTCTCAATAAATAAAATTTCAAACTGCGAAAATTATAGATTCAGTATTAGGAAATGAATATGTAAACAAAATCATGATTTTTAACATTAAAATCAAGATTTTTAAGAATGAGGAATAGATGTAGATCTGAAATGAACAGAAAATGGAAAATAGGGGATTTCTGGTGATCTCTATGATTTTGGATGTTGTAATCTTCAGTGTTGATAGGGAAGGGAGCATAGATTAAGGGAAAAATGCCAGGGAAATCAATCAATTCATTTTGGAGGAGTGCGTGGTCGATTTGAATCTGTAGCCCTAGTTTTTGGAAGGCTTAGTGAATTGGTCGTCACGGCTTTTATGGTTGATCGAGTGCTGTGAGGTTTGGGGAGATGGAAGTATGGCCATTGACGAGTTGGTGGCCGGAGTCGCCGGTGGTCGGAAGGTCGGGGACGAGGCATGTTCCAGGTTTGAAGCTGATACCTGTTTTCTGTTCCAGGTTTTAAGAATTGAACTCGAATTCAAATTCGAGTGGTGTGGAAGCGAGATGATGATCGGGGTGGAGTGAGGAGTTGGTCGCCGATGAAGGAAGGCCACCGGAGGTGGCTGGAGTTGATTGGAGGCACGATGCACGTGCACCGTGCACTTTTGGTTTCTGATGTTTGCCTGGGTGGAAGCAGGGTAATGGACTCGAGAATCACTCGAGTAGTTGCTGTGTATTGCTCGAAGTTGTTGTCTTGTTGACTCGAAGTAGTTTTGGGTAGACTTGGGTTTAAATATGGTAACAGGTTTTAAATCAGAAACCTGTTGTTCTGATTTAAATTTTAAAATAAAATTTAAAAGCTGAATTTAAATGAAAGTAAAGTTTTTAAATAGGATTTAAATCTAGTTTTCAATCTTAGTTTAAGTTAAAGCTACGTCTAAAACAAATTCAAGTTTAATTTGAATCTTAGTTTGGAAATAAATGAGTTTTTTAAATTCAAATTGTCTTAATAACATAAAAGTGTTTAAAAAGTTAAAGTGTATTTAAAGAATTTGAATTTAAATGGAGTTTGAAATGTAAGGAAAGATTTAAATAAAGTTAAATCAGAATTTTAAATTTGAATTCAAATTGAGTTTGAATTTTAGGTTTTGGAAATAAGATAAAGTTTATAAATTTAAATATTGTAAATAAGTTTAAAAGTTAAAGTATACTTTAATGATTTGAAATTAGGAAGGAATTTAGTTTAAAATCTTTAAATTTCTTTTATCTAAGTACTCTTTAACATATGAATTTCAAAGTTTTAAATGGGTTAAAGATAAATTGGCTTTCATTTTAAAACTTGAATTTAAAATGAAATTTGAAATTAAATTTGAAAAAATGTTTTCAAATGTATTTATGAATGATAATTTCACCATAGATAAGAAAGGTTTTATCTTAAAGTAAATTTAGAATTTAATGATTTGTAATTTCATTTAATTATTAAGGTAATTAAATGGATAATTTATTTAATTAATTAATTAATGGAATGGATAATTAATTAAGGTAATTAAGGGTTTTTAAATTTTTAATTAAGGTTTAAGTTAATTGATAATTAACTTGTAATTTAAGAATTGTTAATTAAATAAAATTGGATTTTAATTAATGATTAGTAATTAATTAATCAAGTAATTAAGAATTAATTAGGTTACAGTTAACACTTAATTAATTTAATAAATTAAGGTTAATTAATTGATTATTAAAGATTTATTAATTTGAAATTAATAATGATTAATGTAGTTAATTACTTTAGGAAAGTAATTAAAAATAGTTAAAGATGGTCATTAACTTGAGATTATTTAATAATTGATTAATATGATTAATTTTTAATAATTAATTAGGTTAATTAATTTATGATAATCATTTATGAAATTGTTTAAGTATAATTACTTATTGTAATTAATGGAGATTAATGTGATTGGTTTAAATTAATTACTTAGTTAAGTTTAATTAATTTTAATCACTAAATGATTTGATAATAATTACTTAATGTAATTAATGAAGTATAATTACTTAGTGAAGTAATTATAATTACTGGATGTAACTAATGAAAATGATTTAAGAATGAAAGTAATTTGGATTAAATTACTTTGTATAATTAATTAAGGGATTAATTAAAGATAATTAATTAAGGAGTAATTAATTTGATAAAGTAATTAAGGGGGGTTAATTACAGAATGTGATTAATCAAAGGTGATTAATAATTATAGTTTAAATTGAGATTAATTTCTTAATGTAATTAATTTAAATAAGATAATTAATTAAATGAAATTAAGGATCATTAATTGATATAATTAATGATGTAATTAAGATTAATTAATTAAGATTTATTAATCCATGAAAAGCGATTAAAGGTAACTAATTAATATAATTAATTAAGGATTAATGTAGTTAATTATATTTAATTAATTAATGAAGTAATTAAGGGTTAATTACTGTTTTTGGTTAAGAATAATTAATTTGTGGAATTAATTAAAGGATAATTACTTGAATGTAATTAAAGAATAATTAATCAAGGGTGATTAATTAAAGTGATTAATTAGAGAATAATTAATTTATTAAATTGTAATTAATTAATGGTGATGTAAGCAAGATTTATATTGATGTAGTAATTATTTTAATTCGCTTTAAATTAATTAGAGATGATGTAATTAATTTAATTCATTTTAAATTAATTATAGATGGTGTGTTTATAGATCATTGCTTATATATGATTGGATGATATTGGTTGTCTTGAATGGTTTGAAATCTCAGATATGAGATAGGAAATGTTGTGTGATATGGATGCATTGGTTGCATTGTGATGATAATATGGATTATCATTTGATAATGATAATATGGATTATCTCTAGTGATAATAATGTTGATTATCTATTGTGAATCTGTGAATTATCTATCTGTGTGTATATAGATAATGAAATTGAATTGTTTTAAACCCTAAAACAACTTGGCCTTAAAAGATACGCTTTGGATTTCGATGAGATCGGGATCGGGTTTCCAGATTTGGATATCCAAAAACCACATCGATCCAAATTAACGATAGGTCGTGAATCTTAAGTGAAGAGTGAAGACTCGAGGTGTAAGGACTATTTGTCATTAAAACTCTGAGGGTGATTCCAATATGAGTTTAATGGGGTAGTACTTTCAGATTCGAGATGAAGATTCAGAGTGCAAGGGTTATCGTCGTTAACTCTGAGGGTGATTCCAAAATGAGTGTAACGAGATAATGCCTTCGGTTTCATTCGAACCCGGAATGAACTTGTAAGGATTGAATGCTTTCAGAACATTATCGGGTGGACGATGGGCATTCTAAGATAAATGTGTCCTATAAAGGTAATCGTAGCCTCAAGCCTCATCAACCAGGAATGGCTAAAACAGGGGAGGTGCAGTAAGGCTAAGTGAGTCATGCCCAAGTAGGACGAGATTTTCCCCTGTCTAGAGGTCCCTTTTATTTCGACTGTGTGGGCAGTTGGAATCGCGCGCCAACTGCGGGGTTGTCTTGTTCAGAGCTGTTCAGTAAGGAATGCTTCCGGCTTTGTGTTGCAGGGAATTGGGAGTGATCCTCGGTACGGTGATCTAGGCCACGTACTGTGATGGACGGTACCCCAGTAGCCCTGCCATTGTATGGAATCCAAAATCCAATGAGTGCCAACGGTTTTGATTATATCACCCACTTTTGTGGCTAGTAGCTGAAATTTAATAAATGTAACAATTTCGGCTATTTCATATTTACTAGAAAACCCTGGACCTATTATAATATCACTGGATTTCCTATCAAATGTTTTGGTTAGCGTAAGGTAAAAACTTTTCCATGTTTATGTGTGGGAAGTCTAACGTGATACCTTTCTTTTCAAAAGCAACTTTAACCTATTACTCACACCAGA
Source organism: Allium cepa (assembly GCA_030765085.1). NCBI lineage: Eukaryota > Viridiplantae > Streptophyta > Magnoliopsida > Asparagales > Amaryllidaceae > Allium > Allium cepa. Next base: position 379,095,823 of record CM060938.1, on the reverse strand, counting down.
CCCATGTCTGACCCGGAGTTTATCTTCTATTTTCTTAAACTCTTGGGTACTCAAATTTTTACAAGTAGCTAAGGGATTTAGGTTAGCTTTGAAGAATTGTGGAGGAGCAATGGAGCAGGAGGCTTCAGCGTTGTAGATATGTTTAGTGTTCCGCTGTGTTTGATATCTCTGTGTTTTCTCTGAGTTGTATAACTAGACAGGTGTTTATAAATGTCTAGTATGTGTTGTATAATTTGTATAACTCTGATAGTTGTTATATACTATGTAATATTTTATGTTATTGATATAATTTATTCGTTCCGATGTTTAGATTCTGATATGTTGTTTCTTTCTTCTTCTCTTTCTTTCTATTCTCTATCCCTTTCTTCCTTATTAATGATGCATCATTCTTTGGAGATGAATGGCGGGTCGTTACAGATGTAGACTTAGTATTTAGAGAAATCATCCCTATGGACTATGGCAAACACACTCACACTTTGTTGAAATGAATTTAATTGAGCATAAGTAGGGATTAGCTAAAGAACTGGATAGACCAAGCTACCTTATAGTTTTGAACAAAGCTATAAAATAGAATATGCTGAAATGACCGTAAAAGTATTACTTGCATGTATAGAATTATAGTAAACGAGTATGTTGCACATGAACACAAGATGTGCAACAGTGAGAAAAAGCAATGCTCGGAATCGAGAAATTAAACCAATAGTCCTCGGAGACAGAGGCAGGTGTACAGGTTGAATTCTGAAAAACACAAAGGAAGGATAATCGCAATCAAACAAGTCATGTGCTAGTTTCCAAAGACTAAAACTGTGCCTGATCAAACTTCAACTACAACTCTACAAGTGCAGCTATGCCTTGTGATTTAACCCTAATTGATCATCCCACTATGACAGGAATAATAAGCGTAGCCTATGTTGTGAAGGACCCAGCTTCTAGAGGAGTGGAAGTCCCTCCACTAGACTAAAGATTGGATGATCGAAAAGTCATTTTCACAATAAAAGTTGGTATCCAACCCTGTAAGGTATGTTTTACTTTAAAAAATATCCTCGTGTAAACAACGCCTGGGATCCAAGGGAAGTCAGTGTATGTTGACCAATCGTGTTTTGAGCGTTGATTAGGGAAGATGTGGTGTGTAATCTACATGAGAAGAGTCTAATATCTCGAATAATGCAAACGAACAATCCAGTGTAGAAAGCTTGCTTACATTTGAAAAAAAAAACCGTATCATCCTTCAAGATTATCTTTTCAACACTTACCCAGTATTGATCAACGATTGGTAACGAAGCCGCTATCCGAAGCGACGCGGGAAGCTTTTCTTTTCAAGATCATCGAAGTACAGAAAATGGATAAGCGATATGATTGAATCATCCACCATATCTGATTTACGAATAAATCATCGCGTTAGAATTCAAAACGGTGATAGGAACTTAACCAAGTCCTTAAAAAGAAACAATTAAAGACAAAGAGCTAGACTTCACTCTAGAATGGTGTACGATCATTCGAGACAAAACTTATCTTCACCGCCGATCGAGTTAAAACTATTTAGATCGACTCTAAATCAACATCGTGCCCCACTTGCCGACCTAAACCCTCGTGTAAACTGTGGGGCAAAGATTGCATCATCAATAACAGGAATTGAAATTCATATCGAAATCAAAAAACAAACGGCTATCCGAAGTTGGTCAATTGAAAACAACATCTTGAGATGGACTACAATGATTCACTGAAATTCATAGAATAGTAATCTGAAACTTGTCTTGTTTTGGAGCACGCTTTGTTTCTAACGAAAGCATACTCCAGGCGGTAAATGTTAACTGGATTTTTCACCCAGTAGGATTCAATAGGAGTTAAAACTAAGGGGCAACGCCAGAATGACTTGAAACTTAAACAAGGCGTCCAAAAGAACAAACAAAAAGCACTCAAGAAGAATTACTAAAAAATTCATTAAGGGGATGGATCGCTAGTGATCCATAAGGAAGCTTCGTGGATCGTTCAATCCTCTTGCATCATGAATCAATATCTCTTTTAGGTACTTTTTCCAAATTTCATAGCCTTCCAAGCAACCCAGTTGGAGAAGCCAAGACCCTTCCAATTCTAGTCATAGTTCGATCCAATTTGTGTATGAATCATCATAAAAACAAGGAAAATAGCTACAAAATTACATGAAGAGCACCTACATAAGACAAGGAATGCAATCCAAAGGAATAAGTCCAATAACCACCAAACTACCTGGATCGCCAGCGATCCATGCCCTACGGATCACTACGATCCATCGTTATGAAATTTTCAAAGCACCTTCGTATCATCGAGTATAGGCTTTTGGAAAAGCGGCCTAGCCCAATAGCTCTCCAACCCCTATAATACAGTCCTACTTGCAACATAAAGAGGATCATATAAACTGGCTGCTGGAACTATGTAGAGATTATTCTTCACTCGTCTCCTCCCACACCATAGTCATATAGGGATCCACTATGATTCTCCAGTGAACTCTTGTAATTGTGACTTGATCTAACTTAGAAGGTTCAATCATATTGTACTCCAATTCATTTTAATAGCAATCGATTGATAAAAAGTTATAAAGTGGATGTAGGCTTCATTAACAGCCGAACTACTATAAAATTCTTCTTATCTTTTTACTATTTCTGCTCTTTTTACATTATCATCTATATTATTGCTCTGTAAGAACAGGGGTAGTTCTTTCACAGTCAATTCAGTGTGTTGATCCATTTTTTGGGTTAACAGGTATGGAATGGAAGATCTACTCAATACGGTTCACGAGATAGGTTTCATAATTTTTAGTTAAGTAAATTTGTAGATTTTTATTTTTCAATGAATCGGCCATTATTTTGTTTTATTGGAAATGAGATAGGACAGAAAAAGAGAGGAAAAAGTTGAAAATGAAATGAAAAAATATGGGTTAAGTGTTAGATTTTATTTTGAAATTATCAACAAAACCATATGCTCTACCTAAAAAACAAGTCAAAAAAATTTCTCAAGCTAACCCAATCCAATAAGCCAACATCACATCTTAATTGACTAATGTAACGATCGCCTTTTTGATCCCCAAATGTCGACATTAATACATCCACAGAATTCACATACCGAGCACCCAAGTGATGAAAGGACAGATAAAATATAATTAAATGTTCTATCTAATAAGGATGCTTAACAAATATTAAACATGTTTTAACTGAATATCTTTTCAAATTAAGAATTATAAAAATTTAACTTTTAATATTTTACAAAAATACTTAGGTTTAATTTCTATATCAATTCGGAAAGTTTCGGTTGTCCAAAATAGCCGAAAATTCTATTTTATAGAAAACTAACAAACAATGTATCATGATAAGATGCATAACCAAACTACCCTTATGCATATGATACATGTGTCTATAATATAACTTAACAAAATAACTTAAGAATTGAACACCATGTTTTTATTTCAATTCATTTTGAAATAACATATACTTATCTCTTTTTGGGTATCAAATCATACTTTTTAGAATTAAACCAAAATCATTTTTAAACCAATTCCGAAAATATTTTCTTCAAAATTCATAGAAAATATATCATATAGATTGGTTAACAACAAAATGATACAAGGAACCAGGTTCTACCACCATATAGCCCCTTTACTATGAAGGGTAATTAATGCTTATGGAAGTGCTTTCCAACCGAACACATCTCTTACCCAGTTTTAGTCACTTTCAAGCCACTAGAACACGCAAACATAAAAATACGTTATTCTTGAATTGACTTGTCAATTCCGAGAGTAACCTCGAAGTCGAATAAATGTTAACACTGTTTAAAAAAACATTAGTCTTTCCAAATACCTTTGCATAATACTACTATTATTTACCCAAAATACTTAGAAACCATTTTCAAATGCACTAGAATTTAAGTTCACAAATTCTTAGTTTAAATCCATTTTGTGTATAAGTCATATTTTATAAATCATATATATGTAAACCATATTTAAAAATCAAAGAATTTAAAAATGTCGATATAGCGACCTTTTTACTATTAAATTTTACTACTTTGGTTTACATTTTCTATAAACTTTTCAAATATATCCTTTGCTTTCCAAAACACTAATATAAGTGTAGATGATAACCAAAAGAAATAATATTAAGATATGCTCACAATTCACTAAATTACACAAGTTATAGATAAGGGATTCAAAGTGTGTTTATAGCGACTATCACTATACGGACAATACCGTATTCAAATCAATATTTAATATCATTCAATTATATCAACGTATATGATTCCAAAATTCAAACCACATCACTGCTAATCATGTATTAACATATATGCTTAATTAACATGTCCATATTAAATGTTCAAATGTGCTTAACACAATTCAAAGCTTTTAAGACAACTAATTAAACAACACATGCTTTGTAGAGCATATAATTTAGGGTCATAACTTTAAGTAGTTGGTGTCTATTATTATTAATATTATCAAGCAATATTTCAACCATTTTTTGACATAACTTGTGATAAGTTTATAATTTAATCGAACTGAGAATATCCCATTTTTATTAAAACTAAACACTTCCTACCAACATTCAATCAATCAACACTCCTACTAGCACTTCCTTTTCCTCCTAGCGTATGGCCAAGGCCTACTCCTTCCTTCCTTTATTCACATTTGTGACCTTCCCCCTCCACCTTTCTCACGCCTAACACCCCCACCTTCACTTTAGTGCATGGCCATCTCCTCCACTACCTTACTTGCACACGACTTATAGCCTACATCCACTGCATAACACTCAGGGACCAAGGCCACTACTACCTCCTATGTTCACGGCCATGGGAAATGAAGATATGAAGAGGAGAAGAGAAAGGAGTGAAGATATTTGGTTTAGAAAAAGGAATGGTGTAGAAAATGAAGAGGCCTTGCCCTTTAATTTATAACCTTAGGAGTTTACTGTAAAAGTTTAACAAAACCCTCTTCTTCAATGTATGAGAGCATGCACACCATACCCTCACACAACCATACTCTCCTTAATCCATGCCTAAATCACTCCTTGATTTAAGGGTCCTTTAGTCCCCTCTCTTTTATTAATTAAAGACTTAGTTTGGTTAATATTTTGTTAATAAAAGAGAGGTAATTAATTCTTGTTAATGTGTTCATATGTTACATACTAGTTTACAAATATTCAATCAACTTCTATTTAATTGAAAAGTTGATTTTTAACAAAACGTTTTCTGGTCACATTTTCAGTTTTTATTCAAAGTGCGTATTTTTGTAAACACATTAAAATAATTGTTTTCAAACATTAGTTATTAATTAAAAAGTGTTTAAAAAGGTTATAAAATCATATTTAGTCGCATTAAATCTTAGACGCAATATTTAAATAATTTAGATATTTAAATATGAAGTGTTCGAAATTTCGGGTCGTTGCATTCTCCTCCCTTAGAATATTTCGTCCTGAAAATGCCCGCACAAGCAATCATAGAAACAACCATACATTAGTATCTAATAATATTACATCATTATCAAACAAGGCTAACAGTATTTCTAGGTCCAAAATCTTCTTACCGCACATGGATGATAAATAAACTACTAAGCATACCTTTCGCTTAATAGCCTTAGGTTAATTCTTATTCGATTATTCGTACTACCTTAAACAATTTGAAGAGTCTTTTCCCAAAGTCGCCACAAGCAAGTAAACATGGTATATGAATATACCAAAGCCCACATAATATACATATGACATCTGCACGCAATATCAGATCCAATCTCTTGCTCAGTCACATAGATTCCACTTCCAAACTACTATATCTCACTTGACTTCTCTCTAGCAGACTCCAATATGGTTCATTGATTAGACACTTCCATTCTCCATTCATAGCCATATGCTACGATAGAAAACTTAAGAATCATATCAAAAATCTGTATCAAGTGTTCACTATTAAAAAATTTAGTGAGAAATCCTAACTCAAACTAGTGTATGTCACCCCGAAATCATGTACTTGAATCCTAGATTAAGAACTTTTATGAAAATAGAATGATCTACGTACAACTTACATACATTATTCTATTAGTTTCTTAACTATACCAATTTATTTGTTCACATTTATTTCTCAATTTAATACCCAAAAAAATTTATGCAACATTTCTTAAAACATTTGTTTAAGCTTATAAACATTATATAAAGACTTATCTTTACTTATAAAATATCACTCAATTTTATAATCATTTCAAAAAGCCACAACATTATCTATAAAACATTTCATTATCTTAAGTTCATATTCATTTACCCAAATAGTACTCTCTTTCACTACTCAAATTGTTTATAAAACATTTCATAAAATGTTGACTATGTTTATAAACATTTTCATAACGACTTAACTTTATTTATAAACATTTATTGATACACAATTTCATTTAAAATATTTTAAGATTTAAGTTCATTACTGATATAATATACTACTACTATCGAAGGGTATATAGAAAACATTCTTACATTTTACTTCCTAAAATTTCGATGAAGGTTGAAAATAAATTTGGATCTTATAATAAATTCAACCTTCTAGACTACTTTATCCATTGGGTTAAGCAAGTAGCTAGATAGAGCAGGACTCTAGTATCCAAACTCAAGACCGGAGTCTACTTTCCTTAGACAACTTTAAGTAAAAACGTTTAGCGATTGGCTCAATAACATCGAATGTTCTATCTAACAAGGATGCATAAAAAACTTTAAACTTGTTTTAACTTACTATCTTTTCAAATTAAGAGTTATAAATTTTTATCTTTTAAAATTTTACAAAAATACTTAGCTTTAATTTCTATATCAATTTGGAAGTTCCAACTATCCAAAATCGTCGAAATTTCTATTTTATTGAAAACTAACAAACAACATATCATGATAAGATGCACAACCAAACTACCCTTGCATGGGATACATGTGTCCATAATATAACTTAAAATAAAACATAAGAATTAAACATCGGGTTTTTATTTCAATTCATTTTGAAATAATTTATGCTCACCACTTTTTAGTTATCAAATCATACTTTTCAGAAATAAACCAAAATTCAAAACCAATTCCCAAAATATTTTCTTTAAAATTCATAGAAAATGTAACATATAGATCGAGTAACAACAAAATGAAACATGGAACTAGGTTCTACCAAATAGTACCATATTACCACAATACTAAGAAGGCCAATACTTAAGAGAAGTGCTTACCAACCGAACAAAACTCTTATCATTTTTAGCTAGCTCGAGCCACTCGAATTATGTAACATAAAAATACTTTATTTCTAAATTTCTTGTCAATCCCGAGAGAAACGTCAAACTCGGACAAATCTTAAAAATCTTTTAAAAAACATTACTCTTTCCAAATACCTTTAAATGAAACTATTATTATTTACCCCCAAACACTTGGAAACCATTTTCAAAAACAACGGAATTTTAAGTTTACTAATTCTTAATTTAAATCCTTTTTGTGTATAAATCATATTATATAAACCATATTTAGATAAACCATATTTATATAAACTTACTTTCTTATATAAAATCATTTCACAATATTTATTCTCAAAAGATCTTATCTTTTATTTAGGACACAATAAACAACTTTTATTAAAGTTAACTTTTTAAACCAGCATTTTTACCAAATGCCTTATAGTCAAATTTTAAAACTTAATTCACAAGGTGATTGTTTCAATGTTCCTATAAATTACTATCTACCCAACCCATGTTGTGAAAAGGTAATCTACTTAATAAACAATAGTAAATGCCGATAAACTGACCTAGCATGACCAATCAAAAAATAAATTATAATAATTGAATATCATCATTTCCTAACAAGCAAATATATAATAAATAACTATATCAATTTAATGAAAATTATTCTTATATATAAAATACAATCCTAGGTAAAATTATTTCATTTACCAAATTCAAAAATAATGCTAAGTTGGTTTGCCTTGTTCAAGTGTTTAAACGCCCCTATCGAGAACGTTGATCAGACGAGTAGATCAGAATCCATAAGCACCCAATTGACCAATCAACACAATACAAAAATTGTTATTACAATAACAAATATATAATCTCATATATATAATCCACTCAACTCATAATAAGGCATTCCATTATCCTATCTCTTAATGAGTTATACCCAACCAAAGCCAAGGTTCTTACTTAATCTTGCACTCAATACCAAGATGTAATGATCGCCTTTTTGATCCCTAAATGTTGACACTAATACATCCATGGTATTCATGTGCCAAGCACCAAGAGCTTGAAAGACAAAATGTTAGGGTAAAATAAAAAAAAGGAAAAGAAAATGAACAAGCAAGAGGAGTACAAAGACATCTAAATCTCATAATGGAAGGATAACATATAATATCAAAAAAATCTTTTACAAAGAAAACTATATGTATATAATTATCAGAGCAAACTAACCTTTCATCAGCCTGGATAGTTATAAATGTATGTCCTCACAGTTGCTGATATATATAAAAAAGGTAATGTCATGGAAAAAAAACTATAGTAGGTAATCATCCATCTCCTCTCCAAGAGCTCCAAGGAATATTAACGAAATTTGGAAACATGCATGAGTTGACCTAAGCTTTATAAGAACATAAAAACTGGAGCAGCCTGGTAAACCGGCATGAGAAACACAAGTCATTTGGATTATTTAATGTTATAATACCTTTCAAAATAAAGGTATCTCGTAAGACCACATCGCATATAAACACGGATGGGTTTTATATTATGATAACTTAACCATTTCAGTTAGAAAATCTAGTGGTATTGTTATAATGTCTATGGTGTTTAATATAATATATAACATAGCTAAAATGGTTATAATGATTACATTGAACAACATATTTAGGTATATAAATAAATGTGCTTAGGCACGTTCATATAAAAGGATTTTCCATGAAGACCTCCCTAATAAACTGAGATCGACCTCTTATAACAAGGATCAGAAGATACCTTACCAAGCATAGTATATCTCTAGATAAAATATACCATGAGGAAAACACAACCAGCCCACACCCTAACATATGTACTGAGTATCATCAACTCCCCATGCGCAACATATCAATAAGCATAGTTTAGATATTAGAGTTGATGTACCCACTTTTTGGGTTAACTAAACCCAGGATTGTACAACCTGCTCTTTATTTAGTCATTTTCGGATGTCGAGGCTAGGTTCGAACTCTTTCACACGAGACTTCAGTACTCGATCAAATAATGAATCCTACAGGGATTCTCCCATTCCACTTCCCAAAGATAGAACATGTATCTCAGTCTTGAAGAGGTTTTCGATAAGTAGAAAGCCTACCAATCCCGATCTCTCCAAAGACTGAATTGATCAATTTTTTCTTATTCAATAATAATGTGAATGATTGTACAAGGGAACTAATTCCTGTATAACCTGCATAAGAAAGTAAACAGACAAGCACTAATAATTCATCCAAAGCATGATCAAGTCACATACACGACTTTTAATCCCATTTTAATTAATTTATCCTTTATTAATTAAAAAACTCTTTTTATTAGTAAACCACCTTTTTTATCAAATGAAACTTCTTTCGTTAATCAAAACTTCCTTTATAAATTAATACTACATTATTAAATAAAGATTCCTTTATATATTTGAGTGTGTCTGTGTGTGTGTGCGCTATTTCTCTTTATGAAAGATATATACTTGTATTCATATATTCAATAGTCCACTTATATTCTTTTCAATACTTAAAAATTATTCATATACTTATCTCAACGTATAAGTGTATTCACAAATCACTTGTTTAACTTAGTTAAGATATAATCAAAGAGGTTAAAAACAAATGTTACTAGAACATTATTATTATATACCCTTTCTCTTTAATAAATTAAACATAAAACTCTTTCCACCTTTTTATAAAAGACTTCAATACTTGTTATTATCTTTAAAATTCCACTATTAAAGATCTAATTATATTTATAATGTTTTTCCACTTTAAAATATAATTCAAGGGTTTAAAAACAAATGTCACTAAAACATTATTTATTACAAACCCAAAACACTTTACAATTAATCATTATCTTTAAAACTCTCTTTTAAAGTTTTAATTAGATTTAAAAGGGCTTAAGATAATCGTTACTCAAACATTTGTCACAACAAATCCAAATCGTTCCATACTTTGAAAACATCTCTCATTAAATTTGTTTTTAAAGTTCAAATACGTTTAAGGGTTAAAGACAAGTGTTGTTTAAAACATTGTCATAACAAACCCAGATCATCTCATACTTTATAAACATCTCTTTTGAAATATTCAAAAATAAATATCTTATTATATCCCTAGGTATAACTGATAATAAGGGTTGAAAACAATTAATACTAAAACCCATAACCTTTTACTTACATCCATCATTAGCTGTAAAACATTTATTTTAAAGATCAAAGCATGTCCACACTTATTAATAAGATAATACACTTTTAATAAATTTAAAAAACCATTTATGTTAACTTAGGTGTTATAACCCAAACTTCCTTTATTAAATTTATAAAATACTTAATTTAATGATTAAAACTTATATATATAGGAATACCTTCAAAATACTTATTAATATATTAACGCACTTTTAAAAATACTTAAAATATATGATAATTATTTATAAAGAATATAATGTGAAATAAGGAATTTTGAAATAAACAAAATACCAAAATAAACATTTTTAATTTTAAAAGCCACTTAGTTTAAAAATTCACAATTAATTGTTAAAAATATATTTAAACTTGGGACCAATTTTATAGCACTCCATTATAAGTTAGAAAACTACCATAAATAAATTAGAGAAAGTTACACAATTTATATACCAACTTTAAGTAGTTGGTGTCTAATATTACTAATAATAGCAAGCAATATTTTAATAAGTTTTTTACCTAACTTATGACAAGTTTGTAATTTAATCGAAGTGAGAATAACTCACTTTTAATTAAAACTAAACGCTTCCTACCAACACTCAATTCACCAACACTCCTACTAGCATTTCCTCTTCCTCTTAGCCTAAAGCCAAGACCTTCTCTTTCCTTCCTTTATTCACGTCCATGACCTTTCCCCTGTACTTTGCTCACGCCTAACATCCCCTCCTCCACCATAGTGCATGGATATCTCCTCCTCTACCTTACTTGCACATGGCCTAAGGCCTCCTCCCACTCCATAACACTCATGGCCCAACACCACTACCACCACCACCCGTGCTTACGGCCATGTGGAAGAAGATATGAAGAGGAGAAGAGAAAGGAATGAAGACATTTGGTTTAGAAAGTGGAATGGTGTAGAAAATGAAGAGACCTTGCCCTCTTATTTATAGCCATAAGAATTCAGTGTAAAAATTTACAAAAACTCCTCTTCTTCCATTCATGAGAACATACACACCATACCCTTACACAACCATACTCTCCTTAATCCATGCCATAAATCACTTCTTGATTTAAGGGTCCTTTAGTCCTCTCTCTTTTGTTAATTAAACATTTAGTTTAATTAATCTTTTGTTAATAAAAGAGATCTGATTAATTCTTGTTGTTATGTTCATATTCTACATACTAGTGTACAATTATTCAAACAAATTTTATTTAATAAAAAAAGTTGATTCTTAACAAAACATTTTCCAGTCACTTTTTCAGTACTTACTCAAAGCGCATATTTTTGTAAACACATTTCCAATATAAGTTTTCTAACATTAGTTGTAAATTAAAAAGTGTTTAACGATATTATAAAATTATATTAAATCGTATTAAATCTTAGACGCAATATTTAAATAATTTAGGTAGTGAAAAATAGGGAAAAGTACAAACGTAAGGAAAAATTTAACACAAGCACGCTATGTTTATGTTTTAGTATCAAAGCCAAACTTCTTGCGAATATGCATTGCAACACCAAATTTATTTTGGCTTAATTAAAATTTACGGCGGTTTGGCAGGCAATGCGCTGATAGATTGCATTTAAAGGTGATGTACAAACAGATAGCGATGGTAGCTAGTCGAGATGATTAGGATTCATTTTACTAAACAAAATATTTTTGCGTCGAGGTGCCTTTAGTAGCAACGAAAGAGATGAGTGTTGGAGGTTTAGCAGCAAAGCAAGGTCGAGCCATAGAATCGATGATGATGGCAATGAAGACATCAGATGTTGGTGACAGCTGATTTTTTTAAACGATTAATAGTCGATAATGCAAAATATAACCAGCATTATCTATAAGTGAAAACGAATATAGCATTAATATAGCATTATATGTGTATAATGCTAATTTAATCTAGCATTTTTAAATTGTAAAACTGAATGACAGTTTAGTTTAATTTATCATTTTTATAAAAAACGAATATAACACTATGTTGATTTTATGTTAGTTTAATTAAGCATTTTTTAAACTATGAAACATGAATATAGCATTGTGTGTGTATAATCCCAATTTAATTTATCGTTTTTTGAACTGTAAAATTGTCTAATATTGCTAGTTCGATATATCATTTTCTAAAATATAAAAAATGAATATATGGCATTATGTAATTTTATGTTAGTTTAATTTAGCATTTTTTGAACTATAAAAAATGAATATAGCATTGCATGTGTATTATGCTAACTTATTTTAACATTTTTATTAACTTTAATTTTTGCTATAAAAAAATAAATGCAACATTGTATGTGTATAAATAATAGTGCTAGTTTGTGTAACATTTTTTGAACTATAAAAAAATGTAGCATTATATTGATTTAATGCTACTATAGTTTAGCAATTTTTAAACTATAAAGAAATGAATATAAGATCATGTTGATTTAATGCTAATTTAATTAGCAATTTCGGCATGCTGTTGATTTTTTTCATACTTCTAATTGACGATGATGCGTCGAGGTAAGGTGATGTGTCGTGTTATGGTGCTGCGGCGGTGACATCTAGCAGCGTTTGTGATTTAGGGTTTGAGGTTTGGCTTCTCGACATGCTTAGGCAATAACAGGGTCGATCGAGTTTTAAGTGACGAGGTGGATAAGATGTGGATAGCGAGGTGGTGCAGCCCTAAGTTGGTGTATGGGGGGAGGCTGCCTTGATGAGGATGCATAGCAAGAGGGAGGCTGTGGCGATGAATTGAAAGGAAATTTGGAATTGGCGATGAAGTTTGTCCCTCCTCCCAAATCTTAAAACGAGTGGCCTAAATCTTGAAAAAATTTGTTATGTTTGCCGTTTTCGCTAATTCCCTCATTTAGTTATTTAAATATGAAGTGTTCGATATTCCAGGTCTTTACAACTAATTTGAATTTTTTATTTTATTTTTATTTTTTTTGAAAAAAAGGTTTTGCTATATTCAGCTACAAAATATAATGTTCGCTGCTAACCGCGAACAATAAATAAAAATATGATCGAACACCAAAATATGAGACAACCGCTAATTACAATAAATGCACATATTATTTCATTTTATGGATTTCAAGAAAATACAATCATTTGCTGCAAAATATGTCAAACGATAATTTAAATATTTTTCAAATTAAAAATTATAGAAAAATCAAATAAATTCATTTAAAAATACAGCACTAAAAATCAAGTTGTTTTTATTAACAAATGATTTTTCTTATTATTTATACGAACTATTTATTATTTTAAATATATTTATGAAATGAGTTCACCATTATTATTTATAAATTAAAAGGAGTTAAATAAGGCTGTTAAATCCATTTAATGAATATTTAATTCAAAATTCAAATATTTAAATAATCCCTTATTTGAATTTAAGTTATTAAACTTTAAAAACTAATTAATTAAATATTCAAAATTAATTAAATATTCAAAATCAACGATAAAATTTTGAAATGTCATATTGTCCTCTCTTAAAAGAATTTCGTCTTAGAAATTCCTAAAGGAAGATAATGTCTCCAAACCCTTAAGTCTAAAAACTATTAATTAAAATGAGTTATTAAACTTTCAAAGTCCTCTATGTTACATAAAATTTTAACAGTACCTTCTTTGCATGGTTTATCAGAGAAAAATACTTGCCATAACTGGCCCAAACCAATAGAAGAAAACAAAAGCCAAGCGGGCTCCTATATCTGGGGCATAAAATCATCAATAAACCACCAATCTCTAAGCCTACTGCGTACCTCTTTTACGTTTATTTTTTATTTTTACAAGCAACTCACTATCTCGATGCGAATGCAGGTGTATAAGAAATCAAATAGTAATCTCTTACTTCCCTGTACATACATAACTCAAAAGAGGATCATGCTAATAAAAGAGAAATACACCGGTAACATAAACAAAGTAACAACCACATGCAATATAAGTATAGAGAATACTCTGCAATATAATACTAAGAATCTAATCTTTTCATATGATAAATTTAGAACTAAATGCTCATGATTTTATATTCAAAATTTATTTTCAAATTCCTTCGAAGAGAAATATATCAAAACTAAAATTAAATATAACAAGGAGGGAGCTCCTTCTGCCAAAGCATGTTATAATTCTAAAATCAAAACAACATGGAGCATCAAGTAGCATTCTGGTTCCTCCTAAAACAACAACTAGAGTAAATAAATATACATAGCGAATCTTCCAAATTGAGAACTCCTAATCGCCCAACTTCGGTAGTAACCAAAAATATTTGAAAATCACTTCTCAAAATTCTTTTCAAATATCATGAAATGATAATACTCACCCTAGCTTTCAAAAACAAAATAATATTATTATTTATTTCCTAAATTCTTTTGAAATCACTTTTTTTCAAAAGCATCGGAAGTTAAGTCCTAATATACAACAATCTTTATAAGCCATAGTCTACAAAATCATACTATCAATCAAATCAAATTCCATAAAGATATAAACTAACACTTAACATTATTAAAATTGTTAAATGCCAACAAGAAATATTAAGAAATTTTGTTAGGTTCACAATTTCTCAATCGCCTAAGGATATAGGTAATTTCATAAGTGTTTTGTCCCGCTTATCAGCCTTTGATTATAAAGTAGAAGATTATCACAGCTACCTTAGAATAAAATTGAAAGTCACTTCCTAAACTCTCCTAAGCCACACAATAAAGCATATCAATATACTTAAGCTTACATGATGTAAAAAAATCACTCGTATGCAAAAACAGAGGTGAGCACTTCCTGAATTCATAAACTTTACTTCCAAACTAGTATTGCTCACTCAACCCCCAAGTGCGGACTTCGACTAGGTTCCTTGATTAGAAATCTCGGTTCTCCTTACATAGCCATATACTATGATTGAAAACCTCAGTATCATATCAAGAATCTAAATCAAGTGTGCGCTGACAAGAACCAAGTGAGAAATCCTTTTTCGGATAGGTATGACCCTGAAGTTACGTACTTGAATCCTAGATCGAGAACCATATGAATAAAATAGTTGGTGTACAACTTACATACTTAAATTTTTATTGGTTTCTTAACTACAACAATGTTTTCCTAGATCACTATCATTTTTGTTTATAGTATTTCATTCACTAAAAAAATTATATATGAACTATTCCACAAATTTCCACTTAAGTTTATAAACATTTTATAAAGACATATCTTTATAAAATATTAAATTTAAAACTTACCCCACTTTCATTTACTTGTATAATACTCTTCTACATCCTGAGAGTATATAAAATGCCAAGTTTTTTGTCATTGTTTATTTATATTTTTTACAAAATCCAGATGAAGGCCCAAACAAAATATAGGTCTTAAAACTAAGTTGACTACCTCGAACTCTTTAGCTATTAGGTCTAATTAGTAGCTAGGAAGAGTAGGATACTAGTATCTAATCCCGGAGTCTGCTTTCCTTAGACAACTACAAGATAAAGATGTTTATTAGTCGGCCAATAGCATTAAATAGTTTATTTGACTTAGATGTTTCAATAAAACTGTTGCTTTAATAAAACAATGCTTACTGAAACCTTCCTATCCAATTTAACCCATTTAAAACTTGAGTTAAATTAACTCTTTTCTATCCAAGAGTTTAAAATTTTCATTTATAAATTTATTGATCAAAATACCCTTTTATTTTAAATAAATTTCTTTTAAGGCAACTTAAGAACTAAATATCTAGCTTTTATTTCAAAAACCCTTTTGAAATTGTACTACCTATATTTCTACATATAAAATAGCTTTAACAAAAAAAATTATCAACACTCACTTAGATTTCGTTCGAATTTGAACCCATTTCGATCACACAATGATAAAGAGGATAATTTACTAAATGCATTATCACATTAGCCTAAGCAAACATTCAATCATCACTTAGAAGACGATTCAGATTACCCAAAAACAAATCAAGATGTTTTCCATGAACTATCCAAAGAAAATGTATTTCACTTAAAATATCACTTCCAAAACAATTATACTTATAAATACTTCCAAGTAATACTACTATTACTTTTCTCAAAAAACCCTTTTGAAATCAATTCAAGTAATACCGGGATTTAAATTATCAAAACCCTTTTTACTTATAAAACAACCTTTATAAGTCATATAAATTATTTATATACCATACTCGCATAAAATACACTTATAAAATCATCTTATATTATAGTAATTCTCCTTTATTATAATCAAATTTTCTCAATTGTTTATCCTATAAATGTCTTATCTTCCATTTGGTTTATTTAAAATAACTTTTAACAAAGGATTACTTTTAACTCAACAATACTAAAAGATGACTTTTAACTTAACGTTCTCGCCGAACACCTTATAATCGGATTATTAAACTTAATTCAAGTAGGGTTCATTTTGATGTACTCACAATTAGTAATAAATGCTCATAAACTGGTCGAGGATAATCGACAATCAATAAACAATAGTCAATGCTCCTAAACTATAAGAGCATGGCAATTCAAATAATAATGATAATAAATGAATATTATCGTTACTAAACAAATACTATAAATAACTGTATAAATTTGAAAATTATTCCTTTGTATATAAAAAATTTTAATCCTAGGTAAAATATTTCATTTACCAATTTTTAAAATTCAATATCATGTCTGTTTGCCTTGTTCAAGAGTTTAGAAATCCCTATCGTCACTATGACGTCCCCAAGTCTCGGCCAGAATTCATAAAACACTCAATAAACCAATTAACACAATACTTTTTTTACTACAGTAACAAATATGCTCCGGTGTATATAATACTCACAACTCATTCTAGGGTATCACTTACCCTATCTCTAATGAATTTACCCCATCAAAGCCAAGGTTCGCGCTTAGCCTTCAGCTCTAATACCAAGAGTAACGACCTACCATTTCGACCATCGAAAATCGACACCAAATACATCAATGGTGTTCCAATGCCGAACATCCAATCGTCGAAAAGGCGGATTGTTAGGGAAAGGGAAAAGGAATAGGAGAAACATAATCTCACGGCGGAATGACAATATATAATATAGCAAAGACAGTAAAACCTATCACTCTAAAATACATGGTATATCAGTGTTAAAAGCAAAACTAGTTGGCTTGGACAGTTATAACTTCTTAACCTTACAATTGCTGATGGGCATATATGATAATACAATGGAAAATAAAAATACTAAGGTAGGTGAACATTGAGTTATACTCCATTAGCTCCTTACCCCACCAACGACATCCTGGTAAAATACTTGGGATGACCTGCGCATTATAATAAAATAATACTCAGATCAGTCTGGAAATACCAACGTGAGAAAACTCAAGTAATATGATGAACAGATAACAATTATGTGAGATAATTCCACTAAACGTAGAATGGGTTTTACCTCACAAGAACAACTTCCAAACATAAATGAATGGAAAAAAATTAAAGCAAAATCCAAACTTGAAATAATAGGTATAAACAAGATCAAAATCCAAACTTAAAGAATGGAAATAAATAATTAAACATCGAGAAGAGCTCCAGTCATTTCTTGATGCAATTAAGAAAACAATTCAATGATTTGAATCAGCAACAAGAAAAGAAATTTTCGACAATGACTAGGAGGATGCACCCACTCACCAAAATTATACCTCTAGAAACATACTCGAGAAAGTCATATACTCTGAAACTCTCTTGGGAACTCCAAGCTGGATATCGCCAACCTTAGCGATTATCTTAGTATTTCACATCTCCACATGCAAACCATCGAAACCAATCTAAAGTAGATGTGAAAATACCCTAGTGGAGCAACCCCACATAGCTTGGCCCCTACTCGCGCTTTGGTTTTAGTCATTTTTGAAAAAGAATACCAACTCTCAAATGAGCATCAAACGTCTTAGACCGATGATACACAAAGAAGAAAGCTGAATTGGAAGTCAATAAATTAACCAACAGGAATAATTAAAATGATCGTATAAGGAAATTAAATCTCATACCTATACCACTACTCGTCCATTTCAAACTTGTAATATCCCTCGGTTAAAAATAAAACTGGGCAAGTGAAGGTAGTATTAGTACTAGGCATTGCCTTGACAACGTTTTTAACCTTCAAGATAGAAACGAGTTTCCATACCTCATGTTTAGTGCTAAGGGTATGACTAAATCCTTTCCATATAAGCGATATCGTTTATGGAAATTAAATTTCTTATCCTTTCTATAGTCGAATCAAACTTTCAAACTTTTAAAACTAAACTTGTGCTTGAATGTGACATCACAAATATTTATAAAACACTTTAAATACACTCTTTAAAAATATTCTTTACAAAGATCTAATTATTTTTCAAAGAGTATTAATAAAACGTTAAAAAACAAATGTCATTAAAATATTGTTTATTATAAACTCAAAACAATTTACACATAGCTTTATTTTCAAAACCGTTCCTTTTAAAGGATTTTCTCATTTATAAACTATAATTTATAAAAATAGAATTTCTTATCCCGAATGGCCATAAATCGATTAAAATGCTTTTATAGATTTAAAAAAATGCCAATCATCTTGAAAGATAATTGATATAATCTTTTATAAATTTCTGACCACATTAATTATCCCAAGAGGCAATTAATCAAACTTATAAATCCATTAATAAATCAATTAATTAACTTTAAACACCTTTATTAAATCAGTTAATTAACTTTGATCAATTTTATTAAATCAGTTAATTTATCTTTAAAACACTTTTATTAAATCAGATAATTAACTTTAAACATCATTGATAAATTTATTAATTAACATTATTATAGTTAAATAATGATTAAGAACATCTTTAAACCTCCAATTCTTTCCAAATACTTATACAATCCTCATAAACCTATTTGAAAAGAATTTACAAAATATTTAAGGTAAATAACCTTTATAAATTTTAAACAACGTTAATTATCTCAAAAGATAATTAAATCCAACTTATAATCTTTTATAAATTTAAAATGATATTAATTATCTCGAAAGGTAATTGATCAAATTCTATAATCTCTTTATAAATCTAAAACAATTTTAATTATTCCAGAAGATAATTAATAAAATTTATAACCCCTTTATGTAAATTTTAATCAACACATATCCTATATTTTCAAAAAAATTAATAGTTTAAACAACTTTTTAAGTGCAAACCACGACCAAAGATTTATTTGGTAAAAATACAAGCTCAAGTTCAACACACAACAAGGGTTTAAGGAGTTGATATTTCGTAAGTGATTGTATAGCGATAATATAACGACACTTATACAAATCAAAAAGGATGTCACAAAATATTTCAACCAATCATCAATATAAACAACATATGAATAGAAGTACATAAATTAATATTAATGAGAAACCCCTTCGGGCCTCTCTACAAAAGCCCCTTGTAAGTCACAAATATGATTGTGAACTTTCAAAGTGTTCTATGGCAACCTATTTGCTACGTACATTTCAACTTTCCTTCTATTTTTCTCCCGCAACACAAGGTTATTTATGTCATTCTCTTTTCAAGCAAGAATTTTAAGTCCAAGCAAACAACCAAACAATAATATAAACTAATATCCAAGAATTCAACAATAATCTATAGCAATACAGATATCATATAATTTATTCATCGGTGAGTAAGCTCTTCAAAATTCTAGTTGGTGCTTTCGCGTTTTGGTTCGATCTAAAACCAAAAGACGATAAATTTTAGCCTGAAATTCCACTAGCTCCAAATTCAATGAAACTAGTTTCACCATGTAGATATCATTGATAAGAGTCCATTGCAACCGATCACGTCCAAATCCGACCTCGTACGAAAGAGTTATTGAATTTATAAGCTATCATTTAAACTAAATTAGTTAATAAATTAATAGCATATTAATTATAATTACACTTAAATTTATTTCTTTCCCCCAATCAAAATACAATCTCACTCCAAAATCAAATATTAAACAATAGATATAGACACATACCCATAGCCGTCACTTCTTCCGACGATTTCTCACCTTCGCGAGCACCGCTCCCCATTCACCACTAAAAGAAGCTTAGCCGACCCTACATGAAAGCGACTGTAGCCCTAATACTCTAGACCCCATCAGGGTGCACTATGCAAAACGACGTCGAGCACCACCAAACTCCACCCAAAACCATGCCTCAACAACACACGCACCCTTGTACTTTCCTTTCACAAATTGGCACCAACATCCCCCTTTATCTCAAACGCTAGTCATAGCTATCTATGTCGAAACCCAGCCAATTCTTGATTGCACAAGACAACATGGATATGGAATGGACGATCTACTCAATAAGAGCTAAACGATACGAGTTTCATAAATTTTAGTAGAGTAAATTTATAGATTTTTATTTTCGAACGAATCAGCCATTATTTTGTTTTGCTGGAAATGAGAAAAGAATGAAAAAGGGAAGGGAAAAGTAAAAAAAGAATTGAAAAAAAGATAGGTTAAGTGTTAGAATTTTTTTTTTATTTTATCAACAAAACCATATGCTTTACTCCAACAATAAGTTAAACAAATTTATCGAGCTAACCCAAATCTACAAGCCAACATCATATCTTACTTGACTAATTTTAATTTATGATTTGACTTTTAAATTTTTTAAAAAGAAAGTTTTGCGGTATTTCGGTACACAATATCTCATTCGCGTATGAACAACAAATGATAAAATAAAATTATGAACGTGCACCAAAATGTGACATGATCACAAATCAATAATAAAATAAATGATTATTTCATTCTCTAAATTTCAAAAAATACCATCATTTTTTGTAAAATACGTTAAATGATAATATAAATATTTTCCAAATTAAAAATTATGGAAAAATCAAATAAATTCCTTTATAAATACATTACTAAAATCAAGTCATTTTATTAACAACTGATTTTTCTTGTTATTCATCCAAACTATTTATTATTGTAAATTAATTTACAAAATGAGTTTGCTATTATTATTCATAAATTAAAGGACTATAAAATCCATTTAATTAATATCTAATTCAAAATTCAAATATTTAAATAATCCTATCTTTGAATTTAAAGTATTAAACTTTAAAAACCAATTATTTAAACATTCAAAATTAATTAAACATTTAAAATCAAAATGATAGAATTCCAGGATGTTACAATATATTTAAACAAGTATGCAACTAGATAAACCATTTCAAGAAATTTTTTATATGATATCAAATAAACACCATTCTAATTCATTTATAATAAATATGATTAATATTGAAATTCACTTCACAAAATGGAAAAATGTGCACAAATTTCAAATTTAAATTCAAACCAGCAATTTCAAATAGCCAAACAAACATAAGAGACTAAAATAAATGCCTTCAGCGAAAACTAATAAAAATATTTTCTGTTGCGCGCTTCGATCAAAATCAAATGAAATCTCAACTACGATACCAAACCAAACAATATAATGCAGTATTAAACCATCCAAAATCATAATTATAAGTGCTACTGGTTGAACTAACTCATTTTATCCTTGCTACTCCAACCATTTTATACTTCATACTTGAAGGAAAAGACACTAATTATATATTTAAGTATATATATTTGTAAATCCACGTATACGTCCCATGATGATTACCTCAGTAATCATCCTGACAGAGTTAGGGGTATGCCTTAGGGGCAATTATGTAATTTATTACATATATCTAACTCGTTGATAAATCTTGTTCGAAATAAAGGTGTTTTCTTTCTATTATATACTTGATATAAAGTGGTTATATTAATTAATCAATTTAAGTAAAGGTATATTTAATAGAAAATCCATAAATGATATGTTTTGTGATAGTAGTTACAAAGTGTTGTAACCCTGAGTAATTTATCGCAATAAAACAAATATACCATTTTTAACGTTCCTAGTTAAGACGCATCGAGACTAGATATCGACGTATTCGTTGAGACTAGAGCATGTAATGCTCTCCAAATGTTGGACAGTGTATTACTCATGACTGCTGGGGGAACCTAGTGGTTACGTACTAATATTTATTGGATAAATATGGAACGACTCACTCGATAGTTTTTTATTGGTTAATATAACTAAGGTCAAATAGAAAATATCGATGTGATTGATTTACACAATTCTATCAACTTGATATTACTATAGATCTTTAATATGGAAGCTCTGCTTTGATTATAGTCAAATCATGGCATGGCATTCCATCGAGTGACTATAGTTGGGTCGAGTGAAAATATTGGAAGTGAAGCACTATCCAAGCTAGGATTCATCCCCTCAGTTATATGGGGTTACTATCATGGTCAAAGTCAAATTCTCTGGCCAGAGCATTTTGGGTAATAATTATTGTTATTATTGAACCAAGGACTGTGTGTTTGGACTATAAAGTTGAATGTGGATGATATTGGAATTTTGACAATTACCAAATTCCATAAAAATCCAAAGTGATATAGTTTTGATGAAAAGAATTGGTGCGAATAATTGTCACTATTAAATATCACTTATCATAAGCAAAATTGGATTTTACCAAAAGATGTGTTAGCGGTGAATTCAGCCAAAATGTCACACCACCTATTAAGTGACATGTAAACGTTGATATTTGAATTGTTTAATATTAATCGCGGATTGAATTTACAACTTTGAGTCGCGCAACCCTAATGATGAATTCTGCGAAAGCCCACATGATTTAATCAATTTACAAAAAGTTGTAAATTAATTAGTATTTGAGAAATATTAATTATTATTTATTTTATTTGATATTTGGGAGTTATTTGTAATTATTTGAATGCATTTATAAAAGTTATATTTGTGCATATTGATATATGATATCATTGTAATTAAATAAAAGATAATTACATGCGTTAATTTATGGAATCTTATGTCATTTGATGGCATATAATTTTCATCCATGCCATGTAAAGAAATAGGAGTGAAAAGAGAAAGTTAATCAAGAGAATTAATTAGAGAATTTTTAATTAAAGAATGGGAAAGGTCCTTCTTTCAAAAAAAAATTCTCTAATTCATTTTGTACGTACAATTGAGTTCTCATTTTCATTCTTGTTTCTGTAACTTGTTTGGTTCTCTCCTTTTCTAATGGATATGAGATCTTTTATGGCTTCAATTATTCCTAGAATCAAATACAAATAAAATCAATTAAGAAATGTGGTTTATTCCTCTTGATCCTTGCAACATCTCGAGGCGGATTTCTGAATCTAGGAGATTTGATTCATCATTCAAGGTGCAAATCATTGGCTTCATTTTATGGTAATTCTAATTTCATTTATTTTAATACTCATCGAGTTGAAATGGTCTATATTTATTTGTATTATATATCTTCTATCTCATCATGTTTAAAAAGTTCAGATTTATTCATATTATATCTCTTCTATCTTGTGTATTCATCTTGAAATATAACTTAGATCACTTTTGTTCATCGCATTTAATTATATGATCATTATGTAGATTTAACTTTTGTAACGAAATGTAAATTTCGATAATTAAAAATTGTTAATTTAATAAGATTTTATGATTTAATATTGGAAGAAATAAGAACTTGGAATTTATTAATGAAATAATAACCAAAATGGAATATAATAATGTAAATTTGAGTTAATCATTAACGACTTTAATGAAGTTCCAATCAATGGTAATAATGTAAATGTTATAACTTGGTTATAAATTTAATATAAGAAAGCAAATGTAAATATGAACTAATTAGTGTGATGATATATAGTTAATGATAATTGAATAAAATTAGTGCTAGGAAAGTACTATAACATTTGGTTGTAAATAATAACCTTATAAGTATGATTAAAAGTTAATGGTAACAATTGTTATAAGTTACCTATTTATTTAGTTCGTAAAATTTAATTTGAAATCAATTGCAAATTAATTCACTTAATTAGTGCAGTTAATGTTTATAAAATTGACAATTGAAGAATGATAATTCAATAAGATGTAACCAATGTTAATTTTATTCATAATATGACAATTGGTTGAATAAAAAGAATGGAAATAAATATTTATCAATTTATTGGAATTTAAGTTATAATAAATGGAATTATTGGAAATGGAATTTGTAATTACTGAATTTATGGAAATTGAAATTAAACACTGTAAATTGTGAAATATTCGATAATAATTAGATATAGAAATTTATTTCAAGGGATTATAAATTATTAAGTAATCTGTAATGATAGAAATTGTAAATTATTAAATTTGAAACGAAAAGTGATTTAATTAATTTAATAATTAATTTATTTAATTAACCTTAATCCGATTTCAGCGAAACCGGTTTCATCGGATCTGTAACAATGAATTATTGTAGAATTTCAAGTTTCGTATCGATCGGACTTGTCGTTTGATCTTACGGACTCGAAACATTTAGAAATTTAATTAATTGAAATCAATTTGAAATAAGCTGATTTTAACATAACTCCTTCATACGATGGAATTAGGACTTGAAACCTGTTCCATGAGTTTAAAAATATTGAAAACATCTATTTTGATATATGGGATGACCCATTTTCGTTCCGGAGATAGAACGGGCTTTTCGGGTGATTTATCGTTCAATCCAAATCAATCTAGTCCATTCTTTCTGTTTTCAGCTTTACCTATAAATATCATGTTATAAACCCTAGCAACATCTTATTTTCATTTGTCTGTACATATATTTCCTTCTCAACTGCTCATTCCAATTGCAGACAAACAAATTTCAAATAAAATTCCAAATCAAAAATTAAAACTCCTCAAACAATATCGAGCTATATATCGATTTGATGCTCTCGTCGAGCGCAAGTCAAATTCGCAGTCTGTTTCTTGATCGGAGTTTCTATGTGTCCAAAATTCGGTAGTTTATTCGAGGTCGTTCATGACGTTCCGATGAACTTCGTCTGATCGACGAATCAGGGGTATGGATGTGTAGAGATTGTCGAGAGGATTGCATCTGGGTGATTCGTGGGTGATGTAGACGGTTGGATTTGGCAAAATAATTCGATCAAGGGCTTGGTTTCAAGCGGCGGCCAGTGGAGATTTGGTCATCGTCGACGTGGTGATAGGCGTGGGGAGGTACGGCGCTTTGCCTGGAGGGCACACGTAGGCCGCAGCTGGAAGTGGCAGGTCACGCGATCGCGCGATGATGGTTCTGGCAGTGGGCTAGGGTTTCGATCGGTGTTGGGTGCTGAGAGATGTTTACGTGTGGATGGCTAACGTGTTTATTTAATTATTTTATTTTATTTTTTTTAATAATATAAATTTTAATTTCAAACCTAAATATCTTTAGCATACGAGCTCCGATTCATGCACGGTTTGTTTTGTCGAGATCGTATCGAAATTCCGGACATTTGGATGTTAGTCTGGACATATTCTGAGATTGTTTGAATTAGGGGCCTAAATTGGATTTAAATTCGATTTAAATTCAAAGGTGAATGTTTTGATCCACTACAACTTCTAAAATTTCTTATGTTAGTTAAATTAAATTTGTGATGTGATTTGGAGTTTATTTATTTCTGTTTGGTATATTAAAATTGCTATTCCTGTTAATTTGAATTTATTTTAATTAAATTTTCATTTAATTTACCATTGAATTTAAATTGCCAGTTAATTTCCTATATATAAAAATCTGTTAATTGTTGATATTTATTGGTTGAATTGGATGATAAATTATGATGGATGTCTGATTTCTGATTTTGGATGATTGGATGTTATGGTTGATTTATAAAATGTTATCTATCTGCAAGTTCCCTTAATATTATTTGAAAAATCACTATGGGTTAAGATGATATATACCCGAACGATCTATAGATTAGGGAAAAATTGTTATGGGCTGAAATGACAGACTTGAGAGATTTTATGGATTTTAATATTAAATTCAGGATTGCGGTTTGAAATGATATATAATCGTAAAATTTTAAATTGCGGATTGAAATGATAAATATCTGTATCACTTGACCTTAAGGTAGAGAATTCTATACGGACACCGGATTGGTTAAATTAAATGATTTTAAATCCTTGATTTCGAATCCAGTTAAACGATATTTTGAAATAAAATTTGATTTATAAAAATTGAATTATTATTGGAAAATCAAGTTTTATGCTTAAATGTGAATTGGTTTAAAGGAACTGCTTTAAGAAATTAAAATGGAAGTTTAAAGTTGAATTTTTAAGTATAAATGAAATTTTATCGGAATTAAGTTATTGAATTTGGTTTGAAGTATAACTTTCAAATGTATTGAAATTGGAATAATTTAAATTGATATTTCAGACGTGTATTGAAAAGAATTTGGATTGAAGATTTTGAAAATTGTATTTTGTTGATTTGGAATTGTAATGGTCCAGATATGTTGGAATAAAATAAATAATTAAATTGATATTAATTTCAAATTCATATTTTAATATAAACTGTTCTAAAAATATATTATTTTAAAGACTTTAATTATTAAGATTTTCAAACTATTAAACTATTTTAACCTATAATTAACTATATTAAATCATTTAACCTATTTTAAACCAATTAATTTATTTTACTTACTAACCCATTTTAACTTATTTTAAATCTAATTAATCTATTTTAAAGCAATTTAATATATTTTAATTATATTTAATCTATTTTAAAATTATTTAACTATCTTAAATCAATTTAACAGTATCTTTAATCTATAAGTAAACTAATTTAGAGTATTTCAACTATTTAAACTATTTTCTAAATTTTCAAACTAAGTAGAGGGAAGTGTTTATATTCAAATTCACTGGTTTAAAGAAAATACGGTTAAATGATGCTATAACCTAAGTTGGGATTTAAATGTTATAATTAATTGAATACGATGATTTTGAAGTAAGGATTTAACCTAATTGGAAATTTGATTTTTGAAAGAAATTATGATTTCGGAAACAATATGATTTCAAATGTGATAAGAATTTGAAAGTGAATATAATTTCGAAGGTAATATGGTTTTGAGCATATGATATTTTGGATATAAATTGTGAATTGAATTTTAAAATGTAAAAGAACCATCCGGTTTGAAATAAGCGTTTGGTTGTTAAAGAGACCGGGATCGGATATTGTCATACTCTCTGCTAATATCAAAAACCACTTTAATAACTACGTACATGGTGGAGATTCTACAATTAAAGTAGGATGGTTTGGTGAACGATTTCTATATGAAGTGTTTACGTGACCCTGACTTCCATGAGTCAGCTTGATGCGGCTAAAATCAGGAGCCACGCCGGGCTAAGTGAGGTCATTCCTCCTATGGGGCACACTTCTTCTACATTATATTTTGACTTTGTGATTTGATTTGGTGGTCACCCTTGATTATGATTTGGAAGTGTGTTTCGAGGTGGAAGGTAGTAGTTGCTATGCGTTGCCACTGGTCCGGATATCCAAATGAAATATCTACCCTGGCATTTCCTCGTGTGCCGTGGCTCATACCCTCTCGTGCCTTCTACGAGTTTGTTTTGTGTCGTACCTATGGAGTGCTCCCTGATAGCCCACTTGAGGGTGGACTTTACAGTATTTGTGTAGATTACGGCATTATATAAAAATGTGTTATGTAGGATATGGGTAATGCCTTAACGCTATTTTAATACTTTGCTTTACTATATACACTATTATAATAGCGTATTGTACTACATAATAGATAGTTTAACGGATCCTTAGGAGATGTAAATCCCGAACATCTCTTAAGTTACTGCACCAACGTTAGACACTGGATAAGAGATGTCAAACCCCGTAAATATCACTGATGTCCTTACACTCATATTTATCGTTGATTTAACTTATATAAGATCTTTTAGTTATGAATCAAATGTTTTGTCCTTTTAATTCGCTCGGGTCAGCCTGAGCATTTCAGGATTTGAAGACCTTACTTCTCGAGGACGAAGATGAAGATTTGTACTATTATTATTTATTTTATTATTCCACTGCATTCATATTGTTCCGCTGCATTTGTATATTTATTCTCTGTTGTCTGTAACTCTGATTTTGTATCGTATAAGTATAATCAAATGTTATTTGCAAACACCTTCACGAACTGTTCGTTTGATTATTATATTTTATCATTCCGCTGTGAGATTCTGTTTTGTTTTTTTCTTCTCTGTTTTTTCTTATTTACCCCATGACAATCTGCACTTTTGAATGGTTTGAGTTCGACATGTGTATCTGCTTAAAACGTCCAAAAAGGCAGGTCGTTACAGTTGGTATCAGAGCTTTGGTTTAGCGATAACCTTAGCTTTGTGGGGTCAGACTCATATTTAATAGGGTAGTAATATCTGATAATGAGTCACTGAGAGTGTGTGTGTGTGTGTATATATATGAGAGAGCGTATTTATTAGTGTTATAAAAGGGTTTTCGTATTGTGTTAATTTGTTCCATTTTGTATTTATAAATTCTGGTCGGTGCATAGGATGCTATGACATCGATAGGAATTTCTAAACACTTAATAGGACAGACCGACACGATATTGTTTTGAAATATAGGTAAATGAAATAATTTTTCCTATTAAATATTTTGTATATAAAATAATAATTTTATACATGATATAATTGGTTGTAATATATTCGTTTGTTAGGTAGTGAAAATTTATAAATATTGGTTGAAATAAAATTGGTAAATAAAATAAATATAAATTAGAAAAATTTAGAACTTAAATTCCAGGATTTTGAAAACAACTTTCGAATGATTTTGGAATATAATATTAATATTATTTGAAAGTATTTTCTGATACAAATGTTTCAATATAATTTAAAAGAAATGTTTAAAGGAATTTTGGAAAGAAATAATTCATGTACTCCCCTCTCCGTCGCTGGAAAATAATTTCGGTGATGAGTGCACGCATCATCGACATTCATTTTCGGGTTTCAAAGTGGGAAGACCGTGGTAGTAGTTTACTACACATATGTTTTGATAAATAAATATAAATTTTCATTTCCAAATAAGATTTTATATAGATATGATACATATATTATTTCAAAATGATTTGACAATGGAGCCAATTATTTAGTTCTTAAGTTTCTGTTAATTAGTAGTTTCAATTATTGTAATGAAATGAAATTTTAAATATATTTAATAATTGGAACTTCTAAAATGAAAATAAGAAATTAAATACCAAGTTATTAATGAAATATATAAGAATTGAAAATTTGTAACTTGTGAGTCAAGGAATATGAAAATGAGAAAGGATAACCATTGAACATTAAGTTAATTAAAATAAATAAGATAAACTTGTGTAACTTTCAATTGCATTCTTAGAAACATAAATATATAACTTGCCAAAATATTTAAAAGTTGAAATGTTAATAAACATTTATTATACAAGTAAAACTTAAGTAATGAAAGTGTTCAATGGTATTACTTTTATTGATAAGAATTTTGACATTATAATTGTCATAAAGCATAAGCTATATTTGAAATGTTACTATACGAAACGAAATAGGGAGGTGAATACTGTAAGTAGATGATTATAACCTCAAGTTAATGATGGAAGCCATTTGTAATTAAAAATGAATACTATATTAAATTTAATAGTTATAACTTCAAAAAAAAACTAAAATGATTCAAAAATAGATTTAATATTCAATGACACTATATAAGAAAATGAATGTAAGTTTAAAAGTAGGAAACTTAAGTATGAACTTATGCACTAATGAATATTAATATGTAATTGAAATCAAGTACATCAATTAATGTGAACTAAACTATAATATAATGTATGAAATACTTCAATAATGAATTTAGTGATTATTATAAACAATTGAATGGAATAACTTATGTAAAAAAATGAATATAAAGTAATGGAAAGAAATTGACATTATTTGAACAAATGAAAATAAGATTTTGTAAGTAATGAATGAAAGTAATTGAAAACAAGTATCGAATGAATGTGAAATTATTTATAAAGAAACTCACATAATACTTTAAGAATTGATTTGCATATGTTTAAATAATTGTGTATGTGTAACATATGTAAGAAAATGTAAATAACCTATGTAAATAAGCGAATGTAGATAAATGGCATTAAGGATAATATGAATGAATGGAAATTGGAATTTTTTTGAGATAAATGTAAATTAAAGAAAATAATCACTGCATGAATGAAAATAGGCAAACAATAAATAATATGAAAGGAAATATATAAACATAAACTTAAACAATGTGGGAATTTGTTGTTTGTTTTGGCTTATGGGTTGTTTGAGAAAGGACACTTCTAATTATTTGGACATATGAATAATCTGTTGAGTTTTATCTAAGCATGTTGAGTGTATGGTATACTTGGTAGTTTATGTCATTCTATATGATTTAAAATGTCTACAAGTGATTGTTGTTATATTATATTTATTTGTTTGTTAGTTGCTGAAACACTTTAAATATTTCACTTTTTGTATAATTATTTACAATTTTGGACTATATAAGTGAAATACAGGTTACGAAAGCAATTGCAACTGCTTTTGGTTTCAAAAATTAAGCGTTGTTTGTCCGAAAAATAGGTACGTTCGCGGATTACGGTTTTATATCGATATTATATCATTTTTCCCGTGTTGGGATATATTATTTTGAAAAATATATGGTATATATTGCTACTTTTGATATTATTATTTCTCCCAGACTTCACCGTACAAAGTAGACTCTACCGAAATTTTTCGTGAATTTTGGTCTTAGAAAATTTTTGTGAAATGTTTTCTTAACCTTTGTAACTTGAATATGAAGGGATTTAATCGTATTAAATTGATATATTTTATTTAAGTTATTTAATTATGTAAATTAATTGTTTATAAATTCAATACTTTAAATAAGATATATTGATTTCTTAATTCCTTCTTTTCCCTTCTTTTCCTGTATGGGGACGAAAAGTTTTGAGTGGGGGAGAGTGTAACAATCCGTAAATTTCGATAATTTAAAATTGTTAATTTAATAAGATTTTATGATTTAATATTGGAAGAAATAAAAATTTGGAATTTATTAATGGAATAATAACCAAAATGGAATATAATATTGTAAATTTGAGTTAATCATTAACAACTTTAATGAAATTCTAATCAATGGTAATAATGTAAATGTTATGACTTGGTTATACATTTAAAAGAAGAAAACAAATGTAAATATGAATTAACTAATGCGATGAAATATAATTAATGGTAAACTGAATAAAATTAGTGTTAGGAAAGTAATTATAACATTTGGTTGCAAATAATAACCTTATAAGTATGATTAAAATTTAATCGTAAAAATTGTTATAAGTTACCTATTTATTTAGTTCGTAAAATTTAACTTGAAATCAATTGCAAATTAATTCACTTAATTAGTGCAGTTAATGTTTATTAAATTGATAATTGAAGAATGATAATTCAATAAGATGTAACCAATGTTAATTTTATTCATAATATGACAATTGGTTGAATAAAAAGAATGGAAATCAAGATTTATCAACTTATTGGAATTTAAGCTATAATAAATGGAATTATTGGAAACTGAATTTATAATTATTGAATTTATTGAAATTGAAATTGAAATTAAACACTGTAAATTGTGAAATGTTCGATAATAATTAGATACGGAAATTTATTTTACGGGATCATAAATTATTAAGTAATCCATAGTGATAGAAATTGTAAATAATTAAATTTGAAATGTAAAGTGATTTAATTAATTTAATAATTAATTTATTTAATTAACTTGAAATATAGCCATTTTGGCAACTGTCTCGGATTTCGATGAAACCAGTTTCATCGGATCCATAACAATGAATTATTATAGGATTTCAAGTTTCATATCGATCGGACATGTCATTTGATCTTACGGACTCGAAACGTCTAGAAATTTATTCAATTGAAATCAATTTGAAATAAGTTGATTTAACATAACTCCTTCATACGATGGAATTAGGACTTGAAACATGTTCCATTGAGTTTAAAAATATTGAAAACATCTATTTTGATATATGGAATGACTCATTTTCGTTTCGGAGACAGAACGGGCTTTTCGGGTCATTTATCGTTCAGTCCATATAAATCTGGTCCGTTCTTTCTGTTTTCAGCTTTACCTACCAACATCCTGTTATAAAACCTAGCTACTTCTCATTTTTATTTGTCTGTACATACATTTTTTTCTCAACACCTCATTCCAATGGCAGACAAACAAATTCCCAATTCAATTTCAAATCAAATTCCAAATCAAAAATTACAACTTCTCAAACATTATCAAGTTATATATCGATTTGAAGCTCTCTTTGAGCGCAAGTCAAATCTATGGTCTGTTTCATGATCTGAGTTTCTGTGTGCCTAGAATTTGATAGTTTATTCGCGGCCGTTCATCACGTTCCGATGAACTTCGTCTGATCGATGAATCAGGGGTATGGATGTGTAGAGATTGCCGAGGGGACTGCATCTGGGTAGTTCATGGGTGATGTAGACGGTTGGATTTGGTAAAATAATTCGATCTAGGGATTGGTTTCAAGCGGCGGCCAATGGAGCTTTGGTCGTCGTCAACGTGGCGATGGGCGTGGGGAGGTATGACGCTTCGCATGGAGGGCGCGCATAGGCCGCGGCTGGACATGGCAGGTCGCGCAATCGCGCGATGATGGTTCTGGTAGCGGGCTAGGATTTCGATAGGTGTTGGGTGTTGAGAGATGTTTACGCGTAGATGGGTAACGTGTTTATTTAATTATTTTATTTTAATTTGTTTAATAATATAAATCTTAACTTCAAACCTAAATATCTTTTGCATACAAGGTCTGATTCACGCGCGGTTTATTTTGCCAGGATCCTATCGAAATTCCGGACAGTTTGACGCTTGTTTGGATGTATTATAAGACAGTTTGAATTTGGGCCCTAAATTCGATTTAAATTCAAAGGTGAGTGTTTTGACCCACTCACAACCTCTAAAATTTCTTGTGTTAGTTAAATTAAATTTGTGATATGATTTGAAATTTATTTATTTCTGTTTGGTATATTTTGATATTTTCACTAAACCATTAAATGAAAATATATTTACAAAACTAAGAAGAGAACTTGGAATAATGTCAATAAAAGAGTTATAATAATATTTATTAATAAAAAGGCCAAAACATAAAAAATAAAATATACAATTTCTAACCATGATGAGATTCGAACTCCATTCATTCCTTAATTTCTAATGTCTATAGCCACTTGAGCTATAAGTGTTTCTTGTCACAACATAGAATCCACTTTTTGTTAAAAACAAAATTTTCGAAATTCAAAAATATTTAAGCTGACAGAGATTGAACTCTGGCCTCTCTACTGGCAGTCTCATGTGTCGACTAGTTTGGTAGTTATTGTTTCTTGTTCTAGTAAAAACCAGCTCATCCTATGCTAAATTAGCTCGAAATTCTGTTAACTGTACATTTTCAAATCATTTTCCTACCTTAAATCATTAACTTATTTATATATGGTCTAAAACTAATTTCATATTTCGACCATAGAAAATACAGGTTTCTACTCCTATATATACATGAATTTTTGAAATGTTGCATACACTTTTCAAATAAAATTTAAATACAAACTTCATATATTTTATTATCACATCGTATTGGTGTCGCAATCCTCAGATAACTCACACCTCTCCTACGCAACACCTTCCTCAAATAGCTCCGACCATCGATCACCTACTCCAACATCGGAATATAAACCGGTACGTAAGTGGGAAAGCTATCATACCGGTTATACACTAGATAATAAGAAGGGAAAACAAACTACGTTCATCTCGCCATCGAATAGAGAGAAGATCGACAATATTCATCACTACCAACAATAAAAAATGGATCTACATCGTGAATTAAATGTCGAACAAAAAGTGACGGCAAGACGCTTAAATTATTTGAAACAAATTGCAGTTAAATTTTGCAAAATAGACGCATATGAACCATTACCAAAGCCGTGTTCATCGCTCAACCCATTAGCTGGATATCGAAATCTGTAGGATCCTTCTCCACGATACTCTCCTCGAACTTGAAACTCATGGGATCGCAAATTCAATCAATCACCAGTGAACACGTCATCAAAGAAGGATGATAAGGAGAAATCTAAGACTCCAAAGAAATCACCTTCAAAATAAATCATATTCATTGATGATCACTTTGTTTTTGAAATTTTATTATTAATGCATATCTTCGTGTAATCATCAATAATATATAAATATAATTTTCAATTGGTATTATATTTTGTAAAATCATTGTTATATTATGTTATAAATCATTATACAAAATAAACTTAGTTGCATTGCAATATAAAGCAAACAAAATTCACTGACAAAAGTCGGTCAACTGGACCAAAATGACCAATCGATTGAACTCATTTCCAGAGCAAAAAGCTTCAGGAAAAGGGTTCAGTCGACTGAACGATGTAACAGCGACACACAAAAAAACCCTAGGCTATAAACTATTCACGTATAGTTTCTTTCATAAACTCATTTCAAACTCAAAACATTCAAAACCCTAAAACATTCCAAAGCATTCCTAAATCAAAAATTCTCCAAATCATTCATCATCATGGCTTCTAGACCTCAGAAAAGACAACGAAGAGAAACCTCAACCTCTTTAGAACCAATTGATACCGAAATTGGTCAATGGCTTTACAATCATGTAGCGGTTGAACGGTGGAACAAAATGAAGGAAACAAGATTTCTAGAATGATCGTTTGTGGTTTACCCTGACTTCAACGCATATGGAATTCAAGATTTGGCCAAAAGAAGTCGTTTGGAATTTCTATTAGACCACAATCAGAACAAGGTAAAAATTAATCACAATATGGTGAAATTGTTTCTTGCTAATCTCGATCTAGATAACCAAACTCCACGGAATAGAGATAATTATGTTCAGAGTCTAGTTTGTGGACGACAAGTATATTTCTCTTTAGCAAGAATAGGACACATACTTCACACTCTGGAAGATGGAATACCATTGGAAGACTTGAATTGCGATATCAATATTCGGGACGAGATAAGCCATCGTTTCCTTGAAGATAATATGAGAGAATTGAAATCTTTTCACTACGACCGACAATAAGAATTTTGCATCGTCCTTAATGAAAACAATACTTCCAAGAACCGGATCATATGAATTGGTATACCCGGAGAACTATAGAGCATTATACGCTATATATGGAAATGTTCATATAAATTGGCCAAAACTTATTCTTGATGAACTTCTAGTCTTCAATCAAGGGAAACAAAATATAATCTACTACGAAGAATACATTATGAGATTGCTTATGGACCTTCAAGTGCCAATACCTGACTCGGAGACTTCAATTATAAAAACTCTTAATAGTCGGACGATAAGCCTCATGAAATTACCCCCAAGACCCCTCTGTATCATGACATTCCAAGAATGGAAAAACCGTTCCCAAGAACATCAAGAAGAAGCACCACCACAAAGACAAGGCGATGAAATTCGAACCACTACACCTTCCTAAGGAACACGTGAAGCAATCGATCTTATAGCCCGCAATCAAGTGATATTAGATTCACGTGTCAAACTCCTCGACAAGAAAATTGATAAGAAGTTCAATAAGATAAAGAGCTTCTTTGGCATATTACGGGAAGTTATCTCTTGCACCGCTAGTTCATCTACCTCATCCGGAAAAAACCGGCACTGGAATTTACGTGGACAACATCGGATGAGGAAACAGAAAGTGATATGGACAAAGATAAAGTGAAGAGGCCAATGTTTCCTAGAGATGACGAAGAAGAAGAATCCGATGAATGATAGGGAAAATCGAAGTGAAAATTTGATTTAATTTTTTTTGGTAAGTTTTCTTTTGTGAAAAACTATGATGTTCTTTATGATGTTATGTCTGTGACGTTGTGACCAAACGTTTGTGCTTTCGTGATGTTCGTATTCGTAAAACAATGTCTGTGATGTAATATGTTCGTGAATGTTTGTATGATAATGTTTATGTTCATATTTGTAATGATTCGTAATGTCTCATTCTACAAATATCGTTAGTACTCTGTGATTATTGAATTAAGTATTCTTTTTTGTCGATGACAAAGGGGGAGAAATTTGTGTACTAACTTTTTATGCAGGAATAGAAAAGTCACCACACATTCAGGGGGAGGAATATATAATCTAAGTTATATATTTCCATATATAAAGAGTCGTCAAAATCGGTTGTCATCAATCAAAAAGGGGAAGAATGTTGAATCATGAGTTTTGACTCATGACAAGCTTCAACGGTCAATGATGAGATTATACGATCAAAGCGACAAAAAAGAGAAAGCTATACATACGTGGTGAACTGCAAAGGAAACTAGACTTCAAACCCGAGTATGCTATAAAAATCTTTATTGTTTGAGTCATAGTTATAGTTTATAATTGTTAAAATCACTCTTTCAGTAGTTTACACACACTATACAAAAGTTTTAAATATATATACAAAATAGTGTGCACAAGTGTTCACTGTGCAAAAAAGCACAGTTCAGTCAACTGGACTGAATTCACCAGTCGACTGAATCTGTGTTCTTTGCACAGACATGCACACGTGCACACCACTTTGAATAATCAGTCAACTAGATATTTTTAACCAGTCGACTTACCGTATGCAACTGCCATATTTCCTGGAGGGTTACTTCTCTTTGTAAAGAGTAACGATCCAATTCGAAGAGTTATGGATGCAACTCTTGATCGAAACTCCTCATGAACAGTAGAAACCTTATGTACTATATACTATATATATATATATATATAAATCCATGATTTTAATCATCCAATTTACTTCAATCTATTCTATTCTCTGTTATATATTTCTTGACTATATTTCTGCATTCTAAAAGCTTTCTAATCAAAGATATATTGCTTGAATCTCAGAGTTAATTATTATATACTTCGATTCTAAGCAATATCTTCCTTTCTAATCTTCACACATACAACATATACTTGAGGATTTGATTATAGAAAGGGTGTACTATCAAAGACAAATCAGTGTTATCAAGAACACAAAGCGTCAACAACTTTATCGAAATTGTAGAAGTCCTGTTATTTTGCATCAGGCGGAAAAGTCCTCTTCGGCTGTTAAGACGGAAAAATCATGTTCGGCTGCTCAGGTGTTGTATACCTATTCCTCCGGGTTAAGTGAGGGGTTACTGAGTGAAATTCCAGAGGGAAGTCTGGGACTGGACGTAGAACGGGAATTCGAACCAGTATAAAAACTCTTAGTGTGCTCATTCTTATTTACTTAACTATTATTATCTGTTTTCGCATTTAGATTCTAGTACATTCCATATTACACGATCCTAAGTGTTAGCTATACGTCATACGCACTTTCATAACCTTTAACAAATTATCACACATTGGTGCTCATATTAGCTGTCGAATGTTGATGGTCATATTAGTTGTTGCATGTTAATTATGGCAGCTTAGTAATTAAATGGAAAACTATTTTATTTTTATTATCAGGAATTACTTTTCACCTAACTCGGATATATATTGAATTCTAATTGGTTTACCAAAGCTTTCCCGTTTTCTTTTCAGAATTTGTTAATTACTCTCTTTCTCAATTTAGTTATTACTTCTTCAATAATTAACTCTTTCCTTCGTTAATTAACTCATAACAGTTCGAAATTGCATGGAAAAATTCTTGAAAATTCACCAAAAATTCAAAATATTATATTTTGTCTTCTGTAAAATTTCCAACATAAAATATTATTTCAAATATTTTAAATAATCAATTCTTGAAATTAGGCATTTTCTCATCTTGGGAAATTCATTTCAATTCCATATAATTTTAGAAAATTATGAAAATAAAAACTCCTCCCCATATTATCACTCTACACAACATTCAAAATTTCAAGTGATCTAGAGAGGCTTTGATTCATGTTTTTGCCCTGATACATTAAAAATCATCTTTTAAATCCCTTAACAAAAACTTATATTTCTTAGCTTGTTTACATTAGTTCATTATCCTTCAAAACATCATAAACACATACAAGCCTTATCCATACAGATTTGGAAGGTTTTAGAGAAATACTTAATCCCCTAAGGTTGTTTAGAACTTGATTAAAAGCCTTCTTAGTGATGAAAACTTTACCTTTGCTTGCAGTTTCTTCTTCTTCCTTTGAAGTTATGATTGACCTAGGTTTTTTTGGTTTTGGTTTGTTTTTGTGTGAATGAAAGAGTTGATAAAAGATAGGAAGTTTAAGGGTTCGTAATTTGGGCTTTGGTCTAAACCCGACTCTATCATACTCTTGTTAATTCCCCTAACTCTTCATTTAACTTCATTCCATTTTGATTACTTATTTTTATTTTTCATAAATTAATCTGATTAATTATTCATTTAATTAATTTCTCATTTTAAGCTACTCCTAAAATATGGGATGTTACAATTACCCTTCTCCGTATGCTTACAATGATCTCCATACATGCCAATTTATAGTAATCTAAAGTAATCTTAGTCATTGGATCAAAAATATGTAAAAATCTATTATCCAAACTTCAAATACTTTGAAAAATGCAAAATTATCCTCGAAAATTCAAAGCTCCAGAAAAGTCTATCCAGTTGATTGCAAAAAGGCCATATTAGTCGACTAGCATTAGTCGACTGATGAATGAAATGAAATGAAAAAAAAAAAAAAAAAAAACCACTCTCAACTTCAAAGCAAACCAAAGTCCAGTCGATTGGAAAAATTACTAGTCGAATGGAAAAGGTTCCAGCCGACTAGAAATTTTTTCAATAGATTGGATGTCTATAGCATAAGCTAAGGGCCTTCACTGGTCCATCTTCTTTTTTCAGCTTCCTTCTTCTTATCCCTATAGCATCTAAGTCTCTGCACTCGATACGCCTTCTTCTTTGACTAGAAAATATTATATCGCAAATCCCAACACAGTTGGCGGGGCATTTACATGGTAAAACCGACACCCCCATATTCTTTTAATAAGAAACAGCTCGTCACAGACAGGAAAGAAATTCCTGGGGCCATCTACTATATATATGGGTAGAGTACCGTGGCCCTATGTAATAGAATATAACAAGGTCTAACCTGCATCATTCACCTTCTTTATTCAATTCAAACATAAGCTCTTTGCTTTAGACTAGAACATTCACCCATAGAATTATAAACTATTATTTATTGAATTTTGGATCCTGGTCGTACAAACCTAATTAGTCTGCCATAAGCAACCAAATTTTAACTAGGGGAAATAGGATCGATAGTGCACATTATTGGTAATCTGCTTGTAATTTACCTGCAAGAATAAAAGAATGCATATCACAATATACACACATACTCGCTCTACCTGTAGAATTCTGAACAAACCTGAATATTGCCAAACTATTTGATTAACCAATGCTAAAAAAAACATGCAGATGAGCAGTATATATCACAGTCAAGGACAGCTGCGAGCAACTAAAAAAGAGCCATAGATTACAATAACTGCTTTATCCCCGTACTATATCAACAGGTA
Source organism: Allium cepa (assembly GCA_030765085.1). NCBI lineage: Eukaryota > Viridiplantae > Streptophyta > Magnoliopsida > Asparagales > Amaryllidaceae > Allium > Allium cepa. The sequence continues at coordinate 379,056,099 of CM060938.1, read as the reverse complement.
ATTCAACATGCATATCGTGTCCAACGTCAAAAGAAAGAGTTGATCGCATATGAAATGTGAGGTTTTATTCTTGCCAGATTTTAATGCATTGTGCTACTATGTGTGCAAAAGTGATTGGCCGAACTAAGATGGTTTTGAAGCAACCTAACGTGGAAATGATTGACAGCTAGCCAGCAATTTGCTCCCTGAGAATTTTCATTGGTACATCATATTTTGCGGGTAAGTGTCGTCATCTATCTGATTGATACTAATCGTTGATTAATATATATCACTGTGAATGATGTCATTTTGATGAAACCAGTATGCTCTCAGCCTTGTGTGAACGGATCCCACAATTATTGGTACTACATTATCGCTGATTTATGCATGTAAACCATACATAATAGGCTATGCCTATAGCTTTTCTCATACATATTTGCTATGACAATGGTTCATATATGAACATGTGTGTCCCAAGAGTAAATTGGACATAAATACATGTGATATAACTACGGACAGAGATACGCATACATGATAAACTATGATGTTTAACAGACGCGTTTCTAATACTAATACCCATAATAATGTGAATAAAACTTGGAAAATACACGATGAAGGGCTAATATGATCATTGCTCTAATATCTTTGATTGTTCAGATGATAGAGGGAAGATTCTGTCGTCGCATATTAATTGTTTATTCGTATACTCTAATTTGCCATTTTATATTCAATTATAGTTTAGTATGTCATACGTGTAGGTTTGAAAATATATGCTTCTTCAATTATGTTGAATAACATACAAATAAGTCTGTTTTCTTTTCTTTTTAGATGAGTTCTTAATATAAAAGATTATTTGGTACGGTTTGAAGAGATAACAATTCAAAAAAGAAGTAATAATAATAATAACTCGTGCCAATATGTGTAAAGGTAAAAAAAGGATGGACATACGGAACTGTAACAATAAAAAAAGAAAAAGCGTAACCCTTCTGGGTGGGCATGCTCTGATTGTAGGTGTAATGACCGACCGACCAAGAGAATCTCCAATAACAATGACTCAGAATATACAAATCCATAATTTTAGTTTTCTAAACCCTTCCGACAGTGGATTATAAGATGTAATCTAACCAAAAATTACATGTACAAATTTATAATTAAACGCATATTAAATAGGGATAAATTACATAGATACTGGACGTCTATTTAACAACCGTTAAAAATAATCTGCATCATTACTTCACGAGTATCCCTGAATTTGCTAAGGTAGCGTTAGTGTATCTTTAGCCGTTGCAATTCAAAGCTGAATATTACGCAAATCACCTACAGTCGTACGTTCAAAACTGAATGTTAAGCTTAACGTTCAGTTTTCAATTCAGAAAACTGAATTGGGATTGAACGTCCAAACCCTAAGCCCTAAGCTCTGGTGCTAGGTTTCTGGCGCCCATTAATGGACGCCAGAGCTTGGACGCCCAAAAAATAGACGCTCAAGCCCTTCTTACCAGCGACTCCGAAACTCCCTTCTTCCACAATGGCTATAATGGACTTCTTCTGTTACCCCGAACGGCTATAAACGGTCAGTTTTCAAATGACAATGGCTATAAATAGTCATATTTTGAACTACAACGGTTATAAACGGTCATATTTCTGATTGCATTATATATATTTGGCTAATTCTGAGATTGTAGAACACACATCTCTTCTACTACTAAAATTGTATTCTCAATTCCATAATATTGAAAGTATGTCTCATCCATTTCAATCATATACCGAAGCGATGAATATGGATAACTGAGATTTTGATTCTCTACCCATACAAAATGTTCATCCCCAAACCGCTCCCCACTATCCTTCCATTCTTCTGCTCCATGGACTGAAAATGAAGACAAAGATCTATGTTTATAGAGGGAAGGCTGGCGTCCATTAAATGGACGCCTGACCGTTGGGGAACCCAACCCAATTAAGGGTTAAATATTCAGCTCTTAATGGACTGGAGATGCCAACTGGTCGGTTTGAAAATATAATACTCTAACATCGCTAAACAACTTGAAGATCTGGTGTATAAATATAGATCGGTAGGCACGTAATATAAAAAAATTCTCTTGTTATAATAAAGTGTGTCAACTCATATGTTTGATGTTTTGTGCGTCCGTTGTCTGACTCGAATGCCTGAACTTAAACCTTGTCCAGTTTGTGTCCATTCAAATCTTTTAAAGGATAAAACACGGACATGCCCCTATCCGAACCAATTTGTTTACATTGATATATTGCATTTCAATAATAAGTCGATGTAATTATTATATTTTTGATTCGATGATATTAACATGGATAATATGAGTATCACATTGCTTTATTTTATTTTATTCCAACTAGAGTGAAATGAAGTAGAGACAATGATGCACCATACTTAATAAATGTAAATTGTTTGTGCAAGTCTCTAGATAAACACCAGAAAAATACGATATCTATCGACATCAATAACAAAAAACGTAAAAATATTTGATATTCAAAAAAATAGATACAGATACGGATACGAAGGGATCTGCATCTGAAAATTATTCATTCGGTTTACGTCAAGATTGTAGTTTATATTATAGTTTAATATAATGCCTATTTATTATATTATTATACTAGTAGCTTATATTATATGCATTTATGCGCAACGCCTGCTCAAAACTTTTTATTAACTTCGTATTATTTTTTACCACTTTTTTAATAACTAAAAAGAAAAAATATTATGTTAAACCAAAATTTTCTGCTCATATTTTTTTTAATTACCCGTTGTTGGCAAATAAAATAATCATTCGATATTCGGATGAATTCGTAGTTGTGAACATTCGATATTTAAAAATGATTACAGGTACAGATGTAGATCATTGGAAAGTATTCGTCGAAAGAGTAGCATATACAATAAATAATGAATGAAAGATGTATAATTGATCGTCTGTTCTAACGGTAGTTCAATTTCCATGCTGTTGAGAAATTTGCTGTTTACAAATATAAGATTACAAAATAGTAAATTTGAAGCTATCTACTAAAACGATGAACATTAAAAGAGCTAATGATGATACAACAACTCAACAAGAGCAAATGGTGACCATACTTTTCATCATACCTGTTTGTGCCAAAATTGGTCACAAACCCCAAATACCGTGAAAGCACCAGTGTATGAATACAAACCAACAATATTCAAACACAAATAACAGATCTCAGCAAATATTGAACAATAATCCCAAAGTAAAGAACAGAGACACGAGTTTTATAGTGGTTCGGCTATCTCCGGCCTACGTCCACTCCAAAGTTTTTATCCTTTTATTGATTATCCTTGATGATTGCAGATGATTACAGCAGTTACAATGTCCAAAACTTGAAATAAATAGCAGCAATGATGATATGGAATGATTCTGGCAGCATCCAAGCGTCCTTTCACTCTCTAGAATCTCCGACCCCTTTTCTGAATGACCAGGGGCTCTATTTATAAGCGTAGGAGGCTGATATTTCTCCTGAAATACGGGAAGACCGCTTCAGGCATGTGAGGGGGTCCACACGCCCGAAATCTGGAGGTCCGGGCCCACCTTGGGATCGATTCGAAGTAAGGTTCGAATCGATCAAGAAATCATCCAATTGAGCTGAAATTTGGTGAGAACATTCTTCAACATGTAAGAAAACTCCTGTAAAAATTTCATTGCATTTGGATCAACGGTTTGGAAGATATGATCGATTCGAATTTGGGGTTTCCTGGACTTCGCTTCGTTCGAACCGATCACTTCGAATCGATTGATTCGAATCGATCCAAGCACGCGCTAGTAGTTCGACGTGGCGCGCATGCTTCGGGTTGATCCATCTTTGTCGCCGAGTTGAGCGCTTCCCTCCTTGAAGACGCGTTCGTATCCATTTTCCATGCTTCGTCCTTATCCACATCTTTACTGTCATGCTCGTATCCACTTGTTTGAGCTGCCCTGACTATTTCCTTCGAATCGATCGGTTCGAATAAGATCGGTTCGAATACGATCGATTCGAATGTCCTCCCGGTGTCCTTCGTATCCCTGCACTTCTGTCCTCCCTTCGAATCCATCTCCTTCGAATCCCCCTTCTTCGAACCCATCTCTCCGAGTCACTGCGTACCCTTCTCGAACGCCCTCTTCGTATCGATACGAAGCAACCATGTTGGAGACAGTAGCTCGATCGATTCGAAGTCCATCGAGTCGAACCAACATCCAATGCGAACCCTTCAGAGCCGAATCCATATTGATCGATACGAAGTGTATCGATTCGAAGTGGCCGCTACCTTTGTTGGATTCGAACCATCCATGCACGCCGTGCCTTCGATCGATTCGAACCTGATGGGTTCGAACCTGATGAATTCGAACAGCATGCCTCTCCTATCTTGAATCGATCATAACTCCTCCATATGAACTCCGATTATCCTGAAATTTGAAACATAGCCTTCCCTAATCCTTATCATCATCCCCAATCAATTTCGTCCCGATCGGAGTTCAACCAAATTTTGACGACATCGATCGTAGCCTTGATTCCACCTGATCTCCAGTCCTGATATCCATCATTCCTCGCCAATTTGTCGATATTCCAGTTTTGACCAAAAAATGGGATAACACTTTGCCCCCCAAAACATGCCTTGTGATAACAAGGCGTGTTTTGAATAGTTCCGAATCCAATATCCAAAGTCCATAGCCATATTGTCAGAGTATATCATCCTTGACTGCTCCGAGTCGATATCCAATTCCAAACCCAATAACCAAAGCTTGAGTCAATTCCCTGTCCATCCGAGCTCGACAACCGAGTCCCAAACCATCCTTATCCAATAGCCAATAACCGAATCCAGGACCTCTCCGGGTCGATATCCATAACCTCTCCGGGTTCTTGGTGAGCGCAATCCATACTTGATGACCTTGGTCCAGTGTCCCTGGACGTTGTATAATGCCGTGGCTTAAGTCCTAAGCCGAATCCTGGTCTTTCCGGACCCTTGTTGAGCATAGTCCATACTCAACGGCCTGAAAATATTAATTTATAATATAGGGCCTACGTCCTAGGCCGAATCCTGATCACTCCGGACCCTTGCCGAGCATAGTCCATACTCGACGACCTGAAAATATTAATTTATAATATAGGGCCTAAGTCCTAGGCCGAATCCTGGTCACTCCGGACCCTTGCCGAGCATAGTCCATACTCGACGACCTGAATGAGTCAATTTACCACGTTCGGGCAGAGTGACTCACCCCTTGCCAGGCATAATCCATACCCGACGACCATTTATCAAAAACCAGATGAAAATCCAATCAAAATCCAATCCAACATCCAAACCCAAAAAATCCAAATCATAAACCAGAAAACCAGAAAACCAAACCAACATTCAAAACCGGAGACAATCATCCAAAGAAAAACTCAAATCAAAAGGAAGCAAAACCAGGAGCTTGATTCAAACTCCAAAACCAAAATCCGAAAAGAAAAGTAATGTCCAATCAAAAAGCCAAAGATAGATTTCTCAAACCATAGCGTTGCAGTTTATCATCATTCAGAGCATGCCTAGGGGCTATCTCCGTCCCCGTACATGTGTAAATGACTTGGTTGCTTGCTAATAGTTCGTTACTTATTCCATATTATCCCGATTAGTGGATGATCAATCGATCACCATCCCTGGGTCTCCCATCATCTCGGCAAGAGGTTGTCGGTGGTTGCTCCTGCTCCACCGTTGCATTCCGAGCTCCGACATACTGCTGTAGTTGTCCATTCCTTACATGCTCCTCGATTATATCCTTCAAGTGCCTGCAGCTGTTGGTGTCATGTCCGTCTAAGTCATGGAAGAGACAATACCTCCCTGATGCCCTCTCTCGTTCAGAAGGCTCTCTCCTGGCTGGCCTCCGGTAGGGAAGGCGATTCCGAGCATCCATGTATATCCGCTCCAGCGTCTCGTTCAATCCTGTGTATGTGGAAAACTTTGGATCCTTCCATCGCTTCCTAGCGTTTCCAGAATCATTATCCAATTTCCTTTTTCCTTTGTCTTTATCCGAACCACCGCTGGATACTGCTCCAACCTCGATTGCACTAACCTTTTTCACCTTTAAATCCGTACTTGCATCTTCTTGTCGAAGGAACCTTTCTTCCTCGTGAAAGAATTCGTCGAGATCTTGTGGGGGATCTCGTATCAGAGATACCTTGAAATCAGAGTCCTCCCTGACTCCTGATACTGCTGCCATTAAAACCATCGACGGATCAGGCCGATCCACCGAAGCGACTGCCGCACTGAATCGGGTTAGAAAAGCTCTAAGCGATTCATCCATTCTTTGCTTCACCGATGTTAATGTCATCACGTTCTTCGATCTCTTGACATGAACCCGAAACTGCCCCAAAAACCTTTCCACTAATTCTCTCCAAGTCCTGATAGATCCTTCTTCCAGCTGCCTAAACCACATCGCAGCTATGTCCGTCAAATACCAAGGGAAGCATCGGGTCATCACTTCCTCCGATGCCCCCAGCACTTCCATGTGTCTGGTGTACCTCATCAAATGATCTGTTGGATCTGTCTTGCCATCATATATCTCCACGCTAGGCAACTTAAACTTAGGTGGGTTCTGAGCCATCCTTATTTCCCGAGCAAACGGACTCCTGTTCACTCCTTTCAAGTCTCCTTTGGCCAAACCACCTCGCACAGTTTTCCTAATCATCTCTACCAATCCAGCGTTGTCTGTCGGGGGTTGCCCTCGAGGGAACTCCGGCACATACTCTTCATGTGGCTCGTTAGTAGCGACATTGGTTCTAGCCTGTTGAACTCCTTCCAGAGGTCCTCCTGTGTTGGATCATGTGGGTCTGCCCCCAAGCCCTTGTTGATTGCTTTGTGGCTCCATATCTCGTCCTCCATTGGGTTCCACGACCCTAGTCCCTTGTCCTGCATCCACAGCGGCTGTAGCTGTTCCTAAGTTCTGCATCCTTGCAGCTCTTATTTGCTCGAAGAAGGTCTGCATCATTTCCTGTTGGTTCTTTAACAATCTCTCTTGCAAAGAATTTGCCATAGCCTCCATTTCATCCCGGGTTATGTAGTTTGAAGCTTGTCCTTCCCCGGCTCCGGAGGATGCTTGTTGACTTCCTTCCTGTTGGCTTCTCTCAGCCCTCTGCCTTCTACTATTTTGCCTGGTCATTGTCAGTGAAAGCACCAAAGTGTTTGTGCCAAAATTGGTCACAAACCCCAAATACCGTGAAAGCGCCAGTGTATGAATACAAACCAACAATATTCAAACACAAATAACAGATCTCAGCAAATATTGAACAATAATCCCAAAGTAAAGAACAGAGACACGAGTTTTATAGTGGTTCGGCTATCTCCGACCTACGTCCACTCCAAAGTTTTTATCCTTTTATTGATTATCCTTGATGATTGCAGATGATTACAGCAGTTACAATGTCCAAAACTTGAAATAAATAGCAGCAATGATGATATGGAATGATTCTGGCAGCATCCAAGCGTCCTTTCACTCTCTAGAATCTCCGACCCCTTTTCTGAATGACCAGGGGCTCTATTTATAAGCGTAGGAGGCTGATATTTCTCCTGAAATCCGGGAAGACCGCTTCAGGCACGTGAGGGGGTTCACACGCCCGAAATCTGGAGGTCCGGGCCCACCTTGGGATCGATTCGAAGTAAGGTTCGAATCGATCAAGAAATCATCCAATTGAGCTGAAATTTGGTGAGAACATTCTTCAACATGTAAGAAAACTCCTGTAAAAATTTCATTGCATTTGGATCAACGGTTTGGAAGATATGATCGATTCGAATTTGGGGTTTTCTGGACTTCGCTTCGTTCGAACCGATCACTTCGAATCGATTGATTCGAATCGATCCAAGCACGCGCTAGTAGTTCGACGTGGCGCGCATGCTTCGGGTTGATCCATCTTTGTCGCCGAGTTGAGCGCTTCCCTCCTTGAAGACGCGTTCGTATCCATTTTCCATGCTTCGTCCTTATCCACAACTTTACTGTCATGCTCGTATCCACTTGTTTGAGCTGCCCTGACTATTTCCTTCGAATCGATCGGTTCGAATACGATCGATTCGAATGTCCTCCCGGTGTCCTTCGTATCCCTGCACTTCTGTCCTCCCTTCGAATCCATCTCCTTCGAATCCCCCTTCTTCGAACCATCTCTCCGAGTCACTGCGTACCCTTCTCGAACGCCCTCTTCGTATCGATACGAAGCAACCATGTTGGAGACAGTAGCTCGATCGATTCGAAGTCCATCGAGTCGAACCAACATCCAATGCAAACCCTTCAGAGCCGAATCCATATTGATCGATACGAAGTGTATCGATTCGAAGTGGCCGCTACCTTTATTGGATTCGAACCATCCATGCACGTCGTGCCTTCGATCGATTCGAACCTGATGGGTTCGAACCTGATGGATTCGAACAGCATGCCTCTCCTATCTTGAATCGATCATAACTTCTCCATATGAACTTCGATTATCCTGAAATTTGAAACATAGCCTTCCATAATCCTTATCATCATCCCCAATCAATTTCGTCCCGATCGGAGTTCAACCAAATTTTGACGACATCGATCGTAGCCTTGATTCCACCTGATCTCCAGTCCTGATATCCATCATTCCTCGCCAATTTGTCGATATTCCAGTTTTGACCAAAAAATGAGATAACAATACCTAAATATCATAATTTCTGCGATTCATAGTAGTAGAACTATGATAACTAAACTGATAAACAACATATTAAGTCTATATTGACAATGACACAAGAAGCTTGCTCATTACTCCATTCCTTTATTATATAACGTTGGTTTTTTTAGCGTATTATTTCTGGCTTATTCACCTCTGGTGGTTCCTTTCACGTAGACTTACAAAAGCCACGACGACTCCTACATATCATTTAAATTTTGAATGGTACTGCACTGCCAATCCAAAAAAATTAAAGAAAAAAAAGTCACTCATACCAGTAGTACACCGTCGATCGTTATTTGAGGTAGTCGATATTTAAACGCATTAGGGCAAGTTCAAACAAACTCTCAAAGCATTCAAATGATTGGTGCAAATTTAGAAGATGCAAACAAATTCTTGCAGTGCTCAAGCAAAGTTCGTTCAATACTCAAAAGATATTCGTATAGGATCAAATGAAGTTCATACACAAATAATATTTTTTATCAAAACTGTAAAATGTGTAGATGGACTCGACTGGAGGTAATTTAAACAATATTTATTCTCTCTAAACAACGGCTTTGGTTTTAAACGGCAAAATCAAATTCTATTTTTACAAAACCGGTTGCTCTTCCATCTCAAAAACATGTTCTATTTTGAGATTTTTTAGAGTTGAAGAAAAATTTAGTATAAAGAACAACAAGTTTACTTTTTAGGTTGAATGACACTTTTTAATGTATATATCATTTTCTGTTCACGCTAAAAAGTGTCGTTCAAACTAAAAACAAACTTGCCGTCCTTGAGACTACGTTTTTCTGCAACCTTTTTCCTTTGCATATTTTCCTTTTTTATTTTTCCATGAAAAATATCTCGTCTATTACAGATGACACTAAAATCTAACAAAAATAAAAAGGTGGGTACATCAATTTCCTCGTTGCAAAGAAAACGAAATTGGCTGTATCTTTGAGACGTAGTGGTTGATATTACGATTTGGGTACGTTATAAAGAAAACGATCCAACAAGAGATTCAACCAGTACTGACTGTGAAACACCAACACAAACTCATGTTCGTCTTTACGTTAAATAACATAGAACAAAAATCAGATATAATATTCCAATATGCTGGCCCTGTTAGGAATGCATTGTTTAACTATGAGCAATGCTTCACATGTTGCCAGGTTAGCCACACCAAGCAGATAGTTGTTTCAAATGCAGGACTCTTGCGCAACTAATCAAAAACTGACTTCAATTGCAAAAGTTGCAACTACTAAACAAATTAAATCTTTATAACATGGTCAAATTAATCAGTATAATCATAAATCAGACTTGACTTGTATTACAGATTTTTCAGTGAAATTTAAACTCGCCACTAAGGTTTCATCAAACTCTTATGTGATACTAAATTTTTATATGACACACCAAAGCCCAAAAAACTACATAGACCGATGAAACAATAACAAGGTGAAACAATTTATGCAACCCTCCATAATGCTTCATCAGCAAGACCAACTTTGCTCAATAAAGTATACTAGCTGCGGATACTGGCAAAAATTTTGAAAAAAAAAATAGAAATGCTCTTAAAGCCTCATATGACATATCGGTAAGTAACATACTCCCCAGCAGTCTCACTCGGACGGATGACCTTTACTACCTGCCCCCGTTTTAGGCCATAGAATCTTGATACTGGGTCATTTAGTTGAATGCGAGGAAGCTGTGGAAGATGGTAATAGAACAAAAAAGAGTAAGTATTTGTTTAAAAATAACAATTTAATGAGAACAAACGATCTTCAACAATGGCTGTAGGCTTGTAATAATACATTCATTTTTTTTTTTTAACTTTTTTCCCTTTTTTTTTTTTCCAGAGCACCAAGTTCCTAAATTTCCTGTAATATACAATTGAGGCTCTCTTTGTTATGTTTAGCTCTAGATGAAACCCCTTCATATCAACCATTAAATATAACAAATTATTGCGGAGAGAAGACACAATTCAATAACAATCAAATTAAACATAACAAATCATCGAGAAAGCAAAGTGTGATAAAAAAATTCTTGAATATTCAACTACGGAGACGAATCGAGAAAGCAATCTTTATTTGTTCAACATCCTTCGTTAGATTTAATTAAACCCATTTACTTTTCCTTTTTATTTATTTTTATTGAAAATTTCAACTTCTAATTTTTATTATTTTTATTACTATTTTTCAATAATGGACAGCTACTTGGAACCAAAATGTGACACAATAAATCTTGACCGTTGGATTGCATTGTGTTCGCAATTGAGGTTGAAAGCAAAAGGCAGTCCAATGGTCAATCCAATGGTTGAGATTCATTATATCCCAAATTGAGTCACCGACTTGCATCTCAATCGAATTTCCCTTGTCAATATTACTAAAAATTATGGGTCTGTTTGGTATCATTTTGTGTTTTTGTTTTCAATTTTCAACATTCGTAACAAAATATGAGGATAACAGTAGAGAAATTTCAAATTTTAAGTCATTACGACGACGATGGAGGGGATGAGGTGCATATGGTGGATTGTTTTCGATTCTTTTGTTATTTCTCATACCAAGAAAAACAAAATATATTTATTTTCTATTTTATAAGTTAGTGTTATTCTTCAAATCAGTTGTATTTCAAATACGCATGCGTCTTGTGTATATTTTTTGGACAAAAACACAAAACTAAAAATGACAAACCAAATGGGACCTAACTTTTTGATCAGTTGAAAAGCGGCATGGATCAAAATCTATTTTCACATATCTAAATGCTTGAACCATGTTGATATATTATGTTATCTGCCATGTTGCAAACTAAACATGTCTCTGCATCCAACCACCACATAAAACCCTAGAAAGAATTGCCTAAAGAGGCCATTGAGCAGCTCGAACGAGCTCGGGCTAATTTACTGGAAGTTCTAAAAAGTGAACACCATTTTCTAGCTAGCTGGCATTAATCTTACCTTTACAAAACAAAAACTAACTTCCTTGGCCGATTAGGCATAATGAATATAAAATAATAAAACAGATTTAAAAAAGTAAGACATCAAATTCAACTTTGAACAATTAGGTAGACAAATGGAAAATATGAGAACTAAACACATAATTAAGCAATTTATGTTTGTTCTCCTAATTGATTGCTTTTATGATGTTATCCTAATTGACTGGGGTGAATAAATAAAAAAAGAATTTTGTTGCATTTACGATGTTTTTGAACATTTTCAAAAACAAAAAAGCTCTCGTAAGAATATTACGCAAATGTACGTGCATACACACACACACACATAAAGTAAATGTTCTGCCACACCCCATCTATACTCTTTGAATTTTATATCTACGAGATCAAACAAAAATTTGCAGATACCTCCTCATATAACTCAAGATCATACTCCAAAATTTTGATTAATTTGATAATTTTAACATATTCAAAATACTATTACAAATTGGTGGATAAGATAAATATTTAGTAGTTGATATTGATTCAACATTTTGAACATAACATCAGTTTCAAAATAATCTCATTTTTTTAATCATGATGTTCATAACATAGATTAAACATCCTCCACAGTTTTAATTGATTTTGAATTATGTACTTTTCGAGAACATAGGGGTTTAAATGAGGCATAGCAGAAGATGTGTGTTACACTCTTAAAGCATCCGAATAGGGGTGACGGTAGTGATCAAGGTTGTAAAACTGTTTGGCGGATGTTGACGCATGGATGGTTATCTGGTTGATTCAATCCAATACAATACAAGGCCAAAAAAAAGTTTTCTAATCATAATTAAGAATCAGATCAGGTCAGTGTTGCCAAGCCGCGCCTGGTGGGTTTTCTTGGGACTCAAGGTGCAAGTGATTATTGAAGCGCCAAAAAAGTGCAAAAAGCCCTAAACCGCGCAAAAAGCGAAGCTATAACCAAGCACGATTTTGTTTGATTTGAAAGAAAATTAAATATTTTCTTAAATATCTAATTAATGATTTTCATACAGACGCTTCCTAAATATATAAGTTTGGTGCAATGTGCTACAAATAATAATCAATAATAACTAATCCACCTGAATTGAATAATTTTTGGATTGGATTGGACTTGAATTAAAGATTGGGCTGATTGAATGCGGATCAAAGTTTTATGAACCTTTTATAAATTGAATCGGATCGCTTTCTGCTTAAATCCATCATATTTGATTCGTCGTGCAGCCATATTAAGTGGTGGGTTTTCAGCTAGAGATTAATCGGCAATGTGGGGATTAATAAAAGTTACATGTTTTATGATAAATTCATGTATTTTAATAAACTTACTGATAATACTTATACCAAAATTTATTATCTATCTTACAAAATATACATGTATTTAATAGTTGAAATCCAATTCTCAATTCATATGGAAAATGTCAAGGAATTATTTTATTTTCAGTTCAAAATGTCATATTATTTGGCATGTATTCATCCATAACAATGAGCATAACCATGTAATCGTATCTATGTATTCTAAATACATCGACTTAGAGGCTTAGTTGAGGCGTTGGGCTTCACCCAATACCTAAGTGGAGCTAATGAACTCATAGACAATAGCCCTCGTCTAATGCCTAGACGGAGGTTAATCAGGTGTCTAGAAGGATTTTTACAACAACGGTAACATAACTCGCTTTCCACACCCCACCACCCCCCTTCCTGCACAAATAAAACCCAAACGGAGGCAGCAAATGAGGACCAATGTCGTTTTTGCTACCAAATAGCAACAACCAGCTATCCGGTAGCAACCACTTAATGTTCAGAACATCGAATAAGTGGAAATATAATTGTTTCACGATGTCACGATTTTTATTTTAACAAATTGCATTTTTATGTTTATTATTTAATGACTTAATTTATTATAGGTATGTATATATTATTTATATTACTTATAGTTTATTATTTAATATTTTCTACATGTCTGTTTGTATGGATCGGATCCACCTCATTTTTGTTACACCTCAAATCCCCTGATTTCAACCACATGTTCCGATTTAAATAATATAATTTATTTCTCATGAAATAACAAGAGACATAAACTAAATTATTTAAACCAGAACATGTGGTTGAAATTTGAGGGATTTCAAGTGTAGCAGAAAAAGAGTAACTGATCCTTGCCATATATGTGTGTGTATGTTTCATTATGAACATAAAGACCTAAGGTATGAAACCCTAGAAAGAGACCATCCTAACAGACCGAGAGATTTGAACCTTGTTCCTACATGACCTAATCAATTCAATCAGGCACTCGCCATCGTGTGTGTGTAGAAACACATACATACACACACATTTAAACTATCATTTTTAACAAACAAACAAAGAAAAAGAACTGCAGAAAAATACACCTCATGGAATATAATAAACATAATATTAAGACGAATTAAAGAGTGTTGTGTGTGCATATATGTGTGTGTATACATACACACACATTTAAACTATCACTTTTTAGAAACAACTAAAGAGGAAAAAAAAACTGCAGAAAAATACACTTCATGGAATATAACAAACATAATATTAAGACGAATTAAAGTACATGAGATAAACTACAAACACAACATTAAAAGATAATAAACTCATTGATTTGAAGAAATTCTTAAATCAAAAAGACGATACATTATTTTATTTTATTTTTTCCCCTTTTTTTACATGTATAACAATAGTAAACTCATTGATTTTATTTTTAGCAATGAATGTTGAAATGTGTGGGGAAATATTTGCAAACTAATGTTCAACTTGTTCAATTCGAACTAATTATGGTTTCGAACTGGATTTGCTACTACAACTGGACTCTCTAAGCTCAGTTCCAGTCAAAATTTGGATTTTGTACTTGGATATTATTTTGTTCATTCTCATGTTTATTCTAGTGGTGAGTAAGGGTAAGGGCATTCTTGGTTTAAGACGATGCTTGGTTCAAATGTCTGAACTAGAAAGTAGCATGCAATATTTTCATGATATCAACCTGTCAAGTTAGAAATGGTATATTACAAGGAAATGACATGCCAAACACATGATTTAAGGGGATACTTGGTTCAAATGTCTGCATAATGTTATTTTAATAAATTATCCATATTGGTGATACGGAAACATATTGCATGACTCAATTTGAGACAAAAAGCTACCTGCCTCTAGCTCTTGATAATTGCATCCATCTCAATTTATGTTAGTTGCAAGTAATAACCAACTAATATCCAAAAATTCAAGATTCCAAAACTTATCTGCACTTCAAACTTTATTATCTATGTTGTTCGAGGTGGAGTGGAGCACTAGGCGCTAAGAATAAGATTGTCAATGGATACCCGAAAATTCCGAAAGCCGTCTGCATCTGTATCCGGAAAGCAGATAAATATCCGATATCCGGAAAAGCGGAAACGGATGCGGATATGTAAGCATCCGCATCCAAAAATTATCTATCCAGAATTTTTTAAAATTATAGTTTATTTTATGTGTGTTTAAGTTGATAATTTATATCCTATGCATTTAATGCATATTAATTGCTCAGAACTATTTGCTATCATCATATTTGTTGAGTTTGCGTACTTTTATAATAAATGGAATAGAAAATTAACTATGTTAAACCAAAAAAATTAATTTATATTTCTTGATTTATCAATCTTTAGCGGATAAGGTGATTATCTGATATTCGTCTGCATCCACGGATGCGGATATCCGATATTCAAAAATAATTTCAGATGTGGATGAGGATATAGCGCTATATGCATTCGAAAATATCTTTTGGCGGACCTAGCTAAGAATGTGTTTAGAGTCAATGCGGAGTCCAGGCGGCGCTGAACGAAAATAAGCGCTCACCATATAATGTGATACAATTTTTTTACCTTAAGTAGCCATAAAAACAGTAACTACATAAAGAGAGAAACTCAATTTATCTCTATTAGATCGCCAAAGTTTCTTAGTTTAATATGAGTGAGACGCATACACAATTTAAGTTTATCATCATTTATCATTGCTAAGTAAATGGTTATGGAAGTTTAAAGATATTAATGATAATGCTATTTGGAAAGAGATTATTTTCAAATATTAATATAATGGATATAATAATTTATATCAAATTGCTTCTCCAGCCACTCATAACTTTTCTAATTTTTGGAGAAACATTTTAAGATGTCTTGAGATTTTTAATTTAGAAATAAATATTATTGTTCACTCCGGTAACCGTACTTCCTTTTGGCATGACCGTTGGATTTCGGACTTACCCCTTAAACTGGAATTTAAAGAGCTTTACGATATCTGTAACTTTAAGTTTGCTCTAATTAGTGAGATTTTTTCTCCTGATAATGAACCTCCTTGGAATTTCAGCTTTAACAGAATTTTAGTAGGACCAACTCTTAGGCTTCTTCATTTGCTTTACGCAAGATTAAACCTATACAATATTGATATGATATTCTTTGTTGGGAATGGGATAGAAGTAAGATTTATACTTCTAGCTCCTTTTATAGATTTATTAATTTTTCGGGTAACATAAACATTTCGTTCAAAGTTATTTGAAAATCAAACGCTCCTCCTAAATCTAAAATACACATGTGGTTAATATTTCATGGTAAACTTAATACAATTGAAAACTTAAAAAGAAAGAACATTCATAATGATAACAAATGTTATTTTTGTAATCTACATCTTGAAGACATTAAGCATTTATACTATGATTGCATGGACTCTTATTACATTCTTAATAATGTTCTCAAAATTTTCAATTTTAGTATCATAACTAAAATTTCGGATTGCGACTTTTACTGGAATAATTTTAGATTTAGGCTTAAAAGGAATATCAGATCTCTAATTGACTCTTTATTCCCTATAATTAGTTGGTATATATGGTTCGAAAGAAATCAAAGACTTTTTAATAAAAATAATAGTCATATTAATAAATTGATTTATACAATTTCGTCTTTCTGTTTTCATTGGATTTCTAATCCCAAATATAAATTAGCTAAGAATAATTCGTTTAAAGGGTATCTTAATAGGGTTAGCTTCAATATTAATTATTTCAAAAACAATTGTCTTTTTAATGACATCTGTACTAATACGAATATTTTTTCAAATTCTTACCAAGACCTATTGGTTAATCATAACATGCTAATGATTACAGACTCTTAGTTCTCTTTTTTGGTTTTATTCTTGTTTCTTTTTTTGATGTAATTGTTTTGAAATATTTTAATCTTGTTTGCTACTAGTCTTGTCTCCTTTTTGTTTTTCTTCTCTCTTTATTTCTTCACATATATGTATATTAATTTTATTAATATACATATATACATGCATAATTCTTACTTTTTCCATAGTCACCCCTCAGATGCAGTTATGAGTGAGAGGTCTCCAGGTTCTTCTTTCAGGTCCCCTTATCTTCAGTGCGCATGTTTTAGTCTGATTGAGAGACTTTCAGTGAGGTTCCTCGCACAGCTTGGCATTACTTCCTCTATTCTGAGTTTCCAGTGCAGGCTATCCTTTCCAGCTTTTCTTTTACTTTCACTTCAGATTAGAGGCTTATGTTGTCCTTTTGATCCAGATGCATGGAGTTTTTCTGCTTTATGTGCTGCTTAGAGCTTCGGAGATTTTTGGTGCATCATTCCGGCCCAGATGCTCAGAGTTTCTCTTCTCTTTTTGTTGCTTGGAGCTATTGAGATGTATTGAGCATCTTTCACTTCTGTTTCTTTATTTTTAGTTGTTGTTACCTGCCAGACATGTTGGCAGCACCTTGTTTTAGTGTTATATATATATATATATATATATATATATATATATTTGCATGTGTGCTCTCCTCTATTCTATATAGGATCACACATTTCTCTCAAAAAAAAATTAAGTTTATCATCAATAAAAAGAAAACGGAATTCTATCATTGTATATAATAATAGTAATAAAATTTATAAATAATATAGTTTAGACATAATGAAATTTATGTCACAATTATAACCAAATAATATTGATTTCGTAAAAAAAGCACAATAGCTGCGAACAATTTAGTTTATTTATATATTGTAGATTGCTTTAGGTTATACTTTAAAAATATTTAAAATAGAATTTATTTACAAATAAAAAGAATAAGAAAGTAAACTGAAGAACAATTAAAATCAAAATTCAAAGTGAAAGTTAATGAGTAATTATTATTCTTTTTTTTAACCAAATGACCAATTAAGTAGTCTATGAGAAACATGAATATTGTACGTTTATTTTTTATTATAAAAAAGTATTTATTGGATGATTTTTATATATTTTGAAATGAAATGTATAAGTGTAGATAAATTTTGAAATGTGAAAATTAGTCACAAGAGCCTCTTTAGCAAGTGCAATTAGTTTCTAAGACACACAATTGAAATTATTATTTTTAAGGACAAAATGCTAAATGATTAGTTTCTAATGCCTTAAAACCTACAAAATTATGTCCTTGAAAGTAATTGGACTGCTGACTTTGTCCTTAAAAGTAATTATTCAGCTGACTTTGGCCTTGAAATTAATTTCCATGGATGTATGTCATAGAAACTAATTAGACGGTAAAGTTTGTCCTTCTAGTGAAATCCCCTTTTGAAATTATACTAGAAGATAACTCAAAAGAAAAAGAAAAAAGATATTTGAATAGGTTCCAAGTTAGATTAGCAATGATGGCAGCCTTCCTCCTCCCCAACCATCCTCACCAAGCCTTTTCACCTAGTCAACCCCCAACCTGCACTACTCTGGCCTCTACTCACCGGACCGACCTTCCTCACTCAAATCCCATCCTGATCCTATGCTACTGGAGGCTAACATTCCACTGTCAGACTACTCCTCGGACGGGTCGGAGTGGGGTGGACAGTCGCTTCTTCGTTGATGTAGTCAGGAACACCCCTTCCCACCCCCACCGTTGGCATTGATCTTTTGGGCAAACGTCCTACATTGCAAATTATCTATACCCAATGGTCATTTTATGTTAACATGCAACACATGGCAGAATACTGCCTTTTAACTCCATATTCGAAATTTTAAATTTTCTAAAAAGGAAAAAATATTGCCTCAAATGCAGCCTTCTAGACACATGGCACGAGAATGTAGGAATGCCCGGATTTCGCTACAAATGCACTTTGCCATACAGCCTGAACTGCACTTCATTTCAGTCGTGCCTTTTCACCTGTTGGGACAGAACCCCACATGATATTCTCCTCTTTGCTGGATCAACCCTTCATATCCCTCTGCCAAATCCAACGCAAAAATCTCCTCCAATATCCACGCTAGCGCACTCTCCTCTAATAAAAACATTTATCCTCCTCTTTTCAAATACAGACATAGACATAATTTTAACCCTCCTAATTACAAGAACTCTATCAAAGTTGTCCAAATGCATGTTGTTGTTGTCGATGCTCAAGATGTCAACTTGCTTGTAGTTTTCACCATCATCGCCGGCTACTGGACAATTAAAGCAGTCAAGCATTCCCTTTCCATCGCCTTTCGCCATCATAAATGGGAAATAGCCGTCTACGACGACCAAGGCTACATTGTCCGCTTTCCTTCTCTAGAGCTCCTTAACTTGGACATTAACGGATTTTTTTCATCAGCCAGGTCGTGCTCTCAAAGCGGTGCGCTGGATGCCGCAGTTAGAAGCCCATAATCGCGAAACCTTTAAACCTATATGAATCTGTGTTCATGGGACTCCTAAGCATGTGAGAACGAACTATGATGCCTTACTCTCCATCCTTCGACCCTTCGGCTTCTTCGTCGAAACTGACAACTGTAACTAGGCTCGGGTGGACCATCGTCTTGTCTTTGTCAGAATCTGTTAGAATAAAGATTTTTTTTTCATGCTCTATCTCCATACTATCCAGGGATCAACTACAAATTTACTATGGAACCATAGGAACACAGCTGTCATCCTCTTGACCCTAAAGTTTTGATTTTAGAAAATGACCCTAAAATTTTGATTTTAGAAGTCGAACATGTTCGCTACCGGAGGGAAAAGCTGGTCCGCTTTCTGGATGAACCGACGTTTCATACGTGTTCTAATGCCCATCACCAACAGGAGAATCTCATTGCGGATGTCATGATGGCGGAAGCTCGCAACGTGGATCGTAGAGAAGAGATAGCTAAAGGCAAACAAATCATTGTTATTTCAGATTCTGACGAGGAAGATGTTGCTTTGAACAAAGAGGGTCATCTCCGGGAGGCCTTTGCCACCTAAGGAGGAGATTGATAATTTCGTGAATGAAGATATGGACCTCACCTTTCAAATGCAAATAGATCTGAATCAACAAAATCCACCAGCCTTGGATCAACAGCGGTACACGGAGTCAAGTTTGAAGTGGATGCGTAGTCCTTCACCCCCAAGACAATAGAGCTGCTCTTTCCACCATCCAAGTCAGTAGCAGCGCAAGCCTTATGCGAAAGGACACCACATTTGACCAACAACCCAGGGGTAGCATTTTTCATCTTGCTCTATTTTCTTCTGCCATAAAGTTGTTAATAAAAGAAATGCACATTGCATGGGAGTGGAACTTAGTAATGATAATCTAATTTCCTTGCATGCACTCAAAAAGGAGCGTATCTCCTTTATCTTTTTAAATTACTCACTTGGAAATGTTCGTGGGTTAGGCATGCCCGATAAACGTGCTTTTTTAAAATATTATTAGCTCACTTTATTTATATATATCTTACTTATTTCAGAATCCATAATTGTAAACCCGAACCCTACATGTTTCCATAGCATTTGGGGTAACATCATTACCGAGTGGGAGTTTATTGGAGCCACCAGTCCACGGGGTTTGAGGGGTTTCAACCGATTGGAACAAGGCTTATTGGCCCCTAACCCATACATAAAGCACATTAATGCTCTTCGGTTATTCTTGAACACTTACCAATATTCTATATATTTTTACCAACATACATGGTTCCTACAACAGCACGGACAGAGAAAAACTTTTGGACGACCACGAAGAGTTCTACTCTCTTATCCAGAGTCCATGGGTCTTCGAGGGAGATTTTAATATCACCCGTTCGGTTGATGGAAGAAATGCTAACATAACATATACCCCTGATATGGACTACTTTAATAGTTTCATTGGTTCTTACAAACTTATTGACCCCCTATAAGTAGCAAACTTCGCTCGCTAAACTAGATCGGTTCATCTTCGACTCTTTCTAGAAAAATATCCACCCCTTTTTCTCTCTCTATGACATTCCTACTATTTTCACTAACCACTACGTATAAAAAGGAATCAGCCATTTTCAGCTTTCATTATATATTGCAATAATGATCGATCAATAACTCAAAATTTACGGATGCTATCAACATAAAATTTGGAGTATAAGCACATTACAACATGAAGAACACCCCCTAGGGATCGCATCCCAATTAGAGGAGATTGAAGGGATCGGTCTCTATCCCTTTAGAGTGATCGGTCGACATCAGAATGCATACAACACAACTTCACGGAAAACGCAATATCACACGAACGGTAAATCGAAATGACACGAAATTTGAAGGGCAGGTAATCAAAATGGTTGATCCCTCTCTCGAAGCCAAAATGGCCGATACCTCTCTCCAAGTACAACATTCACTCCCGATCTCTCCATACTCCGTATGACCGATCCTTCTCACAAAGCATTCAATATCGATCGCTAAGGGATCGCGCGTGTCATGATCGATCGGTCTATCCACTACCAATCCCCATGCTGCGTTCGTCTAGAACCAAGCCCTTGTACAACTGATCCCTATACACCGATCCCACATTCACACTTCCTCATGCCATAACCGATCTCATTCTTGAACTGCTCCACTTCATGAGCAATTATCAGCATAGTAAAGAAGGTAGGGATCGGCAAAGTGAAATTTAAAGGGGTCGACGCGTAATTTAAAGGGATCGGCCTACAAATAAAAATAAACATCGCTTGTGAAATAATGAGAAAAAAATTATCGGGTAGCTGCTTAATTGCAGCCAAGGAATGGACAAAAAACTAGTACACAAACGATACTCCCAAAGGCTGGAGAACCAAGGCGATATGACACAAAATAGGATCGGTTACCGAGTCAAGCGCCTAGGATCGATTGCGACTACCCTTAACTTACCAGCTTCCAACTACCTGACCTTGCAGCTATGGTACGACGGCTTGTTAGAGAGAGCTAAGACCATATTGACGACGATCGGAGCATATCCCCCATCGGAAACCGTTCCACTGAAGCCGTTCTATGAGAAGAATAATCAAGGATGCAATATCACTGCCCAACTTATTCCAAATGTCATGCAAGCCACTCAAAAACTTCTTGCATGAATTCAATGTCGTCGTCACTGAAGTGAGCACTCCCTGTAAGGATATCAAACTGATGGCATAGATAAGGGGAATCGATCCCAAATCAGATTTCAACGATTGGTTAGCTGAAAAGCCACCTACGACCTTAGATCGCTTCTATTACAAAGAGAATCAATGCTTACGCAAGGAAGATGCAAGACTAACATTGGCTGCAACAATGCAGGCCCGATGGCCGAAGGGGTTTAAAATAAAAGTATCGATGATGCCCTAAATGAGGACTCTAGAGACAACCTAGAATCCTAAAATTCAAATAACATGCTCCTTTGAACGATTCGATCAAAAACATCTACTTGGAGACTCATGACTCGAAACAGTACTGTAAACCAGCCTCGAGAGAATCCAACGAAACGTAGAAGAAATCCGAAAAATGTTGTATATTTCAAGATACATACAGTCATAATATCAACGATTGCAGACACATCCGAGATGTGATCTAAAAGCTGATCTGGAAAGAAAAACATTGACAATATGTGCAAGCCCCGCAAAAAGGCGAACAGGGAATATCTGATGTCTATCAATAAAGAACTTTGATTATCAGTTGGACCACCTACGATCGACTTTTAGCTGAGAAATGCTGGGGCAAAGTAGAATAGCGAGTATACGACGCTGCTTCACTTATCAATAAGATTTATTTCAATTACAACTATGTTGTGAACTACGACTGACTTGGACTAAACTACTTCCAAACGATGCAGGTGACCAAGTACTTAGAGTTGGATGCCAACCAACCTCCACAGACCATAATCGAACCTTCGGAAGATCATCAAGACGAGCGTGATTCAAACGTTCATCGGCTACGATATGCCCCTGACTTAGGGGCAAGAAATCGAAATGGAAAGTATGTGTGACTCGACCATCCACTTCCTACATTGTGCTTCAATTCTGATAGAACATCTATCAGTTACTCAGAGTACAACAAGGTCAGAATCCAATACAAAGTGGACACGATTAACCGCTCCGCGATTGACTTGAAGACCTGATAAAGATCGGAGTAGATGTGATTCGAACATCCACCCCCCTAGCACGCACTTGAATTTTGCCAAAATACATGTCTCTTTCGAAGCTCAGTGATGTTGGGATCCAACTAAAGTAGACGTGATTTTATCGTCTACACATCGACTCCTGCCCTGGACACAAGGGGCAGTTCAGAAGCTCGACTTAAAGTTGTATGTGGACACGACTGTAGCTTGATTGACTACCTACTCATCAACCACCGCCCTCAACACGTGGACACGACTGTAGCTTGAGGTGGATGTGACTTGACTATCCACTCTACAACTCTCTCCCTCGACTTGTTAGGAGGAGTACTAAGCAAACTAAACGAGACCCGACCGTCCAACGCATGCATGGATGTGATCTAGTCATCCATCACTTACTCCCTTCCTCGACTTGATTGGAGAAGCTACAATCACCAAGTGGACATGAATCGACCGTCCATTTGTCAAGTTTTGTACTTGATGCTGGGGTAGAATTTCATTCCATAGATGAACGTGGTTCGACCATTCATTCAACAACTCTTACCTCGACTTGACAATTGGAGTATAAATTAAAAATGGGTGCAACTGACCACCCATTGACTAACTCTGGTCCCCAATGTGTGGAAAGGAGTATAAACACCAAAAAGTTGTATGTGGTACGACCGTCCATCGATCAACTTTGATCCTAAGAGCACGGACTGGAATATAAACACCAAATGGATGTGACTGACCACCCATTGACCAACTCTGGTCGCTAGAGTGCGGACTAGAGTATAAACACCAAATGTGTGTGACTGATCACCCATCGACCAACTCTGGTACCCAGAGGGTAGACTGAAGTATAAACACCAAATGGATGTGACTAATAATCCATCGATCAACTCTAGCTCTCAAAGCGTGAATTGGAGTATAAACTCTAAATGGGCGCGATCTGACCGCCCATCAACAAACACAGTTCCCCAAGAATGGACCAGAGTATAAGCAACAAAATCGGATGCGGCCCGACCATCTGATATAAAGCGGACATGACATGATCGTTCATTCGTCAACTCCAATCTATGTCATGATAGACGGATTATAAACTTACCAAGTGGACGCGGTCGATCCGCTCACTGTCACTCACTCTCGGTCCGATGGAGGGAACATATGTTAAAAAGCTAGACGCGGTTCGACCGTCCATCGATAACTCTAGCTTCCAGAGTGTGAGTTGAAGTATAAACAACTAATTGGCGCGACAAACTACTTACTGACAAACTCTGTTGCCCAGAGTGTGGACAAGAGTAGTGACAAAAATTGAGTGTGGTTTGACCGTTCATCCGATGACTCTCGACTATGATACGACGGGCTGAGTATAAAACACATAACGTATGTGACATGACCATCCGCTAATCAGCTCCTTCCCACAATTCACTTGAAGAACTCCAAGAGTGAACGTGATACGACGGACCGCTCTTCGACTTCCACCCCTGACTTGGGTGCAGAAGAAATGACTAAAGAAAATGTGGTTCGATCATTCTTCGAAATAACTCTAAGTCATCAAAGTGTGGACTAGGATATAAACACAAATTGGGTGTGATTCGAACACGCACCAACAAACTCTTATCCCCAAAGTGCGGATATGAATATTAACAAATAGGTGAGTGCAATTCGACCACTCACAGTTCCATAAACTCCAACCTGAACTCAACAGGAGGAGTATAAACTCACTCCGGATGTTTCAATCATCTACGAACTACCTCTGTTAACCAATGACGGAGACAGGAGTACAAATCGCTAAAAGCTTAATACGACAGTTCACAATAGCTCATCGGTGTTCTTTACGACTTGAGGAAACGACCGCAAGGAGGCCTTAATATAAAACCAATCGAAACGACGTCCGAAGTTACGGACGATCGACCATATCGTGCCACCGGGTCGATAGACAATGTCGATCCAAGCTTTCCATATCGTACCGTTGGGTCAACGGTCAATATCAATCCACACCAAACACAAACAGATGTGACCTGGATGTCCTCCGAAAAACTTTGATCATTGAAATGCGAATAGGAGAATAGACCACGAATGAGTGTGACTTGATCATTAATTCTCCAGCACCTTCCTTCGATCCGTCGAGAGGAGTATGAAACCGAATGAGCATCACCCGACTGAACCTTAGCCAACTCTATCCATAGATCTGACGGGAAAATATGAATCAAAATGGACACGACTGACCGTCCAGCTTCAAATGAATGCGACGCGACCATTCATTCGTTGACTATTACCATGATCCGACTAGAAGAGCAATACGAAACAGACATGAGTCGACCTTCTACACACTGATCATTGCCCTTAGTCCGGCAGGAAGAGCATCAATCACTGATTAGATGTGATTTGACCATCTATTCTTCAGGTCCTCGC
This sequence comes from Allium cepa, assembly GCA_030765085.1. Lineage (NCBI taxonomy): Eukaryota > Viridiplantae > Streptophyta > Magnoliopsida > Asparagales > Amaryllidaceae > Allium > Allium cepa. Next base: position 379,030,813 of record CM060938.1, on the reverse strand, counting down.
CTAGAGTATGGCAACATTTACGCCGAAAGTGGACGTGATTGACCGCCCAATACCCAACTCATGCCCGAAATCTGACGGAGCATCGAAATATTCCCCTTGCAAGAGAAAACCAGAATACAATCCATGATAGGTGAGACTCGGTCTTCCATCAACTAACCTGATCCTGCGATTCAATAGAAAAGAGTATAAAGCTAAAGTGGACATGGCTTGCCTTCCAACTTATCGATGTATGCCCCCTTTGGGCACGAACGAGAAACAAGATATATGTGAACCGACCATTCATTGATCAACTTTAAGTCTTTGGAACTTAGGTGGAATATAAACACAACTAGGACAAGACTCGACCGTCCATGCAGTACATTTTATCAACTCAAGACCGGGGGTAGAAGTGTGATCATCCAAAGACTTAACTGTGATAGCTCAATACTGTGACTCATATATAGTGTTTACAATGACTCGAGGCTACGACTGAAAAGATGCCTAGAAATAGAATCATCGAATTGATGCCCAAGCTCATGGGCAACTGAATATCATGAACGACAAGCAACAAATCGCAAATACAGTGAATGAAAAGCGTGTTACTGGAGTACACAAGTGGATTCAAACTCAAAGCAAGAGCCAGCTATGCAGCTGCGCGCAACACGAAGCTAAACCCTACTCAACATTCGATTTGATGCGCTCCTTTAAGCCTGATCTTCAACGATCGCAGATAATCGCTAAAGCATCTAGAACCCATCACTATCAGACCCAACAGCTCATGATAAGACTTTGGGATTCGACTGGAGTGACCGTCATTATTGACTGTCTCAACCGGATTTCACGATGATTGTTACGCGAAACAGTTACGTTTGAACTCAATGATCGACTATCGGCATATAGGAATCTGACATTCATATTCAACTTCATTCAGCGCACATGTTACAATCAGTACAGGTACGAATATGTTAATCTATTAAGTCTGAAGTAGTGGTAAACAACCGATTCAAGGCCTATGCTGGTTTAAGTATGCAAGTCATATATGACATATCCCATTGTTCGATTTCGAGTTCACATGGTCCAATATGTTCATGTCAAATCAAAAACTACTTAAGTTCCACTAAAACAAGGGATTGAAACCGATCTCATTGCTTGGGCAAATCCATTTAAGCATTTTTAGCTTACAGTATAAGGCCAATATCAAGCAACAAGACCACGGTCGGTTCTATGAAGATATAGACCCGAGAGATGAAGATGAACCCAAAGAATCCAAGGCCGCACCCACTGAACTAACGATTGACATTACGGTCAGTCACGACGACCCATCACGGGTCTTAAAGATCGGATTGCAGCTCAGTGCAACAATAATGAAGGAATTAGCTGGCTTTCTCCGATGAAGAATCTTGATGTGTTCACTTAGACCCATTCTGACATGTGGGATCTCGCTGTTTATCACGAGCCATGCATTGAATCGACTTAAGACATGTCTCGTGGGAAAAAAAGCGACGCGGCATGGATCTGAAGAGATCTGCTATACTTAAAGAAGTGGATAAATTCAAAAATAATGGATTTACCCGTGACGCCCTTTACCCAAAATGGGTATCCAATCCAGTTCTTGTGAGAAAGACTAATGGAAAGTGACGGACATAAGTCGACTACTCAGACCTGAACAATATGAACCGTAGGACAACTTTCCATTTCCAAAGATCGACCAGCTGGTAGACTCAACCGTTGGACATGAACTGCTTTGATTCATGGATTGGTACTCTAGATGCAAACAGATCCCGATGCGCATCCCCGACCTAGAACACACCAACTATATCACTGACCTGAGGCTATATTGCCAATTTGTAATGTCATTTGGATTCAGACTGAAGGACGCAGAGGCTAATTACCAGAGATTGGTCAACCGGATGTTCAAAGAATAGATCGAACGATCAATGAAGGTATATGTGAATGATATGCGTGTAAAGTCACAGAAATCAAACAACCACATCGATGACTCGATAGAGATATTCATTTTTACCTGAAGATATGGAATGAAACTCAATCCCTTGAAATGCTCTTTCAGCGTTGCATCAGAGAAGTTCCTAGGTTTAATGCTCAATCTTCTTGGAATTGAAGCCAATACCAAGAAGATTCAAGCAATCAGAGACATCTTGGTACCGAAGGCAATCAAACAGGTATTGAACCTAAATGGAAAGGTCATCGCCCTAAGTCGATTCATCTCCACGGCCACCGACAAGTGTACTCTCTTCTTCGACCTAATCAAGAGATGGAAAAAATTTTGAATGGACGCAGGATTGCGTTGACACATTGCAAGCTCTGGTAGATCGCTTAGAGAGACCTCTCATCCTATCCAAGCAGCTGGATCACAACGATTCATACATCTATTTAGCCATGTCGTACACGCCATAAGCGTCGCAATGCTATGCGAAGAGAACCGGATACAAAGACCGGCATATTATGTAAGCAAGCGATAGATAAGTACTAAGAGAAAACTACCTGAAGATACAAAAGCTCGCGTAATGCCTGTTGATTTCGTCACGAAAGCTCCGCTCTTACTTTCAGGCTCACCTCATTATCGTCTATGTCGACCAGCCGTTATGACAAATCATACAACGACCTGAGATGTCTGTAAGACTATTCAAGTGGAACATTGAATTGAGCTAATTTAACATCACTTATCTTCCTCATAGAGCTATCCAAGGACATACATTAGTAGACTTCATAGTCGAATTTACTGCACTAGACAACTCTCCAGGGAGCAAATGTAGAACCGACCATTTGGTGGGAGATGTACACGGATGGAGCATCCAACGACCGATGTTCTGGCGCTGGAGTTGTTTTAGCGACTCCTGAGGAACGATTTAGCTACTACAACCCCTATAAAAGACTATCTACAACGAAGAATCCTCCTAAACGGAGGATTGAAAAACGACATATCCGCCACAAAGCTTCACGCTACGTCATTCGAGAAGGAACCATGTACAGGAAGGGTTTATCCGTTCCCCTGCTTCGGTGAATTGCCCACGACAAAATCAAATGAATTCGAGAGAAGTCCTACACTCGAAATCATTTTTAAAGAAACATCATCCTTCTTGCCATCAACATCCAAGCCCAACCATGCCTGCAATTGATCGAAACCGTCCCTCATTTCATCTCCTAGGTGATCAAATGCAGCAGGTCGCATTCAACCTCAAGACAGACCCATGCTGCAAACCCATAATTGATTTGTCATCAGCGATCTCCTCGACATCAACTTCTCCAATCTCTTCATCCTATATCCACAAAGATTTAGAGCGAGAAGGATCGATGGACAAAAAATTGCAAATGATTGAATTGCATTCCACCAAATTGGCAATGACCCATGAGCGTATGAACACATCCGGGAGCCAATAATAAAAACGTGTACCTAAACGTGCACATGTACATCCTGAATTTGATTTCTCGAAATCGACAGAAATTGGATTCTCACATGGGAAAATCAAAGAAAGAACTGGATCAGATAACTAAAGCATACTAAGTCGACTAATCAGCTTAATGGAACTGAATGCAGACGATTGCCAACAGATTCTACTCCAGAACTTACATTGTTTGATAATGACCAAGCGTCACGACGAATATAGAGAGATTCGAATCTCCACAAAGCAGCTAAACAGCAACGAAAGGATAACGACCATTCGAGACACTGAGTGGAATCCTCTCCGACGGCCCTAACTCGACATCAATTCAAAGCATGTCATGTACGCAAGAAGACATACTCTGAGGGACAAATGTTATCCAACCTTTAGGCCCGGCTATATTCAGACTGACCGGACAAGTTAGAATGGACATTCATCGAGGAAGACAGCCCAGAAAGATGATTATTAGGCTCAGAAATCAAGCGCAGGCAATGCTATGAAGCGACGATAAACCGAGAGTAAGAGATAGACTCTCCAGAATATTCTAAGTATGAAATAATGTCTCATCTGGACAAGATGAGTGCATATCTCTTTCCCTGGTGGATCGGCACCAATCATCAATTTTTGTCCCAAACTGGGTGAGATTGATATAAAGTGACAAGGAAGATCCCATGAGGCTATATTTCAATTTCAAGTCATTTGAAGTTCGTATGCTTAAGTTATGGACAAACTACTTCACTTATAAAAAGGAAACGGTATAAAAGGAATCGTATAAAAGAAAACGGTATAAAATGGATCATATAAAAAGGATCGGTATAAAAAGGATCAGCCATGTTCAGCTTTCACTACATATTGCAACAATGTTCGATCAATAACTCAAAATCGAAATATGCTATCAACATGAAACTTGGAGTATAAACACGTTACAACATGGAGAACACCCCTTAAGGATCGCATCCCAATCAGAGGAGATTGGAGGGATCGACATCTATCCCTTTAGAGTGATCGGCTAAAATCAAAATACATGCAACACAACTTCATGAAAAACACGATATCTCTCAAAGGGTAATTCGAAATGGCAAGAAATTTAGAGGGCAAGTAGCTAACATCATAGGGACCCACCAGAGGGATCGCACTCCATTTGGACATCAAAATAGGGATCGGTACCAATCCCTATGGTGGGCCCCAATGGGACTCAAAATTTTTGTGTGGCCTCGTCTTGACCTGGAGATTCTTTTGCTAAAATTTCAGCCCGGTCCACGAACGTCTTCCTCTATAAATATAGCGGGCATGGCGTCAGAAAATGGATTCTTCTTTCTGCTGCCAAGGCTTTCATTTTTATTCTTCATTCTTGTACTAATGGATCTCCGCTGATCCAAACATTCTTATAATAATAATCAAGTGCAAGATCAATAAAAATATGAAGTAGATATAGGCCAAAATTGTCAAACCACTATAAAAATATGTGTTCATTTGTGATTTTTGCTACATTTTAATTTCATTATTCATTTAATCTTTACTGGATTCTATTGGGTGTTGATGCCCATTTTTGGCATCAAACGGCGACAATGCTTTCTTCGTCCACACCACTTGTATAGCTCATCTACTCCACTCAATCCCTCATTTTCCTCTGCATTGAAATACAATAGACACAAATCCACACATGGACACTCTGATATTTGCTTTTAGTTAGGTTATTTAAGGAAACAAAACTCTAGATGCTTTAAATCAAAACACTGCTCTAACTTAAACTTATGCTACTTAGTTATTTGACTCTTTCACTTTTGGACTCAAACCCCTATAATCCTTTGGCTCTGATGCTCATGGACAATGCAGCTGACAATGAATCGGTGGATAGTTGTGTTGGTGAAGAGGCCACGGATGGATGACTTGTCGCTACCTAATCTGTTGTGAGTTTAATTTGTTGCTTTGCTATGTTTTGTTGTATGTATTTCAATGTTTGTCATTGCTTTGATGTTGATGTTCGTGCATTTTGTAAGCTGGTTATGTTGTGTAAGCTGCAAATGTAAGAACTATATTATACTTTGTCACCGACCAGGCATGTTGGTCGAAACCACTTCATTTTATTTATGCTTTTTGCGACTGTGTAGTTTCGCATTACACAATCTACTTTTCAAAAAAGATTATATTAAAAGATGGAGAGCTTCAATAAATAAAAGTAATTGAGATTTTTTAGTGTAATATATTAATTTAGTCAAAATAAAAATAAATTATACCATAAAAGCTTATTTTCTTACGTCCCCAAGAAAAACTTGGTGCTTAAACGACGTCTTGGAGAAGGGGCGGAATAAAGTGCCAAAATTGCAAAATAGCGCCTAATGGTGCTCCGCGAACCCCCGACGGCGTCCTCGACAACATAGATTATTATATACTTTTTATTGTATAATTTTGTTTATTTGTAATATTTTTGCACATATGATAATGATTACATTATATTCACAATTATATTCCTGATACTTTGAATAAGCTTATCATTTTAATAAAAATTATCTTTATTAATAATTGAAATAGAAACACAATCTTTTGGTCCGACCGTAAAGTTCCAAAATTACCCTTACATGCAAACATCTTTATTAATAGTTGTAATACAAACACAAACTTTTGGTCCGCCCGTGAAGATCCAAAAATACTCTTATATGCAAACAAATGATTAGAAGTTCAAATCCCACCAAGAACAAATATTAACATATATTTTAAAATGTACATTTTTGAAATTAAATAAGGTTATGTGTACGAAACTCTATTTAAACAAAAAGGTAATAATTTTTTTCCTTATATATTTCAAACTTATTTTTATCAAAACTACGTAGAAATTTTATATTTTACGATTTTATAAGAATTTTTTATATGCATGTGCATTACACGTGCCATAAATTCTTCTATATAAATCAAGAGAGTATACTTTGTAAGTTGACAATAACTGAAATACGCGTGTATCATGGTATTGTCTTTTTTAACTATATACTTTGTAAGTCGATAAAAAAAGCAAACTTTAGTTTAGATGACATAAATGGTGTACATACAAGTGCATTGTAATCATTTACAACAGGCTCTTATGGTAGTTTTCAATGTGCCAAATGACCCTTTAGGCCTTGGCCACGTATTGCAGTTGCAAAGTGAGCACAATATATATACATACATATATATATATATATATAACTATGCAAAAACTATACTCAAAATATAAACATCCTTATAAGTTGGGATTAAACTACAACAAAAAGCTGTCTGACTATTGTTTTGTAAGTATGAAACACTGTTGAAGAAAAAGGTAATATTGTACTCTTTTGACTTTGACCGTCTAGCATGATATGCCTCTTAACTCAAAACAAAAAATTCTATTGCAAATATATCATCTTCACATTATTCTGAAATTATAATGATATCCATTAATACCTGTATTTCTTTTAGATGATACTGCTCCAAAAGCTTCTTCTTCTCCTCGTCGCTAAGAAGAATGTGTTTAGGAACAAGGTCATGCTTGGTGATGTTCACCAGCAACTCTTCATCCTGCATATAATTCACAAACTATCAGAAATCTTTAACATCGCACATAATTACTGATTTGTACACGTTGGTACTTTTTTGCCCATTTACATTTTACATACAAAGTTCTCTAGCATATTCAACCTATTTATTTTGTTGTCAAACGCTCATTACAGCTAATAAGCTCAGCAACTGTGGTTGAAGGGGTCAAGATGCTACAAATTTAAAACGTTATACATCTCCTATAAAAGCTTTTTTGACACTTTTAGTTACTGATTTCTGAATTGCAATTCACTCAGCCCATGATTCTAGACTAATGATTGGTTCAATCTACAATTATTTCTGGTCTTATTTCAACTTTTCTAGTTATTCCGGATAAGACTGTGAAATGGTGTGTTATTCATTTCATAAATGGCCTGTAGTTTGAAATTCATGTCATAACATAACATTCAAATCTATCTTTTCCGTTCCTAACGATGATTATCTAAATAATTTGTAAAATCATTCTAGATGATAACGTGCTACAATATGAGTTCAGAAAGATCTAACTACTTAATCTTAAACCCCCCAAATCAAGTATCATAAACAAAAAGTATTCAGATATCTGATATAATAAATCCTTATAAAGGTGATGTGTGTGTGTATTCAAAAAATCACTATACAAGAAACAGCTCCAATCTATATTGCTTAAAAAGCCCAGGATCCTGGCTAGCCTTCTTCGCAGCCGAAGTATATTTCTCTGAAACAACAATCCCATTTTTAATATTCTCGTCTTTCATCTTCTCAAAGCATTTTTTTATTATACTAGCTCCGCATTTCACTTCACTTGAAAAATATACGGCGATTTTATCTGCATTATTGCACTTTGACGACACTACTCTGTCAAGTTCTTCGCGATTTGGAGACTCGCCGAATTTGGTGACAAATTGGTTCTGATCCATGTCGAGATCGGTGTCCGAGATATCATAGTGACGCTGGTTGAGCATTTCGCTTATGGTTTTGTAGATTCGGAAGAGGCGGGTTGTTCGGTCTGACATTGATAGTGAATATTAGGAGGCAGCAAATTAGGTTTGGGAAACAAAGATGACGAAATGAGAACTGTCGATTTTTTTATTGCTGACTGATTTCTAAACTCCGGATTTTACGCTGTATACCGTCGAAAAAGAAGAAGAAGAAAATAGCGAGGGCGTGAGAATGAAACTAGGGTTTTGGAAAATAACAAATCGCAGATTTAGGGGTTAGGGCAGGAAATGCCGAGTAAAAGGTTATTTTCCAGCCACACCGGTCGCCCCAACATTATGTAACTTTATACATCATTTATCTACACTCTCAGTTCAATTTCAATAGCACATAAGCCTCTGTCAAATTTTGAAAATGAACAGTCCCGTTCTTTTTTTTTTTTTCCCAACCTGAATTTAATCCGTATATTCTCATTTCATCTTCTCTTTTCCATCTACATATTTTTTATTCTCACATTTGTTTTGTTTCATGGATTTGCAGTATCATTATAATTTATTGTTCTTTCTCCGTTCCCATCTAAAGTTAACTTGATTTATTTTCGATAAATCTCAGATCCATTAAAGAAACTCAAAATCTTCTCTATGAAAAATTCCGTCCCTCTACATCAGTATCCACTGTCAATCCAGATCTCATGCATTCATTCCAGAACAACTCATTAGCAACCCTAATCCTCATCTACTAATGTCAAAAGAGGTTAAATTTCGGCTCCTATTAGATTCTTCCGTTGTGCAAACCTGTCAATTTAGTTTTGCTGGCGAGTTAAACCTCAATTACACGACGAACTAGAGATGTTGTCTGATTGGTTCATCTGACGATTCAAACGTCAATCAATATCGGTAATTTGGGCGACCTTTCTCTTTTCCCAATTTTTTTACTATTTTTTACAATCGATCATTTTTCTTCGAATTCATTTGGTTTATTTCCCCTTTTTGGCTATTTTCGTTCATGCTTAGGTTTTTTTCAGCTTATAACAAATGAGGACAGGTATCATCTTTTCAAGTTGCCAAAACTGTTGTTGGTTACTATGGGTTGGTTATCTATTTTAATTTTTGCTCATCCACCATATTATCTTGGTTTAAATTGCACAAAAAATCTCTGTTGCATTTTCAATTATTTGTTAAAACCAGTTCGCCTACATTAATTACATATTTATTTTGGTAACTTAGAAAACTTTAGAAGAGGTATGGATACAATTGGTTGTTTCTTATAGCTCTTATTAAGACCGATAATTAAGTTTAAATAGTTATGGATACAAGCGTGGGAAAATCATAGGAAGAAAGAAATACGGAATGAAGATCAAAAGGATAATCTTTGCCATATAAAGCATATAATGAGCATGAGTATGAAACAAGTTATGTTTGCAAAGGTTATCCTAACAATTGGTTGAATAGATGTTTATGTGTTAGTCAACTGCAATTTGGATTCTGAAGTTTGATCATCCTTGAAAACTATTTGTTTTATCCATACTTTGAGTTTATTTTGTGGTTTGAAAAATATGAATTTCGACTGCTTTTTTTTTTCCTTTAGGGATGATATTCCATTGAAGCACTATTTGTCTGGGATGTAATAACGATTGAATTTTTTCATGTACGGGAAAAAAAATTCAAGTGGAAAAGTAACTTTCGACTGCTAAATATTTTCTTTGAAATTTTCACATGCCTCCATCTGCGACAGGTAACTTTAAAAAATTAGATTGAATCTCTTTTCCTTTACATCTAAACAAAAAAAAAACTCTTAAGCGGTCTTTTTCATTTTTAGAAAACCAAAATTATTGTATACTTTTACAAATCTGTACTTATATTATTGATCAAAAATTACATTTTCTTTAATTATTAATAATATTTACTTCGTTCTGCAATTCCAAGCCAATTTCTCATTGCAAATCATATATAACTAAGCCAGTGAATACAGTTACTAAAGTTAAAAAAAATTAATCAATGAATTATATAGTGATGTGCCCATATATAACTAAGCCAATGAATACAGTTACTGAAGTCAAAAAAAATTAATCAATGAATTATATAGTGATGTGCCCATTATTATTTTTCGAGTTATAAAAAGTAAAAATGTTTTAGATCATTTTATACATTCATCTTATAATCCAATGACATCTTCAATGATGTTGAACGATTGGGACGAATAAGAATCAAAAAGAGGAAACAAAATTATGAAATAATGATTTATTTTAGGAGGATAATTCATTATAAGGGGTTATAACGGAGAGTGAAGATATTATGTGTTATAGCGAGAGGCAGAAAAAGAAAGTGAGGAAATGTCTTTCAATGGGGGAAGAAGAATTGGAATGAGAAACTTGATATATCAAAAATGAATGCTTGAATTAGGGGTGGTTATTTGAAGGTTAAAAAAGGAGGACGACGGGATGGCTTGATCTTAAATATTGATAATGTAAGATGTCATGTTGGCTTTACGTAGTTTATGTTTTTGAGTTTAAGTAATATATATGCAGGTAGATATGACAGTTGTATTTTCTATGCATAATTTTATTTAGCTGGAAATGAAATTCGCTGGTTTGAACGGACAAAATGTACAATTACATTATTTTCCTTTTTATCCTTCATCTAATTATATAGTTGTATATTTCTATTGCATAATTTCCCATTGGACGTAGCAATCTCCATTTTTATTCCCAATATATAGATGTTAGACTTACAAATGGCCCGACCCAATAAATATAAGCTTCAGATTCATGTTAGTACTCGGTTTATTAGTAGTTCACATTCATTGGCCCGACCAACATAAAGGAGCTTCAAACTTACACTAATATCATTGATTCGCTAAATCCTTATAGAAAATCTTTGAAACGACCTGCTATTTTCAACCATTCGCATCCGCACATGTCGGACTTGAATTGCTCAAAATATCAGATTGTTAATTTAAATTTGGCAAAATTCAGCATATGCAGTAAAATAAATAAATCACAGAATCACCGATATAAAGTAGTACAATAATACGCAGCGGAATAAATAAATAGTAGTTTATGAAGCTAATATATAAACATCAGGGTTAGAAATAAAATACAACAGAATATCTCAGATGCAGTGAAGTCTCCAGTACGAGTAGATGACTTCTCTGAACCAATCAACTGGAAGGGCTGAAAACTGAATCGATAGTTAGATCTCCAAACGAAGCTCCAAACTTCAAAGGTAAGTCTCGAATGCTGTATCACTCGGTCTGACCCAAGCGTAAAGCAAAATACAAAACACTCGAGTCAAGATTAACATTCTTATATTAATAAATCCAACCCAAGTGAAATATCAACTGAAATACAAGTAACTTAAAGGATATTTGGAATAACCATCCTCTAAGGATCCGTGGAACTATCTACAATGTAGAAATATAAGCTATCAACAACCAACCGTCATTACAACACCGTGGTCCTTTCAAAATATTTTATACTTCAAACCCAAAGGATCGTTTCCATTTCAATTATAAATATATTTTCTCAATTTCAAAAAAAATTGATTCAAATCAACTCGAGTTCCAAATTCCAATTTAATTCAATCTAAATTTTTCCATTTCAATTCAGTTTCTAAATAACAAATTCAAATTATATTGATTTCAAATACAGATCTAAATTACAAAATAAACCATTTTAATTCCAATATATTTCAAAGCTTTAATATTCAACATTTCAAAGTTAAATTTAATAGTTTCATATAGATCTTGATTTAACTTCATTATTATTTAGTCGGGGAATATCCACTTAATGAATTCAGTATCAATTAACTAGCCTTCAATTACATTTTTACTAAATATTTCCTTAAATTTATTTAAACGAGAAATATTCTGTTAGGTTACTTAAATCAAGACCAAGTTATAAATCATATCTTAAATCTCAACTTCAATGAGTTTCAAATCAGTTTAATTAAATAAAATTCTTTATTGCATACAGTTTCAACTAAATTCAAATTATCTTCCCAACCTTAACTTATTCAATTTATTACCAAAATCAATTTTGAAATATAATTTTAAATACTTAAACATATCATATGTATTAGATCAATCTTAATTAAATTAAATATTATTATTAAATCTATATATATCATTACCATTTATATATAATAATTTAAGAATCAACATTTATTAAAACCATATATTTCTTTCCAAAACCATAGAATTTATTTTCAAAATATTTATATTTGAACCAACAGTGGCTGTATATAATTTCATATTCTATGGTCAAGTGATACAGATATTTATCATTTCAATCCGTAATATATACGGATCGATATCACTTCGACCTGCAATCCCAAATTCAATTCAAATGAAAACCTCTTGGGTCTATCATTTCAACCCATAACGATTTTCTCATATTCTAAAGTCCATTTGGGTATGTATCATTTCAACCCATAGTGAATTCTATACTAACAGGGAACTTGCAGAGTGATAACAGATATGATAGTAATAATAACAGGCATATACCATCAATAATGATATAATATAACAACAGGATATGGTGTCATATCCCACAGGTGAACAACTACGAATAATAGCATATATAACAATTTAAATAACTAACAACAGCATATTTCAATTGTCGTTTCAGTTGAAATCAAATTTAATAAATATAAAAAATTTAATCGTGAGTGATTGCTCACCTTTCGAGGTTAGAGATGAAAGAGAATGAGATGAGTTACGAATCCAAGCACGAATTCCAAAGTAAAGCAGGATTTGCACGAATTTGTCGAGCAAAGCTGATAGATATGAATCGATGAGAATGAACAAATTGGCTCGATATAAATGATATATATATATAGACTTTCAAAATTCCATTTAAAACATATATTTCAAATTTATATCAAATTCAAACACAAATAAAGTTATATATGTGTGTGTGTGTGTATGTATGTATATACACACACATATGTATATTTCAAAATCTTTATTTTTAAATAAAACCACATACAAGACACATATCTGCATAGTATAAATTGAAATAAATGAATATAAATACTTATAATCAAATACGTAAACAACCTATTAGCCACTCTATGCAAATCAGTATAAAAATCAGTAACAAATTTTAAAACATGCACATATTGAAATCTATGTATATACAATACTGTACACAGTATATAAAATATATAAACTAGCATTTGTACCTTTATATAAACAGACATATTAAGGAATAACAGATCAAACATATGTAAACTTTATAAATACACAAAATGTCATTTCTACTAACATATATACACTGTCAAACTCATATATTACTATCATTTTACATTGGAAAACTGACATAAAACATTTATACCAAAAATCTTTTTTTTAACATCATAACATATTTTATAAACATAACATACCAAGATGTTAACAAAACATATTTTGTATAAATATATACTCTGCCAAAAATATATAATAATACTATAAAAGTTATATATTTTATATGCAAAAACCATATAGCCTGCATATACCTAACAAAAACAATTCATATATATATAATAATTTGTACAACATAAACTTATCCAAATATGCAGAAATCATATATACAGACCAAATAATAAATATGTGTTACGGAAATCTATTTCAAAATTATTAATAAAAACTTAAAAATAACCAAGCAGATTATATATATACGCTCTAAAACCAACTCACCAGGATACTCGAAATCTCGTATAAAATAAAATATACATATAATCTATGTTTTAACAAACCTTTCGTATGCTTGAATCTGCAAGTATAAGAAATACATATAATATATAAAGAAATACTTACATATAAAGAATGAAAGAAGAGAGGAAACGGTTGTGGGTGGTCGAGCATGCGGGTGAAGGCGTGGAGCACAGAGGAACGAGAGGAAGAGTTTTTCCAGAGAATGAAAAGGAGGAGAGATATGCTTATCATTGGCAATATATATATGCCTTGTTCTTATTATTTTTCTTCGAAAGATTGAATGCTGGTGAACAGAGGAAATAAATTAAAACAAGTATATATAATGGTTGAATGCTGGTGAACAGAGGAAATAAATTAAAACTAATATGTATAAAGACTGAATGCTGGTGAACGGAGGAAATAAATTAAAACAAATATGTATAAAGCTTTAATGCTGGTGAACGGAGGAAATAAATTAAAACAAATATGTATAAAGATTGAATGCTGGTGAACGGAGGAAATAAATTAAAATAAATATTTATAAAGGTTGAATGCTCGTGAACAGAGGAAATAAAAAAAAAATTTGAGAAAAATGTGTGATCCTCTACGCGTAGAGGAGAGCACGCATGTGAATATATATAAATAACACGAATATAAGGAGCTGCCAACATGCCTGGCAGGCAACAAGAGCAAAAATACATAAAGCTAATCTCAGGTACTCCTAAGATGATATCCAGCGTTGTCGCCACCCCTCGCACCTCGATAACAAATTCCGGCTAGGCCACCACCCGATAATAAGATGATGGAAGTACCGAAAAATCTAAAGGGAAAAGCATCTGCTCTGAAAAGGGGCTGCTGAATAGAGAGACCACTCTGAAGGCTCTGAGCAAGAAGGAGGAGTGCCAACCTGGAGAGTAGAAACATCCTGAACAGATACTCCATAGTGAAGGTAGCAGAATCCCATGACTAAGGGGCTATCTGCAAGAAGCCCTGGATGAAGAAACTCTGCTCCGATGACCTCTCTACAAACTGGTACCCCGGGATCTGAAGACAAGAGAAGCCTGCAAAATGAACATGATAACCAATCGCCCAAAGCCTGCATCTGAAACAAGACTTGGAATAAAAGATTTAGAAAGATACAAATATATGTATATTTAATGAGTAAATATGCATATATTTGTATCTATAATAAATGATATAGAATAAAACCAATATAAGCCAAACTTTAGACAAGAACAAAGTCAAGAGCAAAACATAAGACGGATCATAGTTATTAATCATTAATCATAGGTAAGCTATTATTTAAAGTGAGATTATCATATGAATTTGGAAAAATATTATCAATGCTATTATTAGTGCTTTGAAAGTTGTTTATATGTTTAAAGAAATTAATATTATAGCTAACTTTGTTAAGATACCGTTTGAAAAGGAAATTTTTAGCTAATTTATATTTGGGATTATGAATCCAATTAAAACAAAAAGTAGAAATTGAAAAAATCAATTTGGTGAGATGACTATTATTATTTTTAAAAATTCTTTGATTTCTCTCAAACCAAATAAACCAACTAATAATAATAAAAAGAGTGTCTAGTAAAAATCTAATATTTTTATTGAATTTGATATAGTTTTTCCAATAGAAATCACAGTCCGTAATTTTAGTTATTGTATTAAAGTTAAAAAATTTAAGAGTATTAATTAGAATGTAACTAGAATCCAGACAATCATAATGTAAATGGTTTATGTCCTCAAGGTGCAGATTGCAAAAATAACATTTGTTATCGTTTTGAATGTTTTTTCTCTTTAAAAATTCTATTATATTAAGTTTACCATGAAGTATTAGCCACATGTGGATTTTGGATTTAGGAGGAGCATTAGATTTCCACAAGTGTTTAAAAGAGTTATTTAAAGTTCCCGAAAAATTGATAAATCTATAATAAGAATTTGGGGTATATTTCTTACTCTTATCCCATTCCCAAGTAATAAAATCATTATCATTGTCAATGTTGTAAAGATTTAATCTGGCATAAAGCAAAAAAAGTTGCCTAAGGTTAGATCCTATTAAAATTTTGTTAAAACTAAAATTCCAAGGAGGATCATTTTCCTGAGAATAAACTTCATTGATTAAAGCATACTTAAATTTACAAATATCGTACAAATCCTTAAATTCAATCTTAAGGGGCAAAATCGAAATCCAACAGTCATGCCAAAAAGAGGTACAATTTCCTGAGTGCACTATTGTCTTAGTTCCTAAGTTAAAGATTTCAAAGTATTTTAAAATGTTTTTCCAAAAACTAGAGAATTTATAGGAAAAGGAATGATCAATTTGGTGTAAATTGATGTTATCGTTATAATAGTATTTGGAAATGATCACTTTCCAAATAGCGTTTTCATTAACATCTTTAAACTTCCAAAGCCATTTACTTAAAAGAGACAAATTCATGTTACGCAAGTTTATAATTCCTAAACCGCCCTCCTTTTTAGCTTTACAAACAGTTTCCCAGTTGACTAGGCATTTAATACCGTTATTAATGTTATCACCACTCCATAAGAAATCTTTTCTAATTTTATCGATTTTATCAATAACCCAATCAGGAAACAGATGCATAAACATCCAATAGATCGGTAAGGCTGATAGAACCGAGTTTATTAAAACAAGCCTGCCCGCTCTAGAAAGAAATCTCCCATTCCAGTTAGATATCTTGTTTTTAATTTTATCAATTATAATAAGCCAATCATCATGTTTGAGTTTTGAAGGTCGAATCAAACCCTAGATATTCAAAAGGAAAAGACATTCTTTTGCAATTTAGAGTATCAGCTACTAAGTTTTCTACTCTTTCAAAGTCATTTAAAACGAGAACTGAACTTTTGTCAAAATTAATTTTTAAACCAGATAAAAGCTCGAAACTATAAAGAATAAACTTGAGAGTAATAATGTGTCTAGGAAGATGAGATGAAAATAGTAAGGTATCATCCGCGAATTGCAGAACCGATAAACCATTACGCGATATGCCATTACCAACACTTCCTAGAGACCCATTATCCACGGCATTCTTAATAATTTTGGCAAAAACATCGGCGGCTAGGTTAAACAACAAGGGTGATAAGGGATCCCCTTGCCTAAGACCTCTCTTAGACTGAATTTTATTACCAAGAATACCATTTACCATAATACTAGAGTTACCAGTTTTAAGCAGAGTCACAATCCAACTAATCCATCTATGACCAAATCCTCTTGCATGAAAGATATCTACAAGAAAGTCCCAATCCACAGAATCAAAAGCTTTTGCAAAATCTAGTTTTAAAATCGCACAGGTTGTGTTGTTCTTACAACAGTAATTAATAAATTCTTGGACAGCGGCCACTCCATCGGTGATATTTCTCCCTTTAATAAAAGCCGACTGTGAACGATCAATTAAGTCGTTCAATCTTTTACTAAGTCTGTTAGCAAGGACTTTGGAAATAATTTTTACTGAACAGTTAATCAAAGAAATAGGCCTAAAGTCTTTTAAGTTGTCAGCACCTACTTTTTTGTGCAACAAAATAACATTAGCAAAGTTAAATCTCCCTAATTGCAAGTTACCATTGTAAAATTCGTTGAACAAATTAATTAAGTCAAATTTTAAAACATCCCAAAAAGTTTTGTAAAATAATATAGGAAATCCATCAGGTCCAGGAGATTTATCACTAGGCATATCAAAAATAGCTTTCTTAATTTCCTCTTCGGAAAAAGGGATATCTAGTTCTGATAAATCAACATTTGAGTCTGAAGGATACAGATCTGTCCATCTAACATTGATTCTACGATTGATTCTGGAACCAAAAATATCCTTATAATAGTCTGTAAAAGCCTTGTTGAGGTCTCCTTGATCAACTAACTCTATATTGTTAACAAATATAGAGTTAATTGTATTAGAGCATTTTCTACCATTAGCAATATTATGAAAAAATTTGGTATTATTATCACCTTCGTTGATCTATTGAATTCTGGATCGCTGCTTCCACATCACCTCTTCTTTTTCTAAGATAGCATTTAGTTCATCTTTTAAATTAGCAAGAACATTACGTTCACCTAGGTTTAGGGGTCTAGATTCTTCTATCTTGTTTATATTAAGCATTTCATTAAGAATATTAACTTTTTTAATTTTTAAATTGCCAAAAACATTTTTGTTCCAATTTTTAAGAAAAATCCTAAGATCTCTAATTTTAGAAACAAAAGCTTTGGCATAATTATCCTTATTATAGAAATTATGAAAACTCAAAGAATTCCATTTACAAATAACTAAGTTTACAAAATTGGGTTCTAAAAGCCACATCTTTTCAAATTTAAAATTGCTAATAATAACTCTATGATACTCGCACGAAAGGATAATAGGACAATGGTCAGAAAAGGTATACGGTAAGCCGTTGACTCTCCAGATAGGAAATTTATCCTCAATATCATCACTAACAAAAAATCTATCGAGAAGAGCCATGGAAGGAGACTCTCTAGCGTTACTCCAAGTAAACGCTCTATTTGAGAGAGGAATTTCAATCAAGTTAGAGCTAAAAATAAATTGATCGAACTCCTCCATAGCGGAGTAATCCCCCTCCCTAGGAAAACGCTCACCTATGAAATGCATAACATTAAAATCGCCCCCCAAAATCCAAGAACCCGGGGCAAGTGATCTAAAATCTAGGCATTCATTCCATAAAATTCTCCTATTAATTTTAGAATTAGGTCCGTAGACGTTTGAAATATTTAATAAAGAGTTATCAGAAAGATTAATAAGAATAAAATGAAGAGAATGTTGTTTAACAATACACTGAAGGAATTTAAAATAATTATCTCTCCAACCTATCATTAAGCCCCCAGAAGAGCCCACGGAAGGGAGAAAAAACCCATTTTCTAAAGTGATAATCACCTAAAGAAATGGACATCGGGACAGTTAATTTTGGTTTCTTGAAGAAGAGCAATATCTATGGAGTAGTCTTAAAAAAAAACTCTAACCTTATCACATTTGTTTAAATCATTTAAACCTCTAATGTTCCAACTAATGATCCTCATAGATGAACTGAACTAGCCCTCTCTAATTCCCTACCTCTAATGAACTCCCGATCTAACTCAATATCAGAAAAAATAAAAGAAGTGTCCCTAGCTAACCGACTAAACTCAGCAGAAGATAGATTACCTAAAGCAAAAGAAGAAAAAGTGCTACCTAGAGAAGAGCTCGTACCTGAGCCTGGATGCGTAGTACCACGTGTGGCACTCGATCCAGGTAACTCACCTAAAGGAGAAGACTGAGAATTGTGAATTCTAGCGCTTCGACGAATGGAACCACTGGAAGCTACTGCACGCTTGCGCTTTCCTCTCTTCGATGAAGGAGAGATTTGGATAGAACAGGTAATGCAATCCAAACTGTCGGACACATAGGCATCATGCACAACATCTGAATAAGCAACGTTTGGAAACAAAACGGGAAGTCGAGGCTCAAAAACAGCAGCTGTAGCATCGCCATGTTGATCAGTGGACAAAAGCCATTCACGAACCACAATATCTAAATCTAAATTGACTTTTATTGTAGGAGAAGAAGCATCACAAGAATCCACTACTGATAAACACCCGAAACAGTCTTCAACTAAATAAGCGCGCAGAGTATCGTGCACGCCATCTACAGCAGGATCATTCTCTATAGTAGACGAAGGTAAAGAGGCCAAAACACTAGAGAAATGAGAGTCATAATCAACAGGGCAAATATCTTCAATCAGCTGCTCAATGGACAAATGCTCGACTTGAGAAACCACAGTTTCAATCTGGCAAGAAACTACAGACAAGACTTTATCACACTTGAGCCTCTCAGCATTATCTAATGCAGGACTAACTGTACCTTCACTGACACCATTATTAGGCAATATGATACCAACTTTAGGAAGAAGGCAAGAAGATAAACAATGAGAATCATCTACACATTCCAGTTGATATACAACCCCATGCCTGTCATCAGATACAGCGAGAGACCCAAGGCATCCGAAGGGATTCATTGTAGGAATGTCAAACGAGTTGGTGTCTTTGGGCAAGATTTTGTTTTTCTTCTTAAGGACCAGGGCAAATCCCTCGTCATTGACTCCAATCATGGAGATGTCATTGGATCCAGACAAGGTAACAGGTACAATCGAGGTAACTTCCGTTACCGTATTTGAGCAATCAGAATAAGCTGCAACAACAGGATCTAGGTGCATTGAGTCGAAAGCACGAAAGCAATCCAACGTGGTATTGCCATTGGAAGTCATCATGTTGATGAAGTCTGCCTTCTCGCTATCTATATTTGGAACAAAGTCTATAGAACTAGCTTCGAGTTTGCTCAAATGATCCTCTCGGCCTCCAAAATAATCATGGTACCCATCCCCAGAAATCGGCGAGAATAAAGCATTGAAATGAGTGAAGAGATCTTCCAAATAACTAAGTGCTTCATCTCTCGAATGCCGCAGAGTATCAAACAGTAGGCCCCTTAAAATTAGA
Organism: Allium cepa; assembly: GCA_030765085.1. Taxonomy (NCBI): domain Eukaryota; kingdom Viridiplantae; phylum Streptophyta; class Magnoliopsida; order Asparagales; family Amaryllidaceae; genus Allium; species Allium cepa. The sequence goes on along the minus strand of CM060938.1, from coordinate 379,010,797 downwards.
AATTTCAGAACAAATTGAAATCGGTGGTCAATCAAACCGGATTTGGCAGTGGGCGCTGCATTCGTGGACTCGGAGTTACCAAGATGAGATTCAGGGTCCTCAAACCGATCACGATGTCCCGTTCCGATGGTGGGCGAATTTATAGCATCGAAGTGCTTGAAAATTTCCTCCAGATAAAATAAGCTTTCCTGTCTCGTGTGTCCAAAATAATCCAGCAAAATCCCCTTTAATAGAAGGTATTTCAACACGAATTGAAATCCATGATTTGTCATACAGCGAGGGAAAGGATTTGGACTACACAATATTCCAAAGCAATTGGATTTCTTGTGGCCGAATTTCCCACAGGCAAAACAGCGAATAGGAAATAAATAAAAACAAATATGTATAAAGGTTGAATGCTCGTGAACAGAGGAAATAAATTAAAACAAATATGTATAAAGATTGAATGTTGGTGAACAGAGGAAATAAATTAAAAAAATATGTATAAAGATTGAATGCTGGTGAACAGAGGAAATAAATTAAAACAAATATGTATAAAGATTAAATGCTGGTGAATGGAGGAAATAAATTAAAACAAATATATTTAAATATTGAATGCCGATGAACAGAGGAAATAAATTAAAACAAATATATTTAAAGATTGAATGATGGTGAATAGAGGAAATAAATTAAAACAAATATGTATAAAGATTGAATGCTGGTGAACAGAGGAAATAAATTAAAATATGTATAAAGATTGAATGCTGGTGAACAGAGGAAATAAATTAAAACAAGAAAATACAAAGAAAAAAAATATGTGCGGCCATTACCTTCAGGAAGAAGCACGTGCGAGAAGATGAAGGCAATATGAGATGCGGATGAAATTGTGTACGTGGGTTTTTATATTTAACATAGGCTTGCGTTGATTTGGTATATGAAAGGCAAGAAATAAATGATTTGAAACGGTAGAGGAATTATAGGATCTCATTCCTATTAAATACAAATAAGCAAAAGGCAAGTGTAAAAGAGATGAAATAATTTACACGTGAAGTGTAAGGCAAGATTTTTCATTCCATTTAAAATGCACGGCTGATGATTTTAACAGCTAAGGTAAGAAATCAAAAGTGTGCTCATTAAAGAGGCAATAATTAAATCGAAACGTACGCCCAAAATTTATAACAAAGTAACGTACCTTGAATTTATTTGTTTCATATTTATTTAGTAAAATATATGCTAAAGTATATTTCAAAAGATAACGTATCATTTATATAACGCCAAATAATTTAAACAAGAACGGATATAAAACGTACCAAATAAAACGTATAATTAAATAGCTATTTACACATTATTTATTTCTTAATTTAAAATATGATTTGTTACATCCATTTGATTTGTTTATTACTTTACTAAGAAAACGAATGTATATCTATACTATAAAGCAAAACCTTTGGTCAACCGGTCAAAGTGAAGCCTTTTATGCGATGCCCAAAAAACCTGTGCTGCAACTTCGAAATAAAACAACTTTATGGGTAATTTTGTATTTCTACCACCAGCTCATCCACGTTTTCCCGTAAACATCAGCCCACGTTCCAGTCTCATCGCTCATTTTCTTTCCCATTCTTCTCCATTGAAACCCAGTTTACTTTTCCTTCCCCCATTGAAAAGAACACCAAACTGTTAAAGATACCTACGTTGACATGTTCAACACTTTCGTTACCACGTCTATGCTGGATTCTACTGTAGCGAAGATGATGGCGCACCCGAGCATCGTCGCTTGCAGTAACAATTTTTTAGATTCAATTCCAATTTCAATTTCTTCATCTTAATTTGTTTATTTCCCTTCAGTCACCACTTCGTAAACTGCTACTTTTATATTCAAATATCGGTTCCAATTGAAGTTACAAACAAGATCCTGCCAAAAAGTAAGAGGAGACAGAAAAGCAATCCCTCGAAGCTGCGAATGGATCAGTTCCTATAGCGATTTGGGTATCTCCTTCCTTATTTGATTTTTAATACAATTTTTATCTCTTATTCATTATCTTTTGGAGATTTATACGCTGACTACTATTATATTATTCTACATGTTTTGAGTACGAATCAGAAAAAGTTTAATTCAAAGTTCATTCACTATTTATGACTATTTATACTAGACCATGTATCAGTACATCCCTCCCAATTTCGCTATTGACATGTCAATCCCTTTACCTCATTATAATGCCTACTCTATAAACTGATGATAGTACATAACTCTAGATTTTAATTCTATTTTATTACTATTTTTTTCTTATATTTATTGCTTCTACAAAGCAGCAGGGGCAGTTTACTATTTATTGTTTACTATTCAGACATGACTGTGAGAATTCTTTATCAATAGTTACACAACCGTCTTTATTCATGGAAATAAATGCTAATTAAGTAGCTATATTTATTTCTTTTCTTACGCATTGCATACTACCTTACTTTAGCAATAGTTGAAAACAGACATTTGATTCATATATTTTATTTTAAAAATTTGTTCTTACCTTCCACCATCATTAACTTTTCCGGTGCAATTAATGCTATTCCTAAATTAGTGCTTATTCTTTAATACCCAGGTTATAATAATGTATTAACTAATTTTCCATCAATAGATATGGAAATTATATAGTTATTGAGAATGTCTTTGAATTTCAGTGATAATGGTAGTTGGTAAAATTGCTTGAATGGCATTTCATTGGAAATCCAAGAAGATTTCTTGCAACAACTGCCAATCTTACTGTATTCTCTTTACCTCATTATAATGCCTACTCTGTAAAAGGATAATAGTACGTTATTCTAGGTTTTAATTTTATTTTATAATACTATTTGTTGCATGTACTTATTGCTTCGACAAAGCTGCCAGTGCACTTTAATATTTATTATTTAGTTCCTTCCCAAACCATGACTTCACCAAAATGAGTACCTTTACGTATAGATGTATAGGTATTTGCAAATAATCTCTTGATATTTTCTGATTTTCCGACACACTGATTAAGTGATGATGCATAAATAGTATTATATGGTTAACATAACATACTTTATTAAGACATGACTGCGGGAATGCTTGATCGGTGGGTACCCAAGTATATTTATTCATGGAAATAAATGTTCACTACTCAGTTATATTTGTTCCTTTGCTTCCGCATAGTTTACTGAAATGACTGAGTGGGTGCGTACGTGTGTGCATGTGTTTCTGAAGCAACATTACAAGAAATGCACAGTAAGAGTTGACTCCTAAGGTGATAAAATATGAATCACGTAGTAGTTGATGCGCAAGTGGAATGTCATAATGTGCCTGTGCGTTTGCGCATCTGAAGCAACATTATAACAAATGCATTGTTATAACTTCGTTCCTTAGGAGATAAAATTATGAAACAGTCAGTAGCTGATATGAGCCTGTGCAACATCATTAGTATTTATCATACAATTTACAGAAATGTACTCCATCGAGTGGAGAAAGTCTTATTACTCTATCGATGATTGATGACTGTGAACTTGCAAGGTTGCTACAAAAAATTATATGAAGAATTATATATATTTCGAATAACATTGAATTCTTGGCTTAGTAGATTTATTGGTCCTATTATTGTCACCATTCACATATTTCTATGTATTTCTGTATATAGACTAACATTGTTTTCATTTGGTTCTTGAATTTCTCTCCCTAAGAGTGTTCTTATTGAACCAACCAGTGGCAATACGAGGATCGGGCTAGCTTTCATGGCAGCAGATGAAGGCTATAAGCTTATTTTGACAATGCCCGCTTCTATGAGTCTTGAGAGAAGGATCATTCTCAAAGCTTTTGGTGCTGAATTGGTCCTAACTGATCCTGTTAAGGGTATGAAAAGGGGCATGCGAGAAAGCTGAGGAGATAGCTGTAAAAACACCAAATTCTTATATTCTTCAGCAGTTTGAAAATCCCTCTAACCCAAAGGTGCATATTTGTCAAAAGTTTGAATCTACCTTCATCCGTCATTAAGTTTTCCGATTCAATTAATGCCACTACTAAATTAGTGCTTATTATTTACTATCCACTTTATAATGATGTATCAAGTAATTTTACATCCCCAAATATAGAAAGTATATGATTAGTGAGAATGTTTTTCAATTTCAATTATAATGATAGTCAATAAATTTGTTTGAATGACATTTAACGAGAATACTAGAAGATTTCTTACAACAACCGCTCTTCTTTCTTTCTTAACAGTTTTAGAACAGTATGATATATTGCGTTGCTCTGTTCTGCTCCTACATGGATGTGAAAGGTTGTTGAGTTATTCCAAATTTAATTAACTGTTACTACACTTAATTTGTATTTCATAACTATTATCCAATTTATCATCATGTATCATTGTAGAATCTGACCATGTTATCAAAACTATCAAACCACTAAAAAGTACTAATTCCATGTCATTATTTCTTCTACTTCAAGGTTTACTTCCATTGCTAAGATAAATAATGAATTATGGTGCCAAGGATGGGTTCAATTACCCTCAACAGCTGATTGATATCGCAGCCAGGGTACATAGATTGCAAAGTGGTTGGTGTCACCCATTTATGTAAATAAAAGTTACATTACTTTTATTACTCTTATCTAATTGACCATTTGCTTTGTAATTTACCATTAGGTCATACTTTTACTCCAGTTGAAATATTAGTCATATGTTATCTTTATATTCATTTATCCATAAGAAACTACCCTGATTTTCATCAATTACAACTTTTATGCATGCACTGTACATGGAATAGTGGATTTACAAAAGGTACTACTCTATATAATTGAGGCACAAATATTAGTGATTAGTATATCCGTCAGTAAACTACTTTAGGATTTCATTTAAAAAGGTATTCCTGACGATCTGCATCAACCGGACTTGAACAAATTTTGTCAGTTATTTCTTTTTTTCCTTTTTCAAACAAAAGAAAGAAAAATTTGTTGCATGATTATGGTTACCACTAAAACTGTGAATGTTATGCAATGAAAGAAAGGAAATTTTACTGCATGATTTGTGTTACCACTAAAACTGGGTATGTTTTAAAATGAAAGAAAGAAACATTTATTGCATGATTTGGGTTACCATTAAAACTATGAATGCTATGCTTTATTTTTGTTATCTAATTTTTCATGGAGCATAATAATGCAACAACGTTAGTAATGACATGCCATGAGGGACAGCTACATATTATGATACGATTTTAATGCTAGCCACAAACGCTGTAGCCGCCTAAAACTGCCAATATGGTAAGATACTAAAATACTTTCAGTTTAAATTTCTAAGGTACCATGAAATAACTTTTAAACTATTTAAAAGAAGTTTTGAATGCTAATTATTTTTAAATAGGGCAATACTTTAATTTGATTTTACTATATTTCATATAATTATACAATTATTATTTTCATTTCGGTTTGGTGAGAATTACAAGTTAATCTATGTTTGTTGATTTCCATTGTAGTAAGATGTGATATGAACCATTGTGAACATGTTCCATTGAACTCTATGTAATGCGTATGATTTATAGTGATTTCTATAACAATGAAGAAAGCAATTTCTAATGAGGAAAGTGTGTTTGAAATGGACTGTCAATAACAAACTAATCTATTATGGAATGCCTTGGCTATAGGTCATATCTAAAACGTTGCTTATTTATTTTTATCATAGAATAACTCACATACGTAGTGATTTGGATAGGCCTAATTTTTAAAACAGATTCATCCATATTTTCTTTTTTGTACAAAACATTAAGCAAGGTTTAGAATTTCAAGCTCTAAAGATTAAGAAACCTAACTAGAGTTGGCCCAAGCTTGAAATCTTGGCTACAAAGTATTGTTTTTTAAGCGGCCATATTTAGTCATTAAAGGATTAGTAATTTTTTGCCCGTAAAGATTAATCTTCCCTTTTCAATCACTTATACCTAAGTAGGAAAGTGCTTTGCCATGAATCAAAACAATTATAGGTAATGATATAGAACTGTGCATAGCATGAATTTTGAGTATGACATCGTTTTGTATGTTACTAATTATAGAGCTGTGCATAGCAAATTTTGCGTGAAGAGAGAAACAAAGGATGATGTGATGGGATCATTGACATAGAATGATTGTTGATGCTTGCTAACTTTGAGTTTATCGTTATTAGAAACTAATCATTTTCGAAACACCCTTCTGTCCGTTAGCAAGTATAGGAAATTCTTTCACAATAAATACATCAAAATGACCAGCTGCAGTAATAGTGTTCCATGAATTGACTGAATTATCATTCTTTTTTTATATTTTTGAATAATCTAATTTGAAATAAATTTATAACTGTAGGTTGTTACATGTACGGTTACTTTTTTAACTACTCATGGATTTGGTTCTTTTTATTGCAACATTTCATAGAATTGTTGATATTCATGATTTTCTTTGCGTTTCTTTTCTCCTTCTTGAATGTCTTACTTAGGAGATGCTCTTTTCAATGGTTGAGATAAATTGAAAATGATAGTCAATACAAGTGACGACAACAATGGTTTTAAGTGTACTGAAATTTGATTTATTTGTTTAGGATTGTTTTTTAAAATTAAACGGTGTGAGGATGCAAAACAGCGAAGATAATTTTAACTGTACCGACAAAGCTATATTTAAGCCAAATATATGGCCCTAAGAAATATTTCCTTTATCATTCTTCTGGACATTTATGCATTTGATCTAATCAATTTTTGATGTAAATGAATTTAGTAACCACTTTTACTGATAAGTCATAACAATTCCTAACATTTAAAATCGACCTTCATCGTGTTTGGGAAATCCAATAACAAATACATGTTCTCCATTTAATAAGTATAGGTTTTTTTTAACCAAACTACATTGATACTTACTGTTCGGTTATAAATATAGCATTTATTTTTCAGCATTACTTATTTTGGATTATTAATACAAGTTATCCTAATTCTGTGTTTGTTAGAAAATTAATCATTTGGTCTACTTTAGGTTTTTATGTTATTGGGTTGACATTTTTCAAATTAAAGTTTTATAGAAATTTTGTCTTTATGGAAACTTATCTTCATCCTATTGAAAACAAAATTATTCTGCATTTGATTTTTCATCAAAATTACTGTTAATTAATTTTGCCATTGATTCACCAATTTGATAAGATATATTTTCTCATGGCCTTCCATAAATTGATAGACAATGGCAACCGTAATTGACTTCATTACATAAAATTTATGCTTAAATGACATGCACCATCCTTCACTACAATATCAAACGAACCATGATAGAATTGGCATTAAAATAAAATCTGTCTCTTTATTGAATCTTAACACAATATATTATGAAATCCTATTCCTTTGGTTATTACTCTTTATTTATCAATTATTACTCTTCATGTATGTTATTCATAAACTGCAACATGCCTTAGTTGTGATAAACAATCAAAAAATGTAATCGAAATTATTACTCTGCAATCTAAAAAAGTAGTCAAATGGGTATAATAATCATATTACATTAAATAGTCAAATGTGGATTTATTGGATGAATTTTGAAGTTCCTTCATTGAAAGATATACCCCTTTACCCAACTTCATTCCCATACAAAATTCCACATATGACGTTATTGTTGTAATTTCACTCAACAGTATAAGAAAATTTTTATGACAGTTTAGGTTGTGCATAGTATAGAAACTTCTAATACTACCATTCAAAAGTGGTATGATATTACAAATTACTAAAACATGAATTCATTATACAGTTCTTATAGTTACTTGCTCTGTTTGAAATACGAATTTGATGTTAGTAGCTTATACATGCTTAGCTATATCTTTGTATTTCTATATACTTAAACATGGCATGTACATAAGCCTAAAATGATTACCTCTCATCTTTGTGCATAGCTTTGTTTTAGTGCAATCTTTTAAGCCCAATTTTTTTCCTTGACATAACAAAACTTATTTTTACAAAAACACCTGCTATTTAAAGACAAACGTTGTAGTTTTGGCGGGTTCAGCTTGCATATCTGTTTTCAGCAAACAAACTTGAATGGTGGTATCATTATATCTTGGGTCTTCAGTGTGTCTTCAGGTAGCTCTGTTCTCCACTTAAGGCATTCATTGCTTTCAATTATGGCTGCGACAAACAATCTTTAATGAAGAAGCTTTAAAGGTAATAACTATCTTACTATTTATTCACAGTAAAAAAACAAGATTTTAGTCGTATTTTTTTTTTTTTGCAGAGTAAGCGGGGTTGAAATCTGGGCCCCTACCAGCTTTATTAAAAACGAAGTGGAACTACAGCAAGAAGAAAAAAAGGAAAAAAACAATCTGACCCCAAAACACTACGGAATCCATGGTTCGATTTGATGGTCAAGAAATTCATGCCTGCTAACTCTCATACCACTTAAAATTTCTTGCTTAAGAGCGACCCAAAGCACTAAAACACTCCTGCATTTGCCTTCAAACACCCTGCTATTCCTTTCACACCACATAATTTTCATCAGTTTTTTAAGAATGAAGAAAAAGGAGTTTTTCCTCACTTTGTTCCACTTAGTTGCATTCCAAATCAGCGACCACTGCTGGGAGAAGTCGACAGGCGCACCAACAATGCCAAGCTTGATCAACATATCACACCAAAGCTGAAGCACAGTAGGACATTCAAAAAACAGGTGCTGAATAGTCTCATCACAGGCATAGCACAAGATACATGTAGTGGGCACAACCATGCCATACTCAACAAGCTTCATTCTAGTCAGAAGAGAATCATTCACAACCTTCCAAAAGAGGAGATTATCACTATTTGGAGAGATTTCTTTGCAAGTAGCTCTGAACCAAATGCAATCAGGCATGTCAACAATACCATGAAGTGCATCATAAACACTGCTAATAGAGTGAGTTCTGTCATTCCATAGCACAGTTTCCATGTCATGTAAATCAAACCTTTTACAGGCATACTGGCTCCAATACGACCTAACAGTTTGATTGCTGCAGTAGGGCAGGCACAACTTGCCTTCCACAATATGATCAACAGCCTTGGCATTTAAACTAACTCCAGATTGGAACTTTTCCTGCGAACTGAAAATGCCATCAAGATTGACACCTCTGCTAATCCAAGGAGCATGCCAGAAAGAGCAGACACTCATGGCAGATAGTTTAATTTGGATAAGTGGCATAAAAACAATTCTCAACTTCAAAATGCTCCTCCAAGACCAGCTGCAAGACTGGGGTATATCCATTTGCCAAAAAATTTTGGACCCAATGTTATGCTGCAGACACCAACTAACCCAGAGAGAGTCATGCCTACTCAAAAGAGCATTGAAGTGGGTACTGTAAGCTGCCTTGTTCCAAACAGATAGGTTGATGATGCCAAGTCCACCTTTGCAATATGGCTTTTCAAAAGATTTGAATGAACATGGAAATATCTTCTTAGCATGAATGGAACCAAACCAGAAGAATCTATACATTGCAGTTCTGACCATATTTATCAGTTTTGCTGGTAGAATAAAGGCCCTTGCCCAGTATATCATCATTGAATGGAAAACAGATTTTATGAGAATTAGCCTCCCAGCTTGTGTCAGAAATCTAGTGGTCCACCTCCCCATGGTTGCAGTGATTTTCAGAAATAAGGGTTGGCAGTCAGAAATGGTCACTCTAGAAGAACACAGAGGCAAACCAAGGTACATCATGCCATGATTCATAATTTGCATCCCAACAGATAAGGACAGAACTTGACTTTGATCAGGAGTAACTCCAGCAAATAAAATGCTCGACTTGTGAGCATTTAACTCAAGACCAGTCATCAAATAAAAGCTATGAAGGGCACGTTTAATTGTTTGAAGAGACTGATGGTTGGGCTTGGTGAATAGCATGATGTCATCGGCAAAGAGAAGAGAAGTCAACTGGGAATCTTTGCACTTGGAATGGAAATGAATTTGCCTGTTGAGGTAAAGAGGCTTTATGAAGCAAGTAAATACTTCCATCACTACAATGAAAATATAGGAAGATAGGGGATCTCCCTGGCAAATTCCTTGCTTGGATATAAAATGACTAGAATTTTCTCCATTCAGAATCAAGGAGAAAGAAGGTGTGGAGATGCATACATAGATCCAGACTACAAACATTTAGGGAACCCCATATGTGACATAACCCTGACCACAGTAGTCCACTGCAAGCTATCAAATGCTTTCTTGATATCAAGCATGAGCATAGCATTGTGAGTGGCATTAGCACTACCATATCCCTTTATCAGTTCATGAGCAAGCATAACATTATCCAGAATGTTCCTATTAGGCAGAAAGGCAGCCTGATTCTTAGAGATGATTCTCACAAGCACAGCAACAAGGCGAGTGGCAATGATCTTAGATATGCACTTGTACGTAACGTTACAACAGGAAATTGGTCTGAAGGATGACACATTAGAAGGGTGCATGCATTTGGGGATTAATACAAGGTTCGTAGCATTGACAGACTTCAACATTTTGAACTTGTCAAAAAAAATGTGAACTGCCTTGCAGAAATTCCCACCAACAATATCCCAAGAAGAAGTGAAGAAATGCACGTTGAAACCATCCGGACCCCCACTCGAGTTCTTGTTCATTGAAAAGAGAGCATTCTTAATTTCGAGGTCAGTGACTTTTTCCACAAGCCTAGCAGCTTCATCCCCATTGACTTGAGGCAAAGCAATAGAAGAAAGGTCATCCAAATGGGGTATAAAATTGGAATCATTCCCCAACAAGGCAGAAAAATGCTTAAGGAAAGCACTGCTCACAGACTCAGGAGTTGTATGTAAGATCCCCTCATCATCAGTAATCGAGAATATATTGCTAGTTGATTACTTGGCTTTGAGGGAGGCATGGAAAAAGCTAGTGTTCCTATCACCATCCGCTGCCCATTTAATTCTTGACTGTTGTTTTTTCATGTCACTTTCAATTTCCAATGCATGACTAAGTTCGTGAAATAGGTCAGATTCTTTGGCAGCAAACTCAGCAACATCAGGATGGGCCATCATCAAATCTTGAGCTACCCTGTGCTGTTCCTTGAGTTTGGTAGATCTGAGGCTACCGTTGCCAAACTTATGCCTAGCCCAGTCTCTTAATGCATCCTTAACTGCCGAAAGCTTTCTGCAAAAAGTATACATAGGATTTCCAAAAAAATGATTAGCCCACACAGTTTTTATAATAGCATTAAAATCAGGATCAAGAGTCCAAGAATTAAAAAATTTAAACCCTCTTTTAACATCATGGTGCTTCCTACCCGAGGAAATGATAAGCGGAGAGTGGTCAGATAGGATAGATGGAGGAAGAAAGGTGGTTAGACTAGGCCATGTAGAAAAGGCTTTGTAGTTAGAAAAGGAGTGATCAATATTTGAAAAGGTTCGAACACCACTTTTGGAGCGGCTATTCCAAGATAATAGGGCACCTTCCTTATGAATTGGAAAGAGAGAAGAGTCATAAATAGCAGTGTTTAGGGGATAAATGTCTTTTTGCAAAAGAGGACGTCCTCCTTGCTTGTCAGACAAGGCAAGACAGCAGTTGAAGTCGCCAGCAATTATCCAAGGATGCGATTCCTGCCTTAAAGCAGGCATGAAGTTGAGAAGGGATTGTCTTGTTGCTAAAGTGTTCGAGGCATATACAAAGGAGATATAAAAGGAGGTTGGGGGATTATGGTACTTGGCATGAAAGTGCATAATCTGAGCAGTGGAATGAATTAGCTTAAGAGAAAGAACAGTTGGATTATGAAGGATCATAATTCGACCATAGCTAGCTTCTGAAAGGTTATGAGACAAAGTCCAGGTTGGATTGACATAATTAGCAGCAGAAATAGTTAGGGGAAGATTAAGCTTTGTTTCAAGAATTGCAAAAATAGACAAATGATGCAAGGTGATTAATTGTTTGACGTGGTCCAACTTAATAAAGTTGTGACAGCCTCGAATGTTCCATGAACCAATGTTGAGCTGCATATTTAAACTAGAGATTGATGTGCAGTTTCTGCCATGCTCCTCGTAACAGGAGATTCTGGTCTGGAAGAGACGTGGTTATGTTTCAAAAGTTTTCTCTTAATCTTTAAGCTGGCATTTGAACTATGCGCATGAACAATTTCGACGTCTTCACAAGGAGTCAAAGGGGGAGATTTCCAACCTGGGATGGAACCAGTGAAAACATAAGGTTGGTTTGATGTTGATTGTTTTGAGATCAACGATGGGGAAAGGGGTGGATTGGGTAGATGTTGAGAAGCAGAATTCATAGAAATAACCATTTCAGTTATTTGCCTTTGCAAGGACAGACAAAAGAGGACATCAGGATCATTTTCAGGTGGAGGTAGAAATTTGTTTTGTGATGTTGGGTTGATATTATTCAATGGAGCGATAGAATCTTGGATGATCATGCTTGAGACAGTTTGATGAGTGAACATGTGGGGACAGGGCTCATCAGGCAAAGCGTGTGCACCATGCACACCAGACAAAGTGATAGTATCATTGGTTTCATTTTGAACAGTGCTAATGGGAATCACTGAGGCAGTTCCAAAATTTTTGTTACGGTTACGTGAATTATGTATCTGCTCATTGTTGACCACCTGTTCCACTACTTGCACATGTTCCTTCTCACAAGTTACTTCATTCACCTCTTGTGCATCATCATTAATCCCATTCAACACATCAAAACTATTTGAGGATAGGAAAACATCATGCACCTCAGCTGCCAAACCACTTCGAGTTTTACTAACGTTTTGCTCGAGATCACTCGGGCAATCCAAACCTTTTTGCACTTGCTCTTTATTGGGCATAACATGAACTGCAGCTGGAAGCTTGTTAATATTCATATCAGTGATGACACTAGAGGAAAGAACATTTGAATTACTCTTCCTATTTACCACTTTCTGCCATATTTGCTTATTCTTCTTAAGAACTGTGCCTATTCCAGAATCTGGCTTGACAATTTCTTGATTTACACTCTTAGCAACAGCATCATTATTGCATTTGACAATATAAGTACCATTTTTCATGCATGACGTTTCTAAATGTCCAAACTCCTTACATACATGACATATGTCAGGCCTCCACAAATAATAAACTTTGACAACTTGTGTAGATCCATCTAATAATTTGACAGGGAACTCATCCACTAAACTTCGATCAGGCGATACTTCAACAAGATATTTTGCATATCCAATCCTCTCAAGCTTCTCAGTGGATGTATCCATGCATAAAAGCTTACCAATTCTTGAAGCCAGCCAATTGATACCAATATGAGACCATGCATAGATAGGGATATTTGTGAGCTTTAACCATACAGGTACAGATCGAATAGTACTGCAACTGTTACCAATTGATGGATCCCAAGCTTTAATTATGAAAATCTTGTTCCTAAGGAAGATAGGATCAGCTTCCAGAATTCTCCTTCTGTCATAAGCACATGACAGATTGAAAAGGAACAAACTTCCATCAGATTTAACTACAATCTCTCCCTTCAATTTCCACAGTTTCTTCAAATGGTTGATGACAGTGAGATAAGACAGGATAATAATTTTAGTATTACTTATCTCCTGTAATTAATGCTTTTGCAAAGAAGCTGCAGTATACTGAACTTTCAATTTAATTATGTATTATTTGGTTGAATATCGGCAATGTTTTCCATAACTTGATCACAATGAATGCATTAAATTACAGATGTAGCTATGTTTACTTTGTTGCTGTAATAGTTAAAATATTATTATACAATCGTATTTTTCATGGTTTCATATTTAGATAGGACTGTAGTCTGTAAAAGCTATTTAAATTGTATACATGAGAAGCTGGACAGTAATGCAATCACCAGAGTTTTTTATATTACAGGAAAAATATAATACTTTTGTTTTAATAGAAAGAGAAAAGGTTAGACAAGAATTAAAGTAGTATACCCTTATAATTATATTATTAAATGTTATAAGACTACAAGGGTTTGCTAGCATCAATTTTATGCATTTCAATGTTGGTTTATTCAACCTTGAATATTACTTCCTGTACATCAAAAATTTGGCAAAAATACGTACTAGAGTATTACTTACGTCCATCATTCAGTTATGGCAATGCCCATTAATTTGAATCATTGACATAGTGTTATAGGAAGTGTCCAGGCCAATATATATTACGAAAGCTACAGGGCACATTAATTTTTTTCTTCTAAGTATTAACATGTGCATATATTTATAACATGCGGAAACAAAGGCAAAATGCAGCAAACAATTATATATAGAGGTGTATATGAAAATAGATTACAAAATGGTCCAAATCTCCTAACTTTTCTGTGCACGAGTATTTATATGAATCAGAGCATGAGTTATGTGTGGATCGATGAATATTACTGTGCAAGTGATTATTTGATGCTTTTGTGTGATGGCAAAAATTTTGTTTGTGAGAGAGTATGATGTTGTTGTTCCCATATACTTAAATTATTCTTATATATGGAGTTTCCTTAACAACTCTCCACTTTCCTATGCATAGGGTTCATTGATTCAGCCTCGGCATGTTTGAAAGGCTCTGGGCTTCAAATTATTTAGAAATATCAGTAACAAAAACCGATATTAACTAAGTATTATATTCAAATGTGCAAGTGAATAATAACAATATGCTACTACTATTGCTGTAGAAAGAAACTTTGAAGGATAACTTAATACATATTTGTAAACATAATACTACATCCATCTCAAATATCAAGCAAATTCTATACCTTTGATTTGTGAATGCAATTTTTTTTATCCATAAAATCCCACGTCTTCCTTGCATGGAATTTTTGGTAACTTATATTACTTTTGAGCTGCTACAGGCTATTGGAGGGTTTTGGTTTCATTATTTGAATACTGATGGGACAAAAGAAGTTGAAGATGTGTCACTCTACAGAAGAACAAATAAAGAAAGTAAAAGCAGCAGAAGGAGATATGTGCAAATCATTGATGCAATTTTAAAGGTTGTCAATTTGACTATTATTATTGATATGCTCTACAAGTTGGTGTATTATCATTATGTTTGATTGAAGTTTAATTTTATGTTTATTAAAAGTTCAGTTAAGGTGTAAAAGAGAGATGTGGCATGACTTTTACCCTAAATTGCATACGGAAGTGGTTGTTCTTATATGCAGAATTTATTCTCTTTCAATAAATGGGTATTATACAAGATTTACCAATTCAATTTTATTCAACTATATTTACTTTTCATTGTTTGAGTATAAAAATAGGTGTGCTCTCTCCAGTTTATGTATGTTACTTATTATAATCTTGATTTTTATTTTATTCTCTCAAAGTTTTTTTTATTCTCTGCAAATTTCTTTGGTTTCAAGACTGAAGAACTTGGCAACAGAGAACAGTGATATTACATGTTTAATGGATTTGAATTTGAATAGATATATAAGAAACCATAATATGTATGTATGTGTCTGTGTGTGTATATTTCACTACCATAACTGTAGCACACACAAAATTTTCGCCCTTCCTTCTTGGCACATGTCCAACGGACGTGCCACCATACTCGTACATATAAAAGAAACGTATAAATTTATTTCTTTTTACACATTATTTATTACTTAATTTAAAAGTATATAACCAATTTAAAAGAAACAAAATTGGAACAAATGTTCTACAAATATATACAGTTTAAATAAAAGATTCGGAAGTTAAAATTTAAAATTTCAATCAAAGTTAAACTTTAACCCAAAATCAAAATTACAGAAATGGTTTATGTTTATTACAATTTGGGCAAATGATTTATAATCAATTCAAGAAATTTCTAAAATTCAAATTTTTAAGTAATCAAACACCAAAGTTTTATATAAGATGAATAAAAATACAAAATTCAATTAAATACGTAAATAAAACCATTCAAAATTATTAAAATTTTATGGGTCGAAATTATTTAAAATTTTACGGGTCATTACACTCTCCCCCACTCAATACTTTTCGTCCCCAAAAAGGAAGGAGGTAGGTGAAAAGAACAACCAGAAATAAAAGTAGATTGAAAGTTAAGATTAAATAATTAATTTAATCATATAAATTTTACTTGAAATATCCATTTGAAAACTTCATTTGCAAATCAATTATCTTTTATACTTTAATTCCTTTCAAAACCCATCTGTAAAATTTCTTGCTTCCTTTATAAATACCACTTATATGTTTAAATAACACCTTTATAAATATATGAAAACTATTTGAAAACAATTATTTACATCATTAGTTATATTTACAAAGAAGCTATTTGAAAACATTAAATCCATAATTCATGAAGTTATTAATTTATCTCAAGATACCTTTCAATTATTATTAATAAATCAATAATCATTTTCTTTAAATATGTTTTATTTAATTAACAACTTCTAAAATATTTATAACACTAAAAATTTTCTACTAAACCATGAAGTATATAAATAAACAATATTTTAACAGTAAATGTAGTATATAAATAAGCAGGAAATATATTAATAATGTAGTATATAAATAAACAATATTTAAAAAGGATATAGTCAACGAGGAAAAGAAGGTAGATTCGGAAAAACAGAATATAGGTGAATAAATAAACTGAGCAGATAAGGTTGATTCAAAAGAATAATATCGGGCACGAATAGTTAATTCAATATAAAATTTCTTTGTTGGAAATACCTTTATAATAAAATACCTTTATATCAAAACAAATTTTCCTTTCGAAAATATTTCTATAACTCGATGTTTCAACAAGTTTATCCTAGTTCTTGTAGACTCTGGTCATGCGTTGATCAGACGCAAAGCTAGAATTCTTCAAGTACTTAGTAAACCTGTTTCTTAACCCAGTGAAAATACTTGAAAAACCTTCGAAACCAATATGGAAAGTACAATCCAAAAAAAATCACCTGGATCGCAGATACACAACGGTTATGCCTGGATCTCCCAGGAAACATCCGTACCTTTAAGTATTCACTGCCTTGCGAATTACGCCATGATAACCAAAACCCGTGGACCGCAGGATACATAACAATGGTTACGCCTGGATCACCAGGAAACATCCATACCCTTTAAGCATTCTCTGCCTTGCGGATTACGCCACGACAACAAAACTGGTAGACCGCAGGATACATAACAATGGTTACGCCTGGATCCTCCAGGAAACATCCATATCCTTTCAGCAATCTTTGCCTTGCGAATTACGCTACCCAAAAAAATGACCATGGGTTACGCCACGGTAGGACACTCGAGTATCACATCCGGAAAACCAAAATAAGAGAGAATAATATCGATAGAATGAATCCACAATGTGGCCACAAGCGGATATCAAGTAGAAGGCACTTTTCATATCTTTACTTCGAAAATATATATCATATGGTACCTTATCAAATTACTTTCAAATATCGTACTTATATAAAGTCCATTATATATAAGATTTCAATTTTAAATCCAATGCTTTCCAAGATCCATAGTATATCAAATCACATTTATATAGACTTGATTATATAAGGTTTCACTTTTCAAATTAAGTAGCTTTCCAAATCAATAATTTCGAATCAACTTCATACTTATACAAATCAATTTTATATGAGTTCGATAACTCCCAAATCAAGTATTTAGTAAAACAAGGTTCTTAATTTCAATTCATTTCAATAACGTTTTAGTTTTAAAATCATATGTGATTTCACCAAATCATTTCTTCCAAATTACATATATTCAATTTCAAAGTTTCTCAAAACAGTAGGTTTAGAAAATAATCATGGTTTCCAAATCGACAAAATTTGGTCAAACAAATTCGTTTCCAAAACCATCGTATAAATACTGGGTTCTACATTCCAATCTATTTTCAAAACCATATATTTCTCAAAATCAGTTATACTCAAAATGGTTTTCAAATTTATAATTATCCCTTTAAAACCTTTAAACTATTTATTTCTATTCGAAAGATCAAATTTTCCTTTTTAAAATTACTTAAAACTAAATTTTATTCAAAACATTCCAAAACTAAATTCCATATTAGTATAATTCAAAATAATCCCATTCATTTACTTAATAAAAGGTTTCAAACTTAAACATCAACTAAACTTATATACTTTATCAAATATTTTATATTCTTCTAAATTCCTTAGCTTTGAAAATTTAACCTCGATTTGGAAGTGTTCGAACCTTCAAAATGGTCGCTGATATCAAATTTCAAATCCAAGAGTTGGAAATCAACAACCAATCAGTAAATCAATTTCAATTAATAGGGCTATACCAAATCAAATCCGAAACTCGAGGACTGAACACCGGGCTCACTTTATATTGTTTCAAATATATACATATATCTTTCGAAAATATCAAATTATACTTCGGAATTTGAAATCAAAATTGGTTTCACAAAATCACTCGCATGGCGGAGCTATTAAAGTGGCCTCTCCCCCACTTTGAAACTCGAAAATCAATGTCGATGATGCGTGCACTCATCACCGAAATTATTTTCCAACGACACAAGTGAGTTCTGGACTTCTATTTTCTTGAAAACTTCTTTGAGATTTCTTAGAAATTCATTGGAATTCATTGGAATCCATTTGAACATTTCTTATTCGAAGAATACTTTTAAATCCTATTATTACATATTTTCTAAATTCTTAAAACCAATTTCAAAACACCGGAGTTCAATCTCTCAAATTTCAAATTAAAACCCTTCAGTTATGAATTATTTTTATATAAATCCAATTTCTTATGAAATTTTCAAAATCCAAATCCTTTCAAAACTCCAAATTCTCATTTTTAAAAGGTATATAATCCTTATCGAAAACATTTTCACTTTTATATATGGGATAAA
Organism: Allium cepa; assembly: GCA_030765085.1. NCBI lineage: Eukaryota > Viridiplantae > Streptophyta > Magnoliopsida > Asparagales > Amaryllidaceae > Allium > Allium cepa. Next base: position 378,992,068 of record CM060938.1, on the reverse strand, counting down.
ATCATACTTATCAAAATAATAATTTCGATATATAAAACAATTTCCAAAATACAAACATACCCGATTTTTCAAAGGATTATTTAAGAATGGGTTTTTAAACAAAGATAGAGACTCAAATTAGAGGAACTCTAATCAAATAGAATTCTGATTCAAAGATAGGCTCGATCGAAGATGCGATAATTAAATTTCAAAGTAGAAGATGGATATACTTATATAAATCACGAGCGACCTTAGCCGGGTCAACCGTGACTTTAGGAATATTATCGATGCGAAATCCCATGGCAATTCGATATTCGACTGCCAAAGATAGCATTCGGTATAACAAAAGATAGCAACATCGTAAACCGAGGATACAGAAATCTTTGGTGAATCGATGCCAATTGTAAAGGAGTTCCACCCCTTTTTCAATCATAACGTAGAGCTATGGGATGCTCCAGAATTCATAAGAATACTAATAATGAGGGACAAGAATCGATTTCGGAACCGAGGGACATTCCGAAATTCAAAGAAACTTCCAATCAAGAGAAAGCAATTCAAACTCGAACGATAGTGATTCCGTAATTAATTTACCATATATGCTAAGTTTTTCCTAGAGCCAAAGCTATGATACCAACTATAACGACCTGCTATTTTCAACCATTCGCATCCGCACATGTCGGACTTGAATTGCTCAAAATATCAGATTGTTAATTTAAATTTAGCAAAATTCAGCATATGCAGTAAAATAAATCAATCACATAATCACTAATACAGAGTAGTATAATAATACGTAGTGGAATAAATAAATAGTAGTTCATGAAGCTACTATATAAACATCAGAGCTAGAAATAAAATACAACAGAATACCTCAAATGAAGTGAATAGAGGAAATAAATTAAAACAAATATATTTAATGATTGAATGCTGGTGAACAGAGGAAATAAATTAAAACAAATATGTATAAAGATTGAATGCTGGTGAACAGAGGAAATAAATTAAAACAAATATATATAAAGATTGAATGCTGGTGAACAGAGGAAATAAATTAAAACAAATATGTATAAAGATTGAATGCTGGTGAACAGAGGAAATAAATTAAAATATGTATAAAGATTGAATGCTGGTGAACGGAGGAAATAAATTAAAACAAATATGTGTAAAGATTGAGTGCTGGTGAATAGAGGAAATAAATTAAAACAAATATATTTAAAGATTGAATGCTGATGAACAGAGGAAATAAAATAAAAATATATATTTAAAGATTGAATGCTGGTGAATATAGGAAATAAATTATAACAAATATGTATAAAGATTGAATGCTGGTGAACAGAGGAAATAAATTAAAATATGTATAAAGATTGAATGCTGGTGAACAGATGAAATAAATTAAAACAAGAAAGAAGAACAAGTAAATACAAAGGAGAAGAAAAATATGTGCGGCCATTACCTTCAGAAAGACGCACGTGCGAGAAGATGAAGGCAATATGAGATGCAGATGAAATCGTGTACGTGAGTTTTTGTAATTAACATAGGTTTGCGTTGATTTGGTGTATGAAAGGCAAGAAATAAATGATTTGAAACCGTAGAGGAGTTATAGGATCTCATTCCTATTAAATACAAATAAGCAAAAGGCAAGTGTAAAAGAGATGAAATAATTTATACGTGAAGTGTAAGGCAAGATTATTCATTCCATTTAAAATGCATGGCTGATGATTTTAACAGCTAAGGTAAGAAATCAAAAGTGTGCGCATTAGAGAGGCAATAATTAAATCGAAACGTACGCCCAAAATTTATAACAAAGTGAAGTACCTTGAATTTATTTGTTTCGTATTTATTTAGTAAAATATATGCTAAAGTATATTTCAGAAGATAACGTATCATTTATATAACGCCAAATATTTAAACAAGAACGGATATAAAACGTATAATTAAATAGCTATTTACACATTATTTATTTCTCAATTTAAAATTTGACTTGTTACATCCATTTGATTTGTTTATTACTTTACTAAGAAAACGGATGTATATACGTATAAAAGAAACATATAAATTTATTTCTTTTTATACATTATTTATTACTTAATTTAAAAGTATATAACCAATTTAAAAGAAACAAATTTGGAACAAATGTTGTACAAATATATGCTGTTTAAATAAAAGATTTGGAAGTTAAAATTTAAAATTTAAAATTTCAATTAAAGTGAACTTTAACCCAAAATCAAAATTATAGAAATGGTTTATATTTATTACAATTTAGGCAAATGATTTATAAAGAAGGTGTCCATTCAGAGAAAATTCGCAGGTTCAAATTCAGTCGACTGAACAGGGAATTCAGTCAACTGAAAATATGAACTAAAATTTTCAGGAACAAATTCAGTCGACTGAGCAGGGTGTTCCAGTCGACTGAAACTGTACATGTTTGTATATGTGTAACAGGTTCAGTCGACTGGTCATCCATGTTCAGTCGACTGAACTACTAAATTGTGCACAGTGAATGTTTATTAAAAAATGAAATTTATAAAATGTGTTCTAGTGTTCGTGCAAGCCTCTTGAGGATAGATTTTAACAATAAATCTAAACTAAGACCTATATAAAAATCATACTTATGTTTATCCTTGGTCTTCATCGTTCTTTCTTTAGCTTTGCACATATCTCTTCCTTTTTGTTGAAGCACATTGTCATTAATCAAAATCTTAGCGCATCAACATTCTCCTCCTTTTTGATTGATGACAATACTCATGTGTGTAGAGATTATTTCCTCCCCCTGGATATATGCACTGTCTTTGCTACAAAACATGGTTAGTAACATAGATTGTGTGTAGAGATTATTGAAAGAGGCTATGCGGTAGGATCGTGTAATATGAAATAACGGAATAGTCTAGGTAGATAAAGTAAGTAAAAGCAAGGTAGACACCAGGATTTTATACTGGTTCGGACCTCTAGTCCTACGTCCAGTCCCTAAGCTTCACTTAGGAATTCTACTAACTAAAACCCTCTCTTAACCCGGAGGAATAGGTTTACAACTTACCCGAACAACCGAACGGGATTTCTTGCCTCAACTACCGAAGAGGACTTCAACTCAATTAAAAACAATATTCAACTTGTTGTGTTCTTGTCAACACTAATGAGTCTAATGTAGTACAATGTTCCTATAATCTTATCCTCGAGAGTATGCAATGTGTTTGTGAAGATTTAGGAAATGTGAATGGCTATGAATCAAAAGAATGTTAAAAACAAAGCAGTGATTCAAACAATAGATTTGTGATTGCTTTGAGAATTTCTAGATAATATGTCCAAGAAAATAGTAAGATTAAAGCAAGAGAATTCGGTGAATTGAAGATGTTAGAATCATGTATTTATACTTGTAGAAGAGGTGCATCTGTTGGCTAAGGATGCAGACAAGAGATGCTTCCATTTCCATTGGAGAATGGTTGCAACTCTTGGGAGGAAGAAGGTGTCCATTCAGAGAAAATTCGCAGGTTCAAATTCAGTCGACTGAACAGGGAATTCAGTCAACTGAAAATATGAATTAAAATTTTCAGGAACAAATTCAGTCGACTGAGCAGGGTGTTTCAGTCGACTAAAACTGTACATGTTTGTATATGTGTAACAGGTCCAGTCGACTGGTCATTCCTGTTCAGTCGACTGAACTACTAAATTGTGCACAGTGAATGTTTATTAAAAAATAAAATTTATAAAATGTGTTCTAGTGTTTGTGCAAGCCTCTTGAGGATAGATTTTAACAATAAATCTAAACTAAGACCTATATAAAAATCATACTTATGTTTATCCTTGGTCTTCATCTTTCTTTCTTTAGCTTTGCACATATCTCTTCCTTTTTGTTGAAGCACATTGTCATTAATCAAAATCTTAGCGCATCAACATTCTCCTCCTTTTTGATTGATGACAATACTCATGTGTGTAGAAATTATTTCCTCCCCCTGGATATATGCACTGTCTTTGCTACAAAACATGGATAGTAACATAGATTGTGTGTAGAGATTATTGAAAGAGGCTATGCGGTAGGATCGTGTAATATGGAATAACGGAATAGTCTAGGTAGATAAAGTAAGTAAAAGCAAGGTAGACACCAGGATTTTATACTGGTTCAGACCTCTAGTCCTACGTCCAGTCCCTAAGCTTCACTTAGGAATTCTACTAACTAAAACCCTCTCTTAACCCGGAGGAATAGGTTTACAACTTACCCGAACAACCGAACGGGATTTCTTGCCTCAACTACCGAAGAGGACTTCAACTCAATTAAAAACAATATTCAACTTGTTGTGTTCTTGTCAACACTAATGAGTCTAATGTAGTACAATGTTCCTATAATCTTATCCTCGAGAGTATGCAATGTGTTTGTGAAGATTTAGGAAATGTGAATGGCTATGAATCAAAAGAATGTTAAAAACAAAGCAGTGATTCAAACAATAGATTTGTGATTACTTTGAGAATTTCTAGATAATATGTCCAAGAAAATAGTAAGATTAAAGCAAGAGAATTCGGTGAATTGAAGATGTTAGAATCATGTATTTATACTTGTAGAAGAGGTGCATCTGTTGGCTAAGGGTGCAGACAAGAGATGCTTCCATTTCCATTGGAGAATGGTTGCAACTCTTGGGAGGAAGAAGGTGTCCATTCAGAGAAAATTCGCAGGTTCAAATTCAGTCGACTGAACAGGGAATTCAGTCAACTGAAAATATGAACTAAAATTTTCAGGAACAAATTCAGTCGACTGAGCAGGGTGTTTCAATCGACTGAAACTGTACATGTTTGTATATGTGTAACAGGTTCAGTCGACTGGTCATCCCTGTTCAGTCGACTGAACTACTAAATTGTGTACAGTGAATGTTTATTAAAAAATGAAATTTATAAAATGTGTTCTAGTGTTTGTGCAAGCCTCTTGAGGATAGATTTTAACAATAAATGTAAACTAAGACCTATATAAAAATCATACTTCTGTTTATCCTTGGTCTTCATCGTTCTTTCTTTAGCTTTGCACATATCTCTTCCTTTTTGTTGAAGCACATTGTCATTGATCAAAATCTTAGCGTATCAACATAGTGGAAACATTATTTTATGATACGCCTTTAGTCCTATTTTATACGGCCCATGTACCACTTTTATATTTCACCAAGTACATTTGTTTCTTTTTTTAAAACTGCCAACAAGTCCGCTTTACCCTTTAAACTCTTACGTCTGCATATATGTTCGAGATCATTCAATCCTATTACCACGTTGACTCAATAAGGAGTATCTGTACTAATTTTAATACTTATGTTTAATATTGTAGTAATATTTATAATTCCTTCCTTTAAATGGTATATTCTAAATTATTTATCAAAATAATTTAATTTTCTAATTGTAACAAATATATATATGCCATACTCGAGTGCGAAGCACGGGTTCGTACTAGTCATTTATATAAGAAGGGATAATTACCTATGGTCGGAATTTCAGCGTACTTGATGAACGGTTAATTCTGAACGAATAATTTTGGTCACACATATTTATTCGGTATTATAAATACTAAATAAGCAAACATCCCCATGAATCACATTGAAATGCTCTTAGAAGCATAGCTAGGAGGATAAGTAACCTAAACTGGTTAGTTATTCAATTAGGGAATTTCTCTCTCTTTCTTTAAAATGAAAGAGTGGTGTCGGGCGTTATTTTATTATTATAAATTATACAAACCACCAATATGTCTTATTGTTGACATTACAAAACTAAATAGATAATAAAAATGCTACTTATTTGAGTTGAGACAAATAGATGATCTACGATCAGACGATGTTATAAATAATATATAAGCTACCCACATATCAATAGTACAATATGGTTACTTTAGGCCTATAAAGATATAATCAAATGAATAGCTTTTCGCATAGAGAATTATAGCGATGACTGTGAGGATCGACAAGATTGACTCAAAATGCGACGGGAACACGTTAAAAGGATTTTGAGTCATCTTCAATGGGAAATTGGTTGAAGCATGGCAAATCTAAGCATGGGCGTGCTCAAAATGAGGCCAATTGAGAGTGAGACTAAAATGGACCAACAAAGCATGAAGCTGAACTGAAAATGATGTCAACGTTATTAAATGTTTTTGTTGCTAGAGTTGGCACATAAAGTTAGAATGTGCATGATTTAGTGCTTCAATACCCATACTTGCTGAACTTTGAACGTTGAGATCCTTGAACTGCCCTCAGCAGCGGTACAACGCATTACTATATATTGCTGGAGATATGATATACAGTTGGCAGTTGAGCGTATCGTTGAAGGTGTTGAACTCTAGAGCAAAAAAACATGAAACATGGTGTTGAAGATGCCAAAACCAAACATTTATCGGATAGGGTGCACAAGTAGTAGAAATGGTGCACGTTTCATGATGAACGTGATAACAGACTAACAAATAACCGTGGCAGTGCATAACCCAACTAAATTAATCCTAGTAAGCGAAAGAGATTGGTTAGTTTTAACCATGTCCTTCCAGTTGACTACAAAAGACCGATGTCGAGGTCGCTAAATATGCAACTCATATCCCTTATTTTAGTACCTACGCATGCCAGCCTTTGCGCCCTGTTGCATAAATCCGATCTCACTCATCGTCCATTTAAATTGCTAGTGCAGTCAAGGCAGTATCCTCCTCTAACAAATTTAAAGAAGACCACTAGTATCGGTACAGTCTCGTCATCCATAAAAGGTCCGCTCATTACCTACAATTACGGAGGTTCCTTTCTAATCACCCACAGACTTGAGGGTATCCATTCATCTATGTGCAAGCGTATACTCTCCACGGGTCGTATTGGTTGGATATGGTTCTAGCACCCAACCCAGTTTAATGATCTTAAGTCATCAATTCTCCATAATTATAACAGACAATTTTATAATTATTCACACTTGTCATAAACGCATATCCGAGGCTACATATATACTTATTTCATATTCATGTATATATATATTTTACATTTTCTCTACTTCCTCTATGTCTTTTATATTTGACTCTAGGTCTTCATTTTACTATGCATTTAACTGTTCACTTATCAAATTCATTTACCGCTTCTCATTTTCGGTCATCGATATCATTGTTATAACATTCATTAGTTCAACTTCGATTTCTATTCCATTTTATTTAATTATCATACTTAATCCATTTCATTCAATTATCATACTTAATCCATTTCATTCAATTATCAAATTAATCCATTTTATTAAATTATCAGACTTAATTCGTTTCATTCAATTATCATAGTTAATTCATTTCATTTCCTCCTTCTTCTTTTTTGTCTATTACTCAGACTTCCTTTTTCATTGGTTTTCACGTTATTAACTTTTTAGTTTCATTCTTATTTAAATATTACATCTTTGGGATTTACTGCATTTTATTAAATTGAAATCTGAACTTTAACGATTAAATTTCCATATTTTGTCAAAAAGAGGTGGTATGTGCAATGTTTGTAATTACGAGGAGTTCTCTTTTCATTTATTAAAATAGGCAGTACAAAATACAGTAACCATTTTATTTTGTACATCTCTTTCTTTTATAGACATATATTTGTTCCTTGTCATTTAAAACATCATACTTTTGCTAAATTTAAACTTGATAGTATGTAGAAATCCACTTACAGTGATATACATTCCAATGAATTAAAACACTAAAACCCCAAAAATCCAATTAACTTTATTTTCAGTCTCAACCACTAATATCAAATAAAATGAAATCCCAATTCATTATGTTTTCAGTTAACTAATCTGACGTGAAATTGATAACTAAAATCATTTCGTAGTTACAGAATTAAATCTAATCATTACGCTTCTGTAATTATCAATACAAACTTATAGGCAAGATTATAGTCTTCAACGTTATATATATATGAATTCATTAAAAATTAAATTATCAAACTCAAGCATATAAGAATAGAACCACATCGATATAATCTAATATCTTATAAAAATATATAATATTTACACTCACCTTTAATTAGCGCTTCCAAACCTTTAGAACTAATCCAGATTTAACATGTTATATGTATTCCCCACTTTTTGACTCCCTATTCGGATCCACGGACTATATTTATACAGATCTGATTAGAAACGGGGTTAGGGAAAAAAGATTTAGATTTATTAATTAGAACTGAATATAAAAGTTTACATTTAATGTAACAGCCTGATTTGAACATATTTTCTATCCTATGTTCTTTCCTATTCTTCTCCAAAGTGTATCCATGCATACATCTATCAAAATATGACACAACCAATTTACCCTACTTATAAATGGGTTAGGTCAACCCATTTATGAATTTTATTAAATGGGTTATGAGTTGGGTTGACCCATTTTTAAAAGCGTTATAAATGGATAACTCATTTACCCATTTATTAAAAACTTAAAATTCAAAAATATAAATTTTGAATTTTTTTACTCGAATACTTCATCTTATGAATGCACATTGTAGTTCTCCATGGTGACTAACATTTGTACTTAAAAAATAACAGACTACATCCCCATATTTGAACTTCCACTAGACATAAGCATCTATTTTTTTGTTCAAACTGTAATAACTTCTTCATACTAGCTCGGAATCAGGTGAGACTTCGACCAATGACCATCCACCTAAATTACAGACAATATGGAACACTCGGATACTTTATCTTGTGAATACATGCTGTATTTCTCCATGGCGATTACTTAGAAATAATAGGCAACATCTCATATTTTAACTTTGCTTAGGCAGACCCCGCTACTTTTTTGTTTGGACTGCGGTATCTTCTTCATACAAACTTGGAATAAAACGAGACTTGACTGATGAACTCCTATCTAAATTACGGATAATATGGAACACTCAGATACTTCATCTTGTGAACGAATACTATAGTTCTCCATGATGGCTAACAGTTTTACTTAGAAATAATAAGCTACATCCCGATATTTGAACACCGCATAGGCATAAACCGCTATTTTTTTTGTTCAGACTGCAATAACTTCTTCATACTAACTTAGAATCGGACGAAACTTCGACTGATAAACTTCCACCTAAATTACGGACAATATGAAACACTCGGATACTTCATCTTGTGAACTTATGTTGTAGTTTCCACGGTGGTTAACAGTTGCACTTAGCAAATAACAGACCACATCCTCATATTTGAATTTGATAAAAATTAGAATTTAAATTTAAATTTTAAACTTTGGAAATTTAATTTTTATCGAAATTTAAAATGTATAAATTAGAATTAGAATTATTTCATATCTGTTTGTTTTTTATTAGTCGGATCAAATTTAAATCTTTAAATGGGTTAAATGGATAACCCGCTTATTAAATGAGTTGGGTCAGACCGAATCATGCATTAAATGGGTCACAAATGGGTTGGGTCAAAATCGGCCCAACCCACTTTGATCCAACCCAACTTGTTTGATAGTCTATCCGTGCAATTTAGATCTATTTCAATATATTTAGAAATTTTAAAGGAGAAAGGAAAATGGAAGAGCTTCCGCGCTCGTTAGAAAAATAACGAGTTGAAAGTGAAGCCCTAAGCCCTAATTTATAGAGATTTAAATTTGCACTAACCGCCAGATGCAACTGGATTAGATCTCGGTCACATAACCTCCCTTCACTGTCGCCTTCAAAACAAGTTAGATCGACCGCCCATGACCTAGGTCGGCCGCCCATGGTTGACCGTCGCTAGGTCATGGTTGACCTTTATAGGCCAAACTGGTTCATTTTTTTAGTGTTAATAATTCTGATTGATCTATTTCATTTAATTATTCAATTATTGTTAACCTGCGTTAACTCTTAACTTAATTACATTTCTTGAACAATAAGTTATTGTTAACTTTAATGATGTATCCATCATTACTTAATTTCAAATTATTTCTTAATTACATATATAATTATTTCCAACTACGAGAATTCAAACGCACATAATTTTTTCATTTGAACTTCAATTGGAAAAGTTTATATATGAAAATTGATCAGAAAACTGCCAGAATCCATGGGTATAGATTTCGTTGTCAAATCCTAATATTTATAAAAATTCCAGTTTCACCGTTTATTATTTATTAATTTCTATTTTATTTATTTACCGTAGAACGTGGGGTGTTACATTCTCCTCCCTTAAAAAAATTTCTTCCCCGAAATTTTACAAGGGTTCAATCATGTGAACCATTGCACATCCATTATACACTAATAATCAATTAGTATACGACCAATTTTGCAACAATCAATGTACATATGCATAGGGTATTAGAAAACATATGATATGCATGAACAATAATTTCTAATTGACGCCTCTTATTATGAATGATTTCCTTTTTAAATCAATTTCGAAAATATGATGCTATCCTCTTAAATATACTGGTAGTTCTACATAAATGCAAATTTTTGAAAAATCAAAAATGGTTTTTCACCCAAATTTTCTCACATCTCTATAAATAGAAGTGTAGTTCAACCAATCTTTCATCCAACCCTTACCGTCCAAATTCTCAACAAACCATTGCTAACATCCATATTTAGAAAAATTCAGTTTTCTAAACCTACCCTCTTATGCTTGGAAAGGGTCTAGATGAAAAATTCTATATTTTCATCATTCTCTTATGTAACCTTTTTAAACTGTACCATAAGATCAACTTCTTTGCACTCAATCCATTTCTTACTTTCCCAAGTACAGTTTGCATAGGTAACTTTTATTTTCTTAAAGGTAAAAAACATTGCTATTTAAAAATCATTTTTTAATAGGCAAATTCTATTTCAACACGGATTTACTTAGTATCCCCCCTTAAAATAAATAAAATTTTAAAGACTAAAATACCCTTAGAAAGCTACGTACTTTCTTTCTTCTCAATTCCATTATCTTCTTACGTTAGTTTCTTATTGTCTATACCACCGCTTCTTCAAAACCGTAGTTTCACTGCTAAGTTATTTTTTTGGGTTTACAAACTTTTTTAATTGTAGTTCTGAAGCAAATATGAATAGGGTTTCTAAACCGGTGAAGAAAAAATTTAATTTTTCACTACTAAGTTTCTAAATCGGTGAAGAAAAAATTCCAACCCTGGTTTCTAAATCAATGATGAACATTTTCAATTTTTCATGTTTCGCATGATGGGAACGGTAGTTCTGGAAATGGTAGGGGGCTACTAAATTATTTTTTGGGTTTACAGACTTTTTTAATTTTTTAGGGGGATACTAAAGTAAATACTCGGGTTGAAATAAAATTTGCCTTTAAATTTCCCTCATCGACCAAGCTCCTCAAAAAACTTCTGTAACAACCAGTATTTTTTATAATTAAAAATATTAAATAATATTTTGGAATTTAGTATTGTCAAAAATTAAAATTTATGACTTATTAATGAAAAAAATTATTAGAATATATAACTGAATGTTAAATGGATTCTAAAACAACAACTACAGTGAAGTGCAGGATAGTAATGCATATTAGAATATAATTTAATGTATTGATTTGAATATAATTAATAGCCGTTTGATTGTAAATTCCATCGATTATAATAAATGTCACTAAAGAATGATAAATGTTTCTTTATTAAAGAAGAAACCATATATTTATTTATTTGAAATGTTTGGTAGCTGAAGATTGATTGCAGGGATGAGAAACTATTATTAGTAAGAAATGTATAATTCATGTTTGTATCCAATAGTGGTGTCATATGTTTAAATTACTATTAGATAGAAAATAATTGTTTAATTTCTCATTACTTTATTTAGTCCATTTTGAAATTAACCTTTGTAATTAATTGAAATTAATAAAATTGAATAATTTCAATTAATAGGAGAGAGGACACTAAATTGTAAATTAATAGGTGTAATTAAACTTAGCTTATGTATGTGAAAATACAAGAAAAAATTGATTTAATGAAAAGAACATTTTATCATGTAAAATGAATGTTTCATTTGTGAATGTAAGTTTAATTTCATTAAAATAAAGAATAAAATGATTGATTGAAGGAAGAAATATATGTTTATTTGAACTCTTAGCGTACATATTGATTACAAGAATAGGAAAATAATTTATCTAAGTAAGTTATTTATTACTCTAGTGTATAAACAACAAATTTATAAACGTGTTTAAATGACTAAAGGAAACAATTGTTCTATTTTTCATCCATTTTAGTTTGTCTGTTTTGAAATTTAACTTTGTAAGTAATTGCAATCAATATAAAGGAAATATTTCTAATTAAAGGAAAGAAAATTTTGATTGCAATTAATAGATTTAATAAAAGAAACACATATTTTGTGTTAAACAAAAAGAGTCTTTTAATGGAAATAAAAGATCATTGGGGAAAAACGAATTGAACGTTTTCATTTTTAACGTAGATATAATTTTATTTATTGTGCGTGGATAAAAAATTAAATGCATACAAATTTGAATATCATTTGAGTTAATGAAATTAATTTGGTTACGTTTCAAAAATTGAATTTCAAAAAGTTGTGCGATGTACATGGTCCCTTCATTTCTTTTGTTATTAATTATTGTATGTACGTTTTAAAATAGTTACTTCATTATTAATACTTGATCCGTTTATTTCTTTTACTGTTTAATACCAGATCCTAGACTTTTAGGTTGTATTTAATTTTTGTCGCCTCATTCTCGAGCATACAAAATTTTATTTTCCTTTGGTTTGCAAACTTTTTCATTTTATGTTCATTTCCTTATGTATTATTAATGCCTAAAGCTTTTGAAACAAAACATGGCATTTATTTTTGTCCCTCCATCTTCATTTCCTAATTATTAACTAACCTGCAACTTTATTTCTTTACTTTTGTTTTGTTTCTCCTGACACCTCATATTCTTTTAGTTCAAATTGTTCTTTGCTCAAATTGTTCATGTTTTAAACTTGTCGCTTCATTTTTTTTGTCACCGCCTCATTTTCTATGTTTTAAATCTTCATTTCAAATCTTCCTTTTCCCGTATCATTTTACCATGAGCTTGTAAATTCAAAAGCTCTCATTTTTGCAAATTCGAAAGTTTTCTTTTATGAACATGAGTTTCATTTTTTTTCATTTTTCCTATGCGTCATGCCCTCATCTTAGTTTGTTCTTCCATCTTTGCTTACAGCCTCTTCTTGAGAAAACTGTGAGTATTAAACTTTGTTTATTTTTTAAAATGTGCACATTATTATTTTAATAATATTTCTTATAACATGAATATCTTTTGCATACAACTCCGATTCACGCGCAATTTCTTCCCTTGGACTCGTATTGAAATTACGGATAATATAAAATTGGTTTGGTTGAATTCGGAGACTATTTGAGATTTAGGATTTTATTGGATTTTTAATGAGTTGTAAATCAAAGGTGAGTGATTTAACCCACTCGCGCAATACCAATTTTTCTGACGTTAGTCGAATTGAAATCATGAAGTGATAAATTTTTGTTGGTTATTGTTTGGTTGTTTTAAATTGACATTTAAATTAATTTGAATTAAATTAACATTTAAATTAATATCGAATTTAATATCTAGTAAAACACCGACAATTGATAATTAGTTACTGTATGATATATTGGTTGATTTGGATATTGATCGTAATTGGATGCCTATTGATTGATATGTTGGATGTGTGGTTGTTATTTATTTTGATATATCCCTGTTATTATCCTATTTATTATTTAAAATCTTATAAATTGTCACTTGTAATAAAGTGAATGAACTAAGAAATAGAATGAAATAATATATACCTGTATCATTTAATATTGGGTTGAAATGATATAAATCTATCCATGCAATTAAAATTGAAATAATTAATCATTTAGCCATAGGGTAAAAAATTATATACAGACACTACATTGGTTAAATTAAATGGTTACAAATCTTAAGTTTGAATTGGTTCAAATGATATTGTTTAATGAAAATAAAATTTTGATTTATATGAATTAAATTATTTTCTAATTCGAGATTTGAAATGTTGAAATGGAATCTGCTTAAATGAAATTGTTTAAAGGATTTAATTTGAAACCTTAAAGTTGAATTTGGGATATGTTTGAATTTATTAGAAGTGAATTATTTTAAAGGTTCAAATTTTAATTTAAACTTGAATTTACTGTAATTAAAAGTAGTTTTAAATTGGTATTTCCAAGTTTTGGATGTTAAATGGATTTAAACTAAATTGTTTAAAAACGAGAAATCGAATTGAAATTTTCAGCCATTTGAATAGAACCGCTTAAATTGAATCTGAAGTAAAGTGTGAAAAAGTTTTGAATTAAGGCCAATTTAAATCGAAATTGAACATGAAGTTGACTTGAAGTTAGAAGTCGAAAATGGAATTCGTTATGATTTGGAATTTGAACCTTGTTGTGAAAGAAAGAAATAGTTTTAATATAAACTATTTTAATATATATAAAATTCTTTAGAAAAATGTGTGATCCTCTAGAATAGAGGAGAGAACACATGTAAATATGTATATATCACAGAAGGCAAGGTGTTTCCAATATGTTTGGCAGGTAGCTAATCAAAGTACAAATAACAAAGAAAATAACTCAGGTACCCCTAGAATGAGCTACGGCAAGGCCACCGCTCATTACGCCCTAATATCGAGCTTCGGTAATGTCACCGCCTGGTATTGAGGTGTTAGAAGTACGTAAAAAACTATGGAGCGTCTAGAGCCAATGATACTAGAAGACAGCTCCATCTGAGAAGGAAACGCCACGCTGTAGGCTTGGAAGAAAAGGAAATGCGAATGATCTAGAAAGGAAAGTGACACTCTATAGACTCGGTAGAACTGGAGGGATCGCCTCGCTAAAAAGTGAATCATCCAAAAAGTAGAATGCCACAATGAAGATGTATAAGAACTGAGAATAACTCCTCACTGCAAACAGCAATCCTGTGAACCTGCAAAAAGAATCTAACACCATTTCTGGTCCAAACCTGTATCTTAAAAGGAACTAAAGAAAATTATAAAAATAACACACATCTATGAATATAAATGAAATTTATATACATATATATGTATTAATGAAATAAAAGTAAAGATACAAAAGCTAAGATAATAGGATAAAATACAATAAAAATTAGAAAAGAAAGACTAAAAAGAATCCATGGTCAAAAGAAGTTAAAGATCTATAAACTAAAAAATAAAAAATAAACTAAAACAAAAACAAATTAACCTATACTTATGGTCCTTTAATCAAAAGGAAATTATGATAAACAATGAAATCATCGTTTAAGTTTGAAAAAATGTTAATGCTACCATTATTATTGTCAAAAGCATTGTTTTTATGTTTAAATAACTTAATATTATTACTAACTTTATTAAGTTATTCTTTAAAATGATTATTTTTAGCTAATTTATATTTAGGATATGAGATCCAATTGAAACAAAATAACGAAATTATAAAAATCAATTTATTAAAATGACTTTTATTATTTTTATTAAAATTCTATGATTTCTCTCAAACCAATACTAACAAATTATAATGAATAAAGTGTCAAGTAAAAATCTATTTTCCATTTTAAACTAAAATCTAAAACTATTCCAATAGTAATCACAATCATAAATTTTAGTTGTAAGACTAAAGTTAAAGACTTTGAGAGTATTATTTAGAATGTAGTAAGTATCCATGCAACCATAGTATACATGTTTAATATCTTCAAAACGCAGATTACAAAAATAACATTTATTATCAATTTTCATATTTTTTCTTTTTAAAAATTCTATAGTATTTAGTTTTCCATGCATGATTAACCACATATGAATTTTAGATTTAAGAGGAGCATTTGTTTTCCAAATAAATTTAAAAGAGTTATTAGCTATACCCGAGAAGTTAGGAAATCTATAAAAAGAATTAGAAGTATATTTCTTACTCTTATCACATTCCCAACTAATATTATCATCTTCATTATCAATATCATATAGATTAAATCTAGCATAAAGCAAAGAAAGTTGCCTAAGAGTAGTACCTGCTAAAATTTTATTAAAACTAAAATTTCAAGAGGGTCATTTTTGGAAGAAAAAACTTCTATAATTAAAGCATTCTTAAAATTACAAATTTCGAAAAGCTCTTTAAATTCTATCCTAAGAGGGTTAAATGAAATCCAGCAGTCATGCCAAAAAGAAGTACTATTTCCTGAATGAACTATTGTATTAGTACCTAGGCTAAAAATCTTATGACATTTTAAAATTGGTTTTCAAAAATTAGACAATTTGCATATAACTGTAGGAGTAATTTGATGTAAATTATTACTACCATTATAGTAATATTTAGAAATGATTTCTTTCCAAATAGAATTATCATTAATAGCCTTAAATTTCCATAACCATTTACCTAACAAAGACAAATTCATGTCACACAAATTAATGACTTCTAAACCACCTTCCTTTTTGGATTTACGAACAGTTTTTGTGACGCCCCACCTCCATACTCACACTAACCAAGGACACCACTGGGTAATGCCGTCAATTAGTCCGAAGAATAAGGCTATTGAGGAGCGACCATCTGTGTAATTGCTTTGTGCGAGTACCGATATGTCAGATAGTATACCATGCATTTCATTCAAGAGGAAATGCAACATACTAATACAAACTCAAAGCTATTACGTAGTGGCTATGTGGTCTTCGAAAACAAATATGAAATAAGCATAACAAAAATCAGTCACAAATATTCATATCACTAAGGCGGAACAGATATGAGTATAACATATAGAAGTGTACATCAAAGTATTGGTCATATAAGATCCACTACATCACAAAAGAATAGGTGCAAGTGCTAGATAAAAGAATATGTATACATCAAAGAGTCTATATCTCTAATGTATAAAAGAAAAAACTACTAAGCTAAAGTAGTTAGCCAAAAGTCAGAAGATAGTCCCTGCTAAGAAGTCAAGTGGAAGCACCTATAACACCTCCGTCTGAGCCGAGTATTGTTTAAGAAGAAAAATAACGAACGGATCAGTCTAGCTATAAATATCATATAAAATGAGATAGGATAAAAGATATAACAGAAATATATGATGACAATGAAAATCATAGAATATCTCAAATCTACTCAAACACCAAGGGGAATGTCATATTCTTTAGCTTATTCATCAAACCTCAAATATTGGCAAAACATATCAATGCCAATTCGCAATAAATGGTGAAACACAAATTCCAGAAATCAACAATTAGAAATCCAAAAAACATGAAGGGAGAGGCCTATCACAAACAGGAGCATGAAACTCACCAACACGTGTATCACAATCGTGACGCTATCCCATTGGTCGCTAACCCATAAAAATAAGGGGTACAGTCCCCCCTTAGGGACTAGTATGCTGAACATCAACGCACCTAAAATGATACGCCCCATGCACAATCGAACATCGACGCACCTAAAAAGGTACGCCCCATGCACATACTTATTGAGCCAAACATCGACGCACCTAAAAAGATACGCCCCATGTACCAAACTCATTGAGCCGATTGCTTCACGAATGGTCAAAAGACCAGGGGTCGCTAGCCCCTAAAAATGAGACGAAGCTCCATAAAACTGAGTATAGTCCCCTACATGGACAAAAAGACATCGCATATCGCTAGTCTAAACCATAAAATGATCACCATTGATCAATAAAAGTGTGAATTACACTAAGCTAGTAAATAAATGAGTTTAGCTTCATGTTCCACAACCACTGGCTTAGCTTAAATATTTACGAACAAATTGTAGATCTCCACTCGAAAATTGTCATAAGAGTTTAATCGAATAAGTCCAAGAATTAATCGACGAAGTAAACGCAAGCGTTTCATAACACTTGTTTTGCTAAGTCGTTTAATTAGATTTCTCATACGAATGAGGTAAAGATTTGTATATACCAATAGATTGGAGAACGGTTTTAAAAACGAGCTTTGTATTAAAAATAACGTTAAAATTATTTTTGTGAAAAAGTTTGAATATTTACTACTAGTATAAAAACCTTTGTATGTTAAAGTGACAAATCACAGAAATGATTGTAAAACCAATCCATCACCAAAAATTCACATTCGATGACGTGAATCAAGACCATAGAAATCGATATCAGATCCATCAAATGGATACTCCAAAAATCCAGAAAAGAAGTCATCAAAGTCGATAAAAGTGATAACAACTAATCGGATCAACCAAAAATCGATAAAATGGAAATCCACATAGAAATAGGCAATTTCCTTGAATTTAACAGCGTCAAACGTCTGGTGGTTTCCCCAGACGTCTAAGCTGAAGGTCTGGAATTTTCTTCCAGGTCGCTCAGACGTTTAGGGAACAAACTCAGACGTTTGAGCTGAAAGACTGAGATTTTTATTCTGTAGCTTCTGACGTCTGAGCATATTATCAGACATATGAGCTGAAGCTTAGGGCTAGATTTAGCCTAGGCCATTGATGGCCAATTTATCTCGGAAGCAATCGAATGAGCGACAATGGCTGGGGATTTATGCCAAGTGACAACCCAGCCCTATAGACTCATCGATATACTCCAAACAACATGTCCAAACATCCATAGTAGGATTTTCATAGATTTTGATTTCAAAATAGCTTAAAATTGGAAAATTCACCAAACCAATTCGATTCAAAAGCATTTATACATGAAATGGATGTTAGGAATTCATACCTAACAATAATGAAAGCTATAGACATAGATGTGAGTTAAAGAACTCACCTTTAAACCCAAAAACAATGAATGAGAAGCTTTAAAACAAAGAAAATATCAACCTCTCTTCAACTTCAACTCTAGAAGCTCCAATCTATAATCATAGACGATTATTTCCTAAATTAGGTTATAGGAAATTTCTGTAAATTGAAGAGGAATTGAGATGAAGAAGATGAAGAGGATGCTTACCTAAGCTTCTCTTTGATTTTGGACTTGAATTTGAATTTCCTATAAAAATAGGGTTTAGGAATTTTAGTTTCCCATCTTTTCCCCCATTTCCTTTTAGCTTGAGAGTGTTAGGAAATTAGAAATGAAATGAATGAAAATGAGTGGAATTAGGGTGTTTGATAGAGGAGTTGGGTTCCTTGTTAGGTTAGTGGGTTGATACCCAAACCCAAATCCCCAAATGAAAATACCAAAATTCTAATCAATTCCAAACATATCGATGTTTATACTCCAAAAAGTCACAAACGTCATTTTGGACTCAATGGAAGTGGTCCCGAGTCCTAATTCGACTGTTTACAAAAAGTCACATTTCAGACTTTAATTCGACCAACAATGCTATATTTAAAAAATATATTTAAATATACAATTGTAAAATATGCGGGTTGTTACAGACTCCCCTCCTTAAAGAAGTTGTGTCCTCGCAATACTTAAGAAGAAAATAAAGAGTAACAACCACTCTGAGGCATAATGATATACAAGAAAATTTTGAAATGAGAAGTTCACCTTAAGAACGAGAGAGTAAGTCCGGATGTGTTCGCTCGATGAATTCTCTTGATTCCCAAGAGGAATCCTCAGGATTTAAGGACCATTGAACTTTCACAAGTGGAACATCTTTATTTTGAAGGCGTTTAACCTCTGTAGCAATGATACGAACAGGATGTTGCTCATAAGTTAAATTAGGTGAAACTTTAATTTCTTCAATAACACCCGGCTCAAGAATAGAATCGTAATCTTTAAGGCATTTCCGTAGTTGAGAAATGTGGAATACGTCATGAATAGTAGAAAATTGATCCGGTAATAAAAGGCGGTAAGCCACGGAACCAATACGTTCGGTGATGGGAAATGGACCAATATATCGTGGTGCTAGTTTTCCCGATCGACTGAAACGCACAACACCCTTCATTGGTGAAACACGAATAAACACCAAATCTTCCATAGAAAATTCCAAATTCCTTCTTCGGTTATCGGCATAGGATTTTTGTCTACTTTGAGCTTCTTTCATCCTATGACGAATAAGGTCAATCTTTTCTGTGGAATCATGAATAAAATCTGAACCTAAAACCAGCTTCTCACCAGTCTCAAGCCAACAAGAAGATCGACATAGCCTTCCACAGAGTGCCTCGAAAGGTGTCATACCAATACTAGATTGGAAGCTATTATTATAAGAAAACTCAACAAGAGAAATATAATCTTCCCAACTTCCACAAAAATTAAAACACATGCATGAAAAAGGTCTTCAAGAGTTTGATTCACACGCTATGTTTGTCCATCGGATGGAGGATGATAAGCTGTGCTAAAATTAAGCTTCGTTTCCAAAGCTTTTTGAAGACTCTTCCAAAATCCACAGTTATAATGGGTCACGATCACTAACGATAGAAGTAGGAACTCCATGCAATTTAACAATATCTTTAACAAAGAGTTTAGCCAAAAGAGGTACGGTCCGATTGGACCGAACGAGAATAAAATGGGCGGATTTTGTTAGTCTATCTACGATCGCCCCTAAACTGTCATGACCTGAACAAGATCGGGGAAGACCGTCAATAAAGTCCATGGAGACTTGATCCCACTTCCAAACTGTTAATGTCTAAAGGTTGCAATAACCCACCGGGCCTTTGATGCTCGGCCTTTACGAGTTAGCAAGTCATGCAACGCTTAATGAAGTTAGCAATATTAGATTTCATTCCATCCCAATAATAAAGTCGCTTCATGTTCGCGTATATTTTACTACTACTATCGGGATGAATGGTAAATTAAGAACGATGAGAATCTTCTAAAATGACTTTACGAAGATCACTATTATTTGGCACAATAAGTCTACCAAATTTTCGAATACCTCCACGAGCATCAATATCAAAGTCTTTCAATCCATCAATATTTCTATCCCTAAACTTTGGCTAAGATGAGCCAGTTCGGGATCATGCTTTTGAGCTTCAAGAATGCGGTCTAAAAGAGATGGATGAGCCTCAAGGCTACATATAACACGAGATGAATATGAATCAAATTCACGATTTCGAATCTCACAAGTGGATAAAATCTTAAGATCATTCCATTCGGATATCATCATGGAAACAACCGCTTGTTGCTTACGACTAAGGGCGTCGGCAACACGGTTTCCCTTTCCGGAGTATAAAGAATATCAACATCATAAGATGCAAGGAATTTGAGCCAACGTTGTTGATGTAAATTAATTTCCTTTTGAGAAAATAAGTACTTCAAAGATTTATGATCAGTGTAGAGAAAAAATTTCTCTCCCAAAAGATAACGACGTCAAACTCTAAGGGCGAAAACAATGGCTGCGAGCTCTAATCATGAGTGGCATATCTAATCTCGGCAGGCTTTAATTGCCTAGAAGCATAAGCAATAACACGTTTCTTTTGCATGAGAACGGCACCCAAACTAACACGACTAACATCGGTATAAACAATCAAGTCTTGGTTCCCTTCGAGAATCACAAGAATAGGAGCATCAGAAATGAGTTCTTTTAATTTCTGAAAAGCAGCTTCACATTTGTCTGACCAAATGTACTTAACTCCCTTTTTTATCAAATTAGTAAGACGTACATAAATTCTCGAAAAGTCTTTTATGAACCGATGGTAATAGCCCACCAATCCAAGAAAGCTACGAATTTCCACCACACTCTCCGGTTTCTTACAATTTTGAATCACTTCAATCTTTGAAGGATCCACGGAAATTCCGGATTCAGAACTAATATGTCCTAAAAATTTCACACGATATTGCCAAAAATGGCACTTAGAAAATTTTGCTTTCAATTGATTGCTCTTAAGAGTTTCCAACACAATCCGAAGATGTTTTTCTTGCTCTTCCTTGATTTTAGAATAAATAAGAATATCATCTACAAAGATGAGAAAAAATCGATCGAGGAAGTCTTTGAAAACTCGATTCATAAGGTCAACGAAATAAGCTGGATCATTCGTTAAACCAAATGGCATAACAAGCCATTCATAAGATCCATAACGAGTACGAAATTATGTCGAAGGAATGCTATCCTCCGCAATAGAAGCTGATGAAAACCGATTGCTAAGTCTAACTGTGAAAAGACTCTAGCACCGCTAAGTTTAATAGATCATCAGTCCGAGGTAAAGAATATTTATTCTTGATGGTGAGGTCATTAAGCTTGCGGTAGTCAACAAAAAACCTAAGTGTACCATCGGATTTCTTCACAAAAATAGCTGAAGCTCCCTAAAGAGGGGAACTAGAACAAATAAATTGTTTTTTTCCAATTCGGATAATTGTTTACCCATCTCCTCATTTTTCTTATTGGACATACGATATGGAGGACAAGTGATAGGTACAGCTCCTGGAATTAGATTAATTATGACTCGATTGCTCGCTTAGGTGGTAATCCTAAAACGGGCTCAAATATATCGAGAAATTCACGAACGACGTGAATGAGGGAAATGACATCTTCCTCATCATCATTATCGTCATCATGTGGATTTAGAGAATATAAGGATGCTATCAAATTGGAATCCGAATCTTTAAGAATAATAGAAATCTGCTTAACAGATTGAGGATGTCGAAGATATATAGTCCTTTCAGGACATAGGATGTGGGCTTCATAATGGTTAAGCCAATCCATTCCCAAAATCATTCTGAAGCCTAAGTAGCGCATAACATGCAAATCAGCTCGAAAAGCATAACCACATAAAATAATCTCGACATCATTCCAAATTAAACTAAGTGTTGGGGATCCACCACCCGGATTCGCAATTCGTAGTGAAGTCATCAAGCCTATAACATTTAAGGACAAAGTATCCACATGTTCTTTTGATATAAAAGAGTGAGATGCAACCGTATCAAAAAGAACTCTGATAGGATGATCATGAAACATAATAATGCCATCAAGGATAGAATGAGAAATACCTTGACCAAGAGAAGTGTTACTAGGAGCCTGCACAACATTTAGCTTTTCCTCTTTCTTGCTTTGAAGTTTCGGACATGAAGAGATATGATGACCCGAACTTTTGCAATAGCGGCAATAAAGAGGTTTCGGGCACCTATTTGCATAATGGTCCCTAGAACCACAATTTTAGCATTCTACATGATTAGGAGTAGGAGTCTTTGCTACCGAAGTTGCTTGCTTCCCTTTCTTGTTGGGATTAGGCTTGAACTTAATATGCCTCTTCTTGTTGAGTTGGAGTTCTGTTTAGCACCCACAACTTCAACATCACTTTCTTTATAGGCCTCTTCAAGTCGAAGAGCGATATCTACAAGCTGATCGAAAGAAACTTCTAATTTCAGAAGTAAAGGCTTTTTGAGGTTCTTGTTCAATCCATAGATAAACCTTCGATTTTTCTTCAATGCAGTATTAATATACTCGACCCCATATTTAGAGAGAGACTCAAAAGATGCGAAGTAATCCATCACAGAATATTCACCTTGAACAAGGTCAATAAAGTGCTGGGCCAAAGTAACATTTTCAGCTTCCGGCACATACTTTAACTCGAACTTTTCCCGGAATTGCTCCTAAGTAAGATCCAATTCAATAATTTTCAACATCAAAAGCTCATACCAATCTAATGCTCTTTCTTGGTGCATGCTAGAAGCCACTTGGACTCGATGTAGATCAACAAGATTCATGCGAGAAAAGATGCGGTTGCATGATCTAAGCCAAGCTTGGACTTCTATAATGCTTTCGGAACCCTTGAATGGCCTTCCATCCAAATTGGTATAATCATTGCACAAACGTGCAAACCCAGATTTAGGATGAGTAGGCTCAGGAATGGGGCCGATAGCTTGAGCATTCTTTACAAGATCTAAAAGCTATTGAGCAGACATAAATACGCTATCCTGAGGTGTAGCATTGGATTGACCGGTGCTCGGACGACCAGGTCTAACAATTTCTCTTCTTTAAGAAAGAAAGAAAGAAGAGGAAAAATGTTATTATCAGAACGAATATCAAACAATCTTGATTGATAAAACAAGGCATCATAAAAGAAAATAGGATAGAACGGGTCTTAAGACTGGGATTAAATCCTAAGGCATGATTCCTAAGAGAGACTTAGGACAATGATCCTTGCTGGATTGTTCTACATTATTCCGAAGTTTGGCTCTGATACCAAGCTACAACTCCCCGCCTCTATACTCAAGTAACCAAGGACACCACCGGGTAATGCGGTTAGTTAGTATGAATAATAAGGCTGTTGAGGAGCGACCATCTGTGTAATTGCTTTGTGCGGGTACCGATATGTCAGATAGTATATATGCATTTCATTCAAGAGGAAATCTGACATACCAATACAAACCCAAAACCACTACACAATGGCTATGTGGTCTTTGAAAACAAATATAAAATAAGCATAACACAAATCAGTCACATATATTCATATCACTAAGGCGGAACAGATATGAATATAACACATAGAAGTGTACACCAAAGTAGTGGTCATATAAGATCCACCACATCATAAAAGAATAGGTATAAGTGCTAGACAAAAGAATATGTATACATCAAAGAGTCTCTATCTCGAATGTATAAAAGCAAAAACTACTAAGCTAAAGTAGTTAGCCAAAATTCAGAAGATTGTCCCTGCTAAGAAGTCAAATGGAAGTACCTGTAACACCTTGATCTGACCCAAGTTTTATTCAAGAGGAGAAATAATAAACAGATCAGTCTTGCTGTAAATATCATATAAAATGAGATAGGATAAGAGATAAAACAGAAATATATGATGACAATGAAAATCATGGAATATCTCAAATCTACTCAAACACCAAAAGGAATGCCATATTCTTTAGCTTATTCAACAAACCTCAAATATTGGCAAAACAAATCAATGCCAATTCGTAATAAATGGTGAAACACAAAATCCAAAAATAAAAAATTAGAAATACAGAAAACACAAAGGGGGAGGCCTATCACAAACGGGAGCATGAAACTCACCAACACGTGTATCACAAACGAGACGCTATCCCATGGGTCGCTAACCTATAAAAATACGGGGTACAGTCCCCCCTTAGGGACTAATAAGCTGAACATCGACGCACCTAAAAAGATATGCCCCATGCACAACCGAACATCGACGCACCTAAAAAGATACGCCCCATTCACATTCTTATTGAGATGAACATTGACGCACCTAAAAAATACGCCCCTTATAGCGAACTCATTGAGCCGATTGCTCCATGAACGGTCAAAGACCAAGGGTCGCTAGCCCCTAAAAATGAGACGAAGCTCCATAAAACCGGGTATAGTCCCCCACATGGACAAAGAGACATCGCATATCGCTAGTCTAAACCATAAAATGTTAACCATTGATCAATAAAAAGTGTGAAGTACACTAAGCTAGTAAATAAATGAGTTTAGCTTCATATCCCATAACCACTGGCTTAACTTAAATATTTACGAACAAATTGTAGATTTCCACTCGAAAATTATCACAAGAGTTCAATCGAATAAGTCCAAGAATTAATCGACGAAGTAAACGCAAGCGTCTCATACCACTTGTTTTGCTAGGTCGTTTAATTAGATTTCTCATACGAATGAGGTAAAGGTCTGTATAGACTAATAGATTGGAGAACGGTTTTAAAAACGAGCTTTGTATTAAAAGTAACGTTAAAATCATTTTTGTGAAAGAGTTTGAATATTTACTACTAGTATAAAAACCTTTGTATTTTAAAGTGACAAATCACAGAAATGATTGTAAAAACAATCCATCACCAAAAATTCACATTCGATGGCGTGAATCAAAACAATAGAAATCGATATCAAATCCATCAAATGGATACTCCAAAAATCCAGAAAAGAAGTCATCAAAGTCAATAAAAGTGATAACAACTAATCGGATCAACCAAAAATCGTTAAAATGGAAATCCACATAGAAATAGGCAATTTCCCTGAATTTAATAGTGTCAGACGTCTGGTGATTTCCCTAGACATCTGAGCTGAAGATCTAGAATTTTCTTCCAGATCGCCTAGACGTCTAGGGAACAAACTCAAGCGTCTAAGCTGAAAGACTGGAATTTTTATTCTGTAGCTTTAGACGTCTGAGCATATTACCAAACGTCTGAGCTGAAGCTCATGGCTAGATTTAGCGTAGATCATTGATGACCAATTTATCTCGGAAGCGATCGAATGAGCGACAATGGCTAGGGATTTATGCCAAGCGACAACCCAGCTTTATAGAGTCATCGATACACTCCAAAAAACCTGTCCAAACATCCATAGTAGGATTTTCATAGATTTTGACTTCAAAATACCAAAAATTGGAAAATTCACCAAACCGATTCAATTCAAAAACATTTAGACCTGAAATAGATTTTTGGAATTCATACCTAACAACAATGAAAGCTGTAGACATAGATGTGAGTTTAAGAACTCACCTTTAAACCCGAAAACAATGAATGAGAAGCTATTAAACAAAGGAAAGATCAACCTCTCGTCAACTTCAACTCTAGAAGCTCCAATCTATAATCATAGACAAATATTTTCTAAATTAGGTATAGGAAATTTCTGAAAATTGAAGAGGAATTGAGATGGAGAAGATGAAGAGGATGCTTACCTAAGCTTCTCTTTGATTTTGGACTTGAATTTGAATAAAACTAGGGTTTAGAAATTTTAGTTTCCCATCTTTTCCCCCATTTCCTTAGGCTTGAGTGTGTTAGGAAATTAGAAATGAAATGAATGAAAATGAGTGGAGTTAGGGTATTTGATAGAGGAGTAGGGTTCCTTGTTAGGTTAGTGGGCTGAAACCCAAACCCAAAACCCCAAATGAAAATATCAAAATTCTAAGCAACTCCAAACATATCGATGTCTATACTCAAAAGGTCGCAAACGCCATTTTGGACTCAATGGAAGTGGTCTCGAGTCCTAATTCGACTGTTTATAAAAAGTCATATTTCAGACTTTAATCCGACCAACGATGCTATATTTAAATAAAACTTTTGAATATAAAATCGTAAAATATGCGGGTTGTTACAGTTTTTCGATTTACTAAACATTTAATACAACTATTAGAGTTTTCCCCACTCTATAAGAAGTCCCTTCTTATTTTATCAATTTTGTTAATCACCTAATCTGGGAAAAGATGCATGGACATCCAATAGATCGGAAGAGCCGATAAAACAGAGTTTGTAAGAATTAATTTACCCGCTCTCGGTAAAAATCTCCCGTTCCAAATAGAAATCCTATTTTTAATTTTATCAATGATAATAAACTAATCGTCATGTTTAAGTTTAGTTGGTCTAATAACATAACCAAGATAATCAAATGGAAATTCATAGTTTTGCAATTAAGTGTATTAACAACTAAATTTTCAACCTTTTCAAAATCATTTTAAACTAAAACCGAACTTTTATCAAAATTTATTTTTGAACCTGATAGTAGTTCAAAACTATGTAAAATAAATCTAAGGGTAATAACGTCATTAGGCAAATAAGAGGAAAGTAGCAAGGCATCATCAGCAAATTAAAGGACAGAAAGACCTTTCGCGAGATTTCACTACCAACACTCCCCCAAAGATCCATCATCAATCGTTTTTTTAATTATCTTAGTGAAAACATCTGCGGCTAAGTTAAACAAAAGAGGCGATAAAGGATCACCTTGCCTTAAACCTCGTTTAGATTGAATTTTATTACATAAAATACCATTAACCATTATACTAGAGTTGCCAGTATTAAGTAAAGTTGTAACATCCCGCCTTTTCGCACGCTTTAAATCGACACACGTGCCAATTCAAATTGTTCGAAGGGCGGATTGTTATGGGGTACATAAGAAAAACGAGAAAGAAATAAAACAAAATAGAATCTCACAGCGGAAGGATAAAATATAATAATCAAATATATAGTTTATAAAGCTGTTTTACAAAATATTCGATCATACTTACACATTTATCAGAGTTACACATACCAATAACAATGCAGCGGAACAATATGAGTATAGTGGGCTAATAATAATAATAATATAAATCTCCATCTTCGTCCTCCAGAGCTAAGGTCTTCGAAATCCTGAAACGCTCGGACTGACCCGAGCGAATTGAAAAGACAAAACACTCGAGTCAGAACGAAAATATCTTATGTAAGTTAAATCAACAAGAATAAATATGAGTGCAGTAACTCAAGAGATGCTCGGGATTTACATCTCCTAAGGATCCGTTAAACTATTTACTATATAGTATATTTCTCTATTATAATAGTGTTTAATTGTAATATAAACTTACTTTTAAATAGCGTTAAGGCTTTACATTTTCCACCTTAGCACATAAAATGCCAATAGTCTATACAGTACCGTAATACCTCCTGATCGGGAGGCTACCAGAGGATACTCCATAGGTACGACACAAATAGAAACTCGTAGAAGGCACGCTAGGGTAGGTGACACGGCACAACTAGGCAATGCCAGGGTAGATATACCAATTACGCATTCGGGCTGGTGGTAATGCGTAGCCGCAGCTACCGCCCACCTCGGACAAACTCCCCCCTAAAATCGAAGAAATCAAAAGTGGCCACCGAATCAATCCCAAGTCAGAGTAATACATCGAAGAGGAGTATCCGATAAAGGGCGTTAACCCCCTTAGCCCGAGAATTGCTCCTGTTTTAGCCACCTTATGCCAACTAACGGGAGTCGGGTCCACGTATTTACCTCAAAGGAAACGCCGCCACCATCCTACTTCATTTTGGAATCTCCACCACGTACACGGTTGTTAAAGTGGTTTTCGGAGTTGGCAGAGAGTATGACAACTTCCAATCCCGGTCTTTTCAACAACCAATCGTTATTATAACACCGTGGTTTTTTCAAAATAATTTATACTTTAAAACCAGAATATAATATCTCTTTTAAACCATATAAATACGATATCATTTATATTTTTAAAACCCAAATCAATATGATATCATTTTTATTTTATAAATACCTCTTTCCCAAAATCATAATATTTTTCAAATATATATACCTTGAAACCATGCTTTGAAACATAACTTTTAATACTTAATGGTTCAAATACTATATTTCTTTATAAAATAAACAGCTTCTTCAAATTTCACAATAAATTCCCAATACCAATTTGAACCTCCAAATAAACCATTTTAATTCCCATATATTTCAAAGCTTAAATATTCTATATTTCAAAACTTTATCGTTCATATTTCAATCTTTAAATATTCCACTATTTCAAAAAAAGATTCTTTGATAATTTAATATATATCAAATCCAAATTCCTATTATTTAAATTTGAAATATTTACTTAATAAAACAAATATTATTTAAGTAAAACCCTTAAACTTCAATAACAGGATATTCTTTTAATTAAATTAACTTGATAATATTATTTAAATTAATTTGATATTCGTTTAAATCCTCAAATCAAAAAAATCAAGTTATAAGACCTTTTAAATCTTAATTTATTTACATTTCAAAATAAATTTTTCGAGGAAAATTCTTAAATACTTTAATTCAAATCATATTCACATTTATCTTCAACCTTACTTTTATTTGAGTTATTATAAACTCAATATACAATAGAATTTCAAATATATTCTTAACCATATTATATAAACAAAATCAAATTCATTATTTAGCTTATTTTAAAATTCGAAACAAATTTATACATAGCCAAATTCAAGAATTTTTACTATATATATAACAAAATTTAATATTTATTAAACCGTATTCTTTCCAAAACCATAGAAAATCATTTCAAAATATTTTATATATATACCGCGGTGCTTGTATATAATTTTCTATCCTATGGTCAAGTGATACAGATATTTATCATTTCAATCCACAATTTAAAAAAATGCGGTTGTATATCATTTCAAACCGCAATCTCGAATGAAATGAAAATGCATAATAACTTGCAATTTATAAAAATATGAAATACAACATCCATTCATCCAATATCAACCATCAACCATTTATCACAGCATCATCCAAATTCAAACAAAACATCAATATATAACAGGTATCAACTATCAGTTTATATTCAAAAATAAATTATAACTGCTTAACTGGCAGTTTATATGCAATAATAAATAAATTTAACTAGCAATTTATATGCAATAATAAAATTAAATAACAATTTAATTTAAATAAATGCAATTTAACTGAGATGATGATTAAATATATGCCCAAACAATCATAGATAAATTTTAAATCACATCAAAATTAATTTAGCAAACATAAGAAATTTTAGAAGTTGTGAGTGGGTTAAAACACTCACCTTTGATTTTAGCCCATAAAAATCCAAACAGAAGCGCAAAACTCAACAATCTCCAAATTCAACTAAATCAATTTCATGTTGTCTAGAATACAGATTTGAATCCAACAGAAGAAATCGTACGTGAATCAAAGTTTATATGCAAAAGATATTCATGTTACAAGAAATATTATTAAAATAAAAATTAGTACGCGTTAAAAATATGTATAAATAAACAAATTTTAATACTTACGTTTTCTCAAGATGAGGCTTCAGGAAAAGATTGAAGAACAACTAAGATGAGACCAGGAAGTGTACAAAAAATGAAAAAAAAACATTTTTATAAAAGAATGCTTTTGGATTTGCAAGAATAAGAGCTTTTGAATATGAGGTGATAGGAGAAACAAAATGTAAAAGAAGAAATAAGATGTAGGTTATTTATAATTAGCAAATGAATGTGGAGGGACAAAAATAAATGTCACGTTTTATTAGTTTGATTCTAAATTAATTAAGTGCTAGATACAGAAAAGTTTGAATACATCATATATATTCATACTTTAACTGTGTGTCAAAATTGCTAAACATATATCAAGTACGATTAATTGGTGACAATATATAGGAATAAACAAGAATAAATATAGATGCAATCACATAAGGATCTAATAGGGAAGGAGATAAAAGGTGACGACATTGATTAATTCCACTTTCCCACTTTAGCCAATTTTATTAATACGACATTTAATTATCATGCAAGTTGTATTATGACTAGAAAACATAAACAACAAACAATAAATTAATATGTATATAATATTACATCACTTTTAAATTGTTTGATAATAATAATATAAATTAAATCATGCTTTAGCAATTTGAAATTAAAATATTAAATGTTTATATGTATACACATGCACACAAACACACATACATGTGTGTATAAAGATTAAACCAAAGCTTATTAATTAATTCAAAGCATACTTCCATATCACATTAAATTGTCTAATGCATTTGTAAACTTATGTATACTTGAAGTCAAAAATACATATATACATATAAATTAAACCTTTTACCTTAATGATTTTTTTTAACAAAACAAAAGTGGAACACGACAAATTAAGCAATATAGTAACAAACCTTTAAGATCCTTAAATAAGGACATTTGAGATAATAATTTAGGTAACAAATTTAAATATTGCTGTAATCAAAATCAAAGCTCAGATTTATCATCGAAAAATTGTTAAGCATATGCAAACTTCTATTATAATTTATTAGATTAAGAACAAATAATTTGTTCAACAAAGTATTCAAATTTTATGATATTTTCAATTCAAGGTAAAGTGACAATATGTGTATACAATATTTCTGTTTCAACACAAATGCAAATTATATGTATATAAACTTTCAGATCTAAAAAAAAATGCAATTTGGTTCAAGAGTTTAAAACATGGATCTATAATTAAAACATTCTTTTAATATATACACACAAAAAAAATTTGTTTTGATTTATCAAATTAAAAGTAAAACAAAAAATTCAAATAAATAAATAAATGTTGATTCCCATTCTTATATAAACAATCATTATCCCATAAACATATTTACATTTGGTTACGTTTCATTACATTGATACTTCCGTTTCACCTTTATTCGTATTACTATTTTATTTCCACTAATTGTGTAATAACTACCAAATTCAACAAATTGAAATTTGTCGATTTCACCCATAAATTAAGATTTTAAATCCACTTAACTAATTTTCCTCGGTTCCATCCTTTATTACATCAACTGTTACTTTAATTTACATTAACCAACGTAAAATTAAGATTTATTTGTAATCGGTTACCAAATTTTATTTTAACTCATTAAATAAACAAGCAACCTAAAAATTGCAACTTATGTGTTTTTAATTGCATCGACATTTAAACTTATTAGCTTATATCAACACTATTATCATTAATTGCAAACAGATTACCAATTTTAGTCACTACCCTAAATAACTAACGTATATTAATCTACATTATTCCCAAGTTACAAATTTTGAATTAATTACTATTTATTATTATCGTTTCACTGATTAATTCAACATTTGCATTGGTTTTTCTTATAATAAATTTATTACCCAATACTCCTATATTCATCTCAGATTTGTTCAAATGGCTATATTTCAATTTATAACCAAAATTTCTATTGATTTCCCATTTTAATTTATTAGCCTCCATTAACGTTAATTTACCTTTAAGTTATCACTAACGGACAAGTGTTGAAATTGATTACATATACCGTTCTCACCCTGTTACCAATTGGATGAATTTTGATTGATTCGTAGCTATTGCATTAATATCCACAAATTTCATTCACATATCTATTAATGTAAAATTTAATATTAAATCCCCCTTATTTGCAATTAATTCACTTATTGGATTTTTTTTACTTTCAAATAAATTAATAAATCTAAAATTTCACTCCTAAGATCCACCAATTGTTATATTATAAATGAAATTAACATTGGTTACATCCTCTGGAATTAACAATCTTTTATGACAAATCAATTTATCCTAACTGCACAATTAGGTCAATTAATTTCACATTAAATTTTATAAATTATCAATTGAAACTTTAACAGATCCGTTACTTGATTTAAAACCCTGCTATTCAATAAATTGACATTTATAGGTGAAATTAACATTGAATTATATTTCGTATCATAAATGCATGCTTTATTTCATACTATTTAGTTATATTTGCCAAGTATGTATATTAATTACTATTTATATTCTTTAATTAATTTACTTTCTTGGTTTCACACTTAATAAGTTTTCACTTGCAACAATATTATAACTACCTACATGACATTGATTTTTATTTCATGAATTCATTAAATAAATCCACTAATTGCCTTTGTTTCCTTATATTCAATTTATTACCATTTTAAATACGTTTATTATCAACAACATTCCTTAAAAGTACTTATCTACAATTATTGAATTGGTTTATCCAACATTTACTTTTTATTTACTCATTTTCTATTTATAACCAAATGTAACAGTTTTCACACTTCCTTTATGTTATTAATTACCATTAAAGTAACGTTTATCATCTACAATAAACATTATAATTACTTACCTACATTGATTGCAATTTTTTTCCATTTATTGCATATTACTTCCGGTTACTATAACATTGAATTCATTACTAATTACATCATTGCATTAGTTCATGCAATATTCCCATTATTTTTTCTTATATTCAATTCCTTAGCCTATAACAATTTCCATTACTTTAAATAAATCGTAATTTCATTTCCATTGTTAATACTTAAACTTAATTTTAAATGTTTCATTTCATTTATTTAAAATTTTAGTATTTACTTATTTCTTCCTAAATTTAATTACAAACTCTTAATTAAATTAAGCAATTGATTTCTCAAAATTTACGGGTCGTTACAAAAGTCATGATCCAGTTAATCCATCTATGTCTGAAACATCTAGCATGTAACATATCAACTAGAAAAATCCCAATCCACCAAATCAAAAGCTTTCACAAAGTCCAGTTTATAATCGCACAAGTAATATTATTCTTACAATAGTGATTAATGCATTCTTGAACAACAGTTACACCATCGGTGATATTTCTCCCCTTAATAAAGTAGTTTGTGAACAGTCAATTAGATCATTCATTCTTTTACTAAGTTTATTAGCTAAAACTTTTGAAATAATCTTAACAGAACAAATAATTAAGGAAATATGCCTAAAATCTTTTAAATTATTAGCACCAATTTTTTTTATGCAATAAAATAACATTAGAAAAATTAAATCTTCCTAATTGCAATTTTCCATTATAGAATTCGTTAAACATGTTAATTAAATCGAATTTTAAAACATCCTAAAAAAGAAAAGAAAATAAGGAACCCATCAGGACCCGAGGATTTATCACTAGGCATGTCATTAATAGTTTTTAAAATTTCCTCTTTAGAAAAAGGATTATCAAACTCATAAAGGTCAATGCTAGAATCAAAAGGATAAAGTCATTCCATCTAACATTAATTCTATGTTTATTTTTATTATCGAAAATATCTCTATAATAGTCTGTAAAAGCCTAATTAAGATCTCTTTGATCAACCATTTCCTCGTTATTCACAAAAATAGAATTAATTGTATTACTACGTTTCCTACCATTAGCCATATTATGAAAAAAATTGGTATTATTATCACCTTCATTAATCCATTGAATTCTAGATATCTGTTTCCACATAACCTCCTCTTTTTCTAAAATTGAATTAAGCTCTTCTTTTAGATTAGCAAGAACGCTACGCTCACCTAGATTTAGTTGCCTAGTTTCTTCTGTCTTGTTTATGTTAAGCATTTCAGAAAGAATGTTTTCTTTTTTAATTTTAATACTACCAAAAATATTCTTACTCCAAATTTTAAGAAGGTTCTTAAGGCCCAAAAGTTTTAAAACAATTTTCTTGGCAGAATTGTCCATATTTCTAAAATTATAAAAGCTCAAAGAAATCTATTTATTTGTAATTAAATTCGAAAAGTTGGATTCTAATAACCACATTTTTTTGAATTTAAAAGACTATTAACAACTCTATGATGATCACACATAAAATGATAGGATAATGATCAGAATAAGTGTAAGGCAAACTAAAAACTCTACAAATAGGAAATTTATCCTCATTTCATCACTAGCGAAAAACCTATCAAGTAGAGCCATAGATGGGGGCTCCCTAGTATTACTCCAAGTAAATTCTCTATTAGAAAGAGGAATTTCAATGGAATTAGAATTATTAATAAATTGGTCAAATTCCTCCATAGCAGAGAAATCACCTTCCCATGGTGAACGCTCTCCTAAAAACATGTAACATTGAAATCACCCCAAAATCCAAGAACTGGAAGCTAAAGATCTAAATTCAAGACATTCATTCCCAAGAATCCGAAGACAAATTTTTGAGTCTGGCCCATAAACATTAGAAATATTTAAAATAGAATTATCACTAAGGTTAATGAGAATGATATGTAGTGAATGTTGCTTAGAAATACATTGAAGCAATTTAAACGAATTATCCCGCCACCCAATAAGTAAACCCCCAGAAGCAACAATAGAAGGTAAATAAGTCCATTTCGTAAAATGATAACCACCTAATCATCTGTAAATTATTTTATTATATAAACTATTTTAGTTATCCAAGCTATTTTCAATATTAAAATTATTTTATATTTAAAACTATTTCCAATCTTTAAACTATTTTAAATATTCCAAACTATTTTTCAATATTAAAACTATTTTGATTATCCAAACCACTTTCAATATTCAAACTATTTTAAAGGGGGAACTTTGTATATTTAAATCATTAATTTAAACACGAATGTTTTTAAGGTATGACCTATTTTGAATTTGAAATGAAGTTGAAGAAATTCGATATTTTGATATGAAGTATGACATGTTCTTGAATATTAAAAGAATCGACCAATGTGAAAAATAACGTTTGGTTGATAAAGAGACCGGGGCCAGATATTGGCATACTCTTTGTCAATACCGGAACCACTTTAACAACTATGTATGCGGTGGATGTTATCCAGAATATAGAGGTTGAATTGGAGGCATTTGTTGGATTTGAAGAAAGAGAACGATGATGGATAGCCCCGACACTTATGTCAATTTGAAATAACTAAAACATGAGCCATACCTGACCAATGAGGCTAGCTACCTCTAACGGACACACTTCTTCGCATTACCATCTTGACTTTGAAACTTGATCGTTGCACACCTTCAGATTTTGGGAGTGTTGGATGCGGTGGACCGTTAGGGGTTACCACCGTTCAGGAAATGCAAAACGGTAGTATCCTACCTTGGACAATGCCTCACGTCCCTTGTCATACTTTTATCCTTATTCGAGACCACTACGATTTTGTTTTAGTGTTGTCTTATCACGGTGCCTCCCCGGCTACCGACGTTACTGGTGATGCTACTAAGGAAAACTGTAGGACAATGCTTAAAAATGTGTTAAGAGAGACCAATGTAAAGACTTAACACTATTTTAATACTTTACATTACTGATAGTCACTACATATATAACATATCTTACTATATAAAGATAGTTTGATGGATCCTTAGGAGATGAAAAATCCTATAACATCTCTTAAGTTATTGCACTCACGTTGTACATTTGATAGGAGATTTAAAATCCCATAACATCTCTGAAGTTATTACACTCATATTTACTTGTTATTGATTTAACTTACTTTAGAAATTTTAGTTCCGACTCGAGTGTTTTGTCTTTTCATTACACTCGGGTTAGCCTAAGCATTTCAGTGTTTTGAAGACATTATTTCTAGAGGACGAAGACAGAGTATGGTATATTGTATTATTAGTATTATTCCGCTGCATCATTTTGGTATGTTTGTTGATTATACTCTGATTATGTTATAAAATTGTGTAATCAAATGTTTATTGTAAAACAGCTTCATGAACTGTTTATTAGATTATTATATTTTGTCATTCTGCTGCGAGATTATGTGTTTTGTTTTCCTTCTTTTATCTTGTTTTCTTATTAAACCTCATTGATAATCTGCCCTTTTGAATGGTTTGAGTTAGACATGTGTGGTTTATTTTCGATTTAAGCCGTCCAAAATGGCGGGTCGTCACAGTTGGTATCAAAGCTTTGGTTTAGATATACCTTAGTCTGTTGAGGGTTAAATCATTAGAGACAGGGTTAGTAATACCCTAGAATGAGTTTGAGTATACATATCTATGAGGGAGCATATTTGTTAGTGCTATAAAAATGTTTTATATTGTGTTAATTTGATCTGTTGAGTATTTATGAATTTCGGTCGGTACATAGGGCGCTATGGCATCGATAGAGATTTCTAAACATTTGAACAAGTTAAACCGACACAATGTTATTTTTGAAATTGGTAAATGAAATGATTTTACCTAAAACTATATTTCATATATATAAAAAGAATAATTCTTCATAAATTGATATTGTTATTTTTATTGTGCTAGTCGTTAGGAAATTGATTATTGTCATTTATTGTTGGCTAGTCAAGGTTCTTAAGTTCTGTGTTTTGAAATTGGTTTTTAGAGATTTTTTGAAAAACAATATTAGTATTATTTGGAAGTATTTTTGGATAGAAATATTTTCAATGAGATTTGAAAAAATGTTTTCAAAAGAATTTTAAAGAAAATAGGTTCTATACTCCCCTCTTCTATCGTTGGAAAATAATTTCGATGATGACCACGACATCATCGACGTTCATTTTCCAGTTTCAAAGTGGGAAGACCACTATAGTAGCTTTGCCACACATTTGTTTTGATAAACAAATATTGATTTAAATACATTAATTATGAGTTGATATATAAAATGATATAAGTATGTATTATTTTAAGGAGATTTGAAACGAAACCCCATATTTAGTTCATAAATTTTCTGTTAATTAGTGATTTTCAATTACTGAAATGAAATGGAATTTTTGATGATTTTAAATGGTCGGAAACTTCCAAATTAAAATCTGAAATTAAAGCTAAGTGTTTAAAGAAAATTAGAAGAGTAAAAATGAAATGGTGTTAAAGAAACATTTATTTACAAATAAAGAATTAAGATGTACAAGAAATGTTATAAACTTAAATTAATGTTAGAAATGATTAATATGAAATTGAATAGCAAAAAGTGAATACTATTTAAGCAAATGAATGATAACTTAAGAAAGTAAACAAATTCTAAAGTCATGTCTTGTAAATTGGTTGTAAAATAAAAAGTAAGTTGCAAAGAAGGTTTATAACTTTAGTTGTAGCTTTTTGAGATAATTATAAAGTTGAATAATATTGTGGAAGGAGATGAATCTTTATTAAATGTTTATTATTATAAGAAAATATTTTGGAATAATTCACAAATAAATTTAGTATGAAAGATAAATGCTATTGTGAAAATAAATATGAATAAAAAAGGTATAGAAACTTAAGTATGAAATGATTCATTAATGAATATTAATATTAAATGGAAATCAAATTATAAAAGTAAATAATAAATGTGAAATAAACTACAAGAAACTTATGTAATACTTTAAGAATTTATCCATCGATGATTTTAAATATTGTATGGGATATATTTTATGCAAGTAAATCAATACAAACTAATAAAAATGATCTTGTATGAAGGAATGAGAATTAAAATAAATGAAAAGTTAATGATGTTACAAAGAAACCAATAGAATAAAACATGTAAATTTGTGCGTAGATCATTTTATCCGCATAACAGTTCTGATCCAAATTTGAATACATGATTTGTGGTAATTCACACCAGTCTGAATTATGATTTTTCGCTTGATTTTTGACAGAGAACATTTGATAGGAATTTTTGATATGAATTTGAAGTTTCTATCACAGTTTATAGCTATGCAAGAAAAACAGAGATTTCTAATCAAGAAATCGAATCAGAGTCCGTACTAGAGTAGCTGGGTTGATAATACTAGTTCGAAAGTGAAATTTGTTTATTCAAGCAAGCAATTAGAATTGATATTGTGTACAAATGATATATGTACATCATACAAACTTAAATAATATATAAATTCTATGTTGTTTGACTGATGGGAAGTTTGGGAAATGATACTTCAAATTGTTTGAGGTTGTATGAATAATCAATTAAGCAATTACCTAAGGCTGTTGAGCGTAAGGTACACTTGGTAGTTTATTTATCACCCTTGTACGATGAAAAGTTTCTGAACTTGGACAAACCATTAATTTTGGTTGCTATGGAGGTGTGATGGATTCTTTTGTTGCATATAATAGTTGTACTGTTTTTGTTTGCATATGATTATTATATATGTTGTGTTGCTTGTGCTACTGATTGAAACAACTAATATATATTGCTCTTTTATATAGTTTAATACTCTTTTGGATTATGCAAGTAAGATTCAGGTTTATGGAAGCAATAGCTGTTGCTTTTGGTTTCATAAATAGAGTTTTTTTGCCCGACAAATAGGTACGTTATCGGATTAATGCTTTTGTAACGGTATTTTATTATTTTTCTCATGGTTTGGGATGCTGTATTATTGAAACATGATATATATACCATGTGATTAATAATATTGTTATTTTTTTGACCTAATCGCGCAAAGGAGATGCTACCGAAATTTTTCGTGAATTTAGGACTTAGAATTTTTTTTTGAGAAAGTTGAGTTATTTCCAAACTTATATTAAAATAAATATGTAAGCTTAACTGTATTGGCTATTTTAAATAAAATAAATCAAATTCCATGATTCCTTCTTGTTTTTTTGGGGACAAAATAATTTTGAGTGGGGGAGATTGTAACGACCCGTATATTTGATAATCCAAAATATTAAATTAAATAAGATTTTGAAATTTAATATTGTCAGAAATTAAAATTTATGACTTATTAATGAAAAAATTGTTAGAATATATAAATTGATCTTAAATAGATTCTAAACAACAACTACAGCGAAGTGTAAGGATAGTAATGCATATTAGAATATAATTTAATGTATTGATTTGAATATAATTAATAGTTGTTTGAATGTAAATTCCATCGATTGTTATAAATGTTAATAAAAAATAACGAACGTTTCTTTATTAAAGAAGAAACATATGTTTATTTATTTGAAATGTTTGATAGCTGAAAGATTGATTGTAGAGATGAGAAACTATTATTTAGTAAGTAATGTATAATTCATGTTTAAGGAATTACTGCCAACTCCCCAGGATTGAAAGATGATGGAAGAAAAGTCCATCCCAAAAAAGTTATGAAAATTAGGTCCCTATTTTTAGTTTTTAACTAATTTATGCCACTTTTGCCCTAGATTTCAATGCTACACCAATTTTTTGGAAGGGGACAGTTTGGTATAAAACAACAAAATAGGGACTTAATTTATATTAGTTTATGAGTAGAGACTTTTTGTGCACTGGCTTTGAGAATAGGGACCTTTGGTCCAAAACCCCTGTTCTGTTTGTATCCAATAGTGTATATATATGTTTAAATTACTGTTAGATAGAAAATAGTTGTTCCATTTCTCATTATATTTATTTGGTCCATTTTGAAATTCACCTTTGTAATCAACTGAAATGAATGTAATTGGATAATTTCAATTAATAGGAGAGAGGATACTAAATTGTAAATTAATAGGTGTAATTAAAAATAGGTTCTATTTTGTGAAAATATAAGGAAAGTTTGATTTAATGATAAGAACATTTCATCAAATAAAATAAACATTTCATCAATGGATGTAAGTTTAATTTCATTAAAATTAAGAATAGAATGATTGATTTAAAGGAAGAAACATATGTTTATTTGAACCGTGTTTTAGCATACAAATTGATTACAAGAATAGAAAAATAATTTATTTAAGTAAGTTATTTATTACTCTGGTGTATAAACAACAAATTTATAAACGTTTTTAAACAACTAATGGAAACAATTGTTCTATTTTTCATCCATTTTAGTTTGTTTGTTTTGAAATTCAACTTTGTAGGTAATTGCAATTAATGTAATTGAAATATACCAATTAAAAGGAAAGAAAACGTTGATTGCAATTATATTTAATAAAAGAAACACACGTTTTATGTTAAACGGAAAGGGTATTTTAATGAAAATAAAAGATCATTTTTGGAACGTTTTCATTTTTAACGTAAGTATAATTTTATTTATTGTGCATAGATAAAAAAATTAAATGCGTACAAATTTGAATATTATTTGAGTTAATGAAATTAATTTGGTTACGTTAAAAAAATTGAATTTCAAAAGGTTGTGTGATGTACATGGCCCCTTCATTTCTTTTGTTATTAATTGTTGCATATACGTTTTAAAATAGTTACCTCGTTATTAATACTTAATCCGTTCATTTCTCCTTCTGTTTGATACTTGAGCCTAGACTTTTAGGTTGTATTTAATTCTTGCCACTCATTTTCGGATGTACAAAATTTCACATTCCTTTGGTTTGCAAACTTTTCCATTCTACATACATTTCCTTATGCATTATTAATGCCTAAAGCTTTCAAAAAAAAACGTGACATTTATTTTTGTCCCTCCACCTTTATTTCCTAATTATTAAATAACCTATTTCTTCATTTGCATTTTGTTTCTCCTGACACCTCATATTCACTTAGTTCAAATTGTTCTTTGCTGAAGATATATTCTCATCATCAAATTGTTCATGTTTTAAACTTTCCCTTCATTTTTTGTCACTACCTCATTTCCTATGTTCAGATCTTCATTTCAAATCTTCCTTTCCCCAAATCATTTTAACGTGAGATTGCAAATTCAAAAGCTCTCATTTTAGCATTCAAATGCTTTCTCTATGAACATGAGTTTCATTTTTTTCATTTTCCTACATGTCCTGCCCTCATCTTAGTTTGTTCTTCCATTTTTTCCTGAAGCCTCATCTTGAGAAAAATGTGAGTATAAAACTTTGTTTGTCTTTTTTAAATGTGTACGAATTATTATTTTAATAATATTTCTTATAACATGAATATCTTTTGCGTACAAACCCTGATTCACGTGCGATTTCTTTCCTTGGACTCGTATTGAAATTCCGGATAATATGAAACTAGTTTAGTTGAATTCAGAGTTGAGATTTTGGGCTTTCATTGGATTTCTGACGGGCTATAAATCAAAGGTGAGCGATTTAACCCATTCACACAATTCTAAATTTTCTGATGTTAGTCAAATTGAAATCATGAAGTGATAAAATTTTATTGGTTGATGTTTGGTAGTTTTAAATTGACATTTAAATTAATTTGAATTTTATATTGAATTAAATTGACATTTAAATTAATATTGAATTTGATTACTCATTGAACACCGACAATAGATAATTAGTAACTGTATGATATATTGGTTGATTTGGATGTTGATTGTAACTGAATGCCTATTGATTGATATGTTGGATGTATGGTTGTTATTTATTTTGATATATCCCAGTTATTATTTTATTTATTATTTAACATCTTATAATTGTCACTTGTAATAAATTGAATGAACTAAGAAATAGGTTGAAATGATATATAACTATATCATTTAATGTTGGGTTGAAATGATATATATCCATCCATGTAATTAAAATTGAAATAACTGATCACTTGGCCATTGGGTAGAAAATTATATACGGACACCGGATTGGTTAAATTAAATGGCTACAAATCTTAAATTTGAACTGGTTTAAATGATATTGTTTAAAGAAAATAAAATTTTAATATATACGAATTAAATTATTTTCTAATTCGAGATTTGAAATGCTGAAATGGAATCTGCTTAAATGAAATTGTTTAAAGGATTTAATTTGAATCCTTAAAGTTGAATTTGGGATATGATTTGAATTTATTGGAAGTAAATTATTTTAAAGGTTTAAATTTTAATTTAAACTTGAATTTACTGTATTAAAGTAGTTTTAAATTAGTATTTCCATGCTTTGGATGTGAAATTGATTTAAATTAAATTGTTTAAAAATGAGAATTTGAATTGAAATTTTCAGCCATTTGAATAGAACCGTTTAAATTGAATCTGAAGTAAAGTTTGAAATTGTTTTGAATTGAGGCTAATCTAAATTGAATTTGAATATGAAGTTGACTTGAAGTTGGAAGTCAAAAATGGAATTCGTTATGATTTGGAATTTCAACCTTGTTATGAAAGAAAGAAACAATTTTAATATAAACTGTTACCCGGTTGCTTGGCTGGCTACAAGATGCTAATTGTAGAGGTTTTGATTAAATCAGAATGATACTCGAGCCAGTTGTAGGTTGGAAAATGTAAAAGTTTGACTCGAATTGAGAAGTTCAGCATGTATACATCGTTCGACCTGTATACATGGTTCGGCCTATATAGATGGTCCGGCCTGTATACATGGTTCAACCTATATGAAGATTCGTCTTATATTTTTTGTTCGGCTGAGGAAGAATGGCGTGTGTCTCCCGACCAAATAAAGGTGTTGCTAGGAACACAATGAATATCGCTTGTCTAAGGGAGACATTATGTCATTCGGTTTGGATAGTTCGGTATGTGCCATTCGGCTTAGATGTTTCGGCAAGCGCCGCTCGGCCAGGGAAGTAAGGCCTTGTATGGGTCGGTCGAGGAACTAAATTTAGCCCTGTTTGGTCCTCATAGTTTGGTCAAGGTAGTTGAGTTGAAGTGGATCGGTCAGGGCAGACGAGTAGTTAGGGAACGACCTTGTTAGTTTGACCTGATTGTCTCGGTGTAGACGTGGTTCAGCATGCATGTATAAGCTCAACCTTAGTTCAAAAATTGTCGTTCGGCTTCAGTGTTTCGGCGTATACCAAATCTTAGTTTGGCAATTGTCGCTCGGCTTCAGTGGTTCAGCGTATACCGCTCGGCACTTACCGCTCGGCCAATGTCGCTCGGTAAACATGG
Organism: Allium cepa; assembly: GCA_030765085.1. Taxonomy (NCBI): domain Eukaryota; kingdom Viridiplantae; phylum Streptophyta; class Magnoliopsida; order Asparagales; family Amaryllidaceae; genus Allium; species Allium cepa. The sequence goes on along the minus strand of CM060938.1, from coordinate 378,948,735 downwards.
CTTGGTCTGAGGTAGAGGAGTTATCAGCGATGGGCTGTAGTACCTCGTTCTTAGGCTTGCGTAGGGAGTCCAGTCTGTCTTCGTCTATAAATAGAGGGGCATGGGTGTAGTAAAGGGGACCTTTTTCGAGAACTTCGAGGACACTCTGCCATTTTCTACACAAGCTTTCTTTTAGTTCAAACTTGTATTCGAGCTATTGGTTATGGATAGCATCTGTATTCAAGTTTTTGAGGAAAGCAATAAATATACTTACAGTGGACGTAGACAGTTACGCCGAACCATTATAATCCTGGTATTCTTGTTTCTTATGTTAGCTTTGTATACATTCCTCTGTTTTAGTTTATTTCTTCATTAATCTCTCGATATAATTCTACTCAAGGGTGTTAGTGACCAATTTTGATGCCAACATTTTGGTGCTTTCACTGAGAATAGTATTCTCAGGCCGTTAGGATCTACTTTGTCTCTACTGGATTGAAGAAATCCCCCAAAGAAGATCCAAGTTCATTCACAAGGATAGATTCTACTCAGAGTTCCTACCGATAACTCTATAGTGGGAAGACCGCGTACCAGATCAATCTCCCACAATGCAGATGTCAACGAGACCGCTAGCGTCCAACAAGTAGGACCCAGCAATGAACAAGCTAATCCAGGTGCAGGGACCACCACCACCCTAAACCAAACAGAAGTTGTCACCAGAACGGAGTTCAACGTGCTGATAAGAGAACTTGTGGAAAGCAGGAGACAGCTTAATGAGCAGATTCAAGCTAACGCCAATCCCATAACCCAACTTACCCAATAACTGTATCAGAATGCTGGTGGAAGTCCTGCTACCTAGTTATCATATGACAGCTCCGCTTCATCTGATGAACATCCCAGGCGTAGACACCATAGAATTGAAACAGCCAAACAGGCGTAGTAGATCAATCCAACAGTAATGGTCCAGGTTCCTTACCTAGAGTCGTGATCCCTCACTTGCACCTAGGAAACCGCTCTCAAGTTAGAATTGAAAACTTAGGATCTGGAGCGCGAGTGGAAGCTGACCGAACGGCTCATTAGAGACGCAACGAAGCAGGTTCCCAAGATGCTCATTTGGGAGATCACCAATCAAGGAGGCACCAGTCGGGACGGTCATGCTGGACAGAGTCCAACATGCCCCTCCCATCCAGACCCCGAACTTGTCAGCCATGGTCAGACAGTTGATGGGGGAAAATCAGGGCTTATCCAATGATAATTGGGGCATAGATAGAAGTCATACTCCATTCATAGATGCTATCCTACAGGCCGAATACCCCCGAAAGTTTAGTATCCGACTATTCCAGCCTATGAGGGGAAGAGTGATCCCCGACAGCATGTAATGAGATACGAGTGGATAATGGACTCAGTTAGGGCGAATGATGCGACTAAGTGTAGATGTTTCCCAATAACCTTATTTGGAATTCCAACCATGTGGTTCACCAGACTTCCTCCACGATCGATCTCCAGATTTGATGAGTTAGTAACGAAATTTGTAGAGCAGTTCATAATTCATACCACTCGTCCAAAGGACGTGATGTCTTTATGCAGTGTAATCCAGACTCTAGGGGAGTCGTTAAAGGAATATTTGCAAAGATTTCACGTTGCTGCAGCCGAAGTTAGCAACCCGAATGACCACGCTATTCTTATGGCCGTGATGCGAGGAGTAGATCTAGACTCAAAATTTGGTGATTAGCTGGCAGGAAAACTTCCGGCTACCCTAGAATGTTTTTATTCAAAGGCACACCAGTTTATGAGAAGGGAGGAAGTCAGGTGGACGACGCAAGGCAGTGCGCCGGGGCCTGGCAAAGAGACGATGCAAAGCAACATTGCGATAAAACAGGCTGGCGACAATTTTGGAAAGGTCAAGGTTAATGTTCAAAACAAGCCCGAGCAGCCTAAAGCGTCTGGAAGGGAAAATTCAGGAAGAAAGAAGGAAGTCGGAAAGTGAAATCCAAGGATCCTGACGTACACCGAATACAATCCTTTGAACGCATCTTTAGAGAATATCAACTTGTAACACCTTCCAATACCGGAAGCCATGCCCAAAGGAACCCATCGAGGAACAAAAGCAGACTGGGAAGTACTGTCGATTTCACAAGACCCATGGGCACAACACTGAGGAATGTAGACACCTCCTTGACGCTATAGAGAAATTGATTCGGAAAAAGAAGTTAGAGTAGTTTGTTAAGAATCCTCAGAAAGGTGGACAAGAAACATCAGACCTCGGTCGTCGGCAAGCTCCACGCCATCTTGAGGAACCTTCTCGGACTGTAGGTAGACTAATCATAAACATGATAGTCGGAAGGACTCATCCAGTAGACAAGAGTTGGAGAGAAATGGAGCGCTATGCAAGTTCATTGAAATATGTGGACTTTGAATGCTTCTTGAACTCGGAAGATGGGATTCCGACGAAACAACAGTGAATGATGACTGATGATATAGTGTTCAGAAGTAGAGATGACGATCAGGTGGAGGCACATACCATTGACCCGATGGTCATCTCGGCAACGATTAGGCTAGCGTTTGTGAGAAGGATATTGATTGATTGCGAGAGTTCTGTCAATATTATATTCAAAAAAGCGTAGGACCAAATGAAGATGGAGGCAAGGATCTAAAACCATCTAAAGCCCTCATTCATAGTTTTAATGGTGCAGCCACTAACGCAATAGGTTTTGTTGAATTACCATTTGAATTAGGAGAAGGGGAACGTAGGAAGGTACAAATCCTACCATTCATTGTGTTGGATGTTGATTTCCCGTATAATGTTTTCCTGGGCCGACCAGCACTGGTGGAGTTTCGGGCAGCTTTGGCCCTGTGGTGTTTGACTTTGAAGTTTCCGACGGATAGAGGAGTTGGGGTTGTACATGGCGATCGGGCGACAGATCGTGCATGTTATGTGGCTGAGTTGAGAGAGGCCCATCGAAGAGAGAAGGGAAAGGTTGTGGACAACTCTGTCCGTATGCAGGTAGCGCAAAATTGACAAGTAGCACCCGAGCCTTGGCTCAGGCAGCAGGGTCAGATCTACGGAGACGTAGATTTGAGAGACGACGACGAAGAACCTAAGGAGCCTAAAGCTACACCGGTTGAACTAACGATTGACATTTCAATCAGCCACGATGACCCATCACGGGTGCTTAAGATTGGATCACAACTCACTCCCTCGATGACTGAGGACCTAATTGATTTCCTTCGAGCGAACCTGGATGTTTTCGCTTGAACCCACTCTGATATGTGTGGGATTTCTCCAGCCATCGCAAGTCACATGCTGAACATTGATCCAAAATATGTACCAGTGAAACAAAAAAGGAGAGGTATGGACTCGGAGAGGTTTGCTGCTCTCAGAGAGGAGGTGGACAAACTCAAAGCCAATGGGTTCGTCTGCGATGCCCTCTATCCTAAATGGGTTTCTAACCCCGTACTAGTGAGAAAAGAAAATAGGAGATGAAGGACCTGTGTTGATTATTCAAACCTGAATAAGGCATGCCCTAAGGATATTTTCCCTTTACCTAAAATTGACCAGCTGGTCGACATGACAGCCAGACACGACTTATTGTCATTTATGGATGCATGTTCGAGATACAACCAAATCCCGATGCACATTCCAGATCAGGAACACGCTAGTTTTGTCACGGACGTCGGGTTGTATTGTTATGTGGTGATGCCTTTTGGGTTAAAGAACGTGGGAGCAACTTACCAGCGCTTAGTAAATTGGATGTTTAAAGACCAAATTGATAGAACAATGGAAGTCAATGTGGACGACATGCTCGTGAAGTCACGACGGTTAAACGACCACATTCGAGACTTAGCGGAGATGTTTGATATACTTAGATACTATAGAATGAAAATCAATCCGCTGAAGTGTTCCTTTGGCGTTGCGTCGGGAAAGTTTTTGCGTTTTATTGTTAATGCACAAGGAATTGAAGCTAATCCAGAAAAGATTCAGGCTATTCGAGACATATAAGCGCCCGGAACTATAAAGCAAGTATAAAGCCTGAATGGAAAGGTCGCCGCATTGAGTCGGTTCATATCTAGAGCGACCGATAAATGTTTTCCCTTCTTCGATGTGATAAAGAAAGGGAAGACAAATTTTGAATGGACTCCCAATTGTGAGGACTCATTTCGAGCTCTGGTAAGACATTTGAAAGTCCCCCGGTTCTGTCAAAGCCTGTAGACCATGAAGTGTTATATATGTACCTGGCTGTGTCTCAGCATGCCATCAGTACGACTTTGGTTCGCGAGGAGTATCAAATTCAAAAACCAGTATACTATGTCAGTAAACGTCTAATGGGAGTAGAGAGAAATTATTCTAAAATTGAGAAGCTAGCCTACTGTTTGGTGATTGCATCGCGCAAGCTTCACCCATATTTTCGGGCACACCCGATCCGTGTTTATACCGATCAGCCTCTACGACAGGTGCTCCAACAACCCGAGATCTCCGAAAGGTTGTTAAAGTGGAATATTGAGTTGAGTCAATTTGATATCACCTACTTGCCACGGCGGGCTATCCAAGGGCAGGCGCTAGCGGACTTCATTGCAGAATTCACCATGTCAGACGAGCCAAGCAGTGATGATGTTATTCCCCTCATTCGATGGAAACTATACACCGATGGGGCATCCAACGACCATTGTTCTAGGGCTGGTGTAATTCTTGTAACTCCCGAAAACCGATCATTTTGTAATGCTTTGAAGCTCGATTTTTCAGCTACAAATAACGAAGCCGAGTATGAAGCATTGATTGCTGGCTTGAAACTTACCAGGTGTAGGGAGACTATCAAACAAAGGGACAGAGACTTGTTCCATACCTTGCTCGGGTTCAAGATCTATTGGCAGACCTTGAATATTATGATATTTCACACATCCCACGTGAACAAAATTGGAAAGCCGATTCATTGGCAAAATTCGCAAGTACTGGTGATGCACAATAGATGGGATTGGTTACCGTTGAAATCTTACATGCTCCAAGTATAAAAGAGATGGAAGTAGATTTTGTGTTGGAAACGAAAGCTGAGAGGGAGTCGTGGATAACCCCGTTCAAACAATTGCACGGGATTCTGCCCAAGAAAAGGAACGAAAGACGACAAGTCATTCGCAAAGCTTTGCGGCACATAATGCAGGATGGAATAATGTATCGGAAAGGATTCTCAGTTCCCTTACTTCGATGCATTGCCCACGATGAGATAAAGCGGGTCTTGAAAGAAGTTCATGAAGGAGAATGTAGCGACCATACTAGGGGGCACACATTAGCGAAAAAGATCCTCCGCTATGGATACTATTGGCCAACCGTGAATTGGGATGCCGTGGACTACGTGCGAAGATGCGACAATTATCAAAAATATGCAAAAATCCTGAGAGCTCCGCCAACAGAACTCACACAAATGGTTAGTCCTTGGCCGTTTGCAATATGGGGAATCGATATAATCGGCTCCTTGTCAATGTCCAAAGGTGGTGCAAAATACGCAATTGTTGCAGTCGATTACTTTACCAAGTGGGCAGAAGCAGAGCCCTTAGCTTTCACCGCCTAAAAGGTCATTAATTTCATTGTGCGAAACATCATATGCCGTTTTGGCCTCTCGCTACCTATCATAACGGACAATGGAACTTAGTTCAAAAGTAGAGAGTTTAAAATTGTTTGTCAAAAGTATGGCATTGAAAAAGGATTTGCGGCAGTCGCTCACCCTAAAGCCAATGGACAAGTCGAAGCCGTAAATAAGATAATTAAATCAATATTGAAGAAAAGTTTGGAGAAGGCTAGAGGCAAGTGGGTGTACGAGCTTCCAACGACACTCTGGGCTTACAGAACCACCCACAAGTCTGCGACTGGCCACACTTCATTTACTTTGGCATACGGCATGAAAGCTGTGATACCCGTGGAACTTGAAGTCCCTTAACATCGGGTAACTTATTATGATCCTAAGACGAATCAAGATCTCTTACTAGAATCACTGGACTTTGTTGACAAAAATGTGAAGAAGCTGATTTAAGGGCGGCTGCATATAGACACCGAGTCGCTCGATATTATAATGGAAAATCCCATCGAGAATATTTGATGTGGGCGATCTTGTTTTGAAGCGAGTTTTTCTGATCCCATCGCATATGAATCCCATATGGGTAGGTCCGTACATCATTGAACGGAAGGTTGGAGAAGGAACCTTCAAGCTAGCGACTGTCGATGGCATGACGCTTCCTAGAGCGTGGAATAGCGAGCACTTGCGTCATTATTACATTTAGTTATTTCCTTTACATTTTAGTAGTAATTGTTTCCATTATGTTTTTCTTTTGTTTTCGACATGTAGTAAGACAATTTAGTTATTACTATTTGATTGCTAATAAAGGCTTGAAGCCACTTTTCTATGAACCGTTGATGTTCCATGTATGATAATTCCTTGGCAAAAAATTAAATCACATAATTCTGTCCGGCGTATAAACGCGTATACAAAATTAATGGTCAATTAATAAAATTAATAATCTCTAAGTCCCCACAGTGCGGACTAGAGTGCTCTGAGTCCCCAGAGCACGGACCATAGTATAATCGATTTAAAAATCTCTAAGTCCCTAGAGTGCAGACTAGAGTACTATGAGTTCCCAGAGCACGGACTAGAGTATAAACGACTTAAAAATCTATAAGTTCCCAGAGTGCGGACTAGAGTACTGAGTCCCTAGAGCGCGGACTAGAGTATAAACGACTTAAAAATCTCTAAGTCTCCAGAGTGCGGACTAGAGTACTCTGAGTCCCCAAAGCGTGGACTAGAGTATAAACGACTTAATGATCTCTAAGTCCCCAGAGTGCGGACTAGAGTACTCTGAGTCCCTAGAGCGTGGACTAGAGTATAAACGGTTTAAAAATCTCTATGTCTCCAAAGTGCGGACTAGAGTACTCATAGTCCCCAGAGCGCGGACTAGAGTATACTTAAAAATCTCTAAGTCCCCAGAATGTGGACTAGAGTACTCTGAGTCCCCAGAGTGACAACTAGAGTATAAACGACTTAAAAATCTCTAAGTCCCCAAAGTGCATACTAGAGTACTCTGAGTCCCCAGAGTGCGTATTAGAGTATAAACGACTAAAAATTTCTAAGTCCCAAGAGTGCGGATTAGAGTATAAACGATTTAAAAACCTCTAAGTCCCTGGAGTGCAAACTAGAGCATAAACGATTCAATCAATCTCCAAATCCTTGGAGTGCAGGCTAAAGCACTCTAAGTCCCCAGAGCATGGACAAGATGATTTGCGATTTGAAAAATTTCCAAGTCATTTGGAAGCGGACCGGAGCTTGTGTAACCCACAAGATTTTGAATTTCGACTACAAGTTAAAAAGTAAGCTAAACGACGAAAATCATCGAAAACAAAGAAAAAAAATTATTTATTAATTGAAGATTCAGTTTCACTACAACTTATTCTGAACTCGGAGCAAAAATTCTATTTACAATGACTATGAAAATAAATAGAAATAACTACATGATTCAGGCTCATTCGGATTGAACGAGACATGACCGGATGGCTACTTTTTTGATTTTTTCTCTTTTTTTGATCTCTATGAAGACTCCTTCCCCAAGCATTTTCTCTTGGACACCTTGCTTATTAGGGAAGTGGTGCCCGGGGAAGGAAGAGGAACTTCTAATGGCGAGGTCCCACCGGGGAGAATGACCTTCAGGGGCCTGTTTAGTGGATCATCGAGTTCCACCATCTGAGGCTCAACCTTAATATCAGCCTTCTTCTTCCCCTCTTCCTTGATATGCTCCTCCATGATCAGTTTTGAAGTGTGCTCGGAGGCGCCCGTAATTAAACTTCATAATGTTCATCTACGGATGATGGATTTTCAGATTTGTCTTCATTGAGCGCCTCGATCACTTGAGCGTCGGGTCCAGGAGTCTCACCAGTCTGAATTGCCTCTCCTATTTTCTCCTCCCTCTTTGTGGCGACATCGCTCCTTGGATTAGGTTTGGGATCGGATTTGCCTACATGAAATCATAAAAGGAAAATGTTAGAATGCATATATTACACGCTAGAAGCGATTATCTTTTGGACTCTAGAAAGAAAAACTATGTACTGATTTCCGGTTGGCTCTCGACTGTTTTAGGAGTTTCACCCTCTGGAATAGGGGATAAAGCATGAATATCTATCCCAGGCTTCTCTAGGTCATAGCCCGTATGCTGCTCGAAAGGATCGAGTGATGAGCGACCAGTCGGCTGAACAGGAGGAGGAACTAGAAACTCAGTTCCGGATGGACCGGCAGTGTCATTTTTTCCTTTTGATGAGGAGGAGTCTCTTCCATAAACGGCCTTAGCCACATATAGGTCGGTGCGCTCATTATCGCAAAGCACTTCCTTCACAAGAGAATCCTCATCAACCTCTTCAGTTCCCAACTCGACCTTTTTAAATTTTACTAAAGTGTCCCATGCTTCGGTTAAAGACTCGAGGTAGCCTTCGCCAACAAAGGTTAGGTCACGATGCATGAGAACTCGAGCATTATACTCGGCAATGAGTGGATCAAACAGGCACTTAATTTCCTCCCTACCATCCTCAGCAGCAACCTCGAGGTGAGATCGATTTCCGAGAGTGCCATTCTTTTACCTTCCTCACGGGCTGCGTCCTTCAGCCCTTCAGCTTTGGAGAACTCCTTATCAAGCTTTGTTTTTAGAAGTCTTATAGCGACAATCTCGTCACAATATCGTTGTGACTCCTCTTGAGCAACAGTTTTTTATTCTTTTTCTTTAAGGAGTAGCTCCTCCAATTCTTTAACTCGCTGAGCGAGGACACGTTTTCTTTTTGGATGGAGTCCTTTTCTAAGGCTAAGGCGCCACAGCATTGAACCGCCTCATCAATTTCTTTTTTATGTGTGGCCTCCAAGCGATTGATTGCCTCAACAGTATCCTAAGCATTCTTCTGGGCGGCCTTAAGTTGAGATTTATACAAGGAAAGCTCTTCGTCCTAGGCTTTGATGATATCTTTATCATGGACGACTTCAAGTTTCAAGCGATCGATTTCATGTTGACGTTGAAACTTTTTCCGCCGAATGAACGAATGCATCATGTTGGACGTACACATCATTATTGCAAGCAATGACACTTTGTTTAACATGCCCTGGAATAGGATGGATTGCAGGAAGAAATTTTAGTCCCTCAAAGCATATTTTTGGAAATGTGGCTTTGAGATCAGCTAGCTTTTCTGCTATCGATGGATCGTGTGCAAGGGCTGAGGAAGTTTGTCTAGCCAAAACCACGGACTTCTTGTGAGGCTTGCAAGATTGCCTAGTGCTTGATGAACCAGAGTGTTGGTTGTGAGAAGCTTTAGATTGAGACCCCTTTAAGCAGATTTCTCCCTGCTTTGCTCTGGTTGAGGACGAGGATCATGGGGGTATGAAGAGTGGCTGTAAGTTTTCATTTGAGACGACGACGGATCTCGGGGACGATAGTCTCTATCGCTGTCATCGTCTCTATCTCGACGTCTACCGGACCCCGAGTCTGGGCTGGAGTGATGGAAAATAGAGGACCCGCGAATACGGTCGAAGCCGTGTGTACATCCCATATCACCTGCACAGAAACAAAGTAAAGACAAGCTAGTGGGAATCGCATGACGGTTAAAACTTAAGTGTGGGGTGAAGTGTGAGTGTTCGTGTGTGTTCTGGTGTTTCCCCCCGACGGTTCAGAGTTTTTTCTCCTTGGTGATGGGCTTGAATGCCTTCGTCGCCTCTCGCAAGCAAATCAAGTCATAGGGCTTCTGGATTGTTAAAGCCGTAATCAAGCAAGTCTTCAAGGATGGTAAGATCTGATAAGCCTTTTAAAGAGCCCTCTAAATGTTGTGGAGACGACTCTTTCTAAACCAGAGTAATTGTCACTTTCGAGGTTCTGCCCACTATTATCTTTCGCAGTTTGTAGGCTAGTTTCTTTTCCCCTTTGAAGGAGGAGGTGGCTCATCAATGCCAGGTGCATCAACCACCGGTTCTGAGACAGGGCTTATATTCTCACTAGGCGCTCCTGGCATCCCGGCTTCTCTAATCTCACCATCCTCAGATGTGTCTTGGGCCCACCTGTAGGGGGCACTGAAGGCCCGGCCTGTTCTATACCCTTCTACGCTGTGGATTTGATTGTAGTGGCGCCGGATGGGAGATCATTTCAACGACCATCCGCCAATAACCCAAACTTTAAAAGTGACTCATTGGAAATAATGAATTTGATTTCCCCGTCTCCTACGGTAACAAGTCGAATGGCTTTAACGGCCTTAGAATATCCGGTGCCTTCGGGACGTGGGCTGATATGTGTAAAAATCAATTTTTTTTAGAAAGAATGCACCCCTAGACAAATATTGATCCGGAAAAGGAACTTACTCCCTTCCAGCCATCTCCTCGCAAAGCCCGGGGGGCAGCATACATAGACCATTCCTGCTTATATTGGGTGAATTTACTCCATGCCCCCGTCAGGATCTGACACTTGGAGTGTGGCTCGAGGAATATGAAAGTTGGACTATCAGACCGTCTTTTGAAGCGAGAGATGTAGCAGATATCATCGGGAGTGGGTAGCCTAAATAGGATGCTCATAAATAAAATACAAGTACCATAGATGAACATATGACTATTAGGATGTAGCTGCGTCGGAGCGGCCCGATATACTATAGCACTTCACGGAGAAAGTAGTTGAAAGGTGGCACGCTATCAACCCAGCACATGAATTTATTGCACGTTGTATATCTAATTGGGGGCAGGTGAGGCCGATCTTGCCCCGATGGAACTAAAACATCGTCGAAAGAGATTCTATGAATTGTACACAACCGACGAAGACTGGCTTCATCGATTTTTGAAGCTTGTGAGGCAATATGATCATCTAGGATGACTGCACTGTCTATAACATTCGGGTCGGGCCAATAACGACAGTTGTTGGATTGGGGATACCTTGTGTAGGAGTCGTTGATGGATTCGAAGTTCCCACTGCTTCTTGCTGAGAACTTGGCTCGGGTTTATTTGAAACTGTAGCAGAGCTCGATCTTTTGTACGCCTTCAACAAGCGTCGAATATGGGTAGATACCTGTTTGAACTATACTTGAAATACAATCGATATTAGATATGATGGAAAATATATTTCCCCCCATGTGGTTTGTGGACTAGTGAAGTCATTTGAGCATAAGTGTAAAAGAATTAAAGATTTAAAGACCGATGAAGTGTGATTGAGCATTAAACTATCATCTTCGAAGACCGTCATCGCTTACCGTCCCCGAGAATTTGTCCTATGTTCGGTAGTATAGGTCTTGAAGTTAGACATTGACATTGTATGTTAAAGGCCGTTATTTTCTTTTGTTAAGTTGAACTTGCGTCTGTAGTCCTTAAAACTATGGAGTCATTAGTCAAAATAGTTCTGTATGCTCACGTGCTTAAGTCCTTGTCATTTTCCCTTGTTCTATGGTTAGGAGTGGAAGTATGTGATATTAACATATGCTATGTTTAAGTGGAGATGATCTTGGTTGCCAATGCCGACCCCAAACACCGAAGTCGATCGCCTTTCTAGACCTACATGCCGAATAATCTATCTACAAGCTACTGAGCTGTCAGCTAGACTAACAACACCGACCTACTCACTCTCCTCACCGATGCTCTCTCAACACCAAATAGCACTCTCCTATTCCAGGTCGAACGACATTCTCTCATTCCAGACCGAACGACACTATAGCACTACTCCCATAGGAAATTTACCAGGCAACAGACATCCACTCAAAATATCGAGCCGTAGTTGTTACTTTCTTCGTCGAATGACTGCAATTCGCTTGCACCAATCCACTCACCTTAAAGTCACCGAACAGGCTCAACCTGACGAATGCTGAGCCGCTTATTCTTTGAGATTTTGAACAATTTCATTACTAAACTCCTAACGATTCAGCATTACCATAGTAGGGTACCGACCGTCCTTCCTCGTTCGTTCGACAAGCAGAGTTCTACGAGTCATACACCATCTAATACAAATCAGTAGACTCTCTTCTTTTCCATGTCCTCGACCTCGAAGTCAAGGCAATAGTCGTTCCTTCTACTACCTTACCCTAGCTCCATCAAGATCGAACCAAATTCCTAATTAAGGCAAACACCCATATCCAATTCATCTTCCCCTTCACCAGTCCATACTAATTTCTGCCTAAAGACCTACGCGGCTCCTAATTTGGGAGAAAAGTCGAGCACGAGATTCATACCTATATGCAAAGCTTGGGGCCTATGCGAAATGTTTGGCTTCGATGGCAGCTCGAGTTGGAAAGTGAAAGGCCTAGGCTTGAAAGGAAGAGGGACGGAGTGATGGGCGAGGCTTTGGAGGAAATAAAGTTATGGGTCGTTGTAAGAGAAAAATGTAAGTAAAAGTAAAGGAAAGAAGAGGAGAAGTGTAGGCTTTTATATGAAGAAGAGGAGGCGAACATGCATTACCCCGTGGAGCCGGTCTAGGCACCATGTTGGGTCGGTGAGTAAACATAACCGAGCGACATCAAATAGACCGGCTACGTGGCTCCGTGTTCGTACGTTGAGCCATTCCTTTCTAAAAAAGAGAGGGAGAGAGGAAATATCACTAAAATAAAAAATATATAAACGTACGCATGTGATGTAAGGAAGGTCCGCCATGTTTCGACGTACATGAAATTGTATACGTTCGGCTTTTGAAAGCAGGAACACTTTTGAGTAATTCAAAGCGTATCGTGTCGCTTCACATGACACACTTTGGGGGGAAAATGTTACCCAGTTGCTTGGCTCGGCTATAAGATGCTAATTGTAGAGTTTTTGATTGAATCAGAATGATACTCGAGCTAGTGGAAGGTTGGAAAATGTAAAAGATTGACTCGAATTGATAAGTTCAATATGTATACATTGTTCGGCATGTAAGAATGGCTCGACCTGTATACATGGTTCGGTCTATATACATGGTCCGGTCGGTATACATGGTTCGGCCAAGGAAGAATGGCGTGTGTGGCCCGACCAAAGAATGGTGTTGCTAGGAACACAATGAATATTTCTCGAATAGGGGAGACATTGTGTCATTCGATTTAGATAGTTCAGTATGTGCCGTTCGGCTTAGATGTTTCGGTAGGCGCCGCTCGATCATGGAAGTGAGGCCATATATGGGTTGGTCGAGGAACTTAATTTAGCCTTGTTCGGTCCTCATGGTTTGGTCAGGCAGTTGAGTTGAAGTGGATCGGTAAGGGCAAACGAGTAGTTGGGGAACGGCCATGTTAGTTCAGCCTGATTGGCCCGATGTAGATGTGGTTCGGTATGCATGTATAAGCTCAACCTTAGTTCGGCAATTGTCGTTCAGCTTCAGTGGTTCGGCGTATACCAAATCTTAGTTCGATAATTGGCGTTCGGCTTCAGTGGTTCGGCGTATACCGCTCGGCCCTTACCGCTCGGACAATGTCGCTCTGCAAACGTGGCTCGGTCTGAGATACAGGAGTTATCAGCAATGGGCCGAAGTACCTCGTTCTTGGGCCTGCTTAGGGAGTACAGTCTGTCTTCGTCTATATATAGAGGGGCAATGGTCCAGTGAAGGGGGACCTTTTCCGAGAACTCCAAGGACAATGCCATTTTCTACACAAGCTTTCTTTCAGTTCAAACTTGTATTCGAGCTATTGGTTACAGATAGTATCTGTATTCAAGTTTTTGACGAAAGCAATAAAGATTATACTTACAGTGGACATAGGCAGTTATGCCGAACCACTATAATCCTGGTGGTCTTGTTTCTGCAGTTAGTTTTGTATACATTACTCTGTTTTAATTTATTTTCTTCATTATTCTCTCTACATAATTCTACTCAAGGGTGTTAGTGACCAATTTTGGTGCTAATATAAACTATTTTATATAAACTATTTTAATAATCAAATTATTTTAATATATAAATTATATTAATTATCCAAACTATTTTCAGTATTAAAATTATTTATATTAAAACTATTTCTAATCTTTAAACTATTTTAACTATTCCAAACTATTTTTCAATATTAAACTATTTTAGTTATCCAAACTACTTTCAATATTCAAACTATTTTAATTATTTAAAACCATTTCCAATATTAAAACTTTTTTTAAAAGAGGAACTTTTTAGATTTAAATCATTGATTTAAATACGAATGTTTTGAAGGTATGATCTATTTTGAATTCGAAAGGATGTTGAAGCAAATCTGATATTTTGATATGAATTATGACGTGTTCTTGCATATTTAAAGAACCAACCGGTGGGAAAAATGACGTTTAATTGTTAGAGAGACCGGGGCCGAATATTGACATACTCTCTGTCAATATCAGAATTAGTTTAACAACTGTGTACGTGATGGATGTTATTCAGAATGTAGAGGTTGAATTGGAGGCATTTGTTGGATTTGAAGAAAGAGAATGATGATAGATAGACCTAACACTTGTATCAATTTGAAATGACTAAAACATAAGCCATACCTGACCAATGAGGCTAGCTACCTCTAGCGGACACACTTCTTCATATTACCATCTTGACTTTGAAACTTGATTGGCGCGCACCTTCAAATTTTAGGAGTGTTGGACGTGGTGGCCTTTAGGGGTTACCACTAGTCAGGAAACGCAAAATGGTAGTATGCTACCTTAGGCATCGCCTCACATGCCTTGTCATACTTTTATCCTTATTCGAGACCACTACGATTTTGTTTTAGTGTTGTCTTATCACGACGCCTCCTTGGCTACCAACGTTACTGGTGATGCTACTACGACAAACTATAGGACAATGCTTAAAAATGTGTTAAAGGGGATCAATGTAAAGCTTTAACGCTATTTTAATACTTTACATTACTGATAGACACTACATATATAACGTATTTTACTATATATAGATAGTTTGACGAGTCCTTAGGAGATGGAAAATCCCGTAACATCTCTTAAGTTATTTCACTTACGTTGTACACTTGAAAGGAAGTGTAAAATCCCGTAAACATCTCTGAAGCTATTACACTCATATTTACTGTTTATTGATTTAACTTACATTAGAACTATTACTTCCAATTCAAGTGTTTTGTTTTTTCATTATGCTCGGGTCAGCCTAAGATTTTCAATGTTTTGGAGACATTATTTCTGGAGGACGAAGATGGAGTTTGGTATGTTATATTATTAGTATTATTCCGCTGCATCATTTTGGTATGTTTGTTGATTGTACTCTGATTATATTGTAAAAATTGTGTTATCAAATGTAAATTGTAAAACAGCTTCATGAACTGTTTATTAGATTATTATATTTTGTCATTTCGCTGCGAGATTATGTGTTTTGTTTTCCTTCTTTTCTCTTATTTTCTTATTAAACCCCATTGATAATTCGCCCTTTTGAATGGTTTGAGTTAGACATGTATGGTTTATTTTCGATTTAAACTGTCTAAAATGACGGGTCGTCATAACTTCCATAAACAAAATAACTTCCGTGTCGCCCACCATATCCATTTTATTACAACTAGCACTATGTAGTAAAATCTACACTAATCAAACTTACAGACCGTTCCATAATGTCGGCATTTGGTGCTTTAAAATTTCTAAAACTTAAAATCCCTAACTTTTAAAATCTTTTCAGAGATATGTATATATTTATAATGAAAACTTTTCATAAAAAAAATTTCCTTTTCAAAATATATGTATAGTTACATTTCATAAATAACTTTTTCTGCATTTTTGGTATGAGAGTTTGGTCAACCATCCACCGTCCATAACATACCTCACTTAATTGCGTGGTAAAATTTTCCATTTTCAAAAACTTTTATTTCTTATTAATATCAACCAGCACATATGTTGAATTTTAAATTTTAGTCTTCGAGGAACAGAAACATTAACCCATGGCTTAGCTCTCTGTACTCCTATCCTCCATCTACCGAAATTTCATTCTTCAAAAAAATTATATTCTTTTCGAAACATACATTTTCATTTTACTTTTATTTAGTAGCCAGTTAAATAATTTTTCTTAATTTATTATTCAGCTAAACGCCACAATGAAAATGCTTGCTCGGTTCAGCATGGAGATGGCAAAGGCAATCGTATTCTCATGCCTTTGCATATTCACCATTTAGAGAAGGGCTCTCCAATCTTAGATGAAGACAAAGCTTACATGGAGAAGGTATCTTATGCTAGTCTTGTTGGAAGCTTGATGTATGCTATGGTCTGCATTAGACTAGATATTGCGTAAGCGGTTCGTTTGGTTAGTCGCTATATGGCTAATAAGGGGAAACTGCATTAGGAAATAGTGAAGTATATTTTAAGGTATTTTAGAGAAATAACATATTATGGGCTTGTTTTTCATGGTTGGGAGTAAGAAATCAGCTTGGTCGGATTTTGCGATTCTGATTATGTCCAAGACAAAGGTCGAAAGAAGTCAACCTTATGTTAAGTCTTTACACTTGGAAAGACAGTTATTAGTCTGAGAGTAAGGTTGCAAATTATAGTCGCCTTGTCTACTACAGAGGCGGAATTGATAGCTGTTGTTAAAGCAGCTAAGGAAGTACTTTACTTGAAATGATTATTGTGTGTTTTAGGCTTTGTTCATGGTAGTATAGTAGTAAATTGCGATAGTCAAAGTGCAATACATTTGGCGGAGAATCTGGAGTTTAGTTCGAGGACATATCACATAGAGGTAAGACAGCCTTTCCTTGTCTCTATGAATAAAGAAAAGCAGGCGCATCATCATAAGATTCACAACAAGGAGAACACAACATATATGTTTTCACTAAGTCCTTGCTTGTTGCAAAGTTTGAGCATTACTCGAACTTGACATGCTTGTTGAAGTACTAGGTGCCACTTGGCGGCAAGTGAGGAGAATGGGTTGGTAGATCGAGACGTTTGTTTTCATTGTGAAGATTGATAAGTCCTAAATAGAGAGGGTACTTTCAACACTTTGTTGACGAACAGTAGCCTTACCGAAGTTCGATGACAAGTGCAATGAGTGATGGTTATTTTGAAGCTCATTGGGGAAGCATTCATGATGTCTTGTCCGAGAGTTGCTTGGAGTAAGAAAGGTGTAGGTGGAGTTGGTAGGCTTGCATGGAAACATAATATCAAGGTAGGGATTGTTAGATTTCAATGATATAATACTTCCATATTAAAGAAGATTGGGAAGATATTGTTAATTTTGATGGTACAATATTTCCAATTATAGAAGATTTGAAAGGTATTTGAGTTATTGTGAAATAACGACTTAAATATATTGCCTTCTTTATTGCATTAAAGAGACTAATGAATTATCTACGTGATAAAGAGAATTATTTTTTGGAGAATGAAGTAATTAATCAATTCCCTAATCAGTTGATTAAAGAAAGCATCTAGTCAGGCATATGCAAATCGGAGAAAACTGGAAAATCAAACAAGTAAATGTTTTTCATATGCATAAGAGAATTTATGAGGCATTGTTTTATAACCATAAATCAATAACTTTAATACTAAGTAATAATCTCTATATAAAGATTGTTATATTTTAGAGATTTGCATCATCCTTTCTAGTTGTATGTCTTCATATTCTTCTTCTTAGCCTCCGTTATCAATCTTGTAAAAAATTCTTTTCTCAAGAAGTAATAAGATCTTCTCTTCCCAAAGTAGAAGTACACTATCTTCTAATAGTGGAACCAATGTAAATCAATGTGTGAACTCTCTATTTGATTTTCCTATGATTTGACATTTGGATTCTTTTGTTGTTGTTTGTTTTATCATACTACAACACGACCTTATTGCTTCCATGCACGTTTAGGTTGATTTACAATCATTTATATGAATTTACCCTACAGTAGAGTACGGTGCCTCCTTACAAGGAGCTTACAAAAATGACTTATAGGTAAAAATGTGAGAAGCAATATTTTGTCACTTATGACTTTAAATACATTTCATAAATATATCTGGCCTAACTATTTTATTTATTTTGATATAGAAGTGCAGATACATCTAAACATGTCTACTTGTAAGTTATTAGTTTAGAACTACTTATAATTTGCTATTCAAAAACTCCTATAAAGGAGTTTCAAAATAAGTTATTGTGAAATGAGTTTTCAGAAATCAACTTCATCTAAAAATTATACTTATAAGTTGTTATTTAAAACTATCAGAAGTTTTTATTCAAAACTCCTTTTAAGGAGCTTCAAAATAAGTTGTTGTCAGACGAGCTATAGGCATGATATTTTATACATGGATTAGAGCAATTGTATGAGTGTACACCATGCCAAAGAGATGGATTCGATGATATTCTCCATTGCATATGCGAGTTTGAAATCTTAAGTGATTCTACTGTTATATCACTAGTCGTTATCCATTGCTAACAGACATTTTCTTCTTCTTTGAAATGGTACTTAGATACAACATATCACTGGGACAAGAAACCACAAATCATGTGCTAATAAATGTTCGAATCACGCTACGCAAGTTTCAAACTTGTGATCTCTTGCACCAAAGTCGAATCACTTAACCACGAGGACAATGGTGCTTGTTTGCTAACAGACATATTCTAAACAAAACTCAAATTCAACACAAATAATGACTATATCAATTTCTACTCTCCTCGAATAAGTTTTGTACTAAATCATTTGATTTATTTGCAAAATGTTCATAGTCTAACAATTTTTACCATGATAGGAGGAAGTTAAACTTATTAAGCACATAATTCCATCTCGAAACAATATTTATTCTTAAACAACGTATATTAGAAGATAGTGGTAGTATTAGAGAAAGCATTATAGGTAGAAGAATGATTAAGCAAAACGAAAATGGAAAATGAATCACCATCAGTTAGCAATGGATTATTTTTTGACTATCCAACATATGGTCTCGATAAATTTTGTCATATCTTCACAATTTCAAATAAAATCTTTAAAACATATATGACAATGTTACGACTTCAAATGTCGAGTTTATGCAACATTCGATTATTTTAATCAACATTAACTTTCACCTTTACAAAATATAATAGTTTCTCTTTAAATGTTATGCTATGGTACTACGGTGGATTCATATAATGCTCATAGTCTATATGGACAATGCTTTGGTGCTTCTACAATAGGTGGTTAATGCGTTACTTTCTTTCAAAAGGACCACCTCATTGGCTTCATTTTAGATGTTGATATCCTATAGTCCACTGTCTCTTATCCTATTTAGCAAGATTGGAGTCTCAAAGGAGCAGTAAAATCTGGTACTACAAGGTGATGTTTTTTAAATTCTCTAAATTAGAAGGAGTTTAGGATTCTTGAATCTAACCTAACTATTATAAAGAGAGGTTTTCATATTTTTGCAATGGAGTGTGACGATTCATACTGCTCGAGTGAATGTACTTTTTACGCCGACATGGGTTCATTTTCTTAATATCCATTTTATTGGTCCTTAGTTGGTATTAGTTAGCTTTTAATCACGTTTAGAACCTATATTATTTAAATATGTATGCCAAAAAAAGATAAAAGATTTTAATTGATGAGAACTTTGATCGAGGAAACAACAGATAAGGTCTTGATATAAAAAATTATTATGCATCTCATTAAGAAATAATATCATACTTTTATCAAAGTCACTTGTGATTGAAAACCACACATTAATAGACCATGATAGTAATGCATATGATAGTGACTCAAAGATGGAACACAAATTGAAAGAGAAGTTATATGCTCTCGGTCTACATTATTTACATGTACATATTACTGTCATATTATGAATATTGATTCTCACACCAAACAATGTCTAGTGCCATTTTCATCGTATTCCTAGTAACACTCGGGTACTCAAATGTATAGAATGAAAAGTTCAATTATGTTAGACACTTTAAGGTTTTATGGCGCATCTTAGTGACGTGTTTTTGGTAGTAATGCCTTTTTCTAATATGCACATTGTTACTGTATATATATTGTATATAAAAGGGTGTAATTTTTTGTAGTGGTTAAACTTTTGCATATATTGACCATGCAATAGTAGAAGATAAAGTGATTTATGTTATATTTTTTCATTATTGTTGTGAACTCGATAGTAACACATTATTATGTGTTGTTTCTAGTCCCTTATGCTTACACAAACACACACACACACACACATATATATGTATGTATGTATGTCACAATGCCTCGCGCCAAAGTTGAATATGTGTACCTTCAAAAGCATGCCAATATTATCCTAAGGGATTGGAAATAGTGGTGACACTATGTTTAACAGTCCATTCTCTTTCCTTTTGGATAGTACATCTCTGATAACATATGTATAAAAGGATTCTACAGTTTGTGCCAGGCTTAAAACAATGTAGAGTTAGGATTTGGAAATCTAATGGGATTTGGCCTGAATAGTGAAACTTTTAGATTGATTTGCACCCACTTTACGTGATCGTTGATGTAATATTTTGCGACAACAACCATCAATCGAAGGCTGAATTAATTGAAGGAGCTTCAGAATTTTAAGTTAATCCAAAGTAGTTAAAAGTAGTGAAGAAGTAAACGTTGAAAAGAATTAACTAAATGCCAGGAAAACCGAAGTAAGAGCAAAATATTTAAAGCGGCACCAAGATTTATAACGATTATAGAAAACCCTGATACCCTTTGTCGGTATTTTTCTTCTTCAGAGTTATATACAAAGATTACAAAATAAGGCTGGAAGCCATTGATGAGTTTTTACAAATACTCCAATCTAAAAAGTTACCCTTTTGTATATTAGTATATGAACTATTGTCCACTGATTGTTGTGGGATTCGTGTAGCGCCCTGCCCTTATATCCATACCACCAAAGAGTATTACTAGGTAATACTGTTTGATAATACGAAGAATGAGGTGACATTAGACTGTCATACTTGAATATTCCTTTAGGCAAACACATGTTTCCAGGACTGAACAACGCAAGAATAACAACCTCACATATAAATAAATCTCATCATACTCTAACAAAAGCAAATAGTGTATATTACACATTTTAACATTTCATACAATATTCGGATTTATTTGATACATTTCAAACCATTTATTTTAAATATACAACTTTTTCTAGTGCATATACGTAAATATGTTGACTCAGAACATTCATCGCCTCATATCTAAAAGTACTGAACTAAAATCTACAAATAATCCTCGATCTGACTCGAGGATTGTCGAATAAAAAGAAAATCCGTGGGTCAGGCTATTTCTAGCTGTCAGTTCATAGACCACGATAAAATTTTATAATATTCACCATAACATAAGAAGTTACAAACTAAATCAAAATCATATTTCAGAGATTAAAATAAACTTGAACATAGGTAAAGAGTAGAAATATTCAACTTGAAAACTAATTATAATTGTTGAACTCTTGCAATCAATTTCCAGCAAGAACACAATATTTTCACCTCTGTAAATCCTATATTTACGGGATTCAAACATAATATTTTTAAATGAAAATTTTACATGTCATTCAAAAATGGGTTGATAATAACATATCCAAAATCTATAATTATTTTAATTTTATACAATTTATTACAAATTTCAAACTAATAGGCATTTTCAGCCTAAATTTTCCACGAAAAGCTTGCTATAAAAACCATAAATAACACATCAAAACTCAGTGAAAATCCTTGAAATTTGGACTAGAGGTGCTAGAACATGGCTTGAAAAACATATCATAAATTGTGAATTTTTCAAGTTATAAATACAAATTTTATAGTGAAGATGGTTTAAAATCATGTAATTTCTCAACACGTGCACATCATCACCAATCAAATTTGCAATCATATAAGCATTAGATACTCATACTAGATAGAGTGAGTTCATGAAACTCACATAAATAATTTGAAGTCATAATAATTTGTTTTACTATTGGAAATCACACTTTGAATAAGCTTCTTCTCATTGTTTATCGATAAGAAAATGAACCTTAATATAAAATTTCTTTAACCATCCAAACTTGATCAAAATTGTATTTTGATATCTTTGAAGGTATATTTTGGTGTTGAAAAACTCTATTTAAAGTTTCATGATTTTTTACATTTATTTGATTTTAATGAATTTCGAAAGGGAAAAAGAATTTGTGGATGATACGTGATGAAGCAAAGCCTAAAATACTCTTGATTATGAAAGAATAGAGATATTTCTCTTAATACAAATGGGCTTGCGCTTAGGATTTGTATTATCCATTTCATTTCAATTTATTTCTTGTTTACTTCCTTAATCACTTTACTAATCATGTTTTTCTTTATTTAAACCACTTTCAAAAATTATTATACTTCACCCATTTATTTTTCCACTCCATTACTTCTTTCTAAAATTATAAAACATATTTTAGGAGTTATTTCATCATATTTCTTATTAATTATGCTTAACCATCAATTGATTACATACTAATATTTAAAATTTATAGCTTCTTAAATCCTGGGTTGTTACAGCTTTTCCCCTTAAGAAAATTATGTCCCCATAATTTCTTCTTTGGTAATTTCTATAATATTTACGTGAACACTTATACTTTAAAACAATATGTATATATACACACCTTTAAAATCATATCTTATAAACATTAAGATATTTTTCAAGAACCACTTTCAAAATAAAATAACAACTCATTATTCAAATCTACGAGTTCTCAAATATTTCAAACTTTACATAAGTCTAATTTTCAAACATCACTTTCCAAAACAAATATAATTAAGTTAGAATTTCCTTTCCAAAATCAAGATTTGAAATGGTGGAGTTCTTCTCAAAACACTTTATAAAATATATTTTTCCCAAAAATACATTTTCGATGGTGAATGTTTTTAATAAAATGAAATACATAATGTCAACAAAGTTTTTGTTTTCAAAATACATAGTCTGCATAATATCTCACCTCTAAATCATATATATTACCTTTCAAAAAAATTCGATCTTACTTTCACCACATATTTCATGAAATCAATTTCCCAAAAATCACTTTTAAAATATTTACCCACCACATTTTAAATCATTTCAATTTTTTTCCAAACTCTTCAAATCATCTTTCAAAATCTAGGAAAAACCTATCAAGTAACTACGAACTATCGCTACTCGCTAGTAATGTTTGTTTTTTACCCTATAGCTACTAACCTCGATGGTCACACCCAAAGGCGCTCCCAACACTGTAAAAACTAATCACGATAATGGCGAGCGCGACCACGTCGTAGTTTTGAAAGATAGCCATCATTCCACATTTCATCCTTAAACCACATTTTCACAAATCTTTTTTTACAAAAATTGGAAAATAGTACTTTTCGAAAGCATATTTCCAAAGGAAATATTTTACTGAACATCCAAATCAATTTTTCCCTCCAAATCATAGTATTTCAAAAATACTATAAAATGACTTTACTTCCAACTATTTCCAAAACTATTTATCAAACAATTATAAAAACTTAAAATGTGATTAAAATAAATACGAAAATAAAAGCTTGCTTATTTATTTGTGTAGAGGGTTGATTAGTGATGTTTGGATTTTGTAAGTAGAGTACCTTTTATTGTAGTCTCACAGATTATTTATATGTGTTTTAATATAAGCAAGCATATGTTTAGATTGAATTATTTTTTGGTTATAGTGTACATGTATATGATTTGGAAAGATGTTTCATTATAAGTAAGCAAATGTTTTTATAAAAGGTCAATTTGTTTAAGTTACATTAAAGTAAATATCTAAACAAGTTTAAAAGTTAATATTGTGTTAATTTGTCTGTTGAGTACATTAAGAAGTATGGTCGATGCCCTTGATCAACATTATCGATAGGATATATAGACATAAAGTTTTGAAAAGAGATGCAATATTTTAAAAAGTAGTAATATTTTAAGATATATTAAAATCAACGTTTGAAATAATATTTCAAGGAAAGTTATATTTGTTGTTGAGGAAATTAGAAAGATATGAAAAATGTTTTGAAATTAGCATAATATTTTAGAAAATAAAAATATATCATTTAAACTAAATAAAAGATTTGAGGATAAATTATTTTTGTAACAAATATTTCAAAATTGTGAATTATTAATAAATAATGAATAATTATGTTAGAGTGATTTGATATTACAAGTTTTAAATGAATTTAAGAATGTAGTAAAAATGGTTAAATAGTTTTTTATAAAGTTTAATATTGATAATAAAAGGTTAGAAATGTATTTCAAAGATAAAAATGGAACTTATTTTCATTTATAAAAGAGGTTTATAAATTTATTCTAATAAATGGGCCAAAAGATGTAAAAATGAAATGATTATTTAAATGAATTAAATTATGGAAAATAATTGTAGATTTTTTTTAATATCAGTGAAACACATAGAAAATATAAATATGAATTTTATTCGGTAATAAAACTAATTAGAAGTGGTATAAAATAAATTAGCAAAGAGAAAATAAAAGAAAAAGAATGCAAACATAAACAAAAATCGAGCCCACTAGCCCAACATGGCTTAGGAATAATCTCCCCTCCATGTACGCTATAAGGCTGAAAGTCTAGATGATCATTGTGTAATTATAGATCTCTTAGGTTATTCCAGGGACCGTGTATCCATGAGCTTGTGTAACCCCGTACATGTCGATTATACCGCTATCGAGGATAACTAGAGATGTTGAGAGCACGCAGTTGGACCATGTACCTATCTTTCATATGGTTATCTGATAGATGATCTTAGCTTCCGTGGGTATGTCATATTTGTATTTCATGTATGTTTGATTTGGATGATTGATATATAATTTCATATATGTTAATTATGACAGACCCCGGGTATGTTTACTTTTCGATTATTTGAGAGATAATCTTGGGCATTGCCAAGACCATGTCTTATGTGTTAGTTTGCAGAAGATGGATCTTAAGCTAATTTAACACAACATGGGAAGTGAATAGTGTTTACTGATTTTTGTGAATCTTTTTAAATTCTATTAAGATTATAATTAAATAACAAAGAATCAAGAATCACAAATGCAAACACAGGCAAATATAAATGCAGTAAAAGTAAAAAGTAAAGAGTTGGTGTTTGTACCAAAATTGGGCACAACACTCATCGGATGTGTTTGAAGAGATAAAATGAAGAAAGTAAATGTAAAATGAGGCAGATCTAACAAAATCATCAATCAACAGATAAGAAAATGCACAGAAACACACGAATTTAGAGCGGTTCGGTGTATGGCTTACGTCCACCATAAAATGATTGATGTTTATTAATTATAGCTTACAGTAGAAACTTTGGAAGAGTATCGATGTAGATAGGCCAAAATGTTCCTTTTCTGGATGCATATGGCTGCTATTTATAGGCGTAGACTGAAAATATCTCGCCCAGATCTCGGAGGACTTCTTCTCTCACGTGGATGGGCCCACGGGATCGAGTTCAGGTGGTTTCGACTCCATCTGGGAGCGATACGAATGGAATTCGTATTGATCAAGAATTGATCCTTTTTGGCTAAACTTTATGTTGGTACATTCTTGATGTTGTAGGCATGCTCCTATGAAAATTTGGTAGCATTTGGACCTGTAGATCTCGAGTTATGATCGACGCAAGTTTGGATTTGTATGACATTGTCGTCTTTGTATCGATACTATTTCGCATCGGTCTTGCGTGGCTTTGTTCGTATCGATGCTTACATGCTTCTTCATATTGATGGTTGGAGGCCGCTTTCATATCGATGCTTTATATTGCCTTCTTCGTATTGATTAGTAGTTGTTGCTGTTTGTTAGCACCAGAATTGGTCACTAACACCCTTGAGTAGAGTTATGTAGAGAGATTAGTGAAGAGAGTAAATTAGAACTGAAAAATAGTGTAATTCGATGCAAAAAGAACAACAAAAACGAGAACACCAGGTTTATAGTGGTTCGGCGTAATTGCATATGTCCACTTTGAATAAAATCTTTATTGCTTCCTGAATCACTTAAATACAGATACAATCCGTAAACCAATCACTTGAATACAAGTTTGAATCAAAAAGAGGAGAGTATCAAAAATGATAGGGTCTCCCCAATGTTCTCGAAAAAAAGGGTCCCTTTCACTGTGCCCCTGCCCTTCTATTTATAGATGAAGATATGCTGGACTTCCTACGCAGGCCTCAAGGCCGAGCTGACTTGGCCCATATAGGGCGATCTCGAGCTGGCCGCTCCATTCTTACCGAACCTTACCTAAATGCCAAAATATGTCGACTGCATCAAACCCATATATCTTCAGGCTCTTCTCGGTCAGAATCTTGTCTAGTGCTAACGATAATATCTTCAACTATTGTTTTGTAGCCGGGCCGAGGTGCCTGGTAACACTTGCCCCCAAAAGTGTGTCGTGTGAAGCAACACACCAAGCTTTGAATCAGCGAGTATTCCTTGTTTCCAGAAATAAATCCATCGTGTTTCCTGAATAGTCATTATTCTTCAATTTTATCCTCCCAAGGCGTCGTATCGTTCTTTGGTCGTCATGACGCTTGGTCGATTCCTAATATTATAAATCTAGGATTGTAGTTCATCAGTGGCCATCCGTGTCCGGTTCTACAGGGCCAGTATGCTTCGGCTATTTGATCCAATCTTTTCTTAATAACCTTAAGTGATAATTCAACTCTGTTGATTTCAAGAAGTCAAACTTTTTTCGGATGTACACATGCATGTTCAGGTACATGTTCTTGCCGTTGGCTATCAGATGCGTTTTATATGCTCAGAAGTCGTCGCCAATTCCATCTAGTTTAATTGCAATTCAATTGCGATTCCTTATTTGTATTTTTTTGTGAAATAAGGGTTGTAATCAGCCACTTGATGAGAGGGGACTTCAAGTTTGGCATAGATGACGACCTCAGAGCAGTAAGCAAGGGCGAATGGAGTAGACCAATCATGGACTCATGGGTAGTTCTATAAGCCCATAATGCTGTTGGGAGTTCATCTGCCCATTTATCTCTAGCCTTTTCCAAACCTCTCTTTAGTACAGACTTTATGATTTTGTTCACAGCTTCAACCTGTCCATTTGCAGTTATAATAGATCATGGAAGGCCATAAGAACAGATGACATTACGGATAATGAAGTTGATTATTTTCTTCATCTTGGTCGTGGTTAAGAGTTCTTCATCAACCCATTTGGTGAAGTAATCAACTGCTATGATGGTGTATTTCGCACCGCCTTTAGGATTGGAAAGAAGATTATTTCAGTGCCCCCAAGTGGCAAATGGCTATGGACTAGCCATTTGAGTAATTTCCATCGACGGGGTCCCCGGATTTTTTTACAAACATCTTGCACTCATCGCATTGTCTAGCATGATCAACCGCATCTGGATTAATAGTTGGCCAGTAATACCTGTAGCAGAGTATTTGCTTTATCATGGTTTTCCCTCTGATGTTATCGCCACCTACTTCTTCATAGACTTTCCTCAAGATATCATCATGGGCGATACACCCAAGCATGGGGATGGATAAACTCCTTTCTAGACATGACTTATTCTTATATGATTTGGCGTGAAGCTTTGAGGAGGATCTATCGTTTTCCATTCCTTCGTTCAGTAAGAATTCCTCATTGTAGATATTCTTTGATAGGAGTCAACCATGACACCTTTTCTAGCTCTGTCTCCAAGACCTAGCCGATCACCATCCGTCAATGCTTGGAATATTAAATATTTCAACCGAAACAATGTATGTCTATTGCGCGTCCCTAAAACTGGCCAGCTTGGCCAGTGAATGGACTCTTTTCATTTTGTTCGCTGAGTATGTTTGTAATGATGTAATACGTGAAGTCGGTTAGTAGCTCTTGGACCTAGCCGAGATAAGGAGCAAGACAATGCCCCTTAGCAAGATCAACCTCCTTAACTTTGCATACTATCAATCAGGAATCACAAAAGATATGAAAAGTTTCAACTCCAAATCCTCTAGCAAGTTTGAAACTTGCGGTCGAGGTTTCATAATAAGCATCGTTGTTTGTTATAGGGAAATCAAGTTTCAGGACGTAGCAGATCGATCGTTCCTCGAGAGTCATTAACATGACTCCTGCGCCATAACAGTGATCACTGGATGCTCCATCCGTGTACATTTTCCATCTGTCAATTGGTTCTCTACTACCCTTCGAGTAGTCATCTGTTGCAGTGAATTTGGGTATGAGGTCTGCTAATTTCCATCCTTGGATAGCCCTTCAAGGGAAATAAGTGATATCGAATTGGCTTAGTTCGATATTCTATTTAAGTAGTCTTTCAAAGGTCTTAGGTCGTTGTATACCTGGTTGCAATGACTAGTAGGCATAGACATTGATTGGGTGAGCCCAAAAGTAAGAGTGGAGCTTTCATAATGAAGTCAGTAGACATTGCGCTAGCTTTTGTAGCTTTGGGTCGATATCCAATGCATGACTCACGATAGTTGGTGAAATCATACGTGCACGTCAAAATGGGTCCAAAGGAACATATCATCATTTATTCAAAAAAATCCAACTAATTCTTTTATCATCATTGCATTGAGCTATGATCCGATATTCAGCACCCGGAGAGGGTCGCCATGGCTGGCTGTAATGTCGACTATCAGCTTAGCAGATGCCATCCCGGATTCTTTGAGTTCAGATATAACTATTTGCATAACATTCAATGTGAAATATGGTTGGGACGGTCAATGTTGATGGTTACTCTGGTCGAATTCCAGAGTCTTGTCATGAGTTATAAAGTCTAATAGTGAAGGGATCTGAATGCTCTAATCGATTATCAGCAAATGGCTAAAGATCAGGCTCAAAAGCACGTTGAAGGAAATGTTGAGTAGAGGTCAGCCTCGAGTTGCGTGCAGCTACATAGCTGGATCTTGCTATGAGTTTGAATTTGCTTGTATATTGGAGTAATGCACTTTCTATTCAATGCATTCATGATCCTTTACCCATCCTTCGGGTTGGAATGACAGTCAGTTGCTCATAAGATTAGGTATCAATTTAATGATTCTATCTTTAGAAATTATTTCGATCGTAGCCTTGAGTAGCTGTAAGAACTACATATAAGTTTCAATACCGAGCCATCGCAGTCAGTCTTTAGATGACCATGCATCTTCTCCCAGTCTCGGCTGGATAAATGTACTGCATGGACGGTTGAGTCTCGTCCTAGCTATGTTTATATTCCCACCTAAACTTCGAAAACATAGAGTTGATCGATGAATAGTCGGTTCACATTCATCTTGCTTCTAGCTCGTGCCCCCAGGTCTGGGGCATATACCGATAAGTAGGAAGGTCAGCCATGTCCACTTTAGCATTATTCTCTTTCCCGTTGAATTGTGGGATCAAGGCAGTTGATGGGAGGCTGGGTCTCGCCTATCTTGGATTGTATTGTGGGTTTTCATTCCAAGATGAATACTTCAATGCCTTGTCAGTTTCAGGGCGTAATTTAGACACCGGAAGGTCATCCATGTCCACTTTGGTTCATGCTCTGTAACCAAATCTCGGGGTAAAGTTGGCTACAAATGCAGTCGGGTCATGCTCATCCGGTTTCATACTCCTCCTGATGGATCGAAGGAGGGTTGGTGCTGGAGAATTTTTGACCCAGTCTTCGTGGTTTACTCTCCTTTCCATACTCTGGAGGTCATAGTTTTTCAAGGAACATCCGAGTCATATTCGTATGTGCTTGGTGCAGATCGGTATTCACCCTTGATCTAAGGTATGATATAGTCGGTTGCCCGTAGCTTTGGATGCCGTTTCGATTGGTTTTGTATTGAGGCCTCCTTGTAGTCGTTGCCTTAAGTTGTAAAGAACGCCAAGCTAGAGCTACAGTAAGCTGTCGTATTCAGCATTTAGAGATTTGTACTCCTACTCCCAGCATTGGTTTGGCCAGGCCACTAGTTGGATGGTCGAACTCCATCCTTAGCGAATTAATAATCCTCCTGTCGAATTCAAGCCGAAGTTTGTGGAATTGATAACAGTCAGAATCCCCTCGTCTATTTATCGATGTTTACACACCACTCTGCATTCTGATGACTTAGTGTTATTCTCCCCTCGGTCGACTTGCGCCCAATTTGTGTTCATGCTCGGTCCACGCTCCAGGGACTTAGAGATTTGTCGAACGGTTTATGCTTTAGTCCACAGTTCGGGACGCAGAGATTTTCGTCAATTCGTTTATACTCCTGTCCGCACTCTAGGGACTTAGAGTACTCTAGTCCGCTTCTGGGACTTAGAGGTTTCTCTCAAGTCGTTTATACTCTAGTCCACACTCTGGGGACTGAGAGTACTCTTATCCACTTCAGGGACTTAGAGGTTTTTAAGTCGTTTATAATCTAGTCCACGCTCTGGGGACTTAGAGTACTCTAGTCCGCACTCTGGAGACTTAGAGGTTTTTAAGTCGTTTATATGCTAGTCCATGCTCCGAGGACTCAGAGTACTCTAGTCCGCTTCAGGGACTTGGAGATTTTTGAGTCGTTTATACTCTAGTCCACGCTCAGGGGACTTAGAGTACTCTAGTCTGCACTCAGAGGACTTAGAGTTTTTTAAGTCATTTATACTCTAGTCCGCACTCAGGGGACTGAAAGTGCTCTAGTCTGCTTCAAGGACTTAGAGATTTTTGAGTCGTTTATACTCTAGTCCACGCTCAAGGGACTGAGAGTACTCTAGTCCGCTTCAGGGACTTAGAGATTTTTAAGTCGTTTGTACTCCAGTCCGCACTCAGGAGACTGAGAGTACTCTAGTCCGCTTCAGGGACTTAGAGATTTTTGAGTCGTTTATACTCTAGTCCGCGCTCAGGGGATTGAGAGTACTCTAGTCCGCTTCAGGGACTTAGACTTAGAGTTTTTTGATTTATACTCTAGTCCGCGCTCAGGGGACTTAGAGTACTCTAGTCCGCTTTAGGGACTTAGAGGTTTTTAAGTCGTTTATACTCTAGTCCGCGCTCTGGGGACTCAGAGTACTCTAGTCCGCACTCAGGGGACTTAAGATGTTTTTAAGTCGTTTATACTCTAGTCCGTGCTATGGGGACTCAGAGTACTCTAGTATGCTTCAGGGACTTAGATATTTTTGAGTCGTTTGTACTCCAGTCCGTGCTCTGGGGACTTAGAGTACTCTAGTCCGCACTCAGGGGACTTAGAGGTTTTTAAGTCGTTTATACTCTAGTTCGCGCTCTGGGGACTCAAAGTACTAGTCCGCTTCAGGGACTTAGAGATTTTTGAGTCGTTTAAATTCCAGTCCGCGCTCTGGGGACTTAGAGTACTTTAGTCCACACTCGGGGGACTTAGAGGCTTTTAAGTCATTTATACTCTAGTCGGCACTCAGGGGACCGAGAGTACTTTAGTCCGCTTCAGGGACTTAGAGGTTTTTAAGTCATTTATACTCCAGTCCGCACTCAAGAGACAGAGAGTACTCTAGTCCGCTTCAAGGATTTAGAGATTTTTGAATCATTTATACTCTAGTCCTCGCTCAGGGGACTCAGAGTACTCTAGTCCGCTTCATGGACTTAGAGGTTTTTAAGTCGTTTATACTTTAGTCCGCACTCAGGGGATAGAGAGTACTCTAGTCCGCTTCAGGGACTTAGAGGTTTTTAAGTCGTTTATACTCTAGTCCGCGCTCTGGGAACTCAGAGTACTCTAGTCCGCTTCAGGGACTAATAGATTTTTGAGTCATTTATACTTCAGTCCACGCTCTGGGAACTTAGAGTACTCTAGTCCGCACTCAGGGGACTTAGAGGTTTTTAAGTCGTTTATACTCTAGTCCGTGCTCTGGGGACTCAGAGTACTCTAGTCCGCTTCAGGGACTTAGAGATTTTTGAGTCGTTTATACTCCAGTCCACCCTCTAGGGACTTAGAGTACTCTAGTCCGCACTCATGGGACTTAGAGGTTTTTATCGAGAGCAGTCGTATTTCCACCCGTTTAATTTGTATTTCATTTATCGTATCAAGTCTAATGCTGTCGAATGAATGATCAGACCATGTTTTCTCATGGAATGGGACTCTGCCCCCAGCATGAAGGACGAAACTTAAAGAATGGACGGTCGATTCTCGTCCACTTGGTAATTATAGCTCTTCCAATCAAGTCAAGGAAGGAGGTACATGACAGATGGTTGGATCACATTCATGATGGGTTAGATAATCAAGTCTAGCACAATTTGCTTTGTATCTCTTTCTAGAAAATAAGGATAATAGATTATTGAGTGGACAAAGTAAGTTGCATATGTTTCAAGGTGCAGCCGTGTCCATGTATTGATAGCGATGGTTAGCGAGTAGATAGTCCATCACAGCTACTCCAAGTCGGGCTTTCAAACAACCTTTTGCGTTGAGGGTAGGACATGATGTGTAGATGATCAAATCATGTCTACTCTAGATAGATCCCGAGTCACTTAGTTTCAAGAAAGGCCTCTGTATTTTGTCGAACTTTGTTCTATGACTCGATTTGAATGAATGATCGGGCCATACTCATTCCAAGCCTTACTTAGGTCTCCAAGTCAAACATGGAGGTCAATGAATGGATGGTCGGTTATGTTGACTTTGTATTGGGCTCTGATCGTGATGAGCTTTTCAATCTCTAGTTCTTGGCCCCAAATTAAAGGCACATGATTGATGATGAGCGATTGAATCATGCTCGTCTAGATGAAACTCCACACGTACGATCATGGTCTGCGTGGATTGGTTGGTGGCCAAATTTGAGTACCTGGTCACCTGCATCGTTTTGAAAGTAGTTTAGTTCAAATTAGTCATAGTTCATAAAACAATTGAAATAGAAATAGAAATGGAGATAATTCAAAGAAGATTGGGATAAATCTCATTGATAAGTGAAGTAGCATCGTGTGCTTGCTATTCGACTTTGCCATTGGCTCCTTTCAAAGGGATGTCAGCCGTCAACAGCCCAATTGATGATCATAGCCCTTTATTAATAGGCATCGAATGTTCGCTGCCCGCCATTGTACAGGACTTGTACATACTATTGAAGCTTTCCTTTCCAGATCGGCTTTTCGATCACACCTCGGAGGTGTTTGTAATTGCACATGTTAGGATCAGTGAGCATATTGGAATATACAACATTCCCCTGATTTTCTTTAGACTTTGGTGTACTCTCTCGAGGTTGGTTTCCAGTACCACTCTAAGTCGCGAGTCTTCAAGTAGAGGTCGTCAATTGAATCTTTCAAAGAGCATATGAGTCGAATTTTAAGGTCTTGTTTTGTCTACTGGGATCAACGTCCTTAGCCAACAGGCCTTCATTGTTATTTTGCCTAGTCTGTTCCGCTCCTTCACACGTTGGTTTAGATTCATTCTGTCATAGAAACGATCCATGGTTGTAGGAGGCTCTCTAGCTAATTAGCTGCCAAAATATATATGGAGGTCGATTCTCCTCAAATGTGATCAGTATGATATCCCTTTGAGAGTATCGTTTGAGTAGCGATTGATTGTCCGTTCCCTTGTTGCTGTTCAGAAGCTGTCGCTAGATCCTCTATGCCCTGGTCGATCATGGGATGTAAGGGAAGTAGATAGAATGTTCCTTTATTTGGTTGAGTTTTGAATTCCCCCTGAAAATTTTTTTTAGCCCTTTTTCAAAAATTTGGGTTGTACCCGAATTTTTGTTTTTGAAAATAGGGATCGTATAAGAGACCGATGTAACTTAAGTTTGGATCGGCCAAGCATGGTTCGGCTAAGGCGGGTCGACCAAGGTCACTCGACCTGGATATGGCTCGGCCTGGATGTAGGTCGCTCGGCATACTCTCATTCGGCATGCACTGGGTTGCTCGGCATACTCTCGCTCGGCATGTACTGGGTCGCTCGGCATACTCTCGCT
The DNA here is from genome assembly GCA_030765085.1 of Allium cepa. NCBI lineage: Eukaryota > Viridiplantae > Streptophyta > Magnoliopsida > Asparagales > Amaryllidaceae > Allium > Allium cepa. The sequence goes on along the minus strand of CM060938.1, from coordinate 378,915,151 downwards.
TGGCATGCACTGGGTCGCCCGACATGGACTGGGTCGCTCGGCATGGACTGGGTCGCTTGGCATACTCTCGCTCGGCATGCATTGGGTCGCTCGGCATGCTCTCGCTCGGCATACTCTCGCTCGACATGCATAGGGTCGCTCGGCATACTCTCGCTCGGCATGCACAGGGTCGCTCCGCATACTCTCGCTCGGCATGCACTGGGTCACTCGGCCTACTCTCGCTTGGCATGCACTGGGTCACTCGGCATACTCTCGCTCGACATGCACATGGTCGTTCGGCATGCTCTCGCTCGGCATGCACATGGTCGTTCGGCATACTCTCGCTTGGCATGCACTTTTTCTGGGGAGATCGGCTGAATTGCCTTCAGAGAAGGGTCGACCTTCATTCAACTTGAGCGCAAACTTGGGTTATACCATCCCTAGATCTTGCATATATCAGTGAATCCAATCTATGGCTATCAGCTTCCTTTCGATTTCTTTCAAATCTGAGTAGAATAGGAAGTTTTCTAGTAAACAACTGGATCTATCTCACGAATATGGAAATCCACAAGTAGACGATGAGATCCAATCAAGCTGAGAATTTAATTCTCAGTGAAAGCACCAAAATGTTGGCACCAGAATTGGTTATTAACACCCTTGAGTAGAGTTATGTAGAGATATTAATGAAGAGAGTAAAATAGAACTGAAAAATAGTGTAATTCAATGCAAAAAGAACAACAAAAACGAGAACACCAGATTTATAGTGGTTCGGCGTAATTGCCTACGTCCACTTTGAATAAAATCTTTATATCTTCCTCAATCACTTGAATATGGATACAACCTGTAAACCAATCACTTGAATACAAGTTTGAATCAAAAGGAGGAGAGTATTAAAAATGACAGGGTCTCCCCAGTGTTCTTGGAAAAAAGGGTCCCTTTCACTGTGCCCCTGCCCTTCCATTTATAGATGAAGATAGGCTGAACTCCCTGCGCAGGCCTTAAGGCCGAGCTGACTTGGCCCATATAGGGAGATCTCGAGCTGGCCGCTCCATTCTTGCCGAACCGTACCTAAATGTACAAAACACGTCGACTGCATCAAACCAGTATATCTTCAAGCTCTTCTCGGTCAAAATCTTGTCTAGTGCTAACGATAATATCTTCAACTGTTGTTTAATGGCCGGGCCAAGGTGCCTGGTAACACTGTTCATATCGATGGTGGGAGATTGATATGAGATGGATGAAGGGAGACTGATACGAAATGGATATTGGTTAATGGATACGAAGTGTTGTTAATATGATGGATACAAAGTAGCTTCATTTTGATGGATACGAAGGAAGTTAGTGGGCGATGGATACGAGCTGAATCTCTCTTGGGGAATGGATAGGAAATTGGATGGATACGAATAGAGTTGGATTTCTCACCCTTGATCGGTAAATACCTTGAGCATACGAACTCCGATTGAAATGAAATTTGGAAGATTGGCTTTCATAGCTTTACTGGTCCTGTCATATCAATTGTAGCTCGATCCGGACTCGAAATTTTGTTATCGGCATCCATAGTAGACATGTATATTAAGGATATCTAGGACAAACTATCCTTGGTTTTTAGTCAAGTTCTTGGTGTCATGGCCTTGCCAAAAGGCAAGATAACATTTGCCCCCTAAAGTACGTCTTGTGTGAACATGACATGCTTTGAAAAGCTGCATCCTTCATTCTAAAAAAGTTCTATCTGATTTGCTAAGTAGTTGATATCATTTCGTCAAAAGATGTAACCTTTGATTGATCTTTAGTGATGTAGATGTCAAACTGTTGATTGTCAATGATCATTCAGTGTTTATTTGTAACTGAGAGTTGAGCGCTATCGATTTGTTGTTCATCGTTTTGATCGTTACCAGGTAAGCATTCAATTCCTGTTAACTTCGAAAATTGAATGTTAGTTTGGCATACATAAACTTATGTTAATCTGATTTCCGTTCTTGTTTGCACATTTGCGGGTCGTTTTCAAGTTCTTTAGTTTTTGTTTGGATTTAGTTTCGTATCAATCCTCTCCTGGATTGATGTGTAATTTGAATTGTAACAACGTTCAATGGTTGTTTTAAGTCCTTCCTTTGTGTCGATCCTCTCTTGGATCGATCTGAGATGTTGGAATGTATGCTTCCTATCGATGGATACGTAATATTAGGTCTCGGATTGATGGATGCAAGAGTAATGCTTTATATCGATGGAGTTGAACGATCTAGACATAATCATGCAATGATGCTTCACAGAGGATATGCCATTTTTCATTCCTTTATACAAGAAGAATCCCTGCTTGTGGATAATCTTCGATAGGAGTCATCCATGACTCCTTTTCTAGATCCATCTCTAAGATCTAGTTGATTTTCATATGTCAATGCTTGGAATAATAAGTATTTCAACTGGGATAGAGTCTTTTTGCCATGCATTCCCAGAACTGACTAGCTTGGCCGGTGACTTGGCTTTTTCATTTTGTTCTTTGAGGATGTCTGTAATGGTGTAATTCTCAAAGTCGGCTAGTAGCTTTTGGATCTAGCTAAGGTAAGGAACAATACATTGCCCCTAGTCCGATAATCCTCCGTGCCTTAGCATACCACTAATCATAAATCACATAAGAAATGTAAAGTTTCCACTCCTAGTTTTCTTATAAGTTTGAGCGTGGTGACCAAGGCTTCATACTTGGCTTCGTTATTTGTTGTAGGAAAGTTGAGTTTTAGGGCATAGCAAATCGATCATTCCTCAGGAGTCATTAATTCAACTTCGACGTTAGAAAGCCGATTATCGAAAGTTCCATCTACGTATGCTCTCCATCGGTTGGATGGTTCTCAACTGTTCTTTGGATAATCTTCTAATGCAGTGAATCCAGATATTAAGTATGCTAATGTTTAACCATGGATAGCTCTCTAAGGGAGATAAGCGATATCAAATTGGCTTAGCTTGATATTCCATTTGAGTAACCTTTCGACACCTAAGGTTGCCAATGGACCTATCGTAACGGTTGGTCGATACAGACGTTAATAGGGTAAGCTTGTCAATAGCTAGCCTTCATCATATACTAATCTTTGGATTAGTTTCTCTTCACATAGCATTGTGATGCTTATGGCGTGTGTTGACACGACCAAATTGAGGTATAGATCTTCGTGATCCAACGACTTGGTTAAAATGGGAGGTCTCTCTGAGCGATCTATCAGAGCTAGAATTGCATCAATGCAGTTGTTAGTTCATTCAAAATTTCTCTTCCCTCCCTTGGTCAGGTTGAACAAAATAATATACTTATAGATGATCCTAGAGTGGAATCGGCTTAGGACGGTAATATTTTTACTTAAGTTCTGTACCTGCTTGGTTTCCTCGGTGCATGGATGACTCTAATCTTCAGAATTTTCTGACATTAACCCCAATCCTACGAGAATTGATGATGGGACCCGAGAATTCTTCTTATACAACGCTGAAGCATTTTAAAGGATCAAGTTTCAATCTGCAGTTGTTGGAGAGCACTGAATATCTTTGCCGAGTCATCGATGTGGTCATTTGATGGTCGTGATTTGACGAGCATATTAACCACATATACTTTCATAGATTAGCTGATATGATTTTTGAATGATCCGTTAATCGTCTTTGGTAAGTAGCACAAGCATTCTCAAGTTTGAATCCAAGGATTACAGCATAGCACTATAGGCCCGGGTCAGTAATGAAACATTTGTATTCCTGGTCTGGGACATGCTTCAGTATCTGATTATATCTAGAGTTTGCGTCCATGGATGAGAGTAATTCATGTCTGATGGTCGAGTCCATTAGTTGGTTGATCATTGAAAGTGGAAAGCTATGCTTTGCTATGCCTCATGCAAATCTGAGTAGTCGGCTACGTCCGCCACTCTACGTTTGTTTCGCTCATAAGTAAAAGATTGGATACTCATTTTGGGTAGAGGACATCATGGATATACCTATTGGGTTTGAGTAGATTCGCCTCCTCTTTAAGTGCAACAGATCTTTCTAGATCCACGCCTCTTTGTTTTTATTCACCGAGACATTTAGTGCAGGTTTCTTAATGGTTGATGAGAGTCCATATATATATGAGATTGAGTCCAAGAGAACACATCAAGATTCACCTGAAGTAAAACAGTTAACTCTTTTATCATCATTGCGTTGAGTTGTGATCTGATCTTTGGTATTTGTGATGGATTGTAGGCACTTTATGTGCTTATTTGCAATGGTTAATGATTAGCCTTATAGGCATGTTGAATCAAAGGCTTACTAGAGTTTAGCCCTGTATTGCGTGTTGCTGCATAGCTGGCTCCTGCTATGAGTTTGAATCTTTTGTGTTTTCGAGCAATGTGTTTTCCATTCAATATACTCGCGATCCATTGCTTATCGAAAGGGTCAGAATGATGATCAGTTTCCCATAAGTCCGGGCGTCGATCTAATGATTCTATCTCTAAGCATCCATTCGGTCGTAAATTCAAGTTTTTATAAATACTAGGCACAATTTATAGGATTGAGTAGTCGTATCCAGCTCTTGGATGATCAAACTCGTGCCTCCATTCTTGGGTTGATGGATGTATTGTGCGAATGATCGAGCCTAGCTTCTGCTGTGTTTATACTTTAGTCCAAGCTGTAAGAACTAGAGTTGTTTAATGAACAATAAAATTACATTCATCTTATTTATCGCGCGTGCCCCCAAGTCTATGGAATATTTCGATAAGTGGCAAGGTAGATAACGTCCGCTTCAATTTCGCATTCTATCCCATTGTACCATGGGATCGAGTTAACCGATGGAAGGCTGAGGTGTGCCTTATCCTACATTCTGTCCTAGTTCTTTCCTCTAGGCAGAATACTTCATTGCCTCATCGACATTCAAACATGAGCTAAGTTCTGGACGGTCAATGACATTCACTTCTCTGCTTATGTCACCATATTCTGGGCAGAAACTGAAGAGTGAATTGTCCAGTCAGATCCAATGAGGGATTGATGCTTCCTTTGCCGAACCTAGGACAAGAATTGGTGTGCAGATGTTTAGGTTGCACTTATTTTGAATTTCTCTTTTAATCGAATCAAGGTAAAAGTCGAAGAATGACTGGTCACATTGCATTCTTTTGGAGTTAGGAAATTAACTACATCGATTTCGATTTACATGCTCCCATCGAAACTAGGGATAATGTTAGCTTAAATGTAGTCAGGTCATGCTCATCTGGTCCCATGCTCTTCTTGAAGGATCAAAGGAAGGTGATGGAGGACTAATGGTTAAGTCACACTCACTCATGGTTTATTCTCCTATCCATGCTCTGTTGGTCAAAGGTATTTGATGGATGTTTGGGTCACATCGATTTGTAGTCAAAGAGGATTGATATTGACCATCGATTCAAGGGAACGATGTAGAATGGTTGGACCTCATTTCCTGTCAATCCAATGGTATGATATGAAAGGTGCAGATCGATATTGCCCATCGATCCGGCGTTATGATATAATTGGTTGCCCATAACTTTGGGCGTTATTCTGATTGGTTGACATTAAGGCCTCCTTGTAGTCGTTGCCTTTAGTTGTGAACGACGCTAAGGTGGCGGTGTAGCGAGTCAAGTTTCTCTTCTTACGGTGATTTGTTCTTCTGCCCCCGCCTAAGGTTAGCAGAGTTAGTTGTGGACAGTCTAATTGCATCTGTAGTGAGTTTATACTCCTCTCGTCGACTTTAGGTCGGAGTTGGTGAATGAATGGTCGAATCACATTCGTTCATTTGTCTATGCTCGTAGTCGCACTCCAGGGATCAGAGTCAGCTGAAGGGCCATTCATCACATCTATTTGATGTTTGTACCACTGTCCACACTCTAGGGACTAAGATTTTTTTATAGAAAATGGTTGGACAGCATTTTCCTAGATCAATTCCTCTACCCCCAGTCAAGGGCAAAAGTCGAGGTGTGGTTGATCACATTACAACAACTTTAATTTGATGCTTCTCCCACTGAACTGTAGGAAGGAATTGATTGGAGGATGGTTGGTTCACATCCGTCCATGTTGCACGTACAACCCGTTGGATCATATATGAGAGTTGGCGGATGAATGGTCATGTCATGTTCATTTGCAGTAGGATGGGTAGTCACATCTATTTTAGAATAGGACGTTCAACTAGGTCCATTTTGCGAATCTACGTCTCCCTGTCGAATCAGGGAAGAAATTTTGTCTTGTAGGGTTAGAGTGCATCCCTATAAAAATATGTTATGGGTCCCACGCCGAGGACAAGAGTTGATGCATGAGCAGTCGTGTCGTTCTCACTTAGTGCTAGAAGGTCGAATCACATCCGATTTTTTGTGATAAGTGTGACCCCATGTCTAGGGAAGAGTTTGAAAGCAGACAGTCGAACCACATCCGCTTTTTGAACTACAGAACTTGCTGAGGAATCAAAGCTGACAAAAGGGTAGTCGAATCACATCCCTTCTGATATTTATATTCCAAACCATGCTTTAAGGACTGGAGTTGGATGTTGGGTTGTTAGTCACACACATTTGGTGTTTATACTCCAGTCCATGCTCTCGGGACCAAAGTTAGTTGATGGGTGGCTATTTGCACCCAGTTGGTGTTTATACTCCATTCTACACTCTGGAGACTTAGAGTTAGTTGATGTTTATACTCCAGTTTACACTCTAGGAATCTGGAGTTAGTTGATGTTTGTCCTCCAGTTCGCACTCTGGGAATCTAGAGTTAGTTGATGTTTATACTCCAGTTCACACACTGGGAATATAGAATTAGTTGACGGGAGGTCAGTCACACCCATTTGGTATTTTAGGATTATGTCCACACTCCGGGGATTTAAGTTGTTTTATGGGTTGTCGGTCACACCTGCTTTGATGTTTATACTCCAATTCGCACTTCGGGAATCTAGAGTTGGCCGACAGATGGTCAGTCACATCTGTTTAGGCTTTAGGATTTCGTTCATACTCTGGGAACAAGAAGTTGATTGGGTGCATGGATGATTGTATCATATCCACCTTGAGTAGGCAAGCGAAGTCATTAGATGGATGGATCCACCCTCCTCGTGCTTGTAAAAATGGAAGGTGAGGTCGTTAGATGGAGTGGTACATCCTCCTTGGGTTTAGGTTGAACACCGACGAAGTTGTTAGATGGACGGATCCATCCTCCTCAAGTCCATGTCCGTAAGTTTATCGTCCAGCTTGCACTTTGGGCGGCGGAGTTAGTTAGAGGATTGTTGTGTTTCAATCCCTTTTGATTTAAGCGTGTTGGCCCCTAAGCTTGGGTTTCACATAATAAGTGATTGGTCGGATCTCGGTCACTTTCCACTTATCCGCCCTCAACGAAGGATAAGATTAAGTTGATGGATGGTCAAATCACGTACATGTTCGTTTGGATTCTGCTTCTGCCAAGCCTAAGGAGTAAAATTAGTGTTCTGGCAATCTTTGAGCTCGATCAGAGGAGAGGATGGTCGAACTACATCCATTTTGAGCTGTGTATTTTCCCTTAAGTCAGGGGCAAGAATTGGAGAGGGGAGGACAAGTCACATCAACTTTATACTTTGCGTTCTTCCGATTGAGCTAAGGAAGAGAGTTGAAATGATGGCTCATGATAGTTAGTGAGTAAGTAGTCAGTCGTTGATGATTTTAAATTGAGGGTTGGCCCCTGATGAAGTCGGTTTAAGGCACGATTGTTTTGCGGAATCATAGACGCAAACTAGGGGGTGAATGGTCAAATCATATCCACTTTAAACATGTGTTCTTAAATAACCCCAAGCATCTAATGTAGGACTGGATGCCTGGAGGTTCATGTCACGTCCACCCTTAGTGTCATTTTGATTTTACCAGGCATCAGAAGAAGCATAAGTATTTTAGTGAGCTTCAAGTTTGAGATGGAGAGTGCATTGTTGGAACATATAACTCTAAGTCTTTCTCAAATCTCCTAATTAAATTGCATAAGAGGATGAGTGGATGGTTGGTTGGATCCACTTTGTACTGGAGCCCTGACCTTGTCGGTCTCTTCTGCTTTGATGCGTTGCCCCAAGTCGGGTGCATATAGCAGCTGATGAGTGGTTGAATCATGCTCGTCCTGATGATACCTTAATGATTTGACCTTAGTCCACGGAGGTTGTTTGCACCCATCCTTAAGTACTCGGTTACCTGCATCATTTGCAAGTAGTTTAATTCAATTCGGTCATATTTCGCAACATAAATGAAATTGAAATAATTCAAAAGAGATCGGATTAAATCTCGTTGATAAATCAAGTGGTGTCGTATGCTCTCTATTGCACTTCAGTCCAGCCCTTCACAGTTGGAAGTCTAATGCAAATGGTTCAGTTTGATCAAAGTTCTTGATTGATAGGGGTCGGGGGTTCCTGGCCCTTCGTTTTGTGGGGCTTGAACATATTGTCAGACTATCCTTTCTGGAGCATCCTTATGGCATTGGCATCCACGGTAGCCATCTAAAGAAGAGGAGTTTTCCGATCTAGAGAATTGAGTAGGTTCCCTCCTTATCTCACCAAGTTGATCCTTCATCTGATTCATCAACTTAATATTGGCCTAGACATGTTGATGTAGCTGTCGGCGGCTATCCACTAGTTCTCTTATCAAAGTCTGGAAATACGCGCTGGTGATGAATTCATTTATGGGTATTGGCAGCAACTGGCAGTGGGATTTAGATAAATTCATTGGCTGCCAACTTCTTTATTCCCTTCAGCAATATGAGAAGTAGAACCGGTATGTCTAACCATGATTGACAGTTTTCTTTGAGGAATGGGGTAAGACATCTGCATTTGATGGCAGTCATCACTCTTGGTGGAAGCTATGCGTAATTCTCACTTCATGAGGTAGTGTCCGGGGTTGTATTTCCATAGTATACTGACATAGTCAACATATTGAATTTTCACTGGAAATTTTGTAGGTGGGATGGTTTTAATGAATAGGTCTCCATTGGGGAAGATTCTCCAATTGTCATTATGACCAGGTCCGTTTTATGGCTACGGGGTATTGTAATACTGGTGAATGATGCATGCATAATTGTTCAACGTTTGAGTGGTTGATAACGCCGATTGGACGACGAGTTGGTTAAAATGGGCTAATAGATTGGTGATTGTCCCAAACTTTCATCCAGATAGGAGATCTATATTGGGTATTAAGAAAGTCCCCTTGAGGTTGTATTCCATGCTTTTATTCATATGGACGTGGAATGATTAAGATGCGGGCATTTGAAGATGGTTCAGCGGTGACCAGCTATGTTTTAAGTTGGCAGAGTAGACAGTGTAGGGAAGACGTCATATTAGCTATCGTACCATAGTTGTCAATTCAGGAGTTCAAAAGCTGGTCAATTGGGGGAAGTTGCAATCCACCTTAGAAGCATGATATATTATCCAACTCTAGTTCTTGGCGTATTACCTCACTTGTAACCAGCAAGCTATAGTTAATAAACATCAATCATTTCATAGTGGATGTAGGCCATATGCCGAACCACTCTAAATTCATGTGTTACTGTGCATTTTCTTATCTGTTGATTGGTGTGTTTGTTGGATCTGTCTCATTTTACATTTACTTTCTTCATTTTATCTCTTCAAACACATCCGAAGAGTGTTGTGCCTAATTTTGGTACAAACACTTTGGTGCTTTCACTGAGAAAACCCTGCTTTTTTCCTACTCTATGGATCTGCTACCGTCGTTGGATTGCAAAAAATCTAAGGAGAAGATCCAGATCTGTCGTTCAGTGCTTCTTTCTATTCCATTCAGATTGCTCCAAATCTAAGAGGAACTACATTCAGCATGATTTTCGTATCCAAAAAACATGATGATTTTCGTATCCATATCTTCGTATCCATATTTTCGTATACAAAAAATATGATGATTTTCGTATCCTCATTTTCGTATCGATCACTTTTCGTATCGATCAGCATTCATATCAATAGACTTTCGTATCGATCAATATTCATATCGATCACTTTTCGTATCGATCAGCATTTGTATCGATCGACTTTCATATCGATCAACATTCGTATCGATCGATTTTCGTATCGATTAATATTCGTATCAATCAGTTTTCATATCGATCAACATTCGTATCGATCAACTTTCGTATCGGTCACTTTTCACATCGATCGGTTTTCGTATCGATCAACTTCATATCGATCCAGCTGCGTCCAATTGGTATCGATCCTCAGATACACTTCGTATCGATCCTGCTGTGTCCAATTCGTATCGATACTCAATTTCACATCGTATCGAACTAGCTGTGTCTAATTTGTATCGATCCTCAAATACATTTCTTATCGATCCAGCTAAATCCAATTCGTATCGATACTCAAATACACTTCGTATTGATCTGGCTGCGTCCAATTCGTATCGATCATCAGATACCACTTCATATCAATCCTAGTACCCACTTTTCGGATCGTTCAATTTCGCCACATTTGTACCGTTCAAACATTACTGGGAACAATACGAAATTTAGAAAAAAATATTTTCGGGTAAGATCCAAATTTTTGAAAAAGAGGCGAAATTTATTTTTCGAAGGGAAACTGCCCCGAACCCTAGCCGCAGCGCAGAGCACCCGCAAGGTGAATTCAAAGCTCAACTTAACGAAGGAACATTCCATCAACGCTCATGATCGTTCCATGATTGAACGGGACATAGAGGATTACAACAGCAAATATTGAATTGTAATCATGGAATAGGTAAAGAAATGCTACTCAACCGGTGCTCTCAAAGGCTGGAGAACTATTTACAGTAGTACAGTAGCAACTTTGGCAAAGTATCGGCGTAGAGAGGCCCAAAAAGTCTCTTTTCTGGATGCATATTGCTGCTATTTATAGGCATAGACTGAAAATATCTCACTCAGGTGGGCCTACGGGATCAAGTTCAGGTGGATTTAACTCGATCTGGGAGCGATATGAATGGAACTCGTATCGATCAAGAATTGATCCTTTTTGGCTAAAATTTATTTGGTACATTCTTGATGTTGTAGGCATGCTCCTGTGAAAATTTGGTGGCATTTGGGCTTATAGATCTCGAGTTATGATCGATGCAGGTTTGGATTTGTATGACATTGTCGTCTTCGTATCGATACTATTTCGCATCGGTCCTGCATAGCTCTGTTTGTATCGATGCTTGCATGCTACTTCATATCGATGGTTGGAGGCCGCCTTCGTATCGATGCTTCATATTGTCTTCTTCGTACCGATCGGTGGTTGTTGTTGTTCGTATCGATGATGGGAGATCGATACGAGATGGATGGAGGGAGACCGATATGAAATGGACATTGATTAATGGATACGAAGTGTTGTTAACATGATGGATATGAAGTAGCTTCATTTGATGGATACGAAGGAAGTTAATGGGCGATGGATACGAATTGAATCTCTCTTGGGGAATGGATACAAAATTGGATGGATACGAATAAAGTTCGATTTTTCAACCTTGATCGATAAATATCTTGAGCATACGAACTCCGACTGAATTGAAATTTGGAATGTTGACTTTCATAGCTTTGCTGGTCCTGTCATATCAATTGTAGTTCGATCCGGACTCGGACAAAATTTACCGGTATCCATAGTAGAACTGTGTATTAACGATCTCCAAGACGAACTATCCTTGGTTTCTAGTCAAGTTCTTAGTGTCATGGCCTGGCCAAAAGGCGGGATAAAGTTGGAGAGATCACACGAGGAATTTTTATACTGGTTCGAAGTTACCCTACATGTAGTCCCATACAATTTCTAGTATAGATTCCTTTTTAAATATCAAAGTCAATACAATCTCGATTTTAAGGCTATGAGACACACCCTCCAGCTTTTTTGAGCTCTGGTACACTCATTGGTTTCAAACGGAACACCAACACATCCACTTGGATTTTCGGGACACCAAGCACACCCTCTTAATTCAGACGGGATACAAGCACACTCACTTGGGTTTCAGGGACACTAAGAACACCTAAGAGTATAAGAATATGATTTGATAGAATTTATAGACTCAGTTTCTTGATCTTGAGTACAAACGATCCTATAACCTTTTAAACAGCACTTTAATCTTGTTTTGAGTGATAGAGATGAGATAGATCAGAGAGTAATTGATAGAGAATCAAGTCAACAGAATTGTATTTGATTCTGATTGAATTTGAGAATATTTTGAGTAGATTTTCTTTTAAAAATTAATATAGTAAAAAAGGAGAGAAAATATGAGAAAGTAGCTAAAAGATTTCATTGGAAAATCCTCCTATTTATGGAGAAACAACAGTCATGTCTATTTGTGAAGAGACATAATGAAAAGACACTTCCATTTAAATTTGAATTTTAAAAAAATTGATCCATATGTCGACATATAATATTAGGGTATGTCGACATATCTCTTTGTGTTTTGAAAACTTAATTAATAAAAATTGTTTTTTAAAATGTTAAGATATATATAATATTTTGAACTTTGTACAATCATCTAAACATATACACATTTTAATCATATCAAAACTTAAGAAAACTTTATAAAATTATTTTGAAATATTTTAGATATATAAAGGATTAAATGTTAATTTCTTTAGAAAATAATATATATAAAGTATCAGTGAATATATATTTAAAACCAAAGTTATAATAAATGTTATAATATACTTATAAACATTTAGAAAGCATAAAACTAAAGTTATAACAAAGTATACGAGGTTTAAAAGTATATTTAAATTATAAGATACTTAAAAACTTAATTACTCAAAATATAATAATCGTGTAGATAAAATCAAAATTTAGAAAGCGTTTGAAGGTCATTTTTAAAGATCATTTTGAAAATAAGGATTCTTTAAAATCATTTTTGAAATTCAGTGTATTTGAAAACAATTTAAAATCAGAGAATAGATTTAAAAACCTTTTTGAAAAATAAAGAGAGATATTAAAGAAGTGCTATCGGGGTTTTAACAATAATCTATGACTCTATAACTTATACGCATATCTTGAATCTTCAATATTTACGAGTCTTTAATCTCTAACTCTTGAATCTGTATATCAGCTTCTTGAATATGCTCTTGATACTGTACGACCTTCTTAACCAACACCTGCCTAATATCCTGCACTATATACTATAGATAACTTGATAAAAACATTAGTACCTATATTCTATATAATGTCAAATGGTTGTTGCCATCAAAACCAATGCCTAATATACTAATATTATATTGTTATGAGTTCTTATACTTGATGAAATTTAGATGCATGATTGTTTCATCACTTGACATTTTAACATGGGATGTGGTTGACACTAATTTTATATGGGTGATGACAATTGTGACATGGTTTTATGATATGTCGTCATGTTATGGTATTCTTATGTCATATTATGATATCATTGCTATGCAATGCTTTCGACCATGATATGTTCACTCCAACATTTTAGACATAGTTTGACCCATGTGTTATTATATAATATTCAGGTCAATACAAGACATTTTGGGTTTACAGACAAGATGGAAACTTTATGGTGATAAAACTTAATAATTAAGATGTTAATGGTTAAATGAATTTTTAATAAAAAATTAGGATATTTTGGAATTAAAGTACGAATATTAAAGTATTTTGTGAAAGTGAGAAATTTGACGATAATACATTTATCATTAAGATTCGGTAAAAAGATGATTTAAATAATAATATTTATTAACGTGGGAAAATTTTATTTATTGAAATGAGTATAAAATGAATTATTATTGTATATTATATTTTTATAGTCATAAATGATGATTTTGAAGTATTATTATTGTTTTAACTTTGGAATGATTTTTAATACATCAAAGGTGGTTAACTAATTTTAAGGAAGTTTAATATTGATAATAAATAAGATTAGGAACGTATTTCAAAAGAAATTATATTTTGCTTATAAACGGAGATTATGAATTTATTATTGAAAATAGGCTTGATAATATAAATATAAAAATAATCATTTAATTGGGTTAAATCATAGAAAATAATTATTTGAAAATTTTGAAATGATAGAAAAATACTTATGAAAAACAAAGGGGAATTTTATTTGTTAAATTTAAACTGATTAGAAGTTGTAGAAAATGGATTAGTAAAAGAAAAGAAGAAGTGAAATATTTGTTCTAGTATTTTCATGAAGCTTAAGCTTCTAGTACAAGCCCATTTGGCCCACCCTAACACTTAGGAAATTATATCCATACTTGTGTTTGTCTTGAGTGCTCTAGATTCCTCCAGTTAACCTTTATTTTCACTTCACATATACACATTTCTATCTCAATCTCCTTAATCCTAATTATGAAATCCTAATCCACTTCATCTTCAAAGATTCATATAAAACCAAATAAATTACAAAAATTATGAAACTTAAATAAATAAGCATTTATACCCCTAGAAATCATCAAAGTGTGATTTTGAGAAAGTTTATGTGTCATGATGAATTTTTAGAGAAGATGATATTTGGGTTTTGTGGAGCTATCTTGAGAGAATGGAGCTAATCTAGCTAAGGTGAGTGTTTCTTCGCTCAGAACCATTTCTGATTGCTTGTATTTCACCTTGAATGTTAGTGTGTTTGATTTATGCATTGCACTCCCTTCTTGAACCCATTGTTGCATTGCTTTGATTGGATTTGAGTGATATTGATGTGCTTTGGATTATCGAGTTTTGGAAGTGTTGTGATAGAATAATCATAACTTTTGATTTTTTGATCGGATTTAAGTGATCTTTCTTTAATTTGAAAGGCATATTCATAAGAATAAACTTTATATTTATCACTTTTCGAAATTTTAAACTTTTCTTACGCCAAAACGTGTTTAAAAATGAAACAAATTTCTAGCCTGTGCTTTAAAATTTTGAGCTGAAACATCAGAGTATTTTGATCGTAACTTTCTAACCTCTTATCTATTTTTGATGGTTCAATACTTGTTAAAAAGATTGGATAATATGGAACAACTTTTATTTAGAGTGTTATGCAAAAAATTTAGGTATACTAAGCGAAAATGGAATCTTAAAAGAGTGGTCCTGCTTTTTAAAAATTCGTTTCATAATTTGTATTATTTGTTAAAATTGCCATTACTTTCATGCATTCCATATTTTTGTGATTCGAAATATGTTTTGAAAAACTATTTGATTAAGGTACAAAATTTCTTTTGTAATCATCAAATTATTTTGTAATTTTAATCCTTTAAATTTAGTTATAAGTTTTCTACATGAAAATGTTAGTCTTTTATATTCTTATATAATTTTTTTTACGATTCTATAATACAGAAAAGAGGTTTGGAAATTATTTGTAAAGGCTAAAATCCAAAATTTGGTTTTAAACAAATGGGAAGAAAAATAATAATTCAAAATTTTAATGTTTATAAAGCCTTTTGGAAATTTTGGATTATTTTTCTACAAATAAAAAAAAATCTAGATGAACTGCATTTTCATTTTGATTGTATTTTCCGTGCGATGAGGATATTGGATAAACGAAGTTATAATACCATCTGGTATGAGACTTTCGGTTATCCATTGGACTCGCTACATAGAATATTATTGAGCGAGGTCCTGTATGGTGAGAATTTTGAGTGAACGGATTAGTAATACCATTTGGTATGGGACATTCAATAATTTTATTCCAATTACACTTTTGACTATGGTATGGAATTTTATCAAGTGTAATTTGCAGGCATTAAGTAAATGAGAAAATAACACTAGGTGGTATAGGGCGCTTGAGCTGATATTTATTCAATTACTTTCTATAAGTAGATGTCACTCATATAGTATATATGGGGTATTTATTTTTATAGTGATGCGAACTGAGAGTGAGTAGATTGAGAGCCATAAGTATTATTATGTGTACACTCCTATTATATGGGGTAGAGTAAACCAGATAGGCTAGTATTACCCCAACGACCTGGTTACGGGGTCGCTTTCCGAATCCATGACATACTTTTTTGATGTGTATGGCCGAGAGCCACTGCCCCCGTGCCACATAGGCCAACATTCTGTTACCATTAGGGAACTTGTCAGGTCTTGATCATTACATAGCGTAGTCTTTCACTGGATGGATATCGGATCACGATGGCAGTCGAGGCAACTAAAGACTGTAGAGTAGCGCTGAGAGTACGTGAGCTAAGCTCCCGGAGCAGGCTAAGAGCTGTTAGTCTCCCATCTAGTTATTACGATGAGATGCCGTAGACACATACTTATTCATCTATGTGAGATCACCATGTATAGGTTGAGAGCCGATCAAATCATTTGTTGGGACTTATGTCGAAATAGTTATTTATGGTGTTGAGAGCCCATCGGACTAAGAGTCTAAATGACTATCTACGATTCTGAGAGTTGAGTGGATTATTAGAGGTCCGGGAGGATGTATGTTTATTTATTTGGTTAAGGACCAAGTTGATTCTACGGGGTTGAAAGTTTTAATGATCATTATGTGATTGTCGATCACTTTGACTATTTATGAGACTATGTGAATCCATGAAGTTGTGTACTCCATGCATATCTATTATACCCTTATCGAGGATAGTTACAGATGCCGAGAGCATGGAGTTGGACCTTTTACCTATCTTTTATATGGTTATCGGAGAGATGACCTTGGCTACCGAAGTGCATGGTTTATCATAACATATATGATATGTATGTTGAAAAATACTAAATTGGCCCCTCCTATATGAATGCATTCCTTAAAATGATTTTTAAAATACAGTGCAAACAACATATATATACCGGTAGTTCTATATGTATGTAAGTTTTAAAAATCAAAATCTTTGTTTTGGAACACAAATGTCCCCATACTTCTATGAATAGAAGTTTGGTTCAAATAATTTTGCATTCAATCTCTACCATCCAATACCTACCACACAATTTTCTAACATCCAAAATTTTAAAAATCTAGTTTTTCAAACCTACATTCTTATGCTTGAAAACGTATTTAGATGGAAAGTTACATATTTCCATCCTTCTCATGTGTACCAATTCTGCTATACCTTGGAAACTTCTTTTTTGCCCTAGATTCTTTTCCAACTTTTCCAAGTGCAGTACACATAAGGAATTTATTTTTAAAATTTTTTAATTTTAAACTAGAGTTACTTCAAAACATGTTTTTTTTCTACCAAGAGGTATAAAAAAAAGAAATTGCAAAGCCAAAATAGCTTCCGCCCCATCGTTAACTATATTTTACTTTCTATTATTTCCATTGAACTGTAAAATCCATATGTAAAAACCCGCCCTGAAAGAGGCCTAATCCCGATCTAGAAAAGGCCCAACGAAACTTAGACCCATTCCAAAATTGGCTATTGGTTGGTAAAAAGAACAATACGGAGCTATTTATCTATTCATTCAAAACTCACGACAGAAGGATAAAATATAATAGCATAAACAATACTCATTTTATTAAAAATTCCAAATGTCACAAAATCATAACATAATGCCAACAATGACCATTACATTACCATGTTTTATGATATAGCTTTCATCTTTAAATTGGTACATCAGAAAATAATAGAAATAGATAAATAGACTACTTCCATAAGCTTCTCTCATTGTTATCTCCATCGTGATCATGGGCTTCTTTCCTAACCTATGTTGTAATGAGGAAGGATCAGAACATCAATGTATAGTGAATTGAAATCTCAAGCTTTTCTATATCGGTACTTAGGCAGTATAATTTAAATAAGGATACGTCTTCAAATTTAAGCAATATTGTAAACTATTTAATACTTCATATAAGGGAAGGAGGCGGGCCCTTAAACAACCACTTAATACCCTGATTCCTCGAAGTACGTTCTTCTATATTTAATAACCCATAATACCAAAGTGAGAGATAAAACCCGAGCCACTTAATACCTTTTAATGGAAAATAAGTAGACTTTTGTGATATCCCGGAATTTTAAGCAATTTAAATATGATAATCTCCTGGATATAATTAATTAAAATTTGTAAATTGTTATTTTAATCAATATAATGTGATGATTTTTAATGATAGTATAAACGGATTTTTAAATGGAATAATTATTTTTACAAATTTAATTTGATTTTTTATAAATCGAATTTTAAATAGATTTATTATTTTCAAATTTAAATAAGTATTGATTAAATGTATATGTATATAAATCTACTTAAGTTAATTTTATAAATAGAATTATTATTTTTCAAATTTAATAATGTGTTTGTTTAAATTAATATATATATATATATATATGTTTAAGTTAATTTTAAATTGGATTTTAAAATTTGAATTGAATTTAATATTTGGATTTAAATTTGAATTTAAAGAATAATTATTTTAAAGTAGTTTAGATATAAAATATATGAATAAAGTTTCCATTAGAATATAATTTGTTTTATATTCTTTTCCTTAAAGATTTTATTTACATAAATTTAGAAAGTATTTATTTAAATAGTAAATAAATACAAAAGTTTTATATTTACATTTATAAATGGATTAAATACACTATGTATGATTTTATTTAAAATATGATTGGTTTTTATTTAATTTTCTTTTAAAGGTTTTATTTTTATAAATTTAGAAAAGACATTTGTTAAATTATAAATGTATTAATTCATTAGGATATTTATATAAAGGCTTTTTAAAATCATTTTAGAAATATATAAAAAAATGAATGAATACATGTGTTAATTTATAAATTCACTTAGTAACACATGTTAAGATATTAAATAGGATGGAAGACAAGTGTCACCTCTTGTATTTATTTTTCTTAATTCTTATAAAACCATAAATTAGTTTATATAAGAAAACATCTTCATTTCTTCTTTCTTTTTTTCTCACCTCAATTCTAAACTCAAGGAAAAATTCAACATGTTCTACTCTACAACCAGAAAAGAGTCATTCCTTGTAATCTGTTCATTTCTATATAAAAAAAATCACTACCCTGTAAATCACTTTCCAGAATCAAAACCTGTACTTCGTTTCTCAATCAAAAGATTTAACCAGTAAATTATCTTCCAAAACCAAAGGCAAAACCTGTATCAAATTTTCAAAGCAAACCTGGATTATCAAAAGAAATCAACTGCAAATTGAGTTTCAACCTGCACCAATCAAAGCTTTAAGGCCATTCAAGTTTTCAACTTCAACCCAGTGTTTCAAAGCATTCAAAGCTTTCAAAGCTTCATCTCAGTTTTAAATCATCTCTGCATTTTGGTTGAAAGGTGATTAAACTTTCAAATTTAAAAACTTAAGTAACAAATATATGTTGAATGTGAATTACTGTTTGATGATTGCTTTGCATATCTGTACATATGTGAGCCTGTGTGTTTTTCAGTTGATTTTATCATTCTGTACTGTTTGGTGGTCGGAGACGTGGACGCAGGGTTGTATTCAGGTAGTGGTTTTTATTCGAGGTTCATCTGTGAAGCTCGTTTTTGATTTGGTTTATGTGGTGGCATATAGATGATCGGAATCTGCTGTAGGGTGGATCGCTGACGTGTGGAAGGTGTTGGAGTTGGTCGTGGTGGCGTTGATCGCCGGTGCATATGCACAGGCAGGTTGCGTCAATGGGTAGTGTGTTGTTTGGGAAGATGGTTTACCTCGGGTTGTAACTCAAGACTAGGAGATGTTCACTCGAGTTTAAACTCGAGTAATTCCTGGGTGTTTTTAAAACTTGTTAACAGTTTTGGTTACAGGTTTTATTTAATCTAAAACTAAACTAATTTTGAAATGGATAGGGGGACTCGGGTTAAACCCGAGTGATCTTCGTGTACGACCCGAAGCTAATGATAAGAAGAATTTTAGAAAGGATTTTAAAACTTGTTTTTTTTCGAAATTTAAAAATGAAATTAGTTTTAAAAACTTTATTATAGAAGTTACTTATATAATAATTGTTACTTTAGCATTGTTTAAGAAGTTTGGAAAACTTTGTTAAATTTAAATTTTGTTAAATTAAGTTAAAGTTATTTTAAAATTTAAGTAGAATGAAATTTTAAAGATTTTATAAAAAGCAAGCTTATTATTTTAAATTGAAAACTAGATTTTAAACTACCACTTGATAATATTTTTAAAGCATTTAAAAGTAAGTTGTGTTTTGAAACTTTTAATTATCAAGTTGAATGAGTATTCTAAACTTAATTAATGAATTAATTAAGTAAAGTTATTTTTAAAATTAAATGTTTTAAATGATAATTAAGGCATAAATAAGATAAGGTTTTATCTTTAGATAATTATGGTTTTAATGGTTTGAAATTAATTATGTTAATTTAGAAATGTAAGTATAATTAATTAACTTAATTAATTAAGTATAAAGGGTTAATTAAGTAATTAATGAAGAATAATTAACTCATTTAATTAACCAATGATTAAGGGTTTAATTAATTTATAGTTGAGGGTTATAATTAATTAATTAATTACAGATTAATTAATTATAATTAAGGATTATTAATTAAGTAATTAAGATAAATTAATTCGTAATTAGAAATTAATTAATTAAGTAATTAGAGGTTGATTAATGTTAATTAAGAATACTTAATTAAGTTTTATTAATTAATAATTAAGAGATAATTAATCTATAATTAAAGATTAATTAAGGGTTAATTAACTGTTAATTAAGGGTTGATTAACTGGTAATTAAGAAGTACTTAATTTGTAATTAATTTATATTAATTAATAATTAAGGTTTATTAATTAATGGTTAAGGAATTAATTGATCTGTAATTAAAGTTTAATTAATTTGTTTTAAGGGTAATTAAGGGATGAATTACCCAATTGTAATTAATTTGTTAATTAATTAAAGATAATCTCTTAATGATTAATTAAGTATAAATACTTAATGAGATTAATAAGTGTAATTACTTAGTGAAGTAATTAATGTATAATTACAGGATGTAATTAATTAAAGAAAATCACTTATTGAGAAGTAATTAAAGGGTAATTACTTAGTAGAAGTAATTAAGGATTAATTACTTGGTGTAATTAATCAAAGGATTAATATAATTAATTAAGGCATTAATTAATTAAGTAAGTAATTACAGAAGAGTAATTACTGTTTATGATTAATTGAGGTTGATTAATGGATGTGATTAAATAAAGTATAATTAATTAATGTAATTAATTAAGGATCAATGTAATTAATTATAATTAAATAATTATTGAAAATAATTAATTAAGGGTCATTAATTAATGAGAGTAATTAAAGGTTAATTACTATAAATGGTTAAGGATAATTAATTTGTGAAATTAATTAAAGGATAATTACTTTATGTAATTGAAGAATAATTAATCAAGGTGATTAATTAAGATAGATATTTAAAGGATGGTTAATTAATTAAAAGGTTTGTAATTAATTAATGGTTGATTAAGCAAAGTTGGTGATTAATTCTTAAGTAATTGATTTAATTTAAGTTAATTAAATTAATTATAATAATGATTAATAATTGTTGCTTACGGATGATTGTTTGAGTAGAATATCTGAATTGGTTGATATCTATTGGATGATATGTTGTGATATTCTGTGATGTGATTTCAAGTATTGAATTGAATTGAATTGTTTAAACCTTTAAACAACTTGGCCTTTAAAATACTTTTTGGATTTCGATGAGACTGGGATCGGGTTATCAAATTTGGATATCCGAAAACCACATCGATCCCAATTAATGATAGGTCGTGACATCTCAAAGTGAAGATCGAGATGGAATTTTGAAGTGCAAGGGTTATTGTCGTTAACTCTGAGGGTGATTCCAAAATAAGTGTAACGAGATAATGCCTTCGGTCTCGTTCGAACCCAGAACGAACTTGTATGGATTGAATGCTTTCATAACATCGTCAGGTGGACGATGAGCATTCTAAGAGATGTGTTCTCTAAAGGTAACCATAGTCTCAAGCCTCATCAACCGGGAATGGCTAAAACATGGGAGGTGCAGCAAGGCTAAGTGGGTAGCACCCAAGTAGGACGAGATTTTCCCTTGTCTAGAGGTCCCTTTTATTCGGCTGTGTGGGCAGTTGTTGAGCTCCAACTGCAGGGGTTGTCTTATTCGGGACTGTCCAGTAAGGGATGGTTTCGGCCTTGTGTTACAGGGGATTTAGGGTGGATCCTCGGTACGTTGATCTAGGCCACGTACTATGATGGGCGGTACCCCAATAGCCCTGCTATTGATGAAAACCCAATTTTCCTACGTGCCCTTACGGTTTTGATTGTATTACCCACTTTTGTGGCTAGTAGCTGGAATTTAATGAATGTAACAATTTCGGCTATTTTCTATTCACTTGAAAACCCTAGACCCTATTATAATATCATTGAATTTCCTATAAAATGTTTTGGTTAGCGTAAGGTAAAAACTTACCCATGTTTATGTGTGGGGAGTCTTACGTGATACCTTTTCTTTCAAAGGTTTTTAAAGTTAAGCAACTTTAACTGTTTACTCACACCAGACCAATGTCTGACCTGGAGTTTATTTTTGTTTTATTAAACTCTTGGGTACTCAAATTTTTACGAGTAGCCAAGAGATTCAGGTTAGCTTTGTTGAATTCTGAAGGAGATATGGAGCAGGAGGCTTCAGCGTTGTAGATAGATAGTGGTTCCGCTGTGTTGATCTCTGTATTGATATATGTATTGTATAGTTGAGTTGTATAACTAGACAGGTATTTATAACTGTCTAGTATGTGTTGTATAAACTGTGTTATTCTGATGTATATGATACTATGTAATATTTATGTGATTAATATAATTTATTCGTTTTGCTGTTGAGATTCTGATGTTGTTTCTTTCTTTCTTCTCTATCTTTCTCTTTTCTATCCCTTTCTTTCTTAATAATGATGCGTCTTATTGAGGAGAATAAGGTGGGTCGTTTCATTTAGTATCAGAGCGCTAGGTTGAGTGAATACCTAGGCTCTGGAGTGGTGTCTATCTTGAGAGAGCGTACTTGTAATTTTGATATATATATATATATATATATATATATATATTTCTACCTATTTGTTGGATTACCTTTTTGGGTTTTCCAATATAAGTTGTAGAGGTAGAAAGGGTAGTGGTGTGTGTAGCACGACTACCAATTGAAGAAGTCCGAATGTTGAGGTTGGAAGAGTATCTATCGAGACTGTAGGCCCAATACCGTCTCGAGTAAGGTTTGCAGCATGGTGTAAGGATTTCATCAATCTTTGAAGGAAACCTGTTAAGGTTCGAAGTCCATCATTTGAAGTATAAGTTTGATCGTGCTCGTGTGAGCGAATTTTTGAGAGTTTGGATCTGTCGGATGTGCAGAAGTGTGTGTTGGTATTTTGGCAACTTCAGGATGGAGTAGCTGCGTGGTGAGACACAGTGACTATGGATGTTTCAGAAGATATTCTTTTGGGAGCAAGTTTTAGGAAGTATGTTTGCATCATTGATGAGACTGAGTTTCTTCAGCATGTTTGTGTTTAGTTTGAGGCCGAGTTTCTTGAGGAGGTGTCTGCTCATCTCAAGGCTCTTTTTGATATTGCTTGGTATGGTTTTGAGGATTGAGGATCTTTGGATAACAAGTATTTGGCATCTGTGGCAGCGGTGCAGCTCAAAGTGTTTGGTGTGCCTACAGGAAGATCTTTTGGCTTTGCAGTTTCCTAGAGGTGGAGTTATGAAGCAGCAGAGTGGACCCGTTTCTTCGATGGATTGGTCAATGATAAGCTGTTCTGATTTGTGGAAAGAGAATAGTATCTGTGGTTATTGAATTGGATGGGATCGCAAAGGTGACTTGCAATAGTTGAGTGTTCTCTTGGATAATCTTTTGCATGGGATTGTGACATATCTGGAGGATGTAGAAGTTATAGTGTTGTTAGAGATTTTCCGGATGTCTTTTGGAAAGTCTGAGGTTTGTCTGTATTGGAGATTGAGTTCTGTATCGACTTGGTTCATGGAGCTGCCGGTGATTCAGCTAGGTTGAAGGATGTTTCCTAGGATGGGGTTTTGGTGAGGCAACTCAGGATTTCTTGGTGTTTCTGTGTTTTCTCTTTGTGGATCTAAGAAACCATAATTCTGGGATGTGTTGTTTAGTTTATGCCCGCGTTCTTCGATGGCATTCTTATCTACTCTAAATCAGAGTTGTGCAGCGGAAGCTAAATAGCAGCTGTTCTGTAGTGGAAGTGACCGGATGTTGCAGTGTTTATAATTGGAGGGTTTCTTCTGGGAGTTTTTCAGGTTTGAGGTCCGATTGGCGAGTGCACCTGTTTTGTCTTTTCCAGATAAGAGAAGTAAGTATGAAGTCTACTGTTGATTGTGAAGTGGATTTTGTGTTCTTGATTTCGGTAGAGGATCATTTTATTGGATTGTTTTGATCCAGTTTATTTCAAGAAGCATCAACGAAGGTTGAGTTGATCAGGAAGGATGTAGGCAGCCCAGGATTGTCAAAAGTGTTTTGTGGTTAAGAGACGGAGGAACTCGGAACTCGAAGCCGGAGATTTGAATTCTAGATAGGGTTTTCTCCGGTAAGAAGAGCTATAGGATTAAGTAAGATTGGAAAGCTAGCTCAGAAATGTATTGGATCTTTCTGTATTCTTGTAAGGATAAGTGTTGGCCTTCAGGAGTTGAATTGCCGGTTTGGAAGACTGGGATTCAAGGTATTTCACGTATCTCTGAGGATTACGTATTTGGTCCATCATTGGTTTTGGAACCAACAGTTCAGAAGGATTTGGTTATTGAGTCGGACTTGTCTGTGGTCAGATCTCTTGTGTAGATTGCAGATCTAGGAGCTCTGTAGCTTAGTTGTGTAGCTAGTTTAGATTCAGTAGATGAGTATTCCAGTATCTGTATATTGGAAACTCGGGATAGTTTTAAAAAGCTTATCCGGATTTGTGTCCGGATAGCTAAAATTATTTGATTGTATGAAATGGTTGTTTGATTGATAGTGTATGGTTGTTAAGAATGTTTGAAATTGTTTGAAATATAATAAAACTTTGGGATTATCTTTTGTTTAAATTTCGGGACGAAATTCTTTTAAGGGGGGAGGAATGTGATATCCCGGAATTTTAAGCAATTTAAATATGATAATCTCCTGGATTTAATTAATTATAATTTGTAAATTGTTATTTTAATCAATATAATGTGATGATTTTTAATGATAGTATAAATTGATTTTTAAACGGAATAATTATTTTTACAAATTTAATTTGATTGTTTTATAAATAGAATTTTAAATAAACTATTATTTTCAAATTTAAATAAGTATTGATTAAATGTATATGTATATAAATCTATTTAAGTTAATTTTAAATATAGAATTATTATTTTTCAAATTTAATAATGTGTTTGTTTAAATTAATATATATATGTGTGTGTGTTTATGTTAATTCTAAATTGGATTTTAAAATTTGAATTTGAATTTAATATTTGGATTTAAATTTAAATTTAAAGAATAATTATTTTGAAGTAGTTTAGATATAAAATATATGAATAAAGTTTCCATTAGAATATAATTTGTTTTATATTCTTTTTCCTTAAAGATTTTATTTATATAAATTTAGAAAGTATTTATTCAAATAGTAAATAAATACAAAAGTTTTATATTTACATTTATAAATGGATTAAATACACTGTGTATGATTTTATTTAAAATATGATTGATTTTTATTTAATTTTCTTTTAAAGGTTTTATTTTTATAAATTTAGAAAAGGCATTTATTAAATTAGAAATGTATTAATCCATTAGGATATTTATATAAAGGCTTTTTAAATCATTTTAAAAATATATAAAAAATGAATGAATACATGTGTTAATTTATAAATTCACTTAGTAACACGTGTTAAGATATTAAATAGGATGGAAGACAAGTGTCACCTCTTATATTTATTTTTCTTAATTTTTATAAAACCATAAATTAGTTTATATAAGAAAACATCTTCATTTCTTCTTTCTTTTTTCCTCACCTCAATTCTAAACTCAAAGAAAAATTCAACATGT
Source organism: Allium cepa (assembly GCA_030765085.1). Taxonomy (NCBI): domain Eukaryota; kingdom Viridiplantae; phylum Streptophyta; class Magnoliopsida; order Asparagales; family Amaryllidaceae; genus Allium; species Allium cepa. The sequence continues at coordinate 378,889,362 of CM060938.1, read as the reverse complement.
TCTACTCTACAACCAAAAAAGAGTCATTCCTGTAATCTGTTCATTTCTCAAAAAAAAATCACTACCCTGTAAATCACTTTCCAGAATCAAAACCTGTACTTCATTTCTCAATCAAAAGATTTAACCTGTAAATCATCTTCCAAAACCAAAGGCAAAACCTGTACCAAATTTTCAAAGCAAACCTGTAACAAGATATAGATTAAAGGCAACCTGGATTATCAAAAGAAATCAGCAACAAATTGAGTTTCAACCTGCAGCAATCAAAGCTTTAAGGCAATTCAAGTTTTCAACTTCAACCCAGTTTTTCAAAGCTTCATCTCAGTTTTAAATCATCTCTGCATTTTGGTTAAAAGGTGAGTAAACTTTAAAATTTAAAAACTTAAGTAACAAATATATGTTGCATGTGAATTATTGTTTAATGATTGCTTTGCATATGTGTACATATGTGAGCCTGTGTGTTTTTCAGTTGATTTTATCATCTCTGTGCTTAGTTTATGCCTTTGTACTGTATACCATGAGCATGAAACGTTTTTTAACTTGATGCATATGCAAAATGTTTGAAGTAAACTCATGAAGTATGTTAGAAAATATGCATGCATGTTGTTTTAATATGAATATATAAATATATGAATGATTTTAAACTGAGTACATATGAGATTCATTTGTGTATATCAATGTTCTCTGTTCCTTGTTACAGAGTTTAAGTGATAATTAAAAATTCAAAATCTTTTTATTTAATCACTGTTAGGACCTGAATTTAAAACAAAATAGTTTTTTTGTATCATAACCTAAGTACCAAAAATAGATTCAAGAATTTTTAAGATTTGAACTATGCTTGGATATGTAAATACAGTGGTGATGTTAAAATCATATTAAATCAAATTTTGTAAGTCGGGTTATAACTTGAATCTATTTGGAAAGTTAAGATTTTTAAAACTAAAATCAAAATTTTTAATGTTGCATTGAGTATGCAATTTGGGTTTGACTGGAAATTATATTTAAAGCAATCTCTAGCGATCTAGGGAAAGAGGGGTCTCGAATTTTCTTCTAGAGATGGGAGAAGTTGTGGGGTGTTTGGGAAAAATGCCTGAAGTTGTTTACGATCATCGAGGCGACGATGAGAAGGGGATTTAAGATTTAACCTTAATTTTTGTCGAGCTTGCAACTATGGGTGCTGCATCATTTCTAAGGCATCGAGCTGCTTGGGATTTGGAAGGTGGCTGCATGGATGTTTCGTGGAGATGTGGCCGGAGTTTAGGAGGCTCTGGTGGTCGGCGACGTGGACGCGGGGTTGTTTTCAGGTAGTGGTTTTTGTTCAAGGTTCATCTGTGAAGCTCGTTTTTGATTTGGGTTATGTGGTGGCGTATGGATGGTCGGAATCGGCTGGGTGGATCGTTGACATGTGGGAGGTGCTGGAGTTGGTCACGGCGGCGTTGATCGTCGGTGCATATGCATTTAAAAAGGATTTTAGAAAGGATTTTAAAACTTATTTTTTTTGAAATTTAAAAATGAAATTAGTTTTAAAAACTTTATTATAGAAGTTACTTATATAATAGTTGTTACTTTAGCATTGTTTCAGAAGTTTTGAAAACTTTGTTAACTTTAAATTTTATTAAATTAAGTTAAAGTTATTTTAAAATTTAAGTAGAATGAAAATTTAAAGATTGTTATAAAAAGCAAGCTTATTAATTTAAATTGAAAACTAGATTTTAAACTACCACTTGATAATATTTTTGAAGCATTTAAAAGTAAGTTGTGTTTTAAAACTTTTAATTATCAAGTTGAATGAGTATTCTAAACTTAATTAATGGATTAATTAAGTAAAGTTATTTTTAAAATAAAATGTTTTAAATGATAATCATGGCATAAATAAGATAAGGTTTTATTTTTAAATAATTATGGTTTTAATGGTTTGAAATTAATTATGTTAATTTAGAAATGTAAGTATAAGTAATTAACTTAATTAATTAAGTACAAAGGGTTAATTAAGTAATTAATGAAGAATAATTAACTAATTTAATTAACCAATGATTAAGGGTTTAATTAATTTGTAATTAAGGGTTATAATTAATTAATTAAAGATTAATTAATTATAATTAAGGATTATTAATTAAGTAATTAGAGATTAATTAATTTATAATTAGAAATTAATTAATTAAGTAATTAGAGGTTGATTAATGTTAATTAAGAATACTTAATTAAGTTTTATTAATTAATAATTAAGTTTTTTTAATTAATAATTAAGAGGTAATTAATCTATAATTAAAGATTAATTAAGGGTTAATTAACTTTTAATTAAGGGTTGATTAACTGGTTATTTAGAAGTACTTAATTTGTATTAATTAATAATTAAGGTTTATTAATTAATGGTTAAGGAATTAATTAATCCGTAATTAAAGTTTTAATTAATTTGTTTTAAGGGTAATTAAGGGATGAATTACCCAATTGTAATTAATTTGTTAATTAATTAAAGATAATCTCTTGATGATTAATTAAGTATAAATACTTAATGAGATTAATAAGTGTAATTACTTAGTGAAGTAATTAATGTATAATTATAGAATGTAATTAATTAAAGAAAATTACTTATTGAGAAGTAATTAAAGGGTAATTACTTAGTAGAAGTAATTAAGGATTAATTACTTGGTGTAATTAATCAAAGGATTAATATAATTAATTAAGGAATTAATTAATTAAGTAAGTAATTACCGATTAAGGATCAATAATTAATATAATTAATGAGAGTAATAAAGGTTAATTACTATAAATGGTTAAGGATAATTAATTTGTGAAATTAATTAAAGGATAATTACTTTATGTAATTGAAGAATAATCAATCAAGGTGATTAATTAAGATAGATGTTTAAAGGATGGTTAATTTATTAAAAGGTTTGTAATTAATTAATGGTTGATTAAGCAAAGTTGGTGATTAATTCTTAAGTAATTGATTTAATTTAAGTTAATTAAATTAATTATAATAGGGATTAATAATTGTTACTTATGGATGATTGTTTGAGTAGAACATCTGAATTGGTTGATATCTATTGGATGAAATGATGTGATATTCTGTGATGTGATTTCAAGTATTGAATTGAATTGAATTGTTTAAACCTTTAAACAACTTGGCCTTTAAAATACGTTTTGGATTTCGATGCAACCGGGATCGGGTTTTCAAATTTGGATATCCGAAAACCACATCCAAACTCTAAGGGTGATTCCAAAATTAGCGTAATGAGATAATGCCTTCAGTTTCGTTCGAACCCGGAACGAACTTGTATGGATTGAATGCTTTCAGAACATCGTCAGGTGGACGATGAGCATTCGAAGAGACGTGTTCTCTAAAGGTAATCGTAGCCTCAAGCCTCATCAACCGAGAATAGCTAAAACAGGGGAGGTGCAGCAAGGCTAAGTGGGTAGCACCCAAGTAGGATGAGATTTTCCCTTGTCTAGAGGTCCCTTTTATTCGGCTGTGTGGGCAGTTGTTGAGCTCCAACTGCCGGGGTTGTCTTGTTCGGGACTATTCAGTAAGGGATGGTTCCGGCCTTGTGTTGCAGGGGATTTAGGGTGGATCCTCTACGTTGATCTAGGCCACGTACTGTGACGGGCGGTACCCCAGTAGCCCTTCCATTGATGGAAACCCATTCTTCCTACGTGCCCTTACGGTTTTGATTGTATTACCCACTTTTGTGGCTAGTAGCCGGAATTTAATGAATGTAACAATTTCGGCTATTTTCTATTTACTTGAAAACCCTAGACCCTATTATAATATCACTGGATTTCCTATCAAATGTTTTGGTTAGCATAAGGTAAAAACTTACCCATGTTTATGTGTGGGGAGTCTTATGTGATACCTTTTCTTTCATAGGTTTTTAATGTTAAGAAAATTTAACCGTTTACTCACACCAGACCCATGTCTGACCCGGAGTTTATTTCTGTCTTAGTAAACTCTTGGGTACTCAAATTTTTACGAGTAGCCAAGGGATTCAGGTTAGCTTTGACGAATTCTGAAGGAGATATCACTACGCCATAGATGACCTTCTGCAACATTTTTGCAAGGTGTTGCTAGCTAAAATGTTGCGACAGCTATAAAATTTTGGTCCTGCTGCAACGTTGTATTTTTGGTGTTACCTTAGCCATAAAAATGTGTTGCTCTAGCTAAACAAGTGTAACACGATGCAACATTTTTATATAGTGTTGCCATAGATATATTCTAATTAAAAAAATTAAAAAAAAATTTACACCTCAGCGATCCACACCACCATTTAAAACGAAATCTCAACCGTCGATTCACACCATCGATCCACACCTTACCAATTTCCATTTCCCGCTTTACTTTTCTTTCTCATTCCTCTCTGTGTGAAAATTAGGGCACGCGATTTTTCTTTCTCGTTCCTCTCTGTGATAACTAGGGCACGCGATTCCAGTTGCTTTGATGCTCTGATTGATCGAATCTAGTGTAAGAAACGTTCCTGGTAGCTTGCTCCTTCGTTCTCCTTGATTGATTGCTCGAATTGCTTTGACTTCGTCGTCGAGTGCGATGTGATATTATTTGGTATGTTTTCTGCCTTCTAGTTTACTTGATTATTCTCAGTTTTGGTTACACTCGCACGCTTTTGCCGATGATGAATTGGGAGTTATTTATAGGCTTTATTTCCTATAACCTCGAGTTTAATCTTTCTGTTGGACTTTGAGAAATCTGGTATGTTGGATTGCGATGATGTATCGGTATGTTGGATTTTGGTCCACTGGCTTGATTTTGCTTTTCCGATGATGAATTGCGATGTGGTATTATTTGGTATGTTGGATTTTGGTTCACTGGCTTGTTTTTTATTTCTGAACTGAGCTTGTTAGCTCCTTTCTGCTGCATTTGTTAAACCAGAACTTGAAGTATTTGTATTCTGCTGTCCTCTTGAAAACTGCTTCACTTGAAAACTTCTACATTTTTGAAAATCAGAACTTTGAAAGTGATCTTTGGTTTTATTAAACTGTTGACTAATCTGAACATTGAGTTTTGATTTCCACGATATATACAAACATATGTGTGTTGAGCTTTGTTGGTTTTGCTTGGTCTGGACTGAACTGGTACCATGCTAACCTTGTTCTTTAACATGAACTAATGCTCCAAGTCCTCTGTATATCATATTACTGCCTATGTTTCTCTTGTACATGCCTGATGCATTCACTGTTTTTGCTTGATGGGCTGCCTATGTGTACTGCTGTGTTTCTTGCACTAGCTTGTCTACATTTTGCTGAACCTGGTTCTTGTTTGTTTTGTTGGTTGCTTGGCCCTGAGTTGAATCCAGTCGATGACTCGGGTTTGACCTTGTGCCGTGTCCATTTTTTTTGGCTTGTCTACATATCTGGCTGCACTTGAGTATGAACTTGCACTTGAGTAGTTGCACTTGAGTAGTTTCTTGTACCAAGCCTTATGATGCATGTATGTTCATCCATGTACATGCATTTCTTGGTCATGTTATGTTGCTTGCTGTGTTGAGTACTACTTTGTGCACTTGGCTTCTCCTTTGTGCATTTTTGCCTGAACTGTTGCTTGCTGTCTTCCATACTGTCTTGTATCCATGTGTTGCATTCATGTTTGGCTTATGCACTTGTGAACAGCTGACTTGTGCATTCACAGGTTGTCCGTGCAAATATTTGGTCCCTGTCAGAAAAAAATATGAAAAGAAACAACCCAAATACCTGAGGCAAATAATATAACAAAAATATTTTCATTTTCTGTTCGAGTTAAATATTATTTTCCAGATTACTGCTTTTGAATTATATGTGACAGGTATTGAAGACTGGACAGCTGGATACAAGCTTGAAGACAGAGTCAAATCAAATGTGCATGAGCTTGAAGACTGGACCCGCTACTCGGCTCGCCTTCGACTCAGCACTCGGCTCGTCATATATTTGTCAGTGTCGGTGTTTGTATAAATTGAAACTGCATATGTAATGAGTGAACTGAGTGATGTAGTGAGGAATATCTGTATATGTGAATATCAGTGTTATATATCATTGAATTGTAAAATAGTGGAGTCAGGAATCTGTACTATTTCAAATGTTGAAATAAAATATTTATTTAAATAAATTACTGTTTGAATATCAAATTCCGTGCAATAGCATTTTATTAAATAAATATTTATTTCTATTAAAAAAATCAAATATGCTCTACATTGTGGGCCCCACAAATTTAGAAAGTTAATATCTATAGCAACATTTTGGAATGTTGCTACAGACACCTATGGATGTTGCTATAGACCCAAATAGGGTTCTATTGCAACAATATTACTTATGTTGCCTTAGACAGTCAAAACGTTGCCTTTGAGGTCTAAGGCAACGACAAAAATTGCATCACCCGAAAAGTGTTTCCATAGACCTATGGCAACATTTTTTGGGCCTGACCCAACATTTTTTTTGTGTTGCAGAAGGCCATTTATGGCGTAGTGTATGGAGTAGGAGGCTTCATCGTTGTAGATAGATAGTGGTTCCGCTGTGTTGATCTCTGTATTGATATCTATATTGTATATTTGAGTTGTATAACTAGACAGGTGTTTATAACTGTCTACTATTTATTGTATAAGCTGTGCAACTCTGATATATATGATACTATGTAATATTTATGTGATTAATATAATTTATTCGTTCCGCTGTTGAGATTCTGATGTTGTTTCTTTCTTTCTTCTCTATTTTTCTCTTTTCTATCCCCTTCTTTCTTAATAATGATGCGTCTTATTGAGGAGAATATGGAGGGTCGTTTCAAATTTGACCATTTAAGTCCTCAATTGAGGCAGGCCCCCATCATTCAATACATATTCCTAAAGCGGACTAGTTACAGGTACCTACGTAGTTGACATTGCACAGAAATATCTTCAGGCATTTAATACTTCTATTGAAGCGGACCTTTTCGAAATATCCTTAACCATGCCTAAAACCCAATCCCAACCATTTAATACTTAATATAAGGGAAAGATGCGAGCCCTCAAACAACCACTTAATACCTTTAATCCTCGAAGTAGGTCTTTCGTACTATGACCCATACCCCATGGAGACATCTCACATTAGTCCAACTATTTGTAAGAATTATTAGTCAGATTAGCTAGGTAGATTTACCTTATAGAATTGGGACTAACCTTACATCATCCATAGTTACTTGTTATAGGCGATGGCTCACATCAGCCCCAAAATCACATTGATGTAGCAAAATTAGCTAGACAGACTTCTGTATGCATTTGACTGATCTCGCATCCCTGTAACTTAGTCATATTACATAACACTCTCTAAGTATATTATCACACATCTCACTATATTAATTATTTAGGCCTTATAAGAAATCCTTTTTATTTCTCCTCTACAATTAATTTCTTTCCTAAAGGGGATTTAAATATTAATTATTAACCTAATTAACTACACCATTAATACTGTATAATTGTATGTTATTTATGCTAGTTTACATATATACGTACATATTTATTGATTTCCATGTATGTAGTGATTACGCCCTTAACTAACGTTTTAAATGTCAAATCTTCCAAAATCTTACAAGCCTCATTTCCACAATAACATATAACATAAATCCAATGTTCCAAAATCAAATCAATTATGATGACCCGCAAATCCATACCCTTTGATACGACAATAAACCATGAAAGAGAGTGCGGATTAAGGATCTTAAGGCTAATTTAACACTACAAGAGGGGGTGAATAGTGTTTAATGGATTCTAAGACTTATATGAACTAAATTGAAATTATGACACAAACAAATGCAGAACTTAATCACAGAACAATCACAGAATCAAACACAGATGCAGAAAGTAAATAAAAAGCAGTAAAGGGAAAGAACACACCGGATTTCATACTGGTTCGGAGTTACCCTACATCCAATCCTGTACCAAGGCAAACATCTCATACAGATTTTTATTATACCAATGTCGGGATTACAATCCTCAATTTCTAAAGGCCTTGAGGTACCCTCCTGTCTCTCGAGTCCGGGACTAACTCTCTTGATTTATGGGACACAAGATCACCCAATTGATTTCTAGACACAACCACACCTTATAGAGAGACTCGATAAACTTTTGATTACAAATTGATACTAAAACTCTGAATAGCACTTTGATCTTCGAGAGAGGGCAGAGAATCAAACAGGAATGAAATTCTAATTTGATTCACTTGAGAATTCGGCAGAATTTCGGCACGATCTTAAAAATATGAAAATCTTAGAATATGGATTTATAGAGAAGAAGGAGTGAAGAAAATAAGAAATTAGTTAGTTAAAAAAATTTTGTTTGTGAAGGCTATTTATAGAACACCAACGGTCATAACCATTCATGAATAGATTTAAACAAATAAACACTTCTTTTGAAAGTTGAAACTTTTGAATTTAACGGCCACCATGTCGACATGGGGTATCTCATGATGTCGACATCCCTATTTAAAAAATGTAAAAAATTTTTTGAAAGGAAAACAAGATAAAATGATTTTGGAGTAAAATAAACTAATTTTCCTTTGTTTTAAAATAAAGAAGAGTAGAAAAAAAATATTTTTAGAATGTGTGTGTGTGTATATATATATATATCTGATTTTAAATCTTAAGTATATATATATTATAAAGAATATTTTGAAAATCATTTAAAAAGATAATTTTTAAGGCTAAAACATTTTGAAAAGCAGTTTTGAAAATCATTTTGAAAAACCATTTTGAAGTAGTTTTGCAAGCTTCTTTCTGTAGAATATCTCATCACATCAAGACTCGAGAACTTGTACAAAACCAGGATGTTCGTGGGTTTGTAAGCCACTTGTCGTAGGTTTGTAAGCTACTTGTCATGGGTTTGTAAGCCACTAAGAAGGTAGAAATGGGTTCCATCCCAAATGAAATTTTGAATGAAGATTTTCATGCTATTATGAAGTTTTAATAAAAACTAGACACATATCTTGAAATCTTGATCTTGATACTCTAGAATTCAATTTTGATATCTCCATTCTGAATCTTGAGTCTTGAGTCTTTATACTGATCAGTCTTCAGTAATCAATACCTGCATATATATATATATATATATATATATATATATATATATATCCTGCATATACATATCTATCTAGACAATAGTGTTAGTATATATTTTATAATAAGATAAGTTTAAATGGTTGTTGTCATCAAAACCAACATCTCAGTTCCTAACAATCTTCCCCTTTTTGATGTTGACAACCTGTATTTATAAAATATACTTACCATACCATTACTCCTATCATAACTCCCTCTTACTCCATGACTCCCCCTTACTCCAATGATAACTCCCCCTTACTCCAAGCCAACTACTATTTTATAACTTCTTCCCCTTTGTCATCAAAAAAAACTTCTAACTAATAAATTCCCTGAACTTGATATAAGATAATCAACCATAATATAATAGAGTAATCCGTATATAAGTGTAATAAGTACTAAGTGTGTTCATAAGTATGAAATGTGATCATAAATGTGAAATATGATCATGAGTGTGATCATAGGTGTAATCCAGAAGTAAATCGATCATCATCCAAAAATATTTATAATAATTATTCAATCCAATCATATATACAAACCATACCAAATGTTTTAAATAAGTCAAGCCAATCAAGTTTAAAACACACCAATCAGATCAAACAAATAACATATAGAATGACTAGACATTCCTAGGTACTTCCACCTATCCATGTTCTCCAAAGATAGGGTCTGCTTTGATGGCATCCCATTCTTCTTTATCTTTGTTGAGAGTGACTGGTGGATTTCCTTCGAGATCGTCTTTGTTAGGAGCTGATATCATCGAACGAGGGGCGTCGAAATGTCTCTCTTGCTCCTTGATCATCCGTATTTGACTCAGTTCTAAGTGGCACCGATACAAAGTATGAACGTAAGGATATTCTTGAAGGAAGTGAGAGTTTCTTCAAGATTATCACTAAAATTCTTAATCGGAGAAGACATAATTCAAGAAATAGGAAGAACTATGAAAGGGAGTGATTACAAATGAAGTTTGATAATTTATTCTAGAAGAAACATGCATAAATATGGGCAGAAAGTCGTTTAAAATGAATAGACACAAGTTAGTTACATGAAATTAAAATTTGAAAGTGCAACTACTTTCTGCCCGTTGTATGTCAACATGGGAGGATGGTAGATGTCGACATGTCTCTGCCTAAAGTGACAATTTGGGCTGTTTTGAATATTGTGAACAAATCTATGCAACTAAAATTTATATAATATAAAAACAAGCAATTACAGAGACATGTGAAGTTGAATAATAGGAAATAAAAGATTTCATTAAGATTCTAGTCAACATTACATAAAATAACATAATATTAACTAAAATAAAGAAAATACATGGATAGAACTTGAAGTAAACAAGATATCATGAACTAAAACTTAATCAAATGAAGATGAAGAAGATGATAGTCCAAGCTCTCTACTAGCTTTCCCGAAGAACTTGTCGATTTTAGTGGAAATCTTATCCATTTTCTTACTCATTGATCTTTTAAGTGTCTTTTGATTTTCCACTATAATTCTTTGATTATTGAGAATGGTATGGATGGATTAGCGGGATTAGTAGGATATTCAATACTCTCTAAGGAAGTTTCTTGATCTTTCTCTTCCTCCTTTTCAATTTCCATTCCTTCCTCTTCTTCTTCTTCTTCCTCCTTTTCTTTCATCTCTTCATGAGCGAGTCTTTCTTCTTTTTCCGTAAGTGTTTCATATGGTTGAAACACTAATGGAATTTGCATAAGGAAAATGTTTCCATGGTTGAACACTTTTCTAGTTATAAATTCTTCCCTTTTGAAATCAACTCCAAAGTAATTAAAAATCTAATTGAGATAAACACCATGATATAATGTGTTTTCACCCATAGTAAAATTCTTGGGCCTTAGCTCATCCAAAATAACTTGAGCCCAATTAATATCATAATTCTCAAAAATTGCAAAACGAGCTTTGCAAACTTTCAAAGTTGGGTTGTTGTAGTTTCTTGATCTTGGTATAAGAGTGTGTTGAATAATAAGGTTAATAATTCTTGCTTTTGGATGAAAATAACAATTTTTGAATTCAACATTGCCATCCCCTTCAAAGATATGATGAAATGTCTCTCGATCATTTTCATTCATTTGAAATTTCGAGAGATTTATTCCAGTATACTTGCATCCCAAAATATTTCCTAAAATTCGACAATCCAAAACAATTTTTGTTCCTTTAAAACAACTCCAAATTTTTCCATCTTGCCCATCATAAAAACCACGATTCAAATTTGCATAAAACATCTTAACAAGATTTGGATAACATATAAAATCATTTTGTTTGTTTTCTACTACACTAAGAATAGAACATTGTTGAAATTCAATTTCATGAGAAGGAAAATCTTCAAAAATAGTAAATTTCTCCGTATGAATTTTACCAAAGTTTACATAGTTGATGTAAGCTTTGATAACTTTCAAGTTATTAAAAAGAAAGTTTTTGACAGCTTTTGGAAGCCTAATGGTGTTAGGAGTGCTTGAAGAGGCCATTGAAGAAGTTTTAGAGGAGTTGAAGATGATGAAGATAAATTTGAAATTTGAAATAAAAGTGAAAAGTGATGATAAGGAGAGTGAATTAAGTAGAGATTCTATAGGCATGTTCTCTGGTCAAGAGGCATCTTTCCAGAGCATTGATGTTGGTGAAAAGGTGGAGGGAAATTCAAAAGTTTGAACTCAAATTCTGAGGGGCATGTCGACATGGGGTATCCGGGTATGTCGACATGTGCCTATTGAATTAAAGGACAAGTGTCTATTCCTATTTTCTAATAAATGTATATACTATATCCTATTTTCTACTTATATAATTCCTGTGATAACATTAAATATAATAATACTTAAATATTAATGAATTAATATTTAAAATATTATTAAAATAATATTATTTTTGAATTTAAAATTCAAATTTCAGGGGATAAATTTGAAGTTAAAATTCAAGGATTTAAAAAAATAAAGCAAACAAACAAGCATCCATTCAAACAAGAAAAATTAAAAATAATGTAAATGCATACCTATTTTTAGATCCATACTCCCATCGTCATCTGATTCATGAATAGCAGTGAAACACAGATTTGAATTATCCGTCTTCTTTTCATCGTCACTGGATGATGAGTCTGAGTCATCAAGAGTTGCTATGTATGATTTCTTTCTTTTCCTTGATGAATCATTGTTTGGAGGGAACAACTGTTTATTTGGATACGGACAATCTTTCCTATGACGTCCGACTTTATTGCAATTGTAGCATCTGTCATTGTTGACGTTCTCTGTATTATTTTTGGAATTCCTTTGATCATTTCTTTTGTATTATTCATTTTTCTATATTTTTGGAATTTTCAAAAGTCTCTTGTCATGAAAGCAATCTCCTCATCACTGTCTGGTTCCGAATCTTCAGTTGTTGCATTGAATGCTAATGACTTCTTTTCTATATCCTTGTTTTCTCTTCTTCCTTGATGTTGAACTTCATAAGACATCAGATTCCCAATCAATTCTTCTATTTTCATTAGACTAATATCATTTGCTTCTTCGATTGCAAGTGTCTTTTGATACCATTCTAGAGTGAGTGAATTTATAATTTTTCTGACTTGGTCTTCCTCCGAAAAGCGTTTTCCCAGTGCAATTAGTGAATGAACAATATCTTGAAATCAACAATACATGTCGGAAATGGACTCATTTGCATGCATTTTAAACAATTGAAACTGATTAGTTAATATGGAAATTTTAGTCTGTTTAATGCTTGTTCCTTGACAAGTAACTTGCAAAGTTTTTCAGATTTCAAATGCAGACTTACAAACAGACACTCTATTAAACTCATTCCTATCTAGTGAACAAAATAATATATTCATGGCCTTTGAGTTATTTTATGCAACACCCTTTTGCTCAGCAGTCAGTTGGTTCAACATACTCAGTTTGTGTGATATTCCAAGTGTCTAATCCTACTGATTGTAAATAAATTTTCATTCTACAAGCCCAATATGCATAATTACTGCCATTGAAAAATGATGGTCTGACAGTAGACTAACCTTCTATGAATGAACTAATGTTAGGGATAACAGAACTAGTGCCAGAGTTGACATTACCAGTATTGGTAGCCAGTAAAACAATTTTCAAGTTTCAGATTATGAAAACTATGAAAACCAATGCTCTGATACCGATTGAAAGGGAGTGCGGAATGAGGATCTTTAGTAACACTAAAAGGGGTTGAATAGTGTTCAATGGATTCTAAGACTTATATGAACTAAATTGAAATTATGACACAAAAGATGCAGAACTTAATCACAGAACAATCATAGAATCAAACACAGATGCAGAAAGTAAATAAAAAGCAGTAAAGGAAAAGAACACATCGGATTTTATACCGGTTCGGAGTTACCCTACATCTAGTCCTGTACTGAGGAAAACACCTTATACCGATTTTTATTATACCAATGTCGAGATTACAATCCTCAATTTCTAAAGGCCTTGAGGTACCCTCCAGTCCAGGGCAAACTCTCTTGATTTACGGGATAGAGGATCACCCAATTGATTTTCAGGCACAACTGCACCTTATAGAGAGAGACTGGATAAACTTTTGATTACAAATTGATCCTATAACTCTGAATAGCACTTTCATCTTCAAGAGAGGGCAGAGAATCAAATAGGAATGAAATTCTAATTTGATTCACTTGAGAATTCGGCAAAATTTCGGCACGATCTTAAAAATATGAAAATTATAGAATATGGATTTGTGGAGAAGAAGGAGTGAAGAAAATAAGAAATTAGTTAGTTTAAAAAAATTCGTTTGTGAAGGCTATTTATAGAACACCAACGATCATAACCATTCGTGAAGAGATTTAAATGAATAGACACTTCTTTTGAAAATCGAAAATTTTGAATTTAACGACCACCATGTAGATATGGGAATCTCATGATGCCGACATACCTAGTTAAAAAATGTAAAATTTATTTTGAAAATGGTATTGAAAGGAAAACAAGATAAAATGATTCCGGAGTAAAATAAACTAAATTTCCAATGTTTTAAAATAAAGAAGAGTAGAAAAAATATATATTTTTAGAACGTATATATAAATTTGATTTTAAATCTTAAGTATATATATTATAAAGAATATTTTGAAAATCATTTGAAAAGATAATTTTTAAGGCTAAAACATTTTGAAAAGCAGTTTTGAAAATCATTTTGAAAAACCATTTTGAAGTAGTTTTGCAAGCTTTTTCCTGCAGAATATCTCATCACATCAGGACTCGAGAACTTGTATAAAACCAGGATGTTCGTGGGTTTGTAACCCACTTATCGTAGGTTTGTAAGCTACTTGTCATGGGTTTGTAAGCCACTAAGAAGGTAGAAATGGGTTCCATCCCAAATTAAATTTGGAATGAAGATTTCCATGTTGTTATGAAGTTTTAACAAAAACTAGACACATATCTTGAAATCTTGATCTTGATACTCTAGAGTCTTCAATCTTGATATCTCCATTCTGAATCTTGAGTATTGAGTCTTTAGACTGATTAGTTTTCAATAATCAATACCTGCATATATATATATATATATCCTGTATATACATATCTATCTAGACAATAGTGTTAGTATATATTTTACAATAAGATAAGTTAAAAAGGTTGTTGTCATCAAAACCAACATCTCAGTTCCTAACAAACCACACCTATCGACCCAAAGCGAATAGAATTGCAGATGATCATGAGAAAGAAAAGAGAGGGTGAGAAGAAAGAGAGAAGAAAGAAGAAGAGAAGAGAAGAAAAAGAAAGAAATAGAACCACAATAATACAAAATCTCATATCGCAGCGGAATAATATATAATATAGAGCAATAATCTTTACAAAGAGAAACTATAATATGCATAAATCAATATCAGAGTACATATAATCATCGGCTTGGACAGTTGTAATAAATTGTCCTCACAAATGCTGATAATTTACAACAACAACAATGCAGTGGAAAAATAAACAGATACTGTAATGACCCAGAATTTCTGTCAATCGAAATTTGTATATTTAATTGACTTTTAAATATTTATAAGTAAAATTTGTAAGTCGAATAAATTATATTTCGAATATCTAGATTTAATTGGATAATTAAATCGATAATTTAATATTTGAAATTATGGAAATAATTGGAAATTGGGTTTAATGTGATTAAAATTGATTTGTAAAGTTTTATTTAATCATTGGAGTTAGAATGATGTTTCGAACTTTTAAAATTGAATTAAAAGTTACTTTGTGGAAATTGAATATTTTAATATTTAATTGACAGGTAAAAATAGCCATTTTTCAAACAGTCTCGGATTTCGACGAAACCAGTTTCATCGGATCCGTAATTTATATTATTGTATGGTTTAAAATTTCGTGTCAATCGGACTTACGGTTTGTCCGGGGCAAGCTAAAACGCGTAGAAATCGATTTAAGTGAATTTTTAAATTTAAATAGTCGATTTGAAAATTTATCTTTCAAATTTGATCGAATTGGCTCCCGATATATATTCCATTGCATTCGGAATAGGGGTAAAACATTATAAACGCCAGGCGGCACGCTTTGTTTGGAGTTCGGAAAAATTTCGGGTGAATAGTCTTTCGGAAATTTTCTATATAAGGCCCCTATTTTCATTAATTTGCACAAACCCTAATTCTATAAACCCTAGCCGACAGAAACTATTAATGGCCGAAAATTTTCAGTTTTCATCTTCAATTATCTTCCAATCCACACGTTAATTCAAGAAAGCTTCAACTACAAACTTCTAGAGCGTGACGAGATCTTCAATCTCAATGGGTGAGATCGAAAATCAAGCTACGGATTGGCGACAAATTGGGTTTAAACGTCTTGCGTTCGTGCATGAAAATCAAGGCAATGGCTCGACCGAGCTTGACATGCTCTCGGCCGATGGTGGCTCGTGCGAAGGGCTTCGATATGGCGGTGTTTGATCGTTCGTGTGTCGTGGTGGTCGCGTTAAATTCATGAAACGGCGGCTATGGGTTCGGTTTTGAACGTGATAACCTGGAGGAAGAAGATGATGGAAACATGCCGCCAGGATTGCAGGGGTTTGATACGTGCGGTCCAGATGTAAAAAGGTTGAAAATATAAAAGAAAATTGTAAATACAATTATATTTATAAATCGTTCAAACTTTAAAATGCTGTAACTCTTTCATACGAGGTCCGTTTCGGACGAAACAAATTGTGTCGGGTTCGTATTGACGAATACTACGCGATGGAGCTGGATTGGGATTGATTGGAGCTAGTGTAAATTTTGAGTAAAATTAAACGCACGTTTAATTTTATTCGAAATAAAACACTGCAACTGTTATTGAAAGCAAGGTGAGAACTTCTCACTCAATCGAATTGTTTCGATTTAAATTTTAAATAGTTAGATTCAAAATTGCTTGATTGTGTTGATTGTATGATTGAATGATAAATTTTTATCTGTTGTATTGGAATAGACCTTATATGCTGTATATTAAGCGGATGTTATTTATTAAACCCATATACCGGGATAATTCCACCGTGAATGAGGTTGGTATTATATATGTACTTGGAGTTGATTTTCCCGCATTATATAGCGGATGAGACCCTAGTGCACCGCATAATAGCGGATAATATTTTACATAAACCCATGTACCACGATATTCCGTATTGGAACGGGATTGGTATTGTGCTAACATTTGTGGATGCAGGGAAACAGGTTGGAGGGATCCAACTAGATTCCTCACCCATATTGATTTATTTACAGATATTGTGATATATTCTGTCATCATATGATATATGATGTTTTGGATGCCGTGATTGTTATATTTAGTGCCGTTGCAGCATTGGGCCTATTTTGGAAAACTAAAAGTGTTAAAGTGATGATTTTCAAATTTTAAAAAGATTTTAGAGTGATTTTTGAAAGTATACGTTTTATTGAATTTTGGAATTGATTCAATTTAAATAAATAAACGTTTATATTTTTTTGCCATAAAAATTATGATTTTTGAGAAATATAGTTGAAATTTGATTTTTGAAATATGGATTTAATGAATTTGTAAAATGGTTTAAAATTGGGATTTTTGAATTATTATAAACGGTTTATATAAAAGATTTATACAATTTATATTTATAAATAAAAAATATTAGAATTATGAAACGAGTTTTTATAAGTGTTAAAATGAAGTATAAATAGATTTCATAAGTGAATGAAATTTATAGATTTATAAATTGTGAAGTTATAAAATGAATAGATTTTGTAAAATAAAGGATTTATAAGTAATTAACTTATAAATGGGATTTTGGCATTTAAATGAGATATACGTAGGATTTGTTAATTAAGGAATTTTATAAGTTGAAGTTTTTATAAAATTTATATAGATGTGAATTTGTAAACGTTGTTTTATAAATCCAAAACAAATTGAATTTGATAAGTAAATATGAAAGCATATTAAAGGAGATATATTCACGATTTTGGACAGTGAATAATATATTAAAGAAATGTTTAGGAAGTGATCTTTTAAAAGGAATTAAAATGATTTGAAGTTGTTTTAAAATGTGTTAAGGATCGAAACCATAGATTTCAACATTCTTTGTTGAAATAGACGTTTTCGAGAAATAAGGAAAAGATGGACTATAACACTGTTGTTATAGTAAATGATTTTCAAAAGGAAATGATTTTGTATAGTATTGGGATTTATATATCTATCTTAATTTCGAATCCTATACTAGTGATTTTGAGTTGTCGTAACGATGTTTTACGCAACATTCGTTTTTGACTCAAATAAACGTGTTTAAGAGAATGTTTTCCTTAAAGAATAAAATATATACTTAATTGTGATTTAAGTATATTGAATATTTTCCAAATGTTGAAAATAAATAGATTTATGAATTACTTATTATTAGATAAGTACGGAAATGTTTTCCAATATGAAATGAAATGTTTTGAGATATTTATCCTTTAAAGACTATTCATTTATCTATTATATGTTGTTCCGCTACGATTGTGAGATTCTGATATAGTTTATGTTGCGTTTTCTTTCTTCTTCTATCTTCTACCTCTTCTTCAACCCTAATGGTTCGGTTTTTCTTGTTCGGCAGTTGATACAGTGGACGTATTAATTTTCAACTTTCGTCTGTTGAAAATCCTTATCGTTACAGATACGTGTATACGAAATAAAGATCACCAGCTCGTCTGCTGAAGCTCCAAAAGCACCAAATCTGAACCTGTAAATATACTCGGTCTGACTCGAGCATTGAAAGGGAAGAACGCCCGGATCAATCTGGTAAACCTGCGTGAGAAAACACATCTCAACTGAATTTATTTTAAAGTTTATAAAAGTGTTCTTTTATCAAAACAAAGTTACCTCGTAAGACACGCCCATATATAACCACAGACAGGTTTTTCCCTTACGACAACCAAAACATTTCACATCAAATTCTCTTATATTATAATAGTGTCTATTGCACAAATAATAATTAATCATAGCTGAAATTGTTGCAATATTAAATTCCAACATAACAATCAAATGGCAGGCACGTAGTGGATATTGGATTCCATACAAATGACTAGGTAAGGGACTACCTTCCGTACAGTATGTCCTCTAGAGGGATGTACCTAGGGAGAAGATACTGCCTACCTAAACCAACACAAGACCGGCCTGCCCCTTTCTGGATAGTACCAAATATGTCATCACCCCAGTCGTTACCGACCTTTAATGGATACCCGGGTCATACATTCACCACATACGTAGACATGTGTAGAGTAATTCTAGATGGTTGATGTCATCTCCTAATGGGAGCGACCCACTTAGCCTTGCTGCTTCTACCCAATTTTAGTCATTTCCTGGGGTGTGAGGCTAAAAGAGGTATCGAATACCTTTCACATATCACATATCACATCATCTTTGAATGTCACATTGCCATTTCTGTTGGCTACTAATTTCCTTCCACAAAAATACAACCCTAGAGCACATACATCCCAAGGAGCGTGTTAAGCAAAGAGAAGTTGCCTTCTCCGCCGCCACAGCTGTATGTTTGTAAAAACCAATGTACGTAATCTCGGAAAATGCACTTTCAGACATCCATCTATGCAAGTTGTCGAGGACCAGATAAAACGAAGGTACTTTCCTACCACATCCTATCGGGAAATCCTGAGCATTAGTAGCGAATAGTCCTTGAATTGGATATTTCATAACGAAGAGACTACTACAACTATATGTGTATTGGGATTTTACCCCCAAATGATCAACATGCATTCCTTCACTATGAAAATCCTAAATATCAATATCATCAACAAACTTGCACAATCGTCGCATATAGGTTGGTCCGAAGTGGTTTTCGGATAAACCAATCTCGGTCTCTTCGCATCAAAAACGCAAAAGCGTTACTTAACCTCATACAGAAACGAAGTCTTGCAGACTTATCGTGTTTTCAACTTTCAACTTTCTATCCTTCGGCCAAGATGGAAGCTCGGTAGATTGGAATAATCACTCCGCACTACTCGAATCAACATCCTTTACACCAAATGATAATCAAGCCTATATAGATGGCTATGTACTAACTGTACGACTAAATAGTTTCAACATCAAGTCGAGAAACTAAAATGGCCAAAATATAATTTAACACTTAAACAGTCACTAGGCCTGATTTATTAATCTTTTATTAATTAAACCACTTTTCCATATTTATTACACCAAATTATCTTTAAAAAGATATAATTCCAAAAACATTTCAATATTTGGAAAACATTTCCGTATACTTATTTTAATAATAAGTGAATTCACAACTTATTATATTCTCAAACCATTTAAATTTCATTTTAAAATATCACTTTCCAAAACATTCATTTTAAAGATTTTTACTTTAAAAACATGAATATATTTCCTTTTATAAAAATCCTTATTTGGCTCATCAAATTAAATTGATTTCATATTTATAAAACAGTGTTTATAATTCACATTTATATTTTATAAAAACTACCATTTATAAAATTCCTTTATTAACCAATTTCCCGTTTATCTCATTTATATATCAAAATCCAATTATAAGCTTATTTACTTATAAATTTATTTATTTACACATTCATTCTTTTGTAATCTCGTTATTTATAAAGTCCATTATAAATTCATTTCTAAATTTCAGTTGCAAATCCATTTACAAATTTGATTATAAATCCATTTCTAATATTTATAAAATACTATTTATAAAAATCCATTTCATTAAATCTCTTTATTAATAGAATTCATTTTTTTTTATAATTTAAACGATTATTTTATACTGGGCTCTATCAGATCGGGTTAAAAGAAGTAATTACAAATATGAGGTTACAAAAGATCGAAACATAATGTAAATTAAAAAACAACAAAAACTGCAAAACAGAAAAGCAATAATTAAAATAAGATTTAGGCCCATAATAGCCCAAATACCAGAATAATTAATGCATCGTAAAGCTAATAAGTCCAACTAATTGAAGCCATCTCGTTCGTTTCTTAAAAGCACCGTTCACCTCAGCGATCAATTCCTTTCTGTTTTTCATTTTGTTTTCGAAAATACGAGCGTTCCTCTCACGCCAAATAGCAGAGACGAAACATCTGATGATAATAAGCATTCGCTCCCCCTTCTCATTTCGCCATCTGGATCGTTGAATTATCTCAAACCATTGTTGCTCTCGTCTCGTGTTAGTGTAATACATTTCAGCTGTAAGAAGAACAGCCTTCCATAGCCGATAAGTGATCGTACATTGGAAGAAGATGCGGTCCTTGCTCTCGGGGTGTGTATTGCAGAAAATGCAAGTATTGGACGCAATGAATCCCCTTTCCATAAGTTTGTCTCTAGTAAGCAGAGAGTTATGTATAGTTTTCCAGAGAAAGAAATTATCTTTTTCAGATCCGAGTTTATTCCATATTCGGCGATACCATACATTATAATTATTATTATTATGTGGGAGAATTGCTTTGTATATAGTTGCGATGGAGTGATGTGTATATTTGTCGGTCCATTGTAGAAAATGCCTAGTGTTGGT
Source organism: Allium cepa (assembly GCA_030765085.1). Classification (NCBI taxonomy): domain Eukaryota; kingdom Viridiplantae; phylum Streptophyta; class Magnoliopsida; order Asparagales; family Amaryllidaceae; genus Allium; species Allium cepa. Next base: position 378,868,342 of record CM060938.1, on the reverse strand, counting down.
ATGGTTAACCTGAGTAATCTTCCTCCAGAGATTTCTAACCTCGGTAGATGCGGCGTATGGTAAATGAATCACCCCATGGTTGATGACATGTCGAATGTTTGCGCCATCAGGAATCCCAGTGGATATCTTATCCATATAACTAAGCACATTGTTTAGAATGACACCGGCAGATGACCACGGGGAATGCCAGAAAGAGATGGGCTGATCGTAGAAAATATTGTATTTAATGTGTGGAAGGATGATATCACGAATACTAAGGATGTTCCGCCAGAAGTAGCTAGAAGTGGTAGTGGGACAGGTACTCCAGAAATTCTTACCGAAAAGGTAGTTCGATCTTAACGAGCGTATCCATAAATTCATATTGTATGAGAGTATATCATTGATGTGTTTGGAGGCCGCTGCGAAATTCTAATATCGTAAATTGATTATACCCAATCCCCCTTGTTTCCTTGGTCTGCAAATCTTGGAGAATGCAATGGGAATAGGTTTGCGGAATTGCAATCCCCATGCCATAAGAAATGGCTCATAGCCGCATTAACCATGGATATTAATTTTTTTGACAATTTAAAAATGCGAGCCCAATATGATGTCATGCCGAAAATAATAGATTTAACAATTGAAATTCTACCTGCTTGTGAGAGGAGGTGTGTAGGCCAAGTTTTAAGTTTAGCAACAATCTTTTCATATATGGGGATGCATTGAGTAGTACTGATCCTAGCTTTAGTGAGAGGAATACCCAAGTAAACAGCATCAGTAGGCATAGTATGAAGACCCGATAGTGTAGTGATATGGCCATTATCATGTTCACTAAGGCCCGCAATAAGTATATGCGACTTATTCTTATTAATATGTAGCCCAGTCATTTCGTGCAATTGAATAAGAGTATCGTTGATGGCAGAAATGGTACCAACATCAGGCTTGGCGAAGACAACAATGTCGTCAGCGAACACGAGAGAGGTAATAAGCGGATTCTTACACTTCGGGTGGAGCTTGAAAGTCTTATTTAAAACATGTTTGGTGAATATGGAATTAAGCAGCTCCATCACCATGATAAATATGTAAGGGGAGATCGGGTCGCCTTGTCGAATTCCCCTAGTCGATTTGAAATACCCCGCGGAATGGCCATTAATCTTAATAGTGTACGTGGCATTGGAAATGCAACAGTATATCCAAGCAATGTAAGATTCTGGTATTCTCATTCTGGACATAATAGCAACAATAGAAAACCACTCAATAGAGTCAAAAGCCTTCTGAATATCGAGTTTCATCATACATCGCGGGGATATATTCATATTGTTATATCCTCTAAGTAATTCATGGGTGAGCAGGACATTGTCAGTGATATTTCTACCATGAAGAAATGCAGTTTGATTAGGAGATATGATTTTATTCAAAACAGGTTTTAATCTATTCGCAAGGATTTTGGTGATGCACCTGTATATCACATTACAGCAAGAAATCGGTCTGTAATGTGTGACAGAAATCGGCGAGTCGTTTTTAGGAATTAAAGCAATGTTTGTGGCATTAATACCCCGGAGTAAAATATTTGTGGAGAGAAGTATTTAATAGCCTTGACGAAAATGACATCAATGGTAGACCAAGTAGTAGTAAAAAATTTTGTATTGAAACCATCGGGTCCCCCGACACTGTCAGGATTAAGATCAAATAAAGCCTTCTTGATCTCATCGTATGTAACTGATGTGATAAGGTTAATAGCGTCTTCGTCGACAATCTTCGGAATGGTTAAATTTGTAATGTCAGCAAGGTTCTGAATATGGCCAGAATCGAAAAAACATGCTTTGAAGAAATTAACGAAGGCTTCGTCAATGAGATTATTTTCAGTTTGGAGCCCGCCATCCATGTCAACAATAGAGGTGATTTTTTTTGCGGATCTATTGATGTAGAGTGCATTTTGAAAAAATGCCGAGTTTTTGTCACCATGGAAAAACTTCTCTTTGTCGAGCATTTCTTTATTCCTATCCAGTTCGTATTGAAGAGCTTGTCGCATTTGATTATTTATGAATTCCTCTTTTTCAGATAGATCGATATTACCAGGGGAGGCAAGCATGTCCTGTTGAGCCTTGTAGAGATCATATCTCAGCTGATCTGATTTGGAAGTTCCTTTGCCAAAAGTATAGAGAGCCCATTTTTTCAAACATTGTTTTGTATTCTTAAGCTTAGCCTGAAGAATGTACATAGGATTGCCATATGTGTGTGTGTTCCATCCCTGCAAAAAAATGTCATAGAATTGTGCATGTTTAGTCCAAAATTTAAAAAATTTAAATGAGGCACTGTATTTCGTGGTTTTCAATCCCCATGAGAGGATAAGAGGACTATGATCGGATATTCCTGGGTGTAGGATAGATGATAATAGGCTAGGCCAGGTTGTAAGGGCATGTATATTGAAAAGAGAATGGTCGAGGGTGCAAAAAGTACGTTTGTTTCTATGTCGGTTGTTCCAAGTGTACATAGGGCCAATAGAAGGAATTTTGTGAAGAGCCGCGATTTGCAATGTTTGAGATAGAGGCCTAATGTCATGAATGGATAAAGGATTACCACCATATTTCTGAGTCGATGTATACATACAGTTGAAGTCGCCAATAAGGATCCATGGGTCACTGATATTATTTTGAGATTGGAGGAAGTTGTGAAGATGTGTTCTGGTTTCTTTGCTACACGAAGCATATATGTAATTTAAGTTGAAACAGGCTGAAGTTGGTATATGAGTAACATAAAGGTGGATATACTGATCAGAAGCCGAGATGGTGACGGTGTTGTATGAAAGAGGGTTCCATAACACCACCACACGGCCATAAACAGCATGATCAAGATTATGTGTGAAGTCCCAAAGGGGGTTGATATAATTACACATTTTCAGCGTTTGAGCTTTGTTTAGTTTTGTTTCCAATATGCCGAGCATATGCAGATTGTTATTTCTGATCAGGTTTTTCGCTTCCAGTTGCTTTAAGGGAAGATGTGCTCCCCTTATATTCCATGCACCTATGTTGTCAAGCATTGGAGATACTGTGTTTCTTCTTCCTACCCGATTTCCTTTGTCCTATGTGGTTTATCTGTTTTATTTGCACTTCATTTTCTTCAGAACTGGTGTTGTTACTTAGAATATCCTCAATTTGGTATGTATGCCCTTCATCGTTATCCTCAACTTCTTCGCTATCTTTATTTGCCTTGTTTTTATAATTTTTCTTGTTTTTCTTTCTCTTACTTTGAGCTAGATTTGATGATAAAATGGTAGTGGTAGCTTTTGATGTGGATGGCTGGTTATTGGGATGTACATAATTATTGGATGTGCCAGGGGAGTCCTGTTGAAAAAGAAGTTTGAGGCCAGTATTTTGATCTTGAAAAGTACCATGGTGAATAATGTTTTGTTCAACAAGCTTGATGTTTATGTCAGGGGATAAGTGGATGTGTTCATATGGAAGAGGGTGTGCAACTTCAGTTTGGGGGTCTTCAGTTTGCTGTTCTTTATCTTGTTGTTCATCCTGATTAACAGTAGCAGTAGGTATATTCGAGGAGTGTGTATGTATGGAGGAGTTTGGTAAGAGGCCGTGAGGAGCAACAAGAGGAATGGATGATGTCACAGTGTCAGTTATGACACATGTATCCCCAAGTATGTCAAAACAGTTTGACAAATGAATACTAGAGATAGGTTTAAGTTGTTTTTTTGATTTGTCGGTGGAAATGAGGTGTAAGTTGGATGGTAGAGATTCGGTTAGTGAGGTATTGGTTGGATCCAAGGGTGTACTGGTATTCTTGTGTTTGTCTTTCTCATGCAACTGTGCATGTATATCACAGACATCCATTTTTTCTTTTATTTGTGTTTTCTGTAGTAGCTGCATGTTATTTGTAACCACATTCTGTTTTCTTGACCATTGTTTGTTTGTTTTGTTTTGCCACCTTTCCTTATCACTAGTTTTTTGTTGATTGCTGAAAGTAACATCATTTCCTACCGCATGGGTAATAGGCTGAGTAAAATGTGCTTCATTGTTAACATTGGCAGCATTATCATGAACCACGGCTTCAGTTGGTAGGAGTTGTACCATGTCAATGCATGTAGACCTGTCGTGACCGAAACACTTGCAGTGCACACATATTTTTGGTCTCCAATCATAAAATACTTCAACATATACCACGTCATCGCCTTCTCCATATTTTATAACATCAGGAAGCTCCTTATTGGGCGTAATTTCAATAAGGCATTTGGCATATTCAAAATTTTTCATCTTCTCTGTTGCTTCGTTGTAACAAACCAAATTTCCCAAATGACATGCCAGCCAATTTATACCCAGTAGAGTCCAAGCGATAGTGGGAATTTTGTGAAAGTGGACCCAAATTGGTACCGATTTAATACTAGCCTGTGCGCTTTTGAAAGTTGGCTTCCATGATGATATAATAAACATTTTGCCACGAATGAATATAGGATCACTCTCAAGAATTCGCCGTCTATCAGATTCATCAGAGAATTCAAAATAAAAACTAGAGTGGTCAGTTTTAACCTGATACGATCCATTGAGGCGCCAAATTCTCTTCAAATGGTAAGTTACCACGTTGTACGACAAACAATCGTCAAGGAAGAAGCCAACCAACAGCTTGTTCCATGTTTTAGTACCAGCCTCGTGAACATCCGCATGCATCTTCAGAGCCTCGCCCGTATATGACAAGTCAAAATTTTTTGGAATATATCGACCCGCATTTCTAGGCTTGGATTTGAAAAGGGAGGTCCAAGGAGCAGGGGGGTGAGGAGGCAGTGTGGCACAAATTGGAGAAGATACGGTGGGAGGTAATGGAAGGGATGTAGGAATGGATATCGAACTGAGTATGTTAATTGTAGGGTCTGGTGGCTCGGGCAATGGTGGAGATAAAAGGACAGTGGTGGAAGAAAAGTTGACAGGGGAGATGGACAGAGAAGGTGGGTAAGGGAAGGTCTGGTCGACGTTGGTGGTGGGAGGTAAGGCAGTACATGGTACGACAATGTGGGACGGGCCGAGTGAAGCGACAGGGTTATGGTCAACAGTGATGTGGGATGGGATGTGAACAGAGGAAGTACGGTGAGGTCCAGAAGGAATGGTGGGGGAAGAAAACATGGGGACTGAAAACTTAATTACTTGAAAACTTTGGGGCCGAAAACTTTAGGGCCAAGGAAACTATGTTTGCCCTGGCCTTCGGTTAAGCCGGTTTTATAAGTGGCCGTGCACTATGTCTCATTATTGTGGCCGCTGGGATTCGAACCGGTGCCACTACAACCACATGTAGCAACTCCACTATGTCTTAACCACTAGACCACTAGAACTTGACCAAACTTTGGGGCCAAGGAAACTATGTTTGCCCTGGCCTTTGGTTAAGCCGGTTTTATAAGTGGTCGTGCACTATGTCTCATTATTGTGGCCGCTGGGATTCGAACCGGTGCCACTACAACCACATGTAGCAACTCCACTATGTCTTAACAACTGGACCACTAGAACTTGACACAAACTTTGGGGCCAAGGAAACTATGTTTGCCCTGGCCTTCGGTTAGCCGGTTTTATAAGTGGTTGTGCACTATGTCTCATTATTGTGGCCGCTGGGATTCGAACTGGTGCCACTACAACCATATGTAGTAACTCTACTATGTCTTAACCACTGGACCACTAGAACTTGAAGAAGAAAAAAAACTTTGGGGCCAAGGAAACTATGTTTGCCCTGGCCTTCGGTTAAGTCGGTTTTATAAGTGGCCGTGCACTACAACCATATGTAGCATTCATTTATAAACTTTCATTTTAACACTTATGAAACTGGTTTATAATTCCATTACTTTTATTCATAAAATATCAATTTTGTAAATCTTATATATAAACCATTTATAATAAGTTCAAAATTCTCAATTTAACTTATTTTATAAAATAGTTAACTTCATATTTCAAAAATCATATTTAAGTATATTTCACAAAGCCATAATTTTTATAACATAAAAATTATAACTTTTTATTCATTTAAAATAAATTCATTTCTTTAACAATTCAACAATTATTGAAACATGTATATTTTTTCAAAATCATTTTGAAATCCTTTTTAAATCAAATTCATCATTTTAGAATTCTAAACTTCCAAAAATAGGCCCAATGCTACCAAAGCACTAAATAAAGGAATCCACATCAATCATATTAATCATGGCATTCAAACATCATGTATCACATGGTACAACATATATAACACAATATGTATAAATAAAAATCAACAATGGTGAGGAATCCAGTTGAATCCCTCCAACCTGTAACCTGCAACAAATACATGTATGAGAAAAACATGTACAATGTCTGCTTCGAGGTAGACATGCATACAAAGGGTCATCCGCTTATACACGAGAAACGATAGGGTCTCATCTACTCCAATAGCCAAGAATATATCAAACTACTAATAATATAGCATAACATCTAAACAATCATCAAACATCATATAATAAATTTATTCCCGCTTATATGAAAATACAAGCAGGCCAGAGAGAGTGAGTTTTACTCACTTTGTTGCAGTCGTCGCAATAACAATTTGTTTGGATTAAAATTAAACGAGCATTTAATTTAACCAAAATTGCAGCTAGCTTCAAATCTGTCCAAATGAGCTCTAAAATGTAGTGCTCGTCAATACGAATCCCACGCCACTTGTTTCGTGCGAAACGGACCTCGTACGAAATAGTTATACATTAATAACCATTCGATAATAAATAACATAATTAACTTCATTAGCTTAAGTTATTTAATTAATTAACTTACTTTAATCCTCTCCCTCTCATATGCTAAACCCTCCAGCTCGAAATCAAGCATGCGAACCCAATACGCACGACTTCCATGATCGCCGCACCACCCATGACACCACCTGACGGCGATCAGATACATCCACGCGAATCACCGCAGCACCACGCACCCATGGCCAGAGACTGGCCCCTTATCTCCACACCTATGCCATGAAAATCCCCTTCAAATGGTAGCATAACGCGGTTAAAATTTGGCATCCACGATTAACGAAACCCCATCAAAGCCTTTGGATAGAGAGATCTCTCCTTGCTCTACATTTTTCGTTTAGGAATCGAAGCTTAAAAGTGGATGGATCGTGAGATATTTGGGGAAGAAGAATCGAATGTTTCTGGCCGTTCAACGTTTTAGTGGCGGCTGGCCCTAATTTCTCTAGGGTTTTAGCAATGAAGGTCCTTATATAGACAACATTTTAAAACACTATTCACGCTAAATATTTTCGAACTCCAAACGAAGCATGTCGCTTGGCGTTCATAATGTTTTACCCATATTCCGAGCATAATGGAATATGTATCGGAGGCCAATTCCATCATATATACAAGATAGGTTTTTTGAAATTGAATTATTTTAATTAAATTTACTTAAATAAATTTCTACGCATTCAACTTCGGATGACCAAACCGTAAGTCCGGTCACCGCGAAATTTGAAATCCTATAATTATATAACATTACGAATCCGTTAGTTTGGTCCAATTTTGAGACAGTGTCCCGAATGACTATTTTTGCTCGTTCAATAAAATTACAATGTCCCAAACGGGATTTTCAACCCTCGAAAATCGACATTAATACATCCAATGTATAAAATGTCGAGCAGTCGAATGCCGGAAATACCAGTTCATTAGGGTGAAGAAGAAGGAGATAGAAGAAAAATAGAAACAAGAACACAGAATCTCACAATCGCAGCGGAACAAAATATAATATATAATAACAGATTTTTAAATACCAGAACTGTACTGTTAATATACGTTTCATTATCAGAGTACATCAATCAATATATCAATCTGGATAGTTATAATAATTTGTCCTCACACAGCAGAAATACAAATCTATGGAAATACGTCTTGTCATCTAGCTCATCTCCTGAGCTCCATAGCATCCTATCCTGAATATGTAATGCTCGGTCTGACCCGAGCATTATAATAAAATAACACCTGAGTCGGTCTGGAAAACCAGTGTGAGAAAAACACACTCAATTTGAATTATTAGAGTTATCAAAATCCTTTGAAAAACAAAGGTATCTCATAAGACCGCGTCACACATAAACACGACGGGTTTTTACCTTACGACAACCAAAACATTTTTATAGAAAATCCAGTGGTATTATAATAGTGTCTAAATACAGATACTTATTCAAATAGCTAAAATTGTAACATTGATTAAATTCCAGCATACTAGGCTCTATAGACAAAACCGTAAGCTCATGTTGGAGAATGGATTCCAATGAATGACTTGGGCACTGGCGTACCATCCGTCATAGTACACCTCTAAAACAATGTACCGAGGACCACACCGTGATCCCCTGCTACACAAGACCGGCCTACCCCTGACCTGGATAGACAAATATGTTATCACCCCGAGTGTTCCCACCCTTAGTATGGAGCGCTCCTTCCATGCACAACCATATCCATAAATAATAGGTTTTCCGAGCACATCTAGAAAGGTGATAACACACCCTACTTGGGTGCGACCCACCTAGCCTTGCTGCATCTCCCCTGTTTTAGTCATTCTCGGTTGATGAGGTTCGAGGCTAAGTGTTACCTTTTCAAGAACAGTTTTACTTAAAATGCTCATCGTCCTCCAATGACGATGTTCTGATAGCATTCGTCCATATAAGTTGTCATGGGTCTAGACAAACCAAATCACCGCCTTCATCCCCTTCATGCTATTCATTCGTATTGCTCAAACCAGATCGTAGTGGTTTTCGGACAATTAAATCTGATCCCGCTTCGAAACGATTAACGAAATTGGCCAATATTGATAGTTGGTTATTTAACTCTCAAATTAAACATCCATAAGCAATTATCTGGCCTTATTATAAAATTTTCCCAAAATATTTGCCTTCAAAATATCTTTAAAAGATATATCAATTGCTCTCAGCATTTGAAACAATTTTTCAAATACTTAAATCCGTAACAGGATACTTCCAACACCTCAACACTTAGGAATATTTCCAAATTTCTATTTTCTATACTTAGGAAAATATTACCAGTCTTATTTTCCAAAAATCCTTCCAATATTAACGTTTTGGAAAATTATTCCATAACTTTTACCCAAAACACTTTTATAAACATCAGTAACTCATTTTTAGTTAACAAATAAATTTCAAAGCTGATTTTTAAAAGTTAAAATTTAATAAATTAAATACTTAATATTTGAAAATCTACTTACCGTAGTATTTCGATCTCAATGAATTTAAAATTCCATAGTTTTAAAATAATAAAATTTTCCTTTAAAACAAACTCACTTCTTAAAATTTAAAATATATTTTAAAATCTCAATAACCAATTTACTTTATAACTTACTCTCGATTTCATAACATACCGATTTATTGGCGATTTCCTAACCATTCTCATTTCAAAAATAATAGAATCTACTATTTTTCCCAAACCTGTTTTACATATTTTAATATAAAATCCCCCTATGAATTTATATTCCAATTATCATCTGATATCGAATTCCTTTATTTATAAACATCGTTATCAATCTTATAATCCCTTGGATTTACTTATTTATAGAATAAATCTTATTTATAAAATTCTATTGTAAACATTTATTTCTTATAAATTCCTTTTTTACTTCTAATCTATTTTAATATTGACTTCAATTCCTTTATATTTCTAGAATATTATTTATAAATTATTTTATATAATTCATTTTATTAATCTCCATTTACTAATCCACAAGAGTCATATATATATATATATATCCTTCTAATTCAATTTCTTTAAAATAACTTAGTTTCCAATATATATACATGTGTGTGTATATATATATCAAATTCCCTTTAATTCCATAAATTAAATAAAAACAATATTTATAGTATTTAAATTATCAAAAATTCAGGCTAGTGCTACTATAGCATCTAATAATTCCAATCATTACAATAATCTATAACAAATTCTAGACAAGTCATATATCACTATATATGAAAACTAAACAATAAATTTGAGAAATCTAGTTGGATCTCTCCAACCTGTTTTTGTGCTTCCACTGATGTTAATACAACATAAAGTAATGTCAATCCCACTTCGAGGGGAATATCGCGGTATATAGGGTCACCCACTATTATGCGGGATGCATAGAGTCTCACCCGCTATAATGTGCGGGAATATCACTCCAATACTAATATATCTTCTGCTATATGTATATAACATTCAATAGATAGTAATTATACAAATTCATCTAAGCACCTAATAGTTTATTATAACTATTAAAAAATTTAAAGCTTGGCAATTCCGATTGAGTGAGAATTTCTCACCTTTATTTTTGTTTGCAATCCACTTCAATCTCGACTTGATTTCACCATTTTTGACCTCGCATAAACAATTTCGAATTTGTAAATATTCGATTTATAATATGATTTATATACCTAACTACCATAATACATATTTTGAAATTAACAAGTAAGTTAAAATATGTATATGTATTTATATTTTTTCTTCTAATATATATATATATATATATATTGAATTAAATTTAATTGAAAATCAAATTGTGAATACCTCACTACCTCGGTCCTCTCTTGCTTAAACCACCATCACCAAAACCCTTGACCAGATCGCAAGCCTCCCCAGTCCTCGACCTCCCTGCCTTTGTGCGAGTGTGTGCACCCTGCATAAGCGACCTTTGCCATTCCACACGGCCGCCACCATCCAAGCTCACGCGACATCATCCTCTGGTCAACGCGTGCGTGCGATGCTCGATCGCGATTCAAGCTTTCGCGATTCCTTCGTTCGTTCGTTATCGCCGCGATGCTTGATCCTCCAATTGTTCATTTCTTAAACGAATGATTTCGTTCATTCATTATTATTTTTTTCAATTTCGAATGGACGAAGAACGAAAGGAGATGGTGTAATTCACTCTAATACCAAGAACGAAAGGAGATGGCTACGAAGGGAATAAAGGAATTCTAGGCTTCCATTTTTTTCTTTCTTTGGATTTTGTTTTCTAATTGAATGAGAGGGAGAAGGATAGATGTGATATTTTAAAAGAAAGAAATGATTTAGGGGCAACGTGTATGTTTCATCATGAAGAAAGACGGCTACGATTTGATTTTGACCAGATTATATATATAGACACTTTTATTCCAAAAGACTCTAATTACATACAGTTCTCGGTCTCCTATGGAGGTGTGTCACTAGGCATTCATAATGTTAAACTCTTATTTCGAACGCAAAGGAAAAGATTTCGAGTCCTAACCCGATCGTACGGAGAAGATAGCTTTTTGGACCCCATTTATTATATTGAATTTTCGATATAAATTTCAGCGCATTTATATCTCGTACGATCAAACGAAAACTCCAAACACAAAGAAATTGAAAATCCGATTATAATACAATATTACGGATCCAATGGAAGTGGTTTCGTCAAATTCTAAGACTGTGCCTCGGAAGGCTATTTTTAAATGTCAATTTAAACAAGCTATTTTTAAAATTGAACAGATCAATTTTAAATTCAATTTTAAAACTTCTATTATCTTCATTATTATTAATATAAATTTACGAGCTTTAAAATTATTTTTAACAAGCTTAAAACTCAAGATTCAATGTTTTAACCAATTTCAAATTATAAATTTCAATAATTTAGTCATTCAGTAAATCGCTATATTTAAATTCTGAATCCATTTTATTAAATAATAACCAATCTTTCATATTCAAAAATTAATTTTATAACTAGAATTAAATATTTAAAACCATTTAAATATTATAAATCAAACGCTGAAAAAAATTCGGGTCATACATTCCTCCCCCCTTAAAAGAATTTCGTCCCCGAAATTGCTAAGGCAGGAAAATGCACCAAACCCATTAACTTATTTAAATCCCACTTAGGAAAATTCAATATTCACTTTTCTATTCCTTTTGTTTCACCCAAAATACTTAGATTTTAATCCTAATCTTAAAATCCTTTATTTTGATTATAAATTCGAAATCAACTCGTCGTTAACAAAAAAAATTCTAACACCCCAAATTTTCGAAATTTTTTGGCAGAATCTCCCTTGTACGGAGGACCTTTTGCAATATGACAAGAGAGATAAATATATATACATCGACCCACACGGTTGGAAAACAAAATATATCACAATATTTTACATTTTCGCAGTATCTAATTCGAAAACGTACCTTATTTTAGCATTTTTTTTGCTAGCGGCTTATTTTATTTAGCAATAACGTGACCAAAGTCTAGCCAAACGGTCTCCAAGTACTTGTACTTACTCAATTTAAGCACGTAAGTAACCAAAACATGAAAATTCAATACATTTTACTTATTAAACAACTTAAACACATAATTTTCACCAGCAATACCTGTTAATCATATATTTATAGGCGATCATGAGGTTCCAACACCAATTTAATTACTTCCAATTAATCTACATACCATTTCATTCAATTTAAGTGATTTACACTCACTTTTCATGCATTAACTCTATTTTTGTACCAAACAACTCATATCCCATTCCAAATTGATTTAAACATTAATTTATTCACTTCTATTAATTTATAGAATTTTATTTACCTCCGTTTACGCCTAGCACCAAATTTTCTATGCAAATTCGGTGATATTCGCTTAATAAAATAGCCAATTGGTTTATAACTATTTTAAATTGATTCCAACTCAATTTACATTTAACTCTATTCCATTTTAAATTTATCCTCGATCAATTTATATACAATACATTTATATCCACATCTATCACATTCAAATTTATTTTTTATTTAAAATCAGAACCATTCCACGCTATCCATTAACTAACCATTTCACAAATTTACTTTAAGCCAAGCTTTTATTAAATATTAACTTAAGTTATTTATTTCAATCATTTTTAAAAACACTTAAGTTCATTTCTATTTGCAACAAATTCCATTTCAATTTAATTTGGTTCTTATCCAATTAATTCCATTCCATTTACTAATTAATTCCATTTATCTGTTCACCTCATCCATTTAAAATTTTAATTCCATACTCAACTCCTACTCGATTTCATTTAAATGATATTCAAGGCTATATTCAATTTATTTATACCCAAATTGAATTTATTTGTAACCCAAACCATTTCTATTTCAATCCAATTCCATTTCATTCGGCACATTTCCAATTATATCTAATTCACTTACAAAATAAGTCGAATTTTATTTATAACTCAAGTTTCATTTACAAATTCCATTTTTAATCCACAATCCAATTTTTGAACCAAGTTAAATTCCATTACCATATTTCGTTAACTAATTAATTTTCTAATTAGTTCACTTCCAATTTATAATTCAATATCTGATTTTATTTTAAAAAATCATTTTAACTAATTTGCTTGAGTTTGAACTTATTTAAGTTTGGATTTTTATTTCACTACCAAAATATCAAACCATTTATTAACCTTAGTTAAATTTAACTTCGTACCATTCTTTTTTAATTAAGAATTTAATTCTATTCAATATTATCTATAACTCAATTCGATTTTATTTTCAATCCAACCCGAAAACCAACCTAATTTTTATTTAACTTGGATTAAGTTAAATTCAATTCATACCATTTAATTCAACTCACTTAAGTTAAAATCCTATTTATTATAATCACTTCATTTATTGAGTTACTTTAACTTGCTTAAGTTAAATTCCAATTTTCTTTTACCAATTCTATCTATTTAACTTAGCTCAAGTTAAATTTCATCCACTTTAACTTACTCAAGTTAAAATTCCTTTTTTTTCAAAATTCAATTCTCATATTTTTCCTTTCTTATTTAAAAATCATTTTCAATTTATAAGTTTATAACTTATTTCCTGATGATTTTTAAATTATTTAGATAAGGATTCCAGAATTTAAACACCTGGTATTTATTTCAAATCACTTTTGAAATCACAAATATCCCAAATCTCACCTTTCAAATTTTAAACCAAACCTGGTTTTTATCCAAAACAAGCTCCCTTTTGGAATTTTCAAAACAAAACTTGGTTGCCCAACAAATCTTTAACAAATTAATTACGGTAGCAATCCATCAATCAGATACTCGAATATGAATACTGATGATGCTGCAGTCATGACCAGGATTATTTTCTAGCGACCGAAGTGAGTTTAGTGCTGCATTACTTCCAAAAATCCATTTAAAATCATTTTTCATTCAAAATCCCTTCCAAAATAATATTACTATTATCTTTTTCAATCACTTTGGAAAATATTTCCAAAAACTCCGGGATTTAATTTTCCAATCTTGACTTAAATCTTTTTCAATTTATAATTCATTTGCATAACTTATTCTTATACAATTCCCATTTAGTTGTATAAACCATTTAAATTATATAATCTCGTTTTGATTATAATATTATCATCCAAACACTCCAAATATACATTTCTAAAAATTATTTCCTTTATATAAAAAATATACTTTGGGTATAATTATTTCATTTACCCGCTTCAAAACCATACTGTGTCAGTTTATCACATTCAAGTGTTTAGAAACTCCTATCGATTTAGTGGTGCCCCATTATTCGAGAATAATTTATATACCACTCGACCAATAAGTTTACACAATATAAAACCGTTTTATATTCACTAACAAATACGCGCTTATATCTATTATTACACTCAACTTATTCTAGAGTAATACTGACTCTATCTCTAATGAGTAATCCCCACCAGAGCCAAGGTTCTCGCTTAACCTTCTGCTTTGATACCAAATGTGACAAACGGGATTTTCGACCGTCAAAAATCAACATTAATACATCCACTGTATAATATGTCGATAAGTTGAATGCGGAAATACCAGTTCATTAGGGTGAAGATGATGGCGATAGAAGAAAAATAGAAAAAACAACACAGAATCTCACAAACACAGCGGAATAAAGTATAATATATAATAATAGATTTTTAAATACAAGAACTGTACTGTTAATATACATTTCATTATCAGAGTACATCAATCAATACATCAATCTGGACAGTTATAATAACTTTTCCTCACACAGCGGAAATACAAATCTACGGAAATATGTCTTGTCATCCAGCTCGTCTTCTAAGCTCCATAACATTCTATCCTGAATATGTAATACTTGGTCTGACCCGAGCATTATAATAAAATAACACCCGAGTCAGTCTGGAAAACCAGCGTGAGAAAAACACACTCAATTTGAATTATTAGAGTTATCAAAATCTTTTGAAAAATAAAGGTATCTTGTAAGATCGCGTCACACATAAACACGACAGGTTTTTACCTTACGATAACCAAAACATTTTTATAGAAAATCCAGTGATATTATAATAGTGTCTAAATACAAATACTTATTCAAATAGCAGAAATTATTACATTAATTAAATTCTAGCATACCAGGCTCTACAAACAAAACCGTAAGCTCGTATTAGATAATGGATTCCAACTAATGATAAGGCCACTAGGGTACTGCCCGTCACAGTACACTGCTAGAACAATATACCGAGGACCACGCTGGGATCCCCTGCTACACAAGACCGGCCTACCTCTGACCTGGATAGACCGAATATGTTATCACCCTGGGTGTTCCCACCCTTACTATCGAGCGCTCCTTTCATACACAACCATATCCATAAATAATAGGTTTTTTGAGGACATCTAGAAAGGTGATAACATACCCTACTTGGATGCGACCCACTTAGCCTTGCTGCATCTCCCCTGTTTTAGTCATTCCCAGTTGATGAGGTTCGAGGCTAAACGTTACCTTTTCAAGAACAATTTTACATAGAATGCTTATCGTCCTCCAATGACGATGTTCTGATAGCATTCGTCCATACAAGTTGTCTTGGGTCTGAACAAATCGAATCACTATCTTCATCACCTTCACGATATTCATTCGTGACGTTCAAACATGATCGAAGTGGTTTTCGGATAATTAAATCCGATCCCGGTCTCTTCGAAATGATTAACAGAATTGACCAATATTGATAGTTGGTTATTTAGCTATCAAACTAAACATCCATAAGCAATTATTTGGCGTCACTATAAATATTTCCCAAAATATTTACCTTCAAAATATCTTTAAAAGATATATCAATTGCTCTCAACATTTGAAAATAATTTTTCAAATACTTAAATTCGTAACAGGATACTTCCAACACCTCAACACTTAGGAATATATCCAAATTTCTATTATTTATACTTAGGAAATATTACCAGTCTTATTTTCCAAATATCTTTGCAATATTAAAGTCTTGGAAAATTATTTCGTAACTTTTTCCCTAAATCTCCGGAAGCATAAATAAATTTCCTCTCATCAAATCATATCCCTTTATAAGCCCCTTTTTCGAATCTCGAGAGAATTTATAAAATAAAATTTTCAATCATTTCAAACTATATATATATATATATATATATATATATATATATAATAAGTATTTTAAATAAAAATGATTTAGTTTTATAAACATGTTCGAATAATTATTTAAAATATCAAAATCACTTTTATAAACATCAATAACTCATTTTTAGTTAACAAATAAATTTCAAAGATGATTTTTAAAAGTTAAAATTTAATAAATTAAATACTTAATATTTGAAAATCTACTTACCGTGGTATTTCAATCTCAACTAGTTTAAAATTCCATAGTTTTAAAATAATAAAATTTTCCTTTAAAACAAACTCACTTCTTAAAGTTTAAAATAAATTTTAAAATCTCAATAACCAATTTATTTTATAACTTCCTCTCAATTTCACAACATATCGATTCATTGTCGATTTCCTAACCATTCTCATTTCAAAAAAATAGAATCTACTATTTTTTCCAAACCTATCTTACATATTTTAATATAAATTCCCCCTATGAATTTATATTCCAATTATCGTCTGATATCGAATTCCTTTATTTATAAACATCGTTTATCAATTTTATAATCCTTTGGATTTACTTATTTGTAGAATAAATCTTATTTATAAAATTCTGTTGTAAACATTCATTTCTTATAAATTCCGTTTATACTTCCAATCTATCTTAATATTGACTTTAATTCCTTTTATATTTCTAGAATATCATTTATAAATTATTTTATATAATCATTTTAAAAATCTCCATTTACTAATCCACAATAGTCAAAAAATTTTTAATCCAATTTCATTAAAATAACTTCAATTCCAATATATATATATATATATATATATATATATATATATATATATATATATTTTATTATCAAATTCCCTTTAGTTCCATAATTTTTTAAAATTTATTATAGTTTTTAAATTATCAAAATTTCAGGTCAGTGCTACAATAACATCCAATAATTCCATTCATTACAATAATCTATAATAGATTATTCTACATAAGTCATATATCACTATGTATGAAAAATAAACAATAAATTTAAGAAATCCAGTTGGATCCCTTCTACTTGTTTCCCTGCATCCACAAATGTTAATACAACATAAGATAATACCAATCCCACTTCGAGGGGGATATCGTGCTATATAGGGTCATCCGCTATTATGCGGGGTGCATAGGGTCTCATCCGCTATAATGTGCAGGAATATCACTCCAATACCAATATATCTACTATATATGTATATAACATTTAACAGATAATAATTATATAAATTCATCCAAGCACCCAATAGTTTATTATAACTTTTTAAAAATTTAAAGCTCGGCAATTTCGATTGAGTGAGAATTTCTCATCTTTATTTTTGTTTGCAATCCACTTCAATCTCGACTTGATTTCACCATTTTTGACTTCGCATAAACAATTTACGAATTTGTAAATATTCGATTTATAATATGATTTATATATCCTAGTTACCATAATACATATTTTGAAATTAACAAGTCAGTCAAAATATGTATATATATACATATATTTTCTAATCTATATATATATTTATTAAATTTAATTTAATTGAAAAATCAAATTTTGAATACCTCACTGCCTCAGTCCTCTCTTGCTTAAACCACCATCACCAAATCCCTTGACCGAATCGTGAGCCTCCACAGTCCTTGACCTCCATGCCTTTGCGCGAGCGCGTGGCACTCATACGTGACCTCTGCCTTCCTACGCGGTCGCCACCATCCCATGCACCTACATCCAAGCTCACGCGACGTCATCCTGTGGTCAACGCGAGCGTGCGATGCTCGATCGCGATTCAAGCTGTCGCGATTCAAGCTGTTTGTTCGTTATCGCTGCGATGCTCGATCCTCCAATCATTTTTTTAAATGAATGATTTCATTCGTTCGTTGTTATTTTTTTCTTCTGAATTTCGAATGGACGAAGAACGAAAGGAGATGGCGATGATGCACTCTGATGCCAAGAACGAAAGGAGATGGTTACGAATGGAATAATGGAATTCTCGGCTTCCAGTTTTATTTTTTTTCTTTTTTTTTCTTTCTTTGGATTTTTTTCTGATTGAATGAGAGGGAGAAGGATTGACATGATATTTTAAAAGAATGAAATGATTTGGGGGTAGCGTGTACATTTCATCTAAAAGATAGACGGCTATGATTTGATTTTGACCAGATTTTATATATTTATTTATTTATTTATTCCAAAAGACTCTAATTACATACAGCGAAATATTGGTCTCCTATGGATGTATGCCGCTAAGCGTTCATAATGTTATACCCCCATTTTGAACGTAATAGGAAAGGTTTCGAGTCCTAACTCGATCATATGAAGAAGATAGCTTTTTGAATCCCATTTATTATATTGAATTTTCGATATAAATTTAAGTGTGTTTATATCTCATACGATTAAATGATAACTCCAAACAATACAAAATTGGAAATCCTATAATAATACAAAATTACGGATCCAGTGAGACTAGTTTCGTCGAATTCCGAGACTGTGCCTCGAAAGGCTATTTTTAAAATTGAACATATCACTTCTAAATTCAATTTTAAAACTTCTAGTATCTTCATTATTATTAATATAGATTTTACAAGCCTTTAAATTATTTTTAACAAGCTTAAAACTCAAGATTCAATTTTTTAACCAATTTCATATTAAAAATTTCAATAGTTAAATCATCCAATAAATTGCTATATTTAAATTCTAAATCTATTTTATTAAATAAAAGCTAATCTTTCATATTCAAAAATCAATTTTATAATTCGAATTAAATATTTAAAACCATTTAAATATTCTAAATCAAACGTCGAAAAAATTCAGGTTGTTACATACAAAATTTTCAATTTCTATTTATTCACTTTAACTCAATTTTAAAAGTTTATTATCTTCATTCTAATTCAAAAAGAATTTAAACCAACATTAGAAACCATTCTCATTCACATACGATTCCAAATTCAATTATTTAACCGGTTTTACTTATAAAACTTACTTTAAAATATTTAAAATCAACTAAATGTTCTAAATTCAAATGACCGAAAAACCGGGTCTTTACATCAATAGACTTGTACTTATAATCCAAATCCAACTTATCCTATATTATAATAATGGAATAAGTCAATAATAATGGAAACTTGCAATTTAATTAACTTTATGCTCTAATCAAACTTCTTTTACATGGAAATTAGATATGGGAATTTCTATATGTCGCTTAATCAGATCCAAATAAAAAGAATAGGAAGTGAAGGAGAAGGTAAAACACATAAATTGCAAAATCACACAAAATCCATTAATTTAATACAAAAAATTAAGAATCCAACCTAGGAATTGACATTTCACTTTGGGGGGACTTTAGGGATTTTTAATGTGATGTTTTCACAATTCAAAACTCCCCAATGCATATATTGAATCCAAATTACACTATTCAATCGGTAAAATAGAGAAACTAAGATTTCCACTTAGAGTAGGACCTTAGCTTTTCCTCCTTATTGGATTTGACATGCCTTATATAATCTCCTTCAGATCTCTTCTTTTCAATATACACAACAAGAGATTTGCATATATGTTAGATACAGAAAATTAGAGATTTAGTGGAGAAGAAGTTTTGAAAATAAACAATAAAAAGGAATAAATAAATAGGATTTCTGACTTGAAAATTTAATGGAGTTCTCTGAATGTATGAAGAAACGAACTGATAGAGCTTCGCTGATGTTACCAAAATATTTTGTGAATAAAGGTGAGGGGGCTAGGCTTTTATTTGTAGTGGTTGGAATGCACTAGAAAAGTCGGATTTAAGTTGGCTTAAAACAATAAAATCTGGTATGATAAAATAACCAAAATTCTAGTCGCTACTTACATGCAGTGGTTGACCGCTGTAACAACCTTGAGATTTCCGACCTCTAAAAATCGACACAAATACGTTCACTGTATAAAGTGTCGAGCAATCGAGCACCGAGAATAACAGGTTGTTAAGGTTAAGAAGAAAGAGATAGAAGAAGAAAACTGAAATAACAACATAGAATCTTATAAACGCAGCGGAACAAATAGAATATACAACAACAGCTTTTTACACAAAAGAAACTGTAACTGTTAATATACATACAATTTATCAGAGCACTACCATCAGCATAGAAAATTGGACAGTTTAAATAACTTGTCCTCACAATGCTGACTATACCGTCTATAATACACATCGGAATATAATCAAATACGTGTAATACGTCTCTTCCATCTAGCTCGTCTCCTGAGCTACAAAAGCGTGCTACCTGAAACTGTAATACAGTCTGACCCGAGCATTACAATAAAGTAACACCCAAGTAAGGCTGGAAACCAGCGTGAGTAAACCCATTTAATTTGAAATACTAAGGTTATCAAAATCTTTTGAAAAATCAAGGTATCTTGTACAAACATGACGAGTTTTTATCTTATTATAACTAAACAGTTTTACAGAAATCCATCGATATTATAACAGTATTTAAGTACAATACTTATTTAAAAATAGTCAAATTTGTTAAATAAATCCAATCCCAGCATATTAGACTCTATAATCAAAACCGTAAGAGTGGATGGTGGTTATTAAATTGAAGTTTCCAAATAACACTGATATCCGATCCCGGTCTCTTCAAAACAAACCGATAAACGTTTATGGCCAAATTGTTTAAAATAAACATTTTATATTCAGAGTGTCAGTATAAAATTATAGGAATTTGTTACATATGTTTACTTCCCCATAAACGTGTCAAAGTTTTTTCTAACATTGTAACTGGTTTGGCTACTAAATGGCACAGACAAGAACAATTAAAATAAATATTCAAGAGCAGTAAACCAAAGCATAGTTCATTAACAAATTTAATGATTAACAACTCATATTGTAACAATTCAAAATCAAAATTTAATCAACTTAAATTAAGCCAGATCAACTTATATTTTTAATCCAAAAGTACTTATAATTTAAGAAATTATAAACAATTTTAATTAAAATTAACTAATCTAATTGATAGCTGATTTTATTAGTCAACATAAGATGTTAAACATTTAAGAATCTAATTATTTATTAATCAACATAGGATTTAATCGAATAAGCTTTAATTAATAACTCACTTATTAATTAACTTAAGATTTAACCAATTAAGAATTTAATTATTTATTTACTTGAATTATTACAAAATAATTAAATTTTTATATTACAGAAAATTAATAACATTAATCCAGATTACAATACCAGATGATAGGATCACAATGCAAAAATTCTCTTGTCGTTTTGATTTTAAAAGAAAGAGAAACAAGTTTTTGAATTGAAAGATTATTGAATATAAAGATTAGTTCAATTACTTCAACTATTTTACTTAAAAAAATAACACGCAGCCCATAAACTAAAACCAACCGGCCTAAATTAAAAAAACACGGCCCAACTCTTTAATCCTTCTTCTTCCCCTCTTGTTCTTTCCTCCCTCTCTTCTTTCTTCCACTGACCATTGCGTGTACACCACTGTGCACGTACACACGTCGCCGATGACCGAACCCTTGTCGTCGACCACCTCTCCATAACACCCATGTTCCCCTCGACTCGATCATGTATGCATGAACACAAAAAAGGACACACGGTCGAAATTCGAATCATCGACCCAAAACTGGAACAAGATGCCACCATTCATCCATTTCGCCTCACCACCATACACCACCATCTACCGTCTAACCATGCCAGAACATTCGCTATAGCCTCTTCTTCCTCTTCCCCAGATACCGCACGCCCCGTTCGCCTCCTCGACATCACCATTACCCTAAAACCGAGACCTCCATTACAACCACACTAAACCCTAAAACCATCACGTCCGGCCTCCACACCCAACTAGAACCCACCGCACTATTTTTCGTGAGTTTCCCAATGTCTGCCCCTCCTCCACGTCCAATGACCGCCCGCGAAATCGACTAGATGGCCAGAATTCGACAAATCACCTAAATACGTTCATCTCCCCAATTCTCCATGCACACAACACTAAGAATCCTCCTATCACCCTTAAAAATCATCTTTTCCAATTGCGAACATAGCTATATAATCCATTCTTTTAATTATGATAGATGAGATATGACCAAAATTGATCCACTCGCAGTTATAATGAGATTTCTCTCACTTTGCTTGATGGATTTTAATGAAATCAATTTTAAAATGTTTTATACTAAAAACAAACAATTTTTTTTGGAATAAAAGTTTAAAACTAAATGGATAAGAAGATATTGATTTTTGAAATGGATGTTAAACTGCTTTTAACTAAAAACAATGAATAGGGAAGAAGAGGAAATACAGTGTTTGATTGTAAGTGGAACTAACCATGTCGAACAAACATGTATATACGCAAATTAACATAACAAAGGCATATGCTCTTGACACAAATCAAAGACTTAAAAAAATAATGGTTATATATATATATATATAATGGGAAATACCCAATAAAACAGAATAGGCTATTTACTCACAGTTTACTAGAATGATAAAAACTGCTTTAAATCTTCTTCTCCAAACCTTTGAATGTCTTGACCTTTATATTTTTAATAGCAGGACATATTATTATTTTCTTTAGATAAGTGTAAACAAGGGAAACAAGATCGGCCTTGTATATTTATAGGAATGGGATGAACCGGGCAAGCAATATAGAGGTATGTATATGTACAGGATTTCACTTTTCACACTCTATTATATATTTTTTTGATTTAATTAGATATGATCTGATTTGACTTTTATGTGTGATTTGATTTTATAAGCTTGATGTGATTTATCGTATGCATGACTTGATATATTGTGAGCATGATTTTAAGTTTGCCATGATGATATTTCTTATTTGTTTATTTACACATATATAGATATATATGCTCTCTTATACATGTATTTTCTATATACACATTTACATATGTACATATTTACATATACAATGCTTTTATAAACATATATATATCTATCCATATATATATATAATGTTGTCATCATACTCACATATATTTATACTTATGTACATTTACATGTTTACTATTTAATATAAACATATATACATATATCCATAAGTTTGAAATTTGCCACCATGAAGATTATACATTCATATGTATATATTTATTTACATATACAATATTTTTCATAAACATATATACACATATATAACTTATAGATATTTTTAAACATCAAAATGAGGCTTGTATATATCTGTATATAGATATATAGATATATAGATATATAGATATTTTATCTTAAATTTTAATGCTAGAGTTTTATATTTACATTTCTATAATATTTATCATATCTAGAAACTGTGTAGTTAATGCCCTGCTATTACCCCGCTACAACCCCGCTATATCTCATAGCGGATTTCTACCGCTACGATTTTTCCATATAGCCCCAGAATATAGCCTTTCCGCTTTAATCCCCGCTATTTCCGCTATATCCCGTTATTTCCGCTATATCTTTTTTAATAAAATTAATTGAAAAATTGCATTTATACATTATAAAATTATGAAACTAATTTATTTGATTTAATTTTTAGTATATTTTCAGAAATGAAAATACTCTAATATTCTACCAAATTCAATTATGTTATATAACAGTTTTCGTTTATTTAAAGTATATTCACACATGTTTTTATTTAAAATTATTTATGTATTATTTATAATTCAATTGAATGATAATTTTTCATTTAATTACCATTTATATATTTGTAAAAATATTAAGTACGAGCTTATATGCTATTTTAGAGCCATCCGCTTTATCCCTCTATATCCTCGCTGTATCCCCGCTATGACTTTTTGCACCTCCACCGCTTTGAATCTACCGAGCGCATTAACTGCACAGTCCAGAAATTTTATTTTAAATTTGAATATAGTTTTATCAATTTATGGATTCAAACATTTCAAATATCAGAAAATTTACTTATTCGACTTATAAAATTAATATTTAAAAATTAAAATTTGCTAATCATCCAAAATCAGATGGCTAAAAATTCGGGTCATTATATTCCTTCCCCTTAGAACATTTCATCCTCGAAAAGGAATGAAATGAGAGCTAGAATTTTGATGTATACTATTAAATAATCGTCTTTATAACATTTAAACTTCTCACTCCTTTACTACACATTTTAAGATACAAAAATTTTAAATATATAGTATTACCAAGCTAGTTTTGTATTAAAATATTTTTCATAACTCGATGCCATAACCAGTCCATACTTGTTCTTACAGAAATTTAGTCATACGTTGATCAGGCGTAGGACTGAAAATGTCTAAGTGTAGACCAGTTTCAGCACCCAGTGAAAATACTTGAAAAACCTTTTCAAAAATGATATGGAAAGTATCATCCCCTCTTTACCACCATGGATTGCAGTTAACACGATAATTGCGTCACCATCCCGGCGAAATCATAAGTAAACTGTAGGCATCAGCATCTCTCGACTTACGCCATGGGAACACATTAGTCTGCAGCTACACAAAGGTTGCGTTGCTATCACAACAAAACCGTAAGTAGTCTATTGGCAATCTCTGCCCCTCAAATTACGCTATCAAAAGAAACTAAACCACATAAATCGCAAGCTACACAAAGGTTGTATCACTATCCCAGTGAAACCCAATATAGACCGTAGGCAATCGCTGCCTCCCGAATTACGCTATGAAACCAAACCACATAGATCGCAATCTACCGATATTACGTCGCTCTCACAGCGAAATCAAACGTAGATTGTAGGCAATCATTGGCTCTCGAATTACGCTATGGAACCAAACCACATATATCGCAATCTACCGATGTTACGTCGCTCTCACAGCGAAATCAAACCTAGATTGTACGCAATCACTGCCTCCCGAATTACGCTATGGAACCACGATAGATCGTAGTTACACAAAGGTTACGTTGCTATCACAGCAAAACCCAACATAACTGTAGGTATAATACCCCTTGATTTACGCTATTAAAAAAATGATCACCGAAAACTCATGAATTTTGTCCGGACGTCCTCTAGGATCCCAATTCTCATTGAACCCACCCGTTGGATTCCTAGGCAGAACCACCCGGTGGATCTCCTACTCTAAGTTTCAACTTTCATGGAGGTGCCTTTCCATACTTTTAGTCTCAAAACATATCATACTACATATAATACCTTTCAAATCATATACTTCATGTGTATCACATATAAATTTTATCTATATAAATCGATATCTTCTAAATTGATGATTTTAAATTCGGCTTATCCAATTTCCAAAATTGACTATTTGCCTAAAATCAAATGTCTTTAAAAACAGATAGGTTCTAAAACTATTTCAGTTTCATTTTATTATACATATAAGATCATTCCTTTCAACTCATAATTTTCGGATCAATAATTTCTGAGTCCACCTCATACTTATATAAACTCTATTTTGTATTTCAAATATCTTTCAAAGATCATTATTTCTGGTTATAAATTCAACAATGAGAGTTCGAATATATAACTAACATATATAATCTCATTAGTGCCAAATCAAAAGTCTCCAAGTTCGATTGCTTTACACAGTTATTTATAACATTTCTCACTTCTTATAAGTAAATTTCAGTTATAGTAACTATTCAACCTTCATTTTAAAATCATCGTATTTGCTCAAAATATACTATTTCACTTCAAAATCATTTTTGCCTTAATATCGATTTCGGTTCCAATTTAAAATTACTTCAAATTTCCATTTGGGTTGTAACTTCAATTTAACCCAGTTTGTATTTAAATCCATGATTTAGATATAAACAATTTCCACTCTTACCAGTTTGAATTTAGAAAATAGATTAAATAATTTTAAAATAGTTAAATGGTTTATATAAGATAGTTTGAGTTTTTTTAAATGGTTTGTATAGTAAAATAGCTTAGAAAATCAAAATAATTTGAATATTTAAGAGGATAGATTTTAAATAGTTTATATTAAAATAATTTATTTGAAAATAGTTTCAAGTCAAACTAATTCAAGTTCCTAATCTTCCAATTCAAATTAATTTCAATTTTATTTCCATTTAAATCGGTTCAATTTCGATTTCAATTCGAATTAATTCAATTCAATTCCAATTTAAATTAATTTCAATTCAATTTTAAATTTTAAGCCATTTAGATTTATATAAATTCGTGTTCGACTTTCAAAATATTGGTTTAAATCACTTAAATCAAACTAACCTTTAATATTTAATTTAAAAATCCAATCTTTAAAAATAATTCAATTACGAGCCTAAATGTCGAAATATCCATTTAAATTATTTTTACTTGAATTTATTGCAAGGTTCGAGTAAGAGTTCAAATCTTTTTAAACAAATCAATTTTTCAGAATTCAATTGATTTCTCGGTTATAACTTTAAAATTTCAAACCCGATTCTTAAACAATTCCAGTTGACAAGTTTATTTTTAACCTTGTAAACTTGAGTCAAAAAATGATTCCATTTCCATAAATTAGATTTTATTACTTAAAATCAAAATCATTTAAATAATTTCAAATCAAAGTTTTATTTCTATTTAATTTCAGGATGGATATATATCATTTCAATCTGAAATAAATGTCACGGGAGTATGTTATTTCAGCATATTTCTTAATTTATTCGAAATAATTCGATTTACAGTTTTATATACTGTAAATAATATATAGGATGATGGCAGGATATATCAAAATGGATATATCAAAATAATAAACATCCAAGTCATCTAAAACATCAAACAGTCGCATCCATCACAAATTTTCAGAATTCGAAACCCATTTTATTTCAAAAATCATTTTGAAATCATTCATACATACATAACTTCTTTTGCACCTCCTATCAAATCTATACCTTTTCCTTTACAATTTCATTTATTTATAAGTTAAATTTTAATTTCACCTTGAAATTTCCAAGTTCAGGTTATAAGTTCAAAACTTATTTAACTTGGACTGAGTTAATTCCCAATTTGTTCAACCCCCTTTAAACTTACTCAATTTAATTTTTTACATCCAAAATTTAACCCTTATTAATATCACTTCCCTTTTATAAGTTCAAAAACTTATTCTTCCTTTGGTTACACTCTTATTTCAGCGTAAATCCCAGAATTAAACACCCAGTATTCATTTCAAATCAACTTTAAAATCATACACACACACATCCCGTTTATATACCAAATCACACTTTTAAATTTAAACTAACCTTGGTTTTTATCCAAACAATTTCCTTCGAAATTTTCAGTTTCCAAAAATTTCTATATCAAAAATATTCTAAATAATCTTACTTATTATTTCCTTAAACACTTTGAAACACACTCCAAATTTTTTGGGACTTAGACTCAAAACTTCTTGATTTAAATTCATTTTAATTCATAAGTCATTTTAATTCATAAATTCATTTTAATTCACAAGTCATTTTAATTCGTTAAAAACAATGTTTTATCATTGTTTATTCTATAATAAACATTCTTTATTAATACCCAACAACTAATTTATGATAATAATTAATATTATAATATCTAAAAACCAAACACACCATATATTCCACAAAAATTTTGAAAACTTATTTCTTAAAAATATAATCAGGGTACACTTATTTTGTTTCAAAACACTTTGAAAAAACACTTTCGAAATTTTTCAGAAATTTAATTCTAGTTTTGATCTATTCTTAGCTTAACCAACCTGTATAGTTCGTTCTTATCAAATTCCTATTTGGTTATATATATATATATATATATATATATTACGAGTCAAGTTATATAATCTTATTTGATTATAATAATTACAACCAATCGCCTCAACATACTATAATAATTCAGAAATACTATTTCTTTTTATATCAAAATATAATCTTCTATAAAATTTATTTAAAAATCGTTTTTAAAATCATTATATAAGAAAATAACAAGTACACTCTCATAAATATAATGCACTCAACTCATTATAGGGTACTACTGACCCTATCTCTAATAAGTAATTCCCACCAGAGCCAAGTTTCTCGCTCAACCTCGCTCTGATACCACGTGTAACAACCGAGAGATTTTCGACCTTCGAAAATCGACACTAATACGTTCACTGTATAGAGTGTGGAGAAATCGAGTGCCGTCAATACCAGCTTGTTAGAGTTAAGAAGAAAGAGATAGAAGAAGAAAACCAAAATAACAACAATATAGAATCTCATAAATGCAAAGGAACAAATATAATATACAATAACAGCTTTTTATATAAATGAAACTGTAACTGTTAATATACATACAATTTATCAGAGCACTACCATCAACATAGAAAACTGGACAATTTAAATAACTTGTCCTCACAATGCTGACTATACAACCTATAATACACAGCGGAATATAATCAAATACGTGCAACATGTTTCTGCCATCCAGCTCGTCTCCTGAGCCCCAAAAGCGTCCTAACCTGAAATTGTAATACTCGGTCTGACCCGAGCATTACAATAAAGTAACGTCGAGTCAGGCTGGAAACCAATGTGAGTAAACACAATTAATTTAAAATACTAAGGTTATCAAAATCTTTTGAAAAACCAAGGTATCTTGTACAAACACAACGAGTTTTTATCTTATTATAACCAAACACTTTTACAAAAATCCATTGATATTATAATAGCGTTTAAGTACAATACTTATTTAAAAATAGTCGAATTTGTTAAATTAAACCAATCCCAGCATATTGGACTCTATAATCAAAACCGTTAGGGTGCGTAGTGATTATTAAATCGAAGTGGTTTCGGATAACACTGATATCCGATCCCGGTCTCTTCGAAACAAATCGATAAACTTTTAAGACCAAATTGTTTAAAATAAACAATTTATATTCAGAGTGTCAATATACACATATGGGAATTTTTACATATGTTTACTCCCCCATAAACGTGTCAACGTTTATTCTAACATTTTAACTGATTTGGCTACAAAATGGCACAGACAAAAATAATTAAAATAAATATTCAAGAGCGGTAAACTAATGCATCGATCATTAATAAATTTCACGATTAACAACTCGTATTGTAACAATTCAAAATCAGAATTTAAACAACTTAAATTAAGATGGATTAACTTATATTTTTAATCCAAAATTATTTGTAATTTAAGGAATTATTAATAATATATTATTAGTTAATTAAAATTAACTAATCCAATTGATAACTAATTTTATTAGTCAACATAAGATTTTAAACATTTAAGAATCTAATTATTTATTAATCAACATAGGATTTAATCGAATAAGCTTTAATTAATAACTCATTTATTAATTAACTTAAGATTTAACCAATTAATAATTTAATTATTTATTTACTTGAATTATTACAAAATAATTAAATTTTTATATTATAAAAAATTAATAACATTACTCCAGATTAAAATACCAGATGATAGGATCACAATGCAAAAGTTCTCATGTCATTTTGAATTCAAAGATTATTGAATATAAATATTAGTTCGATTACTTCAATTATTTTACTAAAAAAAATAACATGCCAGCCCATAAACTAAAACCGACTGGCCCAAATAAAAAAAACACACGGCCCAACTCTTTAATCCTTCTTCTTTCCCTCTTGTTCTTTTGCTTCCTCTCTTCTTTCGTTTTCCATAGACCATCGCGTGCACACCACCTTGCACATACACACGTTGCCGATGACCAAACCCTTGCCGCCGACCATCTCTCCATAACACCCATGTTCCCCTTAACACGATCATGTATGCAGGAACACACAAAAAATGTAACAACCCGCATATTTGTCGATTATATATTTAAATATTTTATCGTTAGTCGGATTTTAGTCCGAAAAGCTACTTTTTGCATACGGTCGAATTAGGACTCGGGACCCCTCCCATTGAGTTTAAAATGCGTTTGCGACCTTTTTGAGTATAAGCTTCGATATGTTTGGAGAAAGTTGATTTTTGCTACTTTTTACTTTGGGTTTGGTTTTGGGCTCAGCCCTATGTTAACTTATACTCCAAAACTGAACCACTCTCCCCATTCTCCCTCACTTCTTTCTCTTTTCAGTTTTCTTAGCATTAATGGTGGGAGAGATTGGAAATTAAAAACTCCAAAACCCTAGTTTCTCTTGCAAATCAAATTCCAAGCTCCAAACTCAAGAAGAACCCATTGATTCAAGCTCAATTGGGTTGTGTTGAAGAGAGGTTGATTCTCCATTTGCTTTCAAGCTTCTTCTTGTTCGATTTTGTGAAAAGGTGAGATTTTTATCTCACATCTATGACTATAATTATCTTTAGTTGTTGGGTATGAATTCCTAACACTTCTTCATGTGCATTTGCTCTTGATTTGGATTGGTTTTGTGAATATTCCAATTTTTGAGTTTTTAAGTCAATTTGTGTGAAAATCCTTTTATGGATGTTTGATCATGCTTTTGGTGATGTATCGGGGAGCATATAGGGCCGGGTTGCCGATTGGCATAAACCCTTAGAGCCAATGTTCGTCCGGTTACATTTTGGAAGAGTTTGCTCTTCATTTGAATAAGGCTGAAAAACAGCCCAGGCATGATTCAGTCGACTGAAAACTCTGTTCAGTCGACTGAACCTGAAACCCGAAAGTTTCCAGGCATGATTCAGTCGACTGAAACTAGAAACAGAAAGTTTCCTGAACCTGGAAGATTTCCAGGCACAGGGTCAGTCGACTGAAAACTCTGTTCGGTCGACTGAACCTGCTGTTTGAGTCCAATTTGCCTTTTTGGATTGAATTTCCAATTTAAATCGATTCGTGATGATCCTATTTATTGTCGTCATTTATTATCATCTTTGATGACTTATTTTCTTTGGGAATTTTAGATATATCCACTTCGATGGATCCTTTATCGATTTCATTGGATTTTTATTCACATCTTCGAATGTGATCTTTGTGATTGATTGTTTCTACAATCCCCTTTGTGCTTTGTCACTTTAAAAATATAAAGGTTTTCTATACTAGTAGTAAATATCAAAACTCTTTCCTCAAACGATTTCAATACTATTTTAATACCAAATTCGTTTATAAAACCGTTTTCCAATCTACTAGTATATACAAACCTTTACCTCACTCGTATGAGAAATCTAATTAAACGGCTTAGTAAAACAAGTGGTATGAAACACTTGCGTTTACTTTGTCGTTTAATTCTTGGACTTGTTCGATTGAACCTCTTGTGACAATTTTCTAGCGGAGATCTACAATTTGTTCATAAATATTTAAGTTAAGCTAGTGGTTATGGGACATGATGCTAAGCTCATATATTTACTAGCTTACTGTAATCGACACTTCTCGTTGATCATGACGATCATCTTTGTGATTTAGACTAGCAATGTGCGATGTCTCTTTGTCTGCGAGGGAGACTAAACCCCGTTTTGTGGAGTTTCGACTCAAAATTATGGGGTAGCGCCCCATGGTCTTCGGGCCGTTCGTGTGTCAAAAATTAATGGCTAGCTACCATGAGATAGCGTCTCGTTCGTGTGATACATATGTTGGTGAGTTTTCATGCTCCCGTTCGTGTGATAGGCCTCCCCCCTATTTTGTGTGATTTCTGGATTTCGTGTGTCGAATTCTGGAATTTTCTTCTTCACCTATTTTTGTGATTTCTATTGATATGATTTATCAATTTTTGTTCATAGGTGAATTCGTGTGTCATTGACTGGATTTCTTGAGATGATTTCTAGAATTTGTGTTTCACCAATTTTCGTGATTTCCATTGATAAGTTTTATCAATATTTGTGCATTGGTGAATTTGTGTGTCATTGACTTTAGTGATTTCTGGATTTCTTGTGTAGTCTTCTGGAATTTGTGTGTCATTGACTTTTGTGATTGACATTGATATTATTATCAATATTTATGGTATGGTGAACGAAATAAGGAGTATGACGTTTCTTTGATTCTTGTGTAGATTTGGTGACATTGATTAATCTCTTGATGATTATCAACTAAGTATATATATATATATATCACAGCTTGGCATTGTGATTATTATGTGTTTAGTCATATCTCTTATTCTATATCGTTTCATCTGATATTTATAGTTAGACTGATCCGTTTATTATTTTCTTATTAAATAATACTCCGGTCAGACCGAGATGTTACAGGTGCTTCTGCTTGACTTCTCATCCGGGATTAACTCCTTGACTTTTGGGTTAACTACTTAGATTAGTAGTTATTTTGTTGTATACATTTGAGATATAGACTCCTTAATGTATACTTATTCTTTTGTGTAGTTCGTGTAACTATTCTTTTGTGATATTGTGGATCTTTTTAGACCACTACTCTGATGTACACTTTCTAGTGTAATATTCATATCTTATTCCGCCTTTGTGATATGAATTGTCTGTGACTGATTTGTGTTATGCTTATTTCTATATTTGTTTTCCGAAGGATTTATATAGCCACCCTGTAGTAGCTTTGAGTTTGTGTCGGTATGTCGGATTTCCCTCTTGAAATAGAATGCATGTTATATTATCTGACATATCGGTGCTCGCGCAAAGAAATTACACGGATGGTCGCTCCTCAACAGCCTTATTCTCCGTGCTAGTCGACAGCATTCACAGTAATGTTCTTGGCTAGCGTGGGTATAGAGGTGGGGCGTCACAAAAAACACATGGTAGAAATTTGAACCATTGACCCAAAGCTGGAACGAGACGCCACCATAAATCCATTTCGCCTCGCCACCGTCACCACCATCTAACACCTAACCATGCCAGGACGTTCACCACATCCTCCTCTTCCTCTTCCCCTCATACTGCACGCCCCGTTCGCCTCCTCGACGTCGCCATTACCTCAAAATCGAGACCTCCATTACAACCAAATTAAACCCTTAAACCACCACGTCCGCCCTCCACACCCAACTAGAACCTACCGCTCCATTTTTCGTGAGTTCCCCAATGTGTGCCCCTCCTCCACGTCCAACGATCGCCCACAAAGTCGACTAGATGGCCGGAATTTGACAAATTAGCCAAATACATTCATCTCCCCAATTCTCTATGCACACAACACTAAAAATCCTCCTATCACCCTTAAAAGTCATCTTTTCCAATTGCGAACATAGCTATATAATCCATTCATTTAATTATTGTAGATGAAACATGACCAAAGTTGATCCACTCGCGGTTATAAGGAGCTTTCTCTCACTCTGCTTGATGGATTTTAATGAAATCAAATTTAAAATGTTCTATACTCAAAAACAAACAATTTTTGTTTTGAAATCAAATTTTAAAACTAAATGGATATGAAGATATCAATTTTTGAAATGGATGTTTAACTATTTTTAACTAAAAACAATGAACAGGGAAGAAGAAAAAATACAATGTTTAACTGTAAATGGAACTAACCATGTCGAACATACATGTAAATACGCAAATTAACATAACAAAGGCATATGCTCTTTACACAGATCAAAGAAAATCATAGTTATATATATATATAATGGGAAATACCCAATAAACAAGAATAGGTAGTTTACTCACAGTTTACAGAAACGATGAACACTACTTTAAATCTTCTTCTCCAAGCCTTTTAATGTCTTGACCTTTATATTTTTAATGGCAAGACGACTTATTATTATTATTATTATTTTCTTTAGATAAGTGTAAACAAGGGAAGCAAGCTCGGCCCTATATATCTATAGGAATGGGATGAACATGGCAAGCAATGTAGAGGTATGTATATGTATACGATTCCACATTTCACACATTTTTTTTTTTGAATTAATTAGATATAATATGATTTGATTTCTATGTGTGATTTGATTTTATAAGCTTGGTGTGATTTATTGTATGCATGACTTGATATATTGTGAGCTTGATTTTAAGTTTGCCATGATGATGTTTCCTATATGTTTATCTACACGTATAAAGATATATATATATATATATATATATATATATATATATGCTCTCATATACTTTTCTTTTACTATATGCACATTTAAATATATACATATTTACATATACAATACTTTTATAAACATATATATATATATATATATATATAAATATATTCATATATATAATGTTGTCATCATACTCACATATATTTATACTTATATACATTTACATATTTACATGTTCACTATTTACATATTCACATTTCTATAAAATTTATCATATCTAGAAATTTTATTTTAAATTTGAATATAGTTTTATCAATTTATGGATTCATACATTTCAAATATCATAAAATTTACCTATTCGACTTATAAATAATATTTCAAAGATTAAAATTAGCTAAACATCCGAAATCAGATGGCTAAAATTCCAGGTCATTACAACCGCCACCTCTCACCAGTCAACTATTAGTGTTCGACTGGTTGTGATCAAGGGTCGTCGTCAAGGGGTTGACCACTTCCCTATTTTGGGAGCATTTTGATTGCTGTTGGTTTATTTTTATTTAATTCCTTAATTATAATTTAACGTTTATGTTAGCTTTAACATTTGCTTAACCCCAGTACAATTACTGCTAACTTTTGAATTTCAAATTTAGAAATCAAATATTTATTTGAATTTGAATTCCATTTAATTAATTTGACTTGAAACTTTAAACATGCTTAACTTTTCCATTTGAGCTTCTTTTCCAACATATTATATATGGAAATTGATCAGAAAATCACCATGAAAATAACGACATAACTTTCACAGTCAAATTCTGACTTTTACAAAATTTCCATTTTTACCCCTATCTTATTTAAATTAATTTATCCAATTTATTTATTTGTAGCTAATTTTACAGGGTGTTAAACCGTATTTGCTAACCTGTCAACTTTTCTAATGTTAAGCATGTGGCATTTCAAAAATAAGAAATTTTCATTTTTCAATCAAAATCATTTTTAATTAAATTTTTGAAATAGTTTGAATTTTTTTAAATTAAGCTTTACTTTTCAAAACTTTTATAAAAATATTTTATATTTAAAAATCAAAGATTTTTGAGCAAAATTTTCAAAAGTATAATTTTTATTCAAAACAAATTAAGCCACATCCAACACAATCGAGATTCAGTCGATGGGTTAACACTTATGATTGATCCTAACTTATAATTCAGTTAATATTAAATTTGAAAAAATATTCCTTTTTATTTTAGCATAACTACAACTTACTTATAAATTTTAACTTTTAAGGCATGGGGATAGTAACCCGTGGTTTCGCAACAACCTTCCCTATCCTTCATTCATTAAAATTTATCTTTCCAAAATTTTAATGCTTCTAGGAATTAACATTATTTACTTTTAGTAGCTAATTAAATAAATTTCCTAATTTATTTTATAAACGTCCCATCTTACTTTGAATTAGTTAAGTGTCTTTATGAGATTTTTTAATTTATACTGCATTCCAATAAATATAACATTCTATCCAAAAAATCAACATAGTAATAAAAAAGAACATTTCTCGTAATACCGTATGCATTTTATACAAACAGAGACAACAAATGCTTGCAACCAAAACCTATATGAAAACAATTACTGGAAGCTGCCTCTCAACATCAGCTGATATTAATGATAATATGGCCCTATTGCGTCTTACTTAAATAAAATGGACATTTTTAGCATGCCATTGCATTATAACCCATATACCTTAACTTACCTTTTTAGCTTCTAATAAATAAGGTCCGTTCAATACTCCGGTTATCACAACCAATTATATTACTCTTTTTTTAATCCTAATATTTTGATAGTATTCTCAAATCTCGGTATATACTTTCTTTATTTGTAATCTTTCATGCAGATATACTTTAGAACTCGTAGAAATATACTCTGATACCATTTTCCACTTCTTTATGGGTTTTTTATAATGGTTTTCACACATGTTTAATAAAACATTCCTAGACTCGTAACAATATTCCTTACATTCATTAGGGATTCATTGTTGATATTCTAGGAGTATTCATCGCTATTTTATTCATTACTTTATCTTTTACCCTTCCTACGCAGGTAGTCCATATCTACTTCATGTTAAGAATTTGGTTTGTTTTTCGCCACTCTTTATAAAATTAAAACTTCACATTCATGAAGCGGTTAATCCAAAGCTTTTATCTTTAAAAATATGTACTTATAAACTTTTTTCACAAGGTTTCGAAAAGGGCTATGAAAACCTTCTCATTTTAACCAACTGTAATTACAGGTATCTTAACTTCTAAAACTATAATTTAGGATTCTTGAA
Source organism: Allium cepa (assembly GCA_030765085.1). NCBI lineage: Eukaryota > Viridiplantae > Streptophyta > Magnoliopsida > Asparagales > Amaryllidaceae > Allium > Allium cepa. Next base: position 378,831,929 of record CM060938.1, on the reverse strand, counting down.
TTAAGTTTACTTATTAAGTCCAAAAGAAAACGTCAGTAATTTATTTCAAAAAGATCATTTCTTCGTTTCAAATAGTAAGAGTCAAGATTTTATTACATGAATAGTCATTCAAATCAACTTTTCCTTTAAAATCTTTTCACAATAAAGACTTTACTTCTTAGAAATTAGGGTTTTTTTTAACTCAAATCGTTTACTAAATTTTGCCTTTAAATCATTGTTATACCAAACCATTTTTTTCTACAATGCACTGTTAAAGGGTTTCTAAAACATCTCTTATAACTTTAAATAATAAAAACTTGAGTAGACAGGAACAACCTTCACTCTGTTACTTTCCTATTACTCATGGTAGCTCCACTTTCAGGCTCTAATAGCATAAGGGTGATTCTTAAAAGATTCTTGCAATCAATGCACATAATTATGGAAAATATCCATTTCCCTTTTGTTTTGCTTTTAATTTCCTATATTGTTTCCAATAGGTTACTAATATTATTTTTAGTACCATTCTCCTAACATTGCCCCTATTTAAATTTCCCAATGTTTATTACTATCTAAATTTCTTCTACCTAGTTTGCTCTTATTTAAACGATTTCTCCTTATACAGCTCTTTTTATGTATAAACATATTGTAGTTGTTTTCCTTCATATTTTCCTTACATGGGATATATTTTTCTATCTTCAATTGTGGGCATTCTTACCACTTCCTCTTGTTCACTCCTTAAAAGAAATTAAAAGGACTTCAAATTTACCAAATTAAGTAAAAATTATTGAGCTATACATACGTCTATTTTCTATTTATTTACAGGAAATATTTCTTTATTAAAATACCTTTCAACTGAAATTTTAAGTCTACTAATTTTCATTTCTACTAGAAATTCTATTTAAAAAAATTTATTTATTTTCTAAAAATTAATATTTTCATACTATTCAAAATAGAGTTTTCTACTTTTAAATGGATCCCTTGAAAATTATTTCAAATATTTGTACATTGTTTCCATTTTTTTATGAGATTCTTTGAAAATATTTCAAATGGATCCATTGAAAATTATTTCGAGGAAATGCCCACTTGTTACTTAATATCCATTATAAGGTTTGAAGTAGATCCAACTTAGTTGTTTAAGACTTCAAACCGAGGTGAACCGAGTTTGGTGTATTCCCTTCAACTATATGTGAACGTATATTTCCACTCACCTCTAAGCTTCTAAATCTATAAATCTAATTTCGTTATTTAAATTGACTCCCTTCCTTTTTTCAAAAGTGTGTCTCAAAAGGATATAAATATCTATTAGAATTATAGGTCCGAGAAGAGACTTGAATTAAATATAGATTTGGATTTAAGTTTACGATTTACCTTCGGCTTTGGCGATTTGATTCGACCCAATTCTTCTTCTCTATCATTTTCTACTATTCTCTACTTATATCTATATACTTTATAGTTTATACATTTTCTATATTTTGTGGAGAAAATAAAATGGTAGGGCTTTGCCATTGCTTTAGAAAATATAAGAAGAAAAGTGAGGGGTTAGGCTTGTATTTATATGGGTTCGAATCGATTCTAGTCATTAGATCGTATTATATTAAATTTGGACCGTTTGGCCTGGGTTCAATCTACACCGCCAACTTACCACCTACCGACCACTATACTTGACCAGTCTACCGCTACCATTCAATTGATTCTAATGAGGGGGTCGACTAGTTGTTGTACATGTTAATTGTTGATTTTTGATCGGTTTGTTTCCTTTTGGACTTTTTTTATTCGATATGATTACCTTAATATTACCTAGCCGTTAAGTTTCGGTTAATATTAATTAACAATATTTGTTTCCTTATTACTTATAAATTATTTTCGATCTGAAATCTACAAACGTTAATACCTATTTCATTTAAACTCCGATTATAAAACATTATGTATAAAAGTTGATAAAAAATTGCTGCGAACACAAAGGTGCAGGTTTCGTATCCAAGTTTTGACGTTTGTAAAAATTCTATTTTTTGAACAATTAATAATTACTTATCAACTCTTTTTAATTAAATACCGTTTAATTTACGGGAAGCTATGGATACTATTTGTGTAAATGAATGTTATATAAAGAATAATTGGTATAGTTGAAGAAACCAATAGAGTAAAATACATAAATTGTACACAGATCATTTTATTTGCATGACTATTCTTGATCCAGGATTCAAGTACATGGTTTCAAGGTGATTTAAACCGGTTCGGACTAGGATTTTTCACTCGATTCACGATGATGAACACATGATACTGATTCTTGATATGATCCTGAAGTTTTCTATCATAGCATATGGCCATGTAAGGTGAATAGAAGTTTCTGATCAAGGAAGCTAATCGAAGTCCACAATAGAGACGTCAGGCGATCTATACTAGTTTGGAAGGGAAATTTATGTGATCAAGCAAGTGATAAGATCAGATATTGCATACGGATGATCCATGCATATCATACGGGCTTAAGTATATGTATACTATATTTTGTTGGATTATGAAGTGTTTAAGGAATGACTATTTGACTTGTTCTGAGGTAGCTTGAATAGTCGTCTAAGTAATAACCTAAAGCTTTCGAGCATAAGGTACGCTTAATAGATTGTTTATCATCTTAATTGATGCGAGAGTTTTTGATTCTGAGAAAACTGTAAGCTTTGTTTGCTAATGATTTTGAATATTGTTAGGTATTGATGTGTGCTTGTTTCTTTTTGTGTGTTAATTATGTTGGAATTTCGAGGGCAAAATGTTTTAAGTAGAGGAGAATGCAACAACTCATAATTTCGAACAATTCGTATTTAAACATTTGAATCTTGGACTTATTGTGACTAAATTGATTTGATAGCCTTGTTAAACCATTTTTAGTTAATAATAGTAGTAGTAAAATTGTTTTCGAAATTTTTTTACAAAAATTAATAATTCAAAGAAATATCGAAATGTGATCGAAAATCGTTTTATCGATAAACTGCTATTTTCTCGATAAAAGTTGTTTGAACTTTTTGAGCTTGTTTAAAATATTAACGTGCAATTAATTAGGAACTAAAACAATTTTCTACGATATGGTTAACTAAATGTGAATAGTAAAAAATATTAGCAAATGGATTATGAAAAGGTATTTTGATGAACAATGTTTTAGATATTTGTTTTTGGTCAAAGGTGATGTGGAAAGCAAACACATAGGGGTTTTGTCTAGCTAGCGAAGTGAGGTATTTGGAGTCATTTCTCTCTTGTTAAAATCTATACAACATATCTTTGAGTATTCATAACTTATTTCTAAGTTTTGTGAAAAAAGTCCAAAATATTCAAGATTCTTTTTTCTTCTTCAATATTTATTTTCCACATGCAAATCAAGTCCAAACTCCATCAAACTTTGGCAAGGGTCTAAGCACTGCCTTAGGACATAAAATAACATCCTAAAGCATGAAGTAAGTTGCACAAATGGGCCAACCATCTAAGGCTGTGATCATTTATTGAGGCAGGAGTGTGGCCGAGCTCTTTTAAGAAGAAAAGGTAGAAGCTTTAGCATGTTGGTGATGGTAGATACTGGATTTATATTCTTGTGTGCTTGTAAATGGTTGTAGGCATGGACATAAGTGTGTTATCTCGTAATTGAATGAGTGTATATGTGTGTGTGTATGTTTGTTGTTGAAATATAAAGTTAAAGTTAAAAGTTAACTAACAAAGTTATAAGTTTGGACCTCCTTTCTTTTGAAAGCAAATGACAAGTCTATTTATATAAAATCACATTTATGACCTTCTATAACATGTGGTGTGGCCATGAAACTGTGTTTAAATGGTTGTTTGGATTGTGTGTTAAGCTTGGAATGCATAAGAAATGGTCCATAAAGCGATAGTCGCTATGGGAGCGCTTTGAAATCGCCTTGTTTAAACTTGTTCAAATCGGCGATATGTCAATATAACGTGACATAAATATTTTGGTAAGTCTATATGGATATTGTGGTGTATGGGAGAATATAGAGATGGTTTGGAAAGTCGTAAAATTATAGGAAAATGTGGAAAATGTTATAGCGCAAATGGTCGCTATATAAGCACTTCAAAATCACATTGTGTTCGACGATTTTTATTCTAATTTTGAGAGACGTCCTTAGGGATTTCTTTGTAGTTTTAATAATCAAAATATTTATACTTAATATTATAAAAATATTAAAGTTTAAATCATTTCATAACTGGTTGAACGAAGTAGAAAAAGTTAGAAGCAAAATAGTGGCTATAAATGCACTTTGAAAAATACCTTATTTTTAGGAATTTTTAATATGGTTTCACAAGATATCCTTAAGAGTTTCTTTGCATGGTTCTTATGTAGTCTAAATATACTACTTATTGAAAAAAAATGTATCTTAAATCATTTATTTAAGGGGTAAAAACTAGTCACAAAGTTTGTGCATTGCCTATGTTGTTCTATGTCCAGAACTTTCTATAGCACTTATAAATGATAGCTTTGGTCTACTGCAGCATTTTTGGGCTTGTTGTCTTGTTTTTTTAATGCAATATTTTGACTAGTTTTTCATGATTTAAATAGTCCATAATTTATTCTCTTTGTAGAATATCTTTAGGGAAGTTCTAATAATATGGATTAGAGTAAGAAAAAAAGATTAGAAGTCTAAATATATTTTTGATAATTATTTATGAATTTTTAAAGTATATGATTTTAACATATAAAACATGCCTTTTATTGATTTTTGTCAACTTTCTTAGTTTGTTACTTTTAAATAATATTTTGTATAAATATTTAAAACCTATTTATAAGTATTTTTAAAGTGTATTACTTACCAATTTAGATTTGGAGAGACCCAAATCGGATAAGTGTGTTACTTAACAAAAACCACATAAAAAATTATATACGAGTTTGATTTTTTGAAGGTGTTCATGGAGTGGAATGTTATAGTTTTGAAATTCTTATCCTAAGGTTAAGTCCAAGAGAGTGGTCAGCGTTAGCATTTTCCGGACGACTTATGCTGGAATCCATGAAAAGATTTGTTCGAGCGATGAATACTTGTGTATTAAGATGTTGAACTTGACTTCATCATTTGAAATGGCATAAAATAGAGTAGAACGCATAGTCAGGGGGTTTAGTTAACCAAAGGGTACATAAACTTCAAATATTTGAAGATAATTTAGGTTGAGACGTGTAGGAGTTGTAGTATTCAGTATCACGCGTCTGGGCATGGACCAGCTATATTTTACATAGTGACATACTTTATCTAAAGACGTGTATGGGTTTGGAAGGTAATTTATGACCCTCATCGAGAGGTCTGCTTTAGTTGTACTTGTAATATTGTTGTGTTGTGAGATGCAAGCAAGACAGCTATTTTTTGGTTTATATTCTACACCCTAGACATGATATATTATCTAACCTTATGTACTTATTAGATGTGTTTGGTTCTTTTGAGGGGAAACTGTTATGGTGGTTTGAATGGTCTCAAAGGTTACTATTATATGTTAGCTATATATTTCATGAGTTTCTCATGCTAAACTTATGTCTGACTTATGGTATTATTTTTCTCTTAATTCTATGGATGCTCTTTCGAGTAGTATGAGAAAGACAGATTTTCGTTGATATTCTTTGGAGCTCGAGGAGATGAGCTTGATGCTTTCTCCCACCGTGGTATTCTTATTTCCGTTTCACTAGTACTATGTGTATATCAACATTTGTGAGGACGGTCTGTTATAGGTATCCAAGATGATGATAGTACTTAGGATTGTAACTCTTAAATGATGTGTATCTTAGAGTCACACTTTGTACCGTCTTTTTGATATTATATGTTATCGTTTCGTAGTGAGATTCTGGTGTTTTTTTCTCTTATTTCTAAATATTATTCCTTTTATGTTACCCTAACAAACTTTCTTTCCAGCACTTGAATGTTTGGCACATGAATACCGTGGATGTATTACTGTTGACATTTGAGGGTCGAAAATGCAGGTTGTTACACATAGTATCAATTTCAGATCAGGCTACTGCTACTAGCTTGAATTCTCAAACTACAATTGTAATTTTAGATCACGATGCCGCTAAGGTGCCTAATCTATCTTTGTTTACTAAAAGTTGAGATCCTACGCTTAGCCCATGGAAAACGTTGTAGATAACACAATGAGAAACCAAGGCAACATATACACTCAGTATAAAAAAATTGAACACAAGGTCCCTACAGAAGTTGTTGCTAAGATATCTCATTCATCTAATGATGGGAAAACATGTAATAGCAAAGATATCCTTTTTGGTAATTCCGATATTTTTAATAATCTTAATGAATCTAAAGACAACATTAATGCAAACGACGATGGGAAAATATTTATTGAAAATTTCGCTTGTTTAATTAAGGATAATCCTATAAAAAAATGATTCAATTAAAGAATTTTTAGGCTACGAAGTGATAACACAGACAGTAAAATTGGTAAAACAAAAAAGGTATAAAAAAACCATTGTTGCTCCTCCTAAAAGAGATAGCTTAAGGAGCAACACTAAAAATAAAAGACAATTTTGAGCTGGAACATTAAGGGTATAAATTCATATAATAGATAAAATGATGTAATGAAACTCACAACGTATCATAAACCTATTATAGTTAGTCTAATGGAAAATAAACTCGCCAAAAAGGTATAGAAAAACTCTATTTACCAACTAAATGGAAATTAATTCATAATAATGATACTGGTGCTAAAGGTGGAATTTTGATTTGATGGGATTCACTAGTTTGAGATTTTCAAATTAGTACTATGATCAAACAACACAGTAGCTATAATGTGACTAATGAGGGAGGGTACGAATTTCATGTTTCATTTGTTTATGCTAGTAATTTTTTTGAAAGACAGAGAAATGCTATGAGAATGCTTATGTAAAAAAATCAAATTTTTTAATAAGCCTTTAGTACTTTTGGGGGATTTTAATAATGCTTTACATGCTAATGATAAAAAGGGTGGATTAGCAATTCCTTTGGGTCATTTAAGAGGTTTTAATAAATTTTTAGTGACATCGGTCAAGTAGATACAAAATTATATGGCTTTATATTTAGATGAACTCTTCCAAATTATTTTATGATCATAATCCTTTTTTTTTATCAAATTTAGGCCTCTTGACAAAAATGTTAAGGGTTCTCATTTTAGATACTATAACACTTAGCATTTATTGAATAATTATTTAGCATGTTTCAGTGCTGGATTTGAATCTCAAACTTGGGGTTCTACTCAAAATATTTTTATTCATAGACTGTGATAAGTTAAAAAGGAACTTGAAAGGTGGAATAAAACTAGAGATAAGAAGAATTATAATCTAATTAATAGCGAATTGAAATTTCAACAGGATCTAAAAGAGGCAGACGACGACCTTTCTAATTTTGATTTATTTGGTAATCTTATTCAAGCTAACAGTAACCAAAAATTTCAAATGAAATGTTTTAATGATAATAAGTAAAAAATCTAAAATTTCATAGTTACAAGAAGCAGACATTAGTTTGAGATTGTCATGCTTAAATATCTATAAGAAGACAAAGAAACAATTTACTCGCCCTTCTTAATCAACAAGTGGGACTGATCTATAATGGTGAAATGAATAAAAAAAGGCCATTAAATTTTATTCCAATCTTTTTAATGATGAAAGAAATCAAAAGCATCATTTCCCAAGAATACAATGTAGATGAAAGATTAATGAAAAAGGTATAAAATTCCTTTGTAAAGCTGTATCTGTGGATGAAATAAAAGAAACAGCATATCCTACATTAGATGATAAGAAACCAAGTTCTGATGGTTTTATAGCTTCAAAACTCTTTGGGAGGAAATCAAATATATTTTGTGTAAGGCTATTAAAAAGGTTACCGAGATGTGCAAATTAGCAAAGGGGGTGAATAATACTTTAATAACTCTTGTCCCAAAAAATGATGTATCTATTTCTAGTTACCAACCTATAGCTTGTTGCAAAATGTATTACAAAATCATTTACAAAATAATCAATAATAGAATTAAGCATCTTCTTCCTTTATTAATTTTTAGAAAATGAATTGGCATTCATTCAAGGGAAATACCTTGCTGAAAATATCTTGTTGGCGCATGAACTTCTCAGGAGCTTCAAAGAAAAGGGTTCAGATAAGTTTTGCATGGAAATTAATCTATAAATACCTATGACTGAATAGATTTTTCTTTTTTCATATGCTTAAAATGATGGGGTTTTCCTTTGAAGATGATTAATTTTATCAATGAATTTATTACTACTCCGTCAATTCCTATTTTAATTCAAAAGGTCCCTAAAAGTTTCTTTACTAGTAATTGTAGAATTAAACAAGGGGACACTCACTCCAACTTTTTTGCATGCTATGGAGTACTTTTCTATTCTTATGGAAAAGTATATTAATGAAGAAAAGTTAAATCCGATAAATAAAAACTGCTCCATATAATTTCTCATTTACCTTATGCCTGATGATTTTTTATAAAGAAAACGAGAAATGTGCATACAACTTAGTAGATATTTTTAACCACCTTGGTTCTAAAGTAAGGTTGAGTATTAGTTGGAATAAATCCAAAATTTATTTCAATAATGGTTGTAGAAATAGAATTATGATAAAAAGCATTTTGAAAGTGGAAGAAGATTCTTTACCTATTAAATACTTGGGAGATGCTTTGTCTTCTAACTATTTACATTACTCTGACTATAGGAATCTCCTATATGGAATAAAAGAAAAAATCGAGAATTGGGACAACAAATTACTATCGAGTGCTGGGAGAGTAGAATTTTTCCATTTAGTCATTACCCATATGATTATGTATTGATTAATGATATATCAAATTCCTATGGGTTTTATTAGCAAAATCAATAAAATGTGCGAAGATCTTTTCTAGGGAGCGAAACATCGTAGAATAGCATAGGTTGTAATTTTTAGACATAAGAAGGAGGTAGGCATGGGCTTGAAAATCTTTATTGAGCTTAGAAAAGCAATAGGTATGAAACTTTTATGGAATTTCTTGAATAAAAGCTTTTAGGCTATGAATATTGAAAATAATAGTTATTTTATTTGAAAAATTATTCTTTAAGCTACAGAGAATGGTACACATTACTTTAGAAGAGTTATTTTTTATGGAGAAGCTATCTCAATATGGTTTGACCATTGGATTAATGATAAACTGATAGTAGAGTTGAAACTGGTGGAATAGCAGAGAATAAAGTAAACAATATTATGAGAAATGGCCAATTGGATCCATCAATTTTTCTGAAACAGAAGAACTTGAAGCTCTAACTAATCATGTCACTATTTGTACAGATAGCTAAGATGATCACTGGGAATGGGATAAAGGTAAATTCTCATTCAAAGATGCGTGGGAAAGATTAAGAACTCATTACGATATTCAACCTTTGGTAGATGTTCTATGACATAATATTATTAGTAGTAAAATGGCTTTTATCAAGCTTCTATGGGCAGACATAAAACCAAATACAAATTATCACTAAGGGATAATTCTATTAACTCTAAATGGGTTCTTTGTGAGATAAATAGTTAAGGCGTAGATCGTCACTTTTTTAAATGTAATTTTAGTGCTTTCATTTGTGTTTCAATCCATCATAAACTCAAACTTCCTCCGCATAGTTCTCTAAACTTGTTGGATGAATTGAGTTAACTTAGTAATAACTTCAAACATAATTATTAGATCCGAGATTTAGCTAGATGCAGTTTTGCAACTTCTATTTATTATATTTGGAAAGAAAGAAATCCCTGTATCTTTGACAACCTTATGCATACAAATTAGAGCTTACTAGAAGAATTACTGGCGATATTAATTTTCAAGTAGTGGCTTCAATAGAAGTACAAAGAGCAATGCTTTCAACCGTAAGGTCTTAAGTGGGAGGTTTATTGACTTGAAAGTCGATGCATTAATCTTGCATTTACTAACTAATTAGGGATGAATTTCTGATCTACGGTTGGTGAATGAAGATTATTGGAGACTTTTGCAGCCGATTCATAGGTAGCAGGCATTAGATGATGAGGAAGATATGACTCCTTTTAGAGAAAGTATCATTGTTTATTGTATTTCCTTTTTATTTTATGTTATTTGCTTTCTCATACCGATGTAAACATTTATGTATAGTAATACAGAAACCACACTCGTATTCCCCATACAATACAGCACTGGTATTGTTCAGGTTTTGAAAAAGGCGATAGTGCCAATTATATATATATATATATAAAATAGAAAACCAATATAGGATCAATAGAAATTATCATTAACATTTGAATGAATAAATATACAAAAATAAGAAATTAACTACTAGATTTATATTTAAATCAATATCAATGTCAATTCAAATTATCAATGGAAATTATCAATAGAAATTATCGACATCAATTTCAAAACTATTTAAATGAAAACATGTTATAATACTTTTAGATCTATAATTGTAAATTTGCAAAGGAGAGCAAATGCATATATATAAATTCATCAAAATAAATTAACTACTAGATTTATAATACCATGGAACATATTGCTAGAATATTACTTTGATTATACCTTATTGATGTTTCCTTTTGATTGCACCTCGATTGAAATATTTATTCCTAGATCCAATATCCTAGCTCCTAGCTTTGCAACTGCTTGGAGCACCACTTTTAAATTTGTTTGACATGAAAGGGAACTTTTATTTTTATTTTTGGCCATAAATAAAAGAGGAAGAAGGAGAGTGGAGGCTAGGGTTTGAAGAGAAGATTAAGAGGGGAAATAAGGATTTAAATATGGTGTATATATATAGTGGGAATCGAGCAATAAATTTTCCTTTTTAATTTCTTAGCTCTTCCTTTCATATTCCGTATCCAACTGTTGAATTTGGAAATCCCTTTCTTCATCCATGGACGGCAATAACAAACCTTCCTTAATCTTTTAACTGTACCAAAAACATTTTGCAATTAGTTATATTTAAATCAAATTTAAATAACTTTCAATATCGTATATCGATTAGCACATATATAACTTTTATATAGGCACCTAATTAATTACTAATGGCATCTAGGAAATACTAATGACACCCAATACATCAACTAAATAAATAAATAATATTTCATATATATTAATCAATTTATAATAATTTATGAATCAATTAAATCGTGTGTTATTTCAAAGAATCTATCAATGTAGTGGCGCAAATTGTAGATATAAATACAATCAGTGATTAATATTGAATAGTTCGAATATTAATGTTCACAATTCACCTTAGCTAATGGTGTGACAGTTTGGTCGAATTTATTTCTTACACATCTTTTTTGATAAATCCAATTTTAAAGTTTTAAGTGATTCCTTTTAGTGGCGATTATTTACTCTAATTCTCTTCATCGACACTATATTGCTTTAGGACTTATGGTATTTAGTTTTAGCCAAATTCCAATACCATCCACATTGAAATTTGTTGGTCCTTAGGCAAAGTTCTTGATTCAATAATAACATTTATTATTACCCGTAATTCTCCGACCAGTGACTTTGATTTTGAGTTAACTATAGTTAACCATGATACCAACCTCATATAACCAAGGAGACAAATTCTTTATTGAATGGTGTTTCACTTCCAATGCTTCAACTCAGACCCAACTATAGTCGCTTAATGGAGTCATGCCACAATTTAACAATAATCAAAGTGGAGTACCCACATTGAAGTTTAACAACATTTTCATGTCAAGAGACTGTGTCATCTCTTTGAGATTTCCTCTTTGAACTTAGTTATTATTAACCAATAGGAAATTCTCGAGTAAGTCATGTCATATCTATCTAATAATTGTCGATATATAACCTCTTAGTTCCCTTAAGTAGCCATGTGTAATACATTACCCAGAATGTTATGTACTCTGGTCTCAACGGATGCATCGATATCCTTTCTTGAAACTCTTGGCTAGAAATATTTAAAATAAAATATAATTTTATACTATGATTAATTACTCACGATTGCAATTATTTTCAATTACAATCACATAACATTTCATTTAAGAATTTTCTTATTTATATACTTTAAATTAATTACTTAATTAATTATATCACAATATAACAAAGTACGCAATAGAAAACATATACCTTTATTATGAACAAAATTGGATACAAAATCATATTTATGTAAAAAGTTACATAAATTCACCCTAGGGCGTTCCCCTAATCCATAAATATTCACTTGAACTTGGGTTCAATCATAGAGTATTATTCTTATTCCTTCGATCATTTTTCTTAAAACTAAATGAGCTAGTCACTTAAAGAACAAACATGTTGTATTGTTTTAATTATCTACTTTGTCAGTTACTCTTTCCGATGCTGATAAACTATCTTTATCATGTGGAACCTTTAAGAGTATGTTTCTTGGCCTCTAGTGAGCTCTAATTACTTTCGCAATGTACCATAGCACTGTTGTCATATAATAACTCATGGGATTCTCAATATTTGAATAGCTCAGTTATAAATTTATGCATTTATACACACACACGCACACACACACACATATATCGCTTTTATTATTGCGTTTATTCAAGGCGATGCAGTTACAACCACTTATTTAGAACATTTCTAACTTAAAAATTCTTAACTAAGATTGGTCATGAATTTAAGAATGACATACTATACTTGAAATCATTTATGAATTTCGAGTCCGAACACTCCTTCAGATGGAGTGCATTATTTCTATCAATATTCTCTAATATTTTATAAATACCCAAGAATACCTTTAATTGCCATTTATTGGTCTTAATTCAGTTTTGATACTTACTTTATGTATCACATACATAAGCAAATTGTAATATTGTAGACAATACAACATGTATGATAATTCCTATTGCAAATGCATAAGGAATCCATCTTACGCTCCATATTAAACATTTTAAGATGATGTCTGTATATCTTATAGACATGTGCGTCCTCTATATTATGACTTAAAATCAAACAGTTTGATTTCTTTATCAAAATATTGCTCAATTCTTAAGCTTGTCAAATGATACTTTTGTATTGATTCTTGGATCATATTCGAAACCCATGCTCAGTAGTGCTACCACTGACTCCGAGATACTTTTTAGTTGTTATGTGCAAATAATTTATTCTAGATCATTATTTAGAATTTTATTTCAACATAAACGTCCTAAAACTCATCATATTGGCGATAATTTATGAGTAAAATATGAATTAACTTAAGCACGTTGATATGAATGTAAAATAGATTTAAATTACCGTTGCATTTTTTATTTTTCAAAACCCTTTTCATATAAAATATTTTTAAATTATTTTAACATTTATATGCGCACATACACACACATATTTATTTAAAACAGAAAAACAATTCGAATATTAATATTCTTCAACATTCAAATTTTTGATAGTGTGTGTGTGTAATGTCCGACTATGAGGAGACAAATTCTAGGTGCAAATTCGAATTTATCGATATTAATATCGAATAATTCGACTATTAAATATATTTATTCATTATCGAACATTAATATTATTTAATATCCATTATCAATTAATGTTCGATAACCAGGTGTAAATTCAGTCAATTATTACTATCGAACAACTCGAATATTTCAAACTTCTAATAGTTTGATAGTTTGGCTAAATTTATCACCTATACATCTTTTCTGGTAAATAATCAATATTAAAGTTTTAGGCGATTCCTTTTAGTAATGATTATTTATACTAATGGTAACCTTATATAACTAAGGAGACAAATTCTCTATTTAATGGTGTTTCACCTACAATATTCCAATTCAGACCCAACTACATTTGTTCAATGGATGTCATGCCACGATTTAACTATAATCAAAGTGTAGAATCCACATTGAAGTTCAACATTCTCATTTCGAGAGAACTGTATAACATCCACACTTCAAGATTTCCCATTTGATCTTAGTTATTATTAACCAATAGGGAGTTCTCGAGTGAGTCATTCCATAATTATCAGTGACTAACGGTACGTAACCCCGTCGTGCCTCCAGAAGCCATGAGTAATACACTATCCAACATTTGGAGAGTGTTATTTACTTTGGCCTTAATGGATATATTGATATCCTATTCTCGAAATGGCCTGGCTGGGAATATTTAAATAAAATGTTATTTTATATTGTGATTAATTACTCATGGATGCAACTATTTGAAATTACAATCACATAACATTTCGTTTAAGGATTTTCTTATTTATATACTTTAAATTAATTACTTAATTGATTATATCATTGTTAACGCGCCATTTGGCAAGGCCGAATTTAACCCAATGGATTTTGTAATCATCAAGATAGGACGTCCGAAGAGGTGATTATTTGGATTAGAGGTCGGTGATATTTAAAGCTATGCACGATAGTCGGATGGATTTAGATGGATGACACTCAAGGAATGGCTAAGTATGGAACTAACACTACCCTAGGGGATCAGTACCTATCCCTGGGTTTTGTCTCAAACTATTGAGATTGACATGGAATGACAAGGGAAGGCCCCATGACGCTACATTTCAAATTTCAAGTCATTTGGAGTCCATATGCTCAAGTTATTGGCAAATAACCTCACATATGAAAAGAATCGGTATAAAATGGATCGATATAGGAGGGATCGGTAAAAAAAGGGATCGATATAGGACAGTTGGTATAGGAGAGATCGATATAAAAGGGATCAACTAAACTCAAATTTTTCAGCGATGGTCGGTCAATAACTCAAAATCTACATATGTTATCAACATGAAACTTAGAGTACAAGCTTACTACAACATGTTAAACACCCTCTAGGGATCTCATTTCAATTAGAGGAAGTTGGAGGGATCGGCAGATATCAGACTTCAAGCAACACTACTTCATGGAAAATGCGATATCTCACAAACCGTACGTCAGAATTGCAAAAATTTAGGGAGTAAGTAGCAAACATCATGAAGCACCCATCATAGGAATCGCAGCCCATTTGCACTAACAGGGATTGGTACCGATCCCTATTGTGGGACCTGATGGGCTTGGAAATTTTTGGGTGGCCTCGTCTTAGTCTCCCGGACCTTCTGTCGAAATTTCAGTTTGATCAATGCACGTCTTACTCTATAAATATAGCAGGCATGGCATCAGAAAAGGGATAATGCAGAGCTTCCTTTTGCTTCTCTTTATCTTAAACCTAGGCTACACTCGGTTAATTTTATTCTTGGATTTCGAATTGTAATTGTAAAGAAACTACAATATAATAAAAAGGATTATTCTGGAGTGGATGTAGGTCAGAGTTAGCCGAACCACTATAAATCTTGTCTCTTTTTACTTGCTTTCATTTTCAATTTGTTTGTACTTTATACTATATTTTCTACATTAGATACTATCTGAGATCTATGATTGGATATTGGTGCTTTCACACAACTGGGTGTTGGTCGCCATTTTGTCCGCCAACAATCACTATATAATAAAGTATACAATATAAACAAATACCATTATTATGGACAAGAGTGGTCACAGAGTTAGATATATGTAACAAATTACATTAGGGTATACCCATAACTCTATCCATCCTTGGTGTTTTGATCAAATAAACCCCATAATTCGACAGAGCGCTATGCTTTTGCATATACTGTAGCGTTGACAAGCTTCCCTGTTACAACTCAACAAACTCCCAAAATGTAAATGACAACTCCAAGCGAGGAATGAATTGCTCTTCAAAAATCTCATTAATTCTCTCCCAAGAGGTTTCTTTCTCATAAATATCTACTCTCATAAGTCTCCCACCAAATACTAGCCAATCGTTTAGACTTCGTGGATGTTAACTTCATCTTCGAGGAATCGATAAACTCCAAATCATCATAAATTCTTTCATACATCCTTTGCCAATCATTTGCTTCCAAAGTCGGTTTTCTCTCATTAATAATCTCTCAACTCAAGTTTCAAAGTCTTGATTCATCTTAGCAAAATTTTCTCTAACCTTTCGCATTGGGCCCTCCGAAACTTGTGGGGCTTGCAGTGGTAGTTGCTGTCGAACCTGCTCTTGCACTAAGTTTTCCACAAAGTGCTCAAAAAGCGCATTTATGTCTATCCCACAGCCAGAACTACTCCAACCTCAACACAACGTTTAGGTTCGATTCTCCATCTTGGCCATTAGTCTGCATTTCTCGGTCTTTCTTCTTCCACTTGCCCCTCCACTATAACTCTTCCACTCCTTATCTTCATCGTGCTTTTCTTTTAAGCAAGTCATTACTAGACACGAATGGAAAGAAAGTGAAGCAACAATAGAAGAAATGTATATATACATACATACACACCCATAAATATACACACACTCGCCTATATATCTATATAGCAAAGTAAAAATATGCTATTATTCCATATAATCTCCTCCAAGTATTTGTTTTCTACAAAGTACTTAACAATTTCTAGCTCTATTTTACCAAAGTGTCCCCTAAATAGACTATCATACCAAACTATAATGTCCCCATTTCAAAGTCTAAAAATGGAATTCCAATGTGTTGCAATCACCTTGAAATAGTCTTTAGATGATAGAATGAGTTTAATTATATAATAGTCCTAAGTAAATAGAGCAACTAAAAGCATTTCATGATGCATCAATGCAATAATAGTTTGAAAAAGTTATCCTCGACCTATGTCGTTCTTATGCATGGTAAAATATAATAGAACATAAATAGAGTGTCATGCTTGACACATAAGGATGTCATCGCGAACACTTAAATAGTGGGAATTGAACGAATGTTATTTCAACCAAGCCTCCTACTTCATCTTCGAGATGATTTATTCGTTCTTCACAATTTTCCCATCTAAGACCATAAACTCAACCTACTTAATCGAGTACCCATGAGTTTATAAGGGAAAAAATAATAAAAATATGGGCTAGACATAAGGTCTGATGTGAATAATACATCACCCTAGGTTCTCCCTTCACTATTAAACAACATCAATTCATCAATATGAATGTAAACACAAGTCATTCTATCATACCCAAGTTTTACCAACATTTATTACCATATCTTGACAAGGTTCTATAAACAACTCATTTATCTCGCCACTTAAGCCTTATCTTATTTCATAGGAATGTCAAGGTAGTTATGCTTCTGGCTACCATGAAGCCATTATGCCTTTACTATTACTTAAGATCGTATTACTCTTATTTTTTGCCGTCACTTAGGCCTTATGCTTCCTTGGAATCTTAAAGTCATACTTACTTTACTTTTGACTGCCACTAAGGCATTATGCCTTTCTTATATCTTAAGATCATATTTGTTTTACTTTCGGCTTCCTTTAAGGCCTTATGCGTTTCTCTTTCGTTTATACTATTTAGTTTAAACATTGGGTTGCCACAAAGTACTTACACCCACTACCCAATGCAATGCCATCTTTAGTCCTTTGGTTTCCATGTAGGCCTTACAACAACACCTCATAATATAGTTATATTTAGACACTTGGTTTGCCACACAGGCCTTACACTAGGCTACCGAATGTAATGTCGTTTTGGACATTAGGCTGCAATGAAAGCCTTATGTCACATCACCGATTGCAATATCATTTTGTATATTGGGCTAATATGTAAGACTTACGCCACAGTACTGAATGTAACGTCATTTTGGACATTGAGCTACTCCACAGGCCTTATGTCACATTACAAAATGCAATGTCATAATTGGACCTTGGGTTGCCACAAAAGCCTTACACCTTAATATCAAATTTATGTCTTACTTAGATTTTTAGGTTTCCACATAGGCCTTACACCTCGTTATTGAAATCTATGTCTTACTTAAACTCTAGGTTGCCACACTGGCCTTACACCTCGTTACCAAAATCTATGTCAATTTGGACATTAAGCTGCCACATAGGCCTTACACCTTGTTACCAAAATCAATGTCTTACTTAGACTCTTGGTTTCCAAACAAGCCTTACACCTTCTCGTTTATTTAATGTCACGAATGGGCTTTTTGAGGCCTCTTGTGACCTTATACCAAAACCATCTTCTAAATATGACTCCTTCGAAAGTCAATAAATCTCAGTTAACATTATCCTCGGTCTCATTTGGTAATGTTTAATTCATTCATGGGTTCAATCCGACACCTCATCTTGACACCATGCCAGGTCTCGGCATACCCCTTTCATCTGTTAGCAACTCCATATTTCGTATGTTGCTCTTACCATGGCTTCCGGATATAGCCTCCCCTTTTGGCACTCACCTCTGGATCTTTTTCTTTATATTTTTCTAGTTTAATATACTTTAACTTTACTTAGTCTTTTGCAAGTTCATATTATCTTTCAATTCTGATTTTAACTCTTCAGTAAACGTACTCTCATTTGCCGCCTTATCTGAATACGTTTGCTACTCACATTTACAAGTGTCGCCTCCACTTTCATTCATTCTCTACTTTTAGGTAGCGACAGTGTCCTTTGTATTAGTTGCACAACAATTTTATGGGACTTTGTGCCCTTATTACTTAGTTATGTAATCCGCATGCACAAATAGATCTCGATTAATATATGGTTTCAATCTTCACATTTATCCTTTGAAAATCACTATTAACTTAAGGATGGGAAAATACTTTTAAAATTCAAGAAACTTGCAAATAAATCTTTTTGTGCTTTTTTACTTATATTTATATTTTTAAGCCATTTTACCTTATTCATTTAAATACATGAATTCCTTTAAAAATTCACAACTAAATATTTTGATGTGATAAAATCTTACAACTTAAATTCATTTATAAAATTATGCTTAGAACATCGTCTTAAACTTACATATCATTTTGGAATCATCGAAGTAGGGAATCATAGCTAATCATCCTCTAACAAAGCTAATTTACCCTTCAAAACATTTACTAAAACATTATTCATCACATATAACATTGAAAGCATATAATTTCTATCATATTAGCTATAACTATGTTCAATCAACTATGAAATTAGTAACAGAAGTAATGTCTTACTCGCTTAAATTTTTTGATTTGCTAGGTCTTTAATCTTCTTAAGGTCCTTAGCCTTTTCTTCTATTTCTTTTTAGGTCATTTCCATAATTAATTTGTTCTTTTAGAGCTTTTATTTTTGTTTGAAAAATGAGAATGCATCAATAAGGTCGAGGTTAATTTGTTTTTTTATATTTCCTTCCCATAAAAAGTTGGGTCACCGGCCATATAGCCTCCTATTCTAATTAATTCTTAAGTCGTGTGATATTATGGCATAATAAGTAAATATACACCCAAATGCCCATTATAGTAAGTCATTATTTATTTTAGTTGCCAATGGAAACAAGTAAATAACTGTCCCCTTATTATTTACCTTGTCCAAAAACCATGTTTCTTAATTAATTACTTACTAATTATTCATTAAAATTTGGGGTATTGCAACACTAATGGGTAAATCCTGGCCTGAAAGATCCTGAGGTATGGATACTTCTAGCCAACTCTCACCAATGATGTAACATAATGAAATATGACAAGTGCCACAGGTTTGCAAAAATTCCTAGGTTACCCTTACCGAGCTAAACAACATGGTTTGCCCATTATCATTTGTTATACATGGATCGATCTAATTAGAGGATTGCCCATGTCCTGGGCAGAGTGAAATACGCAATTTTGGCAGTGGATTACTTCACCAAATGGGTAGAGGCAGAGCCACTCACTTAGGCTTTTATCAAGGTAATAATTTTCCAGTGCGAGACATCATTTATAAGTATCGAATCCACGAGCCAATGGATATAGCGAGGTTGCCAATAAAATCCTTAAGAAGCTCATTAAAAAGCTGATACAAATGGCTAAGGAAGCATGGACTGATGAATTTCTACTTGCATTATGGGTATATCGCACCATTTACATAACTACATTGGGACATACCCATTTTTCCTTAGCTTAGGGCTCAAATGTTGTGATTCCTATCGAAACTACAGTCTTGTCCCATCAATACATCCACTATGATCCCAAAGAGAATGAGGAGTTTTTGAACATGTCCCTCAACCTGATCGAGGAAAAAGGAACGAAGCTGCCTCAAAATTTGCAGCTCATAAACAGAAAGTATTAAGGTAGTATAACATGAAGATGATAAGCCGTTGTCACAAAGAAGGAGACTTGGTCTTGAAACGGATTTTTCATAGGTTAGAGGCACTTGATCTAATTCAAGATGACTTTATTGTCTTTAATAAAGACTTAAAGAATGGAGCTTATATTATAAGCATGGTAGACGAAGTGGTATTTAGGAACGCATGGAATTCATAGACCTCTGTCGTTATTCTTCTAAATCATACTTATGCTGTCTTTATTTGAATTTTTCCATGTATTATATTTCGTCAAGTAATAAAGATTGCTTTATTATAGAGATTTATAAATTTTCCTTTTAGGAACCGATTGTACTATATTTTTGATTCTATGCACTAATTATAATTAGTGCATTGACATGCCTCATAAGTACCAAAACCATCATGAATTTACCAAACATTATTATTTGATTATGTAAATTCATGACCAATGGTCAGTACCGCCATACTAAACTTATACTAGAAGACATATCCTGCTCGTATGGATAAAAGTTCTTAATAACTTGGAATTGTTTGAGCGTGAAATGAATATAGGCTAGGGACATCCAACTATGATGCACCTTAAACCCATAAAGCACTACAGTCTAAATTAACTCAGTCAATGATGGTGGGAAAGGTCACCTACGATTACGAAACAATCATCGAAACATGTAGTCTACCATTAGGAAATCCTACACACTTGCCTTGACTAGGTATAATAAGTATTTCCACATTGATTGTATGGACAAACCTACTCAGATCTAAAGTATGAAACTTCTTACAAGATAGGTCGCTTTACTTAAGATTTTCTACCAGTAGTTATTACCTAAGGGCAATGTTTTCACTCCATTTGTGGAATGAATCCCCCTGAAGATCCTTAAAGGGGATATTTTCACAATACTTTGCAAAAAAATTCCTTAGATAGATTAAAGGGAATGTGAAAAGAACCGAATCCCCCTAAAGATGTTAAAGGGGATATGTTCTTAAAAATTAGTGGATCGAATCTTGCTAGAGTCCCTTAAAGGAGATGTACCAGGGTGAAAATTGGAAAAAATTTCTATTATAAAACTTAAGGAGAGATTCTTGCATTGAATGCAAGTTTGAACCGTTTGCACCTCCACAACATTGGAAGTATTCTCACATGGATTGGAAAGACAAACTTCGTTGAAATCCTTTTAAACTGAAGAAAGGATATGCAAAGTTACATAGACTATATATTTAAGCTGAACTTATCAATAAGTGTTCGGTTAATGAATGTGTTGGTATGTGCATATGTTAGCATTTTTGTAGGCGTATAATATGGCAAAAGAACAGAAAA
This sequence comes from Allium cepa, assembly GCA_030765085.1. NCBI lineage: Eukaryota > Viridiplantae > Streptophyta > Magnoliopsida > Asparagales > Amaryllidaceae > Allium > Allium cepa. The sequence goes on along the minus strand of CM060938.1, from coordinate 378,810,655 downwards.
TAATAGCATGCATGAAGATTAATGAGATACGTAAAATAGAATACATCAAGTAAATTATATGGGTAAGATTAACACTAGATGAATTGAATCATTATCGAATTTCGTTCTTCAAGACTCAATGAACACTTCTACCTTCAAATACTAGACTCTTAGACTTCTATAGGTGCAAGAAAATTTCTTTTTTAGGGATATACACGGTTTCATGATAGCAGACTGTCAAAGGCTTACTAAATAAGAAAGAACTAAAGGAAAACTGATCAAGGCTCATAATGACCAATGCACAAAGAAAGAGATGTTTTTGGAAGGAATAAATGACATTTTGTGTTCATTAAAGTATGCTTTTGGGGGAATGTGTTATGGTTGTTTTAACCCACAACACGTTGAATATGGAAAGATGTTAACGGACATGGAGATGATCCAATAATCTGTGATGTGCAAAGCATAAAATTACCAAATGGATAAGATAAAGAAATGATAAGTTTGAAAGCTAGCTTGAGAAAAAACAAAGAAGAAAAAGGAAAATGTACTAAGTATGAGACCTTGTCCATCATTGAACAGAATTCATCGTCCAACAACAAACCGAGCACTATCGAACCATTTTTATGAGTCGATAGTTGAAGTAGAATCTATATTTCCTCCAATGGGTCCTAAATAAAAAATATGTAATCGGTTCGGTTTAAAACAAATGAGTGTCGAACCCGAAAATTATACAGTGGTAAACATATACCAAATAAGGAAATGTTCTATAGCTTCAAGTATTGATTAGGACAAGTACCGAACCAATCTGATGCCAAACCGATTCATACTGATGATACTTGGTCATATATGGAAAGTTCCTATTTATAGGAACTACTAACCTATTTTCATCACAAACTTATACATATAATAACCCATGAATAAACAGTAATTTTAGACAAGATTGGGAGCTCAAAAACAACTGAATAGAATTTTTAGAGCTATATTATTTATTTATTTGACTACTAGATAATTTGTTTTATTTTCGTTGTTATACTTGAGATAAACGAATAATAAATCACAATAGACGTAGGCTATTATCATCGGAACTACTAATAAATATTATATGTTCTAACTTTTATCATTTTTATTTTTTTATATTTATTTGGAAATTAAACTCAACGAAGCATTCTCTTATGTAATTTGCAACTAAAGAGTTCATCAAGTACTTGTAGTTCTACATTATCCCCTAATGGAGTTTGCCAATTTTTTATGCAAATGTATATTATTCATGATAACACATTAAAATGATCTTCTGAATAATGAATAATGAATAAAGAAAAGTTTTTGAACTTTCCCGCTTTCAACCTGCTGCCCGATGTACAATATCCAATAATGGATCAGAGTCTCCATTTCGTTATTATGACTTAACCAACATTATCCTTGATAATATTTGTAACACTCCATAATTTTAGCGGTTGAATATTTATACGGTTTATTTAAATTATTAATCATTAATCAATGGAATGTCTATTGTACTCGATTTTTCCAAGATGAAAGATTTGGGTCTCGAGAAACTTGTAGATGAGGCCACTTCTCCAAGATGAGAAAAATGAGTATAAACTAGCCTATGTTTGGAGTCGGTAATTTTTTTGGATAAATAGTGCCGGATGAAGAAAATTTAGGCTAAGCCCATTAGTTGCCTATAAGTGGCTAACTTCTTTCACGCCCTCTCATTCACTTCTCATTCACGTTAGTTTCATCTCCTCCTCTCCTAATCTTTTCATAATCGTCCCTTTATCCCTCATTAATCCCAAGCCCTTTAAATAAATTTCCTAAAATAAAATAAAAATAATCTTAAATCCTCTTTTCCAATTCTCTACAAAAGCCACGAAGGAATTAGCATAAAGTGGAAATGGAGATCCTAAATTTTTAGTAAGCTTGGATTTTGATTTTGGTGATTTGAGCTTAGTTTGGAGAAGAAGAGGTGAGTGAAATGATTCTCTTACTTAATTTACATGTCATACATCATATATTTGTATATGAGTGATTACGAAGTAATATGGGATGATGTAAATAATGTTAGTAATGTAATTAGGCTTATGTTTATGCCATGAACATGTTTATATCATCACATTATTCATTAAAAACCTTAAAGACCATGTTTTGAAAAGTTTATAAGCCCTAAAATATGTTTTGAGTTAATTGGATAATTATGTACGATGTTAGTAACGATCCAGAATTTTCGATCCAGAAAATTCCAGAATGTTAGAAGAAGAAGAAAGAGATAGAAGAAGAAGAAACAGAAACACAACATAGATTCTCACACTCGCAGCGGATCAAAATATAATATCAAATAATAACAGTTTACAAAAGAATACTATATCTGTCAATTACATTTTAATACATCAGAGTTACACACATACACAAACACTGGACATATACAAATCAACATGTCTCAGATAAACAGAAGTATATCATAGCGGAAACACTCCATACGTTCCTGCCATCCAGCTCGCCTCCTGAGCTCCAGAACGTCCTTACCTGAAAATCTGTAATACTCGGTCGACCCGTGCATTACATCAAAGTAACACCCGGGTCAGGCTGGAAACCAACGTGAGTAAACTCATCTAACATGGAATTGAACAGGATAAATCTTACATAAAACCCGGGGTAACTCGTATCAATTTACAAATTCACAATTTGTTATAGATATCACTTTTTTTCACACATCAATTTCTAAGTACCAAAACTTAGATTTATGGTCCAATTCACTTAAATCATTCCATTCCAGCCTATTGATTTCCCATATCAATCTATAAGAATCGAAGTGGTTTCGGGTATTTTCTTGTACCCGACCCGGTCTTTTCGAATTCAATGTCATCTCTAAATCTAAGATGTCAAGTTTAGAACAATACAATTCATATTCAGGACATCCTACCATTCAACAATTTAACTCAGATAGGAAAACTACATTATCACAGTTTAACCTATTCATATTACCACATCTCAATCGTCTATCAGTGATATCAACAACCCAAGTCATCCAATATCATTCACTAATCCATAAGCAAGATTTATTAGATATATAATTCCTAATTAATTTAATTAATCTCTAATTAAATTAATCATCAATTTTAATCACTTAGATTTCCTTTAAAACCTGCTTACTTAAAACTACAAATTACGAATAGATTTATTAAATCAGCCATCTTAATTAATCATTCTAAATTGATTTTTCTTAAATCACACTAAGAATTATTCTCAAATCAAATAAGTAAATTAATTTTAACCATCCATACTATTTAACCTTTAATTGCACTCGTTAATTTTACTAAGCACATCAATTAATGATCCTTAATTACTTATATTAATCTATACTCCTTACTTAATTAATTAATTAATCCCTATGTAACTGCCTTGATTAATTAATTTACCTTTAATTACTTATCAATTGATTTACCTTAATTACCTAGAACTTAATAAATTTAAAAGGCAAGTTATTTATCTTATAATTTTCTTAACTATCATTTAGAATCATATTTTATAAACTTGGGATTTAACTATCATTAATCTATTAACTTAAGACCTTAAGTTTTTATTAACGATCAAACATTTACCTTTTCAATTACTACTTAATCATGTTGTTAATTAAATCTTCCTTAAGTAACTCAAAATTTAACTCAATCTAAGTTCAAATAAGCTACCAAATTTTTTTACTTAACCAGTCACCTAAACATTATTGTTTAGAAGAAATAGTTATTAAGAAAATTTGTTTAAAACATGAATTTTGCTTAAATTAAATCTTGATGATGACCTTACATCAGACCCAGAAAACATGGTATTACCCTACCAAAAATCCGAGCTTATCTGCCCTTCATTTTTTTTTTAAATACTTGTTTAAGCTTTAAACTTTTTTTTTAAAAAAAACTGCTATATTATAACCTTCACAATCAACATGTCAACTAACTCGAGTTACCTCCCTTATTTCCCCGAGTTCTTACCCGAGGAAATCCCCATCTTCCTAAAACTCAAACCAAGATACAACATATATATCGATGACCCTGTGCACGTACACACCGACGCTGATCAACTCCGTTCCCAACTCTGACCTTCCGCATGTCAGCGATAACACTTCCGATCGACTTGACCCTTCAGCATGATTTATCTGGCCAGAAATCACCATCGAGCGAAACGAGGATGCCTGAAAACCAGACATGCCATCATAACCTCCTCGAAATCGTTACCGCCGATCACCAGAAAACCTAATCTCACCGTGGTCGTCAATCTTCCAGCTTCCTCTGGTATTAATTCCGGCCCTTCACATCACCTCGATCACCCGCAAATGCTCAAAATCCAAATCATGATCAACCCTCGATTCCTCCCTAATTTCACTTCTAAAAATATGAATTTTATTTTTAAAAATCCTAATTTTCGATAATGAATCTGAATATATACTTGTAACATCAAATTGTTAAAGTAAAGATTTTAATGTATATAAAAATCCTACTGTTCTTCCTTTCTTTTATCAAAACTTCCATCAAATTCTTACTAAATATATTTTTAAGCCATTAATCTGCAATTTTAAACAAATTTTGTCATATCACGATGACTATAGAGAATCTGGAAACTAGAATTTAGATTTGATCGAATTTTTGAACCTGTATAAACTGAACAGAGCAATATTCTATACACATTTATGCATACCATTCTATCATATAGATATACATGCAATTCGTATTTAAACCATCATATAAACATTTATCATACTTTACTTCAAATTCATAGCATGCAACATGGATTTTAAACAGATTAAAAGTTTTGTTCACACTCACCTTAGAACGTTTGAACAGGGAGCCTGTGCATTGGTTTTTGAACAGAAAACTTGATTTACTGCTTCAGGTTTCGAGATTTGTTTGATTTGATCTGAACTTGCTTTGCTGTAAAACTGAGTTGAATCTTTGTTTCTAAACTGATTTGAACTTGTTTTTATTCCTTTTTGGTTTGATAATTTGAGAAAGTTTGATTTGTTGCTTTGATTTCCTGGTTTTCTTCTTTTCTTTTTATTTTCTTGAGAAGGAGGAAAGAAGATTATCTTAGCCTGTTTTAAACAAATTTGATTTTTATTTCCATCAAAATCTTAAGGTTGCCACTTGTAGTTCTATAATAAAATCAAGCTAACATTTGTATTTACATGTTTATTTTCTTTCTACACTTGTTTATTTCTTAAGTAAAATGATTTACATTTGTTACTTTACTTGTTTTTAGCATGAGAATAATTATTATATAATATATACCCATTATATTACTTATATTATATATATATGTGTGTGTTATAAATTTATATTTCTACTTTTCTTTTATTTGTATTTATATATAACCTTTAAGGAAATAATTTTGAACCTAATTTACATATGAAAAAAACGTATTCTCATATATATATATATATATATATCTAAATCCAATTCATTTTAAGATATTTGTTCATTGAATTTCAAATTTAAATTCCATTTAAAATCCACTCACATATTTATAATAAACAAACACATTTTTTATTTGCTTTGATAATAATACAATTTTCTATTCAAAATCTACATATATATATATATATATATATATATATATATATAAACCATTATTATTTGTTTTAAAAGAATAATTTGTCAATTTTAAGTGATTATATTAAGATATGATCAAATAAATATTTATCCAGATATAAATATCTATTATCAGATTCATTTGTTCAATCTATAGTTCAGTATTTCTACTAATTAACCCAGTTTATTACCAATTACAGATACTTCCAAAATTCGGGTTATCACATTCCTCTCCCCTTTGAACCTTTTTGTCCTTGAAAAGGAACGAAACCAGAATTATTAAAATGCTTAAAATCAAATAAATTTTCTTTGATCATTTTTAAAACACTTTAAAATCTATATATATTACAAAAATAGTTTTATAAAAATACTTTTATAACTCGATGTTTGGACAAGTCCATCCTTGTTCTTACATAAATTCAGTCATACGTTGATCAGGCGTAAGACCGAAAATCTATAGTACTTGGTAAACCTGTTTTCAACATCCAGTGAAAATACTTTGGAAAATAATTTTATTGTAAATGTTGAAATCATTTATTTTGAAAAATAGAGGAAATATCTTTTGATGAGAATACTCTGGAAACCATCACCCCCATCCATGGTCGCAGTTACATCCTGGATTACGTTGCCATCGCAGCAAAAGTCCATGTAACTATAGGCACTCTGCGCCCCTCGATTACGCCATGGAACCACAACAGATCGCAGTAACATTCCAGGGTTACGTTGCCATTGCAGCAAAAGTACATGTAACTGTAGGCATCAGCGCCGTCGATTTTCGCTGCCAAAAATGAAACTTCTCCACTCCCACATAGGTCGTAGTCTACCGATGTAAAATCAAACGCAAACTGTTGGCTCTTAGCAGCACACACGACTTTTGCTATGTTACCATAGATCGCAGTCACCGATATAAAATTAAACGTAGACTGTTGCCTCTCAACAGCACACACGACTTCCGCTATGGTCTGTAGTAGATCGCAGTGACATCGAGTTATACTGTCGTCACAGCATAACCCAAATGCCTCTGTAGGCATCAGCACCCTCAACTTTCGCTACACACTACACAAAATCCTCAGGAACTAGTTTTGTCCGGACTCCTCACTGGATCAACTTTAGAACCTCCCCCTTTTGAGGCTCAAGGCAGTACCAACCTATGGTACTCCTGAGAAGTTCATTTCAAGGAGCGCCTTTTTTTCAGAGCCATTTTCAAAACACTCTATACTATACACGTATAGTATCTTCCAAATCATACACCTAGTATGAATCCCGTATAAATCTCTTTTTCTCAAATCGATTATCCCAAAATCGATAATTCTTAAATTAGGCTTTTCAAATTCTAATATTGATTTTACCCAAAAATCAAAATACTTTCCAAAGTCCATAGGTTCCAAAAACCCTTTTTCCAAAATCTTTCTCATAAAATCCTTTATATATATATATATATAACAATCTTTTCAAAAATTTCCTTTTTATACTTCAAATACTTTTCAAAAATCTTTTCTTCTGGCTACAGATTCAATAAGGGGAGTTTACCATATATAACAAAGATATATAATTTTGTTTATTCAAATCAAATATTCAAAATTTGATTACTTTATACAGTCACTTACCATATTACATACTTTCATAAAGTAAATTTCTATCATAGAAATACCCAATTTCCATTTTATTTCATCATATATTTCACAAAATATATCATTCATTTCAAAAACCATTCCACAATTCTTATCCACAAATTCCTAGTATCAATTTCATTCAAACCCATACGATGTACACATATCATCCGTACGCTATATCAGTCTGATCGCTCACTTGATCACATAATTTCACTTTCGAACTAGTATCGTCCACCGGACTTCCTAGTGCGGACTCAGATCTGGTTTCTTGATCAGAAACCGTCATCCTCCTTGCATAGCCGTAACTATGATAGAGAATATCCAGAACCAATCAACAATCCATATCAAGGTTCGCCGTCGAAATTCTAGTGAAAAATCCCAACTCGGATAGTTGAATTATCTCGAAATTATCTGCTCGAATCTGGATCAAATAACTATGCGAATAGAATAATATACGTACATCCACGTATTTATCTCCATTAATTATTTACCAAATCAATTTTCTTTTTTATTCACATTCACTTTAATTTTTATCCACTTATTCACAATTGCTTAAATCCTCATTTGAATTATCACCTCAATTCTTATTTCAAATGGATGTTTAAATCATAAACAAACTCTGTCCGGTTTAAATTTAGAACATAGCCTGAATTTTTTTCAAATAATTAAGTATTTGAAAAATAATTATCAGTTTGTAAAATATCTGTAAAATAGTTAAGTAATTGTAAAATGGTTGGAAAATAGTTAAATAGTTATAGTAATTTTAAATAATTGCAAAATAGTTGTAAAATAGTAATTAATTTGTAAAATAGTTGAAAAAAAGTAATTGGTTTATAAAACAGTTGTAAAATAGTTAAATAGTTCCAAAAGTAGTTGCAAAACAAGTATAGGATTGTTTGGGTTTTAAAAATAAAGTTGTATAGTAAATAGATAGGAAAATAGATTTAAAACAGATTATATTAAAATATTTTATTTGGAAAAATAGTTTAGATCCAAACTGTTCAATTTCCAATCTCCATTCCCATCAATTCAATTTAAATTTCCACTTGTATCTAAATTGACTCAATTTGTAACGATCCCGATTTTTAATTAAATTTAAATTGATAATGTAAATAAATTTTTGAATAAAATTGTCAATTAACTTGAAATTTTCAAATTAAACAGGATATTTGTTTATTTGAGTATTTAATTCAAAATCTAAACAAATTAAAAAAAAAGAGTGATAGTAATATATAATTAAATCCCAATTTTATTTTGAGATTAAAATATTGAAATAATAAATATTGTAAAAAGTCACACAGATTTAAAATCTTATATATATGTGTATATTACAAATATGAGTAAATTGAATACATATTTAAAATTAATTTAAATTTGTTCAAAATAAAGTGTGAATGTATAAATGGATATGAAAGTTTATATTTCAAGTTTGAAATGGAAAATTGAATTTAAATTTAAAATAAATATTTTAAAAAATTAAGTAGCATTAAAAATCATTTCTTTCTTTAAAATTAATAAAACAAAATGTGTATAAAATGAGCAATAAAAGTTTAAAATAATATATATAGATAAGTTGTTTATTTAAAAGATATAATAGTCTTAATTCAATATATATATATATATATATATATATATATATAATGAAGTAAGCTTGAATATATTGGTTAAATACTTTCAACATTGAACAAGTATGTATATGTATAAAAAAGGATAAAGATATACATTTGTTTTTAAAGTGTATAAGTTATAAATATAAACTTAACAAGGGTTTAAACCATAATTTCCAAATTTAATTAAAGTGAGGACTTAAACACAATTTAGGTTGCAAGAGACATTTGTAAGAAAATCAAAACATGTTTTAACAAATGTAAACATTAAGACAAGTGGCATTTGAATTGTCTTTTGAATTTAATTTTCTTTTTAACTTATATGAAAAGAAAATATACTCAGTCTATTTCCTATTTCCTCAAACCTGAGACAAAACTGTAAAATAAAGCTTTAAACAAGTAAATTAAAACAAACTTGAATTCATTTCAAACAAAATAAGATCAACCGGAATTGAGGCATGCAGTAAAATTCAGGGCAAGGAAAAATCATCAAAATAGAAACTGGGAATTCAAGATCAAAAATCTAGAAATCAAGTTATCTGCATGCATGAAGTTTTTTAATATGAAGCAACAAGATCAAAGCAAACAAAGTAATTCAATGTCTTTAACCTGGAGTTTAAAATCAGAGGAGAAGAAAATCAAATCCAAGTTCCAGTTTTCAGTTCTCTCTGGAAAAAAAAAGAGATAAGTAAATTTTCTTAAAGCTTTGAATTTCATATTGTTAATCAGTGATAAAGCATAAGTTTAAAACAGTTGAAACAAAAATCAAATATGCAGATTCAACTAGAAAGAAGATGCAAAGTGAAGTCTGCAGCCTGGAAAGGAAAAAAAACAGTTAAAGCTTTAAACAAATTTAAAGCTGTAAGTAATTTATTTATTTTTCTTTTGTATTGAATAAATTAAGAATAACAAAGGGTAAATAAAAATCTGTAACCAGAGATCAAGTAATTCCCAAACCAGAGCAAAAGCAAGCATCAAAGAAACTGGAAAACAACAGTTTGCCTCAACTTAAAAAAAAAAAACTGTAAGTGAATGGAATATTTTTTTGTTATTGATGAGTTAAGTAAACAAATATAGCTAAGAAATCTTCAATCTGGAAATTATAAATTCAGATTCAACTTGAAAGCAAGATATCAAAACAAGTTCCAGTTTTGAAGAAAAAGAAACTGTCTCTGTTCTTCATTAACTAAGGTGAGCAAACTTCTTTGACCCAATCTTTAAATTTATGTGATGTGTTATGATTGTTTCTGTAAAATAGTGAAAATTGGTTGCATGGATGTAAATGTTGCTGTTGTATAGATAGATAGGTAGATGTTTAAACATGCAGGCCTGTACTTATGCATTCACAAGGTTCTGTCTTGGTAACAGATTTTAAGAAATGAATTCAAAAATCAATTACACTTCACCTGATCTCCTATATGATGTATGTTAAAAACAAAATATACTGGTAATAACAAGATATTGGGTCTAAAAATATTTTTAAGGAATGAATCTGAAGAACATTTAACAAGAAAAAGGAATGCAGTGGCAAATTCTAAAATGCATGATAAATCAAATGTTATAATTTAATAATTTAATCTTATAACGTGAATATATTTTGAAAATGAAGATTTTTGAAACTAAAATTAAGGTTTTTAGAATTAGGAGTTAAGTGCAGTTCTTGTTGAACTGGAAAGGGGAAAAACTGAATTTTCTGGTAATCTAAGTGGCTATGGTGGACGCGATCATCACTGTAGATAGTTGAATGATCATAGATTAAGGGGAAAATGCCAAGAAAATTTATCAAATCATTTTGGAGGGGTGCGAAGTGGATTTGGGTCTGTAACCCTAGTTTTTATTGAGTTGAGTATTCTGATTCGTTCTCCTCCCCTGATTGATCGAGTTGCATGGAAATTTGGGAAGTGGAAGGTCGGCCGTAGTTGAAATCAATGCTGGAGTCCTAGGGGTCATGGTGGTCGGAGGGACGAACGCAAGGCATTGACAGGTTTTGGATGATGGAGTTCTGCCTGTTCCAGATTTGGGGTGAAGAGCTCGATTTCAATTTCACGATTGAATCGATGATTGGGTGGCCGGAATGGGGTGCTAGGATGGTTGTTGACTTGTCGACACTAGTGGCAGTGGCCGGAGCTTCAGCGTGGAATTGTGCACGTGTATGTGCATCAACGTGTATCAGTGAGTTGCGTTTGGGGAAGAAGAAGGACATTCAACTCGAAGAAACTATCGGGACGAACGCGTGCTGGCGCGAGTTTTACTCGAGTGGATTTATTAGTGCGTAGAGTTAAATACTTAGAAAAAATTTTGAAAGAGAAAGAAGAAAAAATATACAGCACTCGGGTTGATTTTTCAAGAAACTCGAAGCAGGTAGAGGGATTGCTTGGAGTAAAATGTGTTTGGACTCGAAGTAAACGATTTGCCCGGGTAAATTTAATAACTACAGTCTTCTATTTTTCAATCGAAATGAGTTTCCAGGTTTTAAGCTTCTACCAGGCATTAAGTTGAGTGTAAATCTAGCTTAGCTAATTTATTAACTTCTACCTTTAAACAATCAATGCTAATTTAAGTTGTAATTTATTAAAGGTTTGAAATTGAAAGTAATTTTGAATTTAAAGATATATTAATAAGCACAACCTTTAATTTAAGGGTTTATTTTAAATACTAAATAAAGATGATTAAGGAGCGGATTAAGAAATTGGTCAATGGTAATTAACTCTAAATTGTTTTTCAAGAATTTAATAATGTTAAGCAATTAAGACAAGTGGGATGTCTTATGTTAATTAAAGTTTTAGGCAACTAAAAGTAAATTAATTAAGTTAAATTAATGATAATTGTTTAATTTGAAGTCATTAAGGACGAATAAGTAATGATTTAAAACTTGATTAATCAAATGTTAAGGGTTAATTTATTTAAAGGGTAATTAATTAATGTGATTAATTTTAATAATTAATTAGATTAAATAAGTAATGAAAATCATTTGTGAAATTGTTTAAGTGCAATTATTTAATGGAAATAATTAAGAAATTAATTACTAAATGTCATTAATTGAGTTAATGTGATTTGTTGAGTTAATTAATTAAGTTTAATTTATTAAATAAATGGATGGGTTAATAATAATTAATTAATGTGATTAATCAAGAATGATTAATAAGTATGGTTTAAAAAAAAGAAAGAAGAAGATTAACTTCTTAATGTAATTAAATTAAAATGTAATATTAGTTAATCAAATTAATCAAATTATTTTTTTTATGAGTAATTAATAAATGATTTAAGGGTAATTAATTAAGATGATTGTAATTATTTTATATTAATTAACCAGGATTATTAATCAATCTGATTTGAAATTATCAGATAACTAATTTATCTTCCTTATGAAAGACTGTATTCTATTGAGCTGTTGTGAATCGTTTGATATCTCTACTATATAATGCTGTGTGATGGATTGACATTTTTGATATATGAGATATGAATTGCTTGGTGTTGAATTGTAATATTTATGATTGTTTCTGTGTAGATATGAAAACCCTTGACCCATAAACGACATTTAAACTTCGATGCGACAGGGAGTCGGATTTCAGTTGGTTATCCGAAACCCACATCGAATCATATCAGTGAATCTTTGTGATTGATAAATTTACTTTATCTATGAATATGTTGATGAAGATAAGCGTTATAGGTTATACCGCTTATCGATATATCTGTGATGATTGTTGTTGTGCACTATCGTGTAATAACCCCGGACTACACTATACACACACAAATATGGATTGCACGTGGAAATCGGTTAAGTCGTAGACTTTTGGAAATATTTAAAATTTGAATTTTTAAATTCAAATGGTTTTTGAAATGGATGGGGTTTAAAGTAAAAAGCTTTGAAAAAGAATTTCAAAGATAAAAGTTATTTTTGAATAACTTAATTTAGTTTTGAAATCTAATTTGAATATGAATTAAAAAAAATTTGGAATTGAATTCTATTTTGAGAATTTAAAATGTAAAAAGGTTATAGAAGCTTATATGGGGTTCAAACCCTTTTTAAAGTGTTGTTTTGGGAATTAAATTTAACCCAAAGATTTTAACTTCTATAAATGAAATTGGATTTTTCCAAATGAAAACTGCTTGTTTTCAAATGATAAAGCTTTCGTATAAGAAATGAATTTCCAATGTGTATAAAAGGAATTTCAAGTTTGAATGGAAATGGTTTTCCAAGTGGTGAATGAATAATTGAAAACGGGTTGGGAAGCTATGAGTTAAATCTTTGATTTAAAGATTAAATGAATTAATCCAATTAAAATGGATATTGTTTGGAAACCGTAAATGGATCTTTGTGAAACTGGATAAACTTTGTGAAATAAATCTTTTGTTTAAAGATTTGAAATGGTAATTTGTTTTGAACCATTTAAAGGGAAGTTTTGGATAATAAGTTATGACTTAACCAAAATCCCATATCCATATGTTTTTAAATATGGCGCTTGCTATTCGGTTTAGCCGGGAGAGGACCTTGTGTCATACAACCCATTCCGAATAGTGATACGACGTTATGGATTGCATTTGAAGACCGGTGGTGAAGATCGGATATTTGTGAGAACGATAGGATAACCTATCGATTGACTCTGCACTGAGTTGCTCCGGTATAGAGTTCTCCTTAGTGATGGGAAGTCCGATCGGGATTGTGGATACCCGAATTTGCAAGGGCTTCTTCGGAAGTGCCTTCGGTTCTGTTCGAACCCGGAACAGACTTGTATGGTTGTATGTCCGACATTACACTTTGAGATGTTAACTGATCTCTATCAAATACATTTCTGCTTGGTGGCGGAGAATTTATTCTCTTAGCTTAACACCCTTCTCTGAGACGCACGAGCTCAGAGGTTATGTAGTTGATATTTATCAGTGATATATTCCCAATTTGGTAATGTGGCATGCTGAGTGCTGCTGTGCGATGATGATCATTTTTTGATCATTTGTGATCGAAGCATGGCTTTTGTATAATGCGTAGCTTTGTGGACGAGACTGCATCAGGACCTCACTCCCCGGAAATGGTCGAAACAGGAAAGATGCGGCAAGGTTATGAGGGTCACGCCCTTTAGGGTATGTCATTTCCTTCTGGAAAAGGGTGGTATCATGGTATGGAGCCCAGATATTTACTCATGTTGATACACTATATCTATTACTGTGTGGTGTTGTTGTGCGCGCGCTCGGATAAAGGTCCCAAAGGACCGGGGGATGGCATATTCGTGTAGTAGTTACCTAGTTACAGAGGTAACCCGGCCTTGTGTTGGCAGAGATCTAACCGTAACGTTAGTTCTCGGGACGTCCCGCCAGAGGCGTACCCATGTGGCAATAGGAAGTTTCTTAGCCTGACCATTTGTTGGAAATCCATTCATCCAATACGTGCCTTGTACGGTTTTAGTTGTAGAACCTGCCATTTAACATGGCAGCTATAGTAGGCATAGCATCATGGTACCTATGCTGGCTAGGAATAATATTCTATTTTCGAAATGGTTTTTTCTGCACTATGCACTAGTAATAATATCAAAGAAAACTTTCTCGTATTAAGCATATTTGACTATCATAAGGAGAAATCTCCTCCAAGTCTGCGTTTGCATTGTGTGTGTGGCGGGAGGCCTTATGGTAGTTTCATTTTCTAAAAAGCATTGCGGTTTTTTTTCAAATTTAAATTCTCTTGTTTGTTTCAAAGACCAAATGCTTTTGTTTGCTCATACCAGTCCCATGACTGACCTGGAGTTTATTGTTCCTTTCCTAAACTCTGGGTGCCCACTATTTCCCACACGGGCAGTCTAGAGTTGGGGTTTTCAGATAATCAATAGTAGGTGTAGATTCAACAGCTTTCAGCCTAGGATTTGGCAATCCTTTGTGGACGAGACTTGCTTATCTTTGTGCATTGTGATTGAGAGTTCGAGCTATTGCTGGATTGGTGTTTTGAAGATGGAGTTCTTTCTTGAAGACTATATTGGAGATTTTTGTTCCGCCGTTAGTGTTGTTTTATTTCTTTCCGCTGCTTTTGTCTTGTACCATATCTCTGATGTATATTAATATTCATTGTATCAGATATTGTATCAAATGTTGTATATTGATATATGCTATTCATTTCTTCCGCTGTGTTATTTACTTAATGTGTTATAAGCTCCGACGAACCAGGTTCGACGTTTGGATCTGCGGTATTTGAATACGAGTGTCGTATTCGGTGCCGATTTTCGAAGGTCGAGTCAGGGTCGTTATAAGTGGTATCAGAGCTGATGGTTAAAACCTTAGCTCAAGAGTATAACACATTAAGTAGCTCATTAGAGATAGGGTGAAGTATACCCTAGAATGAGTAATCCCTAAGATATCCGTTCGAATGCCTCAGTAAATTCTCTTACTATTCACTGATAGTAAGTATGAGTGCGAGAAGGGGATGAGATAGGGGACAGGGGAGTACCACTACAAATGGTCAATACCCTACAACAGTGGAAACAACTTTTCTTTATCAATCTCCTTTGATTCGTCTTTCAATTTCTTTTGATTGCTTTGTAGCAGCTCAAGAAAGAAGCTTCGGTGTGATGGTGGCCCTACGAATCGTAGATAAGTCTCTATTTCGTATTCTCTTGGTTAAATTTCCATCAGCTTTTCATTCTTAACCTTAGCGAAATTTAAATTTGATAAATTGGTATCTAAAATATAAAGTTAAATAATTTGTATCGATAAAACGATATCGATTAAAACCAAATTTGAAATTCTATTGTAATTCTTTATGTTGATTGAAGTCCGAAGAGGGACAAGTTGATGTATACTTTGGGGTATTCCGACCTAAGTTGAATCCATATCTTGTGTTTGAGAAATTATAGAATATTTAATCCATCTATCTATTCTCTGGGATCGGGTATATTCTACAAACGATTAATTATACCTCGAACTAATCAATGCCTTTGCATATTCGTAGACCAGATAACCCGAGTATCTTGCGAAATAATTGTACGAGTTTGTTCTCATATTGTTGATATTCTGATTTGTTAAGCCAAATACATAATTGTTATCCAGTTTGATTTGGAAAGATATTTCTCTATCTTTTATCCTTTCTCTGTTGTCTCCTTTGCAAATTTCGAGGACGAAATTTATTTTAAGGGGGGGAAATTTGTAACGATCCCGATTTTTAATTAAATTTAAATTGATAATGTAAATAAATTTTTGAATAAAATTGTAAATTAACTTGAAATTTTCAAATTAAATAGGATATTTGTTTATTTGAGTATTTAATTCAAAATCTAAACAAATTAAAAAAAAGAGTGATAGTAATATATAATTAAATCCCAATTTTATTTTGAGATTAAAATATTGAAATAATAAATATTGTAAAAAGTCATATAGATTTAAAATCTTATATATATGTGTATATTACAAATATGAGTAAATTGAATACATATTTAAAATTAATTTAAATTTGTTCAAAATAAAGTGTGAATGTATAAATGGATATGAAAGTTTATATTTCAAGTTTGAAATGGAAAATTGAATTTAAATTTAAAATAAATATTTTAAAAAATTAAGTAGCATTAAAAATCATTTCTTTCTTTAAAATTAATAAAACAAAATGTGTATAAAATGAGCAATAAAAGTTTAAAATAATATATATAGATAAGTTGTTTATTTAAAAAATATAATAGTCTTAATTCAAATATATATATATATATATATATATATATATATATAATGAAGTAAGCTTAAATATATTGGTTAAATACTTTCAACATTGAACATGTATGTATATGTATAAAAAAGGATAAAGATATACATTTGTTTTTAAAGTGTATAAGTTATAAATATAAACTTAACAAGGGTTTAAACCATAATTTCCAAATTTAATTAAAGTGAGGACTTAAACACAATTTAGGTTGCAAGAGACATTTGTAAGAAAATCAAAACATGTTTTAACAAATGTAAACATTAAGACAAGTGGCATTTGAATTGTCTTTTGAATTTAATTTTCTTTTTAACTTATATGAAAAGAAAATATACTCAGTCTATTTCCTGTTTTCTCAAACCTGAGACAAAACTGTAAAATAAAGCTTCAAACAAGTAAATTAAAACAAACTTGAATTCATTTCAAACAAAATAAGATCAACCGGAATTGAGGCATGCAGTAAAATTCAGGGCAAGGAAAAATCATCAAAACAGAAACTGGGAATTCAAGATCAAAAATCTGGAAATCAAGTTATCTGCATGCATGAAGTTTTTAAATATGAAGCAACAAGATCAAAGCAAACAAAGTAATTCAATGTCTTTAACCTGGAGTTTAAAATCAGAGGAGAAGAAAATCAAATCCAAGTTCCAGTTTTCAGTTCTCTCTGGAAAAAAAAAGAGATAAGTAAATTTTCTTAAAGCTTTGAATTTCATATTGTTAATCAGTGATAAAGCATAAGTTTAAAACAGTTGAAACAAAAATCAAATATGCAGATTCAACTAGAAAGAAGATGCAAAGTGAAGTCTGCAGCCTGGAAAGGAAAAAAAAACAGTTAAAGCTTTAAACAAATTTAAAGCTGTCAGTAATTTATTTATTTTTCTTTTGTATTGAATAAATTAAGAATAACAAAGGGTAAATGAAAATCTGTAACCAGAGATCAAGTAATTCCCAAACCAGAGCAAAAGCAAGCATCAAAGAAATTGGAAAACAACAGTTTGCCTCAACTTAAAAAAAAAACTGTAAGTGAATGGAATTTTTTTTTGTTATTGATGAGTTAAGTAAACAAATATAGCTAAGAAATCTTCAATCTGGAAATTATAAATTCAGATTCAACTTGAAAGCAAGATATCAAAACAAGTTCCATTTTTGAAGAAAAAGAAACTGTCTCTGTTCTTCATTAACTAAGGTGAGCAAACTTCTTTGACCCAATCTTTAAATTTATGTGATGTGTTATGATTGTTTCTGTAAAATAGTGAAAATTGGTTGCATGGATGTAAATGTTGTTGTTGTATAGATAGATAGGTAGATGTTTAAACATGCAAGCCTGTACTTATGCATTCACAAGGTTCTGTCTTGGTAACAGATTTTAAGAAATGAATTCAAAAATCAATTACACTTCACCTGATCTCCTATATGATGTATGTTAAAAACAAAATATACTGGTAATAACAAGATATTGGGTCTAAAAATATTTTTAAGGAATGAATCTGAAGAACATTTAACAAGAAAAAGGAATGCAGTGGCAAATTCTAAAATGCATGATAAATCAAATGTTATAATTTAATAATTTAATCTTATAACGTGAATATATTTTGAAAATGAAGATTTTTGAAACTAAAATTAAGGTTTTTAGAATTAGGAGTTAAGTGCAGTTCTTGTTGAACTGGAAAGGGGAAAAACTGAATTTTCTGGTAATCTAAGTGGCTATGGTGGACGCGATCATCACTGGAGATAGTTGAATGATCATAGATTAAGGGAAAAATGCCAAGAAAATTTATCAAATCATTTTGGAGGGGTGCGAAGTGGATTTGGGTCTGTAACCCTAGTTTTTATTGAGTTGAGTATTTTGATTCGTTCTCCTCCCCTGATTGATCGAGTTGCATGGAAATTTGGGAAGTGGAAGGTCGGCCGTAGTTGAAATCAATGCTGGAGTCCTAGGGGTCATGGTGGTCGGAGGGACGAACGCAAGGCATTGACAGGTTTTGGATGATGGAGTTCTGCCTGTTCCAGATTTGGGGTGAAGAGCTCGATTTCAATTTCACGATTGAATCGATGATTGGGTGGCCGGAATGGGGTGATAGAATGGTTGTTGACTTGTCGACACTAGTGGCAGTGGCCGGAGCTTCAGCGTGGAATTGTGCACGTGTATGTGCATCAACGTGTATTAGTGAGTTGCGTTTGGGGAAGAAGAAGGACATTCAACTCGAAGAAACTATCGGGACGAACGCGTGCTGGCGCGAGTTTTACTCGAGTGGATTTATTAGTGCGTAGAGTTAAATACTTAGAAAAAATTTTGAAAGAGAAAGAAGAAAAAATATACAGCACTCGGGTTGATTTTTCAAGAAACTCGAAGCAGGTAGAGGGATTGCTCGGAGTAAAATGTGTTTGGACTCGAAGTAAACGATTTGCCTGGGTAAATTTAATAACTACAGTCTTCTATTTTTCAATCGAAATGAGTTTCCAGGTTTTAAGCTTCTACCAGGCATTAAGTTGAGTGTAAATCAAGCTTAGCTAATTTATTAACTTCTACCTTTAAACAATCAATGCTAGTTTAAGTTGTAATTTATTAAAGGTTTGAAAGTGAAAGTAATTTTGAATTTAAAGATATATTAATAAGCACAACCTTTAATTTAAGGATTTATTTTAAATACTAAATAAAGATGATTAAGGAGCGGATTAAGAAATTGGTCAATGGTAATTAACTCTAAATTGTTTTTCAAGAATTTAATAATGTTAAGCAATTAAGACAAGTGGGATATCTTATGTTAATTAAAGTTTTAGGCAACTAAAATTAAATTAATTAAGTTAAATTAATGATAATTGTTTAATTTGAAGTCATTAAGGATGAATAAGTAATGATTTAAAACTTGATTAATCAAATGTTAAGGGTTAATTTATTTAAAGGGTAATTAATTAATGTGATTAATTTTAATAATTAATTAGATTAAATAAGTAATGAAAATCATTTGTGAAATTGTTTAAGTGCAATTATTTAATGGAAATAATTAAGAAATTAATTACTAAATGTCATTAATTGAGTTAATGTGATTTGTAGAGTTAATTAATTAAGTTTAATTTATTAAATCAATGGATGGGTTAATAATAATTAATTAATGTGATTAATCAAGAATGATTAATAAGTATGGTTTAGAAAAAAAGAAGATTAACTTCTTAATGTAATTAAATTAAAATGTAATATTAGTTAATCAAATTAATCAAATTATTTTTTTTATGAGTAATTAATAAATGATTTAAGGGTAATTAATTAAGATGATTGTAATTATTTTATATTAATTAACCAGGATTATTAATCAATCTGATTTGAAATTATCAGATAACTAATTTATCTTCCTTATGAAAGACTGTATTCTATTGAGCTGTTGTGAATCGTTTGATATCTCTACTATATAATGCTGTGTGATGGATTGACATTTTTGATATATGAGATATGAATTGCTTGGTGTTGAATTGTAATATTTATGATTGTTTCTGTGTAGATATGAAAACCCTTGACCCATAAACGACATTTAAACTTCGATGCGACAGGGAGTCGGATTTCAGTTGGTTATCCGAAACCCACATCGACTCATATCAGTGAATCTTTGTGATTGATAAATTTACTTTATCTATGAACCTGTTGATGAAGATAAGCGTTATAGGTTATACCGCTTATCGATATATCTGTGATGATTGTTGTTGTGCACTATCGTGTAATAACCCCGGACTACACTATACACACACAAATATGGATTGCACGTGGAAATCGGTTAAGTCATAGACTTTGGGAAATATTTA
This sequence comes from Allium cepa, assembly GCA_030765085.1. Classification (NCBI taxonomy): domain Eukaryota; kingdom Viridiplantae; phylum Streptophyta; class Magnoliopsida; order Asparagales; family Amaryllidaceae; genus Allium; species Allium cepa. The sequence goes on along the minus strand of CM060938.1, from coordinate 378,790,419 downwards.
AAATTTGAATTTTTAAATTCAAATGGTTTTTGAAATGGATGGGGTTTAAAGTAAAAAGCTTTGAAAAAGAATTTCAAAGATAAAAGTTATTTTTGAATAACTTAATTTAGTTTTGAAATCTAATTTGAATATGAATTAAAAAAATTTGGAATTGAATTCTATTTTGAGAATTTAAAATGTAAAAAGGTTATAGAAGCTTATATGGGGTTCAAACCCTTTTTAAAGTGTTGTTTTGGGAATTAAATTTAACCCAAAGATTTTAACTTCTATAAATGAAATTGGATTTTTCCAAATGAAAACTGCTTGTTTTCAAATGATAAAGCTTTCGTATAAGAAATGAATTTCCAATGTGTATAAAAGGAATTTCAAGTTTGAATGGAAATGGTTTTCCAAGTGGTGAATGAATAATTGAAAACGGGTTGGGAAGCTATGAGTTAAATCTTTGATTTAAAGATTAAATGAATTAATCCAATTAAAATGGATATTGTTTGGAAACCGTAAATGGATCTTTGTGAAACTGGATAAACTTTGTGAAATAAATCTTTTGTTTAAAGATTTGAAATGGTAATTTGGTTTGAACCATTTAAAGGGAAGTTTTGGATAATAAGTTGTGACTTAACCGAAATCCCATATCCATATGTTTTTAAATATGGCGCTTGCTATTCGGTTTAGCCGGGAGAGGACCTTGTGTCATACAACCCATTTCGAATAGTGATACGACGTTATGGATTGCATTTGAAGACCGGTGGTGAAGACCGGGTATTTGTGAGAACGATAGGATAACCTATCGACTGACTCTGCACTGAGTTGCTCCGGTATAGAGTTCTCCTTAGTGATGGGAAGTCCGATCGGGATTGTGGATACCCGGATTTGCAAGGGATTCTTCGGAAGTGCCTTCGGTTCTGTTCGAACCCGGAACAGACTTGTATGGTTGTATGTCCGACATTACACTTTGAGATGTTAACTGATCTCTATCAAATACATTTCTGCTTGGTGGCGGAGAATTTATTCTCTTAGCTTAATACCCTTCTCTGAGACGCACGAGCTCAGAGGTTATGTAGTTGATATTTATCAGTGATATATTCCCAATTTGGTAATGTGGCATGCTGAGTGCTGCTGTGCGATGATGATCATTTGTGATCGAAGCATGGCTTTTGTATAAAGCGTAGCTTTGTGGACGAGACTGCATCAGGACCTCACTCCTTGGAAATGGTCGAAACAGGAAAGATGCGGCAAGGTTATGAGGGTCGCGCCCTTTAGGGTATGTCATTTCCTTCTGGAAAAGGGTGGTATCATGGTATGGAGCCCAGATATTTACTCATGTTGATACACTATATCTATTACTGTGTGGTGTTGTTGTGCGCGCGCTCGGATAAAGGTCCCAAAGGACCGGGGGATGGCATATTCGTGTAGTAGTTACCTAGTTACAGAGGTAACCCGGCCTTGTGTTGGCAGAGATCTAACCGTAACGTTAGTTCTCGGGACGTCCCGCCAGAGGCGTACCAATGTGGCAATAGGAAGTTCCTTAGCCTGACCATTTGTTGGAAATCCATTCATCCAATACGTGCCTTGTACGGTTTTAGTTGTAGAACCTGCCATTTAACATGGAAGCTATAGTAGGCATAGCATCATGGTACCTATGCTGGCTAGGATTAATATTCTGTTTTCGAAATGGTTTTTTCTGCACTATGCACTAGTAATAATATCAAAGAAAACTTTCTCGTATTAAGCATATTTGACTATCATAAGGAGAAATCTCCTCCAAGTCTGCGTTTGCATTGTGTGTGTGGCGGGAGGCCTTATGGTAGTTTCATTTTCTAAAAAGCATTGCGGTTTTTTTTCAAATTTAAATTCTCTTGTTTGTTTCAAAGACCAAATGCTTTTGTTTGCTCATACCAGTCCCATGACTGACCTGGAGTTTATTGTTCCTTTCCTAAACTCTGGGTGCCCAATATTTCCCACACGGGCAGTCTAGAGTTGGGGTTTTCAGATAATCAATAGTAGGTGTTGATTCAACAGCTTTCAGCGTAGGATTTGGCAATCCTTTGTGGACGAGACTTGCTTATCTTTGTGCATTGTGATTGAGAGTTCGAGCTATTGCTGGATTGGTGTTTTGAAGATGGAGTTCTTTCTTGAAGACTATATTGGAGATTTTTGTTCCACCGTTAGTGTTGTTTTATTTCTTTCCGCTGCTTTTGTCTTGAACCATATCTCTGATGTATATTAATATTCATTGTATCATTCTGTTGTATCAGATATTGTATCAAATGTTGTATATTGATATATGCTATTCATTTCTTCCGCTGTGTTATTTACTTAATGTGTTATAAGCTCCGACGAACCAGGTTCGACGTTTGGATCTGCGGTATTTGAATACGAGTGTCGTATTCGGTGCCGATTTTCGAAGGTCGAGTCAGGGTCGTTATACAATTCCAATTTAAATAACTTCAGTTTCCATTGAAATTGATTTAACCCCAATTCAAGTTGAATTAACCTCAATTCTTTCCAAATTCAAATCAAATTCCTTTTGAATTTTCTTATTCAACTTTAATCACAATTACAATTAATTCAAATAAATTTCAAATTGAACCAATTTCAATTCATATCAATTCCAATTTGAATTAATCCCAATTCCGATTTGAATTTGAACTCATTCAACTTCAACTTCATTTCAAATTAATCCAATTCAAATTTTCTATTTGAATTTTTAAACTTATCCATCTTTAATCACAATTCAAATTAATTCAAATAAAATCCAATTTGAACTAATTCAATTTAAATCTCAACCTTAAACCATTTCGAATTATAATTTCGAGTTAAATTTTAAATGTTGATTTAATCCCTTAAATCAAATTAACTTTTTGTTTTTAAATCGGCAATCAAGATCTTTAAACAATTTTAATTCTGAGTCAGAATTTCAAAATTCCATTTTAAATTATCTTTACTTAACTTCTTTCAAATTTCAAATAAGAATTCAAAAACAATTTTATCTCCAGAATCCAATTTTATTACTGAATTTTAATTTCAAAACCAATTCTCAGTTTCATAAATTATTTATAATATCCAGATAAATAAACTTCCAAATTTATCCAAACACCAATTTACAGTGTCCATTTTCAATTTTCGGATCTCAATCCCAATTTGAGATCACTCATAACTCCCCTTTTAAATCAACCATTTAACTTTCCAAGTTAAATCCCAATTTCATCTTGAAATTTCCAATTTAGGTTGCTTGTTAACTTATATAACTTTTCCAAAGTTAAATTCAATTTACTTAATCCAGCCAACCTTACCCAATTTAAATTCGCATTTCAAATTTTAAACTTCACATTAATAATATTTCCACTTATTAAGTTCAAAAACTTATCACTTTAGGTATCACATCTCATTCTAAATTTAAAACTCAACATTTAGAGTTTATTTCAAACCATCTTTGATATTATGTATATTCCTCATATACACATATTATTTCCTTTACACACCAGGTTATCCTTAAATTTTAGACCACCTTTGGTTTTAATTCAAAACAGTTTTCCTTAAGGTTTTCAAACTACTCTTATTTTAAAATAAGATCACATTCAAATATTCTGAATAATACTCTTTATTATTGCATTAACATTCGAAACAATTTCAAAACTTTTCAATTGACATCCTTTCTAATTCACAAGTTATTCTCATCTAATGGTTACTTTCTTAAAACATTTTATTGTTTATTGGAAAACAACCAACCCATTTAAACACAATAACCATTCTATACTTTGGTTTAAATCCATTTCTAGTTTATTTTGTTAAATTAATATTCAATTCCATTAACTAACAACCAATTATCTTTATGTAATTATTGGAAAATTATTTGCTTTATATATTTATCAAAATATAAGCTTTTATAAGAATCACTAAGTTTTAAAACCATTTTTTTAAAACCTTTATAAAAGAAAATAACAAGTACGTTCTCACACACACATATATATAATATTATATATATATATATACACACACTCAACTCATCCTAGGGTACTACTGACCCTATCCTTGATGAGTAAACCCACCAGAGCCAAGGTTCTCGCTTAACCTTCGCTTTGATACCAATTGTAACGACCCGGAATTTTCGATCCCGAAAATTCCAGATTGTTAGAAGAAGAAGAAGAAGAAGAAGAAGAAACAGAAACACAATGCAGATTCTCACACTCGCAGCGGATCAAAATATAATATCAAATAATAACAGTTTACAAAAGAATACTATATCTGTCAATTACATTTTTATACATCAGAATTACACACATACACAAACATTGGACATATACAAATCAACATGTCTCAGATGAATAGAAATATATCGCAGCGGAAACACTCCATACGCTCCTGGCATCCAGCTCGCCTCCTGAGCACCAGAACGTCCTTACCTGAAAATCTGTAATACTCGGTCCGACCTGAGCATTACATCAAAATAACACCCAGGTCAGGCTGGAAAACAGCGTGAGTAAACTCATCTAACATGGAATTAAACAGCATAAATCTTACATACAACCCAAGGTAACTCGTATCAATTTACAAATTCACAATTTGTTATAGACATCACTTTTTTTCACACATAAATTTCTAAGTACCAAGAATTAGATTAAATGGTCCAATTCACTTAAATCATTCCATTCCAGCCTATTGATTTCCAATATCAATCTATAACAATCGAAGTGGTTTCGGGTATTTTCTTATACCCGACCCCGGTCTCTTCGAATTCAATGTCATCTTTAATCCAAGTTGTTAAGTTTAGAACAATACAATTCATATTCAGGACATCCTACCATTCAACAATTTAACTCGGATAGGAAAACTACATTATCACAGTTCAACCTATTCATATTACCACATCTCAATCGTCTATCGGTGACATCAATAACCCAAGTCATCCAATATCATTCACTAATCCATAAGCAAGATTTATTAGATATATAATTCCTAATTAATTTAATCAATCTCCAATTAAATTAATCATCAATTTTAATCACTTAGATTTCCTTTAAAACCTGCTTACTTAATACTACAAATTACAAATAGATTTATTAAATCAACCATCTTAATTAATCATTCTAAATTGATTTTTCTTAAATCACTCTAAGAAGTATTCCCAAATCAAATAAATAAATAAATTATATCTTAACCATCCATACTATTTAACCTTTAATTTCACTCGTTAATTTTATTAATCACATCAATTAATGATCCTTAATTACTTATATTAATCCATGCTCCTTAATTTATTTATTAATTAATCCCTAAGTAATTGCCTTGATTAATTAATTTACCTTTAATTACTTAACAATTAATTTATCTTAGTTACCTAGAACTTAATAAATTTAAAAGACAAGTCATTTATCTTAATTTTCTTAACTATCATTTAGAATCATATTTTATAAACTTAGGATTTAACTATTATTAATCTATTAACTTAAGACCTTAAGTTTTTATTAATGATCAAACACTTACTGTAGGATCGATTTCACTCTAGAGGGGGGTTGAATAGGGTGATGGTATAAATTATTAAAATTAATCACAGAAGCTTATAAATTAATTTTAATTCAGATCACAGAATAGCAGCACAGATATCGCAGAATATAAATAACAGAACAACACAGAATTTACCCAGCTTCGACAAAACCCTGCCTACGTGCTGCCCCCAAGGTTTCTACTAGAAATTAGATAGTCCCTCGCTTACACACGTAAACTCGCTATACCCGCTATTGACTAATCTAACTCTACGCTCAAAACCTTGCCACAACTTAACCACCGAGTTGCGAATTCTCAAGCTACGCCATGTAGCTTGTCCCCTAGTCACACGACTAGAAATTAAAATGGTTTAAAAAGAAAATACAATTAAAAACAATTTAAATAAAATAAAACCCTATTTTTAAATTTAAAAGCCCTTAATAAAATAGAAGTCTTTTTAGAGGAATAAGGCCGACCCTCTTTAGTAATTCAACTCGTCTCTTTTATTTCCTTTGTTCGTGAAAAATGGAGATGGCGGCCGTTGTTTCTTCGTTCGTTCTTCTTCCTTTTAAAAATTAAGGCTTTGTGTAAAATTGAAGAAGCCGACTTTAATTACTTCGATCAGGTGGATTGTTCTTCGTGATTGCTTGATGATCGATGCTCTATTCTCTTTGCTTCACGGCTCCTTCAATTTTTACCGAGTTCGATTCTTCATTCTGGTAAGAATTTATGCTTTGTTACCTTTCAATTTTCGTATTCGAACTCTGATCTGTTAACAAAGCATAAATTCTTACCAGAAGGAAGAATCAAACTCGGTAAAAATTGAAGGAGCCGTGAAGCAAAGAGAATAGAGCATCGATCATCAAGCAATCACGAAGAACAATCCACCTGATCGAAGTAATTAAAGTCGGCTTCTTCAATTTTACACAAAGCCCTAATTTTTAAAAGGAAGAAGAATGAACGAAGAAACAATGGCCGCCATCTCCATTTTTCACGAACAAAGGAAATAAAAGAGACGGGTTGAATTACTAAAGAGGGCCGGCCTTATTCCTCTAAAAAGACTTCTATTTTATTAAGGGCTTTTAAATTTAAAAATAGGGTTTTATTTTATTTAAATTGTTTTTAATTGTATTTTCTTTTTAAACCGTTTTAATTTCTAGTCGTGTGACTAGGGGACAAGCTACGTGGCGTAGCTTGAGAATTCGCAACTCGGTGGTTGAGTTGTGGCAAGGTTTTGAGCGTAGAGTTAGATTAGTCAATAGCAGGTATAGCGAGTTTACGTGTGTAAGCGAGGGACTATCTAATTTCTAGTAGAAACCTTGGGGGCAGCATGTAGGCAGGGTTTTGCCGAAGCTGGGTAAATTCTGTGTTGTTCTGTTATTTATATTCTGCGATATCTGTGCTGCTATTCTGTGATCTGAATTAAAATTAATTTATAAGCTTCCGCGATTAATTTTAATAATTTATACCATCACCCTATTCACCCCCCCTCTAGGGTGAAATCGATCCTACAAGTGGTATCAGAGCTAGGAACAAAAGCCGTTTTTGTTTTAATTTTTTTTTTTACAAAAATCAATTTTTGTTTTAAAATTTCGTGTTTTAAAAATTGGTTTTTGTTTTAAAATTTTGAATTTTTGAAATGGCTTCTTTTATTAACACTTTTGTTGAGGGTCGCTCTAATATTATTCCTTCTATTTTCGATGGAACAGATTTTTTGAATTGGAAATTAAAAATGGAATTTTATTTAAAATCTGTTAATATTAAATGTTGGGATATTATTGAAAATGGGTGTGATATAACAGATAAGAAAATTATCTCGATTAATGCTCTTGCTATGCATATATTATATTCTTATATTAATCAAGATAATTTTAATTTCATCTCTCATTGTGAAAATGCACAGGAAATTTGGAATACTTTAATTGCAATATATGGTGCAACAGTCAACGGCAATGAGAAGTCCTCCACAACCGACTCTGTTAAAGAAATATGCTTAACAGGATTGGTAAATAGCAGTTGTGATGAGGATGATGATGATGGAGCAGCCGAGCTGGCATTAATAATGAAGAAATTCAAAAGGTGGAATCACAAATACGGAAATCCAGCTCAAATAAAAAATTAAAAAGCAGAATAATCAAAGCACTGGACAACTCGGAAGAACACGGGATCACTTGCAACAAACCCGGTGATATCAAGCCCAATTATCCCCGATTTCAACTCGACAAAGAAAAGAAATCAAAACGAAGATGTTTTACAGCCACGTGGAATAAAAGCAATAGCAGTGAAAGTGAGAAAGCAGATATGTGCCTTCATGGGAATATAACCGGTAGCGACGATGATGAGCCAAGCGAGGTATCAAAACTCACTCACTCTGAATTACTTATTTATTTCCACGAAGTAAATGACTGTTTTGAACGACTTAGGGAGAAATATGCTAAACTTGAATCACGAAAAGTTACTTTGATAGAATTAAATGAACAACTTGACCAATTAGTTAAAACCTATCAAAGTAAGATCCTTAAGTGTGATAAGTGTCCAACATTCGAAAACGAAATTACAAAACCAGAAATCAATATAAAATCACTTGAAAATGAAATTCTGATTTTAAAAGAAAGTGAAAATACAAGGAGAGAGAATTCTATCAAAAAGTGCACTAAATTGTTGAATGAAAATGAATCTCTCAAAACACAAGTCCAACAATTGTCAACGACTTTAGATAAATTTTCAAAAAGTGAAAAATCGTTGAATATGCTATTAGGAAAGCAAACTGCTAATACGGTTAGACAAGGACTTGGATATAATAGTTTGAAAATTGTTGAAAGCAATATTAATCAAGTTAATTCTATGTGCACAATTTGTAGAAAATATGGACACAATCACAATAATTGTTGGTATAGACCCAAACATGTGAAAACTATACCGATTTGGGTTCCAAAAGGCACAAATATAAAATCTCTCAAAGTTAAACAAATTTGGGTGCCGAAGGGAACAATTATAAATAGTTTTGGGTCTTTACAAAATTGTTTTTCAAAATATTCTGCCACTAACAATCATGGACCTATAAAAACAAATAGGTCACAAAAATCTTTCAACGTGTAGGTGTGGTGGCAGGCTAAGGAACAACAATAGTGTTCTCTGGATTTTTGGCTGTTCCAGAAACACAACGGGCGACAAAGCAATGTTCCTTAGCCTAGTATAAAGGTGACAGAATCACAATGGACAACAACGAAAAATATCGTAAAGGTAAAATAGGTAATGGTATGTTTTAAACGATATATTAAATGTGATAATCTGCACCGCATTCTGAATTAAAATCAGCCAATATTGAGATGATGAGAAGATGGTGATTTTGACTTTGACTTATTCAACATAGTTGGCCAATTATATTCTTATGCCAAAAACACTATAAAGTTCTCTAGATTCTTTGAATTACTTCATATATATCAGTTTGGATTAAAAATAGTGTTTTGTTGGATAATACATTTGGTTATAATACGGCTAACTCCTTATTCACGGTTTTCGATTATTTACTCGGCTTCAATTCAGATTCAAAAGAATGTCATTTAAATTGCTGTAAAAATTGAGTTTGAAATTTTTGGTGCACACTTCATGTTTTGGTCTATAAAATTTAATTGATGATAATTTTGAGTGAAAGAGAAATTCAGATGCAGATTACACTGCTAATCTAGTTGATAGAAAAATTACTAGTGAAACGTGATTTTTTTTGAGACATTTAGTAACTGCATCGTTTTTCAAAGAAAATATCTACATATTTTTCATTTCAAATAATTTTCAAATAGCAGAAAATTTTCTTTTAAAACCCCCTGGAGAAAATCATTTTTGACCATAGTTTCAGATTAGTCATTTTTGAAAAAAAATTCATAATTATTTTTGAATTTGATTTTAAATGACTATTTTGACTAATCCGACTCCCTAATGTTTATCGAAAAGAAAAATAGCGATCGAAAAAGTGATGAGTGTTAATATTGATCAAATATTATGACTCGAGACGGTATAATTAATAAATTTCTTTAGAAATTTAAACAAGAGTTATAAAACTGTTTGTTGGTAAAAAATTCCATGACCATCTCTATATCTATCATATTTCTAACAACCATCACTCATTAAAATTCTATATAGTTTGTCGATATGTGGTACTTTAAACAGGAATCGTTCGTTTTTCAATTTTAAAAAAAACAAAAAACAAAAAAATAAAATAAATAAATAAATAAATACCAAAGTATTCACTCTCATTTAAAAGTCCTCACGGTTATGCATGGTTGAATTACTTAAAATTTATTATGTGCTTCCATGCTCATTTAAAAGTCCTCGCGGTTATGCATGTATGGAACGCATATCAAAAGTTGATTTTTAAAATAAACAAGTTGATTCTAATCCCATTTAAAAGTCCTCACGTTTATGCATGGTTAGAAGATACTTGAATTCGTTTTTTTTAATAAAATAAAATTGGAATACTACTAATCTCATTTAAAAGTCCTAACGGTTATGCATGGTTAGTAGATATTCAAATTCCTGATATAAATATACCACAAATAGACACAACTGTATGGTTTTATATGATGACATCATTTCCATCATTCTAAAAGTGGAATATGCGCCTAACAAAATATTTATGATTTTTGTTTGATTTTTTATTGAAATTTAATATTTATATTCAATTGAGTTTTAATGTTGGATTAATATCGATCACTTTATCTCTATTTTCTCTAACACTATTATTCTTTTGCTGATAACAAAAGGGGGAGAGAAAAGTTAAGATTTTGTCAAATAAAATCAAGCAAAGGTCAAATAATTTTCCATTTGCATCTAGACTCATTTGCATATTTCTATTTGTATGCATATATGTAGGGGGAGTATTGTGTAGAGAGGGAGCATTTAAATAGGGGGAGCAATTAGGATATATCCATGATCAAATACATTTAACATATTCAAAATCTTAAATATATGTTTGTTATCATCAAAAGGGGGAGATTGTTGAATATACGATTATATGATTTTTGTTTGATGATAATAAACATATATACATTCGTTTAAATGTATTTGTTAATGTACTATTTTATTTTTCACAGATTAAATAAATATTTGCTGAATAAAATAAATAACACGAAATTTGAATTCAAACGAATATTTTATTCAAACAAATATTTATTACAATTTTGAATAGTACAAATTCAAGCTCTCACTATACACTATACAACTTTGATACAAATTCAATTACAATTTCACATTTACAAATGTCCTCACTACATATCGCTCATTCACTCATATTTCATCTTCATCTTCATTCCAGTTAGAATCCAGCATCTGAGCAATCTGCAAAAATATTCACTAACGCAGTAAAATTGAAAAAGAAATATTTTTTGCAATATAAAATGTGAATATTGAAAATAATATTTGCCTCAGTTATTTGGGTTGTTCGTCATCATTTAAATTTGAATTCATCATACACGAACAGCTTGTGACATACAAAGTGTATCACTGTATATGCCACAAGGCCGTGCACACCGATATACACTTGATAATGCTACAGGGACAGGTGAGCACAGGTCAAACCCAAATGCAAAGCCGGGTTCAACTCACGTGCAATATATTTAAAATCACGACATGAGCACAATGTCAAACCCGAGCTGTAAAACTGGGTTCAACACAAGGCTACATGAAGTATGCAAGCTCGACTAACAGGTTCAACCTCTTCATTAAACAACTCCAGACCAACAGCAACAGGGCCAAATGCAAACAAAACAAGTCACAATGTCGAGCATGCATGAAATAGTGGAATGAACCAGTGATACAAGGCAACAAGTACAATACTGCACAAATTCAACACAACACCAGCACACAAGAAATAATGACCAATGAATACAACTGAAGACAATGCACCAATGTCGCCAGCATAACAACAATATGTATAGCATCAATCAAGATATCAGACTCAAACAAGTGAAGTCAAAGCAAACAGAACCAGCAATATGGTAACACACTGCAACATGCTCAAGTAAAGTGAAGGAACAAGACCGAACGAGCAAGCTAACCGGCAAATGAACAGAGGCAACAAGGTCAGAGTACAATGCAACATTTTCAAAATGCACAAATATACTATGCAATGAATATCAAGCGATACAACTGCAAGTATCAAAACCAGGTTGAACAACTACAAGTACAGGTTCAAGGCCAGAATGACAAAGTGTATGCAACTGCAGGAAGTCAACTAGAGAATTCATGAATGTATACATGAATCAAGCTACAGCATGAACAAGACTACATGAACACAGTGATGGCCGAGAGATGCAGTAGTCAAAATGCCGAAGTTCAAATAATGTCATCAGAAATTCACAAAATCAAAATATATAACCAATTCAAAGCCGCAAGTCAAAACCGTGGAAGCAAACGTAATTGACCAAGTCACGAATCAACAACGTGACTATCAAGCAAAGAAAGTATATTCATATGAAAAAATCAGAAAACATCTCAATCATTGAAACAAAATCAAGTGGACGAGGTGAATAATATGACAAATTCAAATAGAGAATATACGACGCAAATCTAGGGTTACAAACCCTATATAAACCATTCAACACTTACCTTTTCCGTTACTACTTAATCATGTTATTAATTAAATCTTCCTTAAGTAACTCAAAATCTAACTCAATCTAAGTTAAAATAAGTTACCAAATTTTTTTACTTAACCAATCACCTAAACATTATTGTTTAGAAGAAATAGTTATCAAGAAAATTTGTTTAAAATGTGAATTTTGCTTAAATTAAATCTTCATGATGACCTTACATCAGACCCGGAAAACATGGTATTACCTTACCAAAAATCTGAGCTTAACCTCCCTTTATTTATTTTTAAATACTTGTTTAAGCTTTATACTTTTTTTTAAAAAAAACTGCTATATTATAACCTTCACAATCAACACTTCAACTAACCCGAGTTACTCCCCTTATTTTCCCGAGTTCTTACCCGAGGAAATCCCCATCTTCCTAAAACTCAAACCAAGATACAACATATATATCGATGACCCTGTGCACGTACACACTGACGCTGATCAACTTCGTTCCCAACTCCGACCTTCCACATGTCAGTGATAACACTTCCGATCGACTTAACCCTTCAGCATGATTTATCTGGCCAGAAATCACCATCAAGCGAAACGAGGATGCCAGAAAACCAGACATGCCATCAAAACCTCCTCGAAATCGTTACCGCCGATCACCAGAAAACCCAATCTCGCCGTGGTCGTCAATCTTCCAGCTTCCTCTGGTATTAATTCCTGCCCTTCACATCACCTCGATCACCCGCAAATGCTCAAAATCCAAATCACGATCAACCCTCGATTCCTCCCTAATTTCACTTCTAAAAATCTGAATTTTATTTTTAAAAATCCTAATTTTCGATAATGAATCTGAATATATACTTGTAACATCAAATTTATAAAGTAAAGATTTTAATGTATATAAAGATCATGTTGTTCTTCCTTTCTTTTATCAAAACTTCCATCAAATTCTTACTAAATATATTTTTAAACAATTAATCTTGCAATTTTAAACAAATTTTGTCATATCACGATGACTATAGAGAATCTGGAAACTAGAATTTAGATTTGATCGAATTTTTGAACCTTTATAAACGGAACAGAGCAATATTCTATACACATATATGCATACCATTCTATCATATAGATATACATACAATTCGTACTTAAACCATCATATAAACATTTATCATACTTTACTTCAAATTCATAGCATGCAACAAGGATTTTAAACAGATTAAAAGTGTTGTTCACACTCACCTTAGAATGTTTGAACAGAGAGCCTGTGCATTGGTTTTTGAACATAAATCTTGAATTTGCTGCTTTAGGTTTTGAAATTGATTTGATCTGAACTTGCTTTGCTCTAAAACTAAGTTGAATATTTGTTTCTATACTGATTTGAACTTGTTTTAATTCCTTTCTGGTTTGATAATTTGAGAAAGTTTGATTTGTTGCTTTGATTTTCTGGTTTTCTTCTTTTCTTTTTATTTTCTTGAGAAGGAGGAAAGAAGATTATGTTAGCCTGTTTAAACAAATTTGATTTTTATTTCCATCAAAATCTTAAGCTTTCCACTTGTAGTTCTATAATAAAATCAAGCTAACATTTGTATTTACATGTTTATTTTCTTTCTACACTTGTTTATTTCTTAACTAAAATGATTTACATTTGTTACTTTACTTGTTTTTAGCATGAGAATAGTTATTATATAATATATATCCTTTATATTACTTATATTATATTTATTTAGATATATATTATTATTATTATATATATATGTATGTTATAAATTTATATTTCTACTTTTCTTTTATTTGTATTTATATATAACCTTTAAGGAAATAATTTTGAACCTAATTGACATATGAAAAAAAACACATTCTAATATATATATATATATATATATATATATATATATATATATCTAAATCCAATTCATTTTAAGATATTTGTTCATTGAATTTCAAATTCAAATTCCATTTAAAATCCACTCACATATTTATAATTAAACAAACACGTTTTTTTATTTGTTTTAATAATAATAAAATTTCTATCCAAAATCTACTTATATCTATATATATAAACCATTTTTATTTGTTTTAAAAGAATAATTTGTCAATTTTAAGTGATTATATTAAGATATGATCAAATAAGCATTTATCCAGATATAAATATCTATTATCAGATTCATTTGTTCAATCTATAATTCAGTATTTCTATTAAATAACCCAATTAATTACCAATTACAGATACTTCCAAAATTCGGGTTATCACAATGTGTGGGTTGATTAGAGATTAAATGAGTAATATAATGATTTGCGTGTCATTAGGAAGCATTAATTAAACCATTTGAATTAATTTAAGAAAAGTTAGTATGCTAATTAAGTGGGTGGGAGCTCTACCCTTATTGTTAAAGTGATCAAAGGCTTATAAAGCTTAATTAGTATTTATAAATTTTATTTATGAGACGAAATAATTTTATAAAATAATGGAATATTTGATAAAATGAAGTTAGTAAGCTAATTAAGCAAACTAAAGCCCTATATTTATTATTAAAATAGTTAGAGGCTTAACAAAGCTTAATTAGTACTTAAAAATATTATATAAGTAAAGAAATAATTTTATAAGTGAATGATATAATTTAAAGAAATAAAATGAGATATAATAATTATAATATTATAAAATAAAGTGAGATTTTATAAAATAGCAATGATGATATACTTTATAAAATAAAAGAGATTTTATAACATAGTATAAAGCTGATCTTTTATAAAAGTATGAGATTTTATAAAATAATATAAAGGAAGTATTTATAAAGGTATAAGATTTTATTAAATAGTAAGAACAAATTATTTTATAAAGTGGTTATAATATTTTATAAAATAATTATAAAATGAATACTTGGCTTTTGATAAAGGAATTAAGTTTTATAAGTGCTTAAAATTATTTATAAGCTAGTATTATAATTTATAAAATAATGGAATGATTTTATAAAATACTAGAAATGAAGATTTGACTTTTATAGAAAAGATTCGACAAATAAAAGTATGATTTGATTATTAAATAATCAAATTGTTATTTAAATATATGCGTAAGTATATGTATTGGATAAGTGCACGCATACGTGTATTTGAAGCTATATAATAATCAATACAATGCTTTTATCATAATTAGAATTGTTGAATAGTTTGGATTAATGATATTGTTTGTTTATTTGTGCAAATTATTTTATATACATATGGGAATTTCCGTATTTATATATAATCACGTTACGAGCAATCTCATGTAGGCATAGTGACCACCGAGTGCACTAAGTTGCATGAGAGAGTGCTGGGTCTAGTAATCGCTCTAGTGAAGGTCGAAACGTGGTTTGTGAAGTTTTACATGTTTGCATATACATTTGTGCATATGTGTGCATGAGTGACTGTATCGACATAGATGTGAGCATCACATGAGGCGAGAAAGTTGGTTGAGTTCACTTGGGCATGTTAGAGGAGGCCAGATCATTGAAATCATCCCGATGGGACTCTAAACGAAAAAGAGGGGGATTCATATTGAAATTGGTTTTATAATACTTAAGAGACCACTTTTGAAACATCAACAATGAACTCCGAAAGAGGTCCGATGCGGCAAAGGAAGATTATGGAAGCTAGGCGAGTCATCGAGCGAAGCGTCAGAGGAAATGACATGTGAATCAATGACCATTTAGGGGGTTTGCACCTGTCCCAGGCTTACTGCCTAGGACCTGTAGATTTTAGTCAACCGAGGGAGAGGTTTGATCGACTAAATTAGAGTGCAGATCAATCCTAAGAAGGGAGCCTTAAACAAAAGACTGGGGAAATCTAGTTTAGCCAAATGTGCTTAGTTGACTGAATTAGAGCCCTAGTCGACTGAACCCCTAGGATGAGAGTGTCTTCGGGGAAATCCTTTCCCTATTCATGTGCGGTTCTTCATAAGGTCTTGGCACAGCTTTGTAAGGCTTTGGGCTACTCGGGAAAGTGGAATGCAAGGCGAAGCTCGAGATTCGGATGCAAATGTTAAAGTGATTCCTATGGGATCAACAACGATCGAGCATTAGATCGGCATGATGATTGGTCACGATCACATCCGACGAGCGTGCATGATCAAACGAAGTAAATCTGTACCTTTGTGTACCAACGTGCATATTTTTACGATAATATATTTAAATATAGCATCGTTAGTTGAATTTAAAAGTCCAAAACGCAACTTTTTGTAAACGGTCGAATCCGGACTCGAGACCACTTCCATTGAGTCAAAAATGGAATTTGCGGCCTTTTTGAGTATAAACATCGATATGTTTGGAGTAAAGTAAAATTTTGCTATTTTCTATTGGGCTTTGGGTTTGGGTTTCAGCCCACGAACTCATCTAATACCCTAACTCCTCCTCCAACTCCTCTTCATTCATTCTATTATTTCCTAACACTCAAGTTAAAGGAATATGGTGGAAAGAAAGGGAAATTGAAATTCCTAAACCCTAGATTACTAGGAAATTCAAGAATCAAGCTCCAAAATCAAAAAGAAGCTTAGGTAAGCATCCTCTTCTTCTTCTCCACCTCAATCTCTCTCCAATTTCTAGAAAATCCTATAGCCTAATTTAGGTAACATTTGCATTTGATCATAGATTGAGGGTGTTAAGTGAAGGAGAGATTGATCTTGCCTTGTTTTAAAGCTTCTCATTTGTTGTTTCTGGGTTTAAAGGTGAGTTCTTAAACTCACATCTATGTCTATGCCTTTGATAGTTGTTAGGTATGAATTCCTAACCTCTATTTCATGTTCATTTGCTTTTGAATTGAATTGGTTTGGCAAATTTTCCAATTTTTGGCATTTTAAAGTTAAAATCTATGAAATCCTTATATGGATGTTTGGACATGTTGTTCGGAGTGTATTGATGAGTCTATAGGGTTGGGTTGTTGCTTGGCATAAATCCCTAGCCATCGTCGCTCGTTCGATCGCCTTTGAGATAAGTTAGCTATCAATGGCTTAGGCAAAATATTGCTCTGACTTTCAGCTCAGACGTCTGGTGAACTGCTCAGACGTCTGGAGCTACAGAATAAAAATTCCAGTCTTTCAGCTCAGACGTCTAAGCTTATTACCCAGACGTCTAGGCGATCTGGAAGAAAATTCTAGACCTTCAGCTCAGACGTCTTGGGAAACCACCAGACGTCTGACAATGTTAAATTCAGGGAAATTGCCTATTTCTATGTGGCTTTCCATTTATATCGATTTTTGGTTGATCCGATTGGTTGTCGTCATTTATTATCGACTTTAATGACTTCTTTCTGGATTTTTTGGGAATATCCATTTGATGGATACGATATATCGATTTCTATGGTTTTTATTCACGTTTCGTATGTGAATTTTTGGCGATTGTTTGTTTTTACAATCATTTCTATGATTTATCACTTTAAAATACAAAGATTTGTATACTAGTAGTAAATATTCAAACTCTTTCATAAAAATGATTTCAACATTATTTTTAATACAAAGCTCGTTTTTAAAACTGTTTTCCAATCTATTAGTATATACTAAACTTCACCTCATTCATATGAGAAATCTAATTAAACGACTTAGCAAAACAAGTGGTATGAAACACTTGTGTTTACTTTGTCGGTTAATTCTTGGACTTGTTCGATTGAACTCTTGTAACAATTTTTGAGTGGAAATCCATAATTTGTTCGCAAATATTTAAGTTAAGCCAGTGGTTATGGGACATGAAGCTAAATTCATTTATTTACTAGCCTAGAGCGATTCACACTTTTTATTGATTTATGATGATCATTTTATGGGTTAGACTAGAGATATGCAATGTCTTTTTGTCCACGTGGGGGACTGTACCTCGTTTTATTGAGTTTCGTCTCGTTTCTTTTATAGGCTAGCGACCTATGGGTTCTTTGGAGTTTCGACTCACATTTATGGGCTTGCGTCCCATGTTCTTTTATGGAGTTTGGTTCAACGGGCGTATCGTTGTACTACGTCGTTGTTTCGGCTTATCGGGTTCATCGGGCGTACCGTTTTACTACGTCGTTGTTCTGACTTATTTGAGTTTCAGGTTCCTCGGGCGTACCATTGTACTACGTCGTTGCACCGGCTCTATGGTTAGCGACCATGGGATAGCGTCCAGTTTGTGATACACGTGTTGGTGAGTTTTCATGCTCCCATTTTTGATCGGCCTCCCCCTTTGTGATCTTTGGATTTCTAATTGATGATTTCTAGAATTTGTGTTTCACCAATTTTTGTGATTTATATTGATAAGCTTTATCAATATTTTTGGTTTGGTGAATAAAATAAAGAATATGACATTCTTTTTGGTGTTTGAGAAAATTTGAGATATTGTATGATTTTTGTTGTTATCTAATGTATATTTGTCACAGTATGGCATTGTGGTTATCATATATTTTTGTCATATCTCTTATCCTATCTCATTTTATATGATATTTGTAGCTAGAATGATCCGTTTATTATTTTCTTCTTAAATAATACTCAGGTCAGACCGAGGTATTTCAGGTGCTTCTACATGACTTCTTATCGGGGTCTGTCATCTGGCTTTTGGCTAACTACTTAGCTTAGTAGTTTTTTCTTTTATACATTCGAGATAGAGACTTCTTGATGTATACCTATTCTTTTGTGATGTAGTGGATCTTGCATGACCACTACTTTGATGTACACTTCTATGTGTTTTATTCATATCTGTTTCCGCCTTTGTGGTATGAATATCTACAACTGATTTGTGTTATGTTTATTTTATTGTTTTTCCGAAGATCACATAACCACTGTGTAGTAGTTTTGAGTTTGTAGTTGATGTGTCAGATTTCCTCTTTAAATGAAATGCATGACCTTCTATCTGGCATATCAGTACTCGCACAAAGCAATTACACGGATGGTCGCTCCTCAACAGCCTTATTCTTCGTGCTAGTCGACGGCATTACCCCAAAGTGTCCTTGGCCAGTGTGAGTATAGAGGTGGGCTGTCATAGCTTGGTATCAGAGCCAAATTTCGAAACAATATAGAATATTATAGCAAGGATCATCGCCCTACGTCTTTCTTAGGAGTCGTGCCTTAGGATTTATCTGAGTCTTAGGACTCGTTCTATCCTAATTTATTTGGTGATGCCTTGTTTTATCAATCAAGTTTGTTTTATATTCATTCTAAGAATAACTTTTTCCTCTTCTTACTTTCTTTCTTAAAGAAGAGAAATGATTAGACCTGGCTGTCCCAGCGTCGGTTTACCGGTGCTACTCCTCAGGATGGTGTATTTATGTCTGCCCAATAGCTTTTTGATCTTGTAAAGAATGCTCAAGCTACCGGACCTATTCTAGAGCCTACTCATCCTAAATCCGGGTTTGCACGTTTGTGCTGTGATTATACCAATTTGGATGGAAGGCCATTCAAGGGTTCTGAAAGCGTTATAGAAGTCCAAGCTTGGCTTAGATCATGTGACCGCATCTTTTCTCGCATGAATCTTATAGATCTACATCGATTCCAAGTAGCTTCTAGCATGCTCCAGGAAAGAGCATTAGACGGGTATGAGCTTTTAATTTTGGAAATTATTGAAGTGGATCTTACTTGGGGGAAATTATGGAAAAGGTTTGAGTTGAAGTTTGTTCCGAAAGCTGAAAAGGTAACTTTATCTCGGCACTTTATTGACCTTGCTCAAGGTGAATCTTCTGTGACGGATTACGTCGCATCTTTTGAATCTCTCTTTAAACATGGGGTTGAATACATTAATACCACATTAAAGAAAAATCAGAGGTTAGTCTACGGGTTGAACAAGAATCTCAAAAAGCCTTTACTTCTGAAACTAGAAGTTTCTTTCGATCAGCTTGTTGATATCGCTCTTCGACTTGAAGAGGCTGATAAAGAAAGTGATGTTGAAGTTGTGGGTGCCAAACAGAACTTCAACATAAACAAGAAGAGGCCTATTAAGTTCAAAGGCCCTAACCCCAATAAGAAAGGGAAGCAAGCAATTTCGGTATCAAAGACTCCTACCCCTAATCGTGGGCAATGCTACAATTGTGGTTCTAAGGACCATTATGCTAATGGGTATCAGAAACCCCTTTTTTGTTGTTATTGCAAAAGTTCAGTTCATCATATATCTTCATGTCCCAAACTTCAAGGCAAGAAAGAGGAAAAGCCAAATGTTGTGCAAGCTCCTAGTAACACTTCTCTTGGTCAAGGTATTTCTCATTCTATCCTTGATGGCATTATTATGTTTCGTGATCATCCTATTCGAGTTCTTTTTTATACGGGTGCATCTCACTCTTTTATATAAAAAGAACTTGTTGATACTTTGTCTTTAAGTGTTATGTGCTTGATGACTTCATTGGGAATTGCAAATCCAGTTGGTGGATCCGCAACACTCAGTTTATCTTGTAAAGATGTTGAGATTATTTTATGTGATTATGCTTCCCAAGCAGATTTGTATGTTATGCGTTACCTAGGCTTCAGAATGATTTTGGGAATGGATTGGCTTAACCGTTATGAAGCCCACATCCTATGTTCTGAGATAACTATATATCTACGACATTCTCAATCTGTTAAGCAGATTTATATTGTACTTAAAGATGCAGATTTCTATTGTTCTTAAAGATTCAGATTCCAACTCGGTAGCATCCTTATATTATCTAAATCCACATGATGATGATAATGATGATGAGGAAGATGTCATTTCCCTCATTCACGTTGTTCCTGAATTTTCCGACATATTTGAGCCCGTTTTAGGATTACCCCTTAAGCGAGCAATTGAGTTCAGAGTTAATCTAATCCCTGGAGCTCTACCTATCACTCGTCCTCCTTATCGTATGTCCAACAAGGAAAATGAGGAGATGCGTAAACAATTATCCGAATTGGAAGTGAAGCAATTTATTTGTTCTAGTTCCTCTTCTTGGGGAGCTTCAGCTATTTTTGTGAAGAAATTTGATGGTACACTTAGGCTTTGCGTTGACTGCCGCAAGTTTAATGATCTCACCATCAAGAATAAATATCTTTTACCTTGGATTGATGATCTATTCGATCAACTTTGCGGTGCTAAAGTCTTTCCACAGTTAGACTTAGCAACCGGTTTTCATCAGCTTCGTATTGCAGAGGATACTATACCTTTGACGTTGTTCCGTACTCGTTATGGATCTTATGAATGGCTTGTTATGCCATGTGGTTTAACAAATGCTCCAGCTTATTTCGTTGACCTTATGAATCTATTTTTCAAAGACTTCCTCAATTGATTTGTTCTCATCTTTATAGATTATATTCTTGTTTATTCTAAAACCGAGGAGGAGCATGAAAAACATCTTCGGATTTTGTTGGAAACTCTTAGGAGCAATCAATTGAAAGCAAAATTTCTCAGTGCCACTTTTGGCAATCCCGTGTGAAATGTTTAGGACATATTATTTCTGAATTTGAAATTTTCATGGATCCTTCAAAGATTGAAGCGATTTAAAATTGGAAGAAACCGGAGAGTGTGACGGAACCGTAGTATTCTTGGATTGGCGGGCTTTTACTGTCGGTTCATAAAAGACATTTCTAAAATTTCTGTGCCATTTACTAGTTTTACAAAGAAGGAAGGCAAGTACATTTGGTCAGACAAATTTGAAGCTGCTTTTTAGAAATTAAAAGAACTCCTTTCCGATGCTCCTATTCTTGTGATTCCCGAAGGGAACCAAAACTTTATTGTTTATACCGATGCTAGTCGTGTTGGTTTAGAAGCAGTTCTCATGCAAAGGGAACGTCTTATCGCTTATGCTTCTAGACAATTAAAACATACCGAGACTAGATATGCCACTCATGATTCAGAGCTCGCGGCTACTGTTTTCGCCCTTAGAATTTTGCATCGTTATCTTTTGGGAGAGAAATTTGTTCTCTACACTGATCATAAATCTTTGAAGTATTTATTTTCTCAAAAGGAACTTAATTTGCGTCAACAACGTTGGCTCGAGTTCCTTGCATCTTATGATCTTAATATTCTTTATACTCCCGAAAAGGGAAATCATGTTGCTGATGCTCTTAGTCGTAAGCAACAAGCGATTGTTCTTTGATGATATCCGAATGGATTGATCTTGAGACTTTGTCTACTTGTGAGATTCGAGATCGTGAACCCAATTCATGTTCATCTCTTGTTTTATGTAGCCTTGAGGCTCATCCTTCTCTTTTAGACCGCATCCTTAAAACTCAAAAGCTAGATCCTGAATTGGCCCTTGTTAGCCAAAGTTGTAGGGATAAAAATGATATTAATGGTTTGAAAGACTTTGAAATCGATGCTCGTAGCGGCATTCGAAAATTTGGTAGACTTATTATACCAAATATTAGTGATCTTCGTCAAGACATTTTAGAAGATTCTCATCGTTCTAAATTTACCATTCATACTAGTAGTAGTAAAATGTATGAGGACATGAAGCGACTTTATTGGGATGGAACGAAATCTGATATTGCTAACTATATTAAGCGTTGCATGACTTGCCAACTCGTTAAGGCTGAGCATCAAAGGCCCGATGGGTTATTGCAACCTTTAGACATTCCTGTTTGGAAGTGAGATCGAATTTCCATGGACTTTATAGATGGTCTTCCCCGTTCTCATTCGGGTCATGACAGTTTATGTGTAATTGTAGATAGACTTATAAAGTCCGTCCATTTTATTCCCGTTCGATCCAATCGGACCGTACCTCTTTTGGTCAAACTCTATGTTAAAGAAATTGTTAAATTGCATGGAATTCCTATTTTTATTGTTAGCGATCGTGATCCATTATTTATTAATGGATTTTGGAAAGGTCTTTAAAAAGCTTTGGAAACGAAGCTTAATTTTAGCACCGCTAATCATCCTCAGTCCGATGGACAAACCGAGCGTGTGAATCAAACTCTTGAGGATCTTCTTCGTGCATGTGTTCTTGATTTTGGTGGATGTTGGGAAGATCATATTTCTCTTGTTGAGTTTTCTTACAATAATAGCTTCCAATCTAGTATTAGTATGGCTTCTTTTGAGGCACTCTACGGAAGGCCATGCCAATCTCCTTCGTGTTGGCTTGAAGCCGGTGAGAAGCCGATTTTAGGTCCAGATTTTATTTGTGATGCCACAGAAAAGATTGGCCTTATTCGTCATAGGATGAAAGAAGCTCAAAATAGACAAAATTCATATGTCGATAATCGAAGAAGGAATTTAGAATTTTCTATGGGAGATTTGGTGTTCATTCGTATTTCACATATGAAGGGAGTTGTGCATTTCAGTCGATCGGTAAAATTAGCACCTTGATATATTGGCCCATTTCTCATCACCGAACGCATTGGTTCTGTGGCTTATCGCCTTTTATTACCGGCTCAATTTTCTGCTATTCATGATGTTTTCCACGTCTCTCAACTACGGAAATGCCTTAGGGATTCCGATTATATTCTTGAGCCCGATGTTATTGAAGAAATTGAAGTTTCACCTAATTTGACTTATGAGCAACATCCTTGCTACAGAGGTTAAACGCCTTCGAAATAAAGATATTCCTCTTGTGAAAGTTCAATGGTCCTCAAATCCTAAGGATTGCTCTTGGGAATCCAGAGAATTCATCGAACGAACACATTTGGACTTACTCTCTCGTGCTCCTTTAGGTGAACTTCTCATTTCAAAATTTCTTCTTTTGTGTTGTTATGCCTTAGTATGGTTGTTAATTTTTATTTTCTTCTTAAGTATTGTGAGGATGCAATTTTGTTAAGAAGGGGAGTCTGTAACAACCCGCATACTTTTATGATATTATATGTAAATGAGTTATTTAAATATAGCATCGTTAGTTGAATTTAAAAGTCCAAAACCCGACTTTTTGTAAACGGTCGAATCCGAACTCGAGACCACTTCCATTGAGTCCAAAGTGGCGTTTGCGATCTTTTTGAGTATAAACATCGATATGTTTGGAGTTGAGTAGAATTTTGCTATTTTTCTATTGGGCTTTGGGTTTGGGTTTGGGTTTCAGACCACGAACTCATCCAATACCCTAACTCCTCCTCCAACTCCTCTTTATTCATTATATTATTTTCTAACACTCAAGCTAAAGGAAAATGGGGGAAAGAAAGGGAAATTAAAATTCCTAAACCTTAGATTACTAGGAAATTCAAGATTCAGGCTCCAAAATCAAAGAGAAGCTTAGGTAAGCATCATCTTCTTCTTCTCCACTTCAATCTCTCTCCAATTTCCAGAAAGTCCTATAATATAATTTAGGTAATATTTGCATTTGATCATAGATTGAGGGTGTTAAGTGGAGGAGAGATTGATCTTGCCTTGTTTTAAAGCTTCTCATTCGTTGTTTTTGGGTTTAAAGATGAGTTTTTGAACTCACATCTATGTCTATACCTTTGGTAGTTGTTAGGTATGAATTCCTAACCTCTATTTTATGTTCATTTGCTTTTGAATTGAATTGGTTTGGCAAATTTTCCAATTTTTGGCATTTTGAAGTCAAAATTTATGAAAATCCTTATATGGATGTTTGGACATGTTGTTCGGAGTGTATTGATGAATCTATAGGGCTGGGTTGTCGCTTGGCATAAATCCCTAGCCATCGTCGCTCGTTCGATCTCCTTTGAGATAAGTTGGCCATTAATGGCCCAGGCAAAATATTGCTCTGAGCTTCAGCTCAGACGTTTGGCGCTATGGAATAAAAATTCCAGTCTTCAGCTCAGAGGTCTGAGCTTATTACTTGAACATTTAGGTGATCTGGAAGAAATTTCTAGACCTTCGGCTCAGACGTCTAAGGAAACCAACAAACATCTGACACTTTTAAATTCAGGGAAATTGCCTAATTCTATGTGGCTTTCCATTTATATCGACTTTTGGTTGATCCGATTGGTCTTCGTTATTTATTATCGACTTTGATGACTTCTTTATGGATTTTTTGGGAATATCCATTTGATGGATACAATATTGATTTCTATGGTTTTGATTCACGTTTTCGTATGTGAATTTTTGGTGATTGATTTTTTTTACAGTCATTTCTGTGATTTGTCACTTTAAAATACAAAGGTTTCTATACTAGTAGTAAATATTCAAACTTTTTCACAAAAATGATTTCAACGTTATTTTTAATACAAATCTCGTTTTTAAAACTGTTTTCCAATCTATTAGTATATACTAACCTTTGCCTCATTCGTATGAGAAATCTAACTAAACGACTTAGCAAAACAAGTGGTATGAAACGCTTGTGTTTACTTTGTCGGTTAATTCTTGGACTTGTTCGATTGAACTCTTGTGACAATTTTCAAGTGGAAATCTACAATTAGTTCATAAATATTTAAGTTAAGCCTATGGTTATGGGACATGAAGCTAAACTCGTTTATTTTCTAGCTAAGAGTAATTCGCACTTTTTATTGATCTATGATGATCATTTTATGGATTAGACTAGCGATATGCGATGTCTCTTTGTCCACCTGGGGGATTGTATCTCGTTTTATTAAGCTTCATCTCATTTCCTTTATAGGCTAGCGACCTATGGATTCTTTGGAGTTTCGACTCACTTTTATGGGCTAGCGACCCATGCTCTTTTATGGAGTTTGGTTCATCGGTCGTATCGTTGTACTACGTTGTTGTTTCATCTTATCAGGTTCATCGAGCATACTGTTGTACTACGTCGTTGTTCCAATTTATTTGAGTTTCAGGTTCTTTGGGTGCACCGTTGTACTACGTCGTTGCACTGGCTTTATGGTTAGCGACTATGGGATAGCATCCCGTTTGTGATACATGTGTTGGTGAGTTTTCATGCTCCCATTTTTGATAGGCCTCCCCCTTTGTGATTTCTGGATTTCTAATTGATTATTTCTAGAATTTTCGTTTCAGCAATTTTTGTGATTTATATTGATAAGCTTTACCAATATTTGTGGTTTGGTGCATAAAATAAAGAATATGACATTCTTTTTGGTGTTGGAGAAAAGTTGAGATATTGTATGATTTTTGTTTTTATATAATGTATACTTGTTACAGTATGGCATTATGGTTATCATACATTTTGGTCATATCTCTTATCCTATCTCATTTTGTATGATATTTATAGCTAGACTAATCCGTTTATTATTTTTTTCTTAAATAATACTCGGGTCAGACCGAGGTATTTCAGGTGCTTCTACTTAACTTCTTATCAGGGTCTGTCATCTGACTTTTGGCTAACTAATTAGCTTAGTAGTTTTTGCTTTTGTACATTCGAGATAGAGACTCCTTGATGTATACCCATTTTTTATGATGTAATAGATCTTGCATGACCACTACTTTGATGTACACTTCTATGTGTTTTATTCATATCTGTTTTCACCTTTATGATATGAATACATGTGACTGATTTGTGTTAAATTTATTTTATATTTGTTTTCGAAGATCACATAGCCACTGTGTACTAGTTCTGAGTTTGTAATTGATGTGTCAGATTTCTTCTTTAAATTAAATGTGTGACCTTCTATCTGGCATATCGGTACTCTCATAAAGCAATTACACGGATGGTCGCTCCTCAACAGCCTTATTCTTCGTGCTAGTCAACGGCATTACCCCGCAGTGTCCTTGGCCATGTGTGAGTATAGTGGTTGGGCATCACATTCAGGCTTTGACTCGAGGTACATGTAGTTTGATTATATCAGTCTTATATTTGTGATTGTACACGGTATTGATCTTATATTAGTGATCATACATCGTATTGGCCTTATTTTAGTGGTCGTGCATATTATTGGTCTTTCTGTAGTGACCATCCACATAGATAGACAATGATGAGATGTCAGTCTTTGTTTTTGAAAGGCATATTTTGTCATGTGACATTATATTTTGATATATATCTGTACAATATCGGGAGTTCCTTTGTGGTCCTGATGGCATATCGTACAGGACACACCCATCGTTCTCTTTTGTGGAGGCATTATGTGAATTAGCCAAGGAATTCTTGATGACTAAAGAGGTGATGGTGACGATTATCCATGGGTTGATAATTTATCATTTATGCTCAATATGGGGTATAGTCAGGTCCACACAGGTTTCAGATATCTAGAGTTGGTCATATATTACTTATGCTCAATATGGGGTACGGTGAGATCTACACAAGTTCGTTCAATCAAGATGTGACTCGGGTTCTATGGTATGATTAGGTGCTGACTCTATTTATTTTCGACCCTCAATACGAATCATTGGATTGCAGTGAGAACTATATAGGTGTTGGATATCTAGAGTAGGCTATATATCACTTATATTAGATATACGGTACGGTGAGACCTACACGAGTTCGATCACATTAGGTGTGGCTCGGAGTCTATAGTACAATTAGTTAATGACTCTATTTATTATGGACCTTACGTAGGGATCATTGAATCAATTTAATGTCCACTTCGGATTTCACTCATTAGCAATGATAAGTATTGATTTACACTCACTATTCGTCATGCATCGTTATGAGTATGGGCGCTATATTAGTTAGTTGGTGACATTGTATTATAATATTTATATTGTATCTGCATTTATATAGTGGTTTACCTTATCAATATATACTCTTACATATCAGTCACATTATATTAGTTGTGCTGGCTCATTGATTACATGAGAAGAGCAAGTTATGGTATGATTTCCTATCTTTTGGATAAGTTTCCTTTATATGTTTATGGACAGTTTGGATTACTCCTAAGCCAAGTTTATGGAGAGGGCCAACTATGGTTTAATTGTCTCATGTTTATTTGTATATAGCTTTGATATACAATATTTTGAGATACTTCCCTTCATACCAGGATTTAAGTCGGACCAGCGTTTTGTCTTTGTCTGTTTATGTCATGACAACTCTTGGGTATTTGGTTGAGTAGTTTGGGAGTAAGTTGCTTTATGGAATACACTATCAGGACGTGCAACTAGAGCATCTTGGAGGTGTGGCATCAATTTTTTTATGTATATACTTGATATTTTTAGTAGTATATGACAAATATGTTATTTGTAAATGAGACCTGTTGTATCGGATATTTATTTAGAACTTCGTATTGTTGGGAGTTGATATATTCCAACTTTCAATATTGAATTTATTTATCAGTTTCTTCTGTTGGTGCGGTCTTTTATATATTTTCCATGTTTTTTATTGTATATTCAATATATTATGTGTTATCATTTTGCTGTGAGATTATATCGCTATGCCCTGGTAAGGTGTTTCATTTATTTTCCTTTCTTCCTTTCTACGATAAGCTGTCTTTATGGAATTCAGAAAATCAGTTTGTGGATTCTTTGGGTTTCATAAACGACGGGTTGTTACATTTGATATCAATCTTAGGCTCAACACTGAGGACCAAGTAGACCAGTTTTAATTAGGCAAACTGGTAGAAGAAGATACGTTGAGAGCGTGAACTTGTATTTTTCTGCTATATAATATTGCTTTGACCACATGGCTTCTGTACTATGATTTATTTCCATCGCTGGTTGCTAAGGTATCTTCATCGGGTTATTAGGATGAGTAGATAGGATACACATGTAGGGCGGTAGGTGTTGAGGGTGGTGTAGCAATTGAGAGTACTATCATTCTAACTAGATGCATGAGCTTTTGAGTTGATTAGAGCCGGTCGGTGAAGTGTGACTTGGATTTACTTCCAAGTAGGATTTGACAGTTGCCTAGTAATGAGCAAAGACCGAGCATGTGACTTATTGACACTTTTTGTGGAATCATTCATGTTTAAATTGTTTTTTATGTTTGTAAACCTTAGGTAATGGGAGTAATCCCATGTGTTGAAAAGGTATTTTCTAAGGATCAGTCGATTCATGTACCATTTTCCAGTCCCCAGTTCGAGCGTAGGGTTTCCAGGCGATTTACACCAGTTGGACAAGGGTTTTTCACTCGTTTCTTAGAGGCAAGCACTTGAATTGGATCCTTGAGACGACTAAGAGATTTCCAAAGCATAGTTTAGGTCATGTAAGAGAATTTTGGTAGTCGGATCAAGAAACCTGCTTAGAGTTCACACAAGAAGAGTCAGATAGCCAATACTAATTTAAAAAAGAATATTATGAGCAAACAAAGGGTTGTGTTCATGTCATTTTGGGTAATTCTTAGTCATTCTAAATTATAAATATAATGTAGTTAAGGTTGCTTAGAATAGTTTAGGAAAGGACTTCTCGAATAGTTTTATGGGGATTCAGATAATCTTCTAAGTGGCAATATGATACTTGCCTAGGCAAGCGTTATGGTACACTTAATATATTATCTTTTTAACATTGTGTAGTTGAGGTGAGTTTGACCTCGAGAAAACCCAAGCAATTGTAGGTCTTTATTTAGTGATAATGTAATTAGTGGAATTTTCTCCTTTAGAAAATGAGTTGTGTTCAGAAGAAAAGGACAGTTAAGGCATTAATTTCTAGATCATTTTGCGAGTTTCTAGACTCGATGATCTTACATATCATATAAGTTTTCATTTTTGTAGTGGGTGGTGTAATGGTCTTTCATGTATTATATTCATGAAACGGGTTACACCACTTAGGCGTATATTCCTTTTCAAGGTCGAATGGACTCATTGAGTTTATGGTTTGCATATATTAACCCGCTTTTCAACTAAGCATATTTCAACCAGAAGTAGAAGGTAAAAAAAAATGAAACAACTTAAGAACTTGGAAACCATCTAGAAGGATAAGAAAGTGAAACTCAAGAAAAACCATCACTTTTTTGAGCTAAGGAAACCAATCAATATCGAGAGGTTTCCTCTCAATACCAAGAGGTTTTTCCTCCTACTTTTTCACTATGAACCCCATACACTTCCTACTCCTCTCCAAGCTCTCGTGGTTAAGTGTTTTTCCCAAGGAACAAACAAGCAATGTCATGGATTGATGAGAAGAAAGCAGAACAAGATAAGCGATATTGAGTAGATCACTGGAAATAACTTAATCTTCAAGGAAAAGAGTTTGGAGCGCGTTGAGTTAAAGATAGGAAGACAAGTAAAAGAGTTGGATTTTCACCAACAAAACCCACTTGGTATCGAGAGGAACCTTTTGGTAACAAGAGGCCTTTTTGGCATGTTTGTACTAGCGTGCTCTCCTATGAATCTATGGGCTTACATCTTGGCTTCATACTTCATGGACTTTTGAGACTTGTGGCTAGTTTCTCTTTAAATACAAGCCTTACTGCAACTAAAGAAGGACTGACTCTGTCTTCGGTCTTCACTTTGAATCACACTCTACATCTTCTTCAGTCTCATCTACTTCCTAAATATACTCTAGAAACTCCATTGTAAATCTAAGATCCACTAGATTATGGTCGGATTTCATAAAATTAGTTGTAATCCAGAGAGAAATGACTAATAACAAAAATTAAAGTGGATGTAGGACGGAGAATTTGTTGAACCACTATAAAACTATGTCTCCTTTTCTGCATTTACGATTATTTTACTAGAGTTAGTGCTTTCATCTGATATTTGGATGTTGGTGCCATTTTTAGCGTCAACCTTTTAGTGCTTTGACTAAGAAAGAGCAAGATTTCACAACCTAAAGTTTGGATCTAAAGTTTGGAGAAGATGAAGAGGTCTAACACTAGCTATAGGATTTGAGGGAGTCAACTAGAGAATGGCGGCAGCTTAGAGGTGTCCTCAAATTCTAATCATTCCATTTACGGAACCAAAGAGGAGATGAAGAGAATGATGAAAGAGATGTAAGATGGGATGATGGCCCGACAGCAGGAAGTGCTGGAGGGATTTTTCCAAAGGTTAGTACAAAATAGAACAGCTGGTGTAGTTGGAATTTAGAATCCAAGGCTGGGAACTAATGCAAGAGCAGTTAGAGTTGGAGCGGAGAAAATTGTTACAAAACCCCTATGATCAAATCCTATCGGTACCGACAATAATCCCTTTGGAACCAAAAGGAATTCACTGCGAGACACAGTCGATTTGGATCTAGGATGAGCTCTAATGTCTGGAACGGGCGATGCTGGTGCTAGAGAAGTAGAACTAAATCCGAATGCACAACAGTAGGAGATGTAACTAAAATCTAACTGGAGGAATGAGGGGCAGTATGTAGTTAATGATCAGAGACTTCCATTGGATGATAACCCATAATCGGGATGGATTGGAGTTAGGTTCGATTCCCTTATCTCGCCTTTTATTTTAAGTACATGATGCAATATCATTATCAAACCGCTTACACATGTGTAATCCTGATCGGTCCCTAGGCACACTCTGAGTTGGAAGTCTAAAGTTGATCCTTGATAGGATTAAATGTTTTGATATTGCTAACTGTCCTAACTTAGTCTTCATGAGTGATGACTGACACTGATTAGGAAGCACCAATGGAGATAGATAACCCTCTGAAATTGATTAGAAATTTATAAACCACTTGAACATGATGACTAATATCGATCGTGGTAGTCCCTTCCAGAGAGATTAGGTGGTGACTGCAAGAAGTAAGTACCTTTACGAGAGAGTAATGATGGACTTGCTTAGCGTTGAGTCCCATCGTCGGAGGGTGAGCATATTAGGCTCAGCAAGGATCCAGAGAGATCAAAAGTAAGTCCCCTCACCGAAGAGTGAGTGGATGTACTTGCTCGTCATTGAGTCCTCTTATCGAAGAGCTAGAAGATTGCGCCTAGCAAGGATCCAGAGAGGTTGAACCTTAGATAGGATGATTGAACAATTTGAAGAGATCAAACACTAGATTGGATGTTAATTTATCTGGAGAGATCAAACCCTAGATTGGAAGTTAAACGATCTGAAGAGGTCGAATCCTAGCTTGGATGATAAAACTATTTAGAGTGATCAAAGCCTGGAATGGATGCTAACTTGATAAAAAGGATTTGAACGTCATGTAATCGGAATGAGATGGATAAATCCTAGACAAACATGGGATGATTTCAGTATGCATTATGATCCTCTGGACAAAGATAGGAAAATCATGATTTGTGGCTGACACATAAGAAAAGAATGGAGTCCTTAGTTATGTTAGGTCCAAAACGAACTTTTATCTGTAAGGAACTGGACGATCCACCATGTTCGCGATCAATGGATGGCTGGAGAGCTTAACTATCGAAGATTGACTAATGCTAAAATTTATTCTTATGCAAAGCACACCTTACATCCATAAGGCATACTTTAGGGGGCAAGTGTTTACCCACTTTTTAACCAAGCAGATTACAACTAGAAGTAGAAGGTCAAAACAAAGGTAGAATGACTAGAGAATTTTGGAAACAGGGCTAGAAGGATAAGATAGTGGAACTTATGAAAACCATCACTTATTGGAGATAAGAAACCAACCAATACTGAGAGGTTTCCTCTCAATACCAAGAGGTTTTTCCTCACACTTTTGCACCATGAACCCTGTACACTTCATATTCCACTCCAACCTCACGTGGTCAAGTGCTTTTCTCGAAGAACAGACAAGCAACGTCATATGTTATCCATACATTAGTACCAAGAGGATATAGAGGCAATGGAAGATAATGTTACGACAAATACGTATGTCAAGCGTCTGAAGAAAACATATTGGGCCTATAAGTGCATGTCAAAGTAGTAAGCCTATGATTATACATTGAGCTTCCAAGTTAATAACATAGCCAGAAGTGGTCAACCTCCAAGGTGACGTCGAACGTTTAAAGGGGTTTGAAGAGTGATGCCAAATCCCTAGAAGTTACAAAGATTTATAACGGTAGATGTTATTGAGCATTTAGCAAGAAACAAATGATGTCGAACAACAGCATTGGAAGAGGTATCCAAGGCCTAGCAATAAGAAGATATAGAATCTCAACAGCTCAAGTGACATCGAGCCTTTACAACTTAATGTTGTAGAGCATGAAGGAAAGAATGAGTGCCAAATATTTAAACACAAAAAGGGGTATCAGATTCTTAAAATATATCGAACCTTTGCAAGAGGCAAAGGATGCTAAGCTTTAAGAAGTATAGATAAATAACAATAGTACGACAGATGTCGTATATCATCAATTCATATGTCGTGTATCATCAATGTGAAGACGGATGTCATATAAATCAATGTAAAGACAGAAGTCGTAAATCATCAATATAGATTCGTATATCATCAATGTAAAGACAAATGTCTTACATCATTAATGTTGATGTCGAAT
The DNA here is from genome assembly GCA_030765085.1 of Allium cepa. Classification (NCBI taxonomy): domain Eukaryota; kingdom Viridiplantae; phylum Streptophyta; class Magnoliopsida; order Asparagales; family Amaryllidaceae; genus Allium; species Allium cepa. The sequence continues at coordinate 378,757,351 of CM060938.1, read as the reverse complement.
GCTAACAGTTGATAAGGATTTCGAGCTTCAAGAAACATAGAAGGTTATTATAAATTATCGATACAAAAAATGATGTCGAAAATTAAGGATGCCAAAGGACACATGTCGGGCAACTTGCCTACTTCTATCCTTATAAATATGAACCCCATGGCAGCTTAATGGTGGCGAATCATTTTTTCTTTCCTTATAAAAGTCAATGAATTGTAACCCTAAATTGAATTGGGACAAAATCAAGAATTGATTTGTAACTTTTGAAACATATGAACAAAGACTTAGATAAATGACTTTGCATAGGCTATTTAGCTTGATTGTGAAAATTTGGATTATTGTTGAATATGGACGTGCATATAACTAAATTTTGGATTCGGACTTAACTTTGAGCCCTATCATAAACAAGGTTACTTAAGTCCTTGTCTAAATTAGTATTTAACTTGCATAATGACTATTTTGGCTTTTAAACATATGAACAACAAATTATGGCTTATGTGGATAGCCTACTTGCCCATTAACGAATAATTAATGGACTATTACGTATTCACACAATTTTCCTATTTTACCTTTGAACATGTGACATGAACTTTTAAACACTTCCATATCAAAAGTTTATAGGCATTATGGGACCATTTCAAACACATCACATTATACTAAGTCTTATATGATTAAGCCAATCTTTGGTCCAATGACACCCTTATGACCTACCAAAGCAATGTCATCCTAAATAACATCAGGGATGTTTGGCCAATTTTTTGGTTCGGCATGGCATCATGGATGAGTCTAATAATTGGGTTAACATTTTGATGCTAGAAGGAGGGCTCACTATGCCACAAAGCGAATAAAATAACGGTGATCACACAACATAAGGTTGATTTGCTGTTGTTCTAACATTTTCCACTGTTTCACACAACATATGGAAAAAATACTTTGTTGTTTGAATAGCTCCTGAAATCTCAATGTTCGTGCTTGTCATTCAGACAACAATTAGTTTTTTTTTCTGATTGAAGTTATCAAAATTTTAGTTTTGGCTTTATATTTCCCCTCTAAATATTTTGGTGGCAGTATATTTTCCCTCTAGTATATATGTTGTCTGATTGAAGTTATCAAAAAATTTAGTTTTGGATCCATAATTTTTCTCTAGATATTTTGGTGGCTGCATATTTTCCCTCTAGATATTTTGGTGGCTGCATATTTTCCCTTCAATATTTTGGTCTCCACATTCCTTGAATTCTTTCCCTCTCAATATTTTGTGTTCCCTCTTCTCGCTCTCAAAACTAAATCAACAAAACCCTCTAATCACACTCTTAAAACCAAATCGGTAAAACAAAATCGACCACGTTCCCTCTTCTCTCGCTCTCAATAAATTGATGGACGTGTTCCCTCTTCGTTCTGATATAGGGTTTCTAGATCGAAAACCGCCGCTTGGAATTTGAAGTGCGAATCATACTCCTTCTTCTCTTATGCTTAAACACTTCGATTAGTCGTGATTGCTGCGTGGTTGCTTTCTTTGTCGAGTTGATTGCTATCGATTTGGTATGTTTAGCAATTTTTCTCTTTTTCAATTTTATGCTCGAACTAGATTAAATTTGCCGATGATGATATGGGTTAACTTATAGGGTTTGATTCCCTATATTTTCATTTTGAAATTCCTGAATCTATTTCGAATATAATTTGGACATTGATTTTACTGGCTTCGACCTTGATTTTTTCGATTTTCTGATTTCAATTTTGAACAGATCCATTTACTTTATTTCATAAGATTTCGATTTTGAAATTCTTCTTTGCTGATATACTTGTGTTCATGAACCTGTTCTGTGTGCATTTGCTTTTTAGGCCCTTGATTTTGACTACTGCATTTGCATATGTATATGCTGCCTGTTTATGTATCCATCATGATGTTTACAGATGTATATGTTGCCTGTTTATCTACATCATGATGTTTGCTTGAGCTTGCACCTGGTTCTGCTTGCAATTTACTTTGTGACTTTGTGGAGCTTGCACCTTGTTGCCTGATCTTGGTTGATGATTCTTGCTTATGCTAATTGTAATTGGTGTTTGATATAGCATGAATTGATTTCTTCCTTTTGATGCCTTGCCTTGCCTTTTGATGCCTTGCCTGATTTTGGTGATTTCTTCCTTTTGATATAGCATGAATTGATTTCTTCCATTTGATGCCTTGCCTGATTTTGGTGATTTCTTCCTTTTGATGCTAATTTTTAATTGCCTATTTATCCACATCATGTCATGTATGTACCATTATACATGTTTCATGTGTGCATCTTTAAAGGTACGTTTCTATACATATATACATGTATATACATATGTTTATATATTTATATTACTTATGCTCTAAAGCTTGTTGTTTGGTTTGCTTGTCCCTTGAGGCTTGCAAATTTCTGATTGAAAACGAATTATCACTTATTGTTTTGCTTGTCCCCTGAAGCTTGTTGTTTGGTCTAAAACTCAAGTTGTTGCACCATTTTGAATATCCCATCAACCATGTTGTTACGCCATTTTGAATACTTCTTTATGTGCACTGTTTTGTTACGCCATTTTGAAAGAGAGACGAACCTTGTTGTTGTGTTGTTTAGACTGTATGTTGCACCTTATGTATATAGTTTTATGTTCGTATGGAGTTTGAAGTGGCCATGTGCAGATGTATACATGTATATACATATATGTATATATATGTATGTATATACATAAATATATGTATATACATACGTATATGTATATACATACGTACATTTACGTTCATTCATGTTTGGTTTGAACATACGTATATCTCTGAAACAGTTTCACCTTGCTGTTGTGCCTGCATCTCTGTTGCTTGAGTTATTTTGCCTGATCATCTAAGTCCATCATGTGTGCATGTCCCTGACCTTGTATTAGCATGCTGGTGTGTTATTACTCTTTTCCAGTGCGCATGTAAGTATTCCCTCATGCTATGTGTCCTTAATGCATGTCTGTATTTCTTGGACTACTTGTGCACTTCATTTTGGCATAGTATCGGTTTGAGCACTTATTGGAATTAGTTGATCTTGTTGCATTGTTTCATTCTGTGAAATATCTTCCAGACACACACACACACACGTGTATGTATATATGTGTGAAATATTACCATGTTTTGCTTTGAACTTTATATATGTGTCTCCTGTGTGTTGTAATCTTGTTTTTGCTTTTAATTGCTCCATGTTGTTGAATTGCTCTTGTTTTTTCTTTGAACTTCCATATATATACATACATATATGTATGTATGCATATACCTGTCATGTTGCTTGAGTCTTGCATGTTCAATTTTCCTATGGTTTGCTGCCTGAAACAGATACATATAGTTTGCTACCTGAAACTAATACTTATGCTTTCTTGGTTCATCCATGTATATACATGCATACATATGTATGCATGTATATATGTGTAACTATGTAAACTGGTTGACACTTGTATATGGTGCACCTGAGTTGGGCTGAAACTTGTTTGGCCTGAACTTGTGCACACTTGTACTATATTGAGTCTTCGGGCTTGACCTTTGCAATCGTCCGTGAGATTTAATCGATGTCCGGCCTTATGATATACATAGTGATACATTGTGCATACCAAAGTTGTTCGCGCACATATATATTTGTCCGGCCATGTATAAAACATAAAGAGAAAACAAACCCATAAACGGAGACAATGCTAATATTCAAATTTTATTTTATTTTTGCTATTTACGTTTGTTTACTTTTCCATTTTAATGCGTTGTTATTTGACAGATATAAGAGATGACTGGACACAAGCTAGAGCAAGTAAATGAAGTTCAATATCAAAAATAAACTCGAGTAAGTGTAAGTGATGCTAGTAAAAAAATGTTATATATGAGAGTATAGAGAAAAGTTGTATATATAAGAGTGATAGTGAAAGTTGTATTGTATTTGAAAATGTAAGAATAGTGAAAGTTGTATTGTATTTGAAAATGTAAGTATAGTGAAAGTTGTATTGTATATGAATTTGATTTGAAATAAAATATTTGTTTAAATAAAATTATGATTCATTATTTCATTTTGCAAATACAACATAAGTGTAATTGATATGCATATCAGTCAATATTCATATGTTGTCTAATAGAAAATTTTAGAAATGATACCATAACATCATACAACGTATGGGTTTTTTTATTTTGATGTGTTAGTGCATATCAGACGACGGTGCATATATGTGGTCTGATATGTAATGAGATAGCATGGAAATAAATGACAAATAGGTATTCATTCAGACAACGGAGCATATCTATCATCTGATTCGCTTTTTCTCATAATGGCTCGAACCTTCGATCTATTATTTCTTTGCTTAGAAACTAATTATGTAAAGTTTTGTTGTCAGAAAATGGTAAGAGCTAAGAAGATTAATTTTCCAAATAAAGAGATTGTGTAACGAAAAAACTTGAAGGAAAATATCACTCCAAACTTCAACTCAAAAAATGTTTAACTTGGAAAACCTTCAACATCAGTGAAGCTAACAAACAGCGAAGCTAAGATTCATGGTCTAACCTAATAAATTGCAATGATGCAGGAACTCCTTGATAAAGTTCTTACCCAGAAGTCTTCTAAAAAGCTTACAGGAGGAAGAGAGGAGGTAGAATCTCCAGGAAGGAATCTAGACACCTCATTGCTAAAAAGCAAAGATAAGGGTAAAAGCATTATAGGTCCGTAAAGAAAGAAACTCAAAATAAAGAACTGATAATGTATTCCTCTAACTTGCAAGACCATGAAATTAAAATGAATCATCAAGGGAAAAGACAAGAAAGGAGAATAAGAAGTTCTTTTGAGCAGCTAGGCAACTTAGCTTCGGGTTGGAAATACAAGCCCTCTAGAAGGGATTATCATGATGATGAAGAATATGAAAGACATGGCTAATAAAATAGCTTAGACATGCTTATACTCAAAGGAAAAGCACCCTTGCCCCTAGGGTAAATAATCCTTGTGAGGCTCCATTCACAGAAGATATAATATCTGTTAGAGTTCCATTGCATGTCAAAACCCTTCATTGAAGTATAATGGAACTATTGACTCCGATGACCATCTTTTGGCTTTTGAGAGCCAAATGGTTTTGCATAATGCCTTTGGAGAAGTACGTTGTAGACTTTTTCCTATTAGTTTTCAAGGAGCGGCTACCAAGTGGTACATACACCACAGAGAGAAAACCATTTACTCTTAGAAACGGTGTTCTTATGAGTTTTCAGCGCAATTCTGCATATGCAAAGATTCCACTATTGACTCAAGTCTGCTGACAAATGTCAAACAAAGACCAAGTGAACTTCTTGGCGAGTATTTGAGGAGGTTCAATACTAAGGCACTAAAGGCGGAAAACATGACTGACAGAGAAAGACTAATGGTGGGGCGCTCAGGGTTAATCAAGCGGACTCCTTTCTAGAAGGAACTCTACATCCATGGATGTAGGGATTTTCAATATTTTCATTTAAAGACTGATAATTTTATCTGTATGGATGAAATGTACTACGCTAAGAATAAATCCTAGTCAAAGAAGGAGGGAGAAAAATTTAGCTATGATCACCCTAACGAAAAGCCGAGATAGGATGAAAGTAAAAGAGGGATATGGGAGGAGATACCTAAATCTAACTATATAGCTTTGAATAAGCCCATTTATTATATTTCCTAACGGCTAAAGATGAAGGAAACTTTCCAACTTCCTACAAGGCAAGGAACAGTCCAGAACCAAAAAAGGGAGATATTACTGTGCTTATAATAAGGCAAACGTGCATAAAACTGACAAGTGTTGTGTTCTGGCTAGAATAATCCCGAACATGATTAGATCTGGATTCCTAAAGGATTTTGCCAAAGAGAACCAAAAGTCCTCCAATCATGAAGGAAACAATCAGAGACCTCTAAGTAACACTGCAAATTTTGTAGAAAATGACTCTAAATCATGTTTTATTTCACCGATCAACTGCATAGATGTCATCCATGAAGGTCCCAATCTCGTAGGAAGCAACAATGAAGCCAAGAGCAGGTACATAAGGGAGACAACAGATGGAGTCTTTTCTAATCAGAAGGAGCTGCCGCTTAAAAATCGCAAATATTAACTTCAGATGCCCAACTTTATAATAATAACTCCACTGGAGTTAAGAGTGTTCCATCATCCACATAATGATCCATTGACGATAACTTCGTAAGCTGGTCTCTCTATGGTAACAAAGATCTTAGTGGATACTTGAAGCGCAGTGAATGTCATCTTCAAGCACAATTTCGATCAAATGGCAATTCCAAAAGAGAAATTGGAACAAAGCTTTAAGCCTATCTTTGAGTTCAACTACAAAGGGTTTACTTCAGTAGAACAAATCAAGCTTCTGGTGCAGATGGGAACTATGTCACTCCAGAACTTTTGAGACTCTGTTCGTGATAATGGACCAACCTTCCTACTATAGTGCTTTCTTTAGGAGACCGACCCTAGATGAAGTAGATGCATTTGTTTCATCGAAATATCTAATGATAATATTCTTGACTAAGAATGACTAGGGAGCAATAAAGGAAGAGCAGTTTAGCTCCTGGGAACTGTATTTCACTACGCTTAAGCAATTCAAAAGAGACGGTGTTCTTGTTATGAGTCGGAAAAAATGGGCTGAGCAAAACTAAAATTGAAAAGCCCTTGGATAGTAGCCCTTCAAACCGGCTTTCCAAGGTAAACAAAAAAATAAAAATATCTGAGAAGCTCGAGAATCAACTGAGAAGATTTATCTTTTCAAAGAGGGAAAGAAAAGGAAAGAAGTAAACTCGATAGATGGTGAAGAAATTATAACTGAATTAGATTGTAGAAATGAGCAAGGAAGAATAAAGCCCACTGAAGATCTAGAAGAGGTAAGCCTGGATTTGTTTGATCCAACAGAAACAATGAATATCATAAAGGAGTTAGGCAACAAGCTTAGGGTGAACTTACATGATTTCTTCAATCTAGTAAAGATGTATTTGCTTGGACCTGTCTGACATGGTTGGAATAGACCCAACAATCATGAGTAATTCCCTGAATATAGATCCGAATATTACTCCTATTTCATAGAAGAAAAGGAAATTTGATAAGGTTCGAGCTAATGCATTGAAAGAGGAAGTCAAAATACTACTTGAAAATGGATTTATTAGAGAAGTTTTCTATCCAAAATGGTTAGCCAACCTACGCTAGCCAAGAAGCCCAGTGGAAAATGGAGAATGTATGTCGACTATACTGACTTGAATAACGTAGCCCTAAAGATTATTACCCTTTTCCTAGAATAGATCAACTGGTTTGTGCCACAAGCGGACAAAATTGTTATCCTTTATGGATGCGCACTCAAGATACAACTAAAACCCCATGTTCAAACCGAATGAAGAACACATGAGTTTTATAATATATTGGGGAATCTACTGGTACAAAGTGATTCCTTTTGGACCAAAGAATTCTGGGGCTACCTATCAAAGATTAGTAAACAGAATATTTAAGGAACAAATTGGATAGAACATGGAGGTATATGTAGATGATATGCTAGTAAAATCCCAAGAAGAAAGTAATCACCTAAAGGACCTTGAAGAGATTTTGAAGTGCTAAGAAGATAAAAAAATGAAATTAAATCCAAAGAAGCGCTCCTTTAGAATACAATCTGAGAAGTTCTTGGGATATAGTTCTAGAGCAATAGAGGCTAATCATGACCAAATTAAAGAGACAAGGGATATGGTAGAACCAAAGACAAACAAAGATGTGATGAGCTTAAATGGGAGGGTGGCAGCTTTGAACATATTCATCTCTAGACCACCGATAAGTGTATACCATTATTTGATGTGATCAAGATGAAGAAAAACTTTGAATGGGGGAAGATTCCCAAAAGGCCATTAAAGAGCTGGAAGATCATCTAGAAAAACATTATATCCTAACCATCCCAGTAGAAGGAGAGAATCTTTATATCTACATGGCCGAACTTGCAGTAAGCTCTGTTTTAATAAGGAAAAAGAATGTAACTCAACTTCTAGTATACTTTAGAAAAAGGCTTAAGAATGTGAAAATTAGATATCTAGCTATTGAAAAGTTAGCATATTATTAAATGCTCGCTGCTCGAAAGCTAAGGGCTTATTTCTAAGTACACCCAATCAAAGTCCTAACCAACTTCCCACTCAAAAAAGTTTTCAGTAAACCTAAGGCATTAGGAAGATTAGTGAAGTGGAAATAAAGCTTGGCTAATATGATATTAACTTCCAACCCAGAGTGGCAATTAAGGGACAAGCTATGGCTAACTTCATAAATGGATGTATATGATTGATCAAAGAATAGTCAGAAAATGAGAGAGATTTTAAGCCTAAATGGCAAATATTTGTTGATGGAGCTTAAAAGAAAAAGGGGCTAGCATGGGATACGTGATCATTACTCCTAATGGGCACCGGTTGCATTGTGCAATGAAATTAGGATTTCTCGCTACTAATAATATAGCAGAATATGAATTGATGGTGGCAGGACTCACCTTAGCCCTACAATTAAAGATTCAAACGATTGAGATCTTTAGTGACTCACAACTAATGGTAAATCAGTTAAACTAAACGTATCAAACAAAATATGCCAAATTGGTCCTTTATGTAAAAAAGGTGTTCATCCAATTTGAATATTTCTCGATACATCAAGTACCAAAAGGAAAGAATTCCCAAACTGATTCTTTAGCCAAGTTGGCCAGCTTGTGAGCAGCACTAGAATCTAGAATTGTTCTAGTTGGATTCTAACTAAGTCCTAATATAGAGGAAGAGGTCTCTGTGCCAAAAAGTGAGTCTATGGTATTATCTAGATCCCAAGTGAAAGTGCGGTGTGTATACAATTATATGTGCTAATATAGTATACACGGATCGTGTAATATGGATTACAATACAAATGCAGAAATAGATGATAATAGCATTGTAAATAAAAAATAGAAAAATCACACCAGAGATTTTTATACTGGTTCGGAGCACCGTCCTACGTCCAGTCCCAGACTACTATCTGGATTTTCACTAATTTCAACCTCGCTTCACCCGGAGGAACAGGTTTACAATTACCCGAACAGCCGAACGGGATTTCACGCCTCTACAACACTGAGGACTTCAACAAAAACAATTACAATTGTTGTTGACAACTTGTGCTCTTGTAAACACGGATTTGTCACTTGTAGTACACTCTTCCTATAATCTTATCCTCAAATTGTGAATGATGTTTGTGAAGATTATGGAATTTATATTGCTTATTGAATCAAAATATATGAGATAGTGTCAATGATTCAATAAGGAATGAAAGTAGTTTAGAGCTTTTTGAATGCAAGTGAAAGAATAGATAGAGAGCATATATAATCTTAATAAAACTTGTTGTTTTAATCAATGATATTGATGTGTATTTATAGAGAGAAAATAGTTATAACCCTTGGTGAAAAGTTGCAGTCAAAAGTTATGATCATTGATGAAGAAGAAGAGACGCAACCATTGAAGAAAGATGTGTCTTTTGGAAGAAGTTGCTCTCTGTTTAAAAACGGTCGACAGGTCAAAAACTAACCGGTAGACAGGTTTTTAAAAATATAGTCGTTATGTGCATGTGTGCACGTTTATTGTGCACATTCAACAGGAACGGTCGACCGTTCATTTTTGGACCGGTCGACCGGTCTCTGTTAAGTTGCACAATAAAGTGCACAACCTATATAAATGTGTATATATATATATATTATATTTTGTGCATGATTATTTGAGGATAGATTTTGACAATTTTATTACTATTATAACATCAAATAATCAACCTATAATCTAGAGTACCATATGTAGGTCTTGATTTGTCGATCGCTTTAATATTGTTGTCAGCAATCAAAATCTTCATAGAAGCTGTGACTCAACATTCTCCCCCTTTTTGATTGATGACAATATAAAAACTCAAGTATAGGATCTCCCCCTGAATATGTGATTTCCTGCAGACAATTATTAGCTTCTTTCATCCTGCAAACAATTATTAGCACCTTTCTCCCCCTTTGTCATCGACAAAAAGGAGTAAACAATAGAAAATATAAACCAAAGAGAACAATGCATACATTCAAACACAGGATGTTTTGATGAAGTACAATGCAAGTCATAGTCTACTACGAATAAAAAGATGGACACTATTTAGTACAAGTGCCATATATGTTTTTTTTAAAGAAATGAAAAGAAAAACAAACTAACTTCATTCCGACTGAATCTCTTCCTCATCATCATCATCATCATCGTCGTCGTCGTCATCGTCATCGTTATCATCATCGTCATTGTCCCCACGACCTTGTCCGCTTGTACCACCGGATTCCTCGGATGTCGACCAAGTAAAAGTTGGAGGAGCCGGACGTTTTCCGGGGTCTTGATGTTGGGTCGAGACGGATGTGCTACATGATATAGCATCCCATATAGCGCCGAAGAATGACTTTACCTTATTGAATCGTCTATCAATTTTCGAATCCATTCGTTTTAGTCTTGATTCAAGTAAAAATTGATTTCGAGCGATGGTTTCAAGAGATTCTCTTGTAGATGATTTAGATTTCAATAATCTAACATCTTCAGAACGACGACGAGATGGTGGAGCTTGTTGTTCTTGAGTATCGCGTTGTTGCCATTGTTCGAATGGCATAATATGAACATATGGAGGAGGAAGCTTCATCCGTTTGATAGTAGTGGAGTCAATACACTTTGGTGTAGAATATGCCGAATCCGGGGGTGTGACTCCACATGCAAGCAACATACGCATAATATACTCGTTATAGAAGAAATGTGGACGAGTAGAGTTATTTACCTTAAGAATTTCATCGAAAATCATGTGAACCCAATTTATTTCGATATCATCGTAGATAGCATAAAGAGCCTTGAAATTCTCTTTGTAAACGGCATCATAGTTTCCTAATCGAGGAAATAGAGAGTGCATTAGGACATGGTGTAACAACCTTGCAGTCGGTCGTAGCCCAATCGATTTGGTGCCGTTACTATCATCTTCTATAAATTTATGACTCGTACTATTCCGGGTGAAAACTTCACAAAATGTCGATGAAAACTCTTCACCCCTATTCGGTATTCCCAAAATAGAAGCAATTCTATCATAAGTGAGATAGATTCGTTTGCCACATACTACTGACCAAATAACTCCATTTGGATTATCCGGAGTATATTCCTCTAAATTCATATTCGCATAAAATAGCTTAATCATCAAACGATTAATTTGTACGCTATTTACAGAAAAATCAATAAGAGGAGAGATACGAGATCTATTTGCTAATCTTTGAATACCGTATGCAGTGAAATCGTCGAATTTGATGAATGAGCCCGGATGGAACTTGTAATTTGTCATTTGATTCCATCTAGTTACTGCAACTGGAGATTCTAGCCATTTTCTAGCAGAGAGAGTAAGAGAAGAAGTTTCTGATGTTGCTCTTTTCTTTGATTTTTTCTGAGGAGGAGCCATTGAAGAGAATTTGAGAGTTTGTGAAGCTTGAGAATATGAGCTAGGGTTTGGAAATGGGAAAATTTTCAGTAGAGAGTAGAAAGTAAAGAGGGTTGGTGGCAAAATATATACGTGAAGTATATAAAAAAAGAAATAACTGCCGACCGGTCGACCGCCTGCATATTGCCGGTCGACCGTTTTCAACCCGAGAGCAAAACGGTCGACCGGTCATATTTCAGGCTGTCGACCGGTTTGGCTCTGTGTGTAAAAATGCAGAATTTGGCAAAAAATTTTGAAAACGAGTCGAATGAATATATTATATATTATGTTATTATTGCAAAAATATACTGTATTACAAGAATTATATATGAAAGCAAAATAATATACATTATGGAATTCTAATGAGAAGGTGAGTTGTTATTAGAATTCTTGTCGTTTTCAATGCGTTTAGCCCACGGACTCCACTTATATCGAGCTCCTTCATTCTCGTTATAGTTTTTATCCCAAGAGTTTGGAGTTGTTGAAGTCGATGGTCTTGACGGCATTGGTTCATGAACATCGTGTTTGTTTGAACCGCAGAAGAATGAAGCCATTCGTTCTAAAGCGGATAAACGAGTTGAAGTACGTTGTTGTTCATGGTATAGTAGGTTTTGACCATAATGTAGTTGTCGTTGAAGATCGATTTGATGCTTTTGGTAGTGATGAATCTCATCGATTTGCGCCTTCGTGCGCGGAGAGCAGAATAGTGCTTTCTTTGCACGCTTGGATGTTGGAGTATGGCCAGGTGTGTGAAAACAATGGTGAGGGCATTCCGGCCTTTGTTTCGGTGTAATCGGAGAGTATTGTTCCTCCGACTCCGAGCTTGTGATAGAAATATGAGATTCCTCTGCGCATTTGTCGCAAATGTGTGCCATGGTAGCTTGTTTAAGGTGATTTATAATTTTCAGCAAGAAGGTGAATGAATGAAAGTGTATTTTTCAAACGTTTATATAGAAAAAAGTTTGCCAATGAACTTGAGGATAGGATTTGTTAGAGATAATTAGCCGTAAACAAAAACAATGATGCATAAAAAAGTTATAAAAATAGGTATAGTTTGTTATAGGCTGAAATTTAAGAATTATTTGAAAAATATATAGCCTAAGTTTGAAGGTTACTTATTCTATTCTAGATCTTTCCGAGATACTAAGCCAAGCTCTCTTCGTAGTTTAATAAAACTAGATTCAAGTAATGGTTTAGTGAAAATATCGGCTATTTGATTGTCAGTGTGAACATATTCAAGATGTATATTACCTTTTTCAATATTATCTCTAAGGAAATGATGACGGATATCAATATGTTTGGTTCTAGAATGATTTACTGGATTTTTAGAGAGATTTATTGCACTCGTGTTATCACAGTATATAATAGAATTCGATAAATGTATATCGAAATCTTGAAGTGTTTGTTGCATATATAGTACTTGAGTACAAGCGAGAGCCGCTGATATATATTCAGCTTCACATGTTGATAGTGAAACATAATTCTGTTTCTTACTAAACCAAGAGACAAGTGATTTTCCAATAAAATGGCACGTACCACTTGTACTTTTTCTATCCGTCCGTGAGCCACCAAAATCAGCATCACTATATGATACTAATTCAAATGGACATTCTTTTGGATAGAAAAGACCAAAATCTTTGGTATTATTAAGATAACGAATTATACGTTTCACTGCTCGTAAATGTGATTCCTTTGGATCGGCTTGAAAACGAGCACATAAACAAACACTCATTAATATATCTGGACGACTAGCTGTAAGATAAAGAAGAGAACCAATCATGCTTCGATATAATTTCTGGTCAACATTCTTACCACTTTCATCTTTTTCAAGATGTGTAGTTGTACTCATAGGAGTTGGTTTACCAGATGTATTTTGTAATCCGAAGCGTTTGATAAGATTTTCACAGTATTTTTCTTGATTGATAAAAATACCGTTTGAAAGTTGTTTGATTTGAAGTCCAAGAAAATAAGATAGTTCTCCCATATGAGACATTTCGAATTCTTTGGTCATAATACTTGCAAATTCCTTGCAGAGTTTATCGTTTGTTGAACCAAAGATGATATCGTCTACATATATTTGGATAACCAGAATATCATTTCGAGAATGTTTAATAAACAAAGTTTGATCGACTTTGCCTATTTCAAATCCTGAATTAATAAGATAGCTACGTAAACGTTCATACCAAGCACGAGGTGCTTGTTTTAAACCATACAGAGCTTTCTTAAGTTTGAACACATGGTCAGGATATTTTTCATGTACGAATAAAGGTGGTTGTTCGACATAGACATTCTCTTTGATAAATCCATTGAGAAAAGCACTTTTGACATCCATCTGATAAAGTTTGAAATTATGATAACAAGCAAAAGATAATAGAATTCTATTAGCTTCTAGTCGAGCAACTGGTGCAAAAGTTTCTTCATAATCGATACCTTCTTCCTGATTGTATCCTTGTGCTACTAATCTTGCTTTATTTTTGGTGATATTTCCTTGTTCGTCAGCCTTATTTTTATAGACCCATTTAGTACCAATTACTGACTGATCAGTTGGTCTCGGAACAAGTTCCCAAACGTCATTGCGCTCAAACTGATTTAGTTCTTCCTGCATGGCAATGATCCAGTAATCATCTGTAGCAGCTTCTTTTGAATTCTTGGGTTCGATATTTGAGAGAAAAGCGACATGACCCATTTGATTGAGTTGACTCCTTGTTCTGACATGTGATGTTATTTCACCTATTATATTTTGGGCCGGATGGTCTCTTAATATTCTTGGTGGTGATTGTAATTCACATATTTGAGGAGTATTCTCAATAATTACTTCTGAGTCAGAATCAGTATTTGAGATGATTGGATTATTAATGACTATTGATTCGTCATCATCTGATATTGTGTGAGGATGCTGATAGATTTCATCAAAAGATACATGAAGTGATTCTTCAATAGTTTTGGTTCGTTTATTAAATATTCGATAGGCCTTACTTCGTTCCGAATAACCGACAAATATTCCTTCATCGGCTTTTGGATCGAATTTTCCAAGCTGGTCTTTCGTATTTAAAATAAAGCACTTAGAACCAAAAACTTTGAAGTATGAGATTTTGGGCTTTCTTTTGTTAAACAATTCATAAGGAGTATTCTTGGTAAGAGGTCTTATGGACACACGATTTAAAACATAACAGGCAGTTGCAACAGCTTCTGCCCAGAAGTGTTTTGGTAAGGTGGTTCCATTTAATAATGTTCTTGCACATTCTTGTAAAGTTCGGTTCTTTCGTTCTACTACTCCGTTCTGTTGTGGAGTTCTGGGAAACGAAAAATTATGATATATACCTTTCTTTGTACAAAAATGTTCAAATTCATTATTTTCAAACTCTCCGCCATGATCACTTCTTATATTTTTAACTTTAATCCCTTTTGATTTTTGAATTCTTTTGACGAAAGATTTGAAATGATCGAAAGTATCACTTTTATTTTTTAAGAAAATTGTCCATGTATAACGAGAGAAATCATCAACAATTACAAGCACATATTGACTGTGATTTATTGATTGAACTCTAGTAGGTCCAAATAAATCCATGTGCAGTAACTCAAGCGGTTGTAATGTTGATATGACTTTCTTGGATTTAAACGATGATTTGGTCAATTTTCCTAATTGACATGCATCACAAATGTTGTTAACTTTAAAACTCATTTTGGGTAGTCCTCTAACTAGATTGTTTTTGGCTAGCTTGTCAATAGTTCTGAAGTTTATATGACAGAAACGTTTGTGCCATAGCCATGGATCATTGTCATTAGCCATAAGACACATATCTGAATTATGATTAATATTCATATTTAGAATATATATATTTCTGTCTCTATAACCTTCAAAAACCAAATTATGGTCTTTATCTAAAATACTACACTTATTATTTGAAAAGGAAATTATAAAACCCTTGTCACATAACTGACTAATACTAAGTAAATTGTGTTTTAAATTTCTAACTAGCATGACATTAGTAATAAGAGGTAAGTTAGATGTACCACAATTGCTCACATCGCCTTTGCCGATGATATAACCTTTTGAATTGTCTCCAAAAGTGACTGAGCCACCATCTGAGTATTTAATATTTGTTAGTAAGCTCTTGTCTCCCGTCATATGCTTTGAGCAACCACTGTCCAATATCCACTTTCCTCTTTTCTTCAGTGGGACCTCATCTTCTGTTGCCATAAAGCAAACATTAGCTTGTTCATTCTCCGAATCACTTTCACTTTCTGATGAAGATGACTCTGAATCATCCCATGTTACTGAGAAGGCTCGTTTCTTTGATTTGTCCTTCTTATATTTGAATTTGTCATTTTCTGACTTTTTCTTTTGTTCTGGACAATTCTTCTGCATGTGTCCCTTTTTATGGCAGTTGAAACATTCTATAGCAGATGAAGATGGTTTATTTGATCCAGGTTTCCTTTTATTGTAGCGACTGGCTTTTCGATATTTTAGGAATTTTTTGAAACCTTTAGCAATGAACGCCAAATCTTCATCTTCAGAATCTGATTCATTTTCATCTTTCTCAACATGAAATGCTACATTTTTCTTTTCTTCTTTCTGTTCTTTTCTAGCCTGCAAATTTGCTTCATAGGACATTAAATTTCCTATCAATTCATCTGGCTTCATGACGGAAAGATCATTAGCTTCTTCAATTGCTAATACTTTTCCTTCCCATTCATTAGTCAGAGAATGTAGGACTGTTGAAACAACATCAAAATCAGAATACTTTTGTCCTAACCCAATAAGTGCATGGTGAATAGTTTGAAACCGTGAATACATGTCATTGATTGTTTCATTTGGTTTCATTTTGAAATTTTGAAATTGACTTTTCAGCATGGCTATTTTGGCTTGTTTAACCTTGTTAGTACCTTCATGAGTGATTTTTAGCGTTTGCCAAATTTGATATGCAGTAGTGCAGATACTAACACGATTATATTCATTTTGGTCTAATGCACAGAACAACATATTTATTGCTCTTGCATTTACGGCTGCTGCCGTTTTCTCAGCCACAGTCCATTCTGAATAATCAGTTGTTGGATTCACTATTTCTCTTTGAGTAGCATTCCAAGCATCATAGCTACTTGATTGCATAAAGAATGACATACGTGTTGCCCAATAACTATAGTTAAGACCATTGAAAAATGGAGGTCTTTGTGTCGATTGCCCTTCTGTGTAAGTGGTGTTTTGAGTGCTAGTACTTGCGTTATTTGCCATATTACAAGAATATATCAAATAACTGTGTTACGGTTATATGATGACCGTGCTCTGATACCAAATGAAAGTGCGGTGTGTATACAATTATATGTGCTAATATAGTATACACGGATCGTGTAATATGGATTACAATACAAATGCAGAAATAGATGATAATAGCATTGTAAATAAAAAATAGAAAAATCACACCAGAGATTTTTATACTGGTTCGGAGCACCGTCCTACGTCCAGTCCCAGACTACTATCTGGATTTTCACTAATTTCAACCTCGCTTCACCCGGAGGAACAGGTTTACAATTACCCGAACAGCCGAACGGGATTTCACGCCTCTACAACACTGAGGACTTCAACAAAAACAATTACAATTGTTGTTGACAACTTGTGCTCTTGTAAACACGGATTTGTCACTTGTAGTACACTCTTCCTATAATCTTATCCTCAAATTGTGAATGATGTTTGTGAAGATTATGGAATTTATATTGCTTATTGAATCAAAATATATGAGATAGTGTCAATGATTCAATAAGGAATGAAAGTAGTTTAGAGCTTTTTGAATGCAAGTGAAAGAATAGATAGAGAGCATATATAATCTTAATAAAACTTGTTGTTTTAATCAATGATATTGATGTGTATTTATAGAGAGAAAATAGTTATAACCCTTGGTGAAAAGTTGCAGTCAAAAGTTATGATCATTGATGAAGAAGAAGAGACGCAACCATTGAAGAAAGATGTGTCTTTTGGAAGAAGTTGCTCTCTGTTTAAAAACGGTCGACAGGTCAAAAACTAACCGGTAGACAGGTTTTTAAAAATATAGTCGTTATGTGTATGTGTGCACGTTTATTGTGCACATTCAACAGGAACGGTCGACCGTTCATTTTTGGACCGGTCGACCGGTCTCTGTTAAGTTGCACAATAAAGTGCACAACCTATATAAATGTGTGTATATATATATTATATTTTGTGCATGATTATTTGAGGATAGATTTTGACAATTTTATTACTATTATAACATCAAATAATCAACCTATAATCTAGAGTACCATATGTAGGTCTTGATTTGTCGATCGCTTTAATATTGTTGTCAGCAATCAAAATCTTCATAGAAGCTGTGACTCAACACCAAGCCCTTGAACAAGCAGATAAAGGAAATGAATCAAAAAATGGCAATGAGGAAAGCCAAGAAGGAACAACTTATAGAGAAATTAATAGTCAATACAAAAGTAACTGGATGACACACATTGTTGAGTACCCGGTGGAGGGGAAACTTCCTAAAGATAAAAAGAGAGGCTAGATAAATAAGGAGTCAATCCCCGACTTTTACCGTGGTGAACAAAACATTCTATAAAAAAGGGCATTCACTCTCTTACCTGAGATGTGTTAGTATGCAAAATGGCGAAAGACTTTTATGAGAAGCGCGTGAAGGATTCTATGGAGATCATTCTAATGGAATAAAATTAGCCAAAATAGTCATGAGGTAGGGCTTCTACTGGCCTCAAATGAGTAATAATGCAGTGAATCACGTAAAGAGATGTGAGAAGTGTTAGAGATTTTTGACAATTCCGCATATGCCTTTAAGCGAATTGACCTCGATTTCAAGCCCATGACCCTTAGATGTATGGGGAATAAATTTAATGGGGCCATTACCTATATCTAAAGGTGGAGTTAAGTTTGCAGTAGTAACCATCGAGTATTTCACCAAATGGGTAGAAGTAGACCCATTACTAAACATAACATTAGGAAAAGTGTTATAGTTTGTGATTAGTACCATAGTTATATAGTTTGGAATACCACATAAGGTAATATTTGACAATGGAACTCAGTTTGAAAGTGAGGAATTCACCAGATTATGTAATAAGAATAGAATAATCAAAAGCTTTTCATCTGTAACTCATCCAAAGGCTAGTGGAGCCGTTGAAGCTGCCAATAAAACTAGTAAAACCATCTTAAAAAACGACTGGACAAAGCGAAAGAAAATTGGGTAGAAGAACTATCGTTAATGCTCTAGGCGTATAGAATATCTACTAAGGTTGCACAAGACATACACTTTTTCTTTAATATTTGGATTTAAAGCAATGCTTCTAATTGATGTTGAGGTTCCATCTCATCGAAGAATTGCACATGCATTTGATCCCAATCAAGAATTGAAGAAATAATCCTTAGATTTAATTAATGAGTTAAGGGATGAAGTGGCTACACGAACGACGGAATATCAACAAAGGATATCTCGGTATTATAACTCCAAAGTCAAAGGAAAATCATTTCAAAACGGAGACTTAGTACCCCTAAAAAGTCATGGAAAATAACAAAAATCCGTCGGACGGACCGCTTGGACCAGACTGGGAAGGTCCTCTCATTATCCATGAAGTAATTCCACTAGGGACTTATTGATTATGCCGACCTAATGGCAACGTAATAGCGAGAACTTGGAATGTCGAACATTTAATGCCTTACTTTCTAATAGTATATGAATAAAGAAATTGAGATAAGTCTATCTATGGAATCGATAATAAAATGAAAGAAAGAAACTATAAGGAAAAGCCTAAATCGTTACCTATAAGATAATAAAGGGCGAAGAAAAACCTTTGACCCCACTACAAGGGCCTGGTCAAAGCACCTCTTGGAGGGAGGTTAGGTTAAGCCTTTGGTACCGCCTAAGATGGTCTGGCCAAAGCACCGCAAGCTTTCGGTCCTGCCTACATGGCCTGGCCGGAGCGCCTCCTAGAGGAAGGTTGGAGTAAGACTTTGGTCCCGCCTAAGATGGCCTGGCCAAAGCACTGAACCAGCCTTCGGTTCCACCTATAAGGCTTAACCAGAGTGCATCCTAAAGGAAGGATGGGAAAGTCTTTAGTTATGCCTAAGATGGCTAACCATACACACCGACCAGCCTAAATCATTACCTATAAGGTAATAAGGGGCTCAATCCTAAATCACTACTTGAATAGTAGTAAGGGGTGAAAGGAATCAAAGCCTAAATCATCACCGAAAGAGTGATAAAGGGCAAAAGAAATCAAAGCCTAAATCACTATCTGGAGAGTAGTAAGAAGCAAAAGGAATCAAAGCCGAAATCACACAGAAAAAATGATAAGGGCGAAAGAGGTCAAAACCGAAATCACCACCCAAAGAGTGGTAAGGGGCAAAATGAATCAATCAAGCAAGTTCAAATCTACCTAAAGGTGGGTCAAAGCAATCTTCTAAAGGAAGAATGATCAATCACATTTAATTCCATGCCAAGGCAAAGTTAAAGTAACCTTTAAAGAAAAGGTCAAAAACTATTTGAGATTTTGACATCGATACGAGTGTCCGAGAAATTCTGAAACTTAACCTAGGAAATTTAAGATTGAATTATCTCCCAATCTTTTGTTCCTATGATGGAACTTAAATTTTCTTGTAAGTAATGGGAATCTCTGTTACTACTTAAAATTCTACTCTCCTACTGGTTGAGACCATATGGATTTTTGATCTTCTATTCAAGTTATATTATTGCCAAATGGATTTTCGGTCTTCTATTCATATAATATTATTTCCAGATGGATTTCTGGTTGTTTATTCAAGAAATATTATTGTCTGATGGATTTATGGTCTTCTATTTAAATGAAATTATGGTATTTATTGCCAAATGAAATTCTGGTCCACTATTCAAGCAATATTATCATCAAATAGATTTCCAGTCTTTTATTCAAATGCAATTACTGTATTATCGTTAGATGGATTTCTGGTCTTTTACTCGTTACGGTATTATTGCCAAATGGATTTCTCATCTTTTACTCAAACGAAATTACAGTATTATTGCCAAATGGATTTTTGGTTTCTATTTAAATAGAATTATGGCATTCTTACCCGGCGGTTTATAATATCTTGTTCCAGTAAAACTATGATATTATCTGTAGAAGGATTTTTGGCTTTTCTTACCAAGTGAAATTCAAAAAGTTCTTTATGTGAAGAAAAGGGACAAACTAATTCATGTTCTTACCAAATCCGAGAGGGTTTGCCTAAAGTGAAAATAATATTAAAAACCATCATCGTTTACTTTATGTTTTTCAGGAAAACGGGATTGAAGAGAAAATCTTGGAGAAAAATGGAAAGGTGAAAAAAAATCTTGATTTTACACTAAAGCATAAAGGGCTTCTTTTATATATGGAAAGGAGCAAATATTATTTGCATATTTTCTAAAAGAAGCAACAAGAGGATATGGAAGCAATGGAAGATAATATTACTAAAAATACATATGCCAAGAGTCTAAAGAAAACATATTGTGTCTATAAGTGCATGTCGAAGTAGTAAGCCTACGATTGTATATTGAGCTTCCAAGTTAATAACTAGCCAGAAGATATTGACTTCCAAGGTGATGTCGAACATTCAAAGGGGATTGAGGAGTGATGCCGAATCCCTAGAAGTTACAAAGATTTATAAAGTCGAATGTTATTGATCATTTGAAAAAAAATGACGTTGAATGGCAACACCGAAAGAGGTATCGAATGCCTAACAATAAGAAGATATAGAATCTCAACAGCTCAAGTGTTATCGAGCCTCTATAACTTAATGTTGTAGAGAATGAAGCAAAG
This sequence comes from Allium cepa, assembly GCA_030765085.1. NCBI lineage: Eukaryota > Viridiplantae > Streptophyta > Magnoliopsida > Asparagales > Amaryllidaceae > Allium > Allium cepa. The sequence goes on along the minus strand of CM060938.1, from coordinate 378,736,102 downwards.
AAAGAGTGCCGAATATCTAAACACAAAGGAGGGTATCGGTTCTTAACAGATATTGAACCTTTGCAAATAGCAAAGGATGAAAAACTTTAAGAAGTATGGATGATATCAAGTAACCATAATACAACAGATGTCATATATCATCAGTGTGAAGACAGATGTCATATATCATCAATGTGAAGACAGACGTCGTATATGATCAATACAGATGTCATATATCATCAATGTAAATTCAGACGTAGAATGCTAATAGTTGAGGAGGATTTCAAGCTTCAAGAAACATGGAAGATTGATGCATATTATCAATATAAAGAATGATGCTGAGCATAAAGGATGCCGCAGGACACGTGTCAACCAGGCCACCTACTTCCATCCGTATAAATACAGACCCCATGGAAACTTAATAGGGGCGAATCATTTCTTTCTCTCCTTATAAACGTCAAAGAATTATAATACTTAATTTAATTGGGGCAAAATCAAGAATTTATTTGCAACTTTTGAAACATGTGAACAAGGACTTGGACAATTGATTTTGCATGGCCTATTTACCTTGATTGTGCAAAATTTGATTATTATAGATATGAACCTACAAATGACTAATTCTTGGATTCAAACATGACTTCGAGCCCTTACCATGAACAAGACTACTTAAGCCTTTGTCTAAATTAGTGTTTAACTTTCATAGTGACTATTTGCCTTTTCAACATATGAACAATGTATTGTGGCTTATCTGGATTGTCCATCTTGCCTATTAATGAATAATTGGTGGACTATTACATATTCACAGAACTTGCCTATTTTATCTGTAAATATGTTACATGTACTTTTAAACACTTCCATATCAAAGTTTATAGGAATTATGGGTCCATTTCAAATACATCAAATTATACTAAGTCTTATATGATTAACCAGTCTTTGGTCTAATGACAACCTAATGACCTACCGAAACAATGTCATTCTAAATAACATCAAGGATGTTAGACCAATTTTTGGTTCAGCGTGGCATCGAGGGTGTTAGTCCAATTATTGGGTTAATATCATGGACTGATGAGAAGAAAGCAAAGAAAGTTGAACAAGATAAGCGATATCGAGTAGATGATTGGAAATAACTCAATCTTCAAAGAAAAGAGTTTAAAGCGCATCATGTTAAAGATAGGAAGACAAGACAAGTAAAAGAGTTGGATTTTCACCAGTAAACACCACTCGGTACCAAGAGGAACCTCTCGGTACTGGGAGGTATTTTTAGCATATTGGGTCGGCATGCTCTCCTATGAACCTATGGGCTTACATCTAGACTTCATACTTCATGGACTTTTTAGACTACTAGCCAGTTTCCCTATAAATGCCAGCCCTACTGCAACTAAAGAAGAATCGACTCCATTTTTACTCTGATTCACACTCTGCGTCTTCTTCATTCCTATCTTCTTTTCCGAATATACTCTAGAAACTCCATTGTAAATCTAAGGTCTACTAGACTGTGGTCAAATTTGATAAAATTAGTTGTAATCCAGAGAGAAAAACGACTAATAACAAAGATTAAAGTGGACATAGGCCGGAGTATTTATCGAACCACTATAAAAACTATGTCTCCTTTACTAGTTTTACCTTTTTCCTATTAGAATCAGTGCTTTCATCTGATATTTAGGTGTTGGCGCCATTATTAGTGTCAACAACATACACGTTTGACTATTGAATGATTATTATGCGTGTTGGTATAAATACTTTCTGAAGTATCAATTACTTAGTATGCTTTCTATTGCTTGCTAATTAGTTGTTAATATATTAATTGTATGTTGATTATATTAATATATACGAGTCTGCTGTCTTTTGATGTGACTTGGAGTCCGTGTTATATTTTGATACCGACTTTGAGGTTACTCTCTAATTTTAGTCATGTTTGGTTGTGATAGTATTGGTTGCTACACTAAATTATACATGTTTTGATTGTGTGTTGCTATAAAATTGGTGCATAATCCTCTTTGTGTTATACAATTAGGTACTCCAGAGCTGAAATATGGCTATTTAAATGCTTAGTTGTTGAAATTTCATTTAAACGATGAGAAGTTTCATAGAAAGAGGCATATATCTCTGGGAAATGTGGGATAATGTGGGTTATCGCATATTTCCTAGATGTGGGATGTGTTTAATTCGGGAGCTTCCTTGATGTAAGTTATGTAAGGGAAATACTACTAGAATTTTCCAAGGTTTAGACTTAGAAATTTTTGGTTAGTCCTATTACTTCTCATACTCGTAGGAATTTCAAGGACGAAATTCTTTTAAGGTTGAGAGAATGTAACATCCCAAAATTTTAACGATTGAATATTTAAATGATTTATTTAAATATTTAATCGTTAATCGACAAAACCCCTGTTATATTCGATTTTTCAACGACGGATGAATTGGGTCTCGCGGCACCCGTAGATGAGATTGCTTTTTTGAGATGAGAAAACTAAGTATAAACTTGCCTATGTTTGGGGTCGATAATTTTTTAAGATGAATAGTGCCGGATGAAGAGAATTTGGGCTAAGCCCGTCAGTTGCCTATAAGTGCTAACTCCTTTCACTTCCTCTCGTTCACTTCTCATTCATGTTAGTTTCTTCTCCTCCTCTCCTAATCTTTTCATAATCACCCATTAATCCCTCTTTAATCCCCAAGCTCTAAGCCCTTGGAATAAATTTCCTAAAATCAAATAAAAATCACCATAAATCCTCTCTCCCAATTCTCTACAAAACCTATGAAGGAATCAGTATGAAGTCGAGTTTAGATAGAGATCTCAAATTTAAAGTATGCTTGATTTTATTTTGGGATTTTAAGTTTGGTTTGGAGAAGAAGAGGTGAGTGGAATGATTCTCTTACTTAATTTACCTGTTATACTTTATATATTTGTTTATCGGCGATTATGAACTGATATGGGTTGATTTAGAGAATGTTTTTAATATAATTAGGTTTATGTTTATGCCTTAAACATGTTTATACCATCACATTATGTATTAGAAATGTTAAAGACCATTGTTTGAAAAGTCACTAAGCCATAGAATGAGTTTTGAGTTAATTAGATGACCGTGTGTGTTGTTTGGTTTGATTAGAGATTAATTGAGTAATCTGATGATGTGCGTGTCATTAGAAAGCATCAATTAAACAATTTGAGTTAATTTAAGAAAAGTTATTAGGCTAATTAAGTGGGTTCAAGAGCTCTACACTTATTATTAAAGTGATTAGATGCCTAATGAAGCTTGATTAGTATTTATAAATGTTATTTATGAGAAGAAATGATTTTATAAGACAATGAAATATTTTATAAAATGAAGTTAGTAAGCTAAATAAACAAGTTAAGAGCTCTGCACTTATTATTAAAGTGACTAAAGGCTTAACAAAGCTTATTTAATACGTATAAATATTATTTAAGAAAAGAAATAATTTTATAAGTGAATGATATGTTTCATAAAATAGAATGAGATTTTATAAAATAGTAATAAATATAAAATAATGTGAGATTTTATAAAATAGTAATGATGATCCATTTTATAAAATAAAAGAGATTTTATAAAATAAAAGATATTTTATGAAAATAGTTAAAAGGTGATAATTTATAAAAGTATGAGATTATATAAAATAATATAAATGAATTATTTTATTAAAGTATAAGATTTTATAAAATAGTAAAAAAGGAATGATTTTATAAAGTAGTTATGAAGTTTTATAGAATAATTATAAAAAGACTTTTCTTCTGATAATGGAATTAAATATTATAAGAGCTTAGAATGATTTATAAGCTAGTGTAATCACTCGCAGTTCTGTACCCCTTGAGTCAACACTATTCTTCATCAATCAACTCAAGATGAACGAAAATACGAACCATTTGGGCTAAAGAAGAAGAGGTAGAAGAAGAAAATAGGAAACAACATCAGAATCTAACCATCGCAGCGGAATAGAATATAATAAATAATGAATGGTCTTTACACAAAAGCAAATCTGTTTATACATTACATCATCAGAGTATACATATCACACAACTGGACAGTAATCATAACATGTCCTCACAATCTGAATACACAGATAATCAACATAGCGGAATATCTAAAACAAGTACGGGAGTACGTATTGCCATCCAGCTCCTCAGCATCCTTTCCTATAATCTATAATACTCGGTCTTACCATAGCATTATAGCTAAATAACACCCGAGTCAGTCTGGAAAACCAGCGTGAGAAATCACACTCAAATTGATTATAGAAGTTTCAAAAATACTTTGAAAATCAAAAGCATCTCGTAAGACCACGCCACAAATAAACATGTCGGGTTTTTACCTTACGATAGCTAAAACATTTATTATAAAATCCTATGATATTATAATAGGGTCTATTTACAAATACTTTTTAAAATAGCCGAAATTTTTACATTCATTAAATTCCAGCTACAAGCCACAGTCGTAGGTAATACAAACAGAACTGTAAAAGGCACGTAGGGAGAATGGATTTCCAACTAATGACTAGGCACTGTGCTATCACCTGTCACAGTACGTGGCCTAGATCACCGTACCGAGGATTACTCCCAATCCCCTGTAACACAAGACTGGGACTACCCCTTACTGGATAATCCCGAGTAAGATCATCCCACGGTTGGGATCAGCAACCGCACCACTAAACCGAATAAAAAGGGACATCTAGACAGGGATGACCTCACCCTAATAGGCGCTACCCACCTAGCCTTGTTGCATAACCCCTGATTTTCAATCATTCCTGGTTGATGAGGCTCGAGGCTAAGCGTTACCTTTTAGAACGTTTCACTTAGAATGCTCATCACCCACCTGACGATGTTCTGAAAGCATTCATCCATACAAGTCCTTTTCGGGTTCGAACGGAACCGAAGGTGCTATTCCTACTACATCTATTTGGAATCAACCTCAGGATTAGTAGCGACTATCCCTTGCACTTCACTACTCCACCTTCAAATCCAAACTCTTGTTTTCCACACGAAAACGTTCAAACCGGATCGAAGTGGTTTTCGAGAAATTAATCCCGATCCCGGTCTCTTCGAAACGATCAGCGCATTGTCCAATATTGATAGTGGGTTATTTAACTATCAAATAACATTCACAAACATCCATCGACATAAATAATTTCTCCAAATTATTTGTTATTCCCAAAATATCTTTGCAAGATATATTTCCACTTTTCAATCCCTTTTGAAAACAGTTTCAAACCATTTTTTCTCACAGAGTAAATTTCCCAAATATTTTCGATTCCAACTGAAATCACCAAGTACAAACATCTTAGATTTTAAAATAATTTAAAACACTTTATTATAAAACATACTTTAACATTTAAATTTAGAATAACTACTTTAATACTTTATTAAAAATATATACATTAAGAATATTTAAAATAAAGGTACTTTATATAATATAAACTAAATTTTTCCTCTTTTAAAAGATAATACCAAGTCACCTTTAAATAATTACTATTACAATAAATTTGAAAAAGACTTACTTTAAAATTTGAACATTTAAAAATAATAAATTTTCTAAAACATACTTCTTAAAACAACTTTAACTTTTTACTCATACTTATAAAAAAAATTGAAAACGTACTTGGCTATCCAGGGAAATACCCTTCTCTTTCACAACCTTTAAAAATAAATCACTATTTATTTTTAAACGAATTTACCCATTCCTTTAATAAATTCTCACCGTGAATTTATTCTTCCAAATATCCACTGATATATTACTTTACTTTTATAAACCCAGTTTATAAATTTCATAGTCACATTCTCCTTTAAATTTCCAATTTCAACACTTAAATCAATTTCTAAATTGATTTCCAATTTACTCCATTTTGAAATAAATTTCATTACTTACTCAATTTATTTCAAAATCCATTAACTTCAGATTTTATTTCTGAATTATGATTTAAAAATCTTTTTAACTGAAAATACCAATTTCATATCCTTTTCCCAAATTCCTTCTTTATTCTTTTAAATAAATTTAAACCTTGAATTTCAAAATAAATTCTTTATTTATTGCAATAATATCACTTAATTTTTAAAAATAAAACCACTTATTCCCATTTATTCAAAATCTCATTTCCCGCACTTGAAATTTTGTTTATCAGAATTCAAAAATCACTTTTTATTCTTTTCCAATTCATTTTTAATATATTCCAACTTCTATGATTATTCTACTCAAAATTCACTCTTTTATATATTTTTTCAGAAAATCCATTCTATATATTTTTGGTAACTTGGTTCACCGAAATATTTTAAATCAACCATAGTATCCAACATTTATAATTATCAATATAATTCATCACAGGATAGCAAATAATTATATCACAGAATATTTTAACAAAACTAAATATTTTAGGGAATCCAACTGGATCCCTCCAACCTGTTTCCCTGCATCCACAGATGTTAGCACAATACCAATTCCACTTCAAGGCGGAATATCACGACATATGAGATTAATATAATATCATCCGCTATTATGCGGCGCATAGGGTATCATCCGCTATATAATGCGGGAAATCAATCACTCCAATATATACTATATATATACTACTATATATAATATAGCACATCAAATCAATTCAATCATTCAACCAAATATTTAAATTTAGCCATTTAAATTTAAATTAAAACCCAGATGAGTGAGATTAACTCACCTTTATTTGTTTGCAATCCAATCCAAACCAGCTATTCCCTCCGCGATTATAGACCTTGTATAAACAGTTACAGTTTATAAACATTTGAATCAATAATTTAATTAACCAATGATTTTATTAATATCTGGAAAAAATCTACAAATAATTTATCATTTAATAAATTAAATTGACCAAAAACTTAATTTAAACAAATCATTTGGGTTTTAAATTAATTTCCCCTTTTTAAAACCCCTTTTAGTAACTAAAATAAATTAAATAAGTTCATAAATCACTATAACACATTATTTAAAATAACTAGTAGATTAAAAATGTGAAAGTGTCTATATTTATTTTATTTTTCTTTATAGCTAGATATATTAAAATAACCTTTACACATTTATATATTTATTTCCATTTACAGTCCACTTGACAAGGCTAGCTTATAAATTTTCCATAAATGTTATGTAAATAATAACAAACCTTTTTTTTTTGAATCTAAAAATAGTTTATAAAAATTTATAGTACATAATACATTATTTTTTCTTTTTACTGTAAATCTAAATCCTAATATACAAACATATATATAAATTCATTCGGTTTAAAATAAATAAATAGAAAATAAAAACTATAATACCTTACAGTAAAACAACCTCGGTTCGAACCACCACATCGAGGCTATCGACATGCCTCCTTGCTTTTTTTCCTTTTTCTCGCGCTGCCATCTAAGTTCATGCGCGACCCAGGCTCCGATCGTGGCCTAACTTCGCGCGAGCCGCTACCCAAAACAACAAAGCCCCAACGAAACCCTAGCTGCTGCGGTGCCAACACCACCCACGCGCGCACCCCTATGTGCTCCACCGGCGCCCAGTCTTCACCCAAACAACTCGAGCGTGTGTGCGCTCACCACGCAGCGCGGCTTCGAAGTCGCGACAAACGAACTTCCACTACTATTCGATTCCGTGCGTGCCGCCTTCTTTTTTTTCGAAACGTCGAACTCGATTCGATCGAGCGAAAAAAGGTAATTTAATTTGAACGGGTAGGGAAGAAAGGAGGCAATTTGGGAAACTCGCAATTTTATTTCGTAATTTTTTTTTCCGAAGAAGGCCGAAGGTTTGCAATTGGGATGGAGGTGAAGTACTGGAGATGGATTCAATTTGAATTGAAGGAAACAAAGGGAAGCAGCCATTATTTCTTTTGTTTTGATTTCGATTTTGGGTTTTAGAATGGTCGGCGGTTTAATAGAGCGAAGAGGAAGATTACCTGTGTCTAAGCTGGAAAGGGGGCACAAGAAGCGACGTTAACGTGCCTGCAACATCTAGCTACAGTGATTGAGATGAGAGGCAAAAAGTTTTGATGTGACAAAAATTCAGCTGGAGTTGATAGGATAAATATATATAATTTTAAATTTAAATTCAAATTGTCTTGACAAATGCAACTTAAAATTTCGAACTCTTATCGAGGCGTGCCGCTAGGCATTTATAATGTTATACCCCTATTCCGAACGCAATGGAAAAGGTTTCGAGTGCTAATCAATCGCATGGCAAAGATAGCTTTTTGGACCTAGTTATTATATTAAATTTTCGATATAAATTCCGCGCGTTTATTTACCATATTATCACACAACTACTCTAATCACTATGAAATTTGAAATCCGATAATAATACAATATTATGGATCCAATGGAACTGATTTCGTCGAAATCCGAGACTATGCCTCGGAAGGATATTTTTAAATTCAATTAATAAGTGACTTATGGGAAGTTAATTAGTTTAAGCAATTAAGGATTAATGTAATTAAATAAATAATTAATTCATGAAGAAATTAAGATTTCTTAAGAATCTCGGTTGAGACTGATTAATATTGTGAAGTTAATTTAAGATAATTACTTGAATGCAATTGGAATATAATTAATCCAGGGTGATTAATTAAGATGAATAATAAAGGGCTGACTAATTAATTGATTTAAAGTTAATTAATGTTAAATGAAGGGATCTAAGTATTGAGGCTAGAAATTCAATTAGAATCGATTGAATTATTTTGGGAGTGGCCTAAATTGTTTATGGATGATTGGATGATATTGGATGATTTGATGGAGTTGATATTGTGTATTTCATTTAGATAACTTGAGATATGATGATAAATCATGATATGAGATTCAAAGAGACCGAGGACGGGTATTGGGAAATACCCGTAACCTCTTCGAAGTTTAATAAATTGGTTTGTGGAAACAGTAGGCTGAAATGAAAGGGTTTAAGTGAATTGGATTAATTAATCTAAGTTTGGAACTTAGAAATTGATGTGGGAAAAATGTTGTCTATAGCATATTGTGAATTGGTTAAATTGATATAAGTTACCCCGCGTTTATATAAGTTGATTTCTTTGGTATTCCATGTTAGATGGGTTTACTCACGCTGGTTTCCAGCCTGACCCGGGTGTTACTTTGGTGTAATGCTCGGGTCAGACCGAGTATTACAGATTTTCAGGTTTGGACGTTCAGGAGCTCAGAAGGCGAGCTGGTGGCAGTATCGTATAGAGTATATCCGCTGTATTTATATTATTGTTTATCTGAGTCATGATAATTGTAAATATTCAGTGACTGTATATTATGTGAAACTCTGATGTATATTATATGTAATCGACAGTTATAATATTCTTTTGTAAACGGTTATTATTTATTATTATATTTTATCCGCTGCGAATGTGAGATGTTTAGTGTTTCTGTTCTTCTTCTCCTATCTTCTTCTTCTTTTTCATAACTATCTGAAATTTTCGGGTGTGAAAATTTCGGGTCGTTACATTTGGTATCAGAGCAGAAAGGTTAAGCGAGAACCTTGGCTCTGGTGGGGATTACTCATTAAATAGAGTTCGTAGAACTCTATAATGAGTTGAGTGTATATATATATATGAGCGCGTACTTGTTATTTTCTTATATAAAGGTTTTGAATAATTTTATATAAAAGTATATTTTGATATATAAAGCAATATTCTCTTCTAATGAAATATTTAGGTGATTGGTTGTTAAATTATTGGAATTAAGTTACGAAGTAATATAAGATACAACCAAATTAAATTAAATTAATTAAAAGTGAAATTCTAGAATTAGAACTCAGAAACTAGAATTGTTTGAAACTTTAAAATAAACAAAGTTAATTTGATTTAAAAGGGTTAAACCAATCCTTGAGAATTCAACTCGTATTTATATAATTCGAGATGATTTAAATTTGAAGTTGGAATTAAACTCATTCAAATTGAATCCGATTTGAATTAATTGGATTTGGGATGGAAGATGTATAGGTTCAAAAATTTGATGGAAGATTTGAATTGGATTGAATTGAAATGATTGAAATTGAAGTGGGTTCAATTGAATGGATACTAGTCCAAAGTAATTAGAATAATCTTGGAATTGTAATTAAAGTGGAATTGGTTTAAAATCAAAAAGGAATTTGAAATATAGATTGTAAATGTAATTTATAAATTGAAATAAACGTCATAAATAAATGAGATTATAAGTTGAAATAGAATTCCGGAGAATATTTGAAAATAAAGTGAGGTGAAATCCCAGAGTAATGTTTAAATATGAATTGGATGGATGTGGAATTTGGAATTTTTGGGAAAAATTTAGAATTCCTTTGGATTTGAAAGTGGTTTCCAAAGGTTTTGGAGAAATAATAGTATTATTTCGTAAATATTTTTGGTGTTGAATTGGAAATCTGGAAGATTTGAAATTAAAAAAATATATTTGGAAATGTTTTTAAAGAAATAAAAGCATTGAACTCTTTCGGTCACTGGAAAATAACGTCGGTAATGACTGCAGCATTATCGATGTTTATTTTCGAGTTTCTAAAAGAGAAATTGCTACCAAATTGTTTTAAATTGGAATTGTTGTGAACTGAGTTTGGTTTTTTCAAAGGGATAATTGAATTCGCCAAAGAATTTTGGATATAGTTGCATTCTAAGGTGATATTGAAATTTTGGAAATTTATTTAAACTCTGGAATCTTGATTAAATGTTTATGGAATAATAAAATATATTGGCTAAATCAAATGTATAATTCTGAGTTGAAAGTAAAATGTGAATGTAATTGATTATAAATAGAAGATGTAAAATTGAAATTATATTTAAAGTTGTACAAATTTAAAGATTAAATGGAATTTGATTTGAAGTTAGAAAGGAGTTGAGAATTAATTCAATTTGAATTGGGAATGAATCAAGTCCAATGGAAATTGGAGTAATTAAATTGGGATTGGGTTAATTTAAATGGAGTGGAAATTTAAATTGAATTGTTGGGGAAGTGAACAGATTTGACTCTAGACCATTTTCAATGTAAATTGTTTTAATATAAATAGTTTTAAGTTTATTTTCTCATCTATTTACTATACAACTTTCTTTTTAAAACCTAAACTGGTTTTGCCACTACTTTTGGAACTCTTTAACTATTTTACAACTGTTCTATAAACTAATTATTAATTTTCAACTAAGTTACGAATTAATTTCTATTTTACAACTATTTCGCAATTATTAAGATTTCTATAACTATTTTCCAACTATTTTATAATTAGTTTACTATTTTACAATTATTTTGCAAACTAATAATTATTATTGTTACTACTTACCTATTTTTAAAATTTTCAAGCTATTTTTCTAAATTGGTCGGAGTTCAAACTGTTATTGATTAAGTACCCAACTGAGATAAGGATTGAAGTAATAATCTAAATGGGGATTAATGTAAAGGTGAATAAGGAATATGAAATGGTTCTTTTGAACTGAAAGAATATTTTGAGAAATATGAAATGAATAAAGATGGAAATTGGATATTTCTATGGTTTTTGAGAGTGTTTGGAGTATAAAAGGTGTTTTATACAAGAAGGTAAGGATCCAAAGTTTTAAAAATTTATATATATATATATATATATCTGAATATATAAAGGATCTTATGAGAATTTTGGAAAAGGTTTTGGGAACCTTTGGATTTGGAAAGGCTTTTGATTTTTGGATAAAATCAATATTGAGTTTGGAAAGCCTATTTTGAGAATTATCGATTTTGGGATAATCGATTTTGTGTAAAGGAACTTTGTATAATATCATACTAGGTGTATGATTTGAAGATACTATATATGTATAGTATAAAATGTTTTGATGATGACTCTGGGGAAAAAGGCGCTCCCTAGAAATGAACTTCTCAGGAGTGCCACCGGGTGGTGCTGCCTTGAGCCCCAAGGGGGGTTCTAAAGTTGATCCCGTGAGGAGTCCGGACAAAACTAGTTCCTGAGGATTATGAGTTGAGTTTACCATAGCGTAAGTCGTGTGTGCCGCGGAGAGCCAACAGTTACATGGACTTTTGTTGTGACTGCAACGTAACCCAGGATGTAACTGCGACCTATGGTAACATTGCGAAAGTCGTGTGTGCCGTTGAGAGCCAACAGTCTGCGTTTGAGTTTATCTCGGTAGACTGCGACCTATGTAGGAGTGGAGAAGTTTCATTTCGACAGCGAAAATCAGAGTGCCGCGGAGAGCCTGCAGTTACATGGACTTTTGCTGCGACGGCAACGTAACCCTGGATGTAACTGTGATCTGTTGTGTGGGTTCCATGGCGTAATCGAGAGTGCCGCGGAGAGCCTGCAGTTACATGGACTTTTGTTGCGACTGCAACGTAACCCTGGTATGTAACTGTGACCATGGAACGGGGGTGATGATTTCCAGAGCATCCTCACTTAAAAAAAAATATTTCCTCTATTTTCAAAATTATTTTCTATATTTTCAATAAAATTACTTTCCTAAGTATTTTCGCTGGATGTTGAAAATGGGTCTGCTAACTACTTATAGATTTTCAGTCCTACGCCTGATCAACGTATGACTGAATTTCTATGAGAACAAGGATAGACTGGTTGAGACATCAAGTTATAAAAGTATTTTTATAAAAGAGCTATTTTATTAAGTATGTTGTGAATTTAAAAGCATTTTTTAAATTTTAAATAAAGGTGTTGGAATTTTGGGAAAATAAAAAGGAAATCCAAACTAGAATTTCAATGAAGTGATTTGTAATTAAAATCGAATATTGATTTAGAAATTGGAAATAAGCTAATTGGTGAAATAATTGTGAGATTGAGTATGTTAATAAAATTTAACTTTGGTTAATAAATGGATTGTGAATTAATAATGGAGTTTGGAAATGAATTCAAATCGTAAATAGGACTCGACTTGGATTTAAAAATGGAATAAATTAAAAGAGATGTTGTAAAAATAAAATAGAGTTGGAATGGGAAAAAAAATGTGATGGTTTGAATTATAAATAAAATCCAAGGGTGATTTGAATAATATTTAATGAGATTTGCAAGTAGATTGGATATAAGAGGAGTGATTATAATAGAAATAGTTTGAGTTGCAAAGTAAAATCCAAGTGAATAGAAATAAATAGAGAATGACTTTGTATCAATAAAATAAATCCGATAACGAATGAAGTAAGTAAATTAAAAATTTTAAATGGGTTTATTGAGTTAAATAATAAATGGATGAAGTCTGATAGAATAAAAACTAAATCAAAATTGTGATTGGAATAAGATTATCATACCAAACTTAAATTTGGTGGTATATTAATTTAAAGTATAAATGAGATTAGTATGTGGTTGGACATTATTTTGGAAATTGTGAAGGTGAATTTAAAATCAAAATTTAAAATGGATAAGTTAACTAAATTTAATGGAAATTGCTTAAATAAGAATCAAATAGAAGCAAACTTAAGTTTAATATTGGAATAAACTAAAGTAAGTTCATTTAAGTTTAAAAGTTATGGAAATTTGGCTTCGAATAAGAGTGAAAGCCCATTAAATACAACTTGGATTGAATTAATTTGGGAATGGCTAGTAGTATACAAGAATGGAATGTGTCGAGCTAAATAAGACGATTGTGAATAAATTAAAAAAATTGAATTGGAATCAATTTTAATTGGTTATAAAACTTATACAATTAATTATTCACATGGATATTATCAAATTGCGTAGAAATGATTATCGTTTAACGTAAGCGAGATTTAATCAAATTAAATGCTATGAATTAGTGGAAGCGATATAATTGATTTTTGAATCAATTGAAGTGAATATGAGATTGTTTCGCTTAAAATGAGTTGAATGCAAGTAATTGTGTGTAAACCATTAAAATTGAATGAAAAGGCATATAAATTTGGTTGGAAACAATTAGATGTGCTTTAAAACATATAAATTGCTTATTGGAAGTGTTTGGTGCTTGTTATTTATGTAATGCTTGTGTTTAGCTATTAAAAGTAAGTGAAATGTTAATAGATTTTCTATGTATGACACTTACGTATTTAAATTGAGTAAGTACAGGTACAGGGAAGCCGTTTGGCTAGATTTGGGTATGCTAATTGCTAGAATTTATAAGCTGCTTGCTTAAATTGCTAAAATAAGGTACGCCTACGCAATAAAAATAGGAAATATGAACTGTTTTTGCTTTTTCCGACCGTGTGGGTCGATGTATATATATTTATATCTCTTGTCAAATTGCAAAAGCTCCTCCGTACAAAGGAGACTCTGCCAAAATTTTCTGAAAATTTTGGAAGTTAGAAAATTTTTGGAAATTTTGGTTAACAACAAAACAATTTTAAATTGGAAGTTAAAGTAAACTAGTAAATGAAACTAATATGAATCAGTTTAAAAGAAAGATATAACTCAATATTAAAAATCGAAAATAAATTGAATTCAAATGAAACGGCGAAAACTAATTTGAATAGAAGTGGGTATGAAACTTATGTAAAGAGATGTATAAAATGATTTATAAGGTTACGATTGGATATTGTTGCTAAGTGAGATATGCAGGTATTAAAGAGAAAAGAAATTGGCCTTGGTTCCAAAAGATAAATTCAAATTGCCCAACAAAAAGGTATGTATTTATATTTCTGTATGAAATTGGATTGAGTTTTTGATGCAGCCACTTGGCTTTTGTTTTCTTTTTGGAATTTGGGAGCCCGTAGAGGCCTTTTGTAGTAGTACCGAGCTAGCCGCGCAAAGGAGACGCTGGCAAAAAATTTCGGGAATTTAGGGAGTTAGAAAATTTTTGAGAAATTTTGATAATTCAAAATTTGGTTTTAAATTGAAACTTAAATGATTGAGCAGAAGAGTATGGAATGAAACTATAGAAGGTTTTGGGAAAGTTGGATAAGGTGATAGTGGGCCTTTAATAAAAGATAATTGGTAGGATGTTGAATTGTGAATTTTGGAAAAGAAAAATGGGTATTGGTCAATTCTTCCTAATTAGTAATTTCGGGGACGAAATTCTTTTAAGGGGGGAGGAATGTGATGACCCGGAATTTCTAGCAGTTTAAATTTGAATAGTTAATTGGTTTTAAATATTTAAAAGTTAATTTTAATTTGAATTTAAGATATCAATATTTACTTGATAATGAAATCATTGAATTGTATAGCTTACATATTGAATTTTTTAATTGAAATTGGGTAAAATTGTTGAATCTGAGATTCTAGGCCTGTTTCAAATAATTTGAAGGCTTATAAAATCTGTAATGATAATTCCGAAGATAATAGAATGGTTGGAATTTAATTTAAAGATGATTTGTTCAGTTTTAATAATATAGCGTTTAAATTGAACTTAAAAATAGCTTTCCGAGGCACAGTCTCGGAATTCGACGAAACCAGTTCCATTGGATCTGTAATAGTTAGTTATTATCGGATTTCAATTTTCGTAGCAATCGGAGTTGTCGTTTGACCCTGGCAGCTCAAAATGCTTAGAACTATTTTAATCGATTTAATTTAAAATCGATCGTTTCCTTCTGTAACTCGCGCATACGATCGAATTAGCCTCCGAAACACGTTCCATTGTGTTCGGAACGCGGGTAAAACTTTATAAGCGTCTGTCGGCATGTCTGATTTGGGGTTCAGGATTTTACGTTATGCAACTCGAGATATTTGCTATATTTAATTATAATAATCAACAAGCGTACGCGAGAAGCTATTTCTCAAACCAATATTTATTTTCGTTTTCTTCTCTACGTTTCAACCAGAAATCGAACTTTAAAAAAAAAAATCAAAGAGAACGAGAAGGAATGGCCGAAGCCAATTTGAATCAGACACCCCCTCTTTTAAACCGAACTCCTCCCCTACTTCAAATTCAAACCCTACAGAATGGCCGACTCCTTTAAAAAAAAAGGGTTTTGAAAGCAATTGCCGATTGAAGAAGGAAGGGAGATCCGTTCGAAATCGAGTTGGGGAAAATTACGAGCAGGGAATGGCGATGCTACTACATATGAGTAGCGCGATAAATCACGAAGGGCGACACGAGCTAGGGCTTCAAGCTCGCGAGCGTGAGGCAGCGAGGTGGAGGCACTTGTGCTCGCGTGTTTCGAGGGAGAAGCGGGCTGATTAGTGGGCGTCGGCGCATTCGATTGGAGCGACAAAGCATAAGACGACAGCGATCGAGTGGGTGCAACTCGTGTTGGCTTCGAGGTCGCGTATGCTGAGATTAGTGGTGGGTTTTTCTCTAGCGTTGCTGCGAGGTGGTTGGTGAACTCGCGAGTAGGTTGGGTTCTTCTCTGTCAGGAGGCTGTAAGGTAATACTGGATTTTTTTTTTTAAATTTTGGTTAATAAATATTATTGACAGAGGAAGAGATTGAAATCATTTTAGTTACAAAACTGAAAGGGAAGTACATGTATGTTTTGTTATATAGAGGTTAATAAATTTTTTTTTTTTAGGTAAGATTTTAACAGAAATTCAGTTTTAATATATATGTATGTAAGTAGGATCTGATTAGGAAATATTTTTATTAAAAAGAAAATTTTGTTAAATTTTGATTTATTAGTTTAACACCAAACTATTGGTTTAAATTAAATAAATAAGTGGAAATTAATTGTTGATAAATTCAAATATTAATAAAGTATAAAATGTTTATACAAGGTCGAAACCGGAAGCCAAGCCGAGATTGGATCGGATTTGGATGGAAAAATCAAAGGTGAGTAAATCTCACACTGTTTTTATTTAAATGGTTAGATTTAAATAATCGATGGATTGATTGTATGTGTGTTGATGAACCGTGACTTTGGTTTTGTTTGACTCTCGAGTTAATTGTTGTTTGACTCGAATCTTTTGATTTTAAACTTAAATCATGAAGTAAGAAAACAGTTCATTTTAAATTTAGTAAGGGCTTGATGTGTTTTGATTCATTTAAATTAGTAAGGAATTTGAAATGAATAATTTATGGATTTAATTAATTAATGATTTGGGTTATTTGACTTAGTAATTAACGAGTTGAATAAATAAGGAATTGAGTTGTAAGTTAATTAAATAAGTAGAAGGAATTCAGAATAATCATTTGATGGTGTAATAAATAATTACTTAATGTAAGTAATAAAATATAATTACTTGGTGAAATTAATCAAGAGTTTAATTAAGATAGTTAAGTAAGAAATAATTAATTTATGAATAATGTAAAATGAAGGATAGTTGATTACAGTTTAGGGGCCGTTTGGATGACAATAAATAAGTTGCTTTTTTGCTTATATAATGCAAAAGTAAAAAAGTCAATATGGATAAACAAAATCTACCGACTTTTAAAAGTCGCTTTTCAACTTATTGCAAAAGCAATTTTTTTTTGCTTTTCGACTTACATAAGTCGATTTTTTATATGAAAAATACTAAAAAAATGTATTTTCAAATTTCAAATTTTCAAAATTTCAAATTTCAAAATTTCAAAATTTATAAATTTCAAATTCAAATTTCAAAATTTTCAATTTCAAATTTCAGTTTCAAAAGTTCAAAATTCCAAATTTCAAATCTCAAATTTCAAATTTCAAAATTCAAAATTTCAAAGTTAAATTTTCAAATTTCAAAATTTTGTTCAAATTTCAAAATTTTACAAATTCAAAATTTCAAAATTCAAATTTCAAATATTCAAATTTTCAGAATTCGAATTTCATAATTTCAAAACATCAAATTTCAAAATTTCGAATTTTAAAATTTGAAATTTCAAAAATTTGAACTTTAAAAATTCAAATTCCAAATTTCAAATTTGAATTTTCAAACTAACACTTCCAATTTCAAATTTCAAATTTTCACAAATTCAAATTTTCAAATTTCGAAATTTTGATAATTTAAAATTTCAAAATTGAAATTTCAAATCTCACAATTTCAAATTCAAAATTTTCAAAATTCGAATTTCAAAATATCAATTTTCAAAAAAACAAATTTCAAAATTTCGAATTTCAAAATTTCGAATTTTAAAATTTCAAATTTTCGAATTTCGAACTTTAAAATTTGAAATTTCAAAACTTTGAACCCTAAAATATCGAATTTTTAAAAGTTAAAATTTTCAAATTTTGAACTTTGAAATTTCAAATTTCAAAATTTGAATTTTGAAATTTTCAAATTCGAAATATTACAATTCAAATTTTAAAAATTTCAAATTTGAATTTTGAACTTTTTTTTCAATTTTGACTTATAAGTCAAAAGTTTCCAAATATGCTTTTTAACTTTTTAACTTTCTAAAAGCAAAAGGACTTTTGAAATAAGCAAAAGTCCTTTTGCTTTTGTTTGCCAAACGGGCCCTTAGGATTAATCGAAAATGGTTAATAGTGTGGTTTCATTAATATAACGAAATTTGATTAGAATAAATTAAAATATAATTGGAAATCCTTAATTTATATAATTAATGAAGTAATCAAAATTGATTAATTAAGATTGATTAATATATAATAAGTGACTTATGGGAAGTTAATTAGTTTAAGCAATTAAGGATTAATGTAATTAAATAAATAATTAATTCATGAAGAAATTAAGATTTCTTAAGAATCTCGGTTGAGACTGATTAATATTGTGAAGTTAATTTAAGATAATTACTTGAATGCAATTGGAATATAATTAATCCAGGGTGATTAATTAAGATGAATAATAAAGGGCTGACTAATTAATTGATTTAAAGTTAACTAATGTTAAATGAAGGGATCTAAGTATTGAGGCTAGAAATTCAATTAGAATCGATTGAATTATTTTGGGAGTGGCCTAAATTGTTTATGGATGATTGGATGGTATTGGATGATTTGATGGAGTTGATATTGTGTATTTCATTTAGATAACTTGAGATATGATGATAAATCATGATATGAGATTCAAAGAGACCGAGGACGGGTATTGGGAAATACCCGTAACCTCTTCGAAGTTTAATAAATTGGTTTGTGGAAACAGTAGGCTGAAATGAAAGGGTTTAAGTGAATTGGATTAATTAATCTAAGTTTGGAACTTAGAAATTGATGTGGGAAAAATGTTGTCTATAGCATATTGTGAATTGGTTAAATTGATATAAGTTACCCCGGATTTATATAAGTTGATTTCTTTGGTATTCCATGTTAGATGGGTTTACTCACGCTGGTTTCCAGCCTGACCCGTGTGTTACTTTGGTGTAATGCTCGGGTCAGACCGAGTATTACAGATTTTTCAGGTTAGGACGTTCAGGAGCTCAGGAGGCGAGCTGGTGGCAGTATCGTATAGAGTATATCCGCTGTATTTATATTATTGTTTATCTGAGTCATGATAATTGTAAATATTCAGTGACTGTATATTATGTGAAACTCTGATGTATATTATATGTAATCGACAGTTATAATATTCTTTTGTAAACGGTTATTATTTATTATTATATTTTATCCGCTGCGAATGTGAGATGTTTGGTGTTTCTGTTCTTCTTCTCCTATCTTCTTCTTCTTTTTCATAACTATCTGAAAATTTCGGGTGTGAAAATTTCGGGTCGTTACACTATAATGCTCGGTCTGACCCGAGCATTATAGTTAAATAACATCCGAGTTAGTCTGGAAAAACAGCGTGGGAAATCACACTCAAATTGATTATTAAAGTTTCAAAAATCCTTTGAAAATCAAAAGCATCTCGTAAGACCACGCCACAAATAAACGTGTTGGGCTTTTACCTTACGATAGCCAAAACATTTACTATAAAATCCTCTGATAGTATAATAGGGTCTATTTACAAATAATTATTTAAATAGCCGAAATTTTTACATTCATTAAATTCCAGCTACTAGCCACAGTCATAGGTAATACAAACAAAACCGTAAAAGGCACGTAGGGAGAATGGATTTCCAACTAATGACTAAGCACTGGGGTACCACCTGTCACAGTATGTGGCCTAGATCACCGTATCGAGGATTACTCCCAATCCCCTGCAACACAAGACCGGGACAACTCCTTACTGGATAATCCCGAGTAAGATCACCCCACGGTTGGGATCAGCAACCGCACCACTAAGCCGAATAAAAAGGGATATCTAGACAGGGATGGCGTCATCCCAATGGGCGCTACCCACCTAGCCTTGCTGCATAACCCTTGATTTTCAGTCATTCCTGGTTGATGAGGCTCGAGGCTAAGCGTTACCTTTTAGAACGTTTCACTTAGAATGCTCATCGCCCACCTGACGATATTCTGAAAACATTCATCCATACAAGTCCGTCCCGGGTTCGAGCGGAACCGAAGGCACTATTCCTACTACATCCATTTGGAATCAACCTCGGGATTAGTAGCGACTAGCCATTGCACTTCACTGCTCCATCTTCGAATCCAAACTCTTTTTTTCCATACGAAAACATTCAAACTGGATCGAAGTGGTTATCGAGGAATTAATCTCGATCCCAGTCTCTTCGAAACGATCTGCGCATTGTCCAATATTGATAGTCGGTTATTTAACTATCAAATAACATTCACAAACATCCATCGACATAAATAATTTCTCCAAATTATTTATTATTCTCAAAATATCTTCGCAAGATATATTTCCACTTTTCAATCCCTTTTGAAACAGTTTCAAACCATTTTCTCTCACGGAGTAAATTTCCTAAATATTTTCGATTCCCACCGAAATCACCAAGTACAAACGTCTTAGATTTTAAAATAATTTAAACACTTTATTATAAAACATACTTTAACATTTAAATTTAGAATAACTACTTTAATACTTTTTTAAAAATATATACTTTAAGAATATTTAAAATAAAGCTACTTTATAAAATATAAACTAAATTTTCCTCTTTTAAAACATAATACCAAATCACCTTTAAATAATTACTATTATAATAAATTTGAAAAAGAATTACTTTAAAATTTAAACATTTAAAAATAATAAATTTCTAAAACATACTTCTTAAAACAACTTTAACTTTTAACTCATACTTATAAATTTGTTTTGAAAACGTACTTGGCTATTCAGGGAAATACGCTTCTCTTTCACAACCTTTAAAATAAATCACTATTTATTT
The DNA here is from genome assembly GCA_030765085.1 of Allium cepa. NCBI lineage: Eukaryota > Viridiplantae > Streptophyta > Magnoliopsida > Asparagales > Amaryllidaceae > Allium > Allium cepa. Next base: position 378,715,190 of record CM060938.1, on the reverse strand, counting down.
TTAAACAAATTTACCCATTCCTTTAATAAATTCTCACCGTGAATTTATTCTTCCAAACATCCACTGATATATTACTTTACTTTTATAAACCCTGTTTATGAATTTCATAGTCACATTCTCCTTTAAATTTACAATTTCAACACTTAAATCAATTTCCAAATTGATTTCCAATTTACTCCATTTTGAAATAAATTTCTTTACTTACTCAATTTATTTCAAAATCCATTAACTTCAGTTTTTATTTCTGAATTATGATTTAAAACTCTTTTTAACTGAAAATACCAATTTCATATACTTTTCTCAAATTCCTTCTTTATTCTTTCAAATAAATTTAAACCTTGAATTTCAAAATAAATTCTTTATTTCTTGCAATAATATCACTTAAGTTTTAAAAATAAAACCACTTATTCCCATTTATTCAAAATCCCATTTCCCGAACTTGAAATTTTGTTTATGAGAATTCAAAAATCACTTTTTATTCTTTTCCAATTCATTTTTAATTTATTCCAAATTCTATGATTATTCTACTCAAAATTCACTCTTTTATTTTCTTTCCAGAAAATCCAATCCACATATTTTTGGTAACTCAGTTCACCGAAATATTTTAAATCAACTATAGTATCCAACATTTCCAATTATCAATATAATTCATCACAGGATAGCAAATAATTATATCACAGAATATTTTAACAAAACTAAATATTTTGAGGAATCCAGTTGGATCCCTCCAACCTGTTTCTCTGCATCCACTGATGTTAGCACAATACCAATTCCACTTCAAGGCGGAATATCGTAGCATATGGGATTAATATAATATCATCCACTATTATACGACGCATAGAGTCTCATCCGACATATAATTCAGGAAATCAATCACTTCAATATATACTATACATATACTACTATATATAATATAGCACATCAAATCAATTCAATCATTCAACCAATTATTTAAATTTAGCCATTTAAATTAAAATTAAAACCCAGATGAGTGAGATTAACTCACCTTTATTTGTTTGCAATCCAACCCAAACCGGCTATTCCCTCCACGATTATAGACCTTGTATAAACAGTTACAGTTTATTAACATTTGAATTAATAATTTAATTAACCAATGATTTTATTAATATCTGGAAAAAATTACAAATAATTTATCATTTAATAAATTAAATTAACCAAAAATTTAATTTAAACAAATCATTTGGGTTTTAAATTAATTTCCCCTTTTTAAAACCCCTTTTAGTAACTAAAATAGATTAAATAAGTTCATAAATCACTATAACACATTATTTAAAATAACTAGTAGATTAAAAATGTGAAAGTATGTATATTTATTTTATTTTTCTTTGTAGCTAGATATGTTAAATAACCTTTACACATTTATATATATAAAGTACAAATAAGGGTTTAAGGTGAAACTAAATATAAAAACGAAAATTTATTTCCATTTACAGTCCACTTGACAAGGCTGGCTTATAAATTTTCCATAAATGTTATGTAAATGATAACTAACTTTTTTTTTGGAATTTGAAAATAGTTTATAAAAATTTATAATACATAATACATTATTTTTTCTTTTTACTGTAAATCTAAATCCTAATATACACACACATATATAAATTCATTCAGTTTAAAATAAATAAATAGAAAATAAAAACTATAATACCTTATAGTAAAACAACCTCAGTTCGAACCACCACATCGAGGCTATCGACATGCCTCCTTGCTTTTTCTTCCTTTTGCCCGCGCCGCCATCTAAGTTCATGCGCGACTCAGGCTTCGATTGTGGCCTAGCTTCACGTGAGCCGCTACCCAAAACAACAAAGCCCCAGCGAAACCCTAGCTGCTGCGATGCCTACACCACTCACGCACGCACGCCCCTGCGCTCCACCGGCGCCCAGTCTTCCCCCAAACAACTCGAGCGTGTGCGCGCTCCACCACGCAGCGCGGCTTCGAAGTCGCGACCCACGACCTTCCACTTCTCTACGATTCCTTGCGTGCCGCCTTCTTCTTTTTTTCGAAACGTCAAACTCGATTCGATCGAGCGAAAAAAAGGTAATTTAATTTAAACGGGTAGGGAAGAAAGGAGACAATTTGGGAACCTCGCGATTTTATTTCGTAAAATTTTATTTCAGAGAAGGCCGAAGATTTGCAATTGGATGGAGGTGAAGTACTGGAGATGGATTCAATTTGAATTGAAGGAAACAAAGGGAAGCGGCCATTATTTCTTTTGTTTTGATTTCGATTTTGGGTTTTAGAATGCTCGGCGGTTTAATAGAGTGAAGAGGAAGATTGCCTGTGTCTAAGCTGGAAAGGGGGAACAAGAAGCGACGTTAACGTACCTGCAACATCTAGCTACAGTGATTGAGATGAGAGGCAAAAAGTTTTGAAGTGACAATAATTCAGCTGGAGTTGACAAGATAAATATATATAATTTTAAATTTAAATTCAAATTGTCTTGATAAATGCAACTTAAAATTTCAAACTCTTATCGAGGCGTGCCGCTAGGCATTTATAATGTTATATCCCTATTCCGAACGCAATGGAAAAGGTTTCGAGTGCTAATTCAATCGTATGGCGAAGATAGCTTTTTGGACCTAGTTATTATATTAAATTTTCAATATAAATTCAGCGCGTTTATTTACCGTATGCTCACACAACTACTCTATTCACTATGAAATTTGAAATCCGATAATAATACAGCATTACGGATCTAATGGAACTTATTTAGTCGAAATCCGAGACTATGCCTCAGAATGTTATTTTTAAATTCAATTTAAACGATAAAATGTCAAAACTTAGCAAAGCACTTCCAAATTCAATTTTAACACTTCTACTATCTTCAGTACTATCAATATAAATTTTACAAGCCTTCAAATTATTTTTAACAGGCTTAAAACTCCAGATTCAACATTTTACCCAACTACAAATTATTTAGTTCAATAATTTAATTATCAAATAAATAGTGATATTTGAATTCAAGTTAAAAATTAACTTTTAAATATTTAAAATCAATTAAATATTCTGATTTCAAACATCCAAAAATTCCGGGTCGTCACAGCTAGTCTCGTATTTTATAAAATAATGGAACGATTTTATAAAATAGTAGAAAAGAAGATTTGACTTTTAAAGAAAATATTTGATAAATAAAAGTAAAATTTGATTATTAAATAATCAAATTGTTATTTAAATATATGTGTATGTATATGTATATTGATAAACATATGTATACGTGTATTTGAAGTTATATAGTTATCAATACAATGCTTTTATCGTAATTAGAATTGTTGAATAGTTTGGATTGATGACAATGCTTGTTTATTTATGTAAATAATTATATATGCATATGGGAATGTCCATATATATATACAATCATGTTACGAGCAATCTCATATAACCATAGCGACCACCGGGCGTACTAAGTTGCATGAGAGAGTACTGGGACGAGTAATTACTCTAGCGAAGCTCGAAGCATGGTTTGTAAAGTTTGTAGTGTTTATGTATACATATGTGCATATGCTTATATGAGCAGGTGTATCGACATACGTGTGAGCATCACGTGAGGCGAGAAAGTTGGTTGAGTTCATTTGGGTGTGTTAGAGGAGCCCAGGTCATTGAAATCATCCTAGTGAGACTCTAAATGAAAAGAACGGGATTCGTATCGAAATTGGTTTTTAAATACTTAAGAGACCACTTTTAAAACATCAACCAATGAATTTCGAAAAAGTTTTGATGCGGAAATGACAGACTACGGGAGCTAGGCGACACATCAAGTGAAGCATTGGAGGAAACGATACGATTAGGTATCGACTTTATATATTTTGGACCCTTAATGGAAATCATTGGATTGCAGTGAGATTTATATAGGTGTCGGATATCTAGAGTAGGTCATATACCACTTATGGCCGATATGGGGTATGGTGAGACCTTTACGAATTCGACCACAATTGATGCGGCTTGGGGTCAATGATACAATTAGGTACCGACTGTATTTATTATAGGTCCTACATAAGGATCATTTAATGACTATTTATATCCACTTCTGATTGCACTCATCAACAACGACGAGTATCGATTTACGCACACTATTCGTCATGCATCGTTATGATTGTGCATGCTATATTAGATGGTTAACGACATTATTGTGTATTCTAGGATATAATCGTATTATGACATTTATATTATCTCTGCATTCATGTATTGGATTACCTTATCAATATATATTGTTGCATATTAGTCACATTATATTAGTTGTGTTGACTCGTTGATTATAGAAAAAGATCAAGTTATGGTATGATTTCCTATTTTTGGATAGGTTTACTTTACTTGTTTATGGACAAGCTGGATCACCCCTGAGTCATGTTTGTGGAAAGGGTCGGCCGTGGTTTAATTATCTTTTGTTTATTTGTATATAGCTTTAATATACAGTATTTTGTAGTAGTTCCCCTCACACTAGACTTTAAGTCTATCCCGCATTTTGTCTTTGTCTATTTATGTAATGACAACCCTCGGGTACTCGATGAGTTTCTTGGTAGTTTTATGCCTTTGGGGAATATGCTATCAGGAAGCGTAGCTAGAGCATCCTGGAGGCATGGCATCGATATTTTTTATATGTACACTTAATATTTTTAGTAGTACATGATAGACCTGCTATCTATTCAGAACTCCGTATTGTTGGGACTTGATGTATTTTGACTTTATATATTGATATTTATTTATCGGTTGCTTCTGCCAGTGTGGTCTCTTATATATTGTCCATGTTTTGTTCATGTATTTTTAGTATATTATATGTTATCATTTCGCTGTAGGATTATATCATTATGCCTTGGTATAGTGTTTCATTTCTTTTTCTTTTTTCCTTTCCTCGTTATGTCGTCGTTTGTGGAATTCGAGAAATCAGTTTGTGGATTCTTTAGGTTTCATAAAGGGTGGATTATTACTATATTCCATTTAAATGGGTGTGGAGGAAAGGTTGTATAAGAAAAGAGGTTAAAACTTCTTACGAATGACATCTGATCTTTCCCGGCCTTTTGACCGATTAAATGATCTGATTTAAGTTATGCCATACGTGTATGATCCAAACGTTTTGATTTTTGAGTTACTCAAACAAGCAAATATTATATAAAATTTGAATTAAATTTAGTTCGAATTTAAATCAAAATTTGTTAAATTCAGAGTAAAGAGCGAATTAGTTAAAATGACAAATTTGAGGAAAGTTTTTGAACCAAGGACATCAGCTTAAAATTTTGCCTGATGGTATTTTCTATGTAAATGCTAAAATAAATGTGCACTATATTTATAGAAAAAGTACTATATTTACAGTAAATACTATATATATAACATTACTTTATAGCATATGCTATATGCATATAACATTAATTTGTCCTTCAACCTCAATTTTGACTCGTGTCCTCAATCCAAAAAAACAGTAAACTCTTTCCTCAACCTATTTTCCTGTAAACTTAAAATTCATAAATGGTTATAATTAAGTTCTAATATTAATTAAAGTGCTAATTAACAATGTATACATAATTATAAGATTTAATATGATATTATAGGTGTTATAGTTAAATAATAGAATCTTATATAATAAATATAAATAAAAATGATACGATTTTAAACATCATAATCGAAATAAAACCAATATAGATATACTGAATGACTACAAAAGTATATATTTTTATATACATATAAAATGATAGATGATTATGTAAGGTATTGTAAATACTTATCATTCCTTATAGACGATAATATTCATTATTATTTAATTAAGACCATGAACGTAAAATAGTGTTGCTCTTTATCATTTATAATATAAATAAAGCACCATGCATACTTATGGTTGTTGAGCACCCATAAACCGAAACTAATGCTTAAGGATGTTAATGCCGTCCCTATAATGATAATAACATTTGCAATTTTGTTGAGATCCCTCAAGGATTACAAAATTTATCTTTATGTAATCATTAAATGCAGGATTATGACTATCTAATGTACTTTTGATTTCTTGAACACCCCCAGGTCATAAAGAGGATTAGGAGAAAAGTAATATATGCTTAGGAGTTATATTTGATATATAATTAATACCATGTTATTTACCATCTATGGGTAATAAGATTTGTCTAGCATCATCTCGATTGTAGTAACATGACAAATACATCATAACACTCTCTAAAGGAAATTATAGAATTCAACATCGCTTTTAGCATTTGTAAGAGAAGTAGAATCTAATAAGATCCTTATTAAAAAAATATAGTAAATCGATATAATAAGTATGAGAACATACATAATATTATAATAATCCACTTTAATAAATTTGCATAGATAATGTAATTGATGAAATAGTTTATTAGTTAAAACATATTAAGTAAACTATTCTAAATATCGACTAAGGAATATAAATATACACTTACCTCCAATAAGATATTTTCCATATGTTGAAGCATAAAGGCCCATGCTAGAGTCAAATGATATGGTCGTTCAAAAATTTCGAGTGTTTGTCACTTAAGTGTAAACATGTCTATTACTATATGTTGTCTACAATGAGTATGAGCTCTAATGACGTTACAAAAATTTAGATATTCAATTCATATTTGATTATATACAAAAGTTGTATGGTGAACAATCACATTCATAAGATACATAATTTTGATGAACTTGTTTCATTTGAAATAAGAAAGAAACCATAACGCTAAATCATGTACTCAATATAATTATATAACATAATGATCTTGTTATGTTAGGAACAACTTTAGACCAAGGTTTATAGATAGACCTAACTCTTTAATCATTGACTTTTTAGTTTGATCTGGTTACTTAAGTATAAACAACAGGATCTCCATAATATGTTACAGATGAATGAGTGTATACTTGTAAATAAATCTGGTGCAACCTTGAAGTAAAGGATATCCCTTTTAAAATGTTATTAAAAAGAGAAAGTAAAATTTTAAGAGTGAGGTTAACATAGACGCAATTGAGATAAAAAGGTGAATGGACACATCTGCTTCATGAAGATGCATCAGAAAAAGAATTGTATTAAATATTTGTTTACGCTTTATATGGAGCAAGAAATATGTTTAATTTTACAAATGTCTTTTTCTTATAAAACATTGTCCTCTATAAGAACTATTTCTCAGAGTCTTAGATAATAGATCTGAAACTCCTAACTGTAATTTAGTTACCGTAGATGAAATAAATATCCCATGAAAAGAGATTAAATGGAGTTTTTTTATTGTGAATATTGCTATAGTAGCAGTAAAATATTATGAAAGCATACGATATAACACTTACCAATGGACCTATCTATACTTTGAATACTTACTTTGATGTATACCAAATATTATTCATCAAATAATAGCCAATTTTGCGTTATGACTTCAAATGGATTTAACTTCGTTTTACATATGAATATTATAAATATTCATTGTAAAATAAATCAGTTTTGGTAGTTCAATGATAGTATCTGTATTCTTAACAATAGATGTGTATTAAAAAACAAAAAAGCATCTAAAATATTTGACAATTAATTTTGGAATCATAGACCAAACGATATCTTTTAAAAACAATTCTTCAATCATATGATTATGAATCTATGATACATGTGAACTATATCTCAAAGGATTAATGACAAACACCCATTCAGTATGAGTGACAGAAGAGTTAACTAATCCTTTGAATTGGTATATAATGATGTATGTAGTCCAAGGTATAAAGATGCCTAATGCAGATCCACTTACTTAATTCAATTCACCAATGAATTATCTAAGATATGAACATGTGTATTTTAATACACAAATTAGATATTTATGATTAGTTCACAGAATATACGTCAAAGTGGGTAATATAACCTGTAAAGGAATTAAAATATTTCGATTTAAGCAAATATATGAAATAGATATGAACTCCAAGAGTAGCTAGAAGGAATATAATGTTTTCTCAAAGTCACCCCTCCAAATGCCACATAATGATGTACTAATAAGGATTAATCTAAATTTTATTAGATCTTATTTGATTTATGATTGAACAAATTGAGTTAACCTTTTCTATTAAGGGATATGCACCTAATGATAAGCACACATGTTGAATTTGATTTTGTCTAAATATAAGTTCATAACACCATATAAGATATGGATTGTAACGACCCGTCTTTTTGGACAGTTTAAACCGACGATCAAATACACATGTCGATTCCAAACCATTAAAAGGGCAGATAGTTATTGGGGTAATTAAGAAAAGAAAAGGAAGGAAAATAAATGAAATGAAACAACACAGAATCTCACAGCGGAAGGCTAAAGTATAATAATAAAATAACAGTTCATGAAGCTGTTAATTAAATGAATACATTTGAAATGAATACATTTGATTATTATTATACAACATTTATCAGAGTTACATACACAGCAAATATCATACAACAATGCAGCGGAATGGAATGAATATAATAGTAGTAGACAATATACCAAATCTTCGTCTCCGTCCTCCAAGGAAATGATCTTCAACCTAAACTGAAAACTCAGGACTGACCCGAGCGTAATGAAAAGACAAAACACTCGAGTCAGGACTAAATATCCTTATGAAAGTTAAATCAATCGTAAATAAATATGAGTGTAACGGCGTCGGAGATGTTTACGGGGTTTGACATCTCCTATCCAGTGTCATCGTGCGTGCAATAACTTAAGAGATGTTACGGGATTTTCCATCTCTCAAGGATCCGTTAAACTATCTACTATGTAGTAATATACGCTAAGTAGATAATGTCTATCAGTAATATAAAGTATCAAAATAGCGTTAAGGCGTTACCATAATCCCCCTTAACACATTTTTATATTCCCAAAAGCATATACAAGACCGTAGTTTCCCCAAAACCGGAAGTCACCAGAGGGCAATCCATATACTCAAGGTACAAATCAAAACGTAGTGGTCGCGAATAGGATAATCAGTATGACAAGGTACATGAGGCAATACCAACTAGGATACTAGTAGTTGCGTGATCCGGACTGATGTTGGGCATAGCCAGCAGCTACCCCAACACCGCGAAACAACACTCCCAAATCAAGGGGTGCACCCAAATCGCATCACAAATGTAATAGATATGGTATCGAAGAAGTGTGTCCGCTAGAGGTGGCGAACCTCAATGGCCCGGCGCGGCTCCTGTTTTAGTCATGTCAGGGGTCATCCAATAATCGTTCTCTTTCTTCAGTCAACGCGTTCACCAAACCATCCACTTCATTCTGGATCATCACTCCGCGTATAATAGTTATTAAAGTGGTTTTCGGTATCGACAGAGAGTATGTCCATATCCGATCCCGGTCTCTTTAATAACTACGTATTATTACACCTTTGGCTCTTTATATTTCAAATCGATTCATAATTGATATCAAAATATCATATTCGCTTCAAAATCAAATCCATTCAAATATCATCGTATCTTTCAAAATATCAGATTTCATATTTAAATTCAAGATTTAAATATAAACATTTCACCTTATTGACCAGCTTAGGATTTTAGAAAAATAATTTTAAGTAGTTTAAAAGTAGTTTTAAATAATTAAAATAGTTAAAAACACTTAAAATCTTTAAAATGGATTAAAATAGATAAATTAGTTTAAAATAATTTAAATTGGGTTAAGTAGATTTAAAATAGATTAAAATAGTTTAAGTATTCAAAATGGTTTATATAACAGAGTAATTTGGAAAACAAATTAAAACAGCTTCAAAATCAATCCATTTCAATTATAACTTACCAATTCAAATAAATTTCAATTTCCATTCTACCGATTCAATTTCGATTTCAATTCAAAACAATGTCAACTTTTACTTCAAATCAATTCAATTCTACATTCACCTTTAATTAATTCAATTTCAATTTATATCGATTTGGAACTTGATTTCTCAAAATATCAATTTATAACACTTAACAAAATTTCCAACAATATTCAAGTTTAAATCCAAATTCCAAATATGATTCAATTCCAAACTCGATTTCAAAATATCATTTTCATATCACTTTTACTTAGTAATATTCAAAGCTCGAAATAATGTTCAATCTTTAAAATAAATAGATTTTCGAAATTCAATCATATCCAAATTTTTATTTTTATTTTAAAGTCACAACTTAAATTATTTACCAATTTCTTTTAACCAAAATTTATTTCAACATTCCAACTCAATTTTTCGACAAATTCGATTTCTATAAATTGATTTCTATTTATAACTTTTAAATCAAAACATTTAAATAAATTTTAAATCGACGATTTCAAAAATTATTTATTTAGCCAATTCGGTGTCCGTATATAATTTTCTATCCTATGGCCAAGTAAATTTTTTTTTTATTTCAATTAAATGTCAGGAATGAGTATACATTACTTAAATTAATCTCAGTATCATATGTATGCATAACAGGATCTACATAAGCAAATAAACATCCAAACATTCAATTATCAACCAATAGCATCCATCAAAATACATCATCCAATAACAATACAATTCATGGCAGTTTCATAGTTATCAATGTCAGGTAATTTAATCGCAATTCAATTTTAATTTCAATTTAACTGTCAATTTAATTTTTCAACGGTTAATGCAAATGACAAGCTATATGACAATTAAATTTTTACCAAACAACGACAAATAAAATCATAACACTTCATAATATCAAATTTAACTAGCATAAAAATATTTAGTACGGTGTGAGCGTTATAAAACACTCACCTTGATTTTTCGATTTTAAATCAAATCGAACGACGTTCGATTTAACTCAAAATTTTCTCTAGCTCCAAATGATTCCAATCCAGTTGCAATGCGAAGAGCTCGTCGATACGATTCCAACGCAAAAAGTTTCGTCGAATTCCGACCTCGTATGACAAAGTTATGATGGTTTAAAGTTAACACGAATTTTTATATAAATTAATTACAGCTTAAATATATTTTTAAAACCCACCCAAACATCACCGTTGATTTCCTGCATAGCAGATCTGGGCCGCACCCCTCTTCTTCCTCACGTTCACATTACTTGCTCCAGGAACACACGCGACTAAGAACCCATCCAAGCCAAACTAGGGCTCCAAATCGCGGCCACCACGAGCGTCCAGAAGTCGATCAGGAAGCGCCATCACGAAGCCTATCACCAGAGCCACCAACGCCTGGAGCAGCTCGAAGCTCGGCCCCTCATCTCGCCTCGAAAAACGTGAAAAACGCAGCAGCTTTGAACGTGATTTCCCGTTGATCCGTGGCTCCGTTTTCGATCATCTCCGTATGGATTTGAAGCTTTCATCGTGCTCTACAACTTTGTAGTTGAGAGTTTTTGCTAATTATTGATGGATTGAGAGGAAAATGAGGAGGAAGTTTCGAAATTTTCAGGCCATTGAAATGAAAGTGGCGGCTGGTCAAAAGAGTTAGGGTTTGGAGCAAATGAAAGAGGATGGGTCCTTTTATAGAAAATTGCAAAACACTATTCACCGAAAATTTTCCGAACTCCAAACGAAGCTTGCCGGCAGGCGTTTCTAAGGTTTACCCCACGTTCCGAACACAATGGAACATGTTTCAAGGCCTAATTCGATCATATGTGCGAGTTACGGTAATAAACGATCAAATTTAAATTAAACCGATTCAACTAATTTCTATGCGTTTTGGCTTGCCCCGGACAAACGGTAAATCCGTTTGACTTGAAATTTGAAACCTTACAATAATATCATATTACGGATCCAATGAAACTAGTTTCGTCGAAATCCGAGACCGTTTGAAAAATGACTATTTTAACTCGCCAAATTAATATTAAAACAATTTCAACGCGTTTCGAGCTGCCACGGTCAAACGACAACTCCGATTGCTACGAAAATTGAAATCCGATAATAACTAACTATTACGGATCCAATGGAACTAGTTTTGTCCAATTCTGAGACTGTTCAAAAATTGGTTATTTTCCAGTCGATAATTAAATATTAAAATATTCAATTTTCACAAATAAATTTTAAATTCAGTTTTAAAAGTTCTATAACATCACTATAACTACAATATGATAAAATAAAATTTTACCAATCATTTTTAATCATACTAAACCCGTTATTCAATTTATCCAATAAATTCCAATTTCAAAATCTTATTAACTCTATTATAATCCCAATAGATTCAACATTTATTATTATTCCAAACGACTTACAATTTTTTTTCTAACACTAAATCATGAAATCTTATTAAATTAGCTATTTTAATTATCGAAAATTTACGGGTCGTTACACTCTCCCCCACTCAAAACTTTTCGTCCCCGAAAAGGAAAAGAAGGGAAAAGAAACTAAGTATAGAATTCAACATTAGATATATTTTATTCAAAGTTACCAACTTATAAAACAATGAAATTCCATTTATAAAGTCATAACTACGCTTCCACTAAGTTACTCCAAACGGCTTTCTAAACTTAAAAGTTAATTATCAAAACAAGTTATAAAAAAAATTTAAACTTGAAAAAATTTTCTAACACCCGGATTTACGGAAAAATTCGGCAGAGTCTCCTTTGCGCGGCTCGATCGGAAAAATATAATAGCATAAATATCACAAATATACATCTCATCTCAATGATGAGGCATCCCATATGTGGGGAAACAACATATAAATATCACCAATATCATATAAAACCGTAAGCGTACCTTTTATTTAGCATTTATTAGCATTTTACTTACATTATGCGTTTAGCGTAGAAGCGAGCTCCACAACGAAGCGCAACCCCTTTGCTACCTACTAAAATGCTCAATAACTAAGTTACAACCATGCATATAAAGATAGATCGCTATACTTAGCTTACACAACATATATATAACATATTTAGCTTCAAAACTGAGATTTCAATTTCTGGACAGCAGACAAATCTTAGCTTTAGGTCAACTAAACTGTAAAATTTGACAACCGAATCTAAACAAAAGTTGTGGCATTCATTTCAGGCTTTCCGGAATGTCCAAAATCATCGAATTCGGATCATCCATTCAAAAGTTATGGCCGTTTTACTTAGGGGATACGCCTCAGCCTGGGCAATGAATTGTGCAGGTCCGCGACGTTCACCCACGTTTTAGACCTTCTAAACGACATTAAAACACAAAATACTTAAAATAAAAGTTTTAGATTAAGTTCTTAGCTTTCCAGAAAGGGCAAGATCATCAAAATCCGATAAATCAGTCAAAAGATATGGCGAAAATACTAAGGTTGTATGGTTCAGATTTTACTTTTTTTTTTACACAGAACAGCGAGTAACATTCAAGTTTTTAACCTAGTAGACGAAGGAATTTTCTCAAGTTATCTAAACAAAAGTTGTGCTATAGTTTCTAAGCTTTCCGAAAAGTCCAAAATCGTCGAATTCCGTTTAGCCATTTAAAAGTTATGGTTGTTTTCGTTTCAGCATATATTGGACAAATTTGGATTTTCCCAAAAATTTGCTTTTATTATTTCAAAGTGCAAAACAATCATAAACACAAAGTCATTTATTTTCTTATTCATCCATGCAATAGGTTTACATTCAATTTGTTTCCGATTTATTCAAGTTTGTTTCATTCACATTTTAAATTCAAGTCAATTTGCTTCAATTTCAATTGAATTCAATTATATTTAATTTCACTATGCTTCAAACTTGAATTTAAATTAAATTTTTTTTTTTTTTATTCCGTTTATTCAATTCCATTAACACTAATGAATTCTACTTAATCAATTTTCATCCATCTAACAACCAATGCATATCAAACATTAACAACCATCCAGAATCTACACGAAATCAATTATACATTACCAAGTCAATTTTTTTAATTTCATACACTTCCAAGTTTATTGACATTTAGTTATATTCAAATTTAATTAGTTTCCATTTACCAATTTTATATTTCATTAATTTTAAAATTTATTCATTCATTTATATATATTATTCATTTTACAGCTTAAATTTCTTTTATATTTACAACTATCAATATATCTTCACATTTTATTATTCACTCTCACACTGGTATATTATTTCTCTACTTATCCTTATTAGCAATTTAAACCTTTTAAGTATTTGGTAAGTTATAGTTATGCAAATAGAATGTAGTTAAACAACATACGACTTCTTTTCATTTAAAGTTGAATTTTCAATTAATTAATTCTTAAGTCATTACTTAAATTTCACTATAATTTAACTTCACATTTACATTCACATATAGTATTTCCATTTTATATTAACATAATTGTGAATCACCTTTAAATGTTAATTTAAATTCCAATCATTTACTAACAATTTTATTTATATTTGCAAACCATTAATTAAATGCACATTTCATTATTCAAACCTATACTCGTATATTATCCAACTAACAATTCATATAACATTTTGAACTTCTTAAGTATTTTGGTAAGTTATATCTATGCTATAGAATGAAATTTAATACTATGCGAGTTTTACAGTTTCAATTTTATTTTAAGTTCATAATTTCCTAATTCTAAGGATTTCTACTTCAATTGATATTTTCACTTAGCTCTTAGGTTCATTTCTCATTTCACAATTCATAAGTTCCTCAATGATTCAAGTCTAAATTCATTTCAATCATTTAAAAAAAATCATTAATTATTAAAGGACTTAAGAATTCCAATCCCGGTTTCATTTCAAATCAAGTTTTGAAATAATATATACTTATATAATTTATATATCAAATCATACTATAGAGAATACAAAATAAAATAAAAGTTGAATTAAAACAAGGTTTAGACAAGCTATTAAGTGGTCTCCCCCACTCGGACTCTCGAAAATAAACGCCGATGATGCGTGCACTCATCACCGAAATCATTTTCTAGCGTCAAGAGAAGGGAATATAACACTTATCATTAAAAATAAAATCCTTCGAAAACAATTTCAACCCAAATATACTATCATATAATGCTCATATTATATTTTCCAATTCCTTGTAAATCAATTTCAAACACTGGAATTTAAATTCCCAAATCCAAGTAAAAATTCATTTATATTCATTATCAATTGTGCTTATAAGATTTCATTTTCGTGAATCCATTGTTATTTAATCAATTGTTGTAAATGTTGAATGATCAACAATATCGATAATAATCTAATATTATCATCTCCTAAAAATCAATTCAATCAAAATGAATAAATATTCAAATAATTCTTTTATATAAAATATATTCCAAAATGATATTGTGTTGGTTTGTCCTATTCGAGTGTTTAGAAATTCCTATCGACGCCTTGGCGTCCCAAGTATCGACCAGAATTCATAAATACTCAACGGAACAAATTAACACAATATAAAACCATTTTATATCAAATAACAAGTACGCTCTCTCATATACACTCAACTCATTCATATAGTTTACCTCTATTTCAATGAGTTATTCCCCACTAGAGCCAAGGTTTATCGCTAAACCAAAGCTCTGATACCAACTGTAACGACCCGTCTTTTTGGACAGTTTAAACCGACGATCAAATACACATGTCGATTCCAAACCATTAAAAGGGCAGATAGTTATTGGGGTAATTAAGAAAAGAAAAGGAAGGAAAATAAAGGAAATGAAACAACACAGAATCTCACAGCGGAAGGCTAAAGTATAATAATAAAATAACAGTTCATGAAGCTGTTAATTAAATGAATACATTTGAAATGAATACATTTGATTATTATTATACAACATTTATCAGAGTTACATACACAGCAAATATCATACAACAATGCAGCGGAATGGAATGAATATAATAGTAGTAGACAATATACCAAATCTTCGTCTCCGTCCTCCAAGGAAATGATCTTCAACCTAAACTGAAAACTCAGGACTGACCCGAGCGTAATGAAAAGACAAAACACTCGAGTCAGGACTAAATATCCTTATGAAAGTTAAATCAATCGTAAATAAATATGAGTGTAACGGCGTCGGAGATGTTTACGGGGTTTGACATCTCCTATCCAGTGTCATCGTGCGTGCAATAACTTAAGAGATGTTACGGGATTTTCCATCTCTCAAGGATCCGTTAAACTATCTACTATGTAGTAATATACGCTAAGTAGATAATGTCTATCAGTAATATAAAGTATCAAAATAGCGTTAAGGCGTTACCATAATCCCCCTTAACACATTTTTATATTCCCAAAAGCATATACAAGACCGTAGTTTCCCCAAAACCGGAAGTCACCAGAGGGCAATCCATATACTCAAGGTACAAATCAAAACGTAGTGGTCGCGAATAGGATAATCAGTATGACAAGGTACATGAGGCAATACCAACTAGGATACTAGTAGTTGCGTGATCCGGACTGATGTTGGGCATAGCCAGCAGCTACCCCAACACCGCGAAACAACACTCCCAAATCAAGGGGTGCACCCAAATCGCATCACAAATGTAATAGATATGGTATCGAAGAAGTGTGTCCGCTAGAGGTGGCGAACCTCAATGGCCCGGCGCGGCTCCTGTTTTAGTCATGTCAGGGGTCATCCAATAATCGTTCTCTTTCTTCAGTCAACGCGTTCACCAAACCATCCACTTCATTCTGGATCATCACTCCGCGTATAATAGTTATTAAAGTGGTTTTCGGTATCGACAGAGAGTATGTCCATATCCGATCCCGGTCTCTTTAATAACTACGTATTATTACACCTTTGGCTCTTTATATTTCAAATCGATTCATAATTGATATCAAAATATCATATTCGCTTCAAAATCAAATCCATTCAAATATCATCGTATCTTTCAAAATATCAGATTTCATATTTAAATTCAAGATTTAAATATAAACATTTCACCTTATTGACCAGCTTAGGATTTTAGAAAAATAATTTTAAGTAGTTTAAAAGTAGTTTTAAATAATTAAAATAGTTAAAAACACTTAAAATCTTTAAAATGGATTAAAATAGATAAATTAGTTTAAAATAATTTAAATTGGGTTAAGTAGATTTAAAATAGATTAAAATAGTTTAAGTATTCAAAATGGTTTATATAACAGAGTAATTTGGAAAACAAATTAAAACAGCTTCAAAATCAATCCATTTCAATTATAACTTACCAATTCAAATAAATTTCAATTTCCATTCTACCGATTCAATTTCGATTTCAATTCAAAACAATGTCAACTTTTACTTCAAATCAATTCAATTCTACATTCACCTTTAATTAATTCAATTTCAATTTATATCGATTTGGAACTTGATTTCTCAAAATATCAATTTATAACACTTAACAAAATTTCCAACAATATTCAAGTTTAAATCCAAATTCCAAATATGATTCAATTCCAAACTCGATTTCAAAATATCATTTTCATATCACTTTTACTTAGTAATATTCAAAGCTCGAAATAATGTTCAATCTTTAAAATAAATAGATTTTCGAAATTCAATCATATCCAAATTTTTATTTTTATTTTAAAGTCACAACTTAAATTATTTACCAATTTCTTTTAACCAAAATTTATTTCAACATTCCAACTCAATTTTTCGACAAATTCGATTTCTATAAATTGATTTCTATTTATAACTTTTAAATCAAAACATTTAAATAAATTTTAAATCGACGATTTCAAAAATTATTTATTTAGCCAATTCGGTGTCCGTATATAATTTTCTATCCTATGGCCAAGTAAATTTTTTTTTTATTTCAATTAAATGTCAGGAATGAGTATACATTACTTAAATTAATCTCAGTATCATATGTATGCATAACAGGATCTACATAAGCAAATAAACATCCAAACATTCAATTATCAACCAATAGCATCCATCAAAATACATCATCCAATAACAATACAATTCATGGCAGTTTCATAGTTATCAATGTCAGGTAATTTAATCGCAATTCAATTTTAATTTCAATTTAACTGTCAATTTAATTTTTCAACGGTTAATGCAAATGACAAGCTATATGACAATTAAATTTTTACCAAACAACGACAAATAAAATCATAACACTTCATAATATCAAATTTAACTAGCATAAAAATATTTAGTACGGTGTGAGCGTTATAAAACACTCACCTTGATTTTTCGATTTTAAATCAAATCGAACGACGTTCGATTTAACTCAAAATTTTCTCTAGCTCCAAATGATTCCAATCCAGTTGCAATGCGAAGAGCTCGTCGATACGATTCCAACGCAAAAAGTTTCGTCGAATTCCGACCTCGTATGACAAAGTTATGATGGTTTAAAGTTAACACGAATTTTTATATAAATTAATTACAGCTTAAATATATTTTTAAAACCCACCCAAACATCACCGTTGATTTCCTGCATAGCAGATCTGGGCCGCACCCCTCTTCTTCCTCACGTTCACATTACTTGCTCCAGGAACACACGCGACTAAGAACCCATCCAAGCCAAACTAGGGCTCCAAATCGCGGCCACCACGAGCGTCCAGAAGTCGATCAGGAAGCGCCATCACGAAGCCTATCACCAGAGCCACCAACGCCTGGAGCAGCTCGAAGCTCGGCCCCTCATCTCGCCTCGAAAAACGTGAAAAACGCAGCAGCTTTGAACGTGATTTCCCGTTGATCCGTGGCTCCGTTTTCGATCATCTCCGTATGGATTTGAAGCTTTCATCGTGCTCTACAACTTTGTAGTTGAGAGTTTTTGCTAATTATTGATGGATTGAGAGGAAAATGAGGAGGAAGTTTCGAAATTTTCAGGCCATTGAAATGAAAGTGGCGGCTGGTCAAAAGAGTTAGGGTTTGGAGCAAATGAAAGAGGATGGGTCCTTTTATAGAAAATTGCAAAACACTATTCACCGAAAATTTTCCGAACTCCAAACGAAGCTTGCCGGCAGGCGTTTCTAAGGTTTACCCCACGTTCCGAACACAATGGAACATGTTTCAAGGCCTAATTCGATCATATGTGCGAGTTACGGTAATAAACGATCAAATTTAAATTAAACCGATTCAACTAATTTCTATGCGTTTTGGCTTGCCCCGGACAAACGGTAAATCCGTTTGACTTGAAATTTGAAACCTTACAATAATATCATATTACGGATCCAATGAAACTAGTTTCGTCGAAATCCGAGACCGTTTGAAAAATGACTATTTTAACTCGCCAAATTAATATTAAAACAATTTCAACGCGTTTCGAGCTGCCACGGTCAAACGACAACTCCGATTGCTACGAAAATTGAAATCCGATAATAACTAACTATTACGGATCCAATGGAACTAGTTTTGTCCAATTCTGAGACTGTTCAAAAATTGGTTATTTTCCAGTCGATAATTAAATATTAAAATATTCAATTTTCACAAATAAATTTTAAATTCAGTTTTAAAAGTTCTATAACATCACTATAACTACAATATGATAAAATAAAATTTTACCAATCATTTTTAATCATACTAAACCCGTTATTCAATTTATCCAATAAATTCCAATTTCAAAATCTTATTAACTCTATTATAATCCCAATAGATTCAACATTTATTATTATTCCAAACGACTTACAATTTTTTTTCTAACACTAAATCATGAAATCTTATTAAATTAGCTATTTTAATTATCGAAAATTTACGGGTCGTTACATGGATAGGAAGAAACCTCATCTTAAATAAGTTGAAGATATGTTACAACCTACATTGAGTACATAAGTTTCATGAACTTAAGGCTAGGTATTTTTTATGTATGCACGTAGGTAGTTCGTAAAATCTTATTAATGTTTATTACGTCACATTGAGAAACAAATTGCTGTTTAAAGACATTCCATTTTCTTAACAAAGGAATTTGTTTCTAGAGAAATAAGTGGCAGTACGGTGGACTTGGACGAGATCAAAGGTTCTAAACTGAAAACCAATTATGTATACAGCACTGCTTCAACCAAACCCAAAAGACATGGCTTATTAGAATGTCTTATAGGCAATTTCATGTATCGAAGAGACACCACAAGTCTCTTATCAATGTTGAGAAATGGACTGTTCATAATGACAATAACCTTAGTTTCTAACAAACCATGGAGAGCATAGACTCTGCCACATGGGGAGAGATGCTTTATATCCGAAATGGATTCTAAGTACATAACAATACTGATTTTGGAAGGTGTACCCGAAAGGATACGATCCATCGACCATAAGCGAATCTTTGAGAAGAAAATCAACGTAGTTAGAAAGGTATACCCTTATAAATCAAGGTTGATGGAAAATGACTTCACCAATTCTAAATGTTGAATTTGGTGAAGCAATTTCATTACTCACCATGCTTAAGTCTATTCGGAGTTTACTTATAAATTACCATATAGTATGACTGCTAGTTTTGGCATATGTCATTGAAACAGACATTCTAAATAACTATTTAGAGGATATTATTCATATACCTTAGCCAAAATATCATGAATCAGTGAGAGAGCTAATAATTTTTTCTAATATCTGCCTATAATCTTAAACAAGCATTTAGATTTTGAGCAAGTATTTTGATAGTGAAAAAAATGATCTGATTTAAGTAGAATTTCAAAGAAAGCATCTACTCATAAGAAATAAACTAAAAGGCACTAGAACATTTCTAGTAATGTAAGTACACCACTAATTAGTAATGATGTACCTATGTTAAATCCAGTTAAAGTTCTGTTGTTCTATTCTCGAAGATGAATTTAAAAGAGACATACTTTATACTTGATATAAAGAATGTTGGGATTGTCTCACTCAATGTACATAGACAACATACTAAAATGTTTAATACATAGAATATAAGATAGGTTCCTTATGCATTAGTAACATGAATCATCATGTAGACTATGTAATGTATTAGAATTATGCACTTGGCGCAATGAGCATATATCGCTCAATCCAAGTGATAATCCTTGAATGATAATTAAGAGTATTCTTAAGTGTTTAAGAAATACCATAAATTGTTTATAGAAATGTTGTTAGCTCCAAAATTGGTCACTAACACCCAAATCCAAGCGAAAGCACCAAATTACAGTCACATCTCATAGATAGAATGTATATAGAGAGTAATAATATGAAGAACAGTCAAAAATAAAATGAAAGCAGTAAAGAACAACAGATTTTATAGTGGTTCGGATAACTTCGGCCTACGTCCACTCCATAAGTTTTCTTTTTATTGATGTTAGAATCAATTACAGTTACGAATTGGTGGAGTAACCTTAGCCTTGGGAAATAGAAAGCAAGAGAGTCCCCCGAAGATCCTTTTTTCGGAGCCCCACATGCTGTATTTATAGGCAAATTTTGAGTTGTTGGGCTTTCAGAGTGGTACAGGCCCATCAAGACTTCTACCGAACATCCACCCTTTATTGCAACTGACCCTGAGTTCTGTACATGCCGACTCGAGCCTTCCTTGGTGATGACCTGAAGTAGTCCCACGCCTGACCCGAAGTAGTTCCTATTAGAACTAAAAGCACATATACGCTGACTCCCTTCAACCGAACGAGTAAAGCCGACCCCCACATACAGAACAACAACCAAGGCCAAGCCACAACGCCAAGTGGTTCTGATCGAACCACAATGCCAAGGGATGTCCGATGTCGAGCGATGTTCAATGTGGAACCACACCAAGACCGAACCACATTTTCCAAACCCTCAGGCTGAACAACCTCCCGTGCTGAACCATCATTACCGAGCCACCCAGACCGACCCCCAATGTCGAGCGACCCATGCCGAGCCATAATGTCGAGCGATCATGCCATGTGACCCACGCCGAGCCACAATGCCGAGCGATCATGCCGTACGACCCATGCCGAGCCACAATGCTGAGCGATCATGCCGTGCGACCCATGCCGAGCCATAATGCCGAGCGACCCATGACGAGCCGCCAACGCCTAGCGACCCATGCCGAACCACTATGCCGAGCGACCTATGCTGAGCCGCCCCATCCATCCATCTACTCGACTCAACCCTATCATATTCCATCCTCAACAGCCAAACGACCGATTTAGTTGAATCCGTCTGTCCAAGGCCTTGCCAAAAGGTGGGTTAATATTTGCCTTCTAAAACATGCCTTTCTATCGGAAGGTGTGTTATGAATAGTCTCAAACCCAATCCAAATTCCATGTTGTTGAATATGCGATTATATGATTTTTGTTTGATGATAATAAACATATATATATATATATATATATTCGTGTAATGTATTTGTAAATGTACTATTTTATTTTTCATAGATTAAATAAATATTTGCTGAATAAAAATAAATAACACGGAATTTGAATTCAAACAGAATTTTTATTCAAACCAATATTTATTACAATCTTTGAATAGTACAAAGTTTAAGCTCTCACTATATATATATATATATATATATATATATATATAATTACAGTACAACTTTGATTACATCACAATCTCTCGTTTACAAATGTCCTTACTGCATATCGCTCATTCACTCATAATTTATCTTCAACTTCATTCCAATATGAATCCAGCATCTGAGCAATCTGCAAAAAAAAATATTGACGCAGTAAAATTGAAAAGGAAATATTTTTGCAGTATAAAACAAAATGTGAATTTTGAAAATAATATTTGCCTTAGTTATTTGGGTTGTTCTTCATCATTTAATTTTCAATTCATCATACACGAACAGCTTGTGACATACACAGTGAATCATTGTATATGCCACAAGGTCGTGCACACCGATATATACACTTGATAAATTTACAGGGACAGGTGAGCACAGGTCAAACTCAAAATACCGGATTCAACTCAAGTGCAATAAAATAATGTCACAACTTTCAGCACAAGTTCAAATCCGAGCTACAAGTTGGATTCAACTCAGATGCAATTCGAAAATCAATCCAAATGCAATAAAATGGTCAAGAGCAACATATCATAGATAGTACACATGCCCAGCCTTACGCCAACATGAAACCAACACAGTTCAACTAAAAACTACAAGTACATGAAGATGGCAAATGTAACTGATCAGAGGTGGAAACTTGGAGCATCAGACCAAACAGTGCACACTGACTACAAATAAAATACATGAAGGCCACAATAAAGCATAAAGCAGCTCATATATACAACAAATATCCAAACTGCCTCAAATGGTCAAGACAGCTACAATGAAGCTGCAGTAACTCAAAGCAACTAGTAGAGCAGATCCAAACAACACAAGTGCACCAAAGATATGGCCAGAACCAAACAGCACACAACAGTGACACAACAACCATGACTCAAAGCATATACAAGACTGCACATTCAGGTCTAGACACACATGAACACAACTCAGATGCAAGCACACTCAAGGCAAAGTGCATATCAAACCAGAAGCATGATCGAAGCAAAAATCCAAACCAAGTTCAAGTTATACAAGCAAAACTCAAACCAGAGACAACTGACATCAACTAAGTTCAAATGAATATAGACAGCAAGCTCCAGATGGATAATGCAAGTACAGACTCAAGTGTTCTATAATACAACTCGAAGCAATGCTTAGTGCACAGCATACATATGAACCAAGTTCATATGTACAACAAACACAAAGCTAACAGCATTCAGATGTCCAAATTTTTACAAGTATATACGAGCATATACAGTATAGTATTGTCATGCAATATATGCTACAGGTATGAACAGAGATTACTTGCAACAGTGGTGATGCAGTGTAATACAACATGAATTATATCAATGGACATATATAAGCACTTAAACAAAGGAGCAGCCCATTTTCCAAAAGAAGCAACAGAGTAACCACGATCAAAGTCAAGGCTCAATGTCACAAATAATACAGCTTGATTATCAAAGTGTATACATGATGAAGCAACCAAGTGAAGTGGCCGAGATCAACAAATGACAAAGATTCAACTGTAACAATTTTTTTTTAAAACACATCAAACACTATCACGTAAGCAAAGCAGTAACAATATCAAGTCGAAGTCAAGTCATAACAAAAAAATCAAATTCAAAGTAGCGGTCAAGGCCGATACACAAAATCATATGACCGAAGTCAAATGAAGCCGTGGTGGCCACGAAACAAGCAGTGCTGTGATAACCAAGCGATCAAGGAACCGAACCAAGTCACAGTTCAAAACCGCGTGAGTTGAAAAAGTCAGAGAAATCTCAAGCATCAAAACGAAATCAAATGGCCGAAGCAAATTGTTGAACAAATCAGACGAACGCAAAGAAAGGAGATCGAATCCATATATAAACCCATAGAATCATCATCGGTATGGTGCAGTCGAGTTCAAGCATAACAGAAAAGAAAAAAGGAATAAATTACATACCAAAGCCATCTCGAACTCGATCAAATTTGAAGCAGTCGAAGCAAATCCAAGAGACCATCGATTGACAAAAGGGAACGCCGAATCATATATTCAATCGAATATTTCAAGTCGACATCCTTCGAATTTTCGAATAACCCTAATTTGGAAAAAAGGGAACGAAGCCCTATTTTGCAAAGACGAGAACAAAGCCGCCATTAACAAAAAGGGAACGGGCCGAATAATATAAAAGGGGCTGGCTTTTTGTTAAGATTATAAGGGCTTTTTAATTTAGAATTAGGGTTGTTTTATTTTTAAATTGTTTTTAATTTGTAATTTCTTTTTAAACCATTGAAATTTCTAGTCGTGTGACTAGGGGACAAACTATGTGGCGTAGTTTGAGAATTCGCAACTCAGTGGCTGAGTTATGGAAGATTTTGAGCGTAGAGTTAGGTTAGTCAGTAGTGGGTGTCGCGAGTTTGCGTGTGTAAGCGTGTGACTACATAATTTCTAGTAGAAACCTTGGGGGCAGCACGTAGGCAGGGTTTTGCCGAAGTTAGGTAAATTCTGTGTCGTTCTATTTCTGCATTTATTATTCTGCTATTATCTGTGCTGCTATTATTCTATGATCTGTGTTGAAATAATTTTATAAGCTTCCGCAATTAATTTTTATAATTAATAGCATCACCCTATTCACCCCCCTCTAGGGTTAAATCGTTCCTACAAGTGGTATCGGAGCTAGGAACAAAAGCCATTTTTGTTTTAAAAAGTTTGATTTTTCAAAAACCAATTTTTGTTTTAAAAATTTGAATTTTTAAAATGGCTAATTTTGCTAAGGGTCGTTCCAATATTATTCCTCCTATTTTTGATGGAACAGATTTTTTGAATTGGAAATTGGAAATTGAAAATGGAATTTTATTTAAAATCTGTTAATATTAAATGTTGGAATATTATTGAAAATGGGTGTGATATAAATGATGAGAAAATTATCTCGATTAACGCTCTTGCTATGCATATATTATATTCTCATATTAATCAAGATAATTTTAATTTCATCTCTCATTGTGAAAATGCATAGGAAATATGGAATACTTTCGATGCAATATATGGTGCAAAAGTCAAGGGCAATGAGAAATCCTCCACCACCGACTTAGTTAAAGAAATGTGCTTGACAAGATTTGTAAAATGCAGTTGTGATGAGGATGATGATGATGGAGTAGCTGAGCTGGCATTACTAATGAAGAAATTCAAAAAGTGGAACCACAAATACGGAAATCCAGCTCTAAATCAACAATTGAAAAGCAGAATAATTAAAGCGCTAGACAGCTCAGAAGAACACGGGATCATTTGCAATAAACCCGATGATATCAAGCCCAATTGTCCTCAAAATCAACGCGATTTTGAAAAGAAATTAAAAACGAGAAATGCTACAGCCACGTGGAATACAAGTGATGAAGATAATCAAAGTTCTAGCAGTGAGAGTGAGAAAACAGATATGTGCCTTCAAGGAAATATAACTGATAGCGGCGATGATGAGCCAAGCGAGCTATCAAAACTTACTCACTCAGAATTACTTATATATTTCCACGAAGTAAATGGCTGTTTTGAACGACTTAGGGAGAAATATGCTAAAATTGAATCACAAAGAGATACTTTGATAGAATTAAATGAACAACTTGACCATTAGTTAAAACCTATCAAAGTAGGATCCCTAAATGTGATAAGTGTCCAACATTCGAAGAAGAAATTAAAAAATCAGAAATTAATATAAAATCACTTGAAAATGAAATTCTGATTTTGAAAGAGAGTGAAAATACTAGGAGAGAGAATTCTATTAAAAGGTGCACACGATTGTTAAATGAAAATAAATCTCTCAAAACACAAGTCGAACAACTGTCAACGACTTTAGATAAATTTTCAAAAAGTGAAAAATCGTTGAATATGCTATTAGGAAAGCAAACTGGTAATACGGTTAGACAAGGATTTGGATATAATCAATCTGAAAATGTTGAAAGCAATATTAATCAAGTTAATTATATGTGCACAATTTGTAGAAACTATGGACACAATCACAATAATTGTTGGTACAGACGCAAACATGTGAAAACTATACCGATTTCGGTTCCAAAAGGCACAAATATAAAATCTCTCAGAGTTAAACAAATTTGGGTGCCGGAGGGAACAATTATAAATAGTTTTGGGTCTCCACAAAATTATTTTTCAAAATATTCTGCCACTAACAATCATGGACCTATAAAAACAAATAGGTCACAAAAATCTTTCATCGTGTAGGTGTGGTGGCAGGCTAAGGAACAACAATAGTGTTACTTGGATTCTGGCTGTTCCAAGGACACAACGAGCGACAAAGCAAAGTTCCTTAGCCTAGTATAAAGGTGACAGAATCACAATGGACAACAACGAAATATATCGTAAAGGTAAAATAGGTAATGGTATATTTATTTGAACGATATATTAAATGTGATAATCTACACCATAATCAAAGTTAAATCAGCCAATAATGAGATAATGAAAAATGATGATTTTGATTTTGACTAATTCAAAATTGTTGGCCAATTATATTCTTATGCCAAAAACATTATATAAATCTTTAGATTCTTTGAATTACTTCATAAATATTAGTTTAGATTAAAAATAGTGTTTTGTTGGATGATAATACATTTGGTTATAATATGACTAACTCTATATTCGCGGTTTTTGATTATTTACACGGCTTCAATTCAAATTCAAGAAAATGTCATTTAAAAAGCTGTTAAAATTGATTTTGAAATTTTTGTTGCACACTTCATGGTCTGGCCTATCAAATTCAGTTAGTGATAATTTGGAGTGAAGGAGAAATTCAGATGCAGATTACACTGGTAATCTAGTTGATAGAAAACTCACTAGTTAAACGTGATTTGCTGAGACATTTAGTAACTGCATCGTTTTTCAAAGAAAATATCTGCATATTTTTCATTTCAAATAATTTTCAAATAGCAGAAATTTTTCTCATATAACCCCATCGAGAAAATCATTTTTGACCATATTTTCAAATCAGTCATTTTTGAAAAATTGATTTTATAATTATTTTTGAATTTGATTTTAAATGACTATTTTGACTAATCTGACTCCCTAATAACTATCAAAAAGATAAATAGTGATTGAAAAAGTGAAGAGTGTTGATATTTATCATATATTATGACTCGAGACGGTATAATTAGTAAATTTCTTTAGAAATTTAAACAAGAGTTATATAACTCTTTGTTGGTAAAAAATTCCATGACCATCTCTATTTCTATCATATTTCTAACAACCATCACTCATCAAAATTCAATATAGTTTGTCAATATATGGTACTTTAAACAGGAATCATTTGTTTTTCATTTTACAATTTTTTTTAATAAAATAAAAAATAATGAATAAAAATAATAAAAATAAAATCCAAAGTATCCGCTCTCATTCAAAAGTCCTTATGGTTATGCATGGGTGAATTACTTGGAATTTATTATGTGCTTTCATGCTCATTTAAAAGTCCTCACAGTTATGCATGCATGGAACGCATATCAAAAATTGATTTTTAAAATAAACAAGTTGATTCTAATCTCATTTAAAAGTCCTCACGGTTATGCGTGGTTAGAAGATACTTGAATTTATTTATTTTTAAATAAAATTGGAATACTACTAATCTCATTTAAAAGTCCTAACGGTTATGCATGGTTGGTATATATTCAAATTCCTGATATAAATATACCACAAATAGACACAACTGTACGGTTTTATATGATGACATCATTCCCACCATTCTAAAAGTGGAATATGCGCCTAACAAAGTATTTATGATTTTTGTTTGATTTTATATTGAAATTTAATATTTATATTCAATTGAGTTTTAATGTTGGATTAATATCGATCACTTTATCTCTATTTTCTCTAACACTATTACTCTTTTGCTGATAACAAAAGGGGGAGAGAAAAGTTAAGATTTTATCAAATAAAATTAAGCAAAGGTCAAATATTTTCCATTTGCATCTAGGCTCATTTGCATATTTTTAATTTGTATGCATATATGTAGGGGGAGCTTTGTGTAAAGATGAAGCATTTAAATAGGGAAAGCAATTAGAGTATATCAATGATCAAATACATTTAACATATTCAAAATCTTAAATATATGTTTGTTATCATCAAAAGTGGGAGATTGTTGAATATGCGATTATATGATTTTTGTTTGATGATAATAAACATATATATATTCGTGTAATGTATTTGTAAATGTACTATTTTATTTTTCATAGATTAAATAAATATTTGCCGAATAAAAATAAATAACACGGAATTTGAATTCAAACAGAATTTTTATTCAAACAAATATTTATTACAATCTTTGAATAGTACAAAGTTTAAGCTCTCACTATATATATATATATATTTATATATAATTACAGTACAACTTTGATTACATCACAATTTCTCATTTACAAATGTCCTCACTGCATATCTCTCATTCACTCATAATTTATCTTCAACTTCATTCCAATATGAATCCAGCATCTAAGCAATCTGCAAAAATAAATATTGACGCAGTAAAATTGAAAAGGAAATATTTTGCAGTATAAAACAAAATGTGAATTTTGAAAATAATATTTTCCTCGGTTATTTGGGTTGTTCGTCATCATTTAATTTTCAATTCATCATACAAGAACAGCTTGTGACATACACAGTGAATCATTGTATATGCCACAAGGCCGTGCACACCGATATATACACTTGATAAATTTACAGGGACAGGTGAGCACAGGTCAAACCCAAAATATCGGATTCAACTCAAGTGCAATAAAATAATGTCACAACTTTCAGCACAAGGTCAAATCCGAGCTACAAGCTGGATTCAACTCAGATGCAATTTGAAAATCAATCCAAATGCAATAAAATGGTCGAGAGCAACATATCATAGATAGTACACATGCCCAGCCTTACGCCAACATGAAACCAACACAGTTCAACTAAAAACCGCAAGTACATGAAGACGGCAAATGCAACTGATCAGAGGTGGCAACTTGGAGCATCAGACCAAACAGTGCACACTGACTACAAATAAAATACATGAAGGCCACAATAAAGCATGAAGCAGCTCATATATACAACAAATATCCAAACTGCCTCAAATGGTCAAGACAGCTACAATGAAGCTGCAGTAACTCAAAGCAACTAGTAGAGCAGATCCAAACAACACAAGTGCACCAAAGATATGGCCAGAACCAAACAGCACACAACAGTGACACAACAACCATGACTCAAAGCATATACAAGACTGCACATTCAGGTCTAGACACACATGAACGCAACTCAGATGCAAGCACACTCAAGGCAAAGTGCATATCAAACCAGAAGCATGATCGAAGCAAAAATCCAAACCAAGTTCAAGTTATACAAGCAAAACTCAAACCAGAGACAACTGACATCAACTAAGTTCAAATGAATATAGACAGCAAGCTCCAGATGGATAATGCAAGTACAGACTCAAGTGTTCTATAATACAACTCGAAGCAATGCTTAGTGCACAGCATACATATGAACCAAGTTCATATGTACAACAAACACAAAGCTAACAACATTCAGTTGTCCAAATTTTTACAAGTATATACGAGCATATACAGTACAATATTGTCATGCAATATATGCTACAGGTATGAACAAAGATTACTTGCAACATCGATGATGCAGTGCAATACAACATGAATTATATCAGTGGACATATATAAGCACTGAAACAAAGGAGCAGCCCATTTTCCAAAAGAAGCAACAGAGTAACCACGATCAAAGTCAAGGCTCAATGTCACAAATAATACGCTTGATTATCAAAGTGTATACATGATGAAGCAACCAAGTGAAGTGGCCAAGATCAACAAATGACAAAGATTCAAATGTAACAGTTTATTTTTTTAAAACATCATCAAACACTATCACATAAGCAAAGCAGTAACAATATCAAGTCGAAGTCAAGTGATAACAAACAAATCAAATTCAAAGTAGCGGTCAAGGCCGATACACAAAATCATATGACCGAAGTCAAATGAAGCCGTGGTGGCCACGAAACAAGCAGTGCCGTGATAACCAAGCAATCAAGGAATCAACCAAGTCACAGTTCAAAACCGCGTGAATTGAAAAAGTCAGAGAAATCTCAAGCATCAAAACGGAATCAAATGGCCGAAGCAAATTGTTGAACAAATCAGATAAACGCAAAGAAAGGAGATCGAATCCATATATAAACCCACAGAATCATCATCGGCATGGTGCAATCGAGTTCAAGCATAATAGAAAAGAAAAAAGGAATAAATTACATACCGAAGCCATCTCGAACTCGATCAAATTCGAAGTAGTCGAAGCAAATCCAAGAGACCATCGATTGACAAAAGGGAACGCTGAATCATATATTCAATCGGCATCCTTCAAATTTTCGAATAACCCTAATTTGGAACAAAGGGAACGAAGCCCTAATTTGCAAAGACGAGAACAAAGCCGCCATTAAAAAAGGGAACGGGCCAAATAATATAAAAGGGGCCGGCTTTTTGTTAAGATTATAAGGGCTTTTTAATTTAGAATTAGGGTTGTTTTATTTTTAAATTGTTTTTAATTTGTAATTTCTTTTTAAACCGTTGAAATTTCTAGTCGTGTGATCAGGGGACAAACTACGTGGCGTAGTTTGAGAATTCGCAACTCAGTGGCTGAGTTGTGGCAGAGTTTTGAGCGTATAGTTAGGTTAGTCAGTAACGGGCGTCGCGAGTTTACTTGTGTAATCGTGTGACTACTTAATTTCTAGTAGAAACCTTGGGGGCAACGCGTAGGCAGGGTTTTGCCGAAGCTGGGTAAATTCTGTGTCGTTTTATTTCTGCATTTATTATTCTGCTATTATCTGTGCTGCTATTATTCTGTGATCTGTGTTGAAATAATTTTATAAGCTTCCGCAATTAATTTTTATAATTAATAGCATCACCCTATTCACCCCCTCTCTAGGGTGAAATCGATACTACACATGTTTTATCCATAGCTATAGTATTCTCAATCAGGTTCGTGGCTGTTCGAAGCCGAATCAGTATCCACTTCAACTCATGGAAATCATTAATCCAATCCTATGGCCTCTCTGGACCATTGACGGCCACTTCAGACCCTCGCTAAGTCCATTCCAAACTTAACAATCGAATAGAAAGATCTTGTCGCGCTCTAGTGCCGCCTTCTATCCCTTGCACTCTGGCCCCAACGAGGGCATATAGCGATGTCTTGGTCATCCTAGACCGATCATAGCCTCTCCGGGCTCTTGCTGGATCCCGTCCTGTCACTCTCCAGTGAAGGGAAAACAGCGTCAAGTGAGTCGATCCTGTCGCTCTCCGACGAAGTGGCAACACCCCCTGCACTCTAGTTCAGCGTCCCTGAACATTAAGCGATGTCATGGCCTAAATCCTAGTCCGATTACAGCCACTCCGGGCTCTTATCGAACCCCCATCTAATCACTCACTGGTGAATGGGAAACAACGTTAAGTGAGTTGATCCTGTCACTCTCCGGCGAAGCAACTCACTTCTTGCACCCCAGACCCCGTCTCTCCGAGTAGGGTCATAAAGTGATTAATTTCAAACTGACTTCCAATTTTCATCCTTTAACTTTCTTGTCAAAGGTTTATTTTGGGAAATTCAAGTTCATTTATTAAATTCAAATACCAAATGTTCAATCACAAATAAAGGAAAAATCTAGATACCGCCTCTCCGGGCAGAGCGGTCTATTACCATCTCAAAGCATGCCTGGGGATCTCTCCAGTTCCCTTACATGTAAGTGGAATAGCCGTTTTATTTTGAAATCAAATCTAAGGAGTTTTAGTTGACCAAAGTTCAAGCCTTGAACTTGGCCCTTGCCATCATGATCAATTGATGACGAGTCATGATCCCGATCCAGAATTAATTCTGTTAGGTGGAGGCGGTAGTTGCTCAGATCCTACGGCCGATGTCCGATCTCTGGTGTATTGTGGCAATCTACCACTCTTGACATGTTCTTCTACCTCATCCTTCAGATTATGACATTCATCGGTATTATGCCCTTCCAGCTCGTGGAATAGGCAGTACTTTCCTCTTCTACATTTCTGTTCTGTGGGATCTCTCCTAGGTGGTTTTCGATAGGGGAGCTGCCCCCGAGTTTCCGTGTAAATCCGTTCTAGGTTTGCCGTCAAGTCCGTGTACTATTTGAACGTGGGTTCTCAAAATTTCTTTCGTTTTTTAGGACCATCGTATCTATCATCCTACTTCCACTTTCCTTTGTCTGTCCCGGACTGCTCCTTGGAGGTTCCTTCGCCTTGCACGGCGTTTATTTCCTGCCTCTCGGTGTGTGAATCTTCCAGCCGAATGAATCTTTCAGCTTCATGATAGAATTCTCTAAGATCTTGTGGTGGATCTCTTGCCAAAGAATCCTTAAATTCTATGCCTTCTGCAACTCCTGCTACCACCGCCATCAAAATCATCGATGGATCCGGGCGATCCACTGAAGCCACGGTTGCATTGAATCGCAGTAGAAAATCTTTTATGGACTCTCCAGTCCTCTGCTTTATCGATGCTAAGGTCATCACACTTTTGGGTCGCGTCACGTGGACCCTAAACTGCCTCATAAAGCATTCCACTAGCTCGTCCCATGTTCTAATTGATCCATTCTCTAACTGCTTGAATCAAAGCGCAGCCAAATCTGTCAAATATAAAGGGAAACATCGTGCTATCACTTCCTCGGATGCCTCCAGCACTTCCATATACCTGATATATCTGGTAATATGCATGGTCGGGTCTGATTTTCCATCGTAAGCCTCCAAAATAGGTAGCTTGAATTTAGGAGGGTTTCTGGCATTTCTGATATTCGAAGTGACCGGGCTACGACTAACTTCCTCTAAGCCTCCGCTCAGCAATCCTCCTCTCATAATCCTTCTTATTAATCCAGCCATCCGCTCGTCTCCATCCAGAGGTAGTCCCCTATTTGCATCTCTACCTTGCCCCCATGTCCTATGAGGTACTCTGGGTGGTACTCTTCATGTTGGCCATTTACGTTCATGTTGGTCCCTGTTCGCTAAGCTTCATTCACCGCTCTCCCAGTATCCAATCCCGGAGGCCTGCCCCCGAGCCTTTGTTGATTTCCTTCAATCCTTCCAGTTCGGTTCTGGTGTTGACCTCTAGAAACTTCTACAGCTCCGGTTCCTTGTTCTGCAATGTTAGCAGCCGCGATTGGTCCATTCCCTTAACTTTGTGCTCCAACATGTCCAACCTATCGAAGCAGGTTCTGTATCATGTCTTCCTTCCTTTTTAGCATCGTCTCCATCTCGTCCCTAGTGATATAGATGGATGCTTGACCAGCTCCAGCTCCAGAGGAGGTCTCTTGACTTCCCTCTTGATTGCTTCCTTGTTGATGGCCTAGCCATTGCTTTCTAGAATCCAAGTTTCCAGCTCAAAAAATCCTCGAGTGCTTGCCTTTTCAGTGAAAGCACCAAAATGTTAGCGCCAAAATTGGTCACTAACACCCAAATCCAAGCAAAAGCACCAAATCACAGTCACAGCTCATAGATAGAATGTATGTAGAGAGTAATAATATGAAGAACAGTCAAAATTAAAATGAATGCAGTAAAGAAAAACAGATTTTATAGTGGTTCGGCTAACTCCGGCCTACGTCCACTCTAGAAGTTTTCTTTTTATTGATGTTAGAATCAATTACAGTTACAAACTGGTGGAGTAACCTTAGCCTTAGGAAATAGAAAGCAAGAGAGTCCCCCGAAGATCCTTTTTACGGAGCCCCACATGCCGTGTTTATAGGCAAATCCTGAGTTGTTGGGCTTTCAGAGTGGTACAGGCCCATCAAGACTTTTGCCGAACCTCCACCCTTTATGGCAACTGACCTGAGTTCTGTACATGCCGACCCGAGCCTTCCTCGGTGAAGACCTGAAGTAGTCCCATGCCCGACCCGAAGTATTTCCTGTTAGAACTAAAAACACATATACGCCGACTCCCTTCAACCGAACGAGTAAAGCCGACCCCCACATGCCGAATGGTAACCAAAGCCGAGCCACAATGCCGAACGGCTTTGACCGAACCACAACGCCGAGGGATGTCCGATGCCAAGCGATGTCCAATGCCGAACCGCACCAAGACCGAACCATATTTGCCAAAGCCTCTGGCCGAACGACCTTTAGTGCCGAACTATCATTACCGAGCCACCCAGACCGACCCCCAATGTCGAGCGACCCATGCCGAGCCATAATGCCGAGCGATCATGCCGTGCGACCCACGCCGAGCCACAATGCCGAGCGATCATGCCGTGTGGCCCATGCCGAGCCACGATGTCGAGCGATCATGTCGTGCGACCAATGCCAAGCCACAATGCCGAGCGACCCATGCCGAGCCGCCAACGTCGAGTGACCCATGCTAAACCACCATGCCGAGCGACCCATGCCAAGCCGCCTCATCCATTCATCTACTCGACTCAACCCTATCGTATTCCCTCCTCAACAGCCAAAGGACCGATTTAGTTAAATCCGTCTTTCCAAGATCTTGCCAAAAGGCGGATTAACAAACGTCAAACTCCTTATTAAAGGATGTTTAGACTTGAACACCACACCAAAATCACCTTATTACAATGTTTGGTTTACAATATTCTCAACTAAATGTTGTAGAAAAACCTTTTAACAATGTCTATCACACACAAACATTGTGAAAACGTTGCCTTTTACAGCTTTTTTATACGTAAGTTGTAATAATACTCTTTTAACAACGTTTATTATGTAAACATTTTTAAAATGTTGTTTTTACAACATTTTCTCAACATTGTGAATACTAATTTATAACAACTTTTTAGAAATTGTTGCTCATATGTTGTAAATGATCGCATAACGCTCCTTGAGGAAGCGTTTAGTGTATGAAAATGCTAAATTAAAATTAATTTTCTTAATATGTTTACAACAATTTAAAATATTATAATAATTAGTAATTTATAATTAATAACCAATCATTAATGCTTAATAATTTATAGATAATTTAAAAGTAATAATTTATAAATGATAACGTATATAGTTAATAATTTATAATTGATTATAAGTAATGACTTTAGTAGATAATTTATAATTAATTAATAATTATAATTTATAATTAATAATTTATTAATAATTAATAATTCATTAATATTTAATAAATTATAATTTATAATTTATAATAATTAATAAAAATATATACTTAATATTTACTAATTTATAGTAATAACATATAATTTCCTAGCTCACCTAGTATAAGGAGAGGGTAGCCTTAGTAGCCACACTTTAGCAGCCTGATGTTTAAGGATGCATGTAATAATCCCTTTAGGGAGTTAAAATCTCAGGGTTGAAAAGTACATATGTGAGGGTCTAAGTTAAAAGGGAATGAAGCAGTAGTGGACCTTCTTACATTCTTGGCCTATGAAAATAGGTTGTATTAAAAAAAATAACATACAAACAAATAATTATTTTTTACAATTATTAATAATAATAAGTCGTAGTTATGATTTATACTAATATATACTTAGCATTTAATAATTTATAATTAATAATTTATTATAATTAACGATCTATAATAAACAATTCAAAAATAGTCCCAAGCGTTGGATTATTGTACATAACAAAATATAAAATTGCATTATCAAACCGACCATTTAAGAGATCTTTCTACGATGAATGTCTACAGTGAAGAGTCAACAAAAAAAAAAAGAAAAAAAAAAGGGAAGCTCAAAAGCATAGGCTTATTCCTTGTTTTTCTTCGGTTAATTATTTCTCCCCCAAATTTTCTTTGGTCACATCTTGTCATCTTATTTCTATTCGTCACTTAGGTCTCATCATCCTCACTTTAAATCTCGTTAATCTCTTTTTTCTTCTTGCAATCTCATTTTCCAATTCAAAAACTCAATCGACTTTTAGTTTCAAGCATCTAGAAAGCCCTTTCTAATCGACTTTCGAATCAATGCCACCCCACCGAGTTCAGCAATGCACCTTTGTCACCTACAACCGGACGCAACAACCCTCTTCCCAAAACCTAATTTACAGCCAGTTTTATCAGGTATGTTAGCTTTAAGTTATAAAAAATGTTTTTCTTATAAATGGTGATTCGCAAGACTATCATTAGATATAAATTCCTTTTTTACATGTATAATGTGGGGTTTTCATTTGCGATTAGTAAAAATGGGGAAACTTGTTAGCTTGCTACGGAAATGGTGATTTTTGTTTGAATTTCAAGTTGAGCTATTTATCCAATTTCTTTAAAAGTCTGTGTGATCTTTTTCTTTTCTAAGGGATGATACTTATCTAATTTCAGCTTAAGTTATTTTGTTAAATTCTTAAATATTGAATTATTTGGTGTTTTTTAATGCTATATTTGAGGATGTCATGCTTCTTGAAGTAATTTGATTGTACTTGATGTCTTGCATTCGAATGATTATTTTGTAATCATAATTAGTTTATTATTTTCACAATGAGCATGGTTTTCTGCAAACAATTAAAAGAATAAAATAGTTTAATTATTTAGAAGCTTGCATGGGGAAAAAATTTGGAGCTAGACAAAAAAAGGCAATATAGTGTCATCGTGTTTACATACGTTATTACAATCATATTTTTGCATATTAAAAATGTTGCCTAAAAAGTTATATGTTTGCATAACAAAAGCGATAGATTGATGATGTCCTTAATCCTTAGTGAAGAATCCATCTTTATATCAATGTTCATGGCAATGAGAAAAAATGATTTTGTAGCTACTTCTTGACAAATCATGCAACTATTATGTATCATAATTCCTATGTTAAATGCTCCTAAGATTTTAAAATGGTTGATTGCTAACTGCTATTTTCCATCCAAGTAATGTTTTCCCCTTCGTTACTGGTGATTATTACTTACTCACTCTTAGGTCTAATGAATAATGTGTGTTAGGTATCTATGTTAATATAACGCTAGAAGTTCTAAAAAACTTTGAATATATTTGGAACTATTTTGCCCCTTGATATATATATGTATATATGTGTGCGCGCGCACGTGTGTCCACATGTGTATCATTTCCAACAGTTAACTGATAACTGTTTTTGGCATTAGTTATAAAAGTGTAGCATGTCATATAATGCACTATTAATGATCTTTATAGGATTAATTATGAGGAAGGTGAAAATTTGTACAAAACAAAAGGAAATGCTAATGTAGTTAAAAAAATGGTTTATATTTTTAATTTATGATTTGTGAATGCATTTTACATCTATAATTAAATAAAATATTTAGAAATAAGATGGTATATTTTTAGCTAAGATGTTTTGAATTTTCTATTAATTTTTATATCTTAAATCTCTTTAGTATCTCCAAAATATTATTTCAATCATATCATAAAGAATTATCAAAATGCTTCACCATAATTGTTTTGTCATTCTCATCATTATGAAATTACATAAACTATTATTGTGGTGCACATCGATGAAGGCTCTAACATTGCAATTATCTCACACAAGAATTTAAATACGAATCCTCATTTTTGATATATATACAAATATTGCAAAATGACCATTCCGATTTATAGTTTCATGGTAGGTTCTTACTTCCCTACTATGACAGAAGTTATGCAACATCCCGTAAATTTACGTTAATAAATGAATAATTACTAAGCTCAAAAATGAAATTTGAGAAAACATTGGAATTTGGCCACGAAACTTGCATCATTATGTTCGTAGCGATTTTTTGAGCAACTTTCATATTTGGAGTTTCGTAATATTATAAGGAGTTCAAATGAAGAAGTTACATGCGTTTAAATTTTTCGAAACAAATATAATTAAAAAAACAAAATACGCAAATAAATAAACATCAACCTTCTGTACCCTACCAGTCGACCACATGTAGGGGAGCGGTCGATCGGTTCAAGGGCGACGGCTAAGTTTCGAACCTTGGCCAACGGCTTGGATTCAATTATTTTAATTTAACGGATACGATTAATTCATGCGCTTATAAATACAGGCCTAACCCTCACTTCTTTTCTCATATTTTCTGATTAAAAGCAGCGAAGCTATGCCGTTTTCTCTTCTCCACTATTCCTCCTAACTATAAAATATTTTGTATTTATACAAATTGGAGAAGAGCGGAAAATAAAAGGAAAAAAAGGGAAGAATTGAATCAACATTGCGAAATAAAAAGATAAATTTTAATATTATAAATCTGTATTTCCTTTAACCCCAAATCTCTTATCAGATCTGTAATTCAAATAGTATGTATATACCCTGTTATACGTATTTTTCTGGATTAAAAGGCTATGGAGTTGAATCAAAAGATCATATGCAGATTTGGAAAGCTAGAAAGATGAGTCGGAAATTATGTAATTTATTTATAACATTGGAATTTATTTCGTTGGATTTTTATTTAATTATCAGTCTTAAGTATAGATCTAAAGAGTTATAGATTTAAATTAAATGCATAAGAACATTGCCTACATATTATGTAATTCAGGAAATTCAAATAGAAACATTATTTACATTTTGATTTGGAAGTCAGTGCCTAAATTATTAGAAGTTGACTGTTTATAAGGATGTAGAATTTGTTCCAGATCTATAATTGGGTTGTAAAGAAGTTGATATAATTTAAATTGCTCTAATTTTATTGGAATGTGAATTTCTATGTTTTAAATTGTTGGAAGTATTATCCATGTAACCTCCGTAAATTATTTAATTTCTTAAATACTTGCAAAATGCAGCATTTGAATTAATAAGGAATATACACGAAAGGGAAAGAGATGTGTAAAGTATGGATATTCTTTCCGTAGTTTGCACTATCTATTTCAATAAATGGAAAGAAATAATTTCTTGTAATTTCAAACAAAGCAAATCTCTTACTTTAGATTAATTTATGGGAAGTTATAACAGGAACCCTTTTTGGAATGATAAGTCTAATGAATCAAAATATGAAATCAAAATATGGAAAGGGATATTCTAGTTAGGAACTGGTATCTAGAAACATAAACCAATAAATATATAAACACGTATAAACATGCTCAATATTTAAAAATATAACATAAGTAATACACATCGATATTCACATTAGATATAATTAAAACGTTAGAATGAATCACATAATA
The DNA here is from genome assembly GCA_030765085.1 of Allium cepa. NCBI lineage: Eukaryota > Viridiplantae > Streptophyta > Magnoliopsida > Asparagales > Amaryllidaceae > Allium > Allium cepa. Next base: position 378,675,936 of record CM060938.1, on the reverse strand, counting down.
AATAATAGGAATAAGAAATATAGATGGAAAAGATTGTAACACTAAAATTAGTAGCGCAATAAATAAGAAGTTACAGATATTTAATAAAGATATAAATGGATCAATGAGACTGATTAAGGAGATTATCACAATAATTGTGGAGAAATAAGACGTAATAGGTAAAATTAGAATGAATAAATAAATGTCTTTAGAGATCGTCCGGTTAGAACAATAATAATTTATTACGGACAATTGATATTTATGAAAATAGTGAATAAACATGTTAGGTAGTAATTAAATATTATAAGGCAGTATAATTGTCATTATGGTAAATTATATGGCCTTAATTATACAACCGAGGATTAGTGGGCTTAGCCCATACTTAAACTTATGTTGATTAATTTGATTTAGTATGTTGGGATGCGAGGTCAGAAGAATTACACAGCAGAAGTCCATCATTCACTTAGAGGTCACCATCAGATGTGTATACTTACCACTGGTGTGGGACATCTCCTACCATAGGGCTCGTAGGGAAGTGATATGCATTGCGGATAGGTAAGGGAAAATGTACCGAGGTTTCACCTCAGATTTGAAGTATTAAATGACCCATTACTCTTAGGAAAATGGGTTCTGCTTCATATCCAACAAGAGCTAGTAAGTAATCGATATTTAACTTACTGAAGTTAGTCTAAACGAGATATCAGCTGTGGAAAGTCGGCGGGCTAAGTAAGTACTTTAGTATCTGTATTTAAACTTCCCTCTTCTATCATCAAACCATCACCCATTAATACAACACCAACATTATTTGATTCCAAATTGAGAGCAATGCCTATTGTACCCTCTTCAAATTCTACTAATTCACCTGACATTACTTCATCAAGACCATGAATACGAGCAATGTCGTCCCCCACTTGAAGTAGGTACCAGTATTCACAACTTTTACTTCTCTATTATATTGTTCAATACATTCACGGATAATATTACTAATTTCATCAGCTCGAAGAGTTACCATTAGTGTCTCTTTTTTCTTTTTCAGAAACAAAGGGAAAAAATAATGTCTAAACTCTAAACTAAAGTAAAAAAAAAAAGAAGGGCTGTAGGTTTGGCATATAGGCTTTGACACCCAGCGATCTCGAGTGAGCGGTAGCAATGACTTGAGTTACACATGGATGGATTTTGCTTCATACTAGTGTATAATTCGTATAGGAGATGTACAGACCTTAAGGTATATGATTAGGTGAAAAAAATTTAGTTTATTGGAGGTGGGCTAGTTAACTCTTAGATGAGTCTTTAAGTTGTATAGCAGTACGCCAATTAAATTATATATTATATCATGGAGCCGTATATAAGGGTCATCGGTCTCTATAGTTAGAACCGATTGACTAGCGTTGACATTGCGAAGGGCCCGCTTCAGGGACTTGAGACAGTAAATGGCTGATGGGGTTGTCTCCTCCATATTTAAGAAGTATTAAGTGACCAAGGTTTGGATTGTATGTTAAGATATATATGTGTGTGTGTGTAATATACTTCAGAGAAGATTAGGTTAGATATATCCTACGTGCATACAAAATTGAACGAAATTGAACGAATTAGTTGTAAATAACAGACATAACATTTTAATGGAAACCAATCGGTATAAGTTTGTGCTATGCATAAAGTATACTCTCTTCAGTCACCAGAACGTTGTTCTGATTCCCTACTCGTTAATATCCATAGAATAGATTTAGAGGGATGAGTCATTGGAGCAAGACATGAACGGATGAAGGAGAAGTCTTAGGATGTCCAAGGAATTACCGTTGATTCTGAGGTAGTACCCTCAGTAAGTATTTATGTTCTATTACATTTTCCATTCTGCTAAGAGTTTAGATTGATCGATTTTTGATATACTTATGTTTATTATAGGTTATAAAAACCAACGATCGAGGTCTTAATGGACTTGGGTTTTGATTTAGTCGACATTCGAGCCCATTAATGTGCATGTTGTTACAAGTTAACACCAGGGATGGTTCTTCTAGAAGTGATTTAGTAATATTTTCACGATTGAACTGGCAACACTCCAGTTTACCTAGTTTCCATCCTTATACAAGCAAAGCTTTTGTGAACTATATATTTTCTCTATAAAATTGAAATTTCATTTTAAAAACTAGTAAAATATCATAATCCCATGTTTTTTTTAAGCGTAGAATATTTTTATGGGCTCATAGTTAGTAGTTTCAATTACCACCAGGTTAAGGTTAGAATGCTATTTTAATTTGTATTTTATAATAGAGAGATATAGCAGGCATGTTTGTGGATAATAGTGAGTTGAAGATGCTTGTCCACACTATGGAACAACAAGTTCACCTCCGAGATAATCTTCCTGTCTATATTTTTTGCTTTGCGTTTGCTATTTAGATTTTTGTTCATCCATTATTCAGATGTCATAAACCATGTTCATCTTTTAGATGGCTTTTCATTCAAAAGAAATAATTGTTTTTTGTTCTTTGCATCATAGTTAAACGGATGTCATGATCTCGACCTATATATATATATATATATATATATATATATATATATATATATATATATATATATATATATATATATATATATATATATATATATATAGAAATGTGATCATCTTAGATAATTGAACCATTGTTGCTTGTGTTGTGTACAACAATAAATGATGCGTTTAGAGAAGAGGTTTAGTGATGAAAGTGGTGACTGGTCAGATGATGCAAAATGGACCGATGATAAATTTTGGACAATCTTCTTTTGGAATAAATTAGCAATTTCATAACTTGCGTCAACACATTCGTAATAGAAACCCAAACATGGGGATGACGGTGACTTTTAACTACTCAACAGAAGCGACAACAACATTGCGACAACAAAATCAACTATTTCAACAACAGTGCCAGCAAATGAATAGGCGAGCTCTCTCTCCTTAAAATTTAAGATTGAATTACAACACCACTTCCCTTTGAATTGAATCATAGTACTACTGAGCACGTGCCTTGTTATTTTTAGGTATCTATGTGTAGTTTAATTGTATAGTGAAGCTGTATTTGATTGTTGTAATGGCATAATTTGTAAGGGTAGTTTTACTGTAATTGTGATATGCAGATGTGTTATTGGTTCCTACTTTGAAGTTGATATTTTGAAGCAAGTGTTTTCTTTTAGCACTAGTTAGGTTTGGCTTTGTAAATGTTTTATTCTTCACTTTTGAAGGTAATAATATTATCAAAGCTTATTTATTTTAATAGAGATGTAGTGCATTTATAATCTTTCAATAATAGGAACACTTTTCATGACAGTTCTAAGGCAAACCCATGCTATGCGTACGGACTTCGTCCTACTTGCACCGATTTTCGTGTAACAAACGATCATTCTTATTTTAATTGAATGCTGTAGACGATTGTAATCTTTACATGTAACAATGGAAAAATCAGAAAATAATGTTTGGAAAAATATTGTTGTTGAATATCAAACTGCAAAGTGTCATAAAAAGTTATTGAAAAATTAGTAAGAAGAATACGCCTACTATCATCGAAGGAAATTAATTTCATTATCCTATTTATGGTGAATGGAAAATGAAGAGAGCAGATAGCAACGTGGTACATAGCAAGCACGTTTGAATGTTACACAAAACTAAAAAAGAATATTATGATGTATCTTTGTTTAGTTTTATCCTGATGGGGTATGCTCATTAAACTATCATGGGTAAGAACTCAGAGATATATGTATGAACATCTCTTATATCTTTCGTTTTAATTGTTTGCAAATTGATGGGTTTGTTATTCTTCCAAATTCAGGTGGAACGACACTCAAGGGGTGAATTTCAAGGCTTTATTCAGGCTTTGTATTTAAGCAACATCAGTTGATGCGTTGATTCATTTAGGCTAGAAATGTAAACACGGACATTTCGGGCCATAACTTAATGTATTCCACATATTTATGTAGCAATTGTGTAAGACAAAAAAAATGCATGCAGTTCCCATTTTCCGCATATATCAAAAATAAATCATATTAGCGACTGTTTAGTCTCGTACGTAATAAATAAAAAAGTAGTTTCTTCAAGCAGCAGACACTAAGACCATTACCTACAACCAGAGTTGTTCACTTCGCTATTTTCTGTTTTTCAACTGAACGAACGAGCGCTGCGTCCAGATAAGGTAGTAACTAGCCATAGACTAATTCTGGTGTGATTATAACGGCGAAGTCTTCGCCGTTATGTTTATAACAGCAAAGTTTAAGCCGTTATAAACTTATAAGGGCGAAGATTTCGCCGTTAGCCGCCACAATTCATTCTCCATCTTCTTCCCCTATTAACCGAAAACCATTACCATCCTCCCTCAAATCATGAATTCCCACCCCCAACAATCCAAATCCGTCAGTATATACCCAAATTAAATCTCGTTTTTGAGATCCACACTCGAACAAATATCTAGATTGCTAAAAGGTTTCACTAAAAAGTTCATGCATGGAGAAAACAGTAGTAGCGGCGCCAGAGGTGCCGGCAGGAGCAGTTGTAAAACAGATTATTGTACCGTACGGGCACGAGCAAAGAATAAAAGATCTCCTAGAAGCCGCTGAAAATTTCGATAATCAAGGCGGAGATGAAGACGAAGGCGGTCGCCGCGGTCGCGGAGACCGCAGGGGTGGTCAAGAGGGCAGGATGTGCAGGGGTATGTGGTAGATTTCTGCTAGAGTCACCGAGCTTGATGGATTTCAGGATCCGAACCTTACCATGGCGAAATTGTCTATGCTTTCTAACTTTCGCACGCTTCTAGAAGGCGAAGTACATGTCAGCATACAGACGAACTTGATTGTAAGTATTTCTTTATATAATTAAAATAATTGCAATACATTGTTAGTTTAAATATATAGTATGATTTTATTTAACTTTAACAGTAGCGGAATATTCATTCGCGTGGTTCTTTAGCAAACATGCTTAGACATTTTCATGAAAATTTGGCAAATAAGGATAGAGTCATAGCACTTTTACATGGGCTTCGATTCCACCATTTCATAGGCAATCTAATGAACCATTTACTTAAAAAACCAATTAATTTATCACTTCGTAATTTAACTTTTTATATACTCTACAATTCTAGGAATCAACAATGTTATAAAAGATAATGTGTAATTGTACGCAGCTATTGCTTTATGGTGATTTAAAATCACTCACACGTTCCACTTTCCTTGCGGTGGGTTAGGAATTACATCGCTTGATTTCTCTATGCTTACCGACATTAGCATTGGAGTGGCTGCTTTTCCATCGCTTTCATACGATGATGCTCAATGGCGTGATCTGGTACTTGTTCATGGCCTTCAACCACACTTTGATGCTTCTGCTGCATCATATCAAGCCGGAGGCGCTATTAAAGTCAGCGCTATTCATGCTGCCATGGACAGCATGCTCAGTCATTACTCTCCGAATGATAATCTGGTGCTTGCGAGATTATTTGTTCTATACCTCATGGGTAACTTTTTTTTTAGCACATCGAGCTGTTGTTCAGCGGTCGGGTTTATTGAGGTCGCATCTCATTTGAATTTCAGTAGTGTTGTTCTATATGAGTGGAGTACACCTATTCTTGCGTACTTGTACAGATGACTCGACGTACAGTGCACCATTACAGATACACAGGTTTCATTATTTGGCATCTAAGAGTTACTATAGTACTGGTATTTTGAGTATTCCAGGAATTTTCATTTCGTCACTTTAACTTTAGACGCATCTGCTTTTTTCCCTCGTCTATCATTTTGGTGTGCGTCCAATAGGGGGCCTAGGGATAATAAATCCAGTCATGTTTATTCGACTGTCCACAATAAAATCGTTTTGAGGATGTATAAACATCAGATTATATAACATCCATTTCATGATAGTGTATCGACCGACCTTGATTTTGTAGAGATTGCTAGGATGCTTACCGGACGGAGATTTCCACTCCTGTTTTATCCCTCGGTGTTTGGTGCATATTGGTATCTTGGTGAGAGGTGTTGGAGATAGTTGTAAGACTTTGATGCTATTTCCTATAATCCACGCCCTCATACCTATCGTGGTATGATTTACCCTTCAGAGTAGCTAAACCTGGCGAGGGTAGGAGGCTGTGGCCGGCCAAGGCCTTTGTTATTACCTGTCCATCATATGCTGACTTCTGACTTAGATTTTACAGTGGGTCCACTAATACCATTACCGATGCAGCGGCGATAGATATAGTCGGTCATCTCCTATACGCCATGGCATACATCCTCCGGTTGTCGAGGATCTTACCCAGCCCAATCAGGGTTACCGTGCACCAGATCACCCATCGGCTGCTTCTCACTTCGGATGGACCATGTCAGTTCCTACCATTGGACTAGACCATTATGTTGATGTGTTTCATCCTCCAGTGCACGATCAATACCCGGATTCGAGCCAGATATCCTACGCTGATCTATGCGATATGCAGATGGGAATCAGACATACAAGATATGTAGATCATAGGCGTAGGCTACTATGATAGTCAGCTACGTTGGCATGCAGAGGCAGCAGCATGACTGCAGGCAAGCTGGAGGAAGAGCGTGTTGACATGTAGATGTACAATGAGTATTTAGCTGGTCCGAGCGGTGGTGGAGATGATGATGATGAGAGACATCGTCGACGTCATACACGTCCACGTACAGATGGATGATCTTATGTATTGTGTTTCATATGTGTTTCTATGTTGTTTCTGTACTTATTCTTTTGTTCTGATGTATGATATACCTATTGTATTCGGTTTATGTATCGATGTTATTATCATTCATGTTTATGTGTCGTTGATGTTATTGTTCATGTTATGTGATGTGATGTATGATATATCTATTGTACTCAGTTTATGCATCGATGTTATTATTTTTCATGTTTATGTGCTGTTGGCAACCGTACAGATATTTTTCCAAAAACATTGATAACCATGACCTAATAGTACAAATAATTATATTCAATGGCAGCAAATATACCACTTTCTATAATTACCATAAACTTGCTCTGTTCTTCTTATAGTTACCAATTTGGCATTTTCGCTTCCCTTCTATATATACACATACCAGTTTATATCTACTTCTTGACAATCATCTACTCCTTCATTTCTATCCACATCTTCCTCACATTCATTTACATCTCATACCGATGCCATCCTGACCATCTTATATTGACTCTGGTATAGGAGGCTACGTACCTTCGGAAAGTCCACGCATCGATGAGGATTGGCTTATCAAGTATCAAGAGCAGCACTACGAGGACATCCGAACTGAGTTCCCAGACTTAGCCAACTAAGACTCCAAGAGGACGTTCAACCTCCATATGAACATCAGGTTGTACAACATCTATATGAACAAGAGATAAGACTTTCTACAAACACATACAAACACCGGAATGTCTGTAATGAACGGATTCAGATGGAGGAGGAAGTTAACTCTCCTCCATTACTATATTGTGTTTGTAGAGTGTCGGTTACGCATTCCATTATGCGAAGCGGAAACGACATTGGACGACGCCATTATAGATACCATAACTTTCCAATTGGTTGTGGTTTATGGGAATGGATTGACGATACATTCCCTCATCGAGCAGTGAAATATGCAAACGAACTAGAACAAGAACTAGGCATGCTACGTGACGGGCTGAGTGCAGTGGAATTTCAGTGTAGTGGCAGGCATAACTAATATGCTGAAGTATGTACTATGTTGAAGTATGTCGTACGTCATGGTATGCTCGAATCTGTCGTTTCTTTAAGTATTATTTTCTTGTATGTTTAAGTATGTTGTGGTATGTTGTAGTATGTTGAAGTATGTCGTATGATGTGGTATGTTCAAGTCTATCATTCGTTGAAGTATGTTATTTGTTGTATGTTTAAGTATGTTGTGGTATGTTGACGTATGTCATATGTTGTGGCGCGTTTAATTACATAGTTTAGTATTCAAATTACATCGAACATACACAACTCATATTACTATAGGTGGGCATGTATTAAACTAATACAAATCATAGAATACAAGTTACCCATACTAATACTCATGGACATAAACCGACCTAAGACATTTAGACAAACACATGGACATACATTGTACGTTGATATAGTACTCACTCAAACTATCTAATATAATTTACCCACAAATCGTACGCAGCATGACCAACAAAGTGTGTTTGATGATCCATAAAACACAAGGACTCAAAAGTTGATAGGGTCATTTAAAAAATATTATCTCGTTCTACCTCAGTTATAATTCTCCAATACCTCCTGCAAGCTCCAGTAAATGTAACAAATGTACTTCTAGTATCCAAATTTTGACTTCTCAGCCTACATTTTGAATTGTTGTTGTAAGCTTCGTTGACGGTGACCCAAAAATCTTCATCAATCTCCTCTTCCATATGTCTTGTATCATCCTGAATATGGCTTTAATCAACACTAAATAGTCATGGAGAGTCCATGTTCGATTTTCCATTTGGAATCCTATGAACCTCTCATGGCAATATTTAGTATATAAATAGTAATCATGGGGATTGCAATTGTATCGACGTGGAGTTAACCGAAACCAATCAATGGCCTTTATAAACGTACACTATAGCCATTATGGCCACTGTAAACGTACACTGTAGCCGTTACTGTCATGTCATTTCCAACACTATAGCTACACTGTAGCCATTATGGCCTCTACAACGTACACTGTAGTCATTACTATCACGTCCTTTCCAACACCGTAGCTACACTGTAGCCATTACTGTCATGTCCTTTCCAATACTGTAGCTACACTATAGTCGTTATGACCTCTACAAACATACACTGTGGTCATTACCGTCATGTCCTTATAGCCACACTGTAGCCATTATGGCTTCTGCAAACGTATACTGTAGCCATTACTGTCATTTCCTTTCCAACACTATAGCTACACTGTAGCCTTTATGGCCTCTGAAAATGTACACTGTAGCCATTATGGCATATGCTAAAGTACACTTTAGCCATTATGCCCTCTACAAATGTACACTGTAGCCATGATGCGTGATTCATTGTATTTTGTATTCCATATCCTTTTGCCCTTCTACACTTATATATACTTGCATTCTCATCTACTCCAACACACAATTGCAAAAGACTAAAACAAACTAATAAATCAAATTACTTACTGCTTGACAACCATGGATCCTAACCTACACTACCAGTACAAACAAGACATGAACCAAAGCTACGACAATGAACAGAAAATGGACAATGAAACGGTAGAGTTTCAAATTCAACAAGCAGCAGTAGGACATTCTTACTTTTTTGGTGAATGATCTACGAGCAACCGTTGTGGTAGTATACCTGGACGGATTGACCAATGATATAAGAGTGACTATAAGGACGGACATGAAAGGCCGATGAAGGACTACTTCATTGATAATCCAACCTATGATATAAATTTGTTTAGTCATCGATTTCGGATGGGCCTATATGTTTTCTTTAAAATTTATCTCAAACTTCGTGAAAACAACCCCTATTTCACTTGTAGGCTAAACGGAGCACTAGAACCCACACATTCTCGCTAAATAAAAATCTAGGCTGCTTTACGTATGTTAAGCTACGGAATAGCTGGTGATCATATGGATGAATATTTCAAAATTTCATCATCAACAGCAATAGAGTACATGAAGGAATTCTGTAAAACAATGATTGAACAGTTCGGCGAGGGATACATACAAACGCCTGGACTGAATGATGTAAACGAAATATTAGCCAGAGGAGAAGCTAGAGGTTTTCCAGATATGCTTTGAAGTTTGGATTGCATGCATTGGGCATGGATAAACTGTCCAATGGGTTGGAAAGAAATGTTCACAGGACGCAAAAATGTGCCAACAATGATCCTTGAAGCGGTTGCAACCGATGATTTATGGGTTTGGCATTCTTTCTATGGAGTACTAGGTTTGTTAAGTGACATAAATGTTTTAAAACAGTCATACCTATTCTCTAAACTGTCTAATGGAATTTCAATGGACGTTACATATAAAGTTGGTAGTGTCAAGCATCAAATTGGATATTACCTAGTCAATGGAATTTACCCAAAATAGAGAACTTTAATACAGGGCTTTAAAGTCCCAACAAATGACAAAAAGAGCTATTTCATAGAAAAGTGGCAAGCTGCAGAAAGGACATCGAACGTACGTTCGGTGTCTTACAAGCAAAGTTCCAAATTTTACGAAATCCTGCTCGATTTCATGAGCAAGAGTTCTATCTGAAATTCTGTATGCTTGTATAATAATTCATAATATGATTGTAGAGTCCAAATGAGGTGGGTAAAAAATCAAAGGACTAATTACCCGGACAAGTTTAAGGGTTCTAACAAAAGACTCGATAGAAACATTAATTCAACAGAGGAATATGTTACCACGGTACAACATGTTGAAGATCAAGCTGCACATTTTCAACTGTGTGACCAGTTGGTGGACCATTTATAGGCACACAGAGGAAGGAATGGTAGGAACCATAGTCATGCTTATAACAGCTATTTCTGGAATTGTTGATGAGGTTTTATGTTTTTTAGTTTGTTTACTATATTATGTTTTAAGGTTTGTATGTTGACCATTTCGTAATGTTATAATGGAACTTGTTTAATAAAATAATGTACAACCTTAGTTCAAAATACAGAATGGCATAATAAAATTATGACAAGTACAACACAAATACACACATAAACCAAACGATATTTAGAGATTCTACAAAGATACAACACAAAATACGTGCCAACCATTACAATGCAACCGCACATCTATAACTCATCCCTATAAGTTCCACTTCCGCTATCTCTAACTTTCTTATAAGTTTCCAACTGCTCGGTTACTAGTACCTGCTGTAAAGGAGAAAGCCTACTGAAATCACAAGTCATTAGTTTGATACAATTCTTCTCTCGCATCAAAGCTTTCTTCTCTTCATGGACTCGTCTCTTGAACTCTCGATCTTCCATGATAGCCTTCTGAAACTCCATTTCTTTGCGAGTTCTTTGTGCTGAAAAGTTGGCTCTATGCTATCTTGTTTCTCTAGCAGATGCCTCTAAAGTTCCTATAAATTTAGAAAATTCCGCACTGCATTGCTCTAACTGAATTGACTTGTTTCTACCAAGAGGTCCTCCATCACTGCTTCCATATAGTGGGGATCTTTCCTATGAACTTGGTTCGCTTCTTGAACTTGAATCAGAGTAGTTCATTCTTCTGTCTTTATTTTTGTTGCTCAAACATGAAGTTGTTAGGATTCTTTAATTTCGGTAAACTGAAGAGAAGCTCAAAGCACTCTTAGAATTTGAATGGTTGACCGTATTGCAGCTGATAGGCCTTATGTGATTCTTCAATTTGTAGAACAAATCCAAAAGTGTATGAATGTAAAAAACTATTCAAACACATTACAATATCAAAGAAATGTAAAACAATATTTTACTTACAATGTCATAAGAAGCGGCACTGCTTTGCTGCCTATTTTGAAATCTGGTAAGTATTGCCAAATAATTTTGGCATGTAGAGTTCATAACTCAATATCCTCCTCTGAGCGATCTCCGTGTTCTCTTCAATGGTTCCAAGGCATTACAAAAATCCACAACTCTTTTCCAAAATTTCTAGCCTTTAATATTATTGCCAGAATTACTATCTTGCGAAATCTGTATCCATGATTTAACAAGTGAAATATACTATCCAGAAGTAAACTTGTTTTTTTCTACTGTTAGCTGCTAATCCTTCCTCTTCGACATTTTCCATGTCAATGTCTTCTATGCTAATGTTTGCCTCTGTTTCAACTGAATCTCTACGTCGTCTGTCGAAAATGTCACTTAAGGATTTCCACTTCTTCTTGTTATATTCTGGGCTCGAGGCGCAAGCATCTCTGCAGTGGCTTCTTCATAGCATTCTTCGGCATTTAGTGCATCGTCCTCTTGGTTTTCGTCTTCCTCCTCCCCCTCCTCTGAATTAATAGTTTCTTCATTAGCAGGAGCCTTGTGTGCATAAGAATATTGCCTTTGTAGATTCTGCATTGCTTCACAGTCACGAATCTCTAACTATTACGTATTAAGACGATGATGTTGTATTTGATCGTTTTGCATCATCAATGTAACGACCTGGAAAATTTTAACAATTTTAATTGATTCTATAACGTATTTAATTGAATATTTGTGAAATCTTATAATAATTGAATTTTTAAATAAAATGTTTATATATTTAGAATACGTATATTTAAATATAGCAGATTGTAAATTTTCAAATAATTTTATGGAAGTTTATTTAATTGAGAAAACGTGCTGTCCAATTCAAGCTATTAATTGCTTTAATTGATTTCTGAATCAGTGCGTAACGGTTTCTTTTTACTACCGTTAAAGATTTCTATTGCTTAATACTTTTCCAATCCAGGTAGACTTTTCCATTCGTAACCATTAATAAATTTGAGATCATCGACCTTGCTTTTATTATTCCTTGTAGTTTCGTGCACTGACTTTACCTTTCCCACTACCCATAATTTTCTCTATACGTTTCTTTTGCAATTGAAGCGTATATTTATATTTATGGTGGTGCGTTTATTCTGGTCTCTCTTTATTTTTGTTTTTAACGCTTGAAAGAATCTCAAATCATCAAGCTAGTAGCATCCGTTCCTTCCCTCGCTTTCATAAGGCCTATAATATATAAACCACTTGCTTATAGATCCGAACACAACTTTGTCATCAAATTTAATGTGCCTTCCTCTCCCTATTATTTCGGTTCCAACCTTCCTAGTAAATGGCTTTAATAAATTTTGGCTAAATCATAGCTACAGACTTTTCAAATTTCTTTCATTTTATATTTATTTCCAATTCCTTCATTGCTTCAAAATTTTTGAACGTGCCTAATCATCTCAGCATGTATATATAATGTAAGCCTACCTTTCCTTGGAAAGCTATTCCTCACAAAAATTTCATGATTTCTTTCCTTTTATCCATTTTTATATCCTTGACTTTCAAAACTCATTATGTGTTGTACAAACAAACAAAAATTTATTGCTTTAAGTGTATAGCTAAATCAACTATTGACCGTTACAATTACCTTTTTTTTCTTTTTCATTTCAATATATTACTTAAATAACGTTTTGATGAATTAATGGACAGCTTTACGTTTCTTTTGCTTTTGAAAACTTTATATTTATAGTGTACGTTTCTTTTGCATTTCAAAAATTTGAAACATGCTGCCCCATTTAAGCCATTAATTATTTTAATTATTTTTCTTAATCAACATATAACCGTTGCTTTTTATTATTCTAGGATTTACATCCATACTTTAATCTCTGCTGTTCCATTTATTACATTTGAAATCTAAATTTATTTACCATTCATTTATACGCCTCTTTCTCTTCCCTCTTTTACCTCTTCGTTTCCGTGTTTCTAGGAATATATATATATATATATATATATATATATATATATATATATATAGTATAGCATAGATTGCATCTTCTTTTCTCTCTGTAGGCTATTCGTTGCCCTCAAATTAATATTAAAAGAGGAGAGAGCTTTGTATATATTATATAAAGTCATATAGCACGTTCACATATCAGATGCAGACCTACCTTTATATTTAAGAAACTAGCATTTTCTCTGTTGCCTGAAGAATGCCCTTCGCCATGTCATGTTGCTTGAATCACGCATGCATTCTTCCTTTAAAAATCGCATGTTCTCATCTCCCCTCCATCTTTTCTTATTTCTTCCAAACCTAAGCATGAGCTCTCTCTTTTCCTTGGCCTGCTTCCTCCCCATGGCCGCATGCATTAGTTGGCAAAACATTTCCTCTCTGGTTTTTAAAAGTAAGTACGCATTTTATTTGATATAAGTCTATTTTATATATTAAGAACAGTATAGATTGTGCATAAGTTTTGTTTTATATGTTTACTGCAACTATGGGGATTTTGAATTCCCTAACAGTTGAACTTTAAAAATAATAATATATTTCATAATAGTATATATATGATAATTGTTATATTTATAAACGTGTATATAAGTATTTAACTTCTGTTCATATATAAAGGTTAGTATATACTTATACTGTATTATGTATATTATTTTAAGATTTTACGGTATACAGTTTTTGACTTTTGTTAGCATATAGTTATTGTACGGCTTTTAGATACGTATGTTTTACTAACTAGTTGATAAGTTATATATATATATATATATATATATATGTATATATACGTGTTTTATTTTACTATTGATAGCTTACGGTATATATGGTATAAGTTTGGCAGCCTTCTATTAATATACGTATTTTTATATGTTTTATATATTTGGTTATAACAGTTTCAACTATAATAAAATATGTTATTTTATTAGCTTTCATATGTTAGATATATAAAATATAGTATTTCAATTTTCGTTACTGTTTTGGTATATATATTATATAAAGTTGGTGGGTACAAGTTTGATAGGTCAATTTATAATATATATATTTTTATGATTGTTTTAGTATTTTAGAGTCTACCATACTATATTTTATTTTATTTTCAACAATTTACATAAGTTATATTTAAATGTAGGTATATATATAAATTTTCTATGGTAGTTTTACAGTATAAGTTATATCAATATTTTATAATTTCAACAGTATATGCTTTCAAAAGTTTATTTCATGTCAGCCTTAAGGTTGTTTGCACTGACTGATATACGTTGGACTTTTTTTTAAGGGATGTGTATTTTGATTTCAAGTATAGTCATATGTATAGTCATATACAAATTGGTAGAGGAAATGTTATATAGTATATATATGGTTATATTAATATAGTCGGTCTGCACACCTATGAATATATATTAACCGAGACATTCATATTTTGTTGCATATTTTATAAACTGTGTCTGCATATGTTGGCTAGTTGTATATAAGCTCACTTATCCTATTTATCTTCCTTGATCCAATTCTGATTTGAATTCGTCTATTCCTATTATCAGCTTTGATCATTGAACCGTGTCCATCTAGCTTTGTTTTGGAATTCGGATCTGGATTTCATAACTCACTTCTTTTTCTCTGGCCTCGAAAGGTGAGAAATCACTCACGATTAACGTTCTTTTATTTACTAAATTTGATTTCAATTGAGACGACAATTGAAATATGAGGCTGTAGTTATTTAAATTGTTATATATGCTATTATCTATAACTATTCACTTATGGGATATGACACCATATCTTATTGTTTATATATTTATTTTGATGATATATGCCTGTTGTTATTATTATTTACATATCTGTTATCACTCTGCAAGTTCCCTGTTAGTATAGAAATCACTATGGGTTGAAATGATACATACCTGAACAGACTTTAGAATAGGAGAAAATCGTTATGGGTTGAAATGATAAACCCAAGCGATTTTCATTTAATTGAATTGGGATTACGGGTTGAAATGCTATCCACCCGTATACATTTAGTGTACGGATTGAAATGATAAATATCCGTAACACTTGACCATATGATAAGAGATATATACAGACATCGTTGGTCCATATATATAAATATTTTGAAATTTAATTCATTGTTTTGGAAAGAAATATATGGTCTTATTAAATGTTAATCCTTAAATTTTTTTATATATAAAGGGTAATGATATATAGATTTAATAATATTTAATTTAGTCAAAATTTGATTTAATACATAAATTATGCTAAATATTTATGTAAATTTTATTCCAAAAGTATTCTGCAATTTACTAAGATTGGGAGATAAACGTGGGTTTATCTAAATGGTATTTAAATAAGGATTTATTCAATTAAATCAATTTGAAATTTTTGAATGGGAAATTTAAGGGTATGATTTTGTAACTGGATTTTTATTTAAGTGATTTAATGAATATTTCACGTTTAAATAAATTAAAGAAAATATTGAGTAAAATGTAATTTAAGGTTACTTAAATGATATTGTATCTAATGAGGGATTATTTTAAGACTAGATAATAATGAGGTTAAATCGAGATCTATATGGAACTATTAAATTGAACATTTAATTAAATATTAAAGCTTTGAACTATATTGGGATTTAAATGGTTTATTTTGAGATTCGGATATGTATTTGAAATCAGTATAGTTGAATTTATTATTTAGAAACTAAATTGATTAAAAAGTTAGTTTGAAACGTTGAATACTTAAAGTTTTGAAATATATTGAATATAAAGGGTATTTTGTGATTTTAAATCCGAATTTGAGATCGATAAAATTGAAGTGGTTATTTTAGAAATTGAGTTGAATTTAAATTAATAAATTGAGATTGAAATAGATTTAAATGGGGTGGTCGGGTTGATGTTAAACGATTTGTTAAGTTGAGGGAATTGAAATTTCTTTACTGTACAAATTATTTAATATATAAAAATACTATTTGGGAAGTATAGAGATATTTGAAGTGAAAATGATATTTGGTTTTGAAGTATAAATTAAGTTGAAAAGACTACGGTGTTATAGTGTATATTTCTATCTTTTAGGTAGTTCCATGGACCCATAGAGGATGGTTATCCCAAACATCCTCTAAGTTAATTATATTTCAGTTGATATTTCACTTGAGTTAGATTTATAGATATAAGAATGTTAATCCTGACTCGAGTGTTTTGTGTTTTGCTTTACGCTCGGGTCAGACTGAGAGATACAACATTTGAGACTCATCTTCGAAGTTGGAGCTTTGCTTGAAGATCCAGCTATCTATCCCTTCAGTCATCCAGTTGATTGGTTCAGAGAAGCCATCTGTTGCATTGGAGACTTCATGGCATTTGAACTATTCGGTTGTATTTTATTTCTAACTCTGAGGTATATAGTAGCTTCATGAACAACTATTCTTTATCTATTCCGCTGCATTGTATTACTCTGTGTAAGTGATCTATGATTGATTTATTTACTGTATATTTTAAGTTTTGCCAAATTTTATTAACAATTCGGTATTTTGAATTATTCAAGTCGGACATGTACGGTTTTATTGTCGATTTGAATGGTCCAAAATAGCGGGTCGTTACAGTTGGTATCAGAGCTATGGCTCTAGGCAAAACTTAGCATATATGGTAAATTTATTTACAGAATCACTTTCGCTCGAGTTGAATCTCTTCCTTTTGACTCGATTTCCTTTGAATTTTGGAATGTCCCTCGGTTTCGAAATTCATTCTGTCTCTCCCTATTTATATTCGTTTGATTCTGGAGTATCCCACAACTGCACTGAATGTTTTGTAAAGGGGGTGAAAACTCCTTTACAATTGGCATTGATTCACCGAAGATTTCTGTATCCTCGGTTTACGATGCTGCTATATCTTGGTATGCCGAATTCTATCTCTGGCAATCGAATGTCGATTTGCTTTAGAATTCCGCATCAATTATATTCCTGAAGTCATGGTTGACCCGGTTAAGGTTGCCCGAGATTTATAGAAGTTTATCCATCTTCTATTTTGTAATTTGATTTTCTCAACTTTGTTTGAGCCTATCTTCGAATCAGGATTCTATTGATTGGAGTTCCTCTAAATTAAACCGTTATCTCTGTTTTGAAACCATTCTTGAATCATCCTTTGAAAATCGGGTTTTGTTTGTATTTTTGAAATTGTTTATGCAGAAATTTTATTTTGACAACTATGATTTTTTCTATATATATAAAAGTGAAAATGTTTTCGATAAGGATTATATACCTATATATAAAACGAATAAGAAATGTTATTCTATATATAAAAGTTTTGAAAGGATTGGAAATTTTGAAAATTTATAAGAAAGTGATTTATATAAAAAGGATTTATAACTGAAGGGTTAAATTTGAAATTCGAGAATTGAATTCCGATATTTTGAAATTGGTTTTAAGATTTTGGGAAAATATATAAAAATAATACGATTTAAAAGTATTTTTCCGAATAAGAAATGTTTCAAATGGGTTCAAACGAATTCCAATAATTTTGAAGAAATTTCAAAGAAGTTTTCAAGAAAATAGAAGTCCAGAACTCACTTATGTCGTTGGAGAATAATTTCGGTGATGAGTGCACGCATCATCGACATTGATTTTCGAGTTTCAGAGTGGGGGAGAGGCCACTTTAATAGCTTCGCTATGCGAGTGATTTTGTAAAACCGTTTTTGATTTCAAATTCCGAAGTATAATTTGATATTTTCGAAAGATATATGTATATATTTGAAACAATTTAAAGTGAGACCAGTGTTCAGTCCTCGAGTTTTCAATTTGACTAGTAATAACTCTATATAAAAAAAATTTGATTTCCAACTCTTAGATTTGAAATTTGATTTCATCGACTATTTTGAAGGTTCGAGCACTTCCAAATCAAGGTTTAAAAGTTTTAAACTAAGAAATTTCGAAAAGTATAAAAATTTTGATAAAGCATATAAGTTTAGTTTTGAAGAGTATGACTTAAGTAAGTTTGAAACCTTTTGTTAAGTAAGTGAATATGACTATTTTTAATTATACTAATATGGAATTTAGTTTTGAAATGTTTTGGAAAAAAAAAATTAATTTCAAATAATGGTTTTCAGAAAGGTAAATTGGATATTTCTAATAGAAATAGATAGTTTAAAAGTTTTAAAGTGATGATTATAAATTTGGAAACCATTTTGAATATAACTGATTTTGAGAAAATATTTGGTTTTGAAATTAAATTGAAATTAAAAACCAGTACTTATATGGTGATTTTGGAAATGAATTTGTTTGACTTGAATTATTTTAATTTGAAAACTGGGATAATTTTCTAAACCTATTATTTTGGAAACTTTTAAATTTAGATACTTAATTTGGAAGAAAATTTGGTGAAATCCTATATGATTTTGAAACTGAATTGATATTGAAATGATTTGAAATTGAGAACCTTATATTGTCAAGAACTTGATTTGGGAGTGGTCGAACTTATATAAAATGGACTTGTATAAGTATGAAGTGATTTGAAATCTATTGATTTGAAAGGTACTAAATTTGGAAGAGATTTTTTTTATAAATCGAAGTCTATATAAGTATGATTTGATATACTATTGATTTGGAAAGTATTCGATTTGAAAATGGAATCTTATATATATATATATGGATTTTATATAAGTATGATATTTGAAAGTATTTGAAAAGGTACTATATGATATATATTTTCGAAGTAAAGATATGGAAAGTGCCTTCTGCTTGATATCCGCTTTGTGGCCACATCGTGGATTCATTCTATCGATATTATTCTCTCCGATTTTCGGTTTTTCGGATGTAATACTCGAGTGTTTCCCACCGTGGCGTAACCCATGTTTTTTTTCTCTCGTGACTGCATAGCGCAACTGCCTGGCTGAGTCTTGCCTAGGGGTACGGATTGTTTCCTGCGGGATTCAGGCGTAACCATTGTGTATCCTGCACTCTACTAGTCATCATGGCGTAACTCGCAGGGCTGAGAAAGCTTAGGGATACGGATTTTTTCCTGGGAGACCCAGGCGTAACCATTGTGTATCTGCGAACCATGGTCGGACAAAGGTTTTGGTTTGGTTGTTTGTTTGGATTGTACTTTCCATATCTGTTTTTAAAAAGGTTTTGCAAGTATTTTCACTGGGTGTTGAAACAGGTCTACTAAGTACTTGAAGAATTCTAGCTTTGCGCCTGATCAACGCATGGCCAGAGTCTGCAAGAACGAGGATAAACTTGTTAAAACATCGAGTTATAAAAATATTTTCGAAAGAAAGATTTATTTCGATATAAACGTATTATTATAAAGGTATTTATTATAAAAGTATTTTTCCCAACAAAGAAATTTTGTATTAATATTTGAAATTAAAATTCTTATGGTTTGAAATAAATTATTCGTGCCCGATTCTATTCTTTTGAATCTACCTCATCTGCTCAGCTTCATTTTTCACATATATTCCGTTTTTGGAATCTTCCTTCCTTTCCTTTTTGAATAAATCTTTTAAATATTGCTTATTTGTATACTACATTGTTTTATATAAAATTTTAGTGTTATAAATATTTTTGAAGTTATAAATTAAATAAAACATCTTTAAAGAAAATGATTATTAATTTATTGATAATATTTGAAAGGTATCTTGAGAAAAATTAAAAATTTCACAAATTTTGGATTTAATATTTTCAATAGTCTTTGTAAATAGAAGTAATAATGTAAATAATTGTTTGCAAAGGAGTTTGAGAAGTATTAAATATTAAAGAAAATTTAATTTCAAATGAAATTTTCAAATAAATATTTTAAATAAAATTTATATAGTTTTAAAATTTATTGTTTATCTTGGCTTTCAATCTATTTTTTTTTCTGGTTGTTTTATTCTCCTACCTCCTTCCTTTTCGGGGACGAAAAGTTTTGAGTGGGGGAGAGTGTAACGACTCGGAAAATTTTAACAATTTTAATTGATTCTATAACGTATTTAATTGAATATTTGTGAAATCTTATAATAATTGAATTTTTAAATAAAATGTTTATATATTTAGAATACGTACATTTAAATATAGCAGATTGTAAATTTTCAAATAATTTTATGAAAGTTTATTTAATTGAGAAAACGTGCTGTCCAATTCAAGCTATTAATTGCTTTAATTGATTTCTGAATCAGTGCGTAACGGTTTCTTTTTACTACTGTTAAAGATTTCTATTGCTTAATACTTTTCCAATCCAGGTAGACTTTTCCATTCGTAACCATTAATAAATTTGAGATCATCGACCTTGCTTTTATTATTCTTTGTAGTTTTGTGCACTGACTTTACCTTTCCCACTACCCATAATTTTCTCTATACGTTTTTTTTGCAATTGAAGCGTATATTTATATTTATGGTGGTGCGTTTATTCTGGTCTCTCTTTATTTTTGTTTTTAACGCTTGAAAGAATCTCAAATCATCAAGCTAGTAGCATCCGTTCCTTCCCTCGCTTTCATAAGGCCTATAATATATAAACCACTTGCTTATAGATCCGAACATAACTTTGTCATCAAATTTAATGTGCCTTCCTCTCCCTATTATTTTGGTTCCAACCTTCCTAGTAAATGGCTTTAATAAATTTTGGCTAAATCATAGCTACGGACTTTTCAAATTTCTTTCATTTTATATTTATTTCCAATTCCTTCATTGCTTCAAAATTTTGAACGTGCCTAATCATCTCAGCATGTATATATAATGTAAGCCTACCTTTCCTTGGAAAGCTATTCCTCACAAAAATTTCCTGATTTCTTTCCTTTTATCCATTTTTATATCCTTGGCTTTCAAAACTCATTATGTGTTGTACAAACAAACAAAAATTTATTGCTTTAAGTGTATAGCTAATCAACTATTGACCGTTACAATTACTTTTTTTTCTTTTTCATTTCAATATATTACTTAAATAACGTTTTGATGAATTAATGGACAGCTTTACGTTTCTTTTGCTTTTGAAAACTTTATATTATAGTGTACGTTTCTTTTGCATTTCAAAATTTTGAAACATGCTGCCCCATTTAAGCCATTAATTGTTTTAATTATTTTTCTTAATCAACATATAACTGTTGCTTTTTATTATTCTAGGATTTACATCCATACTTTAATCTCTGCTGTTCCATTTATTTCATTTGAAATCTAAATTTATTTACCATTCATTTATACGCCTCTTTCTCTTCCCACTTTTACCTCTTCGTTTCCGTGTTTCTAGGAATATATACATATATATATATATATATATATATATATATATATATAGTATAGCATAGATTGCATCTTCTTTTCTCTCTGTAGGCTATTCGTTGCCCTCAAATTAATATTAAAAGAGGAGAGAGCTTTGTAAATATTATATAAAGTCATATAGCACGTTCACATATCAGATGCAGACCTACCTTTATATTTAAGAAACTAGCATTTTCTCTGTTGCCCGAAGAATGCCCTTCGCCATGTCATGTTGCTTGAATCACGCATGCATTCTTCCTTTAAAAATCGCATGTTCTCATCTCCCCTCCATCTTTTCTTATTTCTTCCAAACCTGAGCATGAGCTCTCTCTTTTCCTTGGCCTGCCTCCTCCCCATGGCCGCATGCATTAGTTGGCAAAACATTTCCTCTCTGGTTTTTAAAAGTACATACGCATTTTATTTGATATAAGTCTATTTTATATATTAAGAACAGTATAGATTGTGCATAAGTTTTGTTTTATATGTTTACTGCAACTATGGGGATTTTGAATTCCCTAACAGTTGAACTTTAAAATAATAATATATTTCATAATAGTATATATATGATAATTTTTATATTTATAAACGTGTATATAAATATTTAACTTCTGTTCATATATAAAGGTTAGTATATATTTATACTGTATTATGTATATTATTTTAAGATTTTACGGTATACAGTTTTTGACTTTTGTTAGCATATAGTTATTGTACGGCTTTTAGATACGTATGTTTTACTAACTAGTTGATAAGTTAAATATATATATATATATGTATATATACGCGTTTTATTTTACTATTGATAGCTTACGGTATATATGGTATAAGTTTGGCAGCCTTCTATTAATATACGTATTTTTATATGTTTTATATATTTGGTTATAACAGTTTCAACTATAATAAAATATGTTATTTTATTAGCTTTCATATGTTAGATATATAAAATATAGTATTTCAATTTTCGTTACTGTTTTGGTATATATATTATATAAAATTGGTGGGTACAAGTTTGATAGGTCAATTTATAATATATATATTTTTATGATTGTTTTAGTATTTTAGAGTCTACCGTACTATATTTTATTTTATTTTCAACAATTTACATAAGTTATATTTAAATGTAGGTATATATATAAATTTTCTATGGTAGTTTTACAGTATAAGTTATATCAATATTTTATAATTTCAACAGTATATGCTTTCAAAAGTTTATTTCATGTCAGCCTTAAGGTTGTTTGCACTGACTGATATACGTTGGATTTTTTTAAGGGATGTGTATTTTGATTTCAAGTATAGTCATATGTATAGTCATATACAAATTGGTAGAGGAAATGTTATATAGTATATATATGGTTATATTAATATAGTCGGTCTGCACACCTATGTATATATATTTACCGAGGCATTCATATTTTGTTGCATATTTTATAAACTGTGTCTGCATATGTTAGCTAGTTGTATATAAGCTCACTTATCCTATTTATCTTCCTTGATCCAATTCTGATTTGAATTCGTCTATTCCTATTATCAGCTTTGATCATTGAACCGTGTCCATCTAGCTTTGTTTTGGAATTCGGATCTGGATTTCATAACTCACTTCTTTTTCTCTAGCCTCGAAAGGTGAGAAATCACTCACGATTAACGTTCTTTTATTTACTAAATTTGATTTCAATTGAGACGACAATTGAAATATGAGGCTGTAGTTATTTAAATTGTTATATATGCTATTATCTGTTACTATTCACTTTTGGGATATGACACCATATCCTATTGTTTATATATTTATTTTGATGATATATGCCTGTTGTTATTATTATTTACATATCTGTTATCACTCTGCAAGTTCCCTGTTAGTATAGAAATCACTATGGGTTGAAATGATACATACCCGAACAGACTTTAGAATAGGAAAAAATCGTTATGGGTTGAAATGATAAACCCAAGCGATTTTCATTTAATTGAATTGGGATTACGGGTTGAAATGCTAACCACCCGTATACATTTAGTATACGGATTGAAATGATAAATATCCGTAACACTTGACCATATGATAAGAAATATATACAGACATCGTTGGTCCATATATATAAATATTTTGAAATTTAATTCATTGGTTTGGAAAGAAATATATGGTCTTATTAAATGTTAATCCTTAAATTTTTTTATATATAAAGGGTAATGATATATAGATTTAATAATATTTAATTTAGTCAAAATTTGATTTAATACATAAATTATGCTAAATATTTATGTAAATTTTATTCCAAAAGTATTCTGCAATTTACTAAGATTGGGAGATAAATGTGGGTTTATCTAAATGGTATTTAAATAAGGATTTATTCAATTAAATCAATTTGAAATTTTTGAATGGGAAATTTAAGGGTATGATTTTGTAACTGGATTTTTATTTAAGTGATTTAATGAATATTTCACGTTTAAATAAATTAAAGAAAATATTGAGTAAAATGTAATTTAAGGTTACTTAAATGATATTGTATCTAATGAGGGATTATTTTAAGACTAGATAATAATGAGGTTAAATCGAGATCTATATGGAACTATTAAATTGAACATTTAATTAAATATTAAAGCTTTGAACTATATTGGGATTTAAATGGTTTATTTTGAGATTCAGATATGTATTTGAAATCAGTATAGTTGAATTTATTATTTAGAAACTAAATTGATTAAAAAGTTAGTTTGAAACGTTGAATACTTAAAGTTTTGAAATATATTGAATATAAAGGGTATTTTGTGATTTCAAATCCGAATTTGAGATCGATAAAATTGAAGTGGTTATTTTAGAAATTGAGTTGAATTTAAATTAATAAATTGAGATTGAAATAGATTTAAATGGGGTGGTCGGGTTGATGTTAAACGATTTGTTAAGTTGAGGGAATTGAAATTTCTTTACTATACAAATTATTTAATATATAAAAATACTATTTGGGAAGTATAGAGATATTTGAAGTGAAAATGATATTTGGTTTTGAAGTATAAATTAAGTTGAAAAGACTACGGTGTTATAGTGTATATTTCTAGCTTTTAGATAGTTCCATGGACCCTTAGAGGATGGTTATCCCAAACATCCTCTGAGTTAATTATATTTCAGTTGATATTTCACTTGAGTTAGATTTATAGATATAAGAATGTTAATCCTGACTCGAGTGTTTTGTGTTTTGCTTTACGCTCGGGTCAGACTGAGAGATACAGCATTTGAGACTCATCTTCGAAGTTGGAGCTTTGCTTGAAGATCCAGCTATCTATCCCTTCAGTCATCCAGTTGATTGGTTCAGAGAAGCTATCTGTTGCATTGGAGACTTCATGGCATTTGAACTATTCGGTTGTATTTTATTTCTAACTCTGAGGTATATGGTAGCTTCATGAACTACTATTCTTTATCTATTCCGCTGCATTGTATTACTCTGTGTAAGTGATCTTTGATTGATTTATTTACTGTATATTTTAAGTTTTGCCAAATTTTATTAACAATTCGGTATTTTGAATTATTCAAGTCGGACATGTACGGTTTTATTGTCGATTTGAATGGTCCAAAATAGCGGGTCGTTACAATCAAAGATATGTACGATGAATGATCGTCATATGCGCCTAATGGAGGATGTTGTTGGTAATATGTTTTTGGGGCAATAAATGGGAGGAAAGTTAGGAGGAGCGAGGGTTGGTAAGGCTCGTTATAAGAGAAGTTCGAATACGGAGAATAGTCATACTCATGTGATGGATGAAGTGTTTGTTGTTGGTATGGTAGGCATTGGTTGGAAAATCCAGTGGAAGGCAATATGGACATGGATTTCTTGCTAACAACTTTTTCGGCAAAACGTTTGGATGAAGAAGACATTTTTAGAATTAGAGGATGAAGAAGCAAGGATGAGGTGGTATGGAAGGAGGAGAAGGGTTGTAAGACCCCTATTTTTTTATAACATTATTCAGGAGATTTAATTAGATAAATTAAAAAGAATAATGATGATAAGAGGATTGAGATTTTAATAAACATATAAGAAGGCCATGCTTAGTAATTAATTAAATGGGATGAAATTTGGCTTT
This sequence comes from Allium cepa, assembly GCA_030765085.1. NCBI lineage: Eukaryota > Viridiplantae > Streptophyta > Magnoliopsida > Asparagales > Amaryllidaceae > Allium > Allium cepa. The sequence continues at coordinate 378,650,299 of CM060938.1, read as the reverse complement.
TATGCATTTAATTAAACATGGGCATATTAGCAAATAGCCACACCATTATTACTCACGGTTATACGTTCCACATTCTTCCCCATTCACGTACACTTTTCATTTTCAAAAACGCAAATCAAAAACCTAAAAATAGAGCTGGCTATTAACAAGGGAAAAGAGGAAGTAAAATTAAATCAAAGCTAAAAATCAAAGATGGGGGAATCACTACAAATCTCAAATTCCTTATCATATCTATGGTGAATAATAATTCATTCCATCTCTATTTTTTTATAATCGTATGTTTTTAGATTAAAGATTAAATTCGTTTTTAAGATGTTCTGGGTAATGATATGCTTGAGTCAATATATGTTTGATTTAAACCAATTCATTCACGTATAAATTTTTACGGTTTTAGGGAAAACCTAATTTTTATTGCTTTTAATACGCCATGGAAAAATTATATGTTAGATAAAACATGATTTTAGAGATGCATTTAAATTCTCATAATTTTTTAAGTTATGGAAAATTTATTATGAATTTCTAAAAGAAAATTTGATATATTTGGGTTTAAAATTTATTTCAATTATTTCAGGAAGAAATTAGGTTTTAAATTTTAATATGTTTAGTAACATGATGAAAGTGATTTTCTATGATTTTTGGTGTTTTTTCCTAATTTATTTACTGTAGAAAATAAATTAATTTGAAAAAAGAACTTACTTGCAATATGGGTTTTGCATAATGAAAGGGCTTAAACGTTACTTTTTCCCTTGATTTAGATCTGATAAATGTGGTAGTTATTTTGTAAAGTATTTAAAAAGTTTTCAGGCAAATAATCAGGTGTTTACAAATAGGCAAGTTAGTTATAAAGCAATTACTAAACTTTGCATTAATTCAGCCTTTTTAATAAAAAGTTGGTTTCGCCTCTTTTGGAAGTGACCTTCGACCCAATGCTTTCGCCTCGACTCAGTGGAAACCAACCCAACCGAACCAATACACAAGGTATCACGTAGATGGTACGTAGTAGATTGGAGGAAAGGCGGAAACCAAGGTGCCGAAAGTAGTACTTCCGATGGGATCAGAACCTTAGTTTTGTTTTCAAATGTTAAGTGCCTACTTTGTTTTACCTAAAGACTGTGATGTAGTCAAAACCTTTATTTTCGAAAGGGTTTTTTCTAAATAGTTTTCGAAGTAGGTTTCCATATTATGTTTTAAGTAGGAGCTTTCGAATGGGTTCCCTTGTTTTTAAAGAATGCTTTTGAAAGAGGTGGCTCCAACCTTGTCAAAACCCATCACCTATTCTTTTACCTTTAGGATGTATTGCAGCATCAATTATTTCAAAGGGTTCCCTTTGTTTTAAACTTGAGCTAAGTCGCTTCCTAAACGCTTTCGAAGGGGTTCAAGGGTTTTGAAGGAAATGGTGTCGAAATGTTGTTTCGATGCTATCCTTCAAAGTTTTACTCAAGAGTTTTGAGCTTTCAAAAAAATGATTCTGATACCATCAATTTTTCCCCAAAACTATTTTATTAAAGGTTTCGAAAGACATACTTTCGCTTATGATTATTTTGACCTAAAAGATGTTTCTAAAAGTAAATTTTTAATATTTTTGAAAGGATACTTTCCTTGGTTTTGAAGCTACATTTCTAAAGATTATTAAGCAATGTTTTAACACATTCGAAAGGTATGATTTGGTTTCGAAAAGATTAGTTCACAGAACTTCAAAAGTTAAATACTTAGAGTTTTTAAAAGAAGTTTTCTATGCTTTCAATGGAGGTCGTCCAGTGGTTTCAAAAGTGATGTTTTAAGGTTTCAAAACAAATAAGCCATTCTCATTTTAGGAAAAACCATGGCATAATAAAGATTTTTAGAGTATTACTTTGTTGTTATGATTGCTTCTTCATATATTTATTCGTATTGTAATTAACCCATAATGGTACTTTGGAGACGGGCATAATAACTAGCTAGGTTGACCCACTAGTGAATATAACTTAGTTAATGATATTGGTAGGGGCTAATAGGTTCACAGTAAGCCCATGAAAACTTCATAAAGGAAAATATATTGGTAGGGGCTAATAGATCATATTTATCCCATGAAAACTACGATTTGATGTTGGTAGGGGCCAATAGGTTTATAGTTAGCCCATGAAAATTATATCTGGATTGAGATATTGATAGTTAGTGAATAGGTTCCTAGCCAACCCATGAAAACTAAGATAAGAGTAAAGATATTGGAGATACCAATAGGTTCTTAGTGATCCCATGAAAACTATGTAACTGGACAGGGAGTCCATAATCACTTTACCAGTTAATAGTCAGCCCACGAAAACTATTAGGTTAATAGTAACCTTAGAAACTATAACTGTGACAGATCGTCTAAATGAATAGGGATGGGTAATCCAAAATTGATTCACTTGTTTTGCATATCATCATATTATACTATTTTGAATTGTTTTAACCATTGTGGATGCAAGAGCATACTATATGGTTTTATAAAGATTTTAAGATACTAGTGAAGGGAAAACCACTTCCGCTAAGCGGCGTGGTCTCACTAGATATCTAAATGATTTGAGATGATAGATTATTATTCATACCAGGCTTTATGTCTGACTCGAAGCTTTTGTTTTCCCCTTAAACTCTTGGGTACTCAATTCATTTGGAGTAGTTTGAGGTTTAGGGTTTTTAGGTGTTCTTTTAGACGAATAAAGCTTCCAGTGACGTGCAAGAGGCATGCTAGCTACTTAGAGTTATTTTATTTCTGCTGTGTTTGGTTGTAAAGGAAAATTTGTTTTATTGCCTTATTATATACTCCGATCATCCAAGTGGCATCTTCATATGTCGCTCTTGGCATATTTTGCAATAAGTATATTTTGTTTGAACGTGGTCTGCACACGAAGATTATGTAATAAATTTGAAATACTTTGAAATGGAACGTGGACTTTATGTGCTGTCGGAATATAAGTCGTTTCTAGTAGTGATAAGAAATCATCATTAATGGCTAGAGAAGACAATTCTGGTAATGATTCGGCAACCACTTCAACACATCAGAGACTAACGTAGCAGAAGTAGTCATGTGTAGATGATTTGATCAAAACTGTTATAAGCCCACAAATTCAACTAATTACTGCACATCTAGATGAAAGCAATTATATACTATGGAAATTTCAAATTGAAACATCCATTAGAGGATATGGCTTAGAGGAGTTCATTCTTGGTACCAACACTACTCCACCCAAATTTATCACAGTTGAAGATGGAAAAGTGGTCAGCAACGAGGAATATATTACCTATCAAAGACAAGATAATCTGCTAAGTTCTTGACTGTTATCTTCCATAAGCGTTGAATGACTACCTCAAATTATTGGTTGTAAAACATCAGATGAAATTTGGACAATCATCGAACAGATTTTCAACTCACAACCAACAACAAAGATAATGCAATATAAAAGGCAGATGCAAAACTTAAGAAAGAACAACATGTCAACGAGGGATTACTTGACAAAAATCAAGAATTACTGTGATCTTTTAAAGCAGATGGTCATAAAATTTCAAACACAGGGAAAATACTAACAATTATGAATGGGTTAGATAATGAGTATGAAGTATTGGTAGCAGTAACAACATCTAAGGAAAATATATCATCCATTCAGTATGTTCATTCTACTCTTCTTGCTCATAAGGGTAGGATTGAACAAAATAAATCTTTTGACAATGAACCCATAGTTAATAATGCAGCCAACTTAAGAAATAGGAATCAAGAGAAGATTTACAGCAACAAGAATGATAGTGGGGCAGGAAATGATCAAAACTTTTCAAGAAACCAGTCAGTAAGAAATAGAGGAAGATCTGGTAGATGGAATGGTAGCAATAGACCAAAATACCAAATATGTGAAAAAATAAGACACACACCCAATAAATGTTATCTCAAATTTGATTCTAGTTTTAATATAAGCAACCAGAGAAATCAAAGTATGTGTGCAAACATGGCAGGCATACATTAAGAAGCAAGAAGTATACCAGAGGAGCAAGAATACACAACCTGAACATGTGTAATGCAGCCAAATCAAAAGACATCCATAATAAATGCTGGTATCCAGACTGAGGTGTAACTCATCACGTAACCAACAATTTGCAAAATCTCAACATTAACAACAAGAAGTACAAAGGTAATTAATCTATTTGTATGGGTAATGGCACTAGAATCAATATTACACACACTGGAACTGCAATAATTACAGGTCAGAGAATTATGCACTTGAACAATCTATTGTGAATTCCAAAAATAAGAAAGAATCTAGCGTGTCACATTTTGCACAAGACAATAATGTATCCTTTTAGTTTTACCCAAGACACTGCCTAGTTAAAGATATTCAGACCAACAAATTTTATTGCAGGGTGACACACACAAGGGTCAATACAGATTCAATCTATCTAAAGTTAGTCATATAAGTAGTTCAAGGAAATGGTGCAACTTAACAGAATCAAGGTTACTAGAAGTTACTAAAAGTGTCTTTGATACATGGCATAGCAAGCTAAGTCATCCCTAGTGTAAAAATTATAAGCAAAATATTAGATGATAATAAAATTGAAGTTAATGATATACCTGTTTCTTATATATGTACTTACTGCCAAATGGGAAAAGTCACAAACTGACTTTTCCAGAATCAAAATCTGAATTTAATAAGCCCCTGCAATTAATTGCAACTAATTATGGAGGCTTGCATCAATCAATTCAGATTGTGGATTCAATTTTTATATCTCCTTTGTATATGCATATTCCAGGTACACTTGGATATACTTTCCGAAATCAAAGTCTGAAACACATAATGTGGTAATTCACTTTATCAAACAAGTGGAAAACCAAACTGGACAGCGGGTAAAAACAATTCAAACAGATGCTGGAACAGAGTACAAGTCACTCAAAGGATTCCTATAAGAAAACGTAATCATTCATAGAGTAACTTGTCCCTATACATCTAGGGAAAATGGATTAGTAGAAAGAAAACATAGACACATAGTAGAAACTGATTAATATTATTAGAAAAAGCATCACTTCCATTGAAATTTTAGCCAGATGTACTTGCAATAGCAGTATACTCAATTAATAGATTACCAACTAAAGTGTTGCAAGGCAAAAGTCCAATGGAAGTGTTATTGATAAGAAACCAGATTATAAAAGTTTAAGAACATTCGGATTTCTATGTTTTCCCTATCTAAGATCGTATAATTCTCATAAACTGAACTTCAGATCCACACCATGCACCTTTTTAGTCTATGCTGTGAATCAAAACGGATACAAATGTCTTGATAATAATAGAAAGATATTTACATCTTGGCATGTTGTATTCAATGAATGTGCATTTCCTTTCAATATATCAAATGTAAAGACTACACAAAAGGTACAAAATCTAGTGGTATCAATTCCATTTATCGCATTATATGTCAACACTGAAAGTCAGAAGAATGTGGAAGAGAGCAACGGCGACTCAGAGGCCCAACACACAGTGTCATTTAATCAACCAGTTCAGGACTTCCCTAAATCACCACTAAATCATCCTCACACTCCAACAAATATAAGTGTCAGCATGACAACAGAGAAGATAGTATATAACCACAACAAAGTACTAAACATACTTCAACACAGCAAGAGTAACCAAACTAGGACATCATATGATAACCAGATCAAAAAGTGGAATATTCAAGCCAAAACTATACACATCATGTTTGGATAATAAAGAGCTAGAAACATATGAGCAAGCTGCAGACAGTAAGAAGTGGAAAGATGTTATGAAAAAAGAATATAATGCATTGGTAAGAAACAACACCTAAAGTATTGTTCCACTACCTAAACATAAAAACATCATAAGCTGCAAGTGGACATATAAACTAAAGAAAAACCTTGATAGTACTATTCAGAGATACAATGCAAGACTAATAGCAAAAGGTTACACACATCAACATAGTTTTGATTTTAATGAAACCTTCTCTCCTGTAGTTAAACCAACTACAATAAGAGTAATATTAACTATACCATTACATAAGAGATGGAATATCAAGCAACTAGAAGTAAATAATGCATTTAAATGGTGAGCTGCAAGAAGAGATATACATGGAGCAACTCATGGATTCAGACAATCAAACAAAAGGGACTAGGTATGCAAATTACAAAAAGCCATCTATGGTCTAAAGCAAGCCCCTAGAGTATGCTTTGATAAGTTAAAGGCAACACTCATCAGTCTAGGATATCAACCAACAAAATCAGACAATTCTGTCTTTACAAAATTCAGAGATAAGACATCCACATATATTTTGGTATATATGGATGACTTCATAGCTACTGGAGATAGTTAAGAGGAAATAAGTCATGTCATTCAATTTCTAGATAAGCAGTTTTCAATCGAAGACTTGGGGACACTTAACTACTTTATGAGAATAGAAGTCAACTGAGTGTAAAATTCAAAAATACATTTAAGTCGGAGAAAGTATATTAAAGAACCACTTACTAAAGCAAAGATGAATCAAGAAAAGTCAATGCCAACACCCATGACAAGCAATTACATTTATCAAGGCACAAAGGTAAACCAATTACAAATGACATACAGAAGTATAGTTGGAGCATTGCAGTATGATACAATAACTAGACCAGAAATAGCATATCGTGTAAACACGGTATGTCAGTTCATGCATCAACCGTTAGATGATCATTGGACGGCATTAAAAATAATACCTGAATAGTGCATTAAATCATGGTCTAATTTTAAAATCATGAAAAAGTCTCAATATTACTGGGTTTGCTGATGCTGATTGCGCGTGTGACCCAGATCATCGAAAGTAAACTACATGGTACTACGTTTATGTAGGAAAAAATCCAATATCATGATGTTCGAAAAAACAACCAACAACTTCAAGATCAAGTACAGAATTAGAGTATAAAAGCCTAGCAAGCACGACAATAGAAATAATGTGGGCATGGTCACTACTCAGTGAACTCAAAATCAGGACAACCAGAAGCTCAATGATTTGGTGCGACAATATAAGTGCAGTATCACTTTCAGCAAATCCCATCATACACTCAAGAATAAAACATATAGAACTTGATTTATATTTCGTACGCGAACAAGTAAATAATGGAAGATTAAACATAAATCATGTACATGCACCTTACCAGAGAGCCGACATACTTACAAAATCACTGTCATCGAAGAATTTCTGTCAATTAAGAACAGATTTGAAGATAGAAAGTCCCAGCAAACGATTTGATGACAATAAGAGGGAGTCTTAGCTCCATAAAGCCTACGCCATGAAGAATTTTGTATATTAAAATCAGATCTGAAAGAAGAATTTGCAGTGGCCAGCTTAAAAATCAAGAGGAGGGGACCCTAGCTCGAATCGAAGGGGAGAGTTAAGTGATATAATTCTTCAGCACAAAGAAATAACATACGAAGTAAGGGTAAAATTGTAATTATTCAAGTTGTTGGAAATTTTCAAAATTAGTTTGGGTTTGGGTTTGTTTTTGAAGAGGGAAGAAGTGGGAAGAAGATGGAAGGAGAAATGTGCAATGTATAGTCCCACATCTTAGAAAATAGAGGATTATACTTAGTTAAATATAGGATTCTCTAAGGAAGATTCGGCCCTTTGGGCACCTAAAGCTTTGCTTTGATGTGAGGAGGGTAGTTATGCATCACCACCACATACACACACCACCACCGCCGTCCATCCGACCGGGCCAGGCCGCGTTCCGATTCGAGTCTAAAATGACAAATTAATTTTTGTTAACAAGCCGGATCCAGAATTTGAATGGACAGATTTTTGGCGGGTCATTTGAATGAAGAGACACTTCCGTTTAGTAACTGTTTTAAACCACTGCAAAAGGGCACGACCGTTTGTAACGGTTTCGGACTGTTGGAAAGGATGCAACGCTTGACGAATGGACACTTCCTCTTCTACTATAAATAGTGACGCCCATAAACCATTTTCGAAGATTAATCTCTTTTGCTTATCTCTTCTTCTTCTTCCTCCAGATCTGCGACGCCCAGTAAGTGTTGCAGAACGCTGCCTTCTCATCACAGTTTGCGACGCCTGTAAGGTGTTACAAACGCAGAAACATTGCAGATCAATTGTCTTCTTCGTTTTCTCATTCAATTCTTTAGTAAATTGCATCATCAGAGATCAAATTTGAGTGTTCTTGGTCGGATCAAAATCTTATAACTTTTGAATCCGATTACGCTATTTCAAGGCTTCACTGAATCCTGAAGTCGATAGTTCGATAACCCGTTTGTACCTATTGGGTTGAACAATTGTCTAAAAGAATCTACGCAGTACATCCTCGAAGTCAAAAGTACAATAGTTATCATCTTCATCTTTCTCGAATCATCCATAGATTATCCAACAATTTTTAGACAATATTTTCAACCATGGATGGTTCGAGTTCAAGCAATATCAATGCTCGTTAAGTTATGAATCAGCATTTGACGCGATTAGAGCATTTTGATGGTGAAAACTTCACTCGTTGGAAAGAGACGGTGAAATTCTTTTTGATCACGGTCAGATTGTTCTATATTATTAAAGATAACTTAGAGGAAATGCCAGAGGAAATTGATAAAGATACTGACGAATTGAAAGTAAAACGAGCAAAGTGCAAAGAAGATGATTTCCTCTGTAGAGGGCACATTCTCAACACGTTATCTACATCAGTTTATAATGCACATAGAAGTCTGGAAACAACCAAAGCACTTTGGACTGTCCTGGAGAGAAAATATCGAATATATGAGGCAAGCAACAAGAAATTCCTAGTATGTAATTTTATGGATTTTAAAATACATGATAACAAGTCCATTATTGGACAAGTTAGTGATATAATATATATAGTCAATCAACTGAAAGATGCCAAGATTGAACTCCCTGAACCTTTTATGGTTGGAGTTATTATTTCTAGACTCCCTCACTCTTGGAATGATTATAAAAAGAAACTGAAACATGCAGAGACGGATTATGATTTAGAGAATTTACAGCGTCATCTTCGTATAGAAGTGGACTCTCGTAAAAGAGAACTAAACTATAATCCACAAACCGAGTCTCATTCTAAGGCAAATAATGTTGAAATATCAAATTCTCTAAAACCTAAGAATGAGACACAGTTTAATAAGAAAAATCATTCCAAGAAAGATAAAAAGAAAGGTGCTTGTTATTTCTGTAACAAGTTCGGCCATTATGCTCGTGACTGTCGTCTACGAAAGAAAAAATTAAAGGCGAATATGGTCGAAGACAAATTGGTTGCAGCAGTGCAAGAGGCAAACTTCGTTGAGATCATCGGAAATGATTAGTGGCTTGATACCGGAGCAACCATTCATATATGCAAGACCGTAGTCTCTACAAGAACTACGAAGATGTTAGCGGAGATGAGAATCAAGTTACTGGAGCAAACAATGTTCACAGTAAGGTGATTGGCAAAGGCACTATAGAACTACCGTTATCTTCTGGAAAGACTCTTACTTTGGCTAATGTATATCATGTACCTGATATTTGTAAGAATTTGGTCTTTGCCTACCTTCTTAACAAAGGAGGATTCAAGATAGTGTATGAGTCTGACAAACTAATGTTGTCCAAAAACAGAAAGTTCATTGGATAGGGATATTCTTGTAACGGAATATAATAAATAAATCTTCTATTTATACCATTGATTCTGTTAGTTTATGGCATTGTAGACTATGACATGTTAATTATAATTCCCTTAAAAATATGCATAAACTAGGATTAATTTCTGATTGTGATTTTGATACTATCTCTAAATGTGAAATATGTGTTCAAGCAAAAATAAAATGAAAATCCTTTAAATCTACAGAAAGGAAAACTGGCTTGCTTGATTTAGTATATAGTGATGTGGGTGACTTAAAAAATAATATCACCTATGGTGGTAACAAATACTATATAACATTTATTGATGATTATACTAGATATGCATATGTGTATCTAATGAAAACTAAAGATGAGGCTTTTGATAAATTTAAAATTTATAAAGCAGAGGTCGAAATACAATTAGGAGTTAAAATAAAAGTATTACATTCAGATCAAGGTGGTGAATATTTCTCAAATGAATTCACCTTATTTTGTAAGCAACACGGCTTAGTTCACCAATGCACTGCCCCATATACAACGCAACAAAATGGTGTTACTGAAAGGAAAAATAGAACTTTAGTAGAAATGGTTAATGCATGCTCATAAGTTCAAACTTACCTTATAACCTACGAGGTGATGCTATGTTATCTGCATGTTATATCTTAAACAGAATATCACTTAAAAAGAATAATGTTTCCCCTTATGAATTATGGTTTAATAGGAAACCTAATCTTACAAAACTTAAAGTTTGAGGTTGTTTAGCATATGTTAGAAAACCATACCCTAAACGACCAAAGTTAGGAAATAGGGCATTTAAATGTGCTTTCATTGGATATTCACTTAATAGTATAACTTATAAATTCCTAATTCTTGACACCTTAAAAGTTATAGAATCCGTAGATGTAGAATTCTTTAAAAATCAAACTATTGAGATTCCATTGAGATCATCTAGTCCAGAACCTAATATGATTGATGACATCAATGATGATGACCGTGATCCTGCTCAAAACAGCAAGGAAGTATCAGTACCAGATAATAGTACTGAACAAAGGAGAAGTAAAAGAGCAAGAATAGAGAAGGACTATGGTCCTGACTTCATTACATATCTTATAGAAGGCAGTAAGGACAAAGTCCTTAATGTGACTAGATATGTCATGAACGTCGATGATGACCCCAAAACTTATTTTGAGGCTATGAGTTCTAGAGATTCAATATTCTGGAAAGAAGCTATTAATGATGAAATGAATTCCATATTGTTAAACCAAACTTGGGTTTTAACTGACTTACCTCCTGGTGCTAAACCTATAGGATGTAAATGGATATTTAAGAAAAAGTTGAATACAAATGGATCCATTGATAAGTTTAAAGCCAGAGTAGTTGCTAAGAGACATAAGCAAAGACATGGCGCAGATTATTTTGATACATATGCTCCAGTTGCTCGCATATCTTCTATACGCTGTTTAATAGCACTTGCATCAATTCGTAAATTGGTCATACATCAAATGGATGTAAAGACTGTGTTTCTAAATGGAGATTTTGAAGAAGAGATATATATGGAACAACCTGAAGGTTTCAAAACCCTAGGCAAAGAAAAGAAAGTTTGCAAATTCATAAAGTCTCTTTATGGCCTGAAGCAAGCTCTCATGCAATGGCATGAGAAATTTGATAAAATAGCATTGTCATATGGATTTATTGCTAATGATGTTGATAAATGTATTTATAGCAAATCGGACAACAACGATTATGTTATAATATGTTTTAACCTTGATGACATGCTAATATTTGGTTCCAATATATCCTGTGTGAATGAAACTAAGAAGTTTATATCTTTCAAATTTGATATGAAAGATCTAGGAGAAGTCAACGTAATTCCAAGAATTAAAATTAGTAGAAAAGAGGGGGAATTGTTACTAACACAATCTCATTACATTGGGAATTTTCTTTGAAAGTATGGTCATTATAATGACAAACCAACACATACTCCTTTAGATCCTAGTATTAAATTAGAAAAGAATACTGGACGTACCATTTCTCAACTTGAGTATTCCAGTATTATTGCGAGTCTTATGTATGCTATGCATTGCACTAGACCAGGCATAACACATGCTATAAGCATGTTATGTCGATTTACGAGTAATACAGGTTTCGAACATTGGAAAGCTATTTCCAGAGTTTTAGCTTATTTGAAAGGAACCGTTACCTATGGTTTATCTTATAAAGGATATCCTATTGTAATAGGAGGATATAGTGATGCAACCTGGAGCAATGTAGAATCAAAATCCAAGTTTATGATTGGATGGATCTTTACATTAGGAGGTGCTGCTGTTTCTTGGGTTTCCAAGAAATAGACCTGTATATCCGACTCAACAATGCTATCAGAGTTGATTGTATTAGAAGATGCTTCTAAGGAAGCAGAATGGCTTAGGAATTTATTAATAGAAATTCCATTATGGAAGAAGCCATCTTCAGCAGTCTTGATTAACTGTGATAATCAGGCAGCAATATACAATGTCTCTAATAAGACATATAATGGAAAGTCTAGACATGTGAGTCTAAGACATCAAATGATAAGACAGTTACTCAAAAGTCGAGTAATAAGTGTTGATTACATAGAAACAAAGAAAAATTTGGCTGACCCACTCACAAAGAGTCTTCCAAAGGCAATGGTTTCTGTAAAATCAAAGGAAATGGACTAAGGTCAGTGAATGAAGATTGATCATCCTTAACAGAAACCCAACTTATATTTTGAAAAAGATAGACAAAGTTCAATGGGTACAAACAACTTAAGAGAATGATTATGGAACATTAAATCAATAATCTCATAATATTACGTGCCAAGTGGGTTAGCTACTCCGAACGGACGCACTTCTTCGTATTACCATCATTTACATTATGATTGATTGGTGCGCACCCTTCGATTTTATGGGAGTGTTGGACGAGGTGGGCGATCATAGCTATGATGTGTTACCACCGATTGGGAAGGGTAAACTGGTAGTATCCTACCTTGGCATTGCCTTACGTGCCTTGTCATACTTTTATCCCTAAACGATTCACATACGATTTTGGTTTAGTGTTGTCGTATCACGGTGCATACCTATCCACCGACCGTTTGACTGGTGTTTTATATGCAAACTGTACGACAATGCTTAAAAACGCGTTAAGGGAGATTAATGTAAAGCCTTAACGCTAAGAAAAATAATTATTTTAATGATTATACATTACATATATAGTGTATTCTACTATATATAAATATTTTGACGGATCCTTTAGAGATGGAAAATCCCGTAACTTCTCTTGAATTATTGCACGCACGTTATGCACTGGATAAAAGATGTGAAATCCCATAAATATCTCTGACGCCGTTACACTCATGTTATATTCGATATCGATTTGACTTACATAAGGATATTTTAGTCTTGACTCAAGTATTTTGTCTTTTCATTACGCTCGAGTCAACCCTAAGTTTTTCAGCTTATTGAAGATTTACTCAGGAGGACGAAGATGAGGATTTGGTACTATTATTATAATTATTCCTGTATCATGTTGTCTGCTACATTACTCTATTTATCCCTGATGTATATATAACTTTGATAATTGTTGTATAAATTATAATCAAATGTAGTATAAATAGCTCCATGAATTGTTATTTGATCATTGTAATTTGTCATTCCGCTGCGAGATTCTATGTTTGTTTCTTCTTCTTTTCTTATTTTTCTTAATTAACCCCTGAAGATTCGTCTTTCCGTTCATTATGTGTTGGACATGTGTAATTCATTGTCTACTCAAAGGGAACGAAGATACAGAACTTTACAAAAATTCTTACAGAAATGCATATTTATATGCAAAAATTTTCAATATTTGCTGACTTTTCTGCAATTATTCCGAATATTTGCACCAATGTCGGCAAATATTCTTAAAAATTGTAGATTTTTCAATAGTTATTTTCTATTGTTATTCACAATATTTGCACCGAATTATGCAATTATTGAGAATAATTGCAGATTTTTCAAATATACATGCAAATTATTCAGAAGAATTGTAGACATACATGCAATTATACATCATAATTGCATACATCTCTACAATTATTTTGAATAATTACATACAAAGATGATTTTATGGGAATAATTGCTGATTTTTCAGCAATTATATATTATGAATATTTGCTAAATTTTAAGTGAGTAATTGCAGAAGAAAATTCCTAAATAAAAGCATATTTATATGCAAATATTCTTAAAAAATTATAGATTTTCCAACGGTTATTTTCTATTGTTATTCACAATATTTGCACCAACTTATGCAATTATTGAGAATAATTGCAGATTTTTCAGATATAGATGCAAATTATTCAAAAGAATTGTAGACATACATGCAATTATACATAACGATTGCATACATCTCTGTAATTATTTTGAATAATTGAACACCAAGATGAATACAAATAATTTTAGGGGAATAGTTGCTGATTTTCAACAAATATATATTATAAATATTTGCTAAATTTTAAGTGAATAATTATAGAGGAAAATTCCTAAATAAAAGCATATTTATATGCAAATATTCCCAATATATGCTAACTTTTTTGTAATTATTATGAAAATTTGCACCAATGTCTGCAAATAATCTTAAAAATTATTGATTTTCCAACAACTATTAAAAATATTTGTAGGAAAGAACGGTATGGATATTATTCTAGGTAATATTTGCAGTATTTATACACATAACTTCAAATATCAAACTGCGACCATTTCTATTAATGAATTTAAACATCAAAACAACACCAACAATCCATAAAAACTAGAAAACAATTCATATTTTTGTAAACAAGATTGATTCGTCTTCAAATATTTGTAGTTTATTCATTGCATTCAAGAATCAAACATTTCACGAAAAGAAAACTCAGCCCGGCTTTCAATTTGACCAGAAGAAACTGAAGAAGAAGAACCACGGCTCACTTTGAAGCGCATGGGTAATTTAGGAAAAAATACGTATAAAACAAAAACAGAGACGTAGAAAGTATGTTTTTTTTTGACAAGGACCGGCTTTGAATTAAGTTTGGTTTTAGAAATACGTGCCTAATATTCACTATATTATACATATACAGAGAACGTAAAGAGATATATCACCAAATGGTAATAGGAGGAAAGAATATTAGTTGTTCGAGGATCGAAAAGATGAATATGTAGCATACTTGTTGATAAGATCATAGCTGAAGTACTATTTATAGCCATTAAGTCTTAGCTATGACATCCCATGTTTATAAATAATAGAAGGAAAGAATATTAGTTGTCCGTAGATCGAAAGTTGTGTATGTAGCATACTTTTTGATAAAATCATACTTCGAGTATTATTTATAACCATTAAGCATTTCCCATGACGTTCCATGTTCATATATATGTATTTGCGTACGTACGTACGTACATAGGTACATATATATATATGTATCTACAGGTGTGTTGTGTCTACATGCACGTGCATGTGTATGAGTGAGCTTGTGTGTATACACATAAAGTAATAAAGGTGAGCACATCCACGGTTTATTCCCTACGTCGACATGGATATATTAAAATAAAGTTGATGCTGAATTGAAACGAGATTAGGAGTGATGAAGATAAGATCACCCAATAGTCATGTACATCTATACATGCTCTAACATAGATTTATATTAGAAGCAGACCGCTCAATTTTTAACGAGGAAGCGATAACACTATTAGCTAAAACACATCTAAAGTTTCCTGCTACTTAGAAGAAACGGCTAGAAAGAAATCAAACTCTTTAACATCGATAGTAGAGCCCCATTCAATTTATGAATACAAAAACTATTGCCCAAAAAATGGTATACCTATGATGATCATCAAAAAAGGTACATGTAATTATATGCTTTCTTTATACTTACGACAAATAAATTAGAAGCGATATTATACTACGTTTGCGCCTAGGAATGATAGACTTGCAAATAGGAAGCCATGTTATTTTAGAAGTTTTTTCAATAGCAAATAGACTTGATTTTAGAGGAAGATAAATAGGATGTTGGAGAAGAAAAACGATTTTTTCATAAGGAGAAAAACTTTATTATTAAACTTTATTACAAAATTTCATATTTTTTTCTTACATCCAAAATAAGTGAACCCACCTCTATTTATAGGTTCACATCTCAAATAAACGGTGGAGTTTATCTTAATTTAACGGTTCTCCATACATATCTCCTAAATATTCTTTCATATAATTTCTAGCATATTATTCTATATATGTAGATTCTAGATATTTCCTATATGGAAAAATCTAGGTTTACAAAATCAAGTTTATTTCCAACATCCCACTGTAAAATTGATTTTGCAATAACAAGTAATACTTGAAATCTTTATATTTCACAAACTTTGGCAGTAATAGAAATATTATCCAAACTTTCTTCATTGCGTTGACCTTTTCTCCAAATGTCGAGATCTTCACCACAAGTTCATGGGTTCTTGTTTTACTCCTTTCATTTCGTCCTTCTTCATCACAACAGAATTTTCCATAAAGTAAGCGTTCTAATATTCATCTTGTTTCAATACCATAAATTTTGAATGATTCGTATATTTTATCTTTGCATTCTTTCATAACTTCGCTGTTACAGTTTTTGACTAATCCAATTTCTATGTATGTTTTTCAAATTTCACTTCTGCATGTTATTTCATAAAACATTACTTTAAAATTAGGTTTGTTCAAAACTATATAAGCTTTGCTTACTTCTTTATTTTCATGATGAAATTTCATCGCTTTCCACATTGTGTAACGACCTAACTTTTTGGATGGTTTAAATCGACAATAAACCACACACATGTCAACTCAAACCATTCAAAAAGGAGGATTGTTAATGCGGTAAATAAGAAAATAAAACAAAAGAAAAGAAAAAACACAGAATCTCACAGCGGAATGACAAATATAATAATCAAATAAACAATTCATGAAGCTGTTTTACAAATAACATTTGATTACACTTTACCATACAGATCAAAGTTATACATACAGTAGGAATAAAGAAATAATGCAGCGGAACAAACATGATGTAGTGGAATAAATATAATAGATAGTAATAAAATACTAAATCTTCGTTTTCGTCCTCCAGAAATAAGGTCTTTAACACTGAAATGCTCATGCTGACCCGAGCATAATAAAAAGATAAAACACTCAAGTCAGAACTAAAAGATCATATGTAAATTAAATAGACAGTAAATAAATATGAGTGTAACGACTTCAGAGATGTTTACGAGATTTTACATCTCCTATCCAGTGTCTAAAGTGAGTGCAGTAACTTAAGAGATGTTTAGGATTCCATCTCCTAAGGATCCGTTAAACAATATACATATATAGTACAATACACTACTATAACATGTCTACAGTAAAATATTAAAATAGCATTAAGGCGTTACCCATATCCCCCTTAACACATTTTATATAAATACCGTAGTTTATATAGTACTATAAACTCCACCGTAAACTGGTGGGCCATTAGGGAGCACTCCATAGGTACGACACAAACCAAATTCGTAATGGGCTCGACAAGGCATATGGCAAGGCACGCGAGGCAATGCCAGGGTAGGATTTTACCGTTTTGCAGAACTGGACTGGTGGTAACGTATAGCAGCTACTATCGTCCACCTCAGAATACACTTCCATAATCAAATCGAGGGGTGGCCACCAAATCAATGACAAAGTAATAAATATGGCATTGAAGAAATGTGCCCGATCGAGGGTGCGACCCCAATTGGCCTTGGTATAGCTCCTGTTTTAGTCATACCAATCTGACCAAAGGGGGCCAAGGATGCGTCCATACCTCATATAGTAACGCTCGTCAAACCATCTTACTTCGTTCTGGATTCTCCACCACGCGCGCAGTTATTAAAGTGGTTTTCGGTACTAACAGAGAGTATGACAATATCCTATCCCGGTCTCTTTAACAACAAACACTTATTTCACACTGGTTGGCTCTTTTACATTTCCAAAAGCGATTCAAAATTGATATCAAAATATCATATTCACTTCAAAAACATATCACTTATGAAACCATATTCACTTTTGGAATCATATTCACTTTCGAAATCGTTATTCACTTTAAATCATATTCATTTTCAAAATCATAACCACAATAATAGGTTAAACCATCATATCAAAATAGTTGCATTTAAATCAATTAAATCTTAATCATAACAGTTCCAACTATAAACTGTTTGAATGTTGGAATTAGTTTATATATTGAAATAGTTATACATTAAAAGTAGTTTATATTTTAAAAATAGGTTATAGATTAAAATAGTTTATATATTAGAAGTAGTTTATATATTAAAATAGGTTATATATTAAAATAGTTAATGTATTAGAAATAGTTTATATATAAAAATAGGTTATAGATTAAAATAGTTTATGTATGAGAAATAGTATATATATTAAAATAGGTTATATAGTTAACGTATTATAAATAGTTTATATATTAAAATAGGTTATGGATTAAAATTGTTAATGTATTAGAAATAGTTTATATATTGAAATAGGATATATATATATATATATATATATATATATTAAAATAGTTAATGTATTAGAAATAGTTTATATATTAAAATAGGTTATAGATTAAAATAGTTTGTATATTAGAAATAGTTTATATACTAAAATAGGTTATATATTAAAATAGTTAATGTATTAATAATTTAAATATATTAAAATGGTTTATATGAGAAAACAGTTCATATGTTAAAAGAGTTTGTATATTAAAAGAGTTTATATCGAAAACAGTTTCAAATTAGATATGTTTCTTCCAATTTCACAAATCAATTCAAATCAACTTTAGTTTCAAAAATTCAATTTAATCAATCTCAGTTCAACAATTTTAATTCAGAAGGCTAAAGGTTTCAATTCAAATTCTAATGAAAACCATTTCAATTTATATCGATTTCAAATGCATGTTTGAACTACAAATTTAAACCACTTCAAATTCAATAGGTTTCAAAGTTTAAAGCTTCAAACAATTACAATAACTCAATTTTGATAAATTTCATTTATATTTCAAAATTAAACTTTATGATTTCAATTTTAATTCTTTGAACAATTTTTTAAACCAATTTCAATTTCAACATTTAAAGCTTGGATTTTGAAAATAATTCATTTCATATAAATCTAATTTTATTTCAATATCATTTAACTAGATTTTTAAGGTTTTAAAATCATTTTAATTTAATCATTTCGGTGTCCGTATATAATTTTCTACCCTATGGCCAAGTGATACGAATATATATCATTTCAACCCGCAATAATTTAAATTTACAGGTTTATATTATTTCAACCCGCAATCCCGAGTAAAGTTCAAAATTCATAAAATCGCTCGAGCTTATCATTTTAACCCTGATTTTTCCCTAAACTATAAGACCATTCGGGTATGTATCATTTCAACCCATAATGATTTTTCTAACAGCAAATTAAGGTAACTTCAGTGTGATAACAACATATAAATAAACATACATCCAATCATCCAAAAATATCAACAAATAAGCATCCATCACGATCATCTTTCAAATCAACCAATAAATCACGACAAATAAACTGGTTATCATTATCAGGTATTTAAGTGGCAATTAAATTCCAATATTAATCCAAATGGCAACTAAATTCAAATTAAATTTGAATGACGACTTAAATCTAGCAAAAAGTAATCAACAAATTTCTAATCACATCATAAATTTAATTTAACCAACATAAGATGGTTTAGTATTTATAAGTGGGTTAAAACACTCACCTTTGGTTTCAAATCGATTCAAAAATCCAATTAAAGCCTAAAATTATACAGTCTCAAAATCTGACCAAACCTGTTCCATGCTATCTGGAATTTTGATACGATCCCAATGGAGAAAAACACACGTGAATCTAAGCTCGTATGGAGAAGTTATGATAGTTAGAACGCTTGGAATTTAAATTAAAAATTAAAATAAACAAGGGTATTTTGGTAAATACGTTACCTAATAAAACCCTAATATCGCGAGCGCGTACAGGGACATTCAAACCCTACTCCAGCTGCCATCCATTTCGTTGCTGCGGTGCCACTATACGATCGCCAACACTAGATTTGGCCACACCACGAGGCGTGCCACCACCCGCATGCCACTACTCCACGCATGCACGTCCCAAGCGTCGCCTACAGCCTCCGCCACCGTTCGGGTTCATCGTTATTTTCTGGCAATGTCGAGCACAACTGAGAGGAACAACAACAACGCCAGAGACCTGCTTTGCGACCTCTTCCCGACGCCACTCCCCAATCGTCGAATGGTCGACGATCCACCATTGGATCAAAAAAACCTAGAAACGGACGGTTGAGAAAGATTGCCAATTCCTTACTAAACTGGGATTCGATTGCAAAACAGAAATGCATCAATAGATTGTTCTCGTTGAGAGCTTTCCAACGATATATAATTTGCTATAGTTTGAAGAGTTTGAATTTCGAAATTTAATTTTGAAATTGAAATTAGGGTTTGGAATTTGAAAATTAGGTTTCTGCCATTAGAGAGAGGAGATAGGAATAAATACGTACAAAATAAGGAAAAGGGTGCTAGGCTTAGAGAAACAAAACCTATTTATATAGATTGATGGATAAGAACGAATGGTACATACTGAATTGGTCGAAACGATAACAAGGCCAAAAAGGCCGTTCCGCTTTCGAAACGAAAGTAGGTCATCCAATATATCAAAATATAGGTTTTTGATATTTTAAACTCAATGAAACTAGTTTCGAACCCCATTTACATTGTATATAAAAGCTAGCTTTCAAAATCAGATTATATTCATTGAAATCATTTAATTGATTTCTACGCATTTCGGGCCAGCACGATCAAACGATAAATCTCATCGTTACGAAACTTGAAATCCTACAATAATTTACTGTTATGGATCCAATGAAATTAGTTTCGTCAAAATCTGAGACAGTGGCCAAAATGGTTGATTTTCACATTAATTAAATTATTATTAAATTAATTTAATCACTTTTGAATTCAAAGTTAATAGTTAAAAATTTCACATTCTAGATTACATAGAAATTAATAATCTTTCAGAATATATTTTCTATGTTAAATTCACTATTAAAATATTTCACTAAAATCAACATTCAGTTACACTGTAGCAAAATCCAAGATAATTATATTTTAAATCCAAATAAATTCTTTTATTTTGATTTCCACTATTATTATTAAATCAACCATCACCCTATGGATATAATTAACATTAGTTCACATTTTATTGCATTCATATTCTACAGTTATCATCTTTACCATATTAAATATAATATTTCAATTATTTTAATTCCATTAATTACTAATTTCATTCCTTATTTACAATTATAACCAAAATAACTTTACAATTATTTAAATTGATTGAAATTACATTAAAATAGTTGTCAATAACATTCAAACAATGTTATTAATCAAATTCTAATTATTTTCCTCATTAATAGATCATAAATTTTAATTTCTTTCGACATTAAATTTCAAAATCTTATTTAATATAATATTTTAAATTATAAAAAATTATGGGTCGTTACACTCTTCCCCACTTAAAACTTTTCGTCCTCGAAAAGGAATAAGAAAAAATTAAGAACTGATATATTTTATTTCAAATAATCAATTTATAGACACTTTAAACTTACATAATTAAGTATTTTAAATAAAATCTATCCATTTATAAATAATTAAATCTTCCATATCCTAGTTAAATAAAAGTTTGAAAATATTTTCACTTTCTCAAAAAAATTCTAGGTCTTAAATTTACGAATTTTTTTGGTAGAGCCTCCAGTCTCCATTATGTGGTTAGGTCCAAAAAAATAATAATATCAATAATTTCAGTATATATCATATTTCAAAATAAAACATCCCAAACCATGGGAAAAACAATAAAATATCGCTATTAAACCGTTATCCGAAAACATACATATTTGTCAAGCAAACAACTTTATTTATGAAACCAAAAAGCTGTAACTATTACTTCCATAAACCTGTATTCCACCTATATAATCGAAAATAGTGAGAATTATGTATGAGAGAAAAAATTAATTGTTTCAATTAGTAATAAAAGCAAACCAACACAAAACATATGCAAACAAAACAATACGACCATCATATACAACAAAGGAATCAATCATACATCCATAACAATCAAAACAAATGATCTGTTTAGGTTCAGAAACTTTTCATCGTACAAAGCTGATATATAAAATAATAAGTGTACCTTAAGCTCAACAGCCTTAGATAATTACTTAATAGATTATTCATACAACCTTAAACAATTTGAAGTACCATTTTCCAACTTCCCATAAGCCAAAACAAGAAAGAATTTTAAATATTATTTATGTTTATTCTATTGGTTCCTTTTGACATTAATAACCTTAGATTTATTTTAAATTCTCATTTATTCATATAATGACATCTTTTATTAGTTAACACTCATTTACTTACATAAATTATTTCACATTCAATATTCGAAGTCATCAATAAATCATTTCTTGAAGTATCATGTAACTTTCCTTGTAATTTAATTCACATTCATTTACTTATATAACTTGATTTCTATTTAATATGAATATTAATGAATAAAACATTTCATACTTAAATGTTTCTACCTTTTAATTCACATTTATTCTTTCTTTTATAATGTTAATTAATAATAAACTTATTTATGAGTCATTTCAGTCATTTCTTAAGTTTATAACATTTTCTTAGATAATATTCACTTTTTTTTACTATTCAATCTAATTATTAGCATTTCAAAATATTAACTTATGCTTATAACATTTCTTGTACATCAAAATTCTTATTTATAGAAATAATTCCATTTGAACACTTTCATTACTTAAGTTTCACTTGTATAATATTCTATTACATATTCCTATTTAACATTACAACATTTTTAAACATTCTCGGTAAGTTATACATATGTTTTAAGAACGTAATTGAATGTTCCACCAGTTTATCTTATTCATTTTAGTTAACAAAATGTTCAATAATTACATCTTCTAAATTTTCATATTTTGATTTACAAGTTACGAATTTCTAAGTTTTTATATATTTCATCTATCACTTAGCATCTAATTTCTTATTTTCCATTTTAGAAGTTTCCAACTATTAAATTAGTAAAGATTTCATTTCATTACAATAAGTGGAATCCCTAATTCATAGAAACTTAAGAACTAAATGCCGGGTTCATTTCTAATCATTTTGAAATAATGTATATATTCATATCTTCTATATATCAAATTATGTTTAGAAATTTAAAATTGAGATTTGTTTATCAAAAGAGATGTGTAGTAAAGCTACTACAATGGCCTTCCTACTTTAATACTCGAAAATAAATGTCGATAATGCGGCCATCGTCACCGAAATTATTTTTCAACGACAAGATAGGGGAGTATAGAACTTATTTCCTTTCAAAATTCCTTTAAAACATTTCTTTCAAATTACATTGAGAATATTTATCCAAAAGTACTTCCAAATAATAGTAATATTATATTCCAAAAATCCTTTGAAAACAAATTTCAAAACCCCGAAACTTAAGTTCTCAAATTTCTAATTAAATTCATTTTATTTGTAAATCCTTTTTATGAACCACATTTATAAGATGTCGCTACTTAACAAACAAACATATCGCATACAACTATATCCATTAAAAAATTATTTTTTATATACAAAATATAATACTAGGTAAAATTATTTCATTTACCTATATTTTAAAAATAATATTATGTCGGTCTGCCCCATTAAGTGGTTAGAAATCCCTATTGATGCCTTAGCGTCCTATGTACCGATCAGAATTTATAAATACTAAACAGAACAAATTAACACGATATAAAAACATTTTTATAACACTAACAAATATGCTTTCTCATATATGTACACTCAAACAAAGTCATTCTAAAGTGCTACTATCTCTAATGAGTCAGATCCCACAAAGCTAAGGTTATCGCTAAACCAAAGCTTTGATACCAAACGTAACGACCCGCCTTTTTGGATGGTTTAAGTCGACAATAAACCACACACATGTCAACTCAAACCATTCAAAAAGGAGGATTGTTAATGAGGTAAATAAGAAAATAAGAGAAAGGAAAAGAAAAACAAAACAAAGGATCTCATAGCGGAATGACAAAATATAATAATCAAATAAACAGTTCATGAAGCTGTTTTACAAATAACATTTGATAACATTTTACCATATATGTCGGTGTTATACATACAACAGGAATAAATAAATAATGCATCGGAACAAACATGATGCAGTGGAATAAATATAATAGATAGAAATAATATACTAAATCTTCGTCTTCGTCCTTCAGAAATAAGGTCTTCAACACCGAAATGATCGGGCTGACCCAAGCGTAATGAAAAGACAAAACACTCTAGTCAGAACTAAAAGATCTTATTTAAGTTAAATCAACATTAAATAAATATGAGTGTAACGGCTTCATAGATGTTTATAGGATTTTACGTCTCCAATCTATTGTCAAACGTGCATGCAATAACTTAAGAGATGTTTCAGATTCCATCTCCTAAGGATCCATTAAACCATCTACATACATAGTACAATAGGTTATTATAATATGACTATAGTAAAGTATTAAAAATAGTGCTAAGGCGTTATCCATATCCACCTAAACACATTTTATATAAATGTCATAATCTATACGCGTGCACTCCGTAGGTATGACACAAAAAAAACTTGTAGTGGACTCGATAAGGCATATAAAAAGGCACGCGAGAAAATGTCGGGATAGGATTCTATTGTTTTGCAGAACCGGGCTGGTGGTAACGCATAGCAGCTACTACCGCCTACTCAGAACACATTCCCATAATCAAATTAAGAGGTGGCCACCAAATTAATCACAAGGTAAAAAATATGGCATCGAATAAATGTGCCCGATCGGGGCTGCGACCCACTTGGCCTAAGTATAGCACTTGTTTTAGTCATATCAAGCTGACCTGAGGGAGTCAGGGCAACTTTCATACCTCATACAGTAGCTTTCGCCAAACCATCCTACTTCGGTATTGGCGGAGAGTATGACAATATCAGACCCGGTCTCTGGAACAACCAAACACTTATTTCACACCGGTTGGTTCTTTTACATTTCCAAAACCGATTCATAATTGATACCCCCAAAATATCATATTCATTTCAAAATCATATCACTTTCGAAATCATATTCACTTTTGAAATCATTATTTACTTTAAATCACATTCATTTTCAAAATCATAACCACAAAAATAGGTTAAACCATCATATCAAAATATTTGCATTTAAATCAATTAAATATAAATCATAATAGTTCCAACTATAAATAGTTTGAATATTTGAATTATTTTATGTATTGGAATAGTTATACATTAAAAATAGTTTATATTTAAAAATAGGTTATAGATTAAAATAGTTCATAAATTAGAAATAGTTTATATATTTAAATAGGTTATATATTAAAATAGTTAATGTATTAGAAATAGTTTATATATTAAAATATGTTATAGATTAAAATATTTTATATACTAGTGATAGTATATATATTGAAATAGGTTATATATTAAAATAGTTAATGTATTTGAAATAGTTTATGTATTAAAATAGGTTATAGATTAAAATAGTTTATATATTAGAAATAGTTTATATTTTAAAATAGGTTATATAATAAAATAGTTAACGTATTAGAAATAGTTTATATATTAAAATAGGTTATATAATAAAATAGTTTATGTATTAGAAATAGTTTATATATTAAAATAGGTTATATATTAAAATAGTTAATGTATTGCAATTATTAATATATTAAAATGGTTTATATGAGAAAAAAGTTTATATGTTAAAGGAGTTTGTATATTAGAAGCGTATATATTGAAAACAGTTTCAAATTAGAGTTGTTTCTTCCATTTTCACAAATCAATTTAAATCAACTTTAGCTCCAAACATTCAATTTAAATCAATCTCAGTTCAACAGTTTCAATTCAAAAGGCTAAAGGTTTCAATTCATGAAAACCATTTCAATTATATCGATTTCAAATCCATGTTTCAACTACAAATTTAAACCACTTCAAATTCAATAGGTTTCAAAATTTAAATATTCAAACGTTTACAATAACTCAATTTTGATAAATTGCATTTATATTTCAAAATTCAACTTTAAGATTTCAATTTAAATTCTTTAAACAATTCATTTAAACCAATTTAAATTCCAACATTTAAATCTTGGATTTTGAAAATAATTCAGTTCATATAAATCAATTTTATTTCACAATATCATATTACTGGATTCAAAATTTAAGGTTTTAAAATCATTTAATTTAACCATTCGGTGTCTGTATATAATTTTCTACCCTATGGTTAAGTGATATAGATATATATCATTTCAACCTATAATGATTTAAATTTATGGGTATATATCATTTCAACCTGTAATCTCGAATAAGATTCAAAATTCATAAAGTCGCTCGATTTTAGCATTTCAACCCATAACGATTTTTCCTAATCGTTATGTAACGACCCAGAATTTTTGATATTTGAAATTGGAATATTTAATTGATTTTAAATATTTAAAAGTTAATTTTTAACTTGGATTTCAAATATCATATTTATTGGATGATTTAATTATTTAATTTAATAACTGAAAATTGGGTAAAATATTGACCCTGGAGTTTTAAGCGTATTAAAAATAATTTATAGGCTTATTAAGTTTATATTAATGATACTGAAGATAATAGAAGCTTTGAAATTGAATTTAAAAGTGATGTGTTTAGTTTTGAAAATATATCGTTCGGAATTATATTTAATAATAGCCTTTCGGGGCACAGTCTCGGAATTCGATGAAAGTAATTCCATTGGATCCATAATAATATATTATTATCGGATTTCAAATCTCGTAGCATTTGGAGACAACGTATGGTCATACGATATATAAACGCACTGAAATGTATACTGAAAATTTAATGTAATAATTGTATCCAAAAAGCTATCTTCTCGATACGATCGAATTAGGACTCGAAATATTTTCCACTGCGTTCGGAATAATGGTATAACATTATAAACGTCTAGCGGTACACCTCGATAGGAGGTTAAGGTTTTAAGTTGCGAAAACGAGACGATTTTGATTTAAATAAATAAATTTATATTATTCTGATTGATAGGTATATTCACGTCCACCTTTTCCTTACGTAGAATACGTTTCCTTCATTTCACTTATCAAGTCCCTCCTCTCAAACGAGCAAAGCTTCTAAAACCAAAAACATTTCAAAAATAATAATAATGGCTGAAACAGATAAAGGAAAAGAATCACACTCCTTTACCTTCCGTCCAGTTTAACTCGTCCCAGTTCTATCCCTTCCCCTTCAAATTGAATCGCATCCGATCGAAATCAAAATTTGTATATTAACAGGAAAAAATTGCATGCTTTCTTTTCCCATTTCAACGCTAATGGCTACTCATTTTTAAAATTTCAAATCGAATAAATCGCGTTCATGAAGGGCGGCCATGTGGAGATCGCAAGGTGGTCGCGACTGAAGATTTAGTCACGCGCGACACTTTGGGAAGCTGTTGTCTTCGGTAGAGCTGGGTGGTCGCGATGTACGGGTGGTTCGAGAATGTTGGGGGAGGCGAGTGAAATTTGGGGACTAGACATCGATGTTGGAGAGGATTTAGTCAGAGGTCGAGCAACTCTAGGGTGGGACTGATGGAGGAGAAGTCGCGGTCGATGGTGGCAAAGGGGGTTTCGATGGCCAGAAGGGTGAAGCTCGGCGACGTTGGTTAGAAGGAAATGTGGATTGGCGGAGGCCGCTACGTCTCAAGGAGGGTGGGGCACGCGAGGGGGAGAGGACTGTTCACGTGGGCCGGCTCATTGCTATTGTTAGGGTATCGTTTTTTTATATTTTATTTTTATTATTCCCCATTTCGGTAAGTAAGGTATTTATACCAAATGTAAATTAGGTTGGTTAATTATTATTTAAAACTAGTTAATTAAATGGTAATTAGTTGTTCGGTTATTTCAAATATTAATAAACTGGATAATGTTATACGAGGCCCAAAATCGTGGAGAAATCAGTCGAGTTGGGACGGAGTGCAAAACAAAAATCAAAAGTGAGTAAAATCTCACTCAATTGGATTACTGAAATAATTTAAACTTAAAGTTGGATTTGAATTATTGGTTGTTTGTATGACTTTATAAAATTACTATCTATTGAATGGTAAATAGTGTTATGTGTGTGTGTGTGTGTATAGGAGTGATTGATATTTTCGCATTATATTGTGGATGAGACGCCATGCGCTCCCGCATAATAATGGATGACCCTATATACCGCGATATCCCCATCGAAGTGGGATTGGTATTTTTATATTGTGCTAACATCTGTGGATACAGGGAAACATGTTGGAGGGATCCAACTAGATTCCTCAAAATTGTTGAATTTATTTTCATTTCAGTGATGTATGAAATGTTGAAAAATCTATGATAGATTATGTTGGAAAATTAAATTAATTGGATGCTATGACATTGCTGGATATATTTTTGGCATTTTAAAACATCAAAAAAAAAATATTGAATTTTTTTAAAGAAAATAAAGGGGATTGTAAAGTAAGAGATTTATAGTAAGGATGGATAAATTTAGAAGTGATGAATTTAGGAAAATAAAAGGTTTGATTTAAAATTGTACTCAATAATTCAAAAGTATGGAAAGATAACGACTTTTGGAATATCGAATAAAAGGATTTAATAATGGGACTGAAGTGATTTGTTAAGTATAAAAGTAGTTATTTTCAAATCCTAGATTTAAAATAGATTTGAGGAAAATAAAGAGGAAGTTTGGAAAATAAAATGTAGAATTAATGTTTCGGATTTAAATCAAACTTTTTAAATCATAAAAAAAACAGTAAGGTCTGAAATTAGTGGATTTTGGAATGTATTGGGAAATTTATTTTAGAATGGAGTTCAATTTTGGAAATCAATTTAAAAATCGGTTAAGTGTGGTGAAACGGGAAATGAGACTATGGGATTTAAAAACGCGGTTTATAATATAAAGTGAAGTAAAAATATCAGTGGATATCTGAAATTTTAAATTCACGGTGGGGATTTATAAGGAGATGGTAAAACATTTTTAAAAATAAATGGTGGTTTATTTTTAGAAAATGGGGGAAAGAAAATTTACAGGGTTGTGTCGTAAATTAAACTAGCGATAAATCGAGAAGGATTTATAAATGGTTAGACGGGCAATATTGGAGTGGAAAGTGTATTTTCCTGAAAAGCTAAGTATCTTTTCAAAGAAAGATTTTTAAGTATAAACTAGAAGTTTTAAAGATGTTTTAAAAGAATGTTTTAGAAAAATTTATTATTTAATTTTTTTAAAAATTGTTTAAGTAAATGTTAATTAAGTTAATTATAGTAGTTGATTATTTTTAAAGGTATATAATTTGAATTCATAAATGGCGGCTGAAGGATCTAAATCTACTGGCGATTTTGAAAAAGATAGAGGAAGACCACCTGATCAAGGCACTTCGCAAATAGATGCCGTTAAGAATATGAATCGAAACAAAGGGAAAGCAGTATTTTCGGAGGAAACGAGGGATTTGATCGGATCCTCTGACCTGGGTCGTGACGGATTGTCCTACAGCAATCAAAAAATCACCGCAGTGGTTCGTCATGTCAGGGGTCCAAATTTGGGGGGGAGGGGGGGTTCAAACCCGAACTAGATCTGGAACCTCACAGGTTCAAGGCGATCGAATTGACATTAATAAGGATGTTAACAAATGGAAGTCGATACAAAATGATATAAGAGCAGGGAACTCGAAATCATGGAAGGTGGCAGCAAGTGGGGGAATAGGGGAGAAACATGACGAATTTCTGGATCTAGAATACATCGAACCATTTTTGGATAACAATAAGAAGAAAGCATTAATCTCAGAAAACTCAGTGAAGAGAGCAGAGGACAAATGGGAACATTCGATCATATTTTATGTTTATGGAACCAGACCGTATCATTTACATTTAAAAGGATATATAGAACGAGTCTGGAAACCTTCAGGGAAGTTTCAACTGTTATCAAGAGAAAATGGATTTTTCATAATACGCTTTGACAATAAACTGGATTGTGATAATGTGCTAAAAGGAGGACCTTATCTGTTTGACAACAAAGTTATCATTCTCAAGAAATGGGTGATAGGCACTAGATTTAGAAAAGAGCTTCTAACAACTCTACCTTTATGGATCAAACTATCTAATCTAGAACTAGAACTCTGGGATAAAGAGGCAATGAGCGCTGTAGCAAGTGCATTGGGAAAACCAATTAAAATGGAGAAGATTACTGCTGATGAATCTAGGATAGCATTTGCAAAAATTTTGGTTGAAATGCAAGCAACCGATGAATTTCCTAATGAAGTGATAGCAATTCTGCATACTGGGGAGGAGATATTGATAAAAGTTGACTACCTTTACAAACCAAATAGTTGTAAAGATTGTAAAGTGTTTGGCCACTCTACTCAACAATGCAAAATAAAAAGTAAAGGAAAATGGGTACCAAAAGTAAATGAACAAAATGCCAGTGAGTCAAACTCGGAACAAAATGTTATTATTAACAATATAGAACAAACAGAAGAGAATAATAATGCAGAACTCTCAGCAGGTAATACATGTTTAAATTCCAATAAAGAAATAATACAGGAAGTTGCAGAAACTACAAATGAAGAATTAGAAAATCCTATTGCACATAATAGGACCACAACTGAAAATTCAGAAATCTTAGAAATTAATGGCAATAAGGAATTGATGGTCTCTTGTCAACCTAAGATGCCTGCAGTTACAAAAACAACAGGATAAAATATTATAAATGAAATGTCTTCCACTCAAAATGAGAAGAGCACAGGTGTATCAAAATCAAAGGATATTAATACCACTCCATCAGTACATGATAGGCCAGACATCACACCAGTACACATTAGTGAACAAATTACAGAAAGATTGATAGAAGATTTAAGTGATTCTGAAGGAGAAGAACTAATCAGAAATCTAGCCAGAGAAGAAAAAGAACACAAACAACCAGAGAAAATGGAAGATGTTTCGAACTACGTGGATAAAAACCAAAAATTCTATGAAGAAATTGAAACAGCTAACATACAGAGTTCTAAAAGTAGAAAAGGAAAATTGACCTCTGCTCCTCCTAAAGCAAATACAAGGAGCCAAAGTAAGATTAAATAATGAACATTGTTTCTTGGAATGTTAGGGGTTTAAATGCTAAGAGTAAACAATTCGAAGTGATTAAATTCCTAACAACATATAAGCCAACAATGGCTGGCTTACTAGAAAATAAGCTAAGTGATATGAATACAGAAAAACTGGGGCATAGATTAGATAATAACTGGAAAATGATTGATAATAATGACTGTGGTAGCAAAGGTCGTATTCTTGTTATCTGGAACTCGAATATTTGGAATTGTCAAATGGAGAAAAAATCTTTTCAACACATCTCTATACTAGCTGTAAACACTGGAGGATTTACATGTAGAATATCGTTTGTTTATGCTAGTAATTTCATTAAAGATAGAAATAAGTTATGGGAAGACTTAATTGAGGAAGCCAGATTGGTGAATTCTCCATGGATCATATTAGGAGATTTTAATAATATCTTGTCTCCTTCAGATAAAAAGGGGGGTTCTGTTGTTCCTTTTAGTCAAATAGAAGGATTTAATAATTGCATTGCTAGAGTGGGTTTACTGGAACTACCGATTATAGGGTTTAAATACACTTGGAGGAAGAAGGGGGTAGCATCTAAAATTGATAAGGTCCTATGTAACCACATATTAATGGGATCTATTCCTGGAATTACATCATTTGGGGTTTCTAATGCTATCAGTGATCATATACCAATATTTATCAGTTTCAATAAAGAGGCCAAAACTATTAAAAACACTCCATTCAGGTATGTGAACTCTTGGTACTTGACAGAAGGCTATATTGCAATGTTTTCAAAATGCTTTAGATATTTATCAGTCAATATCCCCAAACTGGCAAGCTTCAAAAATGCACAAATTCATGAAATTTATTACAGAATGCAAATACAGGCTAAAAGAATGGAATCTCAAAAATTGTAAAGAGGGTAACCTTCTCAAATTTTATGAAGAAGAATATCAGAAATGCCTTAAAGAATGTGATGCAAACCCTACTAATACACTCTTATTTGAAAAACTCAGCAATGTATATATTAACTGGAAGAGTCAAAATGAGGCAGAATTTCTAAAATTTAAACAGAAAGCAAAGATCGATTGGCTGACAGATGGAGACTCATGTACTAAATTCTTCCATGCAAAGATGTCACAAAGGAGATATATCAACAATTGGAATCAGATTATCATGAGCAATGGGGAAATAATACAAGATGCTGATAAAATTGAATCTGAGGCAATAAATTATTACACTACCATCTTTTACTCATCACAGTCTCTTCCTACTAATTTCCCAGATATCCACTGTAAGAATATAATAAATGACAGAGGAAGAACTAAACTCACATCTCTTATCACGATTGAGGAGGTCCAAAAAGCTGTTTACTCAATCCCAGAAGACAAAAGCCCTGGCCCTGATGGATTCACTGCAAAGTTTTATAAAATTCACTGGAATGAGTTGAAGTATGATATTTTGGATTTAATACAAGAAGCTTTCAATACAGGCAGAATTGAAAAAGGTTTAAACCATACCTTCATCACACTTGTACCTAAAATCAAACAGCCTGTAAGTATCTCTGATTATAGACCAATTGCAAGTTGTAATGTGTTATACAAAATCATATCCAAAATCATATGCAATAGAATAAAGCCATTTTTACCTCACCTTATATCAGAGAACCAGTCAGCATTCATCCCAGGTAGACACATTACAGAAAATATCCTGCTAGCACATGAACAAATTAGACAATTTAATAGAAAGGGCGGTGATAAAATGTGTCTCAAGATTGATCTACAAAAGGCTTATGATATGATTAATAGGGAATTTGTATGCCACATGCTGAACATGATGGGTTTCCCATATAGACTGATCAAACTTATAAGAAAATGTATCTCATCCCCTACTTACTCTATCATTGTAAATGGTAGCCCCAAAGGTTTTATTCATAGTAACAGAGGGTTGAGACAGGGAGACCCCCTCTCTCCTTATCTTTTCTGCATGGCTATGGAATATCTGTCTTTGATGTTGTATAAAGCTTACAAAGCAGGCATATTTCAACCTATCTATAATCTAGATCCATGTGTCACTCACCTCATGTATGCAGATGATCTCATGATATTTTCAAAAGCTAAGCATAAACATGCTAAAGTTCTTAAAGACATGATGCAGAAGTTGAAAGGTTTGACAGGGCTAAATATAAACAATTTGAAATCTAAAGCTTATTTCAGTAGAGGTGTGACCAACAGAAACTCTCTTCTCAACATATTGGATATGAAAGAAGGAATACTACCTATTAAATATCTGGGAGTCCCTCTATCTTACAATTATATTCACTATAATGATTGTGGAAATTTACTTGATAGGATTCAAAACAGAATGGATGGATGGGATTGTAAACTCTTATCAATGGCAGGAAGGATTGAACTCATACACTCAGTTATTACACCTATGGTGTTATACTGGTTGATGATATACCAACTACCTCTTGCAACAATCAATAAAATCAATAAGATATGTGCAAACTTTGTCTGGGGTGGCAGAACGCATAAAATAGCCTGGGACATATTGTGCATACCAAAACTAGAAGGAGGGGTGGGCCTACGAAATTTTGAGGATATTAGATCAGCTACTGCTATCAAATTGTTGTGGCATTACATAAACAACAACAATCTTTGGTCAAATTGGATGAGAAGTAGATATTGTAAAGATAAACACTTCTGGACAGTGGAGATAGATAACAACAGTTCCTGCACTTGGAAATCTATCCTTAAGCATAGACAAAAAGGGCCACAACACATTCAAAGAAACATAGTTGATGGACAAGACACACTGCTATGGCACGACCCCTGGATTAACAATGAATTGTTGGTCAATATCCTTGGGTGGGATGCTATTGGTTTAAATGGAGGAGACAACTTGAAGGTCAGTAGTATAATACAGAACAACACATTAAGGCCACAAACCCTACATTTTACTAGACAAGTAAACCAAATTAATGAAGTTCAATTGTCTACAACACATGGTTCTGATTATTGGAGCTGGAATCACAAGCCAAATGGTTTCACTTTCTATTCTGCATGGGATAGCACTAGAAGACATTTTCAGCCTAATATTTGGGCTAAAATTGTATGGAACCACTGTAACAGCCCTAAAATGAGTTTATGCACATACAAGATAATCCTAAATAGAATACCAACCAAAGACAAACAGATTGAATGGGGATTTTCTGTTGATCCTACATGTGTGTTATGTAATCGAGAGCCAGAGAGTAGAAATCACCTGTTCTTTCAATGCCCATACTCGGCATACCTCCGGACTCGAAGTAAACTCAAACTAGGAATGAATCAGAACAGCTCGTTGCAGATTGAAGAGGTAGCGATTGACATTTCTGAGTCATTCAAAACTGCAAATCAAATCAAAGATCTTGCTGCCTGCAGTTTTGTCACAATTATCTACCACATATGGATGGAAAGAAATGCCAGAGTACATGATGGAAAAGTGATAGACAAATTTCAGCGTTGGAACTATGTGGAGATGGATGTTAAATTCTTGATGACGAAAAGTAAGAGAAAGTCAATGAGAACGAAAGAAAATGAAGAAATTTTACAGAGATGGGGCATTGATCTAGTAGATAACGGTTGATTACCGATGTCAGTTAATGTTTTTATGATTTTCTGGTTATTGGGTTATGTGATGTATTGATATGGTTCGGGCATTTTTTTTTCTTTCTTTCACCCAATAAGGAGGGTTTGGTCTTGTTTTGTTTTGACTTTGTTGTAAGTTGTAAATTGTATTATTCATTAAATCAATAAAGCACCGCACTCTTTTTTCCTTACCAGATATCACGTTGATATCTAGTAAGGTTTTTAATGAGGCGGTTTACCCATTTTCAAAAATAAAATAAAAATTAAAGGTTAAATTGATATTATGATTTAAAGGATAATTATTAAATATTTATACTTTATATAATAACTTTATTTTAAAAGTAGTTTTTGCTAAAATTTTACTTTAAAAATTATTATAGAATTTCATAACTTTTATTTTGAATAAAGTAATTTAAGTAGTTTTATTTTAAATGTTTTAAGTGTATATTTTTAGAATAAAGTGATTTAATTTATTTAAAAACTAAATTTAATAAGGCTTGATGTTTTCAAAGGGAATAAAGTATTTGATTGAATTGATTGTTTATTTGATAGTTAAAGAACCGACTACCAAATTTGGACCCAAATGTAACTTTGGAAATATCTAGGACAATTACGGGAAATATATGGTACAGTTACCGTTCGAGGTGTTATACCGTACTTATAAACCCATTCGTTCTTCTAGGACATTTTTAAGGAAATCGTCCTCTAACGGTTTGGAGGTGATCTCCGCTCTTATTCCCGTCTGTGTATTTCCTAAAGAACCAGGGTTGAGTTTATCGGGAATAGCGAACGTTGTTTCGAAGAGACCGGGATCGGATTTGTGATCCGAGAACCACTTCGGTCCAACGAATACGTTTTTTAAATGAAGACAAGAGATTTGAGTCAAAGATGGAGCAGTGAAGTGCAAGGGATAATCGCTACTAATCCCGAGGTGATTCCAAAAGGGATGTAGTAAGGGTAGTGCCTTTGGTTCCGTTCGAACCGGTACAGACTTGTATGGATGAATGCTATCGGTATATTGTCGTTGGAGGACAATGGGCATTCTAAATGAATATTTCTATAATGGTAACGCTTAGCCTCGAGCCTCATCAACCGAGAATGACGAAAAATCAAGGGATATGCAGCAAGGCTAAGTGGGTAGCTTCCAAGTAGGGTAAGGTTTCCCTTATCTTGAGTCCCTTTATTTCGACTGTATGGGCAGTTGCTGATCCCAACTGTGGTGTGATTTTATTGCGATCAGGTACCATGATAGGTGGTGCCTTAGTGCATACTCATTCAGCTGGAAATCCATTCTTCCTACATGCCCTTTACGGTTTTGATTGTAGAGCCTAGTATGCTGGAATTTAATAATGTAATAATTTCAGCTATTTGTTGTGCTATTGTTTTATGCTGTATTCTGATGATGTAATGCATAAAACAGTAATAGTTCTTTTTGTATAAAAATCAGTTGTTATCTATTATATATTATTCTGCTGCAATGGTGAGATTCTTTGTTGTTATTTCTATTTTCTTCTTCCACCTCTTTCTTCTTTCCCTTACGATCTGGTATTTCAGGCATTCGATTGTTCGGCATGTAATACAATGGACGTATTGATGTCGATTTTTCGAAGGTCGTAAAATCGGATCGTGACATTGTGGTATCAGAGCAGAAGGTTAAGCGAGAACCTTGGCTCTGGTGGGGATTACTCGTTAGAGATAGGTTCAGTAGTACCATAGAATGAGTTTGACTGTATTAATAGATATGAGCGCATATTTGTTAGTGAAAATAAAATTGTTTTATATTGTGTTGGTCGGTTTGTTGAGTGGCTTATGGATTCTGGTCAATACGAGTAATTAACGTTATTGATAGGAATCTCTAAACACTTGAATAGAACAATTCGATGCGGTATTGTTTTAAATGGGGTAAGTAAAATAATTTTACCCAAATTAATTTTATATATCAAAGGAATAATTTTCGAAAATTATTATAGTTAAATATGGTTTTCTTGGCTGTTAGGAAGTGATAGTATTAAATTATTATCATTATGTGTAAAAATTGAATAAAAGTTGAAATTATAATTAAAGGTTAAGAGAAATAATTATATAACAAAATGGAGTTTGTAATGTGATTTAAAATTTGAAAGGGAATAAAACTCCAAAGGAATATTTAAATACAGATTTAAAAGGATTTGAAAATTGGAAATTTAAATTCCGTTGGTTTTGAAAGTGTTTTTCAAAGTTGTGAAAAAGATATTGATATTATTTGGAAATATTTTTGGATTGGGAATGAAGTCTATTATTAATCGGATTAAAAGTACTTGAAATGTTTTTGAAAGAAAAAAAAACTGGACTCACTACGGTCGTTGGAAAATAATTTCGGTGATGACTACATCATCATCGATGTTCATTTTCGAGTTTCCAAGGGAAGAATTGCTAACTGAATGTTGTGAATTGAAGTTCTTTTGTAAAACTATTTTGATTTTGAAATGCAAAGGAATAATTTAGTACACCAAAGGATTTTGGATGCAATTGATTTCAAAAAAGATTTTGAAAATACTTAAGATATTGTTTAAAGCTATGGAGAATTTATTTAAAAATGTTTATGGAATCAATAAGTTGAAGACTTATAAGACTTGAATTGAAGTAAAAATCAACTTGAATTAAGTAAGTAAAGTGAATTTGAGAAATTAAGCTTAAGTTGGCCAACTGGAAATAATTATTGGAATATAAATTGTTAAGTTGGAAATAAATTTGTGAATGAACAAGTTAATTTAATTTGTAAGTTAATGGAAGTGAAATTGAAAATTGGAATGATGTTTAATTTGAATTATGTGAAATGAAAAAAAAAATTAGTTCGAGTGGAATAAATGAATTAAAGTAGGAATAAAATTTATTGTAATTTGGAATAAATTAGTAAAAGAAACTAATTTAAAATAATGAGGTGGATCAGATATGATTAGGAGATAGTTGATAAAATTCAAAATTCAAAATTTGAAGATAGATTGAATTCAAATAGAATTGAAAATTGATTTGGATGAAGATGGTTATAAAAGCTTAACAGGTGAAGTGAAATAAATATAAGAAGTTATATAAAATATTTATAATAGACTTAAGAAAGTTTATGGTGAAATTCTTAAGTGAAATTGGTATTGTGAAAAAGTATCGAGTAAGCCTTTGAATAAAGGTTTAATAAAAAGTGATGAGGAAAGAGAAATTGTGAATAAGTGGATGGGCATCAAGATAAATGTGAATAAAAAGAAAATTGATATAGTTAATAATCAATTGAGATTTATACATAAATTGTACATATATTATATTATTCGTATAACGATTTGATCCAGATTCGAGCATAGAATTTCGAGATAGTTATATCGATCCGAGTTGGGATTTTTCACTCGATTTTCAACGGCGAACCCTGGATATGGATTTTTGATTGATCCTAAAATTCTCTATCATAGAATATGGCTATGCAAGGAGAATGACTATTTCTGATCAAGAAACCAGATCTGAGTCCGCACTAGAGAGTCGTGTGAATGATACTAGTTCGGAAGTGAAATTGTGTGATCGAGTGAGTGATCAGAGTTGATATTACGTACAGATGATATATGTACATCGTACGGGCATAGGTAAAACAAATACTGAATTTTTTTGTAAAAGAACTAATAAAATGATTTTGAATTATGTGATTGGATATTATTGCTATGTAAGATACATGTATATAAAAGCAAAAGAAAATTTGGTGTTTTTGATTTCAGAAGATAAATTGGATTGCCCGACTAAAAGATATGTGTTTAAATTTCTGTATGAAAATTGATGGTTTTCTGATCTAGCCATTTGGCTTTGTTTTCTTTTGAAAATTTGGGCTTGTAGAGGTATTTTGTAGTTGTTCCGATCTAGCTGCGCAAGCTGACGAAATTTTTCAAAAATTTAAGTAGTTAGAAAAATTTTGAAGAAAATTTTGATAATTTAAAATTTGGTTTTAAACTGTAATTTGAAGTATTTAGGGGATAATATTATTAGGAACCTATGGGTATGTTTGGGAATGTTAGTAAGAGTGATAGTGGAGCTCCAAAAAATTTTGTTTTGGAAAGTTATTGAAACCGCGTGGTTTTGGAAAAATAGTAAACGAGTATTGGACCATTCTTCTTACCTGACAATTTCGGGGACGAAATTCATATAAGGGGGAGGAATGTAACGACCTGGAATTTTGGATATTTGAAATTAGAATATTTAACCGATTTATAATATTTAAAAGTTAATTTTTAACTTGGATTTCAAATATCACTATTTATTGGATGATTTAATTATTTAATTTAATAATTGAAAATTGGATAAAATATTGAATCTGGAGTTTTAAGCTTATTAAAAATAATTTAAAGGCTTATAAAATTTATATTAATGATACCGAATCTAGTAGAAGCAATGAAATTGAATTTAAAAGTGATGTGTTCGGTTTTGAAAATATATCGTTTGGATTGATATTTAAAAATAGCCTTCCGGCGCACAATCTCGAAATACGACGAAAGCAGTTCCATTGGATTCCGTAATAATGTATTATTATCGGATTTCAAATCTCGTAGCATTTGGAGAGAACGTGTGGTCGTACGATATATAAACGTGCTGAAATGTATATCGAAAATTTAATGCAATAAATGGGTTTAAAAAACTATCTTCTCCATACGATCGAATTAGGACTCGAAACCTTTTACATTGCGTTCGGAATATGGGTATAACATTATAAACGAATAGCGGCACGCCTCGATAGGAGGTTGGCGATTTTGATCTAAATAAATAAGTGTGTATTATTCTGATTGACAGGTATATATTCACGTCCACCTTTTCCCTTTCTTTTCTATCACTGTAGCAAATTGGGTAGAATACGTTTCCTTCATTTCAAATATCAAGTCCCTTTTTTCAAACGAGCAGAGCTTCTAAAATCGGAAACATTTAAAAAAAATACTGGCCGAAACAGATAAAGGAAAAGAATCGCACTCCTTTACCTTCCCTCCAGTTTAACTCATCCCAGTACTATCCCTTCCCCTTCAAATTGAATCGCATCCGATCGAATTCAAAATTCATATATTAACAGCAAAAAAAATCGCATGCTGTCTTCTCCCAGTTCAATGCTATTGGCCACTCACTTTTAAAATTTCAAATTGAAAAAATCGCGTTCATGAAGGGCGGCCATGTGGAGATCGCAAGGTGGTCACGACCGAGGATTTAGGCGCGCGTGGCACTTTGGGAAGCTATTGTCTTCGGTAGAGCTGGGTGGTCGCGATGTGCGGGTGGTTCGAGAACGTTGGGTGGGGAGTGATATTTGGGGGCCGGACGTCGATGTTGGAGATGAGTTAGTCAGAGGTCGAGGACCGACGGAGGAGAAGTCGCGGTCGATGGTGGCAAAGAGGGTTTCGATGACCAGAAGGGTGAAGCTCGGCGACGTTGGTTAGAGGCAGTGAGGATTGGCCATGGCCGCTGCGTCTCGAGGAGGGTAGGGCACGCGAGAGGAAAAGGACTGTTCAGGTGGGCCGGCTCATTGCTGTTGTTAGGGTATCGTTTTTTGTATTATTATATTTTTATTGTTCCTCATTACAGTAAGTAAGGTATTTATACCAAATATAAAGTAGGTTGGTTAATTATTATTTAAAACTAGTTAATTAAATTTATTAAATGTTAATTAATTGTTCGGTTATTTTAAATGTTAATAAACTGTATAATGTTATACGAGGTCCAAAATCGTGGAGAAATAAGTCGAGTTGGAGCTGAGTGCAAAGTAAAAATCAAAAGTGAGTAAAATCTCAC
This sequence comes from Allium cepa, assembly GCA_030765085.1. NCBI lineage: Eukaryota > Viridiplantae > Streptophyta > Magnoliopsida > Asparagales > Amaryllidaceae > Allium > Allium cepa. Next base: position 378,610,098 of record CM060938.1, on the reverse strand, counting down.
TCAATTGGATTACTGGAATAATTTAAATTTAAAGTTGAATTTGAATTATTGGTTGTTTGGTTGACGTTATAAAATTACTATCTGTTGAATGTTAAATATATATATATATATATATATATATTAGAGTGATTGATATTCATGCATTATAAAGCGGACGAGACCAAGTGCTCCGCATAATAGCGGATGATCCTATATACCACGATATTCCTCTCGAAGTGGGATTAGTATTTTTATATTGTGCTAACATTTGTGGATGCAGGGATCCGACTGGATTCCTAAAAAATGTTGAATTTATTTTCATTTCAGTGATATATGAAATGTTGAAAAATCTAAGATAGATTATGTTGGAAAATTAAATTTATTGGATGCTATGACATTGCTGGATATATTTTTAGCATTTTAAAACATCAGAAAAATAAATATTGAATTTTTTAAAGAAAATAAAAGAGGATTGTAAAGTAAGAGATTTATAGTAAGGATGGATAAACTTAAAAGTGATGAATTTGGGAAAAATAAAAAGTTTGATTTAAAATTTTACTCAGTAATTCCTAAGTATAGAAAGATAATGATTTTTGTAATATCGAATAGAAGAACTTAATAATGGGACAGAAGTGATTTGTTAAGTATAAAAGTAGTTATTTTTAAATTCGAGATTTAAAATAGATTTGAGGAAAGTATAGGGGGAATTCGGAAAATAAAATATGGAGTTAATGTTTCAGATTTAAATCAAGATTTTTAAATCATAAAGAAGCAGTAAGATCTGAAATTAGTGGATTTTGGAATCTACTGGGAAATTTATTTTAAAAATGGAGTTCAATTTTGGAAATTAATTTAAAAATCGGTTAAGTGTGGTGAAACGGGAAATGAGACTATGAGTTTTATAAACGAGGTTTATAATATAAAGTAAAGTAAAAATATCAGTGGATATTCGAGATTTTAAATTCACGGCGGGGATTTATAAGGAGATGTTAAATCGTTTTATAAAAATAAATGGTGGTTTATTTTTAGAAAATGGGAGAAAGAAAATTTATGGGATTGAAACGTAAATTAAACTGGAGATAAATCGAGAAGGATTTATAAATGGTTAGACGGGCTATATTGGAGTGGAAAGTGTATTTTCCCGAAAAGCTAAGCATCTTTTCAAAGAAAGATTTTTAAGTATAAAGTAGAAGTTTTAAAGATGTATTAAAAGAATTTTTAGAAAAACTTATTATTTAATTGTTTAAAAAATTGTTAAAGTAGATATTAATTAAGTTAATTACAGTAGTTAATTATTTTAAAGGTTAAATTGGTATTATGATTTAGAGGATAATTATTAAATATTTATACTTTATATAATAGCTTTATTTTAAAAGTAGTTTTTGGCTAAAGTTTTACTTGGAAAATTATTATAGGATTTCATAACTATTACTTTGAATAAAGTAATTTAAGTAGCTTTATTTTAAATGTTTTAAGTGTATATTTTTGGAATAAAGTGATTTAATTTATTTAAAAACTAAACTTAATAAGGCTTGATGTTTTCAAAGGGAATAAAGTATTTGATTGAATTGATTGTTTATTTGATAGTGAAAGAACCGACTACCAAATCTGGACCCAAATGTAGCTTTGGAAATATCTAGGACACGTACGAGAATTATATGGTACAGTTACCGTTCGAGGTGCTATACCATACTTATAAACCCGTTCATTCTTCTAGGACGTTTTTAAGGAAATCCGTCCTCTAACGGTTTGGAGGTGATCTCCGCTCTTATTCTCATCTGTGTATTTCCTAAAGAACCGGGGTTGAATTTACCGGGAATAGCGAATGTTGTTTCGAAGAGACCCGGGATCGAATTTGTGATCTGAAAACCACTTCGGTCCAATGAATACGTTTTTTAAATGAAGACAAGAGATTTGAGTCAAAGATGGAGCAGTGAAGTGCAAAGGCTAATCGCTACTAATCCTGAGAGTGATTCCAAAAGGGATGTAGTAGGAGTAGTGTCTTCGGTTCCGTTTGGATCATGAACGGACTTGTATGGATGAATGCTATCGGTACATTGACATTGAAGGACAATGAGCATTCTAAGTGAATATTTCTATAAAGGTAACGTTTGGCCTCGAGCCTCATCAATCAAGAATGACTGAAAATCAGAGGATATGCAACAAGGCTATGTGGGTAGCTTCCAAGTAGGGTAAGGTTTCCCCAATCTAAAGTCCCTTTGTTTCGGCTGTGTGGGCGATTGCTGATCCTAACTGCGGGGTGATCTTATTCGGGCTATCCAGTAAGGGGTAATCCGTTCTTGTGTTGCAGGGGATCGGGAGTGGTCCTCGGTACGCTGATCTAGACCAGGTACCGTGACAAGTGGTACCCAGTGCCTAGTCATTCAGTTGGAAATCCATTCTCCTTACGTGCCCTTTACGGTTTTGATTGTAAAGCCTAGTATGCTGGAATTTAATTAATGTGACAATTTCAGATATTTGATTTAAGTAGTTGTGCTTAGACACTATTATAATGTCAGAAGATTTTGATATGAAATGTTTTGGTTACCGTGAGGTAAAAGTCCAACATGTTTATTTGTGGATGGTCTTACGAGATATCTTTGATTTTCAAAAGATTTTAAAAACTTTAATAATTAAATTTGAACGTGAATTCTTACATTGATTTTTTAGATTGACTCAGGTGTTATTTTATTATAATGCTCCGGGTCAGACCAAGTGTTACAGATTTAGGATAGGATGCTATGGAGCTCAGGAGACGAGTTGGATGTCGAGTCGTATCACACGTACTTGGTGTATATTCCGTTGTGCATTGTAAGTTGTATAGTCAACTTTGTGAGGAAAAGTTATTATAATGTCCAGTATTGTGCTATTGTTTTGTGTTATACTCTGATGATGTAATGCATAAAACAGTAATAGTTCTTTTTGTATAAAAATCAGTTGTTATCTATTATATATTGTTCCGCTGCGATTGTGAGATTCTATGTTTTTATTTCTATTTTCTTCTTCTACCTCTTTCTTCTTTCCCTTACGATTTTGTATTTCCGGCATTCGATTGTTCGACAAGTAATACAGTGGACGTATTGATGTCGATTTTTCGGAGGTCGAAAAATCGGGTCGTGACACATTAAGACCATTCCTGTATATATCATTTCAACCTATAGTGATATTTCCTAACAGCAAATTAAGGGAACTTGCAATGTGATAAAAATATATAAATAAACATACATCCGGTCATCTAAAAATATCAACAAATAAGCATCCATCACGATCGTCATTCAAATCAACCAATAAATTACAACAAATAACTGGTTATTATTATCAGGTATTTAACTGGCAATTAAATTACAGTATTAATCCAAATGGCAATTAAATTCAATATAAATTCAAATTAAATTTGAATAATGATTTAAATACACCAAATAGCAATCAATAAATTTCTAATCACATCATAAATTTAACTAGCCCAACAGAAGATGGTTTAGTATTTGTGAGTGGGTTAAAACACTCACCTTTGGTTTCAAATCGATCTAAAAAAATCCAATTAAAGCCCGAAATTCTACTGTCTATGAATCTGACCAAACCAATTCCATGCTGTCCGGAATATCGATATGATTCCAACGGAGAAAACCGCACGTGAATTCGAGCTCGTATGAATAAGTTATGATAGTTAGAACGCTTGGAATTTAAATTAGAAATTAAAATAAACAAGGGTATTTTGATAAATTCAATACATAATAAAACCCTAATATCGCGAGCAAAGACATCATAAATTTAAAGAAGAAATCCGAGCCAGTGTCTTTGCTCTTAGCAAGGATAGTGCCAGCGGGCCGGATGGCTTCAACGGGATGTTCTACCGGAGTGTGTGGCCTGTCATTCATCTTGACTTCTGTTTGGCGGTTCAGCATTTTTTTGCGGGCGGTACTCTACCCGTTGGTTGGACCTCCACTAACTTGGTCCTTATTCCGAAGTGTGATAATCCTCGGTCATGCTCGGATTTTCGTCCCATCAGCTTATGTAATTTTTCTAACAAAGTTATCTCTAAGGTGTTGGCCAATCGCTTGGTTCCGTACCTTGATCGCATCATATCCGCCTCCCAAGCGGGCTTTGTTAAAGGTCGTTTAATCACCGATAATGTCCTTCTAGCTCAGGAATTGATTTCCCAGCTTGATCGGAAGGTTAGAGGATCTAATGTTGTTTTCAAACTAGACATGGCAAAGGCTTTCGATCGTATGTCATGGTTTTTCGTCATCAGGGTTTTGCGAGCCTTTGGTTTCCCTGAAACCCTTATTGATTTGGTATGGAGGCTCATTTCCAACTGTTGGTTCTCTGTTCTCATCAACGGATCGGCCAACGGTTTCTTCAAGGCAGGAAGAGGTTTACGTCAAGGAGATCCTCTATCACCTTCTCTGTTCGTTATTGCGGCAGAGGCTCTTATCTGCGGAATTCACACCCTCACGATCTTCGGTCAGGTCCAACGTTTTGGGCTTCCGAGGGGGTGCCCGCTCATTTCCTCCTTATCTTTTGCAGATGACATTGTCATCTTCTCGAATGGCAAGCACTCTTCTGTTCGACGGCTTCAACGCTTCATTCAGCTATACGAGAGGTGCTCGGGCCAGCTAGTTAACTCCTCTAAGAGCTGTTTCGTTCATGCGAAGGACATGTCTCCTTCCAGGGTTTCGTGGCTTCAGGAATTTACAGGATACAAGGAAGCTTCCCTTCCGCTTCCTTATCTTGGTATAGTACTATACAGAGGTAGGAAACTTAATGCTATCTTCGATCCCTTGTTGGACAAGGCTAGGGGGAAGATTATCCGTTGGAATGCGGCTCTTCTATCTCAAGCGGGTAGACTGGTTCTCATCAAGTCTGTATTAGGCTCGATGGGAACTCATGTCTTCGCGGCGATGACCCCTACCTCTTCCTTCTTCCGGTCTTTCCAGTCCCTTGCCTCGTCCTTCTTTTGGGGGTCAAAGGCTGATAACCACCGCCATCACTGGGTCTCATGGGACGTCGTGTGCCGCCCCCTTCGTGAGGGTGGATTAGGCTTGCGCAATCCGAAGGACATCTGTTCGGCTTTTTCTTGCAAATTGTGGAATCGGTTTGAGGCTAACAACTCCTTATGGGCGTCGTTCCTCCACGCCAAATACCATCGGCTTTCTGCCTCTGGGTACACGGGCTCTCCTTCATTCGCTAGCGAGACTTGGAAACAAATGCAATCTGTTAAATCGTTCTCTGATTCTCATGGCGGATCATCGGGATGGGATAGCGGACCCTTTTCTATCTCCAAGGCTTGGAATTCAGTTCGCACCCCAGTCCTAGTCCTTCCTTTGTTCTCTTTCATTTGGGATTCTAGAATTCCTCCTAAGGTGTCTCTGTTCATGTGGCATTCCCTTCATAATGGGCTGCCATTAGACGAGAACCTTCAGTCGATTGGTATCCCAACCGTCTCCCGCTGTCGGTGTTGCGGTATCGGGGATACGGAATCCTTGTGCCATTTGCTTTTTCTGGGCATTACTGCCAGATCCTGCTGGAATTACTTCGGCAACCTGATTTGTGTCTAAGGAAATATCAGCTCTCCTGATGATTTACAGACGACCTGGTGGCACGGTATTTCTGGTAAATCTCTTCGCTCGATTATTTTTCGCTTGATTCCTTGCCTGATTTGTTGGCACCTCTGGTGTGCGCGGAACAAGGCAATTTTTGATGACTCCCCTATGGATCCCTCTTCCATTATTCGTAGAGTTAGAAATGATGTCTTCTTCGCATTTCGTGGCAGACCTTTTAGGGGCTCGGTCAGTTCTCGATCTAGTCAGCTTGTGGATCTATTATCTATTTCCTATGTTGTGTCTTCCTCTAGCGTTGGAATTGGTTGACGACATCGTTCCCCCCTTTTTACTTCTCATTTTCTGGTTGATGGTTTTTCAGGCTATGGCTTATCAGCTCTGCTGGGTTCGTCTGCTCTTTTTGTTGTTGTTCTGCTCGGATTTCATTCATCCCCGTTATCGGGCGGTGGCTATTCAGGATCTTGCTGTCGAGGTTACGGTGGTCGGTTGTTCCACCGCAGTTCATCGTCTTTGATCTGTGATTGTCTCTCGCAGTCGTATTCATCTCCTCCGCTGCATCTTATGCTGTTTTATGGTTTTTTGTACTTGCTATGTCGTTTCTGTGGTAACCGTAGTTTTGGTACTCTGTTGTTTTCTGGTTACCTATCAGGCTTGTTGACAGCTTTTGGTGTTGGTATTTATATGAAATTTCTTTTTGGCCAAAAAAATATATATCGCGAGCACGTACAGGGACGTTCAAACCTTACTCCAGCTGCCATCCATTTCGCCGCCGCCGTGCCACCATACGATCGCCAACACCAGATCTGGCCACACCACGAGTCGCGCCACCACCGGTCGTCCTCTACTCCACTCGCACACGCCCCAGGCGTCGCCTATAGTCTCTGCCGTCGTTCGCGTTCATCATCATTTTAAGGCGATGTCGAGCACAATTGAGACAAGCGGTTACAACCCCAGAGACTTGCTTCATGAACTTTTCCCGATGCCACACCCGGTTCGTCTAATGGTCAACGATCCACCGTTGGATCACGAAAACCTAGAAATGGATGGCAGAGCAAAATCACCAATTTCTAGCCAAACAGTGATTCGATTGCAAAAACGAACTGCAGCAGTAGATGGCGCTTGTCAAGAGCTTTCCAACGATATATAATTTACTATGGTTTTAGGAGTCTGAATTTTGAAATTAAATTTTGAAATTAGGGTTTGGAATTTAGCAATTAGGTTTCTACCATTGGAGAGAAGGGATAGAAATAAGTCTGCATAGAAATAAGGAAGAGGGTGCCAGGGTTAGAGAAACAAAATCTATTTATATAGATAGATGGATAAGAACGAATGGTATAGATTGAATTGGTCAAAACGTTAACACGACCCAAAAAGGCATGTTCCGCTTCCGAAATGAAAACAGGTCATCCGATATATCGAAATATAGGTTTTCAATATTTTTAAACTCAATGGAACTAGTTTCGAACCCTAATGCCATTGTATACAAAAGTTAGCTTTCAAAATCAGATTATATTTATAGAATTCATTTAATCGATTTCTTTGCGTTTCGAGCCTGCAAGATAAATCCGATTGTTATGAAACTTGAAATCCTACAATAATTTACTTTTATGGATCCGATGAAACTGGTTTCATTGAAATCCTAGGCAGTGGCCAAAATGGCTAATTTTCATGTTAATTAAATAAATTATTGTTAAATTAATTTAATCACTTTTAATTTCAAATTTAATAGTTAACAATTTCATCATTCTAGATTACATAGAAATTAATAATATATCTGAATAATTTTTCTTTGTTAAATTCACTATTAAAATATTTCACTACATTCAACATTCAATTATACTGTAATAAAATCCTAGTTAATTATATTTTAAATCCAAATAAATTCTTTTATTTTGCTTTCCACTATTATTATTAAATCAACTATCACCTTATGGATATAATTAACACTAGTTTACATTTTATTGCATTCATATTATATAGTTATCATCTTTACCATGTTAATTATAATATTTCAATTATATTAATTCCATTAATTACCAATTTCATTCCTTATTTACATTTATAACCAAATTAACATTACAATTATTTCAATTGATTGAAATTACAATAAAATAGCTGTCAATAACATTCAAACAATATTATTAATTGAGTACCATTTCAAAAACTTGCAAAGCGTGATTCGAACTTATATTGATATATGATTTATATTATGGTGTCCCGGTGACACGTTGTATCTAAGTACCATTTCAAAAAAAACATTATTAATCAAATTCTAGTTATTTCCTCATTAATAAATCAAAAATTTTAATTTATCCCAACATTAAATTTCAAAATCTTATTTAATTCAATATTTTTAATTATCGAAAATTACGGGTCGTTACGCTTGGCTTCCCCTTTGATCATTTCTATTTCTTTAACATTCTCTGTTTTCATTTCTTTAGATTTTTGCTCATATTTCAAATCTCTTCCAAGCTTTTGAATTTCATCTCCTTGATTTATGTTTTCGTCTCATTTTCTTTTGCACTTTTCATCGTTTGCGTCATATTCACTTACTTTATTTTCTTCTTTTTCATCTTCTACACATTTTTTTTTCTAATTTTTCCTTCTCTAGCTCCTCAAATTTCAACAATTTTTCAGCATCTTTTTCCTTCTCGCTATCCTTCGGTTTCTCTTTCTCATCAATCAGATTGTCTTCTTCTTTTATTTTTGCATTATTATTTCTAGTTACTTCTTTCAATAAATTCCACGACTCTTTTCCAGAACTTTCTCCAAGAATATGATCATATGCTACTTCATCGAGGTTCTCACTCATCACAACACGAGCACGATGATCATTCCATCATAATTTTGCAAAAGCTTTCTTTTCTATTTGCGACATGTCTTTCAAATCATTCGGCCATTCATAATCATTTTCAACAATCTCCATCGATCCTTTAGATATTAACTCATCTTTCTTTTCTTTGTAAGCCAACAATAAAGTATCGTCTTATTGACTTCTTTCTTCAATATAATTGGCCTTATCTTCAATTTTATTGTAATTTGGAGCTCCACATTCAGAAGCGTAATGTCCGAAATTTTCACAACTGTAGCATGTGATGCGTGACCTTTCGTGCCTTTATTTTGAATTTCCTCTTACACGACCTTTTGTTGATCTTTCTTCTCATTAGTTGCTAGAGTCATCGTTGTTGTCGTTATTGGGTCTCCAACCTCATACGTGTGCATATCCACAACTTCTTCCTTGTTCTTGACCAAAACATCGTCTTTGTTCGCTTCGATTGCTTTCTTCCTTTTTTGAATCAATTCGTGTCTTGAGTACTTGCTCGACAATCTCTTTCTTCTTTCTTTTCTTTTCTTCATAAGCTTTCAATGAACGGAGAAGTTCTTCTATTGTCATAGCCTCCAAGTTTTTTTGTCTCTTAGATGATGGCGACAATATGTTCAAACTTTGGATCTAATGATTTAGGAATCTTCGCCATAAATTTTACATCGTTTAACTTCTCACTATTTTTTTTATGTTATTAGTAATCACTAAAACTTTTGAGAAGTAATCAGAGACAAGTTCACTTTCTTTCATCTGCAAAGTTTCAAACTCTCCTCTTAAAGTTTGAAGACGTACCTTTTTGACTTTATCGGCTCCTTTGTATGATGTTCGAAGCTTTTTCAATGCTTCTTTGGCTGACTTTGATCCCAAACTTCTTCAAAAGTATCATCATCCAATGCTTGATAGATTAGACAGAGAGCCTTCTTGTCTCTCGTCCTTGAGTCTCTTAAACTATTCCTTTGAGTTTGAGATAGACTATCTTCATTTTCTTGTTCAGTGTAGCCTTTCTCAACCATCTCTCATACATCGTGTGCTTCAAGGAGAGCCATCATCCTTAAACTCTAATTATCATAATTGGTTTTTGTGAGCATTGCGACTTGTAACAGAACACCGTTATTCGCCATCTTCTTAGGAGGATTTTTAAGCTCTGATACCACTTTGTAGAGTTTTCTTCAGTAGTAAATAGATTTGATTTTAGAAGAAGATAGATAGGAGGTTGAAGAAGAAAAATGATTTTTTTAATAAGGAGAAAAACTTTGTTATTGAACTTTATTACAAAAATTCATGTTTTTTTTCTTACATCCAAATGAATGAATCCGCCTCTATTTATAGGAGTTCACATCTTAAATAAACGGTGGAGATTATTTTAATTTATCGGTTCTCCATATATATCTCCTAAATATTCTCTCATACAATTTCAAACATAATATTCTATATATTCTAGATTGTAGATATTTCCTATATGGAAAAATCTCGATTAACAAAATCAAGTTTATTTTCAACTGTTATTAATGGAAGTTGAGATTTATTTTTGTATGTCATAATTTAAAGAAAAAAGATTATTAAGATTCCATGTCCAAGCCACAACCAAGAAACAATTAGTATGTCTGTTCACCATTGGCTTTTCCATAGCAATATGAATTACCTGAAAACAGTGCGTATTAATTCGAATTAAATCACTTAAAGTTGAGTTCAATCCTGTATAAGATAGTAAAAGTACTAGAGTACCTAGTTGATTTCAGCATGATGTAGAATATAAACCATAATTTTAAATGTAACTTTAAAATTCGTCCTAACCCTATATTTAGATGTAGAATTATGTAGTTGATGTAGAGTAAATTTTCAAATTTTAGAGTAAGTTTATATATTCTATATATAAGGTTATAACTATATGTTATTGTATATATTTTTCTATCAATGGTTGTGGAATCTAGAATTTTTAGCATGGAGCAAACCGTCAAATAAAAATCAATATAAAAGAAATCCATTGCGAATAGGATGCTATAATGTTAGGCTCCAGCTCCTTAGAAACTGTAAATAACAACCAAATAAACTATATCATTGAGTAGTAAGTCTTTTTGCATTTGATATGTTAAATGAGTGAAACCTTATCATCTGTAATTTTACATTCATTTTCATATCTATTATACCTCGGAGATTGACACTAATACAGTGTATGAGGCATATTCCAATTTGGAACATTAACTACTGATACAAACACACATGAGGGATCTGCATTTCATATTTTTCATATCTTTTATTTGTGCTCACCTTTAGTTTTGTAATTTATGGTTATTAAAATTTAATAATTTTTACATATATAACATGTTTAAAGTTCTAAAATACAATCCTAAAACTGACACAAAATTACTCAGCTTCTGTCTTTTACATGATGCACACTACTTCAACACCATTAGCTATATATTACATAAATTTAAATCACATCAAAATTCAATGCAATGTTATTGGATAATAATGTTCAGTGTAATGGTTTGACAATATCAGAGCAATTATTATTTAGTTTAAGTTGGAGTAAATATCTTAGGTCAAATATAGCAACAAATATTGAATTTATATGATTCAAATATTTTCTAAAGAAGACAAAAAAGATTAACCCAATTATTTCATTAGACAATATGCAGAAAGAAAGAAAATAGAAAGATATAAGAGGATATTTTGTTGGAAGGAAATAAATTGATTACTAAATCAATTAATGAAGTCTATTTATGAATTCATTGACTTTTCAGTATAAGGAAAGAAAACTTTATACATGGAGATTTAATCAATTGAGAAAAATTATGAAAACCAAGATCAAAATTATCTGTTTACATTGAAATTAAATCATGGATATTTGGAAAGGTTTCAAGACAATTGAGCGATTAATTTATTAATCTCCAAGTAATTCCTTAAACTCTAATTTCTACAGTCAAATCAAATTAAGGGTTTTGAATGCAAACAAGTCTTTGGAGAAAATGATTATTCAATTTGTAATTTAAGGTTAGTCTCTCCACTTTGCTATTTATAATTTTGTAATCTCTCTTGTATTCTCTTTCTTAAATAAAATAAAGAATAGTTGTTAAGTCCATGAACGTAGGTAATTTGGCCGAACTATGTTAAATCTTTGTGTTCTCTTCTCTTCCGTTCTTTCTTTATTTGGTGATTATTGTTCATTGAATTGGTTATGGATAATTAATCAACAAGCTAGATCACCTATGTCTATATAGGCTATTATTCATATTCCTTCAGGAGGAGAAGAAGAGATAAATGAGGCAAGTGAAGAAAAATTTATGAAGAACCAATTCTAGAAAAAATGGCATAAGAAGATCTACAAAGCAAACTCGACGTCCCGTCAAATTAAGGGATTATGTATCCTAACAGGTGATGTATCCAATACAAAAAATTTATTTCATACAATATGGTATCTCATTCATATTGAGCCTACTTGAGTAACATCACTAACGAAAAGGAACTAACCAACTTTAGTGAAACCGTTCAAAGCACAATTTAACGTAAGGTTATGAATGAAGAACTTCAAGCATTAGAAAAAAAAAATGGTACATGAGATATTATTAATTTATCAAAAAAAAACCATAGGTTGCAAATGGGTATACAAAATCAAATACAATAGTGATAGTACAACGGAAAGGTATAAAGCTAGGTTAGTGACTAAGGGATTTATCTAAACTTATGGTATTGACTTCCAATAAACTTTTGCATCGGTAGCAAAAATGAATACGGTTAGAATTTTACTATTAGTAGCGACCAAATCAGGATGAGATTTGTCTCTAATGAATGTAAAAAATGCATTCCTTTAAGAAAATTTTAAAGAAGAAGTCTATATGACTCTTCCTCTCGGCTATAAAAGTGAGTCAAACTCATCACTGGTGTGTAAATTAAAAAGGCAAACTATGGTCCAAACAATCTCCAAGAGCATGGTATGCCAAGTTAAGCTTTTCTCTTTTAAAGATTTTTTTAAAAAGTATCGACAATTTCTCTATGTTCATCAAGCATTCATAAAACACTACTACTATTATTCAGGTTTATGTAGATGACATTATCATCATTGGAAAAAATAATGAGGAAATTAAAAGGATTAAACAATATTTGAAAAATGAATTTGACATCAAAGACCTTGAAAAGCTTTTATATCTTCTTGGAATAGTAATAGCCCACTCAAGTAAAAAATTATTTCTGTCCAAAAGAAAATATGTCATTGATCTAAACTAGCCAGTACTCCTATGGAAATGAATATTATTATCCACATAATTTCCAAAGGATGAGAGCAAAGATATTTATGTCAAAATTGAAAAGTAATAAGTTAATTTATAATGCCAAACAACAGCACGTCGTGAATCGTCCGTATGACAACAAACGCCATACAAACTAACAAGATAAAAGTAATGTCGAAAGGATATAATGTCAAAGACTATGATAAGGAACTATGTCGCCCTTAAGAATTAGAGGCATCTCACATCAACAAAGTAATGCCAAAAATGTGCGACATAATGACGTAGTTATGATGTCATATCAGCAAGAAATACCAAAGGTATGGAGAAGAATCAATGTTGAAAGCATACACTACTGCCCTTCATTAATAAAGAATAATAGGCAACGTCGTAGGTCATCAATGAAGCCGGCAATACCATATGCCATCAATGTTGCAACCGCTTATACGTTGGATGAATGATATGGTGCCAAAGAAACTGAAAACAATGCCGCACGTGAGTAAGGGAATGACGACATTGGAAAGCCTTATGCCAAAAGTAATCAATGTTATAACAACACGATATAGCAGTGATACCACACCACACTAATGTCGTATTCCATCAATGGAGTACTTCTTTCATATAGCTAAAAGAATCAATGCCGCTCCAAAATAATACCGCATCTCTCCAATGTCGCCTTATTCTAATGTTACCCTTCAAAATAATGCCATCTCCTATCAATACCGCTTATCACCAACGTTGTCTCTTATTAATGCCGCTTATCATTGATACTGCCTATTATCAATGCGGCTTGTTATTGATGTCGTCTGCTATTAAAGCTGCTTGTTATCTGTGCCAATTGTTGCCAATATCACCACTTATCAATGTCACCGCTTATTGATGTCGTGCCATGGTAACATCGCACTTCATCAACCTATAACCAAAGGACACGAAGAAGAGAACGATCATTTATTTTCTCTACTCTCGGATTAAACCCTTGTAACCCTAAATTGATTCAAGGAAAACTCTAAGTTGACTGTAACCATATTCGATTTATATGAATAAGGACTTGGACATGCTTATACCTTGATTGTGCACTTTGGCCATTATTAGACATGAATATTGTGATGATCCCACCTTTTTGGACAGTTTAAATCGACAATAAACCATATATGTCTAACTCAAACCATTCAAAAGGGGTAGATTATCAATGGGGTAAATAAGAAAATAACAGAAAAGAAGAAAAGCAAAATATAGAATCTCGCAGCGGAATGACAAAATATAATAATCAAATAAACAGTTCATGAAGCTGTTTTAAAATATACATTTGATTACACAAATTTACAACAAATCAGAGTACAATCAACAAACATACCAAATAGTGCAGTGAAATAATAATAGTAAATAAGGTCTAGCAACCTCATCGTCATCTTCAAGGAATAATGTCTTCAAACACTGAAATGCTCAAGTTGATCCGGGCGTAATGAAAAGACAAAACTCTCGAGTCGAAACTAAAAGTTCTTATGTAAGTTAAATCAACAATAAATAAATATGAGTGTAATAGCTTGGGATTTTACATCTCCTATCCAGTGTATAATGTGCGTGCAATAACTAAAGATATGTTACGGTATTTTCCATCTCCTAAGGATCCGTTGAACTATCTATATTTAGTAAAATAAGCTATAGACATGTAGTGTCTGTTAGTAATGTAAAGTATTAAAATAGCGTTAAGGCTTTACATTGATCCACCTTAACACATTTTTAAGCAAGTATTCTATGCAGGTCCTGTAACACAACCATTAATATTGGTAGCTGATGAGTTTCCTATAGGTACCATACTAAAACAAAATCGTAGTGGGCGCGTATAAGGATAAAAGTATGACAATGCATGTGAGGCAATGCCGAAGGTAGGATTCTACCAGTTTACCCTTTTTGGTTGGTGGTAATGCATCGTAGCTACGACCGCCCCCGAGTCCACCACCACCAAAATCAAACCAAGGTGCACCGATCAAATCCAAAATCAATAATATAATACGAAGGGGCGATGGCCCCTAAAGGTTGCGAACCCCTTGGCCAGACATAGGCTCATGTTTTAGTCATTTTCAATTGACACAAGTGTCGAGGTCATCCATCATCGTTCTCTTCCTTCAAATCCAGTAAATGCCTCAAATTCAACCACTTCATTTTGGATCATCCACCACGTACAAAGTTGTTAAAGTGGTTCCAATATTGACAAAGAGTATGCCAATAAGATGCCCCAGTCTCTTTAACAACCAAACGTGTTTTTTTCACACCGGTTGGTTTTTTACATTTCGAAATCAATTCATATTTGATATAAAAATATCATATTTACTTCAAAAATATCACTTCGTTTTAAAATACCGACTCAAAATATGTCAATTTCACTTGAAAGTATCATTACAAATTCCAACTTAGGTTATAACCTCATTTAACTACATTCGTATTTAAATCAACGATTTAAATATAAAGCATCTCAACTTTGCATAGTTTGAAATTTTAGAAATTAGTTTGAATAGTTATAAATAGTTTAATAGTTTAGAGATTTAAAACAGTTTGATATAAAATGGTTTGAGTATTGAAAATGGTTTATATAGTAAAATAGTTTGGAAAATCAAAATAATTTGACTATTAAAAAATAGATTTTAAATAGTTTATACTAAAATAATTTATTTTGAAAATAGGATCAAATCAAACTATTTCTTCCATTTCAACAAATCTTGGCCCATGTCCAAATTTCAAATCAACTAAGTTCAATTTTCAATCTTTCAATTCAATTGACTCAATTTCAATTAAGTTTCAAATCAACTTGATTTCAGTTTCAATTCGAATTAACTTCAACTTTCAAAACATTCATTTTTAACTTCAAATTCTATTCAACAATCCAATTCAATGATTTAAACTCAATTTAATTCTTATTTTAAACCATTTCAATTTATATCAATTTCAATTTACTGATTTAAATCACTTAAATCAAATTAAACCTCATTGTTCAATTTATGGTCCAAACTTTAAAATAATTAAATTTTCAAAATTGAAGTCATATATAAATTATACTTCACATTTCAATTTTAGTTCTTTAAAACAATTTCCTTTTAACCAATTTCAATTTAAACATTTCAAAGCTTGAATTAGAAATAATTCATTTCATATAAATCCATAATTTATTCCATAATAATCCTATAATAATCCTTCAATAATAGTTCGATCGCTACGAAACTTGAAATCCTATAATAATCCACTATTGCGAATCAGATGAAACTGGTTTCATCAAAATCCGAGATAGTGTCCAAAAAGGCTAATTTCCACGTTAATTAAATGAATTATTATTTTAAAATCAATTTAATCGCTATTAAATTCATATTTAAAAGTTAACCATTTTCACCATTCTTGATTACACGAAAATTAATAATCTTTTAAAATTAAATTTTCACGTTGACTCCAAGATTTAAATATTACATTAATTTCAGCGTTCAATTACAACTGTAATAAAACCCCAGTTTATTATATTTTAATTCCAATAAATTCTTTTATTTTAATTTACACTCTTATTATTAAATCGACCAATACCTTGTGAATTTATTTAACATAAGTTTCCATCTTGTTATCCAAGAAGGTCATGAGACAAGGATTCTATTGGCCTCAGATGACTAATTATGCCATCGATTATGTGAAAAGATGTGAAAAGTGCCAAAAGTTCTATAAGATCTCACGTTCGCCACCTAGCAAATTGACTTCGATCTCATGCCCATTGTCTTTCGATGTATGGGGAATTGACCTAATCGAACCACTACCTATATCCAAAGAAGGAGCTAAATACGCATTGGTGGTTATTGACTATTTCACCAAATGGGTAGAAGCAGAACTACTTCCAAATATCACAACGGGGAAAGTTCTCGAGTTTTTAATAAAAAATATCATTACCTAATTTGGAATTCCACACAAGATAATATTTGATAATGGAACTCAATTTGGGAGTGAAGAATTTGCACAATTCTATAGTAGAAATGGAATCATTAAGAGCTTTTCATCCGTAGCACACCCCAAAGCTAATGGATCCATTGAAGCTGCTAATAAGGTTATTAAGACCATTCTCAAGAAAAATTAAACAAGGCTAAAGGAAATTGGTAGAAGAACTACCTCTTGTACTTTGGGCACGTAGAACTTCTATTAAAACTGAAAAAGGATATATCCCATATTCCTTAATGTATGTATGAGAAGCCATGGTCCCGACTGAGGTTGAAGTACCTTCTCATTGAAGCATTGCATATGCAATTCATCCAAGTCAAGAATTAAAGAAAGAGTCTTTGGACTTAATCAATGAGTTACGAGATGAAGTAGCCGCATGGGCCGTACGGATGGCTAAATATCAACGAAGAATATCCAAATATTACAACTCTAAAGTAAGAGAGAGATCATTTCAAAGAGGAGATTTAGTACTTCAAAGAGTCATGGAAAATACTAAGAATCCGGCAGATGAATCACTCGAGAAAAATTGGGAAGGACCCTAATCATGCACGAAGCAATCCAACCAAGGATCTATAAACTATGTTGACCTTATGGCAATTTAATAGCGAGAACATGGAATATCGAACATTTGTGACCATATTTTAGGACAATGGACAAATAAAGAAGTTAAAACAAAAATATCTACTGGATTAATTATGGAAAGGAGTAAGAATCTCCTAAAAGTAAAAAATCAAACCATCAGTCAAGATGGGTTTCATCCAAACTAAGATCACTACAATCTACTAGAGGAATATCTGTCAAAAAATTAGCCATCAGTCCATACAATCTTTAAAAGAAAGATCCGTTACAATCTTCTAGAGGAAGATCTGTCAAAATTAGTCATTAGCAGTCACAATCTTCTAGAGAAAGATCTATCACAATCTTCTAGAGGAAGATCTGTAATAAGCCCTTATTCCAGCCTAAAAACGACCGTTTTAAAGCGCCTCTTAGAGGGAGGACAGAGTAAGCTTTTGATCCAGACCAAAAATAGCAAGGCTAAAGCATTGACCAACATTCAGTATCATTTATAAGGCCCGACGGAAGCACCTCCTAAAGGGAAGATGGAATAAGCCTTTGGTTCCGCCCAAAAATGGTCTGACCAAAGCATCGAATCAGCCTTCAGTACTGCCTATAAAGCTTGACTGAAGCGCCTCCTAGAGGGCGGTCAGATAAGTCTTTGATTTTTCTTAAGATAGCTAACCAAATGCTCTAGTCGAAATTAATCGAGTCAATCGCACTCTATCCAAAAGAATGGATCAAAACAATCTTCTAAAAGAAGATCTGTCAAAAGTGATCCATTAGTGCTCCAAAGAAAAAGCAATCTTCTAGAGGAAGATTGATCAAACATAAGATATTGTGCTTCCACTATAAGAAAAAATATTTTTGGTGGCGCACAAAAAACGCTACCAAAACTTACGGTAGTGTTTTAGTGAACACCGCGATAAAACCCGTAGCTAAAAATCCATGATTTTTAGTTGCATTTATTTTAACGCCAAAAGAATTTTTGTTGCATTTTAAAAAACCAAAACTTAATTGTTTCTCAAATGCAATCATAAATCTTTTTGTTGCATTTTAAAAAACCAGTATAAAGCTTTTTGGCCCCCCCAAAAGAATTTTCAACTTTACCCATACTTTATTGTTGCGTTTACTGAACTCCACTACATGGTTTTCTATAGCGTATTTGAAACACTTAGCTACAAATAGAATTTCCAACTTTACGTTGCTTTACAGTTGCATTTATTGAACGCCATTATATGTATTTATGTTGTGTTTACTAAAATTTGTTGGTTATTTTGCAGTACTTTTTCAAGCTATTGTTCCCTGTTAATGGTCTATTTTATTTCTAGCATGTTAACCAACATTCACTCACATGATCATCATATTTAAACAATTAAAAAAACGTATTAAACATATAATCAAATAAAATATCCGTAACCATTTCGATATAATAGTTTCGACAAAATGACCAAACTCACATACACTAACCATTCGTATACAAATTTATACACCTAGTACTAATAAAATGTTATACCTAACTAATGCTAACAAAATGCTTGATTACCCATAATTCTTTGTTGCATGCACAAGTGAAAGCTAGCACCATAAAAGTCCAATCTTGCTCTCTTCAAAGGTTCAATGCCTACACAATTGAAAGCATAGCATATAGTCAAACAATTATGTTAATTCGTAGGACTTTAAATCCGATATCAAACATTTACAACATTTTACAAGTATATCATACAATAAATAATGTCATATAAATAATCAAAGTTATAAACGAAACAAAATAAATAAAGTCCAGTCTTACAGTTATATATAAAATTTGTCAAATTAGTTATATTATTATTATTTATGAAATTTAGTTAACTTAAACTTAGTTAATATTATAAAACTTGTTTAATTTTAACAAAAAATTAGTAAATTTTTATTAACTTGGTTAACTTAGTTAACTTATTATTATTATTAAAACTTGGTTAACTTAATTATATTATTATTATTATAAACTTAGTTAATTCATCTCATCGTCATTATTATTTATAAAACTTTGTTAAATTAGTTATACTATTATTATTATTAAAATTTAGTTAACTTAAACTTAGTTAATTTTAACAAAACTTGGTTAATTTTTATTACTTGGTTAACTTAGTTAATTTGTTATTATTATTAAAACTAGGTTAACTTAATTATATTATTATTATTATAAACTTAGTTAATTTTTATAAACTTAGTTAATTTTCATAAACTTAGTTAATTCATCGTCATCGTCATGATTATTATTTATAAAACTTCGTTAATTTGTTATATTATTATTGTTTATAAAATTTAGTTAGCTTAAACTTAGTTAATTTTATTAAACTTTGTTAATTTTAACAAAACTCAGTTACTTTTTATTAACTTAGTTAAATTAGTTAACTTAGTTAATTTATTATTATTATTAAAACTCGATTAGCTTAACTATATTATTATTATTATAAACTTAGTTAATTCATTATCACCATTGTCATTATTATTTATAATTTTTTTTAATTAGTTAGATTATTATTATTTAAAATTTAGTTAACTTAAACTTAGTACATTTTATAAAGTTTGTCTAATTTTAACAAAACTTAGTTAATTTTTATTAACTTGGTTAACTTAGTTAATTTACTATTATTATTATTAACACTCATTTAACTTTATTATTATTATTATTATTATTATTATTATTATTATTATTATTATAAACTTAATTAATTTTTATAGACTTTGTTAATTCATTATCATCATGGTTATACTTTTGTTAAATTAGTGTTATTATTATTATTTAAAAAATATAGTTAGCTTAAACTTAGTTAATTTTATTAAACTTTTTTAATTTTAACAAAACTTATTTGATTTTGGTTAACTTGGTTAACTTAATTATATTATTATTATTATTAGAAACTTGGTTAAGTTTTATAAACATAATTAATTCATCATGACCATCATCGTTATTATTTATAAAACTTTGTTAAATTAATTATATTATTACTATTTATAAAATTTAGTTAACTTAAACTTAGTTAATTTTATAAAACTTGTCTAATTTTAACGAAACCGAGTTATTTTTTATTAACTTGGTTAACTTAGTTAATTTATTATTATTAAAACTCAGTTATGAAAGGGAGCGCGGATTAAGGATCTTAAGGCTAATTTAACACTAGAGGGGAATGGGGTGAATAGTGCTTAATGGATTCTAAGACTTAGATGGACTAATTTAAAAATTATGATATAAACAAATGCAGAACTAAATCACAGAAAAATAACAGAATCAAACACAGATGCAAAAAGTAAATAAAAAGCAGTAAAAGGAAAGAACACATCGGATTTTATACTGGTTTGGAGTTACCCTACGTCCAGTCCTACACCAAGGAAAAAACCTCGTACAGATTTTTATTATACCAATGTCGAGATTACAATCCTCAATTCCTAAAGGCCTTAAGGTACCCTCCTGTCTTCGAATCCGGGGCAAACTCTCTTGATTTACGGGATACAAGATCACCCAATTGATTTCCAGGCACAACCACACCTTATAGAGAGACTCGATAAACTTTTGATTATAAATTGATCCTATAACTCTAAATAGGACTTTGATCTTCGAGAGAGAGAAGTGAATCAAACAAGAATGGGATTTTAATTTGATTCACCTGAGAATTCAGAAGAATTTCGGCACGATCTTAAAAATATGAAAATTTTAGAATATGGATTTGTGGAGAAAAAGGAGTGAAGAGAAAAAGAAAATAGTTAGTTAAAAAATTCGTTTGTGATGGCTATTTATTGACTAGTAACGGTCATAACCATTTGTGAAGAGATTTAAACGAAGAGACACTTCTTTTGAAAATTAAAACTTTTGAATTTAACGGCCACCGGGTTGACATGGGGTATCCCATGATGTCGACATCCCTTAGTTAAAAACAATGTAAAATTTATTTTGAAAATGGTATTGAAAGAAAACAAGATGAAATGATTCTGGACTAAAATAAACTAATTTTCCTATGTTTTAAAATAAAGAAGAGTAGAAAAATATATTTTTAGAATGTATATATAAATTTGATTTTATATCTCAAGTATATATATTATAAAGAATATTTAAAAATCAGAAGATAGTTTTAAAAACAAACAAAGTTTAAACAAGAGTTTATTTAAAAACAAAGAATATTTTAAGGCTAAAACATCTTTTAGAAAATCATTTGAAAAGATAATATTTAAAGTTAAAACATTTTGAAAAGCAGTTTTAAAAAAATATTTTGAGTAGTTTTGCAAGCTTCTTGCTGCAGAATATTTCATCACATCAGGATTCGAGAACTTGTACAAAACCACGATGTTCGTAGGTTTGTAAGCCACTTGTCGTAGGTTTGTAAACTATTTATCGTGGGTTTGTAAGCCACTAAGAAGGTAGAAATGGGTTCCTTCCCAAATGAAATTTGGAATGAAGATTTCCATGCTATAATGAAGTTTTAACAAAACTAGACACTTATCTTGAAATCTTGATCTTGATACTCATGAATCTTCAAACTTGATTTCTTCATCTTGATCTTTATACTGTACAGTCTTCAATAATCAGTACATGCCTTATATATATCCTGCATAACATTCATATATATCTAGACAATAGTGTTAGTACATAAGTTATAATAAAATAAGTTACAAAGGTTGTTGTCATTAAAACCACTGTCTCCAGTTCCTAACAATCTCCCCATTTTGATGATGGCGACCTTATAAAATATACTTACCACTTCGATCATGCCATAACTCCCACTTACACCAAAAACTCTCCCTTACTCCAAGCCTACTATTTCATATAACTTCTCCCCCTTTGTCATCAATAAAAACTAACCTATAAACCTTGAAATTAATAGAAAATGCGATAAACAAACATATGACATAAGAATAATAACTATGTATAAGTGAAATATAGCATCCTAAGTTAAATGGAATTCAAGATTTTATAAACCAAAGATCGTTTTTAGAAGAACATTAATTAATATACTTGAATTTCCATCATCATTTGAAGCAAATCTTTCATCTTCTCTTGTAATTTGATGACTCCTACGTGTGTGGAATGTTGAAAAGGACTAGAATGAGGAGAAATGGGTGAAGAAGGTTCATTATTAGAGGAGGAAACAATTAATTTACTGTTTTAGAAGTTTATTACAGAGAATGGAACAGAGAAAAGGAGTAAAAGTCGAAATATATAAATATATAACCAAATAACTTCTTTTAGAGGGAAATTTGAATCTGAAAATCTCGGCCTGTATGTCGACATAGGGGGATGGGTCATGTCGACATGCCTAGTTCAATTTTTTAGAAATTTTTATTTATATTAATAAAAGGTATTTATTTATATTAAATAAAGGAGTAAAAATTTCATTGAAACTTTTGAATTTAACGGCCACCATGTCGACATGGGGTATTCCATGATGTCGACATCCCTTAGTTAAAAACAATGTAAAATTTGTTTTGAAAATGGTATTGAAAGGAAAACAAGATGAAATGATTCTGGAGTAAAATAAACTAATTTTCCTGTGTTTTAAAATAAAGAAGAGTAGAAAAATATATTTTTAGAACGTATATATAAATTTGATTTTAAATCATAAGTATATATGTTATAAAGAATATTTTAAATCCTATGTTTTAATTTGCTTCCAATTCGCATAATGTCGCGACCTCCTAGAGATTTCCAATTCGCATTTCAGTCTTCTCCTCCATGATCCCCCCCACCCCCTCCTCCGCCTCATGACCTTTTCCCCTTCTCTTTCCTCTTCATCACTTCCCTTCTCTCCATCATCGACTAGGTCCGGTCGTCTTTTCAATAGTATGACTGCTGTTGCAATGATTCCAGATCCAACCCTATATTCGTCGTCAGATTTTCCACCTCTTCCTGGTGGAAACCGGTCCACCTCGATCTCGTGTGTTGGGGTTCCTCCTGTAGTCGCTAAACGTGTGCTTTCTGGAGCTGTTCCGCCTTCGTCATCATCTGGTATGCAGTTTCCATCTCCTCCTGTTGTTGTTGGTAGTATGTGCGTGAATCCAAACAGTGTCGGTGTTTATGGCAAGAATGTATCTGATACTGAGGTCAGTGAGGATAGTACTAGTGGTAAGTTTGGTAGAAACGTGGGATAGGGTTTGGCAGATGTTTCTGGCCTTTGCACTACAAATGCTTGTTTAAATGCCTCTATGACCTCTGGCCCTTTATTCTGTGACAAAATTTTGGAATCTGTTGCACCTCCCGACTTGCCCCAGGTTGAGGTTCATGCTGGGCCTCCTGCTTCTGCTACGGCTTGCCCCAAAGCTTGGTTGTCACTTTTTAGTTCTCTTCCTCGAAATGCGGGCGATTAAAATCCAATTGAATTTGAAATCGTTGAAAAGAATGGAGTGATGATCCCTCCTCCAATTGTGATGCAAGCTGGAGTAGACTTTTGGTCTGAGTATTTGGTTGGTTTCTTTCTGGAACCAAATCACCGTCTCTGTGATCCGACCTTGGTTTTACGTAAGACTTGGAAGCTGCGTGGTAATTTGCATGTTAAGCTCATCGACTCTATGTATTATCTCAAGTTCTCCTCTCCTGAGGACCGACGGCTAGTTCTTGGTGCTGAGCCATCTTTTTTTGCTGGTAGACCCTTAATTATAACGCCTTGGTCCCCCACTGTGGCGTGTGCTCGTGAGCAAGTGTTGTCCATCCCCGTTTGGGTGTTTTTTTGCAAATCCCCTCTGCCCTTCAGCCCCTGCTTGGATTGAATTGGTTAGCCTGCAATGTCGGAAAATTGAAATGTTTTGACACTAATACAGTTGCCTGAGAAAAATTAATATACGCTAAGGCTCTTATTGAAATATCCCCGTTTAAGCCTCTTCCTTCCTCTATCCATGTGCAGCTTGCTGTTGGTCATGTTGCTGAGGTTCGTGTACGCTATGGATGGGTTCCTGATATATGCACCTACTGTCACTCCTTTGGCCACCTTGCTGCTTCCTGACTGCATTCCAAATCCGCCGCGCCCCCCTCTAAGATTCCTCTGCCTCATCCCCCACTCCAGAAATGGATTCCGAAGGTCTCCCAGGTTGCCCCCTACATTGCGGTCTCTTTGCCTGATCCTTGTCCTCCTCCTTCTGTTGTTCGGCATGCCTCTCCTCCTATTACTGTGGTTCCTTGTGCTGCCCCAGATAATCCTTTAGTTATTTACGATTCTTCCCGGGTTATTTGGGATGAGCCTGAAAGGTGTTGGATTGACCACATTTCTGATGTGAGATATAGCCCAGTGAATGATTCTTTTTTCAGATTTGTTTCCGATGATCACTTGGACCTTAGATGCCTATAGTACATTCCGTCCGGTGATGCACTAGTTCTTGATTTGGATGGTGTTTTTGCGCGCAAGAATTCTGCCATGCTAGCCGACTCTTCTTGGGATCGCTCTTTCATTTACACTCCAGATGTTTTGGGTTACGACCCTAGTCTTGCTATCCGTTTCAGCCCCTATGCTTGTCTATGTGGCAAAGACACTTTGGTCTCTCATGTAGTTGGTGACTCTTCCTCTTCGGAGGAGTCCTAATTCTCGTGATTATTGTAGTTCTCTGACATGTCTGTCACACACCTGTGCTGTATTTTCCATTTTATTTAGTAGTTAAGGTGCTTTTACCTTTCTCCTGTACTTCAATTTTTATTACGTTCGAAATAAAAAGTGGACGGTCCATTATAAAACCGGCTGGCCTTGCCAAAAATAAATAAATCAAAAGATAGTTATAAAAACAAAAGAAGTTTAAAACAAGAGTTTATTTAAAAACAAAAACAAAGAATATTTTAAGGCTAAAACATCTTTCTGAAAATCATTTGGAAAGATAATTTTTAAAGCTAAAACATTTTGAAAAGCAGTTTTGAAAATCATTTTGAAAAACCATTTTGAAGTAGTTTTGCAAGCTTCTTCCTGCAGAATATTTCATCACATCGGGACTCGAGAACTTGTACAAAACCAGGATGTTCGTGGGTTTGTAAGCCACTTGTCATAGGTTTGTAAGCTGCTTATCATGGGTTTGTAAGCCACTAAGAAGGTAGAAATGGGTTCCATCCCAAATGTAATTTGGAATGAAGATTTCCATGCTATTATGAAGTTTTAACAAAACTAGACACTTATCTTGAAATCTTGATCTTGATACTTATGAGTCTTCAAACTTGATTTCTTCATTCTTGATTTTTATACTGTACAGTCTTCAATAATTAGTACCTACCATATATATATCCTGCATAATAACATTCATATATATATATATATATATATATCTAGACAATAGTGTTAGTATATAAGTTATAACAAAATAAATTACAAAGGTTGTTGTCGTCAAAACCACTATCTCCAGTTCCTAACAAGTTAACTTCATTATATTATAGTAATAATAATTATTATTATAAACTTAGTTATACACTTAGTTAATTCATCATCATCATCATTATTTATAAAACTTTTTTAAGTTAGTTATATTATTCTTGTTTATAAACTATTATTTTTGTTGATGTATTTGACGTAATATTTGATATTTTTGGTATAGAGTATAATGCATAACACATATTTGGTGATGATTTCCGCTCCATTCTAATCTTGTCATTTCAATATTAATTTGTTAGCAGTCTTTTCTCTTTTCTTTCCGTAACTAAGAAGAATATGATTTTCTATTATGTGTTTTCTTATTGGTTGCTTCGCGGTTTCAAAAGTCAGTAATACGAACAAGCAGCAAATACCTTATTAATTTATGAATAAAACACATTAAAAATTGCATGAATAAGTTGCACAAACTAACTACCAAAAGAAAATTTACTGTAAGAAAAACACATTAAAAATTATAAGGTGGGATCTTATAGTATAAGTTTGGAATGTTAGTAAGGTTTGGCTTTATAAAATACGTTAATGTATTTTATGAAGAGTTATGAAAATTATAAAAATGTTCAAGAATTAAAATAATAAAAGAAAAAAGTGTTTGTTAACATGAACCTACCACATTTGTGCCAGCTAGAAATGCGGATCCGTAGTTAGAAACTGATTGTTGTGTAAATTTGTGCCATCAGAACTGAAAAAAAGAACAAATCAGCTGTTTGTTTGAATGGAACCAATGTGAAAGACATTCATACTCTGTGAATATTGGCGTTAGTTCTTTATTATGAGAAATATAATTAATTAAAATGCAATTACGATAAATATAGTGTTACATAGATGTTTCCTAACACATTTCATCAAATGTTGTAGAAATAAAACTTGGATTCGTATTTAGTGTTCAGAAACAACTTCCATATTTTAGACTTCTGAAAAAGAACGCACAAGACCTTGGATTACCACTACTGATAAGTGATAAGATGGGTATTTATTATTAGAGAATAAATGGTACACTATTAAATGATTGTTGAACTTTAATAATAGACAGTTAGATTTATTCGACTTGAAGAACAAATATAATCCTACTATAGTGGGTATTCTACAAAACAAGTTTTCTAGTTTAAAAAACAATTCAGAAATATGGTAGGTAAAAACGGGGGAGTTTTACACAGTAATTGCGATAGTGCTACCGCTAGTGGTAGAATCTTGATTATCTAGGATACTTCTGTATGGTTTATAGAAAAATTCAATGACATAGATCAACAAATCACAATACCTCCCCTTAATTTGTGAGGCCTCCCAATTAATATTACCTTTCTTTATGCTAAAAATTGACAATCCATTAGACTAAACTTAAGACAACAGTCAATGGATACTGAGAAAAATTCATAAAACCGAGAATTGCAACTGGAGATTTCAATGTAGTGGCCATTGTTGATGAAATAAAAGGAGGACTTACATTATACATAGTCAACTTGTTATCAACTGTTTACTTGCAATTGAACTGATACTAGCACTACAATTGTTTCCATCAGTAGGCGCAATTCCTTGATTGGTGCCCAATTTCCATGAATATGTATGCACTGGAAATATATATATATATATATATATATATATATAATAAGAAAAATACAACGGGCATTATCCAAATGAAATCACATGACTTGAATCTCGCCCCGACCTTGCCGGACCTTGTGCCCCTCGAACAGAGTCCGAAACAAAGGGTACACTGTTGTGGATAGCAGTGCACAAATCTGAGCACTATTGTACACAGTAGTGCATATGCTGCTTCCTAATGGCAGCAGTATACTTCACACTGATGTCGTGGCAGCAATGTGTACGCTGCTGCCTAGTGGCAATAGTGTAAAAGTGTGCAATGATGCCACCAGACAGCAGCATATACCATACTACTCCCTATTGGAAGTATGTACACTACTACCTTGTGGCAGCAATGTAACAATGTACACTGCTGCTATGGGCAGCAGTGTAAAAGTGCACTACTGCCATGGATAGTAGTATAACAATATACACTACTGCACTAGGCAATAATGTAAATACAGCAATGTGCACCACAACTGCCTAGGCAGTAGTGTAACCATGAACACTACTGCCCTTAGGCAGCAATGCATAAGCATATAAATCACTGATGTCGAGGGGATCTGTGTAGTGTAACACTGCGGCCTGGGGCAGTAGTGTATCAAATCACTACCGCTCGGCCAGCAGTACAAGATGGTTGTAGCGGAGCTCATTCTGGTTGAGCCGGAGCACAATGAGTATGTAATTTGTGTAACATAAAAACTATGGCTAGAATTTGATCATTTCAAAGCAACAAAAACTCAAGAAAATATGCATTCATTTACATAGATAAAACCAAACGAAATTCATGCGGCATAAAATATGAGCATTTTAAATAGACAGTGAATCAATATTTGAATACAAACCCAAATACAACAATATCCCAACAGAACATTCATATATTCAAAGAAAATCTGAGCATATATCATCGTTATATCTTAGATCACGCAACATTTACTAATTTCCCCTATGTGTAAATAGGACAAAGATCATGTAAGATATTAACACCTAATTTTCATTCTAAAACTTCCAGTTCTTGCTATACCCCCTAAAGCGAAATAGTTCTTCACTACTTAGTCCTTGAAGTCTTACAATATAAAAAAAAGTTCAAATTAATCGCTAAACAATTCAAATTAGTCGCATTTATTAAAATAAAATACAGAAGAAAATCACCATTCAAATTAGGGTTAAATCAACTACTCAAGTTAGATAGAAATTCGAAAGTACGATGCATTCAAATTAATCTAAAATCCAAATTGAATCACGAAATCAATTTAAAAAATTCGTACTTAAATATACTTATACCACAAGGAGAAACTCTTGCTAGCTGCCCTGACGATGTTGAGTGGAGTACAATGACGGAGTCGACGATGAAAAGGAGAAATTTATCTTCAGCGCGATGAAATTTGAGTACGATTAAAAAGTGGGAAAGTTTTCTTCTGCATAAAGCAAAAAGGTGAAAGTGAAAGAGGGTAATAAATTTTTCTAAGTATACGAATGGATTTTAGATGGGTCATGTCTATTTAGCTTACGTGGAACTTTTTTAGGAAAGTTGGGAACATAAATTTTTTTGGTCGCGTTTATGTAATTTGTGAAATATTATCGATTGCATTAAACAGAAACGCCATAAATTTTTGCAACCGTAAATGGTTTTTCTTAAGGAGTTCAAAGCGAAGATAAAACAATCTCTAATTATTAGATAAATATATGATCTTTTATTATTGCCAGATGTATTTTTTGATCTACTATTCTTATTGCTAAATGGATTTTCTGGTCTTCTACTATTGCCAAATGGATTTTCTAGTATTCTATCGCCAAATGGATTTTCTGATCTTCTATTCTTATTACCAGATGAACTTTCTGATCTTTTACCATTACTACCAGATGGATTTTGTTACATACCCTAATTTCTAGTACCATTATTTAGAATATTTAATTAGCTAAATAAATAAAATAATGTGATGATTAGGGTATTGAGATTTGTAATTAATAAGGGGTAGTCATGCCACGCTAAAAAATGAACTAAAGATGAGTTAAAATGAAATAGAGAAGGGGTAAAATAGGAATGAGACATAACGATATACCCTGAACCCTCATGTATCTCATACTACACGTTCATTTCATAATCTAAAATTTAAAATAGAGACCGGCCACCATTAGCAAGAGTAAGTGGAAGAAGATAAAGAAAGTCAAAGGAAGGAAGATTAACCAAAATCAAACCCATTCAAATCTCAAACTCCTTAATCTTAAAGCTACAGTGAATAATAATTACATCTCATTTTTTCTAATTATTTTTGGTTTTAGGTTAAACCCGATTTATCTTCAAAGTTTAGCCATGTTTTTGAATGATAAAATCTTTATATATGCTTGTTGATGATTTATGCTTATTCATATAACTTTTATGATATGTTTTGATGTGAAAACCCTATTAAATGACATCCAAAACCTTGCGATTTTAGATTTAGATCAGGAATGATATTTTAAAGATGGCTTTCAATTTTCATAATTTTCTGAATTAATATAGATTTAATGTTAATTTTCTAGTGAGGAAATTGATTATTTGGGTTTAAAAATTGTTTACGATTAAATGATATATGTTTTCGGTCCGAAATTATTATATGTTACAAAACATATTAAAAATGATTTTTTTGGAGTTTCTGCAGAATTTTTCTAAGTGTTTTAATAGATATATAAAATTATTTAAGGTATGGGAATTAAATGTTTTATATATTTATAAAAGGAGAAGGGGTATTTTGTAAATTATTTAAATTGTTTAATTCTAAAATTTCGGCAGTTTTTTTAGAAAAGAAAATTAGCAACCAATAGTATTTTGAAAAATAAAGAGGTCGGTTGGAAAGAATTTCTTTTTAAGATTAAAATCAGTTTTTACATGCTTTTAGCATGTTTCGCCACTTTTGGCACCTAGGTTCTAACGTAGTAGTTCCACCTCCATCACCATCTAAACCGATGCACATAGTATCAAAGACTTGATACAGAGTGAATTGGATTTAAATGAAAGGTACTGGGTCGAAACAGAGGGTTCTGATAAGGTCGAAACGTGGTTTTGCTTTTAAATGGAAGCACGTCTACTTTGCTTTCGACTTGGTTGGCTTTCGACCAAATCAAATATTTTGAAGGGAAGGTTTTGAAATGGGTTGCTCCTTTGTTTTAAGAAAATACTTTCAAAGGGGTCGAAACCCTTGGTTGTCGCTTTCTACCTTTCGAAGCAAATGGTTTCGAAAGGTATACTTTGTTTTAAAATCCAAGCCACTTCTCCAATTATTTCGAAGGGTTGGTTTCGACACCATCACTTCTTTACTTAGGAAATGCTTTCGAAAGAGTGCTTCCGACTTAAATGTTTTATGACACTTTTGCATTGTTGAAGGTAGAACCCAAAGGTTTCGAAGGAGATAGTTTTAAATGGTTTCAAAAGGTTTTCCACATGTTTTACTTGAAACTAAATGGTTTTGATAGATTTGATGTTTTAATGCTTTCGAAAGATTTTAATGAAGGTTCGAAGGCGTGGTTCTCCAATGGTTTCAAAAGGTTTGAAAGGAAAGATTTTCCATTGTTTTCGAAAGGCAATGTTTAAGTGTTTTAAGTTAGGATGTATAAGGTTTTATAGCTTTCGAAGGAAAGGTTTTCAATGGTTTCGAAAGGTTTATATGAATGGTTTCGAAGGAATGTTTTGGCCTTTCGGTCTTGGTTATAAAGGGTTTACTTGGTCTCGAAAGGGATACTTTCAATGCGATTGAAAAGGGTACTTTCAAAGGTTTAAAATGTTTCATCAACAAAGATTTGTATGAAGTAAATATATAACATGGCAAGGTGATTTGAGTAAAGCATAGAATTTATTTTCCTTGTTTAAAGTATGATTTAAAGGTTTAAGTCAATTTGAAAAGAAAAGGTTGCTAGGAAAAATTTACGGGAAGATTACCCTAAGTAAAATGACTCAGATATTTGTATACCAGATGGGACTGATATAGGGTCGCACCCTATACATTAGCTATTAACACCTAGCTAATTTAGTCCAAAATTCCAGTGTGTAAGGCTTTGTCATAGGTACGACTAAAATGATGTTACACAAAAAGAGGAATATATTTGTACATAGGAAGGTTATTGGTGAGCCCGCAAAACCATTAGGATCAGTTGACCTGGAGAAAGTAAGTTAGGGACAAACCGTCCAGAAAAGGAGTATCTAACAGATGTTAGATTATTTACTTATATCGTCTGGTAGGCTCGGGTCAGCCAAAGTTTAGTAGCTAGCCAAACAAAACTATAGTGTTCGGACAGATAGTCTATTTGTTACCTGATATGTTGTTTACATTATAATGCTTTACAGTTTTAACCAGTTTTGGTAGCAGGATTAGGATTTGCAAAAGATATATTTTAAAAGGATGCTAGTGAGGGAAAACCCGTTTTCCTAAGCGGCATGGTCTCACTTAATATCAAATAACTGAGATGTATAGTATTATTCACACTAGGCTTTATGTCTGACTCAAGTTTATGTTTTTTCGCTTAAACTCTCAAGTGCTCAAAATTGATTTGAATAGGCTGAGGGTTGAGGATTTTTAGGTTTTAGTAGGTGGACGAATAAAGCTTCCAAAGATGAGTAGGAGGCTGAAGTTAGTTATGTAGAAGTTGTTTTGTTTGTTTATTCTGCTGTGTTGTATTAAGTCGGTTATGACTATTTAGTACTCTGGTCAACCAAGGGGACATCTTCACATGTCACTCTTGGCGTGTTTTGTAATAATTATATTTGATCTGGACCTGGAAAACGATTGAAATTATGTAATGGAATATAAAACATATTTTGTGAAATGTAATGGGAAAAGTTGTTTTTGAAATTTGTGATTTTGTTTCATATTCATGTGCCTTTGATATTACGGATACCATTGACATTACAGTATTTGGTCACTGGAAGTTAATACCATGGATGACTGCAACATCTGCAATGCTTAGCTTCGGTCTCTAGATAGGGGATGTTACTGAATTTTTAGTCTTTTATTATCATTTTCATATAGATTATTCTGATCTTCTTTTATTATTAGACGGATTTTCTGATCATCTTCTATTATCGGAAGAATTTTCTGGTCTACTGTTATTACCAGAAAATTTTCTAGACTTCTATTCGAGATACTCATATAATGGACAAAATGAGTTACTGGGCTTCCCTCCTACGATTCGAGGAATTAAAACAACCACATGATTTCCCAAGCTTTTATTCGGGAAGTTATTAATGTTCAATATTCAAGGAATTAAAACCGCCACATGATTTCCAAAGCTTTTATTCGGGAAGTTAATGTTTAATATTGAAAATAATCTCGACATACATGAATGAACATAGGAAGTTTGCCAAATAAAGAATTCATAGCTCAACCGAATCTGAAAAGGATTACTGAAGATTTAGATACTAAGTTTATAATAAAAATTGACATCTGTTTTGTATTGTACAGAAAAACGGGATTATAAAAAAATCTTATGAGGAATTGGTGATATTAAGGAACTCTTGGTTTCACACTAAAGTGTAAAAATCTTCTTTCATACAAGGAGAGAGGCAAATGTTATCCACATAATTTCCAAAAGATAAGAGCAAAGACATTTATGTCGAAATTAAAGAGTAATTAGGTAATTGACAATGCCGAAGAACATCATGTTGTGGATCATCGATATGACAACAAGCGCCTTAGAAATTAACAAGTTTTAAAAGTAACGTCAAAAAGTTGCAATGTCGAAGGCTACGATAAGGAACTATGCCACCCTTAAGAATTAGAAGCATCTCACATCAACAAAATAATGCCGAAAATGTGCGACATAATGATGTGGTTATGATGTCATATTAGCAAGCAATACATAAAGTATGGAGAAAAATCAATGCCAAAAGCATACAATGCTGCCCTTTATCAATAAA
Source organism: Allium cepa (assembly GCA_030765085.1). Lineage (NCBI taxonomy): Eukaryota > Viridiplantae > Streptophyta > Magnoliopsida > Asparagales > Amaryllidaceae > Allium > Allium cepa. Next base: position 378,577,147 of record CM060938.1, on the reverse strand, counting down.
GAATAATAGGCAATGTCGCAGGTCATCAATGAAGCTGGCAATACCAGATGCCATCAATCTCACATGACACTTATAAGGGCAGATGAATGATATAGTTCCAATGAAACTGGAAACAATGTCGCATGTTAGTAAGGAAATGACGACATTGGAAAGCTCTATGCAAAAAGCCATCAATGTTATAATAGCATGATATAACAGTGTCACATCACATCAATGCCATATTCCATCAATAGAGCACTTCTTTCATACAACCAGAAGAATCAATGCTACTAGATTAATACTGCATCTCTCCAATGTTGCCTTATTCTAATGTCACCCTTCAAAGTAATGTTGTCTCCTATCAATACCACTTGTCACCAATGTCGACTCTTATTAATGCCGCTTATCATCAATACCGCCTATCATCATTGTCGCCTAATATCAATACCGCCTGTTATTGATGCCGCTTGTTATCAATAACGTCTATTATAAAAGCCGTATATTATCAATGACAATCATTACCAATATTGCCATTTATCAATATTGCCGCTTATTGATGTTGTATTATAGTAATGTCGCAATTCGTCAACCTGCAAAGGAGGTTGCATATCCTTAATACAATGTTGATATTAAACGTCATCAATGAAGACTATCAAGACGGGATGGATGCTAAGCGCCAAAGTTCACTATTGAGCGAGTGGATGCTCGCCATATGCCATCAACGTGGAAAATGTCGGGGCCGGGTTAAGTATGATGCATGGACATATGGTAGCCATGCCGCATCCCTTAACTCCTATAAATACGGACCAATGGACACGAAGAAGGGGTCGATCATTTCTTTTCTCTACTCTCAAATTAAACTTGTGTAACCCTAAATTGATTTGGGAATAACTCTTAATTGATTGTAACCATATTCGATTTACATGAATAAGGACTTGGACATGCCTATTACCTTGATTGTGCAATTTGGACATTATTAGACATGAATATGCATTTAATGAAGCTCTTTGTATCCGAATCAATTGTGATACAATTAGAATCACATGAACTTCGGTCTAAATAAGCATTTATATGCATAGTCTTTATCTTTCCTATTACATATGGACATTAGACCATGACCATAAGGACCGCCTGCCTAGTTCATTAACATTCTTAATGGACTACTATGAACATTTATGGCATATTCTTCATATCCTTTGATCATGTATCATGGTCTTTTGAATACCTAATTCCAAGAAAATATAGGCTTTCAAATATCTTATTCCAAAAGGCTATATGGGCTTTTAAATTCCTAGTTCCAAAAGCCCATGGGCATCATGAAATCACTTCTTGATAATAACATCTTGTACTTAGCCTTAAATAGTAAATTTATTCTTGATTCTATAACACCATTTGGTCAACACCAACTATGTCATGCTTATGTAACACCCTACCTCTATACTCATATTACTAGAGAGTATTACTTAATAATACCGTCGAGCAACATAGAGAATGAGGCGATACCGGTGAAGCACATGTGAATATGCCCTTTGATCAACAGTAAATACGTAACATAATATAAAAACCACCTACCTCAACCTAAAGAGTCTCAGTACAAAGCAATAAACATGTATGGTATTCGAGGATAGAACAATACACATAATAAAATAAATCATAGAGAATACAGAGTCATTAACGCAGCAACGAAAACATAATACATCATATAAGTCTAAGTAGGATACAAAAAAAATCAGATTCACACTGAATCTCAAATATATTCAATATAAATATGATACATCTAATCCAACATCGTATATATACACTAGTCCAAATACAAAATATACAAGACATCAAGTAATACAACCTCCAACTAAGCCCAATAAGCCAATCTGGTCTCATCATCCCTTAAACTGAAATGTCTCGTACTAACCCGAGTATTATATAAATAATAAATGGGTCAGACTATATCTAGATTCAATGGTGAGAATAAAATGATATCTCAAGGAATAATATACTTAACATAATAAGAACTCCAATCATTAAAGGAATAATCAAACATCCACAACACATCTAACAACATGCACAACCCATCAAACAATAAAACATCCATCAAACATCTAAATATCCATCGCACACATAACACATAACAAATTGCACACCTCACACATCACATATAGCATACATTGCAAACAACTCACCATAAACATCAATTATTTATATTTATTTAACAGTGTTAAGTTTATTCATTTTATTCTTCATCATTAATTTCATTACTGCTACAGTTATATGTGTATTGTCGTTATTGCTACTACCAGAAGCCAAGTCTATACCTGAGTCTCGATGCTTCTCAGGTGCAAAGGTAGACGCAATTCATAATATTTTTATGAGAATTCTCACCAGTATTTAGCTTTATAATACATCGCATGTTGCTTCCTCGTTTCCTCACCTCCTCGCTCCCATCTTCAACCTCCTCGCCCATTTTGAATTTGTCCCGTTGGCCCATGCAGTAGACTATGACCATGCGACGTGGGGGCCACGTTGTCGCAACCATCGGGGAGCGACCCAACGATTGGTCAAGCTAAGATGGGGATAGCAAAACTACTTCTGGCTGCCACATCCTTGTTGTGACTTCGTACTCCTCGTTCCACTCAAAAGCGGAGATAATTATATTCCCGCTTTAAACTAAAAAAAAGTAATAATATAATTTACCTCACACATTAAGTCAGAAATCCAAGTAATATCAATCAATATGAGTGTGTAATATAGAATAATCCACCGACATCCAAATATCAAATACTCGACCCACATTGAATTAATCGACATTATATTTGTGTTGAATAAATAAATACCCTTCATATGGATATCCCATAGCACCCGACGAAATATAATTATATACACAACACCCTCAATTAGTCAACACTAAGCAAATTTCTGCTTTGCTTATTAAGTAGCCCTCGCTTAAATCGGTTCTTAATTCATTGTTCTTCATTTTTATTACTTTATGATTTAATACAATGGGTAAGTATAACTTCATCTAGTTCATAACAAGCAATAAACAAACATCACACATATCAATATTTTATTCAATTATTATTTAACGGGATGAAGAGTTTTTATTTTGATATATATCACTTCATTTTTGTTCCTTGTTTTTATAAAAATACTTTAATTATGTTTAATTATAAAACATCTCTTTTATTTATTTCCCTTTTTAAAATAATAGTTATTAATTCTCTTGTCTAATTTCAAAATCTATATTTCAAAACAATTCATTTTTCAAAGAAACTTTATTCAAACTTGTTACTAAGTTTTTAAAACTCCAAAAATTACTTTCCCCTTCTAATTTCCATTTTAATATTATTAAAATACTTCAAACCAATGGATTATTCCTATTCTATAAATGTTTTTGAACTCATATTTATAATTTAAAATTTTATGTTTTAAATTCCTCATTTTATTTCAAACCTTTTTAAACCAATATAATTGATAAATAATTCTCAAAGTCTAATTCTACTTTATATAAATTATTCCCAAGATAATTCGATAGCTAAACTCAAATATTTATATTTCTTACAAAGTTCACTTCTCATTATATAACAAATGGAATTTTTCACTTAATGATAAAATAAATTACATTCACTTTGAAATACTTCAAGATATCATTTTATTTGGATTCAAATTGCTCGTCATAGCAAAAATATAGATTTCAAACATTATCTCGTAAAAATCCTCTAATACTTTTATAATCACCGGTAAACAAAATTTAATCTTCGAAATTCCCCTGTTTTAAAAAATACCAAAATTCAACTTTTTCCAGAATAATTTCAATTTACTATATCCTCAAAATTATTCAACTTATAAATATATTTTTTTCAAAAATCATTCCACTTTCAAAGTCTATTAATTTGATAATCTCAGTATTAAAAATAAAATATCTTTCTAAAATTTTGCCATTTATACCAAAATAATTTATCTGTTTCAAATCTACATCCTTTAGTTTATTCACATCTTTTTCAAACAATTTTATATTATCATTCAATAATTTTAACCGTCAAATTACTACTCAAACAAAAACATCCATCTAGCTATAATCGCGGTAACAAAAATTAATCGTAGTCCACAACATCATTTCATCCAAATCAAACAACGTCAATCATCAATCAATCACATCTAATAATCAACCATCAATTTAGCCAATCAATCAAGTAATATATGAGGGTTACGCATTAAATAAAAGAAATAGACATAGTTATGAGTGAGATTAACTCACTGATATCAAAGCTTCCTATAGCTTCCAAAAATTACATCGCTGCACTGTGCTTTCGCCGCTACCGACATAACAAAACTCCAGCCCTTCAACATATGCATTTCCAAATTGCTTGTGCATCAATCACCATCGCCTAGTTTGATTCGTTGCTATCAACTAAATCAAGACCGCACACACTCCTTTATATTCACACCGCCTCCATCCTAGGTCACAACACAACGTCAGCCACCTACCACCAAGTTGTAGTCTTCCACTCAGCCACTATCCTCCCATGAACGACATCGGCAAGGATAGGATGCACGAGCATTAGGTCATGCTCGACCTCCGTTGATTCCACCACCATTGGGTCATGTCGCTCCAACCATCTTCAAACTCGCAACCACTAGTCGACCTCGCCTTTTTTCCAAATTACATCACCTAAATCCGCCTCATTCACATCAATCGAAAGTCACCCACTACAATGTTGCAACTCCTAATCGACATCACCTCCGTCTTTGTGCTAACGTAATATGTCTCCAACGATTGTGCCTGGCCATGCAGTAATCATTTTTTTCCTTTTTAATTGCATTATGGTTTCTGATCTGGAGGTTTCGGGCATAAAAATGTAATAAGGTAATATGAGCTTCGGGCTTTGTGAAGAAGGGGGCGGAGAATTAGAGTAGAGTAGAGATAATACACATGGATTTAGGCTTAAATTGCTTTGAACCTGGTTTCAATCTTATTTTATTTTGGTTAAATCCAAAGTATTTAAGTTTGGACTTTTAATATTCAAATAAATTTCAGTCTATGATAAATCGATTTACACCTCATCCTATAGATTGCATTTCAATAGATGGACAATTTTATTCAATTTGATGTCCACTTATATTTATTTAATAATTCATCATTCTTTACAAAATAAATTTATTTCCAATTATTTCCATCTATAAAATTATTTATACTTCAAAATATTTTATATTCAATTTAAAGCACACTAATCAATCTCAATAAATTTCTTAAAAGAAATCATTACTTAGTTTAATTTATTAATCAAAATTTTATTAAATAAAAGTTAATTAACTAAAATTTATTTTTAAGACATGATCATGATAACAATCAAATTCAAACGCTTTAATTTTAATAAAGTTTATTAATTTACGCAGCGTAGAAGTCCAGGTTGTTACAGCTTAGTCATGTCATCAAAAGTGTTCGAAATCAAGTTCTGACTTATCATATTAAATAAAATGGGCGATATACCAATCTTTGATCTAACAAATATTAAAGTAGGAATTGAAGAAGGTGAGGCATTATCTAATGTAGGAAAATATCAAAGAATGGTAGGCAAATTAATTTACCTTACAATAACAAAACCTGACATTGTCTTTGCAGTTAGTGTCCTAAGTCAATTTATGCATGCTCCATATATTGGACACTTGATTATAGTTGATAGGATATTGAGATAACTTAAAGGCACTCCAGGTCAAGGAATATGGATAAAGAAAAATAATTATAACAATGTGGTTTGTTTTTCTAATGTAGATTGGGTCGGAAGTTGTGATAGAAAATCAACCACAAGGTTTTGTACATTTGTAGGTGATAACTCGGTCACTTGGAAAAGCAAGAAGCAGAATGTTGTAGCTAGATCAAGCGCATAAGTAGAATATCAAGCTATGGCATCCACAACAAGTGAACTTATCTGGATTAAACAATTACTCTGTGACATAAAGATAGAAAACATACAAACAACGCAAATGTACTGATAATAAAGTTACATGACATATTGCATCCAATCCGGTCTTCCACAAGACGACAAAACATATAGAGGTAGATTGTCACTTTGTTAGAGAAAAGGTGCAATCGGGGGAAATAGATACTTTACTTGTTAGAAGCAAAAAGAAACTTGCAAATATTTTCACCAAATCACCCGACAAAGCCAGCCATATGAACATACTTGTTAAGTTGGGTTCTATAAATTTATTTGAACCCCACTTAAGGGGAAGTGTAGAGAAATAGGAATGATAGCCTCATCATATTTCATCGTTGGTTGAAAATAGAAAACGAATAAAAGGCTGTAGAGAAATAGGAATGATAGCCTCAGAATATTTCATGATAGGCCGTGAATAGGAAATATATAACGACCCTGACTCGACCTTCGAAAATCGGAACTAAATACGTCACTCGTATTCTAATGCTGCAGATTCAAACGTCGAATCTGGTTTGCCGGAGCTTATAACACATTAAGTATACAACACAGCGGAAGAAAAAGATAATATCATATATCATTGATACATAATTGATACAACATCAGATATAACTGAATATCAAATACAAATGACTATTAATATATCAAAGATAGAACAAGGCAATAGCAGCGGAAAGACAATGTCTTTAATGCCAAACTCCAAAAACTCCAAATACTCGAAGACTTTCGTATCCAAAACCGAAAGCTTAAAGAAATCCAATCCAATAAGCTTGATCCAACAACAATGATGAAGTGAAGCAACTCGATCCAAAATGTGATTGCCAAAATCCCAAGATTGAATGCTATCGAATCTACACCTACTATTTGATTATCTGAAAAAACCCAACTCTAGACTGTCCGTGTGGAACATTGTGGGCACCCAAAGTTTAGGAAGGGAACAACAAACTCCAGGCCAGTCATGAGACTGGTATGAGCAAAAAAAAAGTTTATCTTTAAAACAAACAATAAAAGAATTTATAATTGAAATTCACAATGCTTTTTGAAAAATGAAACTACCATAAGGCCTCCCGCCGTACACACCATGCAAACGCAAAATTGGAGGAGATTTCTCCTTATGATAGTCAAACATGCTTACTACGCAAAAACCATTTTGATATTATTATTAGTGAATAGTGGAAAACATTTCGAAAGTATAATATTAATCTTAGCCAGCATACAACATTTTATCGTATGCCTACTATAGCTACCATGTTCAGTAGCAGGTTATCGCCACATTCCATGGCAGGTTATACAACTAAAACCGTACAGGACGCGTATTGTTTCTTTGGATTTTCCAACAAATGGTCAGGCTAAGGAACTTCCTATTGCCACATGGGAACGCCTCTGGAGGGATGCCCCGAGAACCTACCTGGCTCTCTACCAACACAAGGCCGGTTTACTCCCTTTCCATGAGTAAAACCTAAGATATGCCACCCCCGGTCGTTTGCGACCTTTATCCAAGAGCTCTCAACACCAACAACCACAAAGCAATGTATTTGCAGTAACCACATAGGTTAAATATCTGGGCTCCATACCATGATACCACCCTTTTCCGGAAGGAATGGACACACCCTAGGGGCGCGACCCCTGAAACCTTGCCACATCTTTCCCATTTCGACCATTTCCGGGGAGTGAGGTCCGATGAGGTCTCGTTCACAAAGCTACGCTTTTCATAAAGCCATGCTTTGATCAACAAATGATCAGCAGCACTTCGTATGCCACATTACCAAATTGGGAATGTATCACTAGTAATCATCAACTGCATAATCTCTGAACTCGTACGTCTCAAAGAAGGGTGTTAAGCTAAGAAAATAAATCTCCGCCACCAAACAGAAATGTATTTGATAGAAACCAGCTTTACATCTCAAAGTATAATGTCAGACACACATCCATACAAGTCTGTTCTAGATTCAAAAAAAACCGAAGGCACTTCCAAAGAAGCCCTTGCAAATCCGGATAATCCCTAATCACATCCACATTCCCCATCACAAAGGGTGATCAAATCTCTATATCGGGGGCCAGTCGGTGCAGAGACACTCGACGGGTTATCCTTTCGCTTTCTAAAATATTCGGTCTTCACCACCGGTCTTCAAATGCTATCCATAACGTCGTATCATTATTCGGAATGTGTTATATGACATAAGGTCCTCTCCCGGCTAAATCGAATAATGAGCGCAATATTAAAATTATATGGATATATGGATCTCAGTTAAGTCACAACTTATTATCCAAAATCTTTCTTTTAAATGGTTTAAACCAATTACCATTTTCAAATCTTTAAACAAAAAGATTTACTTCACAAAGTTCACCAATCTTTCACAAAGATTCATTTATAGCCCTTCAAAAAAATTCCATTTAAATTCCAAATCTTTTATACAAAAGATTACCTTTTCCAATTTCAAAACAAAGTTTAACAATCTTCCACAAAGATTCAATTATAGCCTTCAAATCAATTCACAATTCAAATCTTTTATACAAAAGACACATCCTTGAGATCCTCTTATTTTGGAAACAAAATTCATTAATCTTTAACCCAGATTCATTAATAGCTTTCAAAATAATTTACAATCCAAATTTGAAATCTTTCCAATAAAAATTGGAAATCCTTTCTTTATATGAAAGTTGTTATTATTTGAAAACAAATAGTTTTCATTTTGGAAAAATCCGATTACATTTGCACAGGTTAAACCCTTTAAGTGTAAAATTTGGGTTAAATCTGAATGTCCAAAACAATACTTTTAAAATGGTTCAAACCCATAATTTCCAAATCTAGAATTCAATTTCCAATCTTGAATTCAAATTAAAATCAAATCGTTTAAATTTCAAAAACTTTATCAAGTTATTCAGAATAACTTTATCTTTAAAATTCCTTTTCCAAAAGCTTTTTTATAATTAACCCAATTCCATTTCCAAAAATCATTTGAATTCAAAATTCAACTTTAAAACCATTTCATAAATCTGTGACTTAACCAATTTCCTCGTGCAATCCATATTTGTGTGTGTAAGGAATAGCCCAAGGGTTTTACCCAATAGTGCAACAACATTAATCATCATAGATTCAAGCACATCAATATCGGTAAGCGGTATATTCCTATAACGCTTATCTTCATTCACAGATTCACAAATATAATTTTATCACAGAAAATTAAATTACATTCATCACAGATAAATATTCGTCACAGATAAATCAAAACATAGCATCACAGGTTCAAGCATATCAAACAATTCAAAGCATTTCATACAATTCAAACATTCATAAGTAAGATTAATTATTCATCTGATTAAGTGTAAATCAGATTAATCACTTATGATTAAATTATTAATCCTGGTTAATTAATATTAATTACAAACCATTTTAATTAATTAACCTGTAATCATTAAATAATTAACCTTTAATTATTCAATTATTCTTTAATTATTTATCCTTGATTAATTACATTAATTAATTAACCCTTAATTAATTATCATTTAATTAATTATCCTTAATTAATTACAATAAGTGATTATCCTAATCAATTTCATTGATTAATTATCCTTAATTACTTTCATTTAGTAATTATCTTTAAGTAATTAATTATCTTTTAATTACTTATCATTAATTAAACTTAATTAATTAATTATCCTTAAATGTAATTACATAAAGTAATTATACCTTAATTACATTAAGTAATAATCTTTTATTAATTACATTAACTTCATTAAGTGATCATCCTTTAATTACTTACTTTAATAATCAATCCTTCATTAAGAATCAATAATGATCCTTTAAGATAAATTCTTATCTTTATTGATTACTTTATTCCAACATTTAAAACTCATTACATAAAATAAATTATTTTACAATCTTTAAAACTTGTTTAAATATCTTGCTTTGGAACATAAATCATACTTCAAAATTTAAAACCTGTTTTTAATTTATTTTTTAAACTTTGCACTATCTCTCCATTAATAAAACTGTTTAAGTTTTACTTATACAATTATAAGCTTAGAAACTCATTAGATACCCGAGCCACTTAATCAAAATTTCGAGATCACACCCGAGTAAATTTGTAGAATTCCTGAGTCAAAACCTAACTTACCCAAGCCTCTCTTCTTCTATATTTTTAAACTTGTTTTTATTTTAAGAAAAACTTTTAAAAATTTTGACGCACACATGAATACACGAGCCTAAACTCGAGTCAGATCGAAATTACCCCAAGTACTACTTCGATACACCTTCTTCTTCCCAAAGCCTCAACAACAACTAGCCATACTGATATGCTATGCACATACATCAAAGCTCCGACCATCTCTGGTCTATCATCAACATGTTGACGACATCCACCTCAGTCTTCCTGACCATCCAGTTTGACGAACTTGACTGGCAATCGAAATTGAGCACTCAACTCAACCTGGAACAATCCTGACCATCAAAACCTCCCGCTCCTCCTAGCTCTGACCACCGGAGATCACATCGACCACTCTAAAACCTCGCCACTATCCAGTGCTACCATTCCCTTTGCTCTGGTCAAGCTCGATGCGACCACGTCGCCAAACTTTACTCTCAAAACATCATCGACCCGTTCTGTCCTTAAACCCTACACCATCATTTGCCGGCCACCATAACTTACGAGAACCACTGTTGCCATTTTTCTCCTAACCACCGACCTTCAACCTTCCTCCAGCCACCATCCCGAGATTTCTAGTTCTTGCGATCGCTGGAAATCGAGAAAAATCTTGATTGCGTTCAACTTGCAATTTCTCAACAACCACTATATTAAAATCGTGATTTCTTCATCAAAAATCATTAATTCTTTATACGAATCAAATCATATAATTAAATCGTGGAATTGTTAACCTCAAATTTTTGACTTGAATGTGTTTTCACTGATTTTTCTTAATTCCTGGCCTCTTCCCTGTTAATTTTTACTTAATCTTATTTAAAAAAATAAGCTTTTGTTATTACACCAGATTTCTTTTAGAAATCATGATCTATATTTGATTGCATGAGGAGAAATTAAATTTGTTCAATGATTTAAACTTGTAATATGAACAGAATCATCTATTTAAACATGCACACCTAAATCTACATACATACATACATACATATATATGCAGATACTCATACCAACATTTTTCACCATCAACATCAAGCCTTCATCACAACATCACAAGATATCAACAAAATTAGGCTTTAAAAAGATAGTTTTCTCACCTGGAACCATGAAACAGAGAATTGGAATGAAACTGGAAGTGTTTTGATCTAAGACTTGATTTTTTTGAACTGCTTTGCATTTCATTTCTTAGGTTGAAGTAGTTGTAGTTGAATCAGATCTGGTTTTGGATTTAAATCAGAAACTTGCATTTGATTTGATGTTGAATTGCATTTACTCTTGTTTGATCTTTGAGTTGCTATTTTTGTTAACGATTGTTTGCTGCATGCTTGATAAATTTTTGATTTCCTTAACCCTGATCTGTGTTGAATCGGTGATTTGATTGCTTTGCATTGTTTCAAGTTTTGAGTTCTTTTGAATTTGACTTTCTTACTTCTAAATTTGAACTTCCAGACCGGAAAACTTGATCTGGTTTTTTTCACAGATTTGATTTGCTTTTAGGCTGAAGTGTGTAAGGACTTTTTTGATTCATTTTGATTTGAATTTGCTTTAAGCTTGAAGATTGGTTGATTCTATTTTCTGTTTTTTATTTCTGGTTTGAGCTTTAAGCTTCCAGGTTTGAGGTTTTCTTTTGATAAATTTTCAAAAGGTATAAAAGAAATGAGGAATATGAGAAGAAAATGTATATGTACAACTTGTTTTCATTTTCATTTTTTTAAAATAGAAATAGTGACACTTGTCTTGGCTAAGCCTACACTTGTTAATTTCTTGTAAAAATCATTTCACAAATGTCTTAATATAATTCCAAAAATGGTTACACTTGTTAAAATAAACAATTTTACATTATATCCTTTTCTCTAAATTAATTTACAATTTTTGGTTTTAAACCTTTGTTTAGAAATTATTTAAAATTTTATGTTTATCTTTTAAACACTTTAAATAATATTTAAACATAGCTTTATATTATATTTCCTATTTAAATAAATACATTTTCTTTATTAATAATTGATATAATCTTTTAAAGAAAATGGTTTTTAAAGTTAAATTATATATGAATAAATATATTAGAATTTAATTCTTAATTTACCTTTGAAAATTTATCATATCAAATTCAAAATATCATTTTCAAATCAAAGTGCATATTTAATATACTTACAAAACAAATTCTTATTAACTTTAAAATAAAATTTTAAATCCAATTCATTTTCAATACATTTTGAATTTCCAAATCAAAATTATTTATTTAAAAACTCATATTTATATATATTTATTTATTCCACATTTAAAATTATTTCACAATTAAATTTAAAATTAAAATATTATTCAAAAATATTTATTCCTGAATATCCAATTAGAAATCCTACTTTAAAAATCATTCATTTATATAAACAAACGAATATCTATTAAATTTGGAAAATACCAAATTAGTTCACAATTAAATTTCCAAAAATTAAATTTATTATCAAATTAATTCTAGTTAAAATCCGAGAATGTTACAAAATAAATAAAAGTATAGCATCTATTATATAACTGTCAGCTGTGCTTTGTACTTAGCCTCTTATTAGGGTGTAATTAGGCAATTGTAATTTAGGAATAAGCAACGACTAGTAGAATTATAATTTAGAAAATAAGCAATAAATAGAAGAATTAAACTATATATAATCATGTACAGAGAGCTTGTAGAATCAAAAATTAGCAACAAAACTGATTATTTGTCTATTCAATCCTCTCCTAAAAAAGTCAATAAGTTATCAAAGTAGGTCAGATCCTAACTTAAAGTTCCGCAACAATATCAAAAGCAGTAGATAACAAAGAACCGCAGTCAGTTCAACATGTCTCAATCCGACAACCTTAAACTCACAAATATCATACTCAGTGGCAACATAAATTACATTCCCTATTCTAGACTAGATCGGTAACAATTAGTCTTAGTGGCAAAGGGAAATTGAGTTTTATCACTGTAAAAAGGAAAAATGCCAAAGCAGCAAAGCGAATTAAGCCAACTCCCAAAGAGAAAGCAAAAATAGAAGAATAGTAGACGACTGACCAATTAATCATGTCGTGGCTATTCAGCATAATGGAATCCCAAATTTCAAACGTAATCATGCACTCCTGCACATCACAGGAGGTTTGGGACAAAGCCATGAGAAAGTATGGTCAACGAAAAAATTTCGCTTTTATCTTTAGCCTTAAACAAGTTCTTGCCCAAGTTAAATAGAGTACCCAAAGTATTGACAAACTAGTGGCCGAAATTATGTCAAAATAAGAAGAGCTTAATGTCTGTCTCCCATCAACAACAGACCTAATTGGGACCCAAAAAATATTTAAACAAGATTTAATTTTTATCTACCTAGGTGCTTTCGATCCAAGCTATGAATCGATCAGGTCTTAAGTTTTGGCGTTAGTTGAGATGCCAAGTTTTGATGATGTTGTGACAAGAATTAAGTAAGAGCAATCTTTGTGAGCACTCATGAACCCTCGACAGCCAAAAAATCAAGAGAACAAGGTGTTTGAGGTAATATACTCAAACCCTAGTTTTAGGGACATGATTAAAGGGAAGGAAGCTTCGAGCACTAAGCTATGTGACTAATACAAGAAAGTAAGGCACAACCGCGATGAATATTGGTTCCTACATCCCCACCATTAACCAGTCAAAGAGAAGGGTGCAAGAGGAGGTAAGTAGGGTGGTGTAAAAAAAGAGAATAAATTTGGTCGTTTTAGCAAAGGAGCAGAGAGAAAAAGGGATGGATCTGAATCAGCTTAATGGACTCAACCAAAAAACAACTATACTTCAGCAAGATCTTTTGTGGCTATCATTCCTATTTCTCCATAGCCTTTTATTTGTTCCCTATTTACAACATATGATGAAATATGTTAAGGCTAAGGATAAACACAAGAGGGGGGGGTGAATAGTGTTTTAGAGAACTGTTAAATCTTTTTGAGTTTTTGTTAATTTAAACACAGATGTATGCAATACTCATACACAGATATGATCACGGAATCAAACACAGATGAAAATATAAAGTAAAAGTAGTAAAAGAAAGAACACACCGGATTTTATACTGGTTCGGAGTTACCCTACATCCATTCCCGCACACAAGAATAGATTTCCTCTCAAAAACAATCTTTACAATTACACCCTCGATTTCAAGGCTACAAGGTACACCCTCCAGAATCACAATCCTCTGGGTAGAGATACTTGATTTCCCGGGAAACAAGTTCATCCAATTGATTTCCCAAGGTTACAATCACACCTTATCTCGCTTGATTGATTTTCAAGGCTACAATCACACCTTTTCTCGCTATGTTGATTACAAAAAGCCTATAACTCTGGATAGCACTCAGGATCTTGTTGAGATAGTGATAGAGAATCAAACCAGGGATAATCTAGTTAGATTCAATGTTGATTTCGGCAGAGTAATGATAAGAATTTGTATATAGAAATGTGGAAGAAGAAGAGGAGTGAAAAACCATAAAAACTGAATTAAAATTCGTTGAAACTAACCCTTATTTATAGAAGAACAACAGCCATGTCCATTCGTGAAGAGTTATGACGAATAGACACTTCTTTTGAAATTTAAATTTTAAACTCAACTGACACTATGTCGAGATGGGGTACTTGAGTATGTCGACATCCCAAAGGGATTTTTGGTGTTTTGATTTCTTTGAAAATAACCTTTATTTTATATTAAAACTATTTTAAACTTTATAAATATACTTGACTATATTTAAAAGACATAAGTAAGCATAAAGAATAATATATACAAATTTTACTATAATTTTATATTTAAAATCTAAGTATAAATATTTAAAGGTTAAATATATTATATTTAAAAGATAGTTTGAAAACAAGGATAATTTGATTTTGAAATTAAAGATTATTTTGAGGCTAAAAGTATTTGAAATCAGGATAGATGTTTTTTGATGCTTTTAAAAGGAAGGTTTTGAAATTATTTTGAAAACAAGATATAATTTTGAAAAATCATTTTGAATAAAAAGTTAGCGGATACAAAACAATGTTCCACTAGATTTTTCGTAGGTTCCATCCTACTTAGGGTTCCATCCCTTTAACAGGCTCGAAGAGGATTCCATTCCACGAATAAATTGAATTTTAAGATGCCAGTGATTTTCTACGAGTTTTAACAAAATTTCTAATTAAAAAATAATAAATTATTTGAATTCTTGAACTCTTGATAATCTTCATACTCATGAGTCTTCAACCTTGATATCTTCAATCTCTATACTGTACAGTCTTCGTTCCTGTTACCTGCATGGTTAAATCCTGCATATACATATATATCTAAACTTATATTATTAGTATTTATATTTTATAATCTATTCAAAGGTTGTTATCATCAAAACCATCATCTCACAGACTAACAATCTCCCCCCTTTTGATGATGACAACCTTTGTTTATAAAATATTACTTCTATCCTAATAACTTCCCCTTAATCTATGCCTAACTACCCTATTTTATGCTTCTCCTCCTTTGTCATCAACAAAAAAAACTAACTCTAAACTATATAACACCAAACTATATAGCCCCCCCTCATTCTTAGACTAAAATACCTGCATTAATAAACTTATACAATGGAATATAGTAGTCACAATAATGAATCAAAGATTATATACATGTCAATGTATAATTATACATGTTTTGTACAACAAACATCAATCCACACTAAATATTAATCAAATTCAAACCAAGCCAAAGCAAACGAAATCAAATCAATCAAGGCAAACAATTCAAACAAAGCAACCAAATAAAGTTAAACGTTACGTGGAACTTCCACCCATCCTTCTTCTCCAAAGATAGGGCTGCCTTAATAACATCCCAATTTTCATTGTCATTGGTGAGAGAGATTGGAGGATGTGCTTCATTATCATCCTTGTGTAGGGAGGAAATCATCCATCGTATTGCATCAAAATGCCTTTCTTGCTCCTTGATCATCTGCATTGGACTCAATTCTAAGTGTCGCTGGTTACGAAGAATGAACGAGAGAATATTCTTGAACGAATTAAGAGTTTCTTCAAGATTTTCGGATAAGTTATGAATTAGATTAGCCATGTTTGGATTTGTGAGAAGAATTAGAGATAGAGTAGATAAGAAATAGTTTTCAGTGATGAATTCTGGAAGAAAAGGTATTTATAGGTGTAGAAATTCGTTTGAAATGAATAGACATATGGTAAATATTCAAATTTCAAATTCAAAATGAATTGTCATTTCTGACCAGTACATGTCGACATGGTTATGGGGGCATGTCGACATGGTGTAGTGAAATTTGATGATATATTTTGATTTTGTGAATAATTGTGTGTGTGTGTGTATATATATATAATATACTAACATTTATTTTGGAGATAAGATAAGCTAGATAAAAGAAAGAAATTCCATTTCATTTCATACTAAGACGATACAACGATTAATCATAAAGAACTACACGAACATTCAAATCAAAATAAACTAAAACAAATACAACGAGATACGAAAAGGTAGAACTAGTTAGAGGATGATGATGATGAAGAAAGTCTAAGTTTCTTGTTGGCTTTGAAAATGAACTTGTTCGTCTTGGATGAAATTTTATCCAACTTCTTACTAACAGATCGTTTAAGAATCCATTGATTCTCAACAATCGTCTTTTGGTTTTTGAGAAGGGTTTTGTTGGATGGATTAGGAGGATAGTCGATGCTTTGCGAAGAGGTTTCACCTTCTTCCTCTTCTTCAATTTTCATTTCATCCCCTTCTTCTTCTTCTTCTTCTTCTTCCTCTTCCTCTTCTTCCATTTCCTCATGAGCCAAACGCTCTTCCTTATCGGCAAGAGTCTCATAAGGTTGAAAAACAAATGGAATTTTCATAAGCAAAATGTTGGAATGATTGAAAACTTTTCTAGAAACAAATTCTTCACCTTTGAAATCCGCTCCAAAATAGTTAAAAATCCGAGTGAGATAAATTCTATGATACAAAGTATTCTCACCCATTTCAAGATTTTTGGGACGAAGTTCATCCAAAATAACTTGCGCCCAATTTATGTCATAATTTCCAAAAATAGAAAAAAGTGCTTTGCAAACTTCTGAAGTAGGATTGTTAAAATTCCCCGATCTTGGGGTCAAAGTATGTTGCAAAAGAAGATTGACAATTCTTGCTTTTGGTCGAAAATTTTGATTTTTGAATTCAAAATTATCATTCCCTTCGAAAATGTGATGAAATGTCTCACGATCATTTTCATCGATTTTTAAATTAAGAGAGATTCATTCCCATACTCTTGCAATTGAGAATTGTATCTAAAAGATCACAATTCAAAACAATTCTAGTGCCTTTGACACTACTCCAAATTTCATCCTCATT
This sequence comes from Allium cepa, assembly GCA_030765085.1. NCBI lineage: Eukaryota > Viridiplantae > Streptophyta > Magnoliopsida > Asparagales > Amaryllidaceae > Allium > Allium cepa. The sequence continues at coordinate 378,559,762 of CM060938.1, read as the reverse complement.
TCCATTATAAAATCCGCGGTTTAAATTTGCATAGAAAATTTTGACAAGATTTGGATAGCAAACAAAATCATTTTGAGAAGCATCAACAAGACTAAGAATTTGATTGTTTGCAAAAAGATAATCAATTTCATAAGAAGAAAAATATTGAAAGATAACAAACTTTCCGGGATGGACTTTGGCATATTAGCATAATTGATGTATGCTTTTATTGCCTCTGGATCATTGAAGAGTTGCTCTTTTATCTTTCTGGAAATTCTCATGGTGGAGGGGTTGCTTGAAGAAGCCATTAAAGTAGAGAGTAGAGAGCTTGAAGTTTTGAAGAGAGGGTTTGAATTTGAAAATGAGAGTGAAAAGATATGATAAAAGATAGTGAATAAATAGATTCTCAAAGTACATGTTCTCTAGTCAAAATGTAGCTTTTCAGAGAATTGAATGAAGTGAAAAGGTGGAAGGAAATTCAAACATTTGAATTCAAATTATGGTACTCATGTCGACATCATGGTAGGGACCATGTCGACATGTGCCAGTGAATTTTTGTGATTTATTTTTCCTAAGTTCTCTAATAAATATATATATACTTTATTATTTTTAATGTCTATATATTTCTGAAATATTATTGGACTTATAGTATATTTCAGAAAGTACTACTATACTATTAAAAATAAATAAAAAAATAAAATAATAATAAAAAATAGAAAATAAATTTTAAAATTCAAACAACACACTAATTCAAAATCAATCAATCAAGCAATTAAGCATCCAATTCTAAGCAAGCAATTTCAACCAATTATATTGTACATGTGTACTTTTTTCTGAGTCCGTTTTTTTGAATTCGTCGGAGTCATGAACTGCCGTGAAACACAATTTTGAATTATCTGTTTTTTGATCATCATCACTTGAGGACTAGTTTGAATCATCTAGAGTAGCAGTAAATGCACGCTTTCATTTCTTTGCTGGATCATTGTTCATAGGAGGATTCTGCCTTTCTGGATACGGACAGTCTCTTTTGTTGTAGTCTGGTTCATCACAGTTGAAACATTTGACATTATTTGGCACTACGTTCTGATTTCCAGAGTTCTTATAGTTGTTTCTCTTGGTATCATTCATCTTTCTGTATTTTAGGAATTTCCTAAAATTTCTGGTCATAAAGGCTATCTCTTCATCATTATCACTGTTTGAGTCTGATCCATCGGTCAATGCATTGAATGCCATTGATTTTTTTCAGATGCTTTGCTTTCTCTTCTCCCGATCATTTGGACTTCAAATGACATTAGATTTCCAATTAATTCTTCAACTTTAAGGTACTGATGTCATTTGCCTCTTCGATCACAAGTGTCTTTTGACTCCATTCTAGAGTAAGAGAATTTAAAAAATTTCTGACTTGATCGTCTTCAGAAAATTCCTTTTCCAAGGATATGAAAGAATGCACAATATCCTAAAATCTGCTATACATGTCTGAAATAGACTCATCATGGTTCATTTTAAATAATTGAAACTGGTTTGTGAGCATGGAGATTTTGGTCTGTTTAACTTTTCTTGTTCCTTAGTGAGTTACTTGCAAAGTTTTCCAGATTTCATATGCAGACTTACAAACTAACACCCTATTAAATTCATCTCTATCAAGTGAACAAAACAGAATATTCATTGCTTTAGAATTGTTTTGTACAACAGTCTTTTGCTCAGTGGTCCAGTGTGCAAAATCAGTTGTGGGTTCAGAATATTCAGTTTGTGTGATATTCCAAGTGTCTAATCCTATAGATTGTAAATATATTTTCATCCTACATGCCCAATATGCATAGTTACTGCCATTAAAAAGTGGTGGTCTGACAGTAGACTGACCTTCTACAAATGAACTAGTGACAGCGATACTAGTGTTAGTAACAATACCAGTGTTGGTAGCCATTTTGAAAACTTTTTCAAAAATCAGATTATGAAACTTTTAAAACCTTGCTCTGATACCAAATGTAAGAAATGCGGATTAAGGATCTTAAGGCTAAGGATAAACACTAGAGGGGTGAATAGTGTTTTAGAGATCTGTTAAATCTTTTTGAGTTTTTTTTAATTTAAACACAAATGTATGCAATATTCATACACAGATATGATCACGGAATTAAACACAAATGCAAATATAAAGTAAAAGCAGTAAAGGAAAGAACACACCAGATTTTATACTGGTTCGGAGTTACCCTACATCCATTCCCGCACACAAGTACAGATTTCCTTTCAAAAACAATCTTTACAATTACACCCTCATTTTCAAGGCTACGAGGTACACCCTCCAGAATCATAATCCTTTGGGTAGAGATACTTGATTTCCCGGGCAACAAGTTCACCCAACTGATTTCCCAAGGCTTCAATCACACCCTATCTCGCTTGATTGATTTTCAAGGCTACAATCACACCTTTTGTCGCTATGTTGATTAAAAAAGCCTACAACTCTAAATAGCATTGAGGATCTTGTTGAGATAGTGACAGAGAATCAAACCAGAGATAATCTAGTTAGATTCAATGTTGATTTCGGCAGAGTAATGATAATAATTTGTATATAGAAATGTGGAAGAAGAAGAAGAAGAGGAGTGAAAAACCAGAAAAACTGAATTAAAATTCGTTGAAACTAACCCCTATTTATAGAAGAACAATAGCCATATCCATTCGTGAAGAGTTATGACGAATAGACACTTCTTTTGAAATTTAAATTTTGAACTCAACTAACACCATATCGACATGGGGTACTTGAGTATGTCGACATCCCAAAGGGATTTTTGGTGTTTTGATTTTCTTTGAAGATAACCTTTATTTTATATTAAAGCTATTTTAAACTTTATAAATATACTTGACTATATTTAAAATACATAAGTATAAAGAATAATATATACAAAATTTTACTATAATTTTATATTTAAAATCTAAGTATAAATATTTAAAATTTAAATATATTATATTTAAAAGTTAGTTTAAAAATTAATTTGATTTTGAAATTAAAGATTATTTTGAGGCTAAAAGTATTTGAAATCAGGATAAATGTTTTTTGATGCTTTTAGAAGGAAGGTTTTGAAATCATTTTGAAAACAAGATATAATTTTGAAAAATCATTTTGAATAAAAAGTTAGCGGATACAAAACAATGTTCCACTAGATTTTTCGTAGGTTCCATCCTACTTAGGGTTCCATCCCTTTAACAAGCTCGAAGTGGATTTCATTCTACGAATAAATTGGATTTTAAGATGCCAGTGCTTTTCTACGAGTTTTAACAAAATTTCTAATTAAAAAATAATAAATTACTTGAATTCTTGAACTCTTGATAATCTTGATACTCATGAGTCTTCAATCTTGATATCTTGAATCTCTATACTGTACAGTCTTCATTCTTGTTACCTGCATGGTTAAATCCTGCATATACATATATATCTAAACTTATACTGTTAGTATTTATATTTTATAATCTATTCTAAGGTTGTTGTCATCAAAACCATCATCTCACGGACTAACATCTTTGTGTTCTCTTCTCTTCTATATTTTCTTTGTCTGGTGATTATTGTTCTTTAAATTTGTTGCTGATAATTAATCGACAAGCTAGATCCTTTTATTGCTTTCGGGCCTAAGTATTCCACAATAGTTTGGCATTAGTGCAAATTAATTAAAAAAAATCACAACGACATAGCGGAATCATTAAGATAAATAATGAATATCACTAAAATAATTTTGTAAATGAGGTAAATCCATTATTGGTCCTGATTGTCTAAACCAATAGATCATATCATACGTCTCATTATTAGACAACTGTTACCTTATCATTATATAGATCTTCCTACTTGTAGCAAATATGGTAATGAGTATCCATTATAATCATCTTTGTCAATCTAATTTAAATAAGCTACAGTTATGGTACTTTTGTTTTCCTAATTTCTATGTAATAAATATTCGAAAGATGCTTTTGTTCTTTTGTATTCAACAATTAAATTATGATCTTTTCCTCCACACTTCTTGTTCTATAAACCAATAAAAAGAAATAAAAATATGAAACGATTACCATAATAAAAGAATTTATTATCCTTTTAGTTGAGTTTTTATATATTAATCTTTGATTTAGAACATACTAAGTTTTACCAACGTAAGAAAATAAACTTGCATAAAACTATTACTTTTTTATTAATATAAAAACAGCAGTGGAATAAGTTTTAAATTAGCAATTTAAATTTTATGACAATAAAATCACATAAATGGAAGAATAATGATAGGATGAAACATACAATGACAATGATTAAGATGGAATTGACACAACCTAAGGTGGGTAGCACGACGCATAAACAAAAGAATGGCAGTGGGGTAGCAGGTATTGCGGTGAAAACCTATAGCGAAGTAGGTTATGAAGATCAAGGGATTGAGATTTTATTTTTATATCCATTAGGGCTTCTTGTCAAAGGTGATTCGCTTACCTAGAAAAATATGGTAGAGTTAGTTGTTTGTAACTTTATCAGGATTAGAGCACATGGTCATTAATTCATCGAATGTGGGATTATAGGAAAAATGATAAATTTACGACTTTGCAACTTGTATATGTGATAAAAACAATGAGTATATGTGATATTTTATCCATATTGAGTGCCTTGTAGCATATGCTGACTTTGCAATTAGTATATGTAATAAGAACAATAAGTTATGCTAAGGGCAAGCATATGCTTACACTTAATGGTTGTTATAGAAAAAAGGACCGGTAGGTCCATAATTTTTTTTACAATTTGTTATGCTAGCTGTCAATACCTATATATATGTCCATGTGTTTGTATGTATATGCCTGTATGTATGAATGTGTGTGACAAAACAAGGTTGAAAAAAAAGATATTTGTAATTCTATTATTATTACACATATAACAAAATATTGCACAAATAATTTTTTTAAATTTTATTATATCACAGCATTATGTATTAAATATCTTGTCTATTAAGTTCTATGTTAATGAGAAGTTGAGATGATGATTTTTTTTATTTATTTTTTTTGCATTAACAGTCGATTTTTACATATTTGTGTGGTTGTACTAGTCTCATATAGTAAGTAACTAGTAACTAGATTACCGATGTGCATTATTACAATCAAAACCATTGGATCCACACATACATGCTTTTATTTTTTATAAAAGTAAATTACTCTCAAGTAAATCACATAATTTGCGTCAGGAAACGATTACTCCATCCAATCGTTGGATTAGCGCTAGTCCGCAAACACGATTACTTTCTCATTTTCAATAACAAGCACACAATTTCCCCAGAGAAAACTTCATCTAATTCTCAAATCAAAAACTAGGGTTTCAAAATGTCAGGGAAGAGGAAAGGGTGATAAGGCTCTAGGTGAAGGAGGTGCCAAGCGCCCCCGCAAGGTTCTCCACAACAACATTTAGGGCATAACGAAGTTAGCTATTCGTCGTCTTGTAATATAGGGGGGAATGATGAGGATTAGCACCACCGCAAGGTTTTTTGTACAGTTTCTACCAACTTCATATCCAGTTCCTTCAGAAGTTCGGGGTTCGATTTGTTTTTCATCTCTAATAATTTGGTCTCCGTTTCTTCCTAGGAACAGTAGGTAATTCGAGTAATTATTTGACTAACAAGCTTGATTACATATTTGTTCATTATTAGAGTTACTTGAACTATAGGGGAATATGCTCATAAAATAATAAGAGGAACCAGTTTGTTCAAAAAGTCATTATTTGAGTTCCGACTCCTAAAATATTATCACTTAAACTAAAACAAGGTTTTACGGTGGCCCTTACCGAAGCTTGTGTTGCATAAAATTTGTTTAAGAATAAGGTTAATATTTCATTAAAAAAATATCACTATAGAAATATTTTGGTTGGATCATATACAGAAATATGGGCTAACACTTTATTTGGGCAGTCCTAGACTATGCTAGAGGCACTTGGAGGGGATTGTTTGAAATTTGAGAATGGGATGCTTGTGTCTGTACATCAGGTTATTACTATGTTTAATGTGTAGATGTCAAAGCGCATGTAGCCTAAGATTAGTATCTATACGAGTGATGCAGACCATGTTTTCATGTCCTCAAGTGGTTTTAGATGACACCTATATTTTTAGTTTATGTTAGTTTATGTTTTGGTCCATGGAAAACGCTGTAGTATACTAGTATGAACGGATCCTGAGGCTTCTTTAACATTAGGGGGTGGATAGTGTTTCATAACTTATATATAGAACTTTTCTAAATAGTTTAAGATTTAAATTGAAACATACAAACACACACACACACATTGTAATGACCCATGTTTTACGTATTAAAGGACCATAAAATATTTTTATTTTATTCGTATAGGGTCGTATGACTCTAAGATTTTGAAAAGTGACTCTTAGGGAGATTTTCTACATCTATGATTTTTGTCGAAATTCTATATGACCATTTTGACCGTGAAATTTTCTTTGGACTATAAGTTTTGATAGGAGCCGAACTAGGGTCTCAAATTACATCTATTGCTTCAGGATGATGGTTTCCCATTCCATTGAGTGGTCATAATAGAAAAATAGACTTTTTATTTGAAAGTTATTGCAGGCTTACGTTTTGGTTGTTGTTGGTTAGTTTTATTGAATAATTAACTAAGCCCGTGCTTAGGCCTGTTATCCCGCTTTTTGGCAAACCCGTGATACTGAAAAATCGATCGGAAACCAAAGACAGTTCGTCTCAAAGATTGGTTATACTTTGCTTCATCATGGATATCGATGAATTTTGTCCGAGCCCGGATCAGGCTACAATTAATAGGACACGGCAAGCAAAGTCATGTAAGCCAGCGTTTCAATTTTCAGGTCAATTCGAGTCCGTATGCTCAAGTTATGATCGATGCAAGTTGGAAGAGAATACCCTCTTTTCGTATCCATCGCCAACCCTTAGTTCGAATCCATCGCGTTCGCATCGACCAGAATAGCCTCTATTCATATCCGTCATGTTTCGACCGATTTCGAATCCATCATGTTCGAATCGATACACCATCGCACTGTTCGAATCCATCAAACTCGGTCACTTCGTATCGACCAGTTTCGCATCCATCCTTCGTATTGATCAACTTCGAGTCCAACAACTGGTCACGCGCTTCGCATTGATCGACCAATGTCTAGTTCGTATCCATGAAGGAGGCATTTATTCGAATCCATTAGGTAGCTTTAGTTCGTATCCACCTATTCGTATCCATTAAACCTACCGATACGAACTATGCCATGATATGAACTAAGCCATCCATCCGGGTTCGAACTAAACAGGCTACGAATCGATGCGAGGTACACGTGGATGATTGATTGGAAGTATGTAACGGCACTCGATACAAACGAGGCGAAATTCATGGATGCGACACGGTCAACTCGAAGCTAAGAGCGGATCGGAACAAGGAATGCGCCCACGTCACTGCTTCATCACGTGCACGATCGATTCAAAATTGATCGATTCGAATTGATGGGTTCGAAACAAACAGCCAACTGAAATATTCCAACTCGTATCGATCATATCTCCCAAACCACATATCCAAATGCTACGAAATTTGTACAGCAGCTTCCATACAAGGTAAAGAATGTTCCTGCCGAGTTTCAGCTCGATTGGATCAATTTTTTGATGGATACGAAATCATTTCGTATCAAGATCGAGTCGAAACTTGGTGGGGTCGGTCGCGTGGGCCCACTCACGTGCCAGAAGAAGTCTCTCGAAGTTTGAGCGCGATCTCAGTCTCCTACGCCTATATATAGCCTCCTGAAGCCTACAGAAAAGGGATCTTTTGGCCATTGGACATCCAAACTCTGCCAGATTGAATTCTACATCATTTTATCACCGTTGTATTCAAACATCAGAGCGAAAACGTATTGTAATCCACTGTAATGGATTGAAATCATCAAGTGAATCAATAAAATCATAAGCTTCAGAGTGGACGTAGGCAAGATCGTCGAACCACTATAAATCCTGTGTTTCTGATTGTTATTGCTGAATTGCTATGCTTGATATTGCTTAGATCTGAGATTTGTGTTGAATATTGCTGATTTATATTCATATACAGGTGCTTTCGCGATACTGGGGTTTGTGACCATTTTTGGTGCAAACAAGGCCTACCAACTCACTTCGAAATTTGTGATAATAGAAGGCTGTAGGAACTGGCCTAAGTCATTTCCTTCTTCTTTAAAATAGATCCAAACCTCCATTAGCCCTAATTTCATCAAAAATCACATCTTTTCGTTACTAATCTTAGCTAAATATTGATTAGAGAGTGATTATCATATAGAAGCTATAGATCATCAATTTTGCTGATTTGAGTTTATTTTCTTTGCCTTCTACTTTAGATTTGAGCAGAAAAATTCGTATTTTATGTATTTGGTGAATTGTTCTTGACCTCTCACTCATCTATACTTATTTATATGGTTAAAATGGTTGTTTTTAACATGATGTTGATCTAAAAAGAGTTTTCTAACTTTAACCACTTATTCATACATGTTTATAATCAGAAATTGGAGATTCTGAAATGGCTTTAAAAAAAATTTGTAGTCTATTTACTCATATTCACATGCTAGTGTAAGTCCCATCATTTTTACATGCATATGCTAATGTAAAACTTAGATTTAGAGTAAAACTAGTCTAATTATCATATTCTCATGTATGGATTGGATGAATAGATGTATATGCATGTTATTCCGTGATTGCATGTTGTGATTTGATGTTGTTTGCTAGTGTTTTGGATATTAGGCAGATGGTTGGGAAATTAGGCAAATCGAAGGAAAAACGGGTCAGAATTGAAATAAACTTGGGAGGTAGACTCTGGATCATGGGAAGGGCTCGTGGTCCAAATCACATCCCTCAATTCACTAAGCATAGAAGTCGATGCCGACTTCAAAGGTCAATATCGAGTTCTCTCAGTTGCTCTATGTCGATAGCGACTTAGGAAAGGGGGGAGTATGGCTTGTAGAGGTTGCCTACAGTGATAGATTGGAGATTGGCTAAGTTTTGAAGGCTATAATGACTTGTTTCTAGAATATGAAGTAGGGTGCTTTGAAGATATAACGACTTGAATTGGAGTAGAGAAGTCGAGGTTTAAACACCTGGGCATATAGTACTAGAAATAAGAACTAGGATGTAAAGAAGCTTGGCCACTTAATGGCCAAGTACAGAGGTCAGTACTACTTTAGAGGTCAGTACCGAGCTCTCTAGTTTGATCTTATAGGGATGGAACTTCTAGGGGTTGGTATAGGGGTTCGAGAGGTCGAGCTAGAGATATTGGCTTGTTCGCACGATGAATTATTGTGATGTAGCAGCATGATGAAAGTTAGAGTCTTTGGATGGTAACTCGACGTTGAATGGAGTTAGGTTTCGAAGAAGACAGCTCGATATAGAAAGTCGTCGTAGAATGGAGATTGTAGAATAGTTCTTTGACAGTGGTGGCTCGATGTTAAAAGGAGTCGTTGAGTGGGGGAATGTAGAATGGTTCCTCTCGGATAACGGAAGCTAGTTGGAGCAAAGGAAATGACTTGGATGCACGTACTAAGGGATCGTTGATACTCGAAGTGTTTTCTGTTGTACTCAAAGCAGGGGTATCGTGAGGACACTCATGGGTATGTTGAAAGTTGTTAACGAATAAATTCGCCAACACCTAGAAGGTTGTACAAAGTTCCATTTTTGAAGAAGTTCCAAATATACACCTTGGTTTTGTACTAATCATAAGTTCGTTTAAATTGTAGTCCATAAGTTTGAAGGATAGAATAAGCAAGTCTAATAATCAAATATGCAAGTCCATAAGTCAATTATGCAAGTCCATAGGTCAATGAGTAAAATAGGCAAGTCATATCCTCTTATTAAATCATGAATATAGTACAAACGTGAAAATATGCAATTGTTCAAATCCTTATAAGCAAAAGTCATATGTCCGCCTTCTTCTTTGGGCATATGTCATTACAATAGTTCACAAGCTCTTAAGAGAGCGTAGAAAAGTTCTAATCTAAAAATAAAGAGAGTGAAAGAAGTTAAGGGCTCCTTTCCGTACATTCATATTTATAGTGTTGGAATGAGGTTGGCTTGCTCAAGTTGGCGATGTAGGACTTTTGGTGCCATTGAACATGTAGTGAAATGTGGCTTTATGAAGGAAAATGCTCTATATTATCTTGAATTAGCTTTTGTAAATGATCACATCCTTCTTTCCTTGTACGATCTTTGATGTCCCATAGCATTAATATTGTGCAACTTCGATAATCATGTCATATCCATGAAATTTAGCACCAATTAATGGCTTATGACATATAGCAGACCTATGCATTGAAATGCTCTTGATTGATTATTGGCCGCATCGGTTTGCAGCAGTGTTGAACATCAATGACGAGTGGCATTGAATACTAGCATAAAATGGCTTCACTTAGTACTCTGTTGGCATCACTGATGTCCTTTGGTTCCAATATATGGCATCATATAAGAACAACAACATGTGACAATAGCGATGCTAACAGCAGTGTCATTGATCACAAGATGTATCAACCAAACTTTATTAGCAGTGAGCTTACTTTGATGATAATAGATGAATAGGGGCTACGCTAATGAATAGCAGCATTGATGGTTATAAAGAATGACACCATTAACTTTCATAGAGATCGAAGCGCTTGTCATCAATATTGCATGTTTAGATATATGGCCTTTCATGTATCGACACTATAGAATATCGACTTTGTAGGTGAAAGTTGGCATGGCATTAATGTGGCATAAATTAGCAGCAATGTTGTTTGACTTTGACGCTGCTTGGAAGTAATGTTGACTTTGGTTTTGACGACATGCAGCAATATTTTGGTGAATGTTGTCATCAACGAGACATGGTGTCGACTATATTGACTTCTATCTTATTAATATGATCACATTCGACACCTTTACTTCCATAAAGACGTGTGTATATTGATGGTAAGCGGCGAGTTCAATGAGATGCGACACGGTTGAGTAGCGATTTTGCATGAGATGTGGCAGAGATTACCCTTTTATAACACTTTGTTGGTTAGACACGGTGTTGTAGACTTGTCAGCATTGTCTTCTTCTTGACGTCATCGTTTATTGCATTTTTCCAGATTGAAATTATGTTGATAACAAAAGTTACCGCAGATCTGTTGAATAGATTTTTGTACCATGGACTGGTTGAATGGGTTTAGTATAAACTTTAGGCTAAAGAGAGTATGTTTAAAATCGATATTACCATTAGTCCCTTGCAGTCGAACGGTCACACGAGTTATCATATATCCAAAGTACATCGAGTGATAGTGAGGTTTGTTTGATGGATGTTATGGTTGCTTTGATTTCTGTCCTCACAGACTATCACTCTAGGGTAGTCATTGAAGATAGGTATCAGGGATAGGGATACCAAGATAACTATTATCATACTTAGTTGTAATGCACCTTTATGACACTTAGAGTAGCATATTATGTTATTATGTGCTAACTCTTTGGTTACAGGGATAGGTCATGTATGATGCGTATAGCTCTGTTCCTTACTATAGTGACTTATGTAGTATTTTGAGATTCATTTACCGCTCTCACCAGACTGTTATCTTACCCTAGATTTTGATTCTTATTATCTTGGGTGCTCTGAATGAGTAGACTAGATAGCAGGTGTAACGACCTGGAATTTTCGTTCCCGAAAATTCCAGATAGTTAGGAAAAAGAAGAAAGAGATAGAAGAAGAAGAAGAAATAGAAAACATCAACATCTCACATTCGCAGCGGATCAAAATATAATATCAAATAATAACAGTTTACAAAAGAATACTATATCTGTCGAATACATCTTCAATACATCAGAGTTACACATATATACAGACACTGGATATACATAATCATCATGTCTCAGATATACAACAATATAATACAGCGGAAACACTCCATACGTTTTTGCCATCCAGCTCGCCTTCTGAGCTCCAGAACGTCCTTACTTGAAGATCTGTAATACTCGTGTCTGACCCGAGCATTACATCAAAGTAACACCCGGCCAGGCTGGAAACCAGCCTGAGTAAACTCATCTAACATGAAATTCCAATGCAAAGAACTTATTTAAAGCACGGGGTAACTCATATCAATTTACAAATTCACAATTTGTTATAGACATCACCTATTTCACAGATTAATTTTCTAAGTACCAAAACTTAGATTAAATAGTCCAATTCACTTAAATCATTTCATTCCAGCCTATAGATTTCACATATCAATCTATAAAAATTCGAAGTGATTTTGGGTATTTCCTAATACGCGACGCCGGTCTCTTCGAGTCTCATTCAAGGCATACAATACCATTCAATCATCCATAAGCAAACTTGATCACTTCCAAGTTAATTTAATTAATTCTAATTGAATTACTAAACTCAATCACTTAGATTCCTTCCTTTAACATTAATTAATTTCAAATCAATTAATCAATCATCCCTTAATTATTCATCTTAATTAATCACCTTGGATTAATTATCCTTTAATTACATTCAAGTAATTATCTTTAATTAATCATACAAATTAATCATTTTTAACCAAAATCAATAATTAATCTTTAATTACTTCATAAATTAATTAATTACATTAATCCTTAATTAGTTATTAATTAATTTCTCATAAATCACTTATTATTGATTAATTAATCTTAATTAATCAATGTTTTATTACATCATTGATTATATAAATTAATGATTTTTAATTACATTTCAATTTATACCAATCTAATTTAATTACATTAAATAATTAAATCATTAATCAAACCACAAATATCAATCACTCTTAATTTATCTCAACCTGTAATTATCTACCTTTTTATTTACTTCTTTAAATAAATTAATTACTCCTTAATTAATTATCTTAATCAATCTCTTGATTAATTACACAAAGTATATATACCCAATTTACTTCTATTAACAAATCATCATTCAACTAATTACATCCAGTAATTATTTATTAACTACTTCCCCACGTAATTATATTTTATTAATTAGATTAAGTAATTACCTATCAAACCACCCAATTTATTTTATTTATATTTTACAATCCCAGATTATACTTATCCAATAATACACAGCACAATTTAATTCCCAAATTAATCTTTCACGGTATATAAATAAAATGCATCATCAATTATGAAAATAATTTCTATATTGTGAGGAATCCAGTTGGATCCCTCCAACCTGTTTTCCTGCATCCACAGATGTTAGAACCATACCAATTCCACTTCGAGGTGGAATATCGCGATATATGGGATATATATAATATCATCCGCTATTATGCGGCGCATAGGGTCTCATCCGCTAAATAATGCGGGAAATCAATCACCCAATATGTACTATATACTACTATATATAATATAGCACATCAAATCAATTAAATCAATCAACCAATTATTTACATTTAACCATTTAAATTTAAATTAAATCCAAATGAGTGAGATTAACTCACCTTTAATTTGTTTGCGACCCATTTCCATTTCGCCTTGTTTTCTTCCCATATTTGACCTTGTATAACAATTTACGATTCATTAACACTCGAACTTATCGAAAATAAATTTCCATTCATTTATTTTATTTAAATTATAATTTTAATCTTAACAAATTCCCTTTTACATAAATAAACTATATACATTCTGAAAATCTAATCCTTATAACCTCTCCAAGATTTTAAAATCTTATATTTCCCAAGGTCATTTATATATATACATATTTACTGTTTATCTATGTAGATCTATATTTTAAATAGATAAAAAATAATTTCCAATTAAGAAGAACATTATATACTAAAACAAAAATCTATATAGATTTTGAAAACTTTTCAACATTAAAAATTCCTACTATATAATTTCTTGTCATACCAATATTAAATTTTTTTCTTTTCAAATCTAATCTACAAAAATAATTTTCCTTTTTCCTATTTTAAATAAAAATATGTATGTGAGAAATACATACATATATTTACTAAATTAAAAACATAATTACTTTTATATCTTATTGTATTTATATCCTCTTATCTGCATTCAAATATCTCCCTGAAAATCAAGCTAAATCGAAAGGAGAAAGAATGATTACCTAGCTGGAAAAAACAACTCAGGCAACTGCACCTCGACAAGCCCTGACACACGCGACAACTTGATCTGCTCGCGACCCATCCGCGAACCTAAAACATCGTGCCTTCCACAACTCCACCGCACTGTGCCACACTTGATCCACTGAGGCGCCTCGATGCCCTGAACCCGACACCATCGTCCCTTGTTCGAAACGAAGGCCATACTTCCCTAAGTCGAATCCCAAGCAAACATCAGATCGACGAAACTGTCGAGTTCCTCAAGTCGCGCTCGCCCGAATCGCGACGACGTCGCGTTGATTCTTCGATCTCGACAAATTTGAGAAGCTCGCCCATCCTTGAATAAGTTTCAAACGAACGTTGATTTGGGTTTGAACAGATACGAGACAATCAAGCTCGAACGAAACGAAATTTGATTTCGATTTAAAGAAAGTGGGACTTCGGCTTGTATATTTCTTTTTTTTTATTGAATTGGAACAGAAGGGAAAGGAGATGAAGAGCGAGGAAATTTCGGCCATTGATTTTTTTTCTTTTTGCAAATGATTTCTAATTGAGGAAAGGAAAAGAGAGTACTACGTGATTTAACGAAGTGAAAGGGGAAATGTCGGACTGAAAGAAAAGAAAGGAAGCAAGCATCTCGAGCACGTTTCCTAGGTCGTCTAGGTTGGTTGATGGGATGTAATAGGGTTTGACATAAAAATTTTATGATATTATTTAATTCCAAAATATCTCGTTTAACATATCTCAAAATTCCGAACCCGTATTGAGGAATGCTGCCCGGCGTTTATAAGGTTTTATTCGCATTCTGAACACAATGGAATGTGTTTCGGAGGCTAATTCGATCATATGCGTAAGTTACGGAAGTAAATGATCAATTTTAAATTAAATCGATTAAAATAGTTTCTATGTGTTTTGAGCTGCCAGGGTCAAACGACCACTCCGATTGCTACGAAAATTGGAATCCGATAATAACTAACTATTACTGTTCCAATGGAACGGGTTTCGTCGAATTCCGGGACTGTGCCTCAGAAGGCTATTTTTAAATATCGATTTAAACGATATATTTTTAAAACTGAACAAATCACCTTCAATTAAATTTTAACCATTCTATTATCTTTAGTATCATCAGTATAAATTTTATAAGCCTTCAAATTATTTTTAACAAGCTTAAACTCCATATTCAACATTTTACCCAATTTCAAATTATATAATTCAATAATTTAATTATCAAGTAAATAGTGATATTTGGAAACAAGTTAAAATTAACCTTTCAAATATTTAAAATCAATTAAATATGCCAATCTAAATTGTCCAAAATTCTGGGTCGTCACATTCCTCCCCCTTAAAAGAATTTCGTCCCCGAAATTACTAGTTAGGAAGAATGATCCAATACCCGTTTACTTTTCCCCCTAAACCAACAGTTCAACATCCTACCAACTATCTTTTTGAGAAGACCCATTATCATTCTTACTAACTTCCCAAACTCTCCCACCGTTTTCAAACAATACCTTTTGCTCAATCATTCAAATTTCAGTATAAAACCAAATTTTGAATTATCAAAATTTTCTCAAAAAAAAATTCTAACGCTCTAAATTTCCGAAAAATTTCGCCGGCGTCTCCTTTGCGCGGCTAGCACGGTACAACTATAAAATGCCTCTACGGGCTCCCAAATTTCAAAAGAAAACAAAAATCCAAGTGGCTAGATCAAAAACCCAATCAATTTCATATAGAAATTTAAACACATACCTTTTTGTCGAACAATTCAAATTTATCTTCTGAAATCAAACCAATTTTCCTTTCCCTTTATAATACCTGCATATCCTACTTAGCAATAATATCCAATCATAGCTTTTAAAATCATTTTATACATTTCCTTACAGAAATTTTTATATCTACTTCTATTCAAATTAGTTTTCCCATTTCCATATGAATTCAATTTATCATCAACTCTGAATATTGAATTTTATCTTCCATTTATAACGGATTCATATCATTATTTTAAATTAGTTTCATCCACTAATTTATTTCAATTTCCAATTTGAAATCGTTTTGTCGCTAACAAATTTATTTCCAAAAATTTTCTAACTCCCAAAATTTTCGAATTTTTTTGGCAGGTTCTCCTTTGTACGGAGGAGCTTTTGCAATTTGACAAGAGATATAAATATATATACATCGACACACACGGTCGGAAAAACAAAAACAGTTCATATTTTCTACTTTTATTGCGTAGGTGTAACGACCCAGAATTCCTGTCATTTGAAATTCGTATATTTAATTGATTTTAAATATTAACACGTAAAATTTGTAAGTCGAATAAATTTTATTTCGAATATCTAGATTTAATTAGATAATTAAATCGATAATTTAATATTTGAAATTACATAAATAATTGGAAATTGGGTTTAATGTGATTAAATTTAATTTATAAAGTTGAATTAAATCATATTGGAGTTAGAATGATGTTATAGAATTTTTACAATTGAATTAAAAGTTAATTTGTGGAAATTGAATATTTTAATATTTAATTGACGAGTAAAAATAGTCATTTTTCAAACAGTCTCGGATTTTGACGAAACTAGTTTCATTGGATCCATAATGTTAAATTATTGTAAGATTTCAAATTTCGTGTCAATCGGATTTACGGTTTGTCCGGGACAAGTTAAAACGCGTATAAATCGGTTTAAGTGAATTTTAAATTTAAATTAGTCGATTTGAAAACCTATCTTCCAAATACGATAGAATTGGCTTTCGATATATATTCCATTGCGTTCGCAATAGGGGTAAAACATTATAAACACCAAACGACACGCTTCGTTTGGAGTTCGGAAAAATTTCGGGTGAATAGTGTCGCGTAATTTTCTATATAAGGCCCCCTATTTTCACATTTTCAACCAAACCCTAGAAGCTAACCCTAGCCGCCAGAAAATAATTCAATGGCCGAAAATATTTGTTTCTTCTCCTCTATTATCATTCGATCCATCCAATATTATCAAAAATTGTTAACTACAAACTTGTAGAGGGGGATGAGATCTACGTTTTCAACGGTGATGATCGTAAATGAGTAAGCCAATTGGTAGAAAATCATGTTCAAAGCCATGCCATTCACTAGAAAATTATAGGCAATAGGGTCGACGGAGTTCGACGTCCTCACGGCTGATGGTAGCTTGCGTAACGGGCTTCGACTCAGTGGGTGTTTGATCGTGTTCTCGATACTCGTGATGGCCATGAAAATTAAGTCAAAACGGCGGCCTATGGGTTATTGGTTGCGTTCGAACCTGGGGGAAAGAAGAAGATAGTCACGGCTCTGATCTCGTGATATATAATCAACGGCAGAGATCTATTTTAGGTTAAAATAAACTTTGAAATTGATTTTATATTATAAAAATTCGTATAATGTTTAAAACTGCGTAACTTTTTCATACGAGGTCCGTTTTCGACGAAACAACTTGCGTTGGGTTCGTATGGATGAACACTACGCGATGGAGCTGGATTGGAGCTGATTGGAGCTAGTGTGAATTTTAGGTAAAATTAAACGCATGTTTAATTTTATTCGGAACGAAACACTGCAACTGTATTGGAAGCAAGGTGAGAACTTCTCACTCAATCGACTTGTGTTTCGATTTAAAATTTTAAATAGTTAAATTTAAAATTGCTTGATTGTGTGATTGGATGATAAATTGCTATTTGTTGTATTGAAATAGACCCTATACGCCACATATTAAGCGGAGGTTATTTTATTAAACACATATACTGCGATATTCCACCTTGAAGTGGAATTGGTATTATATATGTACTTGGAGTTGATTTCCCTCATTATATAGCGGATGAGACCCTATTGCGCCGCATAATAGCGGATGATATTTTATATAAACCCATGTACCGCGATATCCCGTCTTGAAACGTGATTGGCATTGTGCTAACATCTGTAGATGCAGGGAAACAGGTTGGAGGGATCCAACTGAATTCCTCAAATAATTGAATTTGTTTCAATGTTGTGTGTTGAGTATTTATAATCTCTGTGTAATTATCCTTGTGATTGAAATTGTTGAAGGCTAAAATTTAGCCGAATATAATTTTGGTATCGTTGGATACCGAAAATAAATAAAAAATTCGATTTTTGAAAATTCAGGTTGAAAGTTTATATTAAAATTTATTTTTGAGAATTGGATAAATTTAAAAGAAGGAATTCTGAAATAATAAAGTTTTATTTTTAATCTTATTGAATAAAATTTCAAAATATGGGAAAAGCTTTAATAAATGGATTTCGGGTAATATTATTCAAAGGTTGAAGAATTTATTCAAAATACGGATTTTTAAAGAGTTTGAAAAATAAAGGAATTTATTTTTAAAAGGAAATAAAATTTGAAACCCATTTGGGAATTTATTTTTGGTGATTGAATTTAAATCTTTTGAAAATCCATTTTGAAATTTATTAGGTGTTTTGAAAAGAATTTGGAATCAATTTGAAAATTGATTTGGGGTTTAGTAGAAATTGATTTCAATTTGAGATTTGAATGAAATTCACTTGGTGTTTAATTTCTTGGAAAATCAATATAGAATTTGATTTGGTTGTTTTTGAAATCGATTGAAAAATTGAATTGTTGTTGAAAGTGAATATTTGAACTCGATTTGAAAATGTATATCAGTGGATATTTGGAAATTTAATTTCACCATGGAATTTATAAAGGAAAGGGAATTTTTTTTAAAAATAAACATTGATTTATTTTTTGAAGTGTGGAAATAAATTTACGGATTTGGAAAGTAAATTTAAAGTAAATCGGTAAGGATTTATTTAATTGGTTTAGATGAACCATTTTGAAATGAAAGTGTATTCTCCCTGGAAAACCGAATAAAATTTCTGAATAACTTTGAAAAATATATACATATATATGTATATAATTCTAGAATGGGTTTTGAAAAGGATACTTTGGAGAAATTAACTTTTTAAATTGTTTTAAATCCTTTAAGTAAAGATTTATTAAGTTGATATAGAAATGATTATTTCTAAGATTTAATCAAAAATTGTTTTAGGAGATAGGTATTTAAATAGTTATACTCTATCTACTAATTTTATTTTGAAAATTAGTTTGGACTTAAGTTATATGTAATATTGGTATAATATTTTTATAACTAATATTTTAAGTAAAGTGTTTAAAGAAAAATAGTTTTATTTCAAAGTGTTTTCCCGATAGATTTTGGATAAGTGTTATAAATTATTTTAAAGTATTTGAACTCGGCAGATTTCCGGTGAAAATGAATAAATATTTGGAAGCGTTTCCGCGTAAGGAAAATGATTTGAAATTTGTTTTCAAAAGTTGTAAAGGTGAAAAGTGATTTGAAATTCGTTTTCAAATGGTTGAAGTGTGGAAAAATATACCTTATAAATATATTTTTGGCAAATAAATAATTTGGGAAATCATTTGGAATCTGGTGATGTTGTGCATATCTATTGATAGTTAAATGACCGACTATCAATATTTACCTTTAAATGGGCATTTGTTGTGATTTGCTTGAATTTGAATGCTACACTTATTTTAAAATAAACGCTCGTTATTTGGTTTAGCTGGGAGAGGACCTTTGGGTCATAAATCCCATTCCGAATAGTATTACGTCGTAATGGATAGCGTTTGAAGACCGGTGTTGAAGACCGGATATTTTTGAAAATGGAAGGATTACCGTCGAATGTCTCTGCATCGGCTGATCCCCAATATAGAGATTTTATCACCCTTTGTGATGGGAATTTCGGACGTGATTAGTGAATATACGAATTGCAAGGGCTTCTTTGGAAGTGCATTCGGTTCTGTTCGATCCCGGAACGGACTTGTATGGATGTGTGTCTAACGTTACAATTTGAGATGTAAAGCTGATTTCTATCAAATACATTTCTGTTGGTGGCGGAGAATTTATTCTTTTAGCTTAACACCCTTCTCTGAGACGTACGAGCTCAGAGGTTATATAGTTGATGGTTACTAGTGATACATTCCCAATTTGGTAATGTGGCATACGAAGTGCTGCTAATCATTTGTTGATCGAAGCATGACTTTTGTGAAAGGCATAGCTTTCTGGACGAGACTTTGTCGGACCCCACACCCCGGAATGGTCGAAACAGGAAGAATGCAGCAAGGTTATAGGGGGTAGCGCCCCTTAGGGTATGTTCATTTCCTTCTGGATAGAGGTGGTATCATGGTATGGAGCCCAGATACTCAACCTATGTTGTGGCTGCAAATTTATTACTTTGTGGTTGTTGGTATTGAGGATCCTCGAATAAAGGTTGTTTACAATCGGGGGATGACATACTCGTGTAAGTAGTTACCTATTTTTGCAGAGGTAACCCGGCCTTGCGTTGGCAGAGATCCGTTTAGGTTCTCGGGACGTCCCGCCAGAGGCGTACCCATGTGACAATAGGAAGTTCCTTAGCCCGACCATTTGTTGGAAAATCCAAGGAAACAATACGAGCCCTGTACGGTTTTAATTGTAGAACCTGCCATCTACTTATGGTGGCGCCCCACTGTTTAGATGGTAGCTATAGTAGGCATACAATAATGGTCGTACGTTGGCTAAGATTCATATTATACTTTCGAAAGGTTTTCCACTGTGCACTTATAATAATAATATTAAAGAAATTTTCTCGTATCAAGCATGTTTGACTATAATAAGGAGAAATCTCCTCCAAGTCTGCGATTGCATTGTGTGTGTGTGGCGGGAGGCCTTATGGTAGTTACATTTTCTAAAAGCATTGCGGATCTATTTTAAAATATTTCTTTGTTTGTTTTTAAAGATAAACTGTTTTAAGTTCTCACACCAGTCCCATGACTGACCTGGAGTTTATTGTTCCCTTCCTAAACACTGGGTGCCCACCATTTTCCACACGGGCAGCCTAGAGTCAGGTTATCAGGATATTCTGGAATTCAGGAGGTGCTGTGGAGCTCATAAGGCAAGCTGGATGGCGAAACATATCACTTGTATATGATATTATCTTTTCCGCTGTGTATCCACTTGTAAGGACAAGTTCATATAATTGTCCAGTTGTGTTGTGTTGTAAGTTGACTCTGATGACGTAATGTATAAAATGTATAGTTCTTTTGATTTAAAGATTATTCATTTATCTATTATATGTTGTTCCGTTGCGATTGTGAGATTCTGATATTATTTCTGTTGCTTTCTTCTATCTTTTTCTTCTTCTTAAACCCTAAGGGTTCGATTTTACGGCCTTCGATTGGTCGGCAGTTGATACAGTGGACGTATTAATGTCGATTTTCGAAAGTCGAAGAATCGGGTCCTTATAGTAGGCGTACCTTTATTTAGCATTTTAAGCAAGGGGCTTATTATTTTAGCAATTAGCGCAACCAAATCCAACCAAACGGTTTCCCGGTACCTGTGCTTACTCAATTTAAACATGTAAGCACTATATATATGAAGTTTATAACATTTCTCTTACTTAAACAACTACAACACATCAACTCTAAAAGAAATGCATTCTAAATAACTTCCATGAGCAATTTATATGATTTAAAACAAATTCAATTGCTTTCAACCAATTCATATACCATTTCGTTCAATTTTATTGGTTTACAACTTAATTGCTTACATCCAATTTATTTTAACCCAACTTTTATTTAATGGTCTTCCATTCTTACTCGAAACCAAGCTTTTATCGACTTAAGTAATTTTACTTCAAATTAATACGCCTCATAACTTAAGTTCAATCTGAAAACCCAATTCCAATTAAAGCTTTAATTTAATTTTTATTCAATCAGACTTTATCCATTTATTATTTAATTCAATTAACCCATTTATTCATCCCATTTTAAATTTTTAATTCACCTACTTAATTCATTATCGAATTTATTTTATTAATACAAAGCCATTCTCAATTTATTTCTACTCACCTGGATTTTGTTTGCAACTCAAACCAATTCTATTATAATTCAATTCCATTTTATTTTTACAACATCTCCACTTATTTTAATTCACCATCAATCCAAATCGAATTCTATTTATAATTCGAATTTATTTCCAAACTTCATTATTAACTTACAATCCATTTTATTTAACCGAGTTAAATTTTATTAACATACTCTATCAAATAATTATTTAGCTAATTAGCTTACTTCAAACTTTTAAATCAATATTTGATTTTATTACAAAAATCACTTCATTAAATTTTCTTGAGTTCAAATTTTGTTTTTCATAATTCCAGTTTAGATTTTCTTTCATTTTTCAAAATTCCAACATTTTTATTTTAAAATTTTAGAAATACTTTTAAACTCACATAATGCTATTAAAATAGCTCTTTTATAAAAATACTTCTTATAACTCGATGTCTCAACCAGTCCATCCTTGTTCTCACTGAAATTCGGTCATACGTTGATCAGGCATAGGACTGAAAGTCTATAAGTACTTGGTAAACCCGTTTCAACACCCATTGAAAATACTTGGGAAAATAATTTTATTGAAAATATAGAAAACAATTTTTGAAAATAGAGGAAATATCTTTGGTGAGAATGCTCTGGAAAGCATCACCCCCATCCATGGTTGCAGTTACATCCTGGGTTACGTTGCCGTCGCAGCAAAAGTCCATGTAACTGTAGGCGTTCCGCGCCCCTCGATTACGCCATGGAACCCACAACAGATCGCAGTTACATTTCAAAGCTACGTTGCCATCACAGCAAAAGTCCATGTAACTGTAGGCATCAGCGCCCTCGATTTTCGCTGTCAAAATGAAACTTCTCCACTCCTACATAGGTCGCAGTCTAACGATGTAAAATCAAACGTAGACTGTTGGCTCTCAGCGGCACACATGACTTTCGCTATGTTACCATAGGTCGCAGTCCCCCGATATAAAATCAAACATAGACTATTGGCTCTCAGCGTCACACACGACTTTCGCTATGGTTTGCAGTAGATCGCAGTGACATCGAGTTACATTGTCGTCACAGCATAACCCAAATACCTCTGTAGGCATCAGCGCCCCTCGACTTTCGCTACACACTACTCATAATCCTCAGAAACTAGTTTTGTCTGGACTCCTCACAGGATCAACTTTAGAACCCCCTCCTTAGGGCTCAAGGCAGCACCACCCGGTGGCACTCCTGAGAAGTTCATTTCAAGGGAGCGCCTTTTCCCCAGAGCCATTATCAAAACATTTTATACTATACACATATAGTATCTTCCAAATCATACACCTAGTATGAATCTCATATAAATCTCCTTTTCCTCAAAATCGATTATCCCAAAATCGATAATTCTCAAACTAGGCTTTCCAAATTCCAATATTGATTTTACCCAAAAACCAAAAGCCTTTCCAAATCCAAAGGTTCCCCTAACCTTTTTCCAAAATCCTCATAAGATTCTTTTTATATATATGTAGATATATATAATTTTTTTAAAAACTTTGGATCGTTTCAAACTTGTATAAAATTCCTTTTATACTTCAAGCACTTTCAAAATCCTTTTCTTCCGGCAATAGATCAACAAGGGGAGATTTATCTTATATAACAAAGATATATAACTTTGTTTATTAAAAATCAAATATTCAAATTTGATTACTCTTTTTTTTAGAAAGTTGTTTCCATCTTACTTATCATCATAAAAATATCCAACTTTCACTTTTATCTATTGCATATTTCACACAATATACTTTCATTTCAAAAGAAATCATTTCACATTTCTTATTCATAAATTTTCAATATCAATTTTATTCAAATTCATACGATGTACACATATCATCCGTACGTTATACCAATCTGATCGCTCACTCGATCATACAATTTCACTTCCGAACTAGTATCGTCCACCCGACTTCCTAGTGCAGACACAGATCTGGTTTCTTGATCAGAAACCGTCATTCTTCTTGCATAGCTATAACTATGATAGAGAACATCCAGAACCAATCAACAATCCATATCCTGGTTCGCCGTGGAAAATCGAGTGAAAAATCCCAACTCGGATCGATATAACTATCTCGAAATTCTGCGCTCGAATCTGGATCAAATCACTATGCGAATAGAATAATATACGTACATCCTACGTATTTATCTTCATTGATTATCAACTATATCTATTTCTCTTTCTATTCACATTTCCTTTAATTTCTATCCACATAATCACAATTGTTTCGATTCCATTGGATTATCACTTTAATCCTTATCTCAAATGGATATTCAATCATAAACAGTTTAAACTCTGTCCAGCTTAAATTCAGAAAATAGCTTGAAAAGTTTAAAACAGATAAGTCTTTGAAAAATAATTATTAGTTGGTAACATAGCTATAAAATAGTTAAGTAATTGTAAAATAGTTGGAAAATAGTCAAATAGTTATAGAAATTTTAGATAATTGCAAAATAGTTATAAAATAGTAATTAATTTGTAAAATAGTTGAAAAATAGTGATTAGTTTATAAAAGTGGAAAATAGGCACAAGGACAAATTTTCATAAAAATTTAGGCTGAAGGACAACAAGTTTCATTTTTAGACCGAAGGACAAACTTTGAAAGAAAATTAGGCTGAAGGACAATGCTAAATACAACTAGCATTTTGTACAATGTAAAACTGGATATAATGCTAGTTGTATTTAGCATTGTCCTTCAGCCTAATTTTCTTTCAAAGTTCGTCCTTCAGCCCAAAAATGAAACTTCGTGTCCTTCAGCCTAAAATTTTCTTAAAGTTTGTCCTTGTGCCTAATTCCCTCTTTATAAAACAGTTGAAAATTTGTTAAATAGATCCAAAAATAATTGTAAATAAATATAAAATAATTTGGCTTTAAAAAAAGGTTGTATATATTGAATAGCATGGAAAAATAAGTTTATATTAAAACAATTTATATTGAAAATAGTCCAGAGTCAAAATTGTTCGCTTCCCTATCAATTCAATTGAAATTTCCACTTCCATTTAAATTGACTCAATTCCAATTTGAATAACTTCAATTTCCATTGAAATTGATTTAACCCCAATTTAAGTTGAATCAATCTTGATTTCTTTCCAAACTCAAATCAAATTCCATTTGATTTTAAACCTACTCAACTTTAATTACAATTCCAAATTATTCCAATCAATTTGGACTAATATCAATTGAACCCACTTCAATTTCAATCATTTCAATTCAATCCAATTCAAATTTTCCATTTAAAATTTTAAACTTACACTTCTTCAATCACAAATCCAATTAATTCAAATCAGATTCGATTTGAACGATTCAATTTGAAAGAATTCAATTCAAATTTCAAATTTAAACCATCCCGAATTATATAAATTCGAATTAAATTTTTAAATGTTGATTTAATCTTTTAAATCAAATCAACTTATCTCTTTAAACCATTTAATGCTGAATCCATTTCAAACTTATCTTCATTTAATTTTAATTTGGTTGTATTTCTATTACCACTTAATTCTCATTATTAAATTTTCAAATAATATAACAACCAATTGCCTTAATATTTATTAAAAAGAGATATTGCTTTATATATCAAAATATATTCTTATATAAAATCATTGAAAACCTTTATATAAGAAAATAACAAGTACGCGCTCGTATATATATATATATACACATACACATATACATATACATATACATATATATATATATATATATATATATATATATATATATATGCTCAACTCATTCTAGGGTACCATTGACCCTATCCTTAATGAGTAATCCCAACAGAGCCAAGGTTCTCGCTTAACCTTTCAGCTCTGATACCAACTGTAATGATCTGGAATTTTTGATCCCGAAAATTCCAGATAGTTTGGAAAAAGAAGAAAGAGATAGAAGAAGAAGAAGAAACAGAAAACACCAACATCTCACATTCGCAGCGGATCAAAATATAATATCAAATAATAACAGTTTACAAAAGAATACTATATCTGTCGACTACAACTTTAGTACATCAGAGTTACACATATATACAGACATTGGATATACACAATCATCAGCTCTCATATATACAATAATATAATACAGCGGAAACACTCTATACGTTCTTGCCATCCAGCTCGCCTTCTGAGCTACAGAACGTTCTTACTTGAAAATCTGTAATACTCGTGTCTGACCCGAGCATTACATCAAAGTATCACCCGGGTCAGGCTGGAAACAAGCGTGAGTAAACTTATCTAACATGAAATTCCTATGCAAAGAACTTATTTAAATCCGGGGGTAACTCATATCAATTTACAAATTCACAATTTGTTATAGACATTAACTATTTCACAGATTAATTTTCTAAGTACCAAAACTTAGATTAAATTGTCCAATTCACTTAAATCATTTCATTCCAGCCTATAGATTTCACATATCAATCTACAAAAATTCAAAGTAGTTTCGGATATTTCCTAATACCCGACCCCGGTCTCTTCGAGTCTCATTCAAGGCATACAATACCATTCAATCATCCATAAGCAAACTTGATCACTTCCAAGTTAATTTAATTAATTCTAAATGAATTACTAACCTCAATCACTTAGATTCCTTCCTTTAACATTAATTAATTTCAAATCAATTAATCAATCATCCTTTAATTATCCATCTTAATTAATCACCCTGGATTAATTATCCTTCAATTACATTCAAGTAATTATCTTTAATGAATCATACAAATTAATTATTCTTAACCAAAATCAATAATTAATCTTTAATTACTTCACAAATTAATTAATTACATTAATCCTTAATTAGTTATTAATTAATTTATCATAAATCACTTATTATTGGTTAATTAATCTTAATTAATCAATCTTTTATTACATCATTGATTATATAAATTAATGATTTCTAATTACATTTCAATTTATACCAATCGAATTTAATTACATTAAATAATTAAATCATTAATTAAACCACAAATATTAATCACTCTTGATTATCTCAACTTGTAATTATCTACCTTTTTATTTACTTCATTAAATAAATTAATTACTCCTTAATTAATTATCTTAATTAATCTCTTGATTAATTGCACAAAGTAATTATACCCAATTTACTTCTCTTAACAAATCATCATTCAACTAACTACATCCAGTAATTATTTATTAATTACTTCCCTACGTAATTATATTTTATTAATTACATTAAGTAATTGCCTATATAACCACCCAATTTATTTTATTTATATTTTAAAATCCTAAATTATACTTATCCAATCATACACAGCATAATTTAATTCCCAAATTAATCTATCACAGTATATAAATAAAATGCATCATCAATTATGAAAATAATTTCTATATTGTGAGGAATCCAGTTGGATCCCTCTAACCTGTTTTCCTGCATCCACATATGTTAGCACCATACCAATTCCACTTCGAGGTGGAATATCGCGGTATATGGGATTTATATAATATCATCCGCTATTATGCGGCGTATAGAGTCTCATCCGCTAAATAATGCGGGAAATCAATTGCACAATATATACTATATACTACTATATATAATATAGCACATCAAATCAATTAAATCAATCAACCAATTATTTACATTTAACCATTTAAATTTAAATTAAACCCAAATGAGTGAGATTAACTCACCTTTAATTTGTCTACGATCCATTTCCATTTCGCCTTGTTTTCTTCCTATATTTGACCTTGTATAACAATTTACGATTCATTAAGATTCGAACTTATCGAAAATAAATTTCCATTCATTTATTTGATTTAAATTATAATTTTAATCTTAACAAATTCCCTTTTACATAAATAAACTATATACATTTTGAAAATCTAATCCTTATAACCCCTCTAAGATTTTAAATTCTTATATTTCCCAAAATCACTTATATATATACATATTTATTGTTTATCTATGTAGATCTATATTTTAAATAGATAAAAAATAATTTCCAATTAAGAAGAACATTATATATTAAAACAAAAATCTATATAGATTTTGAAAACTTTTCAACATTAAAAATTCCGACTATATAATTTCCCGTCATACCAAAATTAAATTTTTTTCTTTTCAAATCTAATCTACAAAAATAATTTTCCTTTTTCCTGTTTTAAATAAAAATATGTGTGTGAGTTAATCCATATATATATATATATGCTAAATTAAAAACATAATTACTTTTATATCTTTCTGTATTTATATCCGCTTATCTGTATTCAAATATCTCCCTGAAAAATCAAGCTAAATCGGAAGGAGAAAGAATGAATACCTAGCTGAAAAAAACAACTCAGGCAACTGCACCTCGGCAAGCCCTGACACATGCGACCAACTTGATCTGCTCGCGACCCATCCGTGAACCGAAAACATCGTGCCTTCTACAACTCCACTGCACTGTGCCACACTTGATCCACTGAGGCGCCTCGATGCCCCGAACCCGACTCCATCGTCCCTTGTTTGAAATGAAGGCCATACTTCCCTAAGTCGAATCCCAAGCAAAATCAGATCGACGAAGCTGTCAAGTTCCTCAAGCCGCGTTCACCCGAATTGCGACGACGTCGCGTTGATCCTTCGATCTCGACAAATTTGAGAAGCTCGCCCCCTTTGAATAAGTTTCAAACGAACGTTGATTTGGGTTTGAACAGATACGAAACAATCATGTTCGAACGAAACGAAATTTGATTTTGATTCAAAGAAAGTGGGACTTTGGCTTGAATATTTCTTTTTTTTATTGAAATCGAACAGAAGGGAATGGAGATGAAGAGCGAGGAAATTTCGGCCATTGATTTTTTTCTGTTTGCAAATGATTTCGAATTGAGGAAAGGAAAAGAGAGTACTACGTGATTTAACAAAGTGAAAGGGGAAATGTCGGACTGAAAGAAAAGAAAGGAAGCAAGCATCTCGAGCACATTTCCTAGGTCGGCTAGGTTGGCTGATGGGATGTAATAGGGTTTGACTTAGGAATTTTATAATATTATTTAATTCCAAAATATCTCGTTTAACATATCTCAAAATTCCGAACCCTTATTGAGGTATGCTGCCCGGCATTTATAAGGTTTTATCCGCATTCCGAACATAATGGAACGTGTTTCGGAGGCTAATTCGATCATATGCGCAAGTTACGGAAGTAAACGATCAATTTTAAATTAAATCGATTAAAATAGTTTCTACGCGTTTTGAGCTGCCAGGGTCAAACGACAACTCCGATTGCTACGAAAATTGAAATTCGATAATGACTACCTATTACAGATCCAATGGAACTTGTTTCGTCGAATTCTGAGACTGTGCCTCGGAAGGTTATTTTTAAATATCGATTTAAACGATATATTTTTAAAACTGAACAAATCACCTTTGAATTAAATTTTAACCATTCTATTATCTTCAGTATCATAGGTATAAATTTTATAAGCCTTCAAATTATTTTTAGCAGGCTTAAAACTCCATATTCAACATTTTACCCAATTTCAAATTATATAGTTCAATAATTTAATTATCAAGTAAATAGTGATAATTGGAATTCAAGTTAAAATTAACCTTTCAAATATTTAAAATCAATTAATTATTCCAATCTAAATTGTCCAAAATTCTGGGTCGTCACAGAAGGTCTAGGTACGACCTAGTAGTTGTGCATAGGATGAGCTAGAGGGAGCTATCTCATATTATATATTGATTTCTATGCTTATTCTACTGTGCAGCACTATGAAGCCTTGGCGATGCTTCTTATTAGTATTAGTATGAGACAGTCTTATGAGTTGCTTCTTTTGTATAAACTCAATATCATGATGTATAACTTTGTATATTTATAATTTGATATCTAGATCGCTTAATTATTGTTTTTTCTTCTGTTTTATATCTATGGTTTTATATTTTATTCCATGCGCTGTGAGATGTATGATAGGTTTTATGATATTTTATTTCATTTTAAACCTTGATGATCACTCTATATTGACGACACGACAGTAGTGCACTATCTTATGTATATTGGATGCCGGTGGTGTAAGGTGGTCATCACATTTGGTATCAAAGCTTAGGTTGCGTTGTTTAACCTAAGGGATACCATGATTCATGGAGATGGGGAAGGAACTTTCACCCTAGAATTAATCAAGAGGGTACATATATGCGAGAGTGCGTACTTGTTATATATTTTGATTTTCAAAACTATGTTGTAATATGTATAGTGTAAGTCGTATACACATAAGATTACCATTGATAGGGTTTTCTTAAGAGACTGATCATTCTTGTAATAGATAAAGAATAAGTCGACAAACAAGAAACGCTATAAGGAACTCCATCCCTGGAGTTGAGAAAAGAGTGGATTCGGGGGCTGCAAATCCTAAGTTGCAAGCTATGCAAAGATTACTTTACCTAGCTGATTGCTCCGAATGTTGTTGTTGGTGGTGGTGCTCAAGTGCAGGCGTTGAGGGTTGAATTTGCCAAGCTATGCGAAGATTACTCTACTTTAGGAGGCCAGTCATTTCTTGGAACGACGTCTGCCATCGAAGTTCAAGATTGGTTGGACACTTGCAAACGTATCTTTGATGATATGGAGATTGATGATGCTATAAAGAGCAAGTTGGCCTCTAAAAAACTTCAAGGGCAGGCTATGAATTGTTGAAATGCCATCACTATTGCTACACCTGAGAATCAGTTCACTTTGGACTAGTTCAAGGCTAGGTTTGAGGAGAAGTTCGTTTCGGCTGCTCAGAAGTCAGTGTTTCAGGAGATTCACTAATTTAAAATAGGAAGATATGTCTATTTCTGAATACATTGCTCAGTTCGATGCTTTGTCAAAGTATATGATATCATTTATCGACAGTCTATTAAGGAAGAATGAGAAATTTATTATGGTTTGGATGACTATTTGAGTGAGAAGCTAGTGACTCATATCAATGATCCATTTGAGAGACTCATCGAGAAAGATCTTCGCCAGGAGAGTTTATACCTTAAGTCTAAATTAGCTATTGTCATTAAGGAAGAGCTGAAACCGCAACAAAGTGGCGGAGGCAAGAAGAAGTGGTTTGGAAAGAGGAAGCAATCCCATGGGAAGGGTGCTCAAAAGAAGGTTAAACGGGATCCTATTTTCTATGGTTGTGGAGATAAGGGTAGTCTAATCAGAGACTGCAAGATCAATGGAAAGAATTGTTACAACTGTGGCAAGCCCGGGCATATACCGAAGAATTGTCTGAAACCATTACAGCAGAAATAGGTTGTGAAGGCATATGCTTTAGACGTTGTTCCAATTTCGTCGAGTTCTTCCTCGGCGAAGGATAAGGGGAAGGGCATTGTCATTCGAAGTACGCTTTCCCTTTATGATGTTCCTATATGTTTTTTATTCGATACTGGGGCTTCATATTCATTTATATCTAGTGTTCTAGAAGATTGACTAGGATTGAAACCTAAAATAGTTAACCGACCGTTGATTGTGATGAACCCCGTCGGAGGCTCCACTAACTTTTGTATGGTTTATCGAGGTTCGGTCTTATCGAGTCATGGATGCTTTTTTGTTTGTGATTGTTTTGTTTTGAATATCGTTGGGTTCGGGATTATTTTGGAAATGGACTAGCTAAGGAAGTATGCGGCAGTAGTGGATTGTGAGAAGCTATTAGTGACAATTGGTGCTATGGAAGAGGGAACGGTAGTGATTGGCTGCCTATCAGATGATGGGGTTATGGCCAACTTTCTATACTCTCTTG
Organism: Allium cepa; assembly: GCA_030765085.1. NCBI lineage: Eukaryota > Viridiplantae > Streptophyta > Magnoliopsida > Asparagales > Amaryllidaceae > Allium > Allium cepa. The sequence goes on along the minus strand of CM060938.1, from coordinate 378,528,147 downwards.
AGATTCCATTGGATGAGTTGTCATCTGTGCATATCGTTAGAGAGTATCCGAACATATTTGAGGAGGTGACTGGATTACCGCTGCACAGGAAGATCGAATTCCATATAGACTTGACGATGGATGCCAGACCTATAGTTATGCCTTTAAGGCATATGGCATCTAAAGAACAGAAAGAGTTAGAGGTGCAAGTAAATGACTTTTGAAAAGAGGGTTCATTCGTAGGAGTATAATTGAGTGGGGTGCACCCGTAGTATTCGCTCCTAAGGCGGATGGCTTTCTGAGGTTATGTGTGGACTAATGTGAGCTGAATAAGGTGACGAAGAAGAACAAGTATCCACTTCCATGTATTGATGATTTTTTGATCAGCTCCACGACGTGAAGGTTTACTCCCAATTGGATTTGGCTATGTATTTCACTAGTTGAGGGTAGCAAAGGAGAGTGTGCCGATCACTGTGTTTCATATGCCATCTGGTTTCTATGAGTGGCTAGTTATGACATTCGAGCTAACCAATGCTACGACATACTTTGTCGATCTCATGATCTGTGTCTTTAGAGATCAGCTAAACAAGTTTGTACTTGTGTTCGTGGATGGTATTCTGATCTATTCCATGACAAAGGAGGAACACAAGATGTAGTTGAGGTGTGCTCGAAGGGTTGTGGAAGCACAAGTTAAAAGAAAAGTTTTCAAAGTGTTACTTCTGGAGAAGGGAAGTGAGATTCTTGGGTGATATCATCTTCAAGCAAGGCATCGCAGTAGATCATGCCAAGGTGGTAACGGTTTAGGATTGGAGCCAACCAAAAATGCCACTGATATGAGGAGTTTCTTAGGACTGGAGGGATATTATAGATGCTTTATTAAGGACTTCTCAAAGGTAGCTGCACCGTTAACCTTTGAAAGAGAAAATTCATACTTTTACTTAGGATGTAAGATGTGAGTAGGCATTTGTGAGTCTGAAGGAGAGGTTGACAAGCACACTTATACTGACCATTCTGAGCTGGAATGAGGAGCTAGCAGTATACATAGATGCATGTTGTACTAGATTAGGTGCGGTATTGATGCAGAAGGGAAAGGTTGTCCCATATGCTAGTCAACAGTTGAAGCCACACAACAAGAAGTATCCAACTCATAATTTGGAGTTGGCGGTGATAGTTTTGATTTGGAAATTTGGAGGCACTATTTATTTGTGTAATGATCCGTAATTTCGCTACTTCGAAAATGAGAGATTTCGTTTGTTTTAAATTTAAAAAGGTTTAAAGCTTAAATAGATAAGTTATATATAATAAATAATAATAGAAAAATTATTTATTCTTATAGTTGATAATCTAAAAAGTATAAATTTTAATTTTAGAACAAATCAACAAAAATTAAGTTTTGTTAAAAATAAATAAATGTTTAAATAAATAGGTTTAAATAAATAGGTTTAAATATTTATTTAAAAAGATAAATTTTATTGAAAACATTTAATAAAGATAACAAAAGTATACTAAAATATTTGAAAGTATGTTAATAATTGTCTTACAAAAGTAACCAAATTTTATCGTATTTTGTCAGTTTTACATACACTGTAAAATTAGAGATTTTGATATTATTTAAATATGATTTTAAAATATAAAGAGACATGTTTTAATTTGTTTAAAGAAGTAAAAATTCATTTTTAAATTTAGTTTACATAAATAAATAGTTTAATTAAAACGTCAAAATGTGACCATAAAACATTTTGTCGAAAATCAACGTTTTATCGATTAAAAGTTGTCGCAACTTCTTTGCATCTTTATTTTCTTATATAGGAACATATATATTCAAATAGTATAAGTATTAATTAATTCGCTAATCAAGTTTACTTTTACTAAACATACTTAGAAAATTCTTGAATACAATTAAGAAGAAGTAAGCACAAAAAAGACAAACATGTCATTTCAAAACAAAAAGTAAATATCAAATCAAATCAAATGTATTTATTATATTCTTTACTTAATACTTAAGTGAAAATGATATAAAGTAATGATTTGAAATTTGATGTTAAGTGTTGAAAAAATAAGGTTGCTTAAAAAGTAAGTAAAAGGGTATTTTAGTCTTTTTATATTATTTTAATCCAAAAATTTTAATGTAAATAAGTATCCACTTTCTCACTTTTTTCACTTATTCTTTTTTTTTCAAGCTTTTCTTCCACTTTCTAATGGCTTATTCTCTTCCATTTCCTTATTAACTTTTTCAAAATCATATCAAACAAAGTCAAAACACCGCCAAACTATGCCAAAGCCCTTAGAATATCACTGAAACATGGTTTAGCATCTAAGAAGTGAAGAAATGATGGAGGAAGGGGTGGATTAAGGTGTGGTCGAACATATAGAAGAGGGAAAGACTTGTGTCGAGAGCAAATGAAAGTAAAGTGATGGTCGAGCACTAAAAAGTGAGTTGGAGTTGTTTATGTGATGATTTGGTGAAGATAAAAGGATTTAGTGAAGTTTTGGATTAAATGAATGTTGGAAGGAAGTGAAATATTTTAGTTAAAGGTGAGCACTCATATTTTAAGTTACTAATTCCTAAAAATATTTCAAGCTAATTATCTTAAAAGTTTGTTGTATGTTGGATGATTTAATGGATGATAACTTGGTTGGTATTATGGTTGATTAAATGTTTGTGATATGGATGATAACTTGGTTTGGTAAATGATAAAAGAAATGATAAGTAAGTATAGCTAATTCAATGAAAATTAAATTCATACAAATGTGTGTATGGAAATTATTTAGCCTCTTAATGATTTCAACTTATCTAAAAAGATTGAAAATGATATTATAATAATATGATATTACAATATGAAATGAAATAAAAAATTAGTTTATAATGATAAAAATATTATTTCAAATAAGTTGAAATAGTTTAAATATGGTTTGAAACAAACTTGAAGTGTTTCGGACAAGTTCCGAAGCAATTCACAAAATTGGTCAAAATCGAGCTCTGCGGCGGTTCGTAAATTCCAACCCATAACTTCGAACTAACGTAGAGTATGATTTATAAGTCGAATTTCTTTGAAATAATAATTCTTTGGTCCACAATGATAATAGTTTTCTAATGAAGAAAGAAAATCAAGATTTCATCAAGTAGAGTATGAAATATGTCCAAAATAATTTTCTAATAACATCGCGGTTTTGCAATTCGGAATCCAAAAAGAGATTTCTTTATAAATAATATTTTTAAATAATTAAAAATATGAAATAAATTTGAAAAATCTATTAAAATGGTTTAAAAGAGATTTGGGACGGAAAATATGAATTTTCAACTATTAAAAAGTTGTTTAAATCAAATAAGCTTATATAGCACTTTCTGAAGCACTTTTATGCTGCGAATTCTATAACCTTTTGAATATGAGTTTAAACTTAACAATTATTTTCTAAATCTTTTGTGAATGATTTTAAAGGAATAATTAAGTAATGTAAAGATGATTTGGAAGTTTTAATAATAGTTTGAATAAATGGTTAAGAGAAATTGTTTATACCACTTAAACAAAAAGTGAAGAATATTGGATGTAATAACAAACTGAGTATGCGGAGACACTAGTACATTTGTCCTGCCTGTGAGATCTAGGAAGGTAAAAAAATGTGTTTAACTAAAGTTAGGAATGGAGCAACCAGTGCCCTGAACTTACCTGGCCTATATTTTCTCTTCTTAGGAGAGGGGTGCAATAGATCGAAAGGAAAGCCCGGGTGCTCTAAAAGATCATATTTAAGTTTTTCCAAGATAAAAGAAAAGAAACAAATTCTTTAAATGTTAATTAACCACTTAACATCTTTTATCAATGTTTAGCACAAAAAAGGGGAATCGGATTTGGGTGATTCCTATCCAAAAACCCCTTCAAACTAATTTTTGAAATAAAATATACTGAAGACAAAGATCATTGATGACAAAGATCTTAATGATGTAGGATTACTTACCATTAATTCTTGAACGTGAAATTTACCATATCTAAGGTGGCAGTAGTACTCTGTTATGAAAATCTTCGATTTGTAAGAATATGATTTGAAGTTAAGTAAGAAATCTTTGATTAAGATTCAATGAATGATTTGGGAATATTTTTCCTAAGTTAAAAGTTATAACCTGAATATAAGAAATCTTTGATTAAGATTTAATAAATGATTTGGAAAGGTTTTCCTAAGTAAAAGAGAAAATGATTTGGAATTATTCCAAGATTTAAGAAAGGTTTAAATAAACCAAATGATTTGGTAAATGAGGCTTAATGATTCCATATACTCTTGAAAAGAAAATGGAATAAATTGAAGAAAAAAAATCTAAGAAAGATATTTTATAAAAGATGAAGTAATTGATTGATGATTGATATCCATGTATGAATTTAACATCTTTTAAATTAATAATTGGCTTCAAAGGAACCAGGGTCATATTTGGGCGATCCCTATCCGAAAACCACTTCGAACCAATGTATAGATTCGAAAGTGAGGACATGTTGAAGATGATAATTATTGAAGACCGTGGATCTTTGTAGCGTGAGGACTGCTTGTTAACATGCTCTTGGTCGCTTCCATTATAGAGTTATTTATAGCAGTGGTCTCCTCGTTGTGGAGATTTTTCGGATTGAAAGGACTACTCGCTACTGGTGGTATTAGGAGAGTGCCTTCGGTTTCGTTCGGTCCTAGAATGAACTTGTATGGACGAAAGTTTGACATTGCATTTCTGAGACACAACTTTTGACTTTTACAATTGTACATCTGCTTGGTGGCGGAGAAGGAAACTTCTCTTAGCTTAACACCCTTCTCTGAGACATATGAGCTCAGAGGTTGTATGCATGTGGGAGTCAAATAGTGATCAAATAAATGACAGTATGGCATTCAAAGTGCAAGAATATATGTTATGTGAAAAGGTAATCATTGCCTCAAGCCTCATCAACTGGAAATGACCAAAACATGGTTAGATGCAGCAAGGCTAAGTGGGTCATTCCCAATTATGGTATGATCATCCCCTTCTAGATAAATTTCTTCCCGCTATAAAGTTTTGGATGTATATTAATGTGGTTTGTATGCTAGAGCGCGCTCGGTTAAAGGTCGGTAACGATCGAGGGATGATATATTCGGTACTATCTAGTTACAGAGATAGGCCGATCTTGTGTTGGTAGAGGATCCTTTATGATGGTCCTCGATAGATTCCTCTAGAGATGTACTGCCGGAAGGTAGTCCCTTCACCTGGTCATTTGTATGGAAATCCATTCTCCAAAAAGAACCTACGGACTTGATTGCAAACCTATTATGCTGGAATTTAATCAATGTAACCATTTTGGCCAAAATTAAAAGTTTATTTACAAATGATTTCAAAGGAATGTCATTAGAAATAATATCAAACATTTTGATATATAAAAGTGTTAACTAAGGTAAAAAGCCATCCTTGTTTATGTGTGGTGTAACAACCCGATGTTCTCAACCATTCACATCCACAGACGTCGGACTTGAATTGTTTAAAATATCAGATTTGTTAATTTAAATTTGGCAAAACTCAGCATATACAGTAAATAAATCAATCACAGAATCACAGACACGGAGCAATAAACAAATAGTAGTTCATGAAGCTACTATATAAACATCAGAGTTAGAAATAAAATACAATAGAATATCTCAAATACAATGAAGTCTCCAGTGCAAACAGATGACCTCTCTGAACAAATCAACTGGAAAGATGAAAGCTGAATCGATAGTTGGATCTCCAACGAAGCTCCAACTCCAAAGGTGAGTCTCAAATGCTGTATCACTCAGTCTGAGCCGAGCGTAAGCAAAACACAAAACACTCGAGTCAGGATTAACATTCTTATATAAATGGATCCAACTCAAGTGAATATCAACTAAAATACAATAACTTAAAGGATGTTTGGGATAACCATCCTCTAAGGATCCGTGGAACTATCTAAAATGTAGGAATATACACTATAACACCGTGGTCTTTTCAAATTTAATTACACTTCAAAATCAAAATATCATTTTCATTTCAAATATATCTATTTCCCAAAATAGTGTGTATATATATATATTAAATAATTTATAACGTAAAGTATTCGAAATTTCCTCAAACTTCACAAATCGCTTCAAAATCAACCCGACTTTCCATTCAGATTAAATTCAATCTTGGTTTAACAATTTCAATTGATTCGGTTCAAGATAAACCATTTCAAATTTTATCGATTTCAAATACTGATCTGAATCAAAAAATAAAGCATTTATTCCAAAATATTTCATAGCTTTAATCTTAACAATTTCAAGCTACATTTAATAGATTTTATGGGTCTTGATTTAACCTCACTATTATTTAGTTTTGACATATTCACATAATCAATTCGATATCTTCATATGACCTTACATTTCATTTTTCTATGTATATTTCCTTAAATTTCTTTAAACGTGAAATATTCATTAAATTACTTAAACCAAATATCAAGTTATAAAACTATATCTTAAATTCCTAAATTCAGTAAGTTTCGAATTGATTTAAAAATTCCTAATTTAATACAATTCCAAATAAATCTCAAATATATCTTCCAGCCTTAGCTTATAAAACTTTTACAAAAATCTATTTTGGAATATGAATTTTACTAAACACTTAAACATATTTCATATTAATTAAATCAATCTCAATTAAAATATATTATTATTAAATCTACATATAAAATAACCATAATATATAATATTTTAAATCAATATTTAATTAAACCCGTATATTTCCTTTCAAAACCATAGAATTCATTATCAAAATATTTATATATAGGCCACGGTGTCGGTATATAAATTTCTATTCTATAGTCAAGTGATACAGATATTTATCATTTCAATCGAAAATTTAAATACATACGGGTAGATATCATTTCAACCTCTAATCCCAAATTCAATTCAATGAAAATCGCTTGGGTCTATCATTTCAACCCATAACGATTTTCTCATATTCTAAAGTCCGTTCGGGTATGTATCATTTCAACCCATAGTGAATTCTATACTGACAGGGAATTTGCAGAGTGATAACAGATAATATAATAATAATAGTAATAGACATATATCATCGGTAACAATATAATGGTGTTGGATGTCACAGGTGAACAGATATAGATAATAGCATATTCAACAATGTAAATAACTAACAGGGGCATGTTTCAATTGTTGTTTCAATTGAAATCAAATTTAATAAATATAAGAACGTTAATCGTGAGTGATTGCTCACCTTTCGAGTGCTAGAGAGATTTGACATTGAATGAGTTATGAATCCTAGCACGAATTTCAAAGCAAATCTAGATTGGCTCGAATTTGAGGATCAAAGCTGATAAAGAGGAATCGATGAATCAAACCAAATCAGTTTGATATAACAGAACAAAAATGTATATATTATTATTATTAATATTTTATTTAAAGTCAATATTTAATTTAAACCACCGTTAATAAAATAAATATAAATATATAAATATTGTTTCAAATCCTTTCATTTTAAACTTATTTACGAACAGCCAAAAGCACTATATATATGCCAAGTATATGCTAAATCAAACTATACCTACAAATTGACACATATACAGACAAACATTGTATATATATATATACTTACATATAATAGCTGTATATACTTACATATATATACTCTAACATCAACTACCCTTTTACAGCTCATGTATAGACTCTCTAACAATGCTCCCTTAGTTTATAGTATGTAAATTATTTATATAAAGGTGAATACATAGGTACGGTTCAACACATATTATATATCATGTATAAACTTGCTCACGTGAGGCACTGGCAACATGAACCCAACCTAGACATATTTACCTACATATTTTATAAAATCTGACACTGCTTATATATTAAAATAAGACTAGTATACAAACATATATAAAAAGTGAACAAGCATATAATATATGACTTATATATGCCAACTTATATTAAAATAACTTATATAATAGAAGGAGTAGAAAGGTGAAGCTATCAGCGAATTTAAGAGGCTACTCACACGGTGACAGACTAGAGGAGTTCGGCAAAGGTTGCAGCGTGGTTTCGTGCGTGCTGTGCTTGTCGGTGAGAGGGATGGGCTTCCGTTTGGGTTAGAGCAGCTATTGGGTGAGGGGTGCTTCGGTGGTTCATGGTGGAGGGAGGCGGAGCGTGATTGGCTACGGCAAGCGATGCAAGGCGAAGGTGGTGGCTGCTCGTGGCGGAGCTTGGCAGGGGAGTGAAATAGGCGCGTTAGGCCGGAGGTCTGGTTCTGGGTTTTGACGGTGGAGCACTAGCTCGGGGAGAGAGGGTCAGGTCGGTGGTATGGGCTGGCTGCAGCATCGCATGGCTGCTATCAGTGAGGGTATAGGCCAAAGGGGTTTGCTTGGAGAAGCTTGGTGCGGCCAATGCACGTAGAGGGACTAGTGTTGCTTAGGGCAGGGAGGCCGGAAGTTGACACGGAGGAGGTGGGCCCGTTGAGTGACTGTCTGGTCGAATGTAAGGGAAGGTGATAGCAGAGTTTGTGTGGTGATGGCCAGGGGGAGCCTCTCAGGTTTTGAAGGTGAGATGGCAGCTGTCGGTGGCGGTGTTCGTAGCCTAAGTGGGCGAGGATGGTAGATCGGCCGCATGAATGCTCGAAGGTGGAACGGTTGGAGCACGAGCAGTTTTTCCAATGTAGAAAAATCTTTCACGCATTTTTTTTCATGAATGGGCAAGGGACGAAAATGTAAGATAAGAAGGAAAAAGAAAAAAGAAAAAGAAGAGCAGTTCATCAAAGAAGGAGATGAGGGCAATCAGAAACAATGCGAGCTTATTTTATTTCTTTTTTTTCAATGTATAGCACGTGACAACGAAGAGACCATGCAGAGAATATGAATCGGTGTAAATATTAAACCATAGGAATAGTGATGGTCAAAAATCATCAAATTTTGGAAATAAATAAAGCAGATGGCCATTGATTTCACTGGTGTATATATGAAAGGACAAATGAAAATCAAAAGGATTAAAATACGGTACATGAACAACAAATCATTTTGCCTAATTCGTCGCCTACTAGATGCTGAACTACACAAATGAATGTAGTACGGAGATAAGTACGACAAGACGAATAGAATGGTACACAGACATTAGCGGTACGAGCATCCAATCAAAAGTCGATAATCGGTACCAAAAATGCTACTATTTTGTTAGAAATAAGATAAACGGAGCAAAAGAAGTCCAAATTTGGAGAAATGGAAGATGACGTCTCAGTCAGAAGAGTATTTAGAATTTTTTAATAGAAAAATATTTAGGTTTGGAAATAGATTTGTTATCATCAATTTTTAACTGATTTAAATTGGAATAGAATTTCACAAAAAAAAAATCCATGTAATAAATTGAAAATTTACCATCTGCTATGTTTAAGTACACATATTTCAAATATAAAATTTTACTTCCAAAATATTACCATTTAAAACTTTCTCAAAAATTCAATTAAATGAGTTATAAAACCAATTAAAATTTTAGGGGTCGTTACATTCTCCCCCACTCAAAACTTTTCGTCCCCGAAAAGGAAGAAGGTAGGATAATAGAAACAACTAGAAAGAAAATAGATTGAAAGTCAAGATAAAACAATTAATTTAACCAAATAAATTTCAATTTTAATTAACTAATATTCAGCAATTTGGGTAAACCCGTTTATTATATTCATAATTCATAAATTTATTAAATTTTATCTCAAGATACTTTTCAAATATTACTAATAAGTCAATAAATATTTACTTTATATATGTTTTATTAAATTAATAACTTCTAAAACATTTTTAACACTAATAATGTACTACTAAGCCATGTAGTATATAAATAAACAATATTTTAAAAGGATATATTCAAAAGGTAAAAGAAGGTAGATTCGGAAAAACAGAATATATGCGAATAAATAAAGCTGAGTAGATAAGGTAGATTCAAAAGAATCGAATCGGGCACGAATGATTAATTCAAACCATAAGAATTTCAATTTTCAAATATTGATGCAAAATTTATTTCTTTGTTGGAAATACCTTTATAATAAATTACCTTTATATCAAAACAAATTTTCCTTTCGAAAATACTTTTATAACTCGATGTTTCAACAAGTTTACTCTCGTTCCTACAGACTGGTCATGCGTTGATCAGGCGCAAAGCTAGAATTCTCGAGGTACTTAGTAGACTTGTTTCAACGCCCAGTGAAAATACTAGAAAAATTTTAAAAACAGATATGGAAAGTACAATCCAAACAAATCAACCAAACCAAAACATTGTCTAACCAAGGATCGCAGTACACAATGGTTACGCCTGGATCCCCCAGGAAACATCTGTATCCGTAAGCTATCTCAGCTCTGCGAATTATGCCATGATGACTAGTAGACCGTAGATACACAATGGTTACGCCTGGATCCCCTAGGAAACATCCGTACCTGTAAGCTATCTCAGCCTGCAGATTTCGCTACTAAAATGACCTGCATAGATCGCAGATACACAATGGTTACGCCTGGATCCCCCAGGTAACATCCGTACCCTCAAGCCATCTCAGCCAGGCGAATTACGCCATGCAGTCGCGCTCGTAAGACCTTGGAGATCGCCATGGAATTCGATGGACACTCGAGTATCATATCTGAAAAACCCAAATTAGAGAGAATAATATCGATAGAATGAATCCATAATGTGGCCACAAAGAGGATATCAAGCAGAAGGCACTTTCCATATCTTTACTTCGAAAATATGTATCATATAGTACCTTTCAAATCACTTTCAAGTATCATACTTATACAAAGTCATAGTATATAAGATTTTATTTTCAAATCGAATACTTTCCAAAATCAATATCACACTTATATAGACTTCCATTATATAAGATTTCACTTTACAAATTGAGCACTTTTGCAAAACGATAGTTTTCAAATCAACTTCATACTTATACAAATCAACTTCATACTTATACAAATCAATTTTATATAAGTTCGATAACTCCCAAATAAAGTATTTAATAAAATAAGGTTCTCAATTTCAATTCGTTTCAATATCAGCTCAGTTTCAAAATCATATACAATTTCACCAAATCATTTCTTCCGAATTAAATATATTCAGTTTCAAAGTTTCTTAAAATAATAGGTTTAGAAAATAATCTTGGTTTCCAAATTGATAAAATTTAGGTTAGACAAATTCCTTTCCAAACCATCATATAAATACTGGGTTTAAATTTAAATCTATTTTCGAAACCAAATCATTTCCTCCAAAATCGCTTATCTCCAAAATGATTACCAATTCTATAACCTTTCCTTTAAATCCTTTTTAAATTATTTATTTATTTTTATTTGAAAGATCTTCTTTACCTTTGAAAATTATTATTATTATTATTATTATTATTATATATAGTTTATAAAAGATGTTACTAAGTTAAAACATTTAAACTAAATTTTATTCAAAATATTTTAAAACTAAATTTTTTAATCAAAACATTTCAAACAAAACTTCATATTAGTGTAATTCAAAATAGTTTTATTCATTAACTTAACAAAATAGTTTCAATCTTATTAGAATCATATTAAAACATACAAAACTAAGTTAAACCTTGATTTGGAAGTGCTCGAACTTTAAAAATAATCGAAGAAATCATATTTAAAATCCAAAAGTTAGAAACACCAACAAATCAGTAAATCAATTCCAAAGATAAGGTTATATCTCAATCTGAAACTCAAGGACTGAACACCAACTCCTTTCAAATCGTTTCAAATATATATATACATATATCTTTCGAAAAATCAAATCATCCTTCAGAATTTTGAAATCAAAATTTTGTTTCACAAAATAACTCGCATAGCGAAACTATTAAAGTGGCCTCTCCCCCACTCTGGAACTCGAAAATCAATGTCGATGATGCATGCATTCATCATCGAAATTATTTTCCAGTGAGATAAGTGGGTTCTGGACTTCTATTTTCTTGAAAACTTCTTTGAAATTTCCTTGAAATCATTGGAACTCATTTGAAGTTGTTTGAAACATTTCTTTCTTGTTCAGAAAATACTTTCAAATCGTATTATTATATATTTTTGAAATCTTAAAACCAATTTCAAAATGCCAGTGTTCAATTTCTCGAGTATCAAATTTAAAATCCTTCAATTATAAATCGTTTTTAGACAAATCAAATTATATATATATATAATATCAAAATTTCAAATCCTTTCAAAACTTCAAATTCAAGTTTTTTTTAAAAGGTATATTATCCTTGTTGAAACATTTCACTTTTATATATAAAATGTGGTCATCCTTATCAAAATAATAATTTCGATGATGCACAATTTCAAAATACAACCAAACACAAATTTCCAAGGGATGATTCAAGAATGGGTTTCAAATAAACAGAGATTCGAATTTAGAGGAACTCTAATCAAATAGAATTCTAGTTCGAAGATAAGTTCGAACGAAGATGAGATAATTTAATTACCAAATAGAAGATGGATAAGGCTATATAAATCACGGGCGACTTTAACCGGTCAACCGTGATTTCAAGAACAAGATCGATCTAGAATTCTAAGGCAGATCGACATTCGATCGCCATAGATAGAATTTAGCATAACAAGAGGTAGCAGCATCTAAACCGAAGGATATATAAATCCCCGGTGGATCAATGCCAATTGTAAAGGAGTTTCACCCCTTTACAAATCATTCAAAGATTGGCAGGTTTGCCTATTCTTATAGAGATCATTCAAAGTAGAGATATGGAATACTCCAAAATGAAGAAACACGAATATGGAGAGAAGATAATGGATTTTGGAACCGCGGGGAATGTTTCAAAGTCCAAAGGAAAACCAAATTGAAGAGGAAGAAATTCAAGCTCAAACGAAAGTGATTCTGCAAATAAATTTACTATATATGCTAAGTTTGCCTAGAGCCAAAGCTATGATACCAACTGTAACAACCCGATATTCTCAACCATTCGCATCCACACACGTCGGACATGAATTGTTCAAAATATCAAATTTTTTAATTTAAATTTGGCAAAACTCAGCATATACAGTAAATAAATCAATCACAGAATCACAGACAAAGAGTAATATAATGCAGTGGAATAAACAAATAGTAGTTCATGAAGCTACTATATAAATATCATAGTTAGAATTAAAATATAAAAGAATATCTCAAATACAGTGAAGTCTCCAGTGCAAACAGACGACCTCTCTGAAAAAATCAACCGGAAAGCTGAAAGCTGAATCGATGGTTGGATCTCCAACGAAGCTTCAACTCCAAAGGTGAGTCTCAAATGCTGTATCACTCAGTCTGACCCGAGCATAAGCAAAACACAAAACACTCGAGTCAGGATTAACATTCTTATATAAATAAATCCAAATCAAGTGAAATATCAACTCAAATACAATAACTTAAAGGATGTTTGGGATAACCATCCTCTAAGGATTCGTGGAACTATCTAAAATGTAGGAATATACACTATAACACCGTGGTCTTCTCAAATTTAATTACACTTCAAAATAAAAATATCATTTTCATTTCAATATATCTATTTCCCAAAATAGTATATATATATTAAATAATTTTTAAAGTAAAGTATTTGAAATTTCCTTAAGCTTCACAAATCGCTTCAAAATCAACCCGACTTTCCATTCAGATTAAATTCAATCTCGGTTTAACAATTTCAATTTGATTCAGTTCAAGATAAACCATTTCAAATTTTATCGATTTCAAATACTGATCTGAACCACAAAATAAACCATTTATTCCAATATATTTCAAAGCTTTAATCTTAACAATTTCAAGCTACATTTAATAGATTTTATGGGTCTTAATTTAACCTCACTATTATTTGGTTTTGAAATTTCACTTAATCAATTCGATATCTTTATATGACCTTCCATTTCATTTTTCTATATATATATTTCCTCAAATTTCTTTAAACGTGAAATATTCATTAAATTACTTAAACCAAATATCAAGTTATGAAACTATATCTTAAATTCCTAAATTCGGTAAGTTTCGAGTTGATTTAAAAATTCTAAATTTAATACAATTCCAAATAAATTTCAAATATATCTTCCAACCTTAGCTTATAAAACTTTTACAAAAATCTATTTTGAAATACGAATTTTACTAAACACTTAAACATATTTCATATCAATTAAATCAATCTCAATTAAAATATATTATTATTAAATCTACATATAAAATAACCTTAATTTATAATATTTTAAATCAATATTTAATAAAACCCATATATTTCCTTTCAAAACCATAGAATTCATTATCAAAATATTTATATATAGACCACGATGTCGGTATATAAATTTCTATTCTATAGTCAAGTGATTCGGATATTTATCATTTCAATCCGCAATTCAAATATATACGGGTAGATATCATTTCAACCCGTAATCCCAAATTCAATTCAATGAAAATCGCTTGGGTCTATCATTTCAACCCATAATGATTTTCTCCTATTCTAAAGTCTGTTCGGGTATGTATCATTTCAACCCATAGTGAATTCTATACTAATAGAGAATTTGCAGAGTGATAACAGATAATATAATAATAATAACAACAGATGTATATCATCAGTAACAATAATGGTGTCAGATGTCACAGGTGAACAGATATAGATAATAGCATATACAACAATGTAAATAACTAACAGCAGCATATTTTAATTGTCGTTTCAATTGAAATCAAATTTAATAAATATAAGAACGTTAATCGTGAGTGATTTCTCACCTTTTGAGTGCTAGAGAGTTTTGACACTGAATGAGTTACGAATCCAAGCACGAATTTCAAAGCAAATCAAGATTGGCCCGAATTTGACGATGAAAGCTGATAAAGAGGAATTGATGAATCAAACCAAATCAGTTTGATATAACAGAAAAAAAATGTATATATTATTATTATTATTATTTTATTTAAAATCAATATTTAATTTAAACAACCGTTAATAAAATAAATATAAATATATAAATATTATTTCAAATCCTTTCATTTTAAACTTATTTACGAACTGCCAAAGCACTATATATATGACAAGTATATGCTAAATCAAACTATACCTACAAACTGGCACATATACAGACAAACATTGCATATATATATATACACATACTTACATATAATTGCTGTATATACTTACATATATATACTCTGACATCAACTACCCTTTTACAACTCACGTATAGACTCTCTAACAATACTCCCTTAGTTTATGGTATGTAAATTATTTATATAAAGGTGAATACATAGGTACGGTTCAACACATATTATATATCATGTATAAACTTGCTCACGTTAGGCACTGGCAACATGAACCCAACCTAGACATATTTACCTACATATTTTATAAAATTTGACACTGCTTCTATATATATATTAAAATAAGATTAGTATACAAACATATATAAAAAGTGAACAAGCATATAATATATGACTTATATATTCCAGCTTATATTAAAATAACTTGTATAATAGAAGAAGGAGAAAGGTGAAGCTATCAGCGAATTTAAGAGGCTACTCACACGGTAACAGACTGGAGGAGTTCGGCAAGGGTTGCAGTGTGGTGTCGTGTGTGTTGTGCATGTCGGTGAGAGGGACTGGCTGCCATTTGGGTTAGAGCGGCTGTTGGGCGAGGGGTGCTTCGGTGGTTCACAGTGGAGGGAGGAGGAGCGTGATTGGCTACGGCAGGCGATGCAAGGCGGAGGTGGTGGCTGCTCGTGGCGGAGCTTGGCAGGGGAGTGAAATAGGCGCGCTAGGCCGGAGGTCTGGGTTTTGGCGGTGGAGCACTAGCTTGGGGAGAGTGGGTCCGGTCGGTGGTACGGGCTGGCTGCAGCTTCTCATGGCTGCTATCGGTGAGGGTATAAGCCAAAGGGGTTTCCTTAGAGAAGCTAGGTGAGGCCAATGCACGTGGACAGACTAGTGTTGCTTAGGGCAGGGAGGCTGGAAGCTGACACGCAGGAGGTGGGCCCGCTGAGTGACTGTGTAACGACCCGTTAAATTAGATAATATTGAATAAATTAAATTTATATGTTTTCTAATCTAATCCAGAATAAAATAGAAGCCTTAGGATTTTTAAGGAAATGAAATGTAAGGGTTAGATAGTAACTGTAATTAAAGTTAAATAATTTAAATGTTATATGACATAGATTGAAATAACGGGAATTTGTGATTTAGGTTATAAGTCATATTTTGTTGATTTTAAACGGTATTAATGAAACTATAACTGAATTGGATTGCATAGACATAAACATTAGAAAAATTTATTAGGTGGACTAAATTGGTTAAAGTTCATAAGTTGTGCATTTCAATTTAGTAGAAATTCTAAACGATAAACGAAGATTTAAATAAACGCTAAATTAAAACTATGTAAAATGGTGACTTAAGGCCTAGTTATAGGAATTGGAATATAATCCAAAATTTAATTAATGATAGTAACGTAGTATTAGCTAATAAATAGATTTCAATGCAGTAACCAAATGAAAGGAATAGGAATGAATATATATATTGAATAGGAATGAATATATATATTGATTTGAAATGAAATAAAAATGTGTCACATTTAGATGGAGTAAAATTTAAGAAACCTATAAATGGGGAATCAGTAAACATTTGTAAAAAATATTGCCTAGAATAAAATTCATTTAATATAAGAATTCAAAGGTGGAAGATTTACATTTGGATTGAAAGGTATAATTAATTGAATTGGTGATTTGGGAATTTAATCCAAGGGTTACTCTAAAAATAAATACGGATAAAAAGAGGTTAAACTAAGGAGGGGCATTAATTGATTTTAAGGCTTATTTAATACGTTAATAGGCAAGACTCCGCATTCATACATTTATACAAAGCTAAATAGAAGCACAAGTGTGATATAATGTAAATAGATGGATATCAACCTTTATTTATATGTTAATGGGATTTAATTTCTATTGTATAAAAACCGCAATTTAATGAAGATTGAAATAGCTAATTCATACGTTAGTTGATTTAGCTGGAATATGAAGATATTTAATGGAATAGTGAAATCAAATGGGAATGGGTTTCCATTGTTCATTTGAATTCACATTCATCATAAAAACTTATTTGAAAACCAAAGGAATAATAAAGGAATCAAGACTTAATTAGTAATTTGGATTTAAGACATGGCAATTTGGATTTATTGCAACATTTAATACCATAGAATTTAGTAAAGCTTATTCAAATTTTAGTTGACCATTTGTGATATAACTTTTTGAAAACAAGACTTTATTTATGAATTGAGTATTTGATTCAACGAATGGTAATTACTTCATTTAAAAATGGAATTTAACGTAAATTAGTACGTTATTAAAGTTAAATGAAAGCTGTAAACATTTGACTTAGAGAACAATTGAGTGAAATCTTAACTAATGTAAACTTCATCATATTGACATCCATAACTGTGAATCATAGGAAGAAGGTAAATAAATGAACTTAACCAAACTATTTATGTTGAATATTGAAAATTTGAATAAATAAATAGTTAAGAAAATTAAGGGAATGGGAATAAAAATTTATTTATAATTTGAAATTTTAATTACGGTGAAAAGGGTTAACTGCAATTAAAAGTAAGTTGAGATGGAAATCAAGTTATTTATTTAATTTGGTTTAAGATGAGAGTGTATAAGTATAAGATTAGGTAATTTGTGAGAATAAATTTATAATTCCCAATTAATAAGAAAGTGCAGAAATTAAAATTGCAAATTTATATACCTATAAATTTTATTCACATCCAAGCTTGTTAAATTTATTGGGATTAATTGAACTATCTAAGTAATGAAATTTGGCCAATAATAGGAGTTGAAACATAAAAATTGATTTTTTATGATTTATTTAATTGATTTAATAATATTAAAAATTTCAGAAAATTCCAGAAAAAATATATGTTGAA
Source organism: Allium cepa (assembly GCA_030765085.1). Lineage (NCBI taxonomy): Eukaryota > Viridiplantae > Streptophyta > Magnoliopsida > Asparagales > Amaryllidaceae > Allium > Allium cepa. The sequence continues at coordinate 378,510,272 of CM060938.1, read as the reverse complement.
GTATTCGATACGCGTAATCTCATGGCGTAATTCGTTTTTCAATTGGAGCTGTCGTTCATCCAGAATAAATTCAAACAGCCCCAAAACCGTTCATCATCGTCGCACAAAACTTCATCGGATCGAGAAACGGTTTCTGGGTATTGGAGAGGGGACTGAGGGGGTCAGATCTATGTTGTTCGTTCGTCGTTTCAACGGTCGGATTTGCGGCAAATTTTGGTTTAAGGTTTGACCTGGGTGAATCTTTAGTGGCTGCTGGGCTGTTTTGGGTAGCCGATCGAAGGCACGGAGGCCATCTGGAGGTTGGCACGCATGGCTCCAAGAGGTGGCAGCGATCCAAGCGACTGCGACGAGGATAAGGCGCGGTCCATATCACGGTTGTCGCGTGCGTACGTTCGAAGCAGGTCGCGTTCCCTGTGCGATGTTGCCTCTGTAAATCGTGAAATATGTTTCTGTAGCATGCGAATAAGGTAATGAGGTGGCAAGTTTTGTAAGTAATGTGTACCATTCTTTGTTTATTTTAGATTTGAAATTCAAGTGCAAGTTTCGACATAACTTTCGCATACGACATCCGATTCACACGAAATTTCTTTTGTTAGGATCGTAATTTAATTCCGGACTCGATGACGCTGGTTTGGACGAATTCTGAGACGGGCGAATTTTTGGGTTTAAATCGGATTTAAATTCGATTTAAATTCAAAAGGTGAGTGTTTTAACCCACTCACAATTACTAGAAGCTTTTATGTTTGTTAAATAAATTTTAGAAATGAATAGAAATTTATTTATGAGCTTTTGGCATGTTATTTCATCCATATCTGTTGAATTGCATTTTATTGAATTTAACTGTTAATTTAATTGATTTATTGCGTATTAATTGGCTGTTAGAAATTATTGTTTGCATATGAACTGCTAGTTAACAGTTATATCAATTATCACTGAATATAAATTGTTAGATTAATAATTGATAAACATAATTTGAAATGAAACTGCCAATTATTACCTGTTATATATTATCACACATATGCTGTCATTGATTGATATTGATTGACGTTTGTGATTGGATGACTGTTGTGTTGATTGAATGGATGTTTTACTTGAATATCATAAACTGCAAGTTAGTATGCATTTTACATTTCATTTGGGATTGCGGTTTGAAATGATATACAACCGCAGTTTATTTTTAAATTGCGGATTGAAATGATAAATATCCGTATCACTTGACCATAGGATAGAAAATTATATACAGGCACCGCGGTCTATATATATAACTATTTTTAATGTGATTTCTATGGTTTGGATGGAATACGGTTTATAATAATCTTAAAAGTTATACTGTATAAATATTTTATTCCATATTTATATACCTATGAAGTTGAAATTTTGAAGTTAAAAGGTGAATAAATTTCTTTATAAAAATGGAAGAAAATTAAGAAAATGGAGTTTGATGATTTATATCCTATGTTAAATATTAAGTTGGAAATTTTAAAGATATGATGTTTATAATTGGATTTTCCCAAAATATATTGAAATGAATATTCTAGTAAAATTTGAATTTGGAAATATATATATATATATATATTTTACTAGAAATTGAAGTCTTATTAATTATGGATTTTATGTGAATATTCCAGGCTAATTAATAGAACATTTGATTTGAAAGAATAAAATCCAACTTTAGACGAATATTTATACTCAAAATGGATATACGTATATATATGAATTTATTGAAATGGTTTTGGAACTTGAAGCGATATTTAATTGTGGTTTTAACTTTAAATAAAGAAATGTATTGTAAAGCCATGAGAAATGTTTCTTTTCAGAGTAACATTTAAGTTAAACCACTTATTTTTATATACTGTTAAATATCCAAACCACTTAGTTTTGAAGGTAATGGTTTCAAATTCTATGGATTTCGAAGTATCATATTAAGAGTTAAATTTCCAAATATTTGGTTCAAGGAATTTTAATAATAAAAGGTGACAAAATTTTGGGAAAGGAAGTTTTTGGGAAACGATATCATTGATTTAAGTCTTTATAAATTAATATCAAAATGAATTGTTGGGTTTAAAAGAAGAAATGATATCGAAATATTATGGTTTTGAAATGGATTATATTCTGGTTTTGAAGTATAAACTGTTTTAAATAACCGCGGTGTTATAATAACGATTGGTTGGCAAAGAGACCGGGATCGGATATGGACATACTCTCTGTCGATACCGAAAACCACTTTGACTAACCGTGTACGCGGTGGAGATTCCAGAATGAAGTAGGTGGTGGCGACGTTTCCTGTAAGGTAAATACGTGGACCCAACTCCCGTGAGTTGGCATAAGGTGGCTAAAACAGGAGCGATTCTCAGGCCAACGAGGTCATTCCTCTGATCGGACGCTCCTCTTCGATATTATACTTTGACTTGGATTGATTCAGTGGCCACTTCTATATTTTGATTTTTGGGGGAGTTAGTTCGAGGTGGGCGGCAGCTGCACGCTGCGCGTTACCATCAGCCTGGATAGCAATTGGTATATCTACCCTGGCATTGCCTAGTTGTGCCGTGTCACCTACCCTATCGCGCCTTGTACGAGTTTGGTTTTCTCCCGTAGCCCGTGTGGTATCCTCTGGTGGCTTCCCGATCAGGAGGGACTATGATATTGGACGGACTACTGGGACTATTACGTGTTAAGGGCTATATGGGTAACCCCTTAACGCTATTAAAAAGTAAGTTTATTTTATAAATAGACACTATTATAATAGCGCAATATACTACATAGTAAATAGTTTTAACGGATCCTTAGGAGATGTAAATCCCGAGCATCTCTTGAGTTACTGCACTCATATTTATTTCTGTTTATTTAACTCACATAAGATATTCTAGTCTGACTCGAGTGTTTTTGTCTTTTCAAATTCGCTCGGGTCAGTCCGAGCGTTTCAGGATAGCAGATTTTAGCTTTGGAGGACGAAGACGAAGAATCAGTATTATTCTATATATAGTATTGCACCACACTCTTTTTATTCCGCTGCATTGTTGTATTGGTATGTGTAACTCTGATGTTCATTGTATAAGTGAAATAACTATTTTGTAAACTGTTTATGAACTGTATATTTGTTATTATATTTTATCCTTCCGCTGTGAGATTCTATTTTCGTTTTATTTCTTCTCTGTTTTTCTGATTTACCCCATAACACTCCGCCCTTGCGTATGCTTTGAATTGGCACGTGTGTCGTTTTAAAGTGTGCGAAAAGGCGGGACGTTACAGACTGTCTGGTCGGATGTAAGAGAAGATGATAGCGGAGTTTGTGTGGTGATGGCTAGGGGGAGCCGCTCAGGTTTTGAAGGTGAGACGGTGGCTGTCGATGGCGGTGTTCGTAGCCAAAGTGAGCGGGGATGGTGGATCGGCTGCATGAATGCTCGAAGGTGGAACGGTTGGAGCAAGAGCAGTTTTTCCAATGCAGAAAAATCTTTCACACATTTTTTTTCATGAATGGGAAAGGGACGAAAATGTAAGAGAAGAAGGAAAAAGAAAAAAGAAAAAGAAGAGCAGTTCACCAAAGAAGGAGATGATGGCAATCAGAAACAATGCGAGCTTATTTTATTTCTTTTTTTTTCAACGTATAGCACGTGAACAACGAAGAGACTATGCAGAGAATATGAATCAGTGTAAATATTAAATCATAGGAATAGTGACGGTCAAAAATTATAAAATTTTGGAAATAAATAAAGCGGGTGGCCATTGATTTCGTCGGTGTATATATGAAAGGACAAATCAAAATCAAAAGGCTTGAAATACGGTACCTGAACAGCAAATCGTTTTGCCTAATTCATCGCCTACTGGATCTGGACTGCACAAATAAATGTAGTAAGGAGATCAGCACGACAAGACGAACAGAATGGTACACAGACATTAGCTGTACGAGCTTCCAGTCAAAAGTCGATAATTGGTACCAAAAATGCTGCTATTTTTGCTATTTTGTTAGAAATAGGATAAACGGAGCAAAAGAAGTCCGAATTTGGAGAAACGGAAGATGACGTGTCACTCAGAAGAGCATTTAGAATTTTTCAGTAGAAAAATATTTAGGTTTGGAAGTACCTTTGTCATCATCAATTTTTAACTAATTTAAATTGGAATAGAATTTCACCAAAAAAAATAAACTTCCATATAATAAATTGAAATTTTACCATCTTCTATGTTTAAGTATACGTATTTCAAATATAAAATTTTTACTTCCAAATTATTATCATTTAAAATTTTCTCAAAAATTCAATTAAATACGTTATAAAACCAATTAAAATTAATTATAATTTTAGGGGTCGTTACATGTGGGCATGGTCTTATGAGATAATTTTTCTTTTAAAAGGATTTTATTCAAAGGCTGATATATGACATTATCTTTTATTATTGAGTTTTCCCACGTTGGTTTATCAAGCCTGCTCCGGGTATTTTCGATACTCGGGTCAGATCCGAGTAGTTTCAGGTTTAGTTGAAGACGGTTGGAGTTTTCAAAGAAGAGCTGGAGATATTCATCTACGTACGGACGTATTCTATTATCCGATGTGGTTTGTTTGTTTTTGTTTGTTGTTTTTCATCATTTGCAAGGGCAGGTGTTATAACTGTTCAGGCTGAATCTAGGTTGGACTCTGATATTGTATTTTAAAATTTTCTGCTATAAAGATTGTTATTGAAATAATATATGTTATTACATTCGTGTGAAATTCTTTTCTGTCTTTATTTTCTTTCTACCCCTTAATGATCCGCTTATTCGTGCAATTTGAATTGGACATATGTGGTTTATATTCGATTCAAAGGGTATGGAAAAATGGGCCATTACATTAGGTATCAGAGCTGAAGGTTAAGCGAGAGCTTTGGCTTTGGTTGGGTAAAGACTCATCAGAGATAGGGTCGGTAATACCCTAGGATGAGTAACTCATTAGAGATAGGATTAGTAACACCCTAGAATGAGTTTGAGTCTATTATATATTAGTGTGTATTTGTTAGCGACTAATAAATTGTTTTGTGTTGATTTATCTATTCAGTGATTTATGTATTCTGATCGATGCACCTGATCACTATTATCGATGAGGGTTCCTAAACATTTAAACAAGGCGAACCGATACACTGATTTTGAAAAAATTGGTAAATGAAATAATTTTACCTAGGATTATATTTTGAATATAAAGTATGTATTTTGAAAAGTTGTATAGTTAGAAATCAGGATTAGTGAAATTTAAATATGAACATCTTGTGATTAGAACTTCACACTTTGACTATAAGATGTTTCATAAAGATAATCCATAAGTATGAAATCTGATATGGTAGTTAAGATCTTTAATACTTATTCCCAAATAATAAGTTAAGAAATAATAATGTTACGTTACTATCATAAATTGATCAATTGTTTGATTTAAAAGTTTAAATACAAATATCTTCTGAATTAAGTTTCATAATTTGACTATAAGGTGTTTGATAATAAGTTTTATTTAAGGAATGAACATATACGATAGAAATAATATAAGATAAATAATAGAAAATGATTATGTAAAAGGAAAAATAATATAAAAGGAATGAGAATTTAAATTCAAGTAAAAGAATTATGGTAATTTAAATGAAGTTAATTAACATAAGATAAAATGGATTTATAAAATAGGTTTTATAAAGTAATCTCTAGAGGATTTTGAAAATGGTATTATTTCAAATGAAAAGATAACTAATTCAATTGGCTTGAATATAAACTAAAAATGGGCAAGTGTTGTGTTCGGATGGTAATCACTTCTCTTAAGTATTACTCTTCTTATTAAGAATAATCCAGTTCCTTGGATTATTTTGGAGTTATTCGATCTATATAATTTTCTTAAGTTAAAGAAATAATGTGAATCGTTGATTAGTAATCTTTATAAAAGTGTTTAAACCAGCGATAAATTTGGATCACTAAGTGATAAGATAAAACAAAATTCTCGACGATTTTGGATAGTCAAAATTTTCAAATCATACCTAACCCAGAGCTAGAAATTTATGAAACCTTTTGGTAAGGGATTGTGAAATACTTTGAATAAATGAAATAATATAAGGATAACTTATAAATCTGATTTATAAAGAAAATTTAAAAGTTAAGAGTATGAGGATTTAAATATGGATGGTTTTAAAATTCATTTTTTTCAAAGCTAGAAAATTAATACTAGTATTAAATAAGAAATAAGTTTTATAACTTATGAATTTGAGATATAGTAAATTATAACAAATTCTAAATTTGTTAGACAGACGGATTTAAGTAAAACCAATTTGAAATTTTGGATTTGTATATACTCTTAGGATGTAAAGGTATATCATACAAATATAGATTTAAATCATGAACTATTAAGTAAAATAATGACTTTTAAAAAGATAATTATAACCTAGAAAATGTTTTATTAATGAATTCCAGCATTATTTAAGTATTAATGAATTCCAGCATTAATTAAGAATTTGGGCTTAAGTCTTTAAAATATGATTGTTTGCATAAGTTATAAGATGAAATAAACTTAAGTGATAGTTTTATGAAATGATTCGTAAATAATATTAATGTTAAAGGAAATATATTGAGTTAAAAGATTGTGGGAAAACTTTTTTAAAGATAAATCATCTTTTGAGTGAAAAATGGTTTCTTTAAAATATTTTCCTTTAGTAAAAATATTTGGAAATAAATAATTAAAGGGATTATATAAAGAAGTTCCTTTTTAAAATGTTTAAAATTAAGATAAAGGTTTATGAAAAGGTTTTGAAAGTTAATAAATACATATATTATATGTAGATCATTTCGTCATACAAATGTTGATCTAATATTCGAGTTCGGAACTATGAGGTGTTTACACTGGTCCAAAAAGAATTTATCACTCGATTCTTGACGATGAACATTGATGAGGGTTTGTGGTTAGGCACTTGAGTTTTCTATCATAGTTGAGAGCTATGCAAGAAAAGCAAAGGTTCTAATCTAGAAGCCTGATCAGAGTCCGCACTAGAGGATCGATGGAACGTTACTAGTTCGGAAGAAAAGTTGTGTACTCGAATAGGAGATCAAATAAGATATTTCACACAGATGATCTGTGTATATTATATGGAATTAAGTTTGAAGATGAAGGTTTTGGGAAAACTTTTGTTCGAGGTAATTTCGAGGACGAAATTCTTTTAAGTAGTGGAGAATTAACGACGCGTAATTTCACTACTTCGAAAATGAGAGATTTCGTTTGTTTTAAATTCAAAATGGTTTAAAACTTAAATAAATAATTTATATATAATAAATAATAATAGAGAAATTATTTATTCATACAGTTGATAATTTAAAAAGTATAAATTTGGATTTCAGAACAAATCAACAAAAGTTAAGTTTTGTTAAAAATAAATAAAAGCTTAAATAAATAGGTTTAAATATTTACTTAAAAAATCTTATTGAAAACATTTAATAAATATAATAAAAGTATATTAAAATATCTAAAAGTACATTAATAACCGTTTTACAAAAATAACCAAAATTCGTCGCATTTTGTCAGTTTTACATACACTGTAAAATTAGAGTTTTGATATTATTTAAATATGATTTTAAAATATATAGAGACATGTTTTAATTTATTTAAATAATTAAAAAGTTCATTTTTAAATTTGGTTTACATAAATAAATAGTTTAACTAAAACGTCAAAATGTGACCGTTGTTTTTTCGAAAATCAATGTTTTGTCGATTAAAAGTTGTCCCAATGTAGTTGCACCTTTATTTTCTTATATGGGATATTCAAATAGTATAAGTATAAATTAATTTTCTAATCAAGTTTACTTTTACTAAACATACTTAGAAAATTCTAGAATATAATTAAGAAAAAGTAAGCACAAAAAGACAAAGATGTCATTTCAAAGCAAAAGGTAAACATCAAATAAACCAAACGTAATTATTATATTCTTTACTTAATATTTAAGTGAAAATGACATAAAGTAATAATTTGAAATGTGATGTTAAGTGTTGAAAAAATAAGGTTGCTTAAAAAGTAAGTAAAGGGTATTTTGGTCTTTTTATAAAATATTATTTTAATTCAACATTTCTATAAATAAGCATCCACTTTCTTACTTCTTTTCACTTATGCTTTTTCCTTTTTCAAGTTTTTCTTCCACTCTCTAATGATTTATTCTCTTCCATTTCCTTACTAACTTTTCAAAACCATATCAAACAACACCAAAACACCACCAAACTTTGCCAAAGACCTTAGAATATCACCAAAACATGGTTTAGCATCTAAGAAGTGAAGAAATGATGGAGGAAGGGGAGGATCAAGGTGTGGCCGAACCTATAGAAGAGGGAAAGACTTATAGTCGAAAGCAAGTGGAAGTTAAGTGATGGCCGAGCTCTAAAAAGTGAGATAGAGTTGTTTAGGTGATGATTTGGTGAAGATAAAAGGATTTAGTGAAGTGTTGAATTAAATGAATGTTGGTATGAAGTGAAACGATTTGGTTAAAGGTGAGTACTCATATTTTAATTTACTAATTTCTAAAAATATTTCATGTTAATTATAGAAATAGTTTGTTATATGTTGGTTGGTATTATGGTTGATTATATGTTTGTGATATGGATGATAACTTGGTTTGGTAAATGATAAGAGAAATGATTAGTAAGTATAGTTAATTCAATGAAAATTAAATCTATACAAAGGTGTGTATGGAAATTATTTAGCCTCTTAATGATTTCAACTTATCTAAAAAGATTGAAAATGATATTATAATAATAGATATTATAATATGAAATGAAATAAAAAATGAGTTTATAATGATAAAAATATTATTTTAAATAATTCGAAATAGTTTAAATATGGTTTGAAAAAAGCTTGAAGTGTTTCGGACAAGTTCCGAAGCAATTCACTAAGTTGGTCAAAATCGAGCTCGTCGCGTAGCGGCAGTTCGTAAATTTCGACCAATAACTTCAAATTAAAGTAGAGAATGATTTATAAGTCAGATTTCTTTGAAATAAAAATTCTTTGGTCCATAATGATAATAGTTTTCCAATGAAGAAAGAAAATCAAGATTTCATCAAGTAGAGTTTGAAATATGTCCAAAATAGTTTTCTAAAAATATCGCGGTTTCGCAGTTCGGAATCCAAAAAGGGATTTCTTTGTGAATAATATTTTTAAATGATTAAAAATATGAAATAAATTTGATAAATCTATTACAATGGTTTAAAAGAGACATGGAATGGAAAATATTAATTTTCAAATATTCAAAAGTTGTTTAAATCAAATAAGCTCATATAACACTTTCCGTAGCACTTTTATGCTGCGAATTCTCTAACCTTTTGAATATGAGTTTAAACATAATAATTCTTTCCTAAATCTTTTTCGAATGATTTTAAAGGTATTATTAAGTAATGTAAAGATGATTTGAAAGTTTAATAATAGTTTGAATAAATGGTTAAGAGGAATTTTTTATACCACTTAAACAAAAAGTGAAGAATATTGAATGTAATAAAAAACTGAGTATGCGAAAACTATTAGTACAGTTGTCCCGCCTGTAAGATCTGGAAAGGTGAAACAAGGTGTTTAACTAAGGTTAGGAATGGAGCAACCAGTGCCCTGAACTTACCTGACCTATATTTTCTCTTCTTAGGCGAGGGGTGGAATTGATCGAAAGGAAAGCCCGGATGCTCTAAAAGATCATATTTAAGTTTTTCCAAGATAAACGAAAAGAAAAAATTCTTTTAATGTTAATTAACCGCTTAACATCTTTTATCAACGATTAGCACGAAAAACCGAGAATCGAATTTGAGTGATTCCTATCTGAAAACCCCTTCAAACTAATTTTTGAAATAAAACATACCGAAGACAAAGATCATTGATAACAAAGATCTTCATGATGTAGGATTACTTGCCATTAGTCCCTAGAGGTGAAATTTACCATATCTAAGGTGGTGGTAGTACTTTGTTATGAAAATCTTCGATTTGCAAGAATATGATTTGAAGTTAAGAAATAAATCTTTGATTAAGATTCAATGAATGATTTGGAAATATTTTCCCTAAGTTAAAAGTTTTAATCTGAATATAAGAAATCTTTGATTAATATTTAATAAATGATTTGGAAAGGTTTTTCTAAGTAAAAGAGAAAATGATTTGGAATTGTTCCAGGATTTAAGAAAGGTTTAAAAAAACCAAATGATTTGATAAATGAGGCTTAATGATTCCATGTACTCTTGAAAAGAAAATGGAATAAATTTAAAAGAATATATCTAAGAAAGATATTTTATAAAAGATGAAGTAATTGATTGATAATTGATATTCACGTATGAATTTAACATCTTTTAAATCGATAATTGGCTTCAAAGGAACCGGTGTCGGATTTGGGTGATCCCTAACCGAAATTCACTTCGAACCAATGTATACGTTCGAAAGTGAAGACATGTTAAAGATGATGATTATTGAAGATCGTGAATCTTTATAGCATGAGGACTGCTTGTTGACATGCTCCGGGTCGCTCCCTTTATAGAGTTATTTATAGCAGTGGTCTCCTCTTTGTGGAAATTTTTCAGATTGCAAGGACTACTTGCTACTAATGGTAGTAGGAGTGTGCCTTCAGTTTCGTTCAGTCCTAGAACGAACTGTATGAACGAATATCTGACATTGCATTTCTCAAACACAACATTTGGCTGTTACAAATGTACATCTGCTTGATGGCGGAGAAGGCAACTTCTCTTAGCTTAATACCCTTCTCTGAGACATACGGGCTCATAGGTTGTATTCTTATGGGAGTCAAATAGTGATCAAAGTGAAAAAAGATGTGTTATGTGAAAAGGTAATCGTTACCTCAAGCCTCATTAACCGAAAATGACCGAAATAGAGTTAGATGTAGTAAGGCTAAGTGGATCATTCCCAATTAGGGTATGATCATCCCCTTCTAGATATATTTCTTCCCGCTATAACGTTTGGGATGTAAATTAATGTTGTTTGCATGCTAGAGCGCACTCGGTTAAAAGTCGGTAACGATCCAGGGATGATATATTTGGTACTATCTAGTTACAGAGATATGTCGGCCTTGTGTTGGTAGAGGATCCTTTATGATGGTCCTCCATACATTCCTTTAGAGATGTATTGCCGGAAGGTAGTCCCTTCACTTGGTCATTTTTGTGGAAATCCATTCTCCAATAAGAACCTATGGACTTGATTGTAAACCTGTTATGCTGGAATTTAATCAATGCAACCATTTCGGCTAAGATTAATAAGTTTATTTGCAAATACTTCCAAAAAGGAATGTTATTAAAAATAATATCAAACATTATGACATATAAAAGTGTTTTAGTTATCATAAGGTAAAAACCCGTCCGTGTTTATGTGTGGGCGTGGTCTAATGAGATACTCATTCTTTTAAAGGATTTTATTCAAAAGCTGATATATGACACTATCATTTATTATTGAGTTTTCTTACGCTGGTTTATCAAGCTTGATCCAAAATCTTTTCGATACTCCAGTCAGATCCGAGTAGTTTCAGGTTTAGTTGAAGACGGTTGGGGTTTCTAGAGGAGAGTTGGAGATATTCATCTACGTACGGACGTATTCTATTATCCGTTGTGGTTTGTTTGTTTTTGTTTGTTATTTGTCAACATTTGTAAGGGCAAGTGTTGTAACTGTCCAGGCTGAATCTAGATTAGACTCTGATATTGTATTTTAAAATTTTCTACTGTAAAGATTATTATTGAAATAATATATGTATTCCATTCGTGTGAGATTCTATTCTATCTTTATTTTCTTTCTACCCTTAATGATCCGCTTATTCGTGCAATTTGAGTTGGACATGTGTGGTTTATTGTCGATTCAAAGGGTATGGAAAAATAGGCCATTACAATTAGGGGAAAGGTTCGAGCTATTCATGGACCACAAAATCCTTGAAGAATCTTTTCTCCCGGAAGGATCTCAACCTTCGACAGCAACAATAGTTGGAATTCCTAGCCTCCTATGACTTTGGCATTTCCTATATGCCAAGTAAGGGGAATGCGGTCACCGACCCATTAAGTGGAAGGTATGCCAACTTAGGGGCAATGTTCCTAAAGTGGAAATAGTTAGAGAACTTTGTTGGTTATGACTTCAGATCTCATTGTAAGTTAGAGCCAGAGATGTTGGCGAGCTCGATAATCTGACCTATTTTGATTATGTGGATTGATAACAGTCAGAAGCGAGATGCTAGATTGGCAGAGATTAGTGCAAAAATAGAAGGACGAGTTGAGTCTGAGGATATGAAGTAATATGAGCTAGACCGAGAAGGTTGAGTCCATAAGGATGGAAATTGTTTGTTTTCGATGTTGATGGATTGCAAGTTGAGGAATGCCACTATTACATTGACCACACATCTCGGGGGTAATCAAATGTACCATGCAACAAGGTAGGCCTACTATTGGAAAGGGATAAAGAAGGATGTTGGGAAATTCATCTCGAACTGTATGAACTACTAACTGGTGAAAGCAAAGAAAAAGAAATCAAGTGGCCTATTAAAATCGCTTAAAGTTTTCGAGTGGAAATAGGTATCGATGGATTTCAGTGATGACTGCCAAGGACTCGAGCAGGATGTGATAGCATTTGGGTCATGGTCGGTCGATTGACCAAGAGCGCCAGATTTATACCTATCAAGTCAAGCAAAACGGCAGCCAAACTAGCCGAATTGTATATGAAATGGATTGTAAGATTTCATGGTGTGTCGAAGAGCATTATGAGCGATCGAAGCCTGTTGTTCACTAGTGGGTTTTGGAAGAGATTACAGGAGGTGTTAGGTACTGAGCTGCATCTTAGTATGGATTATCATCCACAAATGAATGGGCAGACCGAGAGAGTGAATCGTATATTAGAGGATCTCTTGCGAGCTTGCGTTCTCGATTTCGAAGGCTCATGGGATGATCACTTGCATTTGGCAGAGTTTGCATACAATAATAGCTATCATTCTAGTATCGATATGGCACCATATAAAGCATTGTATTGCCAACCATGTAATGCCCTTCATACCGATGGGAAGCAGGCGAGAAACTAATACGGGGCCAAATATAATTAGAGAAACCTTGGAAAGATAGAGAACTTTCAACAATGGATGAGAGCTACACAAGATAAGCAGAAGAGTTACACTGATAGAAGGCATAGAGATTTAGAATTTTCTATCGGAGATATGGTATTCGTGAAAATTTATCCTTCAAAAAATGTTATTCAATTCGGTAGTAAAGGGAACTTGACACCAAGATTCGCAGGTTTTTTATCGATAGTAGAGAGGATTGAGAATCTTGCATATAGGGTCAACTTGCCTCCAAAAAAGGCAGGTGTGCATAATGTCTTCCATTTTTCTCATCTGCAGAAGTTTGTGCATGGCGTGACGATTGCGTAGGATCAACTTGATGATATCGAGATTGAACTAGAAGCTTCGAGGCCTCATAGGCCGGTTCATACTGTCGGACGCGATATAAAACAGCTTAAGGGAAAGGAGGTGGAGTTGAAGGTTCAATTGGGCAAAAGTGAAGGCAGTTGCACATGGAAAACCGAGGAGAGTATGAGCGCCACGTATCCGGAGCTTTTCACATGGTAAGGCCCGTTGTTTATCGTATTTTCTTTCGCTTTCGATATCATGTAGGGTGGTTTAGTATCTCGCATGCTAGTATAGGTTTACTTATATTATTGATTGCATGGTTACATGTTTGACATGTTTGATATACATGATTGTTAGGCATGCAGGGTAACTATGATAGATTTTCTGTGTTTCTCTAGGGATTTTGGGGGCGAAATTCCTAAAGGGGGAGAGTGTAAAGACTCGTGTTTTACTTATCGAATGATCATAAAATATTTTTATTCATATGTGGTTATATAACTCTTAGATTTTGAAAAGAGACTCTTAGGACATTTTTGCATCTATGACTTTTGTTGAATTTCTATGTGACCATTTTGACCCTAAAAATCTTATTTGGACAACAAATTTTGATAGTAGCTGAATTGCCTCAGACCACTTCCATTGCTACAGGATGATGGTTTCACACTCCATAGAGTGTCATAATAAAAAAAAAGGACATGTCTTTCGAAAGTTATTGCAGTTTTAAGTTTTGGTTGCTACTGGCCATTTTATGTAAGTAAATAACTAAGACCGTGCTAAGGCCCACGAACCCATTTCGAAATTTGTGATAATAGGAGGCTGTAGGAACTGACCTAAGTCATTTCCTTCTTTCCAAAAAATGATCCAAACCTCCATTAGCGTTAATTTCATCAAAACAGCTTTTCCTAACTAATCTTAACCAAAATCATTGATTAGAGAGGGGAGTAGCATATAGAAGCAAGAGATTATCATTTTTCCTGATTTGGGTTCATTTCCTTCGTTGTCTTCAGATTTGAGGATAAAAATTGGTATTTTAGGTATTTGCGAGTGATTCTTGACCTCTCACTCATCTATACTTGTTTTTATAGTTAAAATCGTTGTTTTTAATATGATTTTGACCTAAAAAGAGTTTAACCGCTTATTCATATATGTTTATGACCAAAAATTGGAGATTTTGAAATGGCTTTAAAATTAGTTTTTAGTATATTTATTCATATTCACATTCTAGTGTAACTCCCATCATTTTTACATGCATATGCGAATGTAAAACTTAGATTTAGAATAAAACTAGTTTGATTATTACATTCTCATGTATCAGTTTTATGAATGGATGTATATGCATGTTATTCCATGATTGTATGTTGTGATTTGATGTTATTTGCTACTGTTTTGAATGTTAGGTAAATAAGTTGGGAAATTGGAAAAATCAGAGGCAAAAATGGTTGGAATTGGATAAAACTAGGAAAGTGGATTCTGGAGCATGGGAAGGGCTCGTGGTCCAAATTGCATTTCCTAATTCACTAAGCACAGAAGTTGGTGTCGACATATGAGGTCAGTGAGTTCTCTCGGTTACTCCTTGTCGGCAGCGACTTGGGGGAGTGGAAGAGTATGGCATGTAAAGGTTGCCTATGGTGATAGACTGGAGATCGGGTAAGTGTGGGCGGCTATGACAACTTTTTTCTAGGATATGAAGTAGGGTGTATTGAAGATACGACGAATTGATTTGGAGTAGAGAAGTCAAGATTCAACACCTGGGCATGGAGTATTAGAATTAAGAAGTAGGATGGAAAGAAACTTGGCCACTTAGTGGCCAAGCACAGAGGTCAGACCGAGCTCTCTAGTTTGGTCCTATGAGAATGGAACATATGGAGGCGGGTACAGTGGTTCGAGAGGTCATGCTGGAGATGTTGGATCATTTGCATGATGACTTATGGTAATAAATCAACATGACGAAAGTTAGAGTCTTCGGATGGTAACTCGATGTTGAATGGAGTTAGGTTTCGAAGAAGACAGCTCAATGTAGAAAGGAGTCGTAGAATGGGGAATGTAAAATGGTTCCTCGAAGGTGATGGCTCGATGTTAAAAAGAGTCGGTGGGGATGTAGAATGGTTCCTCCAGATAATGAAAGCTAGATGGAGTAAAGGAAAGGGCTCAAATATAAAGGATCATTGATACTCGGAGTATTTTCTATTGCACTCAAAGCAGAGGTATCGTGAGGACACTCATGTTGAAAGTTACCTTGGATCGTTTGAATGAATCCACATACCCTGGAATGGTTGAATGGATCCACTATCAGCTTCATGCTAAAGAGGGTACGCAGAAAACTGGGATTACCATTAGTCTCTAGCAATCAAAAGGTCATACGAGTTATCATATATCTAGAGTACACCGAGTGATAATGAGGATTGTTTGATGGATGCTATGGTTGCTTTGATTTCTTTCCCTACACTCTATCACTCTAGGGTAGTCATTGAAGATAGGTATTGGAGTTAGGGATACCTGAGCGCCCATTATCATGCTTAGTTGTGTTGCACCTTTATGACACATAGTGTAGCATATTATGTTATTATGTGCTAACTCTTTGGTTGCAAGGACATGTCAGGTATAATTCGTATACCTTTGTTCCTTATTATATCGATCTGTATAGTATTTTGAGATTCATTTACCGCTCACACCAGACTGCTGTTTGACTCAAGGTTTTATGTTTTGCTTCTTATTATCTCAGGTGCTCTTAAATGAGTAGACTAGATAACAGGTCTTGTTGCGACCCAATAGCCGTGCAGAGGATGAGCTGGAGTGAGTTATCTCATATTATATATGCTTATTCCACTCTGCAAAATTATAGAGCCTTGGCAGTTTTTCTTATTGGTATTAGTATGAGATAGTCTTATGAGCTGCTTCTGGTTTATAAACTCTGTATCATGATGTATAACTTTTTGTATCTGTACTCTGATATCAAGATCACTTAGTTATTACCGTCTCTTCTGTTTTAGATCCGTGATATTATATTTTAATTCCATGCGCTATGAGATATATGACAGTTTTGTGATGTTTTATTTCATTTTAAACTTTGGTGATTGCTCTACATCTATCGACATGACAGTAATGCGCTATCTATATTGGGTGTCGGTGGTGTAGGGCGGTCGTCACACACACGGATATATATATATATATATATATATGAATAGTCAGTCATAAATATATATATATATATATATATAAATGTAATAAAAATAAAGAAAAAGTCAGAAAGATGATACAAGGAGTTTTATACTGGTTAGGATTGACCAATCCTACATCCAGTTCTGTATAATACCAGTAAGATTTCATTTCAAACGCCTACTTCAATCGGGTAGCAATCAAACAAGAATGCGATCCTGATTTTAAAGCAACAATATACACCCTTCTGACTTTTTGAGCTCAAGTATACTCTCCTGATTTACAAACAACAAGATTACCTACTTGATTTAAAAGAAAAATAAGTACACCCATTTGATTTGAACATGCAACTAGCACACCCAATTAATTTGAACGAGTAATAAGCTCAACTACAAAAAATAATAGTAGACAGTTGTTAATACCAACAAAAAATAATTGTAAGTTGGACAACGTTTCATATCTTGGATTTTGAAGTAAATCTTGGGCTGGTATCTCGACTGAAGTATCTTATAACTGACCAAGCTGTTAAATCTCGAATTTCAAAGAAAACCTCGAGCTGATTTCTCAAAAGTGAGATGGAGGTTTAAAACCTTGCACTTGGATACAGAATACCCTAAATCCCTTTTTTGCACTTTGACCTTTATACTACTGAGAGAATGCTTGAAAAACAATGAATAGATTATAGAGAATAAATGTAGTGAAGTAAAGATTGAATTTCAGTGAATTTGAAGAGTATAGAAAGTGAATTTTGAGAAAAATATAATAAGAAAATAGAGCAAGAAGAATGGAGAGACAATAGTTCTTAAAATTCATTTTTAAGTCTCCTTTATATATTATTTAAAGGGTCATGTCTATTCACAAAGAGATGAAGCCAAAAATCACGCTTTTCAAAATTTTAAAAACTTTCGAACGGTATATATGTCAACATACTTAGGAAGGGTATGTAGACGTACTCTTGTATTTTGAAAAAAACGACAACACTTTTAAAGTGTTACAAAATTATGATATTATGTAAAATCACTTATTTTATTTTAAAAAATGGTTTTCAAAATAGCTTTTAACATATAAAACTTTTATAAAATATTTGTAGAAATATATTTTGAAAATAAAATAAATACTTTGATGAGAGAGTATTCAAAGAAAAGATAGTTGCCATTTAAGGGTTTTAACTATTTTATCTAACTTCTATTAACTATTATCTATAATCTTGAACTATTTATGTCTTTGTCTTTAAACTCACGAATCTTCAATTATCTTGATCATCTTTGAAATTTGATCTCTTGTCTTTTTACCGATTAGTCCTCATACTTGATTATCCTATATATATACCGTTGTAATATCTGCAAAATATTCCATATAACTTGAAAAAACATTAGTACCTATATTTATATGGTTTTGTCATCAAAATCAATATTTTTGGCATTAACAGTCTCTTTTTTTATGATAACAGGCATGTAAATATTTTTATTATAAATTATAATGCAACCTCTCTTAAATTGGTTAACTTATATAATATAACTCCCCCGAAATTCTCGCCTTCGGTATATGCGTATATTATATTACATACTTTGTCCCCTATTGTTATTGTCATCAACAAAAATAGATAAAGAAAAATAAACCCCCAAAATGTGAAATATTAAATGTTACGAAATTTGATAATGTTGTATATGGTATCAAAATCAATATTAATTGCGAAATAATATTTTTAAGAAATAACTTTTTATATAAACATTTATAATTAAATTTATTAAAACCATACATCATAATTTTTACACATACACACACTTACACAATTAATTACATAAAAGTAGTTTCTAATTATACAGACTAAAATGTACAAATAATAAATAAGCATTTAAATACAAATTAAAATTAGATTTTCTTAGGAACTTCAACCCATCCTTTGGATCCAAAGATCGGATTGGTGTTGATAGCCCCCCAATCTTTATGTTCCACTTTCGCTTTAGAGTTCGAGCATTCTGGGGCATTGGTTAAACTTCCTTAGCAAAATAAGAAATGAAACATCAAAGAGAATTGAAATGTTTTTCTTGTTCCTTGATCATTTGTATTTGCCTTATTTCCAAGTGTCCTTAATTAAAAAAATGAAGTAAAGACCATTCTTGAATGATTGACGGGTTTCCTTTAGATTATCACATAGTTTTTGTTGTGAAAAATTGACGTTTTAATTCATTTTTACGAAAAGAGATGTGTAGAAAAGAATAAAATAAGAGGGTGGATTGATTTTTGAGTTTTTCTAAAACAAATATTTTTTTATAGTAGTGAAGAATCGGATTAAAAACTAATCCCTCCAAAAAATAACCAATCTATTTGCCAATCTATTTGAATTTCAAAATATGGAAACACCGGAGTATGTCGACATATATATGTAGGGTAGGTTGACATACGTGCAGTTGCATGTTTTTGTTTTCGTTTTACAATTTATTTATATTTTATATTATTTTATTTAAGATTCTAGAGATCAAAATAATAAGATTGGAAACAAAATAAAGTCTCTAAGCAAATTTCATTAATAAAATATAGAGATACATAAACATAATGAAAAATGCAAGGACATGACATAAATAGAGCTAGAAGACATAATGATAACTAACTATAATAGTAATGATAAAGAAGAAGAATTTCCACCATGCTTTCCCATTATCTTCCCAAAGTATTTATCAATTTTGTTTGAGAGGATAGTAAATTTCTTACTAAAAGAACGTTTAAGCTTCTTTTGATTATTATGAAGTTTCTCTTGATTCCTATGTAACTCTTTGTTTGAATAGTGAGACGGTTTGTTATAGCTTTCAGGAGATGTATTCATTTTCTCCTCTTTCTCTTCTTTTTCTTCCTACTATTTCCATATCATCATTTTCTTCTTCTTGAAGAAACTCTCGCTCTTCTTCTCTTGCCAGTCTTTTTTCTTTTTCGGTAAGAGACACATAAAATTCAAATTCAAGAGGAATGTGCACGAGTGAGATGTTTGTTTTGTCAAAAACTTTATATGGAAAAATGTCTGTTACATTTTAGGTCAATATCAAAGTAGTTGAAAATTCTAGTAAGATACATACCATGGTAAAGTGTGTTTTCATATCTAGAAAATTTTTGAACAAACTTTGTGTGTGCGGTTGTTGTAATTCCCCGTTCTAGGTGTAATACTTTGTTGTAAGATAAGACTCGTTGATCTTGCTTTTGGCCTAACATTTTTACCTATAAAACCATATTCTTCATCATTTGAAAAAAAAACATGCATAACTTCTCTATTTCCATAATCAATTTCAAAAATGGAGCGGTCATTTACACTACTTTTATAGTACAGAATTTGATCAACAATTTCACAATCTAAACAATAATAGTATCTTTAATACTACTCTAAATGTGACCTTCTATTCCTTGATAAAACTTTCCAATAAAATTAGCATAAAACATTTTGACCAAATCAAGATAGTAATCAAAATCATTTTGTGATAAATCTGAAAATACCATTTTTCGCAGCAAGAACTTGAAAACCATAAAAACAAAATTCATTAAAATTAGAAAATCTACTGGAATAATCCTTAGTATATTTTAAATACTCAATGTATGTTTTATCAAACTCTTGATCATTGAAAAGTTGACTTCTAGTTCTTTCAGAAAGCCTAATGGCTTTGGATGAAGAGGGTCGATTTGGAGAAGGCAATATGAGTTTGTTTTGGAAGAAAGAGAGTGAAGAATTTTTTTAATTTTAGAAATAAAGTGTGTGTTGAAACTGAGGTTAGAAGGAGTAAATATATAGAGTTTGAATGAACATGTAACAAGTAAAAGGATGCCTTTTCAAATTTTGAATTGAATGCAAGAGAGAGCGAATTTCAAAAATTCAAATTTTGAAAAGATTTTTCAAATTCTATACGATATGTCAACAAATCTAAGTGGCACATGACGACATATATGCCAAAATTTCAATGTTCAAAAAATAAAGAAATATATTCATATAATTATACATACATATATATATTATATATTTATTTCTATATTAAATAATTTTTAAAAAAATAAAATATGAAATGTAAAAAAATACCTAATTTTTTTGTTTCCTTTGTTTGACTTGAATATTCTTCCATCGCCATGAAATACATATTGATAATTTCAATGTCCGATTCATTGTCACGGGATGTCGTATCAGAATCGAGGTCGGACTGAAAGCCATTTTCCTCTTTTTAAATGAATCAGCATTTGGTGAATTCTTTGCTTTCTTCTTATGAGGACAATCTCTTTGTATATGCCAGATTCATCACAATCGTAAAACTTAAAACATTTATGTTTTCAAAAAAAATATTTTCATTTTTTCAAAGTTGTTCATCTTTTTATATTTTAGAAATTTTGAGTAATAAGAGCAATCTCCATATCATTATCATCGTCATTTGAATATTGATCGTCAATTGTTGCGTTGAATGCAATTGATTTTTTTTTCGATCGCCTTACTTTCCCTTCTACCTTGTAACTGTACTTCATAGGACATTATATTACCAATTAATTCTTCAATTTTCAATATACTAACGTCATTGGCTTCCTCGATTGCTAATGTCTTTTGATCCCATTTCAAAGAGAGTGAATTAAGATTTTTTTTACTTGACCCTCTTTTGAGAAATTTTTCCTAATGACACTAATGAACGAACATATCTTGAAATCTAGAATGCACATCAGAAATAGTTTCATTTTGTTTCATTTTAAAAAGTTGAAACTATTTGGTTAGCATAGAAATCTTAATTTGTTAGCATAGAAATCTTAATTTGTTTTATTTTACTAGTACCCTCATGTGTGAGTTGCAAAGTTCTCCAAATTTCATAGGCAGTTTACAATAGAAATTTGATTAAATTCATTTTTATCTAAAGAGAAAAATAAAATATTCATGGCCTTTGAGTTATTGAGTGCTTATGCATTTTGGCCTACACTCCATTCTGCATATTTAGTTTGGGGTGTCATGTATCCACTTTGTGTAGTGATCCAAATATCTAAGTCGTTAGATTGTAAATATGTTTTCATCCTACATGACCAGTAAGCATAATTACCATCATTAAATAGTCGGGTTCTAGCAGTTGATTTCCCAAATAACGAGTTTTTAAAAACTTAAGGCTCAGATACCAAATGTGAAAAATGGTGTAGTAAAAATTATACTTGTCTGAATGGATCTAAAGGCTACTTTGACACTAGTAGGGGGATGAATAGTGTTTTATAACTTATTTAGAACTTTTCTAATTACTATAAATATTTGAATCAAAACACAGACAACTAGCACAGATATATATGAATAGGCAGCCACAGATATATATATAATGCAGAGAGATGACACTAGGAGTTTTATATTGTTTGAATTAATGAATCCAACATCCAGTCTTGTACAGTATCTGTATGGATTTCTTTTCAAACACCTACTTTATTCAGGTATCAAGCAAACCATAATACAATCTTGATTTCAAGACAACAAGATACACCCTCTTGATTTTTTAAGCATAAGGCAGACTCTCTTGATTTAACCAGGCAACAAGCACACTCACTTGATTTAAACAAGCAACAAGCACATCCACAATAGTAGAGATTTATTGATTTCAAATACAAATTGTTGTAACTTGAAAACAAAATATCTTGTAGCCCTTTTATAGCATTTTGATCTTTGAAATGGTGAGAGAATACTCGCAATACAGTGAGTAGATTATAGAAAATGAATGTAGTAAGTGGAGATTGAATTTGAGTGAATTTGAAGAGCATAGAAAGTGGATTTTAAGAAAAATATAATGAGAATTTAGAGTAAGAAGAATGAAGAGAAAGTAGTTCTTTAAGTTTTTTTTCCACTCTCCTTTACATAGTGGTTGAAGGGGACATGTCTATTCCCAAAGAGATGGAGCCAAAGATCACAACTCTTCAAAGGTAAAAAAAACCTTTCAACGGTACACATATTGACATTCTTAGGAAGGGTATGTCGACATACCCTTGTATTTTGAAAAAAATAACACTTCAAAATTGTTATAAAATTATGATATTTTATAAAATCATTTATTTAATTCTAAAAAATAGTTTTTAAATACTTTTTAATATATAAAACTTTTATAAAATATTTGTAGAAATATATTTTGAAATAAAATAAATACTTTGATGAGAGAGTATTCAATGAAAGAAAGTTTCTATTCAAAGAAAATAATTCATTCTATATTTTTTGCATTTGCATTATGTTTCATGAAAGATGTAGATATTTGAATAGTTCGTGCAAACTTGTCCTGATAAAACTCACGAAATGTATGTCATGTCGAATCATGAAATGATAATAATAGCATAGTAACAGATAAAAAGAAGCATGATAAAGAAATTATTCATTTGCAATTGTGAATAAGCGACTATTGCGTAGATTTTAACGAAAAACAATACGAAAGGCATAACCTCGAGATAATGAGACAAAGTACCGTTAATATCACATATATCGATTTTGATGACAACAAACATATAAATATAGGTACTAATATTTTTCCAAGTTTTATAGAATATTTTATAGAATATTACACAGGTACAGGATAATGAGTTTGAAGACTGATCAGTAAATAGAACAGAGATCAAGATTTGGAGATGACTAAGACAATTGAAAGCTCATGAGCCTAATGACAAAGACATGAAGATTTCAAGTCTATATATATTAGTTAATAGACATTGATAATTTGTTAAAGCCCTTGAATAACAACTTTCTTTTCTTTGAATACTCTCTTATCCAAATATTTATTTTATTTTCAAAATATATTTCTACAAATATTTTATAAAAGTTCCATATATTAAAGTATTTAGAAACTATTTTTAAATGATTTTACAAAGTGTCATAATTTTGAAAACCTTAAAAGTACTGCTATTATTCTAAACATAAAAGGGTATGTCTACATATCCTTCCCAAGTATGTCGACATATGTGCTGTTGAAAAGTTCTTTTTAAATTTTGAAGACTTGTGATCTTTGGCTCCATCTCTTTGCGAATGGACATGTCCCTTCAGACATTATATAAAGGACACTAGAAAATTAATTTTTTTAAACAATATTCTTTCCATTCTTATTACTCTAAATTCTCATTGTATATTTCACAAAATTCACTTTCTATATTCTTCAAATTCAATCTGTACTTCACTGTATTGATTCTATATAATCTACTCACTGTTTTGCAAGTATTCTTTCGCCAATTCAAAGATCAAATTGCTACAGAAGGGCTATAAAATATTATGTATCCAAGTTACAATTATTTGTATTTGGAATCAATAACTCCCTTCTACTATTTTGTGTAGGTATGCTTGTTGCCCGTTCAAATGAAGTGGGTGTGCTAGTTGTCCATTTGGATCATATGGTTGTGCATGTTGCCCATTTAAATCAAGTGAGTGATCTTATTGCCCAGTTAAATCAAGAGAATCTACCACGAGCTCGAAAAGTCAGAAGGGTGTATATTATTGCCCTAAAATTAAGATTGTATTCTAGTTTACTTCCTACCTGATTAAAATAGGCATTTGAAAGGAAATCTGGACAGATTTTGTACAAGACTGGATGTACGATTGGTCAATCCGAACCAGTATAAAACTCCTGGTGTTATCTCTCTCACTTTTATTATACATATATGCATGTATGTATGTATGTCATTTCCTGTTAATATATATATATATATGCGTTGGTTATTTTGTTTTGATTTAAATCTTGAAACTATTTAGAAATATTCTATATAAGTTATAAAGCACTATTCACCCCCTCTTGTGTTATAGTAGCTTTAGATTCGTTCACACTAGTATCATTTATACTACATCATTTTTCACATTTGGTATCAGAGCGTTAGGTTTTCAAAAACTCTTTATTTTATTTTTGAAAATTAGAAATGGATAGTAACACTAATAGTATACTTTTTAACACTTTTGTAAAAGGACAATCAACTACTAGACCCCCAATATTTAACGTTAATAATTATGGCTACCGGTCATGTAGGATGAAAATTTATTTAAAACCCATTGGCTTAGATATTTGGAACATTACACAAAGTAAATGCAACGAACTCCAAACTGAATATTCACAATGGACCATAAACCAAAAGACACAAACACTAAGTAACCTAAAGGCCATGAATATTTTATCTTGCTCCCTAGATAAAAATGGATTTAATCAAATTTCTATTTTGTAAGTCTTCTTATGAAATTTGGAGAACTTAGCAAGTCATACATAAGGGCATTAGTTAAATAAAACGAACTAAGATTTTCATGCTAACCAAACCATTTCAACATTTTGAAATGAAACAAAATGAGACTATTTCTGACATGTATTCTAGATTTCAAGTTATAGCTCATTTATTAGTATCATTAGGGAAAATTTTCTAAAAGAGAATTAAATTGAAAAAAATACTTAATTCATTCTCTTCAGAATGGGATCAAAAGACATTAGAATAAAGGAAACCAATGATATAATACATTAAAAATTGAAGAATTAATTGGCAATCTAATGTCCTACGAAGAACAGTTGCAGGGTAGAAAGGAAAGTAAGGTGATCGAAAAGAAATAAATTATATTCAATGAAAAAACCAATGATCAAGATTCAGATGATGATAATAATGAGGAATTGATTGCTGTTATGACTTGAAATTTTAGAAAATTGATGAAATAGAGAAAGATAAATAACTATCAAAAAACTGAAACGAAAATTCTAAAAATGAAAATGTTTTTTAAGTATTACGACCATAGTAAACCTAGCCATCTATGAAGAGATTGTTCGCATAAGGAGAAAGCAAAAAATTCACCAAACATCGAATCATTTAAAAAAGGAAAAATGGCTTTCAACAACACCTTGGATGATTCTGTTAGAACATCAAGTGACAATGAACAAAGCACTGAAATATCAACATGTGTTTCACGGTGATGGAAGATTAATCAAGTCAAACAAATGAACTACGGAATCAGTATTTTTTTTACATTTCATATTTTATTCTTTTCAAAAATTATTTAGTATAGGAATAATTATATTATAATAATAATTATTATTATATGTATAATTATATGAATATATTTCTTTATTTCTTGAGCATTGAAATTTTGGTATATATGTCGACATATGTCACCAAGTATGTTGACATATTGGATAAAATTTTAAGAATTGTTTCAAAATTTGGACTTTTAAAATTCCATCCCTTTTGAATTTAACTCAAAATTTGAAAACATACATTTTTACTTATCATAGTTCATTCAAACTCTATATATTCACATCATTTAACCTCATTTTCAACACATGTTTTATTTTAAAAATCAAATAATTCTTCACTCTCTTTCTTCCAAAACAAACTCATAATTCTTCGTCAAATCAACCCTCTTCATCCAAAACCATTAGGATAACTAAAAGAATCAAAAGTCAACTTTTCAATGAAAAAGTCCATTGAAAAATACATTGAGTATGTAAAATATGGTAAGGTTTTTTCGGGTACAATTGCTAATTTTAATGAATTTTATTCTTATAGTTTACAAAATCTTGCTTCGAAACAATAGTTTGGAAATTCTAAATAAATTTGAATGGCGGCCGAAAACCCTAATCTAAAACCGATTCCATATCCCACTACAACCTTCGATCCTGGAGACGGATGGGTGGAGGTGAAACGCAAGGGGCACGGGATGGAGAAAGAGGGAAGGAAGGAAACATTTGCGGCAATTTTACAGAGGAATCATAAACCAAACCCTAGATCTTGGATTGAAGAAATTGGAAAACAGGTTGAAATCAAAGGTGATCTGAATTACTTAGAACCGATTATCGAAGGAGAAGACATCTATCAACTAATAGATGATGAAGACTACGCCGAAGCTCAAAAAATCTGGGAAACTCGGTATACATATATATGTCGGGGAAAAAGCCATATATCGTCCATCTGAACGCTTACATAAAACGTGTTTGGAGTCCTAAAGGAACATGGGATGTTTTTCCGAGAGATAATGGATTTTATCTAATAAAATTTGAAAAAGAAGAAGATTTTGTTAAAATTCTGAAAGGTGGCCCATGGTTTATGGATAGCATACTCATTATAATGAAAAAGTGGGAAGCTGATTTCAATTTTGAAAAAGAAATGTTGTCATCTTATCCAGTTTGGATTAAAATGCACAAACTTGACTTAACCTTATGGAATACAAGATGCATTAGTAAGCTTGCAAGCATGATTGGAAAACCATTGGCAATAGACGAGAATATAAGGAAAGTGAAGAGAATTAATTATGCCAGAGTACTTGTTGAAATAAAAGAAGACAGTTCTCTACCATCAAATATCAAAGCAAAGAATAATAATGGAGTGGTATACACACAGGAGATAGAATATGAATTTGTTCCACCCAGATGTACTGATTGTAAGTGTTTTGGACATGCTACTTCATAGTGCAAGAATAATAAAGACAAACCAGAACAAATTTGGGTAGAGAAAAACAAAATACAAAACTCCCCACCCAGTTACCCAAAAAATAATACAGATGATGCGACAATTCAGGAGACAGTCAGTTCCACAGTTACACAAAAAACCATACACATACAAAAAGATTATATACAAGATGATACTAATTCAGTCAGATCTGAGGACTCTGCAAGAGTGCTAGCAGTTCATCCAGATCGGGATCAGTCTGTAAATTTGGAGGGGGATCAACTCCAGGATATGGATGATAATTTGCCAGATTCTCTGGAGGAAATCCAGAAAATGAATATCCAGATAGAGTCGTCTGTAGAAGAAAGTGATGATGATATAGAAGACATCAGTAGATACACAAAAGCTAATAAGAGTTATCATGACATGTTTAGTAACAAACCAAATACAGAAACCTCTAAAAAGGTTATGGTTGGGGATGCTCCACTTACTAGGAGCAAAGCCAACAAAAATAAATGACGATTCTATGTTGGAATGTGAGAGGTTTAAACAATGACATTCGTCAGTTTGACCTCCACAATATACTGGCTTTTCATAAGCCATCTATTGCAGGATTACTGGAAAATAAATTATCAGATAATAGCTTGGAATTATTCAAAAATCAAGTAGGTGTTCGGTAGGATATGGTACATAACATATCGCAGAATATTAAGGGGAGAATTCTTGTAATTTGGGAAAAGAATATATGGGAAGGAACTATTATTGATAAAAAAGACCAACAATTGACTATGTTCTTTAAAAACATAGGAGGTTTGGAACTATACATTTCATTTGTGTATGCTAGAAACTTGGCATCTGAAAGGACAGTGTTATGGCAGCAAATAATAAGTCTTTCTCGACAGATTAAAAAGCCTTGGTTAGTGATGGGGGACTTTAATGCAGTTTTAAAAACCAAAGAAAAAGTTGGAGGTAATACACTGACCATAGCACAAATAGCTGAGTTCAATGAATGTGTACTTGCGAGTGGATTAATGGAAACATCCCACACTGGCCTGCATTTCACATGGAAGAGTGGCGAGGGGAAAAATATATCTTCCAGAATTGACAGATGTTTATGTAATTCAGAGTTAATAAACACTATCCCTGTAAGACAAACCATAGTTCTTCCCAGTTCGACAAGTGATCATTGCCCTTTACTTGTAAAATTTAATAAGGATGGGAACAGCAATAAGGGTAAACCATTTAGATACGCAAATAATTGGCATCTATTGGAAGGATACAATGAAGCTTTAAGTATAGAAAATATTATACATCCTCTAGGAAATAATATGTACAAATATATAATGATGCTAAAGACTATGAAGCAGAGACTCAAAAATTGGAACAGGAAAAGGCCAAAAAATAGAGATTCTATTGTGAATATTCAAAATAAGCTTCAGACTATTCAAGATTCTCTAGACAAAGACCCATTAAATGAGGAGTTCAACAAACAATTTTACCAATTAAAAGGCAAACTCAAAGAAGAAATTCGGAAACAATCGATGGAAATCAAACAAAAGCAAAAGAAAACTGGATAACTCAGGGGGATGAATGCACTAAATATTTTTATACTAAAATGTCTCAAAGATCACAACACAATAATATACTGAATTATTTAAATGAGGAAGGAAACCTGGTTACTGATTTAAAGGAAATGGAAAACAAAGCTCTTGCATATTTCTCAGGTCTATACAATGGAGACACAACTCAAGTTCTACCTGTAGTTCGATGTAGAAGGAAGATTACTCAAGAGGGATGCTCCATGCTCATAGCTAGGGTTACGAAAAGGGAACTGAGAAGAGCTGTTCAATCCATCCATAGTGATGCCAGCCCTGGTCCAGATGGTATGGGGGCAGCTGCTTTCAAAATGCACTGGGACCGCTTGGAAAAAGTTACGTTGGATGCTTATCAGGAAGCTTTTGACTGTGGTGAGTTTATTCAAGAAATTAACCACACTTTCATTTCTCTTATTCCAAAAATCAAAAAACCAAACAGAATTGAAGACTACAGGCCCATATCTTGTTGGAATGTATCTTACAAAATTTTGAGCAAAATTATATGTTATAGACTGAATAAGGTTCTTCCAAATTTGATTGCTCAAAACCAAAATGCATTCATAAAGGGGAGATTAATTTCAGAAAATTCCTTATTAGCTCATGAACTTATCAAAGATTTTAACAAACCAGGAGCAGACAAATTGTGCCTTAAAATAGACCTACACAAAGCTTATGATAAAGTGAATAGACACTTTATTATTCACATGCTCAAAGAAATGGGGATGCCAAAGAGTCTATTAAAATTGATTAAATGTTGTATTTTTACCCCAACTTTCTCAATTCTGATTAATGGAATTCCTAGAGGACACATTTCTAGTGAAAGAGGTTTAAGACAAGGGGATCCCCTATCCCCTTATTTATTTGCTGTGGCAATGGAGTAGTTTTCCCTTCAAATGGAAATAGCTTGTCATAATAACAAGATTATCCCGGTGCACAAAAATTCACCGAAGGTAAATCACCTTATATATGCAGATGATCTACTAATTGTCATGAAAGCTACTATATATGCAATTGATGAGCTTAAAGAAATATTCCACAAATTAGAAAAGATTGCAGGCCTGAAACTTAATGAAGGCAAAACTAAATGCTATTTTAACAAATATTGCAAAAATAAGCAGGCTCTGATAAACAGAATTGGAGTAGCAGAAGGGACTCTCCCAGTGAAATATTTGGGCATACCATTATCTAATAACTCAATTACAGATAAAGAATGTGCAAATCTGATAGACAGAATAAGAGAGCAATTACAGGGCTGGAGATCCAAACTGTTATCATTTGCTGGAAGGGTTGAGTTAGTTCACACAGTGATCACTTCTAAAGTCGGATATTGGCTCCAAACTTTTCAGATTCCAGATTGTTCTATAGGGAAAATAAACTCAGTTTGTGCGGATTTCATTTGGAGAGGGAAATTTCACAAAATCAGCTTCAAAGACTTGTGCAGACCAAAAAGGAAGGTGGGGTAGGTCTTAAAAATATATTTGAACTCAAAAAGGTCTATGGCATTAAATTAGCATGGAATATAATATCATCAGAAAATTTATGGCCAAAATGGATGAGATCTAGATACATTAAAACAAACTTTTGGATAGATACAATAGATAATAATGCATCTGTAATATGGAAGAATATCATGAAACATAGAGAATTCTTGAAACCTTTGATTGAAAGGAGAATAGCGAATGGTAATGCAACTGATCTTTGGAGAGATCCATGGTTCAGTGGGAAAAGCCTAATTGACAAATTAGGGATGGAAAGTTTCTCAGACTATGGACAACCAAACTGTGCTGTTTCAAGTATAATGGAAAGAGGGGTTTGGAAATGTGAAAAACAAATTGTTACAAGGAATTACACACAGGAAATTCAGAACATTCCCATTCATTCAGAGAAAATGTGTGATGAGTGGAGCATGAAACATTCTAAGACAGGCAAATTTCAATTCAGTAAAGTCATGGAGGAAGTCAGATCGAAGCATCAAAAAGTGGAGTGGAATAGTTTTATCTGGAGGAAATCAATTACACCAAAAATGACACATACAACATACAAGGCCATACTTGGCAGACTTCCCACGAAAGATAGGTTAAAAAAATGGGGAATTATAGAAGATGACACATGCGGACTATGTAATGAACAGACTGAAAATCATGAACACTTATTTTTTGAGTGTAATTTCACTAAGCTAGTCTGGAAACTTCAGAAAGAGAAATGTACGGGATCAACTGAAATTAAAACAATAAAAGAGGAAATTTGCTACCTGAACAATTGGAGAAATTGTACGAATCTTCTGAACGAAATATTCAAAATTTGCTTCGCAGCTACCGTTTGGAACATCTGGCGTGAGAGGAACAACAGGGCTTTTAACAGAAAAGAAACAAACATTCTATCAGTGAATGCTCAAATTGATCGGGATGTTAAAACGATGATTTTGAGAATCAACAAGAAATTGCTTACCAGCCTAAAGGAACAAGGAAAATCACTACTGGCGAAGTGGAAGCGGAAGGCAGACGATGAAGGATTTCTATCAGAGATTCGGGAGCCGCCATGACTGACTAACAGCTTGCTTAAGAGAGGAGCTCAGTTTTGGAATGTTCGAGTTATGTATTTAATTTTAATCATTGTAAACATTCGCTGTAAACAGTTGGGCTTCGGCCTATATACGAAGAAATAAAGATTAACCAATTTTCAAAAAAAAAAATCTTGCTTCGAAAAATGGTATTTAGTTTAACCAATTTATCACAAAATGTTTTTGATTACTATCCCAATTTGGTTAGCATGTTTATGCCAATTTAAATGGAAAATTTTATCAAGAAAAAGAAGGTCAAATTTGGAGTAGTATAAAAAATACTATTATTGTTTTAGATTCTGGAATGCTTAGTCAAATTCTTGGTTGTAAAAGTAGCGGAAATAACCTTTCTACGTTTGAAATTGACTATGGAAATAGAGAATTTATGCATGATTTGTTTTCAAATGATGAAGAGTATGGTTTTAAAGGTAAAAATCTTAGGCCAAAAGCAATATTATTGAGTCTTAGTTTACAATAAAGTATTCCACCTAGGATGGAGAATTACAATAATCCCCTACATAAAGTTTTCAAAGTTTCTTTTTTCTATTTTCAATAAATATGATATAAATTGAGCTTAAGTGATTTTGAATGACTTTGTTCAAAAGAAAATTTCTAGATATGAAAACACACTTTACCATAGTGTGTATCTTACTAGAATTTTCAACTACTATAGTATTAACATAAGAAGTGAAAACATTTTGCCTCGTAAATTTTTTGATAAAACAAACCTCTTTCCCATGCACATTCTTCTTGAATTTGAACCGTATGAATCTCTTACTGAAAAGGAAGAAAGATTGGCAAGAGAAGAAGAGCAAAAATTTCTTCAAAAAGAAGATAGTGATGATATGAAAATGGATGAGAAGGAAGGGAAAAAAGAAGAAGAGGAGGAATTTGATACATCTCTAGAAAGCTATAACATTACTCTTATAATTAATGGTGTATAAACGTGTATAAGTATAAAAATTATGATGTATGGTTGAAATAAATGTAATTATAAATGTGTGTGTGTACATACGTATATACATATGTAAAGCTGTTTTCAATAATATTATTTCGTAATCAATATTGATTTTGATTCCATATACAACATTATCACATTTCATAATATTTAATACGTCACATTTAGGGGGAGTTTATTTTTCTTTACCTATTTTTTGTTGATAAAAAAGGGGATGAAAAATATAAAATATAATATATGCATATACTATGGAGGAATTAGTCAATTTAAGGGACTGACATTATATATTTTATAATAAAAATATTTATATGGTTGCCATCATAAAAATGGAGAGATTGTTAGTATTATAGATATTGATTTTGATGGTAACAACCATATAAATATAGGTACGTACTAAAGTTTTCTCAAGTTGTATAGAAAATTTTGCGGAATATTACACAGTTAAATGACAATCGAGATTGAAGACTAATCGGTAAAAAGACTAGAGTTCAAGATTCAAATATGATCAAGACAATTGAAGACCTATGAGTTTAAAGGCAAAGACATGAAAAGTTCAAGAATATAGATAATGTTTAATAGACATTAGATTAATTTATTAAAGCCTTTGAATAACAACTTTCTTTCATTTGAATACTCTCTCATTAAAATATTTATTTTATTTTCAAAATATGTTTCTACAATATTCTATAAAAGTTTCATATATTAATGTATTTAAAACTATGTTTAAACAATTTTATGAAATGTAAAAATTTTCAAGCACCTTAGAAGTGTTGTTTTCCAAAAGTGCAAGGGTATGTCAACCTATCTTTCCTAAGTACGTCGACATATGTACTGCTAAAAAGTTTTTTAAATTTTTGAAGAGTTGTGATTTTTCGCTCCATCTCTTTGCGAATAGACATGTCCCTTCAAATACTAAATAAAGGGGACTAGAAAACAATTTTTTTAACAATATTCTCTCCATTCTTCTTACTCTAAATCCTCATTATATATTTTACAAGATCCACTTTCTATTCTCCAAATCCACTCAAATTCAGTCTCCACTTTACTACATTCATATTCCATAAACCGCTTACTGTTTTGCAAGTATTCTTTCACCAATTCAAAGATCAAAGTGCTATAAAAGCGCTATAGGATATTACATGTCCAAGTTACAACTATTTGTATTTATAACTAACAATACTCTACTACTATTTTATGTAGGTGTGCTTGTTGCATATTCAAATCAAGTGGGTTTTGCTTGTTGGCCGTTTAAATCAAGTGGGTGATCTTGTTGCTTGGTTAAATCAATAGAGTTTACCCCAAGGTCGGAAAGTCAAAAGAGTGCATCTTGTTGCCTTGAAATCAAGGTTGTATTCTAGTTTGCTCACCGCTTGATTAAAGTAGGCGTTTAAAGGAAATCTGTATAGAAAATGTACAGGACTGGATGTAGGATTGGTTTATGCAAAGTAGTATAAAACTTATGATGTCATCTCTCTGTTAATATATATCTATGATTGAATGTTTTATAAAAGTTATAGAACACTATTCACTCTACTCTAGTGTTACAGTAGCCTTAAGATCCATTCATACTAGCATAATTTATACTACGTCATTTCCCATAAGTACAGTTTACAAATACCCATATAATATAAGATCCAACTGTTGAAGTAGGACCACATTACATTTCATCTCAAAGGCTTGATAATTTAGTTTATTAAAGCAAGATCTCAGTTCTCTCTTGTTTGTCTATTTATTTATCTTCTCTCCTTTGTTGTTTAAAAGCCTATCTGTAATCATCCATATGCTCTCTCCTCACCGATAAACTTTTGAAAATCTCTAATTTTTGAGTGTATGGGAGAATCTTTAAATGGATCGCTTATTTGTTCAAAGTAAGTGTTTATCTCACTTTTTGACATAAAAAGTTAATGTTCTTCGTCCAGCTCAAAGTACATTTACTATATCATATACTATCCATGTCAATGGTATAATTATTACTATGTATGTTAGCAAAAAATCCCTTTAGATTACCTTAGGAACAAAAAACCCAACCTTGCGGAAAAACAAATAAGACTGGATTGATGGTGAGGCAAAACAAATAATACATAGTCACCAGCAAAAAGCAATCACAGATCAAGCAATAAAAAAATAACACATGTGATTTATAGTGGTTCCACTACCCCGAGGTAGTGTACATCCATTTGGGAAGAGGATATTTTATTACTTTATAAGAGGAGAAAATTTTACAAGATTGATAATGGAGAAGAAGAATAAGAAATACAACTGAGAGATATAATTCTACTCATGCTAATCTCTGCCTTTATATAGAGATTATTACTTGGGTTGAAGTAATAGATTTATGGTCATAAATCAATGCCTCTTTAATTCTCCTATTCATACAAGAAACGTTTATCTATTTGGTTTTCCGGTTTTCCCTAAAATATATGCACCAGGTAAGATTCCTTCTTTAATCAGCTAATTAGGGAATTAATTGATTATCTTAATCTCCCAAAATAATTCTTCTTCTCACGTAGGTGATTTATTACTCTCTTTAATGCTATAATAGAGGCAATATATATTTGAGTAATTATCTCAAATATTTTTCAAATCTTCTGCAAGTGGAAATACTATATCACCGAAATCAACAACATCTTCCAAATCTTCTACAACTGGAAATATTGTATCACTAAATCTTACAATCTCCACCTTGATACTATATTTCCCCACAAGCCTGTCATCTCTACCTATATCCTCTTACTCCAAGTAGCATTCGGATAAGACACCACATATAATTTTGCAATGAGCTTCGACATGGTCATAATCCATTGCACTTTGTCAACGAACTCCGGCGAGGCCACCATCCGCCAACAAAGTGTTGAAAGTACCCTCTCCAAGTAGGACCTGTCAATCTCTACAATAAAAACAAACGTCTCCAACTACCAACTCATTCTTCCTTGTGCCATCCTGTGACACCTAGCACTTCATCAAGCGAATCAAGTTCGAGCAATGTTTTAACTTTGCAACGGGTAATGACTTGGTAAACATATCCGCTGCATTCTCCTCTATATGAGCCGTTTGAAGACGTACAAGCTTCTCTTCAACCATAGAGACAAGAAATGACTCTCTCACCTTAATATGCTTCATCCTTAAGCTGAAAGCCAGGTTTTTAGCTAAGTGAATAACACTTTGGTTATCACAATTCACTTCTATACCTTCATACATGAAGCCCAAGTCACACAACAAATGCTTCAAGTAAAGTGCCTCCTTAGTCGCTTTAACCGCGGCTATAAGCTCTACCACTATAGTAAAAAAGCCATAATCGTCTACAACCTTACTTTCCAACTAATAGTTGTCCCATCAATGGTGAACACATAACCTGAGATTGACTTCCTTCGATCTTTATCACGGGCATAGTCAAAATCACAAAATCCAACCAAGCTGAAATCTCTATCTTTGCCAACAAAGACAAGCCCATGGTCTGGATTCCCTCTAAGACATCTGAAAATAGACTTCACTACTTCCTAATGCATCTTTCCTGGATTTGACATGAATCTTCTGACCAATCTAATTGCCCGTGCAATGTCAGGCCTAGTGCAAACCATGTCATGCATCAGACTACCAACTGCACTCGCATAGAGAACCTTCTCCATATAAGCCTTGTCCTTCTCTGAGATCGGAGAGCCTCTACTAGAAAGATGTATGTGCGAAGACAAGGATATGTTAACTGCCTTTGCTTTTTCCATGTTAAATCGAGCAAGCACTTTCAGAATACATTCCTTTTGAGTGAGTCTCAAAAGTCCAAGCTTCCTATCCCTTTGGATTTCCATACACTAAATCTTCCTCGCTTCTCCAAGGTCTATCATCTCAAATTCCGCCTTAAGCTTCAACTTCAAACTATCAATTTCAGCTTTATCCTTGGAAGCAATCAACATATCATCCACGTACAAGAGTAAATACACCCAATAACCATTCTTCAAATGCTTGAAGTACACACAAGTATCTTTGATGCTATGATCAAAATCAAGTGAAAGCATAAAAGAATCAAACCTCTTGTACCACTATCTAGGTGACTGCGTAACTCTATAGGGAAAAACACATCAAACGAAAGATATGCTCCGTTATCTGATTGCATATCTATCTGTTGTCTATTTTCGTGACGCCTCATTGCACATCAGACCACAGATATGCCCCGTCGTCTAATATTATAGTATTATTTCTAAAATTTTCTATTAAACAACATATAAATATTGACTGATATGCATATCAATTATTCTTATGTTATATTTGCAAAATGAAATAATGAATCACAAATTTATTTCAACAAATATTTTATTTCAAATCAAATTCAAATACAATACAACTTTCACTATACTTACATTTTCAATACAACTTTCACTATCACTCTTATATATACAACTTTTTCTCTACACTCTCATATATAACATTTTTTTTACTAGCACTCACTTACACTCAGTCCAGTTTATTTTTAATATTGATCTTCATTTGCTTGCTCCAGTTTGTGTCCGCCATCTCTTATACCTGTCAAATAAACAACACAATAAAATGGAAAAGGAAACAAACCTAAATTACAAAAATTAAATTAAATATTAATATTAATATTGTCTCAATTTGTGGGTTTGTTTTCTCTTCATGTTTTAGACATGGTGGGACAAATATATATGTGCATGGACAACTTATGATATGCACAATATATCACTATGAATATCACAAGGCCGGACGTCAATTAAATCTCACGGATTATTGCAAAGGTCAAGCCTGAAGGTCAACACAGTGGAAATGCGCACAAGGTCAAGCCCCAGCCTCATTGGGCTCAACTCAGGTGCACATATCATAAAACAAGTTTCATCAATTCAACAAACACAAGAGTGGATAATGAATACAAGGCAATAAATCTGAAAACAGTTTAAGCATAGTGCACATAGGAGCAACATGAACAAAGCTGAAGTGCACATGTATAAACCTGACAAAAACAACGAAAAACATGGCAATATTACACACATATAATACATATGTATGTGTGTATATACATGGAAGTAACAAGCAAGAAGATTGCATATAGTAGTAACAACCATTCAAGGTTCAGGTTATTCAAGTATCAATTTCAGGCCATTCAAGGTTCAAGGAAGGCAAGGATGTATACATTCAAGGTTTAGGGAAAGCAATCAAAGCAAAATACATTTTCGTATCAAAGCATATATACATGTATAAATCTTTGATCGCTTTGATACTTGAACGGCCTGAAATTGATACATGTGTGTGTATATGTATAAACCATTCAAAGAAAAATGCGTACATGTATATATGTGTAAACCTTGAATGTATACGTGTATACATGTATAAACCAAAATGCATACAAAAGGATGTATACATGTATCAAAATGCATTCTAGGTTTAAGGAAAGCAATCAAAGAAAAATTCATTCAAGTATCAAACCAAAATGCATCAAAAATTCAACATATGAACCCATGAACAATTCAAAAGCAGCTCAAAGCAATTCAAAATCAGCTCAAAGCAAATGTGTATATACATATATACATAAACACATAAACAATTCAAAAGCATCTCAAAGCTATTCAAAATCTGGTTAAGGTATTTTACATGTATATACATGTATGAATATGCATGTACAAATATGTATAGAACATATGAACACATGAACAATTCAATGCACGTAGAGACGCACAAAGTCGAGCAGCAGCAAACCAGATTCATGGTAGAATCAAGTATGATGAATTAATATAGCAAACCATAGGGTCAACAACAAGTGCAATCACACATATATACATACATATGTATGCATGTATATACATGGATGAACCAACATCCAACATAAGCATCAAAGTTTCAGGAAATTGTAACATGGATGAACCACATTTTAAGTATCAAAACACAAACCACATTTTAAGTATCAAAACACATACACACACATATAATTACACATATCAAAACAATATAAAACATATGTATATACATGTATATATGCAATACATGTCAATTGTCAAATGCAATACATGTGAATGTATGTAATTGCACACTCAGGCTTAAACAACGCAGTGCAATTGCACACTAGGCAGGATGTATGAAAACAAATGAACAAGTTCGACTCGGTTCATTAGAAAAAGGGAAGCTTGAAATAGAAATTCAACAAAGGTCAAAGCCTATCGTAAATGAACAAGTCAAATTTTAGCAAATCCCAATATCCAATTCGAAAATAAACAAGTATTCAAGAACTGAAAATAAACAAAATTCATGTATATACAAGAACTGAAAAAATAATACAACATGACCAAAACATGTTGGCCAGTGCACTTTAGCCAAGTTTTGTTCATTGTCACATAAACACCCAAATCATTACAGGCAAATCAAGTCGAGATCAATACAAAATCGAAAGGGGCATAAATCGAAAGGCAAATCAAGGTGAGATCAATACAAAATCAAAAGGGGTAGAATCTCAACATATATACGGAAATATAGGAAATTCGTTCCTATATAAATAACCCAATTCATCATTGGCGGGATAATCAGATTCGAAAACAATATAAATCGAAAGCGGCAAAAATCATACAAAAATCAATCGATGAACAATCGACAAGGAGTCACAACCAACAATAGCCCTAATCGAGGAACACTCGATAAGGAATGAAGCACACACCATCAATTTGCACAAAGACGAGAAGACGAGAAGGAGACAACTTCAATTTCATAAAACCCTAAGTTAAGGACGAGAATAAGATGGCGATTTTCTCCCGAATAAAAATAAAAAGGGGGAACGAAATAATAAAGGGAGGAATGAAATAATAAAGAGGGGAATAGCGGGCATGAAAAATTAAGAGGCGAAAGTTGGAGCCAGAAATGAATATTTTGATAACTTAAATCAGGCGACATATAAAATGTTGTCCGAATAACAAGCTTGTACATAGGGATTTCACTGGCCATTCAAACAACAGATGAAAGACTATGTGGCCCTTCAGACAACAGATGGTTTTGTCATGTGTTGTGTGAAAAAGTGGGATAACAGAAAATCTACCTTACATCGTGTGATCACTGTTATCTGATTCACTTTGTGGCATAGTGTAAGTCCATACAATAACTTCTTTAGCTTGCAAACCTAGTTCTCTTTTCCATCCACGACATATCCGTTCAGCTGCATCATGTAAATGGTCTCATCCAAGTCTCATGCAAGAAAGCGGTCTTCACATCAAGTTGCTCCAACTTCAAGTCATGAGCGGCAACTATTGCAAGCAAAATACAGATGGAGATTTGTCTCACTATAGGAGAAAAAATCTCATCATACTCCAATACCTTCCTCTGTGAAAACCTTTAGCAACAAGTCTAGCCTTGTATCTTCCATCATCATTCACCATGAACACCCACTTGCAACCTATGGCTCGGCTTCCATGAGGAGGAGGTACCAAGTCCCAAGTCTTTTCTTCTTCAACGACTATAGCTCCTCTTTCATAGCGCACATCCACTTCGAACTGTCACGTGACTTCAAAGCTTCATCAAGGTCAAGCGGCTCCTTATGAACCACATGTAGGGCGTAATCAAACTGATCACTAAGGCCAAGGTTGCATACTTCCAATCACCATACCCCTCAGGCAGCCTTATAGTCCTACGACTGGCCTAAGTAGGTACAACTTCACCTAAACTCATTTCCGCTCCACCTTGAACTAACTTCTTCTAGTTTCATGCACATCACCAACCCTACTAGAAGGCACCTATGGACTACTCTTTGATGTTACATCAACTGCATCTATCTCACTCTCAACTTCATCAACAACTCTACGACTAGGCTGTAAAATACGAACCTTTTCCGTCTCCTTAGGCCTATTAGAAACATCTAACATGGTAGGTAGGTCTTTCTTAGGATTGAACATTACCGACTCATCAAAAATAACATGTCTGGAATAAACAATCTTCTTATCAATAGGGTGCCAAATACGATACCCTTTGATACCATCTATGTATCCCAAGAGGATGCCCTTGTATGCTTTAGCATCCAACTTACCATTATCTATATGGTGAACATACACATGACAACCGAAAATAGGAAGATAACCAAGGTATACAGATTTACCTCTTCACTTCTCTTTTGGAATCATCCCATCTATGGCTGAGCATGGAGTCCGATTATTAATATCCGTCGTAGTCGATAATGCCTCAGCCCAAAAGCCTCTTGATAAGTCCGTCTGCAATTTCAAGCAATGAGCCATCTCAAGTAAAGTCCTACTCATTCTCTCAGAAACCCCATTGGATTGCGGATCACCTAGTCAATGCCATGCTGTCTACAAAAATCGAAAAACTCCGCAAAGACAAACTCGCTACCGTTATCACATCTCAACACCTTCAACTTAGAACCAATTTATAACTTTTTCAAAATTTTGAAATATCTAAAGGAAGTAAGAAAAATGTAATATAAGATTATTTAAGGTTTCATACCTTTTTTTCATTTGGTTCTCAACAAGCACCTTCCAAGCCTTAAAATTCTCAAAGTTCTTTGATTTGGTCTTCATCACAAACATCCAAACTTTTCGAGAAAAATCATCAATAAAAGAGATGAAATATTACACTCCACCAATGGAAGCAGTAGCAACTAGTCCTCAAACATCTGTATGCACATAATCAAGTACTCTGTCTGATCTATGAGGTCCAACTCCAAAGGGTACCTTAGTCTGCTTACCTAACACACACTCTTGGTAGAAATCCAACTTGTCGAAAGTCACCTTTGATCATCTTCTATCCACGAAGCAACTCTAAGCCCTTCTCAGAAATATGACCAAACTTGAGATGCCAATGTCTGGTGGCATCCAAAGCACGGGAACTATCAACTCCAACACACGACACTCCAAGAACCATGGTCCCCTTAAGCAAATACAAAATATAGAACACATCCCCCTTCATAAGAACAAGAGCACCTCTCGAAACTTTCAAATCATCCTTCTCTAAAGTGACCTTGCACCCCATGGATGCAAACCGCCCCAAAGAAATCAAGGACTTCCAAAGACCTAAAACATACCAGACACCTGTTAAAGTGCGTATCACTCTGTCAAACGTCCTATTCTACATTGTACCTTCTCCCATGGCTCTACAACTAGCATCATTACCCAATTGGATTTCACTTTCCTCTCTGTCGACTAAACAACCGAAGTAATCCCTATTAGGCATCATACGAAAAGACACACCCGAATCAAGCATCCAGTGGTTTGATACATCTGATACCGCCGTAGATAACACATCATAAGATACAGCTTTCTCCACCGCAAATGATGAAGAACCATCTTCTTTCTTCTTTTTCTTTCAATCCGGACATTCTCTTTTCCAATGGCCTGGTTTCTTACAATGGTGATACTTTCCATCCTTAGATTTTCCTCTATAATTATTAACGAGCTTTCAAAATTTGGAACGCCCTCTAGAATTCCAGTTCTTCTTCTCCTCTCTACCTTGCTTAGCAAATAGGCCTTAATTACTACTTCCTCCTGTACCTTCACCCATCTCCTTCATCTGATCCCTCAAGTCCTCAGATAGAAGACTCGACTTCACATCTTTAACGCTTAAAGTATCTCTCGCAAAGATAATAATGTGAGTAAAATCTGTAACACTCTGGAAGGGAACACAAGAGCATCGTAGCCATATGCTCTTCATCTACCTTCAAATCCATAGTCTTCATCTTCATCACCAGATCATCGAAGAAACCTAAATGCTCTTTGATAGAAGTACCATCTCGCATCCTCATGGTAAAAAATGCCTTCAACAAAATTAGATGGTAAGTCAAAGATTTTTTCAGATAGAGATTTTCCAGCTTGGTCCAAATGCCCTTAGCAGTAATTTCACTGCTAATCTCAGAAATAACATTTTCCCCCATAGCTAATTGCAAAGTAGTAAACGTCCATTTTTCCATCTCCTTCCTTTCCACAGTTGAAATTTCAACCGTCAACTCCTCAAGAGCAAACACCATAAGATGAATTTCGTTTCTCATCAGAAGAGCTTTCATCCTTCATTACCACTTATCGAAGTCTTTATCACCATTCTACTTCTCTATTGCTAAACTACATCCTAATGCAATATAGGTTCCTCTAACATAGGGTCTTAGTACAATCTCTGAAGTCTCCTCTTCTCTTGCCAAAATGTCTAACACCCTTTCTCAGTCAACCCTGTCGCTCTGATACCAGACTACTGAAGAAAAATCCCTCAAGATCGCCTTAGAAACAGAAAACCCAAACTTGTAGAAAAACAAATACGACCGGATTGATGGTGAGGCAAAAAAAACTGCAGATAGTCAGCAGCTAAAAGCAATCACAGATCAAGTAATAAAAGAAAATAACACATGTGATTTGTAGTGGTTCCACTACCCCAAGGTAGTGTACATCCATTTGGGGAGAGAATATTTTATTACTTTCTAAGAGGAGATTTTTTTTACAAGATTGATAATGGAAAAGAAGAATAAGAAATACAATTGAGAGATATAATTTTACTCATGCTAATCTCTGCCTTTTTATAGAGATTATTACTTGGGTTTTCTGTGGTCATAAATCAATGCCTCGTTAATTCTCTTATTCATATAGGAAACGTTTATCTATTTGATTTTCCAGTTTTCCTCCATTTACATACGTCTGATAAGATTTCTTCTTTAATCAGTTAATTAGGGAAGTAATTGATTACCTCAATCTCCCAAACTAATTCTTCTTCTATGATTTATTTTTCTCTTTAATACTATAAAATGGACAACATATATTTGAGTAATTATCTTAAATATTTTTCAAATCTTCTGCAACTATAAATATTGTATCGATGAAATCAACAATATCATCCAAATCTTCTACCATCAGAAATATTATAGTACTAAACCATACGCCATATACATGATAAAGGAAACATATTACTAATTCAACTCTATTTTGATTTCTAAAATCACAAATTATTGCGGCTTTGTAATACATGCCGTAAGCTTTTAACCTTACAACTGTTACGTTATTAGCCAGTCGCTCCCACTTCAAATTCACCTAATAACAACAAGTTAAGAGATTGAGCATTTACTAATGTATGTTTTCTATCATTAGTAATGCATTTCGACATTTACTAATGTATGCATCATTGAGAACTAACCTAGTTCTTAATGTCAATTACAAGTACATAATCATTTTCTGCACAACTCTAGAGATTGAGCTTTTGGGTAAATAAATGAGTTGTTTCGTGTACAATTCTGGGTGGATCTCTGATTTGCTTCGTAAATAAATGTGTTTACTTCATCTGTGTTCTATGTTATATTTTTTTTCTTTCCATAACAAATAAATTGAGATTAAATGTATAGTGGAATTATATACGTGTTAACGATGTTATGTATAGTCGAACTTTGTACTTATTAACTACCATCATTGGTTGATGTTAACTCCTGTCATGGTTAATATATTCAGTCAAATGAACTTTAATGCTTTGGGTTGGTTCCCATTAGATTTTGTTCACCTCTGTAGTTAAAGATGCATCCTAAAAGTACTTGTGCAACTTTAACCCAACAACATTGAATTTTTGTCTCTCTGTTTTCCCAACTGCTGTTATTGTAATATACATTTTACATTTACATGAATGTTGTATGTTATTTTTTTTCATAGAACTCGTTCAACTGCCGCAATGTATATTGAACTCTGATTTGTTTTGAAATTTCAATTTGAATCAATTGGATACTACAATGAAACCTAACATTACTGTGTTTATGCTAGAGCTACAAGGATTCCATATTTTTTTCTTCTTTTTTATGCAAGTTCAATTTTTATCAAATGGATTTATATTTTTTCTATAATCTTTACCTGGTTGGGTAGGGTTGAGTGTACAACCGGGCTGATTGTAATTGAAACATCTATGCAATTTTTTCTTAAAAAGTTGTGCTATTCTAATTTAAAAGTCATTTCAAAAATCGTTTAGAAAACTAGTTTTCCAAAATAACATATTTTTTATATAAAATACACTATTTTGCATTCTTTGAACATATGAGAAAGAGAATTAAACAATTTAATAAAATATATGTATGAGACACATACGTTTACTATTTCGGTTAATTCTGGACTCGTTCATTTGAAGTTATGGACCTTTGAGATTGATATTTGAGATTGCCATTCATGGCGTGTTTTAAAATTTATGAATTCCTATTTTTAGGAATTATTTGAGACTGCCATTCTTTGACGAGTAATGAGTTTGAGATCTCATATTTTAGGAATTATGGTTTGCAACGTCACAGCATGGTTATTATCAACTTTATTACAACGTTTTACGTACAACTAGTGAAAGAAATTGGTCATAGTACAACTTGGTTTAAAATGACTACGAAAACGTTGTAAGTTTTTTAATGTTATAAGAGACTTTTTTTAGGTGGAACTTCATAAAAGATATCGTAAATCAATATTCATCTTTTAGAAAAAAAGTTTTGCGTCGAAAATGTTTCAAATGAAGGGAGATAGATTCACCTACGAAGGCTGTGTACATCGATTTTGAATTGTGCCGCAATGAAAATTGCCGTTTAGGCTATTTCTATTTTCAAATAAGAGATTTTGTGTCCAACAGGTTCATATCGGAGGTTTTAACTGGTTTTTTTAAATGTTTTTTCTTCTTCTAAATGTTCATTTGTCCGAAAAACTCCTAACCCCACGCTTACTGCGCTTGAATGGAGCTGACTATTTCTACACCACCTTTTCCATTTTTTTTCACGATTCCTATTTTGGTATTTATC
Source organism: Allium cepa (assembly GCA_030765085.1). Taxonomy (NCBI): domain Eukaryota; kingdom Viridiplantae; phylum Streptophyta; class Magnoliopsida; order Asparagales; family Amaryllidaceae; genus Allium; species Allium cepa. The sequence goes on along the minus strand of CM060938.1, from coordinate 378,465,596 downwards.
TTTGTTACATTTCCCTTTAACTCTTTATTTCCCTATTATATATAGGGTAAATAATTTTAAAGGAAAATTAAAGTAAATAATTACTCACAAGGACGCGCGCAATTTTTTTTTACCGTAAGTACAAAGCCCAAAGGCCAGATACAAACTAAAATAAAAACAAAGAATTATGTTCGTCTCCTCCTCCTCACTTTCACTCAGAATTTGACGCACCGCAAACCAGAAACAAAGTTACATCTCCAACACAGTCGCAGCAATCGACAGCCGACGAACAACAAGCACAACAATCGACAGTCGGAGAAACCCTACCTACATCGAAAGTGGAGCAACAGAGTGAAAATAAAATGTCGAATCACTTCTAACAATAGATATTCAAAGAGAAAACGAAAAAATACAAAAGGGAAACCTACCTCTAGTGGAAATGATACCAAAGACAGTAAAGTGAAGAAGCAGCAAGTTAAAACTTAAAAACCAACATCAGCAGAAGAGGAAAAACAAAATAGAGAAAAAACAAAAAGAAGACATGAAAATAATACAGCAACTGAAAGCAAAACAGAAACAACAGAAAGTGTACCAAAAAAGGTAACTGATACTATAAAATCAAGTATAAAAAATTTAGTATATTTTTGTTATAGTAACAGTGAATTTTTTTGCATAGAACAAAGAAGAGAACATGCAACAACAAATAGTTGCAGAGAAAACAATTGAAGAAAATATGCAAAAAAGAGAACAAAGAACATAAGAAGAAATAAAAACCGATTCAAAAGAAAATACAAACAGAAACTGTGGTAACTGAAATTGAAAATTATGAAACTAATACTAACAATTTCATACTATTAAATGTATTCTAGTATTATCAAAAATGTTAAACAGGAAAAATCTCAGAAAGAAGAAGGCAAAAAAGTTGCAGATGAAGAATTAGAAGAAAAACAACTCAATTCAATAAAATTAAAAACATTATAACTTTGTAACATGATAGATATTGCAAAAATAATACATGTAAATCATTTGGTAGAAGAAAAGACCAATAATTACAACAAACTGATACCTACTTACAACAAATAATAGTCGGTATCATGTAATGTAAATCGTTTGGTAAAATAATAGTCAATATCATTTAGTTGAAATCTGATACTTACAACAAATTGATACATACTGACAAAAAATTAATACATACTCACAAAAAGCTGATACCTACTTGAAAAAAAATGATACCTACTTACAAAAAACTGATACCTACTTAGTACAAATTGATACCTAGTTACTGCAAACTTGAAATCGTTACACATTTGACTGAAGATATTTCACTACAGCTAATACGCAACCTATTGTTACATTTCAACATAATTTGTTTCACAAATTACTTATTGCCTTTATTTTGAAATAATAGGATGATGATGATTTTGTTAATCCACATCCAGTTTAAAAGAAGCTCTAAAATTGGTATGAGATTTCTCTTTCTTTTAAAAAAAATTACTTACTACAGATAAAAAAGATGAATATAACCTAACTTTTTAACATTTTGTCTTTATTAGAGACAAAAAAATAAAAGAAATGCTCAAAAAAATCTGGAAAAGCAATAACATAACAGACATGTAGGTGAAACCAGATGATATGCATCAAATAAAGTGTGCACAACAAGCAGAAGACACATAAGTTTTTTTGGTTAAAATGATATCTACTGACAACAAAATGAACAATACAATTGAAACTACTAGTCGTAATCAATTGAAAGTTGCTCAGTATTCAAACTATTTATGTTTTTGCATTATAACATTTCATACATAATTCTATACATCATTGTATGCCTTTTACATTTAATTGAATTTGATTCATAACAAGATATTGAAAAATATTATCTCTCAATTTCAAAAACATTTAGTTCAGAAATAAACAGTTACTACAGGAAGAAAATTGATATCTACATAAAAGAAACCGATACCTACATAAAAGAAACTGATACATACAGAAATAAAACGGACACCTACAAAAACAAAACAGATAACTACATAATAAAAAATAAAACAAAATATTTAGCAAATGTATCTTAAAGTAATAACTACAAACGCAAAAATTCATATACAAATTGATACTAAGCGTGCTAGTAAAACTGTTAAATATTTTAATTCAAAACATACTATATGCTTGTACCATTATTCTTGAAATTTAATGTTTTGTATTAATTATAAACCTGATAATACAACTTATGCAAACTGATACTAACATTACATTTTGGTTTCGACGGGCTTGACTATGGAATATTTGTAATGATATTCATCGTTTCACTGAACAAAAACAGAATACCAGTAAAACTTGAAAATAAGGAAATATTATCCACAAGAGCAAAGATTGTACGTGCAATATTGACAGATAATGAACATTGCTGGAGTCTATCTAAACATATCAAGCTTGGAATAAGAAAGAAAAGGAAAGAACTGAATTCACATTGTGATGTTTCACAATTAAATTTGATACTTGTAATGTAATTCTGTTGAAATTTGTACTTGTGAATTAATGATGTTCTGTTGCAATTTGATACTTATGAAGTAATGATGTTTTGTTGTTAAAACAAAGCTGCTTTTACTTGTAAAAACAAACATCAGAATTGATAATGTAGAAACATTTAACTGATACTAAAACTGATACTATCACTTATACTAAATACTTGAAATTAAAATCAATTTGATAATATGCTATAATGAATACAAATTAATAACAAAATGTTCAATTACAATAAACCACCAAAACAAGTCATACATCCACTTATTAATCTGAACAAATTCAAAATGAAAAATCAAATCATATCCTCTTCGAAGCTTGTCAGTTTTGTTTATTATGACCAAGCTGCTTGCACTCGCCACATCTGTTTTGCTTATTCTGAAAATGTGAAAAATCCTCCTTTATGCTTGACTGATGGTCTACCTGCGCCACATTATCACCACTGAAAAAAAAAAACATTAGTAAAAACATGTTCAATTTAGAACATTAGTTTTTCCATTTTAGAAAACTGATACATAAGGTATAAAAATCTGATACCTAGTTACTGATAATCAAAGAAATTGATACTAAGAAAAAATAAAAATGATACCAGAAAAGTGAACCTAAGATATGATACTTTTCCACTCTATCACAACCTTATATATACAACCTAATCAATGATACTTTTTCAATCATCCCAACAGTAATGCAAGATAATGATAGATAAATTTAATATAAAGCATATTAGAATACAACATTGCATAAAGAATAAAATTTAAAAAAAAACCCTGCTACTGCTTCGAAAAGTTGGCATAGAAGAATGAACAAGCAATCAGAAAAATAACACTGCATGTAATTTGTGAAAACGAACGCAACTAAAAATCGCAAACAATTTTTTTTAACTCTATTAGATTAAGAACAAAAAATGAATAATATATGCATACATAATTAAATACAATTTGAAGAAAAACGAGATCACAGTAAAAATATGAAAAGAACGAAATCAACAAACGAACGTGAAAAAAATTAGTCGATGAACTTAAAATTTAAGAGGAACGTTATTCTAATGACCGAACGAGGTTGAACAATACTTTGATAGCGAGAGAGATATCAGAATCGCGACAGAAAAGTTTGACTGAAAGAAAGAAGAATAAACGTGCGAAAGTAGGCTGAAAGGAAAAATCGATAATTTGTCCTTTAAAGAAAATTATTTATGGACCGTCGTATATATAAAAGAAGCGCTAAAAGCTGTCGTGAGAGAAAATTCCTGTTATACATATTCAATTAACCTACAATGCTATTCAAGTAGATTTTTCATTAACCTCTTCCATGAAGGTACAGAATACTCTTTTGCATCCATCGTTTTTTCTTCTATCTTCTTATTCTCATTGTCTTATTCATTTTCCTTTTTGTTTAAAATACTTCTAATATGGTGATGTTCATTTATGAATAGAATTTGAGATTTTCAATTATAAGTATAGTTCAATTCATGATGCTTATAAAAAAAACGACAGTCTTGCTCGTTCACATAATGCGATTATCTAAAAGCAGCAAGTTCGATTCATATTAGAGTAGCATGTTACCAACATCGTGACACATATACGTTGTACCATACCAAATAAACTAAACATGATCACATGCACAAAATAAACACTAGCCAATTCCACTTCATAAAATGACTTATTCCAACATAAGGCCATACCCACAAACAAAACACAAATTGCACATGCAATGAACAAAACCCTACGGCAGACACACACAAACATAAGGGAAAGACTTCAATACTACACACAAGCATAAGAGTACAGATATCATATATAATCATATATATCGCATTGTTGGCAGTAGGAAACAAAAGCTAGACAAAGACTCTGGGCACGGAATCAACTGGTGGAAGATGAACCTCTCTGATAACCGTCTTGAACCCTTTCCCAGCTGCATTTGCCAATGGATGAACACCATGTTCCATTCCACTCATGTACGCTCTATTCTCCCTCTCTTTCTGGTATGACACTCCGAATTTCTTTTCCACATCTAAAATGCAACACAAAAACACCCAAGTTATGAGCCTTGAATGACTAACACTAATAGGCTTATAATAAATCATCTGAGGAATACCTTTTTGGAGGTGTTCGTACAGCTGTCCATCACGAGTAAAAGCCATCATCAGCTGAGGAGGACCAACAGGCAAAGCATCCCCACGGTCAACTTGCCAAAAGTGGAAAGTCTTTCCATAAGTCTTGCAGACTTTTTCCAGGTCTACCCTCTCTATAGGACCTGGAACGCCTGGAAGAAACAGCATTCCACTCTTCACTTCGTACTCGTGCGAATGCCATAGGCGCTTCTCGTCGTCGGGTAAGGTTAGAAATAGGTTTTCGGTAACCATGTATTCAACTCCGATCAGGCGTGCATTAGGCTCTGGGCTGTCGAATATTAAACATTGTCGCATCTCTTCGTTTTGGTGGGCGCAGTAGTGATGTGCCTCTACTTGTCTAGTCATGTCGTATGCGTAAAAATGGAACCTGCGATGCCATCGTAATGTCATAATTATAGGCTTCACCATTTCCATTAAAAAGGTAGTACTATTTTGTGTCTAAGTACTTTGATAGACACATTATGACACATCTCCCTTACCTTTTAACTTTCAAGAACCATATCACCCAACCAAGAGGGAATCATTTGGTTTCATATTCCTCTATTCAGGTATATCCAACCAATTAGAACACCTCCAACTACCATATCACCGAACTCGGGTGAGGAAATCACCTAGTTTCATATTCCTCTACCCCGGTTAACGTGTCGTTTAATTGGCTAGGCATATCAGGACGGGGAACTCGCAATTCAAAAGAAAATTTCACTGACATCACACACACAACACCAATAGATGGCACAATGAACCTCAACTATTCGATTGCTCCTTGATTTTCATCCTCCAACACAAGGAGGAAAGGATCTCAATGTTCAGATCTATTGTGTGACCAATTACATTTTATTTTGTGCACAGGTAGCCGCCCCGATTCAAAAATCTTATAATCATTACCAGCGGTCTTCTACACTTTGAAATCTTACGTAATTAATAACCAGTGCAATCCAGTACAATTTCTGTACTTTGTTTTGATATAGATTCGTGGATATGTCGAAAATAAATACTAGCTTAGAAAAATAAGGATAACTAAAAAAGGGAAAAAAATATATAATTACGCGCAAAGATGCTGATGGATTTGGTTGATGGGGGCAAAAGACTGAATTGCTCCGGCTGCTGTCTCAACCAACTTCGTCGACGTTTCAGTTGCCTCTCCTGGCACATGACAGGTCGCCATTGCTTCCTATCTCTTTCCTCTCGATTTAACGACTAGTATCTTAGAATGTGCTGGAAGAGCTGTAAATGATTCGTATTTTAAAGGCTAATCCCCCTTCCACGCAATTTTACAGGTGTCAGCTCTACAGTTGCACGTGTGTCTTCTTCTGCAGCTGTGCTACACTTGTAGAGAAAACGCTAGAATTCGGTTTCCATTCTTATCCTAGATGCCCCCATAAAAAGAATGGGCTAAAACTGTATACGTTTTGTTGGGCCAAAATTAGACCAGTCGTTGAAAATATTTATATTCAAATAAACAGTCTTGGATCCAGAAAAACCCAGTCATAGGATCCCATCGCACCGCTCAAACAAACTCTGCCAAGTGGGCCCACCTCGCACACTCTCGTCTCCTTCCCGTTAACCCTCATCCCCCTTTCTTCACCACTTTTGCCTCCTCTTCTTTTCAAACCGTTTCAAACCTAGAAATCCCATCTTTTGCTCGCATTGTTTCTTCTGCGTCTTCGATGGCGTCGTGCTCCAATACTCAACTTCTGCATCCGCATCCCAAATTGGAAACTGGGAGTGAATCAATCGATCATGGTAATGTTAGTAATAGTGATATTAAACAGCAGCAGATGAAAAATCAGGAGAAGAGTAGTGGGTATTTGGCACCGAATCCTTGCTTGATGAAGAAGTCGAGGAGAGAGAAGGTTTGCACTGCTAAGGAAAGAATTAGCCGAATGCCTCCTTGTGCTGCTGGGAAACGAAGTTCCATTTATAGAGGTGTTACTAGGTAACTTATCATTGCTAATTAGTACGTATTTGGATGAGCTTAGGGAATATGAATAATTAAAGATGTTATGCTGCCAATTATTATGACTTTCAATTCTTATTAGAAATTCTTCTTAATATAAGGATTGCTTATTTATAAATTCAATTTATTTGATTTATTGGACATACATATTGAAAAAATGAATGTAGTCTGAAATAGTGTGCTGTTAATGGCACAGTTATTCTTTACTAGTAAACAGGTACATTAATTCCTCAACAATTAATTACGGAACACTGAACATAGTGGCATTAATTGAAATCCATCGACAATTTTTCACTGAGCAGCAGATCATTGGCGATCAATAGAGATCATTTGATAAAACACTGTTGGAGCTAGGGGTGAGAGATTATTCGGGTTGAAACCGATAACAACTAGTAAAACCAAAATAATCATTCAACAAACGAGATACAAACCATACTGAACCAAATATTTTTCAAAACCGAAACCAATCAAGCCGAAAATAAATGGTAGGAGTGGGCAAGATCGGTTAACCGAACCGATCGGTTAATTTGGACGGTTAATCAAGGAAAAACGACTGTTTGGTTAACCGTTCGTCGATTAAAATCGGTTGAGCATACCGACGGAATCGGTTAAATTTAACCACGGTTAACCGGTTAAATTTAATGGTTCGGTTAATCGTTCGCACGAAATGGTTATCCGTTGCATGGTTAACCGTTTAAACCCAACGGTTAGCCGTTGCATGGTTAACCGTTTATATTTCAACGTACATAAACTAAACTGCTGTCAATAGCATAGCAAAGAGCAGAGCACAACATAAACTAAGTTCACAACAGTCCACCATACAATTACGTACATAACCTTAGTTCACAACTAAAACTAAGTTCACAATAAACAAGAAAATATACAGCAACATACAATTACATTCAGTTTGATAATGCATTGGTATAAATGGTTTGGAGATTGAGCCCCTGAGCTAGTGAGCTTCAAGTCCATCCATTTTCCACTGCAAAATGCAAATCTATAGAACTATATTAGCATATTACTGTAAATAAACATAAACTGTAAATTTCAACTAACATGAATTGAACAACAGCAACTATGTCTTGCATTGAATGCAACTATAAATTAGTTCACTGTAAATTTTACTACGAATGAACTAAATTATAAACAACAAGTAAAGTGTACAATGCAACATTGATGTCTTCAAATCACCTTGAAGCTTGTTGTACTAATTAGTCGGATACCTCCAGCAATCCAGTTGTAGTTTCTTCTTTGCACCATTCACGCCAAGACTGTTCTCTGCCAAAATGTTGTTTCAGCGAAATAATACAAGTATGGGTGTATGTGTGCAATACACACACATACATACATACGAAGGTGTGTATGTGAGTGTGATCATATGTGCATGGGTATCTATGTGTCTGCATCCATAAATCAAGCAGACCTGATGTCTTAAAGGAGGGACAACAAATAGACTGTAAGGTTAGCTAGCTTCACATTTTGAAATTGAAGATCCTGCATTGCATTCGCAATCAGGATTGGAATAAGCCACGGCTTTGTAATGAACTACAGTCAAAATTATACTAAAAACATGCAAGTGCTAAGTATGTGTAATAGAAAGTACAAAATTGAATGTTAAATGTTGAAGGAACATAGATAATATATTTGCTAGATATTAAATTTACGCATATGGTCCTATAAAGACTACCGTGAATTAGTAAGACAAAGCAACTAATCTGAGACAAAACTGCAACCACATTCCAAGTAAATCAAAGTAAGCAATTTATTGCAGTTGGATATAACGCTTCTTTGACAAAATCACTAATTTGACAGTAAAACATAATAATAAAAAATACAACTGAACATTTGAAATATTGATATATGGATTCGTTAAAATATACGTAATTCATCAATGCCAACCTTTCATATATATTTCATTAGGACTATAAATACACATTTCATATATGTAATATAATACCATTAGTGCTTTTTATGCTTTCCACGCCATGTTTTCTGACGTCCATTTTTCTTTTACCGTAACTATTTGTGTCTTGATATTCAATACCACGCAAAGTGCTCCTAAAGTCCAAACACAAATTTAGATCTCCGATTAAAACAGCGGAACTTTAAACTTAAACTCAAATTTTATGCTTTAATTTTCACACATAAAAGATTCCAAGCAGAGATGCAACAGTTTAAAAGCTTTAATTGTGAAATTTAAGTGTAAATTTCAAATCCAAAACCCTGCCCTGATTTTAAAATTGCTAGGATAAAGATTTGGCACGCCTTAGTAAGTAAATCATAAAACAAAATAACAAGTTGCTTGTACCAGCACCAACACACACCACCGAGCGGCAGTTGAGTTCCTATTAACAGGAAAGAACCTGCAACTACCGGCCATTTCCTAAAGAATGTATAGCTTAGGATAAACAAGGCTTATAATTAATTCGGCCAAAGCGTGCGACAATATCAAGTTTCCAGAAAGTAGTTGATATGTGCTTTGTAGAATCTTGATTATACAGACGACTGTCAGTTTTGCCATAACGATAAATTCAGGGATGCTAAGTATTACTTTTAAGTTAAAGAATTGGCTGAAACTAAAAAGGGATAAAAACAAACTTTCTTTAAGAAAAAAAACAGCATAAAAGGAATCATGTATTTAAGAAAAAATTAGAGATCATTCATCTGATAATACGCAGGAACAGAACCACCAAGCACAAAGCCACAAACTGACGAAAAACGGGTTAAATCACCAAAAATATAATGAAAAATTTTTGTCAACTATAAATTTCCTCTCAAAGACTTCTGCAAGAAGCATAACAACGATGGTTTATAGGATGTGGGTTAATCATTGTGCCTCACCCTACCATTGTATACTTTGGATAATATATAGGATGAATGTACAAACACTTAATCATGACCTCATACTTTTACCATTTGTGTACATACATATTATATGCATCGTCTCCGGAGAGGCATTAAACATACTCATTAAGAAACATACTATTTAAGGAAGAATATTAATATACCATTGGCTGATCAAAACAAATTTCGAACTAGTTTTTGACAAAAGATAATTTTGTATGTAGAAAACCATTTTCATTTTGTACAATTATTATTAAATTAGAAACGGTGTGTATTAGTATTATCGAGTACCACTAATATAGTGGTAAGTTAACTTATTGTGTCGTATTTAGTTATCAGCTGAAGGAACAACAAATGGAGAAACCGTAGGAGCTCTAGGTTAGACAAAACATCTCAAAAGTATGGCTAGTCTTTCAGGACTTGCAAATGTGTTGCATTATCATATCCACATTATTCATTAATTCTGCTAGACATACAGGTTCAATAATTCATTTACTAGCTATCCCAAAAGAAAATAGCACGATGTTAACTAAATAATGTATCTATGTTATGACTTTAGATAGAGTTTTCTGTCATAATACTACAAAAACCAGCAATTATAATGGATCCCCTACCCCAAATTCCTACGGGACTACAAAGACGTGTTTTTCAAAGTTGTGGGAAAAAATTACTCCAAACAATGTCAGGAGATGTAAAGATGGATCAAAGTTATAAAAAGATCAGTTTATACGTAGTGTATAATAAACAGATAAACTAAAAGGATTAGTTCATATGAACTAAACAGATAAATTAAATATTAAAATTAAAACAGATGAAATTATACGTGTATCTTGTTTAAGCATATACGAATTAAGCACAGTAAAATTTAATTAAACAGATAAAGCTTATTAATAAACAAAATAAATCACTCATGTTCTTCCTCTTCCTGCTAGCATTCGCCATTGCTCAAATCATCATTTTAAATAGCAAGGAATAAAGGCAAAGGCGGAGGAGGATCGATTTGTATTTGGATTCAAATGTTTAGCCGATGCAACAAATTTTGAAGATTTATTTATTTATTTTGGGAATGAACGAGTTGATTATTTTGTGAACTGTGAATAGCGGCTGGCAAAGGAGGAAGGCACGATTAGGGTTAGGGAATAAGTGGGCCGGGTTGTGAATATGATTGTGATTTGATTTTAGGCTATTAAATAGTTTCGGTTAACCGCGGTTTAAATTGTAGTTAACCGTTAACCGAACCGATCATAATCGGTTAACATCGGTCGGTTAACCAAAGTTTCGGTTAACCGCATTTTTGGTTAAAGTGGTTCGATTAAGATCGGTTAAGTCGGTTAGGTCGGTTAACTCGATTAAGAGCCCACCCTTAATAAATGGTTTGGTTTAATTGGTTCGTCAATAAACGAGGTTCGTCAATAAATGAGGTTGCTTGAGTTGTTGACATAATACTACACAACAACAACAACTAAGTCATTATTCTCAAACAAGTTGGGGCTGGATAGAGATGGAATTCAAAACTAAATGACAAAATCAATTTAAAAGTTATAACAATAACAATAATAAAATAAAGTCAAATAAGTAAACTAATAATAATAACCAAGTAAAATAAAATAAAATAAAAATATATATGTATATATGTAAGAGGAATGATGATAATAATAATACTGATAGCGATAATGATACTAATAATAATATTGGTCAAAGACCAAACCTACGTCTTAGGCTCTTGTTCCTTAGTCATATAATCTAAAACTTATAGAACACAACGCTCATGGTTACGTGAATCGCTAACTTCCACTCGCTCCGATCCATCACCAGCTCTTCGGATATACACTAATTCTTCAAATCCTTTTTACTACATTCTTGTATGTCAACCTTGATCGACCTCTACCTCTCTTTGAGCATTCAACGCGGCCTATAATTCCAACACGCATAGGTGCCTCGGGCGGCCTTCTTTGAAGATGTCCAAACTATATTAAGTGATGTTGAATTAGTTTCTCCTCAATTGATGCTACTTCAAGTTTATCACGTATATCATCATTTCTAATTCAGTCTCTTCTTATATGACCGCAGCTCCATCGCAGCATACGCATCTCTGCTACGCTTATCTTTTGGATGTGTTTGCTTTTAATAGGCCAACATTTTGCACCATACAACTTTGCAAGTCTGATTGTCGTTTTGTAGAATTTTTCTTTAAGTTTTTGTGGGACTTTTATGTCACAAAGAATCTCAGATGTTTGTCGTCATTTCAACCATCCCGCTCGAATTCTAAAACTAACATCTTCATCAATTTCACCATTATAATGCAACATTGAGCCTAGATATCTAAATGATTCCTTCTTGGAAACTATTTGCCTGGCCAGAGTGACATCTCCATTCTCCGATCCGACACCGCTGAACCCGCACTTCATATACTCTGTTTTAGTTCTATTAACATAATGCAAGTTTGAAATAATTATTTAAGTCCATATTTAGAAACAAACTCCTCTAAAAATAGTAACTTGAATTGGAATAAAAATGACACCGTTAACATAATTAATATAAATAATAATTTTGTATCGATTATTATGTTTGTTTAGTGGATTTAAGTTTTATTTTCGGTTTAACTGGTTGGTTTGGTTTTCAAACATCAAAAACCAAAACCGACAAAAAAAACCAAATAAATATATAAACAAAAACCAAATCCAACCAATTATCCAACATAACAAAACCCAACCGATCAAATTTATTTGGTTTGGTTGGTTTAGTTGGTTCAAACCAATAAATGCTCACCATTAGTTGGAGCTAAGAAATTTCAACTCAATTCTTTCAAAAGAATAAATTAGAAATAAGAAATCCATCAAAATTTCATTAGCCACGTCTTTCAAATGATAATTCTTTTTGAAAACTAAATTATTTTGAAAACTGTAACTAAAGTAGTAAAATTTCAAAAACTGGAAGGATGTACATTATTTTCTCTCACAAAAATATATAAGTTCATGCGGGAGATTCTTCATATTCTTTATAATTTTGACTCCCTTGGCTTCATTAACTCATTAGCAATTCAATGGATCGATCAAATATTTGCCAAGCTTTGTATTTGGTTATGAGTATTAATGAATATTTGATGAACTTTGATAAGTGTTTCTAGCTCCAATAATGTTGATGGGATGATGAAGGGTAACATGCAAAGTTGCTGATATTTTTCTGGATATAGCATTAGGAAATGGAAATCAAAATGAATTTAGCCACACACTATGAAATATATTTTTAGTTGAATGGAATATATTTTTAGTTGAATGGATGTTGTTAACTCACTTTTTAACCAAACAGATTTCAAACCAGAACTAGAAGGCCAAACTGAAGACTAGATGAATCACGAATTTGGAAACATGATCAAAAGAACAAAAGAAAGGAACTCAAGAAAAATCATCGTTTTTGGAGCTAAGAAAACCAGTCAGTACCGAAAGGTTTCCTCTCGGTACCAAGAGGTTTTTCCTCTTACTTTTGCACTATAAACCCCGTACACTTCATATTTTACTCCAACCACTCGTCATTAAGTGCTTTCTCGGAGAATAGGCAAACAATTCTCAAGATTGATGAGAAGAAAACAAATAAAGCAGAATAGAACAAACAGTATCAAGTGAATCGTCAGAAAGAGCTTAACCTTCAAGGAAAAGAGTTCGAAGTGCATCAAATTAAAGAAAGGCAAGGCAAGTGAAATAGTTGAGTTTTCACCAACAAAAGCTCTGAGTACCGAGAAGAAACTCTCGGTACCGAGAGGTCTTCTTTGGACTTTGCGCTGACATGCTTCTTTTTGTACGCTTGGACTTATATCTGAATTTATTCTACGTGGGCTCCCGAGTTTATTGACGAGTTTCTCTATAAATATCAGCCCTATGACAACTGAAATGGAGAGCTGGATTCTGCATCTAATCGTGATTTTGCATCTTCTTCATCCTTATTTCCTCCTTCAAATATGCTGTAGAAACTTCATTTTAAATATGAGATCCATTAGATTGTGGACAGATCTGATAGAACTAGTTTTAATCCGGGAGGAACGACTAATAACAAAGATTAAAGTGGATGTAGGTTGGAGAATTCAACGAACCACTATAAAATTCTTGTGTCCTTTTACTTTCTTGCTGTTTTTGCTTGTTTGATTTGGATCTCTATATTCTAGTGCTTTCATATGATATTTGGGTGTTGGTGCCATTTTTGATCTCAACATTTTGGTGCTTTCATTGAAAAATGGCTAGATTTCACAATGTAAAGCTTGGATCCGAAGTTTGAAGAAGATGAAGAGGCCTAACACTAGTTCTAAGATTAGAGGAAGTCAATCAGAGCCTGGAGTAGTTAGGAGGTGACCTTAAATTCTAATCATTCCATCTACGTGACCAGAAAGGAGATGGAGAGAATGATGAAGGAAATGCAAGATGGAGTAATGACTCGACAATAGAAAGCGCTCGAAGGATTATTTCAAAGAATATGTGACAACAAGGGATAACTGAAGCTGCTGATATTCAGATGTAAGGGTCATGAACTAATGCAAGAACATTTGGAGTTGAAGCAGAACAAACTGGACGGTGCGCCCACAACCAAGACCACTAAGTACCGATCAAAATTCTGTTTGTACCCAAGGAACTTTACTCGGGCAATTTTGGGTTGGACTTAGGGCAAGCTGGGATGTCGAGAATGGACAATACTGGAGCCAGAAATGCAAGATAGAACACAAGTACACAATAAAGAGAGGAATATGTGGCAGAACATCCTTATAAGAACGGTGACAGAATGAAACTGGAGGTGCAAATCAAAACATGTGCGTGCAACCAGAGGAGTATGTTTCAGAATATGTAACGGAATTCCCCAATAGGAGCAAGGGACAGAATGCAGCAGCGGTCAAAAGACTTCCGTTTGACAATAACACCTGGATGGTTGAAATGATCAGAAAGATAGTGAGAGGCGGAACCCTAAACCAAAGTTTGAGGAACATAAGAAGGAATTCATTTATCACTAACATCTAAAATGCGAGGAATCCTCCAGATTTCAAGCTTTCGACGCTGGAAATGTACGAGGGTAAACGTATCCAACAGTTCATCTAATGAGATATATCTGACATATAGATGTGTTGCATGCTTCTGAAGAGGTGATGTGGCGGTGCTTTCCATTATATCTGATTGAATTAGCAGCGATGTGGTTTCGACAGCTGGAGAATTGGTCCATAAGCATGTGGACCGAATTGAAGAATGGGTTCTTGATATAGTTCATAGTTCATATCTCTCGACCAAAGAACGTGATGACGCTATCAAATACAAAGCAAAGTCCCGGAGAGATCTTGAGAAGTTATTTGATTAGGTTTAATGTGGAAGCAGCCGCAGTTGACAAGTTGGATCTATCGATAATCTTAATAACGGTAGGGTCTGGAGTCGCAAATAAGACCGACTTCAAAATTTCATTGGAAAGAGATTCACCACTAGATCTCGTGGAATTTTATCATGAAGCTGAAAGGTATCTACAACAAGCGAATGTTGAGTTTGATGATGCTGACATTAATGTCGTGGATGGCGGACGACTGCCCAGATCATGATATGGAAAAGACAAAGAGAAACGAAATGCTGATAACGGCTTCGCGGAACCGAAACGTCAAAGGAGGGAATCAGAGTTCTCTTCCTACACTGATCTAACCGAAATCGCGAAGTGGATATACTAGATACTGGGGCAGATCCTCTATCGAAATCCAACTAAGAGAGAACCCATTGATCAGGAGAGAAGGTTTGGAAAGTTTTGCATCTTGCACGAACTGGACGGATATGAAACGAACAAGTGCCGACACCTTCGTGATCTGATTGAAAAGCTGGTTCGGAGTACGTAAGGAATAACTTCGATGGTGCAACTGAAGCAGCCACAATCTACAGCGAATGCATCAAGGAATGACCAGAGATCTAGGTCGAGGATGGTAATCTCATGATCGGGATGGTAAAGAGCCAGGTTCGTTTCTCACGTTTTACTTTTCGGTTTAAAATAATAATAATCTCGGACAGCTTACGTATACGAGATGTCGATTTGTTTCTGGACACGCTCTGAGTTGGATGTTCTAGATGAATAAATAAGATAATAATAAACTCAGATCGCTTACACGTGTACGGGATCTCGATCAGTCTCTAGGCACGCTCTGAGTTCGAGTCTGAGATGGATAATTTGGATTTTGTTTGCTTGTTTGTTTTGATTTAAATATTTGATTTTCGAAATCCACTTGAACGCAATGAATGATATTGATCATGGTAGTCCCGTCCGGAGAGACAGGACGGTGACCGTAAGAAGTCCCATTACCGAAGAGTAAGTGGATGACTTGCTTGTCGTTGAGTTCACTCGTCGGAGAGTGTGCGGCTTAGGCTCAGTAAGGATATGGAAAGATCAAAAGTAAGTCCCTTTGCCGAAGAATGACCGAATGGACTTGCTTATCGTTAGGTCCCCTCGTCGGATGGCGAACAGATTGGGCTCAGTAAGGATCCAGAGAGATCAAAAGCAAGTTCACTCACCAAGAGTGAGCGGATGGACTTGTCGTTGAGTCCCTCTCCGAAGAGCGAGCGAATTGCGCACAGTAAGGATCCGGAGATATCGAAATCTAGATTGGACGACAAACGATACAGATAGTTCAAATCGTAGATTGAACGATAAACGATCCGGAGTGATCAGACTCTAGATTGAAAGGCAAACGATCCAGAGAGATCAAATTCTAGACTAGATGCTAAAGATTCAAAGAGATCGAGCTCTGGAACGGATGTTGGTTTGATAAAAGGAGCTGAATGCGTTGTACTCGGAATGAGATGGATAAATATCGGACGAACGCGGAATGATTTTGATATACAAAATGATACCTCTAGATAAAAAACAAACCGATCATGATTCATGGTTGATACTTAAGTAAGGAATGGAGTCCAAAGCTATAACAGGTCTAGAACGACCTTTGAATTTTGGTTTGCAAAAGAATCTAAAGGAATTTGACGATTCATCAAGATTGAAATCAATGGATGGTCGGAGAGCTCTAACTATTGAGGATTGACTACTGTCTGAACTTGTTAAGCGCACCTTACATTCGAAAGGCGTACTTTAGAGGACAACTGTCAACCCACTTTTTAACCAAGCAGATTTCAAATCATAATTAGAAGGCCAAAATGAAGATGGATCATGAACTTGAAAGCACGAACAGAAGGAAAAAAAAAGAAACTCAAGAAAAATCATCGCTTTTGGAGCTAAGGAAACCGGTCGGTACCGACAGGTTTCCTTTCGGTACCAAGAGGTTTTTCCTACTACTTTTGCATTATGAACCCGTACACTTCATACTCAACTCCAATCACTCGCATCAAGTACTTTTTCGATGAATAGACTAGCAATTCTCAAGAATGATGAGAATAAAGCAACGAAAGCAGGATAGAACATGCAATGTCAAGTGAATCATCAGAAATAGCTTAACCTTCAAGGAAAAGTGTTCGAAGTGCATCGAATTAAAGATAAGGCAAGTGAAAGGGTTGAATTTTCACCAACAAAAAGCTCTCGGTACCGAGATGTAATTTTGGACTTTGGGCCAGCGTGTTTTTTTCTGTACACTTGGACTTCATCTGAACTTTATTCTATGTGGGCTCCTAAGTCTACTGGCGAGTTTA
This sequence comes from Allium cepa, assembly GCA_030765085.1. Classification (NCBI taxonomy): domain Eukaryota; kingdom Viridiplantae; phylum Streptophyta; class Magnoliopsida; order Asparagales; family Amaryllidaceae; genus Allium; species Allium cepa. The sequence continues at coordinate 378,448,525 of CM060938.1, read as the reverse complement.
TCTATAAATACGAGCCCTATAACAATTGAAGCGGAACTGGATTCTGCATTTGATCGGGATTCTGCATCTTCTTCACCCTTATTTCCTTTTTCAAATATACTCTAGAAACTTCATTATAAATCCAAGATTTACTAGATTGTGGACAAATCTGATTAAACTAGTTGTAATGCAGAGAGAAAACAACTACTAATAAAGATTAAAGTGAATATAGGCCAGAGAATTTGCCAAACAACTATAATTTTATTAACGTCTTCTTTTACTTTCTGCTGTTTTTGCTAGTTTGGTTTGGATCTCTATATTTTGATGCTTTCAATGATATTTGGATGGTGGTGCCATTTTTGACCTCAATAGATGTAGATATGCAAAATAAAGATTGGTTATTTATAGAATCAATATGTATTAAATAAGTTCCATGCACTCCATTTTGGATATGCTGATAAAACAAATAGGTGGAATGGAATTTTGATTAGTGGAGCTACTAACACAGATAGGTTGAAGGTTAAAAGGGAAGCTTTACTTGTCAATTTAGTTGAAGATTTAACAAATTTTATTGATGAAAATGGTGTGTCATATACATGTGTCCCCATATCTTAACACACCGGCAGAATCAAAAACCATTTATACGACAATAGCTGTGCTACAACATACATAAACGTGCTCGCGAACACGCGCACACACACACATACACACGTATGGGTATGTTATTTGGATATAAAACAAAGCACAGTTGGTGACACAATGGATCTGAACCGTTATATCTTATTATGTTCACGCATGAAGTCGAAAGCAGGGGGTAATCCAATGTTTGAGATTCATTGTGTCACCATTTTGTATCCCGATAGATTTTCCATATATATATGTGTGCGCCTGCGCACTCACATACATACATGGAAAACATGTTTGCAAAATACATAAAACTTGTTGCATGTATAAAAACATTAAAATTATGTGTTTTCATCTGAATATTGTAATATAATTTGACTAGTGGCACTATCATCTTTTAAATAATGCCGTGTGCAATGACGAGTTGCACACTATTCTGCGTGTTGATTATTAAATGCAATTACTTCATTAAGTATTTAACCAATGGCATTTGTTGTTTTGTCACAACTTCATATCAGTATCACATACCATACTTAAATACAATATGTATATTACAATACACTGATCACTAAGATTTAAGTTAATGTATTCAAACTCAAAGCTGTCTTGTGCAATCTTTGTTTTTGTATATGTGTTGTGCTTAATACATTTGTTTAGTTTCAGACCTGAAGGCAGACTTTTAATTTTGATAATAGGCATAGATGGACTGGTAGGTATGAAGCTCACCTTTGGGATAAAACTACATGGAACCAGAACCAAAATAAGAAAGGGAAACAAGGTATATTCTGAATTTGGAGACATTAACTTGCGTAATTCAAATACAGATTTTCTAAATTATTGACTGTGATTTTGTACCATACGCTTCTTGCTAACTTTTTTTGTTGTATTCCATGTATGTAAACTGTGGCTGCCACATGATCTTAATTCAGTGTACTTAGGTATGAATTTTAGCTTTCATTTTACAACACCGAACTTGTTGCATTTGTTTAATTACTTTACTAATTTGTGGATTTTCGACATTGTTTTGGTATGATGTAGGTGCATATGATGATGAGGAGGCTGCTGCTAGAGCATATGATCTTGCTGCTCTTAAATACTGGGGTGCTGGCACACTCATAAATTTTCCAGTAAGATATTTGTATGCACGTTTCGACGTTGTTGCGCTTGTCAAGGTTGCATTCATATGTTTTCCTATAATGCACCATTATCATGGATGAGTATTATTGTAACTATTAACATGGATGAGTATAATTTTACATTATTGTCCTTAAAATGCATGATTATGCTTTACAAGTATACAACAATGCCATGAAACCCACAGATTAAGATATTTTCGGTTAGCCTAGTTGCAAACTTTATTTATTTTCTATTAATAATCATTATCAGTGCTATACATTCGTTCTCTTTGACTGCTTAAATCATTGGGTAGATAAGCAATTGTTGAGATAAGCAATCATTGGGTAGATTAGCAATTAATAATAACGAACTTGTTAAAGGTGAATTTCTTTCCTTTGTATGCTAGCATGCCTAGTCTAAGAAATTACTGTGCATTTATTAGTATTTTCATGACAAAACCATTTCTCAAATTAGTATTCGCCCAGTTGAATTTACTAGAACACATGCTGATTAGTGTGAACTGTATTTAGTCTTTGGTGTGCATTATAGTTGGAGAATATTTTATCCGTCTTCTTTCTTAGGTTACTGATTATTCTAGAGATCTTGAAGAGATGCAAATGATATCAAAGGAAGATTATCTTGTATCACTCAGAAGGCATGCATTTTTAGTTTTTAAGCCAGATTTTAATATTCATATATTTATATAATCCAAAGTATTTTCTGAATTTCCAGAAAAAGTAGTGCTTTCTCCAGAGGTTTTCCTAAATATCGTGGCATTTCTAGGTAAAATTGTTTTCATTGTACATTTCACATTGTTCCTTCTGTCATTGTTTCATGGCATTTTATGGTATATTTGTGCTCATTGTACATTTTATACTGTATAGTTGTATTGTGAAATTATTTCTTCACTGATAAGGTGCCTGATTTGTTCATATTTATATCATTCTACGTAACTCTCTCCTGGTAACCATGGTATGCTCTTTAAGTTAACAATTCACCAGTGCTTTAACAAAGTAATATAGTTATTTACTACTCTAGCCAGAGGGACAAAAGTATCTCACTTTATGGTTTATAGATGCCCAATCTTGCCTGTAATATATGGTGCTAGATTATTGTATCAAAAAGCTAAACTCTGCTTTCTGTTAAATTTATTCATCATCAATTTTGTTCTTGTTGTAGACAATCTCAAAGTAAATGGGAATCGCCTTTCAGTCAGATGCTTGGATGTAAGTTGTTTACCCATAATTATTGGGAATCGTTTGGCGTCTTTCAACTAAACCTCATTTTGGACGAAGAAATAAAATCAACATGACTGATAGTATTAGAGATTTATGATTGTAAGGCTATAGACTAAAAAACAAAATTTACATATATGGAAACAATGTCAGATGGATCACAGCTAATTATAACATAAAAGCATGCTGGGTTTTAAAATCATAACTGAGGTCAAACAAAGATTTTGAAATGCTATGAATTGGGAAATGTTTCAGCGTAAAAATCGCAGTCTAAATGCGTTGAGCTAATCATTGTCTGCATGTCAGGTTCAAATGCTGATGCATCTGCAGAAGGAAAATATGGAAGCGGCACATTTGGAGTCGAAAGAAAGATAGATCTAACACCTTACATAAAGTGGTGGACACCAAAAAAATCGCACCAAGCAGACTGTACGGAAGAATTGAGCAGAGAGCTCCGAGCATTAGAATGCTCATCCAGTTCATCCGAACCTTATAAGCTCCCTACTCTAGGTCTCCCTAAAACCAAATCCAATACTGCATCACAAAAAGGTTTATCTGCATGTGATATACTATCAAAGTCCGCAGCTTTCAAGAATTTTGTGGAAAAATCATCGGCAATTCAAGAAACTACTGTTGCATGTTCTAGTAAAGAAATGGATCATGGAAAAGGGGTTGCCCCTTTGTTATTTCCTAGTGTTAATGACCTAGAGTTTAGCAAACCTGTAGGAATTGCAATGGGCATGAGTGACCTTCCTGTTCAAAGAGCTCCATACACGTTGTCTCCCATCTTTTCACACTCTTTAAAGAATAACTGGAATGCTGTAGATTCTGTTCCTGACCCTTTATTTTGGTCAAGTCTTGTCCAACCTTCTGGCCAGTCTGTTGCTGATGCAGTTTAGTCTCGTATTTTTTTTTTTTTAATGTTCTTCTGTGGTTAACGAAATATATTGGGATAATTATTTTCTGATAATTTGTCGTGCTATTTTGTTACAGCTTCAGAAGAATGACACTGGTTCAGGGTACTCTTACAGATGCCAAGAGTGAAGCTAAGAGAAAATATGTGTGGCTTGCTATTTCAGTTGAGTTGTGTGGAGTTATGAAAGCTTTGATGTGTATACAAGCTCAAATAGGAAGGTACGTTAGGTTGTTTGCTGTATACTTGTTTTTGTTGTTAATAAATTTTGAAGCATGTGTATTGCTTTTAAGTGAGTTTGGTTTTGGGTCTGAATTTTACGTGGGGCATGTAAAGGAAGTTTGCTATAGGAATGTGAAGAAGGTGCATCTTTTCTACTGTATATATATATCAGAACTGTGAATTACAAAGTTGGAACGACTAATTTCCATTGTATACATCCGTACATTGCTTTACCGCCTTTGATAACTAAAACAACGGGATTCGGTTTGGCTTTTTATTTTTATTGTATATTTTATTTTTAGAAAAAATATTAGGATTTGCCCATATTATCAAACTTAATAACCATTATACCCTTCTAAAAGCCTGTTCATAAAATATTTTTGTCATTATTTTCAGCAATATTTGCCATCTATAAAGTATATTTGTATAAAATATTAATTTAACGCACAAAATTTTGTATATTCTTAGCTTCAAGGACACGACTTCAATATCTTAACCATAAAGACAAATGTTTTTTTTGAAAATTAATCATAAGGACAAACATGCTTTCAAAATTATTCGTAAAGACATATTATTTCAAAATTGCTATCTATCGAATCAAAAACTGATACTTAAAAACGGTCACCGATTACTACAAACATATATCTAAATATTGCTATAAATAATTAAAAACTGATACCTAAAGAAAGTTATCATTCAGGTTAAAATATTGAAAGTCTGTCCTTGAAGCTAAAACGCTGAGAAATTTTGTCATTCACAGTAACTTTCTAGATTTCAGAAGAATAGACACAAGGATAAACTTAGACAAAAATTTAGACTAAAGGACAACAAGTTTGTTTTTAGACTGGAGGACAATGCTAGTTATAACTAGCATTTTTTTATAATGTGAAACTGAATATAATGCTAGACATTTTATATAGTGTAAAAGTTGAATATAATGTTAATTATAACTAACATTTGTCCTTCAGTCTAAAAATAAAACTTCATATTCTTCAGTCTATTTTTTTTTTAAGTTCGTCATTTTTTCTAATTCTCTCCATCTCTTATATGTAATTGTAATATAATAAAGCTAAAAATCCTCTTTACATATATTTTAAAAAATAATCTAAATCAACATTCATTTCAATGTCAGTCGTTCGTCAAAATCTCCTCTCATGTTTCTCAAATGACCAATGGTATCATAATTTTAGCATGTCATTTTTTTATTTCAATATATTCTATTATGTAAAAGTTCAATCTTCTTAATCCAAGGGTTATAGTCCCCTATAGAATCTTAATTTTCCATTTTGCTAACATTAGTCTAGTAAATAATGATTTAGACATCATTTACATGTAAATGTCGCTGTAAAAAGCTTTAAAGCTTCTTTACATATATATTTAAAAAAAATCTCAATCAGTATTCGTTTTCAATGTCATTCTCTCATCAAAATATAGAGTTTAGTCCTCTCCATATACTTCTATGTTTTCTTAAATCAAATAATTTTCTTTCTCTATGTCGTTTTTCAATCTACTCATGTGTATCAGGTAGTTCAACATGTCTCTTCTCTTTACCTATTTTGCAATTCATTTAAACCCATCCATTTCAGAATATGTATTAGGTAGTTATTACTAAAATCATTTCATCGCCATCTATTTATTTAATTAAAATTTTGATTTGTGTCCAACATTCCGAATAACTAAAATGTGTCGAGTTTTCTATTCTAAAATTAATAGTTATATAATATTTATTAATATTTTTGGTTCATTTCTTTTATTTGGGATTGATTCTTTTTTAATTAATACCTAAATTGTTGTAGGATTTAGATCGAATCAATGGAATAAACGAGTTTGAGAATTGAAAGATTATATTTTAGATGATTTTTATGGTAACTCATTTCGATTTATTTACTTCAAGTTATTTTATTGCAAAATGAAATTAAATTTTAGTGTGCTACTGTTGGCACTATGAAAAATGGTTCTGATTATCATTAGATTTTTATTACCAATCAATTTTTTCAGACTATTATGTTCATCAAAATCTATTTTCTCATTCAGGCAATAACAACTGAAGGCTTTTCATCTTCCTTAGAAATACTCACGACACTCAAACATCATCAAAAAACAAAATTTTCAAATCTAAAGTAGAAAATATCTCTCTTTTTGTGTAGTGGACGAAGCCAATTGAAGATTGAATAATCCTAATTTTTATGAACACAAAGCAATTTGTTTACTTTTTATTTCTTAAATTCTATTTTTTCTTCCACATAACAATTTCAGAATTATCGTTTAGGGTATTTTGATTGTTGTTTTAGAACAAGTTTAATGATCACGTGACTAACACAAATTTGAAGGATATAAAGCTTGATGATGTTGTAAGTGAAAATCTCAATGTAAGTTAGTAGATTGTAATATTTTATGAAACAACATTCATGTCATTTTTCCCTTATTTTTTTTTTATTTTTTTGGTTATTAGATGGAGAATACCAATCACAATACAATTTAGAATGCACTTGTCGTAAGAATATAACTTGTTTGTAGTGAAAATATGGAAGAAGACGATCGATTAAATGCTTCAACGGACATGCAAGTTGATTTGACAAATAATTTTTAACCAAATAAGTAAGTATTGATTTAAAATTTTATCATTCTAAATACGCTCGGAAAAATTAGTTTTATTATTTTATTGTTGATTTTTTGAGTATGTTATATGATTTTTTTTTAAAAGAGTTGAATTTGGCTTAGGGAATGGCAGTGATAACTGCTTTGTTTAGAAATATTATAGTGCATGTGTACTTAAAATAAGATAATAATTGGTGTTAGGAAGCATGTAACTAAACTTTGTATAGTTGCTGGTTGCATGAAAAATGTACAAACACCTCCATTTGAAATGATAATGGTAGATTCAATAGAAGTAAAATGCAAGAAAAATAAAAGACACGTAAATTTATAGTGGTTCAGCCATAACGGGTCTACGTCCACTGTTTATATCTATTCCTTTTCTTATAACTTAGCTATTACAAGAGTTGCGATGTGAAATACGGCAATTTATGATTGAGTATTAGAGTCTGGAAGCTCGGTTTGGTTGTTGCTGTAGCACAGAAGCTCGAGGCTCTCAAAAATTGAATGCCAAATGCTTGAACATTTATAAGGGTAAAGAGGTGATGTGATTCATCCGGAAAGGCAGGAAATTTCTATGTATAGCTCGCCCAAATTGGATATTCCCATGTATAAAAAATAAGATTACTAATTTTCAAATATATGTAGATTTTATTTCGAATAGGGCCTATTCGGTTCGGCTTAAAACTTGGTTCGATGTTGGTTGGTTCGGTGTAGTGCATGTGGACATGTTGTTGGCCAGGTTCCCGCACTTCCCTCCTTTGTCTGGTTCCCTTCTCATGCTTTTTTTTGACAAGCACCTCCCTTCTTGGTCTTGTAACACCCAGAGATTTTTCGCCAATAAATAAGAAAGTATAATTAAAAGATAAGAATTAACCTAAAAGGAGAATATTCACAAACATCTGAATTCGAGTACGAGACTTGCACCGTTGTGTCTATAGTAATTTTCTAGACAATTTTCATATATAACTTGTTGAAATCCGAGCTAAAAGGAAAAAGTTATAAAGAATTGAATAAATAAGAAATTGAAAAGAAAAATAGAAAATTAAAAAAAATCAACTAGGGTCAGGTCGACCCAGGTCGACCCGACCCATGGTTGATCATAAGGTTGTGGCGACCTGGAGACAATTCGTTTCGTTGTGCGAGATTGTTGCGTGTTGGCCACGTTTTTAGGGACAAACAAGATGATTTTGGGTTGGATCTGGCATTAGTGAGCTGAGGTGTTCCCTAATAAATTGATAGCTAAGGTTAACCTAAAACCTAATTCTCTCCATTGAAGCAAAACTCTGTCAAAATAAAACCTTACTTCCCAAATCAATTTCTAAACCCCAATTCTATTCTAAATCTCAATCTAAATTAAAATAAAAAGATCTAGCAATTGGAGAAGAGACCCAAGCGGATTTAGGGAAGAAAGCTTGTGGCATCTAAGACAATCCTAAAAGCTTAGGATAGAGGTGAGTGGACACAAATTTAAGTTAATTAAATTAATTGATTTTAATTTCTACCCTATGCCGATTTGACTGTTAATTCTGGTATTAATACTGTTATCCCGCTTTTTGGGCAAAAGCCGTGATACCAAAAGATTGGTCAAAAACAGAAAATAGTTCGCCTCAGAGATTGGTCGTATTTCACCTCACTATGGATATCGATGAATTCTGTCCGAGCCCGGATCGGGCCACAATTAATAAGGCATGACAAGAAAGACCATAGAAGCCAGCATTTCAAATTTCAAGTCAATCCGAGGTCATATGCTCAAGTTATGATGGATTCAAATTAAGAAGGTACACATTGCTCGGTTCGAACCCATCATGTTCGAACCCATCATATTCGAACCCATCGTGTTCGAAACCATCGTGTTCGAAACCATTTGTTTCGAACCCATCATATTCGAACCCATAGGAAGAGGCGACGTTCGAATCCATCAGCCAACGTCTCCCTTCGAATCCATCAGCCAACGTCTCCCTTCGAATCCATCAAGCCAATTCATGCTTCGACTCCATCACTACTTCGAATCCATCACCACTTCGAATCCATCCATCAACTTCGTATCCATCACTACTTCGAATCCATCCATCAACTTCGTATCCATCACCACTTCGAATCCATCAATCAACTTCGTATACATCACTACTTCGAATCCATCCATCAACTTCGTATCCATCACTACTTCGAATCCGTCCATCAACTTCGTATCCATCACCACTTCGTGTCCACCTCAAGTTTCGAACCCATCACAAGCTTCGAGTCCATGCTGTCTTCGAACCCTACACGTTAAAAACAACTTCGAATCGATCCAGAGCCATCGATTCGAAGCGTCGCTGCCCCCTCATGCAACAGGTTCGATTCGAACCTATGGTTTCGAACCGTATGGATTCGAACCATATGGATTCGAACCTATGGGTTCGAACCATATGGATTCGAAACATATGGGTTCGAACGACCCATAGGATCGGTTCGAAGTTGCCAGCGTACCGAAATGCATCACCTTGAATCGATCATATCTCTCAATCCCTTGATCCAAATGCCATGAAATTTTCACAGAAGCTTGATTACATGATGAAGAACGTCCACGCCAAGTTTCATCGCAATTGGACAATTTTTTGATCGATTCGAAGTTCACTTCGAATCGATGCCAAACTGGGTACGCGGTCCAAGAACGCGGGCCTGTGGGCCCCCCGTCACGTGCCAAGCAGCCTCTCCAGGTTTTGGGCGGGATTTTGGCCTTCCACGCCTATAAATAGAGCCCCTGGTCATTCAGAAAAAGGGGAGGAGATTCAGAAGAGAGAAAGCAAGTCCAGACTCTGCTGAATTCAATCCTATTCGTCACTATTGCTGTTGAGTTCAGAGTTCAAAGCTATAATCCGTTGTAATCAATTAAGATTATCAAGTTCAAAGCTACAACCCGTTGTAATTGAATAAGATCATCAAGTGAAGCAATAAAGAGAAAACCTTCAAAGTGGACGTAGGCACGAACGCCGAACCACTATAAATCCTGTGTTTGTGATTATTGTCTGTGAATTATTGTGATTAGTTGCTTAGATCTGAATTCTATATTGATTGTTGCTGAGAACTGTGTTGATTATTATTAATTTGAGTACGTAAACGGGTGCTTTCGCGGTATTGGGTGTTTGTGACCAATTTTGGCGCAAACATTTTGGTGCTTTCGCTGAGAAGGCTAATTCAGGAAGAAGTTGAATTTGAAAATCCAGGAGTTCAGATCTAGAAATTATGACAAGACAATCGAGTAGAAGGCCAAGGCCTGAGAGAAATGAACCACAAGGAAGTCAAGAGGCCTCCTCAGGAGGGAATCAAGCATCAATCTACATCACTAGGGACGAAATGGAGACAATGATGAAGAGGCAGGAGGAGTTGATTCAGAGCTTATTCCAACAAATTGGACAACTTGGAGCACAGAATAGAGAAACCGATGGAGTTCAGAACGGAGCAGGACCATCCGGAATAGCACCTGGATCAGGAGGCGCACACTTGGAGCACGAAGATCTAGTCCCGGAGGGAGAGAGAGGAGTGCCCACGCAACCTGGAGGCAACAGAGGAATGAACGCTCAGTCAAGGGGGCAGATTCCAGAATTCCCTCGTGAACTCGGGGGGCAGGTTAAAAGTAATGAACGAAGATTGCACCTCGGTGACAACGACAGATTGGCGGAGATGGTTAGAAGAGCTATGAGAGGCGGTTTGGTGAACAAAGACCTAGAGGATGTTAATAGGAGTCCTTTCACTCCGGCAATTAGACGAGCTAGAAACCCACCGGATTTCAAATTACCATCGCTGGATATGTATGACGGGAGAACGGACCCCACGGTCCATCTGACAAAATATATGAGGCATATGGAAGTGCTGGGGGCTTCAGAGGAAGTTATGGCCCGGTGCTTTCCACTGTATTTGGCGGATATTGCGGCATTATGGTTCAGGCAATTGGATAGCGGATCCATCGGAACATGGAACGATTTAACTGAGAGGTTTATGAGGCAATTCAGGGTTCACATTACAAGACCTAAGAATGTGATGACACTGGCAACTTTGAAACAGAAGGCTGGAGAAACATTGAGAAGTTTCCTGACACGGTTCAATGCGGCGGCAGCTTCGGTGGATAGACCGGATCCATCCATGGTTATGATGGCGGCTGTGTCCGGAATAGCAGACGGAACGGAATTCAAAAATTCATTAACTAAGGATCCACCCGTAGATCTGGGAGAATTCTACCACGAGGCGGAAAAGTTTTTACGATTAGAGGATGCGAATGCAGAAAGAGAAGAAGGAGATGGGATAGAAGTTTATGCACTCAAAGATGAGAAGCCCCCTAGAAGGGACTCGGACAAGGATAAAGGTAAAAGGAAAATTGAGAATGACAGAGACAGATCAAAGCGGCAACGGAGGGAGCCGCGATTCACCACCTACACTGAGCTGAACGAGAGCCTGGAACGAATTTATCAGGATACCAAAGAGCAGATTCCGTATCGAAGGCCGATGCGAAGGGACCCTACCTCTGACGAAAGGAAATCAGATAAGTTCTGTGTATTCCATGAATTAAACGGTCATAACACTAACGATTGTAGGCACCTGAAGGACGAGGTGGAAGGGCATATCAGGAACGGTATGCTCCTTCAATATGTAAGGAGGCGAGCTCCTGTGGCGGAACCAGAACGACCACCGTCCACATCAGCTAGGGGCGATCCTGAATCAAGGCACCGTTTGGTTATCAATTGAGTAAGATAACGATGAGCAAGTTGTAAGCTTCCACTAACGCAATCAAATCATTTACACATGTGCGAGATCGCGAACGATCTCCAGGCATGCTCTGGATGATCATTGACCGTTTCGTAGTGGGAACTTACACTTTGACATCCATGCTTTGCTTTCATGTCATTTCAATTTGAACATTTGAACTTGGTTTGTTTGGACATTTCTGTTTTTAAAAGCTCACCCGTTGAATAAATATTTGATTCTGATAACTCTGAAATGGCTAGGCTACTTGCACATGTACGGGGTCGCGAACGGTCCTTAGGCATGCTCTGAGATAGTGATATACCTAAACAAATGATCCAGGGACCCATGCGAACGTGAACCTGGTATCAACAATATCAAGCCCCTCCGGGTACACTGATTCGCCTTCAATAGGCACACAAACAATCCAGGAACTCACCCGAACGTGACCCTGGCATTCAAAACATCAAGCCCTCCCGGGCGCGTTTTCTCGCCTCGAACGGCACCCGATCGCGAACGGTCACAACTCGCCTCGAACGGCACCCGACTTCGAACAATCACAAACTCGCCTCGAACGGCACACGATCGCGAACGGTCACAACTCACTTCATCTCAAATGGCTCGATCACGAACGGTCGTCATTTGAGGCCCGCCTCGAACGGCACAACTCACTGTAACGGCACAACTCACTGTACCTCAAATGACTCGATCGCGAACGGTCGTCATTGGAGGTCCACCACCTGATCGCTGACTGCTACACCTTACCTCAAATGGCTCGATCGCGAACGGTCGTCATTTGAGGTCCACCACTTGACCGCGCACTGTCGCACCTTACCTCGGATGACTCGATCGCGAACGGTCGTCATTTGAAATTAGGCGCTTGACCTTGAACGGTCATATTTCACCGCAGATGACTCGATCCCGAATGATCGACGGACGGATTTACGCGCTTGACCGCGCAGGGTCGCACTTTCCCTCAAATGACTCGATCACGAACGATTGTCATCTGAAGTTAGGCGCTTGACCATGAACGGCCGTGCTCCATCCCGAATAAACTCGATCACGAACGATCGTCATTTGAGGACATATAAAACTATCAAGTTCCTTACAGGTTGACGACAGGATATGAACATCTAGCTCAAGGCATTGCAAAACACACCTTGCTACCGCAAGGCATGTTTTGGGGGGCAAAATGTTATCCCGCTTTTTGGGCAAAAGCCGTGATACCAAAAGATTGGTCAAAAACAGAAAATAGTTCGCCTCAGAGATTGGTCGTATTTCACCTCACTATGGATATCGATGAATTCTGTCCGAGCCCGGATCGGGCCACAATTAATAAGGCATGACAAGAAAGACCATAGAAGCCAGCATTTCAAATTTCAAGTCAATCCGAGGTCATCTGCTCAAGTTATGATGGATTCAAGTTAAGAAGGTACACATTGCTCGGTTCGAACCCATCATGTTCGAACCCATCATATTCGAACCCATCGTGTTCGAAACCATCGTGTTCGAAACCATCTGTTTCGAACCCATCATATTCGAACCCATAGGAAGAGGCGACGTTCGAATCCATCAACCAACGTCTCCCTTCGAATCCATCAGCCAACGTCTCCCTTCGAATCCATCAAGCCAATTCATGCTTCGACTCCATCACTACTTCGAATCCATCACCACTTCGAATCCATCCATCAACTTCGTATCCATCACTACTTCGAATCCATCCATCAACTTCGTATCCATCACCACTTCGAATCCATCAATCAACTTCGTATACATCACTACTTCGAATCCATCCATCAACTTCGTATCCATCACTACTTCGAATCCGTCCATCAACTTCGTATCCATCACCACTTCGTGTCCACCTCAAGCTTCGAACCCATCACAAGCTTCGAGTCCATGCTGTCTTCAAACCCTACACGTTAAAAACAACTTCGAATCGATCCAGAGCCATCGATTCGAAGCGTCGCTGCCCCCTCATGCAACAGGTTCGATTCGAACCTATGGTTTCGAACCGTATGGATTCGAACCATATGGATTCGAACCTATGGGTTCGAACCATATGGATTCGAAACATATGGGTTCGAACGACCCATAGGATCGGTTCGAAGTTGCCAGCGTACCGAAATGCATCACCTTGAATCGATCATATCTCTCAATCCCTTGATCCAAATGCCATGAAATTTTCACAGAAGCTTGATTACATGATGAAGAACGTCCACGCCAAGTTTCATCGCAATTGGACAATTTTTTGATCGATTCGAAGTTCACTTCGAATCGATGCCAAACTGGGTACGCAGTCCAAGAACGCGGGCCTGTGGGCCCCCCGTCACGTGCCAAGCAGCCTCTCCAGGTTTTGGGCGGGATTTTGGCCTTCCACGCCTATAAATAGAGCCCTTGGTCATTCAGAAAAAGGGGAGGAGATTCAGAAGAGAGAAAGCAAGTCCAGACTTTGCTGAATTCAATCCTATTCGTCACTATTGCTGTTGAGTTCAGAGTTCAAAGCTATAATCCGTTGTAATCAATTAAGATTATCAAGTTCAAAGCTACAACCCGTTGTAATTGAATAAGATCATCAAGTGAAGCAATAAAGAGAAAACCTTCAAAGTGGACGTAGGCACGAACGCCGAACCACTATAAATCCTGTGTTTGTGATTATTGTCTGTGAATTATTGTGATTAGTTGCTTAGATCTGAATTCTATATTGATTGTTGCTGAGAACTGTGTTGATTATTATTAATTTGAGTACGTAAACGGGTGCTTTCGCGGTATTGGGTGTTTGTGACCAATTTTGGCGCAAACAAATACGTTAATTTATTAAATTGGAAATCTAGGATAATGGATCTTTTTATATAATTACAATTGACATAAACCATAAATCATATGCTAAAATTTGATTTGACACCTATAAATTGCTATTTGGAATAATGTAAATGCTGCAATGACTATAATAAAAATAGGGCAAACAGATTGGCCTAATTGAAATAAGATTAAATAATTTATGTCTGATTATTGAAATGGTTTATGTCTGATAATTGAATCAAATGGGTAAATTTACTTAAAACAAGTAAATTGAAAGATATCTGGATTAAGTCTAAAAATAAAATGAAATGCTTAACTTACTTAAAACAAGTGAATCGAAAGATGTCTGGATTATAGGCAATCGACCTAAGACTAACATAGGTCGACTGTCGTAAGTCATTTTAGACTTAGGAGACTGTTTGGAGCCTTAAGCCGATAGGGGTATGAACCATGTTACTATTTAAGTTGCTTGACTGACGTAGACACATTTAGGTGTTTTATTTGAGATGGTGGACTTAATTCGCGTTTCCATATCATAGAGTAGGATGTGGAATGTCTTTAAGACGTGCAACTTATGTTGCAAAATCAAGTGCGGGGCCAAATTATCGGTCATTAGTTGAGGCCGTTCGGATCAGATTTTCGGTCATTAGTCGTGGTGTTGGGATCATAGACTGGATCATGGACAATCCCATGGACCTATATGGGCATACTAAAGCTAGGTAGTGCCCAGTACCAGGCAAAGTTAAGCACAATAACTCCTTATGATGCGTAAGAGGTATTTTGCTGCCAGGATCAAGGGGTTTGGCCTAGGTGCATACATGAGTGAATGTGCACGTAATTGTGCATATTTTTACCACCATATTTAATTTATTTAAATTAAATAAATGATCATTTTGGTTATTTTAACTTGTTTAAACCAAAATTCAAATTATTTTCAAATTGTCACATATTCATCTTCATATAAGGGTAAAATAGTTATTTTATGTATTTATTAAATTGTAAAAATTTACTTGGAATTTTTTATATTGTTTTGTAGGAAATTTAGTGAATTTTACAAGTGGTTTCATGATGATATACGCATGCACAAGAGTGAAGAGAACAAATGAACATGGAAATAATTCAAAATGATGATCATGGAGGACTCCACTTATCCACCTACCTTAATGTACACTTAGTAGTTAATGCACATGCTAAAAGACCATTAAATCTTCATGCACACTTAATGGATGATTATTGGATGCTAATGTTTACTTGGCCACCACACTTCCTAAGGGGTAGTTGGGCATTCCCAAAGAAATATGAATTAGGGTTTAATACATGTATAAATACCCTTTATGTTTCATGTAACCCTCTTCTTCCCTTAATCTCTCTTAGTTTTAGTTTAGGCTCAAAAATAAATTAAGCTCTCTTCTTTCTTTTCATGGCTACTTAGCCATTTCTTTTATGTAATTCTTTTTTTATGCAATTTTCAATACATGCTCTTTTCTTCTTTCGTTTATTTCCTTTCATATTAGTAGTGTAAATTTGTTTATTTATGCAAGTAGTGTAGATTTTCCTTTATGCAATTAGATTAGTTGTCTTTTTCATTAGCTTTCATTTTCCTTTCTTTATAGTTTCATGTTGCATGCTACTCATGTTGATATAATAGCACAAATGAGAAGCTAATCTCTTCAATTTAGGGGTAATGAAGCCTCTATCATGTAGCTTCAACAATTTGATAATCTTTGCTCTCTCTTTGTGCTTCATGAAAAGTTGATGTTTATGTAATTTTGTGTTTGGTATTGAGTTTGATAGCCTATGCTATTCAAAATAAATAAGCTATGCTTGGTCATATGAATCACAAATTGCCTCTTCATTTACATATGATTATGGCAATGAAGTGAAATTAAATCAAATTTTGATGGTCTATATTTCTAATCAATAGTTAATAGACCATTCTTAAAATATATTTCATTTTCAATTTCTTGTTATTTTTCATGAGAATTAAAAGTGGTTTAAAGGTTGTGTTATAGTTTGATGGATTATGTGAGCTAATTATAGCACAAATGAGCCATAATTATGATAAACACATCATTTAAACTCATTTACGACCAAAAAAAAGAGATCGTAATTTTATAAATTGTTGAACTATACGATGTAGAGAGTGAAATTATCTCTAAGTCGCCATTTAATCTCATATGTTTTATCACTTTCTTTTTGTTATTTTTCTTATATTTTCTAGCTAATCATTTTCAAACTTAATTTAATTTGATTGACTAGGGATTAAAATCTACAATTCTCCACGGATCGATCCGTACTCACTACGTACTACGATAGTACACCGTGCATTTGTAGTAAATTTAATTTAAAATTTCTCGACTATTTTCTAAACCGATAGAAAATTAGTCGTTGGATAAGTTTTTGGCACCGTTGCCGGAGAGTTGTTTTATTTTTAATTTTCTATTCTTCGGGTTTTTTTTCTTTTGATTTTTGTGTGTTTTTATTTTGTGTTTGTTTGCATTTAAAAAAAAATTGTTGTATGTTGCATTTTGATTATGTTTCTTATTTTCTAATTGCATTTGCATATATATTTCTATTTTTTTTAAAGTAGATTGTTTATTTCATTTTCATCTTCATTTTACAATCTTCACTTTGTTTTACTAGTTGATTGGCATTTGTATATAAAAAATTACACAATCTCATTGAAAAAAAGAACATTGCATTTTATTTCTTCTTCAAATTTGTACATTTCATTTTAACTACACTTGCATTTCTATACATTTTCAATTTCTAGATTTTACACTGTGCATCCTTCAACCATCTGAAAATACACATTTCACTCCCTGTATCTGCCATTGTGCAACTTATTGTATATTACCATTCAAACTGCATACAAGCCACAACGCTGCTATCAATAGCCTCAACTATCACATCAACTCAAGCAACAAAACTTCCACCAAAACTGCTGCCACACTGCATACATTTGCCTGTAATCATTCAACTCCACGGATTACTTGCAATACCACTGCTCTATTGCCTTTTGTAGCCTCCAGACCTTACTGCTCTGACCATCAAAAACTTGTTCAACGACTAATTTTCTATCGGTTTAGAAAAGAATCGAGAAATTTCAAATTAAATTTACCTCAAACGCACGGTGTACTATCGTAGTACGTAGTGAGTACGGATCGATCTGCAGAGAACTGTAGATTTTAAATCTCTAGTCAATCAAATTAAATCAAAGTTGAAAATGATTAGCTAGAAAATGTAAGAAAAATGACAAACAGAAAATGATAAAAAATATGAGATTAAATGGTGACTTAGAGATAATTTCACTCTCTAGATCATATAGTATAACAATTTATGAAATTACGATCTCTCTTTTTTGGTCATAAGTGAGTTTAAATGATATGTTTATCATAAGTATGACTCATTTGTACTATTAATTAGCACACATAAGCCATCAAACTATAACACAACCTTTAAACCACTTTTAATTCTCATGAAAAATAACAAGAAGTTGAAAATGAAATCTATTTTAAGCATGGTCTAATAACTATTGATTAGAAATATAGATCATCAAATTTTGATTTAATTTCACTTCATTGACATAATCATATATAAATGAAGAGGCAATTTGTGATTCATATGACTAAGCATAGCTTATTTGTTTTGAACAACATAGGCTATCAAACTCAATACCAGACAAAAAATTACATAACATCAACTTTTCATGAAGCGCAAAAAGAGAGCAAAGATTATCAAATTGTTAAAGCTACATGGTTAGAGGCTTCATTACCCCTAAATTGAATGGATCAGCGTCTCATTTGTGCTATTATATCAACATAAGTAGCATGCAACATGAAACTAAAAAGAAATAAAAATGAAAGCTAATGAAAAAGACAACTAACATAATTGCATGAAGGAAAATCTACACTACTTGCATAAATAAACAAATTTACACCACTAACATGAAAGGAAATAAACGAAAGAAGAAAATAGCATGTATTGAAAATTGCATAAAAAAAGAATTACATAAAAGAAATGGCTAAGTAGCCATGAAAAGAAAGAAGAGAGCTTAATTTATTTTTGAGCCTAAACTAAAACTAAGAGAGACTAAGGAAAGAAAATGGTTACATGAAACATAAGGGGTATTTATACATGTGTTAAACTCTAATTCTTACTTTTTGGGGAATGGCCAAACTACTCCTTAGGAAGTGTGGTGGCCAAGTAGCCATTAGCATCCAATAATCATCCATTAGTATGCATGAAGATTTAATAGTCTTTTAGCATGTGCATTAGCTACTAAGTGTACATTAAGGTAGGTGGATAAGTAGGGTCCTTCATGATCATCATTTTGAATTATTTTCATGTTCATTTGTTCTCTTCACTCTTGTGCATGCATATATCATCATGAAACCACTTGTAAAATTCACTAAATTTCCTACAAAACAACATATAAAATTCCAAATAAATTTTCACAATTTAATAAATACACTAAATAACCATTTTACCCCTATATGAAGATGAATATGTGACAATTTGAAAATAACTGAATTTATGTTTAAACAAGTTAAAATACCCAATATGATCATTCATTTAATTTAAATAGATTAAACATGGTGGTAAAAATATGCACATTTACGTGCACATCAATGAGTCACTATGCAAGTTCACATGCATGTCCTTCCTCTCTAGGCCTAGCATAGGTTAAAGTGGGGAAGCACCTTCCCCTAAACTAGATGGTCGTTTAGAGAGATGCAGTCTGTTGTTATCCCCCTGATGTTGGACCGATGACTGTTACGCCGGTGGCGTTAGAATTGCGACCTTCGGAGCAAGGGCACTGTATACACACCCTATATCACCTAGAGTAGACTTGAAATCAGTTGTATTTTATTTCTTTGTTAGTTTTCCCTCATTCACCAGATTTTATGTCTGACTCATTCTATTTTTCCCTCACCACAGATGGACATAGTAGCCGTTGATAGTCCATTGCTGTCTTTGGATTATCGTGCCTAGAGTCGTTCTATTTTATTATTTATCATATATTTCCTATCAATACATTTATCTTTCAGCATCTTGCTTACGACAGATTATTTTTATGATACTTTGATTTTTGGTATGTACTGATGTTTTTTTGAGACTACGATATTATGATATTTTCTGGATATTTTGATGCTTGAGATTTTTATTACTATCATTATGAGATCATCCATTTATCTGATATTATGTTTCTACTGTGATGACATTTGGATTAGATCGATTATTTCTTCTTTGATATTTTTTTCTCTTTGATACTACTTTTTTATCTTAAACTTATGATCCGTGTTTCTTGATATGGTGGTGTTTGGCATATCAAGGAATGTAGGCTGTCACATGTGGTATCAGAACCTAGTTTCAATATTCCTAGGGATAGGAGCGTATTTAACCTATGTGTGTGTGTGTATATAGGTTTAAAAAGAGAAATGGTTTTTGAAATTGTTTTAAAAATGGGTTTCCAATGTATAACTATTATATAAAATTATTTTTTGGAGAAAATGTTATCATGAATCCCTCAATTCATGCATGTGCTTATTTCATTTCCTACCAGTGTTTTCCCTTATCTTAAATCTTATTTGAGCTATCTCTGGAAGTATCTAATTTAATCTTTACTATTCACTGATAGAGATGGCTGGTCCCGCAGGATCTGGCTCTACCGATATCCTTGATATTCTAGACGTAAACATTCCCATTTGGTTCTGCCGTTACTTACATGTCAGGGGACCTGTTGAGCATCCGACTAGAGAGGTTGCGAGGGAGGTCGTTAATGGGGTCTCTAGTCACCCACTTGTTGCTCATGACTTCGCTAAGCTATGCATTGAGACTTTTGTTGATGCTAGAGCCTGGATCCGCAACTTTGAGCAGATATTTATACTTATGGGTTTGGAAGATGAGGTTAGGAGGCAGCTAAATACCTTGCAGCAGATATTTATACTTATGGGTTTGGAAGATGAGGTTAGGAGGCAGCTAAATACCTTGCAGCTGCAGGGAAAGGCTCTCAGTTGATAAGAGGTTGTAAGGCTGAGATTGATGGTCGTATTGTGATATGGGGAGATTTTAGGTGGAGGTTTGAGATGAAGTTCTTATCGCAGGTTGAGGAGGGAGTTATGTTAGAGAAGTTAATAAATTTGAAGCAAGGTGATTTGTCAGTTAAAGAATATGTTAATCAGTTTAATGAGCTTGCAAGGTTTGGAATGAAGTTGATTAATGCCCTACATAAGAAAGCGCTTAAGTTTGCTAAGGATTTGAATCAGCCACTATAGAGCCTAGCAGTGACTCATATTCCTATGGGAGCTACTTATGAAGGTCTGGTTGAGATGACACTGCTTATTTATTTTGCTAAGAAGGTGGAAGATGCTCCAAAGGCTGAAGTGAAGAATTTTCGAAAAAGGAAGAAGAAGGGTGGACCTCCATCTAAAGGGAAGATCCAGAAGGAGTTGAAGTGTTATAAGTGTAGGAAGACATGGCATCTTGTTAAGGAGTGGTCACCGTTGGATCATAAGATTTTGAATGTTGACGAGATACAAAAGTTCACGAATCCACGACTATGACAAATCCGGACTCATCGACTCAAATATGGTTCGTATTAATATTGGTATTAACTAGAGTCAATAAGTATACAGAGTCTAATATAGTGATTTGTTAAATTTTATCCTCAAGGTTCATCATTCACAAATTCATTTACAAATTAGAATTTGTTTTATAAATTCTCCTTCACACATTGTTTTATAAATTCTCCTTCACACACAAAATCTTAAATGCACTGAATAAGCAGTATTCAGTCGACTGAATAAGCAGTATTCAGTCGACTGAATACGCTAAGTCAGTCGACTGATGCTGCATATATAATTTTTTAAATAAGGCAGCCAGTCGACTGAATTGCCTAGGTTAGTCGACTGGTTCTATGCAACTTTTTGGTGCATGTTTGAATTTAGTCGACTGCCCAAGCAAGTTTGGTCGACTGAAAACTACAACTGTCATATTTTCCAATAGACACTTCTCTTCATCGATAGATATGTTCTTCCTGGACGGTTACAACTCTTGGATTCTGAGAGATACCTATTTCCAGAAGATATATCTCATCACACAATATATACACTCAAGATTTATAGATCAGAATACCTTAATTCTCTAATTTCTTTGATCTATAACACTTAGCATTCTTGATTTCATTATCTACAAGCTTTCATACAATCATTGCTTTCATATCCACTTCCATATTCTTCAAAGTAATGTTAGACTTCCTATTCTTCATACACACATAAATATACACATCTATCTTGAGGAAAATATTATAAGAAAGGTGTACTACAAGTGAATAATCCATGTTATTCAAAACACACAAGGTAAAGTTAAATCCAGTTTTTAAGAAAGTCCTGTACGATTGCTCAAGCGGTCAAGTCCTGTTCTATTCCTCAGGCGATCAAAGTTCTGCTCGGTTGCTCAAGTAGTGTAATGCCCATTCCTTTGGATTAAGTGAGGTTTTCAAGCTATAATTCCAGAAGGAGTCTTGGACTGGACGTAGAACGGGTGTTCGAACTAGTATAAAAATCTCTTGTGTCATTTTACTGCTTTTATTATTTTACAGTTATTTTCCACACTAGTTATTTATTATACTCCATATTACATGATCCTATAGCACAGTCACTTTCGTTTGGTATCGGAGCAAGGCCATCATATAACCGTAATATAGTTATCTAATATTGTTTTAATATGGAAAACAACACCAGCACTGTTGCTAGCACTACCTTTTTAGAAGGTCAATCTACTGCACGACCACCTCTATTTAATGGAATGAACTATAATTATTAGGCTACTAGAATGAGAATCTATATACAAGCAAGTAGTTATGAAACTGCAACATTATGCAATATGAATATACTATTCCTACTACTGAATATTCAACATGGTCTAACACACAAAAATTAGACGCTACTACGAATGCTAAAGCTATGAATATGTTATATTGTGCATTAGAAAAAAATGAATTTAATAGAATAAGCATGTGTAAAACTGCTAATGAAATTTGGCATACACTTAAGATTACACATGAAGGTACTAACAAAGTAATACAGAGTAAAATTTCTTTGCTCAAAAATCTGTTCCAAAATTTTAAAATAAAGCAAGATGAGACGATAAATGAAATGTATTCTAGATCTTAAGATATATATCATTCCTTGATAGCATTAGGAGAAAATTATACAGATTTTGATATTGTTTCAAAATTCCTCAACTCACTCTGATGAGTGGGAATGAAAAGTCTTAGCAATCGAAGAAGCTAACGACATTTCGACCATAAAACAAGAGGACTTGATTGGAAATCTAATGTCTTATGAACTTAATCCCTAGGAAAAACGAGTACAGGCTCAAGATAAGAAGAATATAGCATTCTAGGAAGAAAAAGATGAATCAGATTCAGATGAAGAAGATATGGCACTCATTGCTAAAAAATTCAAAAAGTTTTCGAAATTTAGAAAGAACACCAAATTCAGAAATAACAAGAATAGTTTTAGCAACAATAATAACACCAACAAACCATCATCTTCTGCTCTAGAATGTTATGAATGCCACAAGAAAGGCTACATGAATAAAGACTGTCCTGAGAAAAAGAAAGACAAACGTAAGCACAAGAATGACAGATTCAAGAAGAAAGCTTTCTCTGTCACCTGGGATGATTCGAAATCATCTTCATCATCAGATAGTGACTTAGACAGTGATACAGAACAAGCCAGTGTATGTTTTATAGCCACAAAAAATGAGGTACCACTGAAAAAGAGAGGAAAATGGATACTATACAGTGGTTGCTCAAAACGCATGACAGGAAATAAAGGGATGCTAACTAATATTATCTATTCGGATGGAGGTTCTATCATATTTGGAGATAATTCAAAAGGATATGTCATCGGCAAAGGTGATGTGAGCAATAACGGTACATCTAATTTACCTCTTATTACAAATGTTACGTTAGTTAAAAATTTAAAACACAATTAACTTAGTATCAGCCAATTATGTGACAAAGAATTTAATATTTCATTTTCTAAAAATAAATGTAGCATTTTTTATCAAAATAAAAATCTTATTTTTAAAGGTTTTAGAGATAAAAATATTTATATTTTAAATATGAATATAAATTACAATATAAATGTGCGTTTAATAGCCAAAGAAAATGATCCTTAGTTAGGGCACAAAAGATTTTGTCATATTACTTTCATAGATATAAATAAATTATCTAAAAATGATTTAGTTTAGGTTTACCTAAAATGAATTTTAAAGGAAACATTGTGATGCTTATCAATTAGGAAAATTATCAAAATCATCCTTTGAATCAAAGAAAAATATTTCTACTATACAACCACTAGAACTATTGCATTTGGATCTCTTTGGTCCAACTTAAGTACAATCTATAAACCATAGTAAATATGTGTTTGTTATAGTAGATGATTTCTCAAGATATGCTTGGATTATTTTTTTGAAAAATAAAAGTGATACCTTTGAAAATTTCAAGATCTTTGCAAAAAGAATTCAAATTCTCAAAAATTAAAAAATTAAAAATATTAGAAGTGATCATGGAGGTTAATTTGAAAATGAAGCTTTTGAAAATTTCTGTAATAAAAAGGGAATTTACCATAATTTTTCTTTTCCTAGAACACCACAACAAAATGGAGTGACATTACAAGAATGTGCAAGAACTTTATTAAATGGAAGCACATTACCAAAATATTTCTGGACAGAAGCTATAGCAACTGCTCGCTATGTTCTAAATCGTGTTTCCATTCGGCCTCTAAAAAAATATACTCTATATGAAATTTTTCATTAAAGAAAACCAAATATTTCTTATTTTAAAACTTTTGTTTCAAAATGTATTATTTTAAACACAAAATATCAGCTTGGAAAATTCGATCCAAAATCCGATGAAGGAATCTTCGTAGGATATTCGAAACGAAGCAAAAATTATTGAATCTTCGGTAAAAGAACAAAATCAATCGAAGAGACTCTTCATATTTCATTCGATGAAAATTTCAAATTTAATAAAAACGTTAAGAATGATGAAATAATACCTAACACAATCACAAAAAATATTTCTCAAAATAGTTTTGAAGAAGATGAAAACATTGTTTATAATTTTGAAGAAGATGAAAACATTGTTCATAATGAAAATGAATTAAGATCTCCTCCTAGGATTTTACGAGACCACCTAGTAGAAAATTTCATAGGAGAAATCGATTCACATGTTAGAACTAGAAATCAAATCAGTCAAATGTGTTATGTAGCATTTCTTTCGAATATTGAACCTAAAAATGTAAAAGAAGCCTCTACTGATGACTATTGGGTTATAGCTATGCAAGAATAGTTAAACCAATTCGAACGAAATGAAGTTTAGGAACTTGTTCCTAGACCAAGTGATCAATCAGTCATTGGTACTGAATGGGGTCTTCAAAAATAAAGGCGTTGAACAAGGTAATATAACTAGGAATAAATCCATATTAGTTGCACAAGGTTATAATCAAGAAGAAGGAATTGACTACAAAGAAAGGTTTGCTCCAGTCTCACCACTTGAAGAAATACGTATCTTATAGGCATTTGCATGTTTTCATAATTTCAAACTTTATCAAATGAATCTTGAAAGTGCTTTTTTAAATGGTTATATAAAAGAGAATGTTTATGTTGAACAATCTCCTCTACCCACATATGAAAAATTTCCTGACCATGTCTATAAACTTAAGAAAGCCTTATACGGTCTAAAACAAGCACATCGTGCTTGGTATGAACGTCTTAAGAGCTATCTAATAGACTCTGGTTTTGAAATTGGGAAGGTTGATCAAACTCTTTTTATTAAAAGAACTAAAAATGATATTTTAGTTATTCAAATTTGTGTAGAAGATATTATTTTTGGTTCTGCAAATGAAAATTATGTCAGGAATTTCTATAGTAATGACCAAAGAATTTGAAATGTCACATATGGGAGAATTATCTTATTTTCTTGATTTACAAATTAAAACAATTAGAAAATGGTATTTTTATTAATCAAGAAAAATATTGTAATAATCTAATTAAACGCTGCGGTATGGAAAATACTTCTGCTAAACCAACTTTAACAAGTACAACAATTCATCTTGATAGAGATGAAGATGGTAAAAGCATCGACCAAAACTTATATCGAAGCATAATTGGGTCATTACTTTATCTTATTGCTAGTAGACCCGACATAATGATGAGTGTTTGTTTATGTGCTCGATTTTAAGCAAATCCTAAAGAATCATATATGCAAGCAGTGAAAAGAATATTGTGTTGTCTAAGTAAAACCAAAGATTTTGGACTTTTCTATCCAAACGAATGTCCTTTCGAGTTAGTTTCATTTAGTGACGCTGACTTTGTATGTATGTCGGACAGATAGTTAAAGTACAAGCGGGACTTGTCACTTCATTGGACAATCCTTAGTCTCTTGGTTTGGCAAGAAACAAAATTGTGTTTCACTTTCGACTTATGAAGCAGAATACATTTCTGTTGCTTTAGCATGTGCTTACGTCATTTACATGCAACAAACACTTAAAGATTTTGATAAGAACTTATCTAAGTCTACTATTTACTGTGATAATATAAGTGCTATAAAATTATCAAAAAATCCTGTCAATTATTCACGAACTAAGCATATTGACATACGTTATCATTTTCTTCTGATGATATTGAAATGGATTTAGTCAGTTGGAATTTGTATCCTCTGAAAGTCAACTAGCTGATATACTTACCAAACTTTTAAATGAAAATATTTTTATCAAGCTTAGAAGAGAATTAGGAATTCTTTCTTTGAAAGATCTATAATTTTACATTTTTTTATTTTTTACTTTTATTTTGATATGCTTCAATCTCTTCACTCTAAGCATGATTTTCTAAAATAAAATTACACTATTGTATTTTTTCTTCTAAAAATAGATTCGTTTAAAAAAAAACTATGCACATTCTGTGGTCATTTTTCTTTTTATTCTCATCCATTCATTTCTTAGGAAATTAAACTTATCATTTTTCTTTTAAATAAGGTTTACAATCCTAACAGATAGAAACCACTCTTCTTTTACCTATTTTAAGAATTTTTCTCTTATAAATGGTTGTTTTTCTACCATTTCTTATCACCATATTCCATTTGCAATATCAATAAAAGTTTTACCTCGTTTCACAAGGAGTTTAATTCACTCAACCAACATTTCTTTAGAAAACAACACTGTCTCATCCTTACTTTCTTATACCTCCATTAGCTCTGAGTCAGTAAATCTTCCAACACCAACACCTATATATGAGCCCATCCTGTAGGATCGATTTCACCCAGGAGGGGGGGTGAACAGGATGATACTTATAATTATAAAAAACTAATGCGGAAATAATTGCAACACAGTTAATAGCAGAATAATAGCAGCACAAATAATAGCAGAATAATAAAAACAGAAATAGAACAACACAGATTTACCCAGCTTCGGCAAAACCCTTCCTACATGCTACCCCCAAGGTTTCTACTAGAAATTAAGTAGTCAGGCACTTACACACGTAAATTCACGACACCCACTATCGACTAACCTAACTCTATGCTCAAAACCCGCCACAACTCAGCTACCAAGTTGCGAATTCTTGAACTACACCAACGTAGTTCGTAACCTAGTCACACGACTAGAAAGACTCAATTTAAAAGGAAAACAACAAAATAAATAAAAATACTAAAAACAAAATCTTAATTAAAAAAACCCTATATGATTTGTAAGCCGGCCCAACAAGATTGAAGTGATAAAAAATAAATAAACTGTTCCCTTTTTACTTTTATTTCTTCGGCCTGCTCTCTTGTGAAAATGGCAGCGTCGTTCTTCTTCGTTCAAAATTAGGGCTTCGTGGGTTGTTGAAGTCACTGCTTGAATTTGGAGCGATTAAAGTGATTTCTTTCGCTTTGCTCTGTCAATCGTCTTTTATCTATGATTTTCTTTTGACTGCTTCAAATTGTCAAGATTGAATAATCCGTGAATTGGTACATGAATGCCTTTTATTGATTATTGGTTATTCTCGACTTTGATTCGAGTTTATTGATTTTTTTTTTTCTGTTTTGCTTGAAATCAAATGCCTCAAACGCCGATGATGACTTGAGTTTTTATAGGGTTCAATTCCCTTAATTATCGTTCGAATATATTTATTTGAATTCTCCTGTTTCTTTTGTTCTTGTCGTTCGATTTTTCTTGGTTGCTTGTGATGTTTTCTGACTTTTTCAATTCGTATATCCTCGTTGCTTGATTACCATGGCTTCATGAACTTGCTTTAGATTTTGGTTCCGTTCTCTTTTGATTTGACTTAGACCATTTGAAATGATAATATGGACTTTTTCGATTTTTGTTACTTCCTGGCTTTGACTCTGACTTGATCAAACTCTACCTTGATTGACCTATGGCTTGATTTGTGATAATTTGAACTTGTTTGACTTTTGTTAACACCTAGAACTTTGGTCATTTGGAAATTGTTTCCTTACGGCTACATAATTTTTACTGTATCTGGTCTTTGAGCCTGTTCATGTAGTGTCTACACTTGATTCTCTGGTCTTCAATATTGATGTTTTGAGTCATGTGCTTGTATTCATTATGTAGTCTGGTTGTATTCTAATTTTTCATTTGATGTTGCATGATGGACTCTGGTAGTTACATATTCATATGTATTTATATTGTTTGTTGTGGCCTGACTGGTTTATGTGCATGCTATTTCATGGTTCACTTGAACTTTGTTTCACTTGAGTTTTTCTTGTAGTCTTAGTTATTGTACACATGTATATGTGTATGTACTGACTGTCTTTTTATGTTTACCTTTGATGATTTTGATTGAGTTGAACCTTCATACTTGATGTGTTATTCATGTAGTCTGCTTGAATATTTAACTGCTTCCATACCTTCTCTTGTTCCACATAAGTTCATATTGTAAGTGTTATTGCTTTTGAGACAGATTTTATCTTTGAGCCTAGGCATGTGTGCTTGTTACCGTAGCCACGAGCTAGTTTGAATACACACACACACACATATCTGAACTCTTAAGTCCATTTGCTATGTCTGGTCTTGGATGATCTGATTCACTTCAGTCCTGAACTTATTCATTTTCCTTTTGACCTTTTTATATTTGAGCATGTTTTAGTCTTGGTTCACTTAAATTCCAAACTTGTGTGTGTATGTGGTCTTGTTCTCGAGTCTTGTATCATGTGTATGTCTAGTTGTCACTGCATATGTACATGTTGTCTTGCCGTGTGGTTCGATGCACTTGTATATGCCTTCATCATTTCTGTTGCTTCATTACTTTTTGTGCCGGCTCATTATTGATTTTGGACTGGTCGAGTTTAGAGCTTGTTTGTTGGGCTGGGTTTACTTGTGAAGTCTTTACTTGTGATGTGCATGCTCATGTCCGTTGTACTTTGATGTTGAGCCTGATCTCTGTGTTGATGTTCTTGCAATTTGTTGTTGTACATTTGAATTTAAGCATATGTCGTTTATTCTTGAGTTTTGAACTGATGCATGCTTTGTTGTTGGTTCATTCTTGAACTGCTCTCAATTGAAGCCGATGTGTTTGTGCCTTTGACCTTCTTGCTTCGGGTTGCATACATATTCGTGTATATACATGCATTCTCATGCATGTATATATATGTAATTGTGTAATACATGTGCCGTATCCCATTTATACTCAATTTGTTCATGTGTGTATTTGCACCTGTGTTGAATCCAACTTATGGCTCAGGTTTGACCTTGTGCTCACCTTCTCTACGGTTTTATCAAGTGCATACCGGTGTGCATGGCCTTGTGGCATGTACAGTGATATATTGTGCATGTTACAGGTTGTTTGTGTAAGATGAATTCAAAATTAAATGATGATGAACAACCCAAATAACTGAGGCAAATAATATTTTTGAAAACACATTTTATTTTACACTACAAAAAATATTTCTTTTTCAATTTTAATGCATCAGTGTTTATTTTGCGGATAACTCAGTTGCTGGATTCAATCTGGAATAGAGTTGAAGATTAAATACGAGTGAATGAGTGAAATGTAGTGAGGTGAACATTCTAAATGGAAAATTGTGATGTAATCAAAATTGTATTGTAATTGAAATTGTGTACATATAGTGAGGTCATAAATTTGTACTATTCAAAATTGTAATAAAATATTTGTTTGAATAAAATATCTGTTTGAATTTAAATTCTGTGTTATTTATTTTATTCAACAAATATTTATTATGTGAAAATAAAATAGTACAATAACAAATACATTTAAATGAATATATATATATATATGTTTATTATCATCAAACAAAAATCATATACTACCGTATTAAATAATCTCCCCTTTTTGATGATAACAAACATATATTTAAGATTTTGAATTTATTAAATGTATTTGATCATTCAATTTGCTCCCCTTATTTGCTCCCCCTATTTGAATGCTCCCTCTCTACAACAAAGCCCCTCCTTCACATATGCATAAAAATAAATAAAAATATGCAAACGAACCTAGATGCAAATAGAAAATGCGAAATAAAGTATTTGACTTTATTTTCCAGAATCATAACATTTCTCTCCTTTTTCTATCAGTAAAAGTGTAATAGTGTTTGAAAAATAGAGATAAAGTGATAGATATTAATACAATATTAATACTCAATTGAGTATAAATATTAAATTTCAAACAAAAATCAAGCAAAAATCATAAACACTCTGTTAGGTGCATATTCCACTTTAGAATGACAGGGATGATGTTGGTATATAAAACCATATAGTTATGTCTATTTGTGGTATAGTTATAGCACAAATTTGAATATCTACTAACCATGCATAACCATTAGGTCTTTTAAATGAGATTAGTAGTATTCTTAATTTAAAAACAATGAATTTCAAGCATCTTCTAACTAGCATAACCGTGAGGACTTTTAAATGGGATTAGAATCAACTTGACTATTTAGTAATCAATTTTGACATGTGCTCCATACATGCATAACCGTGAGGACTGTTAAATGAGCATGAAAGCACATAATCAAAAATTCCAAGTTATTCACCCATGCTTAACCGTGAGGACTTTTAAATGAGAGTGAATACTTTGGATGTTTTTATTGATAAAAATAAAATAAAATGAAAGCGAATAATTTCTCGTTTAAATTACCACATATTGACATACTATATTGGATTTTGATGAGTGATGGTTGATAGAAATATGATAGAAATAAAGATAGTCATGGAATTTTTATCCATCAAAAAGTTATTATAAATCTTGTTCAAATTTCTAAAGAAATTTACTAAAGATACTGTCTAGAGTTATAAAATATGATTAATGTCAACACTTTTCACTTTTTCAATCACTCTTTATCTTTTCGATAATCAGTAGGGAGTTAGATTAGTCAGTGTAGTCATTTAAGATCAAATCCAAAAATAATTATAAAATCAAATTTTCAAAAATGACTAATCTGAAACAAGGTCAACAAAAACTATTTTCTAGAAGGGGTTTTATAAAAGAAAATGTCTACTAATTGAAAATCATTTGAAATGAAATATATGCAGATATCTTCTCTGAAAATGTGATGCAACTCATGAATGTCTCAATATAAAACTCATTCCACTAATACTTTTTCTGTCAACTAGACTAGCAGTGTCACCTGCATTTGGATTTCCCTTTAACTCAAGGTTATCATTAGATAGATATCATTTCAAAAAATTAAAATAAGTGAAAATCAATTTTCTGTAAGGGAGTTTTGTGAAAATGACTTCAAGTTAAAAATCAATATAATAATTGAAAAAATGATTTCAACATGAAATGATATAAGATACCACTTGTAATTGA
The DNA here is from genome assembly GCA_030765085.1 of Allium cepa. Classification (NCBI taxonomy): domain Eukaryota; kingdom Viridiplantae; phylum Streptophyta; class Magnoliopsida; order Asparagales; family Amaryllidaceae; genus Allium; species Allium cepa. The sequence goes on along the minus strand of CM060938.1, from coordinate 378,417,472 downwards.
GATATTCATTATGATATACGGTGGTATATAAGAAACACGTGTACTCCTCAGCACTTAAATTTTCAACACATCCATTTATATCAAGCATAAGTAAAGTAATCTAAATTAAGCAAAAACACAAATTCAGAAAAATTCATCAAAGCAGCCTTTCTTGTAATTCCAAAGTTGTAGCGACCCGACTTCCATACACCAGAAAGTCGCATCACTAATTAAGAAAGAAAGGGATAGAAGAAGAAAAGAATGAGAAAGAAGAAACACAACAACATCAGAGAACTCACAACGGAATGAATGAAATATAATATATCACATAAAATATTACATAGTATCCTATTGCATCAGAGTACACAACTTATACAACACATGTTAGACAGTTATAAACATCAGTCTAACCATACAACTAAAGAACACAAGAAACAGATACCACACAAACACAGCGAAACCATAATATATCCACACGTGGAAGCCTCCTGCTCCATATCTCCTCCAGAATTCGTCAAGCAACCTGAATCACTCGACTACTCATACATAATATGAGTACCCAAGAGTTTAATAAAACAGAAAATAAACACTGGGGTCAGACTGGTGTCCGGTGTGAGTAAACGGTTTAAAAATTGCTTAACTTCAGAAAAACCTTTGAAAAGAAAAGGTATCACATAAAACTTCCCACACATAAACATGGAAAAGTTTTACCTTATGCTAACCAAAACATTTGATAGGAAATCCAGTGATATTATAATAGTGTCTAGGGTTTTCAAGTAAATAAGAAATAGCCGAAATTATTACATCTATTAAATTCCAGCTACTAGCCACAAAAGTGGGTAATACAAAAAAAACCGTAGGGTCTCTTAGGAAGAATGGGTTTCCATCAATGGCAGGCTTACCGGGGTACCGCCCGTCACAGTACGTGGTCTAGATCACAGTATCGAGGATTACGCCAATCCCCTACATCAAAAAGCCGGAACCGTTCCTTACTGAACAGTCCCGAGTAAGATCACCCCATGGTTGGCGCGACCAACCACCCACTAAGCCGAAATAAGGGACATCAAGACAGGAATGACCTCACCCTGAAATGGGTGCTACCCACCTAGCCTTGCTGCACCTCCCCTGTTTTAGCCATTCTCGGTTGATGAGGCTTGAGGCTGCGATTACCTTTATAGAACACATTTATCTTAGAATGCTCATCGTCCACCTGACGATGTTCTGAAAGCATTCAATCCATACAAGTTCGTTCCAGATCCAAACGAAACCAAAGGCACTATCTCGTTGCACTCATATTGGAATCACCCTCAGAGTCAACGACCATAGCCCCTGCACTCTAAATCTCCATCTCGAACCTATAAGTACTATCTCCGTCAAACTCATAACGGAATCACCCCCAGAGTTATACTGACGAATAGTTCTTACACCTCGAGTCTTCACTAAGCTCCACTTGGATTCACAATCTAACGTTTAATTTGGATCGACGTGGTTTTCGGATTATCCAAATATGGAAACCCGATCCCGGTCTCACCGAATCCAAATGTCATTTTAATGTCCAAGTTGTTTAAGGGTTTTAAACAATTACTTATATTCAAGATGATATCAATAGATAGATGAATCACAGTATCACAATAGATAATTCATATCAACCATTCATCTCACAAAGCAGCAAATCACATGTCATAGATATCCAAATCATCCAGTATCAACCAATCACCCAATATCAATCATCCAATATCAAGCAATCATCCATAAACAGAATTGATTAACTCTTAATCAATTAGATTACCTAAATCCTTCTTCATTTATTTATTCCAAATAAATTAATCATCTCTTAATGATCTTCCTTAATTAATCTTCCTTGATTAATTATCCTTTAATTAAATTCAAGTAATTATCCTCAACCATAAACAGTAATTAACCTTTAATTACTATCATTAATTACAATAATTAATGATCCTATATTTACTTCCATTAATTAATCAATTATAATTAATTACATTAAACCTCAATTCATTACAATTAATTGATCATACTTTAATTAATTACTTTTATTAATCAACCTTGATTAATTTCATTTAATTATATTAATGATCCTTATTAATTAATAATTCCTTCAATAATTAAATAATTAACTTATAATTAATTATCTCATTAATCATAAACAGTAATTAACAACTTGTAATTACTTATCTTAATTAATTAACTTCTTAATTAATTATATTAATCTTTGATTAATTAATCTTTAATTACTTCATTAAGTAATTATTCAATTTAAAATAATTAATAAATCCTTAATTAATTACTTTAATGATTAATTATAATTTTAATTAATTACACTTTGTAATTAATCTTAAATTAATCACAATCATTAATTAATCAATCACATTAATTAATTAACTAAAATTAACTAATTAATTAACTCTTAATTACTTACATAAGTAATTATCTTCTAATACTTCTTTAATAATCTTGATTACCCTCTAAATTAATTACTTAACAAGTAATAAATTATGTTATTAAATAATTTCTTAATTCTTAAATTAATTAATTAATCTATAATTAATTAACTTCAAACAATCATATTAATTAATTCTTAGATTAATAATATCAAGTGATTATCCATTAATCACTTTAATTACACCCATGAGTAATTTCCCATTAATTACTTCCATAAGTAATTTCCATTCTTAATTACATTCAATAATTAACCATTAATTACGTCATTAAGTAATCACACTTAACTAATCCATAATTAAGTGATTATTTAAAAATTAAATAAATAATTAACTAATTATTTAAAATTAATTAAATAATTAATTAACATCTTATATTTCAAAATCCTTGATTAATTAAGAAAACATTAATCTAAATTAATCTCTTACTTATTAACAAATTATATTAATTAAGTATTCTTAAGTTCATAACAAAGATAAATTAACCTTATTATCTTCATAAATTAACTATTTGAAATTATTCAAAATTTAACAACTTAAAAACAAATTATTCTATTTGGTTTTCAAAATCATAACAATAACCTTATTTGAAAATAAGGCATTAAGAAATCAAGTTTAAAATTTAAAACACTTTAAATTATCTAATATAAACTTATTTATTTTCAATATAAATCTGAAAACTTAGTTATTAAAACATTACATCAAAATTTAACTTAAAACTTTGATTAAAAAATTAAATTCAAAACACTTCTTTAAATTGAAATTAAAAATTTAATGAAGTTAATTACTTCAAAAAGAAATCATTTTTAACAAATTTTAAACTTGAAATAAATTCAATTTAATATTTTTTTAAAGTTTGATTTACATTTATTTCAAACAACAAGTTTTACATTAGTATATTTGTCTCCCTTATAAAACTTGTTTATAATATAAAGCTTGATTTCATTATTTTGCAACAACAAGTTAATTTGCAACTTCAAATCATAATACAGAAAAACCAGAAAGCAAACGACCCTTAAAACTTGAGTCAAACACAACTACAACCCGAGCCTGCCCCGAAGATCCCCAGCTCCCCTTCTACTTCGAGTCGACATGCGAGAAATACGAGAGTTACTTCGAGTCTATCGTCTTCCCCGGCTCGAAAATTTCCAGTGCACACACACGTATGCTTGTGCACGTGTCCCACCATCGCCGGCCACCAACGTTCGCGCGACCATCGACGACAGTCACAAAATCACACACGAGCACAACTGCACACCCAGATCGAAACGAAACACTTCGAATCAAAATTCGAACATTAAGCACGAAAACTGCAGAAACACTCGAACACTAATCCCAACGCCGCCGACAACTTCTACATCGATGGACCTTGCCGACGCCCATATCAACTCGTCACAACCCCTAGCCCCACACTCCACCATCGCGACCACCTCTAGTCCTTCTGCCACGACGCAAAAGCCACGACAGTCAGCCGAAACAAAAACTAACATAAAACCCTAGTTTGCTGAAATTCGATCAAATCAGTCATTGGAAAAATCCAATTGCATTTTTCCCTCCATCAACAACTCGTAAGCAAGCCTCGACCAAGATTCTAGCTCAAATCGTCACGCCGATCAACGACAATCACCAAAAACTCCAAAAACAAACAAACCCCAAATTCTCAAGAAATACCCAACTAAATTATGAATTGCATATCAAAATTCATGATTTTTCATCAAGATTACATGCATATAATTCACAATAAAATTTAATATAGTTGATTTTTGTCAGGAATCAAGATTTCACTGTAATTTACATTTTAAAAATTATTTGTAAGTTTAATTTTACAGAAACTATTTTTAATATTACCAACAACCAATATCAAACAAATTTTATTCAATCATCAATGCCAAATATTTATTTTCAGAGGGAGATTCGAATTTTGAAAAGAGTTCTAGTCTGAAAACAATTGATAGCAGAGTGTTTGAATATACAGGTTACTTACTCATATAAACATATCTATATATTCAACAATATAAATACTGAAGATTTTCATGCAATCACCAAACTTAAATCACAGAGCATCACATGCATGGTGGTTAAAATCCAGAACAATCTGTATTTAAAAAATAATTTACTCACTTATTTAAATTGCAGAGCACGGCAGATTTAAACTTTCCAGGCCTTTAATCTTTAAATTTGAAAAAAGCTTTGATTTTGCTTGCATGCCTCAATTTGATGATCTAAATGTTGAAATGGATCTTGAAGCTGCTGAGTTGATCACAGTTCCATTTGAACTGCAAAATATTTGAATTCCCCTTTGAAATGCAGGTTGGATTTGCAGATTTTAAATTTGCTTTGTAGAATGCAGGTTTGATTTGCTTTGCAGATTTTTCCTTCAGATTTTACTTTGCTTTTGGATTTAAATTTCATATTTTTAAAAGAAAATTTCTGGTTTTGAAAAAGATTTCTGTTTTGAGTTTATTTGAAACAAGAAAAGAAAAGAAATGAGAAGAAAAGGATTGGAAATTGAAAAGGAAAACAAATTTTCTCTTATATTTAAATTTCAAATAAAAGGAAATGAAGACCACTTGTCACAAAAACTTACATTTGTCATTTAATTCACTTAATTACTTTACATGTGTTATTAAGATATGCTAACATGTTTACACATGTCTTTGTATTTTTATACATTTTTTTATTTAATTTAAAAAATAATATAACCTACTTATTTAATTTACTTTATAAATAAATACTTACATATGATAAATAAATCTAATCTTTAAAGAAAATATTATAAAGCTAGTTATAATACAAATAAATCTTTATACATATATTTATATATACATTGACAACCATTTTAAATTTAAGCATTTTAAAAGAAAACAAAACAAAATGTTTAAATCCTTTTAAACTATCATATCAAAAATAATTATCTTATACTTTGAAAACAATTGAATACAACTTAAATTATCTTTGAAAAATATTAATTTTAAAACGAAGCTTTAAATTACAATATATACATATATAAATTATCAACAGATTAAATTAAATTTCAAAAAAATTCCAAATTATAACATATATATATATATATATATATTACAATTTGAAAATTCAATTTTTATTTAAAACAAAAGATCTTCTATTCACAATATGTATCAAATATATATTATAAATAGAATAGAATTTTATTAGCTTTGGAAAATAAATCTTATCTGTTTTAAATTATTAGAAAGATATCGATCAAAATTACCAGATTAAAAATATATTAACCTTTAAAAGATTAAATTTACCAATTTAAATTAAAATTATAAAGAAAAATTGTCAAACCAATTAAAATATTAACACACATTATTAAATTGATATTGCCTAATATTCCGGTTTGTTACAATCCTCCCCCTTCAAAAAGAATTTCGTCCCCGAAATTTAAAAGCAAAGGGAATTTAATAACCCAGCAAAGATTTCAATTTTAATCAGCAAAGCTTATGTAACGTCCCGCCTATTCGCACGATTTAAACAGACACACGTGCCAATTCAAACCATACAGAAGGGCGGATTGTTATGGGGTAAATAAGAAAACAGAGAAGAAATAAAACAAAATAGAATCTCACAGCGGAAGGATAAAATATAATAATAAAATATACAGTTTATATAACTGTTTACAAAACATTTGCTTCTTCTTTATATAATAATTATCAAAGTTCACATACCAAAATATCAATGCAGCGGAACAGTGTGTAGTGCACTAGTATAAATAATAATAATACAAATCTTCGTCTTCGTCCTCCAAAGCTAAATCTTCAAATCCTGAAACGCTCGGACTGACCCGAGCGAATTTGAAAAGACAAAAACACTCGAGTCAGAACTAAAAGATCTTATGTAAGTTAAATTTACAGAAATAAATATGAGTGCAGTAACTCAAGAGATGCTCGGGATTTACATCTCCTAAGGATCCGTCAAACTATTTACTATGTAGTATATTGCGCTTTATAATAGTGTCTAATTGTAAAATAAACTTACTTTTAAATAGCATTAAGGGGTTACCCATATAGCCCTTAACACAGAATATATTCCCATAGTCTATACAGTACCGTAATCTCCCCCGTACCGGGCGTCGTCAGAGGGCACTCCATAGGTATGGTACAAAGCCAAAATCGTATAAGGCGCGCTAGGGTAGGTGACACGGCACAACTAGGCAATGCCAGGGTAAATATACCAATTGCTATCCGGGCTGGTGGTAACGCATAGCCGCAGTTATCGCCCACCTTGAACTAACACCCCAAATCAAAGAAATCAATAGTGGCCACCGAACAATCCAAAGTCAGAGTATAGTATCGAAGGAGTGCGTTCGATCAGAGGAATGACCTCATTGGCCCGAGAATCGCTCCTGTTTTAGCCACCTTATGCCAACTCACGGGAGTTGGGTCCACGTATTTACCTTACAGGAAACGTCGCCACCATCCTACTTCATTCTGGAATCTCCACCGCGTACACGGTTAGACAAAGTGGTTTCCGGTATCGACAGAGAGTATGTCCATATCCGATCCCGGTCTCTTTGCCAACCCATCGTTATTATAACACCGCGGTCATTTAAAAATAGTTTATACTTTAAAACCAGAATAATTTTCCCATACGATATCAAATTAAAACCCAAAATAATATGATATCATTTTATCTCAAATATAATCCTTTTCCAAAATCATACTGGTTTAAAATTTAAAATATCTGGAAACCAAACATTTGAATTATACTTTCAAAACATAATATTTCGGAATTCATACTTTTAAAACCATAACTTCTAAAACTTGAATGGTTTGGATATTCAACGGTATATAAAATAAATGGTTTAACTTTAAGGTAACTTTGTAAAGAAAAATAATTTCCATGGCTTTACAAATATGTTTCTTTATTTAAAGTCTAACCCAAAATTTAAATATCACTTTCAAGTTCCAAAACTACTTCAATTTCTATATATATATATATATATCCATTTGGAGTATTAATATTTCAAAACTAAAGTTGGAAATTTTTCTTTCAGCAAATTAATCGTACTATTATTTAGTCTTAAATATTTACATAAAATCCATAAATAAAACTCCAATTTATAACAATTAAATATTTTCTTCAATTTAATTTATACTAACATATTCATTTTTAATTATCTTGGAAAAGTCCGGTTATAAATATCATATCTTAAAATTTCCAAACTTAAACATTAAACATATGATATAATTACCAAACTCCATTTTTCTCAATTTTTCCATTTTTATTTAAGAGATTTATACACAGCTTAAATTCAAAATCTCTACCTTCATATGCATATATATATAGAAGAAAATATCAAAATTAAAAATTATAAACCGTATTCCATACAAACCATAGAAATCACTTTAAAATATTTTATATATAGACCACGGTGCCTGTTTATAATTTTCTATCCTATGGTCAAGTGATACGGATATTTATCATTTCAATCCGCAATTTAAAAATAAAATTTTGCGGTTGTATATCATTTCAAACCACAATCCCGAATGAAATGAAAAATGCATGATAACTTGCAGTTTAATGATATACAATAAAATATCCATTCATCAAAATCATCCATCATCCAAATCACAATCATCATCCAATAATAAATCAATATCAATATATATCTGATAATATATAACAGGTAATAACTGACAGTTATATTCAAAATAAAATTTAACAACTATTAAACTAACAGTTTATATGCAAATAAATAACTATAACTGTCAATCTATATGCAGTAATAAAATTTAATGAACAGTTATATTAAATGAATGCGATTTAACAGATATGATGAATAGAACATGCCAAACAGTCATAAATAAATTTCTACTCATATCTAAAATAAAATTAACAAACATAAAAACTTTTAGAAGTTGTGAGTGGGTTAAAACACTCACCTTCTGAATTTAAATCGAATTTAAACCCGATTTAAACCCAAAATTTTGACGGTCTCCAAATCTGTCCAAACCAGCGTCAACAGATCCGGAATTTTATTACGAACCTAACAAAAAAAATCGCGCGTGAAACTGAGCTCGTATGCGAAAGTTATTCGAATAAACGTTATTGAAATCAAAAAAATAAATTTAAAACAAAAACCAATCTCACCCACACCAAGCTTCCACGTCAGCACGATGTTTCTTCCCTGTACAGAAAACGCGTGCAAACAAAACCCTAACCCATCCAACTGCTCGCAAACGCACCACAGGCCGCCGCACCACTCGCCGTCGCGCTCGGCCAGGAGGCGCGCTGTCCTCCTCCTGATGCTCCACCAACTCGCGCCTCTCCCCCATGCTCGAACGGCGCGTATAAACCACCGGCCGCCACATATACACGCAACCCTAATCGGTCTTTGGGCCCAATCCGACCGTCGATCCACCAAACTAACCACATAGATCGCCTCCCCTTGGTCCCCTCGTCAAAACCCAGAAACAGTTTTTCGATCGGGCGAGTTTTGTTGCGACGATGATGAGTGGCCGAAAATGGTTTGAATTTTTCTGGACGAACGAACAACTGAAACGAGAAACGAATCACGGATCTGTGACGTATACATCGACAGCTACAACATATATTTTTTTGAGAATTTTCTGGAGAGTTTGAATTTTCACTTTTGATTTTGAACTATAGATAGATCTAGGTTTTGCAACCATTGAGGAAGAGAAAGAGACGAAGAAAATGAACGTATAGACAAATGATAGAAGATGGAGGCTAGGGTTTATAATTGTCTATTTATAAGTAGGGTTGGATTGGAGTAGATAGACCAGATAGATGAACGTACGGAACAACTATGGCCCAAAAAGCCCGCTCTAACCCCAGAACGAAATATGTTAAACCCATATATCCAGATAGGTATTTTAAAATATTCTGAACGCGATAGAAAAAGTTTCACGTCCAAATTCGATCGTATGAAGAAGTTATGCTGAAAACAAAATTTCCAAATTGATTTCAAATTGATTTTAATTAAATCGATTTCAAGGCGTTTCGCATCCGTACGATCAAACGACAGGTCCGATCGATAAGAAACTTGAAACCCTACAGTAATTCTCCGATACGGATCCGATGAAACTGGTTTCTTCGAAATCCGAGTCCGTGGCCAAAATGGCTATTTTTATATTCATTAAATAAATTAAAATAAATTATAAAAATCCAAATTTTATATCTAAATTCTAAAATTGACCAAATTTTATCGCTTATATATTTCATAATCAATTTAAATGATTTAACAAGTTTAGATGTGAATTAAAAGTTGATAAGTCTATCGATTTCAATATTAATTTCTCCGCTTCCTTATATTAAGGAATTATATATAAATTTCTCAAAACCCATTTATCAGATTTTTCAACTCTTATATTCTCAACTTTTATCCAAAATAAGAATGCCACTAACATTGGTTCATGATTTCACCTTATTATCCACACATTCCATCCTAATTTCAATAACGTAATATTTAACCGTTTAATTCCACTTTATTTGCAATAAATACCATTGTTGAATTTTGATACTTTAATTAAATTTATACATCCATCTTTCTAAAGTCTATATCAACAAATGGTCCAATTATAAATAGAATTAGCATTAACTTCATCTTATAGAATTAACTACATCTATTACAAAACAAACTTACTCTAACTGCACAATTTAAGTCAAATAAATTGAAATTTAGTCTACATTAAATGTTATAACTTATACATTGGAACCTCAATAAATTCGTTTATTGATTTAAACTCTTTCTATTCAGTAAAAGACATCTTATGGTTATAAATAACATTAGAATCATAATACATTTCATTAGTGCATGTTTTATTTCCTATAAATTCCCCTTTATAGCCATTTCCTAAAAATTTGTTACCCTTTTATATTCAAATTCACTTTCAACATCAATAACAACAATGTTGCCATAGATTTAGATTCAATTAAATAAATTAGAGGAATGGGTAAAATTTTGTAATTATCCCAAATTCCAAATATATTTGCATTACTTACTACTTAATATTATGAATTCATTTATTAATTTACTAGTTGCCTTTGTCATCTTATTTCCTGTTTACTACCAAACTTCCTACTTAGTTATAGTTTATCAATATATTAATACCTAGGCAAATCAAGTTCTTGTCTTTTCTGTTATTTCAATTAAATCAGGTATGCGCAAATAAATTGTTTATTAACTTATTCCTACAAAATTATTTACATACATTCAGTTCCAAAATTTATAGAATTAAATTCTAATTACTTACCACTTAATCCATCAATCATATATTCTATCCAAACATGCATGTAAATCTTTTTATGTTAAATAAATTTATTCAATGTTGACATCCACTAAAAAAAATTTACTTTCATTTATATAGTTGCAATTCAATTCAGTTATTATTTCATTAATACTATTCCGCTTTATATCTTCCAGTATTAAATTCACAAACCAATTTAATCAACAAGTTATAACTTATAACCACAAACGCCAATTTATGTTATTTCAATCTATTGCCATATAAACATTTAAATTGTTAACCTTAAATTATAGTTACTATATCTAATTCCTACATTTACTCAAATAAAATCTTAAGACTTTTATTTCTTTCTAAATTAGATTAGAAATCATATTAAATTAACCCATTTAATATCATCAAATTTTTATTTATTATTATAACCTTACGTTAAATTACTATTCAATGTATATTTATTCATCAATCAAATCCGATATTTACTTTCTATCCTTCTTTTTGATAAAAAAATCCAGTATACCTTTACATACATTCATTTATGGGTATTGCATAGAAATTAAATTTATTAGCCAATAACACATTATTACCATTTATTACAATTGGATTCCTAATTTTATTCAATACCCTGAATAAATAACATAAATATCAATCATGTTCTTACTTTTGTTTCTCTCATATTTAAAAATCAAATTATAGCATTTAACTTATTTTATTGGATCGATATTTAATTCAAGTCATAAATTATTAACCTGCACAAATATGATACCTTAATTTACTTAAATTTCCATTTACAACTTTTATTGCACTAAATCAATTTAATACTTTCTTAAATTTCTCTTATTAGATCTTATATCCAGGTAAGAATCATTTTCCTACTTACTTCATTTGAATATTATACAAATTTCTATATAAATAGGTTTTTAAGGCATCTTTCATATAATTTATGTTAGCCTTTATTTCAATATTTGTTTATAAAGTGAAAAATTTTCCACTAAATTAAATTACAAAGCTCATAAATCCAACCTAGTTAAATCCACGAATTATACGGGTCGTTACACTCTCCCCCACTCAAAACTTTTCGTCCCCGAAAAGGAAATAGAAGGGAGAAGCAAGAATTAAATAACAATACATCTTATTCAAAATATTAAATTTATAAACAATAATTTACTAAATTTATTACCTTAAATAAAATATACCCGTTTTATAATCATTATATCTTTTTATACTTAGATAAATAAAGTTTGGAAAGCATTTCAAATAATCTCTAAGTGGTTTCAATCACTAACAACAAATCAATCCAACAACCATCCATTTCAACAAACAGCATACACAACAAATATAAAACAACCATATAATCAAACAAACAAATAGTTGTTCGGGTTCAAACTTGAAATGGTATGGAATGAAAAATATCTATCCAGTGCATCATTTACTCAACAGTCTTAGATGAGATCGAATAGATTATTTATTCATCCAACAACTTCAAATTTCCTTACCCAACCAACCCTAAACCAAACAATAACAATTCAAACCAACAAATCAAATTAACTCATTATAAATTCACTACATACTTTAGTTGTTTGATTTCCTTTCTTTTATTCAACCACATAAATTTTCCTTTTATAATTTACACTTATTTCTAACAAACTTTATCTTTTATTTTCTCATTCAGTGGTTGTTTCTTTCATTTCTACTTATTACTTACAGTTATTCATTTTTTCTTATTTAGGTCATGTAAGTTTCTTTTATTTGTATTATATTTAATGCACTTCTCAATTTCAATCATTGTTTAATGCTTACATTTATATTATTTTTAATTATAGTAACCCTTTTTAATTACACTTAAATTCTTAACCTTATAACATCCATTCTTATAAATAAAGGATTTTATTAATTTATTACCTAGGGTTTACAGTCATTTATTTATATTACCTACTTTTTATTATATTAAACTAGTACCATTTAAATCATACTTAAGTTAATAACCCTACACATCAATCTTTATTAATTAAAGAATTTCATTTTATTTTCTTAAGTTTAAAATCACCTGTTTATAATACTTGCCTTAAAATTTCAATTTATAACTTAAGTTTAAAATATTAAATTCTCATAACAGCAATTCATTGAATAACTTATTATTTCCAAAATTTCTACTTGTATAATATTCTATGTCAATTTCTTACTTAACATTTCAACTTTTCATATTTGGTAAGTTATGTATGTTAAAGAAAATGCAAAAGAACTTATACAAGTTTTATCTCTTCTTTTAATTAAATTTAATGTTCAACAATATTACTTTGTCTCATATGTTAAAAATTTCAAATTTCTCTTTATAACTTTTCATTAATTTCTTGCCTAATTTAGAGATTTCAATTCATTTATTACTTACCTTTTATTTCACTAAAATAATTTAAACAATTAATTAATGGAAAATTTAAGAATTAAGTACCGGGTCAAACTTCAATTTATTTAAAATAATAGATAATTAGTTTCCTACAACTTTTATATCTCAATTTTATTTTAAAACAATTAAAATTTTAGATAATTTCAAAATAAATCTGCAGTAGAATTTACTACAGTGGCCTTTCCCCTTCGAAACTTGAAAATGAAAGTCGATGATGCGGCCGCCATCACCGAAATTATTTTCCAGCGACAGAGAGGAAAGTACAAAACTTATTTTCTCCAAAATCTCCTTTAAAACAATTCTTCCGATTGGCACTAAATATTTATATAAGAAAATACTTATAAACAAAATGATTATATTTCATAAATCCCTTGAAAGCAAATTTTCAAAATCCCGGGATTAAATTCTAAAATTTCCAAATTTCATTGATTTTAATTTCAATCTTATTATACCTATTATTTAACATTTTATTCCTAACAACCAATCTATTGCAATCAAATATATATATATATATATATATAATATCATTTAAAAATTTATTTTATATATAGAAAATATAATAGGCAAAATTATTTCACCTATATTAAAACAGATATTATGTCGGTCCGTCCTATTAAGTGTTTAGAAATCCCTATTGATGACATAGCGTCCCATGCATCAAACAGAATTTATAAATACAAAACGGAACAGATTAACACAATATTAAAATCTTTTTATAACACTAACAAATACGCTCTCTCATATATATACACTCAGCGACTCCCATAGGGTATTACTACCCTATTAACAAAGAGTCAAACCCCACAAAGCCAAGGTTTATCACTAAACCAAAGCTCTGATACCAGATGTAACGTCCCGCCTATTCGCACGATTTAAACAGACACACGTGCCAATTCAAACCATACGGAAGGGCGGATTGTTATGGGGTAAATAAGAAACAGAGAAGAAATAAAACAAAATAGAATCTCACAGCGGAAGGATAAAATATAATAATAAAATATACAGTTTATATAACTGTTTACAAAACATTTGCTTCTTCTTTATATAATAATCATCAAAGTTCACATACCAAAATATCAATGCAGCGAAACAGTGTGTAGTGCACTAGTATAAATAATAATAATACAAATCTTCGTCTTCGTCCTCCAAAGCTAAATCTTCAAATCCTGAAACGCTCGGACTGACCCGAGCGAATTTGAAAAGACAAAAACACTCGAGTCAGAACTAAAAGATCTTATGTAAGTTAAATTTACAGAAATAAATATGAGTGCAGTAACTCAAGAGATGCTCGGGATTTACATCTCCTAAGGATCCGTTAAACTATTTACTATGTAGTATATTGCGCTATTATAATAGTGTCTAATTGTAAAATAAACTTACTTTTAAATAGCGTTAAGGGGTTACCCATATAGCCCTTAACACAGAATATATTCCCATAGTCTATACAGTACCGTAATCTCCCCCGTACCGGGCGTCGTCAGAGGGCACTCCATAGGTATGGTACAAAGCCAAAATCGTATAAGGCGCGCTAGGGTAGGTGACACGGCACAACTAGGCAATGCCAGGGTAGATATACCAATTGCTATCCGGGCTGGTGGTAACGCATAGCCGCAGCTACCGCCCACCTCGAACTAACACCCCAAATCAAAGAAATCAATAGTGGCCACCGAACAATCCAAAGTCAGAGTATAGTATCGAAGGAGTGCATTCGATCAGAGGAATGACCTCATTGGCCCGAGAATCGCTCCTGTTTTAGCCACCTTATGCCAACTCACAGGAGTTGGGTCCACGTATTTACCTTACAGGAAACGTCGCCACCATCCTACTTCATTCTGGAATCTCCACCGCGTACACGGTTAGACAAAATGGTTTCCGGTATCGACAGAGAGTATGTCCATATCCGATCCCGGTCTCTTTGCCAACCCATCGTTATTATAACACCGCGGTCATTTAAAAATAGTTTATACTTTAAAACCAGAATAAAATTTCCCATACGATATCAAATTAAAACCCAAAATAATATGATATCATTTTATCTCAAATATAATCCTTTTCCAAAATCATACTGGTTTAAAATTTAAAATATCTGGAAACCAAACATTTGAATTATACTTTCAAAACATAATATTTCGGAATTCATACTTTTAAAACCATAACTTCTAAAACTTGAATGGTTGGGATATTCAACGGTATATAAAATAAATGGTTTAACTTTAAGGTAACTTTGTAAAGAAAAATAATTTCCATGGCTTTACAAATATGTTTCTTTATTTAAAGTCTAACCCAAAATTTAAATATCACTTTCAAGTTCCAAAACTACTTCAATTTCTATATATTTATATCCATTTGGAGTATTAATATTTCAAAACTAAAGTTGGAAATTTTTCTTTCAGCAAATTAATCGTACTATTATTTAGTCTTGAATATTTACATAAAATCCATAAATAAAACTCCAATTTCTAACAATTAAATATTTTCTTCAATTTAATTTATACTAACACATTCATTTTTAATTATCTTAGAAAAGTCCGGTTATAAATATCATATCTTAAAATTTCCAAACTTAAACATTAAACATATGATATAATTACCAAACTCCATTTTTCTCAATTTTTCCATTTTTATTTAAGAGATTTATAAAAAGCTTAAATTCAAAATCTCTACCTTCATATGTATATATATATATAGAAGAAAATATCAAAATTAAAAATTATAAACCGTATTCCATACAAACCATAGAAATCACTTTAAAATATTTTATATATAGACCACGGTGTTTGTATATAATTTTCTATCCTATGGTCAAGTGATACGGATATTTATCATTTCAATCCGCAATTTAAAAATAAAATTTTGCGGTTGTATATCATTTCAAACCACAGTCCCGAATGAAATGAAAAATGCATGATAACTTGCAGTTTAATGATATACAATAAAATATCCATTCGTCAAAATCATCCATCATCCAAATCATAATCATCATCCAATAATAAATCAATATCAATATATATCTGATAATATATAACATGTAATAACTGGCAGTAATATTCAAAATAAAATTTAACAACTATTAAACTAACAGTTTATATGCAAATAAATAACTATAACTGTCAATCTATATACAGTAATAAAATTTAATGAACAGTTATATTAAATGAATGCGATTTAACAGATATGATGAATAGAACATGCCAAACAGTCATAAATAAATTTCTACTCATATCTAAAATAAATTTAACAAACATAAAAACTTTTAGAAGTTGTGAGTGGGTTAAAACACTCACCTTTTGAATTTAAATCGAATTTAAACCCGATTTAAACCCAAAATTTTGACGGTCTCCAAATCTGTCCAAACCAGCGTCAACAGATCCAGAATTTTATTACGAACCTAACAAAAAAAATCGCGTGTGAAACTGAGCTTGTATGCGAAAGTTATTCGAATAAACGTTATTGAAATCAAAAAAATAAATTTAAAACAAAAACCAATCTCACCCACACCAAGCTTCCACGTCAGCACGATGTTTCTTCCCTGTACAGAAAATGCGTGCAAACAAAACCCTAACCCATCCAACTGCTCGCAAACGCACCACAGGCCGCCGCACCACTCGCCGTCGCGCTCGGCCATGAGGCGCGCCGTCCTCCTCCTGATGCTCCACCAACTCGCGCCTCTCCCCCATGCTCGAACGGCGCGTATAAACCACCGACCGCCACATATTCATGCAACCCTAATCGGTCTTTGGGCCCAATCCGACCGTCGATCCACCAAACTAACCACATAGATCGCCTCCCCTTGGTCCCCTCGTCAAAACCCAGAAACAGTTTTCCGATCGGGCGAGTTTTGTTGCGACGATGATGAGTGGCCGAAAATGGTTTGAATTTTTCTGGATGAACGAACAACTGAATCGAGAAACGAATCACGGATCTGTGACGTATACATCGACAGCTACAACATATATTTTTTTGAGAATTTTCTGGAGAGTTTGAATTTTCACTTTTGATTTTGAACTGTAGATAGATCTAGGTTTTGCAACCATTGAGGAAGAGAAAGAGACGAATAAAATGAACGTATAGACAAATGATAGAAGATGGAGGCTAGGGTTTATAATCGTCTATTTATAAGTAGGGTTGGATTGGAGTAGATAGACCAGATAGATGAACGTACAGAATAACTATGGCCCAAAAAGCCTGCTCTAACCCCGGAACGAAATATGTTAAACCCATATATTCAGATAGGTATTTTAAAATATTCTGAACGCGATGGAAAAAGTTTCACGTCCAAATTCGATCGTATGAAGAAGTTATGCTGAAAAAAAAATTTCCAAATTGATTTCAAATTGATTTTAATTAAATCGATTTCAAGGCGTTTCGCGTCCGTACGATCAAACGACAGGTCCGATCGATACGAAACTTGAAATCCTACAATAATTCACCGATACGGATCCGTTGAAACTGGTTTCTTCGAAATCCGAGTCCGTGGCCCAAATGGCTATTTTTATATTCATTAAATAAATTAAAATAAATTATAAAAATCCAAATTTTATATATAAATTCTAAAACTGACCAAATTTTATCGCTTATATATTTCATAATCAATTTAAATGATTTAACAAGTTTAGATGTGAATTAAAAGTTGATAAGTCTATCGAGTTCAATATTAATTTCTCTGCTTCCTTATATTAAGGAATTATAAATAAATTTCTCAAAACCCATTTATCAGATTTTTCAACTCTTATATTCTCAACTTTTATCCAAAATAAGAATGCCACTAACATTGGTTCATGATTTCACCTTATTATCCACACATTCCATCCTAATTTCAATAACGTAATATTTAACCGTTTAATTCCACTTTATTTGCAATAAATACCATTGTTGAATTTTGATACTTTAATTAAATTTATACATCCAGCTTTCTAAAGTCTATATCAACAAATGGTCCAATTATAAATAGAATTAGCATTAACTTCATCTTATAGAATTAACTACTTCTATTACAAAACAAACTTACTCTAACTGCACAATTTAAGTCAAATAAATTGAAATTTAGTCTACATTAAATGTTATAACTTATACATTGGAACCTCAATAAATTCGTTTATTGATTTAAACTCTTTCTATTCAGTAAAAGACATCTTATGGTTATAAATAACATTAGAATCATAATACATTTCATTAGTGCATGTTTTATTTCCTATAAATTCCCCTTTATAGCCATTTCCTAAAAAATTGTTACCCTTTTATATTCAAATTCACTTTCAACATCAATAACAACAATGTTGCCATAGATTTAGATTCAATTAAATAAATTAGAGGAATGGGTAAAATTTTGTAATTATCCCAAATTCCAAATATATTTGCATTAATTACTACTTAATATTATGAATTCATTTATTAATTTACTAGTTGCCTTTGTCATCTTATTTCCTGTTTACTACCAAACTTCCTACTTAGTTATAGTTTATCAATATATTAATACCTAGGCAAATCAAGTTCCTGTCTTTTCTGTTATTTCAATTAAATCGGGTATGCGCAAATAAATTGTTTATTAACTTATTCCTACAAAATTATTTACATACATTCAGTTCCAAAATTTATAGAATTAAATTCTAATTACTTACCACTTAATCCATCAATCATATATTCTATCCAAACATGCATTTAAATCTTTTTATGTTAAATAAATTTATTCAATGTGGACATCCACTAAAAAAAATTTACTTTCATTTATATAGTTGCAATTCAATTCAGTTATTATTTCATTAATACTATTCCGCTTTATATCTTCCAGTATTAAATTCACAAACCAATTTAATCAACAAGTTATAACTTATAACCACAAACGCCAATTTACGTTACTTCAATCTATTGCCATATAAACATTTAAATTGTTAACCTTAAATTACAGTTACTATATCTAATTCCTACATTTACTCAAATAAAATCTTAAGACTTTTATTTCATTCTAAATTAGATTAGAAATCATATTAAATTAACTCATTTAATATCATCAAATTTTTATTTATTATTATAACCTTACGTTAAATTACTATTCAATGTATATTTATTCACCAATCAAATCCGATATTTACTTTCTATCCTTCTTTTTGATAAAAAAATCCAGTATACCTTTACATACATTCATTTATGGCTATTGCATTGAAATTAAATTTATTAGCCAATAACACATTATTACCATTTATTACAATTGGATTCCTAATTTTATTCAATACCCTGAATAAATAACATAAATATCAATCATGTTCTTACTTTTGTTTCTCTCATATTTAAAAATCAAATTATAGCATTTAACTTATTTTATTGGATCGATATTTAATTCAAGTCATAAATTATTAACCTGCACAAATATGATACCTTAATTTATTTAAATTTCCATTTACAACTTTTATTGCACTAAATCAATTTAATACTTTCTTAAATTTCTCTTATTAGATCTTATATCCAGGTAAGAATCATTTTCCTACTTACTTCATTTGAATATTATACAAATTTCTATATAAATAGGTTTTTAAGGCATCATTCATATAATTTATTTTAGCCTTTATTTCAATATTTGTTTATAAGGTGAAATTTTTTCCACTAAATTAAATTACAAAGCTCATAAATCCAACCTAGTTAAATCCACGAATTATACGGGTCGTTACAGCTTACCTATCAACCAGTTACTAACAACCATAGCAATCAATCAAACCAACATATCTAACTTATTATCCCGACACAAATCAGAATAAATCTTACTAATACTATCTAGAGTTTCCAAGGAAAAATCACTGGGAGACTCGATCTACAGAAACTGAACTACTACACTACCAAAATCCAGAGCTCCTCTCATCTCTAGATCCACAAATCTAAACAGAACATTAGACTATACTCAAGTCTAGCACAACTTCCAAATCTAACTGAACTACAAATTCAACAACCAATGATGAATCATACACGTACTCCCTCAGATATAGGTGAAATATAATGAATCCCAGTTATCCAAACTGGCAATTCAATCTTATCCTATCAAAAACATAGATAAGAAATCCCAAATGTCTCAGAACTAACCATCCAATCTTATCCAATTACTGTTCTCTTAACCAGAGAAATCTTAACAGCAATGAAGTCTCCAGCTTCGAATTCCAAACTCCTTATCTCATATCTACATCACTCAACAGACAATCCTAGGCTGCCCATCTTCTTCCTGTTCAGCTCAACCTATGCTGATGCTTCCAGAAACAACTAGACCAAAGCAAACCAGTTTCTGGATCCTATTCAACAGAAAAGTCTTCCAAAACCCATCGAAATCCAGAAAAAAAGCTCTACTTCTCAAGCAATGGAAAACTGAACTTGCTTCCTTCCTCATACAACTGCTACCTTGCTTCCGCTGCACAACTCTGATTCTGAAATAGATGAGAATACCGTCGATGAACACGAATACAAACTTATCCAATATATCCGAAAAATCTTTGTTCATCAAATCCATAAAATCTGAGTGACCCATCTGACTCAGTCACACTACCTTACAACAGAATCCGAACTCAAAACTAGTTCTGACCTATCCAAATTCCAAAAAATTTATGAGCTGCTTCACCAACTCTTCCACTAGGCTAACCACCAAAATCGCTTCTGGAACCAAATCAATATGGAACTCAACTCCAAATGCAGACAAACTTCTGATTGCTCCAGTAGCTCCTACTTTCACATGAGAACTCTCAGTCTCAAACAAAAGATTGCCCAAGAAAAATTCCCAAACTAATCGCAAGTCACTTTTGCGATCCTACCTAATTCGGATTCCAAAGAAACTGTCCCCTCTTTACCAATTAGAGCAACCTTAAGCTTTTCCAAACAAGGTTAACCCTTCAAGAAAATTTTCACCATCTGCCCGGGCCGCTGATAGAAAAACCACAATGATTCCTGAACCATCGAAGAAACGGCCACACTGTTGCTTCCAAACTCTACCTCGATGATACTGCAAAGCCAAAAGACCTTCTCGTCAGCACACTGAACACTTTGAGCTGCATTACTACCATAGCTATCCCAAAGATTTCTAATCTAAAAGCTTCTCGAAAACCAAAACTATCAAAAAACCACACAACGGACCTTCGAAATGGCAGACATCCTCTCAAGAAATTCGGTTTCCAAACCAAGCATCAATATCTCGCTCTCCTTAAGAAATGACAAAATAGACCATGCCGAAGCGAAACAACTCATAGACCTTAGTCTCATATTCCAAAATAGCCAACCTCCTTGCTAAAGATCCAGACAACTTCTACACAGACGAGTCTTCCCTGCGGCTGGTAAAGACTGCTCCTCAACTACTACTAAAACTGCTTCAAGAGAAAACATCTTCGAAATATCCATGGATACTGTATCTCATCACGCAGTTATCAAGATATCATCACTTACTTCTGCACTTCCGACAGATCCAAACTTACACTTCAAAGATAAACTCCAAATCTTTAAAAAGATTTCCTTCGGATATCAGAGAAATCCTTACTCCAAACTACAAATCTCACTTGAGACGGTATTAGGTCTACAGTCTCGACAAATATACTTCTAACCTCAAACATATGGACCTCTTCCATCAGTGGTAGTCGTGTTACACACACACACCACTACTCCATCTACCTCTAAAATTTATGTTGGAAAATCCGAATAGATAACCCAACAAATTTAGGTATATATGTATGTATGTATGTATGTATGTATGTATGTATAGTTATATATAAAAATACAAGTACGCTATCTCAAGAAAGACACCACTCCAGATCCTAGGTATTCACTCAACCAAATGCTCTGATACCAACTGTAGTGACCCGACTTCCATACACCAGAAAGTCGCATCACTAATTAAGAAAGAAAGGGATAGAAGAAGAAAAGAAAGAGAAAGAAGAAACACAACAACATCAGAGAAACCATAGCAGAATGAATGAAATATAATATATCACATAAAATATTACATAGTATCCTATTACATCAGAGTACACAACTTATACAACACATATTAGACAATTATAAACATCTGTCTAACCATATAACTCAAGAACACAAGAAACAGATACCACACAAACACAGCGGAACCATAATATATCTACACGTGGAAGCGTCCTGCTCCATATCTCCTCCAGAATTCCTCAAGCAACCTGAATCACTCGACTAGTCATACAAAATATGAGTACCCAAGAGTTTAATAAAACAGAAAATAAACACTCGGGTCAGACCGGGGTCTGGTGTGAGTAAACGGGTTAAAAATTGCTTAACTTTAAAAAAACCTTTGAAAAGAAAAGGTATCACGTAAGACTTCCCACACATAAACATGGAAAAGTTTTTACCTTACGCTAACCAAAACATTTGATAGGAAATCCAATGATATTATAATTGTGTCTAGGGTTTTCAAGTAAATAAGAAATAGTCGAAATTGTTACATCTATTAAATTCTAGCCACTAGCCACAAAAGTGGGTAATACAAACAAAACCGTAGGGTCTCGTAGGAAGAATGGGTTTCCATCAATAGCAGGGCTACCGCGGTACCGCCCATCACAGTACGTGGCCTAGATCACAGTACCGAGGATTACGTCCAATCCCCTGCATCACAAAGCTGGAACCGTTCCTTAATGAACAGTCCCGAGTAAGATCACCCCGTGGTTGGCGCGACCAACCACCCACTAAACCGAAATAAGGGACATCTAGATAGGAATGACCTCACCCTGAAATGGGTGCTACCCACCTAGCCTTGCTGCACCTCCCCTGTTTTAGCCATTCCCGGTTGATGAGGCTTGAGGCTGCGATTACCTTTATAGAACACATCTATCTTAGAATGCTCATCATCCACCTGACGATGTTCTGAAAGCATTCAATTCATACAAGTTCTTTCCGGGTTCGAACGAAACCGAAGGCACTATCTCGTTGCACTCATATTGGAATCACCCTCAAAGTCAACGACCGCAGCCCTTGCACTCTAAATCTCCATCTCGAACCTATAAGTACTATCTCCGTCAAACTCATCACGGAATCACCCCCAGAGTTATACCGACGAATAGTTCTTACACCTCGAGCCTTCACTAAGCTCCACTTGGATTCACGACCTAACGTTTAATTTGGATTGATGTAGTTTTCGGATTATCCAAATATGGAAACCCGATCCCGGTCTCATCGAATCCAAACAACATTTTAATGTCCAAGTTATTTAAGGGTTTTAAACAATTACTTATATTCGGGATGATATCAACAGATAGATGAATCACATTATCACAATAGATAATTCATATCAACTATTCATCTCATAAAGCAACATATCACATGTCATAGATATCTAAATCATCTAGTATCAACCAATCACCCAATATCAATCATCCAATATCAAGCAATCATCCATAAACAGAATTGATTAACTCTTAATCAATTGGATTACCTAAATCCTTCTTCATTTATTTATTCCAAATAAATTAATCATCTCTTAATGATCTTTCTTAATTAATCTTCCTTGATTAATTATCCTATAATTACATTCAAGTAATTATCCTTAACCATATACAGTATTAACCTTCAATTACTATCATTAATTACAATAATTAATGATCCTATATTTACTTCCATTAACTAATCAATTATAATTAATTACATCAAACCTCAACTAATTACAATTAATTAATCATACTTTAATTAATTACTTTTATTAATCAACCTTGATTAATTTCATTTAATTATATTAATGATCCTTATTAATTAATAATTCTTTTAATAATTAATTAATTAACTTATAATTAATTATCTCATTAATCATAAACAGTAATTAACAACTTGTAATTACTTATCTTAATTAATTAACTTCTTAATTAATTATATTAATCTTTGATTAATTAATCTAATGAATTAATCTTTAATTACTTCATTAAGTAATTATTCAATTTAAAATAATTAATAAATCCTTAATTAATTACTTTAATGATTAACTACAATTTTAATTAATTATACTTTGTAATTTATCTTAAATTAATCACAATCATTAATTAATTAATCACATTAATTAATTAAATAAAATTAATTAAGTAATTAACTCTTAATTACTTACATAAGTAATTATCTTCTAATTACTTCATTAATAATCTTGATTACCCTCTAAATTAATTACTTAACAAGTAATAAATTCTATCATTAAATAATTTCTTAATTCTTAAATCAATTAATTAATCTATAATTAATTAACTTCAAACGATAATATTAATCAATTCTTAGATTAATAATATCAAGTGATTATCCATTAATCACTTTAATTACTCCTATGAGTAATTTCCCATTAATTACTTCCATAAGTAATTTCCGTTCTTAATTACATTCAATAATTAACCATTGATTACTTCATTAAGTAATCACACTTAATTAATCCATAATTAAGTGATTATTTAAAAATTAAATAAATAATTAACTAATTATTTAAAATTAATTAAATAATTACTTAACATCTTATATTTCAAAATCCTAGATTAATTAAGAAAACATTAATCTTAATTAGTCTCTTACTTATTAACAAATTATATTAATTAAGTATTCGTAAGTTCATAACAAAGATAAATTAACCTTATTATCTTCATAAATTAACTATTTGAAATTATTCAAAATTTAACAACTTAAAGACAAATTATTCTATTTGGTTTTCAAAATCGTAACAATAACCTTATTTGAAAATAAGGCATTAAGAAATCAAGTTTAAAATTTAAAACACTTTAAATTATCTAATATAAACTTATTTATTTTCATTATAAATTTGAAAACTTAGTTATTAAAACATTACTTCAAAATTTAACTTAAAACTTTGATTAAAAAAATTAAATTCAAAACACTTCTTTAAATTGAAATTAAAAATTTAATGAAGTTAATTACTTCAAAAAGAAATCATTTTAAAAAAATTTAGAACTTGAAATAAATTCAATTTAATATTTTTTTAAAGTTTGATTTACATTTATTTCAAACAACAAGTTTTACATTAGCATATTTGTCTCCCTTATAAAATTTGTTTATAATATAAAGCTAGTTTCATTATTTTCAACTACAAGTTAATTTTCAACTTCAAATCATAATACAGAAAAACCAGAAAGCAAACGACCCTTAAAACTCGAGTCAATCACAACTACAACCCGAGCCTGCCCCGAAGATCCCCAGCTCCCCTTCTACTTCGAGTCGACATGTGAGAAATACGAGAGTTACTTCGAGTCTATCGTCTTCCCCGGCTCGAAAATTTCCAGTGCACACACACACGTATGCTTGTGCACGTGTCCCACCATCGCCGGCCACCAACGTTCGCGCGACCATCGACGATAGTCACAAAATCACACACGAGCACAACTGCACACCCAGATCGAAACGAAACACTTCGAATCAAATTTCAAACATTAAGCATGAAAACTGCAGAAACACTCGAACACTAATCCCAACGCCGCCGACAACTTCTACATCGATGGACCTTGTCGACGCCCATATCAACTCGTCACAACCCCTAGCCCCACACTCCACCATCGCGACCACCTCCAGTCCTTCTTCCACGACGCAAAAGCCACGACAGTCAGCCGAAACAAAAACTAACATAAAACCCTAGTTTGCTGAAATTCGATCAAATCAGTCATTGGAAAAATACAATTGCATTTTTCCCTCCATCAACAACTCGTAAGCAAGCCTCGACCAAGATTCTAGCTCAAATCGTCACGCCGATCAACGACAATCACCAAAAACTCCAAAAACAAACAAACCCCAAATTCTCAAGAAATACCCAACTAAATTATGAATTGCATATCAAAATTCATGATTTTTCATCAAGATTACATGCATATAATTCACAATAAAATTTAATATAGTTGATTTTTGTCAGGAATCAAGATTTCACTGTAATTTACATTTTAAAAATTATTTGTAAGTTTAATTTTACAGAAACTATTTTTAATATTACCAATAACCAATATCAAACAACTTTTATTCAATCATCAATGCCAAATATTTATTTTTAGAGGGAGATTCGAATTTTGAAAAGAGTTCTAGTCTGAAAACAATTGATAGCAGAGTGTTTGAATATACAGGTTACTTACTCATATAAACATATCTATATATTCAACAATATAAATACTGAAGATTTTCATGCAATCACCAAACTTAAATCACAGAGCATCACATGCATAGTGGTTAAAATCCAGAACAATCTGTATTTAAAAAATAATTTACTCACTTATTTAAATTGCAGAGCACGGCAGATTTAAACTTTCCAGGCCTTTAATCTTTAAATTTGAAAAAAGCTTTGATTTTGCTTGCATGCCTCAATTTGATGATCTAAATGTTGAAATGGA
The DNA here is from genome assembly GCA_030765085.1 of Allium cepa. Classification (NCBI taxonomy): domain Eukaryota; kingdom Viridiplantae; phylum Streptophyta; class Magnoliopsida; order Asparagales; family Amaryllidaceae; genus Allium; species Allium cepa. The sequence goes on along the minus strand of CM060938.1, from coordinate 378,391,071 downwards.
TCTTGAAGCTGCTGAGTTGATCACAGTTCCATTTGAATTGCAAAAGATTTGAATTCCCCTTTGAAATGCAGGTTGGATTTGCAGATTTTAAATTGCTTTGCAGAATTCAGGTTTGATTTGCTTTGCAGATTTTTCCTTCAAATTTTACTTTTCTTTTGGATTTAAATTTCATATTTTTAGAAGAAAATTTCTGGTTTTGAAAAAGATTTCTGTTTTGAGTTTATTTGAAACAAGAAAAGAAAAGAAATGAGAAGAAAAGGATTGGAAACTGAAAAGGAAAACAAATTTTCTTATATTTAAATTTCGAATAAAAGGAAATGAAGACCACTTGTCACAAAAACTTACAGTTGTCATTTAATTCACTTAATTACTCTACATGTGTTATTAAGATATGCTAACATTTTTACACATGTCTTTCTATTTTTATACATTTTTTTATTTAATTTAAAAGATAATAAAACTTACTTATTTAATTTACTTTATAAATAAATACTTACATATGCATAAATAAATCTAATCTTTAAAGAAAATATTATAAAGCTAGTTATAATACAAATAAATCTTTATACATATATTTATATATACACATTTATAACCATTTTAAATTTTAGCATTTTAAAAGAAAAGAAAACAAAATGTGTAAATCCTTTTAAACTATCATATCAAAAATAATTATCTTATACTTTGAAAACAATTAAATACAACTTAAATTATCTTTGAAAAATATTAATTTTAAAACAAATCTTTAAATTACAATATATACATATATAAATTATCAACAGATTAATTTAAATTTCAAAACAATTCCAAATTATAACATTTACATACATATATATTACAATTTGAAAATTCATTTTGTATTTAAAACAAAAGATCTTTTATTCACAATATATATCAAATATATATATTATAAATAGAATAGAATTTTATTAGCTTTGGAAAATAAATCTTATCTGTTTTAAATTATTAGAAAGATATTGATCAAAATTACCAGATTAATTTATTAACCTTTAAAAGATTAAATTTATCAATTAAAATTAAAATTACAAAGAAAAATAATCAAACCAATTTAAATATTAACACAGATTATTAAATTGATATTGCCTAAAATTCCGGGTTGTTACAAAAGTGAATCACTAAAAAACAGAAAAGTTGTAGCATTATTGGTAGGCTTTCTAGAACTTCAAGAATAAATCAAAATTTTCAAGATATGGCAAAAATACTTTAACGAAGTCAATCAAAACATAATCAACAATACGTGAACAAAATTGAGTTGAGAGATCATACCTCACTTTCCTTTGATGTCATGACATCCAAAAATGTGATAATCTCTAAACGTTATAGGCTAAGGAATATTTAAATTTTAGTCTATCAATCACATAGAAGGACTCAAAATCTATCTCCATCAAAGTTATTCCTTAGCCCGCTTGTCTATCTAAATTTTGGAGAAGGCAAGTGGTCTAAGGATGCAAGACCACTATTATTATCTATGGAACTCTTTGGTACCCAAATTTGTATATATAACAAATCGTTAGTACTTACAATTGTATCCTTAGGAATCCAAATCTATTTAAATTTCAAATCATTTATATTCATACCTTTTGAAATCCATATTTGTTTAACGGTTTTGTCTTTGTATATATTTCGATAATTATTCTTTCTATGTCCAATATTTCTGCACTCTACACATTTAGGTATCACATATTTCCCCTTGACCGTGTTATTACTTGTTTGTTCGTATTTTGACACTTTTCAAATCCAAATTATTTCCTTGTATTCACAAATAGTTGATTTTCTAGGAGCATATTAAATGATTTTTATCTAGGGAAAAATTTTCGAGCAATCAACTCAAGTTTATTTTCTTTGGATTGTAAAAGTTTATTTTCATTTAAATAGCTTCGAACAACAACTAATGGAACTATCTCTCATTTCAAAATTCTTCATTTTCAAGTCCATATTTTCATTTTTATGCTCTCTAATTTTAGTCTCAATTTCAAGCATCTCAGTTTCCAAGAGTTGGTGTTTTCAATATCTCAGTTTTCGTGAAAGTTGGTGAGTAAAGTTCATGCTTTAAAACTCAAGTTACAAAATTTTTTAAAGTTGTAAAATTTATGAGTTAAAATATTTCTTAAGTATATGGTAATGTTATATGTTGTGTATGCATGCATATATGTTGATTTGAAGTTAATTGATTTTTCGAAGTTTGAGCAGGCGATAAAAATTATACCTTTAACATTGGAAAAATTGGTTAGTATTTGTGAAGTAATATTCTTGCTTATGATTGTGCTATAATGTTATGATGTAGTATTGTGACTGAATGTTGTATGTGTTGTATTTGGGTTCATGACACAAAGGTAGCTATTCGCTAACCAAAAGCGACGAAGAAATCCGCTTTTTGTCAGAAGTTTGATTCTTGTTTCAATGCAAAACGTTTTCAAATTTAAATCTTTGATTTTGATATCAAAATTTTGTTTTCATGTTTTAAAGAATATAAGAGTTCAAGGTTGAAGCTTTGAAAGTCAGAAAAAGTAAATTTCAAGTTAATGGATTCTAACTTTAATTAAGTAATTATTGAACAATTATTTAATTATTTATTTAGTTAATGATTTTTTAATTATTTAATTAATTAAAGTAATTAGTACTTAATCTGTAACGACCCGTAAATTGTCAGGACCCGATTCTTCGACTCCCGAATATCGACATCAATACGTCCACTGTATCGAATGCCAATCAGTCGGATGCCGGAAAACCGAACACTGAGGGTTTAAGAAGAAGAAAAGGTAGAAAAGAAGAGAGGAAAGAAGATAATAGAGAGAATAGAAAAGAAAATAGGAGAATAGAGGGAAAAGAAAATAGAAAATAGAACGGAACAGAACACAACACAACAATATCAGAATCTCACAATTCGCAGCGGAACAACATATAATAGATAAATGAATAATCTTTAAACAAAGAACTATATCAGTTATTACATTACATCATTACATTACATCACATCAGAGTGTACAACAACAACAACAAACATCGGAAAAGAAATACTATACATAATAATACGCCATGCCATCCAGCTTGCCTCCAGCAACTCCTGAATATCCAGAATATCCTGATAAACCTTAACTCTCGACTGCCCGTGTGGAAATTGGTGGGCACCCAGAGTTTAGGAAGGAAAACAATAAACTCCGAGTCAGTCATGTGACTGGTGTGAGAACTCAAAACAGTTTATTTATCTTTAAAATCAAAATAGAGGAATATTTTTAAAGTCAATTCGCAATGCTTTTAAAAATGAGACTACCATAAGACCTCCCGCCACACACATAATGCAAACGCAGACTTGGAGGAGATTTCTTCTTATGTTAGTCAAAGATGCTTGATACGCATTAAAAAAGAACATTTGATATTATTACTAGTGCATAGTGTAGGAAAAATCATTTCGAAAGTAGAATATAAATCTTAGCCAGCATAGGTACCATTATATTATGCCTACTATAGCTACTTCCTGAGGAAGCAGGTTCTACAACTAAAACCGTATAAGTCTCGTATTGTTTCTTTGGATTTCCAACGAATGATCAGGCCAAGGAACTTCCCATTGCCACATGAGAATGCCTCTGGATGGACATACCCGAGAACCAAACCAGATCTCTACCAACACAAGGCCGGGTTACCCCTAACTGAGTAACAACTGACCGAATATGCCATCCCCCGGTCCTTTGGGACCTTTCACCGAGCGCTCGTAATCAATTCACACAATCATAAAGTGTTTTCAACATGAGTAAGTATCTGGGCTCCATACCATGATACCACCCTTTTCCAGAAGGAAATGCACATATCCTAAAGGGCGCTACCCCTCATAACCTTGCTGCATCTTTCCTGTTTTGACCATTCCGGGGTGTGAGGCTCGACGAAGTCACGTCCACAAAAACATACTTTATACAAAAGCCATGCTTTGGGTCAACAAATGATCATAGAAATGATCACCAGGATAGACGATCAAATAAATGATCCTATCACAAATAATCAACACAATGATCATTTCACAGCAACACTCAGCATGTCACATTACCAAAATGGGAATATATTGCTGATAACATTCAACTACATAACCTCCGAGCTCGTACGTCTCAGAGAAGGGTGTTAAGCTAAAAGAATAAATTCTCCGCCACCAACAGAAATATATTTGAAAGAAATCTGCTTTATATCTCAATTTGTAATGTCAGACATACAATCCATACAAGTCTGTTCCGGGCTCGAACAAAACCGAAGGCACTTACAAAGAAGTCCTTGCAATCCGGATAATCTCTAATTGCGTCCGAACTTCCCATCACATAGGGAGTCTCTATACCGTAGCTACTCGGTGCAAAGACAATCGACGAGTTGTCCTTTCGCTTTCAAAAAGATCCGGTCTTCAACACCGGTCTTCAAATGCAATTCATAACCACGTATCACTTATTCGGAATGGGTTATACTACCCCATGGTCCTTTCCCGGTTAACCCGAATAGTGAGCGCTTATTCAAAAATAAGTGTGGCATTCAAATTCAAACAAATCACATCAAATACCCATTCAAAGGTAAATATTGATAGTCGGTTATTGAACTATCAATGGATATGCACAACATCACCAGATTCCAAATAATTTTCCAAATTATTTATTTCCCAAAGTACCATTACAAGATATATAATTTCAATACCTCAAAAATAAATCAATATTTATCTTTAAACAACTTCCCTTTTTATTCATAAATTCCATAGTGAATTTTCATTCCAAAATATCCATGCATATACGATTTCAATTATTCATTTCAAATTTTATCTTCAAAAAGATAAATTCTCAAAATATTCACTTTATATTGGAAAACATTTCCATACTTATTTATTCATAAGTAATTCACAAATTTTATTTATTTTCAACACTTGGAAAATATTCAATATACTTTAATCGAAATTAAGTATATATTTCATTCTTTAAGGAAATCATTCTTTTAAACATATTTATTTCGGCCAAAACGAATGTTGCGTAAAACATCGTTACGACAACCCAAAATCACTAGTGTAGGGATTCGAATTTAAGATAGATATATAAATCCCAATACTATACAAAACATTTCCTTTCGGAAATCATTTACTATAACAACAGTGTTATAGTCCACCATTTCCTTCTATTTCTCGAAAACGTTTATTTCAACAATGAATGTTGAAATCTATGGTTTCGAATCTCAACACATTTTAAAACATCGTTAGATCGTTTTAATTTCTATTTTAAACATCAAATCTAAACATTTTCTTTAACATATTATTCACTATTCAAAAACGTGAATATACTACGTTAACAAATTTCATCCTTTTATTCATTTTATTTTAAAGGTTTATTCACAGTCTAAAAGGTGAATATAACTCCATAATTAAGCTATAAAAATTAACTTATCAAAATAAGTCGTTTGCGAATTTATAAAACAACGTTTATAAACTCCATTTCTATTTATTTTATAACTACTTCCTTTTATAACTTCCTTTATTAACCTATCTCAATTCATATCTCAATGATATACTAAAGATTCATATTATAAGTGAAATACTTATAATTTATTTGTTTGCAAAAATCGTTCCTTTGAACTTTATAATTATAAATCTTATAACTTATAAGATTCATTTATTTATCCAAAACCATTCTTTAATAACTTCACGAAATTTATATATCTTATTATTTATAAATTTCACTTATAACTTCACCATTTATAATTTTATAAATTTCATTCACTTATGCAATCCATTTTCACTTCATTCAAACACTTATAAAAACTCGTTTTATAATTCAAATATTTTCATTTATAAATATCCATTTATAAATTCTTTATAAAATCAATTTATATTATTCTTTTAAAACATCTTTAATCTCCTTTATAATTTCATCATTCTGATTTATAAAATAGTCAAATTTCATAAATCCTATTTTTAAACTTTTTATAATAAATTCAGAAATCCCAGTTTTAACTATTTTATAAAATCATTAATCCCATAATTTCAAAAATCAACCTTTAACTATATTTCTCAAAAACCATAATTTTTATAACATTAAAAATTATAACGTTATTCATTTATAATGGATCAATTCCAAACATATAGTATATTTTCAAAAATCACTTTAGAAATCATTTTAAAGTTCCAAAATTTGGTCCAATGATGCTACATACCAAATAGTCAATCACGACAACAACGATATCATATATCGATATGATAATCCATCAAATATCAAAATATCTGAAATCAAATAAAAACTGTTGAGGAATCCAGTTGGATCCCTCCAACCTGTTTTCCTGCATCCACAACATTAGCACAATACCAATTCCGCTCCAGTACGGAATTATCGCGGTATATGGGATTTAAAATATTATCCGTTTAATAGACGGCGCAATAGGGTCTCATCCGCTATACAAATGTGGGAAATCAATAACTCCAATATATACATATGCCAATATATATATATTGCTATCATATATAATACCAATTTCACTGTTTATGAAATATTCGCGGTATATGTTTTTAATAAATAACATCCGCTTACTAACGGCGTATAATGTCTATTTTAACAATCAATAGATAAAAATCATCATTCAAACATGCATTCAAATATTTTAAATCTAACTATTTAAAATAAAATCGAAACCGATTCGATTGAGTGAGAAGTTCTCACCTTGATTTCAATTCCATTTTAGCGATTTATTTTGAATAAAATTAAACGGACGTTTAATTTTACCCAAAATTTTCACTAACTCCAAACGACTCCAATTCAATTCCATCGTGTAGTGCTCGTCCATACGATTCCAACGCAACTGGTTTCGCGCGTTTTCGACCTCGTATGAAAAAGATATGCATTTATGAAGTTTACATGAATTTATAATTTAAATTTACAACATAACTTATAAACTTTTAAACCTAAAACTATTCTGGCCACTGGATCCATCTCCTCTCCATCATAGCCGCACACACCCTTGCTTCTCCCTCTCCTCATTCACGTACGCAACCTACAGGCCGACATACCCATAGCCGTGCACTAGGGTTAACAACCGCACCCTCCACGAACGTCGAGAGTTCATCAAACCACCGCCATTCGACTCGTCTCAGCCTCCTCCACCTCCGCCCCCAAGTGCCCTGAAGCTCGGCCCCCCATGTTTCCGAAAAACGTGAAAGACTTCCGGACGTTTGAGACCACTTTGCCGATGATCCATGACTCCAATTTCGATCACAACCGTTGAAGTTGTAGATCTCTTCATGCTCTACAATATTCGTTTAGGAAGTTTGTTGTAATACTTCATGGATTTGAAGAATTTGGGGGAGAAAGATGGAAAGATTTCGGCCTTCGGTTCTATGGTGGCGGCTGCGTTAAACCCTAGTTATTATTATTATTATTTTTATGAGAAAAAATGGTCTATTTATAGGAAATTTCGAACACTATTCATCCCGGGTTTTCCGAACTCCGATTCACGCGCCGTAACCAGCGTTTCTAGGGTTTACCCCGCGTTCCGGACACAATGGAACAGGTTTCGGAAGCTAATTCGGACATCTGTGCAAGTTATGGCAATATACGTTCAATTTAAATTAAACCGATTTAAACGATTTTCTAGGCGTTTTAATTTATACCGAACAAACGGTAAATCCGATTGACACGAAATTTGAAACCTTACAAAAATATCACATTACGGATCCGATGAAACTGGTTTCGTCGAAATCCGAGACTTTTTGAAAAATGGCTATTTTAACTCGCCAAATTAATATTAAAAATAATTCAATGCATTTCGAGCTGCTACGATCAAACGATAACTCCGATTGACACGAAAATTGAAATCCGGCAATAACTAACTATTACGGATCCAATGGAACTGGTTTCGCTCAATTCTGAGACTGTTCAAAAATTGACTATTTTCACTAGTCGATTTAATATTAAAATATTCAATTTTCACAAATTAACTTTTAATTCGATTTTAAAAGTTCTAAAATATCATTCTAACTTCAATATGATAAAATAAAATTTTACAAATCTTTTTCAATCATATTTAACTCAATTTTCAATTATTTCCATAATTTCACATATTAAATTATCGATTTAATTATTCAATTAAATCCAATTATTCGAAATAAAATTTATTCGACTTATAAATTCACTTATTAATATTTAAAATTAATTAAATATTCAAATTTTAATTAAATAAAATTCTGGGTCGTTACAATCTCCCCCCTTAAAAGAATTTCGTCCTCGAAATTAACAAGTAAGAAAAGTTATAGAATTTATTAATTTTCCATAATTCATAATTAAATTTCTTATAATAACTTACTAAGTTTTCAAATCATACTTAGTTATCTTTTCAACTACTATTGTTTAACTTTCAACTCCAAATCAAAGTTAAAGTTTTCAAAATTTTCCAATTTTCTCAAATTTTTTTCTAACGCCTTAAATTTCCGGAAAAATTCGCCATAGTCTCCTTTGCGCGGCTCGATCCGAAAAAAAATGACAGTATATTTATCACAAATATACATCTCATCAAGTAATGAGGCATCCCGCAGGGAAAAAGTATAAAAGTACAGTATGTAATCCGAGATATGTACCTTATATTTTATTAGCGAGCATATACGGCTAATATAGCGCGAAAGCGAGCTCCAAATGCGAAGCAAACGCGATCCGCACCTACTAAACACTCAACAAACAACATGAGAACCATGTATATAGACAATAGTATCGATATACAACATATAGCAACATAATAACTATATATGCCAACATAGAAAATGTAGTAAAAGCAACAAATGCAAACATCAACCAACTATCATCCAACTAACATTCATTTTCAATTAGTTTATATTCACTAATTCATATTCAAGTTGGTTCACTTCCAAATCAAATTCAATTCTATTCAAGATTCACTTAACTTCCAATTTCATTAATTCTTAATGAATTATACACAATCAATCAACTAACAATCATATAACAACCAATGTATATTAATTTCAACCAAATTCCTTTGCATATATTCATTCAATTATTCAACTTCCAATAACTTAAGATTTTAATGAATTAACACTTATATTCATTATTCCATATCAACTTAATTCACATTCAATTGATTAACATTTTATCTACAACTCATATTCATAAATATATTCATATAGTTTCACTTCTCATATATATAAGTTAATTTCACAATTGTAAATCACTTTAATTATAATTCAATTCTTATAATTCATTTTACTTATACAAATATTTTTTTTTTACTTAGATTATTCAAACAACTAAACAATCCACTTATATACACTTTAATAATTCTGAAAAATTATTCCTTCATATATAAAATATAATCAAGGTAAAATTATTTCATTTACCCAATTTAAAACAATACTGTGTCGAATTGTTCTGTACAAGTGTTTAGAGATCCCTATCAACAACGTTAATTACTCGTATTAACCAGAATCTATATACCACTCAACAAACCAATCATCACAATATAAAACAATCTTATATTCACTAACAAATACGCTCTCATAGCTATTATTACACTCAAACTCATTCTAGAGTACTACTGACTCTATCTCTAATGAGTAATACCCAACAGAACCATGGTTGTCGCTTAACCATAAGCTCTGAAACCACATTGTCAGATCTAGGCTTTTCAACCGTCGACAGCAGTCACAACCGGTAGGCTTTTCAACCATCCCAGCCCCACCGTGGCAACAACTGGTATCCCAAACTTGCTTTTACGGCCACCCTTTCGAATGTCACGGCTTCGCCTAACCAACCCCGTAAAGAGGACGTGTGGGGGTAAGAGTCTCCCGTTCGCCACCTAACCGCGAAGCGAGAACCCCCCATCACATATCACCTAGCATAAGCAAGACTGGTGTGAGAACTCAAAACAGTTTATTTATCTTTAAAATCAAAATAGAGGAATATTTTTAAAGTCAATTCGCAATGCTTTTAAAAATGAGACTACCATAAGACCTCCCGCCACACACACAATACAAACGCAGACTTGGAGGAGATTTCTTCTTATGTTAGTCAAAGATGCTTGATACGCATTAAAAAAGAACATTTGATATTATTACTAGTGCATAGTGTAGGAAAAATCATTTCAAAAGTAGAATATAAATCTTAGCCAGCATAGGTACCATTATATTATGCCTACTATAGCTACTTCCTGAGGAAGCAGGTTCTACAACTAAAACCGTACAAGTCTCGTATTGTTTCTTTGGATTTCCAACGAATGATCAGGCCAAGGAACTTCCCATTGCCACATGAGAATGCCTCTGGATGGACATCCCCGAGAACCAAACCGGATCTCTACCAACACAAGGCCGGGTTACCCCTAACTGAGTAACAACTGACCGAATATGCCATCCCCCGGTCCTTTGGGACCTTTCACCAAGCGCTCGTAATCAATTCACACAATCATAAAGTGTTTTCAACATGAGTAAGTATCTGGGCTCCATACCATGATACCACCCTTTTCCAGAAGGAAATGCACATATCCTAAAGGGCGCTACCCCTCATAACCTTGCTGCATCTTTCCAGTTTTGACCATTCCGGGGTGTGAGGCTCGACGAAGTCACGTCCACAAAAACATACTTTATACAAAAGCCATGCTTTGGGTCAACAAATGATCATAGAAATGATCACCAGGATAGACGATCAAATAAATGATCCTATCACAAATAATCAACACAATGATCATTTCACAGCAACACTCAGCATGTCACATTACCAAAATGGGAATATATTGCTGATAACATTCAACTACATAACCTCTGAGCTCGTACGTCTCAGAGAAGGGTGTTAAGCTAAAAGAATAAATTCTCCGCCACCAATAGAAATATATTTGAAAGAAATCTGCTTTATATCTCAATTTGTAATGTCAGACATACAATCCATACAAGTCTGTTCCGGGCTCGAACAAAACCGAAGGCACTTACAAAGAAGTCCTTGCAATCCGGATAATCTCTAATTGCGTCCGAACTTCCCATCACATAGGGAGTCTCTATACCGTAGCTACTCGGTGCAAAGACAATCGACGAGTTGTCCTTTCGCTTTCAAAAAGATCCGGTCTTCAACACCGGTCTTCAAATGCAATTCATAACCACGTATCACTTATTCGGAATGGGTTATACTACCCCATGGTCCTTTCCCGGTTAACCCGAATAGTGAGCGCTTATTCAAAAATAAGTGTGGCATTCAAATTCAAACAAATCACATCAAATACCCATTCAAAGGTAAATATTGATAGTCGGTTATTGAACTATCAATGGATATGCACAACATCACCAGATTCCAAATAATTTTCCAAATTATTTATTTCCCAAAGTACCATTACAAGATATATAATTTCAATACCTCAAAAATAAATCAATATTTATCTTTAAACAACTTCCCTTTTTATTCATAAATTCCATAGTGAATTTTCATTCCAAAATATCCATGCATATACGATTTCAATTATTCATTTCAAATTTTATCTTCAAAAAGATAAATTCTCAAAATATTCACTTTATATTGGAAAACATTTCCATACTTATTTATTCATAAGTAATTCACAAATTTTATTTATTTTCAACACTTGGAAAATATTCAATATACTTTAATCGAAATTAAGTATATATTTCATTCTTTAAGGAAATCATTCTTTTAAACATATTTATTTCGGCCAAAACGAATGTTGCGTAAAACATCGTTACGACAACCCAAAATCACTAGTGTAGGGATTCGAATTTAAGATAGATATATAAATCCCAATACTATACAAAACATTTCCTTTCGGAAATCATTTACTATAACAACAGTGTTATAGTCCACCATTTCCTTCTATTTCTCGAAAACGTTTATTTCAACAATGAATGTTGAAATCTATGGTTTCGAATCTCAACACATTTTAAAACATCGTTAGATCGTTTTAATTTCTATTTTAAACATCAAATCTAAACATTTTCTTTAACATATTATTCACTATTCAAAAACGTGAATATACTACGTTAACAAATTTCATCCTTTTATTCATTTTATTTTAAAGGTTTATTCACAGTCTAAAAGGTGAATATAACTCCATAATTAAGCTATAAAAATTAACTTATCAAAATAAGTCGTTTGCGAATTTATAAAACAACGTTTATAAACTCCATTTCTATTTATTTTATAACTACTTCCTTTTATAACTTCCTTTATTAACCTATCTCAATTCATATCTCAATGATATACTAAAGATTCATATTATAAGTGAAATACTTATAATTTATTTGTTTGCAAAAATCGTTCCTTTGAACTTTATAATTATAAATCTTATAACTTATAAGATTCATTTATTTATCCAAAACCATTCTTTAATAACTTCACGAAATTTATATATCTTATTATTTATAAATTTCACTTATAACTTCACCATTTATAATTTTATAAATTTCATTCACTTATGCAATCCATTTTCACTTCATTCAAACACTTATAAAAACTCGTTTTATAATTCAAATATTTTCATTTATAAATATCCATTTATAAATTCTTTATAAAATCAATTTATATTATTCTTTTAAAACATCTTTAATCTCCTTTATAATTTCATCATTCTAATTTATAAAATAGTCAAATTTCATAAATCCTATTTTTAAACTTTTTATAATAAATTCAGAAATCCCAGTTTTAACTATTTTATAAAATCGTTAATCCCATAATTTCAAAAATCAACCTTTAACTATATTTCTCAAAAACCATAATTTTTATAACATTAAAAATTATAACGTTATTCATTTATAATGGATCAATTCCAAACATATAGTATATTTTCAAAAATCACTTTAGAAATCATTTTAAAGTTCCAAAATTTGGTCCAATGATGCTACATACCAAATAGTCAATCACGACAACAACGATATCATATATCGATATGATAATCCATCAAATATCAAAATATCTGAAATCAAATAAAAACTGTTGAGGAATCCAGTTGGATCCCTCCAACCTGTTTTCCTGCATCCACAACATTAGCACAATACCAATTCCGCTCCAGTACGGAATTATCGCGGTATATGGGATTTAAAATATTATCCGCTTAATAGACGGCGCAATAGGGTCTTATCCGCTATACAAATGCGGGAAATCAATAACTCCAATATATACATATGCCAATATATATATATTGCTATCATATATAATACCAATTTCACTGTTTATGAAATATTCGCGGTATATGTTTTTAATAAATAACATCCGCTTACTAACGGCGTATAATGTCTATTTTAACAATCAATAGATAACAATCATCAATCAAACATGCATTCAAATATTTTAAATCTAACTATTTAAAATAAAATCGAAACCGATTCGATTGAGTGAGAAGTTCTCACCTTGATTTCAATTCCATTTTAGCGATTTATTTCGAATAAAATTAAACGGACGTTTAATTTTACCCAAAATTTTCACTAACTCCAAACGACTCCAATCCAATTCCATCGCGTAGTGCTCGTCCATACGATTCCAACGCAACTGGTTTCGCGCGTTTTCGACCTCGTATGAAAAAGATATGCATTTATGAAGTTTACATGAATTTATAATTTAAATTTACATCATAACTTATAAACTTTTAAACCTAAAACTATTCTGGCCACTGGATCCATCTCCTCTCCATCATAGCCGCACACACCCTTGCTTCTCCCTCTCCTCATTCACGTACGCAACCTACAGGCCGACATACCCATAGCCGTGCACTAGGGTTAACAACCGCACCCTCCACGAACGTCGAGAGTTCATCAAACCACCGCCATTCGACTCGTCTCAGCCTCCTCCACCTCCGCCCCAAGTGCCCTGAAGCTCGGCCCTCCCATGTTTTCGAAAAACGTGAAAGACTTCCGGACGTTTGAGACCACTTTGCCGATGATCCATGACTCCAATTTCGATCACAACCGTTGAAGTTGTAGATCTCTTCATGCTCTACAATATTCGTTTAGGAAGTTTGTTGTAATACTTCATGGATTTGATGAAATTGGAGGAGAAAGATGGAAAGATTTCGGCCTTCGGTTCTATGGTGGCGGCTGCGTTAAACCCTAGTTATTTTTTTTTTATGAGAAAAAATGGTCTATTTATAGGAAATTTCGAACACTATTCATCCCGGGTTTTCCGAACTCCGATTCACGCGCCGTAACCAGCGTTTCTAGGGTTTACCCCGCGTTCCGGACACAATGGAACAGTTTTCGGAAGCTAATTCGGACATCTGTGCAAGTTATGGCAATATACGTTCAATTTAAATTAAACCGATTTAAACGATTTTCTAGGCGTTTTAATTTATACCGGACAAACGGTAAATCCGATTGACACGAAATTTGAAACCTTACAAAAATATCACATTACGGATCCGATGAAACTGGTTTCGTCGAAATCCGAGACTTTTTGAAAAATGGCTATTTTAACTCGCCAAATTAATATTAAAAATAATTCGATGCGTTTCGAGCTGCTACGATCAAACGATAACTCCGATTGACACGAAAATTGAAATCCGGTAATAACTAACTATTACGGATCCAATGGAACTGGTTTCGTTCAGTTCTGAGACTGTTCAAAAATTGACTATTTTCACTAGTCGATTTAATATTAAAATATTCAATTTTCACAAATTAACTTTTAATTCGATTTTAAAAGTTCTAAAATATCATTCTAACTTCAATATGATAAAATAAAATTTTACAAATCATTTTCAATCATATTTAACTCAATTTTCAATTATTTCCATAATTTCACATATTAAATTATCGATTTAATTATTCAATTAAATCCAATTATTCGAAATAAAATTTATTCGACTTATAAATTCACTTATTAATATTTAAAATTAATTAAATATTCAAATTTTAATTAAATAAAATTCTAGGTCATTACATAAATTTTAATTGGTTTTTAATAATGTAATTAACTGAATTTTGGTGAAATTTTAAATTGGGATATTTTGAAATAAAATTTTAATATTTGGAATACGTCTATTTAAATATAGCAAATGGTAAATTTTCATCATATAATATGGAAGTTTGTTTTCTTGTGTAATTCTATTTCTATTTAAATCAGTTAATATTTGATGGTAATAAAATAATTTTCAAACCTGAATATTTTTATACCGAAAA
The DNA here is from genome assembly GCA_030765085.1 of Allium cepa. Taxonomy (NCBI): domain Eukaryota; kingdom Viridiplantae; phylum Streptophyta; class Magnoliopsida; order Asparagales; family Amaryllidaceae; genus Allium; species Allium cepa. The sequence goes on along the minus strand of CM060938.1, from coordinate 378,375,941 downwards.
TTATAAATCATCTTTGAACGAGATGTCACATTTCGTTTCTCCAAATTTGGAATTCTCTAGCCTAGTTCATCTTATTTTCGCAAGATTTGCAATATTTTTGTTACCGATTATCGACTTTTAATAGGATGATTGTACCACTGATATCTGTATACCGTTTTGATCGTCTTGTCGTGCTGATCTTTACGGTATATTCAGTTCTGTATTTTGAAGTCCGGTATGCAGTGGAATCCGTGAAAATGGTAACCGTATCGGTATCTGTTTTAACTTTTGATTTCTGCGTCCATTCAATTTATTTTTTTCAACGGTTGGAAAGCTAACAGCCAATTGCATTTAATATTCCCTTGATTTAGTTCCTAATTTTTAACATTCCCATTGGCTGAAATTATAACTGGTTGGTTTATTTGCGTCCATTCAGATGTCTACGTGTATTCATCTTCCCATCTTATTTGTTGCTGCATTTAAGAAATATAATTTTAACTTAAGGCTATACATATTCTTTTCTCTGAAACAGGTGTCCTTCCCTTTCCTATTTTACTTTGTGAAACCTGACAGCTAGCCTCTATTTTCTTTCATGCAACGCCTCTAGCCTTTTGAAGCCATGCCCTCCTCTAAAAAAAAAATCTTTTCCTTCTTCCTCTTTATATTTTTTCCTTTCTTCATGATGTTCGGCTACGATATATTCTTGCCGCACCTCCTCTCCATGGCGGCCACCAATCATCGTCTCCACCATCATTTGATCGGCCCCTTCTTGACTATCAACCACGACCGAACTCTCCTCTGCTAAACCAAGGCTGAAACTACATCACCTTCCCACCTCCTCATCCTGGCCGTGCTCCCCTCCGCCCACTCACCGACCCAAGACCTCGTCATCGATCGCCAATGTCTAGCCAATGCCACTCATCGCTTTCCTCTTGGCCAAGCTACTGCAGATCCCTTCGCCGAGTCTCCGCCATGAACGCAGCCGCTCCCTATTTCATGCTACCGTAGGTAGAAATATCTGTTATATGTATTATTATAAGTCTATTTATAAGTTGTGAGCTTTGTATGTCTTGTGAAGCCTATTTCTCTCATTTGCTGAAGCTCGCTCAACGTTTCGTAACTCTTCATATATATATAAAAGTATACAAGTTTGTACAATTTATTATATATATATATTAAGTTATATAATTTTGTATATGATATGCTGCAATGCATATAAGTTTATATGGGTTCAGGTATGATGCTTATATGTATGTTTCACTTCCCAATGCTTTATTTTGATGTTGGAAGAAATTTTTCCAAAAGCTTATATATATATGTAGTACTAAGGCACGTCCGATGGACGTGCACATAGACACAAATCCAAACTAACTTCTTATTATTGCAAAATACATACATAATATCAAAAACAGAAGGGAACATATTTACATAAATAGAAGGCGGTATATTATTAATAACACATGAACAAAATATAAATCACCAAACTTGGCTAGAAGTTAAAATGAAGCATTGTAGTAAAATTCACATTTTTTATGCTCTACCTTAAGAAAACATTCATGAACATCTATGTGATAATGAATAGTGGTTTCAGTAGAATTTCATTTCATTAAACATATTATACTGACAATACATTAGAATCATATGTTACAACATTTCGAAAATAGCAATGGAAATATACACAGACGAATATAGTAAGAAACTATAACAATTATTGACAGAAGCAACAATGGTCTATCCACCACAATTTGCTGTAAGAATTCAGATTTTTATTCTTTAGTCTCATTGAATGATTTGTTTATATTGATTCCAAATATGCTTCATCCATGAAAGATAGTTTTGCTTGCCATCTAGCATATTTTTATGTAGTTTTCTGTGTCATCCACGTACTTGTTAACTGCATATTAACAATAGAAATATTGAATAAGTGTGTATAATTTACTATGTTATTTAAGTGTAATAAAATTCAAATGTAGAATGCTTGTTCATTTTATTATCAATCTATATAGAACATGCTTCCAACAGCAAAATGGTCTTTATTTATGTTGTACGCAATAGAGATCTAATTTTCCATAATCAGAGGAATTATTGATTTAATTTGTTAACTACAAAAAAGAAGCTCAACAATCAACATACTATGAAAATAAACAGTGTTTTACAAAACCCAGTAAATTAAGTATACTTACCAAATCTAGAAGGTTCCACAAAATTTCTACCTTAATTTATCAGCTATTTCAAAGGCATAAAAAAGCAATCACTGTGTATAGTATAAGTGTGCATAATGAAGGGAATTAATGCCTATGGCCAAATAAAGAAGTTTGCATAAGAGTCTCTCTTTTGCTCATCGGTTACTAAAAAATCCTCAAATGAATATCTATTTTTTATTGAGAATTGGAACAATATAGCACCGAAATAAGGCACCCGACCATTACATATTAATAAAAAATCACAATAGATGTTACAGTTAATTCCTATATTTTCATATTTTTAAATAATTAATGACCAACATGTGAATATGTGATATATATGGTGAATATGTGATATATATGCAAAGGTTCCACAAAATTTCTACCTTAATTCACCAGTTATTTAAAAGGCATAAAAAAAGCAACCACTGTGTATAGTATAAATGTGCATAATGAAGGGAATTAATACATATGGCCAAACAAAGAAGTTTACATAAGAGTCTCCCTGTAGCTCATCGGTTACTAAAATTAAGTTCTCCTCAAATGAATATATTCTTTTTACTGAGAATTGGAACTATTTAGCACAGAAATAAGGAATATAACCTTTTGTATTAATAAAAAATCATAATGGATGTTACATTTAATTCCTATATTTTCATATTTTTTAATAACTAATGACCAACAGGTGAATATGTGTTATATATGGTGAATATGTAATATATATGCAAAGGTTCCACAAAATTTTACCTTAATTTACGGTTATTTCAAAGGCATAAAAAAGCAACAACTGTGTATAGTATAAATGTGCATGATGAAGGGAATTAAGGCCTATGGCGAAATAAAGAATTTTGCATAAGAGTCTCTCTGTTGCTCATCAGTTACTAAAATTGAATTCTCCTCAAGTGAATATCTATTTTTATTGAGAATTGGAACTATTTAGCATAGAAAATAAGGCACCTAAGCTTTTCGTATTAATAAAGAATCATAATGGATGTTATAGTTAATTCATGTATTTTCATAATTTCAAATAATTAGCGACCAACCAGTGAATATGTGATATATATATATATATGCGAATTAATTTCTTTTCATATTATTTCAAATTTTCTTCTACTTTCTACTTATGTCGTCACTTTCCATATTAAATCCTTAACTTTATAGTTTGATTTATTCATATCTATCATAAATGCCATGCTTCATAATAAGTTTATCTTAAATATTTCCAAAGCTTTACTGCAGTTTTGTTTTAGTTATGTACAGTTACATAATATTCCATAAGAGAACGTTGTAAAATATATTCAAACATGTCGTAAAGTAATGTTAACCACCACAGATCTTAAATTGGCTATATATTCTAGTTTATTTGATTTGTTGGCTATAATCACCACCTTTAAAAATGACTTTGTTGTAGCTCAAAAGATAAATAAATATTGGTGTACATGATTATAAAATGATGATCAAAAAGGTAGATAATAGTTGATTATATACTATAATATATGACACCTAAATTATAATGACCACATGCTTGTATGGGGAATTATTTGACCAGAAGTACATAGCTATATTTTTAGAAAATAAAAATATTAGAAAATATGTAAATTTTGAACTAATTAAAAAACAATTTAAGTTCTGTTAACATAAAATTATTTTGTTTGCAACACAGAGTAGCCCAAAGCCACCACGAGATGATCAATAGCTATAACATTTATATCTCAAGCTTCATTTAATCATATGCGGATGCAAATGTAATAACATTGTTTCCTTTATTTCATTAATGGCTGAAAGTGTAAAATCTTTTACATTAAATTTTGCTTTAACACTTCAAAGGGAACATCTCTACTGTCAGTGGTAGAATGCACAATTAAAATACGGTAGTGAACATAATGTATTTTACAGCCAACAAAGGAGAAATATAATCATTAACCAAAATCTAGCATTTAACTTACATTGGATTTATAAAGTAAACACATTATTTGTTAGTTACTTAACCATAGATACAATATCATTTAGCACCACCATAGTAAAACTAACTTCTATGGTATTCAGCACCATCATGGTAAAACTAACTTCTATGGTAGCCACTTTCATTTACAGTGGGCCTTCTCCAAATATAACCCAAATTCATTATGATACAGTTTGTTAATCACAACTAATTGCATGTAATGCTAAAAAACCAACATCAATCGCATAAGAATGAAAATTATAAATAGCAATTCAAGAAAGCAAACCTGTTTGGAGAACTGGGGCTTCTGATCATCATTGAACCGCTACGACCAAATAGATCGTGAAAATGAAACATTTTTATCTGTACATATTGGATCAAATTTGACAAATAAGTAGAATTTAATAATAATCAATATTTACTATAAACGATTCTAAGAATAACTAACAAATAATCAAAAAGCTACAATTTTAATGGTATAAATTCATCAGCCTACCAAATGAACTATTATGAAATGAATGAAGAAACAAAATATAAGGAAAAACAACTTTTTTGGGCAAATAACCATGTCAAGGAAAAATAGAAAGTGTGTATAGTGAAGTATACCTTAACCCACATACATGTTTTTGAGGCTTAAATGAAAAGAGAACCAAATCAGATGATAAAAAGTAGTAGACATTAACCATCCTTGAAATGTAGACAATGTGTTTGTAATTTATTGATTAAACATGAATTACTTAATACATGTTTGCAACAGTTAGATAAACACTAAAGAATACCTTATTATATGTTAGAAGATATTTTCACTTGTATAACTCCTAATGAAGTCCTTACTTTGAGGTCGCACTAATTCAAATGATCAAACTGTGGTGAGCTATTTTCTATAAAAAGTTCATAGTTGTTTCTAAAGAGCAATAATAAACTTCAGCTTGGTTATAATAATAAGGAATGCTCAAACCAAGCTAAACACGAGTAAGAAAATGCCTTTGAACTTAATAATAAGAACCAAAACAACCATATTCAAGGATATAAATTGACACTCTAAAGTATGGACACACCTCTTTACTCAATTTTATGAACTAATATTATTATAAATAAATAATAGATTTAGCAAAAACAGTCGTCCAATTCTGCTTAAAACATTATTTGTACCACCTTTAGGGAAATTCACTGTCTTGCCAAGGCCCTTAGGTTTTCCAGATTTGAGCTATCAAAGTGCCCAGAAGATGAAATTACCTGAGTTGCTGTAGAAGCCGGGACCGAGCTTTCAACAAGTGAGGGTTCCGAGATCATGGAAAAAGACATAAAAATATCAATGCAAGTAGAATTCGGTTTAGTAAAACTATCAACGCAGAAATCTAAAACTCGATTTAGCAAATCTAGAAAAATTAGTGATTCTAAAACTAAAAATACCTCTTATAAGCAAAAGACATAATCCTAACGTCATACTCAACAACCTACAAAACATAGGCATGGCTGAAGCAGATTGTAGTTGCAGTGGATTACTCCGCCCTCTATTACCCGGCAATTTCGTGAAATAAGGCAGACCAAAATTGGTCACCGTCATGGATGCCGAGCGATTTTACCATGCTGAAATCAAGTATTGACATTTTATCTCAAAATTAATAGCTCGAAGATGTAGTAGAAATCGATTCGTTCGATTATGATGAGAAAGGGTAGAGAAGTGGAAGGCAGCATACGTGTTGAAGAAGATTGGTTAGGGGAAAATGTATTTTGAGATGGGTTGGGAACGCGGGATGAAAAGGGACACAAATTGCAGTGATATGCAAAAGTCAGATTTATCTCCACAACTATATTTCTTTCACAAGCGAAAAGAAGGGTTGTTTTGTAAGTTAAAAAAGGCTTCACTTTGACTTGGTTGACCAAGTATTTGCTTTACATATAATATATATATATATATATGCTTCCACTGAAGCTGTTTCGTATATTTATATGTTAAAGTATATATATGTATATGTTTCTACAAGTTAAATAAAAGAGTTATTTATGTACAAGGTTGTTTATAATATATATTAAGCAATGCATATAATTCAGGGCTGTACATATGTGTTGGTTTAAAACAGATCAGGAGAGTTTTCTTTTTTTTTGTATGCTTACTGTGTGTAATATAGTTTATACGTAAGACTTATATATATAGTGTTAAGCGTATATTTTAATTATGTAAGTACATTGGTGATGTCTTTGGCAGCAGTGAGCATGGCTTTGTTTATATATATCATATTGTTTATATTATTATATGAAGTGATGGGATATACTTTATTTATAAAAGTATTATATTATATGATTTGTATATTTATACATCACATAAGTTAAATATAGGAATATACATCCTGTGTACAAAGTATATATACTTCTTGTTTACACGTTTATTGAAATATATATATATATATATATATATATATATATATATATTGGTTGCATACATATTTTCTTTTGCTCAGTTTTCGAGCTTGCGTATATATCAATTTGCATAGAATAGTTTATATATGTTGTTTACATATTTGTTTATAAGTGTATATATGTATGTGTGTGTGTGTGTGTATATATATATATATATTTCAAAATTATATTATGTAGATGTGTTTTTTTATATGTGTTTTATTTAAAAACAATGATTTTTAATTGTATATATATATATGTTATTTTAATATTATTTTTTATTTGATATTAATTTCATGGAAATAGTAATAATAATACAAAAGGATATATAATTACTGTTTCTACCAAACTGATTTTAATTGCTTTGTCGATTCATTATCTATCAGCCCTGTCGTCGAATTCATGCCAATCTAGCTTTGGTTTGGAATTCGTACTTGGATTCGTTACTCATCTCTTTCTCGTTCGTCTCTAACCTTGAAAGGTGAGCAATCACTCATGATTAACGTTTTTATATTTATTAAATTTGATTTCAATTGAAACGACAATAGAAATATGCTGCTTTTAGATTTACATTGCTATATTTATGCCATTATATGTAATTGCTCACCTGTGAGATATGACACCATATCTTGCCGTTTATATTTTTTCAGTTCGTTACTGATGATATATGCATGTTGTTATATGTTATATTTTATCATATATGTTCTCACTCTGCAAGTTCCATGTTAGTGTAGAATTCTCTATGGGTTGAAACGATACATACTCGAACGATCCGTAGATTAGGGAAAAATCGTTATGGGTTGAAATTATAAACCCAAGCGATTTTCATTGAATTGAATTTGGGATTGCGGGTTGAAATGATATATACCTGTATATATTTTAAATTGCGGATTCAAATGATAAATATCTGTATCACTTGACCATAGGATGGAAAATTATATATAGACACCGGTGGTCTATATATAAATATTTTGAAAATAATTTCTATTGTTTTGGAAAGAAATATATGGTTTTAATAAATATTGATTCTTAAAATATTGTATATAAATTTTATTTTATATATAGATTTAATACTAGTATTGTATTTAATTAAGAATTTTAATTAATTAAATCAATTTGAAACTATTGAATTTGAAATTTAAAGATATGATTTTGTAGCTTGATTTTGATTTAAGTAATTTAATGAATATTTCATGTTTGAATAAATTAAAGGAAATATTTAATAAAATGTAATTTAAGGTTATTTAGATGATATTGAATGTATTAAGTGAATATTTCAAGACTAAATAATAATGAAGTTAAATCAAGATCCATATGAAAATGTTAATTTTAGCTTTGAAAATGTTAAATATTTAAAGCTTTGAAATATATTGAAATTTAAATGGATTATTTCATGGTCAAATCCGTATTTGAAATCGATATAATTTGGATTTGTTTATTTGGAAACAGAATTGAATTGAAATTGATAAATATAGATTGAATTAAATTTGAATTTGGAATTCGAGTTGATTTGAATCGATTTGTGAAATTTGAGGAAATTATGAATATTGTACTTTATAAATTATTTAATATATATACACACACTATTTTAATATAATTTTTTTAATATAAACTATTTTAATGTAAACTATTTTAATATAAACTATTTATTTTATACACTATTTTATTTTACATACTATTATTAAACTGTTTAAGTGGTGGAAGTTATGATTTCAACGTTATGGTCTTCTAAAGAATTATGATGTCAAACTGTTTTGGTTTCAAAAGTGTTATAACTTTGAAAGTGCTAGATTTGGAAATAGATATATTGAAATGGGTTGGTTTTGACGTATAAATTATTTTGAAATGGCCATGGTGTTATAATGACGTTTGGTTAATAATAGTGCATATTTCTACATAGTAGATAATTCCACGGATTCTTAGAGGATGGATATCCCAAACATCCTCTAAGTTAATTGTATTTAAGTTGATATTTCATTTGAGTTGGATTTATTGATATAAGAATTTTAATCCTGGCTCGGATGTTTTGTATTTTGCTTTACGCTCGGGTCAGACTGAGTGATACAACATTTGGGACTCGCCTTTGGAGTTTGGAGCTTCGTTTGGAGATCCAACTATCGACTCAGCTTTCAGCTTTTCCAATTGATTTGTTCAGAGATGCCATCAGCCTATATTTGAGATATTCTATTGTATTTTATTTCAAACTCTATTGTTTATATAGTAGCTTCATGAACTACTATTTATCTATTTCGCTGCATTATTATATTACTCCATGGCTGTGATTCTGTGATTGATTTATTTACTGTATATGCTAAATTTTTCCAAATATAAATTAACAATCTGATATTTTGAGCAGCTCAAGTCCGACATGTGCAGATGCGAATGGTTGAAAATACCCGGTCGTTACATAATCATCTGTTAATAATGGTTTTTAAACTTAAGTATTAATCAATTAGTTAATCATGATTTGTTACTTAATTAAAGTTCAATATATTTTTATTATTAACCAAAAATTAATTAATTATTATTTAACTATTTATTAAGATAATTATTAATTAATTATTATTTTAAAAGGGTTTTATTTAATTAACCTTTGGTTAAAGTTAATTATGGTTTAATAAGGTTTAATTATGGTTTAATTGTTTTTAACTGGAGTTTAATTACTATTTGATGAGGATTTGATTCTCATGTACAAGGATTTTAATTTATTTAAAATTGTTTTGAGATTAAGTAATCAATTTTTTTTTACTTTTTTCTTTTCAAATTTGGCTCAAATCAAGGGATTTCTGTGTCACTTACCCTCGAGTAACCATATATGATTAGGAAAACTAAATGACATCTATTAGATAGATAAAACACCATTCTACTGTTATAATTAACTTGGATATTTACTTAAGTTGATTGATTGTTACGGTTGATTCCGTATATACCATTGTTATGTGATGTCATGTTAAACTAGATAAGTAAAAGCAAATTAAAAGCACCATTGTGGTCGCTAAGCTCTGTTTGATTTTGTAAGGATAAATATTTCATTTCTTTTGAAATGGTTTCAAAGTTATTGCATTTTGAATAAGATAAGGATAAGTTGGAAAATGGTTCTATCAAAAATGTTTTAACTAATGGGAATAGTTTTCCATGTTATAAAAAGAAGTTTTTATAAAGAGCTCAATAAAGGAATTTGGAAAATAAGGTGTTTTGGGTAAATGAGTTTGAGTTTTTTGAGCATAGAAGATTTCATAAATAAGGAAGATTTATAAAATGGATTTGCTTATTAAAGGTAGCTAAATTGATTTAAGGATATTTAAGAGGTTGTTTAAATAGGAAAGGTTTATAAAGCAGTTTTATAAATGATTTTGGGTATTTATAAAAGAAGTTTTAGAAAATGACTTGGATATTCATAAAGTGAGTTTATAAAAATGTTTGGATATTTATGAGGAATTTATATAAAAGGTTTGGATGTTTATAAAATCAATTATTATAAATGATTTTGAATATTTATAAAAGGGTTTTATAGGTAAATTTGGGAAGTTGGAAAGTATTTTGAAATGGATTTGGATTTCAAGTAAAACAGATTTCATGAATAAAATAGATTTGATTAAAAAGGGTTTATCGAAAGAAGTATAAAAAGAATTTGAGACCTAAGTTTCTCTAACCCGACCTTTTAAAAACGGTAGTATGGAATATCCGTTCCACACTTAACACTGAAAGAATAGTGTTTAAGGCTGTCATTACCTCCAAATTAAACAATATTTGTTAAATCTTGTTTTACATGATTTGGAAGTAAGAAGTTAATCACAAATGTTTTGCAAATATACTTACGTCAGAGAGATGAGCATATGATGTTTTAGACAAATGTCTTTGAAAAAGATTTATTAAATAAGATTTGTTTTAAGGCTTAGTGATTGCTATGGATAAATAAAATCTTAAATGTAATTGGTTGTTGTTTGTAATTCGATAGTTAACTAACCGACTATCGAATTTGGACTCAAAACATAACTTTGGAAATACCTAGGAGAAACACATGAGTTATATGCCACAGTCATCTCCAATGATGCTGCATTGTGTGTATAAATCTCATTTTGTTCTCCTAGAACAAATGATAAGGAAATGCATCTACTAACGGTTAGGAGTTGGTCTCCTCTTTTATCTTTGACTGTTTCTTTCCAAAAGAAGCAGGGTTGAGCTTACCGAAAATTATCGAAAGTTGTTTCGAAGAGACCGTGATTGAGTATGTTATTCGAAAACCACTTCAATCCAACTCAAGCATTTTGAACTAAAGACATCTCGAAGAGTATGAATCAAAGATGGATTTTTGAAATGTAAAGGCTATTTGCTACCAACCCTGAGGGTGGTTTTAAGATGGGTGTAGTAGGGTTAGTGTTTTCGGTTTCATTCAGTCCTCGAACAAACTTATATGGATGAATGCTGGCATTGCATTGTTTCATGGAAGGCAGTGTGTAACGACCCTGAATTTCCAACCCAATTTAAAATTTTAAATCCATTATTTAATATAAAAAATTTGAAATTCATATACATTCTCAGTTAACGTTTAATAAGATGCGTCTTGTTGGTTATGGAGATAGGAAAACTTTTTTCGTAAATATCGCAGTAAATTTCGTTCGCATTTTATTGTATATCAGTTCATTTTAAGTGCGTAAATTTTATCTTCTGAATCTAAATATTTTTACACAGTAATGTTGTAAAAATTTATCTGATCAAGTCGTCGCATTTCGTTTCATCAAATTTCATCGTCGCCTGCTTCATTTAAATTGTTTTATCAAACGAACAATCTAATCGGCGTAAATTTATATGATTTTATAAAAATATATATGAATGTCCATACTGAAATTAATACCATCTTTCTTTTGATGATGGTTGCAGTTGTTCAATTGTCCGTGTTGTGCTGCGTTTGAACCAAGTCTATTCGTGCCTCTTCGTGCTTCGTCATCCAATGAATAAAATTTCACGACTTATATTCTTATACGATGGTAATCAAGTTTAGTTGGTAATATGTAGATGTTGATGTTGATATTAGATGTTAAAATTTGTTAATGCATGAAGTGATAAATAATATATACTTGAATTTGACGTATGGTAGTTAACACGACATATGAGCTTGAATTTGATTAAATAAAAATCTGTATAATATGACCTTTGAAATGTATAATTAGTCGACACGTAAAAATGTAGTTAGTGACAGCTTAAACATTGTAGACGAACATTCGTGTTATGTAATTGGATGAAGCATGGAATTGAATAAGTAGACGTCAAGTGTAGAACAGCATAAAATAATAGCGTAATAATCTTTAATCTACATGAAATGATAGTGTAGATTCTAGAAATAATTTTATTAATTTACACGAAATTATAATGTAAATTAATACGATTATTTTGGGATATTGTAATTGATTATTGGATTGTTATTGATTGTTGTTATTGCTTGTTTATTTACTTTTGACACCATCCCAGTTATCACACTGCAAGTTCCCTTTACTATGTTTTGATTTTGAATTGAAATGGAATCGGGTTGAAATAATAAATACCCAAAGAAAACAATTGACTTAGGATAGAGAATTAAATAAACCCGATTGGTCAAATAAATCGATTTAAATAAATATTTTATTTAAATAAATAATGAAGGGTTTTAAATGAAATTTGGAATTTAAATTCAAGTGAAATTTAAAAATGATAATATTTTGAAACAAATATTAACAAAAATGTTGGATGAAAGAATGTTGTTTAAATTTAAGTAAATTACTGAATTAATTTTGAAATTTATTTAATAATTAAACCAATTTGAGACTTGTTTACCAAAGAAATTTAACTTGTGATTATTTAATTAGATAAGTAAATAAATGAAATTGAATTTCTTTAATAAGAAATAAAGGTGATTTATTTATTGAAATTAATATAAGACTTGAAATTTAAAGAATTTAATCTGATGAATTCAATTTAATTAAATTTATAAGTTTGAATATAATGTAGGTAAACTTAAGTGAATGATTTAATGAATTGTAAATTTAATTGAAATTGTTTTGAATGTTAAATTAAATTAATTTTAATGATTATTGAATAAAATCCATCTATGAATTTAAATCAATATTATGTTAAACTAACTTAATTTAAATGATTATTGAATGAAACCTATATATGAATTTTAAATCAAATTTGAAGTTGAATTGTAGAGATTTGAAACTGGAAATTCGAAAGTTTTGAAATGTAAATTTTGGAAATTAATATAAAAAGACAAATGAAATGTTGGCTTTCGAATTCTAAGAAAAATTGAAATTGATTTGGTTTTGAAATTTATCAGATGACCAATCGGTGTAATAATTACGAAGTTATTAAAGAGATCGGGATCAGTTAGGGACATGCTCACCATCTAAACCGAATACCACTTTAATAACTATATGCGTAGTGTGATCCAGAATGAAGTGGTTGGAATGATGTACGTTGATGATTGGAGAAAGAGAATGATAACGGATGACCTTGACACTTGTGTCAAATTTGAAATGACTAAAACAGGGGCTGTGCCGGGCCAATGAGGTTAGCTACCTCGAGCGAACACACTTCTTCGTAAACTACTCATTACTTGTTTTTGATTGGTGCGCACCCTTGAACTTGGAGTGTTGTATTGCGGTGTTGCGATCGCTGCGGCGATGCGTTCTCACCAGTCCAGATCAGGCAAACGGTAGTTTCACTAACTTGGGTATTGCCTCATGTGCCTTGTCATACTTGTATCCCTATACGCGACCACTATGATTTGTTTTGTATTATGCCTATGGAGTACTCCCTGATATCCCACTAGTTTACGGTTGAATTTACAGTGTTGTATAGACTATAATGCTATATAAATGTGCTAAAGGGAATAATGGTAATGCCTTAACACTATTTTGATACTTTATGTTACTGTTAGACATTATCTACTTAGCGTACACTACTATATATATATATATATATATATATATATATATATATATATATATATATAGTTTAACAGATCCTGAAAGATGTTATTCCATTCATCTTTGAGTTATTGTTATTTCAAAATTTGAACCATATTATCTGTATAAGAATATATGTCCTGACTCGAGTGTTTGTTTATGCTTATGCTCGTGTCAGTCTGAGGATTTCTATAGTTGTGCTGCTTGGAAGCTGGAGACTCCGTAGACCATCATTTATCTTTATCTTTATCAATATTGCTCCATTCTATTTTGATATTGTATCGGATATCTATGTATTTCTATTTCACCATTTGCTTAAGACATTGTTGTATTTACTTAGTGGTTTCATGAACTACTACTATGACATTGTTGTATTTCCGCTGCATTATTATGTTATATTGTATCTTTTGTGATTCTGTGATGATTCTCATTTATATACATATACTCCATTAACGATTCGTGTTTTGTACTATTTAAGTTGACATATGTGGATTATTGTCAATTTAAATGGTCCAAATATACGGGTTGTTACACAGTGTCTGCATTCTAAGAAGGAAGTGATGTACAATAAGTAAAATGTAGCCTCAATCCTTACCAATCGGGAAAGACTAAAACATGGGAGATGTAGTAGGACTAAGTGGGTCGCGCCCATTAGGGTATGATCATCACCATCTAGAGTCGATATTATTTCTCATTGTATGCTTCGGGGCCCATTAACAAAGGCTGATAATATTTGGTACTACTAATCAAGTGGTATGCCGGTTCTGTATTGGTAAGGGATCCCGAAAAGGTCCTTAGTGTTATTTTATCTAGAGATGCACCATGATCGGCGGTATCCCAGTAGCACAGTCAATTTATGGAATCAATTCCCAATAAGTGCATTCGTTCTTAGTTATATACCTATTATGCTGGAATTTAATTGTTGTAATAATTTTGGCTATGTTAATCATTTACTGGAAAACCCTAGATATTATTATAACATAACTAGAGTTTATATACAAATGTTTTGGTTATCGTAAGGTAAAAACCCACATATTTATGTGTGGCATGGTCTTATGAGATGCCTTTGACTTAAAAGTTTTTATAAAGTTAAAGACTTATGCTTTACTCACACTAAACCCACGTCTGACTTGGAATTTATTTTCTTTGCTTAGACTTTTGGGTGCTCAAATTTGAACGGGCTACCAAGCAGTTCAGGTTTTCCATAAATTCACCTTGGAGGAGCTTGGAGCAGGTGGCTTCATCGATAGATAGTTATTATCTACGGTAATATATTTATATTTATCTGTTAGGTAGAGACAGGCTGTTGTAACTGTCCTAGGCAAGAATTGTATTAGAATGACACCGGTGTAACTTTTTTGAAAGACTTTGTAATAGATTATGTTCAGTTATATATATTTTTCTGTTGCATTGTGAGATTATGTGTTGTTTAGTTTCTTCTATCTTTTATTTCATTTTTACCCTTAATGGCTCGTCTTTTGGAGTACGAAAGTCAGATCGTTGTAGTAGTATTCAGAAGACTGCATTTAGGACTCTTGATGGGTTATATGAGTGCTTAGTCATGTCTTTTCGACTAACCAATGCTCCCACTTATTTGTTGATTTGATGAGCCAAGTGTTTAGGGAGTTGCTGAATAAGTTTATGGTGATATTTGTGGATGATATCTTGATATACTCGAGGAGTAAAAGGGAGCATGCTTTACATTTGGAGCAGGTGCTTAGGACCCTCCAAGCACATAAGCTTAAACCTAAGTTTTCTAAGTGCTACTTTTGGAGAGACGAGGTTCGCTTTTGGGTCACATTGTTTCAGAGAGCTGTGTAGTTAATGTCCCGCTATTACCCCGCTACAACCCCGCTATATCTCATAGAGGATTTCTACCGCTACGATTTTTCCATATAGCCCAAAATATAGCCTTTCAGCTTTAATCCCCGCTATTTCCGCTATATCTCGTTATTTCCTCTATATTTCGCTATTTTCGCTATATCTTTTTTAATAAAATGAACTGAAAAATTGCATTTATACATTATAAAATTATGAAACTAATTTATTTGATTTAATTTTTAACTAATTTATTTGATTTAATTTTTGAATATATTTTCAGAAATGAAAATATTCTAATATTCTACCAAATTCACTTATGTTACATAACAGTTTCTTGTTTATTTAAAGTATATCCGCACATGTTTTTATTTAAAATTATTTATGTATCATTTATAACTCAATTGAATGATAATTTTTCATTTAATTACCATTTATATATTTGTAAAAACATTAAGTACGAGTTTTATATGCTATTTTAGAGCCATCCGCTATATTCCGCTATATCCTCGCTGTATCCCCGCTATGACTTTTTACACCTCCACCGCTTTGAATCTACCGAACGCATTAACTGCACAGTCAGAGAGTGGTTTGGATATGGATGCTAGTAAGGTGGCGAAAGTGCAGGATTGGCATGTCCTGAAGAATCCTATAGAAGTGAGTATCTTTTTTGGTTTTGCGGGTTATTATAGGAAGTTTATTAGAGACTTCACTAGGATATCTGCCCCAATTGACTCACCTCACCGTGAAAAATCTAGCTTTTGCAAGGGATGCTAAGTGTGAGGATGCTTTCATTAGATTGAAGGAGACTTTAACCAGTGCACATATATTAGTATTATCTAATGGGAGTAAAATAGTTACGGTTTATACCGATGCTTGTGGTATGTGACTAGGAACAGTGTTGACGCAGGAGGGTAAAGTGGTATGCTATGCTAGTGGATACTTGAAGACTCACTTGAGAGAAACTACCCGACGCATGATCTTGAGTTGATAGATACAGTCTTGGAGACATTATCTTCGGAGTGAGAAATTTAAGATTTTTACAAATCAAAAGTCCTTGAGGTACTTGTTCTCCCAAAAGGACTTGAGTTTGAGGCAGTTGAGAAGGATGGAGTTCTTAGCCTTATATGACTTTGAAATTTCTTATACTCTGGACAAGAGGAACATTGTAGTAGATGCGTTGAGTAGATAGAGAGCTACATTGAGTTTTTTTATTTTGGAGTGGAGACACTTGGAGTATATTTCCTTTTTTGACTTTAATCCATCGTCCGATATTACCCCAGATATTAGCATTCTTAGATTTTTAGCCGACCTTGATGGAGTAAATTGGAGCTAGGAAGAGAGAGGATGATGAGCTGGCTGACCTTTTGGATAGATTAGGAGAGTGGAGTCATCGAGTCATCCTAGGCGTTATGCCATAGACTCAAGAGCATGGTTGAGGAGAGATGCTAGGCTATGTGTTCCCCGTAGTGCGGATTTGGTGGATGCAGTATTAGTGGAATTTCACCGCTCTAGGATGACTATTCATCCCGGTAGAGATAAGATGTACCTAGATATGAGGAGAGTTTCCTTTTGGTCTGGGATGAAGAGGCAAGTGGCGGAGTATATAGCTAAGTGTATGACTTGCCATAGAGTGAAGGTTGAGTAGAAGAAGCCCGGAAGATTGTTGCAACCATTGGACAATCCACAGTGGGAGTGGGAGAGCATTTCTATGGACTTCATAGATAGATTACATGGATCTAGGAGAGGAAATGACGACATTTGGGTCATCGTGGACAGATTGAGCAAGTGCGCTCATTTCATACCTACGAGGAACACTAAGACAAAAACTTCATTGGCGGCTTTATATGTTAGGGAGGTGGTTAAACTTCATGGAGTACCTACCAATATAGCTAGTGATAGAGACCCAATCATCACTTATAGTTTTGGAGGAGTGCAAGAGGCTTTAGGGACTGAGTTCAGCTTGAGTACAAAATGCCACCCACAGACTAATGGTCAAACAGAGAAAGTGAATCGAGTTTTGGAGGATTTACTTTGGATGTATATCATTGATTTTGAAGGCTCATGGGAGGATCGTTTTCCACTAGCAGAGTTTGACTATAATAATAGCTACCAGGTTAGCATAGGAATGACACATTTCGAGCTTTTATATGGAAGATCTTGAAGATCGCCATCATGTTGGTGGGATACTATATATACGGTTATCTTTGGGCTTGATATGGTTAGGGATACTTCAGAGAGGGTGGACTTGATTCGAAATATGGTGAAGATGCTCAGGACCGACAGAAGCCTTATGCATGTAGTAGGCACTATGAGTTGGAGTTTGCGGTTGGGGATATGGTATTTGAGAACATTTCACCCCTAAGACATGTAATGAGATTTGGAAGTTCGAGGTAGCTGGCACCAAACATTATGGGATCCTTTTCGATTGTGGCTAGGATTGGGAGATTGACTTATTGAGTTTGATTTTCGGAGAAGCTGGTTGGAGTTCATGATGTTTTCCATCTTTCACACTTGCGAAAGTGCTTGCATGATTCGGCCATTGTAGTAGAACCTAGCATTTTGGAGGAGACTGAGATGAAGTGTGAGTCACTTGTTCACCATGTAACTACCTACATTTTAGAGCACAACACTAAGCAGCTCCACAATAAGAAGATCAAGTTAATTAAGGCTTAGTGGAGAGACGACTCGATTGAGAGTACTTCGGAGTTCGAGGAGAGGATTCGAGCTTCTCACCCACAACTCTTTTCTAGTACATCCCACATTGTAGTCTTTCTTTAGTTAATACCCATAGACAGAAACTTGGAGGAGGGTAGATCATAATAGGTAGATACCTTTGGATGATAGGTATGTTTGTAAACATGTTAATGAGACATGTTATGGTTAATGGATGCTATTAGATGTACATGGGCGTTTATGGATGTAAGTAGTCGCATTACATGCACTATGATGTTGATTCCTTAAGCACACACATTCATACCTTATGCATACTGTTTGCTGATTTTGGTTTTCATCCATGGATGATTTTTGCATATGGATGTTGCATTTGGACGCATGGCTGAGCGTACATGTAAAAGTATTAGTTATTTTGGGATCTTGCATACATTTGGATGTATGGCATGTGCATATTTTCATAAACAGGAGGTCAACTGAATTAGTAAACCGATAACTCTTTTTCATTAGTTCAGGTTCATATGCTTTGCACATTGCATAATTACTTAATTTCATTAGAATTATTAAGGACTATGGTTGCTATGGATGATGGATGAGTAGGTGGATGTAGAATTTGATTGCTGGTTTTTATTTGCATTCTTCCATCCTTTGAGATTTTCGGGACGAAATTCTTCTAGGGGAGAAGAATGTAACACCTAAGGATATTTTGAAATAAATAAGAAAATATAATTAAAAGAAAAGAATCAACTTAAAAGGAGAATTTTCACAAACATTTGAATTTGACTATGGGACTTACACTATTGTATTCATGGTAATTTTCTAGACAACTTTCATACATAAATTTTTGAAATCCGAGCTAAAATGAAAAAGTTATGAAGAATTGAATTAATAAAAAATTGAAAATAAAAATAGAAAATAGAAAAAAATCAACTAGGGTTTGGTCGACTCAGATGAACCTAGGTCGATCATGCGCGGTCGACCGATCCATGGTCGATCGTAGGGTCGCGGCGACCTGGAGAGGATTCGTCTCATCGTGCGAGATCATTCCATGCTGGCCACTATGCAAGTTACATGCATATTCTTCTTCTCTAGGCCTAGTGTGAGTTAAAGTATGATAGTAGTTTCCCTAAAACTAGACGGTCATTCGTTGAGATGCGGTCTACGGTTATCACCCTGATGTTAGATTGATGACTGTTAGACTAATCTGTTAGGCTGGCGACCTTAGGTGCACGACGCTGTACACACACCCTATATCACCTAGAGTAGATTTGAAGCCAGTCCTATTTAATATCCTTGTTAGTCTGACTCTCATTCATCATATTTTTTGTCTGACCCATCTATTTTCCCCTCGCCACAGGTGGATGGAGTAACCATTGACATGTCCATTGCTGCCTTTGGATTATTATGAGTGGAGTCTAGTTCTATTTTATCATTTTTCATGTATTTCCTATTAGTACATTTATCTTTCCATATTTTTCTTATGAGGGGTTATTTTTATTATACTCTGACATTTGATGTGTACTGTTGGTTTTGTGAGACTACGAAATTATGATATTTTGAGACCTGGATACTTGATGTTTTGGAGATTTTTATTACCGTTATTAAGATATTATACGTATATGTGATATGATGTTTCCGTTGTGATGACAATTAGATTAGCTAGATTATTTCTTCATGGATAACTTAGTCCCTGCGATGCTACTTTTTTTTTCCTTAGATCGATGAACCGCATTTCTTGATATGGCCGTGTTTGGCATGTCAAGGGATGTGGGTTGTCATAAGTCTAGTCTCTATTGTTAGTTTTGGCCCTACATCTAATCAACTGAATCAAAGATCTTGTTCGGTACCTAGGTACCAAACAGGATCTCATGTTCAGCATCTTGGGTATCGAACATGGTCTTTTGTCTAGTACCTTGGGCACCAGATCGGGTGATGCTCCTCCCATCCATACTCTTATGATTCTCAATCTCTCGGTGTTTCTTCCTTCCCTTGCTTCCACTTGGTTACTTCCAGTCCACGTTAATCTCGTGAGCGAAACTGCCCACAACACTTGCGCCCCAAAGCTAAGTTCATGGATTTCAAAGCGGGCTTTGTTGAATGCTTCCTGATCCCTTCGGTAAGTACATGTTTCTTCTCCTCTCCCTGGTTTGGCTCAGCATACTTCTTATTTGGCGATCAAGGTCGGTTTGGTATGCTACCTGTTCAGCTCTGAACATGACCTCACCCCTATATAAACTCCATCACCTCCTCTTACCGGATGAGCTAATTCATTTCTCTATCATCTGCAGTCTTTCGTGACCGTACAACCCCTAAGCTGCAAGTGTCGATTTTTTCCTTCTATTGCTTCCAATTCAATACGGTTTCCATCCAATCCCATTAATTGATCTGGTAAGCATCCCCACATAAATTTGCATCCACATTACTGATTTGTTGGATGATTTGGGCTTTTCCTTGTTAGGTTAGGGATTAGAGTTTTGACTTGGTCTGTTCCAGCTGAACATAGGAGTTAGGAGTTTTTTAGTATCGGGAGAAACTTATATTTCAAAAGCATAATGGTTTAACCTATCTAAACCAATGGAATCTTTAGACCAAAGCTAGGAATATGGTAGTTGCTAGGGCCATCCTCTGGAGAGAGGAGAGGTTGGTCGTTCGTCAATCTTTACTCAATGCTTTGGTTTTAGGGATTTGGAAGGACTTCGCATAGGTTTTACCTGGTGGAGCATGAATTCAAAATAATTTTTTAATAATGTTAGGATGTTTAAGTTAATATTGTTACCAACTTATCCATTTTCTACATTGCATATACATAGACTGACGCACACAGAAAACACTTTCACACTTTTTCGATAATACATGAGATGGATTGTTATATCAAATGGGTGTGTCAAAACATCGTAAGATGCTTTCACATTCGATTTTTGGAAATCAGATTCCCTCTTCTTCTGCACCGCCGAATCCCACATGGTCGGGGAACAACTCTAATCGGTCTAGTTCCACTCGTTCTTTTATGCATGGGTATGGGAAATCCAAGCTGCTTGTGGATCCTATTGACTCCGAACCCCCAGTCATGACTTCTAAGCACCTGGGTATTGGCCACTCACGGTATCCTAAGAGAGGACGACATTTTTCCCACTCCCGAAAAACGAGAACAAGCTCCACCAGAAGGGTACATGGCCTATTCTCACTATTATTGCATGGCTAGAGCTTCGCTTCTTCTTCCTCAATGGATCGTAGAGTTCTTTGTACTTGAAGATTGCTCCGTTCCAGTTGCATCCCACCAGAAGTGCCATCCTTACCAGCTTATACCCTATTTTCATGAGGGAGTTCTAGATGCCCTTTATCCATCATCAAATTAGGTTCCTTTATGCTATAAAAAGCAAAATGGAGGCCCACCTTCATCTATCCCGAGGCCATGAGCAATTTTAAGCCAATTAAGAACTTGTACATTAAGTACAGTATGTTCAAGCATGAATACTTCTTCGTCCGAGATAACTCACCGTGCATACACCAATGACATTCTAAATATGATCTCCTTCTTCCACCTATTTCTTTTCGTAATTTTGTAGAATCTTATATTAAATGTTAATTTTCCTTTCTTTGGATCTTCTTCCCGTTACGGTGAGAGTAGCAACTAGGGATGATTTGGAGGATTTGTTACGGAGACTCTAGCAAGTCTCGAGGAGATGAATTGGAGGATATACAACGACCTATATTTTATACATTGCAGGATCATAAAATATTTTTATTTTATTCGTATGAGGTCGTATGACTCTAAAATTTTAGGAAGTGACACTTAGGTACATTTTTCACATCTTTGATTTTTTCAAAATTCTATGCGACCATTTTGACCTAGAAAATCTTGTTTGGAATATAATTTTTGATAAGGGACGAGTTCGGATCCCAAACCACTTCTATTGCTTCAGGATAATGGTTTCCCATTCCATAGAGATAATAAAAAAACCAGACTTTGCATTTTAAAATTATAACTATTTAAAGTTTTGGCTGCTGCTAACCAGCATTTGTGGGTACTAGTTAAGCCCGTGCTTAGGCCCATTAATCCATCTTGAAAATTATGCTAACGAGAAGCCGTAGGAACTGATTCAAGTCATTTTCATCTTCCCTAAAATATCTCTAAACCTTAATTAACCCTAATCTCATTAAAAATCCCACCTTTGTTTGTTAGTCTAAGCCAATTTTTTTAGAAGCTTGGGATTATCGTTATGGATAATTTGAATCCTTCTCTTTTTGTATTAGCATATAGAAGCCTGGGATTATCATTTTGGATAATTTGAATCCTTTTCCTTTGGTAATGCCCCACCTTTATGCCTTATTAATGAAGAATATTAACAAGTAATATCATCTGCAAATGTGGAGAATAAGGCTTTTTTGGAGTGACTGTGCGTAATATTTCTTTGTGTGAGTATCGAATGCGTTGGATCTATAATTTTATTCTTGTTAGTAAGGAGGAATTCAAAGTATAAAATCCAAGAAAAGACAACAAAAATAGTGGCTTATTATGATTTATAGCAATATAAAACATCACATATATAGAATCACAGATCTCATCAGTAAATATAATAGAAGATATATCACATAACAGACATAAAAACAAAGGTACATCATCGAGTACAAAATGAGTCTACATCTAAACAAGGTATACACACACACACACACAATAGACAACATCTCAAAATGGACTAATCAAAATATAGGAAACTAGCATAAACTTCTGTCTAAGCTAGCCCAAGCCCAAAGCTAAAAGTCCTTGTAACAACCCTGTATTTTCTGATAATTTTAATTGTATGTTTTAATTATTTTAATTGAATTTTTGATTTAAAAACTTTATATTTATTTATTAAAATAAATAATTTTGTTATTTTAAATATAAATTTTGATTTTGATATGAATTAGAATTTCAAACATGACTAAAAATAATATTTTCCAAAAAATGTATTTTGGTCAATATGGTCAAATTTTGACTTTTAAATTTAAAATTTTATAGTTTGAAAATTTTAATTTTATATTTTATTATGAAAGTAAATAAAATTTTGAGAATACTGCTTTTCGTTTCGTTGAAATCTGATTTATAATGTGAAAGTTATGCCTTTTAACTATTGTGCGTAAATTGCTGTATTTAGCAAATTGTTTATTTTAAATTATATAAATAATATTTTATTTGGCCATGTAATGTTCTAATTTATATTTATATGGGTAAAATAACATGTTATGTATATATTTTGGTTTTAAAATATTTTAAAAAGTGTGATTGACATTTTCCAATGTCAGTTGTATTCTGTTGTAAATTTTCATTCCAAGTTTCAATTAATTAAAGTAATTCTTTATTTATCTTTATATTTTTCTTAAGTACTTATTTTATTCTCATTCCTAATTTATTTTGTTCCTCATTTATTTTATTTATTTGATATTTTGTTTGTTTTATAGTGAAATAGAAATTTTCTAAGGCTAGTGATATTTTATTTGTAATTTTCATGTCCTATTTCCAATTTTTAAACAATTTCTTTAATTATTTTTCTATTTTCTCTAAATTTAATTATTTATTTCACTTTGAATATGTTTAAAAATTATTTTATTTCAAAAATTTTCTTTAAAATATTTTTAAAATGAAGTGGATATTTTTCCAAGGCTAGTAATGATTTATTTGAAATTTTTGAACCCTGTTTTGAATTTTTAAGCAATTTCTTTTATTCTTCTTCTATTTTCTTTGAATTTTATTATTTATTTCCATTTTATTTCACTTTTTTTTGGTTTTTAAAAGTATTTTCTGGTTTTATTTTTTCTTTAAATTGAATCAAAGAAAAGGAAACATGAAAGGTTTTAAAAGCTTTTGAAACTTAAGTCCTTTCATCTCCTTTGTCTTTTTATTTGCCACAACTACTCAATTACTCCTTGGCCGTACATTTTTCTTGTGTTTAGCCATGTATCCATTATCATTTCACATAGAAAATATTTCCTCTTTCATTCTTCTTCACGGCTAGAGAAATTTCCTTGGTAATGGCTTTTCTTTTGTCACTTTTCTTCTCATTTTTTCATATTTTTGCCTTATTCTCTCCATAGTTTTGATCGGCCTCTCCTCCACAGCCACGGCCACCACCTCCTACACATCTTCCTTGCCATCATCACTAGCTACTCCTCTGGTCTTGACCAAGGTCGAGCCCTCCATGATGAACAACTCCTCAAAAACTATGAAAATGCCTTGAAACCATGCTAGTTTGACCACTTTGGCCTTATCTACTTCAACCACCACCCTAACCACCACCTAGGCCGCCTCCACCACCTATGACCTGACCACCACACACCACTCCAGCCATTGTCCAGTCATGGTGCACCCCAGAACGAGCCCACTCACCCATGGCCGAACCACTTTGATGAACCAAAACCAATATATTGCATAACCCCTTCACCTTCTCATGTTATAAACTCCTTCCCTCCTTCTAGCCTTTATACCGGGCAACCTTGTGTCCAACCCAAGCCAAATGCACCCCTAGGCCATGCATAACATATGTAGAAAGCAGGCCAAAAGACTTTGCATTCATATCTCTTTTTATTCCAAAATTATTTCATTTCAAAATGGTATTGTATTTATAATTTGTTTTGATTTTTGTTTTGGGTTGTAACACAAGATCTGTAGCATTGGATCTCGCTCTCCACTCAAATTCGTAGTCTTGTCATTGTGCTTTGATTTCGTTGTGTCAGTTGTATTGCAATCTCCAACATTTAGAGGTGAGTAAATCTCACACGACACTATATACTTATGTAATTGTGAAGCGACAACATTTGAATGTGTAGAATTATAAATGATGCTATAACTGCTTGTGATTATTTATGTATGATGTTAAACCTGTTAAATTACATGTCATCTCATCTATTACTGTTATATGTTGTTAAGTGTTCATTTATAGCTGTTTATCATACTGCAAGTTCCCTGTAGATTAGGTTCACTATGGGTTGAAATGATACATACCCGAACGGACTTTAGAATAGGGAAAAATCATTATGGGCTGAAATGATAGGCCTGAACGACTTTTATTTATTTTGTTTTAACTTGGGATTGCGGGTATGAAATGATAGAACCCGGATTTTCCTTTTTAAACTGCGGATTGAAATGATATGTATCCGTATCACTTGCCTAGGTTGGAAAACTATATATAGGCCCGTGGTCATTTTATAAAAAGTTTTGGATATTTTTAAGCATTTTAAAATATAAATTTATGAAATTTGATTTAAATAGATTTTGAAATGTTTTAAAATAAAGAAATTATGATTTTTCTATGAGTCAAAAATTTAATTAATGAATGATTAAATTGAATTTTGAAATATAACTTAAATCTAGAAATTTGGACTTTGGCTTTTAATATGGCCTTTAAGTTTTATTATACAAATAAAATTTTAAGTGGTTTAAAATGTAATTCATGTAATTTGATTTAAATAGATTTTAAAGTGTTTTAAATAAAGGATTTATGATTTTCTCTAAGAGGAAAATGTTAAATAAATAAATGGTTAAATTGGATTATTGAAATATAACTTAAGTTTGGAAATTTGGAATTTTGGTTAAAAATGGTAGTCAAGTTATCTAAATAAAATGGAAATTTAATTATATTTGAAAAATGGTAAATATGATAATTTGATTTAAAATCGATTTTAAATGATTTAATAAAGTATTATTGATTTTTCTATGAATTAAAATGGTTAAATAAATGAATGCTTAAAAGTGAAATTTTAAAATATAACTTGACTTGGAAATGTGAAATTTGGGGTTTTAATTAAAGATTTAAGTTAATTAAATAAAAGTGGAAATTTAGTTAAATTTGTGAAATGGTAATTTAAAGTTTAAATGTTAAGTTATTTGTTGAAAAGTGAAGAAAATGAAATTATACACTTGAATTTGTTAAGCGAAATTATTGAAAATTTGGATTTTTCTGTAAAGGTTACTTTATAAAATCATAGGTTGAAAGAGTATTGTTAATGAACATTTTTGAATGTTAAAAAAATATAATTTTTATAATGTTTAAAGGGTTTAAAATGAAATTTATTAATTGCTGGAAATACACTAAAATCTAGAAGTCACTTTTACTAGCATCCAGAAGTGCTATATATTCTGGAAATGAACTAAAAGAGCTATTATAGCATTTCTGAAATACTGTCATTGCTGTAGTTGAACTAATAGGCTAAAACTTAACTAAGGTCTGTAACAACCCTAGATTTTGACTATATATTTAAATTTGACTTTATTTCATTTTGAAATTATTTTAAATTTTATTTATTTGTGTGATATCATTTCTAAACATTTTTAAAATGATAATATAATTTTTCCAAAATTTACCGTATTTATTTCCTATTTTTAAAGGTTGTTTTCTAATTTTCTGCCATTTTCTTCATTTTTAAATTTCTTTATTTTATTTTAAATTTGTTTTATTTGTGATAATTCATCTCTAAATATTTTTAAAATAATAATAGAATTTTTCTAAAAATTACTGTGTTGATTTCCTATTTTTTAAGGGCTGTTTTCCCATTTTCTGCTATTTTCTGCATTATAATTTTATATTTAAATTAAATTTTAAATATTTATTTTGTGAATATATTTGAATTTTATGTTATTATTTATGTTTAAAAATACTTTACATGCTTATATGAATTTTCTAAAAATTATTTCATTTAACTTCAAATTTTGCTAGTCTAGTTCACTGTTTTAACTATTTTCCTTAATTTTACTTTACATAATTGATAAATATTATATATATTTGTATATTGGTTGAAAATTTCTAAATATTATCTGATATTATTATTATTTCAGCTACATAAATTTATATAAATAATAAAAGGTAAATTGAAAGGGTTTGTGACCTTTTGTTTCCTATGCCTTTTGATTTTCCCACCTTTTCACATTTTAACGTTTCTTTTCACTCAAATGGCCATATCTCTTCATTCTTTCAGCTGCCACCCTCATTTCTCATTCACTTACTTCATTTTTTCTCTCATTTCCTCAAAAAAATTCGGCCATAGCTTTTGAAGAAAGTTTGGTAAACTTTATTTCCTTTTTCCATTTGTTTACGCTTGAATTCATGGTTTTTACACTTGTTCTTCTTCATCATAGGTTCGGCCTTGCTCCTCCACCACCATAGCCGCCTCCACCATCACCACATCAGGTCACCATCTCCTCCAGCCCACTGACCAAGCCATGCCGTGGTAATCTATGACTAGATCCACCAAAGTTTATGCAAACACTCCACTTGTTCAGCCTAGCCGAACCATTTATGCACATACCCTTCATTTTTCACCTAAACCACCTCCTTGGCCGCCACCACCAGTCCATCCATCACCTTTGGCCGACACTCCAGACCCCACCTGACCTTCACCTTGTAGGGGCCGAGCCCAATGGTCCTTTGGTTGAGCCATGGTTGCACAAAAGCCACTTATTTGCCTTAAACCCTTTGTATTCACACCTTGTAACTTCCACCACTTCACCACACCCTTAGCCGCCCTTTGCACCACCTTCTCCAGCTCATACCTGAACCAAAACCACTGCCACACCATCTCCTAGCCTCCAGCAAGTCTGGCCATGCCATTTGTAACCTTGCCCGATGCTTGAAATTGCACAAAAATCCACTTGTTTTCCTTGTACTTGTATTTTCATACATAGCAACTTCCATACCTTCACTACCCTTGCTAGGCCGACCATATATGACCCATACCTGACCAAATACACCCCATGGCAGTACCTTATCACCCTATAGGCTGAGCATAGTGATGGTGGAAGCAAGTGCAAGTGTTTGATTAATTGTTGTTCCTTAATTTCTAGCATCGTTTATCGTATTTTTGGTCTGAAACCTTATAATTATTATATTGTTTGTTTGATTTGTATTCAAGGGAATCAATCCTTGGCTCCTCCATTTCGTATCTGTATCGTGGTTTTGTGCTTGTGTAGATCCCGTTGTGCAATTCATCGTTGTGTCATCAGCTCAAAACAGTGAGTAAATCTCACCAGACTAATGTGTACTTATGTAGTGATAAACTGACATCACCTGAATCTGTAAATGCATATCATCCTGTTATAACTGCTATATTACATTCATATGAAGTTCACACCTATATTTACACTTGTTATACCATATGTTACTGTTATTTCATGCTATTCTGTTATTTTCATCAATTTATCACACTGCAAGTTCCCTGTAGACTAGAATCACTATGGGTTGAAATGATACATACCCGAACGGAATTTAGAATATGAGAAAATCGTTATGGGCTGAAATGATAGGCCTGAATGATTTTCAATTATTTTCTTTTACTTGGGATTGCGGGTTTGAAATGATCAAACCCGGTTTTCTTTGTAAATTATGGGTTGAAATGATATATTACCCGTATCACTTTATTTAGGCTAGAAAATGAAATACAGACCCGTTGTTAAAATATGTTTTTCTAAAAATTTTAATTATTTTAGAAATGTAAATATTATAATATTTTGATTTAAATTTGATTAAAAATGATTTTTGTAAAGCATTATTGATTTTCTGAAAATTTATAAGTGAAATAAATAAATGGTAAAGTTAGAAAATCTGGAATGTAAGTTATTTTGGAAACTAGAATTTGGTGATAAATGGAATTTAAATTAAATATGAAAATATGATAAATTTATGATATTTTGAATTAAAAGAATTTAAAAATGATTTTATAATATATCAATGATTTTTGAATAAAGCTAAAATGTGAAATGAATGAATATTTAGGTTGAAATTTAGAAATATAACTAAAATTGAAAATTTGTGAATTTGGCTTAAAAGTGAATTTTAAGTTAAGTAAATAAAAATGAAATTGAGTTATGTTTGAAAATTTTAAACTTAAATGTTAAGTTAAATTTAATTTAATGAATTTAAAATTTAATGTTGGAATTTAATAAGTGAATTATTATTAAATTTTGATTTTTGAATGGAGATTTAACTTTATAAAATCATGAATATAAGGGTATTTGAATGACTGTTTTAAAAGTGAAATTATATGATTTTATAAGCTAAAGATGATTTAAATAAAAATATAATTGTTTGTGAAATGATATTGAATACTTGAAGTTAATTAACTGCATTTCTAAAATGCAGTTAATTCTAATGTAAATGATAATACAGCATTTGTAAATGCTGTAGTTGATAATAATGAACCAAATGGCTAAGTTTAATTAAAGGTTATTATAGCATTTTTGTAAATGCTATAATTGTTGACTTTAACTAAGTTTTATTTGAAACTAATGTAACCCTATTACAGCATTTTTAAAAGCTATCTTTTGTTAAATTGAACTGTTTTGAATGTAACTTTCTGTAGCAATTAATAAATGCTGCGAAGTTGAATTTTCATCTGTTTTAATAAATTAGGAGGATAAACAAATTTTGAAAGACTAAAATTTTGTAAATTTAATAATTTAATTGTTAAATATAATAACTTCATTTTTATGCTTTAAAATGAAGTAATTTGTTTTGAAATATAAACTATTTTGAAATGTGTTTTGTAATGGTATTTAAATTAAATAAAAATGAATGTGGTTTGGAAGATATGATATTTTGAATGATATTGAATTTTGAAATTACATTTGATTTTGAAGTATAAAATACCATTTTGAAATTTTAACCACGGGATGTAATTAATTTATAGTTTAACTGATTCTTAAAGGATGGGTGATCCCAAGCATCCTTTAAGTTATTGTGCATTTCTACTACAGTTCACTTGAGTTGGTTTACATTATATAAGTATATATTGTCCTGACTCGAGTGTTTTGTGTTTTACTTTACGCTCGGGTCAGCCTGAGTATTCACAGCTTTGGATTCTCTTTCTGGAGCTGGTCTTTGCTGGAGTTTCTGCTTATCTACATTTATATCTACTTTCTGTTTCAGCTATTCTAGTTTATCTCATGTATTAGTGAATTTCTATGTATTTCGGATTTCTATTATGTTGTTTTCAGACTGTATTATGTATTTGGTTTGAGACTCTGCCGTAGTAGCTTCATGAACTACTATGTATTTTATATTCCGCTGCGAGGTATTCTGTTTGTTCTATGTATGTGATTCTGTGATTGTATTTCATTTGCTCCAAATTTATTTACAACGCGGTATTTTGAGCAATTCAAGTCCGACATGTGCGGATGCGAATGGCTGAAAAATATCGGATTGTTACAAGGTCTATTATAGCATTTCTGTAAATGTTGTAGTGGACTGTTGTCTTTGCTGAGATGAATAAAAAAACCTTGGTTTGAAACCTAGCTATTACAGCATTTCTGAAAATGCTGTCTTTGCTGTTTGAACTAAAATTTAACTAAAACTGAATTTTAACAGCAGTTTTTAAGTGCTGTCTTTGCTGAATTAAAATGTTTTCAAGTGTAACTTATGACAGTTTTTTCTAATTGCTGTGAAATGCTAAAATTTTCAATGTTTATGGTTTTTAACTAAGTAAATGAGCTCAGAATGGTTTAAAACTTTGGAAATTGAATATTTGACTTGAAAGAATAAAAACTTCACTTTTAAATGATTTAAATGAATAAAGTTAATTGGAAAATAAATCATTTTAAAGGTGATTTGAAAGGATAATAAATGAATGTTATCTTGAATTTAGAAGGTATTTAAAGTTGAATATTTGGATTTGAACTTATATGTTGATTTGAAAATGAAGTTCTGAAAGATATAATATTTTGATATTAAATTGATTAAAAAATGATGTTCTGAAAGATATGATAATTTGATATTAAAATGATTTGAAAATGAAGTTTTGAAAGGATATGATATTTTAATGTATTAAAATGATTTGAAAGGAAGTTTTGAAGGATATGATAATTTAATATATTGAAATGGTTGGAAATGACTTGATATTTATTTTGATAAATATTTGAATTTGAAAGATATGGTATGTTGATATATTGAAATGCTTTGGAAATGATTTAATCTTTATTTTGATAAAGATTTGGAATGAAATGATATTTTATTTTGAAGTATAAAATATTATTTTAAAGTTATAACCACGGGTTATAATAACGATTTGTTGGCAAAGAGACCGGGATCGGATATGGGCATACTCTCTGTTGATACCGAAAACCACTTTGACAACCGTGTGCGTGGTGGAGATTCCAGAATGAAGTAGGATGGTGGCGACGTTCTTGAGGTATAATATGTGGACCCAACTCCCGTGAGTTGGCATAAGGTGGCGGAAACATGAGCGGTCTCGGGGCAAAAGGGGTAGCTCCTTTGGTCGGATGCATTTCTTCGATACCATTCTATTGCTTTTGTGATTGTTTGGGTCCCCCTCCGATTTTGGGAATGTGTTCCGAGGTGGGCGTATGTGGCTACTGCGTTACCACCAGCCCGAGTGTCGTAATTGGTATATGTACCCTGGCATTGCCTTGTGTGCCGTGTCACCTACCCTATCGAGCCTTCACTACGAGTTTGGTTTTCTCATGTAGCCCATATGTATCTTCTCGTAGTCTCCCGATCAGGAAATACGAAGATATTGGATGGACTACTGGGACTATTACGTGTTAAGGTAGAAAATGTAAAGCCTTAATGCTATTTAAAAGTATGTTTATTTTATTGATAGACACTATTATAATAGCATAATATTACTACATAGTAAATAGTTTGACGGATCCTTAGAGGGTGGGCGGTCCGAAGCATCCTTTAAGTTACTTGTACCTTTACTACTGTTCACTTAAGTTGGTTTACATTGTATAAGTATGTATATCCTGACGCGAGTGTTTGTAATTTTTTATTTACGCTCGGGTCATCCTGAGTATTCACTGATTTGGATTTCCACTTTCTGAAGATTGGAATCGCTGGAGATTATCTACTTGTCTAGTTCTATCTTTTTTAGTCTGTTGTTGCTTTCAGCTCTTGTATAGTAGACTTCTATGTATTGAGACTTCTTTTATACCTTATTTCTTCTGTTGTATCTTATGTAACTCTGATATATTTACATAGTAGCTTCATGAACTACTATTTCATTTACTTTTGTTGCACTATTATTACTCTGTGCCTGTGATCTGTGATTTTTATTTACTGTATATTCTGAGAAATTCCTAATTTTTATTTACAACGCATTATTTTGAGCAATTCAAGTTCGAAATGTTTTGATGCGAATGGCTAAAAATACTGGGTTGTTACATGTGGTATCAGAGCTTTGGCTTTGAGGCAAAACTTAGAATATAAGGTAAATTATTTACAGAATCACTTTCGTTCGAGTTTGAATCTTTCCTCTTTGATTCGAGTTTCCTTTGAATTTTAGAACGTTCCTTACGGTTCCAAAATCCATTCGTGTCCCTCACTATTTATCTTCTTTTGATTCTGAAGTATCACATAACTCCACTTCGAATGATATTTTTATTGAGTCGGCGGTCTCGCCAATGTCAAACTGAATTGTAAAGGGGGAAAACTCCTTCACAATTAGCATCGATTCACCAGGGATTTATATCTACCTTTGGTTTAGATGCTAATATATTTTGTTATTCCAAACTCTATCTCTTGAGATCGAATGTAGATTTACCCCAGAAAAATCCACATTGATCTTATTCTTTAAGTCACAGTTGACCCGGTTAAGGTTGCCCGCGATTCACTTAAGCTTACCTATCTCCCTACTCTATTATTTAATCATCTTGTATTTTGTTCCCAATCTATTCTTCCAAAAATTTTGAATTGTAATTGTAAATCTATATTTTGTTTTATATATTGTGTTGTTTTGATGTTGATTTGGGTTTCCGATCGATTCGTCTGATCAATGCTATCGATAGGATTTCTAAAACACTTTAACAGAACAAACTGACACAATATTATTTTAAAATTGGGTTAATGAAATAAATTTTGATATATAAGTAAATTTATGGAACTTAATAAACTGATTTAAATTGATTATTTGAAATGATAATACTTGATTTGTCATTTACTGTTCTATAAATGAATTTATAAATAGTTGTTTATAAATTGATTTGGGAACCGAAATGAATTTAAAACAAGAAATTTGAGAATTTAGTTTCCGATGTTTTCAAACCTGGTGTTTAAGTTTTAAAGTATTTAAAGTATTTTCGAATAAGAATATGTTTCCAAAGAATGTTAAAGTTTAAAAATCAGTGCTCTTCTCTTTGTCGCTGGGAAATAATTTCGGTGATGATTGCAGTATCATCGACATTCATTTTCGAGTTTCGAAGTGAAGAGACCGCTCTGTAGTCTTGCTACAGCTTTGTTTTGGGAAATCAAATTGATTTAAATTTCTAAAGTATGACTTGATTTATAATATATATAGACATATGATATAAATTTGATTTGATAAATTATATACACACATGTATTTATTTCTAAATGGTTTAAAAGGAATCAGAAATTTTATTCTTAAATTTTATCTTAAAGAATAACTTCTATTATAAAAATAAAATCAAAATTTTGAATAAATGATTCAAACTTGAAATGATTGAATTAGGAAGCTTTATTTGTATAATACAATTGCATTCAGATATAACTTACCTTAATTTTAGAAGTTAACAATGTAATTGGATAATATACGAAACAAAAAGTTTTTATAGATAAAATTTGAGTGGTTATAATAAATGTTATACACTTAAATTTTAGTTATAAAAAGATTAACAGAGGTAAATAGAGGAGAAGGTTAATTGAATAACTTAAAATAAAATGATGTTAAAGGAACTAAGAATAAATTAAAGTAGTTATAATAAGTGTAAGTATATTTAACATAAGTGATAAATATATTGAGAGGAATAAATTTAATTTTAATTAGGAATAAAGAAGAAGTAAATTTATTAAGTACATTATGAGTATAATAAATGATTTTTTTCCAAACCCATGGTTTTAAAATTGTTAATTTAAGGTAATTAGATGATAAGCTAATGAAATTTGAGATAGTTAAGATTTATTTAACTTGTGTAAAATTTTATTTTCTATTTAAGTTAAAATTTCCATGGTTTCAAAATTTATTTCCTTGTTTTGTTTTTTCAAACTATCTTTCGGTTATCCTTGTTATCCTTATCTTGCTTCAGACTGGTATAGGCATCTTTCTATAATCTTTTTGTTTAGAAATCTTTCTAAAATTTTTGATAATCTTTAGTACTCATTTTCAATCCACCTTTTTCGTGCTTGTGTTCTTGATTCTGGAGGATCTTGGAAAGATCATCTCCAATTCTTAAACTTACCTATAACAATAGTTATCAGGTATAATCTCAATCTTCTGGTCACATTGTCTTAATCTTATTTCATTTCTATCTTCTCCGTGCTTTCCCGTACCTCATTCCTTTTTGGGGATGAAAAGTTTTGAGTAGGGGAAGGTGTAACAACCCTGTATTTTTTGATTATTTTAATTGTATAGTTTAATTATTTTGATTGAATTTTTGATTTAAAAACTTTATATTTATTTATTAAACTAAATAATTTTGTTATTTTAAATATAAAATTTGATTTTGATATGAATTAGAATTCCAAACATGACTAAAAAGAATATTTTCCAAAAAAATGTATTTTGGTCATTGCAGTCAAACTTTGACTTTTAAATTTAAAATTTAGTGTTTGAAAATTTGAATTTTGTCTTTTATTATGAAAGTAAATAAAATTTTAAGAATACTGCTTTTCGTTTCGTTGAAATCTGATTTATAATGTGAAAGTTATGCCTTTTAACTATTATGTGTAAATTGTTGTATTTAGCAAATTGTTTATTTTAAATTATATAAATAATATTTTATTTGGCCATGTAATGTTCTAGTTTATATTTATATGGGTAAAGTAACATTTTATGTATATATTTTGGTTTTAAAACATTTTAAAAAGTGTGATTGACATTTTCCAATGTCAGTTGTATTCTGTTGTAAATTTTCATTCCAAGTTTCAATTAATTAAAGTAATTCTTTATTTATCTTTATATTTTTCTTAAGAACTTATTCTACTCTCATTCCCACTTTATTTTTTTTCCTCATTTATTTTATTTATTTGATATTTTATTTGTTCTATAGTGAAAAAGAAATTTTCTAAGGCTAGTGATGTTTTATTTGTAATTTTCATGTCCTGTTTCCAATTTTTAAACAATTTCTTTAATTATTTTTCTATTTTCTCTAAATTTAATTATTTATTTCATTTTGAATATGTTTAAAAAATTATTTTATTTCAAAATTTTGCTTTAGAATATTTTTAAAATGAAGTGGATATTTTTCCAAAGCTAGTAATGATTTATTTGAAATTTTTGAACCCTATTTTCAATTTTTAAGCAATTTCTTTTATTCTTTTTCTATTTTCTTTAAATTTTATTATGTATTTCCATTTTATTTCACTTTTATTCTGTTTTTAAAATTATTTGCTGGTTTTATTTTTTCTTTAAATTGAATAAAAGAAAAGGAAACATGAAAGGTTTTAAAAGCTTTTGAAACTTGAGTCATTTCATCTCCTATGTCTTTTCATTTGCCAAAACTCCTCGATTACTCCTTGGCCATACATTTTTCTTGTGTTTAGCCGTCTATCTATTATCATTTCACGTGGAAAACATTTCCTCTTTCATTCTTCTTCACGACTAGAGAAATTTCCTTGGTAATGGCTTCTCTTTTGTCACTTTTCTTCTCATTTTTTTCATATTTTTGCCTTGTTCTCTCCATGGTTTTGATCGGCCTCTCCTCCATGGCCACCACCTCCTACACCTCTTTCCTGCCATCATAACCAGCTACTCCTCTAGTCTTGACCAAGGTCGGGCCCTTGATGATGAACAACTCCTCAAAAACTATGAAAATGCCTTGAAACCGTGCTAGTTTGACCACTTTGGCCTAATCTACTTCAACGACCACCCTAACCACCACCAAAGCCGCCTCCACCACCTTTGACCTAACCACTACATACCCCTCCATCCACTGTATAGTCGTGGTGCACCCCAGGCCGAGCCCACTCACCCATGGCCGAACCACTTTGATGAACCAAAACCACTACATTGCATAACCCTTTCACCTTCTCATGTTATAAACTCCTTCCCATCTTCTAGCCTTTATGCCATGCAGGCTTGTGTCCAAGCCGAGCCAAATGCACCCTAGGACGTGCGTAACATATGTAGAAAGCAAGGCAAGAGACTTTGCATTCATATCTCTTTTTATTCCAAAGTTATTTCTTTTCAAAATGGTATTGTATTTATAATTTGTTTTGATTTTTGTTTTGGGTTGTAACACAAGATCTGTAGCATTGGATCTCGCTCTCCACTCAAATTCATAGTCTTGTCGTTGTGCTTTGATTCCGTTATGTTAGTTGTATTGCAATCTCCAGTATTCAGAGGTGAGTAAATCTCTCACGGCACTATATACGTATGCAATTGTGAAGCAACAACATTTGAATATGTAGAATTATAAATGATGCTACAACTGCTTGTGATTATTATTGTATGATGTTAAACCTATTAAATTACATCTCATCTCATCTATTACGATTATATGTTGTTAACTGTTCATTTATAGCTATTTATCACACTGCAAATTCCTTGTAGATTAGGTCCATTATGGATTGAAATGATACATACCCGAACGGACTTTAGAATAGGGAAAAATCGTTAAGGGCTAAAATGATAGGCCTGAACGGTTTTTATTTATTTTGTTTTAACTTGGGATTGCAGGTCTGAAAGGATAGAATCTAGATTTCCCTTTTTAAACTATGGATTGTAACGTTTCCGATTTTTCGTTGCCGAAAAACCGAATAGTTAGGGTTTTTAAAAAGAATTTTAAGAGAAGAAAAGAAGAGAAAACAGAAAAATAGAAAGAGAAAAAGAGAATAGAGGAAAAAAGAAAAACAGAAGAAAATAGGACGGGACAGAAAACAACAGAACAACATCAGAATCTCACAATTCGCAGCGGAACAACATATAATAAATAAATGAATAATCTTTAAACAAAGAACTATATCAGTTATTACATTTCATCACATGCTTTATACAAAAGCCATGCTTTGGGTCAACAAATGATCAACACAATGATCACCAAGATAGACGATCAAATAAACGATCCTATCACAATAATCAACACAATGATCATTTCAGCAACACTCAGCATGTCACATTACCAAATTGGGAATATATCGCTGATAACTTCAACTATATAACCTCTGAGCTCGTACGTCTCAGAGAAGGGTGTTAAGCTAAAGAATAAATTCTTCGCCACCAACAGAAATATATTTGAAAGAAATCGGCTTTATATCTCAACTTGTAACGTCAGACATACAATCCATACAAGTTTGTTCCGGGATCGAACAAAACCGAAGGCACTTACAAAGAAGTCCTTGCAATCCGGATATTCACAATCCTGATCGGATTCACCATCACATATGGAGAACTCTATACCGTAGCTACTCGGTGCAGAGTAAATCGACAGGTCATCCTATCGCTCTCGCAAATACCGGGTCTTCAACACCGATCTTCAATGCTATCATAACGACGTATCACATATTCGGAATGGGTTATACGACCCCATGGTCCTTTCCCGGTTAACCCGAATAGTGAGCGCTTATTCAAAAATAAGTGTGGCATTCACATTCAACAAATCACATCAATTACCCATTCAAAGGGAAATATTGATAGTCGGTTATTGAACTATCACTGGATATGCACACATCACCAGTTTCCAAATAATTTTCCAAATTATTTATTTTCACAAAATATCTTTACAAGATATATAATTTCACACTTCAAAAATAAATCAATATTTATTTTTCTAAACCAATCCCACTTTCTTTTATAAATTCTTTAGTGAATTTATAATCCAAAGTATTAATGAATATACGACTTCAATTCGATTTATAATATTCATTTTCAATTTATCTTCAAAAAGATAAATTCTCTAATATCCACTTCATGTTGGAAAACATTTCCATACTTATTAAATAAGTAATTCATAAATATTTTTATTTTCAACCTTGGAAAATATTCAATATACTTAAATCGAGATTAAGTATATATTTCATTCTATTAAGGAAATCATTCTCTTCACATATTTATTTGGGCTAAAACGAATGTTACGTAAAACATCGTTACGACAACCCAAAATCACTAGTATAGGGATTCGAAATTAAAATAGATATATAAATCCCAATACTATACAAAACATTTCCTTTCGGAAATCATTTACTATAACAACAGTGTTATAGTCCATTATTTCCTTTTATTTCTCGAAAACGTCTATTTCAACAATAAATGTTGAAATCTATGGTTTCGAATCTCAACACATTTTAAAAACATCGTTAGATAGTTTTAATTCTATTTAAAACATCATATCTAAAACAATTTCTTTAACATATTATTCACTATTCAAAAATGTGAATAAACTTCGTTAACAATTTCATCACTTCTATTCAATTTATTTTAAAGGATTATTCACTATTCAAGAATGTGAATATAACTCATTTAATAGGTTTCAACAATTTTCTTATTAAAATAAGTCATTTGCGAATTTATAAAACAACGTTTATAAATTCCATTTCTATTTATTTATAAAAACTTCTTTTTTATAAATCTCTTTATTAACTTATTCGATTTATAATTTTAATTATAAACCAAAAGTCCAAATTATAAGTCAAACACTTATAATTTATTTATTTGCAAAAATGGTTCCTTTGAACTTTACAAATTTTATAAACCTACTGTTTATAAAATTTCCATTTATAACTTCACCGTTATATAATTCTATAAATTTCATTCATTAATGAATTTCATTTTCACTTCATTCAAACACTTATAAAAACTCGTTTTATAATGTCAATATTTCAATTTATAAATATCCATTTATAAATCTCTTAATATAAATCAATTTATATTATTCTTTTAAAACGTCTTAAATCTCCTTTATTATTTCACCATTTTGATTCATAAAATAATTAAATTTTATAAATCATGTATTCAAACTTTTATAATAAATTCAAAAATCCAATTTAACCTATTTTATAACATCATTGACCCATATTTCTCAAAAATTAGCTTTTAACTATATTTCTTAAAAATCGTAATTTTTATAACCTTAAAAATTATAACGTTTATTTATTTAAAATGGATCGATTCCAAAATATTTTATAAACGTATACTTTCAAAAATCACTTTGAAATCATTTTAAAATTCCAAATTTGGTCCAATGATGCTACACACCAAATAGTCAATCACGACTACAACGATATCATATATCAATATGAAAATCCATCAAATATCAAAATATCTGAAATCAAATAAATACTGTTGAGGAATTCAATTGGATCCCTCCAACCTGTTTTCCTGCATCCACAAACATTAGCACAATACCAATTTCGCTCCAGTACGAAATTATCGCGGTATATGTTCTTATTAAATATTATCCGCTTAATAACGGCGTAATAGGGTCTCATCCGCTAAAAAAAATGCGGGGAATCAACAACTGCAATATATACATATGCCAATATATATATATTGATATTATATATAATACCAATTTCACTGTTTATGAAATATTCGCGGTATATGTTCTTATTAAATAACATCCGCTTACTAACGGCGTATAATGTCTATTTTAACAATCAATAGATATCAATCATCATTCAAACATGCATTCAAATATTTTAAATCTAACTATTTAAAATAAAATCGAAACTGATTCGATTGAGTGAGAAGTTCTCACCTTGATTTTATTTTCCGTTTTAGCGATTTATTTCGAATAAAATTAAACGGACGTTTAATTTTACCCAAAATTCTCACTAACTCCAAACGACTCCAAACCAACTCCATCACGTAGTGCTCGTCCATACGATTCCAACGCAACTGAGTTTGCATTTTTTCGACCTCGTATGAAAAAGTTATGAATTTTTGAAGTTACACGTGTTTTATACTCAATAAAATTACAACATAAATTTAAATTATAAACCTAACTTTAATCTGGGCCCTAGATCTTGCATCTGCTCATCTCCACCGTGCATTCCATCTTCCCCAAACTCACGTACAGGCCGCACCATCCAACCCATAGCTTCATGATTAGGGTTTAATTATGCAACTCCATTTCTCAACGATACTTCATCAAACTACTTGCAATAGGAAGCTCTCGACCAAAGCTATGCTCGGCCAGAAGCATGTGGAGCTCGGCCACCTGATGCACCTCGTGTTGCGTGCGCAGGCCATGACCAACGGCCCCCCTAGCTCCTCCTCCGATGCTCCAAATCACATCTCCACCGTTGAACTTCAAGATCTCGATGCGCTCTACGACTTTCTAGTTGGAAGCTTCATCTAATTGCTGATGGATTGGAAGAAATCGAGGGGGAAAGGATGATCATTTCTGGCCGTTGGTTGTATAAGTGGCGGCTAGGGCAAATTAGAATTAGGGTTTATTTTTTTTTATCAAATTATGAAGAGTGGTGGTGTATTTATAGAGTTTCGTTCGACACTATTCATCCGGAAATTCCGAACTCCGATTTACACGCCGTAACCAGCGTTTCTAGGGTTTACCCCGCGTTCCGGACCCAATGGAACAGGTTTCGAAAGCTAATTCGGAAGTATGTGCGAGTTATGGCTGTAAACGCTCAATTTAAATTAAACCGATTTAAATCGATTTCTAGGCGTTTTAATTCGTACCGGACAAACGGTAAATCCAATTGACTTGAAATTTGAAACCTTACAATAATATCACATTACGGATCCGATGAAACTGGTTTCGTCGAAATCCGAGACTTTTTGAAAAATGGCTATTTTAACTCGCCAAATTTAAATTAAAAATAAATCGATGCGTTTCGAGCTGCCACGCTCAAACGATAACTCCGATTGACACGAAAATTGAAATCTGGTAATAACTAACTATTACGGATCCAATAGAACTGGTTTCGTTCAATTCTGAGACTGTTCAAAAATTGACTATTTTCACTAGTCGATTTAATTATTAAAATATTCAATTTTCACAAATTAACTTTTAATTCGATTTTAACAGTTCTAAAATATCGTTCTAACTCCAACATGATAAAATAAAATTTTACAAATCATTTTCAATCATTTTTAACCCAATTTTCAATTATTTCCATAATTTAACATATTAAATTATCGATTTAATTATCCAATTAAATCCAAAAATTCAAATAAAAATTATTCGACTTATAAATTCACTTGTTAATATTTAAAATAAATTAAATATTCATATTTTATTTAATAAAAATTCTGGGTCGTTACAATCTTCCCCACTTAAAAGAATTTCGTCCTCGAAATTATCAAGTAAGAAAAGTTACAGAATCTATTAATTTTCCAAAATTCATAGTTAAACTTCTTACAATACTTTACTAAGTTTTTCAAATCATACTTAGTTATCTTTTCAAAAACGACTACTATTGTTTAACTTTCAATTCCAAAATCAAAGTTTAAGTTTTCAAAATTTTCCAATTTTCTCAAAAATTTTCTAACGCCTTAAATTTTCGGAAAAATTCGCCATAGTCTCCTTTGCGCGGCTCGATCCGAAAAAAAAATGACAGTATATATATCACAAATATACATCTCATCAAGTAATGAGGCATCCCGAAGGGAAAAAAATGTAAAGGTGCGATATTTAATCCGAGATATGTACCTTATATTTTATTAGCTAGCATATACGGCTAATATAGCGCGAAAGCGAGCTCCAAATGCGAAGCAAACGCGATCCGCACCTACTAATTACTCAACAAACAACATGAGAACATGCATATATGACAATAGTATCAATATACATCCTATAGCAACATAATAACTATATACGTCACATAGCAAATGCAACATATTCAAACATCAACCAACTAGCATTCAACAAATTCATAATCAATATATATTCATTTATATTCTTATTAACATTCAATGAATTGGGTTTTCAATTTAAATCATATTTGATTCATTAACAATGGATGTTTACTAACATTTATTTTCAATTAGTTTATATTCACTAATTCATATTCAAGTTGGTTCACTTCCAAATCAAATTCAATTCTATTCAAATTTATTTACTTCTAATTTGAATTCAATTACATAGCTTTAAATTTCATTAATCAATTTCATTAACACTTAATGAATTCATATACAATCAACTAACAATCATATATCAATCAATGTATATTAATTACAACCAAATTCCTTTGCTTATCAATTGGTTTAATTTAATTGATTTTCATTCAATTTATTCAACTTTCTAATAACATTAGATTTTAATGAATTAACACTTATATTCATTATTTCATATCAATTTAATTCACATTTAATTGATTATCATTCAATCCATTCATTCAATCCAATTTCTAAAGTTGAATTTTATTTATATAACTTAAGTTCACATTTATTTAATCCATTTGATTATTTACTTTGATACTAATATCAACTTCATTCCATATCACTTAAGTTATATTCATATAGTTTCACTTCTCATATATATAAGTTTATTTCACAATTGTAAATCACTTTAATTATAATTCAATTCTTATCATTCTTTTGCTTATACAATTTTTC
This sequence comes from Allium cepa, assembly GCA_030765085.1. Taxonomy (NCBI): domain Eukaryota; kingdom Viridiplantae; phylum Streptophyta; class Magnoliopsida; order Asparagales; family Amaryllidaceae; genus Allium; species Allium cepa. The sequence goes on along the minus strand of CM060938.1, from coordinate 378,333,543 downwards.
TTCAATTTAGATTATTCAAACAACTAAACAATCAACTTATATACACTTTAATAATTCTGAAAAATTATTCCATTTATATATGAAATATAATCAAGTAAAATTATTTCATTTACCCAAAATTTTAAAACAATATTATGTCGAATTATTCTATTCAAGTGTTTATAAACCCCTTCGGCATAGTTGTACATACTGTGCTGACGAAGGTTCATATGCCACTCAATAAACCAATCATCACAATATAAAACAATTTGATATTCACTAACAAATACGCTCTCATAGCTATTATTACACTCAAATTCATTCTAGAGTACTGCTGACTCTATCTCTAATGAATTATACCCAACAGAACCATGGTTGTCGCTTAACCATAAGCTCTGATACCAAATGTAACGTTTCCGATTTTTCGTTGCCGAAAAACCGAATAGTTAGGGTTTTTAAAAAGAATTTTAAGAGAAGAAAAGAAGAGAAAACAGAAAAATAGAAAGAGAAAAAGAGAATAGAGGAAAAAAGAAAAACAGAAGAAAATAGGACGGGACAGAAAACAACAGAACAACATCAGAATCTCACAATTCGCAGCGGAACAACATATAATAAATAAATGAATAATCTTTAAACAAAGAACTATATCAGTTATTACATTTCATCACATTTCATTACATCATATCATCAGAGTGTACAACATCAACAACAAATAGTGCAGCGGAAAAAGAAATACTATATAGACTAGTAATACGCCATGCCATCTAGCTTGCCTCCAGCAATTCCAGAATATCCAGAATATCCTGATAAACCTTACTCTTGACTGCCCGTGTGGAAATTGGTGGGCACCCAGAGTTTAGGAAGGAAAACAATAAACTCCAAGTCAGTCATGTGACTGGTGTGAGAACTCAAAACAGTTTATTTATCTTTAGAATCAAAATAGAGGAATATTTTTAAATTCAATTCGCAATGCTTTTAAAAATGAGACTACCATAAGGCCTCCCGCACACACACACAATGCAAACGCAGAATCGGAGGAGATTTCTCCTTATGATAGTCAAAGATGCTTGATACGCATTTAAAATAACATTTGATATTATTACTAGTGTATAGTGTAGAAGAAATTCATTTCGAAAGTAGAATATAAATCTTAGCCAACATAGACATTTCGAACTATGCCTATTATAGCTACCATCCAAACAGTGGTGACCACCATAAGTGAATGGCAGGTTCTACAACTAATACCGTACAAGTTTCGTATTGGGAATTGGATTTCCAACAAATGGTCAGGCCAAGGAACTTCCCATTGCCACATGAGAATGCCTCTGGAAAGACATCCCCGAGAACCAAACCGGAACTCTGCCAACACAAGGCCGGGTTACCCCTAACTGGGTAACTACTGACACGAGCACGCCATTCCCCGATCGTAAACGACCTTTCTCACGGGATCCCGAAAACCAACAACCACAAAGTAATAAATTCGTAGTAACCACATAGGTTAAATATCTGGGCTCCATACCATGATACAACCTCTATCCAGAAGGAAATGTACATACCCTAAAGGGTGCTACCCCTCATAACCTTGCCGCATCTTTCCTGTTTTGACCATTTCCGGGGTGTGAGGTTCGACGAAGTCACGTCCACAAAAACATACTTTATACAAAAGCCATGCTTTGGGTCAACAAATGATCAACACAATGATCACCAAGATAGATGATCAAATAAACGATCCTATCACAATAATCAACACAATGATCATTTCAGCAACACTCAGCATGTCACATTACCAAATTGGGAATATATCGCTGATAACTTCAACTATATAACCTCTGAGCTCGTACGTCTCAGAGAAGGGTGTTAAGCTAAAGAATAAATTCTTCGCCACCAACAGAAATATATTTGAAAGAAATCGGCTTTATATCTCAACTTGTAACGTCAGACATACAATCCATACAAGTTTGTTCCGGGATCGAACAAAACCGAAGGCACTTACAAAGAAGTCCTTGCAATCCGGATATTCACAATCCTGATCGGATTCACCATCACATATGGAGAACTCTATACCGTAGCTACTCGGTGCAGAGTAAATCGACAGGTCATCCTATCGCTCTCGCAAATACCGGGTCTTCAACACCGATCTTCAATGCTATCATAACGACGTATCACATATTCGGAATGGGTTATACGACCCCATGGTCCTTTCCCGGTTAACCCGAATAGTGAGCGCTTATTCAAAAATAAGTGTGGCATTCACATTCAACAAATCACATCAATTACCCATTCAAAGGGAAATATTGATAGTCGGTTATTGAACTATCACTGGATATGCACACATCACCAGTTTCCAAATAATTTTCCAAATTATTTATTTTCACAAAATATCTTTACAAGATATATAATTTCACACTTCAAAAATAAATCAATATTTATTTTTCTAAACCAATCCCACTTTCTTTTATAAATTCTTTAGTGAATTTATAATCCAAAGTATTAATGAATATACGACTTCAATTCGATTTATAATATTCATTTTCAATTTATCTTCAAAAAGATAAATTCTCTAATATCCACTTCATGTTGGAAAACATTTCCATACTTATTAAATAAGTAATTCATAAATATTTTTATTTTCAACCTTGGAAAATATTCAATATACTTAAATCGAGATTAAGTATATATTTCATTCTATTAAGGAAATCATTCTCTTCACATATTTATTTGGGCTAAAACGAATGTTACGTAAAACATCGTTACGACAACCCAAAATCACTAGTATAGGGATTCGAAATTAAAATAGATATATAAATCCCAATACTATACAAAACATTTCCTTTCGGAAATCATTTACTATAACAACAGTGTTATAGTCCATTATTTCCTTTTATTTCTCGAAAACGTCTATTTCAACAATAAATGTTGAAATCTATGGTTTCGAATCTCAACACATTTTAAAAACATCGTTAGATAGTTTTAATTCTATTTAAAACATCATATCTAAAACAATTTCTTTAACATATTATTCACTATTCAAAAATGTGAATAAACTTCGTTAACAATTTCATCACTTCTATTCAATTTATTTTAAAGGATTATTCACTATTCAAAAATGTGAATATAACTCCTTTAATAGGTTTCAACAATTTTCTTATTAAAATAAGTCATTTGCGAATTTATAAAACAACGTTTATAAATTCCATTTCTATTTATTTATAAAAACTTCTTTTTTATAAATCTCTTTATTAACTTATTCGATTTATAATTTTAATTATAAACCAAAAGTCCAAATTATAAGTCAAACACTTATAATTTATTTATTTGTAAAAATCGTTCCTTTGAACTTTACAAATTTTATAAACCTACTGTTTATAAAATTTCCATTTATAACTTCACCGTTATATAATTCTATAAATTTCATTCATTAATGAATTTCATTTTCACTTCATTCAAACACTTATAAAAACTCGTTTTATAATGTCAATATTTCAATTTATAAATATCCATTTATAAATCTCTTAATATAAATCAATTTATATTATTCTTTTAAAACGTCTTAAATCTCCTTTATTATTTCACCATTTTGATTCATAAAATAATTAAATTTTATAAATCCTGTATTCAAACTTTTATAATAAATTCAAAAATCCAATTTAACCTATTTTATAACATCATTGACCCATATTTCTCAAAAATCAGCTTTTAACTATATTTCTTAAAAATCGTAATTTTTATAACCTTAAAAATTATAACGTTTATTTATTTAAAATGGATCGATTCCAAAATATTTTATAAACGTATACTTTCAAAAATCACTTTGAAATCATTTTAAAATTCCAAATTTGGTCCAATGATGCTACACACCAAATAGTCAATCACGACTACAACGATATCATATATCAATATGAAAATCCATCAAATATCAAAATATCTGAAATCAAATAAATACTGTTGAGGAATCCAGTTGGATCCCTCCAACCTGTTTTCCTGCATCCACAAACATTAGCACAATACCAATTTCGCTCCAGTACGAAATTATCGCGGTATATGTTCTTATTAAATATTATCCGCTTAATAACGGCGTAATAGGGTCTCATCCACTAAAAAAAATGCGGGGAATCAACAACTGCAATATATACATATGCCAATATATATATTGATATTATATATAATACCAATTTTACTGTTTATGAAATATTCGCGGTATATGTTCTTATTAAATAACATCCGCTTACTAACGGCGTATAATGTCTATTTTAACAATCAATAGATATCAATCATCATTCAAACATGCATTCAAATATTTTAAATCTAACTATTTAAAATAAAATCGAAACTGATTCGATTGAGTGAGAAGTTCTCACCTTGATTTTATTTTCCGTTTTAGCGATTTATTTCGAATAAAATTAAACGGACGTTTAATTTTACCCAAAATTCTCACTAACTCCAAACGACTCCAAACCAACTCCATCGCGTAGTGCTCGTCCATACAATTCCAACGCAACTGAGTTTGCATTTTTTCGACCTCGTATGAAAAAGTTATGAATTTTTGAAGTTACACGTGTTTTATACTCAATAAAATTACAACATAAATTTAAATTATAAACCTAACTTTAATCTGGGCCCTAGATCTTGCATCTGCTCATCTCCACCGTGCATTCCATCTTCTCCAAACTCACGTACAGGCCGCACCATCCAACCCATAGCTTCATGATTAGGGTTTAATTATGCAACTCCATTTCTCAACGATACTTCATCAAACTACTTGCAATAGGAAGCTCTCGACCAAAGCTATGCTCGGCCAGAAGCATGTGGAGCTCGGCCACCTGATGCACCTCGTGTTGCGTGCGCAGGCCATGACCAACGGCCCCCCCTAGCTCCTCCTCCGATGCTCCAAATCACATCTCCACCGTTGAACTTCAAGATCTCGATGCGCTCTACGACTTTCTAGTTGGAAGCTTCATCTAATTGCTGATGGATTGGAAGAAATCGAGGGGGAAAGGATAATCATTTCTGGCCATTGGTTGTATAAGTGGCGGCTAGGGCAAATTAGAATTAGGGTTTTTTTTTTTTATCAAATTATGAAGAGTGGTGGTGTATTTATAGAGTTTCGTTCGACACTATTCATCCGGAAATTCCGAACTCCGATTTACGCGCCGTAACCAGCGTTTCTAGGGTTTACCCCACGTTCCGGACACAATGGAACAGGTTTCGAAAGCTAATTCGGAAGTATGTGCGAGTTATGGCTGTAAACGCTCAATTTAAATTAAACCGATTTAAATCGATTTCTAGGCGTTTTAATTCGTACCGGACAAACGGTAAATCCAATTGACTTGAAATTTGAAACCTTACAATAATATCACATTACGGATCCGATGAAACTGGTTTCGTCGAAATCCGAGACTTTTTGAAAAATGGCTATTTTAACTCGCCAAATTTAAATTAAAAATAAATCGATGCGTTTCGAGCTGCCACGCTCAAACGATAACTCCGATTGACACGAAAATTGAAATCCGGTAATAACTAACTATTACGGATCCAATGGAACTGGTTTCGTTCAATTCTGAGACTGTTCAAAAATTGACTATTTTCACTAGTCGATTTAATTATTAAAATATTCAATTTTCACAAATTAACTTTTAATTCGATTTTAACAGTTCTAAAATATCGTTCTAACTCCAACATGATAAAATAAAATTTTACAAATCATTTTCAATCATTTTTAACCCAATTTTCAATTATTTCCATAATTTAACATATTAAATTATCGATTTAATTATCCAATTAAATCCAAAAATTCAAATAAAAATTATTCGACTTATAAATTCACTTGTTAATATTTAAAATAAATTAAATATTCATATTTTATTTAATAAAAATTCTGGGTCGTTACAAGGATTGAAATGATATATATATCTGTATCACTTGACCTAGATTAGAAAACTATATACAGACCCGTGGTTATTTTATAAAGTGTTTTGGATATTTTTAAGCATTTTAAAATATAAATTTATGAAACTTGATTTAAACAGATTTTGAAATGTTTTAAAATAAAGAAATTATGATTTTTCTATGAGTTAAAAATTTAACTAATGAATGATTGAATCGAATTTTGAAATGCAACTTAAATCTGGAAATTTGGACTTTGGCTTTTGAAATGACCTTTAAGTTTTATTATACAAAAAAAAATTTGGCAAGGAAAGCCGGTTTTATAGTGGACCGTCCACTTTTTATTACGGACGTAATAAAAACATGAAGTATATGAGTAAGGTAGAGGCACCTTAACTACGACAAACGAAATAAAAAAACAGCACAGGAGTACGACAGACATGTCACAGCTACTAAAAATAACTAACAAGACTAGATCTCCTCCGAAGAGGAAGAATCACCAACGTTCACATCCACCTGGAAAGAAACCAAAGTGCCATTCCCAAGAAGACCAAAATAGGGCGAAAAAGGACAGTAAGTGAAGGATCATAAATCACGGCATTAGTAGAATAAATAAAGGATCGATCCCAGGTAGTATCAGCAAGCATAACAGAATTTAACTCAGCATACGAACCGTCCAAGTCAAGAACCAAGGAATCACCAGAAGGTCTATAATAAATCCATCGAAGGTCCAATAGATCATCAGAAACAAATCTAAAATAGGAATCATCCACAAGGTTGAATCGCATATCAGAACAACGATCAACCCAACAATGTTCAGAGTCAGCCCAAACAACATGCTCGAGAGGCGGAGAAAGATTCGGCACAGCAATGGGATCCGCAGTTCCCTTATCTGTCCCTGGCCCGCCGCCTTCTTTTGTTCGGCCTACAAATAAAATTTTAAGTGGTTTAAAATGTAAATTTATGATAATTTGATTTAAATAGATTTTAAAGTGTTTTAAATAAAGGATTTATGATTTTCTATAAGAAGAAAATGTTAAATAAATAAATGGTTAAATTGGATTATATTTAACATAGAAACACTTTTGATTTAAAATTGAATTTAACCCTAATAAATGGTTAAATTGGATTATTGAAATATAACTTAATTTTGGAAATTTGGAAATTTAGTTAAAATGATATTTAAGTTATATAAATAAAATGGAAATTTAATTATATTTGGAAAATGGTGAATATGATAATTTGATTTAAAATTGAATTTAAACGATTTAATAAAGTATTATTGATTTTTCTATGAATTAAAATGGTTAAGTAAATGAATGCTTAAAAGTGAAATTTTAAAATATAACTTGACTTGGAAATGTGAAATTTGGGGTTTTAATTAAAGATTGAAGTTAATTAAATAAAATTGGAAATTTAGTTAAATTTGTGAAATGGTAATTTAAAGTTTAAGCGTTAAGTTTATTTGTTGAAAAGTGAAGAAAATGAAATTATACACTTGAATTTAATAAGTGAAATTATTGAAAATTTGGATTTTTCTGTAAAGGTTACTTTATAAAATCATAAGTTGAAAGAGTATTTTAATGAACATTTTTTAATGTAAAAAAAAATATGATTTTTATAATGTTTAAAGAGTTTAAAATGAAGTTTATTAATTGCTGGAAATACACTAAAATCTAGAAATCACTTTTAATAGCATTCAGAAGTGCTATGGTTTCGGGAAACGAACTAAAAGACCTATTATAGCATTTCTGAAATGTTGTAGTTGCTGTAGTTGAACTAATAGGCTAAAACTTAACTCAGGTCAATTATAGCATTTTAAATGTTGTAGTGGGCAGCTGTCTTTGTTGAAATGAATAAAAAACCTTGTTTTGAAACCTGAGCTATTACAGCATTTCTGGAAATGCTGTCTTTGATGTTTGAACTAAAATTTAACTAAAACAGAGTTTTAATAGCAGTTTTAAGTGCTATCTTTACTGAATTAAAATGTTTTCAAGTGTAACTTATAACAGCTTTTTCTAAATACTGCGAAAGGCTGAAATTTTCAATGTTTATGGTTTTTAACTAAGTAAATGAGCTCTGAATGGTTTGAAATTTTGGAAATTTAATACTTGACTTGAAAGAATAATAATTTCACTTTTAAATGAATAAATTTAACTGGAAAATAAATCATTTTAAAGGTGATTTGAAAGGATAATAAACGAATGTTATCTTGAATTTAGAAGATATTTAAAGTTGAATATTTGGATTTGAACTTATATGACGATTTGAAAATGAAGTTCTGAAAGATATAATATTTTGATATTAAAATGATTTGAAAATGAAGTTTTGAGAGGATATGATATTTTAATGTATTAAAATGATTTGAAAGGAAGTTTTGAAAGGATATGATAATTTAATATATTAAAATGGTTGGAAATTTCTTGATATTTATTTTGATAAATATTTGAATTTGAAAGAAATGGTATGTTGATATATTGAAATGGTTTGGAAATGATTTAATTTTTTTTTGATAAGGATTTGGATTGAAATGTTATTTTATTTTGAAGTATAAAATATTATTTTAAAGTTATAACCACATGTTATAATAACGATTGGTTGGCAAAGAGACCGGGATCGGATATGGGCATACTCTCTGTCGATACTGAAAACCACTTTGACAACCGTGTACGTGGTGGAGATTCCGGAATGAAGTAGGATGGTGGCGACATTCTTGAGGTATATTACGTGGACCCAACTCCCATGAGTTGGCATAAGGTGGCAAAAACAGGAGTGGTCTCGGGCCAAAATGGGTAGCTTTTCTGGTCGGACGCATTTCTTCGATACCATTCTATTGCTTTTGTGATTGTTTGGGAACCCCTTCGATTTTGGGAATGTGTTCTGAGGTGGGCGTATGCGGTTGCTGCGTTACCACCAGCCCAAGTGTCGTAATTGGTATATCTACCCTGGAATTGCCTTGTGTGCCGTGTCACCTACCCTATCGAGCCTTTGCTACGAGTTTGGTTTTCTCCCGTAGCCCATGCGTATCTTCTTGTAGTCTCCCGATCAAGAGATATGCAGATATTGGATGGACTATTGGGACTATTACGTGTTAAGGTGGAAAATGTAAAGCCTTAATTCTATTTATAAGTATGTTTATTTTACTGATAGACACTATTATAATAGCACAATATTACTACAAATTAAATAGTTTGACGGATCCTTAGAGGATGGGCGGTCCCAAGCATCCTTTAAGCTATTGTACCTTTACTACAGTTCACTTGAGTTGGTTTACATTGTATTAGTATGTATGTCCTGACTGTAGTGTTTGTATTTTTTTATTTACGCTCGGGTCAGCCTGAGTATTCACAGATTTGGATTTCCACTTTCTGGAGATTGGAATCGCTGGAGATTATCTACTTGTCTAGTTTTATCTTTTTCAGTCCGTTGTTCCTTTCAGCTCTTGTATTAGTAGACTTCTATGTATTGAGACATCTTTTGCACCTTATTTCTTCTATTGTATCTTATTAGCTATGATATATTTACATAGTAGCTTCATGAACTACTTTTTCATTTACTTTCGCTGCACTATTATTACTCTGTGTCTGTGATCAATGATTTTTATTTACAGTATATTCTGAGATTTGCCAAATTTTACAACGTGGTATTTTGAGCAATTCAAGTCCGACATGTGCGGATGCGAATGGTTGAAAATACTGGGTTGTTACAGTCCTTGCTACTTGTCAAGTCTCGGTCTGACTCGAGCATTTATAATAGCACCCGGATCAAACTATCTCTAATTATCACAAATGGTTAGTCTATTATAATAATAGACCGCATCATCAAGGATAAAACATAATAGATTATACTTCACTAATCTACTTAATACTTTAGATAAAACTTCATGATTTAAGTTTAAGCTATACTAATTCAAAACAAGACATCAAAGCGATAACAACTATTGTTAAGAGCATAGTCATACACAATCATGAATGCAAGGGAAGGACTGGCACTTCACAAGTCAATAGTCATCATCCTGCACTTCGCACTTAATAAATAAGCACTTCACTAATTCATTATCATCGATATGCACAATGCAAGTAAAATAAGCACTTTGCTAGTAGACTATAAGACAAGCAACTTGCAAGTCAAAACCAAATACGAGTACATCTCTTGTTGTTACCAATAGATAGCCTAAATGAAAAGTGCATCACATGTCCATACAATTACAAGCACATTGCAAGCAATAGCTCATTAGTAAATGAGTAACGGCTGATGGGTCTTGGAAACCCACACAATTTGCATAAAGCGGCCTACCTATGGGCGAGTCTAAAACTCAACGATATAAATATTATATACTTCCTATAAGTAATCATTTCAAATAATCACCGCATGTCCCATAACCACTCGGGTTTATCCAAATGTTTGGTTTAAATTACTAAACTCCATTCGATAAGTGTGATATACTATCAATTAGTAACTGGATAATTATCGTGCATTGTCCCATAACCACTTAGCGTTACTTAATTATTTACCAAGTGAGTATAAAATCCCACTTGTAAAAATAAACGTTCATTCGAACAAGTCCAAGAATTAACCAGTAAAACAAACATGGGTGTTTCATACCACTCGTTTTATTAAGCCTTTTAATTCGATTTCTCATCCGTGTGCAGTTGTGTGTTTGAATAATAAAATAGTTTTGTTTTGAAATCCAATTTGAAATATTTATTTAAAGAGACAATATTATATAAATAAAAAGCATAAATAAATTTATATTTTAAATTATAGACCTTTCTTCGCAATCAACTTTTTAAAGTTTAGAGTCTTTACATATAAACCTCTAAAATCATTCTTATTCCAATGCGTGCATGCACGCACACACACACATTGTTTGTAGAAAAGGAGTTGATGATAGAAATGTACTTTTCTATCTATGTATATATATCATTCAACTCTCTGTAGAATAGTTTTTAAAACTAAAAATAACTACAACATTAGCTTATAACCATAGATTTTCAAATAGCTTCTTTTAAAAATAATTTATATCTATATAACAATGAATTCAATAAATATAACAAGTGTAACTCCACATCAAACCACACCAAACAAAGGCGATCAAACGCTGAGCAAAATAAGCTAGAAGGAGCTACTTTTGACACCTCAATGCGACCCAAAAAGCTCGGAGAAACAACACCACGATAAGGAAATGGTGCCCTGGAATGCACTGTTCCAAGCTTCGATCGGTCGATCAGTCACCTTTTATCGGTTGACCAGTGGGTCACCTTGAACAGCGCGCTCCAGATGAAGCTTTCCCACCATCGACTCTACACTTAGGCGAGTTGTTTTCTAGCATTCAGGACCTTAATTAGCAACTCTACTATACATGGTATATACATGCAACTAACAACAATCCTTAGCATGTATAATACATTGAATACCCAGGCAAAGAATAACTACATGGGAAGTTTAGCTAACAATAATTTAGTGAGATCAAACAATGCAAATAGCAATTTGAAAACATCCTATTCAACTATCAAATTCAGCTTATACTTCTGAGTAAAAATAGTTGTGAGTTCTTCAACTCACCTTTCTTCCTTGAATTAGGTAGTAAACACAACAGTAGGTACAAATTGCCTCAATTAGAAAAAACTAGAAATATTTAATCAAAACATCAAAAAACCCATTTCAACAACTGTAGCTGAGATAAATCTCTAATAGGAGAGAATAGGGTTTAATTCCTTTGCTTGAATTAATTGCATCAAATTATCGTAATTTACTAGTGAAGCTAAGTTGAATTAAGAGGATTTGGAATTTAGGTTTTAGAAAGTTTTAGAAAAGAGAAAGAGGAGCTTCTTATTGTTTCTGATTTGTGAACACTGTAAATGTAAGAACATCACATATGAGAAATCCTTCTCATCTCAAATGGTTTAATGGGATTTGAGCCATAAGAACTTATTTACAATCCAATGCAAATTAAATGTTTTATTTCTTTATTCTTTCAATTAAGTGGCTAAATGAAACAATTAACTACTTGTTATAAAATCATTGACCAAAGTAAATAAACAAAATAGGACTTCTTGAATATTTATCAAATAAAAAGCTTCTAATTGATTTTAAAAGGATTCTCTAAATTTTAAATCATCTTTAATAAGCAAAATAAAAGATAAAAAATCATTTATCTAATTTTCTTAAAAGATTTATTTATAACTCCAAAAGTATTCGCTTTATAAATTAATTCATCAATACAATCATACTTTACAATTTTCATTCTAAAGACTTCATTTATCATTAATTAAATTAACTTTTAATTTAAAGTAACAATTTAAATCATTATTTTATTTCTAATTCAACAAAAAAATTCAATGTTGTTACACCTTTGCTATCCACTTTAGATCTAAGGAAAAAGATCTGTATTTCAGGTATTTGATGAGTGGTTCTTGAACTCTCATCTACTATGCATGTTATAGTTAAAATCGGTGTTTTTAACATGATTTAGACCCTAAAACATTTTCTAACCTTAATCACCATTTTTCTAAACGTTTACGACCGAAATATAAGGGTTTTAAGATGGATTTTAAGTGGTTTTCAACTCCTTTTCCTATATGGACATATTAATGTAAATGCTAGACCTATATTAGGATTTACTTGATTGTCATGTTTGTATAAATTAGATATGTGTGTGGATTTATGTAGCTGATATTTCATGTTTGCATGTGGTGCTTTGATATGGTTTACTAATGCTTTTATGCAGTTAGAAAAGGAGTGATAAATTATCAAATTGAAGGCAAAGATGATCGGAATTGGATGAAACTTGGAGGAGTGTTTTTGGAGCATGGGAGGATCCCAAGATTCAATTCGCACCAAAATTGATGCTAAGGAGAGGACTCGGTATTGAGAGCTTTTGCTCAGTATGGAGTTTTATTGGTGCAAAGTGCTCGGTGGATGTTTAGTTCTTCAAGTCAAGGCTAAAGTGAGGAGTAAAGATCAAGTGGAAGAATTTGGCTAAGTATTAGACTTCATACCGAGAGCCGATAGGGGTATGAACCCTATTGCTCTCTAAATTGCTTGACTAGCATAGAAACATATTTGTGTTCTTATTTTGGATGGTAGACTTAGTTCGCGTTTCTTTATCGTAGAGTAGGATGCGGATTGTCGTTAAGATGTGTAACATATTTTGCGGAAGGTTGGCACAAATGTTGGGACCGAATTATTGGTCGTTGGTTGAGGCTTGTTGGGATCGAATTTTTGATCGTTAGTCAGGGTATTGGGATTGGAGGCTAGATCATGGACATTCCCGTGGACCCGTATGGTGTAGACGCTGAAAGCTAGGTGGTTCCCAATATTAGGTCAAAGTAACCGCAATAATTACTCCTTGGGGTGCATAAGAGGTATTTTTCTATAAGAATCGAGGGGTCGGGTACGGATCCATACGATGAGTCACTATGCAAGTGTACATGCGTATTCTTCCTCTCTAAGCCTAGTTTGAGTTAAAGTGGAGCCGTAATTTCCCCAAAACTAGACGGTCGTTCGATGGGATGTGGTCTATTTTTATCACCCTGATGTTAGATTGATGACTGTTAGACTAATCTGTTAGGTTGGTGACCTTAGGTGCATGGATACTGTACATACACCCGATATATCCTAGAGTAGATTTGAAGTCATTTGTATTTAATTTCCTTGTTAGTCTTGCTCTCATTCACCAGATTTTTTGGCCCGTTCTATTTTTCCCTCATTCCGTATTTTCCTTATGAGTATGATACTCCAATATTTGATACGTATTGATAGTTTTATGAGACTACAAAATTATGATATTTTGAGACCTAGATATTTTGACGCTTTTGAGATTTTTATTACCGTTATTAAGAAATTATCCATATATGTGATATTATGTTTCCGCTGTGATGACATTTGGATTAGATAGATTATTTCTTCATTGATGACTTAGTCTCTACGATACTACTTTTTTCCTTATATTAATGATCCACATTTCTTGATATGGCGGTGTTTGGCATGCCAAGGGATGCGGTTTATCACAGATCTGGTCTCTATTGTTAGTTTTGGCCCAGCATCTAATCAACCAAACCAAAGATCTTGTTCGGTACCAAGGTACCAAACAATGTCTCATATTCGGCATCTTAGGTACCGAACATGGTCTTTTGTCTAGTACCTTGAGTACCAGATAGGGTGATGCACCTTCCTTACATACTCTTATGCTTCTCTATCTCTAGTGATCTGCCTCCCCTTGCTTCCACTGGTTACTTCCAGTCCATGTTAATCTTGTGAGCGAAACTGACCACAATACTTGCATCCCAAAGCTAAGTTCGTAGATTTGAAGGTAGGTTTTGTTGAATGCTTTATGATCCCTTCTGTAAGCACACGTTTCTTCTCCTCTCTCCGGTTTGGCTCGGCATACTCCTTGTTTGGTTATCAGGGTTGGTTTGCTATGCTACCTATTCAGCTCTGAACACGACCTTACCCCCATATAAACTCCCTCGCCTCCTCTTACTAAACGTGCTAACACATTTGTCTATCGTTCAAGCCTTTTGTGATAGCTCACCTCCGTGAGCTGCCAGTGCCATTTTTTGCTTCTATTTCTTCCAATTCAATGTGGTTTCTATCCAAACCCATTAACTGATCTGGTAAGCATCTATATATAACTTTGCATCCACATTACTGATTTGTTGCTATGGTTTGGGCTTTCCTTGGCTAGGTTAGGGCTTAAGGTTTTGGCTTGGTCTGTTCCAGCTGAACATAAGAGTTAGGAGATTTTTTTAGTATGGGGGGAAATTTGGATTTCAAAAGCATAATGGTTTAACCTCTTTAGACCAATGGAATATTTAGACCAAAGCTTGGGGTATGATAGATGCTGGGGTCAGCCTCCGAATAGAGGAGAGGGTGGTCATCCGTCAATCTTTACTCAATGCTTTGGTTTTGGGGATTGGGTAGGACTTCACATAGGTTTTACCGGGTGGAGCATGATTCGGAATAATTTTTGATAATGTCGGAATGTTTAAGTTAATATTGTTACCAACTTATCCTTTTTCTGCATTGTATATACATAGACAGACGCACACACAAACACTTTCACTCTTTTTCGATAATATGTAAGATGGATTGTTATATCAAATGGGCATGTCAAAACATTGTAAGATGAATTCACAGTCGATTTCAAGAAATCAAGGTCCCTCTTCTTCTGCACAGCTAGATACCACGTAGTCTGGGCACTTCTCTAATTAGCCTAGTTTCGTTCGTACTCTTGTGCATGGGTATGGGCCTTTCGAGCTACTAGTGGATCTTATCGACTCCGAACCCTCCATCCTAACTTCTAAGCAGTTGGATATTATCATGGCCACTCATGTCATCCCTAGAGAGGATGACATTTTGCCCACTCTGGAATAATGGGTCAAGCTCCACGAAAAGGGTACATGGCCTATTCTAACTATTATTGTGTTGGTAGAGCTTCACCCCTTCCTCCTCAATGGATTGTAGAGTTCTTCGTATTTGAAGATTGCTCCATTCCAGTTGCATCCCACCAGATATGCCATCCTTACCAGCTTATACCCTATCTTCATGAGGGAGTTCTAGATTCCCTATACCCATCATCAAATTAGGTTCCTTTGTGCTATAAAAAGCAAAATGGAGGCTCTCCATTCGTCTACCTCGAGACAGTGAGTAAGTTTAAGCCGATTAAGAATTTGTACTCTAAGTACAGTATGTTCAAGCATGAATACTTCCTTTTTCGAGATAACTCTCTGTGCTTTCATCAGTGACATTCCAAATGCGAGTCTCCTTCTTCCACCTATTTCTTTTCATAGTTTTGAAAAATCTTACGTTAAATGCTATTTTTCCTTTCTTCGAATCTTCTACCAGTTGTGATCATAGTGGCAACTGGGGATGATTTGGAAGATATGTTATGAAGACTCCAGCAAGTTCCAAAGAGATGATTTAGAGTATATATAACAACCAATATTTTACATATTGTAGGATCATAAAATATTTTTATTTTATTCATATGAGATCTTATGACTTTAAATTTTAGGAAGTGACACTTAGGTACATTTTTCACATCCATGATTTTTTTTCGAAATTCTATACTACCATTTTGACCTAGAAAATCTTATTTGAAATTAGGATCCCAAACCACTTCCATTGCTTCAAGAATGTTCCGTTGAGTGGTCATAATAAAAAAATCGGACTTAGCATTTGAAAATTATAGATATTTTAAAGTTTTGGCTATTGTTTTTCTGCATTTGTGGGTATTTAATTATGCCCATGCTTAGGCCCGCTAATCTAGCTCGAAAATTATGCTAAGGAAAGGCCGTAGGAACTGATCCAAGTCATTTTAATCTTTCCCAAAATATCTCAAAACCTCAATTAACCTTAGTCTCGTTAAAAATCCCACTTTTTTATTAGTCTTAGTTAGATCATCAATTAGAGGGGTGATTAGCATATAAAAGCTTGGGATTATCATTTTGGATAATTTAAATCCTTCTCCTTTTGTAACACCCCACCTTAATTCCCTTATTAGCAAAGAATACTAACAAGTAATATTGTCTGCTAATGTGTAGAATAAGGTTGATTAGGAGTGACCACCCATAATATTGCTTTGTGTGAGTATCGAATACGTTGAATCTATAATTTATTCTTATTAGTAAGGAGGAATTCAACGCATACAATCTAGGAACAAGACAATAATACAGTGGCTTATAATGATTTAGAACAATATAAAACATCACATACATAGAATCACAGATCTCATCGACAAATATAATAGAAGGCATATGACATAACAGATATAAGAACTAAGGCACATCATCGAGTACAAAATGAGTCTACATCTCAATATAGTGCATACACACACACATAAAAGATAACATATCAAAATGGACTAATGAAAATATAGGTAACTAGCATAAATTTCTGTCTAAGCTAGCCCAAGCCCAAAGCTAAAAGTCCTTGCTACTTGTCAAGTCTCCGTCTGACCCGAGCATTTAAAATAAACCCCGGGTAAGACTATATCTAATTATCACAAATGGTTAGTTTATTATAATAATAGACTGCATAAACATCAAGGATAAAACATCATAGATTATACTTCACTAATCTACTTAACACCTCATATAAAACTTCATGATTTCAGCTTAAGCTATACTAATTCAAAACACGACATCAAAGCGATCACGACCGTTATTAAGAGCATAGTCAACCACAACCATGAATGCAAGGGAAGGACAAGCACTTCGCAAGTCAATAGTCATCGTCCCGTACCCCGCACTTAATAAATAAGCACATCACTAATTTATTATCATCGGTGTGCACAACGCACGTAAAATAAGAACTTCACTAGTCGATTATGACAAGCACAATGCAAGTCAAAACTAAATACGAGTAAATCTTATTGTTATCAATAGCTAGCCAAAATGGCAAGTGCTTCACATGTCCATACAATTACAAGCACATCACAAGCAATAACTCATTAGTAAATGAGTATTGCCAGATAGGTCTGGGCAACCCACATATCTGCATAAAGCGGCCTACCCACGGACAAGTCTAAAACTCAATGATATAAATATTATATACTTCTATAAGTAATCATTTCAAATAATCACCGCATGTCCCATAACCACTCGGGTGTATTCAAATGTTTGGTTTAAATTAGTAAACTCCACTTGATAAGTGTGATATGCTATCAATTAGTAACTAGATAGGTATCGTTCAATGTCCCGTAACCACTTTGCGTTACTTAATTATTTACTAGGTGATTATAAAATCCCACTTGTGTAAAATAAATGTTCATTCGAACAAGTCCATGATTAGCCAGTAAAACAAACATGAGCAATTCATACCACTCATTTTATTAAACCCTTCAATTCGATTTCTCATCCAAGTTAGGTTGTGTGTTTGAATAATAAAATAGTTTTGTTTTGAAATCCAATTTGAATATTTATTTAAAAAGACAATATTATATAAATAAAAAGTGTGAATATATTTGTATTTAAAACTATAGACCTTTCTTCGTAATCACCTTTTTAAAGTTTAGTGTCTTTATATATAAAACCTCTAAAATCATTCTTATTCCACACACACATGCACATACACTCTTTGTTTGTAAAATAGGAGTTGATAAAATAAGAAAAAGGTACTTTTCTATCTATGTATATATATCATTCAAAAACTCTATAGAGTAGTTTATAAAGCTAAAAATAGCTACAACATTAGCTTGTAACCATAGATTTTCAAATAGCTTCATTTGAAAATAATTTGTATCTATACAACAATGAATTCAACAAGTATAAAAAGTGCATCCCCACATCAAACCATGTCAAACAAAGGCGATCAAATGCTATGCAAAATAAGCTAGAAGGAGCCATTTTCGACACCTCAAAGCGACCCAAAAACCTCAGAGAAACAACAACACGATAGGGAAAAGGAGCATTGGAACGCATTGTTCCAAGCTCTGACGGATCGACCAGTCACCTTTCATCGGTCGACTAGTGGGTCACATGGAACAGCACACTCCAGGTGAAGCTTTCCCACCATCGACTCTACACTTCGGCGAATTTTTTTCTAGCATTCAGGACCTTAATTAGCAACTCTACTATACAGGGTATATGCATGCAACTAACAACAATCCTTAGCATGTATAATACATTGAATACCCAGGCAAAGAATAACCACATGGGAAGTTTAGTTAACAATAATTTAGAGAGATCAAACAATGCAAATAGCAGTTAGAAAACACCAATTCAACTATCAGGTTCAACTTATACTTCTAAGTAGAAATAGTTGTGAGTTCTTTAACTCACCTTTATTCCTTAAATTAGGCAGCAAACACAACAGTAGGTACATATTGTATTAATTAGAAAAAACTAGAATTATTTAATCAAAACATTAAATAACCCATTTCAACAACTATAACTGAGATAAATCTCAAATTAAGAGAGAATAGGTTTTAATTCTTTTCTTGAATTAATTGCTTCAAAATAGTCTAATTTAAAAGTGAAGCTAAGTTTAATTAAGAGGATTTGAAATTTAGGTTTTAGAAAAGAGAAAGAGGAGCTTCTTACTATTTCTGATTTTGTGAATGTACAGAACATCATACATGAGAAATCCTTCTCATCTTAAATGGTTTAATGGGTTTTGGGCTATAAAAATTTATTTACAATCAAACTAAATTAAATGTTTTATTTTCATTATTCTTTCAATTGAATGGCTAAATGAAACAATTAACTACTTATTGTAAAATCATGGACCAAAGTAAATAAACAAAATAGGACACCTTGAATATTTATCAAATAAAAAGCTTCTACTTAATTTTAAAAGGATTTTCTAAATTTTAAATCATCTTTTATAAACAAAATAAAATATTAAAAATCATTTATCTAATTTTCTTAAAACATGGATTTATTTATAACTCTAAAAATATTCACTTTATAAGTTAATTCATCAGTACAATCATACTTTAGAATTTGCATTCTAAAGACTTCATTTATCATTAATCAAATTAACTTCTAATTTAAAGTCAAAATTTAAATCATTGTTTTATTTTTAATTGAAACAAAATTCACTGTTGTTACACTTTTGCTATCCACTTCGGACCTAAGGAGAAAGATCTGTATTTTAGGTATTTGTTGAGTGGTTCTTGAACTCTTACTCTACTATGCATGTTGTAGTTAAAATTGGTGTTTTTAACATGATTTTGACCTTAAAACATTTTCTAACCTTAATCACATTTTTCCTAAACGTTTACGACTGAAATTTAATGGTTTTAAAATGGTTTTCAACTCCTTTTCCTATATGGACATATTAATGTAAATGCTAGATCTATATTAGGATTTGCTTGATTGTCATGTTTGTATAAATTGAATATATGTGTGGATGTAAGTAGTTGATATTTCATGTTTACATGTTATGCTTTGATATGGTTTGCTAGTGATTTTATGCAGTTAGAAAAGGAGTGGCCAAATTGGAAAATTGAAGGCAAAGATGGTCGGAATTGGATAAAACGTGGAGAAGTGATTTTGGAGCATGGGAGGAGCCTAACATTCAAGTCACACCAAAATTGGTGCTATGGAGAGGACTCGATACTAAGAGCATTTGGTCGGTACAGAGTTTTATTAGTGCAAAGTGCTCGGTGGATGTTTGGTTCTTTAAGTCAAGGCTAAAGTGAGGAGTAAAGATCATGTGGAAGAATTTGACTAAGTATTAGACTTCATACCGAGAGCTTTGGAGGGCATGGAAATTAGTACTTTTGGAGTTTGCACCATGAGCTTTAGAGTTGATGCTGAGAGCTTTTGAGAGGTATGGTCGGGATCAAAGCACTTGGAAGATGAAATAATAGAAGTAGGGTAAGACAGTTAGCCAAAATTAGTTAAGAACCCAACTTAGTACCGAGAGCTTTTGATTGGCACCAAGAGTTTTTATTTGATGGGGTTGTAGTGAAACTTCCAAGGAGAGAAGTAGTGGACCAGCAGTTGTGTGAACGTATCTGCTTGTTTGCTTGGTGTTTGATGATGATGTATTAACATGATGATAGCTTTAGGACCTTAGTAATGACAACTCGATGTTGAATGGAGTTAGGTTTCGATGTGGGCGGTTCGATGTTGAAAAGTGTCATGAGATGGTTATCAATAATGGGTGGGTTTCAAGAAGAGTGACCTATGGATGGAACATAAGAATGGTTCCATCATGCAATGGAGGAAGTTGGAATGGTTCCTCGAGTATAATGGATATTAGATGGAGCAACGGAAAGGGCTCGGATAATGTTCTAAAGGATTTTTGTTGCTTGGAGTGTTTTTTGTTGTACTCAATGTTAGGGTGTTGTGACTATACTCATGGAAACATTGTTTGGCTATGCCTGATCAAGAGTTTGGATCTGTGTACCCTTGATCGGTGGTTTAGGTCTAGTATCAGCTTCAGGCTAGAGCGAGTGTATTGGAAATCAAGATTTCCATTTTCCACGACAAGAGTTTGGTCATACGACTATTATATATCTAATGCACACCGAGTGATGGTGAGGATTGTTTGATTGATGTTGTAGCTGTTTTGATTGTATTTTTCCGTAGTCCACCACTCTAGGGATGTCACCAAAGGTAGGTATTAGGGATAGGGATACTTAGACACCCGTCAACATACTTGGTTTGTAATGTACCTATACTATATTCATAAAGTAGCGTATTATGTTTGTTATGTGCTAACTCTTTGGTTGCAGGAATAGGTCAGGTATGGTTCATATACCCTTATTCCTTACCATATCTACTTGTATAGTATTTTGAGATTCATGTACAACTCACGCCAGACTGTTGTCTTATTGCTTTGCTTCTTATTTTCTTGGGTAGTCTTAAATGGGTAGACTAGATGGCTGGTTTATTTGGATACAGTAGCTATGTGGAGGATGAGTTGGAGAGAGCTATCTCATATTACATATGGATTTCTATGCTTATCCGCTATGCAACACTATGGAGTGGAGCCTTGGAAGTGCTTGCTTATTATTATTGTAAGATAATTATTCGAGTTTATTTATGTTCGTATAAACTCTATTGCCTGATGTATAACTTCCTGTGCCTGTACTCTAGTATTTGGATCACTTGGTTATTACTATCTCTTCTGTTTTATATCTATGATGTATGTTATATTTTATTCCATGCGTTGTGAGATATACAATAGGTTCTATGATATTTTATTTCATTTACAACCCTTTATGATAGTTCTCCATCAGCCAATCATAATGGGATTATCTTATATGTATTGGATGCCGATGGTATAGGGCGGTCATCACACTTGGTATCATAGATTAGGTTACATCACTAACCTGAGTTGATATCGAGGTCCAATAGAGATAATGAAGGAGTTATCACCTTAGGCTAGATCAACAATGTGTGTGTATACACAACAGACTGTGTACTTGTTATATATTTTGGTTTCCAAAACTATATAATAGTATATATGGTATATAATTCACATGCACAAACGTGTGCCACAAACACAGTTTTCTTTTTAAGAGACTGATCATTCTTGTTACAGATCAAGAATAAGCCAGCAAATAAGAAACATTATGAGGAACTCCATCTCCTGAGTTTTGGAAGGAGCGGGTTCAGGGGCTGCTAAACCTGACTTACAAGCTATGTTTAATGCGACGATGGTGAATATGATTCAGAATGCCCAAGCGGACGTTTCGAATGTTACTATTAGTGCTTAGGTGTAGGCATCGAGAGCTGCCTTTGCCAAGCTATGTAAGGATTACTCCACCTTGGGAGGCAAACAATTTCTTTGAACAGAGTTGTCCATTGAAGTGCATGATTGGTTGGATACCTACGAGCGTATCTTTGGTGATATGTAGTAGATGATGCCTTGAAAAGGAAGCTAACCTCTAGATGGATTCAAGGGCGGGCTATGAACTGGTGGAATTCTATTACTATTGATACACCTAAGGATCAGTTCAAGGCTAGGTTTGAGGAGAAGTTCGTTCCACTGCTCAAAAGTAGGTGGTATTCACTAAATTTGCCGATTTAAAGCAGGGATACATATCTGGCTTCAAGTATGTTGCTGAATTCGATGCTTTGTTGAATTATGGGATGTCTTTTATGGACGCTCCATTGAGGAAGAATGAGAAGTTTATTATGGGTTTGGGCGACTATCCAAGGAAGAAGTTAGTGAGTCATATCGATGAGAAGTCTAGGAGACTTTTTGAGAAAGCTGTTCACCAAAAGAGTTTATACACCATGTCTCAGCTGTTGTCCTTGAGGAAGAGCCAAAACCATAACAAAGCTGTAGGGGAAAGAAGAAATGTAATGGAAAGAGGAACCAGTTTAGGGGAAAGAATGCTCATAAGAAGGGTAAATGAGAACCCATCTATTTTGGTTGTGGAGATAAGTGTCACCTGATCATGGATTGCAAAGCTGATTGGAAGAAGTGTTACAACTATGGTAAGTTCTAACACATGCTAAAAGGTTGTCTAGAACCAACACAACAGAAGCAGACTGAAAGGCATATGCTTTGGACGCTATTCTAACTTCGTTGAGTGCTCCCTCGGTGAAATAGAAGGGGAAAAGCATTGTTATTCAAGTTATGCTTTCCATTTATGATGTTCCCATGTGTGTTTTATTCGATACTGGGGCTTCACGTTGCTTCATATCTAATGACCTAGTAGACAGATTGGGATTGAAACTGAAATAGTTGACTGCCCTCGGATTGTGACGGATCTTGTTAGAGGCTCCACTAGCGTGTGTATGGGATATTGTGGTTTGTTCTTATCGAGTCATGGATGCTCTTGTATTTGTGATTGATTTGTTTTGAATTTCCTTGTATTTGGGATTATCTTGGGGAACAACTTGCTAAGGAAGTGTGCAGTAATAGTGGATTGCGAGAAGCTGTTGGTGAAGATCATGGCTATAGAGGGCCGGACTATAGTGATTGGCTGCTTGCCGGAGGGTAGGGTTATGATTAGCTTCCTATATTAGCTTGAGGTTCCACAAGATGGGTTGACATCTGTTTTTATCATTAGAGAGTATCCAGATGTATTTGAAGAGGTGGATGAATTATTGCCACATTGGGAGATTGAGTTTCGTATAGACTTAGCAAAGGATGCCAAACCGATAGTTATACCTTTGAGGCATATGGCATCCAAAGAGCAGAAGGAGTTGGAGGTGCAAGTAAATGACCTGCTGAAGAGAGGATTCATTCGTAGGAGCATATCTAAGTGGTGCATCTGTAGTATTTGCCACTAAGGAAAATGCTCTCTAAGGTTGTATGTTGATTACCACGAGCTGAATAAGGCGACGAAGAAGAACAACTATCCACTCCCATATATTGATGACTTGTTCGATCAGATTCATGGTACGAAAAGTGTTCTCCCAATTGGATTTAGTGACAAGATTTCGCCATCTGAGAGCAGCAAAGGAGAGTTTGTCAATCACTGCATTTCGTACGCCATCTGGTTTTTATGAGTGGTTGGTAATGCCATTCGAGCTAGCCAATGGTCCAGCATACTTTTTTGATCTCATGAACTGCATCTTCAGGGATCAACTAAACAAGTCTATGCTTATGTTCATGGATGATATTCTAGTCTGCTCTAGGATCGAAGTGGAACATAGGGTACACTCAAGGATTGTGCTTGAAGTTTTTAGGAGGCACAAGTTGAAAGCAAAGTTTTTGAAATGTCATTTCTGCAAAAAGGAAGTGAGATTCTTCGATCATGTTCTTTGAGTAGGGCATCGCAGTAGATCCTACCAATGTGGCAATAGTTTAGGGTTAGAGCCAATCCACAATACTACGGATGTGAGGAGTTTTCGTGGACTAGCGAGATATTATAGATGCTTTATTAAAGACTTCTCGAAGGTAGCTACACCATTGACCAATTTGATGAAGAAAAATCATAATTTTCTTTAGGGTGTCAAGTTTGAGCATGCATTTGTGATTCAGAAAAATAGGTTGATGATGCACTAGAATAGACCATATTGAGAGGGAATGAGGATCTAATAGTATACGCGAACGCCTATGGTACTGGATAGTTGCGGTATTAATGTAGAAGGGAAAGGTCATCGCCTACGCTAGTCAACAGCTAAATCCACATGAGAAGAAGTATCCAAATCATGATTCGAAGTTGACTGCAATAGTGTATACTTTAAAGATTTGGAGGTGGTATCTATTAAGAGAAAGGTTTGAGTTATTCACGACCGCAATTAATTGAAGTACGTCTTCTTTTAGAAGGATCTCAACCTTCACCAGTAGCTATGGTTGGAATTCTTGGCATCCTACGACTTTGGCATTTCCTACACACCTAGTAAGGGAAATGCAGTCATCGATTTCCTGAGTAGAAGACATGCTAGCCCAGGAGTGATGTTCATGGAGTGGAAGTAGTTGGAGTATAATGCTGGCTATTACTTTAGACCTCATTGTGAGTCAGAGCGAGAGATGTTAACGAGTTTGACAATCAGACTTACTTTGTTTGAGTGGATCTGTACTAATTAGAAGCGAGATGCTAGACTAGTAGAGATTATGGCGAAAATAGAAGGGGTGGAGTCTGAAGATATGAAGCAGTACAGACTCGACCAAGAAGGCTAGCTCCATAAGGATGAGAGATTATTTGTTCCCGATGTTGATGTTTTGCAAGGTGAGGTACTATGAGAGTGCCACCATTCTAGGTTGACCATACATGTCGACGGTAATAAGATGTACCATGATATAAAGCGGACCTATTTTAGAAGGGGATGGAGAAGAACGTCATCTTGAAATGTATAAACTGCCAGTTGGTGAAGGCAGAGAAAAAAAAGCCAAGTAAGTTAGTGCAACTGCTAAAAGTTCTCGATTAGAAGTGGGAGCAAGTATCAATGGGTTTTGTTGATGGACTGCCAAGGACTCGTGTAGGGTACAAAAGCATTTGGATCATAGTATGTTGGTTGACCTGGAGCGCTAGATTTATGCCCATCAAGTCAATTAGAATGACAGCCAAACTGGCCAAGATATATATGAAATGGATTATACAATTTCATGGTATGCCAAAAAGCATTGTAAGCGGCCGAGACCCATTGCTCACTAATTGGTTTTGGAAAATCTTACAAGAGGCATTGGGGGATCAAGTGGCATCTTAGTACATCTTATCACTTGCAAACAGATAGGCAGATCGAGGGAGTGAATCATATATTGGAAGATCTCTTGTGGGCTTACACACTCAATTTTGGAGGCTCGTGGGACTGTTACTTGCATTTGGTGGAGTTCGCATACAACAACAACTATTAGTCTAGTATTTGTATGGAACCATATAAACCAGTGTATGGACGATCGTGTAATTTCCCTCTGTGTTGGTGGGAGGCAGACGAGAAACTAGTACTTGGGCCAGAGATGATTAAGGAAACCTCAGAGAAGATAGAGATCATTCGACAATGAATGAAAGCTGCTCAGGATAGGCAAAAGAGCTATGCTAATGGGAGACATAAAGATTTAAAGTTCTTCATCGACAGTATGGTGTTTATGAAGATTTCTCCTTTGAAGGATGTCATTAAGTTCGGTGGTAATGGGAAGTTGGTGTCGAGATTCATGGGTCCTTTTCCGATAGTTGAGAGGATTGGGAACTTAGCCTATAGGGTCGACTTACCTCAGAAGATGGAAAGTGTGCATAATGTCTTCTATGTTTCTCATCTACATAAGTTTGTGCATGAATGAGGCATGATAATTACACCAGATCAATTTAATGATATTGAGATTGAAGCAGTATCTTCAAGACCTCATTGGTCGGTTCGTATTGTTGGACATGATACAAAACATTTTAGGAGGAAGGTGGTGGAATTAGTGATGGTTCAATAGGGTGAAAATGAAAGCGATTGCACGTGGAAAAATGAGAAGAGCATGAGAGCAACATATCCAAGGCTCTTTATATGCTAAGACCTACTGTTTATCATATTTACTTTTACTATTGATATCATATATGGTAGTTCAGTGTCTCGCATGCTAGGGTAGGCTTGCCTACACTATTGGTTGCATGACTGCTTGTTTGGTATGTACAATGATTGCATATGATTGTTTGGCATGCATGGCAACTATGTTTTACTTATTTGGGGATTTCGAGGGCAAAATTCCTAAGCTGGGAGAGTGCAACAACCCATATTTTATGTATTGGATAATTGTTAAATATTTTTATCATATTCATATAGGGTCAAAGGGCTCTAAAATTATTTTCCATTTCTATGATTTTTGCTGAATTTCTATGTGGCCATTTTGACCTGGTAAACCTTCTTGGACTATAACTTTTGATAGGACTGTAACTTTTGATAATCGCCCTACATTGGTCGGGCATGATAGCAACACACTATCTTATGTATATTGGGTATTGGTGGTGTAGGGTGGTCATCACAACTCCGTTCTAGTTGCATCCCAATGGGTACACCATTCTTAACAGCTTATACACTATCTTTATGAGTTATTTCCCTCTACCCATCATCAAATTAGGTTCCTTTATGCTATAAAAAGCAAAATGGAGGGCTCTCCATTCATATATCTCGAGGCGGGGGCAAGTTCAAACTAGTTGAGAACTTGTTCCTCAAGTACAGTATGTTCAAGTGCGAATACTTCTTCATTTAGGATTTCTCTCCGTGCTTTCATCAGTAACTCTTTTTATTTGGATCTTCTTCCTAGTATGGTGAGAGCAGCAACTGGGGATGATTTAGAGGATATTTTATAGGGACACCAGCAACTCCCATAGGAATTCCGTGAGGTTCCTCACTTAGTTAATGATGATAATCTAAGTAAGCTTGGGTTATTCACTCAATCATAAAAGGTAGAACACCCTCCACTCATAAACCTGCCAAGAAAATGAAAGGAAAGAATTCGGCTATCGATGAGATAAGTGAAGCACCATTCTTTCAGCCTTCCGTTTCCAATGCCATTCTGACTGCAGATCCATCCGGAGTTGCCCCACTATCTTTATGGGTTCGGAGGAATCATAGTTAGACTCCTTCAAGATCGAACTTTGTAAAAGTGGTCTACTCAAGATTTTAAAGGAATGGGATAATGACAACATCCGCACAAAGGGAATAGAGGACACATGCACCCACTCCCATGATAGTGAACACGGTACCTCAAACCGTGATGAGGCATACTCCTTCAGACATATTGGCTTAGACAGTCACTTAATTTAGAGGTGCAGGAAGCCCTATACTAAGTTTTTTTCGAGGAGGAGAAGAAGGGAACTTTCATTCTCGAAGACATTTCTATTTCTCACTACCTTCGAGATCTAGAGCTTGGGATCGATTTCGAGCACTCAGCATTCATAGAGAAAATCCAATGATAGTTAGTAATCCATGAGGACGCCAAGGGTTCGTGCAGTCGCTATGCAGTCTAACACTCACATTCACATAGTCGCACATTCATGCCACAATCATGCACTATAACACCCTTAGTTTTTGATAACATTAGCCAAGAGATTTAATTAGATAAATTAAATAGAATAATGTAAATGTTAAGTAATAAAGGGGATTAAGATTTGAATAAATATAATAAAGACCGTGCTCAATTAACTAATTAAATGGGCTTAACAAAGGGTTATAAGTTAATTGATCTACATAAGGGTATATTGGGAAATAACCGCACATAACCTTTACCCTTAGATATATATTCCATTCACATTTCATTTTCTACATTTCACATCATTTTGAAAACAAAACAAAAACAACAAAGAAGGGGAGTCGGCCATAATAAAAAAGAAAAGAAAAGAGAAATTAAACAAAAGCTAAGGAATAAAGCTAGGGAAATAAATCTCAATCTCAATCCAATCTCCTTATCTTAATCAAGGCGAATAATAATTTATACCATATCTATTTTTTTTATGAACATATGTTTTCTAATTTAAGATTAAATTCATTTCTAAGATGATCTGGATGATGATATGCTTGAATTATGATTTGTTTGATTTAAACAAGAATGTTTAAATAAGATTATATGCATTTTTAGGGCATAGACGATTGATATTGATGTTTAAATGCTATGGAAAAAATTTATATTATGCAAAACACAATTTTAAAGTTTGGTATTAATTTTGATAATTTTCCAAGCTATGGAAAGATTACTATGAATTTTCAAAGAAAAATCTAGTTAAGTGGGTTTATAAATTTATTTTAGAAATTATATTGAGAATTTGGTTCTGAAATTTTGATATGTTAGATGATTAAAGCGAATTTCTGGAATTTTTGGGGATTTTTCCTAAGTGAGTTGCTATGCAAATTAAATTATTTTAGATGAACTTATTTGCAATTTTGGTTTTATTTAATGGAAGGGCTTATTTGTTAAATTAACCTTATTTCAGATATGAAATTAAGCGACAATTATTTTTGTAAAGAATTTGAAAAGTTAAGGTAACCAATCATAAGTTTACATGTGGCAGGTTAGTTAGGTAAAATTTACTTTAATTGGCATTAATCGGCTTTTACTCAGAAAAGCAGGTTTCACCTCTAATAGAAGTACCTTTTGACTCAGAGCTTCCGCCTTCAATCAAGTTGAAACCCCACTAAGCTGAAACCAATACATAAGGTATCACTTTGAGGATATGTAGTGGATTGAAGGAAAGGTGGAAGGCTTGGTGTCGAAAGCATTGCTTCCAATGGGGTCGATACCTTTGTTTGTTTTAAAAAGTGAAGCACCTGCCTTTGTTTTACTAAAGCTTTCAAAGGAGTGGAAGAATATGTTTTCGAAAGAGGTTTTCTAAAGGTTTTCGAAGGGATTGTCGCCTTATGTTTTAAATAATAAGCTTTCGAATGGTTTTCTTTACTTATAAAAATAATGCTTTCGAAAGAAGGGGTTCTGACCTGGCCGAAGTCCTACTGCCGTTCTTTTGCCTTAGTCTTCAAAACAATTGACCTAGTCTCATTTTAAAAGAAAATCATGGCACAAATAAATAAAGTGTTTTGAAAAGGATTTTTTGAAGAAGTTTTCTTTGATTAAAATTTTAAAGGGATTAACTAAGTTATTGTGTTTTCTTCTTATTATATGTATATATTCACATTGTAATGGACCCATAACTGTATTTTGGGGAAGGGCAGACAGCTGGGTAAACCTGATAGTGAATACAAATTAAGTTAACTCCTAAATAAGTGGAATTGCATCAAAGAGGTTAGGAAGTCCAGAATATAGGATGCTAAAATAGTAAAGAAAGATATTGGCAGGGTCCAATAGGTTCTCACTAAGCCCATGAAAACTATTAGGTTCTCACTAAGCCCATGAAAACTATGTATAGGAAAAGATATTGGCAAGGGCCAATAGGTTTATAGCAATCCTATGAAAACTATGTATAATTAAAGATGTCAGAAAGATAGGCTCATAGTTAGCCCATGAAAAATATGATTTAATATTGGTAGGGGCTAATAGGTTTGTAGTTAGCCCATGAAAAATGTATCCGGATTAAGATACTAACGAATGTCAATAGGTTCCTGGTCAGCCCACGAAAACTAGGATACGAAGAAAATATATTGGAGTTACCAATAGGTTTCTAGTCAACCCATGAAAACTAGGACAAATATAAAGTTATTGGAGTTACCAATAGGTTCATAGGGATCCCATGAAGACTACGTAATTGGACAGGGTGTCTTTAATCATTTTTATGGTTATTAGTTAGCCTGTGAAAACTATAAGGTTAATTGTAATCTAAAAACTATAACTAAGATAGATAGTCAGAATGAATGAAGATGGATAATCCATAATTGATTCATTTGTTTTGCATATCATACTGTTTTGAATTGTTTTAACCATTGTGGATGCAGGAGCATAGTATATGGTTTTATAAAGGTTTTAGGATACTAATAAGGGTAAAAACTCGTTCCGCTAAGCGGCGTGGTCTCACTAGATATCTAAATGGTTTGAGATGGTAGATTATCATTCATACCAGGCTTTATGTCTGACTTGATGTTTATGTTTTCTCTTTAAACTCTCGGGTACTCAATTAGTTTTGAGTAGTTTGAGAGTTAAGGTTTTCAGGTACCTCATTAGACGAATAAAGCTTTCGAAGACGTATAGGAGGCATGATAGCTGTCTAGAGTTCTCTTTTGTTTTGATTCCACTGTTTTGTTTGTAATGGAAAAGTTGTTAAATTTCCTGTATATACTCTAATCATCTAAGTGGTCATCTTCACATGTTGCTCTTGGCATATGTTGTAATAAATATATTTTCTCCGAACATGGTTAACGATTGTGGGATTATGTAATGAATTGGAAATGTTTTAAAATGGAATGTGATTTTATTTGATGTTTTAATTTTTTCCATAATCATGTGTTTCTATGTATTAATTTATCTAACACCACCGTATTTGGTCACCGAGGATTAATAATTATGGTTGATTGCGGCATCCGTAACCATTAGTTTTGGGCCTCCAAGTATAGGGATATTACAAGTTGGTATCAGAGCATAGGTTTATGAAACTTTAAAAGGAATTTAAACCTAAAAGCTTTTTGAAACATAATCCAATGAATCGGAAAAAAGATCGAGGTTCGGATTAACGCTATAGTAACGTACTTGTATTTAATATGTAGATATATATAAGTACATATTCCCCTCTCTCTTAGACCGTTCTTCTGTATCTTACTAAGGAGCGTATGCAAATTTATGAAAAAAAGATATGGAAGCAGGAAAGGAAATCTTGGTGGAGGAAGCACCACATCCAATAGAAATGCTCGACCTAATACCAGAAGGAACCATGGTCGACAGGCTAATGCTAACACAAATGATGATGCCAATATTGGTGCTAGAAATCCATCGGTGGATATAGGGCGACGTATCAGTTCTTCATCAATGTGATGTAAGCAGGAGTTGCTGAAATGTTGGAGGAGTGAATCCTGTGGCTCTGGTTGGTAATAATTATGCCAAGCTGAGCAGAGATTACACCAGTCCTGGTGGGAAACAGTTTATAGAAACGATGGATTTCGTAGAAGTAGAGAATTGGCTGTTGAGCGTATCTTTAATGATCTGGGTTTAGATGATGAGTAGAAGGGAAGTTTGGCCTCTAGACAGTTGCAGGGGTCAACACTTCATTGGTGGAGTAGTGTTACTGCCGGAGTTCCGTAGGAATAGTTGACATGGGTTGAATTCAAAAGGAGATTTGAACTGAGGTTTCTATCTGAAGTTGCTAAGTCGGCATTGATGAGAAAGTTTATGGATCTAGTTCAAGGAGAGATGTCGGTTATCAAGTATACCACTAAGATTGATGAGCTGTCTCGAATCGGCATGGTACTATAGTCGTTGACATCAGAAGGAATGAGGGCTTCATTCGGGGATTTAGATCTGAGCTTGCTAGGGCGACCCTGACACATTTCCATGATCCTTGTAATGTGGTTGTGGAGACGGAAATTATCTATGAGGAGATGCTTGCTGTTTGTGCTAGAGAGAAGCCAGTTGAAACCTAGGGTTCTTAGGGAAATAACAAAAGTTCTTTAAGAAGAAGGAAGCCCCAAAAGGAGATACTGCCAAAAAGGCAAAGGATGATATAGTTTGCTATAAGTTTGACAACAAGGGTCATTATTCTAATGAGTGCCGGTCGGGAAAGGGAAGGAAGGCTGTAGACAAGAAGAATGTGAAGTGCTACAACTGTGATCAAGTTAGGCATTATAAGAACCAGTGTCCAGAGCCAGTCAGTGTAGACAAGGGAAAGGTTTTTGATATTGGATCATTTGCTAAGCCAACTGCATCTGACAAGGGAAAGACTGTGGTGAAAGGTATGTTTTTGATTAAGAGTATACCAGTTAGGATATTATTTGATACCGGTGCATCACATTCATTTATATCGCAGTGTTTGGTTGATAGGTTATGCTTAGAATCCACATACCTTGTTACTTCCTTAAGGGTTGTGAATCCAATAAGAGGGTTTGCAACTCTGGGGATGAGATGTGACCAGTTAGAACTCGATTTGTTAGGTCATATGTTTGCATGCAGTCTGTATGTTTTCGATTTCATAGATTTTAGAATCATTTTGGGTATGGATTGGTTGAGAAGGAACGAGGACAGGATATTTTGCCAAGATGAGAAGATATCACTAAGACATCCTAATAGTCATAACCGAATTATATTCCCGGTAGAGAATTATGACCAGAGTAGTTGTGCTTTGTTAAGTGCAATGGAAGTGGAAGAAGAGTTAAGTCAGGTTCGAGTAGCAAAAGAGTTTACAGATGTCTTTGAGCCAGTCACACGATTACCATCGAAATGAGCTGTTGAGTTTCGGATAGATCTTATGCTAGAAGCTAAACCTGGGAGTAGATCACCTAGCAGGATGGCATCTACCTAGATGAAGGAATTGAAGGTGTAGCTAGTGGATCTAGAAGGAAGGAATTTTATTAGACCAAACAATTTGCTTTGGGTAGCGGCCGTAGTGTTCGTGAAGAAACCAGATAGGTCATTGAGGATGTGTATCGACCATCGTAAGTTGAATGAGAGCTCGATAAAGAAAAAGTATCCTTTTTCGAAAATTGATGACCTATTTGATTGGTTGTGTGGAGCCAGAGTGTTTTTCCAGTCGGATTTTGCGACAGATTTCCATCAGTTAAGAGTGGCAGAGGACAAGATTCCTTTGACAACATTTCGGACCAGGTATGAGTGGTAAGTAATGCCATTTGGGTTAAAGGATGCACCTGCTTTCTTCATGGATTTGATGAACCGAAGTCTTCCGAGAGTATTTGGATAGATTCGCGATGGTGTTTATAGATGATGTTTTGGTATACTCAAAGAATGAAAGAGAGTATGAAGATCATCTTAGAGTTGTGCTTTAGAGCTGAGGCAACATCGGCTAAAGGCGAAGCTTTCCAAGTGTCATTTTTAGAAGAAAGAGGTTTAGTTTCTTGGTTATGTGGTTTCATAGAATAGTTTCTCAGTTGATTCAGATAAGATCGAAGCTATTAATAATTGGAAGACACCAGAAACGGTGACTGAGATTAGAAGTTTTCTTGGACTTGTTGGCTATTACCGTAGATTCATTAAGGATTTCTTATGGATAGCAGCGCCTTTGATTAAGCTAATCGAAAAGGAGGTGAAGTTTGTCTGGTTCGACAAATGCAAGGAAGAATTCCTTAAGTTAATGCATTTGTTGACCAATGCACCAATATTAGTAGTCCCAGACAGAAACCAAGGGTTGGTGGTGTATACTGATGCACGTGGGACTGGATTGGGAGCTGTGTTGATGCCGAAGGGTAAAGTGATTGCTTATGCTTCACGACAGCTTAGACCGCATGAAGTGAGATATCCTACTCATGATTTGGAGTTGGCTGCGTGACCTTCGCATTGAAGATTTGGAGGCATTATCTCCTAGGGGAGATATTTGAGCTATACATAGACCATAAGTCTTTAAGATACTTATTCTTTTAGAAGGAGTTGAATATGAGACAGCAGAGGTGGCTGGAGTTTTTGATTGTTTATGATTTTGGTATAGAGTATACGTCCAAGAAGGGTAATAAGGTGGCAGATGCTTTTAGCAGAAGACATCATAATGTGGTATTGGCTATGTTGGCAGTGTAAGGATTTAGAAGCTTTGACCTTTTAGTGTGCAGTTAAGGTCGACTGCAAGTTCTAGTTAGAGTACTGCCATGCTGTCCTATTTAGAAGTTCGACCAGTGTTGATCGAGAGAATTGCTTTTAAGCAGAAGGAGGATCCATTATTAGCCAGGAAGATTAGAAGGCTTGAGGTTGGAACTGAGATCGATGGTCTGAAAAAAATTTGTCTTGACCAGAGAGGATGGTTGAGAAAGAGGTGACGATTATGTGCTCCAGATGTTGAGGATGAGGAAAGAAGTTCTTGGAGAATGTCATTGGTCCAAGTCTACGATTTACCCAGGAGGGACCAATATGTATCAAGATATGAGGAGGAGCTTCAATTGGGAAGGTATGAAGAGGGATGTCGGCGTATGGGTCAGGCAGTGTGCAAACTGTCAACAAGTGAAAGCCGAACATCAGAAGCTGAGTGGGTTGCTTCAGCCTCCAAAGATTGCAGTCTGAAAATGGGATTTGATATCCATGGATTTTATAGATGAGTTGCCAAGGTCAAATAGAGTAAATGAAACTATATGGGTTATAGTGGACAGGTTGATCAAGAGTGCCCATTTTATTCCAATTAAGTTAATCAGGACTGCACCTGTTTTGGCTAAGTTATTCATGAAGAACATAGTTAGACTACATGGATTTCATAGTAGCATAGTCAATGATAGAGATGCTTTGTTGACTAGCAAATTCTGGAAGAGTCTATATGATGTGTTAGACACTAAAATCAAGAAGAGTACTGCATATCACTCTCAGATGGATAAGAAGACAGAGAGAGTCAATAAGGTACTCGGATTTGCTGAGAGCTTGTGTATTTGACTTTGATGGATCTTGGGAGGATCACCTACATTTGGTTGATTTTTTCTATAATAATACTTATCAGATTAGTATAAGAAGGGCACCTTTTGAAGCTTTGTATGAAAGGCCATGCAAACCACCAGTATTTTGGTAAGAGACTGGAGATAGATTGGTCTTTGGTCCTGATTTGGTTAATGAGGCGTTAGAGAAGATTGAGAAGATCCGAGAAATGATGAAGGATCCCCAATCCAGACAAAA
This sequence comes from Allium cepa, assembly GCA_030765085.1. NCBI lineage: Eukaryota > Viridiplantae > Streptophyta > Magnoliopsida > Asparagales > Amaryllidaceae > Allium > Allium cepa. Next base: position 378,298,650 of record CM060938.1, on the reverse strand, counting down.
GAGTTATGCAGAGAAGAGGCGTAAATGTTGAATATGCGCTTATATGATTTTTGTTTGATGATAATAAACATATATATATACATTCATTTAAATGTATTTGATAATATACTATTTTATTTTTCACAGATTAAATAAATATTTGCTGAATAAAATAAATAACACGGAATTTGAATTCAAACGAATATTTTATTCAAACAAATATTTATTACGTCTTTGAATAGTACAATTTCAAGCTCTCGCTATTCACTATACAACTTTGATACAAATTCAATTACATCACTATTTTACATCAGCACCTCACTACATATCACTCACACTCGTATTTATCTTCAACTGCATTCCAGTTTGAATCCAGCATCTGAGCAATCTGCAAAAATATTCACTAACGCAGTAAAATTGAAAAAGAAATATTTTTGCAATATAAAATGAAATATGATTTTTGAAAATACGATTTGCCTTAGTTATTTGGGTTGTTCGTCATAATTTAAATTTGAATTCATCATAGACGAACAACTTGTGACATACACAGTGTATTACTGTATATGTCACAAGGCCGTGCACGCCGATATATACACTTGATTGATTTACAGGGACAGGCGAGCACAGGTCAAACCCAAATGAAAAACCGGGTTCAACTCACGTGCAATAACATTGAAAATCACGACACGAGCACAAGGTCAAACCCGAGTTTTGTAACTGGATTCAACTCAAGTGAAATTTCAAAAATCAACATGATGTGAACCAAGTTCAGAAGCAACAATGAAACTAACTCAAAGCACAAAACTGCACAGCACAAGTGAATGGCAAAAACATCAAAATTCAGTAGCAACCAAACATGACATGAATGAAAGGAAGACCAACAGCAAAATGGACTGCAACAATCATGGCAGTTCACATGTCGAAAACAGTTGCAACATGGATATCACAAAACAAAACTCACTGGAATGAACAATGCACAGCTAGTCCAAACTCAAGTGCAATAGAGAAGCTATGGTACTATGCAAGTACAAGCTGCAGCATACCAGACTCAAAGATACAACAAACCACATATGCAACTTAAGTTAAAAACTGTGCATGTGAAGTATACTAAGAGAGAAACCAAAGCAAATGAACCAACTGCAAGTGCAAATGACCAGAACACAATGCCACAATGCAAGTAAATCATGCAAGATATCCAAGACTCAAGAATGCATCACCATGACACAGTTCCAAACTATATAGAGCTGTGACAATCAAGAACTCAACGAACCAGACAAATGCATGCAACAGCAGTGAAAGTGATCAACACAGCAACTAGTAGAGCACGCATGAAACAGTGGTATGAACAAGTGAACCCAGACTGAAGTATGGATGGTGCAAAGTGCAATGATACACCAGAAGGCCAAGCACAGTGGACTCATGTCGAAACAGCAAGTCAGTGGCAAGACACAAACTGCAGTGGACAGACCAGAGAAATGCTCAACACAGATGGCTAGAGAGGAAGCTCATCAGGATGAACACAAACATTGCAGAGATGACCGTAGTATAATACTAATCAAGCCAAAGTCAACAGTAAAATGATCGAAGTCAGACATCACAAATATTCAAAGCCGTGGTTGTCAAATTCAAAACCGAGAAAATTCGAACCAAGTCAAGAAACCCAAGCCGTGACTATCAAGTAATATAAAAGCGAATATATACAAATTTGAAAAGGTCAGATATCATCATGTTCATCAATACAAAATCGTACAGCCAAGAAGAATTCAAGCATAATTATCAGACGAAGTCAAACAAATTTATACGAACGCAAATATAGGAATTCGACCTATATAAAAGCCCAATCATCATCGGCAATCAGATTATCGAGTTCAAGTACGAAAGATTAGAAGAAGCAAAAAAAGTACAAATAACATACCGAAGCAATCGAACTCGATCAAGGAGGAGAAGCCGCAAACAATTGAAGCAAATCAGAGAAACAGTGATTGCAATCAACCAACTAATCAGTCGACTTCTCCAATAACCCTAAATTGGATCGCACGAACCAAAGCCCTAATTCGCAAAGAGGAACGAAAGAGGATCGGCCATATTTTCATAAAGCAAAGAAAAAGGAACGGGTTGAAGAAGTGAATAAGGGGCCGGCCTTTGTTTTATTAATTTGGGCTTAGTTTTTATTAAATAGGGTTTTGTATTTCAAATTGTTTTTAATTTGTATTTTTCTTTTAAACCATTTTTGTTTTTCTAGTCGTGTGACTAGGGGACAAGCTACGTGGCGTAGCTTGAGAATTCGCAACTCGGTAGTTGAGTTGTGGCAGGGTTTTGAGCGTAGAGTTAGATTAGTCAATAGCGGGTATAGCGAGTTTACGTGTGTAAGCGAGGGACTATCTAATTTCTAGTAGAAACCTTGGGGGCAGCACGTAGGAAGGGTTTTACCGAAGCTGGGTAAATTCTGTGTTGTTCTGTTATTTATATTCTGCAATATCTGTGCTGCTATTCTGTGATCTGAATTGAAATTAATTCATAAGTTTCCGCGATTAATTTTTATAATTTACACTATCACCCTATTCACCCCCCCTCTAGGGTAAAATCGATCCTACAAGTGGTATCAGAGCTAGGAACAAAAGCCGTTTTTGTTTTAAAAATTTGATTTTTTACAAAAACCAATTTTTGTTTTTTTAAAAATTTGAATTTTTAAAATGGCTTCTTTTAATACTGTTTTGCTGAGGGTCAATCCATAGTTAGACCACCAATGTTCAATGGTGAATATGCTTACTGGAAAAATAGAATGCAAATTTTTCTGAAAACCATTGACGCTTGGAATATTGTTGAGACAGGTTATAGAATACCAACTATAACTGTAGATAATCAGGAAATAGAGAAACCAAAAGATCAATGGACAGAACTAGAAAACAGATTACAAAATGCTAATGCTAGAGCTATGAATTCTATTATTTTTTCATTAGATCAATTTGAATTTAATTGTGTCTCACATTGTCTAACTGCACAGGAAATATGGCACACACTAGAAGTGACTCACGAAGGAACATCTCAAGTCAAAGAATCTCGCATTGCCATGCTAAGCAGCGAATACGAGAACTTCACAATGGCGAAGGAAGAAAATGTCAAAGAGATGCATGGACGACTTTCCAATATCGTTTACAAATCAAAAGCTCTTGGAAAATCATACCAGAGTTGGAGATAGTCCGAAAAATACTTAGAGTCCTTCCACGAAAATTTGAAGCAAAAGTGACTGCCATTCAAGAATCAAAAGATTTGAAACAAATGAAAGTCGAAGAACTCATCGGAAATCTCACCACTTATGAGCTAGAAATGAAATTCAAGGAAGAGCGTGAAGGAGGAGATAATCGAAAGAAATCAATAGCGCTCAAAGGAACAATCGAAAGTGATGATGATAACGATGATGATGATGGAGCAGCAGAGCTGGTGCTACTAATAAAGAAATTCAAAAAGTGGAATTACAAATATGGAAATTCAGCTCGAATTCAAAAAGCGAAAAGCAGAATGGCCAAAGCACTAGACTACTCTGAAGAACAGAAGATCATCTGTCATAAGTGCAACCAACCCGGACACATCAAACCCAATTGTCCTCAAAATCGACGCGACTTCGAAAAGAAACAGAAAAAGAAAAGTTTTGCAGCCACATGGAATACAAGTGATGAAGATAATCAAAATTCTAGCAGTGAGAGTGAGAAAGCAGATATGTGCCTTCAAGGGAATGTAACTGATAGCGATGATGACGAGCCAAGCGAGGTATCAAAACTTACTCACTCTGAATTGCTTATATATTTTCATGAAATAAATGGCTGTTATGAACGACTTAGGGAAAAATACGCCAAACTTGAATCTCAAAAGGATACTTTGGTAGAATGCAATAAACAACTTGATCAACTAGTTAAAACCTATCAAAGTAGGATCCCTAAGTGTGATAAGTGTCCAACATTCGAAGAAGAAATTAAAAAATCGGAAATCAATATAAAATCACTTGAAAATGAAATTCTGATTTTAAAGGAGAATGAAAATACTAGGAGAGAGAATTCTATTAAAAAGTGCACACAGTTGTTAAACGAAAATGAATCTGTCAAAACACAAGTCCAACAATTGTCAACGACTTTAGATAAATTTTCAAAAAGTGAAAAATCGTTGAATATGCTATTAGGAAAGCAAACTGTTAATACGGTTAGACAAGGACTTGGATATAATAATTCGAAAATTATTGAAAGCAATATTAATCAAGTTAATTCTTTATGCACGATTTGTAGAAAATATAGACACAGTCACAATAATGTTGGTATAGACCTAAACATGTGAAAACTATACCGATTTGGGTTCCAAAAGGCACAAATATAAAAAATCTCAAAGTTAAACAAATTTGGGTGCCGAAGGGAACAATTATAAAAAGTTTTGGGTCTCCACAAAATTGTTTTTCAAAATTTTCTGCCACTAACAACCATGGACCTATAAAAACAAATAGGTCACATAAATCTTTCATCGTGTAGGTGTGGTGGCAGGCTAAGGAACAACAACAGTGTACTCTGGATTTTTGGCTGTTCCAGAAACACAACGGACGACGAAGCAAAGTTCCTTAGCCTAGTATAAAGGTGACAGAATCACAACGGACAACAACAAAAAATATCGTAAAGGTAAAACAGGTAATGGTATGTTTTAAACGATATATTAAATGTGATAATCTGCACCATATTCTGAATAAAATCAGCCAATATTGAGATGATGAAAAGATGATGATTCTGACTTATTCAAAATAGTTGGCCAATTATATTCTTATGCCAAAAACACTATAAAAATCTCTAAATTCTTTGAATTACTTCATATATATCATTTTGGATTAAAAATAGTGTTTTGTTGGATAATACATTTGGTTATAATACGGCTAACTCTTTATTCACGGTTTTCTGATTATTTACACGGCTTCAATTCAGATTCAAAAGAATGTCATTTAATTTGTTGTTAAAATTGAATTTGAAAGTTCTGGTGCACACTTCATGTTTTGGTCTATAAAATTCAATTGATGATAATTTTTGAGTGAAAGAGAAATTCAGATGCAGATTACACTGGTAATCTAGTTGATAGAAAAATTACAGGTGAAACGTGATTTTTTTTGTTGAGACATTTAGTAACTGCATCGTTTTTCAAAGAAAATATCTGCATATTCTTCATTTCAAATAATTTTCAAATAGCAGAAAAATCTCTTTTAAAAACCCCCTGGAGAAAATCATTTTTGACCATATTTTCAGATTAGTCATTTTTGAAAAATTAATTTCATAATTATTTTTGAATTTGATTTTAAATGACTATTATGACTAATCTGACTCCCAAATGATTATCGAAAAGAAAAATAGTGATTGAAAAAGTGATGAGCATTGATATGATTATATATTATAACTCAAGACGGTATAATTAATAAATTTCTTTAGAAATTTAAACAAGAGTTATAAAACTGTTTGTTGGTAAAAATTCCATGACCATCTCTATATCTATCATATTTCTAACGACCATCACTCATCAAAATTCTATATAGTTTGTCAATATGTGGTACTTTAAACAGGAATCGTTCGTTTTTCATTTTTCACATTTTTTTTAAAAAAAAAAGGGTAATAATAATAATAAATACCAAAGTATTCACTCTCATTTAAAAGTCCTCACGGTTATGCATAGGTGAATTACTTGGAATTTGTTATGTGCTTCCATGCTCATTTAAAAGTCCTCGCGGTTATGCATGTATGGAACGCATATCAAAAGTTGATTTGTAAAATAAACAAGTTGATTCTAATCCCATTTAAAAGTCCTCACGGTTATGCGTGGTTAGAAGATACTTGAATTCATTTTTTTTTAAATAAAATTGGAATACTACTAATCTCATTTAAAAGTCCTAACGGTTATGCATGGTTAGTAGATATTCAAATTCCTGATATAAATATACCACAAATAGACACAACTGTATGGTTTCATATGATGACATCATTTCCATCATTCTAAAAGTGGAATATGCGCCTAACAAAATATTTATGATTTTTGTTTGATTTTTTATTGAAATTTAATATTTATATTCAATTGAGTTTTAATGTTGAATTAATATCGATAACTTTATCTCTATTGTCTCTAACACTATTATTCTTTCGCTGATAACAAAAGGGGGAGAGAAAAGTTAAGATTTTGTCTAATAAAATCAAGCAAAGGTCAAATAATTTTCCATTTGCATATAGACTCATTTGCATATTTTATTTGTATGCATATACGTAGGGGGATGTGTAGAGGAAGCATTTAAATAGGGGGAGCAATTAAAGTATATCAATGATCAAATACATTTAACATATTCAAAATCTTAAATATATGTTTGTTATCATCAAAAGGGGGAGATTGTTGAATATGCGCTTATATGATTTTTGTTTGATGATAATAAACATATATATATACATTCGTTTAAATGTATTTGATAATATACTATTTTATTTTTCACAGATTAAATAAATATTTGCTGAATAAAATAAATAACACGGAATTTGAATTCAAACGAATATTTTATTCAAACAGATATTTATTACATCTTTGAATAGTACAATTTCAAGCTCTCGCTATTCACTATACAACTTTGATACAAATTCAATTACATCACTATTTTACATCAGCACCTCACTACATATCACTCACACTCGTATTTATCTTCAACTGCATTCCAGTTTGAATCCAGCATCTGAGCAATCTGCAAAAATATTCACTAACGCAGTAAAATTGAAAAAGAAATATTTTTGCAATATAAAATGAAATATGATTTTTGAAAATACGATTTGCCTTAGTTATTTGGGTTGTTCGTCATAATTTAAATTTGAATTCATCATAGACGAACAACTTGTGACATACACAGTGTATTACTGTATATGTCACAAGGCCGTGCACGCCGATATATACACTTGATTGATTTACAGGGATAGGCGAGCACAGGTCAAACCCAAATGAAAAACCGGGTTCAACTCACGTGCAATAACATTGAAAATCACGACACGAGCACAAGGTCAAACCCGAGTTTTGTAACTGGATTCAACTCAAGTGAAATTTCAAAAATCAACATGATGTGAACCAAGTTCAGAAGCAACAATGAAACTAACTCAAAGCACAAAACTGCACAGCACAAGTGAATGGCAAAAACATCAAAATTCAGTAGCAACCAAACATGACATGAATGAAAGGAAGACCAACAGCAAAATGGACTGCAACAATCATGGCAGTTCACATGTCGAAAACAGTTGCAACATGGATATCACAAAACAAAACTCACTGGAATGAACAATGCACAGCTAGTCCAAACTCAAGTGCAATAGAGAAGCTATGGTACTATGCAAGTACAAGCTGCAGCATACCAGACTCAAAGATACAACAAACCACATATGCAACTTAAGTTAAAAACTGTGCATGTGAAGTATACTAAGAGAGAAGCCAAAGCAAATGAACCAACTGCAAGTGCAAATGACCAGAACACAATGCCACAATGCAAGTAAATCATGCAAGATATCCAAGACTCAAGAATGCATCACCATGACACAGTTCCAAACTATATAGAGCTGTGACAATCAAGAACTCAACGAACCAGACAAATGCATGCAACAGCAGTGAAAGTGATCAACACAACAACTAGTAGAGCACGCATGAAACAGTGGTATGAACAAGTGAACCCAGACTGAAGTATGGATGGTGCAAAGTGCAATGATACACCAGAAGGCCAAGCACAGTGGACTCATGTCGAAACAGCAAGTCAGTGGCAAGACACAAACTGCAGTGGACAGACCAGAGAAATGCTCAACACAGATGGCCAGAGAGGAAGCTCATCAGGATGAACACAAACATTGCAGAGATGACCGTAGTATAATACTAATCAAGCCAAAGTCAACAGTAAAACGATCGAAGTCAGACATCACAAATATTCAAAGCCGTGGTTGTCAAATTCAAAACCGAGAAAATTCGAACCAAGTCAAGAAACCCAAGCCGTGACTATCAAGTAATATAAAAGCGAATATATACAAATTTGAAAAGGTCAGATATCATCATGTTCATCAATACAAAATCGTACAGCCAAGAAGAATTCAAGCATAATTATCAGACGAAGTCAAACAAATTTATACGAACGCAAATATAGGAATTCGACCTATATAAAAGCCCAATCATCATCGGCAGTCAGATTATCGAGTTCAAGTATGAAAGATTAGAAGAAGCAAAAAAAGTACAAATAACATACCGAAGCAATCGAACTCGATCAAGGAGGAGAAGCCGCAAACAATTGAAGCAAATCAGAGAAACAGTGATTGCAATCAACCAACTAATCAGTCGACTTCTCCAATAACCCTAAATTGGATCGCACGAACCAAAGCCCTAATTCGCAAAGAGGAACGAAAGAGGATCGGCCATATTTTCACAAAGCAAAGAAAAAGGAACGGGTTGAAGAAGTGAATAAGGGGCCGGCCTGTGTTTTATTAATTTGGGCTTAGTTTTTATTAAATTGGGTTTTGTATTTCAAATTGTTTTTAATTTGTATTTTTCTTTTAAACCATTTTTATTTTTCTAGTCGTGTGACTAGGGGACAAGCTACGTGGCGTAGCTTGAGAATTCGCAACTCGGTAGTTGAGTTGTGGCAGGGTTTTGAGCGTAGAGTTAGATTAGTCAATAGCGGGTATAGCAAGTTTACGTGTGTAAGCGAGGGACTATCTAATTTCTAGTAGAAACCTTGGGGGCAGCACGTAGGCAGGGTTTTGCCGAAGCTGGATAAATTCTGTGTTGTTCTGTTATTTATATTCTGCAATATCTGTGCTTCTATTCTGTGATCTGAATTGAAATCAATTCATAAGTTTCCGCGATTAATTTTTATAATTTACACTATCACCCTATTCACCCCCCCCCCCCCCCCTCTAGGGTGAAATCGATCCTACAGTAAAGACCTAGAGTTCTCAGTTAGATACAAAGTTTTCGTTTAGATATCACCGATGAAGATTGTGGTATGGTTCGGAAAGTGGAGGAAACTAGCACTGAGATATGTTAGGTCATTCTAGATTACATAGAGGATTCGAAAGCCCGCATACATAGTAGAGTTGTCGGGTAGTATGGCAAGTGTCCATAATGTATTTCATGTGTCTCATCTTCACAAGTATGTGCATGATCCAGAGACTATTATGTAACATCCCTAATTTTTGATAACATTATTCAGGGAAATTTAGTCAGATAAATTAAATAGAATAATGATGATAAAGGTATTGAGATTTGAGTAAATTTTGTAAAGGGTCGTGCTTAATGAATAAATGGGCTTTAATTGGTTTAAAAGATAATTAGTTCACACATGGGCATATCAGTAAAATAGCCTCTTTATTTTACATGGCTATACATTTCTCACAATTGCCCATTCACGTTCTTTTTTCTCAAATAAAAATAAACGCAAATAACCCTAAAAGCAGGCCATTAACAAGAAGGAAAAGAGGAAGATTACTATCTTAAACTAAGGATCAAAGCTAGGTAGGATTAAGCAACAATAAATCTCAAATTCCTTATCAAATCATGGTGAATAATAATTTTATATCATCTCTATTTTATTCTATAATTATGTGTTTTCAGATTTATGTTTAAATTGTTTTATACTAATATGGATGATGATATGCTTGAATTATGTTATGTTCGAACTATTTTAATTCATACGCATAAGAATTTGCTCGGTTTTAAGGGAAAACTAAGGGTTTATCATTTCAAAATGCCATGGAAAATTTTTATGTTAAAAAAAATCATGATTTAGTAGATGGGTTTTGATTTTTAGAATTTTCCAAGCTATAGAAATTTGTTATGAATTCTAAGGGAAAAATATGGTATATTTGGGTTTAAAATTTATTTTAAGTATTTTAGGAAGAAATTGGGTCTGAAATTTTAATACGTTTGACAGTATGACAAAATTTATGTTTTGTAATTTTAAGGGATTTTTCCTAATTGATTTACTAAGGAAATAAATTATTCCAAGAAATTGACTTATCAAAAAATATTGGAATTATGTAAATGGAAAGGCTTAACCGTTGGAATTAATTTTGATTTAGATCTGATGAAAGTGCAGGAGTTTAAAATGTAAAGTATTTGAAAAGTTTTTACGGCAGCCAATCAATGATTTACAAATAGGCAAGAAGTTATAAAGTAATCATTAAAAGTTGCAACATTTCAGCCTTATTTCAGAAAAAGGTGTTCTTCCTAAAATAGTAGCACCTTTCGACTCTATTGATTCTGCTATTCGAAACCTATATATAGTCGAAACCGATACACAAGGTATCACTTAGATGGTACACAATGGATTGGATAGAAGGAGGAAGTCCTTGGTGTCGATGGTAAGCTTTCGATGGGGTCGAAACTCTGCTTTGTTTTCAAAAGTTAAATTATTGCCTTGCTGTACTTAAAGCTTTCGACAGAGTCGAAACACATGCTTTTGAAACATTTTATAAATGGCTTTCGAAGGAGGTTGCTACTTTATATAAAGGGGTTAGCTTTGGAAGGGGTACTTTTTTTCCTTATATAGGAGCTTCCGAAAGGATTGGTTTCAACCAAGTCGAGACCAAGCCGCTAATTTACGTTTCAACTGTATTGAAGCCATCTATGCTTTCAAAGGGTTATCTCTGTTTTAACTTGAGCAAAGCCTTTTTCAATGCTTTCGAAGAGCTTGGGGTTTCGGAGGCAATGGAGTCGAAAGGGGGTTTCGACTCTATCCTTCAAAGTTTTTATTTTAAAGAATTATGATTTCGACTAGATTGTTCTGATACCATCCATTTTTCTTCCGAGCAATTTTATAATTGGTTTCAACAGAGATACTTTTGTACATAACCATTTTGACCCAAGTGATGTTTTAAAGAGTAAACTCAATACTTTCAAAAGTGGTACTTTCATTAGTTTCAAAGCTATTTCGCTAAAGATTAGTAAGTAAGGTTTTGATACATTCAAAACGTATACACTTAAAGGTTTGAAAGGTGGTTTTCTATGCTTTCGAAGGATGTCATCTAGTGGTTTCAAAAGTGATGTTTTAAGATTTCAAAACAAATGACACATTCTCATTTTAAAAGGAAATACCACATCATAAATAAATAAAGACTTTGGAAATAGTATTCGCATTGTTATTAACCCATAAACGTATGTTGGGGAAGGGCATAGTTACCAGATAGGTTGACCCAGCAGTGAACATAAATTAAGGAATGTTAAAACCTCAAAACTAAAGATATTGGCAGGGGTCAGTACGTTCATAGTCAGCCTATTAAAACTATGATTTGATACTGGCAGGGTCTAGTAGGTTTGTAGTTAGCCATTGAAAAGTTTACGGATTAAGATATTGACAGTTAGTTAATAGATTCCTAGTTAGCCCACGAAAACTAGGATAAGAGATAAGATATTGGAGTTACCAATAGGTTCTTAGTGATCCCATGAAAACTATGATATTGGACCGATAGTCCATAAGCATTAACAAGTTGTAGTAATCCTAGAAACTATAATTGAGAAAGATAGTCAAAATGAAGGGGGTGGGTAATCCGGAATTGATTTACTTGTTTTGTATATCATCATAATGTTTTGAAATATTATGTTTTAACCATTGTGGATGTAGGAGCATAGTATATGGTTTTGTAAATGTTTTAGGATACTACTGAGGAGAAAATCCATTTTGCTAAGCGGCGTGCTAGATATCTAATGATTTGAGATAGTAAATTATTATTCATACAAGGCTTTTTGTCTGACTCAAAGTTTTTGTTTTCCCTTAAACTCTCGGGTACTCAATTGATTTTGAGTATGTTGAGGGTTAAGGTCGCTAGGTGTTCTTTTAGACGAAAAAATCTTCCATTGACGTGCAGGGGAAAGCTTGTTATTAGAGTTCTTTTATTTCCGATGTGTGTTTTGTTTGTAAAGGAAGATTTGTTTTCTTGACTATTTATATACATTGATCAACCAAAGGGGCATCTTCATATGTTGCTCTTGACGTATTTTGTAATAGTTATATATTGTTCGAACATGGTCTGCGAAATGAGATTATGTAATCATTTGGAATAATTTGGAATGGAATGTGGAATTTGTTTGCCATTTTATTTTTTCCATATTCTTGTGTTTCTGTGTATCAATATATCTAATATCATAGTATTTGATCGCCAAGGATTAATAACTATGGAAGACTGTAGCATCCGTAGCCGTTGGTTTTGAGCCTCCAAGTATGGGGATGTTACAAGTTGGTATCAGAGCATAGGTTTACGAAACTTTAAAAGAAACTTAAACCTAAAAGAATTTCCAAACATAATCCAACGAATCAGATAATAAGATTGGGGTTTGGGTTTGGGTTAACGCTATAGTAACATACTTGTATTTGCTGTATATAGTTATATATATTAGTATGTATCCCCCGCTCTCTTAGACCGTTCTTATGTATCTTACCAAGGTTCGTATGTAGATTTATGAGAAGGGAGGTATGGAAGCAGGAAACGAAAGCAGAAATCTCGATGGAGGAAGCATCACAACAAATGGAAATGCTCAATCCACTACCAGGAGAAACCCAGGTTGACAGGCTAATGCTGATGTCAATGTGAATGCTGGAAATTCTCCATTAGATATGGGCGGAATGTATCAGTTCTTTGTTGGTTTGATGCAAGCTGGAGCTATTGCTGGTGTTGCTGGAAATGTTGGAGGAGCTAGTCCTATGGCTTCAATTGGGAATAATTATGCTTTGTGGAGTAGAGATTACACCAGTTTGAGTGGAAAGCCTTTCTTAGGAACGGAGAGTGCCATAAAGGTTCAGAATTGGCTATTGCACTATGAGCGTATATTTACTGGTTTGGGCCAGAATGATGGAGAAAAGAGGAGGTTGGCCTCTAGGCAGTTGCAGGGGTCAGCACTACATTAGTGGAATAGTTTCACAACCAAGATTCCGGAAGAGCAATTAACTTAGGATGATTTTAAAATGAGATTTGAGCAGAAATTTGTATCTAAGTTTGCTAAGTCTGAGCTGATGAGGAAGTTTATGAATTTAATGCAACGAGAGATGTCAGTAGTTGAGTATGCTACTGTTATCCCGCCTTTTGGCAAGGCCGAGATACCAAGGGACTAACTAGAAAGAGATAGGATTATACATCCTTAGCTTTGAATAATTGTTGGGCAACTACAAATATCGATGAATTTTGCCCGAGTCCGGATCGGGCTACGATTGATAAGACACGTCAAGCGAAGCCGTGGGAGCCAACGTTCCAAATTTCGGGGCAATCCGAGATAGTATGCTCAAGTTATCGCCAATGGGAGATGGATGAAATGATATAGGCTCGAATCCCTCAGGAATGGCATAGGTTCGAATCGATCAAAAATAAGCCATGCTCTGAATCCATCAACCACGCAGTGGTTCGAATCCATCCATGTAGCCATGCTTCGACTCCATCAACCACGCAGTGGTTCGAATCCGTCCACAAGGCCATGGTTCGAACCCATCAGTAGTCAGCCATGGTTCCAATCCATCAAAACACACCTTGCTTCGACTCCATCAAGCAAGCTTTAAGGTCGTATCCGTCCCATAATGCCTTAGTTCGGATCCATTCAGACCACCCAGCTTCGAATCCATCGGAATAGCTATGGTTCGAAGCCATCCCCGTATGCCTTACTTCGGATCCATCAAGGCGATCTCAAGGTCGAATCCATTCATCAGTGAAGTCTTCGAATCGATTGGCTATGGAATACCCTGATCGATATAAAGGAAACTTGTGTTCAATCGATTCGAAGGAGCATACCTTCGAATCCATTACTACGAATCCATCGAGTCATAGCAGCTAAAACCAAGGGTATGACCCAGAAAACTCGGAGAAAAAGGAGGATTGACCCGAAGCATGCGCACCACGTCATCACCTCCACGTGCAGGAGCATGGATTCGATCCTATGGATTCGAACCATATCGATTCGAACGAATCCATAGGGCGAAACACACCATCTTGGATCGATCATAACTCGAGATCTACAAATCCAAATGCTATGAAACTTTCACAGGAGCTTGCATATACATAGAAGAATGTCCACGCCAAGTTTCATCACGATTGGACACTTTTTTGATCGATTCGAACCAAGGGTCGAATCGATCCCAAAGTGGGCCCGGATCTCCAGAATTCGGCTATGTGGGCCCCCTCACGTGCCAGAAGCGTTCTCCCCTGATTTTAGGCGAAATATCAGCCTCCTACAACTATAAATAGAGCCCCTGGTCATTCAGAAAGGGGATCGAAGAATTTATAGAGTAAGAGAATGCCTGGACGCTGCCAGAATTGCTTCAGAGTACCACCGCTGCCTTTGATTTCGAATTTTGGCTTATTACTTGTTGTATTTTGACATAAAAAAGTTGTATTCTTCGAATATCAAGCAATAAAGTAACAAAACTTCATAGTGGATGTAGGCAATACGCCGAACCACTCTAAATCGTTGTCTCTCGTGCAATTTACTTCCTGTTATTTGGAGTTTTTGTTAGACAATCCACATTTTAATTTACTTTCTTCATTTATTATCTCTTCAAAAACTTCCGACGAGTGTTGTACCCGATTTTGACACAAACACTTTGGTGCTTTCACTGAGAAAACCCAGTTTTTCTCCTGCTCCTTGGATCTATCTTCGATATCGGATTGCATAAATCTAAGAGAGAGATCCAGACCTCATTTTCAGATTCCTTCCGTTCTATTCAGATTTGTTCAAAGTCTAGGAAAGGATTCAACACTTCAAAATGGTGAGTACAAGAACCACTTCTAACGTTGGTGATCAAGAAGGTCGGGATAGGCAAAATCCCACACAGCCGCATTCAATCAATCAAGATTCTGCTGGGCATACGGATCAGTCAGGTCCGGTCACAAGACAAGAGTTCCAGGTGCTACTCCAGGAACTAACCCAAAGCCGACAACAGCTAACTGAGCAGTTGTGCGCTAACGCTGAGTTGACCAATCAACTAAATCGCCAAAGACGAAGAAGATCCAGAAGGGATCAAGCTCCTCATTCTTCCACCGAAAGCTCTGCTTCATCTGACTACAATAACAGATCTACCCGTCCCAGGCTAGACGAAAACCATGCGCAAGCTACTGACTATCAACAGGCAAGAACCGTTGGGCAAGTATGAGTAGGCCCATCTACCAGCTTGCATACTGGACCCTCCTCCCGAGGAGGCACTATTCCACAATACACTGCAGATGATCGTGCTGCCACAGCCGCTGCAGTTGACATAGGAGTTGATACCCGAGATCACTCCAATCAAAATTATCATCAGCAAGGACATGCTCCAGAGCCATATGTCCCAGAAGACGTCGAGCCAAGGAGGCGAGATACGGATCGTCGACAGCGCCCGATCCCACCTCGCACTGTGGAACCCGATCACACTTTGACTCACCACACACAGAACGTTCCGATGCCGGACCTCTCAGCCATCGTACGACAAATGATTCGCGAGAGTCAAGGCCTAACAAATGATGATTGGGGAATCTCCCGTAGTCATACCCCGTTCACGGATGACATATTGTATGCTGAACCTCCTCGGTGATTCAGAATGCTAACCCTGCCCATGTATGAAGGAAATTCCGACCCAAATCAACATATTTTGAAATATGAATGGTCGACGACTGCTGCGAGAGCTGATGACGCAGTAAAGTGCCGTAGTTTTCCCACTTCCTTAGGGGGAATTGCGACGATGTGTTTACACGATTACCGCCACGGTCTATTTCTTCATTTGATCAATTAGATACCAAATTTGTTGAGCAGTTTCGCATGCATATTGCCAGACCGAAAGATGTTAATACCCTATCAAGTGTCATTCAAGCTCCCGGAGAGACACTTAGACGATATTTGGAGAGATTTAATGCTGCATGCGCAGAGATCACCAACCCAATGATAATTCTATCTTAATGGCTTTGACTAAAGGAATCGACCCCGATTCCGAGTTTGGAACTTGGTTAGCTGGAAAGCCTCCTGCATCGTTGGACCGTTTCTATTCCAAAGCCGCTCAATTCTTGAGGCGAGAGGATGCGAAACAGTCTAGGAAGCAGGACGATGCAAGGCCCAGCAGTGAAGGCATTCAGAGTAATGTTGCGGTTAAACAGTCGGGCGAAAGTTCAGGAAAAGTACAGTTGAATATTCAAAATAAGCAGACTCAACAACCGAGGAATGGTGATAACCGGAGCAAGAAGCAAGACCAGAGTCGTGGTCCGAGGCGTAAAATCGCAATGTTTGACAATTATACACCACTTAACACGTCACTGGAAAATGTATACCTACAGACTTGTAATACTATGCAATACAAAAAGCCTGCTCCGAAGCCATCGTCGGAAAGGCAGATTCTAACAGGAAAATTCTGTAGATTTCATGAAAGTTATGGACATAACACCAATGAGTGTAGGCATTTGCAAGACCTCGTTGAAAAATTATTCAGAGAAAGAAAGTTGGATCAGTTTGTTCGGGCACCGCAACCCGGTGAGGCAGGCCCATCCAATCAAAATCGAATGCAGAATCAGGAAAGACAAGGTGAACCCGCTCGTACGGGCGGGAGGTTGGTTATCAATACAATAAGTGGTGGTCCCCATCCAGTAGACAGAAGCTGGAGAGAAATGGAGTCATATGCTAGCTCGATCAGGCATGTGGACTTTGAATGCTATAGTAACTCTAAAGACGAAACACCGGCTAAACAGCAAAAGACGATGGCTAACGAAATCGTATTTAGAAATCGAGATGCCGATAAAGTTGAAACCCCCACAATTGACCCACTGCTCATATCCGCTCAAGTTGGTCCTGCTTGGATGAAGAGGATCTTGGTAGACAGTGGGAGTTTCATGAACATACTGTTTAAAAGAGCATACGATTTAATGAAGATGGAAGCTAAGGACTTAAAACCTTGTCAATCACGAGTCTACGGCTTCAACGGAAGTGCGACAATACCAACCGGAATGGTTGAATTGCCGGTGGAGTTGGGAGTGGGAGAATGCCGAAGAGTTCGGATGTTGCAATTTGTTGTCTTGGATATTCCTTCTCCGTACAATGCCTTTTTGGGCCGACCGGCCCTTGCTGAATTTAGGGCTGCTATTGCCCCATGGTGTTTAACTCTGAAGTTCCCTACTGACCACGGGATAGGAGTTGTACAAGGAGATCAGGCTGCTGGAAGAGCCTGTTATGTTGCCGAGCTGCGGGAGGCGCAACGAAAAGAAAAAGGAAAGGGCGTAGAGGAATCTCTCTGCGTCTGTTTCACTGACAATTGACAATTAGCGCCTGGGCCTCGACCTGGGCACCACAACCAATTCCAAAAGGATCTTGACCCAAGGGACAATGATAATAAAGAAGAATCTATGGAAAGTCAAGCTTCTCCGGCTGAGCTAACCATCGATGTCCCGATTGGCGATGATGATAATGACTCGATAATGTTGAAGATTGGGTCTCAACTGAACCGAGAGACACAACAGGAATTGGTTGATTTTCTCCGGGCGAATCTCGACGTATTCGCCTGGACGCACTCCGATATGTGTGGAATCTCGCCGGACATCGCGAGCCACACTTTAAATATCGACCCGCGGTATATCCCGGTTAAACAGAAAAGACGTGGTATGGATCCAGAGAGATCTGCTGCCCTTAAAGAAGAGGTCGACAAATTGAAGACAAATGGGTTCATTAGAGATGCTTTATACCCGGAGTGGGTGTCCAATCCCATACTCGTCCAGAAACCAAACGAGAAATGGAGAACGTGTATCGACTACTCTGACCTGAATAAAGCCTGCCCGAAAGACAGCTTTCCACTTCCCCGAATCGATCAACTGGTAGATTCAACCGCCGGACATGAATTATTATCCTTCATGGATGCTTACTCAGGTTACAATCAGATACCCATGCATGTACCCGACCAAGAGCACACAAGCTTCTTAACCGATTTGGGTTATACTACTACAAGGACATGCCTTTTGGATTAAAGAATGCCGGCGCATCTTATCAACGCTTAGTCAACCGAATGTTTGCCGATCAGATTGGGAAGACTATGGAGGTTTATGTAGATGACATGTTGGTGAAATCACGATACTCCGTTGATCATGTCAAAGACTTGGAGTCAATGTTCAATATCCTCCGGAAATACGGAATGAAGCTTAATCCAGTAAAGTGTCATTTCGAAGTCGCATCCGGAAAATTCCTTGGGTTCATTGTCAATGCCCGAGGAATAGAGGCCAACCCCGAGAAGATCTGGGCTATCAGAAATCTTCAGACTCCTAGAACCATAAAGCAAGTTCAGAGTCTTAATGGGAAAGTTGCAGCACTGAGCAGGTTTATCTCGAAGCCGACCAACAAATGCATTCCCTTCTTCGATTTGATTCGAAAAGGGAAACGAAACTTCGAATGGACAACAAAATGTGAGGGCGCATTTCAATCTCTAGTCCAACATCTTTCCGTACCACCAATCCTTTCAAAGCCTATAGATCATGAACAGTTATATCTCTACCTGGCGGTATCTGAAAATGCAATCAGTGCTGCATTAATTCGGGAGGAAGACCGAGTGCAAAAACTGGTCTACTACGTGAGTAAACAATTGACCGGAGCCGAGAGAAATTATCCAAAGCTTGAAAAGCTGGCATATTGCCTAGTCATTGCCTCGAGGAAGCTCCGTCCATATTTTCAGGCCCATCCTATTACTGTGTACACCTATCAGCCGTTACGACAGGTCCTCACGCGGCCTGAGACGTCTTGTAGGTTACTAAAATGGAACATCGAACTGAGTCAATTCGACATCACTTATACTCCGAGAAGGGCCATTCACGGCCAAGTTCTAGCAGATTTTATA
Source organism: Allium cepa (assembly GCA_030765085.1). Taxonomy (NCBI): domain Eukaryota; kingdom Viridiplantae; phylum Streptophyta; class Magnoliopsida; order Asparagales; family Amaryllidaceae; genus Allium; species Allium cepa. The sequence continues at coordinate 378,279,842 of CM060938.1, read as the reverse complement.
GCCGAATTCACTATTTCTGAAGACTTACCCAAGACCAGCAAATCTCCCGAATACATCTGGAAGCTATACACCGATGGTGCATCAAACGATCGGTGCTCAGGAGCTGGGGTAGTGCTTGAAACCCCCGAGGGACGATCCATATGTTATGCTTTATAGTTCGAGTTCGACGCAACCAACAATGAAGCCGAGTACGAAGCTCTACTTACCGGACTAAAGGTTGCCCGTGATCTGAAAATCATCGCTGTAGAGATCTACTGTAATTCCCAGTTGATAGTATGCCAGGTTCGAGGGGAATATCAGGCCAAAGACCGAAGATTGGCCGCTTATCTAACTCGAGTTCTGGAGATGCTTGATCAGTTTGATTACTATGCCATTTTCTACATACCCCGAGAGCACAATCAGAAAGCTTATTCGTTGGCGAAGTTAGCAAGTACGGGTGAAGCTCAACAGTTGGGGGTCGTTCCGGTTGAAACCCTATCCTCCCCGAGCATTGATCGAAGGGAGAACGATTTCACATTTGAAGCTACTTCCAATAGGGAGTCGTGGATGACTCCTTATCGAGATTATACCGAACACGGTGTATTGCCAGAGTATCGAAGCGAGAAAAGACAAGTTCTACGAAAGGCCACGCGATTTGTTATTCAAAATGGAGTCAGGTACCGGAGAGGATACTATGTTCCTCTCCTTCGGTGTATCGCACACGATGAAGTCAAACGAGTGTTACACAATGTACACGAAGGAGAATGTGGCGATCACACTGGGGGGCAAGCACTTGCAAAGAAAATACTCCAATATGGGTACTATTGGCCTACTGTTAATCGCGATGCTGCAGACTATGCTAGAAAGTTTGACAAATGCCAGACACACACTCGGATTCCTAGAGCCCCGCCTACCGAGATAACCCAAATGGTCAGTCCTAGGCCATTTACGGTATGGGGAATAGATAGCATCGGCGCATTGCCTTTGGCCAAAGGTGGCGCGAAGTACGCTATCGTCGCAGTTGATTATTTCACCAAATGGGCTGAAGCTGAACCCCTTGCAACAATTACGACAAGGAAAGTAATCAACTTTGTAGTACGTAACATCATCTGCCTGTTTGGTCTCCCACATACTATCATCACCGATAACGGAGCCCAATTCGACAGTGCTGAATTCAAGAATTTCTGTCAACGATTCCACATCCATAAGAAATGCTCTGCAGTAGCGCACCCTCAATCAAATGGTCAAGTCGAAGCTGTTAATAAAGTTATCAAATCCATTCTAAAGAAGCGACTAGAAAAAGCCGAGGGCAAATGGGTCGACGAACTTCCTATGGCATTATGGGCCTATCGAACAACTCATAAAACTACAACCGGTCTTACCTCGTTTTCCCTATCCTACGGCTCTGAAGCCGTTATTCCAGTCGAAATGGAAGTACACTCCCATCGTGTAACATATTATGATCCGAAAAAAAATGCCATACTACTTGCTGAATCTTTGGATTTACTCGTTGAGAAGCGCGAAGAGGCTGACTTGAGGGCAGCCGCATATCGAAGTCAAGTCGCCCGACTGTATAATGCCAAGGTCCGCCCGTGAACCTTCAAACTCGGCGATCTCGTACTCAAAAGAATCTATCCGTTTCCTTCGCACATGAAGCCAAATTGGGAAGGGCCGTATGTGATTTCACAAAAGCTCGGAGATGGCACGTTCAAATTATCGACCGTTGATGGTCTTACTTTGCCGAGAGCTTGGAATAGCGAAAGTCTTCGTCGCTATTACATATGAAAAACTTTATTTATTTATTTTTTTTATAATTTATCCCTTTGCATTTTATTCTAGCATTTCGAGATTTAAATTTGTAATAAGGCAACTGACTTTGCCATATTTTCTCGTTTCAGCAATAAAATGCCATCTCTTCGAGCCAGAGCTGTGATTTACTGAATATGACGTACAATATCACGATACTGTAGGATCTAGATTAACCCTAGAGGGGGGTGAATAGGGTTATAGCAAATTTTCTTGATTTAAACACAGAAATAAACTGCAAAAATAAATATGCTGAAAAGTAAATCACACACAAAATTTACCCAGCTTCGGCAACCCCTGCCTACTGCTGCATTCACAGATTTCTATTAGAATTAAACAGTATCACGCTTACAAACACTCTACTAGACTCGCAGACATTTACTCCCGCTCACAAACACTCTACTAGACTCGCAAACATTTTCTCCCGCTCACAAACACTCTACTAGACTCGCACACTCTGCTCCCGCCTATAGAGTTTCGTTTACTCGCAAACTCTGCTCCCGCCTACAATAGAACTTTGCTTACTCGCAAACTCTGCTCCCGCCTATAGAGCTTTGAAAACTCGCACACCCTGCTCACTGAACTAATTCTAACTAGACAATCTGACACTACCTAAACCCTAGGTGGTGATTTACAAAGTTTTGATTCGTAAAACAAAAAACAATTAAACAACAATAAATAACCCTAATTAAAAATATACTAAAGCCCTTTTAAAATACGGCCGGCCCTATTCTCTTATGTTTAACCCGTTCCTTTTTGCTTGGTACGTTCCTTTGCTTCTTTGTGAAAATGGCCGCTCTGTTCCTTTTGCAAATTCAGGGCTTCGTCCCTGATCCAAATTAGGGTTTGAAGCTGCCGACTTTATGTTTGATTAATAATGCGCGAGTAGCTTTGACCTTCTCTCGTTGCTCTCTTCGGCTGCTTCGTTGTTCGATCGAGATTGACTCCTTGCTTCGGTATGTAATTTTATCTTTTTGCTTTACTGGGTTGATGCTTGGACTCGATCGTGATTCGAGTTGGATGATTTGTTCTTTTTTATGCTCGAACTCGAATACCAATTTAGCCGATGACGATTGGGTTTATATAGATTTCGAAATCCTATAATTTCGTTCGTCTGATGTTATTTGAATTTGTCAATTTCGTCATCTCGGTCACTTGATGATGCTTGAATGTTTGAGATTTATTCTGACTTGTTCATATTACTTGAATAACTTGATTATTAACTTGGTCAATTATGATTGCTGCCACAGTGAACTCTTGATTGACTTGTTCAACTCTGGTTTATACGGCAGAGATCTTTCTTCTTTTATTTGTGACTTTTTCAAAGATACGAACGCTTGATTTCTGACTTTGTGATTTGCGTCTTGAACATCACAGCACTGTTTTGATTTCGTGAATCATATCCACTCCATGACTCTGCATTACGTCGACCATCACTATTTTCATCCTTGCGAGCTTTGTCTCTGGCATTGACATTGACATTGTATCACTGTTCCTTTACTATGTTGTATTATTCACTGATGCACTCGTATCACTGGTATTTGCAGCTTGTAACTGGTCATGTTTGTGCATTTCTTTGTTGGTTTAACCTGTACTTGTGGTTGCCTCTGGTTAATTGCCTGGTGGTCTTGTGGTTGGTCACTGATTCATACATGAACTGTTGCATGTGTGTACTTTGTATTCATATGTGCCTGTCGAGTTCCTGTATTTGCATTCATTTGTGTTTCAGTTGTTTATATGCACTTCATCACTTCAGTATTGTATTGTTTTCACCTCTGGCCTGTTGTAGTTTGATTGTGTGATGTTGTACTTTGGTCTAGTTGTGCACTTGCCCTTGATATTGTAGTCTCTCTGTACTTGTAGTTGTGTAGTTTGCCACTGACTTTGGTTCTTCGCTTGTGCATATTGTATTCATGTATACTGCTGTGTGGTCTTGTGGCAGTTGCTTTGTCTCCATGTATTTCATGTAGTATGAGCATTTGGTTCCTTGTATCTGTTGCACTTGGTCCCTGACCTTTGTTGCCTCTGAGTTTAAGCATTTGCACACTGCTACTATGTTGTAAATGTTTCATTGTATCATTTGAGTTGTAGCAGTCATTTGTCTGTTGTGCTTAGTTCATGTGTACGTTGTACACTAAGCATTTCCTAGTTTGCATATCAACTTGTTGTAGTTTGCATATCAACTTGTTGCAGTTAATGGTTGCCGTGCACTTTTGTGCTTGCATTTTGATGCAGTCTTCATTAGCATGCTACTGATTGGTGTTTCATTTCTTGTGATATCCATGTTGCAACTGTTTTTGACATGTTAACTGCCCTGTGTTGAATCCAGTTTCAAAAACTCGGGTTTGACCCTGTGCTCGTGTTGTGATATATTGCATGTGAGTTGAACCCGGTTTTTCATTTGGGTTTGACCTGTGCTCACCTGTCCTTGTAAATCAATCAAGTGTATATATCGGCGTGCACGGTCTTGTGGCATATACAGTAATACACTGTGTATGTCACAAGTTGTTCGTGTATAATGAATTCAAATATAAATGATGACGAACAACCCAAATAACTGAGGCAAATAATATTTCCAAAATCCATCTTTTATTTTATATTGCAAAAATATTTTATTTTCAATTTTACTGCGTTATTGAATATTTTTGCAGATTGCTCAGATGCTGGATTCAAACTGGAATGAAGTTGAAGATTAAAATACGAGTGTGAGTGATGTGTAGTGAGGTCAACTGTAAATGTGAAATGTGATATAATTGTAATCAAAGTTGTATAGTTATAGTGAGAACTTGAAATTGTACTATTCAAAAATGTAATAAATATTTATTTGAATAAAATATTTGTTTGAATTTAAATTCTGTGTAACTTGTTTTATTCAACAAATATTTATTTAGACTGTGAAAAATAGAATAGTATATTAACAAATACATTTAATCGAATGTATATATGTTTATTATCATCAAACAAAAATCATATAAACGCATATTCAACAATCTCCCCCTTTTGATGATAACAAACATATATTTAAGATTTTGAATGTATTAAATGTATTTGATTAATCGTTCAATTTGCTCCCCCTATTTAAATGCTTCATCTCTACATGATACTCCCCCTACATATATGCGTACAAATAAAAATATGTAAATGAGCCTATATGCAAATGGAAAATTATTTGACCTTTGCTTGGTTCTATTTGACAAAATCTTAACTTTTCTCTCCCCCTTTTGTTATCAGCAAAAGAATAGCAGTGTTATAAAAATAGGGATGAAGTGACAAACATGAATCAAACATTTAACTCAATTGAATATAAATATCAAATTTCAATAAAATTCAAACAAATATCATAATTACCCTTGTCAGGCGCATATTCCACTTTCAGAAATGATGGGGATAAAATCATCAAAAAATCATATAGTTCTGTCTATTTGTGGTATATTTATTTCAGGAAATTTGAATATCTACTAACCATGCATAACCGTTAGGACTTTTAAATGAGATTAGTAGTATTCACAATTTTTATTTAAAAAAAAATTCAAGTATCTTCTAACCACGCATGACCGTGAGGACTTTTAAATGGGATTAGAATCAACTTGTCTATCTAATCAATTAATTTTGATATGCGTTCCATACATGCATAACCGTAAGGACTTTTAAATGAGCATGGAAGCACATAATCAAAAATCCAAGTAATTCACCCATGCATAAACGTGAGGACTTTTAAATGAGAGTGAATACTTTGGATATTTATTTTTATTGCTAAATATAATAAATTGAAGCACAAATAATTTCCTTCACAGATTTAAAGATATTGAAGAACGAATGATTTCCTTTGTAAACTACCAAAAATTTACATACTATGTGTAATTTTGATGAGTGATGGTCGATAGAAAGATGATAGAAATAGAAATGATCATGGAACTTTTACCCAACAAAAAGTTTTTATAACTCTTGTTATGAGTTCTAAAGAAATTTTCTAATTATACTTTCTCGGGTTATAATATATGATAAATATCAACACTCATCACTTTTTCAATCACTATTCATCTTTTCGATAATCAAAGGGAGTTAGATTAGTCAAAATAGTCATTTAAAATCAAATTCAAAAATTATAAAATCAATTTTTCAAAAATGACTAATCTGTAAATATGGTCAAACATGATTTTCTCGAGGGGGTTATATGAGAAAAAAAATTCTGCCATTTGAAAAATTATTTCAAGTAAAAAATATGCAGATATTTTCTTTGAAAAGCGATGCAGCAAATGAATGTTTCAAGAATTAATCACGTTCCACTAGTAATTTTTCTATCAACTATATTACCAGTGTAATCTGCATCTGAATTTAAATTTCACTCAATATTCACTCGTTGGATGTCAAAGACCAGATTGTGAAATTTCAACAAACTATCTCAGAATGAAATTTGAAATGAAGCCATGTTATCACTCAAACAAATATCATAGTGTTAAACTTAGAAACCATAGGATGAACAACTATCAACAGTCATTAAAACTTCATTATTATTTCAAAACAATTTCTTGAAGTTTCAACAATTTCATAAAGTTTCAAAAAATTTCAAAAATTTCTTAAAATCCTTTTTAACAACTTTCACATGAAAATTGAAATCATGCAAATTTACAAGCAGTGACCAAAATGTCAAAACAAATATATCTACGTGTAGCATGAGTAACCATCATTTGACCGAACAAATTTATATGGATTAGTTCAAAGTTGAAAATCTGATTGGTCATCATTTAAGCACAAATCAAGGTCATAAATAAGAAAAAGTCAAAAAATCATATCAATTAAGTCTAAATCAGTCAACCATCATAATTACTCCAAGTAATTCTATTTAAAGATGATTGGTCAATATTTTGAAAAAGTCATAGAATCAAAATCATCATCTTTTGTTCATCTGAATATTGGCTGATTTTAATTTAGAGTATGGTGCAGATAATCACATTTAATATATCGTTAAAAATATACCTTTACCTGTTTTTACCTTTACGATATTTTTCGTTGTTGTCCATTGTGATTCTGTTGCCTTTATACTACGCTAAGGAACTTTGCTTTGTCGCCCGTTGTGTTTCTGGAACAGCCAAAAATCCAGAGAACACTGTTGTTGTTCCTTAGCCTGCCACCACACCTACACGATGAAAGATTTTTGTGACCTATTTGTTTTTATAGGTCCATTGTTATTAGTGGCAGAATATGAAAAATATGTTTTTGGAGACCCAAAACAATTTATATATGTTCCTTTTGGCACCCAAATTTGTTTGACTTTCAAAGATTTCATATTTGTGCCTTTTGGAACCCAAATTGGTATAGTTTTTACGTGTTTGGGTCTATACCAACAATTATTTTGATTATGTCCAAATTTTCTACAAATCGTGCACATTAAATTGACTTGATTAAATTTCGTGTTCTTTTTCCTATGACTATAATTTTCAACATGATTTCCAATTATTTCAGATCGAGCAAAGACACTTTTACCTTTTGCATTATCATCATCTTGTGATTTCCCAAAACCTAGTCCTTTTCTATTGTTAGCAAAAATTTGATTTCCCAATAGCATGTTGAAAGATTTTTCTCCTTTTGAAAAGTTATTCAGGGATTTCTCAAGATTTTGGACTTTGGTTTTTAATGTTGAGTTTTCAGTGACAAGTGAGGTGCATCGATTTATAAAATCCTTTCTCCTAGTGTCGATGGTTTCCTTAAGATTCAAGTTTTCTTTTTCAAGACTCTCAAAGTTATTCCTGATTTTTGATAATTCTGAATCTAAAATCTTACATTTTTTACATTTTAGGTTTTGAATATTTTCAAGTTCAGTTTCTAACCTAGAATTTTCACGAGCAAATTCTCTCCTATCAGATTTCAGTTTTTCAATTTTAGATTCAAGACTATCAATTGTTTTAGTAAGATCTAAGAACATAAAAACAAGATCTCTATAGGAATACTCACCTGCTTCACTAGATTCCTCGGAGCTTGCTTCTGAATTTGATTTTGCCATAAGACACAAGTTAGCCTCCTCTGAGCTGCTATCCGAAGCTTCCTCTCCTTCTTCATCATCCCAAGTCGCTGCAAAAGCCTTCTTTTTCTTTTTCTTTCCTTTGTTATATTTGAGAAGTGGACATTCTGGTTTGATGTGGCCAGGCTTGTTGCAGTTATAACACGTCAGTTCATCATCGAAATTTTCAGAGTCTTTTGACCTATTGCCCTTTGTTTTTTTTTTGCGTGGCTTAAATCTTGATGAGTTTCTAAGTTTATTGACAGCCATTGCAAGCTCTTCAATTGGATCTACTTTATCTTCATCGCTCTCTTCTTTGTTTTTTAAGGCAATCGTCTTCTTGTTTGGTTCGGAGTTTTTGCGTTCTTCCTTTTCTTTTAGCTCAAGCTCATATGTCATTAAATTGCCAATCAACTCCTCCATGCTTAGCTTACTCAGATCTTTCGATTCTTGTATTGCTGTGACTTTTGCCTTAAAGTTCATCGGTAAGACTCGTAGTATCTTCCTCACAAGCTCTACCTCAGTGAATACCTTCCCAAGCGCTCTAGCATTGTATACCAAGGTTGAAAAGCGTCCAAACATGTCTTTTATGCTCTCGCCTTTGTCCATCACAAAGTTTTCGTATTCATTGCTGAATAGGGCTAGACGAGACTCCTTGACTTGAGAAGTTCCTTCGTGTGTCACCTCCAAAGTGTGCCAAATTTCCTGTGCTGTTGTACAATGAGAAATTCTATTAAATTCATTTTTATCAAGAGCACATATCAAAGCATTCATGACTTTAGCATTTGTCGTTTTCAGTTTCTTATCGTTAGCATCCCACCTATCCTTAGGTTTAGGAATCTCAGTATCACCAATGATTATAGTGGGAGGTTTATAGCCAGTTTCAATAATATCCAAAACATCATAATCAACAGAACAAAGATAGATACCCATCCTAACTTTCCAATAAGCATAATCGTTCCCGTTAAACATGGGTGGCCTAGCAATAGATTGCCCCTCAGAAAAAGCATTATTCGGTGAATTCATGACTCTAGAGTTAAAAACAAAATACCGGGCTCTGATACCACTTGTAGGATCTAGATTAACCCTAGAGGGGGTGAATAGGGTTATAGCAAATTTTCTTGATTTAAACACAGAAATAAACTGCAAAAATAAATATGCTGAAAAGTAAATCACACACAAAATTTACCCAGCTTCGGCAACCCCTGCCTACTGCTGCATTCACAGATTTCTATTAGAATTAAACAGTATCACGCTTACAAACACTCTACTAGACTCGCAGACATTTGCTCCCGCTCACAAACACTCTACTAGACTCGCAAACATTTTCTCCCGCTCACAAACACTCTACTAGACTCGCACACCTTGCTCCCGCCTATAGAGTTTCGTTTACTCGCAAACTCTGCTCCCGCCTACAATAGAACTTTGCTTACTCGCAAACTCTACTCCCGCCTATAAAGCTTTGCAAACTCGCACACCCTGCTCACTGAACTAATTCTAACTAGACAATCTGACACTACCTAAACCCTAGGTGGTGATTTACAAAGTTTTGATTCGTAAAACAAAAAACAATTAAACAACAATAAATAACCCTAATTAAAAATATACTAAAGCCCTTTTAAAATACGGCCGGCCCTATTCTCTTATGTTTAACCCGTTCCTTTTTGCTTGGTACGTTCCTTTGCTTCTTTGTGAAAATGGCCGCTCTGTTCCTCTTGCAAATTTAGGGCTTCGTCCCTGATCCAAATTAGGGTTTGAAGCTGCCGACTTTATGTTTGATTAATAATGCGCAAGTAGCTTTGACCTTCTCTCGTTGCTCTTTTCGGCTGCTTCGTTGTTCGATCGAGTTTGACTCCTTGCTTCGGTATGTAATTTTATCTTTTTGCTTTACTGGGTTGATGCTTGAACTCGATCGTGATTCGAGTTGGATGATTTGTTCTTTGTTATGCTCGAACTCGAATACCAATTTGGCCGATGACGATTGGGTTTATATAGATTTCGAAATCCTATAATTTCGTTCGTCTGATGTTATTTGAATTTGTCAATTTCGTCATCTCGGTCACTTGATGATGCTTGAATGTTTGAGATTTATTCTGACTTGTTCATATTACTTGAATAACACGGTTTTGATTATTAACTTGGTCAATTATGATTGCTGCCACGGTGAACTCTTGATTGACTTGTTCAACTCTGGTTTATACGGCAGAGATCTTTCTTCTTTTATTTGTGACTTTTTCAAAGATACGAACGCTTGATTTCTGACTTTGTGATTTGCGTCTTGAACATCACAGCACTGTTTTGATTTCGTGAATCATATCCACTCCATGACTCTGCATTACGTCGACCATCACTATTTTCATCCTTGCGAGCTTTGTCTCTGGCATTGACATTGACATTGTATCACTGTTCCTTTACTATGTTGTATTATTCACTGATGCACTCGTATCACTGGTATTTGCAGCTTGTAACTGGTCATGTTTGTGCATTTCTTTGTTGGTTTAACCTGTACTTGTGGTTGCCTCTGGTTAATTTCCTGGTGGTCTTGTGGTTGGTCACTGATTCATACATGAACTGTTGCATGTGTGTACTTTGTATTCATATGTGCCTGTCGAGTTCCTGTATTTGCATTCATTTGTGTTTCAGTTGTTTATATGCACTTCATCACTTCAGTATTGTATTGTTTTCACCTCTGGCCTGTTGTAGTTTGATTGTGTGATGTTGTACTTTGGTCTAGTTGTGCACTTGCCCTTGATATTGTAGTCTCTCTGTACTTGTAGTTGTGTAGTTTGCCACTGACTTTGGTTCTTCGCTTGTGCATATTGTATTCATGTATACTGCTGTGTGGTCTTGTGGCAGTTGCTTTGTCTCCATGTATTTCATGTAGTACGAGCATTTGGTTCCTTGTATCTGTTGCACTTGGTCCCTGACCTTTGTTGCCTCTGAGTTTAAGCATTTGCACACTGCTGCTATGTTGTAAATGTTTCATTGTATCATTTGAGTTGTAGCAGTCATTTGTCTATTGTGCTTAGTTCATGTGTATGCTATACACTAAGCATTTCCTAGTTTGCATATCAACTTGTTGTAGTTTTCATATCAACTTGTTGCAGTTAATGGTTGTTGTGCACTTTTGTGCTTGCATTTTGATGCAGTCTTCATTAGCATGCTACTGATTGGTGTTTCATTTCTTGTGATATCCATGTTGCAACTGTTTTTGACATGTTAACTGCCCTGTGTTGAATCCAGTTTCAAAAACTCGGGTTTGACCTTGTGCTCGTGTTGTGATATATTGCATGTGAGTTGAACCCGGTTTTTCATTTGGGTTTGCTTGTGCTCACATGTCCCTGTAAATCAATCAAGTGTATATATTGGCGTGCACGGCCTTGTGGCATATACAGTAATACACTGTGTATGTCACAAGTTGTTCGTGTATGATGAATTCAAATATAAATGATGACGAACAACCCAAATAACTGAGGCAAATAATATTTCCAAAATCCATCTTTTATTTTATATTGCAAAAATATTTTATTTTCAATTTTACTGCGTTAGTGAATATTTTTGCAGATTGCTCAGATACTGGATTCAAACTGGAATGAAGTTGAAGATTAAAATACGAGTGTGAGTGATGTGTAGTGAGGTCAACTGTAAATGTGAAATGTGATATAATTGTAATCAAAGTTGTATAGTTATAGTGAGAGCTTGAAATTGTACTATTCAAAAATGTAATAAATATTTATTTGAATAAAATATTTGTTTGAATTTAAATTCTGTGTAATTTGTTTTATTCAACAAATATTTATTTAGACTGTGAAAAATAGAATATTATATTAACAAATACATTTAAACGAATGTATATATGTTTATTATCATCAAACAAAAATCATATAAGCGCATATTCAACAGATACACGGAGAGCTAATTCCATCATGCGGTGGGATTTATTCAAATAGGGAGTGACTGTGATACGACCAGTCACTCGCTAAGTGAAATTCGAGCTCGGGGGCAGAACACTGCATCAACATTCACAGGGATTGATACACGACAATCCCTCCTCCAACTCCAAATTCCCAGAGTGCGAATTGGAGTATAAACTTCAACTCTCGGTTCCCGGAGTGCGAACCGGAGTATAAATCCATCGCTCCCAGAGTGTGAGCCAACTCCAAATTCACAGAGTGCGAATTGGAGTATAAACTTCAACTCTCGGTTCCCAGAGTGCGAACCGGAGTATAAATCCATCGCTCCCAGAGTGTGAGCCAACTCCAAATTCCCGGAGTGCGAATTGGAGTATAAACTTCAACTCTCGGTTCCCGGAGTGCGAACCGGAGTACAAATCCATCGCTCCCAGAGTGTGAGCCAACTCCAAATTCCCAGAGTGCGAATTGGATTATAAACTTCAACTTTTGGTTCCCGGAGTGCGAGCCAGAGTATAAAACTCTATCTCCAAATTCCCAGAGTGTGAATTGGAGCATAAACACCAACTCTTGGTTCCCAGAGCGCGAACCGGAGTATAAACACTAACTCCAAGTTCCCAGAGCGCGGACTGGAGTATAAACATCAACTCCAAATTCCCGGAGCGTAAATTGGAGTATAAACATCAATTACAGGTTCCCGAAGAGCGAACTAAGTCATAAACATTGATAATTAATAAGTTCCCAGAGTATGGACCGAACTGTTAGTTGCAAATTGTGTTAAGTCCCCGGAGTGTGGACATGTATTCAAGGCTTATGACATATGTGAGCACGAGCTAATCAACGCAATACTTAAGCAAAAGAGAAAAGAGTTGTTTTCCATTTTATCAACAAACAAAAAAGGAGTTTGATTACATAACAAAATCAAAAAAAATTCAATTAAGTGGAAGCCGAATCCACATATATACACGGCTCTAGAAGAACAAAAGAAAAGGTAAAAAGAATTGCCATTTCACAACCACATGATAAAACGAGAAGATCACTCCTTCTTCTTCCGGGATTTCTTCTTCGGAGTTGAGCCGCTGGACCCACTACCCGGCTTCCTGCGAGACTTTTTGTCCTTCTTTGGAACATCCACAGGATCTGGCATAATGTCAACGTCTTCCTCGGAGCTGGAAGGGATAGAGATTCTTTTGTGAGGACGAACGGAGGCAGAGTAGCCGTAACAGGTGGTGGAGCTTCGAAACTAGAAGTCATAGCTGTGCCGACAGGAGAAGTAACCATTAAAGGAGTTAAGCTTGGTGGAGCAACATCACTTTCAGAACCACCAACCGTCGTCGCCGCAGCCATTTCAGCGCTTATTTCAGCAAGGATTTCTTCTTCTCGGGAAGATCGAGCAGCGCTAGACACACTAATAGTCGGCATAAATGAGCTAAAAGTTGGAGCGACTCCACCCATTGCAAAAGAAGGATCGGTAAAAGGTTCACAGGGCTTCTTGAGAAGTTCCTCAACCATCTGAGCATCAAGCGACATTGAACTCCCCTCTACAGTCTCGCCGGTTACGATGGTGGTCGTAATAGCCTCAGTAACGACAGCTCCTTGCATTGACTGCGAAGTTTATGGTACTAGGAGTGCTGGCACGTCACTTTCAGTCACTGATCGAAAAGAAGTGAGAATAATCAGTCGAACGATCTGTTCCAAGTTCGTCATTCTAAAACACTTAAGGAATATTTGAAATACCTTCTTTGCCTCGGGTCGGTGATGAGACGAGTTCGGAAACAGCAGTTGTACCAAGAGACAGTTCCGGTTGATCCGGGTTATAAGCAGGAACAACATGTGGACCAACTGTAGCAGTAACTCCAGACAAGGTTGGGACAGCAACTGAAACATTCTCGCTACAATGTGCAGCTCCAGAACCCTCGCCAGTCTCCACATGGTGAAGACCGAGTCTCTCTCTCTCTCTCAGCAGAAATCATCGCTTCATGGAGAAGTTTCCTTTCCTCCTCGCTCAACAAGCGAGACTCGAGTTCAAATTCATCCACGGCACCTTCGGGGAGAGATGCTTTCTTGTTCGCCACCAATTTTTTCCAAGCATAGAGTAGAAGCGTAGAATAATCTCCGAGCAACGAGAGATTCCTGTGCTCAAGCACATTAACGTTGTAAGTGTCAAGGAGCTCATCAAACTCGGCTTCTACCCTGAACAGCTCTGCCTGGACTCTCCCTTCCACTTCTGCCTCCACCGCTTCAACTTTAGCAACTGCCGCGTCTCGCTCAGCTCGGAGAGACATGGCTTGCTCGCACGCTTCTTGTGCGGCCATATTAGCATCGTATTTTTCTTAGTTTATGTCGGCGAACTTAGCCTTTAATTCCCCTAGTTCTTTGACCGCCGCATCCCGCTCGGCCTCAACATTTTTGTACCAATGGCCCAAGTCTTCAACTAAAGTGCAATGCCCTGTTGCATCTTCGCCATCTCAACTAATGACTCATCGACCTTTTTCAGCGACTCAACTTCGGCCTTACGAGAGGATTCCGTTTCAGACTAAAGTATATCAACAATGCGGTTCTTCTGAGCCAAGTCGGCTTCCAGTTTCTCAATAATTTTGGCTCGATCGAAGGCTAATTTCGAAGCTTTGACAGCCGCCTTGTACCATTCTTTATACTGAGCATAAAAATCGCGGGTATAGCTGAGGGCGGTGTTCACAGCCTCTTCGGGAATTCTTTTGAGATTGGGAGGAAAGATATAAGCGTCGAAGCATATTTCTGGAAAATCTTTCTTCAGTTGAGCAATTCTTATAGCCCCTTCACCAGACGGTTCGAGAGGGGCCTCCTTCACAGTTACGGTCGTAGACGTATCAGTCCTAGAACGATGTGGACCAGGTTTTGAGATCTGTAAAGATGGCTGTTGTCGCAAAGGTTCAAGTGCAGGTGCCTGGCTTCTGGGTGGCGAAGGAGAACGAGAGGGTGAACGGTACCTTCGGTCCCTATCAGAATGCTCCTGGCTAGAATAATGTCGGGAATGGTCCCTCTCACGATGCTCTTGCTCATAATGCCTCCGTTCACGATCGCTGTCAGAATCCCTACGGCGAGATTTGTAATAAGATGAAGAATGATGCACTCGCCGAAGCCAATCAAGTGTAGAAGGACGATCCGACATAGCACCTGTAAAGAAGAAACAATTCAATTAAGTACCAAGGAAAAGCACTGCAATGCATGTGGAAGTCGTGAAGTGTTGTGAAAGTGTATAAATGCGCCAACCCCCCAACCAACCAGAAGCGTCGATTACACTAACGGGTAAAGATTCGCTTATATCAAGCGCTCCCCGGAGCTCTTCCAACCCGGACCCGTGGTGGAGAGATACGTAGTCCAGAATGGGAATATCGTCCAGCCCTGTGAAAAAGTCTCCGGACTAGCGAGGAGCGGCGCCGGAGACAGTAACCCCAGGTTTGGAACGGGTTACGACTACAGACTTCCATCTCTTAAACTTAGGTACAACAGCCTTGCCTTTCTGACCCTCTTCTATTCTAGAAAGGTCGGCTGCTATCTCAGTATCCGTGGGCATTCTTTCATCATCGCTCGCTTCTCTTATCACAATGCCAGGTTTTTTTTTTGCCACTTTCTTCTTCTTCCTCAAGGTCGATTTTGCCAACCCTTCAATTACAATACTCTGGCTCATCTCAATCAAACCCAGTGTCCTTAAGTTATCGTCGGTCAACAGCAAGTCGATGTGCCTTGAGTCGCTTGGGACCCTTTGCAAGCTTTGAACGATGCCTCTATAATGCCCACCGGTAGGTCTCGAAATGATGGCTGTAAGAGTAACAGAGTATTAGTGCAAGTATTAAGAGTGGCCATTCAAAGATGACTTATGATACTTACGTCCGGATAACCATCTCCTGGCAAACCCTGGGGGGCATCGAACAAAAAACCACTCATTCTTAAAATAGCTAAGCCTGGTCCAGGCCCCAGTCACAACTTGACAGTTTCTGACCGCTTCCAGAAAAGTGAAAGACGGACTATCACCCTTACTCTTGAAGTTGAATATGTGCCTGATCTCGTTTGGCCTTGGCGGGCGAAAAAGGCAATCCATAAATATGACAAAGACGCTATTCAGCAATGCATGCCCGTTGGGATGGAGTTGTGAAGGAGCAATTCCTAAATACGACAGCATCTCTCTGATGTATTGGTTAAAAGAAGGGAGAGATCCAACCCCGCAGGCATGGCGGTAAAAGGCAGTATATCCTTCAGGTGGGTTATGTGGTCTGTCATTGGCGCTGGGTAATAAAACATCATCCAGGGATATGTTATGTTTCGAACATATCCGGCCCAACAAAGACTCCGAGATATTGGACTGAACAGAATCGACAGGATCTTCGATAAATATGGCCTCCGGCAACTCATCCGGAGCCGGATCTATAACTTCAGGAGGGATTTTCGGAATCTCAAGCACTGGAGGAGGCGAGCTTTGTGCTTCTTGTTGTTGAGAACTCGAATATTCCATAATTAACTAACTCACCAGAAAGCGGCGTTAAATACATAAAAAGCCCATGCATCCCCTCAGTGTATAGTGTATGAATATGTTGTGCAGTGCAAGTGCTATGCATAACTTAAGCAGATTTCACAAGTTGAAACAAGATGTTCGAACGATGAAACTTTGGAATTTGAGAATGAAAATGACCATCATTGCTGACCGACACTTCCACGCCATCCAGATGCTACTGACCAATTCGAGTATAAATTCGTTATATTTTGGTTAAGCCACGGTGCCATCGACGAGCTCCAAAAGAGAGGTCAAGTCAAATTCGATTATGCAAAGCCGAAGCTCGCCGGAGTCATGTATGCTAAAGTTCAGTGAGTTCGTTAAAGTTCAACTTGAAATTGGTCGTAGTTCATATGTTGGAGCAAATCAGAAGAGTGGGGGTCCCAGAAGCAAGGACGTTCGAATCGATCGACTCGAATCGATGCGAGTCGAATCGACGAACTTCGGATCGATACGAGTCGAATCGATGAACTTTGAATCGATACGCCCCGACTCCGTGTAGTTTGACTCGATGAGGCCTTGGGACAGAGAAGTAATTCGAATCCATGAGCTCTGCATAACTTCAAATCGATCAATATTGAACACCTTCGAATCCATCTGAATATCGCTACTTCGAATCGATCAGCACGAGACCCTTCTTCTTTCACAACCATCGATTCGAAGCCTTGCATTCAAGATCGATTCGAACTGTTCATTCTTGGATCGATGCGAAGCAATGAAGGAAGATAGCGTCCATCAATATCTACGCTCCTCCAAGACAGCATTCTACGATCGATACAAATTGGTTTCGTTCCTCAGGTCCATCGAGTCGACCCATTCCAGATCTCACAACCCTTTATGATTTTCAGAAGAAAGGATTGAAATCGATGATGAAAAGCCCAGTTTCATCGTCCTGCACTCAAGTCAAACCCCTTAATTACCTAGTTGGATTCGATTGACAGAAGAAGACTTGGTGGAATTTTATCGTTTCGTGCAAAGACACGGTTGTTTCTAGCTCTGGAGGATCGATTCAAAGAAGCAACGATGGTATTTGTAAAAAGTAAAAAGTGAAAGTGAGGCTTACCTCGTGTATTTATACGGGTTCGAGAAAACGCTTGAGGCTCTTCGTCTCCCGGTCATGTTGACCTTCTACCACCGGTCACTCGCCATGCTCTATCGATTCGAACGACCGCTTAATAACACACTACGTTCGAATCCATCCCAGCGTAGAGCCGTTGCTTCGAATCCATCACACGACTGAACCCATATACCACTTCGAATCCGTTACCCTCGAATCCATTACACGACCGAATCCATCCTAACTTTATCGATGCGAGGCGTCATTGATTCGAGGAAGCACTAAGCAAAGGCTAGATTAAAAGCCATCGATTCGAGCATACGTGACTTCGAATCCATCAAAGGACGCCGATGAAAGCAAATGAATCGCTACGATTTGAAAAATTACTTGTCTACCTTTTATACCGATTCAGGAGAGGATCGATACAAGAGGACGATTACAGACAATCATAAAAACAGTGTTTTAACTCGAATCTCAAGATCGGTTCAGGAGAGGACCGATGCAGAATTCGATAACAAACCGAACTGACAACGACTGGCAATCACACAACGTTAACCAAAGCAAAAGTGGTACATATATGCACATATGTCTGACTAATACTTGATCTGTATTATTCACAGGGATCAAATGTTCATTCCGTCATGATGTAGATGACGAACAGTCGGTCGCGATCATACGACTATTGGCTACAGCAATAAAGAATACAACTCTCAGCAAAGCATGTTCTAATTGTTCAACGATAGACTGCAGCTTTTCAAAGCACGTCATGTTTACACAAGACGTACTTTGGGGGGAAAATGTTATCCCGCCTTTTGGCAAGGCCGAGATACCAAGGGACTAACTAGAAAGAGACAGGATCATACGTCCTTAGCTTTGAATAATTGTTGGGCAACTACAAATATCGATGAATTTTGCCCGAGTCCGGATCGGGCTAAGATTGATAAGACACATCAAGCGAAGCCGTGGGAGCCAACGTTCCAAATTTCGGGGCAATCCGAGTTAGTATGCTCAAGTTCTCGCCAATGGGAGATGGATGAAATGATATAGGCTCGAATCCCTCAGGAATGGCATAGGTTCGAATCGATCAAAAATAAGCCATGCTCCGAATCCATCAACCACGCAGTGGTTCGAATCCATCCAAGTGGCCATGCTTCGACTCCATCAACCACGCAGTGGTTCGAATCCGTCCACAAGGCCATGGTTCGAACCCATCAGTAGTCATCCATGGTTCGAATCCATCAAAACACACCTTGCTTCGACTCCATCAAGCAAGCTTTAAGGTCTTATCCGTCCCATAATGCCTTAGTTCGGATCCATCCAGACCACCTAGCTTCGAATCCATCGAAAAAGCTATGGTTCGAACCCATCCCCGTATGCCTTACTTCGGATCCATCAAGTCGATCTCAAGGTCGAATCCATTCATCAGTGAAGTCTTCGAATCGATTGGCTATGGAATACCCTGATCGATACAAAGGAAACTTGTGTTCAATCGATTCGAAGGAGCATACCTTCGAATCCATTACTACGAATCCATCGAGTCATAGCAGCTAAAACCAAGGGTATGACCCAGAAAACTCGGAGAAAAAGGAGGATTGACCGAAGCATGCGCACCACGTCATCACCTTCACGTGCAGGAGCATGGATTCGACCCTATGGATTTGAACCATATCGATTCGAACGAATCCATGGGGCAAAACACACCATCTTGGATCGATCATAACTCGATATCTACAAATCCAAATGCTATGAAACTTTCACAGGAGCTTGCATATACATAGAAGAATGTCCACGCCAAGTTTCATCACGATTGGACACTTTTTTGATCGATTCGAACCAAGGGTCAAATCGATCCCAAAGTAGGCCAGGATCTCCAGAATTTGGCCATGTGGGCCCCCTCACGTGCCAGAAGCGTTCTCCCCTGATTTTAGGCGAAATATCAGCCCCTACAACTATAAATAGAGCCCCTGGTCATTCAGAAAGGGGATCGGAGAATTTTTAGAGTAAGAGAACGCCTGGACGCTGCCAGAATTGCTTCAGAGTACCACCGCTGCCTTTGATTTCAAATTTTGGCTTATTACTTGCTGTATTTTGACATAAAAAGTTGTATTCTCCGAATATCAAGCATTAAAGTAACAAAACTTCATAGTGGACGTAGGCAATACGCCGAACCACTCTTAATCGTTGTCTCTCGTGCAATTTACTTCCTGTTATTTGGAGTTTTTGTTAGACAATCCACATTTTAATTTACTTTCTTCATTTATTATCTCTTCAAAAACTTCTGACGAGTGTTGTGCCCAATTTTGACACAAACAGCTACTAAGTTTGAAGAGCTATCTCGATATGGATATGCTATTATAGATACTAACATCAAAAGGAATGAGAGGTTTATTCGGGGATTGAAACCCGAGCTTGCTAAAATGACCATGATACATGTCCATGATCCTTGTAATATAGTGGTGGAGATGGCCATTCGCCTTGAGGACTTACTTGCCGATCTTATTGAAGAAAAGCCGATGGAAACTCAGGGATCTTAAGGTAAAAGGAGGAAGTTCATTAACTAGAAGGAAGCCCAAAAGGGAGATACAGCTAAGAACACAAAGGCTGAGGTATTTTGCTATAAGTGTGACAAGAAGGGTCACTTTACTAATGAATCCCGATCATGAAATGGGAAGAAAGCTGCAAATAAGAAGAATGTGAAGTGCTTCAATTGTGATCAAGTTGGGCGTTACAAGAATCAGTGTCCAGAGCCAGTTAGGAGGACAAACAAAAAGTTTTTGTTGTAGGACCAGCTAGGCCTACTATAGCGGATAAAGGAAAGACTGTGATAGAAGGTACGCTATTGATTTAGAATATTCCATTTTGAGTACTTTTTGATATCGGTGCATCACATTCATTTATATCTCAGTGTTTCGTTAATAGATTATGTTTAGGACACAACTACCTTGGTACTTCCTTAAAGGTTGCGAATCCAATAGGAGGGTTTGTAATTCTAGGGTTAAGATGTGACCAGTTAGAACTTGATTTTCTAGGACATAAGTTTGCATGCAGTTTATATGTTATTGATTTCGTAGGTATCAGAATCATTTTGAGTATGGATTGGTTGGGTAGGTATGAGGCTAAAATATATTGCGAGGATAGGGAAATATCACTAAGACACCCTGATAGTCATTGTAACAACCCGTAGATTTAACCAGTTTTAATAACGTTATTAATTGAAATTTTATGGGATTTTAAACGATAAAATTTTGAAATTAAATTTGATATTTGGAATGCGTCTAATTAAACATAGCAACTGGTAAATTTTCGTCCGAAAATATGAAAGTTTATTTCGTGCGTAAATTTACTTCAATTTAATCAGTTAAAAAGCGATGAAAATAAAATGTTTTCGAAACCTAAATATTTTTACATAGAAAAATTCTAAACCATCTTCTGAGCAAGACGTCAGTTTGTTGTTTTTCCAAATTCGGACTTTTTTAGCTCCATCGATCTTATTTTCCTGCGTTTTTCTTGCATTTTCCGCCAGTGGAAAATTTCGAATTTTCATAATTCAATCGAATCACTGAAATGTGTATACCGTTTTGATCGTCTCGTCGCGCTGATCACCAGGGTATATTCATTTCTGTATTTTGAAATCCGGTATGCCACGTTAGTAAAATGGTAACCGTATCGTGTCCGTTGGAGTCTATTTCTTTTCTTGTGACCCTTCGCGTGCTCATCGGTTGAAACAAATAGTCTACAGCCTTTTTATAATTCCCAAAATTACAGCCTTTGACTTTGTTTATCCACCTTTACTTATGATATTCAATAAATATTTTTGTGATCTGTTCATTGCATTGAAAAGGGAACCCAACCACCTCTTCCTTTCCTAAAATTTTTTTACATGCGTAGGATAAATTTTTCCCCTCCCCCACTAATAGCCTTCTTCCTATTAGTGATCTGTTCATTACATTGAAAGGTGATGCCTCATCTTCCTTAGCTTTCTCACTGTAGTCACTCCCTTCATTGTGTATACAAGCACTTATACGCACTTCTCATGCACAGCCACCATCACCGATCCTCACCCACTACAACAACACCATGCATGCAAACCCATGAAGCATGACCCACTCAAGCTTTTCTCTCTGCCTTCCCCTCCACGTCGGCCTCTCCTCCCTCTCCCTGCTTCCCCTCGCTCTAGCTACAACCGAGCACGGCCTACCTCTTAGCTTGCGTTTCCCAAACACGTGAGCAACTAAACCACCTCCACCTTGCACAGCTGAACCAAGGCCGAGCACAGTCGCGCCAACGCATCCATGCTAAAGCCTAGCACCATGTCAACCAACTAAGCCAATCCATGCCCGACCTTCCATGGTCGTAGACCTACCTGACTACTACCTACATCGATCCAACCACTAACCGTCGAGCATGAATTCTCCTCAACCGCTACCTTGCTTCAGATCCATCCATTGCCGCATGAACCTCCTTCTGTAGCCACGACCTTGCCCACCACTCGACTGCTCCCTTCCAGTCAGCCTCTAGCCAGCAACCACTCTACCTTGTACTCTAGTAACTCCGCACTCTAAAAAGCAGGTTGTAGCTCTTCTCGTCTCTTGTATATATATGAAGATATACATTATATATATGTTACAATATATTATATGTTTGAAGTAATATAATGTATAAAGAAAATGAGTTTACAATATAGTATACATAAGTTTGACTAACCTGTATTTTTGAATATATAAAGGTTTCAAACTATACTTGTAGTCTATGTATATAAGATTTAGTCTCAGTTTATATATGTATATCAAGTTATACTATATGTTATATATTATATTGTTTATGGCATCTATTTTCTCCAGTTTATGTTTACAGTCAGTTAATGTTATATGTATACAGTTATATTTGTTAATTTTAGTAATCTGCTTTACAGCTATATAAGAGTTTTTATATATGGGTATAAGCTTAAAGTATATTGGAGATATAATTGACTATGTATGCAGAAATTTGTTTATGATATTGCTCTCTGACATTGTGACTGCCTGCATTGTTCACATGTATTTATATATTTATATGTATGAAGCTTTACAACTATATTACTTATATTCAGTGTTTTCTTTATAGTGTGTGTATATATATATCAGTTTGTTTTATTATAGTTCTTGCATTGCTATTGGATCACATATAGTATAAAATATTGTTCTAAAAGTATAAACTTATTGGTTCGATTTCGAAAACTGTTGGTTTAAATTATATGTTAGTTTACATAGAATTTTATTTATTTGTGTTAGCTGTTTATGGAAGTTGTTGTAGGAATGCACACATCAAGCTGTTGATATTTATTATAAATGTATGTACTAGTTTTCTATGACTTGTTTTATTGGACGTATAAAATTTATAATAGTATTATATAAAGTCTATTACATTTGTTATATTGGTTATAAAAAAAAGAATTGGTTGCAGCGCAGCTTGCAGTGATTATGGATTAGTAATGTGTAGATTAAATATGTATGTTCTTCAAAGATTTGATTATGGATTGAACTGTATTATATAAATGTTATAGTACCCTTGACTTATAAAGTAATGATAGTATATGTATGTATTCAACCTTATTTAAATATTACTTTATGCCTATGGTTCAAGTATTGTTTGAAATTATAAAAATATTTGACTTTAAATTTTGTGTGTTTAAGGATAATAATTTCTAATTTTATATGTATATATAATATTTTATCCTAATACGTGTTTAAATTTGATATTGATGTTAAATAAAAATATAAAAATAAAAATCTTATGTATATATCTGGATGATTCTGATTCGTTTTCATCGTTTTCGTATTTATCAGCTTCGTCCATTTTGCATGTTTTCTCCATCTAATCATGTACATCTAGTGTTGCTTTGGAATTCGTAGCTTGTCTACGGTCAAACTCCTCTAACCTTGAAAGGTGAGCAATCACTCACGATTAATGTTCTTTTATTATAAAATTTGATTTCAATTGAAACGACGATTGAAATATGCTGCTGTAGTTACTTACTCTGTTATATATGCTATTACGTGTATCAGTTCACCTGTGACATTTGACACTATTATCTGTTAATTATTTATGTGATGATAATACAGTTTGGCTGATAATTGATTGATTGATCGATTGTTGTTTTATTGGACGTTAAATTGTAATGTATAAAGTGATAAATATCATGCAATTGAATTTGTCGTAAGATAGTTAAAATTTGAATTGACATATGTGTTGAACTAGATTAGTTAAATTTGTAAAATATGACCCCTTAAATGTTTAATAATTTGACACATAGAAAATGGTTAATTACCCTTGAACCATTTGAATTTATGTTAAAGTAATTGATGAAGTATGAAATTGAATAGTCGAAGTAAAGTGTAGAATTGCGAAGAATAATAAGTGAATAATCTTTAATCTACATGAAATGATAGTGTAGATTCTAGAAATAATTATATTAATTCGCACAAACAACAATGTGAATTAATACGATTATTTCGGGATTATTTGAATTAATTATTGGATTGTTATTGATTATTGCTATTGCTTGTTTATTTACTTTGACACCATCCCAATTATCACACTACAAGCTCCCTTTATTATGCTTGATCTAGAATTGAAATTGGAATCGGGTTGAAATGATATATACCCAAATGAATTTGACATAGGATAGAGAATTAAATAAATCCGGTTGGTTAATAATTTGATTTAAAAATAAAATAATGATTTTATTCAAGTAAAGAATAAGTTTTGAAATGAAGTTGGAATTTGAATTTTGAAAGGAAATGTAAAGATTGAAATATGAAGCAGATATTAACCTAGTAATTGATTAAAGAACGTTGTTTGAAATTTAATTATTAAATAATTAAATTTGGAATTATTAATAAATAACTTGGAATTAGTAATAATTGAGTTTTGAAATTATTAAGTTTGAAATCATTTAATAATTAAATTTGAAATTATAATTAAGTTTGAAATTATAATTAAGTTGAAATTATTAAGTTGAATTTACAATTAAGTTGAAATGATTTGATGATTAAGTTTGAATTCATAATTAAGTGAAAATGATTTAATAATTAAGTTTGAATTGATAATCAAGTTTGTAATTATTAAGTTTTGAAATTATTAATAATTAAGATTGAAATTATTTAATAATTGAATAAGATTTAGTTATTTGATAATTGAACAAAAATTGAATTCTTTGATAAGAGAAATTGAGCTTTTGAATAAGTGGATTTGAACTTTGTTAATAAATGAAATTGAGTTTCTTTATTTATTAATTAAGCTTTGGAAAATTTAAGTAAGTTAATAAGTGAAATTAAACTTCTCGAATATATGAAATTTAGTTTCTTTATTAATTGAGCTTTGGAAATTTGTAACTAAGTAAAGAAATAAGTGAAATTGAATTTCTTTAACAGGAAATAAAAATGCGTTTTATGGAAATTAATGTAAGACTTGTAATTTTAAGAATTTGATTTGACGAATCGAATTTAAGTAAATTTGTAAGTTTGTTATAATAAAATTGAACTTAAGTGATCGATTTAAATGAATTGGAATTTAAATGAAAATTGTTTTAAATGATAAATTAGCTTAGCGAATATTGAATGAAATCGATAAATGAATTTAAATTGATTTGAATAAAAATTTAACCATTTTAAATGATTTCAAAATGAAACTTATATACGAACTTAAATCAATATTTGAATTGTTTAAATAAAAGTTGAAATCGAATCATAAGATTTTGAAATGGGAATTTGGAAGTTTGACGTAAATTTTGGAAATTGATTTAGAAAGATAAACGAAATGATGGTTTACGAATTCTAATTGAAATTGATTTGGTTTGAAATATATTAAACGACCAATCGGTGTAATAATTACGAAAGTTATTAAAGAGACCGGAATCGGTTATGGACATACTCTCTGTCTAAACCGAAAACCACTTTAATAACTATACGCAGAGTGATGATCCAGAATGAAGTGGTTGGAATAATGTACGTGATGACTGAAGAAAGAGAACGATAATGGATAGCCTTGACACTTGTGTCAAATTGGAAATGGCTAAAATCAGGAGCTGTGCCGAGCCAAATGGGGTTAGCCACCTCGAGCGAACACACTTCTTCGTAACTACTACTCATTACTTGTGATTGATTGGTGCACCCTCGGAATTTCAGGAGTGTTGTTTCGCGGTGTTGTGATCGCTGCGGCGATGCGTTCTCACCAGTCCGGATCAGGCGAACGGTAGTTTCACTACCTTGGGTATTGCCTCATGTGCCTTGTCATACTTGTATCCCTATATACGCGACCACTACTGACTGGAGTGTTGTCATAATTCAAGTCCGACGTGTGCGGATGCGAATAGTCCAAAATAGCGGGTCTTTACAGTCATAATCGAGTGATATTCTCAACAGAGAATACTGACTGGAGTGTTAGTGTTATATTTAATGCTGTGGAGGTAGAAAATGAATTAAGTCAGGTTCGGGTAGAAAGAGAGTTTGCAGATTTCTATGAGTCAGTTACTGGACTATCGTCGGAAATTGCTTTAAGTTTGGAATAGATCTTGTGCTAGGAGCTGAACTTATGAGTAGACCACCTAGCAGGATGACACCAACTAAGATGAAGGAATTAAAGGTGCAACTAGTGGATCTAAAAGGAAGGAGTTTTATTAGACTAAGCAGTTTGTCTGGGGAGCCGCTGCATTCGTAAAGAAACCAGATGTGTCGCTAAGGATGTGCATTAACTATGTCAAGTTAAACGAAAGTACAATTAAGAATAAGCATCCTTTACCAAGAATAGATGATCTGTTTGATCAGTTGAGCAGAGCCAGATTGTTTTCCTAATTAGACTTGGCGACAGATTCCCATTAGTTAAGAGTGGCGGAGGACTGTATTCCTTTGTCAGCATCTCGAACTAGATATGGTTCATATGAATGGTTGGTGATTCCATTTGGATTAATGAATGCACCTGCTTCCTTTGTGGATTTGATGAACCGAGTTTTTCGAGAGTATTTGGATAGGTTTGTGTTGGTATTCATAGATGACATTGTAATC
The DNA here is from genome assembly GCA_030765085.1 of Allium cepa. Taxonomy (NCBI): domain Eukaryota; kingdom Viridiplantae; phylum Streptophyta; class Magnoliopsida; order Asparagales; family Amaryllidaceae; genus Allium; species Allium cepa. Next base: position 378,253,519 of record CM060938.1, on the reverse strand, counting down.
TACTTTAAGGATAAGAGAGAGCATGAAATTCATCTTAGAGTGGTACTTAAGATGCTGAGGCGGAATCAACTAAAGGAAAAGTTTACCAAGTGTAATTTCTAGAAGAAAGATGTAAAATTTCTTGGTCACATGGTTTCGAAGAGAGGATTGTCAGTAGATCCAAATAAGATCGAAGTACCGGTGACGTGGCTAAGATCAGGAGTTTTCTTGGACTTGTGGGCTACTACCGAAGATTCATTAAGCATTTCTCGCGGATAGCAGCACCCTTAATTAAGCTAACCATGAAGGAGGTGAAATTTGGTTGGTCTAATAAATGTAAGGAAGCATTTCTTAAGTTCAAGCATTCGTTGACCAATGTACCTGCGTTAGTAGTTCCAGATGAAAATCAAGGAATGGTGTGGTATACTGACGCATGTGGAACTGGATTAGGAGCAGTATTGATGAAGAATGGTAAAGTCATCGCCTACACATCTAGGCAGCTTAGACCGCATGAAATTAGATATCCTACTCATCATTTGGAGTTGGCAACTATGATCTTCGCATTGAAGATTTGGAGACATTATCTCCTAGGGGAGAGATTTGAGCTTTACACCGATCATTAATATTTGCGGTATTTATTCTCTCTCAAAAGGAGTTGAATATGAGGCAGCAGAGATGGTTGGAGTTTTAGTTGCTTATGATTTTGGTATGGACTATACATCGGGGAAAGGTAACAAGTTGTAGATGCTCTTAGCAAAAAACATCAGAATGTGGTGTTAGCTATGTTGGCAGAGTGGAAAGATTTAGAATCTTTAGTCAGTTGTGATGTGCAATTAAGATCGATTGCTGGTTCTAGTCAGAGTTTGTCTGGCTGTCTTGTTTAGAAGTTCGACCAGTATTGATTGAGAAAATTGCTTCTAAGCAGAAGGGGATCCAGTATTGGCCGAGGAAATTAGAAAGCTTGAGGTTGGAATTGATATCTATGATCTAAAGGATTTTTAGCCTTGACCAAAGAGGACGGTTGAGAAAGAAGGGACAGTTATGTGTTCCGAATGTGGAGGAATTAAGGAAAGAAGTTCTTGGAGAACATCATCAGCTTAAGTTTGTAATTCATCCTGGAGGGACCAAAATGTATCAGGATGTGAAAAGGAGCTTCTATTGGGAAGGCATAAAGAGGGATTTGGCTTGTGGGTTAGATAGTGTGCAAACTGTTAGTAAGTAAAAGCTGAACATCAGAAACCGAGTGGGTCTCTTCAGCCATTAGAGACTCTAGTTTGAAAATGGAATTCGATATCTATGGATTTTTTTTGATAGGTTGCCAAGGTCAAATAGAGGTAATGAAAGTATATGGATTATAGTGGATAGATTGACCAAGAGTGCCCATTTCATTCCAGTTAAGTCAACCAAAACGACACCTGTTTTAGGTAAGTTGTTCTTGAAGAACAGAGTTAGACTGCATGGAGTTCCTAGTAGTATAGTCAGTGACAAAGATGCTTTGTTCACTAGTGAATGTTGAAAAAGTCTATCAGAAGTGATGGGTGCCAAGCTCAACATGAGTACTGCATATCACCCTCAGACAGATGGGCAGACAGAGAGAATCAACAAAGTACTCAAGGATCTACTTAGAGCTTGTGTATTATATTTTTGTGGATCTTGGGAGGATCACCTACATTTGGTCAAGTTTTCCTATAATAACAGTTACCAGACAAGTATAGGAATGGCGTCGTTTGAGGGTTTATATGGAAGACCTTACAAATCACCAGCAAGTTGATTGGAGACTAGAGACAGATTAGTCTTAGGTCCAGATTTGGTTAAACAGGCATCAAAGAAGATTGAGTTAATCCGAAGAAGGATGAAGGAACCTTAGTAAAGACAGAAGGGTTATGCAGATAAGAGGCGTAAAGACTTAGCATTTTCAGTTGGAGAAAAGGTTTTCATTAAGGTATCACCTATGAAGGGTGTGGTGTGATTTGGAAAGTGTAAGAAAGTTGGCCCCAATATATGTAGGTCCATTCTAGATTATTGAGAGGATTGGAAAGCTCGCATACAGAGTAGAGTTGCCGAGCAGTTTGGCAAGTGTCCATAATGTGTTTCATGCATCTCATCTTCACAAGTATGTGCATGATCTAGAGAGTATTATTCCTCCGACAGGGTTGGAAGACTTAGCAGTATAGCCTAATTTGACTTTCGTTAGACAACCAATTTGGGTTGTAGCCAGAGATGAGAAAAGATTAAGGAATAAGATAGTCATGTTGGTGAAAGTTCAGTAGAGCGATAACGAGAAGACTGTACTTGGGAGACAGAGGATATGATTAGAGATATTTATCCGGATCTACTATGAGGGTATGTCTATGTAGATTTATATTGATAGTTTCTTGTTAGTTAGACTAGTATGGTTGTTAGGTGCTATTACAGATGATTGCAATGTTTAGTATTTAGTCCTTACTGAATTTCGAGGACGAAATTCTTTAGGGGGGTGCCTGTAACATCCCTAATTTTTGAAAATGTTATTCAGGGAAATTTAATAATGATAAATTAAATAGAATAATAATGATAAGGAAATACCATTTTTGAAAATGTTATCAAGTGGTTTCGAAAGTGATGTTTTAAGATTTCAAAACGAATGACCCATTTTCATTTTAAAAAGAAATACCATGTCGTAAATAAATAAATTTTTTGGAAATAGTGTTCGCGCTATTATTAACCCATAAACATATGTTGGGTAAGGCAGAGTAACCAGATAAGTTGACTCAGTAGTGAACATAAATTAAGGAATGTTAAAACATTAAATATAAAGATATTGGTAGGGGCTAATAGGTTCATAGTCAGCCCATGAAAACTATGATTTGATATTGGCAGGGGATGGTAGGTTTGTAGTTAGCCATGAAAACTATATCCGGATTAAGATATTGGCGGTCAGTCAGTAGGTTCCTAGTTAGCCCATGAAAACTAGGAAAGAGAAAAGATATTGGAGTTACTAATAGGTTCTTAGTGATCCTACGGAAACTATGATATTGGACAGATAGTCCCTAAACATTTAACAGGTTAATAGTAATCGTAGAAACTATAATTCAGACAGATGGTTAAAACGAAGGGAGATGGATAATCCAGAATTGATTTACTTGTTTTGCATATCATCGTAATGTTTTGAAATATTATGTTTTAACCATTGTGGATGCAGAAGCACAATATATGGTTTGTAAATATTTTAAGATGCTAGTAAGGGGAAAACTCGTTCCACTAAGCGACGTGGTCTCACTAGATATCTAATGGTTTGAGATGATAAATTATTATTCATACATGCTTTATGTCTGACTTAGAGTTTTTTCCTAAACTCTCGGGTACTCAATTGATTTTAGTACGTTGAGAGTTAAGGTTCCAAGTGTTCTATTAGACGAATAAAGCTTCTAAGGACGTGCAGGGGCAAGCTTGTTATTAGAGTTCTTGTATTTCCATTGTGTGTTTTGTTTATAAAGGCAGATTTTTTTCTTGCCTATTTATATACTCTGATCAACCAAGGGAGCATCTTCATATGTCGCTCTTGGCGTATTCTGTAATAATTATGTATTGTCTGAACACGGTGTGCGAATTTGGATTATGTAATCAATTTGGAATATTTTATAATGGAATGTGGAATTTGTTTGTTGATTAATTTTTTTCCATATTCTTGTGTCTCTGCATATCAATGTATCTAATATCGCCATATTTGGTCCTCGAGGATTAATAGTTATGAATGACTGCAGCATCCATAGCCATTAGTTTTGAGCCTCCTAGTAATGGGGATGTTACGTATTATTCCTCCGATAGAATTGGAAGACTTAGTAGTAGAGCCTAATTTGACTTTTGTAGGACAACCAACTCGGGTTATAGTGAGAGATGAGAAAAGATTAAGAAACTAGACAGTCAAGTTGGTGAAAGTTCAATGGAGCGACAACGAGATTGACTGTACTTGGGAGACAAAGATAGGATTCGAGATACTTATCCTGATATGCTTTGAGGGTATGTCTATATTAGATTTATATAGATAACTGCTAGTCAGGTAGACTAGTATGGTTGTTAGGAGTCGTTATAGATGATTGCTTTGTTAATATTTAGTCCTTACTAAATTTCAAGGATGAAATTCTTTAAGGAGGGGAGCCTGTAACACCTCTAATTTTTGATAATATTATTCAGGAAATTTAGTTACATAAATCAAATAGTATAATGCAAACGTTAAGTGATAAAGGGGATTGAGATTTGAATAAAATTAAGGTCGTGCTCAATTAACTAATTAATGGGCTTAAGAATGGGTTATAAATTAATTAATCTACATAAGGGTATATTGGAAAACAGCCGCACATAACCCTTACCGCTATATATATATATATATATATATATATATATATATATATATATATTCCATTCATGCATCATCTTCTCCATTTCACATCATTTTGAAAACAATACAAAAACATAAAAGAAGAAGAGCTGCCATAATCAAAAAGAAAGGAGAAGAGAAATCAAAGAAAAGTTAAGGATTAAAGCTAGGGGAATAAATCTCAATCTCAATCCAATCTCCTTATCTTAATCAAGGTGAATAATAATTCATACCATCTCTATTTTGTTTGATGAAAATATGTTTTCGGATTTAAGATTAAATTCATTTCTATAGATGATCTGGATGATGATATTCCTGAATTGCAATTTGTTATATTTAAACAAGAATATTTAAATAAGACTATATGTGGTTTTAGGTCCAACCCGATTGATATTAATGTTTAAATGCCATGGAAATTTTTTATGTCATGTAAAACATGATTTTAGAGTTGGGTTTTAATTTTGATAATTTTCCAAACTATGGAAAAACTACTATGAATTTTCAAACGAAAATATGGTTTATTTAGTTTATAAATTTATTTCAGAAATTATATTGAGAATCTAGGTCTGAAATTTTGATATGTTAGATAACTTGATTAAAGTGGATTTCTGGAATTTTTGAGAATTTTTCCTAAGTGATTTGCTATGCAAATTAAATTATTTTAGAAGAAGGACTTATTTGCAATATTGGTTTTGTTTAATGGAAGGGATTATTTGCTAAATTAAACTTGTTTTAGATTTGAAATTAAGCGGCAATTATTTTGGTAAAGAATTTGAAAAGTTAAGGCAACCAATCATAAGTTTACACATTGCAGGTTAGTTAGATAAAATTTACTTTAATTGGCATTAATTAGCTTTTACTCAGAAAAGCAGGTTCCGCCTCTAGTAGAAGTACCTTTCGACTCAGAGCTTTTGCCTTCAATCAAGTCGAAACCCCACTAAACCAAAACCAATATACAAGGTATCACTTAGACGGTATGTAGTGCATTGGAGGAAATGCGGAAGGCTTGGTGTCGAAACCATTGCTTCCGATGGAGTCGATACCTTTGTTTGTTTTAAAAAGTGAAGCTCCTGCCTTTGTTTTGCTAAATCTTTCGAAGGAATTGAAGCATATGTTTTCGAAAGAGGTTTTCTAAAGGATTTCGAAGGGGTTGTCGTCTTATGTTTTAAAGAATAAGCTTTCGAATGGGTTTCTTTACTTGTAAAAATAATGCTTTCAAAAGTAGGGGTTCTGACCTAGCCCAAGCCTTGCGCCGTTCTTTTGCCTTCCGCGCATATTGAAGTCATTAATGCCTTTGAAGGGTAGATTTGTTTTAAAGAAGTTCTAATCCACTTCCTAAATGCATTTGAAAGGGTCCATGGGTTTCAAAGGCAATGGCTTCGAAAGGTGTTTCGAATCTATCCTTTTATGTTTTTTAATGATTTGAAGCTTTTGAAAGGGATGATGCTGACGCCATCGAGTTTTCCCTAATATTTTTATACGATAAAGGATGATTTCGAAAAAGATACTTTCGAAATAGATACTTTCTTTTATATTCACTTTGACCCAAATGATATTTTTTAGTATAAACCCAATGGTTTCGAAAGATGGACTTTCAATAGCTTCGCAAGGGATACTTCCAAAGGTTTCATCTTTCGAAATTGGAAATGAGGGCTCGGATATCTCGCTCTTCAGCAGGAAGAGCTCTAATGGCGTCGACAGCATCGGAGTACCCTCGGCCCTCGGGACGTGGGATGGAACCTGAAAAGATAGAACAGTGAGTTAGGAGAAGCTCAACCTCAACCGGGAGCGGATATCAGCTCAGAGAAAAGACTTACTTCCTTCAATCCATCGCCTCGCAAAGCCCTGGGGGCAGCGCACGTAAAACCACTCCTATTTGTACAGGGCGAATTTGCTACTCCACGCGCTAGTAAAAAGTTGGCACTTCCGATGTGGCTCAAGGAACTTGTAAGAGGGGCTGTCTCCCCGTTTCTTGGTCATGTATATGTACCTTATATCGCCAGGGGTTGGAGGCCTAGAGAAGACGGCCATAAAAAGCATGTACGTGCCATAAATGAAAGCGTGACCGTTTGGATGAAGCTGAGACGGGGCGACATCTAGGTACCGCAGCACGTCACGGAGGAATAGGTTGAACGGTGGCACGCTACCAACCCAGCACATGAACTTGCTACACGCCGTATATCCCACTGGGGGCAGATGTGGGCGGTCATGCCCCGATGGAACGAGCACATCAGCAAACGGATGCCATGAATAGAACATATCCGCTTAAGAGCGGCTTCAGTGACTCTCGAAGCCTGTGAGTCAACTGGGTCATCTAGTAAAATCGACAATTCCAAAGTATCGGGAGCCCAATCATGAGCGGGAGAAGCTGACGGGTCAGTTGTGTCGGAGGCCGTTCGCTTAGAAGACGGCCCAGGTTTGTCGGAAAGTGTAGCAGAACTGGATCTTTTGGACATCTTGAATAAATAGCAGACCCAACCAAGCACCTGTGTGAACTATACTCGAAAAATGATCGACGTTAGAATTAACAACGCAGATAACCCCCCCCCCCCCCCCCCGTGTGGTGTGTGAACTAGTGCAATCAATCGTGCATAAGCATTTAATATAACGTCAAGCCTAAAAACATCGCTTCCGAAAACCGTCATCGCTGACCGTCTCCGAAAGCCTTCTGTATAACGGCTACAACAAGACACTGGAAGTAATTAATTGTTTATGCCAAGTAAAGTTCAGTTATGAAGTTGGGCAATGATTGATTATGTTCGGCATGTTATGTATGTTCGACAAATTGAGAGTGTTCGGCATTTTGGTATGACCGGCATTAGTATGTATTCGGCACTAGGGTACACTCGGCGCCTAGCTATGTTCGACATGTTAAGAGTGTTCGGCATTTAGGTATGTCCGGCATGTGTATGTGTTCGGCATTAGGGTTTGCTCGGCATCTAACTACGTTCGGCAGGACAGTTTGTTCGGTTAACTGATGGCTCGGCAAGGCCATTGTTCGGCCTACATCCATCGTTCGGCCAAAGCTCAGTTCGCACTGAGAATGTGACGTTCGGCCAGAGTACAATTCGGCCAAATCAATGATCGGCCTTGTCGCTGGCTCACACTTCATCCTTCTAACCCCTTTGTTCGGCCATCGTTACGCCGTGCCAACTAAGATCATGACCAAGTCCGAACACTCGGCATATCCTCCATACCCTCCTCTCCTCCACCGAACACCCACTAAAAATCCTACAAGGCATTCGAATTTAGCTCTCTCTCTCCCTACCTCTAGACGCTCGACCTTGGAAACGCTCCAAATCGAACTCGAGTCCTCACCAACATTAAATCTATGCGAATCGATGGGAAATTGCCAGAAAAGGAACTCGGGTGAGAAGACTGTACCTAGTACGTGAATCGAGCGTAGGAAAGTTATGAGGAATTCTTGAATTCTGATCGCACGAATGGCTTGAGAGCTCGGAATTGTAGAAGCAAGGAGTGAGAAAAGAGAAGGAAGAAGAAGAGGGCAACTTTTATAAGGAAAAAGAAGAAGACGAAGAGACTCTGACCGGCTCTACCGGACTAAGCGGTTTCACTCGGCTCCCAATCGTCCGGCACAAGAGACGTTCGGCAAAAATCGTTCGGCATCCTCATCACTCGGTGGCAACGCAATGGTCCAGTAGTTCAAAGTACACCCTGTTCGAACACACGGTGTACTTTCGGGGGCAGAATGTTACCTGGAGAATCGACCAGGCAATTGGAACACTCGGCAGTACAAAGCTGTACTCGGCATAAGTGGATACTCGGCATCCATGGACTTTCGGCATGAAGAGTTGTACTCGGCATAAGTGGATGCTCGGCATAAGGCCATTCAGCTCTTTACACGGCATTGAAGTACGCTCGGCCTTCCAAGGCTATGCTCGGCATCGAAGGGGGTTCGGCAGACCAAGATTGTACGCGGCATAGGGTCGTCCGACTTAATTCGCTCGGCACGATTGCTCCATAAAGGAAGTTAGTTTGCTCGGCTTAAGGTCGTCCGACATCTAGGCGATAGTTCGGCATCCAGCATCCCACACGGCAAGCTTTTCATCTGGCATGTTCTTCATCTGACATTCCATCTGCTCGGCATATCCTTTGCTCGGCATCACCTTTGCTCGGCATGTCCTGTGCTCGGCATATCCTTTGCTCGGCATAACTTTTGCTCAGCATGTCCTGTGCTCGGCAAAACCCTTCACACGGCAAGCCTTTCACTCGGCACCCATGCTTCACTCGGCATTCTAGCTTTGTTCGGCCCGTTTCCTCCATTCAACAGAGAGATCCATCGACTTGGAAAGGAAGGCTCGGCATGCCGACCGTTCGGCCTGTTTCACTCGGCATGCAGGGCGCGTCCTATCTGGACCGAGCTATCTAGCCATCTGGCCCACCAGGGAAGTCCAACCCACATTCATCTATAAATAAAGGGGCAGGGGCACAGAAAAAAGGGATCAGATTTCAGAGAACACAGGGGAGACTCTGCCTCATCCAAACCTCATCCAAGACTTCTACTTTTATTTCACAATTGTATTCGAATACTTAAAAGCGGATTGTATCTGTAATCAAGTTTAAAGTGAAGAAATAAAGGATCAACTTCAAAGTGGACGTAGGCTACAACGCCGAACCACTATAAATCCTGTGTTCTCGTCTCCCGCATTTTAATTTATATTATCTTCTCTATTTTAATTTATCTTCTTCATTAATCTCTCTACACAAACTCTCTAAGTGTGTTAGTGACCAATTTTGGCGCTAACACAAGGTTTTGAAGGTTTCGAAAGCCTTAGTTTTCAAAACAAATAACCCAATCTCATTTTAAAAAAAATCATGGCATAAATAAATAAAGTGTTTGAAAAAGAGTTTTTGAAGAAGTTATCTTTGATTAAAAGGTTAAAGAGATAAACCAAGTTATTATGTTCGCTTCTTCATATATGTATATATTCACATTGTAATGGACCCATAATTGTATTTTAGGAAAGGGCAGAATAACCTGCTAGGTTGACCCAGTAGTGAATATAATTTAAGTGAACTCCAAAATGAGTTGAGTTGCATCCAGGAGGTCAGGAAGACTAGAATATAGGATGCTAAAATATTAAAGAAAGATATTGTTAGGGGCTAATATGTTCTCAGTAAGCCCATGAAAACCGTGCATAGGAAAAGATATTGGCAGGGGCCAAAAGATTCATAGTAAGCCCGTGAAAACTATGTATAATTGAAGATGTCACAAAGATAGGTTCATAGTTAGCCTATGAATACTATGATTTGATATTAGCAGGGGCCAATAGGTTTGTAGTTAGCTCATGAAAACTATATCCGGATAAAGATATTGACAGATATCAATAGGTTCCTAGTCAGTCCATGAAAAATAAGATATGACAAAAGGATATTGGAGTTACCTATAGGTTCCTAGCCAATCCATGAAAACTAGGATAAGAGTAAAGGTATTGGAGTTACCAATAGGTTCATAGTGATCCCATGAAAACTATGTAATTGGACAGGGAGTTCTTAATCATTTTACTGATTATTAGTCAGTCCATGAAAACTATTAGGTAAATAGTAATCCCATAAACTATAACTGAGACAGATAGTTAAAATGAATGGGGATGGTTAATCCAGAATTGATTCATTTGTTTTGCATATTATCATATCATACTATTTTGAACTGTGTTAATCATTGTGGATGCAAGAGCACAATATATGGTTTTACAAAGGTTTTAGGATACTAGTAAGTGGAAAAGCCATCCCGCTAAGCGGCGTGTCTCGTAAGATATCTAAATGGTTTGAAATGGCAGATTTTTTTTCTTACTGGACTTTATGTCTAACTCAAATTTTATGTTTTCCCTTTAAACTCTAGAGTACTCAATTGATTTTGAGTAGTTTGAGAGTTGAGACTTTCAGGTACCTCATTAGATGAATAAAGATTTTGGAGACATGCAGGAGGCATGATAGATATCTAGAGTTCTCTTTTATTTTGATTTTGTTGTGTTGTTTGGCAAAGTTTTTAAATTTCCTGTATATACTCTAATCATCAAAGAGGGAATCTTCATATTCGCTCTTGGCATATGTTGTAATAAATATATTTTATCTGAATGTGGTTAGCGGTTGTGGGATCATGTAATGAATTGGAAATGTTTTGAAATGGAATGTGATTTTGTTTGATGTTTTAATTTTTTTCCATATCATGTGTTTTTATGTATCAATGTATCTAACAACATTATATTTGTTCGCCAAGGATTAATAACCATGGATGACTGCAGCATCTATAGCCGTTAGTTTTGGGCTTCCAAGTAGGGGGATGTTACATGCACCCTTCAAGTGTCTATTCTGATTCTAATTCATTGTATTTTTCCATTGCAAATAGCATGAGCTTGAAAATAGAAAATTTTGCTTTCTAAAACGAAGCAGCCCAGGACTTCGGCCCCCCACCACAAAGGATGTCAAAAAGGCAGTGTCTTCATTTTCATTATGCCCTAGTGAGAATGTAGGGCAACCAGTTACAAAAATGAAGACTATAGAGACCATTCGCTATCACTTGGCCGAGGACGAAGGTGACCGAAACCTCAGGATAGCTTACGAAAATGATCCTGCTCAACTGGAGGTAAATCAAAATCTCGGTCTCCAGCCCCTCCCTCCAAATCTCCTCGTTTTTCACCTTTTCCTTTATATGATTTGGAAGATTCCAAATAGTAGGAGAAAATGGATAAGGGAGGAGCAGTAGACCCCATCCGTTCGAAAAAGGATAAAGGGAAAGAGATAAAAAAAAAGGCAGTGTTCATTATTGACCCTACCGAACCAAACTTCGACGAATTTTAACAACCCTATCAGCCGAGAGATCCTCTAACCCTCTTTCTTGCTGAGGCACCCCCTTTCCTTACAGAAGCAATTGACCTTCTTGTGGATGGATTGGGTGGTGTAAATGCATTGTCAAAGTATCATGCCAAAGTCATCAAAGTCAAGGAGGAGATTAGCAAGAAAAAGTGGAGTAGAATTTAAAGATTTGTTATTTGAGGAAGCAGTTCACCAGAAGGAGACGATAAGAATATGGTAGATGCTCTGGAAAGTTCTCATATCAAAGAGATTAAGAGGCATGTCAAGGAAGGCTTAAGGTTGCTCACATTGATGAATTGGAATAGCTGAGATGGGACCATTATGCCAACTTTAAAACCACCAAGAAAAATATAACAATAAGGCTTGGTTGCTCTTTCATGGTTACAAGAATATCAAAGACAAGTTTACCAAGAGGTTTGGCAAGCTTCAAGTGACGATGAAGGGAATAGAGCTGGCACCGCTGATCTGAAGGAAAGGGTTGTGGAGGTTGAGAAGGTCTCCCTCAAAGCAGAGCTCAAGGCCTTATCTGCCTGTAAAATGTCGAAACCTCCAAGGTCGAGAATTTGCAAGAGGACCGTGATTAATTAAACAGTCAGCTGGCTCAGGTGGAGGAACTTCTAGATGAAATATACTTCAAAAAGTTTGTAGAGAAGGGGACTGCATGGATGGACAACTATCAGGAAGTCACGGTTTCAGTCCATAAGTATCTAATCAAAAAGGCTAAAGTCTCTACTAAGCTAGGTGTTCTACCATTCAGTCTTAAAGCAGTTGGTGCTTGCTTTTAAGCTTAATAGAAGCAACCTATTTGTCTGGGCTACATCAAGTGTCCAAAGTTGAGAAAGCCCGAAAGGAAGATGCGAAGAAGAAAAAGGATGGTGGCTTGACCTTTGGGGCTACAATGCAAGGTCAGATTTTAAAATTGGTCATCTATGCTCCTATGCATGGTGGTGTTATACTATTTTCCATATTTCTTTAGATGCAGCCATTGTTAGTCAGCCTTCAGAAGTGCCTCCACTTTTGGATCACATTTTGCCTTCTGGCGATATTATGAACTCTCCAAAAGGAGGCAGGATTCTTTTTTATAGTCCTCGAGCCACAGTCCAGTATATTCGAGCTTTCTTGGGAAAACCACATCTAACAGCTTCACTTATTTCCTTGAAGGTGGTTCTCTAGTAAAGGGCCCATCCGAACCGGTTATTATTTCGAAGCTCCGCGTTCAGTGATCATACCCCTAAGCCCCTTGATCCTGCAACTGATGCAACTCAAGATGAGGTGATTACAGATCTCAAGGAGGATGGCAACATCGAGATTCTAAGTGCTACATAGCCCACTAAGGGCTTCGACATGGATAAAGCTTTTAAGCAACAAGTCCTGCTAAGATTCCCCAAAGAGATGGCAAGGCTTAAGCTTGAAGCCCGTAAAGAGCTAAATGGCATAAAGAAGAGACAAATAGAGCTTGACGCAGCCACCACTGCCAAGCCAGAGGAAGAGAAGAAAGGAGGCAATTGGAATGACTCCAAGCGCCATAGTAAGAAGACCATCTCCAAGTCCAAGTCCAAGTGAAAAACTTCATTCATGCCCTGTTCGCATTTTCTTTTGTTCGAGATAGACTTATATATATATATATATATATATATATATATATTTGTATCGAACACTGTTATTTGCGCTCAACCTATTTTGATGTATTGGCGAGGTTGAATGCATGTTATTCATTGTCATCATAACTTGTAAACATATGGATGTTTGACAGTGGTGATTTGTATGTGAACTATCCTTGCATATTTTATTTTTCCCTTCCTATTCATTAACTATTGTACAATTCATGTGTGCCTTAGATATGATTGAACTGATAGTCGTTGTCCATCATCATCAGACATAGCTGTCCCACGTCAGTTGAGTTCTAACCAGACTGTTGAAGGAAAACAAACTAGGCGGCTGTCATATCCTGATTGCCAATAAGTCGGGTTTTCTAGGACCTTTCATGAGTTTGAAGCAATGGCGATAGTAAATACTCAAGAAGGGCTCTGCGGGCTGACCATCAATGATGGATACCTAGTTAAGGGATAAGCCTGGTCCATCACCATCAACATGAAGTTTGCACTGATCGTCAAGGATGAGAACCCAGTTAAGGGATAACTCTGGTCCACCACTACTGGCAAGAAGTTTGGGCCGATCATCAGTGATGGACACCCTGTTAAAGGACCACTCTGGTCCATAAGTGCTGGCTAGGAGTTTGTGCCGATCATTAATGATGGACAACCGGTTAAGGGATCACTTTAGTCCATTACTAGCATTAGAAAGTTTGAACTGATCATCAATGATGGACACCCAGTTCAGGGATCACTCTTGTCCACCACCACCGACGAGGAGTTTGAGCCAATCATCAGTTATGAACACCCGGTTAAGGAATCACTTTGATCCAACACTACCGATGAGGGTTTTGAGCCGATCGTCGGTGATGGATACCTGGTTAAGGGATTACTTTGGTCTACCATTGCCAATGAGATGTTTCGAAGGAGATTTCATGATAACGTAGCCTTGCACTCGAGTTAAGAAGTCAACTCTTCGGGCTTAGGCAATGTTCCCTTATAGCATTAATGTCAGTCCATCGAATTTAAATGATAATGCAAATTTATGTTTCTTAACCATTACCTATCCTGACAAGATTTTAAGGAAATCACACTTTATTAGAATCCATTTAGTAACTGTTTCAATTATAGAATTACAATACTATTAGCGAAAAAATAGAAATTTAAGTAAAATAACGGCGGAGATGGTGTGCGTTCCAAGATCTTTTGAATATAGCTCCATCTACTCTACTAAGGATGAAAGCTCCGTTGCCAAGTCTTTATGGATAACGTAAGATCCTTCCCCGATTGGGTCGAGTGCCCCCGGTATGGGTAATATTCGTTTCAACACTAAGTCCTCTTCCTTGAGCGGGTTGTGCTTGACCTTAAAATTGTAATGTGTCACTATCCTTCTCTTTTTTTCTTCGCTTTCAAGCAACTTCCTCATGCCTTTCATTGGTCAAGTCCAATGAAATGTTTAGTAGCTCCTCCTTTTCATTTGGGTCAAAGTGATCCTCCAACGTGATGGCACAACCATCTCTACAAGTAACATTTCCTTCAATCCATACGCTAATGAGAAAAGAGTATGTCCAATTGTCATCTTAAAGGAAGTGCGATAGGCCCACAATGCCAGAGGAAGTTTGTCTACCCATGCTCCCTTTGCTTTTTCTAGTCGCTTCTTTATAAGTGTCTTCAGAACTTTATTAATTGCCTTCATCTATCCGTTAGCCTGAGGATATGCTACCATGAAGAATCCTTTCTTTATTCGATGTTGCCGTTAGAAATTGGCGAACTCCTCGTTGTCAAACTACAATTCGTTGTTCAATATGTTTTGAAGGGGAACTCTGTGCTTGCATATCATATTTCAGATCAGAAAGTTTATGACCTTGGTCGTTGACAACTTAGTAAAGGGTTCAGCTTCCACCTACCTAGTAATTTAGGCAATATCCACTATAGCATATTTAGCTATGCCCCACACCATTGGAAGTTCTTCGATTAGGTCTATCCCCTAGACAGCAAAGGGCCAAGGGATAACCATGTGAGCCAGCTCGAGCGTGGGCAACCTAGTTGCAAATTGCTTGCACTTACCACATCTCCTTGCATACGCCATCGCATTATGGTTCAATATTGGCTAGAAGTATCCATACCATAACACTTTCTATGCCAAGTTCTCCTCCCGGTATAGTCTCTACAACTCCCTTGATATATATTTTCCAATACCTCTTCAACTTCCCTTCCAATGACTCACCTCAACAATCGATAAGAAAATCCTCTTTGATACAACACTCCATCCTGAATGACAAAGCGGGATGCCTTCTTTAAGACTTTCCGGCTTCATTCCTACTACCCGATAATACAACTTCACTAAGGCATCTTATTAACAATTGTTAGACGATGAATTTTCTATCCGTTAGGAAATCATCAAAAAAATTGTGATAAAAATAACTGCAAGCGCACGACGCACAATTTTAGTATGTGGCGAGTACATGTCGATCCGTTGGGAAAGGAATTGATTTCAAATTCTACTCAATCAGATTAAATCAAATTTGCAAGTTTGCTTAAACTAAGAAAGTTAGCAAAAGTTATACTATAACAAAAGTGATTAAAAATATGAGATTAGAAGACAATTTGGAGGAAAATCCACTCTCATATTTTAACATTAATCACCACAAAAATAATCTATGATCTCTCTATATTGATCTAAATAGAATTAGTGATTTATTTATCATAAGCGTGGTCTATTTATGTTATTTGTTAACATAACTTATACCATCAAACTTTAATACAACAAATAAACCACTTCTTAAATGTCATGAAAATGAAGCTAAAAAAATCTATTTTAAGTATGATCTATTTACTATTTTTGATTAGTAACATATATCATCAAATTTTGTTTCTATTTTAGTTCCATGATCAAAATAACTTGGTTATATGATGATGTAAATTGTGTTTATGTTGGATTTAGCATAGTTCATTTGTGATAACAACATAGGCTATCAAATTCCCTTATAAACTAACATCATAATCCAACTCTTCATGAAGCGCTAAAAAGAAATCATAAATGAAAAAATATGTTTAATTTACATAATTTTAGAGAGCTTCATTACCTCTAAATTGGAGGGGTATAGGTACTCATTTGTGTGATCATTTCAACATATGAAAATTTCAACATAGAAAAGCAAGCAAAGTAAGAGCTAATTAAAATAAAAAAGAAATAAAATAACTGCAATAAAAAAAGCCAATCTACTAACATGAAATAGAAAAAAAAAGCATAAAATAAAATAGAAGCATGTAAAAAAAGAAGACGTAGAGGCTTAGGAAGCCATTTTATTTCACATTTAATTTATGGTTACAATTTGCATAATATGATAAGAAGATTTAAAGCTCCATTACATGAACATTAAAGGGTCATTTATACATGCCTAAAACTCTAATGCATATTTTACAGGACACCCAAAATGTCGCTTAGGAAGTGTGATCACCAAGTTATCATTAGCATGTAATAGTCCTCCATTAAATGTGCATGTGCTTTTAATCTTCACCAACATATGCGTTAGCTCTTAATTGTAGATCATGGTAAGTGGGTAGTGGGGTCCTCCATGATTTCATGAATTCTTTTATATTTTTATTCCTTTTCCTTCTTCAATTGTGCATGCATGAATATATAAAGCCACTTCCATTTTTCAACCAAATTCCTACAAATAAAACTAAAATGTGCAAATAAATATTCTCAAAACTAATACATGCACAAAATTACCATTTTACCCCTAAATGAAGATGAATGAATGATGATTTGATGATATTTGGATTTGGTAAAAAAAATGTAACAAATACTCACTAATGACATTTATTTAAATAAAAGTAGATTAAATGTGGAAGTAAAAAATGCAGATTTACGGGCACATCAATACCCCACACTTATCTTTTTGTTCATCCTGGAATATATAAAAAAACTAAGATGATTCACTTTCGTAAGAAGCACGATTGCATTGAGCATATGCACAAGCCATTAAACCTCTAGGTGTTCTCAGTAGGACGAGTGTTGTCTCGTGAGGGTTTTTAGTGGATACTACCCACAAAATCCAAATGCAACATGAAAAATTCCTAAATGCAAGATTTATTTATAAGGATATGAATGCAAGTTTTAGTAAATATTTACAGATGAAGAATTTAATTTTAAATTGACATGAATAAGTTAAATATAAGTTCTGGTCATTATCAAGAAATTTAAGTCATTTTACTCGTCAAACATCCAACGAAAATTAAGTTATCATCATAATTATATCTAGTTTGGCTAGTTGTTTCGGTTGATAACATAGTGCACCTATGAAATGTGTCCTTCGTTGATTATTAAAGTTTTTCAGAGTGATATTTTTATTTCTTTTGAATAACAAGTCGAATCAACTAAGTGAAAATAGCACTTGGATTTCAATTACTTGCTCTATTTATTTTTGAGAAGTATTAACATTATTATTATTTACACACCTAACTCCAATAAACTAAGGCCAATATATCGATCATTCACTGCCTTTCGGGCTTACGTGAGAAGGGTGCAAAGCTTGACGAGTGTACACACTTGCGTGTAAACACATGACTCTAGGTGTTTCTCATTTTCAAAAAAAAACCATTTTTTTAATATTTTCATGAAGAGAGAGAGTTTTGCAACATCATCTTGGCAACACTTAGCTTAGAAGATCAAAAAATTATCGCATTTACTTTAAATCAACCACTCTTGTAAATAAAGATTTTCAATTAGGATATACTTCACAATTAACACTCATAAACCTTCATATATACTAGTTAAAACATAGTTACTTTTAATCAAACTTTATTTTTATTTTAGTTGAAACAAATAAATTTTAAATTTTTTTAATTTAATAACCAGAAACATATACTTATCCTATAGTTTTTCTTCAAAAGTAAATCAATATGCTAAAAAGAAATTTTGTTTTGGGATTTTTAGAGGCGAGTTGCAGCCTGCAATCCGAACTGAGGACGGGTTTTTGGAGTTAGCTCACCCTCGCGGGATCGCGACCCTTTGTCCCGCCCATTGTAGCACGTGTTTGCCACCTACTGCCACTAACTCACCACCCCCCCAAGTTAAGCTGGTACTTCAAGTTTTGAGTATTTGGAAAGAAAATGCAAAAAATAAATCATGACAAATCAAAAATAAAGATGAGACTCCCCCATACTAGATTTTGACCATGTCCCCACAGTTAATGCATGATAAAATGAGTGTAACGGGGAAAAATATATACATATTTACAGAAGAGGGTTAACATTTCTTACTAGACGTAGAATACTCATGAAGAATTATGAGCTCCTCCTCTTGATTACTTGGTAATTCCAAGTATGGTTTCAAGCGATCACCATTGACTTTGAAAATTGTTCTATCCTTGGGGTTTTGTATTTCTATGGCATCGTGTGGAAAAATAGTTTGTACAACAAATAATCCAGTCTATCTTGATTTTAATTTCCCCGAGAATAAGTGAAGTCTAGAGTCATACAAAAGAACATTTTGGTTTGGCGACAACGTTTTTCTTAGGACAGACTTGTCACCTAAAACTTTTGTTCTTTCTTTGTATATTTTTTCATTTTCGTACGCATCGTTCCTTAGTTCTTTTAGTTCGTTAATTTGAAGTTTTTGGTTTTCGACAGCTTTATCGAGATCGAAATTTAAATTCTTCACTGCCCACAACGCTTTATGTTCAAGTTCGATGGATAAATGGCACGCTTTGCTATATGCTAGACTAAAAGGAAACTTCCCAAGATTGGTTTTATATGCAGTTCTATAAGCTCAAAGCTCATCCGTTAATTTTTAGGACCATTCTTTTCTATTCTTGTTCACAGCTTTCTCCAAGATTTGTTTGATTTGACGATTTGAAACTTCAACTTAACGACAAGTTTGAGGGTGATAAAGAGTGGATAACTTGCAGGTTGAGTATTTTTTCATTAGAGTTTCAAATGATCGATTGCAAAAATGTGTTCCTTTATCGCTTATTATTGTGTGAGGTGTTCCTAACCTCGAAAAGATGTTTTCTTTTATAAATTGCACAACAACTTTGTGGTGATTTGTTTTACACGGAACGGCTTTGACCCATTTCGATACGTAGTCAACATAAAGAAGAATGCACAAATTTCCAAATGAATTGGAGATTTCTCCCATAAATTCAATACCCCTAATATCAAAGATTTCGATTGTAAGAATGAGGTTCAAAGGCATCATGTTTCGTCGAGAGATTCTTCCTATCATCTTGCAGCGATCGCAAGTTTTACAAAATTCAAATGCGTCTTTGAAGAATATAGGCCAATAAAAACCACATTGAAGCACATTTTCGTGGTTTTCTTAGGATCAAAGTGACCACAAGCCTGGTCATAACAAAACAAAAGAACACTTTTGATTTCGCAATCCAGGATGCAACGTCGAATGATTTGGTCGGAACTATATTTAAACAATTATGGATCATCCCAATAGAAGTATTTGACTTGGGAAAGAAATTTATATTTATCTTGTTTCGACTATAATGAAGGAGTTTACTTAGTGACTAAACAGTTTACTATGTCTAGATACCATGGTTCGACAGAAACAAAATGGAGTTGTTCATCGGAAAAGTTCTCGTTGATCGGTAAAGAAGA
The DNA here is from genome assembly GCA_030765085.1 of Allium cepa. Taxonomy (NCBI): domain Eukaryota; kingdom Viridiplantae; phylum Streptophyta; class Magnoliopsida; order Asparagales; family Amaryllidaceae; genus Allium; species Allium cepa. Next base: position 378,234,139 of record CM060938.1, on the reverse strand, counting down.
TGTTGCCTTTGGAAGACATGACAGATGATCGGCAATAACGTTGTTTGATCCTTTTTTATCTTTGATTGTAAGATTCAATTCTTAGAGTAAAAGGATCAAAAGGATTAGATGTGACTTAGCATCCTTTTTCTCGAAAAGGTACTTAAGAGAGGAATGGTCAGTGTAAACAGTATTACGTGAGCCAACCAAATACTGTTGGAATTTTTCGAGTGCAAAGACTCCCACCAGAAGCTCTTTTTCAGTGGTCATGAAATTGAGTTGAGCATCGTTAAGGGTACTACTAGTGTAATAGATGACATGAAGAATTTTGTTGATGCGTTGTCCTAAGATAGCACCAACCGCAAAGTTAGAAGCGTCACATATTATTTCAATTGGATGAGCAAATGATGGGAGCGGAAATGAGTTCATTTTGGGATGTTCGAAAGCAGAAACACAATCAAAATTGAAGTCAAATGGAATGTCTTTTTCAAGAAGAATTGTCAAAAGTCGAGCTGCTTTACTGAAGTTTTTCACAAAGCATCGATAGAAACCAGCACGTCCAAGAAATGAACGAATGTCTTTGATATATTTGGGAATGGGTAAATTCATAATTACGTCAACTTTCGCTTTATCTACCTCAATGCCTTTATTTGAAATGATATGCCCAAGGATCATGTCTGACCATAAAATTATAGTTTTCTGAATTTAACGTTAAGTGCTTCTCCTTGCATCATTTAAGAAACAATTCAAGATATGTAAGCACTCGAAAAAAGAGTTTCCAAAGATAGAAATTCGTCCATAAATACTTCCAAAAAGCGTTCGATCGTATCAGAAAAGGTGCTGACCATGCATCTTTGAAACATAGCAGGAGTGTTACAAAGGCCAAAGGGCATACGTCGATACGCAAAAGTGCCAAAGAGACATGTGAAAATCATTTTCTCTTGATCCTCATAAGCGATTGGAATTTGGTCATAACCGGAATAACCATCAAGAAGCAGTAGAATTCGTGACCGGCTAATCGTTCAAGCATTTGATCGATGAAAGGAAGGGGGAAGTGATCTTTACATGTTGCAGCATTTAATTTTCTGTAATCAATGCAAACATGTCAACCCATTTGACTACGAGTTGGAATGAGTTCGTTAGAGTCGTTCTTGATAACGGTAAGTCCAGGCTTTTTCAGCATGACATGAATTGCGCTAACCCATGAACAATCAAAGATTGGGTACATGATTCCGTTATCGAGAAGTTTAAGAATTTCTTCACGAACGACATCCTTCATTTTTAGGTTAAGCCTTCGATATTGCGTGTCACGAATAGGCTTGGCATTAGCGATTAAATGGATGCGATGTTGAACAAGAGTGGGATTGATTCCCTTTATATTGGTTATCGACCATCCAATTGCTTCTTTGTTTTTAGACAGAATTGAAAGTAATAAAGCTTCTTGATCAAGAGAGAGAGATGAAGAGATTATGATGTGAAAATTTCATTGTCACCCAAGTATGCATACTTAAGGTGATCGGGGAGGGGTTTGAGGTCCAACCTCCGAGGTTGCTTAATCAATGAATTCGGTTGAAGTTCTGATTCAATGGCAAGTGGTTCAAACGGAATTGCAATTTAAATTTCGTTAGGCATATCTTGAAAAAGTTGTTTATATTCGATATCGCATTCATGGTTTATGTCAACTGTTTTGTTATCTAAATTTTCTTTAATGAAGCTAATTTCCAGCGTTTGGTCATATGGTCTTCGATTGATTTCAAGATTGAAAATGTTAAGATCCAAAGTCATGATTCCAAAAGAGATTTTCATCAAACCATTTCTATAATCGATTAGATAATTTGAAGTAGCCAAGAAAGGTCGGCCTAAAATCAATTGAATTGGCTCTTCGCATTATCCATAAGTTGAGTCTCTAAGACAATGAAATCGACGGGGATTATGAATTGATCGATTTTGATGAGGATGTCCTCGATTTCTCCTATGGGTTTCTTTATCAAACGATCAGCAAATTGAAGAATTACTTTCATTATTGTAGTTCATCCAAGCCAAGTTGCTGGTAAACGGAATAAGGAATCAAATTGACACTCGCACCCAAATCAAGTAAACATTCATTAATCTTTTTGTCTCTTATCATGCATGAGATAGTTGGACATCCAAGATCTTTGTATACGATGGGAATTGATTGGGACAAGACTTTTCTAAGACCGGCTAAGAAAACTTCCTTGGGTACATGAGTGTGTCATTTTTGAGTACACGGGTCCTTGAAAAACTTAGCGTAAGTTGGGACTTGTTGAATGATATCAAGAAGTGAGATGTTAACTTTGACTTGTTTAAAAATGTCCAACATCTTTTCCATTTGATCAGATTGTTTCTTGGGTCGTAGACGATGTGGAAATAGAACACGATACTTAGTAGGTGGGTCTACTTGAGTAGAAGAAGAATTTGGTTTGGAATTTTATTCGATGTTTGACTCAACGTTTTGTTTAGAATCGTTTTTTGCTTTAGAAGTGTCAAGAGGAATTTTCAGTAAATCATTTGGATTAACAACTTGATTATTGATTTGTTTACCGAAACACAAAGTCATGATAGCATTCGTTTAGGTCATGTTGTTATCTTGAACAACATGGGCTTGATTCGAATTCGTGTTTTGATTTCTAGGATTCGGAATTGGCTGACTTGGTAATGTGCCTCGTACATATTCACTTATAGACATGGATAATTGACTCATTTGCATTTCAAGTTTTACAATTGGCTGATTCGTATTCTACATGTTTGAGGTTAACAAATTTTGCAAATTACTATTTAATTGGAGGCTGTTAGTGGTTGCTTTAGCCAAAGTTTCAAGCCTTTTCTCAAGTAAACTTAATCGCCTATTGTCTTAGGGAGCAAAAGATTGTTGCGGTTGATTTTAAAACGGGAACGCAAAATTGGTTGAAAATGATTGGGTTGAAAGGGAGGATTTAAAGCATTATACTAAAATGCTTGAAAATTAGGATCATGTTAGGATTATTTTGGTTCCAAGCAAAGTTCGGATGATTTCTCCAACCAGGATTGTAAATTAGAGAAAATGGGTCATTTTTAACCTTATCGAAAGCATTGAGTTGTTCAATTGAGTTAGGACATTGATAGGCTATGTTATTTGGATAGTTGCATATATAACACATGGGATAGGAAGCTTGGTTCAATTAGTAAAATGAGAAAAAGTTATCGAATATATTAATCATTGCATCGATCTTGGCTTCCAAAGCCAAAGATGATCCTATCGAGTATGCGCTTAATCGTGAGTAAATTGATTAATCGTTAGAACGTTCCTATTGGGATGATTTTTCGGCTAGGTTTTCAAGAATTGCCAAGCATCATCGTGATGTTGGGTGAGAAAGTTGCCTTGGCACATTCGGTTCAAGCATGGTTCGTGAGCCGTTTCCAAGTCCATCGTATAAGATTTGGCAAAGTGTTCATTTTTCGAAATTATTGTATCGTCATTTTATCAAAAGCTCTTTAAATCTTTCAAAATATTTTCCGAATGATTCACCCGTGATTGATGAATATTTACGATTTCGTTTCGGATTTTAGTTGTTTTTTCCCCAAGGGGTAGAACTTTTTTAGGAAAACATTAACGGATTCTTCCCAAGTTTAATCGAGCAAGATGGTAAGCTACATAACCATTTTTTAGCATAATAGTAAGAGCAAATGGAATTAACTGAAATTTGATTCCATTATTACAAAATTGTTGGACTTTAATGGTTGCGCAAACTTATTCGAATTTCGTTAGGAAAATGCATAGGTCATCGTATCCAAAATTGCCAAATTTTAGAAGTCTAGCAATATGGTTTGATTGAATTTTGAAATGGTTACCCGTTAGGGCGGGTAACATGATACAAGAAGGAATAAAAACTCTATTGGGAAAGATTTTATCTATAATAGTTCGAGGGACATTCTTGTTTGCTATTTCAAGAGGATTGTTTGTTTGAGTTAAAAGATTCGTAGAAGGGTCATGAGTCCAAGTATTTATTTTTGTGTCACGAGTTCAAATACTCATATACAAGTAAAAGTGAAGAAGAGAAAGAAGCGAGAATTGAATTTAAGAGAAAGAATCAAGGTTTAGAAGGTGAAATGAAGCGAAATTTTTATATATATATATAAAATTTTAATAGAGGAAAAATATTTACCAAAAAGGATTTATTTTTCAAAAGGAAGATCGATTTTTGTTTTTTTTTTTTTTGGATTTTCAAATCTTTTTCCTCTTTTTTATATGTTTTTAGTTTTTTTTTAGTTTTTGTTTTTGAGAAGATTATATATATATATTTGGATTTTTATTTTTCTAAAAAAACTTTTTTTTGGGCTTTTGATTTTGTTCGAATTTTTATTCTAAGAAAAGATTTAAAACGATTTTTTTATAAAAGGAACTATGTGAACGTCTATATGAGTGGATCGTATATGATATATATGCAAGTATGAACAACTAACTATAAAATATAACTTGATAGATAATAATAGCAACGTAATTTAAAATAATCACACCAGGATTTTATACTGGTTCTGACCTCCCATCCTACGTCCAGTCCCGAAGCTCCTTGTTGGAATTTCCTTTCAACCAACCCTCACTTGACCCGGAGGAACGGGTTTACGATAGCAGAGTTTCTTTGTCAAGAATGTGTTCTATAACACGAATGCTGACTATTGAGTACAAGTGCTTCCAATATATATATATATATATATATATATATATATATATATATATATATATATATACACACACACACACATATATATATATAGAGAGAGAGAGAGAGAGGATATTGAATAATGAGTTCTGAATATATGGAAGTGTTAAATACAAGTAGTTGATTGTTAGAGAACAGGTATAAGTCAGAGTATAGGAATTAAGAGCATAAGTAAGTAAGGTGAGATCTTTTCTTGAATTCCCGATGCTATTTATAGTGGTAGAAAGATTCTTTGTGTAGTTGCAAATCGTTGTACAGTTTCTCCTGTTGGTGATGAAGAGTTGCAGTGAAGAGGAGCGAATGTGTCTTTTCGGATGTGACAGTTGGTCTTTAAAATTACACAGCCGAGTCTATAATCAGACGTCTGGAAAGTATCCTCAGACGTCTGGCCTTCATATATCTTTTGCGTCTGGTAGCATTTCAGACGTATGTGTTTATTAACCAGACGTCTAGTCTTCATATCTGTTTTATTTGTAGATGCTTTTCAGACGTCTGACTTTGGTAACCAAACGCCTGATTCTTTCTGAGTTATGAACCAGAGGAATCAATCAGACATCTGGCTAGTGTACCCAGACGTCTGAAAGTGTGCATGTTGCTTTTATCTATGCATGAGCAATCCGTCTTCCACTCCTATCGGCTTGAAATCTTTTGATACTTCTTCTGAGTCTTATTTTTGTCTCTTTGGCGATGTTACTTTGTAATTTACCTGTAAATGTAAATATATATATATATGTACATTCGATTTCCATTGTATAGTTGTTATCATCGAAACCATAGAATTGATTTCCTAACAATCTCCCCCTTTTTGATGATGACAACTATTCAATGTAATTATATATATATTATAAATCTCCCCCTGAATATGTGCTTATTTTTAATATTTTATGATTCTATCTATATTTCTCCCCCTTTGACATTATCAAAAAGAATTTATAATATTTCAGCCAATCGTCTAAAAAGAAAATTTTCATTAATAACACGAAGAAGTTACATACATAGATTTGTACAAAATATAAACACTACAATTCCTAAATTCTTAGATTTCCTTTGGAGAAGCTTGATTTGGATCATCCTCCTTTGGTGAAGCTTGACTTGTATCACCCTCCTTTGGTTCTTCTTTTGTAGAAGTACTAGCTTTTGAAGGAGATGTCAAAGCTTCCTTTGGAGGTTCATCCTCAAATAATTTGGAATGTTTTGCAGGAGGAGAAGGTACAGGGGTTGCCCAATCCTCAGAGGGTGGTGTTGGACCACGAACTTGTTGTAAAACTTCTTTATGAACCGATAAAACAGTCGAAAGAGATTCTTCAACTGTGGCTAGTCGTGTAGCAAATGAACTTTCAAATTTGTCAATTCACCTAGCCAAATATTTTTGATTTTGGGATAATGTATGTTGGTTTCAAAGTATGAGATCTCGAATACTTTCATTTAGATTTGTTTCCAATCGAGTCTCTATAATTTCGTCCTCTCCCGGATAATCAAATGGTGCGGGAGGAGGAGGACTGACTTCTCGATGTTGTTCTTCCTCTTGGGACGGATCAATGTGTGGTTGAGGAGGAGGCTCAACTCTTCGAGATTGATGATTATGCATCCAATCTTCGAAGGACATAATATCTAGAGGAATTTCTGGTAGGTGCATCAAAGAAAAGAATTTTGTGGAAGCATATTTTGGCAAAATTTCTTCGAACGTCGATAGATAGGAAGGAATATTATGTGCACGAAGAAGTCTCATAATATAGGTAGGGTAAATGATCAATGGCCTTGAGCGAGTCCAAAAGTGTTTGAGCTCGTCGAAGATGAATTTTTCCCAATTTACTCGGGTTCCACTAAAGAGAGCACATAGAGCTTTGAGCTCCAATTCCGTTATTTGCTCGTGACTCCCCATACGTGGAACCACTGTATTTATTATCATTCTTGTCAGGAGTCGGGCTTTTGGACGTAAATATTTTGAAGCGAATTTCGGCATTTCGTCCTCCCATATTTGATGAGTAATACTATTCCATGGCTTAAAACGCATATCCGGAATGTTGTGCAAATCCTCCCCGGTATCGGAGCATCCTAAGGTTCTGGCTATTAAACCCGGAGTTAATCGTATAGTATTGCCATAAACGCTTGAGCATAGCCAGTTGTCCTCATCTTCGGTATTCCAAACTAAAGTACTATCTAGATTGGCATAGTATAAAAATATAGCTAACTGATCTCTTTGAACATCATTAGGAGTAAACAAGATTAGGGTTTCCAAACCAGCATTTTCACAAAGTTCATTTAAATCATACATGGGGAATTTAAGAAGATTATAGAATGATCCTATATGAAGTTTCTTCTTTCGAATATCTTCATACCTTTTTATAGAATGGGGAGCTTTATTCATCCACCGCTCGATTTGGTCGTCGGAGCAAACCTGGGGACTTGAAGATGTGGTGGGCTGATCTAGCTTTCTTTTCATCATTTTAGGATTCTTAGTGCGAGGAGGCATCTTGATTATATTTGCTGTAAGATAATGTTTGGGTACGAAAATTGACGTTGAAAAAATCGTAGGATGTAATAATTTTGGAATAAAAGAATAAAAATGACGTTATCGGCTTGAATTTAAATGGTCGATTGGGAATCAATACGTCTGGATCAAAAAATCAGACGTCTGGTTTGCCTTAATTTTTGTACAGAGGATAAAATCAGACGTCTACTTTGTGGCCCAGACGTCTGGTTTTGAGCGTAGTTATAAAATTGTAGATACAGTGAGATTTTTCAGACGTCTGGAATTGAAAGCAGACGTCTGTTTTTGTTCAATTTCGAAACATAAAGCTAAGGCAGACGTCTGGATCTTATTTCAGATGTCTGGATTGGTCTGAGTTTTATTTGGAGGAGACAGAACAATATTTCAGACATCTGGAGGGTATATCAGACGTCTGATATATGCACACTCCTAAATTTTGAATAGTATATCCTTGTGTCAGACATCTGGAAGTTGTTGATAGACGTCTGAAAATTGCAGATGGGCTAAAATGACTTAAAGTGTGATGATTTCACTTATATATCGAATGTAGATAACAAATAACTTTATTGTTGTAAAAATATAATAACAAATAAGTTTAGATACATTTAATACTTAATAAAATTTATTTATTTAGATGGAGATGGATTTTTTGGATTTTTTGACTCATTATCCTTCCATGGTCTAAGTGGGGACCATATATTTCCACGTTCGTGAGTCCGTGGAGAGTCAGAAAATCATCTTGGTGAGGGATCTGAAGAAGTACGATACGAAGAAGATGGATCCAACGAACCACAAGGTTTTGGTAGCGGTTCATGAACATCGTTCTTTCAGGACGAACAAAACTTCATCGCCACTTGCTCGAGAAAGCTTAACCTTCGTGCTGTAACTTTTTGTTCAAAATAAAGCTCTCGTTGGAGATCCATCTGTTGTTTTTGGTAATGATGGATTTCATCAATTTTCTCCTTTGTGTTAGGGGAAATAAATAGAGAACCTTAGTTTTCTTATTATCCGGAGTAAAACCCGTACGATATGAAGACCACCTATATGTTGGCTCTTGCTTTGGTGTAGGTGTCGGAAGTCGTTATGGGGTGTCAACCAAGCTGTCCGTTGTTGGTGTTGAGACGGAGATAGATATATATGAATCTTCTGACGACATTGTTATATTTTGATTCTTCCTTTTTATTATTAAAAAAATTTCAATTGTTTGAATGTAGTTTTTGTGTTTGGCGATATTTATATGCTGAAAATATTAAATATAGGCAAACTAATTTTCTAAAAGTTTGAAGGTGTAGAAATCAATGATATAAATTGTGGTGATTACTATGGTGACTAATTTTAGCCTTAAAAAATATATTATACATATATATATATATATATATATATATATATATATATATATTATTAAGAAAGAAGGTCATTTAGTGAGCAAATACCTAAACTTCGTCGGTGTTTAGAGAAAGTTCGTTCATTTAATGGTTTTGTAAAGATATCGGCTACTTGATTTTCGGTATTTACGTATTCTAATGAACTAGTTCCTTTTTCAACATTGTCTCGTAGAAAATGATGTCGTATATCTATATGTTTGGTTCGTGAGTGATTAACATGGTTTTTTGATAAATTAATTGCACTTCTGTTATCACAATAAATTGGGGATTTGGTGATAATTTTACCAAAATCCGTTAATGTCTGTTGCATGTATATTACTTGTGCACATGCTAGAGCGGCAGAGATGTATTCGGCTTCGCAAGTAGATAGAGAAATGCAATTTTGTTTTTTACTAAATCATGAAACTAAAGATTGTCCGATAAAATGACAAGTTCCACTAGTACTCTTACGATCTGCTCTTCATCCACCGAAATCTGCATCGCTATATGAAACAAGTTCAAACGATGATCCCTTAGGGTAGGACAAACCATAATCTTTAGTGCTAGATAAATAACGTAAAATTCGCTTAACCGCTCTTAGATGAGATTCTTTTGGTTTTGGTTGAAATCGAGCACAAAGACATACACTCATCATAATATCCGGTCGACTAGCCGTTAAATAAAGTAGAGAACCAATCATGCTACGATATAATTTTTCATCAAAATCTTTTCCGTTTTCATCTTTTTCTAAGTGAATAGTGGTACTCATTGGTGTTGGTTTGCTTTATGTTTTATCCATTTCAAATCATCGTAATAAATTGTTACAATATTTTTCTTGATGAATGAAGATTCCATTTTCAAGTTGTTTTATTTGTAAACCTAAGAAGAAATTTAATTCTCCCATGTGTGACATTTCAAATTCATTTTTCATAATATTAGAAAATTGATTACATAGTTTTTCATTGGTTGAGCCAAAGATGATATCATCAACATAGATTTGTACAACCAAAATATCATTATCTTCTCTTTTAATAAATAAAGCTGTATCTATTTTTCCAATATGAAAACCAAATGTTATTAAGTGATTTTTAAGACATTCGTACCATGCATGAGGTGCTTGTTTTAATCCATATAGTGCTTTATGTAATTTAAAAACATGATCAGGATATTTTTCGTGAACAAATAGTGGTGGTTGTTCGATGTATACATTTTCTTTAATAAAACCATTCAAAAAGGCACTTTGACATCCATTTGAAATAGTTTAAAATTGTTATGAGTTGCAAAGGCAAGTAATGTACGAATGGCTTCTAATCTTGCTACTGGAGCAAACGTTTCATTGTAATCTATGCCATCTTCTTGATTATAGCCTTGAGCAACCAAACGTGCTTCATTTCTAACAATATTTCCATTCTCGTCTGCTTTGTTTTTAAATATCCATTTTGTTCCTATTAGCTATTGATCTTCAGGTCTTGGTACTAATTCCCATACGTTATTACGTTCAAATTGATTTAATTCTTCTTGCATAGCTATTATCCAAAAAATATCATTTGATTAATTCTTTGGTTTAAAGTTTGACACAAATGCTATATGGCTTATATGATTGAGTTGATTTCTAGCTACTCTTGAATTAAGATCTCCAATAATATTATCTATTGGATGATCCTTAAGAATTCTAGGAGATGATATCAAAGTATTATTTTGACTATTTGTTTCACTAGTAATAGAGTTTATTGAATTTGTTAGTGGAATAATTTCTTCTACATCATTAGTATGATGTTTAAAAATATTTTCTTCGAATGAGACATGTAAGCTTTCTTTAATAGTATTATTTCGTTTATTAAAAATTCTATATGCTTTGCTACGTTCCGAATATCCAATAAAGATACCTTCATCGGCTTTTGGATCAAACATTCCTAAATTATCTTTTGTATTTAATATAAAACATTTTGAACCAAAAATTTTAAAGTATGATACTTTAGGTTTTTACCAAAAAAATTTCAAAACAAGTTTGTTTAGTCATGGGGCGAATAGTTACTCGATTTAGTACATAACAGGATGTTGCAATAGCTTCAACCTAAAAGTGTTTTGGTAATCCACTACTATTTAGTAATGTTCGCGCACATTCTTGTAATGTACGATTTTCTCTTTCTGCGACACCATTTTGTTGAGGTGTACAGGAAAAAAAATTATGAGTTATACCTTTCTTATTGCAAAAGTTTGTAAAAAGATCATTTTCAAATTCTCCGCCATGATCACTTCAAATATTTTTTATTTTTAAATTCATTTGAGTTTTAATTCTTTTAGCAAATATTTTAAACATACCAAAAGTATCGCTTTTATGTTTTAAAAATAAAGTCCATGTATATCTTGAAAAATCATCGACTATTGTTTGGACAAAAAATGGACACACACCTCAAAGTCGTATGATTTAGTTGATTTTATGTTGTTCTTAGTGGTTTGGGTGAGTTATGCAAATAAGTAAAAAACAGGGGCTAAACTGTAAAAGACACACAGATTTATAGTGGTTTGGCCAGAACATGCCTACGTCCACTTTATATGTTATTCTCTTTTTTCTTTCAGATTACAATTACAAAGCTTTGTATATAAGTATATGAAAGTTGTTTGAAAGTTCCTTTCGTGCTTGAGCTCTCAAACTTGTCTGCCATTGTTGTACCCCTGCCCCTCTATTTATAGAGTGAGGCTGGGGGCAGGGGTCTTGGATGTATATAGCTGCTGATGGGCCTGGGCTGAAGCAATCTGGTTTGGCATGTCTGGTTCGACGGAGCTTGAATCGGTGATGTGTGGAGGGGGTTGGTTCGGCATGGATTGGTGTGGTCTTGGAGTTGGTTCGGTGTGGAGAGGTTATGTGGTGTTGGTCCGGTGGTCACTTGGTTTGGCAATGGTGGTCCATTTGGTTGGTCCGGTTGGTCCGGTGGTCATAGGTAGAGGATGGTTCGGTAGTCATAGGTAGAGGATGGTTCGGTAGTCATAGGTAGAGGATGGTTCGGTAGTTGGGGTTGAGCGTTGATTCGGTGGTGCTTCCCCTCTTCGACTCGGTGGTGCTGGAAATATACCCAACACATGCCCCCCAAAGTGGGGCATATGCTAGCATATGTCGCGCTTTTTTTTCCTCTGATTAAATGGCTTCGCTCGGTCCTAAGTGCCGAACCAATGGTTCGGTTATCTCGCGCTCGTCTATAAGTAGGGGCCTAGGGCTTCCCTTATTCTCTACCGGACCGGATAAGAATCTCTTGCCGAATCAACAACTTCGCCGAGTCAACAACTTTTCCGAACCAGGTGACTGCCGAATGGCATCTTCGTTATATATTGTTTTACCGAATGAGCTTGAAGTTTTAATACCGAATATTCTCAATACCGGATGAACTCGAAAGCTCTCTGCACCGAATGAACATGAGTACCCTCAAGTGCCGGATGGGCTTCGGTTGGAACTGCCGGATGGGCTTCGGTTGGGACTACCGAATGACCTTATGTTGTAGATGCCGAATGACCCTACGTTTTAAGTGTCGAATGGGCTTGAGTGTTGGAGTGCCGAATGGACTCTTGCATTGCTTTGCCGAATGAACTTTCATATTTGAACTTTGAGTGATAACCCTAGATTTACACATGCTTGCTTGCTTTATACACTTGTTTGCTTATATCTCTATACTCCTTGTACTAACAACACGTCTTTCTCTATTGTGTATGCAGATAAAATGTCTCAAAAAGTGGAAACACGATCTGATAAACGGAAGTCCAAGGATAGAGGAGAGTCTTCTTCCGTGCCCCCAGCACAACCAGGACCGGCGCGACATGGACCTGCCCCGAGGTCGTTAGTGGATGGGTATGGTCCCCAAGAGCTTCTGAATTCTCCTCCTGATTGCTTTCCGAGCTCCCTCAAAGAGGAGCAGCTTGATGTCATTTCTCGTTCCTTCGGGATTGACAGGGCTCTTATGCTGTTGCCGGGAGAGGGGGTTATGCCATATGACCCTCCTGAAGGATATTTTGCGTACAGCAGATATCATTGCATGTGTGGTGCTATCCCGCCTCTCAACGCTTGGATAGTTAGCTTTATCACATATCTGAAGATGGCTCCATTCCAGCTTCAGCCTAACTCCTACGCCATTCTGGTGAGTCTTTTCGTCATCTTTCAGAGGAAATATGGGCGTCCCCCTTCAAACCGGGAGATCCGGTATCTGTACAACTTGAGAGGCTACAAGAAGGGTTCTCCATATATTAGCTTGGAAGCGGCCGTGCCCTTCAAGCCTGTTTTGGATTTGTACTCGAAGTTTAGTATGTTCAAGAAAGAATGGTTCTTCATTAAGGATGACTCTGTTTCTTTCCGCCTTTTCACTTCCGGCTGTAAGTTGAACTTCATTTATATTTTCCTCGTCCCGATCGCAATGCTTCATCTTATATGCTTTTATTTCTTGCTAGCAACAGGTGGCTTTACGGTCGTGGAAAATGATTCCTTGGCGCGGATGGCTGTTGAAATAAAGGTCATTCCGGGAAGGGATAGGTTGGCTTCCTACCTGATCAAAAATGGCACTCTCCTGGAGTACAACCTGATTCTCCAGTTGTTGGGGGAAAGAAGCTTAAGAAGTCTGATGGACCTTCTCCCAGCACATGTCCAGACATTCCGGAGGAGGAAGGTGGAGAGGAGGAAAGAGGCGAGGAGGAGAGCGGAGGAGATGGAGAAGGTGAAGGACAGGGTGGTAGTGGTGCCGGGGCTTTGTCTTCTGAGCGGGCAGGGGAGATCCAGGAGTGGACGGATGATGCCTTCCGCCAGGCCTTCGAGGGGTTGGAGGAAGGATCGGCCTCGGTGGAGAAGGCGAAGGAGGTTGACAAGGCTGGGGCTGGTGCCGATCCATTCTCTAAGAGTTCCTCAGCTAAGGCGACTCCAGCGATTCAAGGTGAACTTTCGACATCTGCAGACTCCATTTATGATAGGGACTTAGGAATATTTTATGGTTCGCTTCCGTCCTGGACTGAGATTCAGGACTTATTGCAGTATTCTACTCCTCTGTAGGGTTTGTATAACAGACGTGCCTTCTCATCCTTTTTAAGTTAACATATTTCTTGAATTATAGACCATTGTTTGTTCGTAACACTTGTCCTTTATCACAGGGGCAGGCGGGGTGGCCAAAACTTCAGACGTTCGACACCGCCTTGAACAATACAAGTTACTCAGAGCCTCTGCCAAGCCTAAGCCTCCCACTAGTCATCCAGGAGACGTAGTTAGCCACCGTCCTCTTCTTGGGGTCATTGAAGAGAGTATTCAGAAAAAGAAGAGGAGTCGCTCCTTATTTGAATCTTCACCCGGTCCGCAGCTTCCACCTCAACCTATTCATGACATCACGGAGGAGGACACTGAGTATATTCCCTCCCCGCATCCGTCTGAAAATCCTACCGTTATCCGCATAAAACGTCCCGACGTGCCACGCAATCCCTTTGCCGGCCACCCGGATTTGGACCCCAGTTCTCAGGATATCTTATTTGACGAGGCCACGGGCGAGCATCTTCTCCCCCGCAATCCCATGGTTCGGGTTCTTGATGAGGCTAAGTCCCTAGATCTGGATCTGCTCACTACTCGGATAGCTGCTATGGGGGACGAAGGTAAGGCCAACATTGACCGGGTCGCGAAGGAGGCCAAGAAGCTAATGGAACATCACGCCCGGTTGGCCAAGGCCGGGGAGGAGATAGGGAGTGCCAATATAAGGCTGCGGTTAGTGGTCGCTGATCAGGCCAAGCAACTTGCCGACCAGGCTATCCAGATTTCGCAGCATGAAGCCGACTCCCGACGACTGAAGAAGACCATGGAGGAGGCGAGCAGAGCCGAGTTGCGGAAAATGGAGGCCGCTTGCAAGAAGCGCATTGACATGGCCATTACCACGGTTGATGAGGTTAGGAGGGCGGATCTCGAGCAGGTTGAAGAAATATCTGGGAGGCTCGAAGCTGCAGAACTTGCTCAAGCCAAGTTGAAAGAAGAGATGGAGGAGATGAGGAGATCCCTTCAGGCTGAGTGCTCGAGATACCGGCGGGAGAGGGATGTTGCCGTCGCTAAGTTGCGGTCCTCCGAGGCCCGGGTGAGGGAGTTTGAGGAGAATGAGGGGATGATGGATGAGATGCTGCAGGACATGTACTTCCGTACCTGGAAGCAGGGTAATCTATCCTGGATGGATGACTATCCCCGGATTATGGCCAGGATATATCTCCGGACTTTGGAGGAGGCCAGGGCTGATGCAGATAAGGAAGGTGGAGCGGCATTCAGTATGGATATGGTTACTGCCCAGTTTTCAAAGGAGGAGAAGGTAGCGGTGAAGGAGGGGATGCGGCTACTCGCTGCGGAGAAAGCCGGTGTGTAGTTGGGGGATGAGGACCATGAAGCAGGTGTTGGTGAGTTTTCTCTTTTTAGCTTTTCATAACTTGATCGTTCGTTGTCGGTTTTAATGGACTCTTTTTCTGAATTGGACAGGTGGGACTTCTGGTCAACATGCTGGGAGCTCCGATCCTGCTGTCAAGTAGATTCGGAGAGCTAGTGAGATGGGGGTGGAGCACTGATGCAGTCGACTACTTGATCCGATCCGTATAGTTTTTGGTTTTCTTGACTTTCCTGTCTATACTTAGTCAAAAACATTAGTGTATTTTCGGATTGTAATTATGTCAGTGAACGACTCTACGTAATTTTATAACACGAGCTGATTTTGTTATATTTTGAATGCTGTCATTGCTTTTGATGTGTTGTATAAGAAATATGACCATGCATATGCCTATAATTTGATTGTGTTTGATACTAAGTTTCTGCTTGTAATATAATTTCATGTTTTGCAATGTTAGTGTGATGTATGAACATGAATTGCAGCTATGCATTAATGTATAAAAGTGGAAGGTACCGCCCTCATGTTTCGGCTGTGGACGGCAACTTTGCGCGCCCTGCAAGACTAAGCATGGAATGCTGATGAGTGTCTCGTTATCCGGTTGTAAGTTTTTGTTCCCATTAGCGGGCGTTCCCTATTTCATGTCCTGTACTTTCAAGCACCGTTAAGGAGAATAGGAGAAAAGTTTTAAATGAAATGGAAATATAGGAAAAGTAAAACTTCCAGTCACGGAAGGCCGTCGATGTGCTTAAGTTCGTGGCAACGGGTTTTGTAGTCACTTTCCCTAGCTGTGGGTCTTGGAGACATTCGTCACCCATCTTACGCCTCTGCGGGGAGTTTTTTTTTTACCACAGCCGCACTTAAGACACATCGGAGTCGATCGCGCACAGTAACTACCCGGGCCATTATGGCCCGTAATCATGGGTATTATTCGATTTACTGTGGCCGGCTAGCGTGGGGGCCGATCGTCAACTGTGAACTGCCCCTGGCTGGCCATACCTTATGTTGGGGCTTGTAATCGGTTCACAGTCGCCGGCGAGCCGAATCGCTGTAATGAGCTGCCATGGCATAATCGGCCTTCTCTGTGGCTTATACTTGGCTTATTACAGTCGGCTTTAAGGGCCGAGGCAATCAATGAGTTAACTCGCGGTAGAGGGATACCGGAGCAAAGTGTCTCATTGGCGAGGGCATAGGAGCGCAGCGTACCTGTTAAATTTTGTCCAGGTGGAGTTGTGTTGTGAAGCTCTGAATTGAAATGTCATCTGCAAAGGATTTTGTTCAACAGCAAAGGATAAAGCTTAACAAGTAGCCAAGATATAAAGGAACAAGTTAACAAGAGCCAAGTTTTTTAAAGTGGTTCGGCACGAAAATGCCTACGTCCACTGATTCTCTTTGTTAATTCACTTCATATGGGCAGTACAAGTTAAGAAAAATATCGACGGAGGTGTCGGATGTTCCACGCCCTCTGGAACACCTCTCCGTCCACTGTTGACAAAATGTAAGCTCCATTGTGGAGATCTTTATGAATTACATATGGTCCGTCCCAGATTGGATCCAGTGCTCCTGGGCGCGGAAAGATTCGCTTGAGGACAAGATCTCCTTCTTGTAAGCTGCGATGTTTGACTTTGGAGTTGTATAGTGCTACCACTTTTTGTCTGTGAGCTGCTGCTTTGAGTGCTGCATCATTCCTTCTCTCCTCAATTAGATCCAAAGACATGTGGAGTTCTTCGTTTTCTTCTGGGTTGTAGTGGATCCTACGGTGGGAAGGCACAATAGTCTCAACTGGGAGCATTGCCTCTGATCCGTATGCCAAAGAGAAAGGAGTATGCCCTGTTGATGTTCTAAGAATGTGCGGTAGGCCCAAAGTGCTGTAGGAAGTTCGTCCACCCAAACGCCTTTTGACTTTTCAAGCTTCTTCTTGATTAGAGTCTTGAGGATTTTGTTGACAGCTTCGACTTGGTCGTTTGCTTGAGGATAAGCTACGGATGAGAAGCTTTTGTGAATCCCGTGATCTTGGCACCAATCGGCGAATTCTTCGCTGTCAAATTGAAGTCCGTTGTCTGATATGATCTTGAGTGGGACTCCGTACCTGCACAGAATATTTTTGATCAAGAAGTTGATAACTTTTGTCGAAGATATTTTATTTAGTGGTTCCGCCTCCACCCATTTGGTGAAATAGTCCACCGCCACTATAGCATATTTGGCTCCGCCTCGGCCTGCTGGCAGTTCGCCAATTAAGTCAATTCCCCATACTGCAAAGGGCCAAGGGCTGGTCATTTGAGTAATTTCATTGGTTGGTAGTCGAGGAATCTTAGCAAATTTCTGACATCTATCGCATCTTCTGACGAAGTCCAAAGCATCTTTTTTCAAGGTGGGCCAGAAATACCCATATCGGAGTATCTTCTTTGCCAGGGTCTGCCCTCCGGTGTGGTCTCCACAACTTCCCTGGTGGATATTGGATATAATTTCCTTGGCTTCTCTCTCGGCAACGCACCTCAATAAGGGGTTAGAGAAGCCGCGCCGATAGAGGATGCCTTCTTGTATCGTGTAGCGGAAAGCTTTCCTTAGAATTCTCTTAATTTCATTTCGCTCGTCGGGTAAGGTGCCGTTTTGTAAGTATTCCCGGATAGGGGTCATCCATGTTTCTCTTTCGGTTGCAGCTATCAGATTTACTTGCTCGAAACTCGGGGTTAGTAGCCTTGAGACAGTTATCGCTCCAGAAGTGGTGTCATTTCCCATGCTAGCTTGTTTTGCCAGCTCGTCGGCCTCTTGATTTTCTTCTCGAGGAATGTGTTTGATTGAGTAGTGCTCCAATTGATTGAGCAGCCGCTTGGTCTTTTTCAGATATGCCGTGAGCCGCTCTCCTCGAGTCTGGAACTCCCCTAGTATTTGATTTACGATGAGTTGTGAATCACTGTGAAGACATAAGGAACTGACTCCGATCTCCAGGGCGAGCTCTAATCTGGCTATTACTGCTTCATATTCGGCATCATTGTTGGTGGCAGCGAATTCCAGCCTTAGTGCATAACGCAGCTTTCTTCCCCTGGGAGTGATGATCACAATGCCTGCCCCT
This sequence comes from Allium cepa, assembly GCA_030765085.1. Taxonomy (NCBI): domain Eukaryota; kingdom Viridiplantae; phylum Streptophyta; class Magnoliopsida; order Asparagales; family Amaryllidaceae; genus Allium; species Allium cepa. Next base: position 378,216,140 of record CM060938.1, on the reverse strand, counting down.
GAGCCTTGTTCGTTCAATGCTCCATCCACAAAGAGACTCCACTTGATGTCCTTTGTTATTTCAGGCTGCTCCCTGCCTTCATTGATAGTGAATTCGGCGATGAAATCGGTTATGGCTTGTCCCTTGATGGCAGTGCGAGGATGGTAGGTGATATCATATTGGCTTAACTCGATGCACCACTTGAGCAGTCGCCCAGAGGTGTCAGGACGATGGAGCACTTGTCTCAATGGTTGGTCGGTTAGGACTCTGATGGGATGAGATTGGAAATAGTGTCGCAGCTTCCTTGATGTGATTAGTAAACAGTACGCCAGTTTCTCGATTTTGGGATACCGGGCTTCTGCTCCCGTGAACCTTTTGCTTATGAAGTACACTGGCCGTTGTGTGCGGTTTTCTTCTCTTACCAAAGCGGCGCTTAGGGCATGTGGTGACACAGCAAGGTATAGGTATAGTTCTTCGCCTTCATTAGGAGTTGAGAGTACTGGTGGCCGCTGAAGGTGTTCGATTAGGTTAAGGAAGGCTGTTGAACACTCATCGGTCCATTCAAATTTTCCTTTGTCTTTCTTCAGGGCTTCGAAGAAAGGAATGCATTTGTCAGTTGCTTTAGAGATGAACCAACTTAGGGCGGCCACTTTTCCGTTTAGGCTTTGCATCTCTTTTCGAGTGGATGGTATCTTGATATCTTGCAAGGCCCGGACTTGTTCGGGGTTTGCTTCAATCCCCCTGGCGTGAACGATGAATCCCAAAAACTTTCCCGATGATACTCCGAAGGAGCACTTTAGAGGGTTCAGCTTCATTCCATATTGGCGAAGTACTTGAAACATCTCGTCCAGATGGTTTATATGGTTGTTGGCTTTCCTTGATTTTACCAGCATGTCATCCACGTAAACCTCCATAGTTTGTCCTATTAGCTCTGCAAACATCTTGTTGACGAGGCGCTGATAAGTAGCTCCGGCGTTTTTAAGTCCGAACGACATTACCTTGTAGCAGTACAATCCTCGGTCAGTAATGAAGCTAGTGTGGTCTTGATCGGGGGCGTGCATAGGGAACTGGTTATATCCTGAGTATGCGTCCATAAAGGATAAAAGTTCGTGTCCGGCAGTGCTGTCCACGAGTTGGTCGATTCGGGGGAGTGGGAAGCAGTCTTTCGGGCAAGCGTCATTTAAGTTGGAAAAATCGATGCATGTTCGCCACTTCCCATTAGCTTTCTTTACCAGTACCGGGTTGGCGATCCATTCCGGGTAGATGGCTTCACGTATGAAGTCATTAGCAAGTAAGTTCTTTACTTCTTCCTCGATGGCTGCTAATCGTTCTGCCCCCATGCTTCTCTTCTTTTGCTTTACCGGTACCTTGGTAGGATCGATGTTTAGTGCATGGCATGCTATGTCCGGGGAGATTCCAGTCATGTCAGCGTGCGTCCATGCAAATACATCCATGTTGTGGCGAAGAAATTCAATGAGTTGATTCTTTAATTCTCTTTTTAACTGAGATCCGACTCTCAGTAGTTTACTTGGATCGCGTTTGTCTACAGATACGAATTCCATAGCCTCTGCAGGCTCGGCGGTGGCCTCCTCCTCTTTGTCCCTGGGGTCTAATTCATTGAAAGGATCACTGGTATACCGAAGAGGAGGGGCTTTCTTTAGTTGCTATGCTTCCAAGCTTTTCATGCAGAGAGTAGTCTCTGCATTTTTCACTTTATCTCTCTTGCGATTATTGCGAAGTTCGGTTACATAGCAGTCTCGAGCGGCATCTTGATCCCCTTCTACTTCTCCCACTCCATTATCCGTTGGGAATTTCATCTTCAGGCACCATGGGGCGAGGACGATCTGGAAGTCGGACAAGGCTGGTCTTCCCAAAAAGGCATTGTAGGCTGAGTGGTTGTCAATTAGCACGAATGTTTGTTTCCGAACGGCGGAGCGTGGATGACTTCCCAATTCAACAAAGAGATCCAATTGTCCGAGGGGCATCTTTGCTTCTCCAGTGAAACCATGTAGCGGTTTGTTGCAGGGAGACACATCCTTCATTGACAGTTTCATTTTGTCGAAAGCATGCTTGAACAGAATATTCATTGAGCTTCCAGTGTCTACTAGGATTCGAAAAACTTCAGCTGGGCCGAACCAGGCAGAGATGACCATAGGATCCATATGAGGGTATTGCCTTCCTTCTAGGTCGCGCCCACTGAATGTGATGTCACTATTTTCCCTCCGCTTAGGGTGGCGTTCTTCCATAACAGAATTGACGCAGTCTCCCTTGCTTCTGAGTGAGCTTCCATATCTTTCCATTTCTGCCCAGCTCTTGTCGGCGATATGTGGCCCTCCAGATATAGTACGGACCACTATTTTCTCTAGGCTGGAACTGCTGGTGTTGCGATTTCCTCCGCCTGCCTCTGGGTGGAGATGTCCTGGGCTTTCCTTGGCGGGAGCTGGAGTCATATCCTGGCCCTTTACATAGCGTTCCAGCCTCCTTCTCTTGATATGTTCTTCAATTAGGTCTCGGAGATGGCGGCATTCATTGGTATCGTGCCCATGCGACTCGTGGAAACGGCAGAATTTTCCGGACTGGATTGCGCGATCTGACTCTTTTTTGTACGGGGGGCGCTTGTATGTAAGTTCGTCCTAGGTGGCCAGGAAGATGTTCTCGATTGTTTCATTCAAGGGAGTGTAAGCGTCAAATCTCGGTCCTGATCGGTACAAGCGCTTTTCTCCCTTCTTGCCCCCTGCATTGTCTCTGGAGTCGTTTCTCCGAATGTCCTTTGCTGCGGCGGGGGCGTTTCCATGAGCCGCCTTAGCCTGTGGTCCTGTCTGCCTTTCAGTGGCAGCCTCTTCGAGTCTCATGTACTTCCTAGCTTCATGGAAGAAATCGGGCAAGGTAGCTGGTTTTTCTTTAGTTAGTCTTCTTGCAAATTTGGTATCTGGGTGCACACCGCTACAGAGGGCCATTAGGGTGAGTTTCTCATCGGCGTCTTGGACTGTGGCCGCTGCGGCGTTGAACCGGGTTAGGTATCGTTGCAGTGTCTCTCCGGATTTCTGTTTGACAGTAGATAGAGAGTAAGCATCCTTGGGTTATTCCACATGAATGCGGAACTGGCTAATGAACTTTTCTTTCAACATCTCCCATGAGCTGATAGATCCTTGGGGTAGATGGCAGAACCAGGAGGTAGCTAGGTCTGCTAGGAATAGCGGAAAGCATTTACACAACACTCCTTCCGTTGCTCCGCTCAGTAGCATATGCTGTGTGTATCTTTGCAGGTGTACAACGGGATCAGAGGTTCCCTTGTATGGTTCCGTTGTCGGCATTTTCCACTCTCGGGGAGTGATGGAAATTTCAATATCGCGGGTGAAAGGGCTGGTTACCCTAGCACCTATCCCACGATCTCTTTGGTCTCGTTGGACGCATTCTCTGAACAATCGTGCCATCCTCTCATCAGAATATGGGGCAGATAAGAAAGAGCTTGGTTCTTCCCTGCGGGATCGATCTCGTCCAGATGACCTGTAGGGATGGTATAGTCTATCGCTTCTGACGTTATCCAGTGGCCGTCCTTGGCTGCTCGGATGCATGCGAGGACCAGCTACAGTTGGCCCCTGCCTTGATCTTCCCCTGCGGGGTTCTGTTTCGAGCATTTCCATGGGGTCAACTTCGGGCTGGGTTCTAGCTCGGCTCCGTTCAGCGGGGTTTCTATGATTAGGCGGCATGACTGGCTCAGCTACATCCGACCCTCGCCTGGTGCCTCCCCCATTGGGTTCGGTTCCAAGCGCTTCCTCGAGTCGGAGTTCGGGCTGAGTCCGGGCGCGACCCCTATCATTGTTGTTCCTGTTGATAGCTTCTTCGAAGAGGGAAGACCTTTGTTGTCTCCGAGATTCTCCAGATTGAGACTCACCCCATGATTCAGTGTTGCGGTTGGATTCTTCGGCATCCCTCAAACGTGACATGAGTTGGTTCACCAAAGCTTCTTGTTGGGATGCGAAGCGGTTAGTTACTTCAGCCACAACTCTGTCTAGATCTGCCCTAGTAATTGCTGTCGGTTGTTCTGTGGCAGGGGATGTCGGGTTTGTCTGGTCCTCGTTCGGTACTGCTGTTGGAATCGGATGATTCTCTTGATCTGTGATTACTGGATCCGGAATGCTGTTAGTTGCGATGTTCTTTCCCTTATTGGCGTCTTTTCTCGGCCTGGAAGTCATGTTTCCTAGGCAATGAAGGGTGCTATTTGGGAAAGAAGGTTGAATGAGGGAAGCTGAAGCTTCGAGTTCCGAGTTCTCAGCGAAAGCACCAAAAATGTTTGCACAAAAAATGGAAAAACACCTCAAAGTCGTATGATTTAGTTGATTTTATGTTGTTCTTAGTGGTTTGGGTGAGTTATGCAAATAAGTAAAAAACAGGGGCTAAACTGTAAAAGACACGCAGATTTATAGTGGTTCGGCCAGAACGTGCCTACGTCCACTTTATATGTTATTCTCTTTTTTCTTTCAGGTTACAAGTACAAAGCTTTGTATACAAGTATATGAAAGTTGCTTGAAAGTTCCTTCCGTGCTTGAGCTCTCAAACTTTTCTGCCATTGTTGTACCCCTGCCCCTCTATTTATAGAGTGAGGCTGGGGGCAGGAGTCTTGGATGTATATAGCTGCTGATGGGCCTGGGCTGAAGCAATCTGGTCTGGCATGTCTGGTTCGGCGAAGCTTGATTCGGTGATGTATGGAGGGGGTTGGTTCGGCATGGATTGGTATGGTCTTGGAGTTGGTTCGGTGTGGAGAGGTTATGTGGTGTTGGTCCGGTGGTCACTTGGTTCGGCAATGGTGGTCCATTCGGTTGGTCCGGTTGGTCCGGTGGTCATAGGTAGAGGATGGTTCGGTAGTCATAGGTAGAGGATGGTTCGGTAGTCATAGGTAGAGGATGGTTCGGTAGTAGGGGTTGAGCGTTGATTCGGTGGTGCTTCCCCTCTTCGACTCGGTGGTGCTGGAAATATACCCAACACATGCCCCCCAAAGTGGGGGCATATGCTAGCATATGTCGCGCTTTGTTTTCCTCTGATTAAATGGCTTCGCTCGGTCCTAAGTGCCGAACCAATGGTTCGGTTATCTCGCGCTCGTCTATAAGTAGGGGCCTAGGGCTTCCCTTATTCTCTACCGGACCGGATAAGAATCTCTTGCTGAATCAACAACTTCGCCGAGTCAACAACTTTGCCGAACCAGGTGACTGCCGAATGGCATCTTCGTTATATATTGTTTTACCGAATGAGCTTGAAGTTTTAATACCGAATATTCTCAATACCGGATGAACTCGAAAGCTCTCTACACCGAATGAACATGAGTACCCTCAAGTGCCGGATGGGCTTCGGTTGGAACTACCGAATGACCTTATGTTGTAGATGCCGAATGACCCTGCGTTTTAAGTGCCGAATGGGCTTGAGTGTTGGAGTGCCGAATGGACTCTTGCATTGCTTTGCCGAATGAACTTTCATATTTGAACTTTGAGTGATAACCCTAGATTTACACATGCTGGCTTGCTTTATACACTTGTTTGCTTATATCTCTATACTCCTTGTACTAACAACACGTCTTTCTCTATTGTGTATGCAGATAAAATGTCTCAAAAAGTGGAAACCCGATCTGATAAACGGAAGTCCAAGGATAGAGGAGAGTCTTCTTTCGTGCCCCCAGCACAACCAGGACCGGCGCGACATGGACCTGCCCCGAGGTCGTTAGTGGATGGGTATGGTCCCCAAGAGCTTCTGAATTCTCCTCCTGATTGCTTTCCGAGCTCTCTCAAAGAGGAGCAGCTTGATGTCATTTCTCGTTCCTTCGGGATTGACAGGGCTCTTATGCTGTTGCCGGGAGAGGGGGTTATGCCATATGACCCTCCTGAAGGATATTTTGCGTACAGCAGATATCATTGCATGTGTGGTGCTATCCCGCCTCTCAACGCTTGGATAATTAGCTTTATCACATATCTGAAGGTGGCTCCATTCCAGCTTCAGCCTAACTCCTACGTCATTCTGGTGAGTCTTTTCGTCATCTTTCAGAGGAAATATGGGCGTCCCCCTTCCAACCGGGAGATCCGGTATCTGTACAACTTGAGAGGCTACAAGAAGGGGTCTCCATATATCAGCTTGGAAGCGGCCGTGCCCTTCAAGCCTGTTCTGGATCTGTACTCGAAGTTTAGTATGTTCAAGAAAGAATGGTTCTTCATTAAGGATGACTCTGTTTCTTTCCGCCTTTTCACTTCCGGCTGTAAGTTGAACTTCATTTATATTTTCCTCGTCCCGATCGCAATGCTTCATCTTATATGCTTTCATTTCTTGCTAGCAACAGGTGGCTTTACGGTCGTGGAAAATGATTCCTTGGCGCGGATGGCTGCTGAAATAAAGGCCATTCATTGTTTGCACAAAAAATGGTCAAACACCTCAAAGTCGTATGACTTAGTTGATTTTATGTTGTTCTTAGTGGTTTGGGTGAGTTATGCAAATAAGTAAAAAAACATGGGCTAAACTGTAAAAGACACGCAGATTTATAGTGGTTCGACCAGAACGTGCCTACATCCACTTTATATGTTATTCTCTTTTTTCTTTCAGATTACAAGTACAAAGCTTTGTATACAAGTATATGAAAGTTGTTTGAAAGTTCCTTCCGTGCTTGAGCTCTCAAACTTGTCTGCCATTGTTGTACCCCTGCCCCTCTATTTATAGAGTGAGGCTGGGGGCAGGGGTCTTGGATGTATATAGTTGCTGATGGGCCTGGGCTGAAGCAATCTGGTCTGGCATGTCTGGTTCGGCGGAGCTTGATTCGGTGATGTGTGGAGGGGGTTGGTTCGTCATGGATTGGTGTGGTCTTGGAGTTGGTTCGGTGTGGAGAGGTTATGTGGTGTTGGTCCGGTGGTCACTTGGTTCGGCAATGGTGGTCCATTCGGTTGGTCCGGTTGGTCCGGTGGTCATAGGTAGAGGATGGTTCGGTAGTCATAGGTAGAGGATGGTTCGGTAGTCATAGGTAGAGGATGGTTCGGTAGTTGGGGTCGAGCGTTGATTCGGTGGTGCTTCCCCTCTTCGACTCGGTGGTGCTGGAAATATACCCAACAACTATTACGAACACATATTTGTTGTGATTTATAAACCATACTTATGTTGGACCAAATAAATCTAAATGTAATAATTCTAATGGTTATTTTGTAGAAATATTATTTTTAGATTTAAACGAGTTGTTCTTTAGTTTTCCAATTTGACAATCATCACATAAATTTTCTACTTTGTAATTTATTTTAGGTAATCGTCTTACTAACTAATATTTTGCCAATTTATTAATACTTTTAAAATTGATATGACAAAATCGTTTATGCCATAACCATGGATCATCATGTTTGACGGTTAAACATAAGTTTGAATTTTTATTTATATTCATGTTTAATACATAAATATTTTTGTTTCTAAATCCTTCAAAAATGAGTTGTTTGTTATTATCTAAAATATTACATCTATCTTTTTCAAAATTTATTTGAAAACCTTTATCACATAATTGACTAATGCTTAGCAAGTTATGTTTTAAATTTTCTACTAATAAAACATTTGTAATAATAGGAGAGTTAGATATACCAGAGTTGATGACTTCTCCAATTCCTATGACATATCCTTTTGAATTGTCTCCAAAGGTTACCGTTCCACCATTGATGTATGTTATATTTAATAACATTAATTTTCGGTCATATGCTTGGAGCAACCGCTATCTAGTATCCATTGCTCCTTATTTTTTATTTTGGGTACCTGCAAAATAGAAAATGTTTTAATTGGTACCCATATATTTTATTAGGGTCCTATTTGTTAGAGGAAGGTAGCCATACCTAAGATGGTTTGGTACCTTTATAAATATAATTTTTATTACAAACTACATTTTCTAAGTAATTATTAATATGCTTTTGTCTAATCAAATTATTATTGGTTTTAGAAATCCAAATTTTCATATTATTGGTATTCAATTTAGTCTTAGACAAACTTCTAGATTTTATGTGTCTACTATTTTTAGCATTATTTTCTTTTTGTTTAAAAGAATTTTTGAATCCTATTCCATTTCTATTACCTGATGGTTTTGAGGTTTTGATAAGATTTTCCAAATCTTGTTTACCTTTATTAAATTTTGACACATTATTGGTAATTTTATCTAATTTTTCTCTCAACTCTATATTTTCAATTTTCAACAATTCAATACTATTTTTAAAATCAATATTTTCTTTTAACAAATTTTCTTTTTCTATAGAAATATTCTCACTTTCTATCATATTATTTTTGATTTTTTGTTGAGATATTTCAAGTTCTTCTTCTAGAATAATTTTTTCATGTTTCAACATTCCTACCTCAAGTTCTAATCTATTTATTTTGACTATATATTCTTTTTTCAATTTTTCTATTTGTCTAAATTTATCGTCTAGTTCCATGCTAAGTTCTAATAGTTCATCATAACTAAGTTCAAGACATACCTCTTCAGTTTGTGCCATAAAACATACATTAGCTTGTTCTCTGTCACTATCGCTATCACTTTCGTAAGATGAAGAATCCAAATCATCCCAAGTTACTTTGAAAGCTTTCTTCTTCTTGAATTTTTGAATTTTGTTATTCTTTTTGTCATTATTGAGTTTAGGGCAATCCCTCTTCATATGTCCGTATTGATCACATTCATAGCACTAGATTTGAGATATGCTTGTTGTGTTGGACTTCCCTTCTTTCTGAAACTTGGTCATCTTTCTAAATTTCTTGAATCTATTATAATTCTTGGCAATAAAAACTATTTATTCTTCATCTAGATCAGAGTCATCATTTTTTGTTGCTGAAAATGCTATATTCTTTTTCTCCGAATTAAGTTCTTTTCGTGCCTGCAAGTTAGCTTCATAGGACATTAAATTTCCTATCAACTATTCAACTTTGAGAGTGGAAATCATTAGCTTCTTCTATAGCTAAAACCTTCCTTTCCCAATCTGATGTCAAAGAGTTGAGTGTTCGAGATATTAAATCAAAATCGATGAACTTAACTCCTAATGCCATAAGATCATGTTGGATAGTTTGAAATCTAGAATACATGTCAACAATAGTTTCATTTTGCTTCATTTTAAATGAAGAAAATTGGTTTTGCAAAATCGAAATCTTAGTTTGTTTGACCTTTGTTGTACCTTCATATGTAATTTGAAAGGTACGCCAAATAGCAAATGTAGTGGTGCATAACATGACACGTGAAAATTCATTTTTGTCTAAAGAACAAAATAAGACGTTCATAGCTTTAGCATTACTTGATGCTAAGTCTTTTGTGCATCGGTCCAAGTGTTCATAGCAGTAGTAGGTGCTTCATATCTATCTTGTGTGGCTGACCAAATTTCAAGACCATTAGCTTCCATAAAAATTCTCATACGTGTTGACCAATATGCATAGTTAGATCTATTGAAAAGTGGGGGTCGTGCAGTGGATTGTCCTTCTTGATTCCCATATTAAATTGATTCAAAAATGTGTTACTGTTATTTGATCAAAACCTTGCTCTGATACCAATTGAAAGTCTATATGAGTGGATCGTATATGATATATATGCAAGTATGAACAACTAACTATATTATAACTTGATAGATAATAATAGCGACGTAAATTAAAATAATTACACCAGAATTTTATACTGGTTCGGACCTTCCGTCCTACGTCCAGTCCCGAAGCTCCTCTTCGTAATTTCCTTTCAACCAACCCTCACTTGATCCGGAGGAACAAGTTTACAATAGCAGAGTTTCTTTGTCAAGAATGTGTTCTATGACACGAATTTTGACTATTGAGTACAAGTGCTTCCGATATATATATATATATATATATATATATATATATATATATATATATATATATGATATTGAATAATGAGTTCTGAATATATGGAAGTGTTAAATACAAGTAGTTGATTGTTAGAGAACAGGTATAAGCCAGAGTATAGGAATTAAGAGCATAAGTAAGTAAAGTGAGATCTTCTCTTGAATTCCCGATGCTATTTATAGTGGTAGAAAGATTCTTCGTGTAGTTGCATCCATTAACAATCATTGTATAGTTGCTCCTGTTGGTGATGAAGAGTTGCAGTGAAGAGGAGCAAACGTGTCTTTTCGGATGTGACAGTTGGTCTTTGAAATTACACGGCCGAGTCTATAATCAGACGTTTGGAAAGTATCCTCAGACGTCTGGCCTTCATATATTTTTTGCGTCTGGTAGCATTTCAGACGTCTGTGTTTATTAACTAGACGTCTGGTCTTCATATCTGTTTTATTTCTGGATGCTTTTCAGACGTTTGACTTTGGTAACCAGACGTCTGATTCTTTCTGAGTTATGAACCAGAGGAATCAATCAGATGTCTGGCTAATGTGCCCAGACGTCTGAAAGTGTGCATGTTGCTTTTATCTACGCATGAGCAATCCTTCTTCCACTCCTATCGGCTTGAAATCTTTTGATACTTCTTTTGAATCTTATTTTTGTCTCTTTGGTGATGTTACTTTGTCATCTACCTGTAAATGTAAATATATATGTACATTCGATTTCCATTGTATAGTTCTTATCATCGAAACCACAGAATTGATTTCCTAACACTATGTTAAGTCAAATGTGAATTTTTTTGATTTTTAATTTTTAATTTTGATTTTCTTTTTCCTTTTTTTAAATGCTTGAACTAATGCAACTAGATGAATGCAATGACTTAATTACAAATTTTCTGTCCTTAGCAGCTCCTAACCCAAAATTGTATAATCACACTTTGTCTTAATTCAACAAAATAGTTCTCAGCCAAGTGGCGGATAGGAGTTATCGGTGCACCATGAATCATAGTAACTATGCATCATAAGATTTAAGTACCTTCATAGAAACAATCACTGTAATATTTATGAATCACTGTAATATTTATATATGATTATTGCTCTGTCGTAGCCTAGATACCAAGAAAATAAATTGTTTAAAGAAGACAACTTGTCAAGATACAATTAAGCCCTAGGTGAGCTCATGACTCCCTTAGGTCAAATGTCTAACCATTATTATTAGTCAAATTCTACTATGAATGCAATTTGTGGGCCAAGAAAGGGGTGAGGAAATCCCCCACCATATATGGATTTGGGTGTTGTCATTAGAAATGAAAATAAGATGGTATGAATGCAAAACATAAATTAAACGTGAATTAACGATGCTACTACGAATATAATTTGATGATTTTTTTTTTATTTTTTTTTTTGTAAAATGCAAGCAAGCAATAATGCAAAGAAAATAAAAATAAGAGCATGCAGAATTGTTAACAATTTATTTTAAAGCAGCGAGGTTTTTTTAAGCAAGCAAGCAAAGTAGCGCTGTTATGTAGCAAACAATTCCCTTTTTTTTTTGCTTTTGCAACCTGAAAAAGTTTGGAGAACGATATTTCTTTTATACGTAAGGATAAAAAGAAAGTAATAGTAATCCTTTTTTTTTCAAAAGGACAAGAGAATAAGATAAATGAAAAATAAATGTTGGTAAAGACCTAAATCAATGGTAAACACAAACTCAATCTGTCTCTCTCTCTCTCTTTTTTTAAAGGAAAGAAACTAAAAATGAAAAAAAAAAAAAAAAAAAAAAAAATTCACTCACACTAAATTCACTCTCATCGTATGCAAACTACTGTTTCAACCCGGCCTAATTGTCAAAAAATATTAAACAAAATGTTCTCGCACTCAGCTTAATCAATATTCCCAAAACGAGAATTTCGTAAATCTCAACCTAAAGTTATTAGAATCAACTATCGCAACAAATTGATTCAGAGGTTCCAAAACCCGATTCGATGGTCGTGGCTAGAGTTGATTGTTTTAGGTAGGTTGCGATGAAGGGTTTTGGGTCGCGGCTGTTTCGGTGAATGCAAATTGCTTGGTGATGGTTTGGAGGAGTCATTCGAGAGGTTTCGAGTTTCGGGTGGTTTGGTGACTGAAGGAGCAGTAGCGGGTGATGAGGTTGCTAGTCGCGGAGATTAGACTGGGAGGTGGTTGTGGGTGGATTGTTGGTTTTCTTGTGCTGTAGGACAATATACCCGATAGAAACAGGGTTTGTTTGTGCTGTCGAACAAATTAAGGGAGGTAACGGTGCACTTGACAAAGGAGTAAAGTTAGGAAATGGTTGTGATGGAAGTAGGGAGGGTCAGGTATGGGGATGTTGCAGTAAGATGTTAATATGGTGGGATGATGTTGGCAGGAGATGTAGGAGAGGTTTTTCAAGTAGAGAAGTTTGTTTGAGGCGTTGAAACTGTCGGTGAGGGTGGAGTTGTATGGCAGAAGTGTGATCGTGTTTTCGAATGCAGTATAAAACTGTTGGACAGAGGAAAGGGGATAGTTTGGTTTGGTCTAATGGTAGTAGCGGGCAAGAAAATGTACAGTGAGATATGGTGAAGAAGAAAATGGTTGTGGCAGTATGGTTGTACGGCAAGATGATGATTGAAGTGTTAGTTGTGCAGCAAAGAAAATTGTTATGTTGTTGTGATGATAGTAGTATGTTATGAAGGAGGAGGTGGATGAATGTGCATAGAGTTGAAGTAATGAATGGTGGCAGCAGCAGTAGATTGTAAGTGCAGTGAGATGAATATTGAATGAAGGCAGTGTTAGTGGAGTTGGTGATGACAGTAGTTATGTAGAGGAGGTAATAGCAGTTGCAAGAGGGAGTTAAGGCAAAGGGGAGATGCAACAGAAGTGATGAAGCAATGAATGTTGATGAGGTAGTGAAGTGAATGTGTGAGTGGATGGTGCAAGTGAGGTGTTATACGTCTAGTATACCAAAACAGAGACGAATCAATAATAAACCCGTCTCACAAGTTTATCAATCAGATTTTCACTGCTCTGAAAGTTTATATTAGCTAATTTAAACAATAGGTATGTCGTAATTAAATTACAACAACAAACTAACAACTATAGTAATAATAACTATAGCGATAGATCAAACGTTATACTATTTAAAGAAATAGTACAACGTAGAAACGAAAATGATATATATATATATATATATATATATATATATATATATATTTGTGTGTGTGTATGTATATATATGTATATATAAATAAGTGAATCATAAACCTAACCAGTTTGAAGAAGGAAATTTCGTCTGAGGCTTGTCGTAACAATTTCCTTAAGACTTTATTTAAAGTCTCTTAAGATATAACAGACGTACTCTGCACGAGATTGTAATGGATATGTCAATTCTGTGATTTATTCATAGAGCAGTACAGAAGAAGAAGCAGAAGAAATTAGAATTCGAATGGAATGAAAATGTGATCAGTATTCTCTTCTATTTATAATTTCGTCCGCACCCCTTCGAAAAGTCGCGTTCGCCTGACGGTTACAACCATTGCCTTTCATTGCTGCTGTTCGTTAACTGGCCGCACCCATTTGCTACTGGTTCTGCGTTCGCACCCGCTCGCATCTAACGGGTCACACCACTTCCGTCTGGTAACGAATGCGTCTGTTCACCAAAAAACCCGTGCCGCTTCAGAAGTCGCACCTCCTCAGTCAATCCACGTCCGCTTCTGAACATATTCGCACATGTTCGTATAGCCTGCAACTGTCAGAAACCCGGCCCAGTTTTGCAGTAAAAATAAGATCATATCAAACCCAAACCCAAAACCGAACCCGAGCCCGGCCTTGTTCGGTCGGACGGACGGTGGCGGAACGCGCACGTGTGTGGTGGTGATGCATGATCTCCCTCCTCACAACGAAGCAAAATTTGGGTGCCCCAAGGCACCAACCCCATCCTTAGAAAGCTATTAATATATTTTAGCTTTGTTTGCAGTTTTGGCGATGTGGGACAAGTGTATTTCATTTACACTGTATTAGGAATTCAAATAATCCCCCACATAAATGATCACATACTAGAGTACAAATGGAATAATATTTTATCGTGGATAAGTAGATATTTCACTTTGAACTTTCCCTAGTTAAGACTTATCGGATCTACTTGGTTAATCGGCGAATTATTTCATCTTGAACCATCGGCCTTTATTGTATATCCAGACAATAAGCTTTACGAAGCATTGATTCCCTTCTCATCCAATCTCTTGGTTGTGTTCTTTTGGTCCTGAACAATTTTTTGGTTCTGCGAGTGTTTATAGAAAATATAAGTCGTTCGTATTCTCATAGAGCCGACCCAGCTCACACTAACATAGGTGATCGCAACCATTAAGAGTATCCTACATATACCCCACTTGTTATTTTCAAAATATGGTCATCATTAAAAAACACAGTTTTAACCTTTAAATACTTCTTTAGGCATGCATTTATATTGTGCACAATAGGAATGAAGTTGGACTATGTCCACGCAAATGCATTACGCCTTGAGTTACTCAGAACTGGTTTGCCTATTGATCCTAGTCCGTGGGCTCTCCAGTCGCTAGGATAGGTTTCCGTATAAGGTAACCCTTGGTGGTTTAGGCTTTTAAACTCATTCACCTCGATGCACAGTCAATTTTCTCTCTTGATAAACCTTTAGTAAATGGATATGCTACGTTATCATTTGTTCTCACATAATCTATGGAAATAGTTTCATTTGAGAGTAACTGCCTAACTGTGTTATTGCGTCGACGAATATGTCGTGACTTTCCATTATACACAAAGTTGTACGTTCTACTTAGTGCAGCTTGTTTATCACAGTGTATGCATATGGCCGGTACAGGTTTAGGCTAAAACGAAATATCTTCTAAAAAGTGACGAAGCCATTCTGCTTCTTCGCCTGCTTTGTCTAAAGCGATGAACTCTGATTCCATAGTGGATCGAGCTATGAATGTTTGTTTAGTAGATTTCCATGACACTGCTGCCCCTGCTAAGGTAAATACATAACCACTCGTTGATTTTGATTCCTCTGAATCAGCAATTCAATTTTCATCACTAAAGACAACATGATATTTTTCATAATGTAAGGAATAATTTGTGGTATTTTTTAAATATCCAAGCATTCTCATTAGTGCTTTCCAGTATTACTTTCTTAGATTGCTTGTACACCTGCTCAGTCGACTTACTGCATAAGCTATATCTGGTCTTGTGCAATTCATGAGATACATGAGACATCCTATTACACGAGAGTGTTCCTGTTGCATTACACTCTCATTAGTGTTTTTATGCAATACTTCTAATGGATTAAAAGGTGTTCTTACTCCTTTAATTCCAAAATTTTGAAAATTTTCAATCACTTTGTCTACATAGTGTGATTGGGATAATTCAATTCCATTAGGTGTTCGTATTATTTTGATTTCCAAAATAACGTCGGCAACTCCTAAGTCTTTTGTGATGTCCCGGAAATTTGGCAATATAAATTTAATAATCTGTGTTTAAAAATTTATTTGATTTGATAATTCTTGATGATAAAATTTTGAATTGATATAATAATCATCTTACAATAAATATTTAAACTGGTAGTTCTATCTTTTAAAGCTAGTAAACTGTTTTCTGTTTATAATATATATAATTGTATATATTGTAAGTTGATAAACTTTGATTTTGAATTTAGTAAATGAATTGATTTTCTAATTCTAATTTATTTTTAGTAAACTAAAATTTTGATTTAAGAATTAGCTTTTCAAAGCAATTTAATGAATAATGTTATGGTTTATACTATGATAAATCTTATTTGTTTTAAAATTTTAATTAGCTTAAAATATGAATTTAAATTAGATTAACATCAAAGCTTGGTTTTATTTTATTTTTAAATATTATTTGAATTTATATATAAGAGTTTAAAATACAAATTAGAAATGATCTTACTTTATTTATAATCTCTTTTATTAATTATTTCATATTGTTTAATTTGTTATGGATAAAAATGATAATACTTAGTTTTTCATAAAACATAAATAGATTTTTAGAAATAGATTGTTACTTTTAATTTAATAAGAGTTATATATGCTTATATATAACTTGGCTTTTAAATTAATTTAAATTTGAATTCAATATTTTGAAAATTTGAAGAATGAATGTTTAAAAGATTGGATAAGCTTTTGTTATAATTTGTTTTGTTATGTTTTCTAAAATTAAAAATGGAAGAAATTCATTTATATATTACATAAGAAATAAAATAAGATTTAAAAGCTCTTATAAAAATAAGTTAGAGTTTTATAAACAATTTAGAATTAAAATTAAAATAAAAACACTTAAATACATGTGTAAGTCTCTCTTAACATTTTGTTGACATGTGTAAGGCATGGATTAAATTGTGACAAACTCATAAGCTAGTTCATATCTATGTTCAAAATTATAACAAGACATGTTAGTGTATCCTAATTTAAAGTTTAGGTTTTTATTTAATAGAAAAAAGAAACCTATAATGTCTCTGGAAATAGCAAGATACTACAGAACAAAATTTTTATATACAAGTAAGAATTTAATTATATAGGATTCATTGATTTAAGATATTAAATCAATTACATAATCAAAACTTGAATTCTAAAACTAAATTCAGAAAATTTAGTTTAAATTTGAAGGGGCATTTCTGGATTGTCTGTAAATTGTATTTTTGGTTAAATCTGACAATCTGGGTGATCGGAGTGGCAAATTTTGATTATGGTGATGGATTAGTGAACTAAGATGTGGGGAAAATATTTAATATGGGATTAATGCAGTGGGACAGTAAAAATTTAGATTTAAAATTTTTAAACCTAGTTTACTGTTCGTCAGTGAATTTTGATCGCCGAAGTCTCTAGAGGCAATCGAGTTCTTCGTGGTTCAAGTGGGAGGTAGTTGGGGTAGGGAGGAGTTTGAGGTCGGAGGTAAAGTTTTCTAGATGATCGGATTTTAGTGTTGTAGCAAATTACAGGTTTCGACATTGCTGTATTTTTGAGCTCGAATGTTCAAATTCGATTTTGGGGTTGCGCAGTTCATTGGGTGGTTGGAAATTAGTTGGAGGGTGGTCGGCGACTTGCTCGTGAGGACGCGAGAGGCCGGAGGTGATGGCCATAGCGGTGTAGGTGCACGGGGTTCTAGTGTATCTGTTGATTGTTTGGGGAAGAAGGAACTCGTGTATGTATCGAGGTGTTTCTGGATTTGCTCGGAGCTGAAGGTCAGTGGACTCGAAGACTTCGTGTTGTAGGCTCGGGTAATTAGGTTGATACATGTTTAGATGTTGAAACCTGATAGTTTTTAGTTGAGTGATTCAAATGAAAATGATATTGATCAAAGATTTAAATTAAGTGTTAAATCCAATTTAAATTATGGATTCAAGTTGAATTGAATCTTAAGTTGGAAATGATTAAGTATTAAATTCAAATTTGTTTTAAATAACTATAAAAGGGAATTTATTTTTTAAAAATGTTTTTAAAGAAATTTGAATTTAAATTTGTAATTGAAATATAAAAGAATGTTTAAACAAAGTTAAAATTTAATTCAAAATCTGGATTTGAATCTTTGATTCCAAATTAGATTTAAGTTTTATAAATCTAAGTATTTTAACAAATTTGAACGACAAAGAAAATGATTGAATTTTAAATAAAAGTTTTGTTTTAACTTTTGTAAAATTTATTTTGTAAGAAAAATATTTAAATTAATTTTAAAACTTGTTAAAGTTAAATTAGAAGTTAATGATTTATTATGCATTTAATTTTTAGGGTAATTAAATGAATAATTAATCTATTTTAATAAATTGATGAATGGATAATTACTTAAAGCAATTAAAGGTTTACTTCTTAAAAGTTTAGGACTAATAATTCTTAGAATAATTAATTTGCAATTAAGAATAATTAATTAATAATATTAGTTTTGAATTAATGATTAATAATTAATTAATCAAGTAATAATGGGATAATTAAGTTTTAGTTAATACTTAACTATTTAATTAATTTGGGATTAATTAATGGATTAATTAATGATTAATTAATTTTGTAATTAAAAATGATTAGAATAAGTTAATTATTTTAGAAAAATAATTAATGTATTGTTTAATAATTAATGAAGGTCATTAACTAAGGATTATTTAATAATTAATTAATGTAATTAATTTTAATAATTAATTAGATTAATTAATTTAAAGATAATCATTGGTGTAAGTATTAAGTATAATTACTTATGGAAGTAATTAAGGAATTAATTACTAATGGCAATTAATTGAGTTTAATTTGATTAGATTAAGTTAATTAATTCAGTTTAATTAATTTAATCAATTGATGATTGTGAAGTATGACTTCTTAAATGAAGAGAATTACTTAAGGAAGTAATTAAGGGGTATTACCGGATGTAATTAATTGAAGTTGATTTATTTATGAAAGGAATTTGAGTATCATTACTTTGTAAATTAATCAAGGGATTAATTAGAGATGATTAATTATGAAGTAATTAATTTATTTTGAAGTAATTAAGGGTAATTGACAATTATGGTTTAATTAAAGGATTAATTACTTAATGTAATTAATTTATAAAAAAATATAATTAGAGGACATTAATTATTATAATTAATTATGTAATTAAGAATGGATTTAATTAGAATTAATTAATAAGTGGAAAAGAATTAATTTATGTAATTAATTAAATTAAGGGGTAATATAATTAATTTATGGTTAATCAAACAAGAAAGTAATTAAAGATTAATTACTGAATTTGGTTAAGTTGAGAGATTAATTAGTGAACAATTAGTTGAATATAATTAAAGGTTAATTAATCAGGGATGATTAATTAAAATAAATAATTGGTGGATGATTAATTAACTGATTGATGATTAACTAATAATGATGTAAGCAAGATTAGTGATGATGAAGTAATTAATTTAATTTACTTTAAATCAATTAGAATGATGTAATTAATTTAATTCATTTTAAATTAATTATATTTGGTGTGGTAAATCATTGCTTATATGGTGGATAATGTTGTTTGCCTAGATGGTTTGAATCTCAAATATGAGATAGATAATGTTGAGTGATTTGGATGCATTGGTTGCATTGTGATGTTGATATAGATTATCTTTTTGGATAATGATAATATGGTTTATCTGATATGATGATAATGTTGATTATCTGTTGTGAATCTATGATTTATCTATCAGTGTATATAGATAATTGATTTGTTTTAAACCTTTAAAACAACTTGGCCTTAAAAGACACGCTTTAGATTTCGATGAGACCGGGATCGGGTTTCCATATTTGGATATCCGAAAACCACATCGATCCAAATTAACGATAGGTCGTGAATCTTATGAGAAGAGTGAAGACTCGAGGTGTAAGGACTATACGTCAGTATAACTCTGAGGGTGATTCTCTAATGAGTTTGACGGAACTAGGTCTTATAGGTTTGAGATGGTAATTTAGAGTGCAAGGGTTATCGTCGTTAACTCTGAAGGTGATTCCAAAATGAGTGTAACGAGATAATGCCTTCGGTTTCGTTCGAACCCGGAACGAACTTGTATGGATTGAATGCTTTCAGAACATCGTCAGGTGGACGATGAGCATTCTAAGAGATGTGTTCTGTAAAGGTAATCGTAGCCTTAATCCTCATCAACCGGGAATGGCTAAAACAGGGAAGGTGCAGCAAGGCTTCGTGGGTAGCTCCCACTGGAGAGCAAGATTTTTCCCTGTCTAGAGGTTCCTTTTTTTCGGCTGTGTGGCAGTTGGAACGTATGCCAACTGCGGGGTTGTCTTGTTCGGGACTGTCCAATAAGGGATGGTTCCGGTCTTATGTTGCAGGGGAGCGGGCGTACTCCTCGGTACGTTGATCTAGGCCACGTACTGTGACGGGCGGAACCCCAGTAGCCCTGCCATTGATGGAATCTACAATACAATAAGTGCCAACGGTTTTGATTGTATTACCCACTTTTGTGGCTAGTAACTAGAATTTAATAATGTAACAATTTCGACTATTTCATATTTATTTGAAAACCCTAGACCTATTATAATATCACTGGATTTCCTATCAAATGTTTTGGTTAGCGTAAGGTAAATTTTTTCCATGTTTATGTGTGGGAAGTCTTACGTGATACCTTTTCTTTTCAAAGGATTTTCAAAGTTAAGCAACTTTAACCTGTTACTCACACCAGACCCATGTCTGACCTAAAGTTTATCTTCTGTTTTCTTAAATTCTTGGGTACTCAAATTTTTACGAGTAGCCAAGGGATTCAGGTTAGCTTTGATAAATATTGGAGGAGCAAATGGAGTAGGAGGCTTCTACGTGTAGATATATTTGGTTCCGCTGGGTGTTCTCTCTGTTAGTATTGTTTTGTTGAGTTGTATAACTAGACAGGTGTTTATAACTGTCTAGTATGTGATGTAAATTCTGTGTAACTCTGATTAGTGTTGCATACTATGTAATTTTTATATTATTAATAATTTATTCGTTCCGCTGTTGAGATTCTGATGTTCTTTCTTCTTTCTCTTCTTTCTTTTCTATCCCTTTCTTTCTTATTAATGATGCGTCAATCTGTGGAGTCGAATGGAGGGTCATTACAGTGGTATCAAAGCGTTAGGTTGAGTGAATACCTAGGCTTTGAAGTGATTTTCTTTCTTGAAAGAGCATATTTGTAATTTTAATATATATATATGTATATATTTCTACCTATTTGTTGGGTTACCTGTTCGGGTTATCCAATATAAGTTATAAAGGTAGATAAGGTAGTAGGTTGTGTGACACGACTACTACCAATGATTGGAGTTTGAATGTTGAGGTTAGAAGTGGATCTGTCGAGACCGTGGATCTAATATCGTCTCGAGTGAGTTGAGCAGAGTATAGGATTTCGTAGATCTCTGAAGGTAACCTGTAAGGTTCGGAGTTCATCTTTGGGTGGGATGAGTAGAGTTTGGATCTGTCGATTGGGCAGAAGAAACTGATGGTATCTCGATACCTCAGGAATTAGAAGTTGTGTGATGAGACGCAGCGACTATGGATGTCTCCGAAGATTTTTCTTTGGAACAAGTTTTAGAAGTATGTTTGCTTCGATGTTGTGGTTGGGTTCAGCAGGATGTTTCTGTCTGGTTTGAGGCCCGAGTTTCTCGAAGAGCTTTGGATTAGGAAGTCTTTGGCGTCGGTGTCAACAGTGCAGCTCCGAGTGTTCTGTGCTGACAAGAAGGATTTCTGGTTAGCAGTTTTTCTGAAGGAGTTCAGAAGCAGCCGATAGATTTATTTCTTTGATGGATTGGATAGTTAAGCGTAGACTGTTCTGATTGGTAAGGTGAGAGAACAGTTTTCTTTAAATATTGGACTGGTTGATTGCACAAGTGACTTGCGATAGTTTGAGTGTTCTCTTGGGCTATGAGAAGTTGTCCGTATCTGGAGGTTGAGTTTTCTTATTGACTAGATTCCCGGAGTGCTACCGGTGGTTCAGTTTAGTAGAAGGATCAGATGGGACATCTGAGTTTTCTTTTATGGATTTGTTGAACCATATTTCTGAGATATATTGTCCAGTTTGTGCTCGAGTTTTTCTTCTACGTCAGGTCAGAGTTGTGCAGTGAAAGCAGTTGGAAGTGCTTTTGTTTTATTTTTTCCAGATAGAAAAAGTAAGTTAGTCTTCTGATGTTGTGGAGTAGAGTTGGTATTCTTGATTTGGGATTGATCTTTAGGAGATCATTCTGTTGAGTTGTTTTGGTCCAGTTTGTTTCCTAAGATATCAACAAAGGTTGAGCTGATCAGGAGAGTTGAAGGCAGCCCAGGATCATCAGAAGAGTTCTATGGGTAAGAGACGAAGGAATTTGGATTCCGAAGTCGGAGATTCGATTTTGGATAACTTTTCTTCGATCGAAGGAGCTATAAGATTGAGTAAGACTGGGTAAGTCAGCTCCGAGGTGTTTTGGATCTTTCCTGTATTCTTGTGAGGATCGGTGTTTGATTTTCAAAGTTGAATTGCTAGTTTGGATAACTGGGATTCGATGTATTTCACGTATCTCTGAAGGAGTACGTGTATGGTTTATTTCTGGTTGTGGAACCAGTAGTTCAGGAGGATGAGACTGTTAAAGTCAGATTTGTTTGTAGTCTGATATACTGCTGAGTTTGTAGATCTAGTTGGATAGGAGCTCTATAGCTTAATAGTATTGATAGTTTAGATTCTATAGAGCGAGTATCTCGATAGTTATACCGGGGAAACTTGTGAAAATTTTATCCAGAATTTTCTCTGGATAATTAGATTTGTTTTGTTTGAATTAGTTGCTATGGTTGTTAGCATATGTTTGATAATATATGCTTGTGTTTTAAAATTAAATCTTAGGATAGATTACTATATTACCTTTGCTTTTAAATTTCGGGGACGAAATTCTTTTAAGGGTGGAGGAATGTGATATCGCGGAAATTTGGCAATATAAATTTAATAATCTGTATTTAAAAACTTATTTGATTTGATAATTCTTGATAATAAAATTTTGAATTGATATAATAATCATCTTATAATAAATATTTAAACTGGTAGATTCTATCTTTTAAAGCTAATAAACTGTTTTCTGTTTATAATATATATAATTGTATATATTGTAAGTTGATAAACTTTGATTTTGAATTTAGTAAATGAATTGATTTTCCAATTCTAATTTATTTTTAGTAAATTAAAAATTTGATTTAAGAATTGGCTTTTCAAAGCAATTTAATAAATAATGTTATGGTTTATACTATGATAAATCTTATTTGTTTTAAAATTTTAATTAGCTTAAAATATGAATTTAAATTAGATTAACATCAAAGCTTGGTTTTATTTTATTTTTAAATATTATTTGAATTTATATATAAGAGATTAAAATACAAATTAGAAATGATCTTAATTTATTTATAATCTCTTTTATAAATTATTTCATATTGTTTAATTTGTTATTTTTGGATAAAAATGATAATATTTAGTTTTTCATAAAACATAACTAGATTTTTAGAAATAGATTATTATTTTTAATTTAATAAGAGTTATATATGCTTAATATAACTTGGCTTTTAAATTAATTTAAATTTGAATTCAATATTTTGAAAATTTAAAGAATAAATGTTTAAAAGATTGGATAAGCTTTTTTTATAATTTATTTTGTTATGTTTTCTAAAATTAAAAAGGGAAGAAATTCATTTATATATCACATAAGAAATAAAATAAGATTTAAAAGCTCTTATAAAAATAAGTTAGAGTTTTATAAATAATTTAGAATTAAAATTAAAACAAAAACACTTAAATACATGTGTAAGTCTCTCTTAACATTTTGTTGACATGTGTAAGGCATGGATTAAATTGTGACAAATGTTTAAAATTAGTAATAAGTGTATTATTTAATTTTCTTTTCCTTTTATTTTTAAAATTTACTTATACAAACATATTACTTCTCATCCTTTTTTTTTCCATTTTTCTTTTCTTCAAAACTTAAGAAATTATTCAGATCTAAAATCTGAAATTCATTTTGCAAAAATAAAGTTCAATCTGCACCAACATTTCAAAAACCAGAAATTAAACTAACTTGAAAATCATTTGCAACATCTTCTTCAAAACCTATAGTATTTCGATCCATTAACCTGAGAAATTCACTTGCAACTTCAAAGCTAAATCAAATTTGCATCTTATCACCTGGAAACAACATGCATGCATCTGAAAATCATCCGAAGATCATTTCTTTTCTGTTTTGAACACTTCATCATAAATTCTGCAAAATTCATAAACCTGGAAATTCTTTTGAAAACTTCAAAGTCATGCATGTATTTTTCTGGAGGCCTGCAATTCATCTTCTGAAAAGCATCCTCAAACATGAAATTTAAATCAAGTATTACCTGTAACCCTTCAACACAGTGACCAGAAAATCAATTTGCAATTTCCAGATCTGCATGCAACAGCAGATCACTCCAGGCTTGCATTTTCTTATCTGGAAGCATTTAGTGAATCAGGCAAAGCATTGTAGGGAAAAAGCATAACATTTTAGTGCAATAAGGAAGCTAGCATTTGCAAGTAAAACAAGATAAAGTTTTTTAAAAAAAGAAGAGCAATTTGAAGATGTCAAGTTCAAAGCAACTCCAGGTACAAGCATTTTCCAGCAACAGAGATATTCTGCTCATATAAAAATCTGTGAGTAACTACTTATTTTAAACTAATTTAAAGTAATATGGTTGCTTGAATTTTTTCCTGTGATAATCCTATTTTGTGTGGATGAGTATGATAAAAATTATCTATATGTATGTATGGGTTTGAATGCATGTTTGATGTGAATTCTTTCTTCCCTGTTCTAGACTCCAAACTTTAAGTATTGATTCAAAAATCATAAACTCATAATCTAGTTCATATCTATGTTCAAAATTCTAACAAGACATGTTAGTGTATCCTAATTTAAAGTTTAAGTTTTTATTTAATAAAAAAAAGAAACCTGTAACGTCTCTGGAAATAGCAGGATACTACAGAACAAAACTTTTATATACAAGTAAGAATTTAATTATATAGGATTCACTGATTTAAGATATTAAATCAATTACATAAATCAAAACTTGAATTCTAAAACTAAATTCAGAAAATTTAGTTTAAATTTGAAGGGGCATTTCTGGATTGTCTGTAAATTGTGTTTTTGGTTAAATCTGACAATCTGGGTGATCGGAGTGGCAAATTTTGATTATGGTGATGGATTAGTGAACTAAGATGTGGGGAAAAATATTTAATATGGGATTAATGCAGTGGGACAGTAAAAATTTAGGATTAAATTTTTTTAAACCTAGTTTACTGTTCGTCAGTGAATTTTGATCGCCGAAGTTTCTAGAGGCAATCGAGTTCTTCGTGGTTCAAGTGGGAGGTAGTTGGGGGTAGGGAGGAGTTCGAGGCCGGAGGTAAAGTTTTCCAGATGATCGGATTTTAGTCTTGTAGCAAATTACAGGTTTTGACATTGCTATATTTTTGAGCTCGAATGCTCAAATTCGATTTTGGGGTTTTGCAGGTCATTGGGTGGTCGGAAATTAGTTGGAGGGTGGTCGGCGACTTGCTCGTGAGGACGCGAGAGGCCGGAGGTGATGGCCATGGCGGTGTAGGTGCACGGGGTTCTAGTGTATCTGCTGATTGTTTGGGGAAGAAGGAACTCGTGTATGTATCGGGGTGTTTTTGGATTTGCTCGGAGCTGAAGGTCAGTGGACTCGAAGACTTCATGTTGTAGGCTCCGGTAATTCGGTTGATACATGTTTAGATGTTGAAACCTGACAGTTTTTAGTTGAGTGATTCAAATGAAAATGATATTAATCAAAGATTTAAATTAAGTGTTAAATCCAATTTAAATTATGGATTCAAGTTGAATTGAATCTTAAGTTGGAAATGATTAAGTATTTAAATTCAAATTTGTTTTAAATAACTATAAAAGGGAATTTATTGTTTAATTTTTTTTTAAAGAATTTGATTTAAATTTGAAATTGAAATATAAAAGAATGTTTAAACAAAGTTTAAATTTAATTCAAAATCTGGATTTGAATCTTTGTTTTCAAATTAGATTTAAGTTTTATACATCTAAGTATTTTAACAAATTTGAAGGACAAAGAAAATGATTGAATTTTAAATAAAAATTTTGTTTTAACTTTTGTAAAATTTCTTTTATAAGAAAAATATTTAAATTGATTTTAAAACTTGTTAAAGTTAAATTAGAAGTTAATGATTTATTATGCATTTGATTTTTAGGGCAATTAAATGAATAATTAATCTATTTTAATAAATTGATGAATGGATAATTACTTAAAGTAATTAAAGGTTTAATTCTTAAAAGTTTAGGATTAATTATTCTTAGAATAATTAATTTTCAATTAAGAATAATTAATTAATAAGATTAGTTTTTAATTAATGATTAATAATTAATTAATCAAGTAATAATTGGATAATTAAGTTTTAGCTAATACGTAACTATTTAATTAATTTAGGGTTAACTAATGGATTAATTAATGATTAATTAATTTTGTAATTAAAAATGATTAAAATAAGTTAATTATTTTACAAAAATAATTAATGTATTGTTTAATAGTTAATGAAGGCCATTAACTAAGGATTATTTAATAATTAATGTAATCAATTTTAATAATTAATTAGATTAATTAATTTAAAGACAATAATTGGTGTAAGTTATTAAGTATAATTACTTATGGAAGTAATTAAGGAATTAATTACTAATTGTAATTAATTGAGTTTAATTTGATTAGATTAAGTTAATTAATCCAGTTTAATTAATTTAATCAATTGATAATTTTGAAGTATGACTTCTTAAATGAAGAGAATTACTTAAGGAAGTAATTAAGGGGTAATTACCGGATGTAATTAATTGAAGTTGATTTATTTATGAAAGAAATTTGAGTATAATTATTTTGTAAATTAATCAAGGGATTAATTAGAGATGATTAATTATGAAATAATTAATTTATCGGGAAGTAATTAAGGGTAGTTAATTACTGAATAGAGTTAATTACGGGTAATTAACAATTATGGTTTAATTAAAGGATTAATTACTTAATGTAATTAATTTATAAAAAAATATAAATAGAGATCATTAATTATTATAATTAATGATGTAATTAAGAATGGATTTAATTAGAATTAATTAATAAATGAAAAAGAATTAATTTATGTAATTAATAAATTAAGGGGTAATGTAATTAATTTATGGTTAATTAAATAAGAAAGTAATTAAAGATTAATTACTGAATTTGGTTAAGTTGAGAGATTAATTAGTGAATAATTACTTGAATATAATTAAAGGTTAATTAATCAGGGATGATTAATTAAAATAAATAATTGGTGGATGATTATTTAATTGATTGATAGTTAATTAATAATCATGTAAGCAAGATTAGTGATGATGAAGTAATTAATTTAATTCACTTTAAATCAATTAGAATGATGTAATTAATTTAATTCATTTTAAATTAATTATATTTGGTGTGGTAAATCATTGCTTATATGGATGGATAATGTTGTTTGCCTAGATGGTTTGAATCTCAAATATGAGATGGATAATGTTGAGTGATTTGGATGCATTGATTGCATTGTGATGTTGATATAGATTATCTTTTTGGATAATGATAATATGGTTTATCTGATATGATGATAATGTTGATTATCTGTTGTGAATCTGTGGTTTATCTATCTGTGTATATAGATAATTGATTTGCTTTAAACCTTTAAAACAACTTGGCCTTAAAAGACACGCTTTGGATTTCAATGAGACCGGGATCGGGTTTCCATATTTGGATATTCGAAAACCACATCGATCCAAATTAACGATAGGTCGTGAATCTTATGAGAAGAGTGAAGACTCGAGGTGTAAGGACTATACGTCAGTATAACTCCGAGGGTGATTCCGTATTGAGTTTGACGGAACTAGTTCTTATAGGTTCGAGATGGTAATTTAGAGTGCAAGGGTTATCGTCGTTAACTCTGAAGGTGATTCCAAAATGAGTGTAAGGAGATAATGCCTTCGGTTTCATTCGAACCCGGAACGAACTTGTATGGATTGAATGCTTTCAGAACATCGTCAGGTGGACGATGAGCATTCTAAGAGATGTGTTCTCTAAAGGTAATCGTAGCCTCAAGCCTCATCAACCGAGAATGGCTAAAACAGGGGAGGTGCAGCAAGGCTTCATGGGTAGCTCCCACTGGAGAGCAAGATTTTCCCCTGTCTAGAGGTCCCTTTTTTCGGTTGTGTGGCAGTTGGAACGTACGCCAACTACGGGGTTGTCTTGTTCGGGACTGTCCAATAAGGGATGGCTCCGGTCTTGTGTTGCAGGGGAGCGGGCGTACTCCTCGGTACGTTGATCTGGGCCACGTACTGTGACGGGCGGTACCCCAGTAGCCCTGCCATTGATGGAATCCACAATGCAATAAGTGCCAGCGGTTTTGATTGTATTACCCTCTTTTGTGGCTAGTAGCTGGAATTTAATAATGTAATACTTTCGGCTATTTCTTATTTATTTGAAAACCTTAGACCTATTATAATATCACTGGATTTCCTATCAAATGTTTTGGTTAGCGTAAGGTAAAAACTTTTCCATGTTTATGTGTGGGAAGTCTTACGTGATACCTTTTCTTTTCAAAGGATTTTCAAAGTTAAGCAACTTTAACCTGTTACTCACACCAGACCCATGTCCGACCCAGAGTTTATCATCTGTTTTCTTAAACTCTTGGATACTCAGATTTTGACGAGTAGCCAAGGGATTCAGGTTAGCTTTGACAAATATTGGAGGAGCAAATGGAGCAGGAGGCTTCTACGTGTAGATATATTTAGTTCCACTGGGTGTTCTCTGTGTTAGTATTGTTTTGTTGAGTTGTATTGAGTTGTATAGCTAGACAGGTGTTTATAACTGTCTAGTATGTGATGTAAATTCTATGTAACTCTGATTAGTGTTGTATACTATGTAATTTTTATGTTATTAATATAATTTATTCGTTCCGCTGTTGAGATTCTGATGTTGTTTCTTCTTTCTCTTCTTTCTTTTCTCTTTTCTATCCCTTTCTTTCTTATTAATGATGCGTCGATCTGTGGAGTCGGATGGCGGGTCATTACATCTTTCATATCGAAATTGTTAATTAACATCTTCTTTATGGTCTCTATTACCTGAGTATTTGGACCAAATATTAACATATCATCTATATATAAAAAAATCATCACATATGATTGTCCAACTTGTTTATAATAAACACACTTATCGCATTCATTTATACGAAAACCATTTCTCATCATGACACTGTCAAATTTTGCGTGCCATAGTTTTAGAGCTTGTTTTAGTCCGTATATTGATTTTACTAATCTGCAGACTTTGTTTTCATTTCTTTTGGAAACAAAACCTTCAGGTCGCTTCATGTAGATCTCCTTATCATGATCTCCATTTAAGAATGTTGTCTTTACATCCATTTGATGAATTTCTAGATTATAGATCGATGCAATTGCTATTAGCATTCTTATAGAGGTTATTCGTGTTACTGGTAAATATGTATCAAATAAGTCTACTCCTACTTTTTGACGATATCCTTTGGCTACTAATCTGGCTTTATACTTGTCAATAGAGTCATCTGCTTTCATTTTCTTCTTGAAAATCCATTTACAGCCAATAGGTTTTATTCCAGGTGGAATATCAACAATTTCCCAAGTTTTATTACTTAGAATTGAATCAAATTCACTTTGGATTGCTTCCTTCCAACATGAAGATTCAGAAGATGACATTGCTTCTCTGTACGTTTGAGATTCGTGTTCTAACACATATATGAAAAAATCTGAACCAAATGTCTTGGAATCCTAGCCCTTACGCTTCTTCTTAGTTGAACTTCCTCAATCTCATGATGATTTTCATCTTCATGTGAATTGCTTGATTATTCTCTTGTCCTTTTAGAGACATTATTCCCTTCATTCCTTTTGTGCGGAAACATGTCTTCAAATAATGAGGCATCTCTAGATTCCATGATTGTATTTACATGAATATCAACTATATCAGACTTGAATACCATAAATCTATAGGCACTACTATTTTAGGCTAGCCCTAAATAGTAACAATCTACTGTTTTTGGTCCAAGTTTGACTTTCTTGGGAGGCGGAACTGGAACTTTTGCCAAGCACCCCCACACTTTGAGGTATTTAAAACTTGGTTTGTGTCCTTTCCATAATACATATAGAATTGTTCCTGTTTTATTATGAGAGACTTTGTTTAATATGTGATTAGACATATTTAAGGATTCCCCCTAAAAGTTCGCCTGTAGACCAGAGGTTAAAAGCATGGCATTAATCATGTCTTTTAATGTTCTGTTTTTCCTCTCGGCTACACCATTTTGTTGTGGTGAATATGGAGCTGTTGTTTGATGAATTATACCATTTTCTGCATAGAATTGTTCAAATGGTGATTCATATTCTTCACCTCGATCGGATCTCAATATCTCGATCTTTTTATTTAACTGATTTTCTACCTCGGCTTTGCACTTCATAAACGATGTAATTGCTTCATCCTTACTATTTAAAAGATATACATAGCAATATCGTGTATAGTCATTAGTAAAAGTGATAAAGTAGTTTTTCCCACCTCTTGTAGGTAATGATGTAAAATCACACAAATCTGTATGAACCAAACCTAGTGGTTCGGTGCTTCTACCAACAGATTGAAATGGGTTTTTAACCATTTTTGCTTCTACACATGTCTCACATTTGTATTTCTTATCTACTTGAAATTTCAGAATTAATCCCAAGTTTGATAATGTTTTTATTTTTTGGAAATTTATGTGTCCCAATCTTTCATGCCATAGTAAAATTTCATGCTCAAGCAAGTAAGAAACTTCAATTTTATTAATAACACAATCAGAATACATAGTTTGATTGCCGATAACGGCTACATTTGCCTTAAATAGGCCATCAAATAAATATCCCCTTCCGATATATATTCCATCTTTGGACAGAACCATCTTGTCTGACTCGAACACCATTTTGAATCCTTTATTTGATAGTACTGAGCCAGATCAAATTCTTGCGTATGTCTGGAATGTGGAACACGTTATCCAATTTGACAGTTTTTTCAGAAGTAAACGTGAGGATTACTATGCCACTACCTTCGATCATGAATACTGCAGAATTACCATATAGAATTTTTCTTCATGATCGAATTTTTGGTATGTAGAAAACATGAATTTGTCAGAGCAGACGTGACGAGTAGCGCCTGTGTCTACCCACCATTGGTTAGGATTCCGAACCAAATTGCATTCAGATACAACTGTCGAGAAGTTGGACTCGTCTACTTCCATGTTGTCTACTATCTTTGCCTCTTTGTTGCGTTCCTTTTTGTGTCCGCAATATTCAATGGCATGTCCAACCTTTCCACAAACCCAACACTGGCCATTAAACTTTTTGGTTCGTTTGTTGTCTTTTGGTTTGTTGTCTAAAGCTTTCCTTTTCTTCTGGAAATTCTTCTTTTTGTTTTTGGTCTTTGATCCTTCAGCCACAAATGCCTCCTCGCTTGGTTTTGTAACTCCACGGTTATCTGCCTTAATTTTTAGTCGGACTATGAGATCTTGTGAAGAGATTTCCTTCTTCTTATGCTTTAGATAGTTGCGGTAATCTCTCCATGACGGCGGCAGTTTTTCCTATGATGGCTTCAACCAAAAACGATTCTCCAACCTTATGACCCTCCGCTTCGAGTTCAAGAATGATGATTTGCAGTTTATGCAGTTGCGCGGTCATCGGTTGAATTTGTCTAAAATGAATTTCTTAAGACTGATATTCCGCGTCTTATACTTCATGGCAAGTGCATTCCATAGTGCTTTTGCTGTCTTTAGAGGCTGATATACTTTGTATAGCACCTTGTCAAGAAAATTCAGAATATAGTTTCTGCATAGAAAATTGGAATGCTTCCACATATCAACATCTGATTCCTTTCCTGGTGCAGGAATCGATTCCTCCTCCTCGAGATACCGTTGCAGACCGAGTGTGGGGAGATAAAATAGCATTTGATTTTTCCATGTTATGAAGTGATCACCATCTCCTTTGAACGGATCAGGCTTGTTGTGAGTAGTAGCCTTTGTCGATAGTTCAACTGTTGCCATCTCGGTTTGAGCGAAAACGGAAAAGTCTTACGCTGTTATACGTCTAGTATACCAAAATATAGACAAATCAATAATAAACTCGTCTTACAAGTTTATCAATCAGATTTTCACTACTCTGGAAGTCTGTATTAGCTAATTTAAGCAATAGGTATGTCGTAATTAATTTACAACAGCAAACTAACAACTACAATAATAACTATAGCAATAGATCAAACGTTATACACTTTAAAGAAATAGTACAACGTAGAACGAAAATGATATATATATATATATATATATATATATAAATGAATCATAAACCTTACCGGTTTGAAGAAGGAAATTCTGTCTCAGGCTTGTCGTAACAATTTCCTTAAGACTTTATTTAAAGTCTCCCAAGATACAACAGACGTAATCTGCCTGAGATTGTAATGGGTATGTCAACTCTGTAATTTATTGTATAGAGCAGTAGAGAAGAAGAAGCAGAAGAAATTAGAATTCGAATGGAAGGAGAATGTGATCAGTATTCTCTTCTATTTATAATTTCATCCGCACCCTTCGAACAGTCGCGTCCGCCTGACGGTTGCACCCGTTGCCTTTCATTGCTGCTGTTCGTTAACGGACCGCACCCGCTCGCATCTAACGGGTCGCACCCGCTCGCATCTAACGGGTCGTACCCGCTTCCGTTTGGTAATGGATGCGTATGTTCGCCAAAAAATCCCACCCCCGCTTCAGAAGTCGCACCTCCTCGGTCAATCCGTGTCCGCTTCTGAACAGATTTGCATCTGTTCGTATAGCCTGCAACTGTCATAAAACCCGGCCCAGTTTTGAAGTAAAAATAGGATCATATTAGACCCAAACCCAAAACCAAACCCGAGCCTGGCCCGGCCTGGTTCGGTCGGACGGACGGCGGTGGCACGCCCGCTTGTGTGGTGGTGATGCATGATCCCCCTCCTCACAACGAAGCAAGCATTTGGGTGCCGCAAGGCCCCAACCCCTTCTTAGAATGCTATTAATATACTTTAGCTTTGTATGAAGTTTTGCGATGTGGGACAAGTGTATTTCATTTGCACTTTATATTAGGAATTCCAACAATCCACCACATAAATGATAATATACTTTTCACCCGCTCGCGATTGTAATGGGTATGTCAACTTTTTGATTTACTATATAGAGCAGTAGAGAATCAGAAGCAGAAGAAATTAGAATTCGAATGGAATGAGAATGTGATCTGTATTCTCTTTTATTTATAATTTCGTCTGCACCCCTTCGAACAGTCGCGTCTGCCTGACGGTTGCACCCACTGCTTTTCATTGCTGCTGTTCGTTAACGGGCCGCACCCGTTCGCTACTGGCTCTGCGTTCGCATCCGCTCGCGTCTAGTGGGTCGCACCCGCTTTCGTCTGGTAATGGATACGTCTATTCGCCAAAAAACCCGCACCCACTTCAGAATTTGCACCTCCTCAGCCAATCCGCGTCCGCTTCTGAATAGATTCGCACCTGTTCTTATAGCTGCAACTGTCAGAAAACCCGGTCCAGTTTTGCAGTAAAAATAGGATCATATTAGACCCAAACCCGAGCCTGGCCCGGTTCGGTTGGGTCGGACGGACGGCGGCGCGCGCATGTGTGGTGGTTATGTATGATCTCCCTCCTCACAACGAAGCAAACATTTGGGTTGCCCCAAGGCCCCAACCCCTTCATTAGAAAGCTACTAATATACTTTACCTTTGTTTGAATTTTTGGCGATGTGGGACAAGTGTATTTCATTTAGGAATTCCAACATGAGGTAGGGGAGTTTGTTTCTGTGTAAGGGTTGTTATGTAAGTGCAGTGAGGTTATGATGTTGTGGTGATGTTTTATGGCAGTTGAAGAAGATAGTGGTGATGAACTGTGAATGGTTGTATGTGGAGGTAGAGTGACTGTTCTAGCATGTGTAAAGTTTATTAAAGTGGAGAAGTTTTGTATGATGGAGTAGTGTGCAGGTGGTTGTTTGTGGAGTTGATTGCATGGAGATGGAATGAAGTGTTGTGTACATAGAAGTGGGCAAGCTGACAGTGGTTTGAGGTGTTGTGAGAATGTTTGAGGAAGATGTTGTTGTATGTAGATTGATGGTGGAACAGTTTGATGTGCGTAGAGGTGAAATTGTAGTCAGGTTGTTAAGGAAGAGGTAGCAATTTTTGCACAATTATGAAATGTGCACCGATGTTGGCTAGAGAAGAGTATGCAAGGGAATGAAATATGATAGGAAGACTGTAGGCAGTGGTGAACAGAGAAGGTCGGAGAAGGATGCAGATGGCTGTGTGTAATGAGAAATGTAGACTGTAAAAACCAAAAAAAAAAAAAAACTGACATGACAATCATAAAATAGAGAATGAAATGTAATTTATAATGTAAATGAAATAAAACATTTTTGTTTTGTTTGAAATGCACTTGTGTATATATATTTTTAATGAAGAAAATGAAATTCACAAGTGAACAAAGAACAAAACAAAAATTTAACACAAAAAATAATTTTTTTAGGATGCAACTCAACATAAAAAACAAAACATACAAAAATCAAACAAAAATAATTCAAAGAATAGAATTAAAATAAAATTGCAACTCCCCGGTATCGACACCAAAATCTTGTTAGATGATGAATTTTCTATCGGTTAGAAAATCGCCAAAAAAATTATGAAAAAAACCTGCAAGCGCACGACGTACAATTTTAGAACGTGGCAAGTATGGGTTGATCTGCAGGGAATTGAATTGATTTTAAATTCTACTCAATCAAATTAATCCAAATTTGCCCTTTTTTTAAATTAAGAAATTTAGCAAAAGTTAAACTAGAACAAAAGTGATTAAAAATTTAAGATTAGAAGACAATTTAGAGGCAAATCCACACTCATATTTTTTACATAAATCAATACAAAAATAATCTATGATCTCTTTATTTTGATCTAAGAAGAATTAGTGTTGCATTCATCATAAGTATGGTTTATTTATATTATTAGTTAACATAACTTAAACCATCAAACTTTAATACAACAACTAAACCACTTCTATAATGTCATGAAAATTAATATGAAACTAAACAAAAACTATTTTAAGCATGGTCTATTTACTATTTTTGATAGTAATGTAGATCATCAAATTTTGTTTCTATTTTAATTCCATGGTCAAAATCACTTAGTTATATGATGATGCAAATTATGTTTATGTTGGATTAAGCATAGCAAATTTGTGATTACAACATAGACTATCCAATTCCCTAATAAACTTACATCATAATCAAACTCTTCATAAAGATTAAAAAGAGATCATAAATAACAAAATATATCGAATTTACTTATCTTTAGAGGCTTCATTGCCTCTAAATTGAAGGGGTTTAGCTACTCATTTATTTATCATTTCAATACATGTAAATTTCAACATAAGAAAGCAAGCAAAGTAAGAGCTAATTAAAATAAAAAGAACTAAACTACTTGCATAAAATAAACTAATTGCAATGAAAAGAAAGCAAATTTACTAACATGAAATAGAAGCAAGAGAGCATAAAAATAAGCATAAAATAAAATAGAAGCATGTAAGAAAAAGAAGAAGAGGCTTAGAAAGCCATTTTATTTCTCATTTAATTTGTGGATACAATTTGCATAATATGATAAGAAGATTTAAATCTCCATTACAAGAACATTAGAGGGTTATTTATACATGTCTAAAACCCTAATTCATATTTTAGGAGAATACCTAAAATTCCCCCTAGGAAGTGTGGCCACCAAGTTATCATTAGCATGTAATTAATCATCTACTAAATGTGCATGTGCTTTTAATCTCCACTAACATGTGCATTAGCTCCTAATTGTAAATCATGGTAAGTGGGCAGGTGGGGTCCTCCATGATTACATGAATTCTTTTATATCTTCATTCCTTTGTCCTCCTTCACTTGTGCATGCATGAGTATATGAAGACACTTCCATTTTCAATCCAAATTCCTATAAATAAAATTAAAATGTACAAATAAACATTCTCAAAATTATTACATGGACGAAATTACAATTTTCCCCCTAAATGAAGATGAACGGATGGATTTGATGACATTTGGATTTTGGTAAAAACATGTAAAAATACCCAATTATGACATTTATCTAATTAAATAAAAGTATATTAAATATAGAAGTAAAAATATGCACATTTACAAGCACATCAACAATGCCATCCAGCTCTCCACACCAGTGATAGTTGCGATCACGTTCACCTCCTCGAAGCTAAGTTCATGTAGGGTCGTAGTAGGTAACGATCACAATCGAGGCCCAACTCTCGAACTTTCCAACTTTGCCAACTCATCTGCTTCCTGATTTTTCATTTGGGGAATGTGTGTAATGACCTGTATTTTACATATCGAAGGATCGTAAAACATTATTTTTAAATTCTTTTGAAGTCGTATGACTTTATAATTTCGGGAAATGTCAAATAGTGACGTTTCTATCTTTAGAATTTTTCCGAATAACTCTACCCTTGAAAACTTGCAACAGCTATAACTTTTGATAGAATCCGAATTACCAAGACCATTTTAATTGGTAAGATATTATGGTTTTCCTTTCCATAGAGTGGTCATAATAGCGATTTGGACTTTCTAGCTAGGAGATATGGTTGTTTGAAGATTAACAGTTCTTGGAGCAATATAGTGTGTAATTTATGGGTTTGTGGCCAAGCCCACTAATCTATTTCGGGTTTGGAGAGCTTATTAGGCTAAACCGTCATCCTCAAGTCACTTTTACCACTTCCCAAATAGATCTAAGCCTCTATTAACCAATTCTCCATCCAAAACCTTCTCTTTTCTCCGCCAAATCAATTCTGAATCATAGGCTAAGGGTACATTAGTTTTGGCGGCAAAAATGGTCACCAACGCCTATTTATGTGAAAGCACCGATATCCAGTCACAGATCTCAGATAATATAATATAGAGAATATAGATTGAAGAATAATAGACTAAATCTGGCCTACATCCACTCCAAAGATTTTTCTTTTATTCCTTTGCACTACCGATTACAATTACAAATCTATGAAATCAAAGAATAAAAACGGCAGAGTGTAGACTGGATTAAGATGAAGTGAAGAAGAAAGAGGATCCCTTTTTTGATGCCATTCCTGGAGTATCTATAGAGGAAGGCGTGAAAATATCTCGCTCAAAATCAAGATCTGGAACCCTGAAGCCAAGACGAGGCCTCCCAGAAAGTTTAGGGCTCATCGGAGCCCATAATAGGGATTGGGGTCGGTTGCTATTTTAGCGGCTTTATGAGGTGCGATCCCTATGGTGCGTCTCCAATGACATAATATACTTCCCCTCCAAATTTCATGTTGATTGCATTTGTAGATTTTGAGTTGTTGATTGATCATTGCTCTGAACTTGAATATGGTCGATCCCTTATAGAGAAGAGGTTCAATCCCTCCAAACTCCTTCATTTGATGTGCGATCCCTACAGGATGTTCCTCATGCCATAGTATACTTTTCCTCCAAGTTTCATGTCAGCTGGATCTATATATGTTTAGTTATTGATCGATCTTTGCTGTAAATTCAACTAAACTAATCCCTGGATAGGGTTAGTGGTCGATTCCTATAGAGGGATAATATCTGATCCCTCCAAGTTGCTCTATTCAACATGAAATCCCTTGGATAGACTCCCTAAGGTCCCTTCTTATTGTTTCCAAAGTTTCACTTCAATACGCCTTGTGGTTTTTGAGTTACAGAGTGATCATCATTGAGTTGTGTTTTGTGCATCCTGTTTAGTTCCATTTTTTTATTCTGATCCCTTTTTATATTGTGAATATTCCTATCCGATCCCTCTTCAAGGGGAGTGCTAGTTCTATACTTAGCCATTTTTGAGTGATGCCCATCGAAGTCCATCTAATTATCGTCCATAGCTCCAAATATGAATGACCTCCATTCCTGGTAACCATCACTTCGGGCTTTCTACCCTGATGATATGAAGTCTGTTAGGTAAAATCTGCATGCGTACTGCCTTGCCAGAAGGCGGGTTATAGCTAGCAAGGGGATTTACTAAAGACCTTTAAATCTAATTTTTTGGGGAGTGAAATTTTCATCGTTGCTGTTGATTTTTGGATTTTGCACCGATTTGTGTGCAAAATTTGGGTTTTAGACGCTTTAGTGAGTGATTTGTCATCTCTCGCCTTACATATGTGTATCTGTAGGTTTTGATATATTATAAACCCATTTTTAAAGTCAAATTAATGTTTTAAAGTTGTTTTCTACGTAAAACCTGAAGCAAAACGAATTTTGAAGTATTTAAAATGCTTTAATCATGTTTTTTTGAAGTATAATTGCCTTTGTATTTGATAGGCTATATTATGGATGTATTAACATGATGAATTGTTACGATTTTGATGTGCATTTGGGTGACTAAATGTTGGATGTGATTTGTGTGTGTGAATGCTTGTATGGTTAAAACGCTCATCGAAGCGACATAGAGTTTGGGACCATGGAACTGGGCTTCGATGGATTTACTTATTGTTAAGAGTTATATCATTGCATACGAAATCCACGAGGGTTGAGGAACAAGGTGTAGGAGTGAAATCGATGCGAAGTTTGGACTCGGTGAAGCTATAGGAAATCAATTTGGCATGGGTGCTTGGTTCGACATAGGTTGGCTCAGGCTTGGCTTTGGCTCGGTGGATAAGCTAGTTCGATGGATAATCTAATTCAGTGGCCGAATAAGAAGTTTTGCTCGAGGGAAGGGTGGTGGCTTGGTGGTCGAATGTGGATTTCTGTTTCGTAGGTGGTGGCTCGGTGGCTAGACGTGGGCGATGTCCCGGTGGCCAAATCAGGGTGGTTGTACGATGACCGAATGTGGATGGTGGTTCGATGATTGGAAACGAAGGTTGGCTCGTGTTGGTTCGTTCAGTGGTAAGCTTAGGGTACCATGTTTTATTTGGCTCTATTGTAGGTTGAACCTATAGTGGTAGAGCTCTAGGTTTTGTTATAGACTTCGGGCATGGCACAAATGAATATGGGGCTTAGTTGAGGGTTTTTGAAGGGTCGATGTGGAGTAAAGTTGGATGACTCCGGGAAGACTAGGGTGACCTTGGACTTCATGTAGCAATAAGTGAAGTAATAGTATGGTGCTTTGACATCGATGACATGATGACTTTAGGACATTGTTACGATGGCTCTACGACTTACGAGGGTGTCTAGAAGTATTCCGAACATAACGACTTACCGATGGGAGTTGTGACAGTGGTTTACAAGGGCAAGCTTAACGATGGGGGGTTGCGAATGGGACTAGTGATTGTGTCCTGCTATGGAGGTAGTCGTGATGGAATAATGATTGGGTTATATTATGGAGACACATATAAAAGGAACGTTGATAACTCGAAGGTTTTTACCATGCTCTTAAAGAAGGGTTATATGGATGGCCTACCTGATTGGTGATTCTGTCCGAATCTTGTGATAGTATATTACCCTGGGCTTTGTGATTGTGGGCCTAATTTCTAGCCTTTCAGAGTGACATGGATTCGAGCACCAATGATGCTAGGATTACTATTGGGTCCCTCGTTTGCAATTGTGCCATATGAGTTATCATATATCCAAAGTACACGAGTGATAGTGAGGATTGTTTGATGGATGCTATATTTGCCATGGTTGTATATCACTTTAAGGTGTCACACGATGTAGGTATTTTGACCATATACCTAGACACTGGATGTTATACTTTGACTATAGTACACTTATATGGCTTTGATAGTAGATTAGCACATATCGACTCTTATGTGCTAACTGTATGGATGACGAAACAGTCAGATATGGTTCTTATACCTTATGCCCCTATTTACCATATACCATTTTTATTATATTTTTGAGATGATGTAGCACTTACACCAAATTATTGTCTGGCCCGAGGTTTTGTGCTTTGCTTCTTGTTATATCGAGTACTCTTAAATGAGTAGATTAGGGATAGGAGGTCTAGATAGCGCATGGAGCTATATGTAGTATGAATTGGAGGGTATGTTGTTATATATCTATACTTGGAGCTTACTATCACTTATATTCCGGTGTGTAGTAATGTGGAGCTATGTCAGTACTTGTATTTGGGAGAAAGTTATAGAGTTTATTTTATTGGATGTATAAACTATTTATTTTTGTTTTTGTATAGCCTATGAATCTGAAGCACTTTGATCTTTTATTTATGCTTCATTTTATTATATCACCGTCTCGCTTGTTTTTCATCTATGTTATTATAATATATCTTGTATGTGCATTGTGAGACGTTCTACAGGTTCTGTGTCTTGATTTTACTCTACTTTATATTCATAGCTATTGTCTTGCATCTGCCGGGTACTTTCATAGCACATCATATAGATATATTAGGTACCGGAGGTATAGTGTGGTTGTCATATTTGTATCTAAGCGAGGTTGAGTAATTGACCTAAGTTGGTACTTGGATCCACTACTGATAAGGATGAAAACTATTGTCTTAGAATGGATCTAGCGATATATAAGAAAGCGTACTTCATATATTATGGTTTTCAAAACTTTATAATAGAATATATAGTAAATAAGTTGCACTTCATTTACAGACACCACTTATTTCTTTCACTGAGATCGATCATTGTTATTACAGCTTATAAAAATGAGCCGCTAACAAGGAAAACGGCTAGTAACTCCACATCTGGAGTTAAGGAGTGGGGAGGATCATGGGCTGCTATCCTTGACTTGCAGAACATGTTCGCAGAGATAGTGTGAAATATGATTCAAAGCACGCAAGTTGCTCCTACTGCGGTTGTTGGTGCTTCAATGTAAGCATCGAGGGCGGACTTTGCCAAATCGAACAAGGATTATTCTACTATAGGGTGAAAACCATTCCCTAGACCGGAATCAAGCATCAAAATGTAGGATTGGTTAGACACCTGCGAACACATCTTTGAGGATATGGATTTGGAGGATGCGATGAAGAGGAAGCTAGCTTCTAGAAAGCTTTAGGGAAGGACTATGAGGTGGTAGAATGCCATCGAGATTATTACTCCAAAGGATTAGATTACCTGGGAGTAGTTCAAGGTACGATTTGAAGAGATGTATATTCTAGTACTCAAAAGTCAGGGCTCTTCCAAAAGTTTGCTGACTTGAGATGGGGAGACATGTTTATGTCAGAGTATGTGTATAACGGCCTAATTTTTTTTAGTGTTTTGAATTGGAATATTTAATTTATTTGAATATTAAGAATTGATTGAAACTTAATAACTTATAATAAAACTTAATTGTCAATAAAAAGACTTGATTTCTGTTGGTTTACTTTTAGTTTAATTTATACGATTTTTCTATAATTTTTAATTTAGAAAATACTTGAAATATCGGTTCGTGATTTTTCAACAAATGATGGTATTTTTGAAATTTTTACAAAATAAGCTAACAGTGTATAATTGTTTTGAGATCGTATCACTTGTTTTTGCATGATCGTATTTTTGTTTTGTTGTTTACGGCCCGTATGCGAACAAATTGCTATGTAGCGAGGAGCCGAAAATTGCAACACAAATCAAAGCACACACTTAGAATTTTCAGTGCTCTGGCTTTGCTTTTCACTCTACCTCTTCCTCTTTTCTTTTTAATCTATCTATAGTAAGCAAGAAAAATGATATCCACTCATTTCAAAAATCAAGATCTAATTATTTACTCAACTGAAAAAATATAAAGTTTAGATCTTTAGGTCCATGGGGATGAGTTCTTCAATCCTTATGAGTTCAATGAGGTTTGGTGATCGTTGGACAAGATTGATGTGTTAGGGCATGGCCGGGGGTTGGAAATTCATGAGATCTAGGTGACATGAGGCTACAAGGCCATTTCATTGGGTCTCTCTTGTCGAAAAGCAGCTCATGGCTGAATTTTATGTTCTACGATGCTTAGAAGGAAAACGTGACTTCTAATGTCGTCTAGGTAGGGAGGCTATCAGTTCGGATGTTGGGGAAGAGGGCAGAGTTCTGGGGGATGGTGATGGATGGATGGAGATTTTGAGCAGGAAGTTATCGGTGGAGTCGGTTTATCAAATTGTGGCATGATTCTCCGTATCAGAGCTTGGTCATGCACAACTATGCACTGTTATGTCATGGGTAGGTGTTTTTTTTGGGAGGGAACCTTTGGGAAATAAGGGTTTACACTAGTTGGGCGATTAATTAAAGTAATTAAGTAGTTATGTGTATTTTAAATCTAATAACTTATAAAATGCATCTCTTTCTCATACGAGGTCCGATCGAGGCGAGATTTTTTGTGATGCGCTCGTAATAACATTAGGTATGTCATAGAACTGGTTTTGTTAAATATAGAGCAAGTAGAATGTTAAGCTAAATCGAACGTCATTCGATTTTAGTTCAACTGGAATGATTCGGTATCAACTGGAATTTGGTGAGTTATCTCACATCCGAATTATTCTTATAGTAATATACAATAGATAAAAATTATTATTTTGTGTGGAAATGATTTATTGGCTTGATTTGGTTAAATATTCGCTTTTAAAAAGTGAATGACATTTAAATTGAAGTACATGAAATTACGTTGAGAAATCAGATTTCTCGTCATTGTGATTTAAATTCCAATTATACACTTGTTGATTTTAATTCCAGTAATATACCAGTTATATACATTGCCAAATGTTAAAATTTGATAGTTTGGCCATATTGGATTTGACACCGATATATGTTAAAAGTTGAACCCTTTGGGTGAAATAGGGTAGTAATAGCATTTGTTAAGTGATATGGTAGCCATTGACCTTATTTTAGTATTTTGAAATACTAATTATTGCTGTTTTGAGCTGGAAATGGTTTCGATATGGAAAATGATTTTCAATTGACCTTTTTGGATTTTCTATGACATTTTATTTACAAAAATAGTTTTGTACCTCTCTATTTTGCTTCAACTTCTTTTATTATTCTTTTCTAATATATATCCATATGTAATTGTTTTAAATTATTCTGAAAAGTTAAAGGA
The DNA here is from genome assembly GCA_030765085.1 of Allium cepa. NCBI lineage: Eukaryota > Viridiplantae > Streptophyta > Magnoliopsida > Asparagales > Amaryllidaceae > Allium > Allium cepa. The sequence goes on along the minus strand of CM060938.1, from coordinate 378,173,777 downwards.
AATTAAAGGGGTTTATCTTTTATTTTAAGTATTTTCTTTTTAAAAGAAGATAGAAATTTTGGAATAAATATTTGGGAACTTTTTATATGAAATTTTATAACGTACAAATCAATTTATATATGGTGTTTTATAAATTAAAAAGAGATTTATAAGCATTATTTTATAAATAAAAGAATAGGTTTATAAATGGTACTTTATAAAAGGGAAGGGAAATATTTGATAAATTGGAGTAATAAATCATAGTTGGGAATTCATCATAATATATGGAATTATCGTGTTGTGGGAAGTATATTAAGTTTTATAATTATATTTGAGGTTTGTTTTATATTTAGAGTTTTGTTTTAAAAAGGAGTTTTGTAATTATGTCTAGAAATTTATAAAAGGAGTTTTATAAATGAATTTGGAGTTTATAAAAGAGTTGCAAATAATTTGCGGATTTATAAAACTGAGTTTTACAAATGATATTTTATAAAGAAGTTATAAATAGTATAAAAGGATGGTTATAAAGGAGTTTATTGAATAAATTTGAAGATTTATAAAAGGAGGTTCATAATTATGTTTAGATATTTATAAAAGGCTATTTTACAGTTTACAAATAATATTTTATAAAAGGAGTTCTAAATAAAAGAAGTTTAATAAAGGAATTTTATAAAAAGGGATTTATAAATAGACCTAGACCCTATTTGCATAAATGATTATTTTAAATTACGGTGTTATAGAGAATGTTTTTTTTCATGTTTAACAAGTAATTCGAAGGTATGGAAACTCGTCTCTATCTTAAGAATTAAGAATGTGTATCGAGGTAAGGTTGGTTTTCTAACTTTTCCAATTTCATAGTCAATCGAGGAATAGTGCTGTTTGAAATCAGGAAGTGGTGTTAAGCGTGTTTGTTTAATTTCCATACGATCCGTTTACTTACACCAAAGTGTTTTCGGTTTATTGTTATCAATGTTGCTAATTAACATTTGTTTAAACTCAAATTAAATGTGGTTTTGGAAATGTAACCTTTCTTAAGTTTGTGAATATACTTATGCTGTTGAGATAACAAGATGGATACATTTTCTAAGTACTGGATATGTAGTGTTTTATGAATATACTTAAAATATAAGTAAATGGAAAAGGTTTTTACGTATTAGAGGTGAAAAGGTTTGGTAATGTACTTATACATTTAAGATAATGTTATCCCGCCTTTTGACGAGCCATATTAGATAGATTAGACAGGTCGAACTTGGAGTTTTCAAGACAGGGAGCCCAAAGAGATAGCCCAAGAGTCCAGAAACCAAGCATAAGCAGAGTTGCAAGGCCAAGGCAAAGGAAATTCAAGCCAAGACAAGCGCCAATCCATCCAAGTGATGGGATGGTACCGATCCTAATCTATGGGTAGGTACAGACCGATATTTTCTTCCCTTATATTTCCCATCTTCTGCCTACTAGTCCTACTTAGATGCTCAATCCATCCAATATTGTTTTATTGATCCAATGCAATTCCCCATCCATCTTCACTAGCACTGAAGCCGCAACCCTGTTCTTTCATGACTCCATCATTTGGACTTAGAGACAAGCTAATATTGGTGCAAAAACAACGGAATAAAGAAGTTAATCACAAGATGAGCCAAGATGAAGAGTTGAAGGCAGCCATATTGTCCGTCTTATGGGTTGGTACCGACCCCTACCCTTGGAGTTGTATCAATCCATACAAATTCATGATGTGGCATCCTATCTTCATGGAGAACTAGTCTTTTGCATGAAGAAAAGCTTGTAGATATTCTGTACGAGATTTTAGGCCCCTACCTACATAAATAGGAAGGTAGGGTTCATTTTCAGGACCTTTTGGCTCTTGTTCTTCTTATTCTTAATTCTTGTAACCAAATGTCGAAGTTATACCGACCCATATGAACTTCTATCTCCAAGTCAGAATATAAGCAATAAAATTGTAAAGTGGATGTAGCCTTGATTTGCTGAACCATTATGAATTGTTGTGTGCTCTTTCTTATTCATTTTTCATTTAATTATTCACCTTTTATTCTCTACTTTAACTTCTGGGAGTTTATCCCATTTTTCGTTCAAATATTTTGGCGCTTTCATCGAGAATAGAGATTCTTAGGCTATTTGGATCCATCGTCTACAATTGGATTTCTTAATTTGAAGAGATAGATTCCACTTCCTACATTATTTTCTACTATTAGATTTTCAATAATCTAAGAGAATGTATTTGTAATGGCACCATCAAGAAAGGACCGTTCTACCAATTCTAGATCTACTACTGATGCTAAGAACCAGAAAGCGCAACGTGTAGACGAAAACTCCCCAACCTACTCAACCAGAGATCCAGAATCCTGCTGAAGTCATGGCTAGAATAGAGATGGATAGGAAGATGAAATAGATGGAAGATAGATTCCAAGCTAGTTGGAATAAGATGAATCAAATAGATTCTAGTCTAGTTAGAATAAGATGAATCAAACGATGCAGCAGAGCTTGAGATTGCTGAATGAACTAACTTAGAATAGCCGTAAGAAGAGTAGGAGAGGTTCCAGTTCAGAGTCAGAAATTTCATCCGAATAGAGACAGAGGGACGGGATAAGAAAGAGAACTCAAAATGCTGCTAGAACCATCGTACCAAGGAAGAACATCGACGCAAAGCATAAATTTTTAGGATCGGTACCAACCCAAGGTCATGATTCGATCCAACCAATCCAACGGTGAGCCCGAAGCTCGCCATCTAGATGGCGGCATGGATTTGACTTCGGGATGCGCTGCTGATGATCAGGATCTGTAGAATCATGTTGCCGCTAATGATACTATTCATGGGAATCAAATAGGGGAAACTAGTTGACGAATGAATCTCTTGGAGGCTGGAAAAACTAGGTATCGAGAGCCAAATCGAGAGCATTCACCGGGCTGAACACTCTGGGTGAAACTCGATTATCACCATTCAGTCGAACCTATTGACGTAGGCCACCAGGTGGATATGATGGGGTGAATTGTTAAAAAAATCATTACAAAATAGATGAAGAATGGGGTGCCTCTCCAAGTCAGAATCCATTTACTGAGAATGTTCTACGTGAGAGATACTCATGTAGATTCGCAATGCCAACTATGCCATTGTATGGAGGAATGAAGGATCCTAGGCAGTAATTGATGAGATATGAATGGCATATGGTTTCCACCAAAGCTTCCAATGCCGTGAAATGCCCTTGTTTCCCAATTTTCCTAGAAGAAGTAGCAACGATGTGGTTCACTCGACTTCCATCGAGGTCCATATTATCTTTCTCTAAGTTTTCAAAGGACTTTATATAGAAATTCCGCTTACAAACTTCATGTCTAAAGCATGTCATGTCTTTTTCATATCTCTTCCAATTTGATGGAAAGTCGCTGAAGGATTTCTTGAATCGATTACACATAGTCGTGATGGAAGTTACGGATCCTATGGATGACATAGTGCCGATGGCGTTGATTATGGGAATTCATCCCGATCCAAGGTTAGGGGAATGGTTGGAAAGGAAGCCCTATTGACAATGGATGCTTTTCATAGAAAATAAAATGAGTACTTACGCTTGGAGGAAGCATGCAAGCATTCGCAACGGATTGGTATAGGAATTCAGGTGAAGTAATACAAACCAATGTTTTTGTAAAGCAGTCCAGGGAAAGCTTTGGTAATGTAGATTTTAATTTTGGTAACCAAAACAATAATTGAAAATGGAATGATAAAAGGGGCTAAAAAGAAGAAGCCAGATAACATGAGTCATATTAGGATTCCTATATACGACAGCTATACTAAACTGAGCAACTTGATAGAGAACATCTATTTAGCAACTCAAAAAACCAAGCAGTACAGAAAGCCAGCTCTGAGAGTGTCAACTGAGAAGGAGTTGAAGTTAGGAAAGTTCTACAGATTCCATGAAATTCACGGTTACAATACCAATGAGTGCAGACACTTGTGAGATATGATTGAGGAGTTGATTCGTAAGGAAAGTTACAGTAACACGTGAAAACCTTGCAGGATGGTGGGCAAAGAAATTCTAACGCCCCTAGGTCGTCTACCCAATCGAGGCAAGCTGAGCCTGGTGTTGATGCATTTAGGTGGCCAAAAAATTTGTTGGTGATTAATATAATTATCGATGAGGCATAGCCGACCGATAAGAGTCTAGTTGAGATGGAAAAATATGTTGGTGCAATAAAGCCTACGAAGAGTGAAAGTTACTTCGCGGTTGAAGATGGGACTCTGGCAAAACAATGTTGAATGATGAACGACGATATTGTATTTTGGAATTGAGATGCTGATGGAGTGGAAGCTCCAATGATTGACCTACTCGTGATCATGGCCACGATTGTCCTGCAATTGTTTGGAAGGTGCTGGTTGACTGTGGAAGTTTAGTCAATATCATATTTAAGAAAGCTTATGATCAAATGATGTTGGAAGGTAAGGACTTGAACCTTGTAAATCACAAATATAGGAGTTCAAGGGATGACCACTTAAGACATAAGATATGTTGAATTATTGGTGGTTCTTGGTAGGGGTGACTGCAAGTGAGTGCGAGTCATGCCTTTTTTCGTGTTAGATATCTACGTGGCCTACAATGCATTTCTGGGTCTACCAACCTAGCAGAGTTGAGAGCAGCTATAACACCCTTATGCTTGACTATGAAATTTCCTAAGAGAATGGTGTAGGGATGATCTAGGGAGATTAGGTGACTGGCCGCTAGTGCTACATCGTCAACCTAAAGGAGTCAAGGTGAAAGGAGAAAGGAAAAAAATATGGAAGGGACCCTCTGCATTAAGACTTTGGACATATAGCAACTACAGCCCGAGCCTCATCGCGGGCAACCTAGTTGGTTCCACAATGACATGGACTGACACAAAGAGCTAGAAGTTGGAAGAGAGGCTCCTACCAAGTTGACGATCGCTATTCTGGTCAGCCAGGATGATCCAAATCGGGTCCTAAAGGCCGGATCGCAACTCGGTGTAAGAGCGATGAAGGAGTTAGATAGTTTTCTCCGATCAAACCTGGATGTGTTTGCCTAGATACACTCGGATATGTGTGGGATCTCGTCGAAGATAACGAGCCATGCATTAAATATAAATCCCAAATGCATTCCTATAAAACAAAAACGTTAAAACCTAGGTTCAAAGAGATCTACTATGCTCAAAGAAGAGGTGGATAAGCTGTTGGACACCGGCTTCATCCGAGATGTGATATACCCGGAGTGGGTATCTAATCCTATCTTGGTGAGGAAATCGAGCGGGATGTGGAGGACATGCACTGACTATTCTGATTTGGATAAAGCATGCCTAGAAGACAGCTTCTCGCTCCCGAGGATTGATCAATTGGTGGATTCGACAGCTGGACATGAGCTACTTTCATTAATGCTTGCGTATTTTGGATATAACCAAACCTAGCGTATACCTCGGATCAGGAACACACCAACTTCATAGCCGACCTCGGACTATGTTGTTATCTATTCATGACCTTTGGATTAAAGAATGTAGGGGAAACTTACTAGAGGCTCTTAAATTGGATGTTCAAAGATCATTGTGGACATTTGATGGAAGTCTATATGGATGACATGCTTATGAAGTCGCGGCGTTTGGCAAACCATGTTGATGATTTAGTAGAGATGTTTGGCTTCCTTGGAAAATACGAGATGAAGCTCGGTCTCTTAAAATTCTCTTTTGGCATTATGCCATGGAAATTCTTGGGCCTTATTGTGAACTTTGGGATTGAAGCCAATCCCGAAAAGATCGAGGCATTGAGAAAGATTGAGGCTCTAAATACGATCAAGGAAGTCTAAAGCTTGAATGGTAAGGTCGTCGCCCTGACTGATTCATCTCCAGAGCCATGGACAAATGCATTCCTTTCTTTGATGTCATAAAGGAAGGAAAAGGTATTTTCATATGTAATTATGAATGTAACGCATTCCAAGATCTGGTGGATCACTTGGAGAGAGCCTCCATCCTTTCGATGCCAATGGATGATGAAGACCAATTTATATACCTGGCAGTGTCGTTGCATGCTTTGAGTGCTGCATTTGTACGAGAGGAATCCTGCATCCAACAACTGGCCTATTATATCAGTAAGCGATTTACGGGAGCAGAAAGAAATTACTCGAGGCTGGAGAAGCTCCATACTACTTATTGATCACTTGAGAAAGCTCTGCCCTTACTTTTAGGCTCATCCAATCAAAGTTCTCACTAACCAGCCTTTATGACAAGTCTTGTAGCGAACTAAAACTTTTGGAAGGCTGCTGAAATAGAACATTGAATTGAGCCAATATGACATAACCTAGCACCCTTGAAGAGCAATCTAACGTCAAGCTTTAGCGGATTTCATAGGTGAATTCACTACACGAGATGATCTTCCGGAGAGCAGTGGTGAGAAAGATACTGGGTGGAAGATGTACGTGGATGGTGCATCTAATGAACGATGTTCTAAAGCAAGATTTGTATTTGTCACTTTCGAAGAACACCCGATTTATTGCGCCCTAAAGCTCAACTTTCTAGGAACAAAAAATGAAACCAAATATGAGGCCTTGATTGTAGGACTTAAGATTTCCAAAGAGCCATGATTAAAGACTTTACACGTTTTCTACGACTACTAGTTGGTGTTTTTCCAAGTTCCAAAAGAGTTTCAAGCAAAAGGAGCAAGACTGGCTCCTTATCTAAACTAGGTCCTTGGGCTACTTAATGACATCAAATATTACATAATCGCTCATATTCCAAGGGAGGAAAATGAGAAGGCCATCTCACAAGCTAAGTTGGCTAGTTACAGAGATGCATAACTCATGGGCCTGGTCCCAGTTGAAGTAATATCAACTTCGAGCATTGACCAAATGGATGTTGATTGAATCTTGGAGGTTGAACTCAAAAGGGAGTCATGGATAACTCCAATAAAAGATTATTTCCAGTTAGGAATCCTTCTGGAGAGAAGGAAAGAAAGATGAAAGCTCCTTCGACTAGCTTCGAGTATCATGCAGGAATGAGTACTTTACAGGAAAGGTTTCTCTGTCCCTATGCTTTGGTGTATCGCCCGTAACGAGGCCAAGCGAGTTCTATAAGAAATTCATGAAGGGGCCTGTAGCGACCACATCAAGTGGCAAACCCTAGCGAAGAAGATCCTCCTCTATGGATACTTTTGGCTAATTGTCAATCGAGACGCAGCTGATTACACCCAAAAGTGTGATAATTGCCAAAGATTTCCTAAATTACCAAGAATACCGTAACAGAGATTACTCAAATGGTCATTCCTTGGCCATTCATAGTTTGGGTAATTGATATTATTGGTGTATTATCGATATCTATAGGTGGCGCTAAGTAAGTCATGGTCGCAGTTGACTACTTCACCAAATGGGTTGAGGAGGAGCCGTTGGCCACGATCATCATAAAGAAAATAATCAACTTTGTTGTCTGAAATATCATATTTCGTTTTGGAGTTCCATTGGCAATCATTACTAATAACGGGACCTAATTTGACAGTATTGAGTTCAAAGATTTCAGCTGCCGACATCACATAGAGAAGAGATTTTCTGCGGTGGCATATCCACTGGCAAATGGATAGGTTGAAGTGGTAAATAAGATTATCAAGTCATTTTTTAAGAAGTGGTTGGAAAAGGCCAAGGGCAAGTGGGTCGATGAACTTCCATTATTACTATAGGCTCTTTGAGCAACTCACAATTCAACAACTATCCACTCTCCATTCACTATAGCCTATGGATCAGAGGTTATTATTCCGGTTGAATTGGAAGTACCTTCTCATCGAGTCATTAACTATAATCCATAGGCTAATGAGCAACTTCTGTTAGAGTTCTTGACATTGTTGATGAGAAGCTCGATGCAGCTAAGTTGAGGGAAGCTACACACTAATACCTAGTTGCAGGATATTACAACACTAAGGTCAGGAATCAGACCTTCGAAGATGGCAATTTGGTTCTCAAATGAATTTTCCCTAGCCTTGGAAACTTGGCTCGACCTTGGAAGGCCACTATGCAATAGAGAAGAAGCTTGGAGATGGAACTTTCAGGTTTGCAACTATCGACGGGATTTCTCTCCTAAGGGCATGGAATAGCAAGAACTTATGATGCTATTTCACTTAGAAATAAATCCATAAACAATTGGCTAGAGCCATATAATAAGACATATTATGTCATTTCCCGTCTTTTATGGAATAAAACAGCTTCTCAAGTCTAAGACTCCGCCTTTCCACTATTTAAGAGTTATGACCCGATTGACTCAAATGAATCTGCATTTGAATAATGCTGGTGTGCATGTGCTCGGAGATAGGTGCCAATCAAAACTTCTACGTTTCATGACCGAACCCTTGAAGTTCTTCTCAAAACCCGAAGTTTGATATCAGCCAACTCTTGTCCTCCAATTGAGGACCCAAGTATAAACTCAAATTGGATGTGATAGGACCATCTGTACACAAACTCTCGTCCTTGATGTGGGGGTAGGAGTATAAACCTAAAATGAACGTGACACGATCATTTATCTACTAACTTTTTTCCTTGATGTGAGGGCATGAGCATAAATCAAAATGAATGCGATACAATTTTAACTCGCTCAACTCTTTCCCTTGGATTAAGGGCATGAGTATAAATCAGAATGGATGTGAGAAGACTTTACAGTCCTTGATATTTTTCCTAGAGTATGCAAAACAAAAGATCCTTACCCAACATAAGTTGCGGATTTATTCCTATGAATACTGAATCGATGCCCGGAGTTTGGCACAATGGGGAAGTAAACATCCTTGATAAGGATTTGCGACTATGCTATTAAGTAGTTAATTTAAAGTTAGCTCTCGAAGTTTGGTGCAATCGAGCATTATTATCATAGAAAAGGATTTCTGAACCACTTCCTAAATGGTAAAACCTCAATTAATGCCTAGAGTTTTGCACTTTGATAGTCACTTTATGATCGCAAGAGCGACAGAAGGCTGGTTAATTACATAGTGCGCGAAGGATCCAGTCCGATGATAATCATTAAAAGGAATGAATCAAAAGTACATTGAATTAAAAGTGTGTTTATAAAATATCTTAGGAAAGTTCACATAAAGACTTGACAAAACAAAAAAATTTCCATTATTAATATTCAAAATGAAAGTTGGAAAGCTAAGTACAAGTTTCTTTATGCCTAAACAATAAGCAAAAGAGAAGGATGAATTCGCATAACACCAGCCGAAAAAAGCAGAAGCAGGAGAACTGGAAAAAGCCTAAGTACTATTATATAACCAAAAGTCACAAAGAAGACAGATGATCATGTCTTTGGTTTCTTCTTTCTTTATTTCTTCTCCTTCTTCTACGTAGAAGAAGGCATGCTAGATTCTTCCTACTGCTTCTTTACTCTTCCCCACTTCCTTTGACCTTTAGTGGAGTGCTCACTAATGATCCAATAGGCACACTTTAAGTGCGCTAAGGTGGAGGATTAGAGACCGGAATGCTTTGTAAAGATCCTATAGGTATACTTTGAGCGCTACCAGGTGTGGAGATATGGACCACAGCAAAGATAGTCTGCCTGGGCAAGGCAATCGATTAAAGAGGAGACATGGCCTTAAAATTCTCTAACTTAATCTTTGTAGCAAGGAGGATGTGTCTATCAATTTTCTCCAGCTTGGCCTCTTTTACAAGGCCAATTTCCTATTCAAGTTGACTCATGGGGCAACCGATAGAGACTTAAAAATCTTGGTTATCACAACGTCCTCATCGATCTTAGTTTCCTAAGTCCCACCAGTCCCCTCATCAAGAAAAGCATCAGTCATCTGCTTATCAAGACTGGGAGATTATTCAACGGAGTTGGTTGGAAAACATGTTGAAGTTGTAACGGTTACTGATTCTACTATAGACGTTTGTTATCCCGACCAAGAGTCCTCATCAGGAAGAGAAGCGATTGGGGCATACCTCAAACTAAGAGATATAAAGAGATAAATTAGTGATGTCGATCGACGATAGCAACCCTCTAAAATATAGGGAAAGTCAGTGAGATACCTTCTTATGTTTAGGTTTTTGTGTGAGCCGGAGTGTTATAGAATTTCCTTCTGGAATGGGAGAAAGGATAGTAGGCATATGATTTGGGGATTCTCTGGATCATACCTAGGATCAGGGAATGAATCTAGAGTAGCTTAGGACCTGGGTGTTTGGCTAGTAGTGTCTTCATGTGGCATTGGTCTCGAGCCATTGCTCAAGTTTTACTCTACGGTGGCGACTTGGTCTAAAGGAAGACTAAGCCCGCCTTTTCTTAGCGCACTACGCATCTATTAATACCTCTTTCTCCCGCTAGGGTAAGGTCTATCTCCACACCTTTCAGGAATGATTTCTCCTTCGAGACAAAATATTCCCAAGCTAGGCCCAGAACCCTAGGATAGTCATCACTAAGCCATTCCGGGTTTTGAATTAGAGGACATTGGCAATGTACTTGATAAGCCTTGATTCAAATCTATCCATCATCTGCTGCTCTACAGCCTTAAGCTCCCTCTTAACAGGCGCGTCTATGTCTTTAGCATGTTCTATCACCTTATCCCTCTTAACAAGCACATCTATGTCATCGCATAATCTTGAGCCTACTATAATGCCTTCTCCTTTTCTTTTGTTTCACAATCAAGCTTGATCTTCAGCTCAGTCGTGCTTATGTTTATGACAAATCTCTCTAACACTAAATCGTGATTTCGGTGGAAGGCTTTCTCCATCTCATCTCGATGCTTATTCCTCTCCTCTTTGAGCGCCTTGACGGCATCCTCGGCTTACATCTTTGCTAAGTCTTGAGATTTGCTCAAATTTTCAACTTCGGCATCGGGTGTGGCTATGATCCTCTTGTTGTCAACTTCGATGAGTTTTTGATTTTCAATTTCAAGCTTCCTTTCCCTCGAGAATTTGGAGACTTTTTCAGCTATTCGTGATCACTTGTTGTATTGATTATGAACATCAATCATCTAAGCCATGGTCATTTCTTGGACATCAGATGGAACTCTTTTGAAGTTGGGCTTAAACTTAAACCCATCAAAGAAGGTATTTGGAAATTGCTCCTTCAGTTCAGTCATTCAAGCGCTAGAAACAAGTTATTGTTCCATAGAGATGACCAGAGCTTTAGTAGTTTCTTTGCCAGGTCTATGATGAGAAGTTCCAGAACCACTATTTTGGTGCCTATGGTCAGAAAATTGACTAATATGGACAGAGGTTAACTTCTAAGTGGGAACAGAAACTGTAAGTGGGGCACGAGCTATACAGCATGGAGGATGTCATTGCGATGATCCGAATGCTTATCCAAATCCTTTGGAGGAAGATACCTAGACCCGGGGTGATTCATGAAGCTAAGGTCACGTGTTGGATAATATCTACTGTGGCTATCTTTGTTTCAATCATCTCTATCGTGACTATCAATTATCAGTTGCTGCACTATAAAAAATTATGCTTTTACTTGCATTATATAGTAGCGTTTGAAAGCTAAATGCTAATGTTTCTTTGACCCCACTATAATTGCAATGTTTTAGCTTTAGATAGGTTCTAGGCGGGCTTTGTTTTTTCGTTTCAGCTTGAAGTTCCATCTAATTTTCATTTTCTTTCACTACTAGCGGCAAAACAGAGTAAAAACCAAAAATTTATCAAAGTCCAACTCTTCTTCTCAAATCTCTAAACCATCCACTGTGCAGAGATCGTCCCTACGACCAAATAAATTTGATCTTAAATCTTCCTTTTATTATCATAGCCAAATTCAATCGTTCTTCGTCATTTCCCCCCTTTTTTGTCTATTGTTTGCTTTAGGTGTGGAAGGAGGCCAGGACTTATGGTGATTTAGGGGTCAAGACCTTAGATAGAGATTAGAAACTGTGAAATCGGGTTGTGTCGGGTTGCCTTGAATTGTTTAGGAGTCGGTAGGCGATTTGGTGGTGTAGGGTGTGGCAGTGAATAGATCTAGGGTTGCCAGAGTTTAGGGATGTCGGAGTGGTGGGTGGTTTTCTATTTTTCTCCATGGTTGCCGTTTGGGTTTGAAGTGGCTGTCGATGTAGGGTATAGGATAGTAATTTGTATGGTTGAGATTGAAGGTGACGTTGTAGTTGCACTTAGATTGGTTGCGATTGGGTTGTTGCAAGGTAGTAGAATGGTAAAAACGGTTGGGAATTGCTGCATAGGTGTGTTGAGATGGTGATTGTGCATGGCTAAAGGTGAACTTTTCCAAGAACATATTGGGTCTGGGGGTCTGATAGTGGTGGTAATGGATATGGGGCAGATTGTGGAGTGTTGGTGGAAGGGCTTGGGTGAGCTAAATGTATTGTGTTTTGGTCTGGTAATTCTGATGATTAGGATTCTCAGACTATGTTGCAATAATGGAGGATGTGGGACGTCTGGATTGACGGTTTAAGGTAGAGGGGTTTTGATGAGGTGGTGAGGTAGTAGTTATCGAGGATATGCGATGTTGTTGTAGACTAAAGTTTTGGATCTGACGTTATTGTGGCCGAGGGTGAAGAGTGAAGATGATGATGGTTGCGGTCTCGCCGTCTTGGTGGGTTTGTTTGGCGAGAAGCAAAAGGTACTACAAGGTGAAGTGCATGTACTGCCGGTGGGTGATAACTGATGTCATTTTCTGATTAGCTTTTGAATATGCTTTAAATTAATTCACCTAGTTTTATTTGTTTGACATGCTGAAACTAGCACTATAACAATATATCTAATATTAGTTGACTTCTATGCTACTGCTATACATCTTTTTTTTTTTTTTAACTTGAAGCTATGTGCAAATAAGAAATCTATAATCATAATAGGTGCAGACATTGTAAAAAATTAGCACCAGAATGGAAGAAAGATTTAAATAAGCTAAAAGGAAAAGTGAAACACGGTCACGTAGACTGTGATGCCAACTATTACTAATTTGAACAAAAGATTGTAGTGATATATCACCCACTAAGCTATATGATCAGCTAACTGTTACTCTCAGTCTCCACTTAAGCTAGTTATGAGGAATGTTAGTTCCATAAATAAAAATGAGAACTGGTTGTACTTTATTAGATTGTTCATTTTTATTGATAATTTTACTCAAGATTGTTAACATTATGTCCATCATGCTTCCAAAACATGGTGTGATACACATATACCACACACACGATACACTTACAAACACATACAACAAAAAAAACTTGCAAAATATTTGCCTATATATCCATTAATAAATGAAATAAAGGTATTCTATAGGAATTGAAATTGTACCTCTAAAGGCCATAACAAACTTTTAGTTTATGGTTAGATAAACAAATATAAGAAGACATTTTACCTCCAGTGTTATGAAACAAATCTATCCCCTGATTACTTCAAGTTTACGAATAAACTGCTAATGCATGAAGTATCTAAATTTAAATGAAATCTATTCTTTCAGTTCTTAACTATAAACATTATATCACCCAAAATTATATAGCAAAATACTGCAAGATATCATTTTTACTAATAATAAAAGGATCTTAGTCATATATGTTTACTATTATAGTGTATATAAAAATTAAACAAATCAAAATAGTAGAATACAATATATATTTTTAGTTATATTATTGTATAAAATTGCTCGATGGCAAAAATTTCCCTTAAACTCATTGCATTCAGATGCACATATTGACAGCGAATAATGAAAAAAACAACATCTTCTCATATCTTTCTAAAAATTTGAAAATCACAGATCAAGTACTTACTACTAATAATTGGCTTTTGAGATTTGAAGTTTTGATTACTTATAAATGAGTCATGCTAATTGACTGCTAACATATACCATATGTGAAAATAGTCTTTAATGAGTAGATTCGATGTAAAAGGCTTTCCCACTATTTTGGTATTTGTTCCTAACAAGAGCAACCCATTTGTATATGAAGGAGCAAGATCTACTCCAGCAATTGAATCCTTTGAACTAGAGCAGCTGGAGGCTAATATCGCTCCACCAAAAATGACCAAATCAACCAGCCCTGTAAGCAATCAGTTGAACTATTTGTTTTTTGCTTAATATCAAAACATTACCACATTGGAATTTTTCTTTGTGAATTTCACGGAACATGGGTAAATTTAATATGTGGCAGGGCAAAACGTTCGAAATCAGGAAATCTACGTATCAGATAAAAGTCCCCAACTATGAAGAACATTGCTTGTTATAGTCAGAATGACCTATGTATAACATTTAATAAATATCAGACAATCTAAGAACATTATATGCAAATATTTGTACATAAAATTGTTTAAAAAGTAATTGTTACTAACAAACAGATACTTCCACTTTTGGTCTCCCATTCAACTCCTTTCTTTTTCAAATCACTTGCTTAAACAAAATATTCTTTTCATAACTAGCAAGTTGTCGTAGTGTGTGTGTGTGTGTGTGTGTGTGTGTGTGTATGCGTATGTGCGTGTATATATATCCAAATTAGTTATAACAAATAAAAACAAGTCGCTCCTAGAATATTATTCATGCTACACTGGCTGCTTGCTCGCCTTCGAGCAGTTCTCTCAATAATAATCATATATTACTGTGAAAATATAATAGACTATTATGTTTATTCAAGATAATATATTTCAACAAAATAATGATCAATCATTCAGATGAATCTTTCGATTATAACACCTAACCTCCATGGATTTCATCACCTAATATGTATTTAATACACAACCTATTTTGTTTCTCAAGATTAAATAAATGAGCATGTTGATGTTTAAACATGTAAAATGGTTCAAAGTCTATATTCTAGGTTAATATAGATACAAAGCGATTATATGGCTACTAAGTATAATTCTGCAAAAGTAAAACAAAGGTGAGATACATGGACCGAAGACCAGCATAACACAATTTCATATTTTAATGATGCATGACACCCACCCAGTCCTACAACAGTATTAAACCAATAACATTTTATTTCTATTTTAGATATTACCGAAGGCTAATATATTTAGAAAGACAGAGGATGTTCATCCTGCAATAACTTGCATGCTTGAACCTATGGATCACATAAATACAATGAGACGAAAGATGCACTAACCAAAATAAAAATAGAGGCTTAAAAAGTGAGCTCGTATTTACGCAATCTACAAGCACAAAAAGCTAACCAATCTCAAATCACAATCTTACTCGTCGAAATGAATAAGACGGAAAAAATTATTTGAAGCTCGATATTTAAAAAACAGAAACATACCAAAGAAAAGGAAAGCAAAATAACCATTCCATATGTATAAAAGAAGGTGATTCAAAATGAAAACATAAGCATAAATGAAAAAGATACATATAGTCAATATTGTGAGCAAATCATCATGAATAATTAAATCACAATCCCGCTCTTCGAAATGATTAGATATATTTTTCTATGGATTTTTTTTTTCTAATTTGACATCAAAAAACCTAGTTGCAGCTAGAAGTTTAAAACCAACTTCTAAACCAGTAGATCAATAATTTTGTGAACGAATTTTTTAAGTACAAATTATTGATACAAGAATATATAGACAAGTAACAAATTGTTCAACTGATTATATACAACTTTCAAATCTCTTCTACTTATAATATATATACAAGTAAATTTTTTATAGTTAAATACTAGGCATCTTTTACACTTTGCTAATAACCGACGTTATAACTGACTCAATCAAGGATGCAATTGGCTGACCATAACCAAATTTTTTCCATGGGTGCTTCCCTCATGGAAATGTGGCAAGTAAAAAAAAGGTAAATTTTTATTTGATAGTTACTGATAGTTGAAAAATCAATGTATGCAATTTCTTTAGGTTTTTGATATTACAAAATAAGGAGATGTCTTATGTAGTGGAGACCCTATAGAGATTAAGGAAGGATATAAATGCTTCCCTAGTGGCCATTCATCATCAAGAAACAATTTTTTCCATGTTCTGTTATATTTCTCTTTGTATGCAGGGTTAGGTTTTCTTTCATGGTACATAATAGGGAAAATCGGGTTTTCAATTAAAGAGGACACGTTGCAAAACTTTGCTTAACGTTGCTTCCTCTATTATTTGCCACCTTTCTCACTGTTTCCAGGGTCAATGACTACTGGCATCACTGGCAAGATGTGTTTGCAGGCAGATTTCTTGGTATGTATGTTTTCACCTTTAGTTACTGTTTTAATGTAAAAACTTTGATTTTACAGTATATTGCATGCACGATACTTATTTTTCTAATGTAGGACTGGTTGTTCCATTCTTTACTTACCTGCAATTCTTTCCATTCCCTTCTGGTGAATAAGGTATATGATCCTAGGAAGTAGGTAAACTGTTAATTATGTATTATGATTAATTATATCTGCCATTGTATGCAAATATTTGCAACACATGTTTCAAAAGGTATATATAATACATAAATAATGGCTTTGAAGAACTTATAGTTAGCTTATTATGTATTGTAGGCAAGGCCATTGCTGCAAAAAGCTATAGATCATGAAGATTATGATGAGCTCATTAACAGTAGGTCAATAATAACTTATATCAGATTATGCTGAGATATAACTTGATTATCAACGGTTCTAAGATATAACATTCATGTTGTTTCATGTCGCAGTTCTGAGAAGGATTGATAATTTTTTTTCCTTTAAATACATGTTCTGCAGTTTCTAGTTCATTGAAATCGGGGACACTTCTAATCACAATGGTATACTATGAATGCAGCCTGGATTTGGTTATCAACTACAGCTAGTTTCAGGAATGAGATGTGGTGGTGCTCCAATGCAAAATCTGGTGGTGCTCCAATGCCAAATTATTGTGTCCCAATGGTCCAACAAGCTCAGCAGTCCTAGCACCCAATCGGAAGATGTGCTTGAAATGGCCAAATTCAACAACACCAACACCCTGTACCTATGAATCAATAAGTTAGTCACCTCATTTTCCCTTTATTATTGAAATATTTGCTTCAGAAACAGCAATATAACATATTTGTAATTTGTACAGATATAGTGGTGCGGTCGTAGCTACCGCTTTCTTCCTGGAAGAAACATGGTGAATGGTTCATATTCTTTGTCAAGTTGGCGGTGTACCTATTAGAGATGCTGCTTCCATTCGTTACCCATTCCCGTTAGTGCTTTGACTTTTGCTCTTGCCAATGCTACACCTGAGCAGCATGGGACTGTATGTTCTCTTCCTTCATTTCTTGCTTTTTTAACTCAGTTGCTTGGCTGGACTCATGTCAGGTTAGGGCTTTAGAGGGAGACTTATATAGACTTTATAGTTTCATGCGGTCACTTGTTAATCTGATATAAGATGAACATGATGCTATTATTGTTAGGTGGTGGATCATGTGTATATCTTAGCATAATTATTAGTCTTTTGGAAGTTGTACCATGTGTAGTTAAGACAAACTGGATAAAGCTTTATTTTTTTCACCTTTAACAGGTCCATAAATCTCATATGAGTTTAGAGTACAATAATTATTTTCGAGGTCGTATCATCGTTTTATCTTTCTTAGTTAATTAATAGTTTACCTACTTATACAATATTAATTAAGTTAACTGAATTTTATAAATATTAAATTAATTTATATAATTATAATATTAATAATCAAAATCAATTAACTAAGATTATAAAAACTAACTTAGTTAATTAAGTTTTATGTAAATTAAAAAAGTATGAAAATTAAAAAGTATAATAATTAACTAAGTTGATAATAATAATAATAATTTAACCAATGTTTATGAAAATTAACCAAGTCTATAATAATAATAATAATAATAATAATAATAATAATAATAATAATAATACTAATAACGATAAAAATAACCATAATAATAATAAATAAACTAAGTTTATAAAAAATCAACTAAGTTCATAACAATTAACCAAGTTTGGAAAAATACTAATACTAATAATAATACTAATAAATTATAAAATATTAACCAAGTTAACTAAGTTATAATAAAGTTAATGATAATAATAATGGCGATGATGATGGCGATGATGATAAATTATAAAGTATTAACCAAGTTAACTAATTTTATGAAAAATTTATAAGTTTGAGATAATTTATAAAAATTAACCAAGTTGATAAAATTTAAGTTTGAGATAATTTATAAGTGTAGGTTAATTAAAATATAAGTTATGACATTTAAATTTTAGCAATTGAGATAATTTATAAGTTTGAGTTAATATAAATAAAATTATATATAAGTTAACCAAGCTTAATAAAAATTTGACTAATTTTTATAAAAATTAACCGAAATTATAAAATTAACTAAGTTTTATACAATTCAACCACATTTTATAAAAATTAAATAAATTTATATAAATTAATTAAGTTTTATTAGAATTTAACTAAGTTAATAAGTTTTTAAAAATTAAATAAGTATATTATAAAAATTAACCTAGTTCTATAAAAATTTAACTAAGTTAACTAAGTTTCATAAAATTATTTAAATTAATAAAATTTTAACTAAGGATGTCTCATATACTTTCATAATCATTTGTTAATTGCTAAATTTGTCTATAGGTAATTAGCTTCTTAGGCGTAAAGACCAGTTATAGAAAAGAGTTGTGGGTAATCAAGTAATGAACACGGCTTTAATTGTTATATATACTATAACATTTTGTTAATACTTGTGTAAACTTGTTTATGAATGGTTATGGATTTTAAATGAACTTGCTCATTTGTCGAAAAACTATTATCAAAATGGTTATGGATGTTATATTTGATTTTGTGATTAATGTGTTTTTTTTAATTTTTTGAATATGATGATCATGTGATTGATTGATTGATTGTTGGTTTGAATACGATGATATGTGATTAATTGCTGGTTGTAATAAGACTATTATGTGAGCGATGGTTGGAAATGGTACAACCCATTAACAGGAAACGGTAGCGTGTACAGTATGCCACAAAACCGTTAATAACTTTTACCAGCGTTTTAAAATGCTATGGAAATGAATATAAACGATGATACGACTTTCGTAGCCTTAAAAACGCTAGTAAAGCTTTTAGTAGCGTTTCGGTAAACTATGACAAGACTTGCTAGACTTTTTGTAGCGTTTCTAAAACCCTACAATAAGTTAAGTTTTGGTAGCGTTTACCACAACGTTCAAAAAGTTTCAGACTTTTAGCTGCACGTCGTATCGCATCATTTACCTAAAGGCTACTTAAAGTTTGGTAGCGTTTTTTCAGCGCCATGAAAGGCCTTTCCTGGTGTAGTGCTGGAGTCCGATTCCCAACCGTTGCCTTGTTAGTAAGCACTTGGATAGAGTTTTCGCTACCGAGTTTTATCATCCTCCATAGGTAGGAGTATATATTTTCTTTTTTCCATGAATCATGTAAATAAAATGAGAAAAAGTTAGATCCAATGAACAAGGAGGCAAGATAATTGTTGTGCAATGGCATGAAAGTGCACATATGTGCAAGTGTCCTAGTGACCCCCAACGAACCATGAGCTGGAGCTTGGAGTTTTGCTCATAGGAGTTATCTCTCCCGTAGGGATGGCATCCTTATAGAAGTGAATTGGGGAGTTTATGCTCTCTAAAATAATGTTACCGACATCGAAGGAGCCAAATTCGCAAGGAATTGGCCCTAATCGAGTAAATGGGCCTGTTGATGGAATAGAAGGCATCTTTTCTGTGGTTGTGACTGGTGGAGGCTACGTAGATGTATGAGTCTTAGTAGTGAAATTTTCACTACTAGCCTCTTCCTTAGAGCAGACTATTGACCGTCACTGGATTGTTCAGTCTGAGACTCATGTCCCATGTCAATGTTACCTTGGCCAACCTCACCACTTTCATCCACTATCTCGCCTTTCTCAGCATGTTATTGTACTTGCTCAACGTTTTCTTCAACTCCAGAACCAAGACTTGAGACTAGAGCACATTTGGATCAATATTGCCTCCTTTAGGCAAGTTGTCATGATCATCGTGATTGTCATAATCATCATCACCGACAACCATTGGGACTATACCAGTACTATGGCCCACTTTTCACAAACCATGGATAAGAAGATTTTCATCTAATAGAAGAGCTCTGACTTTTAGTCCACTAACGGAATCACCATAATAACATTAACGACATCTAAAAGCATCGCGTTACCCGGTCTTGCTGGAATATCTAGATAATACGACATGATGTGAGTTAAGCCTGCAGACTATTAAACAAATTCGTATAATGCACAAGGAAGACAAATTACGTCCAAACGACCATCTTCATGCGAACTTGATCGGATAGCGAACATAGAACCACTTGTTTTTGAAATAATTCAACTTATTCCATGTGTCGAAGACTACTCTATAACCCCTGATCGGTTTGAGATAAATTAAGGATGGAATTTTCTTTTGGCTCTTAAAGCTATATATGCATCGAATCTCCTCGTCGTTGGGCGCTCGGTGTAAGTGCTTGAAGAAGACCATATATATGCTGAGAAGAAAGGCATAACTATTTAAATGCAACTGCACAGGAGCCAGTCTTATAAAATTCAGGACTTGACGTATGAACTGATTGAAAAATGGAATGCAACCCACCAAGCACGCACACGCGCGCGCGCGCACACACATATATATTATAGGCAATATAACCCTCAGAGGGATTGTGTGCTCTTTGATCACGAGATGGCACTTGGATGTTGTCAAACAAAATAACATGTTTGCTGCAAATTCTTCAAAGTAATCCTTCGTTGATTTTGGAGGCAACAAAATGAACAGGATCATTCAAAATTAAGGCATCCTCCAGAGTGTTAGGTGCAGGATCTACTTCTCGCCCATCTATCGCCTCAATTGGATTCCTAAGAATTTGTTCTTCAGTTTAAGGATTTTCTTATTGTTGCACATGCTTTGTCGAAGTTTTCTGTGCATGTGAATTCGTTGTTGAACTTGACTCGATATCGGATTCTATATATTAGGAAGTGGATGTACCTGTGTCCTGAGTGGCAAGAAATTTGGAATGCCTCTTATCCATTTCTATAAAAAAAACCCGATAAATAGTCAACATTAAATTAATTACAAATCGTGCCCACTATGCTAAATTAAATCCTAGTGTGGTGTCGTGCATTTCAAATATAAGATATTATTTAACTGTTCATTTTAGTCCTTAGATATCACCAGAAGTGATAGTCATCGCTTGTTGTTTCGACAAGTTTAACATCATTAGTCATGCTTTGGAAAGGGATCGAGACCAAGAAGAAGATATTGATTCACAAGGCAGGATTCTCATGTGAACAAAAAGTTAAGATATTTTCCTAAGTGTAGGAGTGGTATAACTTCATCAATTAAAGAAAATTCCATCCTCCTTCTTCTATCTTCTCCGATTCCAAGGTCATGGCCACCAATGCTAATCCAAGTTCATCTCCATTCATGCATGGTCTCGTTCTCCTCCACCTACCTATTGGATGAATCTAGGATGGGTTCGTTCAAAAACCTAGAGGCGAAGAGGCTTGGGTAGTCGAAGGAAAGATCAGACACAAAATTGGAAATTTGGGCTTGAGGACGGCAGCATTGGTAATGTCACGGTCAGTGACGGTGAGCACCGGGAAAGATGATCACCAAGGTTAAATTTGGAAGCTAAGGCTTTAATGGTAGATCAAAGCTTGGGTCAATGGTCAACAACAAAGTGAAGGGGAGAAGTAAGGAGATTGGGCTTTATAATCCACGATCCATATCTCCAATACAAGAACTTAGAAAATCTCCAAAGTCCTAAGTTGGTACTGATCCAAGAGGAGGGGTCAGTACCGAGTCAAAATTTTTTTAGTTTAAAAAAAGAAGAAGAAAACACTTAGATACATAAATATGTATATGCATGTGATGGACCATGTATGTACACTCTTTCTCACTCAAAGAACGTGCAATATGTAAGTGTATAAGTGCATATTCTTCCTCGAACCACTAGAGTTAATGGGAACCTGGTCCAAACATGATAAATCGATGAAAGGAACTAATTTAGAATCGCCAAGCCTGGAATGACAGCTCAGGAGGAAATGTTCTTAATTTATAATCCTGGATGTTGGTAGAGCATCCCAATGGATGACCATGTACACAACTTTTTACAAGAACAATTCATAGGACGGATAAAGACCATTCGAAACATAGAGCAAAGCCCTTTGTAGCGATTCTGACTTGTCTCAATTCAAAGCACATCACAACTGAAATGAGTTGTACTTTGGGGGGCAGGTGTTGTCTCGCCTTTTGACCAGGCCATATTCGGACAGATTGGACAAGTCGAACTTAGAGTTATCAAAGAAGAGAGCCCAGAGAGATAGCCCAAGAGTCCAGAAACCAAGCACTAGCAGAGTCACGATGCCAAGGAAAAGGAAACTCAAGCCAAGACAAGCACCAATCCATTAAGTGATGGGTCGATACCGACCCCACTTATAGATCAATACTGACCCCTATTTTCTTCCCTTGTTTTTCTTATCTTTTACCTACTAGTCCTACTTTATGCCAAAAGTCTATTTTTGATGTTGTTTTGTTGATGTGCAATTCTCCATCAATCTCCATGAGTACTTGAAGCCGCAATTCTGTTCTTACACAACTCCATCATTTGGACTATAAGAGGAGCTAATATTGGTGTAAAAAATATGGAATTAGGAAGCTAATGATAAGAAGAGCCAAGATGAAGAGTTAAAGGTAGCCATATTGGCCATCTTATGGATCAGTACCGACCCCTACCCTTGGAGTTGTACCTACGAAGTCAAACTAATGATATGACATCTATCTTCATAGAGAAACAGTCTTTTGCGTGGAGAATGACCTGGAGATATTTTGTATGAGATTTTTGGCCCCTAAAAAGTAAAAAGGTAAGACTCGTTTTTCAAGATCTTTTGGCTCTTGTTCTTCTTATTCTTAATTCGTATAACCAAGCGTCGAGTTATAGTAAACTATAATAACTTCTGTCTCCAAGTCAAAATATAAGCAATAAAATTGTAAAATGAACATAGGCCTTGATTTGCCGAATCACTATAAACTGTGCTCTTTCTTACTCATTTTTCATTTAATTCTTCGCTTTTTATTTTCCACTTTAACTTCTGTTTTTTTGCAATTTTTTGCTTTAGACATATAAGTATATCGATATTTTTTTCAAGAAATGAAAAGAGTAGAGAAGGGTTTGTGAATATAGATTTGTGAAAGTATTTAGATAAAATTATTTACAAAGTGGTTTTCTTTGCACAAAAATTGACGTAAACACCCAATAGAAGTTTTATAGAGAGATAAATGAAGAATATAAAATGGAAAACATAGGGAATAAGCAATTAGATAGCAGAAAATCAAAGCAATAACACAAACACAATGATTTATAGTGGTTTGGCGTTGTTTACCTACGTCCACTTTGAATAGATTTCTTTATTGATCACTTTGTAAACTAAGTACAGTATGGATCAGATGAAAATCGTTAGTTACAATAGGGTACAAAGCAACTAGCAGTGTCCCAAGTCCCTAAAATGAACAACCGAGATTTATTTATAGACGAAGATGGCAAAATATCTCTCTGAAAATTCGGCACAAGGATCTCCAAGACCATATGAACCCATAAGAGAGGTCGCATGGCCTAAATCCTAAGGAATAGGGATCGGTGCCGATCCTTGTTTTGAAGGATTTCGGTGGCGCGATCCCTATGGTGTCTTTTCCACATTGTTATTTGCTTAGCCTCCAAATTTCATGCTAATTAGATTAGTAGAACTTGAGTTATTGCTCGATCTTTACTTCAATGTGAGTTGTCTTCTTACTTCAGCTGATCCTTATTGAGAGAAGTGGGCCGATCCTTCTTATTTTATCCTTTTGAAGTGTGATCCCTAGAATAGACTCCCTAGGGTCCCCACATCTTGCTCATAAAATTTCATGTACGTTGGACTTATGGATCTTGAGATATTGGTTGTTTTCTATTAAATTGCGCTTGCTTCCTGAAACATTGGGATCCCTATGTAAGAGAATGGTTTTCGCCGATCCCTCTTATATATTGAACTATATTCCATATTTTGAACATTCTACAATGCATATCTCTCAGTTTCATTCAACCACGGCTTCAAATTACTACCTGTATTTGACTTTTGGATTGCACAATCATTGCTCTGGACTTACTGGCCTTGACGACGGCTGAATCTAATTTATCCAACCAGTTTGAACATAGTCGGCTCAAAATGCCGAATAACACTTGCCCCTCAAAGTACATCTTGTGCTAAGCATGACATACTTTGAGTCGAAGCAAGTTAGAGTCATCAATAAGATATCCATTCAGTTTTTTAAATAGTCATTGTACTTCTATCGAACTATTTTCCTAAAGTATTGTATCTCTCTTTGATTGTTATGATGCTTGGTCGTTTCCCAATAATATAAATTCAAGGTTATATTCCATCAGTTGATATCTGTATCAATTTCTTCAAGACTAGTAAGCTTTGGCTATCTAATCCAATCTTGTCCTTCAAAGCTCTAGGTTAGAATTCAATTTTCATCGATTTCAAAAATTGTACTTTTAGACTGTACACATGCATGTTCAGGTGCATGTACTTGTTGCTAGTTCCCAGACGCGTTTATACGCTCAAGGGTCCATCCCAATTTTCGTTGGGTTAGATGCAGTTTCAATTCATTTCGTATATATGTAATTTACATAATCTTCCATGTTTGCATGTATATAGGCTTATGGCCGATACCATCTTTTTTTAATGTATGTTGGGATCGACATTCTTTTTTGCCAATCCCTGCCCATAGGGATTGGCATTCCTCCAGCCGATCCTTCCCTCCTTCCTCTTGACTCCAAGGCAGACCGAACCCTTATCTCCTATATATAAACTAACACTTTTCTTCCACTTCTTATTTTAGTTCATTCGTCTTCATTTTCTTTACGATCAAAACCCCTTTCCCACTTCTTTAGAATCGAACCCTTCATCCTATCGTGAATCCAACACCATTCCTTCGAATTAAACATCGGCTCCCTCCCTTGATTCACCATCTTCTCTTGCTTGAAACCATCACTCCATCTTCAAACTG
This sequence comes from Allium cepa, assembly GCA_030765085.1. Lineage (NCBI taxonomy): Eukaryota > Viridiplantae > Streptophyta > Magnoliopsida > Asparagales > Amaryllidaceae > Allium > Allium cepa. The sequence continues at coordinate 378,148,899 of CM060938.1, read as the reverse complement.
AACCTTAGTCGAAAATCTTCTCTCAAGCAACTTGCAATCCTTAAACTTAGGTTGGTTTTCTTGCTTTGAGCCTATAAATTATGACAAGATGATGGGTTTTGTCTCATTGATGGATGGTTAGAGTTCGACGCAATAGAGAGGTGATGGTCGAAGTCGTTTTGAGGAGACAAAACGTATGTATTAGGAGAGGGATTGGTTGTTATATAGGCAAATAGAGAGGGTTCAGAGTGAACGTTGGAGGTAAGTGTGAAAAAGTTGAAGTAGATGGATCGGTATTTGAAGTTCAAAGAGCGTTCGATTATATTTGGTTAGCCATAGGAGTTGGTTGCCTTGCTAAGTAGAGGGATTGACAGTGGTATATTGTGGATGGAGGGGTCGGTTGCTATCAAGAAAGGGATTGACACAAATAGTTTAGATAGAGGGATCGATTAATCTGCTTTGTAATAGGGGTCAGTATAAATAGTGATTGGCTATTTGTACTTAGCTAATTCTAAGCTTTGAGTTGAACTTGAAAACCTATCCATATCCACTTGTTTGAACAATTAGAACCAATCCCATCCTAATGAACCTGAACATATGACAATAATGAACAACAAGACTCCCATATCCAATGTTGAACTCGAAATCGAATGACCAAACTCTTGGGATTTAGAACATGAACTAAAGCATAGAAAATTGACTTTACTGCTAATGAACTTCACACTTTGATATGCCGATGGTCGAACCTAAAGCTTACATAACCGATCATCTAGATGTCGGTTAAGATGGTCAATGATGTTGGTCAATCTGGTCTGAATTCAAAATCTCATCATTTACTTTGGATTTTAACTTTGAATTGTTTACCTGTGCACTACACAACACTGCACCACACTAGCTTACACTTAGCATAGAGGAAAAGATAAAAAATTCCTATTTCGATTATCTAATGGGTTTAGTTGATATGGGTTCCAAATATTCAGAGCATCTTGCTGCAATGCCTTTTGAACTGTCTTCATAACACAGCAATCCTGAAGCCGAATCAAGTTCTACAACTGTTTCCGACAGACACTCCTATGATAATCAAATAGAGAAAATGGAGGTTTCCATCCCTTTGACCGACTTTCTCTTGTGTTCCCATCCTTTCGGTGGAAGATATAAGTCCTGCCCCGATACTGTAGAGGTAGCGTATTTCTAAATTATGTGATGGATTCCCAAGCCTCTAAAATTAACGAGACCGCTCTTCGCAAATAATGCTCTAAACACGAGATTTCATTTGGAGACGTCCTAGTTCCTTCAGTGAATGATAGGGTTCATTTGCCCCCGGAAGGAAATACGACGTACAATCAATTCATGTGCCGGGATGGATGCATGCCGCCTTTCAATTCTTTCATCCAAGAAATGCTAAATCATTTATTAATAGTTCCCACATAGCTACATCCAAATAGCCATGCTTTCCTTCATGGCACTTTCCTACTATACATGAGTATACCGTTTCGCTCGCCGTTTCCTGAGGACATTAGGTTTTTTACAATTTGAAATAATAGACAAGAAGCCTTTCTTACATGTTTCTCAAGCCATTACCAAACTATCAAGTTCTAACTGGCGCTTGTGACAAACTCAGCATCTTTAAACACGAATGATTTTTCATTCATTGTCTGCCTGGCTTTATGAGGCGATGGTTAGAAGGACATAAGTGTTGTCTTCACTTTATTCTTAAATTATTTAGTCCATGTCTGATCATAAACTAACTAATACTTTGAAAATTCATGGACGTCCATCCACGTCCAGAAGTTGATAATTTCTCAACGGTAGTTTCAGCAGTCGAGCCATCCCGGTTGAGGATAGGGACATCAGATCCCTCATAACCACTGAATTACTGTAACTCTTTGCGCTGTTAGAAGAAGGCTACAACATCAGTATTCTGAGAAGCACTTCACCACCAAGAAATATGATGAGAAGAAGGCAGTGCTAATAGCCCTATCGTTGCCCTCGTCGAAGGGGTTTAGGCCGACGTCGAAGTGGGTGAAGTTAGAGGCGATAATGCCAATAGACCTGGCAATGTTGATGCAGGTCTAGGTGATGCGCCTAATTTCGAACCATCACAAGGCGCATAATTTCTCGTGCCAATAAGGAGAAGAAAGAAGCTCGCATATAAACTCTGTAGGAGAAAAACTACCAAAGAGCTAGAGTTTATCATCACCTCACTTGATGAAGAGTCTTCTTCCCAATTTCTAGAATGTACGATGGAAGGGTTCTGTAATCTCTCGATCCCTGATGATATCATGAATAATTTCTTCCCCAACATTAGTATCGGGGCACTCAATTCTCCCACCAGGAGCGGAGACAACATTCCTCCCACCAGCAAAGGGATAAAACTCCTATGAGCTAGGTTGCAGCTACTGGTCCGTCGCGGGGACATGAGGACACTTGCAATCATGCAAACTTCAGTGCATGATTTTAATCTATCTTTTATTCGATGGTCACTTATACATTCTTGTTTGTTTTGCAGGTGCTATGCATCAATCCTATGCCTTCGATCATTGAGCGGCTCTTCAACTCGATATGGATTCGGTCGTGGTCTAGAATCGGGTAGGCGTAGAGAGAGAGAGAGAGAGAGAGAGAGTTGACCGTTAGGAAAGAAGTTATCATTCAAGGGAGTTTTCATCTTCCAAACATAAGTACCACTGTCAATCGCCTCATCAGGAAGTTCATCCTGATCTTCCTATATATAGCAGGAGTCAAACTTCTTTCCATGTCCCTTAAGTTGTTGTGCCGCCTGAGCAGTAATCTTGTTTATCTAGTTCTAGACAGTCTTATGATCGTAGGTCAAGCAAACACCCACTTGTTACTTCTGATCTTGTTCTATCTATTGCATCTCTTGAAGCTTCCACAATAGATAAATTTGCCAAATTGAAGGTCAATTTTTCAAAAACATTCTTTGACGGACTTAAGTTCCTTCCTTCTACTTACACAATTCCTAGGAATGCTAAAGCTAGTTCCCTTGCATGTGTCAATAATGTTTTTGTGCAACACGAAGCATTTCAGCATCTAACCAAAAAAATCTCTGAGTTGTCTTTCGAGTGAAAACACAAAAATGATCGTCTCAAGTTAGAGGCGATCCATGACAAAGATATAATTAAACATCAAGACAATTAGATTTCAATGTAGACGGTGGAGGTAACCGTAGTATAAAAAGTGCAAAAGAAACATCTGAGGAGGTTAGTCATCTAGAAGTCGCACATAGAAAGGAGTTGGATGCTGCCATTAATTGCAGTGGTGTGCTTGCCTTGGAAAAAGATACACTACAAAAGGAGAAAAATATTCTGGCCAGTCGCATTGAGGAACTTGAAGAACTCCTTAAAAAGAGAAGGAAGAGAAACTCAAAGCTTAGGAGGAGTCGCAAGGATACTACGAAGAGGCCGTTGAAGCCGAGGGACTGAAAATTAAGCTTGACAAGCAACTCACTCAAATTGAAGTCGTCAAAGAATAGGAAAGAGAAGCGGGTTGCAATGACATTAGAGAGCAGATCAAGGCCTGATTAGAATATGCCAAAGAAGCTGGTCAAAGTGAACTTAAGGACATGTTTGATCCTTTGATCATTGAATATAATGCTAAGTCTTAATGTTGAGTTTCCTCGGAAAGGGCTATCTTTGATTGCTTGTTGAGTCCTGGGAATACATTGCTGAGATACAGAAGAAAGCCCTTAGTGAAGTTAATTTAGATGAAGAAAAGCCGATATGGGATATTCTTCACAAGGATGAACCTTTAGACCTTACTACGCAAGACTCCGATACTTTGAAATTCTAGCACCCTCTGGCAAAGGGAAAAAACATTGTTTCGTCTTCGAAGTCCGATCCCAAAGGTCCTCTCTAATTCAAACAGCTGGAGTGTCACTTTCTCTTAGCCTAGGATAGGATCTAGGCTATGATCTGTACATATCCGGCTACCGATCAAAGGCGCTGGCTCTTATTTAAGAGGGGGCAGTCCGACGATAACTGAAAGCCAACCGAACACAAGTATCCTACTTTATTCTTGATTATTCAAGAGATTTTGGTCCTCATGCCCAATAGTCATTGACTTATTTTCTTGTTCCTACGAATATGTAGGACTTCCAAGTCCTTCCAAGAAGCGGTACTACCGTTGAGAAATAATCGATATCTGAGAAATAATCGATATCTACTAAAATTTTGGTGGCCATTGACATTCCAAGTCCCGACGCTCAGATTACATGGGCAATCGATGATGAAACTGCCGACTCGTCATTGCTAGCTGAATCGGAGGACGTTGTGATCACTAGAGCCATTGAACATACCAATAAGCTTAGCTTAAAAGAGTGCATAGAAAGAGAGTTGTTGTTGAAGAAGAAAGCTAAATCTGAACCAAATGATGTGGACATCGACGATCCAAATATCGTCCCCCTACGTATCATTCCATCCGGCAGGTTGGTCCCTAAAGGAATCCCTCCTACCTTTGAAAGCTCTACTGCCATTGGTGTTAAAGGATCAAGGAAAAGAATTGGCAGAATCTCTGGTTATGCTATTCCCAAAAAAATCCTAATGAGAAAAAGGGAAAAGGAGATAGCCGTGACTCTGGCTTAGTTTGCATATAGCTTGTATAGCTGTTTTTCCCTTTTGCTGGCCATGATTGTGCGAGTACGACCCATGTTTCTGAATAAACTTGCACTACACTTTTGAAATTTAGTATGCAAATAAAAGTTCTTTGTTTTCTATCGAATTTTTATGTGAATTTTACTTAAATAGTCGAGCTATTACTTTTCCATTCAAGATACTTGTAAATCATTGCTCATTGATTCGGATGATAATTCGTTAATCTATCCAAAGGCCTTAATGTGGTCGCAGCCTTGAGTCATATCCAACATTAGGATTGAGCCCAAGCTTTATGCTATCAGATTCGGCAGTTTGAGTGATTATATTCGTGCCTCCATTCTTGGGTTAGAGGAGTTAGATAATGGACAGTCGAACTCCATCCTTAGCTAGTTTATACTCTTCATGCCGGCTTCATGTTGGAGTTTACGGTGTAGTGAGTGGTCGAACCACACTCTAGGGACTTAGATTTATTTCAAAAAAGAGTCAGACTGTATTTTCCTTAATTAATCGATTTACCCCCAAGCCAAGGGGTTTAACTTAGCGAGCGATCGATCGCATCACGATCGCTTTTTGATTCATGTTTGTCCCATCACTTGGTGGGATTGATTTGGTAAGCGGATTGTCGAGTTTCATCCATTCCTTATTAGATATTCCGTCCATCGAGTTAAGAGAGGGAATTTTCAAATGAATGGTCGTGCCATTCTCATTTTTTTAGTTCAATCGTGAATTTATGTAATCGGCTAGCTCCGAACTCTGGGAACCTACTCGAATATATCAATGTTAGTCAGTCGGGTATAGTAACTAATATGTAATGCTACAACAATCACAGATATAAAGGAAATTTGAAACTTTATCTTCTAAATGAAAAGAAATGACATAATTGTCTTATTACATATCTAGAAAATTAAACGTTGAAGAAAATTCGAAAATTGAATAAAACTAAATGGAAAATAAACTAAGTAAAATAGCATCGTAAATGTTCACTATTCTGCACTCTTAGGAGTGCGACGCCATCAACAATCGCTAACTTGAAAGTTTCCTCTCCAAGCTTCTGGTCAATGACATATGATCCTTCCCAAGTAGGATTCATATGTGATGGGATATGAAAAACCTATTTCAAGGCAAGATCATCAATTTGAAAGGTTCTTGGTCGGACTTTAGTGTTGTAGTATTAGGTGACTCGGCGTTGATGTGCAGCTGCCCTCAAATCAGCTTCTTCGCATTTCTCATCTACAAAGTCTAGAGATTCTCTATTCGTTCTAGATCGTAGTAGGTCACCCGATGAGAAAGGACTTCAAGTTCAACAGGAATTACTGCTTTGGTGCCATAAGCAAGGGCGAATGAAGTATGGCTAGTCATGGACTTGTGGGTGATTCTGTAAGCCCATAATGCTGTTGGGAGTTCATACACCCACTTTCCACTAGCTTTTTCCAAAGGCTTCTTCAAAATGGACTTTATGATTTTGTTCACTGCTTCAACTTGTCCATTTGCTTGATGGTTAGCAATTGCTGCAAATCTTTCCTTAATATGATGCCGGTGGTAGAAGCCTTTGAAGTTAGCAGCGTCAAATTGGGTTTCATTATCAGTTACAATGGTTCATGGAAGGCCAAAACGATAGATAATGTTCCTTGATTACTTTCTTTGTTGTGATTGTGGCTAAAGGTTCTACTTTAGCCCATTTAATGAAGTAATAAACTATGATGATGACATATTTCGCACCACCTTTAGAGATTGGTAAGGAGCCGATAATATATATATATCCCATATGTCGAACGGCCATGGACTGACCATTTTTGTGATTTCTGTTAGCGGAGCTCTTGGAACTTTTGCATACATCTAGCATTTGTCACATTTTTTAGTGTAATCAACAGCACCTCGATTGACAGTTGGCCAATAATAACCATAACGGAGTATTTTCCTTGCTAGGTTTTGCCCCCGGTGTGATCACCACATTCTCCTTCATGAACTTCCCTTAGAACTCGTTGTATTTCATCATAAGTGATACACCAGAGTAGAGGCCCTATCTATACATGATCCCTTCTTGAACGATATACCATAAAGCTTTGCAAAGGACATGTCGCCTTTCATTCCTTCGTTCGGGGAGGACTCCCATTAGCAAATACTCTTTAATCAGAGTCATCAACGACTCCTTCTTAGGCTCCGTATCTAGTACCTAGTGGATTTCCATCTATTTTATGCTCAGAGAATCTAGTACTTCAACTCGGACCAAGCCTATTGTGCATCCCCAGTACTCGCAAACTTTGCTAATGAGCCGGCCTCTTTGTTTTGAACCTGGGGAATATGCATGATGTCATAATACTCAAAGATAGTCAATGGCTCTTGGACTTGGATAATGTATGCAGCGAGTCATTGTCCTTTGGCTTGGTAATCTCCCCTGACTTGGTATACCACCAACTAGGAATTGCAAAAGATTTCAAGAGAATTTATCCCCAGTTCTCAAGCAAGTTTGAGTCTAGCTTTTAGAGCTTCCAATTCAGCTTCGTTATTCATTGTAGGAAAATCAAGCTTTAAAGCGTAGAAAATTGATCCATCTTTCGGAGTTACTAGCACAATTCTGGCTCCAAAACAACCATCATTGGGTACTCCATCCATGTACATTTTCCATTGAAGGTAGGGGCTCCACCGCTCTCTGGGAGATCATCTTATGCGATGAATTCTGCTATAAAGTCCGCTAGTGCCTATCCTTGAATGGGTCTTCGAGGGAGATAAGTAATGTCAAATTGACTCGATATGATGTTCCACTTGAGTAACCTTCCAAACGTCTCAGGTCGCTGTAGAACCTGTCGTAACAGCCAATCGTTGTAAATATTGATGGGATAGGCTTGAAAATAGGTGCGGAGCTTTGATGAAGCAATCAACGAGCAGTACCCCAATTTCTTTATCTTCGAATAGTTCCTTTCATCTCCCATTAATCATTTGCTAACATAATTGACAGGTCTCTGGATCCCATTCTCCATGCGAAGTAGTGTGACAATTATAGCATGTGCCGACATGGCCCATTAGATATACAAGGCTTCGCGATCTACCAGCTTTGACAAGACGAGAGGCTTCTCTAAGTGGTTCAACAAAGCTTGGAATGCACATTCACAATCCTGCGTCCACTCAATATTCCTTTTCCCCTCTCTAATCAAATCAACCAAAGGAATGCATTTATTGGTGGCTTTGAAAATAAATCAACTTAAGGCAGCAACCTTCCCGTTTAGACTTCGCACTTGCTTTATGGTCTTCGGCACTTGGATTTGCGAATTGCTTGATTATTCTCGAGATTAGCTTCGACTCCGTGAGCAATGACGATAAAACCCAAGAACTTTCCTGATGCTCCAAAAAAATAATTCAGAGGGTTGATCTTCATCTTGTAACATCGAAGGATATCGAACATTTCTACCAAGTCACTTCTTGACTTCACGAGCATATCATCCACAATACCTCCATCATCTTCTCAATTTGATATTTAAACATTCTGTAGACTAGGCGTTGATAGGTTGCTCCAGCATTTTTCAATCCAATTGGCATCACCACATAGCAATATAGTCAACATTGGTAATGAAACTAGTGTGCTCCTGATCGGGAATGTGCATCAAGATTTGGTAATATCTAGAGTATGCATCTATAAAAGATAGCAATTCATATCCTACGGTTAAGTCTACCAGCTGGTTGATCATTGAAAGGGGAAAACGGTCTCTTGGGCATGCCTTTTTCAAGTCCGAATAATCAATGCATGTCGACCACTTTCCATTCGCCTTTCTCATAAATACAGGATTAGATACCCATTATGGGTAGAGGGCATCGTGAATAAACCCATTACTTTTGGGCCTATCCACCTCCTCTTTAAGGGCTGTAGATCTCTCCGGACCCATGCCATACCTTTTCTATTTCATCGGGATATGCCTTAGGTCGATATTCAATGCATGGCTCGTAATGGCAGCCGAGATCCTACACATGCTAAATTGAGTCCAAGCGAACATGTCAAGAATTGCTCATAGAAAACCAACAAGTTCTTTCATCATCGGGGGGGGGGGGGGGGGGTTTGAATTGTGATCCAATCTTTAGGACCATGATGGGTCGTCGTGGCTGATCGTGATGTCAGTTCAGCTGAACCGATGCAGCCTTGGCCTCTTTGGGCTCCTCCCTATCATCCTTTGGATCTATGTCTTTATAGAACCGACTATGCGCTTGAACCAAGACCAAGGTGCTGGTTGTCAATCTACGATGATTTTGATGCGGAGAGACTTTTCTACACCCTACCATTCTCGTTCGGTTTAGTATCTCTCAATTCAGCCACATAACAGGCACATTTGGTCACCGGATCACCATGCACAACTCCAGCACCCTTATCAGTTAGGAACTTCAAAGTCAAACACCAAGGGGCAAGGCTTCCGGGAATTCAGCTAGGACTGGTTGCCCTAGATAAGCGTTGTATGAAGAGTCAACATCCAAGACAATAAATGGCAAAATCAACAGTTTTCTATGGTCATCTTCTCCTAACTCTATGGGTAGTTCAACATATCCCAGAGTTTCAGTTACAGCATGGTTAAATCCATGAATGCGGGCTTTAGATGGTTTCAAGTCCTTGGCTTCCATCCTAATCTAATTGTATGTCTTTTTTGAAAATTATATTTACGGAACTTCCACAATCAACCAAAATCCTCCTCACTAAGGTGGGGCCGATCATGGCTGAAATGACAATTGGACCGACCGTCGGTGCCTCCACCTTGTCTACAACTTTATTTCTAAACATAGTGTCATCTGCCATTGTACGCTACTATTTTGCAGGAGTTCCATCTTCTGTACTCGAACAACATTTACTCATGATTGATCACGATAGCATAGCGCTCCATCTTGTGCTAGCTTTTATCTACTGGATGCGGTCCTCTGACTATTGTGTTGATTACTAATCTACCACCAATCTGCCTAGGTTTGCGGAGCTTGTCCTCTGTTTGGGTTGGATGTGCCCTGCCCACCAACCTACGAGGCTTTAACAAACTACTATAATTTCCTTTCCCATATCAATTACTCAATAACATCTTGGAGATGCCTACATTCGTTCGTGTTATGTCCATAGCATTCGTGGAACCGACAATACCTTCCAGTCTACTCCTACTTCTCTGTCGATTCTTTTGAAGGTGGCTTATGTACTGCATATTATTGCGGGAAGACAAATAAGCATTCTCTTAAGATGTATTTGGTGGTGTGTAGGTATCACACATTGGAATTCTAGGCTATCCCCTTGTAGAATCCCTTTTTCAATCATGGTTTCAATCACCGCCTTTCTTTTGCTGGTTTGATTTATTTTGGGCATTCACTTGAACTTTTCCAAAACCATCCTCAAACTACTTCACTATAATGTTACTCTACACCCCCACTCCACTTGACCCACAACATTCTTCTTTCTAGAGCATCTAACTTCCTCCTTCCTCAAATATCGAGTTGCTTTTGCATAGAAATGTTCCAATGTTGCGGGTGGTTTACCAGATAACCCATCACCAAAATCAAACTCTAGATCAATTCCTCTTGTTACCGCCATCAATATTGAATGGTCATTTGGATTACTGACTTCTGTGACCACTGTATAAAATCTCTCCAAATAATTTTTCAACAATTATCCTGGAGCCTGGATCATGTTGGATAGGGAAATCACATCTTTGGGGCGAGTTGCGTGCATATGGAACCGCTTGACAAACTTCGTTGCTAAATCGTCAAATCTAGAGATTGACCATAGGGGTAATCTCATAAACCATATCATTGCTTCCAGAGAGTGTGATAGGAAAACTTCTATACTTGGTTGCAACATCCACTCATGTGGAATCCATCAACCATCCATATCTCATAATGTGCTACATGGAGTCGGTTTTTCCCTCGTACATGCATTGATGGCATATTGAACCTTCTTGGATACTCTGCATGTAAGACATTATGAATAAATGGTTATGGCTTCTCGAGATCCCCAATCATCTTTGATCATGCCTTAACTCTCTCTCACTAACATCCTAACCATAGCTGACAAGTATAGCATTTGAGTGGTTGGATCCAAGCGGTGGTCGTGCTCCACCTCATATAATGATCCAGTCGATGTTTGCAGGCTGTTCCATGCCTTTTTGGCTCAACATCCTCTCGATGCATATTACGTACATTCACTTCATTGTCATTCAAGGGAGGTAATTGGTCTGTATCCATCTGAACTCCAACATCCAAATATATCATAGCAGCTCCATCTTGTGCTCCAGCATGGAAAGGCAGGCTCCCTCCTTTGGAGGAGGGATTGGTACGGATCCTTATAGAGGGATCGACACTGATCATTATCGACAAGCCATTGTTGATAGCCTCCTCGGACTTTTTCAAATTTGAATAGAACAAAAAGCTTCTTGAGGATAATTTCGGATCCCTTTAAGGGATTTATGCAAACCAGTAGCAGTAAATGAATCCAAATAAGGCTAAGAATCAAGATCCTCATTGAAAGAACTGAAATGTTTGCACCCAAAATTGGCAAAAACATACTATAGAAGTTTTGTAGAGAAATAATTGAAGAATGTAAAATTGAAAACAAAGGGAATAAGAAATTAGATAGCAGAAAACCAAAGCAGTAGCATAAACACAACGATTTATAGTGGTTCGGCGTTGTTTGCCTACGTCCACTTTGAATAGATTGCTTTATTAATAATTTTGTAAACTGTGTACGATAGGGATCGAATGAAAACCCTTAGCTACAATAAAGGACAAAGCAACTAGCAGCATCCCAAGTCCCCAAAATGAACAACTAAGCCTATATTCATAGAAGAAGATAGCAAAATATCTCTTTGAAAAATTCGGTAGAAGGATTTCCATGACCATATGGACCCATAAGATGGGTCGCATAGCCCAATTCCTAATGATTAAGGATCGGTGCCAATCCCTATTTTGAAGAATTTTGAGGGTATGATTCCTATGGTTGCTTCTCCGTGTTGTATTATGCTTAACCTCCAAGTTTTATGCCAATTGGATTAATAGAACTTGAGTTATTGCCCGATCGTTGCTTCTATGCGAGTTGTCTTCTGATTTCAGCCGATCCTTATTAAGGGAAGAGGGCCGATCCCTCTTATTTCTCCTTTTGATGGATGATCCCTAGGATAGGTTCCTTTAAAGTCCCTACATCTTGCTCACAAAATTTCGTATGCATTGGACTTATGGATCTTGAGATATTAATTATTTTCTATTGAGTTGCACTTGCTTTCTGTAACATGCCAATCCCTATGTAAGAGAATGTTTACAGCCAATCCCTCCTATATGTTGAACTGTATTCCATACTATGAACATTATGCATTGCATATCTCTTAATTCTGTTCAACTATGGCTTCATATTATAATCTATACTTGACTTCTGAATCCCACAATCATCCCTATGGACTTACTGGCCTTGATGACAGTAGAGTCTAACTTGACCAATCAGTCCGAATATAGCCGGATCAAAATGCCGGATAATAGGTCTTAATTAATAAAGTGACTTAATAAAGAGGCTACATGGTTGTTTATGTGCTTAACCAATGTTATTTTCCGTTTGGAATTAAATATCTGGATGAATTATTTATTTATTTGATAGGTAAATAATAGACTATCAAACCTTGGCCAGTTTTTTAGTTATCGTTATTGATTCAGAGAAACTAGAATCTAATAAATGTGAGTTTTCGAAAACCACTTTGAACATTCATAAGAGTTCGAATTGAAGACTACTTGAAGATGATGGAATCAAAGATGGAGTTCTTCGAAGTTAAGGTCTACTCTCTACTAAACCCAAGGGTGATTCTAAAAAGGATATGGTAGAAGTGGTTCCTTTGGTTTTTTATATTCTGAACAACTTGTATGGATGAACGTTAGCATTGAATTGTTGCCTGGAGAGCAGTGTTAGCATTTCAAGTGGGATTTCTATATGAAAGGTAAAATGTTGCTCTAGCCTCACCAACCAGGAATGACTAAAACATGAGATATGCTTCAGAGCAATGTGCTTCCCTACCATTAGTGTATGGTCATCGCCCGATTTAGATCAATATATATTAATGGATTTTGTATGCTAGTGACGCAAGACAATTGTTGGCCAGCAGTCAAGGTGGTGACATACTCAATACTATCAAATAAGGGGTAGGTCGATCCTAATTCGCAAGGATCGATAGATTCAACCTCGGTACATTTTATCTAGAGATGCACTATAGAAGGCGATAACCCAGTAGCCTTGTCATTATATGGAGTACATTCTCCAATAAGTGCCTTTTTGGACTTATTTATATATCTATTATGCTGGAATTTAATTAATGTTACAATTTTAGCCATGATTCAATATTTATTTTAAACCCTAGACATTATTATAATATCATAAGATTTCCTATGGACTGGTTTCATTATCATACGGTAAAAACCCGTCTGTATTTTTATGCGGCATGATCTTATGAGATATCTTTATTTGAAAGGTTTTATAACATTAAAATCCATATGATGTGTGTTTCTCGCATAGATTTACCAGACAAATCTAGGCGTTATTTTCTTATAATGCTTGGATCAGACTGAGCATAATTTCAAATTCAGATATGGATGCTTTGGAGCTTCAAGCGACAAGCTGGACACCGCCAAGACATATTCACTTACATTTTATCTCCACTGCATTAGTTGTTTTTATTTATTAGTATTTAAGAGGATTGGTTGTTAAAACTGTCAAGGCCGATGATTGGTAAGTCTACTCTAATTGATGTATGTATATTACAGTTTTCTTTTATAAAGATTTGTTGTATATTACATATTACTTGTCTTGGTGTGAGATTCTTATTCTATTTTTTCTTTATTTTCCCTCGACAATCCTTCTTTCTAAACATGGATGCTCGGCACATAAATACTATAGGTGTACTAATATTGATTTTTGAGGGTAGAAAAGGTAGGTTTTTACAAGTGGTATTAGAGCTCAGGTTGAGGGAACATCAAGGCTTTAGCGGGTTAGAATTATTATAGATAGGGTTGGAAATACCCTAGAGTGAGTTCGAGTGTGTGTGTGTGTGTATAGGCGTGCATTTGTTAGTGCTATGAAAATGTTTATGTTGTGCTGATTTATCGGTTGAGTGATTTATGAATTCTAGTCGATACAGAATGAACAACTGTATCGATAGGGGTTTATAAATACTTAATCAAGGAAAATCGACACAATATTATTTTGAAATTTGGCAAATGAAATAATTTTATCTAGATTTATATTTTAAATAAAGGAACAGTCTTCAAAAATTAATATAGAAATTTATGATGTTTTTATTTGTTAAAAAATGATAAAACGTAATTATCATCATTTATTATTCAGTTATTAGGAGATGATAATATTCAGTTATTATCAGTTATTGTTACCTAGTCCCGCTGGTCTAGTGTATAAGCATGGGCTATTACTTATGATTGATTATTTGTGCTTAGCTAATTATGGGCATCTATTATTTGGTTAAGTTAAATACGAACACCTTATGAATTCAGTTTGATGATTTGACTATAAGGCAATGATAAGGTTGGATTAAAATTTAATTTTAATATAAGTTTTTTATTATAATTCAAACGAAGAAAAACATTTATGAAATGTTTTTATTTAAGAAAGTGAATCTATAAAAGTATGGTTTATAAATAAAAGGTTTTAAGGATGAGAATTTGAGAACTTAACTCTTGGTGTTTATAAAATTATGTTTCAAAGTTATGGAGGAAATAATAATAGTATTATTTAATGGTATTTGCAAACAGAAATATTTCTAAAAGATTTTAAAGGAGATAGAAAGCAATGAACTCACCTTTGTCGCTGGAAAATAATTTTGGTAAGGACTACAACATCATCGATGTTCATTTTTGAGATTTCAAGTGATAGATTGCTACCATAATAGTTTTGTTTAATTGTGTTTCCAAAAGTATAATTTGGTATACAAACGAGATATGTATATAAGTATTATTTCAAATAAGTTGAATTAAAACTCCGGTGTTTAATTTTTAAGTTTTCAGTTAAGTTATTTTATGGATTCATGTATCCTATGCATTAGAATAGTTTGGTTTATGCATCTCATTTTGATATTTTAATAGTGATTTTCATTTAATGAAATGAAATGGAATTTTCGACAATTTTGGATAGTTGAAAACTTCCGAGTTAATTGAGAACTTAAAACTAAGTTTTTGAGAAAATATAAGATAGTATGTTTTTTGTAACCTATAAATTAAGATAGTTTGTCAAACAAGTTTTAAATTTGCTGAACATCTCGTTTAATTAAAACAAATCTGATATTATATATGCTTTTGGAATGTACTGGAGTATTATATGAATATGAACTTAAGTTTTGATGTGATTAATAGACATAAGGTTTTATAAGATGTTTATAAACTTAAATAGTGGTTTTGTAAAATTGTTAATAAATAATTTTAGTATTAAATGAAATGAACTATTGGTGTCAATTAACATGAATTAAAAATAATTGGTGTAATTAAAAACCAATTAAATAAATATGTAAGTTGTATGTAGGTTATTAAATTCGTATAACTATTCTTGATTCAGATTCGAGTACACGGTTTTGAGGTGATTTACAGCGGTCCGAACTAGGATTTTCCACTCAATTATTAACGACGAATACTTGCTTTAGATGTGATTTTGAAGTCTTCTATCATAGTGTATAGCTATGCAAGGAGAGCAAAAGTTTCTAATCAAGGAACCTGATCGAAGTCTGCACTACAGAAGTCGAGTGAGCGATACTAGTTTGGAAATGTAATTGTGTGATCGAGCGAATGATCGTATTTGAAATTGCATGCGGATGACATATGTACATCGTATGGGAATTAATGAAATCATATGATTTTCACAGTAAAAGATGTAAGTTATATGTTTTAGTATCATTGTAAGTGGGTTACAAGTTTATGGAAGCAAACGCTTGCTTGCTTCTTTTCATTTCATGAGTAGAGTTTGGTTGCTCGACTAAATAGATACACGTTTATGTTGTTGTGGATGATTTTATGCCCCAGATATGGAAGGCCACTTTTAGGATTTTGTTTTCTTTTGTTAACTTGGGCCCATTGTGGAATGTTGTAGTTTTTGGGATCGAGCCGTACAAAGGAGATGCTACCAAAATTTCCATAACATTTGAGAGTTTAAAAGATTTAAATAACTCAATTTGAGTATAAGAGTTTTATGTAAAGACTAAGGACTACAAAGATCACGATACGAAGATCTCAAAATTATAATTTAGTGTATATAGTTATAGTTTATACTGTTAAGTCCTTGATATCAATCTTTGATGTCTATCTTCTATTTTCTATCTTTTCTATTTTTAGAACAAAATAAATTTTCAAAATATTTTTTAGAAGTTTTTAAGTTCAAATGTTTATAAACTATATTCAAACTATTTTACAAGGTATCAAATTATTTTATAAAATATAGTATTTCAAAACATTTTAAAAGAAATAGGTTTTCAAACTGTAAATGCATATGATGACCTATTGGTAGATTGTATGTCAACATACATGCCGCCAATTGGTTTTTCAAATTTTGAAATGAAGTGTCTATTCGTCGTAACTCTTCATGAATGGACACATATGTTGATTTGCCATATAAAGAAGAGTTCAAATGAATTTTAAAGTTTAGAATTTCTTATTTTCTTCCCTCCTCTTACTCTCTTAAAAAATCCACTGAAATATACTATATTTTCTTCAAAATTACTTAGAATCAATTCATACTTCATTGTATTGATTCAATACTACTTTCTTACTTTTTTGGTAACATCTCTCTCCCTCAATTCAAAGATCAAAGTGTTGTCCAAGGGGCCGTAGGATCCATTGTATCCAAAGTTCAAGAAATTGTTAGGAAAAACTATCACTCTATTTGTATTTGCTTTGGGTGTGCTTGTAGCCCATTCAAATCAAGTGGGTGTGCTTTTTAGCCTAGAAATCCAATGGATGTTCTTGTAGCTCGTTCAAATCAAGTGAGTATACCTTGAGCTTAAAATTCGGGAAGGTGTGTCTTGTAGCCTAGAAATCGAGATTGTACTTGGGTTTTTCTTCTGCTCGGTTAAAGATTGACATTTGAAAAGAAATCTGTATAAAGAGTTATGTGGGACTGGATGTATGAAAAATCCAAATAAGTATAACATCCTTGGTGTTATCCCTTAACTTTTTACTTTGCTTTACTGCTTTTATTTTATCTACGATTGCATTTGTGATTTAATATTTAAATTGAATTTTTTTTAAAAAGAGTTATATAAGTTATAAAATACTATTCAACCCCCTCTAGTGTTTAATTAGCCTTAAGAACCATAATTTTGCAACCCACGACATTCACGGTGCGACCAATGTTAACTATGGTTTTCGAGACAAATAAGAGTCCAATTTCGACAGTTATCATGAGCAGGTCGTTAAAAGGGTGCCTTACTCCACTCAATTCCCTTGGTACATTAATAAATCTGGGATTTGAACTTAACTTTTGAGAGGTTTTAACAGTGGTTCATTACTTGTCGAGTAGATGCCTTCCTTGCGTTCCATTATGCATTCGATCCTCCCTCCATTATGCATTCTTACGATATTTATCCCTTCGTGGTTTACTTTAATACAATTGATTGACTACAACATGTCTTGTGGGAGATTGCTTTTTAAGATGTTGGTGTTATTAGCTACTAGTTTCTCACTGTGAGAGGCTTTTTGATCAATCTTAACAAATTCCTTAAGTGCCTCCTTTTTAATCATATTTTGAATGATTCTGGCTAAAACCTGAGGTTCATCGGTCTTGTGCCCATTCATTTTGTGAAAATCATAACAGTCTCCCTCTTTGAATAGTTTTAAATTTGTTCTTGACTTAAATAATGTAGGGTAATCAAAGCTCATGTTTAGTAACAACATATATGTAAGAAATAGGTTGGTTTAATTCAATGCAATTGGCTTTAGTGATTTCATCCCGCCTTCCCTTTTTGTTTAGAGCTGCAAGATTTCCTCTTTCTCTTTGATTTCCTTTGTTATAGAAAATTTCATCAATTCAAAAAAATTAATATGCTCGGACATGAAACCCTTATAGATCCTTGCATCCATGAATATATGGCTCTTTCCAAAATGAAGTGTTTCCAAATAAGCAAGATTTTGCTGCCATTAACTTTTCCCAGTCACTCACCCTTTCTGCTTTCATTGCTTCAAAATTGAAATGTTTTAGATAATCATTTAACAATTCTCCCAATTATTGTTTTCTATATTAGCCAAAACACTTATATTGATAATTGGCTCTTTTAAGGTGCAGAATTGGGTTGAAAATTCATAAGAAAATTGTTTCCATGAGTAAATTGTCTTCTCTCAGTAGTATTGGTACCATTTTATCGTTGGTCCAAAGAATGTAGTTGGAAATAATCTGCATCTTACTACCTCTGAAGCATCATATAAGTCCATCCAACTTTCGAAGCCACAAAATGATCGTCTGGATCAGCCAAGCCGTCATACTTGATCGATGAAATCTTGACCTATGATGGTAGTGGTGCTATAATGATTTCCTCCATGAATGGTTTTCCATTGAAGTTGTTGTTTAAGTTGGGATCCATTGCCCTCTGCCCCTTTAGTTCAGTTTTGTATCTCTCCATCTTATAAGCCATATCACTTTAATATGCCCCATCATTATCATAATTCTTCCATCTTTTCTTATATTCCTTTTGCGAGGTGAAACTAGAAAATCATTTGGGTAATGATTTTGCATATTTATTCGGCGTTTATGCTTGGTAATCCTAATTCCTTCTTTGATGCCTTAAAGCACTTTTTTCAGTGTATTTACTTTGGATTCCCTAACTTTTCTATGTGGGGATTCAACTTCTTCTTCTGCCCCTTTTACTTTCATGACGTTTTCAAAGATTTATGAGAGATGGGAATTTTGATTAAGGCATGCATACTTGTAAATGCCACTTCATAACTCAGATATCATTCTCGTCCTTTATCACTTCCTTCGGCCTTTAAGCCTGTCCGACCTTAACGTTCTCTATGTTAAATTAGGAGTTGTATTCTTTTCAAGATTTATGCAGTGGCTACTTCGTCTTGGACTTGTACATTCACTTTCTTACTAGATATTCCCATTTCATTATAGTGGTTGCTATAAGGTTTTTCCCTGAGTTTTGTACTCAATGAAAGCATCATTTAATGTTAGGTTAGAATTTAGGACAACTTCATATTCCTTGGTTTTGAGGAATGAAGGGTACTTGAATAAGATGAGACCCATAGTCAAGAATTCTAAAATTGAGTTCATGTGAAGTCATTACGCCTTTAAGGTTAATTCAGTCAAGAATGCTAGAGTTGAGGAATGAAGGACAACTTAATGTTTCTTAGTTCTTTGCTAAAGTCCTAAATTGAAAAGTCACAGTCTTTAGGGTCAATTCAGCCATTGATAACTCAAATCAAGCTCCTTTTATTATGTAAAATTTAAAATTAAAATTGAGAAGAAAATAAACTCAGAATTCGCCTCATTCTAGTAGAAGTACATGCCTATTTAAAGTAAACTCTATGTAATGACCTACATTTTAAGCATCAGACGTTCGTAAAATATTTTTATTAATTCATTTGAGGTCATATGACTTTGAAACTTTGGAAAATGACTACTCCGAACATTTTCCATATTTAGTATTTTTATCAGATGTTCTAGACCCATAAATTCTTATAAGACCTATAACTTTTGACGAGTTTGAATTAAGGTCTGAAATTATTTATATTAGATTGAGCTTATAATTTCTCTTTCCATGGAGTGGTCATACAAGAAAAATAGACCTACCATTTAGGAAGTATAACCATTTTAATTTCTATTTGCTACTGGATAAACTAGTGGGCAATTAAACTAAGCCCTTACCTAGGCTTACTAATGAATTTTGGGAATTCTGCCTAACTGGGGCTATAGGGGTTGATCCCATTCATTTCCCTCTTTCCCAGAACAACTACAAACTCTACTAACTCTAACTTCATCGAAAACACTTCCCTTTTAATTATGAATATTAGACAAAACCATTATTAGAAGGGTAATTAGCAAAAGGGATTATGGATTCAACATTTTAATGCTTGGAAATTCGTGCTCTTTGGCTGTTCATGTCAGATTTGGGAATCTAAAGTGGTAATTTGGGTATTAGGTGAGTTCTTGACCTCTCGTTATTATGTGCTTGTCCATATAGTTAAAATAAGGGTTTTTAACATGATTTTGGTAGAAAAATGTTTTCTAACTATATTAAAAAAAATTGGATTTGATTTTAAATTGTTTTACAACCTCTTTTGAACCAAATTGTCATGCTAGAGAAAAGTTAGATCCAGGTAAGAATATACATATTAATCTTTTTTGAATTGCTTCTATGCATTTAATGAATGTGTATGAATGATATGTATGTTTGAATGAATTGTTTTGATATGGTTTGCTAGTAATTTATTTAAATTAGGAAAGAGATCGTTGATTTAGGCAAAATGAACGAAAAAAATGATCAGAATTACTGGTCACGTGTAGTTTGGAGTTAGATTAGGTAGTTAAGTAGTGGTCGTTGATGAGCTGATTTTTCCAAAGGAAGGAGTTGCAAATTTATTCGACAATAGGATAGGACTTTAGGACTTAGACCAAGAAACTTTAGGGAAGACTTCAAGTTAATGGTGGGAAGAAGCCTGTAAGTTCGAAATTTGAAAATTAGCTAGGTAAAGTGGTCAGTACCTATCACTTTTGATCAGTCCCGGTTTGTTTCTTACGCACTTAGGTGAAGCTTGGGACCTTGGGGAATGAAGCAAGGTATTCTGAGCATGCCAAGATGATGAGATGTGGGAGCAAAATACTTAGCCAAATCTTGGCTAAGTGTAAGTTGAAGGATTCATATTGGTACTAACTCCTCTTGGTATGTACCGACATGAATTTTAGGTAGCAGGGTCTGAGGAATTTGCAACAGGGAATGTAAGCACTCTACAAGTCGTATTGAAGGTGTTTGTTTGTTCGCTTAGAGTTCAGTGGCAATGTAGCAGTATGGTGAAGAATGTTAGTTTCAAAACTTCGACGATGGTAACTCAATGGTGAATTGAGTTAGGATCCGATGATGGTGGTTCGTTGTTGAAAGGAGTCGTGATAATTATTGTCCACAAAGGGCAGGTTTTAAGAATAGCGACCTAAGGATAGGATGTTAAATGGTCCTATTATGGAAAGGAGAAATGTGGAATGGTTCCTTAAGAACAATGGAGAAACTAGATTGTTTTCTGTTATACTCGAAAGCAGAGGTATTATGAGGATACTTATCAAGTATTTGGAATGGCTACCCCGGGTCGCTGGATCGGATTCATATACCCTGGACTAGTGGAATGGGTCTAGCGTAAAATTAGGGCTATGAGATAGTACACTGAAAACCGAGATTTGTCCATTAATCGTTGGTAAAGGAATGATCGTTTGAGTTACCATATATTCAAGGCACAATGATTGATAGTGAGGTCGTTTAATGGATACGATGTTTGCTTTTGTTTCTTTATCACATGGTCTATCACTCTAGGGATGTCACTTGAGATAGGTATTCTGAATAGGGATACTTGGACAGGTCGTGTATGGTTCGCGTTTGTGAAAAATGCGGACTACGAATCTTAAGGCAAGGATTAGCACTAGAGGGAGGTGAATAGTGTTTAAAGGAATTACTAAATCTTTTTGAGTTTATATTAATTTGAACACAAATGTATGCAATATTCAGACATAGGTATGATCACAGAATCAAACACAGATGCAGAAATAAAGTAAGAGCAATAAAGGAAAGAACACACCGGATTTTGTACTAGTTCGGAGTTACCCTACATCCAGTCCCACACACAAGTACAAATTTCCTTTCAAAAACAATTGTACAATTACACCCTCGATTTCAGGGCCACGAGGTACACCACTCCAGATTCATAATCCTCTGGGTAGGGATACTTGATTTCAGGAGCAACAAGTTCACCCAATTGATTTCCAAGGCTACAATCACACCTTTTCTCACTTGATTGATTTCCAAGGCTACAATCACACCTTTTCTCGCTAAATTGATTACAAAGAAGTCTATAACTCCAAATAGCACTGAGATCTTGTTGAGATAGTGATAGAGAATCACACCAGAAATGATCTAGTTAGATTCAATGTTGATTTCGGCAGAGTAATGGTAAGAATGAGTATAAAGAATTATGGAAGAAGAAGAGAAGTGAAAACCAGAATAATATGATTAAAAATTCGTTCAAAACACCCCTATTTATAGTAGAACAACAGCCATGTCCATTCGTGGAAGGATATGATGAAAAGACACTTCCTTTGAAAATCAAATTTTTGAAACAAACTGCTCCCATGTCGACATGGGTATTTGAGGACGTCGACATGCGAAAGGAATTTTTGGTGATTTGTATTTCTTTGAAAATAACTTCTATCTTATATTAAAACTATTTAAAACTTTATAAATATACTTAACTATAGTTAATATACATAAGTAAATATAGAGAATAATATTTTGGTATACATATAAAATTTTACTATAATTTTATGTTTAAATCTAAGTATAAATAATAAAAGTTAAATAAATATATTATAATTAAAAGATAGTTTTAAAACCAAAGATAATTTAATTTTGAAAATAAAGATTATTTTTGAGGCTAAAAATATTTAAAACCAGGATAGATGTTTTTGATTCTTTTGAAAAAGGAAAGTTTTGAAATCATTTTGAAAACAAGATAATTTTTGTAAAAGCATTTGAATAAAAGTTAGCGGATACAAAACAATGTTCCAATAGATTTTTCGTAGGTTCCATCCTACCTAGGGTTTCATCCCTTTAACGGGCTCGAAGTGGATTCCATTCCACGAATAAATTGGATTTTAAGATGCCAGTGCTTTTCTAGGAGTTTTAACAAAATTCCTAATTAAATTACTTATTATTGAAATCTTGAACTCTTGGTATTCTTGATGCTAATGAGTCTTCAATCATGATATCTTGAATCTCTATACAGTACAATCTTCATTCTTGGTACCTACGTGGTTAAATCCTGCATACACACACACACACGCATATATATATATATATATATATATATATATATATATATATGTATATAAACTATAATGTTAGTATTTATATTTTATAATCTTATTCAAAGGTTGTTGTCATCAAAACCATCATCTCAAGGACTAACAATGTCGACTCGTTTATTATTTTGAGTTTCTTTTATCGCCCACAATAGATGATTTCCTAACTCGATGTTTTATGAAATGTTTTTTATTATCTTGAGTACTCATAAATGAGTATATTAGATAGCAGGTCTAGGTGATGTGTGGTGGTTGTGAAGAGGCCAAGCTGGATGGAGCTTTCTCGTATTATATATGGATATACTATTTTTTTCATTCTGATATGCAACACTATAGTGCCTAGGTAGTGCTTGCTTTTCTATGAGACAGTTTAGTTGAGTTTATTTTCTCTTTGTATAAACTTTACAGTTATGTTGTATAACTCTATGCATCTACACTCTAATATGGTTTACTTAGTTATTACTTCTCTCATGTTTCATATATGTGACGATTATTATATTTTATTCCATGCATTGTGAGATATATGACATGTTCTATGATGTTTTAATTTTTTTCAACCGTTGACCATCGTACTATATCGGTCGGGAAAGATCAGTGCACTATACAGGAATATTGGGTGCTGGTGATGTAGGAAAATCATCACATTCGTACCAGAGCTTATGTTACAAAATTAACCTAGATTGATACCATGGTCCATTAGAGATAGGGAAGGAGTAATTACCCTAGACTGGATCGAGGGTGTATATATATACACATAGAAGAGAGAACGTACTTGTTATATGTTTTGGTTTTCAATACTATGTAGTAGTATATAGTATATAAGTCGCATACACACACGAGAACCATTGATGCGGTTTTCTTTATAGAAGACCGATCCTCCTTGTTATAGATCAAGAATGAGTCGGCATACACGAAATATTATGAGGAACTCCATCTTTGGGTTCCAAGAAGGTGTGAGTTTGGGGGCTGCTAACTCTAACTTGTATGTGATCTTCAACGCAGTGATGGCGAATATGCTACAAAATGTTGAAGCAGCTACTTCGAATATAGCTGTAGAGGGTAGTGCTCAAGTGCAAGCTCCTAAAGTTGATTTCATTGAGCTGAATAAAAAAATTTCTAGTCTTGATGGTAAACCATTCTAAGGAACAAAATCAGCTATGGAAGAGCAGGTTTGATTGGACACCTATGAGAAGATTTCTGATGACCTTGAATTAGATGATGCGATAAAGAGGTGGTTAAATTCTCAATAGCTTTAGGAAGAGCTATGAACGGTGGAAAGCTATTAGATTTGCTACTTCCAAGGATCAATTTAACTGGGATCAATTCAAAACTTGATTCGAGAAAAGTTCATTCCGACTACTCAGAAATCATTAGTACGTAGAAAGTTTGCTGATTTGAAGTTAGATGACATGTCTGTATCCAAGTATGTTTTTGAGTTCAATTCCTTGTCAAAATATTGTATGTCTTTCATCAACACTCCTCGAAGGAAGATTGAGAAGTTTCATATTGGTTTGGATGACTACTTGGGGGAAATTAGATAGTTAAACGTGCACTTACCCCAAAATACGCTCAAAAAAACAATTAAAATTTATATAATTATTATCTTAAATTATATAATTTTTATTAGTTATCGAGACTTTAGTCCGAGGTTCAAGTTCTGCATTTTATGTCTTGACCTGTCGACCATTGGGAATCAGTGCTCGACCGGTCGTAGGCTAAATTATAGGGTTCATTAATTTTTAACGTCGATTGTTAATTTTTGGTTAATTCGTATCGATTGCAGTTCATAGAGAAACCTAAGCACTAATTCGACCAGTCCATATTTTTCAGTTTCAATTTTTCCAATCTAGGGTTTATAGATTTCGGTTGTATTAATTTTATGGTTTATAGATAAATAACAACAAGGGTATGCTAGCATTAATATCACATTTAACAATTCACATGATTTCAATTTTACCTTAGATTGCAAGTTTCAATTTAGGGTTTTGCAGTTTCTATTTTAAATTACTAACGGTTAACAATTTTAGCGTTTTAATTAAACAGAGGTTTCTTATGCTAACCTCCTTCAGAGTCAACCAATTTTGAGGGTCAAATTCAATAAGAGAAAAGGAGGTTTAACCAGATTTTAGATGAGATTAGCCAATTTATATTAAGTCCAATTTAACTCAGATTTCAAGTTTAGAAATTAGATCTAATAATTAGGGTTCATAGTTTTCATATTTATGTACTAACACCTTTGTACAGATAGAATAGGTTAAATTTAACTATAAATAATCATCTTGTTAGACCTATTCCCACTCACTTCAGATCCAAGCTCTAGCTTCATTCCTTGCATGAGATCCGCACCTGTTAGCTTGCCTTTTCCTAGAACTTGTTCACTTGTTTCCTTCTTTGATTTTTAGTTTATTTTTGAAAGAAATTTAGAAGGGGTGGGAATAAATTTTGGCATATTGACAAATTTTTGATCAATTGTGGTTTAAGTTAGGTGTGTATTGTTTGGGGATTTGACTTAATTCTAACTGTTTATTAACCCTAGGAGAATCTTTATTTTTATATTATATGCTAATCAATTTCTTCATTCCCAAGTAAAAATATTTGGTTAAATCTAGGCCATTGGATTAATGTATTAAATATATGGATGGTTATTTAGTTAACACTTCCTTAATCATTAAGTTTTATTTAAATTTTCTTTAAGGTTAAGTAATTTATAAACGTTCCCTTTACCATTTCATTAACTAATTAATATTTATTTCCTTTAACTACTTTCCTTCTATTATGCCAAATATAACCTTTTTATTATCCTAGTTTATGTCATCCTAATTATAATCATTTCATCAATTTATATATATGTATACATATTTTATTAACCATTATATGGAATCTGAAGCATAAATACACACACACACACACACACACACATCTTGATAATGATCAATAACTTTACTTTTACCTCAATGCTTAACTAGTATTTCCAAATCCAGGTTATCACATTTCCCTCTATTCCTTACAAAGGAAAAAATAACATGCCTATTTAACAGTGAATTTCATTTCTACTTAATTAATATTTCTTTATAAAAAAGGGACAATATGTGTACTTCTATGTGTACTTATATAGAATAAGTAAGAAATTTTTTTATCTACTACTTAACTGCATCATCGATTTTTAATTGATTAATATTTATGCTTCAAAGTTCAAATTGGATTCACCCTTTTTATTTTTTTATTATACTAATAGAAATATGGCGTATTCCACATTCCTTTTTTCAATAATGATTTATTCCCTATTTTTTGCCTTTATTTCTACAACATTACATGCATCCTTATTTTCCTTAAATATAATATTGTCTCTCTCTTCTATCATAAGCAACATGCATTTAGTAATAAATCGCTTCGTTGATTCAGTTAATATTGTTAATCTATGCATGTAAATACATTCATTTTAACAAAACCTTTTACTTTCACGCAAATTACTTTTCAAACACATAACATTAGATATATTATTTTCCTTTAAAATATTTTGTCATATTACCTTTATAACACATGTAACGTATATCAATTACACCAATAGATTACATAAAAGGGTAACTAATGTCCTCTCTTTTTGCATAAAATATTTTCTTCTTATTCTTTATTGTTCACTGACAAAATTATACTCTTTTAATTATATAGATTTTTTTTTTCTTTTTTCCTTTTTTCTTTAGTATATTCAACCTATTAAGTACAACAATAATAAATGATTTGCCTCTGAAGCATTTTCACATATGTGCACATAAATACTTTCCCTTCTTTTCATTTAAATGTACATACATCACTATACTGTCACTCTTTTCTTTTATTTTTTTTCTTTATTCTTTCATTAGTTCTCAAATTTAATTTCAAAATAGGCGTAAAACATGAAATGCATACTAAGGTAAACATTCTGTATCTCCTTCATACGGTATCCATTTCCAACAACGTGAATTTGGGCTATAAAAGCTACTTGACACAATGGAAAAGTCAAATTCCCCAAATTTATCCATTTAAAGAAACTATTATTTTTTCCTTTTTCCAAATTCATCCATTTATAGAAATTCATTATTTTGTCCTTTTATGTGAAATTATATTTTTACCCTTCTTAATGTTTTAATTTTTTTTAATCTTCTAGGATGTTATATTTTTCCCCCATAAACGGACTTTGTTCTTGAAATATCTATGGAAAAATATAACTTACACACATAACAATAACCATCTATTCATTCATTATCCACAGACAACCATTGTCCTTAGAATTTTTTTAATGCAATGTGTATGCATATACACAACATGAGATGCACATGAACCTATACTAATGTAAAAATTAGGCGATCTCCTGATCTAATCAGCCTTCTATCATGCAAATGCTCATGTAATGCATCCAAATGCATGCAATATCTCATGTAGACAAACTTGCAATTTTACATGTATATGCAAATATTTCATACATATGCAACATTTATATGCATAACACTTAATAAGATAAAAAAAACTATTAAGCATCCATATGTATAATATCTAACAAGCTAAACAACCAATAGGAAATATTGTGAATGTGTGTGTACTACCTAGAGGATATACTATCCTAAGTGTATAAAAGAATAAATCCAAACAATACATCCACTAGTATCCATCACCCATTACACATCCTACTGACATGTTAACAACCATTCTTAACATTCCTACTTATGGTACTTACTACTTAGCTCTTCACTATATTTCCATTTTCTCTTATGGGTATCAAACCAGGTGATTTCTTAGAGCATAACTTCCAATTTGACTCAACTTAAGTCTATCTCACTTTATTTCTGAATTGTTTCTCAGTCTTTCAAAAATCATGGTACCTTGTTCGCATGCGATTGTTATGCAACATTACCGTGCATTATAAATTAGTCTTCCGTGAATGATCTTCTTCTAATTCGAGATACATTTGAGAACAATCCTTTGATCCTTACTCCAAATCTTACCAAAAATTCCTCGAACTTATTTTCTACGAAAATCATCGTCGCATTCTCGATGCGTGAAAATAACAATATCGTTCTCTTAATGGACACCCAATTTCATGAATTAACCATCCATTGTAAATTCTTGACTAAACTTTTATTTAGGATACCATTTATAGTTTGAACTTCCAAAACATTTTCTTATTCCTTGATGTCATCCCATGAATGAGACCTTTATACCAAGTGTAACCTAACTTTATTCCTATTATTTCATTTATTTATGGTTGAGACAACATAATATGGAATATTTCCTTACCATCTTAATCTAATAGGCATGCTGACCATTTTTTTGGTTTATAATTAGGGATTTCTATATTTTAATGCATTAGAACTGCATCTTTCTCCGAAAAGAAATGTGAAACTTTGTAACTTTTCATAAATTATTTAAAAGGAATTTGTGTTAATTATGGAATTACAAATAAAATTACTCTTGTGTTTATTATTGAGATAGACAATACAAAATATGATGACTACCGCGATTTTGTACATCTCTTTCTTTTAGGTATATTCCTTTTAATTCAAATAATACATTTTTTTTACTAAACAAGATAATTTACAGAAATCTACATTGCTACACACTTCATTCCAATGAATTAAAATACTACTTAAATCTCACTCCAATTTTATAACAACTTCTCGTTATGTCTACTAACACATATCAGTTTCCCAATAAAACCTGGAATCACAACACAATTTCCTTAATGGAGTTCCTCGTTAGTTTATGGACTAGTTTCCATATCCAAGTATATGCAGTACTAAACCCTACAATTTGAAGATTTACATATGCATGGTGGAACACGTCTACTGTGATATAAATCCGATAATGTATATAAAATATATTTTTTCATATTCTAGTCAACCTTGTCCATGCTTAGCCTTTAAGGGAACAACATAATAGTTGGATCACACATAGCCTACAGGTATTCTATCCTTATCTATACGGTACCGACTTTGCTACCACGGTCTTGATTCTACACTTACCGTTACACTTTAAATTGCCTAATGTAATCAAGGAATTTCCCATTCGTTACCTAATGCACTATATAAGGATTTAGTAGACCATATTTGGCTCTTTTACACTTCAAACTGTAGAACTTCTTGCATCGGTAACATACCTTTCATAATAACCATCTTGCCTTACTCTTTCCTTATTCTGAAATATGTTTATCCAAATCATGCTTTCAACCTTTGTTACATAAAGATTTTATAAATCAAACCATACTTGGGTAGAAAACATAAGATAATGCTCACTTTCACCACTACAGAAAGTTCGATCTATTACTCAGTCCTTCCAATTCAATGCTTCTATACTCCAATGTAAACTTTTGTTCTAGTTGGCTTTTTAATCCTTTCCTTTTAAGTGATAGTCATAATATTTTCATTTTACCCTTTTAAATCAAAACCTTTGATTTTACCATTTCCACAAAACTAGTAAGTTTTTAAAACTTTAAAACCCTTCATTCATTTTCAACAAACATTTCCTTTCCCTAGGACCATAACATTTTCTATAATTAAATTATCAAGAATGATTAAATTTAATTTATCAAAGTATGCATAAAAACACACCTTTCTAAAATTTTCTTTTATAATAAGGGATTTTCACAAAGTGTATTTTTTGAAAAGATAATGTAGTATTTTTAACTTATTATAGTTATTATTTTAGAGTATAGTAGAAATATTTATATAAAAAATTCGAATACATAACGATTTCTTATTTTCAAAAGGGGTTCAAAAGTTCGGTCTTACATACTTCTCAATTTTTTTAAAATAGATTCTATTTTTAAAAGAAAAATACATATTAGAGGTAAGTGTAACAACATGCCTTAAAG
Source organism: Allium cepa (assembly GCA_030765085.1). Taxonomy (NCBI): domain Eukaryota; kingdom Viridiplantae; phylum Streptophyta; class Magnoliopsida; order Asparagales; family Amaryllidaceae; genus Allium; species Allium cepa. The sequence goes on along the minus strand of CM060938.1, from coordinate 378,119,432 downwards.
ATAAAATAGAAGTTTTAAAACAATTGTTGAAAAAACGCTTTTTATAAGATTCTCTACTTCTACTTTTTAAACAAATTGCATAAAATTTGTTTGGCTATTTTATATAAATTCATAAACCAAATTTCTTTTTAAATATCAAACATTTACCATTTCTAGCTTTTAGAAAACATTTTCGTTGGTTTATCACTTGAGTTAGAGTAGATAATAGTAACCTAATTGCACTAGACCACTTATACCTAATGCTTTAAGTGTCTAAGGTTTCTGTCCTCCTTTTCAAAGATGGTTTACTCAAGCTCATTTCCATTTCAATTTCCAACTTCAATATAGAAATAATCTAACCATATCATTAAGTGAAAATGAGTCTTTGCAACAACCACCAATAAGAGAATATGGTATTACTTTTGTTAGGGAATATGCCTTAAATTTGTAATGTCCTCCACATATCCCCCTTATGTTGCAAACATCATATTCATATTATATGGGTCTCATAGTACCAATCTTCTTTATCCACCCATAAATCCATAATTTACTTTCTACTATTAATTGGTATAGAAAACCTATTCTAGCCTTTCTAAAATCATTCCTCTAAAACTTGTACTCGTTCTCACTATTTTGTTTTGGAATTATTTTCAACTTTCCCGCAAATAGTACGGGCTCAAACAAAAGAAATTTTGATATATAGATGAAATTTTTGGAAATCTTTTGTAAAAGATACATACATATATATATATATATATATTCAAAATCCATTTTGAAGACTTTTTTGGAAAACACTTTGGTAAAGCTTCCAAAAAACCACTTTTTTAAAAAAACCTTTCAAGTATGTTCTCGCAATACGTGCTTAAATCCTAGGGAAGCTTAAATCTAAGCTCTGATACCAAATGTAACAACCTGCACTTCCCGACATATCGATCCAAGCTTAGAGTGACCTTCGCACTCCCTTCATGATGAGAAATATAAGTTGTTAGGAATCAAAAATATCATAGAGCATAATTATAAAGGGTAAATTCTAAGACATTCTACATTTTCGGATCTCACAGTAGAAGAAATTATAATATAAGTATCGAAATAGGCATTACAGGAAAAAATCTCCTATTTAATACAAAAGGTAACTGCATGAGAAACAATGAAAAATATAAGAACTTCAACATTGAGCTCATTTCTCCTTGTACTATGCCTAAATCAACTGCTTACCTGTCATCCTATGGTAGGGAAAAATGAAAAAAAAAGGGATGGGTCAGACAAAAAATCTAGCGAATGAGTGCAATTTTAATATTTGATGATCATGTACGATTAACTTCAATACTACTCAAGATGATATGGGGTGTACACAAGTATGAATGAATTCATAAGGTCCATTACCTAAGGGTTCTTATCTAATTTAAGGACCAAACTACGGATCAAACCTCACATTAATGATATGTCAAACACTCTAAGAGCTACCCAATATGAAAAATCGCCCATTGAGCACTGTGGGAACTGCCATCACTACACTGTGAGAGGTAAAACCCAAAATGAAAACTCATCTATATGCTTCATCGTATGCACCCGTGTTCACCTCCTGATCGTAGTGCAGAATGTCTTTTATTTTACTATACCGATGTCTACCTATATCACGTCATTTCAAAACCATGCATATAAGAACTCCCATTAGTATCGGGCAACTTATTTACCTATTAGCTATTTATCATGCTGCATCGGGCCTGGCTGTCCATATAGAATCCCCCATTAGCACCAAGCACTCACTGGCATCCATCAATGTTGTGCGTCTACTATAAAATCTCCCTCTAAGTACCTAAACTGTGAAAATATAACGCCCCTAGTCAATCACTCGACTCTCAATTGGGTAAGCAATATTTCACCCAAAACTGAATGACCTAATATCCCCCGATAGAGAACTTGCTTCCCTACTATCTCTAGCATATGCACTTAGCCAAATTGGCTTAAACAAACAATTGACATTTATATAATTTTTATCCTAAATTATATAATTTTTATTAGTAACTTGGGCCTTAGGCAGAGGCCCAGATTCCACGTTTTATGTCTTGACCGGTCCATTACTAACCCTAATTAGTCGACCATTAGAGATCGGTAATCGTCCAGTTGTCGGCCAAATTTTAAGGTTCGTTAATTTCTAATGTCGATTACTAATTTTAGGTTAATTCGGGTCGATTGCAGTTTACAATGAAGCCTAAGCACTAATTCCACCAGTCCGTATTTTTCGGTTTCAATTTTAATTTTTCCAATCTTACATTTACATATTTATAGTTTACGGTCAACTACAAGGTGTACTAGCATCAATATCAATTTAACAATTCACAATGATTTCAATTGTACCCAAGGTTACAAGTTTCGATTAAGGGTTTTACAGTTTCTATTTATAAATTACAAATAGTTAACAAATTTTTGGGTTTTGATTAAAAAGAGGTTTTTTATGATAACCTACTTCAAAGTAACTAATTTTTAGCGCTCTGATTCAAAAGGAGAAAAGGAGGTTTAGCTAGGGTTTGGATGAGATTAGCTAATTCATATCGATTCCAGTTTAGTTTAGGTCTCAAGTTTAGAAATTAGATCTAAGAATTATGGTTTATAGTTTTTAGATTTATTTGCTAACACCCTATAACATATAGAATAGGTTAAATTTAATTGTAAATAATCATCTTCTTAGCTCATATCCAAGCACTAATTAGATCTTATTCACTTATTTCTGTCTTCTTTGATTTTTAGCTTATTTTTGAAAGAAATTTAGAGCGGAGAAGAAATTCGGGCATACTAACTAATTTTGTGATCAATTAGGGTTTAAGTAAGGAGTGTAATTATAGGGATCAGAATTAATTTTAACTGTCTATTAACCCTAGTAGAATCTTTGTTTTCATCTTATACGTTGGTCAATTACTTCATTCCTAAGTAAAAATATTTGGTTAAATCGAGGTTGTTGAATTAATATATTAAATCTGGATGGTTATTTAGTTAACACTACCTTTATATAATTAGCCAATCGTCCATTTAAAATCAATCCAATGACTTCTGTACATCTGTTTCTTTATATAAATAGCCAAGCCTCTTCTCCTTTCTTCTCTTACCTACAATTAATAATCTTAAGCCAGAAATCAAATTTTTAAAAGGAACTAAAACTTTCAATTCTCGATTGTTCGATTCATCATTTAGGTATGATATGTAATTCTGATTGCTCTAATTAATTTCGAATTAAGTAATTTTCCTGAAATTTCCTCTGGGTTTCATGGACATTGAATCGATGTTTGAGGTTTAATTAAATAGTCTTGATGCTAATGTTCAGATTATCAATGCAATCGACTATCAATTGTTCTATAGATTAGATTAATGCTGAACTTTTATGTTGTCTAAATGAAATTTGGGGTCATTGATGATAAGAACTTGGGTGTTGTTTGTTTAATGATGAAAAGATAGCTTATGAGACCTGATATCCAATAAGGATTAATGCTACGCCGACCCTGATGCTTTACGACATCATCATTATATTCAGCATCGATTCATTTTTCCTTATGTTATATCGTAGCCAATGTTTTTTGTGATATTAATATGATATTCAACATTAATGAAGCTCTTTATTGACCTATTTCTTGTTAGCTAATTTTCGCCACAAAACTTTCATATCGTCAATAATGAAAGTGAAGTGCGGCAACCCATTAAGAGTTACAGAGGTTCCAATTATCAAAGTGCCTATGTAAATTTGGTGATCATCGATAGATTCGTTACTAATAAAAAATGATGTTGCGATACCAACATGATACTTTGCTTCATAAAACTCTAATACTATTAACGACTAAGATAAGATGTGACAACCACTTAGTGTTATGAGAAACTGTATTCTAGCTAGATGAAACATTATCTATTTATAAACGACGTTGCTCGCTTTCAACATTGATTTAGGAAGTTATAATTTCATACCGACGGTCTTACTATTCATTATCATCGTTCTGTAGCCACTTTTAATACTATAAATTAAGTTTCATTCGATACCATTGCTTGCGACGTTGTTGATTTAACATATTACAAGTCGTTTTATAAGTTTGCATATTACAAACTTATATCACCCTTACTCACTAATGTTAATAATCTCATTACTTCAACAGTAGTTATAGTTATGGTATTTACTAGTGCTTTATAATATAAGCTATGCAACATTCGACGATGATATATCTGTCAATATGGACTTATTGACGTCCCATATCCATTCTTATTTAATATTTACATAGTTTTTCCATGGATTTTTTTGTTAAAGTTAGATTTTAAGTCTTCCAATAAACTCGACTTGTGTCATTTAAGGGTTACTAACTTGTGACTAACATATATTTTAATCATCTTGATACCATCACTTTGACAGTAGATAAGCCACTTAGATAATGATTTTTGAATTTTTAATGTAGTGATTCTTCTACATAATATGAACATCGTCGTTTCTTAAATTTTGGAATATTATCACCTATCAGATAGATGGAAAGTTCAAAGACAAGCAAGACGTCTGTTAAAAAAACCAGTGCATTCCCTAAGGCTTCACTCTCAGTTGGTACAAGGGAAGCAATCTTTCGAATCCACCATCCATCATAACCCAAGCTGAGGTGGATTCGATTTTGGAACAATTTAGGACTATAGGAATTAAAGCCATTCATGCTGGTCCTACAGACAATACTTACAACCCGTCGGATGGGTATTTTGCTTTTACTTCGATATATATATATATATATATATATATATATATATATAGCGCACAAGCTACCTTTCTTTTCCCTGCTTTCTTCTAAGATACCTCGAACATCTAGAAATTGCATTAATTCGGTTCTCATCGAATTCTTACACATATCTGACCTGCTTGGAAGTCTTGACTTGGGAAGTAGGACTCCCATCCCTCAATGCTGAAATTCTTCATTCAATAGTTCTCCCACCAAGATTGGTGAACAACAAGAACATCAACTATACTCGATTCATCCCCACCTAATAAAGTATGATTTCTGAGAGTGTTAACAAAATGTAAGGGTAGGAGACATAATATTTTTTTTGTTAAGTGCTTCTCTAATATCGAAGGGATGTTCTCTATCTTCAGTAAGTTTCTTATCTCTTACTATCTATATCTACATGTTATTCTTTATTAATAAATGTTTTCTTTCAAATACTATTCCTGCAAAGCTAAGTTCTTTTGATTAGGAGATTGCGTAGTCATTGACCCGAGCATCCGATGCGTTAGGAAACAAGCTTACATTGTTAACTCCAAAAAACTCCTTCAGCATTCCATTATTCTAGATCATCATAGAATCTTGGCAGAGCCTCCTATTGTCAAATATAATGCTCAAGGAAAATGATCGTTGGTCATGGGAAAATAAAAAACCTTTACTTCTAATTCTCTAGTTCAGCCCGAGACGCTTGGTAAGATATCATTGCATTTTATAGAAACCTCTTGTGATGCCTCTTATAAGCTTTTCTTTATGGTTCAGGTTCTACTCTAGTCACCGCTTCAAAAAAGAAAGAGATAACAGGTGATGTTCCCTAAGGAAAGGAGAGTAAAGATGGTATTTCTGCCTCGAATCAAGCTCCTGGGTCTCAATCTTTCAACTACATCACAACTAGCTCATTCAAATCCATAAAGGAAAACTAAGCGATGGTTATGTTGATGCCACAACTCCTAGAAAGAACCTAAAGTCGAGGCATGCATAACCCTACTGGTGGATGAAGATGTGAGAAATGCGGATTAAGGATCTTAAGGCTAAGGATAAACACTAGAGGGGGGTGAATAGTGTTTTAGAGAATTGTTAAATCTTTTTGAGTTTTGTTAATTTAAACACAAATGTATGCAATATTCAAACACAGATATGATCACAGAATCAAACACAAATGCAAATATAAAGTAAAAGCAGTAAAAGAAAGAACAAATCTATAACAATCCTGGGTTGGAGTTTACCTTTCAATATTAAATATAATGATAATTATAATTTAATATTGTGATTAGAATTAAATTGGAAATTTTATATTGTTTATTTCGAATAAACAATGAAATTGGAATCAAATTGTGAAAATAAAGTTTAGAACTTTATTTTATTTTGTTTGGCTTAATAATAAATGGGAAATAGTTTTTATTTAGAGAAAATGCAATAATTGAATTAATTATGGCCAATTACTTCTTACAATTTAAAAAAAAGTATGTGATTTTTAAGGGTTGTTTAATCAAATAAAAAGGTGAAAATTGGTTCAAAAATGAGTTTTGGTCATTAAATTAAGTTTGAAATGGTTTATTACATTTTTCTATGTTAGAAAATAATTTTTATAATTTTTTTGAAATTAAAAATAAGGATTTATACATTCATTTGTGTAAATTGTGTATTTTTGTAAAAATAGGGGTTTTTAATAAAAAAAATGTTTTTATAACACAAATTATCATTTTATTAAGTGTAAAATATTTTATGTAACTTGTAGATGTGTTTGCATAATTTTATTTTTAAGAAAACTTATGTAAATATGATGTTTGATTTTTACATAGGTGTATATTAAGTCATAATTTGTTACTTAGGCTAATTAAATCTTTTCTTTTGGGTCAAATACCATTATCACATAACCTAAGAGAGAGAAAAAAAAGTTTCTCTCCTCCCTGTACGTTCTCCTCTTCATCTCCAGTAAAAAAAAAACTTTACCTTTTCTCAAATCCAAGCCAAATCTCCAAATATAATCAAAAATTTGTTACTTTCTTTCAAATTAAAGCATATTTCTACAGGTAATCTAATTTGAAACTGAATTATTTCATCAAAATCTAATTTGTGATATTGTGTTGTATGTAATCTCTTCTTTTGGGTTTGCATGCCTTTGTTTTGATATTCTACAGGTATTTGAAGTCAAATATAGCACCAAATTCACTCCTTTCAACTCAAAATCCAAGTTTTTGGAACAAATCAGCAAGGTGAGACTAAAATCTCACATATACTGGCCAAAAATATTGAATCAGTCGCTAAATTTGTTCGTTGTGGTAGTTTTTGTTCATCGCTGTTCTTGTTTTCGTTTCTGGCCTCAAGTGCCAAATTTGGCTGTCCATAACTTTCATATCCGGCAACGAAATGCTACCGGATCTTTTTCTGGTTGAACTTTATATGTTGATCTTTGTTTTTGAGAAATTTGATCGAAAATTAAGGTCATTTGACTGTTCAAATCGCTGCTGCAAAATCAACAAAACTCATATTTTTGCCTGTAGAAACTGTGTTGTCATAGTTGCTGCAAACATGATCTGAGTTCATGTTTCAGATAGCATAACTCGTTCATTCCTTAGTCAAATTGAGTGATTCTTTTTTTGTTTAAAATATGAAGTTTTATACTATATGATTACCAAATTTCAGATCATTTTGACCTCCAGAGCTTATAGAAACATGCTACCGAACTTTGACTCGAAGCATGTTTTAGCCCATATTTTTGCAGTGAAAACACTGTCTGGGTCTAACTTTGGGACATCATATATCTTTCATTCTTTGTCTAAATTTAATGATTCTTAGTGCAGTTTAAAGTGTTGTTGTTGGTCCTTACGGTTGTTGAATTTCAGGTCATTTCGACCTATGTATCTTATAGAAACATGATGCTGAACTTTGACTCGGAGCATATTTTTGCCCAGATTTTTACAGTGAAAACACTGTCTGGGTCTAACTATGAAACATCACATATTTTTTATTCTTTGTCTAAATTAAATGATTCTTGGTGAAGCTTAAAGTATTATAGTTTGCATTTATGCATGTTAAATTCAGGTCATTCGGACCTGTATAGCTTATAGAAACATGCTGCCGAACTTTGACTCGGAGCATGTTTTTGCCAAGATTTTACAGTGAAAACGCTGCCTGTGTCCAACTTTGAGACATCATAACTTTCGTATACGTTATCCAAATTGCATGATTCTTTTTTCTTTGAAAGATGAAGTTTTCTATTATAGGTTTTAAAATTTTTAGATTAATCCAATCAAATTTGGTCCTCTGTTTTATGCCTGAAATTTGAATGCCAGAGGGTTTTCAGGCCTGTGCATTTTTGGTTTTTTGAACTGTTGCAAACATTGCCCGAGTCCATGTTTGAGATAGTGTAACTTTTTTATTTCCAGTCGGAATTCATTGATTCTTCTTTTATTTGAAAGCTGAAGTTTTCTATTTTGTGTACACTAATTATTAGTCCAATCGAAGGTTGTTCGGCCATCTGTTATATATCCGAAAGTTGGAGCCAGAGAACATTTCAAACCTATGTATTATTTTAGCTAAGTATTTTTATGTTCCTTTTCCCTCCGATTTTTGACTAATACTTGATGTTTTTGTGAAATTTCTGAAATGTTTTGAGGGCTATGATGCCTATCAATTGGCTAGCAAAGTTTTAATGAATTTGAATTTCAAATTTTATTCTAATTTGATTTTGAATTAAATTTGAATGATGGTTTTGAGTGATTTCTTTGATTTCGAGCACAAATTTTTCCAAACAATGTTGAAATAAATTTTAAAATAAGGTGGCATTTAAAATAATTATTATGTAATATTTTTAAATTATTTTAAGCTGTAAAATGTATTTATTCTCTAAAAAGGGAATTTTCAAATATCGTCTTCAAAATTAATTTCAGAAAATGGTTTTAAAAGCTTGTTTTCTCAAATAAATTATTTTAAATATAAAATACACACTTTTATACTATTCGAATGTATGAGAAAGAGAATTAAACGATTTAGTAAAACACATGGTATGGGACATGTGCGTTTACTATTTCGGTTAATTCCGGACTTGTACGATCGAAGCTATTTGAGATTATTGATTTTGAGATGTTTTGACATTTTATGGCATATTTTGATTTTTATAATTCCTATTTATTGGAATTATTTAAGATGGCCAATATTTGGAAAACATTATGCTTTGAGATCTCCTATATCGGAGTATGGTCGATGAGATCCATCACGATGTTTCATTTACTTGCCAATGATATAGGGCAAGTCTTGAGTTTATGATTTCATATTTTTAGATTTATGGTTTATGAGGAACCATCACAATGTTTTCACTTGTCTATGAGATGAAACAAGTTACGATGTCATTTAATACTTGTTGATGAGATGAGACAAGTATGGTGTCTCTTTGTCACTCGCCAATGAGACTAGGAGAGATATAATTTTTTGAGTTTTATGATGTTTCTAGTGTAGCATCGACTAATGGCTAGTAAACCGCTAAGTGCGAATGTGTGGTATGGGACACACGTTAACACTTTTCGAGTTCCTATCTGTGAGTTTGTGACACATTCACGATGTTTACCTAACAAAACTGCTTGGAGAGGTGTTAGCTACATTTTCATGAGGACGAACTGCTTTGGGAGGTGTAGCGACCTTGTTAGGGCTAACAAAACGGCTTGAAGAGGTTTCAGCGACCTTGTCATGAGGACGAACTACTTTGGGAGGTGTTAGAGACCTTATCAGGGTTAACAAAATGGCTTGAAGAGGTGTCAGCGACCTTGTCATGAGGACGAACTGCTTTGGGAGGTGTTAGTTACCTTGTCTAAGGCTTCGGCCATCTGAGTTTAGCACGTGTAGCATTGCTTCGGCTTTATAATCAGGGATTTTGCCAATCCGGATTTTCTGAGTTTTCTATCTTGTTGTGATTTCACCTTTTTAAGGTGTTTTATTACATCGATAGCCTAGTGCTATATGAGATGTTATATATATATATATATGGTGGTTTCAATTATGATGTTTTGAACTTTTGTCGAGTTCTTTGAGTTATGAGTTTTGATAATTTCAGGATTTTATAGGATATTCTGTGTTTTGCCATTTTGGCGAGTTGAGATTGAGATTTATATACATTTACACCGATGCGATGAGGTATAATTGAATTTGGAGATTCATCTGTAATTTAGTTTTGGATCATCCTATTTGAGAATGTTTTATGCTTGCTATTGTGGCGAGAGTTTGTATTGATGTTTCTCCTTCTGAGGAAATATGGTTCATGAAAACCATGTAGACATTTTGGGATGTCGCTGATGATATTAGGCACTTGTGTTTGATTTGAGTATTGAGTTTGAGTTACCTCCTTCGAGGTATTTGTTCACTTAAGTAGTGTTTGTTACTTAAGTGTTAAGCTTATGAGTTTATCGATTCATTCTTCTCTTTCAAGAAGAAGTATCTTCATGTCTATTCTACTTCATATTAACGATATTGACTGATTTGTGTAGCTAGACTGACCCGTGTATTTATACTCGGGTCAGACCGAGTTGTTTCAGGTATCATCCATTGGTCTTAGCTTGAAGTTGATGTTGGATATCAGCTCTCCTTTCTCTTGAGCAATTTCTGTTCTTCAACATACACTGATGTATTTATATTTGATTCAGTGTATATGGTGTGGTCGAGTACCACCTTTATTGTATTCATATTGTATTGTACTAAACATGTATCAGTGTATATGTATATATATGATGTTGATTACTGTTCTTTGATGTGCTTTACATTTAGTTATTGTATATTGTTCTGCTAGATCCGTTAGCCACCTATAGTTTTGGATTAAGCATTTACTGTGTATGTCGATCCATTGAGATAGAAAAGAAAAAAATTATATTGCATTTATCGACGTATTCAGCAGATGTTTAAGACAAAGTTATAGATGGTCGCCCTTAACCAGCCCTATTCTCCGCTTTAGTAGACGGAATTACTCGTTAATTCTCTTTACTAAGGTGGGTCTCGGGGTGGGGTGTTACAGCATGGTATCATAGCTGTGGTCAGAACAAAGTAGAATAAACATAGAACAGTACGTATATCACGATACGTCGAAGTACAATACAAGTGAATCATTGTGCTTTGTTCGAGCTTGTTTTCGAATCGTGCTTTGATTCTTTTTCGAGTATTGGGATATGTTGAGATGGAATATGTCTAGGAATATATATTGTATCCCGTAGTATTCCATAATTGAGATTGATGTTATCTTATCTTATGATAATCTAATTTGGGATTATTCTATTCTTATTTTTGTTGCTGCGAGTGAGTTCATATTGATGAAGCTTATTGATTCCTTAGAGTATTCTTGTTGTGTTCCTTTAGAGTTGTGAATCGTATTGAGGGTATCCACAACAATTGGCTCGTTGTGAGCATTCTGAGATTTCAATTTGATGTTGCTTTTGTGAGTATTTGTTTGTTACTCACAATCTTGAGATGCATTTGATTTGAGTAGGATTGACTTATTTGATATTAAGTCCAATCCTTTGTTTTATAGAATCCTATTGTATATTTAGGTTTCCTATTTTGATTGGTTTTTTATTTCTATCACTTTGGAGCGTTAATGATGATTCCGAAATTTCTGAATTCACTATTGAGTATCGAGATGTTGATGATATAACTCGAATTCCACTCAAAGTGACTTTGTTGAGTTTTAATGAGTTCGTTTGGGTTTGATATCCAATCGGGAAATCAAGTGTTGAATTAACCTTATTCCTGGATTTTAGCCTTTGGCTATCCTTCCACAATGACATCCACTATGGAATGAGGTGATTTTCTAGATTGTTTGAGTTTGATTGAGTTTATTATTCAGTTTCTTTGTGTTATCTTTTTTGGATACTCAGTCAGTGTTATCCTTTGTAGCATTACTTTGTTTGAAGTAATGATTTGTTGTTTGTGTGCTTCTTCTCCTTTGAGAAGAATATCTTGCTTATCTTTTATCTTGATGATTTTCGAGAATGGTTCGTCGTCTTGTAGGAGTTGTGGAATACTCCATCTCCTTCTGTTGATTTTGTGAATCGCGTATTCTAGGAATATCTCAATGTATTCTTTTAATGTTCTTTGGTTTGAGTTTTTGAAGCTATATATATATATATATATATATATATATATATATATGTATATATGAGTTTTAAAAAGAAAAATCGGAGTTTTGTGATATTTTAAAAAAAAATAAAAGAATGTTTTGAGAATATATTTATACGAGTAGTATTCTTTCATAGAAATAATTTGAGAGTGTTTGATTATCCATCGAGTAGTTAAGAGTTCTGGTCGATACGCTTGATCAACGTTATTGATAGGAATCTCCTAAATGCTATGATTTGGCAATTAGACACGATGATTTGTGTTTTAAAAATTGAGATTTCGAAAATAATATTTGAGATTAAATATTAAATTTATTTTTAATGATAATTGCAGCCATTAATTTTAAAGATGAGTAATAGAGCGGCGAGGCAGATTTGATCGTTCGGTCAACTCTGCAGCCAACAGATATACTTATTTATTAGAGACTCAATGGTGAGGCAATGCCATTTATTTATTTTTTAAATTATAAAGATGACAATATTAATGAGATTATTTTTGAGCTGTGCTTTATTGGAAGTATATTTTGAGATTTTAGAATCTATATTATATACATTGGATGTTTTAAGGGAAGAGTATAATAAGAGAATTTAAACCCTTAATTTATTTTGAAGGATATTATTATGGATTTACAAAATTCTTTGGAAATTAATTTTGAAGTAAGAGAAGAAATTTGAATTTTAACTTTGAGTTTTAAATTACTTACTAAGTAATATACTAAAAGTTTGAGAAATTTTCAAACATTGAAAATTGAGATTTAAATATTTAAAAGATGTTGAGATTTAAAATTCTAAATATCTTGGATTAAAAGATAATTCGAGCTTATATCCTTGTTCTTGAGTATATTCTATCTTTGAGATATTATCAACGACGTGCATTTTCGCGGTCGTTCGAGTTTGGTGGCCTTGTGAGAAGTCATCTTGTGATTTATCTATCTTGTCTATTGTGTATATCCTATTGTGAGGATGTTCTTTCCGTATATTTATGCAGAAAATATTATTGTTGATCTTCTTTGTTCCTTAGAGTTCGGGTTTAAGTGAGTTTAATCCCGACTCTATTCGTAGATTGTAGTGTTTTTTTTTTTGAAATTAATCATTTTTGATTGATTAATTATTAAGCATCTTATTGAGTTTTGACTCGAAGATGGGATGTCTTCGAAATTCTTTCGAGATACTTGGAAAATTAGATGGTTTGCTAATTACTATATTAGCACTTGATGGGCCATTGGATTAACCAAGTGAGTTTTTTCTTGTTTCTCTCTTCCATTCTATGTTGAGATTATGAATGGTTTGAGTTTCGAGCTTGTCATTTATCCTTTGTCGATTGAATTTTTATGTTGATTACGGCTCTTTTTCTAGAAAATTGCGGGGATGCAATTTCTGTAAGGTGGGGAGTCTGTAACAATCCTGGGTTGGAGTTTACCTGTCAATATTAAATTATAATGGTAATTATAATTTAATATTGTGATTAGAATTAAATTGGAAATTTTATATTGTTTATTTGGAATAAACAATGAAATTGGAATCAAATTGTGAAAATAAAATTTATAACTTTATTTTATTTTGTTTGGCTTAATAATTAATGGGAAATAGTTTTTATTTAGGGAAAATGCAACCATTGAACTAATTATGGCCAATTACTTCTTCTTATAATTTAAAAAAAGTATGTGATTTTTAAGGGCTGTTTAATCAATTAAAAAGGTGAAAATTGGTTCAAAAATGAGTTTTGGTCATAAAATTAAGTTTGAAATGGTTTATTACATTTTTCTATGTTAGAAAATAATTTTTATAATTTTTTTGAAGTTAAAAATAAGGATTTATACATTCATTTGTGTAAATTGTGTATTTTTGTAAAAATAGGGGTTTTTAATACAAAATGTTTTTATAACATAAATTATCATTTTATTAAGTGTAAAATATTTTATGTAACTTGGAGATGTGTTTGTACAATTCTATTTTTAAGAAAATTTATGAAAATATGATGCTTGATTTAATTACATAGGTGTATATTATGAATAAAGTCACAATTTGTTACTTAGGCTAATTAAATCTTTTCTTTTGGGTCAAAGCTCATTATCACATAACCTAAGAGAGAGAAAAAAAGTTTCTCTCCTCCCTGTACGTTCTCCTCTTCATCTCCAGTAAAAAAAAAAAAAAACTTTACCTTTTCTCAAATCCAAGCCAAATCTCCAAATTTAATCAAAAATTTGTTACTTTCTTTCAAGTTAAAGCATATTTCTACGGGTAATCTAATTCAAAACTGAATTATTTTATCAAAATCTAATTTGTGATATTGTGTTGTATGTAATCTCTTCTTTTGGGTTTGCATGCCTTTGTTTTGATATTCTACAGGTATTTGAAGTCAAATCTAGCACCAAGATCACTCCTTTCAACTCAAAATGCACGCTTTTGCAACAAATCAGCAAGGTGAGACTAAAATCTCACGTCTACTGGCCAAAAATATTGAATCAGTCGCTAAATTTGTTGGTTGTACTAGTTTTTGTTCATCGTTGTTCTTGTTTTCGTTTCTGGCCTCAAGTGCCAACTTTGGCTGTACATAACTTTCATATCCGGCAACGAAATACTGTCGGATCTTTTTCTGATTGAAGTTTATGTGTTGATCTTTGTTTTTAAAAAATTTGATCAAAAATTAAGGTCATTTGACTGTTCAAATCGTTGCTGCAAAATCAACAAAACTCAGATTTTTGCCTGTAGAAACTGTGTTGTCGGAATTGCTGCAAACATGGTCTGAGTTCATGTTTGAGATAGCATAACTCGTTCATTCCTTACTCAAATTGAGTTATTCTTTTTTGTTTAAAAGATGAAGTTTTATATTATATGATTACCAAATTTCATATCATTTTAACCTACGTAGCTTATAGAAACATGCTGCCGAACTTTCACTCGGAGCATGTTTTAGCCCAGATTTTTACAGTGAAAACACTGTCTGGGTCTAACTTTGGGACATCATATCTCTTTCATACTTTGTCTAAATTGAATGATTCTTGGTGCACTTTAAATTGTTTTTGTTGGTCTTTATGCTTGTTAAATTTCAGGTCATTTCAACCTATATATTTTTTAGAAACATGCTACCGAACTTTGACGCGGAGCATGTTTTTGCCCAGATTTTTACAGTGAAAACACTGTCTGGGTCTAACTTTGAAACATCATATCTATTTTACTCTGTCTAAATTGAATGGTTCTTAATGCAGTTTAAAGCATTATTGTTGGCCTTTATGCATGTAAAATTTCAAGTCATTCGGACCTGTATAGCTTATAGAAACATGCTGCCGAATTTGACTCAGAGCATGTTTTTGTCCAAATTTTACAGTGAAAACGCTACCTGGGTCCAATTTTGAGACATCATAACTTTCACACACTTTATCCAAATTGCAAGATTCTTTTTTTGTTTGAAAGATGATGTTTTCTGTTATAGGATTTACAATTTTTAGATTAATCCAATCAAATTTGGTCCTCTGTTTTATGCCTGAAATTTGAATGCCAGAGGGTTTTCAGGCCTGTGCATTTTTGGTTTTTTGAACTGTTGCAAACATGGTCCGAGTCCATGTTTGAGATAGTGTAACTTTTTTATTTCCACTCAGAATTCATTGATTCTTATTTTATTTGAAAGCTGAAGTTTTCTAGTTTGTGTACACTAATTATTAGTCCAATCGAAGGTTGTTTGGCCATCTGTTATATATCCGAAAGTTGGAGCCAGAGAACATTTCAAACCTATGTATTATTTTAGCTAAGTATTTTTATGTTCCTTTTCCATCCGATTTTTGACTTATACTTGATGTTTTTGTGAAATATCTGAAATGTTTTGAGGGCTATGATGCCTATCAATAGGCTAGCAAAGTTTTAATGAATTTGAATTTCAAATTTGATTCTAATTTGATTTTGAATTAAATTTGAATGATGGTTTTGAGTGATTTCTTTGATTTCGAGCACAAATTTTTCCAAACAATTTTGAAATAAATTTAAAAATAAGTTGGAATTTAAAATAATTATTATGTAATATTTTTAAATTATTTTAAGCTGTAAAATCTATTTATTCTCTGCAAAGGGAATTTTCAAATATCGTCTTCAAAATTAAATTTAGAAAATGGTTTTAAAAGCTTGCTTTCTCAAATAAATTAGTTTATATATAAAATATACACTTTTATACTATTCGAATGTATGAGAAAGGGAATTAAACGATTTAGTAAAACACATGGTATGGGACATGTACGTTTACTATTTCGGTTAATTCCGGGCTTGTACGATCGAAGCTATTTGAGATTATTGATTCTGAGATGTTTTGCCATTTTATGGCATATTTTGATTTTTATAATTCCTATTTATTGGAATTATTAAGATGGCCAATATTTGGCAAACATTATGCTTTGAGATCTCCTATATCGGAGTATGGTCGATGAGATCCATCACGATGTTTTATTTACTTGCCAATGATATAAGGCAAGTCTTGAGTTTATGATTTCATATTTTTAGATTTATGGTTTATGAGGAACCATCTTGATGTTTTCACTTGTCTATGAGATGAAACAAGTTGCGATGCCATTTAATACTTGTCGATGAGATGAGACAAGTATAGTGTCTCTTTGTCACTCGCCAATGAGACTAGGCGAGATATAATTTTCTGAGTTTTATGATGTTTCTAGTGTGGCATTGACTAACGGCTAGTAAACCGCTAAGTGCGAATGTGTGGTATGGTACACATGTTAACACTTTTCGGGTTCCTATCCGTGAGTTTGTGACACATTCACGATGTTTACTTAACAAAACTGCTTGGAGAGGTGTTAGCTACATTGTCATGAGGATGAAATGCTTTGGGAGGTGTTAGCGACCTTGTTAGGGCTGACAAAACGGCTTGAAGAGGTGTCAGCGACCTTGTCATGAGGACGAACTGCTTTGGGAGGTGTTAGCGACCTAGTCAGGGCTGACAAAATGGCTTAAAGAGGTGTCAGCGACCTTGTCATGAGGACGAACTTATTTGGGAGGTGTTAGCGATCTTGTCTAAGGCTTCGGCCATCTGAGTTTAGCACGTGCAGCGTTGCTTCGGCTATATAATCAGGGTTTGGCCAATCCGGATTTTTTGAGTTTCTGTCTTATTGTGATTTCATCTTTTTAAGATGTTTTATTACATCGATAGCCTAGTGCTATATGAGATGATATATATATATATATATATATGGTGATTTCAATTATGATTTTTTGAACTCTTATCGAGTTCCTTGAGTTATGAGTTTTGATAATTTCATGATTTTATAGGATATTCTGTGTTTTGCCATTTTGGCCAGTTGAGATTGAGATTTATATACATTTACACTGATGCGATGAGGTATAATTGAATTTTGAGATTCATCTATAATTGAGTTTTGGATCATCCTATTTGAGAATGTTTTATGCTTGCCGTTTTGGCAAGAGTTTGTGTTGATGTTTCTCCTTTTGAGGAAATAAGGTTCATGAAAACCATGTAGACATTTTGGGATGTCGCTGATGATATGAGGCACTTGTGTTTGATTTGAGTATTGAGTTTGAGTTACCTCCTTCGAGGTATTTGTTAACTTAAGTAGTGTTTGTTACTTAAGTGTTGAGCTTATGAGTTTATCGATTCATTCTTCTCTTTCGAGAAGAAGTATCTTCATGTCTATTCTACTTCATATTACCGATATTGACTGATTCGTGTAGCTAGAATGGCCCGTGTATTTATACTCGGGTCAGACCGAGTTGTTTCAGGTATCATCTATTGGTCTAAGCTTGAAGTTGATGTTGGATATCAGCTCTCCTTTCTCTTGAGAAATTTCTGTTTTTCAACATACACCGATGTATTTATATTTGATTCAATGTATATGGTGTGGTCGAGTACCACCTTTATTGTATTCATATTGTATTGTACTAAACATGTATTAGTGTATATGTATATATATGATGTTGATTACTATTCTGTGATGTGCTTTACATTTAGTTATTGTATTTTGTTCTGATAGATCCGTTAGCCACCTATAGTTTTGGATTAAGCATTTACTGTATGTCGATCCATTGAGATAGAAAAGAAAAAAAATTATATTTGCATTTATCGACGTATTCAGTAGATTTTTAAGACAAAGTTATAGATGGTTGCCCTTAACCATCCCTATTCTCCGCTTTAGTAGACGGAATTACCCATTAATTCTCTTTACTAAGGTGGGTCTCGGGGTGGGGTGTTACAACACTGGATTTGTAACATCCCGCCTTTTTGCACACTTTAAACCGACACACGTGCCAATTCAAAGCATACGCAAGGGCGGATTGTTATGGGGTAAATAAGAAAACAGAGAAGAAATAAAAACAAAAACAGAATCTCACAGCGGAAGGATAAAATATAATAACAAATATACAGTTCATAAACAGTTTACAAAAGCTTGATCCTTCTTTTACAATAAATATCAGAGTTACACATACCAATACAAGCAATGCAGCGGAATAGAAAGAGTGTGGTGTAATACTATATATAACATAATACTTATTCTTCGTCTTCGTCCTCCAAAGCTAAAATCTGCTATCCTGAAATGCTCGGACTGACCCGAGCGAATTTGAATAGACAAAAACACCCGAGTCAGACTAGAATATCTTATGTGAGTTAAATAAACAGAATATAAATATGAGTACAGTAACTCAAGAGATGTTCGGGATTTACATCTCCTAAGGATCCGTTAAACTATTTACTATGTAGTATATTGCGCTATTATAATAGTGTCTATTTATAAAATAAACTTACTTTTAAATAGCGTTAAGGCTTTACATTTTCCACCTTAACACGTAATAGTCCCAGTAGTCCGTCCAATATCATAGCCCCTCCTGATCGGGAAGCCACTAGAGGATACCACACGGGCTACGGGAGAAAACCAAACTCGTACAAGGCGCGATATGGTAGGTGACACGGCACAACTAGGCAATGCCAGGGTAGATATACCAATTGCTATCCAGGCTGGTGGAAACGCGTAGCCGCAGTTACCGCCCACCTCGGACTAACTCCCCAAAATCAAAATATAGAAGTGGCCACTGAATCAAATCCAAGTCAAATTATAATATCGAAGAGGAGCGTCCGATCAGAGGAATGACCTCATTGGCCTGAGAATCGCTCCTGTTTTAGCCACCTTATGCCAACTCATGGGAGTTGGGTCCACGTATTTACCTTACAGGAAACGTCGCCACCACCTACTTCATTCTGGAATCTCCACCGCGTACACGGTTAGTCAAAGTGGTTTTCGGTATCGACAGAGAGTATGTCCATATCCGATCCCGGTCTCTTTACCAACCAATCGTTATTATAACACCGCGGTCATTTAAAAATAGTTTATACTTTTAAAACCAGAATATAATCCATTTCAAACCGTAATATTACGATATCATTTCTTCTTTTAAAACCCAAAACAATATGATATCGTTTATCCCAAATAAAATTATTCCTTTCCAAAAAAATTATGTCACTTTTTATTATTTAATATCCCATGTAACCAATATTCTGTTTGTAACTTTCAACATAATTCTTCGAAAATCCATAGTATTTTAAAACCATTATTTTCAAAACTAAATGGTTTGGATATTCAACGGTATGCGAATTAAAAAGGTTTAACTTTACTGTTGCTTTACAAAGAAATAAATTACATGGCTTTCCAAATATTTCTTCTTTTAAAGTTAAACCAAAATCCAAAATATTACTTCAAGTCCCAAAACCATTTCAATTTTATATATATTTATATCCATTTTTGAGCATTAATATTTCAACTAAAGTTGGATTTTTATCCTTTCAAAATCAATATTCTATTAATTAATCTTGACCATTCACATAAAATCCATAATTAATAAGACTTCAATTTCTAGTAAAATATATATATATATATATTTCCAAATTCAATTTTTACTAGAATATTCATTTCAAAATATTTTGGGAAAAATCCAATTATAAATATCATATCTTTAAAATTTCCAACTTAATATTTAAACATAGGATATAAATCATCAAACTCCATTTTCTTAATTTCTTCCATTTTCAATAAAGAAATTTATATTCCTTTTAATTTCAAAATTTCAACTTCATAGGTATATAAATATGAAATAAAATATTTATACAATATAAATTTAAGATTTATAGACCGTATTCAATCCAAACCATAGAAATCACATTAAAATAGTTATATATAGACCGCGGTGCCTGTATATAATTTTCTATCCTATGGTCAAGTGATATGGATATTTATCATTTCAATCCGCAATTTAAAAAAATAAAACTTTGCGGTTTTATCATTTCAAACCACAATCCCGAATGAAATGTAAAATGTATGCTAACTTGCAGTTTAATGATATCAAATAAAACATCCATTCAACAAAACATCCATCATCCAGTCACAAACATCAAGCAATATCAATCAATAACAATTATATATATGATCATATATAACAGGTGATAACTGACAGTTTATTCAAATTAAATTTTTCAACTATTAATCTAACAATTTATATTCAGTGATAATTGACATAACTGTTAACTAGCAGTTCATATGCAACCAAAAATTTCTAACAGCCAATTAACACGCAATAAATCAATTAAATTAACAGTTACATTCAATAAAATGCAATTCAACAGATATGAATGAAATAACATGCCAAAAGCTCATAAATAAATTTCTATTCATTTCTAAAATTTATTTAACAAACATAAAAGCTTCTAGTAGTTGTGAGTGGGTTAAAACACTCACCTTTTGAATTTAAATTGAATTCAAATCCAATTTAAACCCAAAAATTGGACAGTCTCCAAATTCATCCAAACCAGTGCCAAAACGTCAGAAATTCCGATACGATCCCAGCAAAACAAACCGCGCGTGAATCCGAGCTCGTATGCAAAAGTTATGAAAATTTGAAAAATGAAAAATTCTGGTCCTGGGTCAACTTCGGGTTCGACTTCGGGGCGCCGCCTCATTTCCCCGATGCTTGCTTGGAGTTTTCGCCAAAACGACCCGGAGCGACCCGAGTCATTTTCTTCCTGACCCGAAGTTGCTCTAGGGTTTTCTCCTCTGAAACCCGAAGCGCGACCAGAAGCTGCTGCAGATCCAAAATTTTTTTTTTTTTTTTTTTTTTTTTGAAATAAAATTTTGGAATTTGGGAATTAGGTTTTTTTCTGCCATTGGAATGAGGAGTTGAGAAGGAGATGTACGTATAGAAAAATGAAAATAAGGAGTGGCTAGGGTTTATAATCGCAAATATATAGACAGATAAAAGAAGGCTAGGTGGGTACGGATAACGAACGTGCTAAACGATAGTTGGCCCAAAAAGCCCGTTCTGCCTCCGGAGTCGAATTTGTTAAAACTATATATCCAAATAGGTGTTTCAAAATATTCTGAACGCGATGGAAAAAGTTTCGCGACCAAATTCGATCGTATGAAGAAGTTATGCTAAAAAAATAAAAATTTCAAATTGATTTCAAAATGCGTAAATTTCAAGGCGTTTCGAGTCCGTACGATCAAACGACAAGTCCGATCGCAACGAAACTTGAAACATTATTATAATTCACCGTTACGGATCCGATGAAACTAGTTTCGTCGAAATCCGAGTCCGTGACAAAAATGGCTATTTTTAATATTTATTAAATAAATTAAAATAAATCATAAAATCCAAATTTTCTTTCAACTTTAAATATTGGCCAAATTTCATTACTTATATAATCCAATCAATTCCCAATAATTTAGCAAGCTTGGATGTGAATTAAAATTTATAAGTATATAAATTTCGCAGTGTTAACCTCTGCGTTTTCTTATTATTTGGGAATTATAAATTTTATTCGCAAAACCCAATTATTTAATCATATACTTATACTCTCATCTTAAATCTAATTATATAAATAACTTGATTTCTATTATCCAACTCAAAATATATCAATTATTCTCCAACTACATAGTTAACGTTTCTTTTATATATCACTGTGGTAATATTTCAAAATGTTCATCTTTTGTTTGCATAAATTACTGTATTTAGATAAAATTGTAATTTTGGTAACTTATCACATAAATAACTTAAAACCTCAACTAATACATTCCACCTTTGTTTCATCTTATTCATTCACTCATCAATATTCCGTACTAACTACAAAATTTAGTGTATTCCTTTAAATTGATCAAAATAAGACTTATCAACTAATAGAAAGATTTACGTACAAAATTTATTGTCATACATCTAATTTACAAGCCTATACTTAATTATTATCCTACAATACGTTTTACGTTACTATAATGTTCATTCTTCCGTTCCTACGTTTCTATAAATTTATTCCTTTATAATTTATTTAACGCAACACTTAATCTACACCTATTGCGATGTTTCAAATTTACTTGAATGAACAATTTCTTTACTTAAAATAGTTGTTGTAAACTCTTAATTCCACATTTATAAGTGTATTATTATTTTCACTCAAATATTATACATATATATAGAGTATTGGGTTTTTATTTAATCATCATTTATCATATATATTAATTAATTAAAATCAATACTTAAGTCTGACTAAATTTATTCCCCAAATACACATTTACATTTCTCAACCAATAAATATAACCAATCAAATTCTCATTTTATTAAACCTTGGTCAATTCCACACGTTAATTTTACTTAAAGTCTCAATTAATTAATTTACCTCGGTTTCATTACCTTATTACCTTATATGCATAATTGACATGGTTATATCTTCCATTACATCAATAATTTATCATTTCATTTCTATGCAATATATACTCATCTTATTCCATTTATTTGGTTACTGCATTGAAATCTATTTATTAACCAATACTAACGTTATTATCATAAAAAAAAATTTGATTCCCAATTTTATTCAATACTTAGAACAAAAATTTTCACATTAAATCAAATCCTTCTATTCAAACCAAGTATCATGCTATGATAATATTTTACGTTGGTTACACTGAAAAAAAATCAACTTTTTATCGTTATCAATTAAACATACATTAATTGCACAAATTAAAGGAATTAATTGCCATTTATCAAATTAAATTTTTCATACATCAATCTATTTCATCTAAATCCTTACCTATGAATATTGCAACCTTTAATTCCATTAAATACCAATTAACCCAAATTATTTCATTTATTCTAAGTCATATCACTAAAATAATTCATCATAATAAACTTAAAATCTATACGTTTATTGATTTATTTCTATTTGTCTTATGTTAAATTCTAAATTTAGTAAGACAACCTAAAGTACTCCACTCAATCGACAGTCCCTTTCAATTGTTAATACGTACTTAAATTTCTACAGTTGCCTTCCATCTGCACTTCCGTTACTATGATAAAAATTAGTAACGTTTATGCCATCAATCCATCATAATTACTTACCCTTAATTGAGTTTGATTTCCAAATAAATTTGCTGACCCTTAATTAGACAATTTATAAAAGTTTGTCATCATACCTATAGTTCTACGCTTATGCTATGTCTTAAATTTCAATAAATTTATAAATTTTGAGATGTTCATTAGGGTTTACAAATTTATTGACTTGCAATAACAGGGTTTCTTAATCTATTCAATTTATCGTTCACAATCTTTTATTGCATTAAATTGGTTTAATATTCCCATATTAAATTTTATGTACAGGTAAGAATTTTTCTTTCTTTCTCTACTTAATTCATTTGAATTTTATTCAAATGTCTTTAAATAGGTTTCTAAGTCACTTCTATATAATTTATTCTAGCCTTCATTTTAATACTTATCTACCACCTTTATTCTTTCAACTAAAATAAATTACAAAATCCTATTAAACAAACAATTTTAAATGGTCGAACTTAACGGGTCGTTACACTCTCCCCCACTCAAAACTTTTCGTCCCCGAAAAGGAAAAAGAAGGGAGAAGGAAGAATAAAACAGTACATCTCAATTCAATATTAGCTTATAAATAATAATTTACTGGATTAATTTCCTTTAATGAAATATACCCATTTTATAGCCATTATAAACTTTTATACTTAAATAATTAAAGTTGGAAAAACATTTTCAACAAAATTCTAAGTCCAAAATTTACGGAAAATTTTGGCAGAGTCTCCTTTGTACGGAGAGGCTCGGGAGAAAATAAAATATCAAAATATAACAAATATATTACAAATATTATCAAAATATTATATCCCAACACGGGCAACTATATAAAATAGCGCTTTAAACGTAATCCGAAAACGTACCTATTTGTCGGGCAATACGCTTATTATTATGGAACCAAAAGCAGTTGCTTCCATCACCTGCATTCACTTATATAATCTAAAAGGTTAAATATTTATATTAAAGTGAAATGTTTAGGTGGTTTCAACCATTAATCACCCAATCAATACAACAATTATCAATCTTACAAATAACATACATACATAAAGTGAAGCAACCATTTAAACCATCAAACAATTAGTTGTCTGGGTTCAAATTTGAAATTTGTATGAAATGAAATTAACTATCAAGTGCATCCTTTACTCAACAGTCTTAGATGGAACAAGGATAGATTATTTATTCCCCAACAACTTCAAATTCCTTACCCAACAAACATAAATCAAACAATAACAATTCAAACTAACAGCCAAATTAACTTATTATACATTTATTTCATGCTTCGGTGGTTTGATTTTCTTTCTTTCATTTATGGAGGGATTTCTTTGTTTCTTACAATTTTCATTTTCCATTTGTTACAAAATTCATTATATTGTATTCCAATTTATTGACTAAGGTTTATATCATCTATTTATACTACTTACCCTTTCTTATATAGTAAAATTTCCAATTTAACTTAAGTTTATACAGTTAATTCTCATTTATAACAGCAAATTTATTGAATACCTTAATTACCTCAAGCTTCACTTGTAAGATTTCCCCTTACATTTTCTTACTAACATTGCAACTTTTATTATATGGTAAGTTATGTATATTTAAGAATGCAAGTGAAAATTTACAAGTTTCTTCTCAATTCCTTTTTATTTATTAACGGTTCAATAAATATATATTCGTTTTATAAATTACAATTTCAACTTACCCTTAATTTCATTCCTTTATTTAATGTTTATGTTTTATTATATTTAATTACAGTAACCCTCTACTTACACTTAAATTATTAACCTTAAAACCTCCATTTTTATAAATAAAGGATTTTATTAATTCATTATCTAGGGTTTACAGACATTTATTTATATTACCTACTTTTTATTATATTACTAGTAGCATTTTAAATCATACTTAAGTTTATAACCCTACACATCAATATTAAAGAATTTCATTTTATTTACTTAAGTTAAAATCACCTATTAATAATACTCACCTTTAATTTGGGTAAAATTTCAATTATCACTTAAGTTTATACCAATAAATTCTTTCATTATTTCCTAAATTCCTACTTGTAAAATATTCAATTCCAGTTTCTCATTTAACACTTCAACTTTTATATTTGGGTAAGTTATTTATGTTAAGGAAATTGCAATTGAACTTATACAAGTTTAATCTCCATTCTTTTAATTAAATTTAATGTTTATTCATATTACCCTTTGTCTCATATGTATGCAAATTCCTCTTTATAGCTTTGCAGTTATTCTCTTATTCCAATTAGAGGTTTCAATTCATTCATTCTTCAATAAATCTTTTCCATTATTTATCAGTTAAAAACTTTTACTTCCCTTATCCCTAGCATTAACTTTCTTACTTAATATTTCACTAACAAAGTTTAAACAATTAATTAATGGAAAAATTTAGAATTAAATACCGGGTCAAATTTTAATCTATTTCAAAATAATAGATAAATAAGTTCTTACAACTTTTATATCTCTAATTATATTTAGAACAATAAAAGAAAATTTTTAGAAAATTTCAAAAATAAATCTGCAGTAGAATTTACTACAGTGGCCTTTCCCCTTCGAAACTCGAAAATGAAAGTCGATGATGCGACCGTCATCACCGAATTTATTTTCCAGCGACAGAGAGGAAAGTACAGAATTTAATTCTTTTCCAAAATCTTCTTTAAAACAATTCTTCCAATTTATACGAAATATTTATATAAGAAAATACTTATAAACCAAATCAATAAATTTCACAAATTCTTTGAAAGCAAATTTTCAAAAATCCCGGACTTAAGTTCTAAATCTCCAAATTTGGTTTATTATAATTTCACTTAGCTTCAGTTATTATAAATATTTTTATTGCCTAACATCCAATCTATAGCAACCAAATATATATATATATCTTTATAAAACTATTTTTATATATAGAAATATAATAGGCAAAATTATTTCATTCACCTATATTAAAAACAAATATTATGTCGGTCTGTCCTATTAAGTGTTTAGAAATCCCTATTGATGACATAGCGTCCCATGCATCAACCAGAATTTATAAATACAAAGCGGAACAGATTAACACAATATTAAAATCTTTTTATTAATACTAACAAGTACGCTCTCTCTTATATATACACTCAGCGACTCCCATAGGATATTTCTACCCTATTAACAAAGAGTCAAACCCCACAAAGCCAAGGTTTATCGCTAAACCAAAGCTTTGATACCAACTGTAACATCCCGCCTTTTTGCACACTTTAAACCGACACACGTGCCAATTCAAAGCATACGCAAGGGCGGATTGTTATGGGGTAAATAAGAAAACAGAGAAGAAATAAAAACAAAAACAGAATCTCACAGCGGAAGGATAAAATATAATAACAAATATACAGTTCATAAACAGTTTACAAAAGCTTGATCCTTCTTTTACAATAAATATCAGAGTTACACATACCAATACAAGCAATGCAGCGGAATAGAAAGAGTGTGGTGTAATACTATATATAACATAATACTTATTCTTCGTCTTCGTCCTCCAAAGCTAAAATCTGCTATCCTGAAATGCTCGGACTGACCCGAGCGAATTTGAATAGACAAAAACACCCGAGTCAGACTAGAATATCTTATGTGAGTTAAATAAACAGAATATAAATATGAGTACAGTAACTCAAGAGATGTTCGGGATTTACATCTCCTAAGGATCCGTTAAACTATTTACTATGTAGTATATTGCGCTATTATAATAGTGTCTATTTATAAAATAAACTTACTTTTAAATAGCGTTAAGGCTTTACATTTTCCACCTTAACACGTAATAGTCCCAGTAGTCCGTCCAATATCATAGCCCCTCCTGATCGGGAAGCCACTAGAGGATACCACACGGGCTACGGGAGAAAACCAAACTCGTACAAGGCGCGATATGGTAGGTGACACGGCACAACTAGGCAATGCCAGGGTAGATATACCAATTGCTATCCAGGCTGGTGGAAACGCGTAGCCGCAGTTACCGCCCACCTCGGACTAACTCCCCAAAATCAAAATATAGAAGTGGCCACTGAATCAAATCCAAGTCAAATTATAATATCGAAGAGGAGCGTCCGATCAGAGGAATGACCTCATTGGCCTGAGAATCGCTCCTGTTTTAGCCACCTTATGCCAACTCATGGGAGTTGGGTCCACGTATTTACCTTACAGGAAACGTCGCCACCACCTACTTCATTCTGGAATCTCCACCGCGTACACGGTTAGTCAAAGTGGTTTTCGGTATCGACAGAGAGTATGTCCATATCCGATCCCGGTCTCTTTGCCAACCAATCGTTATTATAACACCGCGGTCATTTAAAAATAGTTTATACTTTTAAAACCAGAATATAATCCATTTCAAACCGTAATATTACGATATCATTTCTTCTTTTAAAACCCAAAACAATATGATATCGTTTATCCCAAATAAAATTATTCCTTTCCAAAAAAATTATGTCACTTTTTATTATTTAATATCCCATGTAACCAATATTCTGTTTGTAACTTTCAACATAATTCTTCGAAAATCCATAGTATTTTAAAACCATTATTTTCAAAACTAAATGGTTTGGATATTCAACGGTATGCGAATTAAAAAGGTTTAACTTTACTGTTGCTTTACAAAGAAATAAATTACATGGCTTTCCAAATATTTCTTCTTTTAAAGTTAAACCAAAATCCAAAATATTACTTCAAGTCCCAAAACCATTTCAATTTTATATATATTTATATCCATTTTTGAGCATTAATATTTCAACTAAAGTTGGATTTTTATCCTTTCAAAATCAATATTCTATTAATTAATCTTGACCATTCACATAAAATCCATAATTAATAAGACTTCAATTTCTAGTAAAATATATATATATATATATATTTCCAAATTCAATTTTTACTAGAATATTCATTTCAAAATATTTTGGGAAAAATCCAATTATAAATATCATATCTTTAAAATTTCCAACTTAATATTTAAACATAGGATATAAATCATCAAACTCCATTTTCTTAATTTCTTCCATTTTCAATAAAGAAATTTATATTCCTTTTAATTTCAAAATTTCAACTTCATAGGTATATAAATATGAAATAAAATATTTATACAATATAAATTTAAGATTTATAGACCGTATTCAATCCAAACCATAGAAATCACATTAAAATAGTTATATATAGACCGCGGTGCCTGTATATAATTTTCTATCCTATGGTCAAGTGATACGGATATTTATCATTTCAATCCGCAATTTAAAAAAATAAAACTTTGCGGTTTTATCATTTCAAACCACAATCCCGAATGAAATGTAAAATGTATGCTAACTTGCAGTTTAATGATATCAAATAAAACATCCATTCAACAAAACATCCATCATCCAGTCACAAACATCAAGCAATATCAATCAATAACAATTATATATATGATCGTATATAACAGGTGATAACTGGCAGTTTATTCAAATTAAAATTTTCAACTATTAATCTAACAATTTATATTCAGTGATAATTGACATAACTGTTAACTAGCAGTTCATATGCAACCAAAAATTTCTAACAGCCAATTAACACGCAATAAATCAATTAAATTAACAGTTACATTCAATAAAATGCAATTCAACAGATATGAATGAAATAACATGCCAAAAGCTCATAAATAAATTTCTATTCATTTCTAAAATTTATTTAACAAACATAAAAGCTTCTAGTAGTTGTGAGTGGGTTAAAACACTCACCTTTTGAATTTAAATTGAATTCAAATCCAATTTAAACCCAAAAATTGGACAGTCTCCAAATTCATCCAAACCAGTGCCAAAACGTCAGAAATTCCGATACGATCCCAGCAAAACAAACCGCGCGTGAATCCGAGCTCGTATGCAAAAGTTATGAAAATTTGAAAAATGAAAAATTCTGGTCCTGGGTCAACTTCGGGTTCGACTTCGAGGCGCCGCCTCATTTCCCCGATGCTTGCTTGGAGTTTTCGCCAAAACGACCCGGAGCGACCCGAGTCATTTTCTTCCTGACCCGAAGTTGCTCTAGGGTTTTCTCCTCTGAAACCCGAAGCGCGACCAGAAGCTGCTGCAGATCCAAAATTTTTTTTTTTTTTTTTTTTTTTTTTTGAAATAAAATTTTGGAATTTGGGAATTAGGTTTTTTTCTGCCATTGGAATGAGGAGTTGAGAAGAGATGTACGTATAGAAAAATGAAAATAAGGAGTGGCTAGGGTTTATAATCGCAAATATATAGACAGATAAAAGAAGGCTAGGTGGGTACGGATAACGAACGTGCTAAACGATAGTTGGCCCAAAAAGCCCGTTCTGCCTCCGGAGTCGAATTTGTTAAAACTATATATCCAAATAGGTGTTTCAAAATATTCTGAACGCGATGGAAAAAGTTTCGCGACCAAATTCGATCGTATGAAGAAGTTATGCTAAAAAAATAAAAATTTCAAATTGATTTCAAAATGCGTAAATTTCAAGGCGTTTCGAGTCCGTACGATCAAACGACAAGTCCGATCGCAACGAAACTTGAAACATTATTATAATTCACCGTTACGGATCCGATGAAACTAGTTTCGTCGAAATCCGAGTCCGTGACAAAAATGGCTATTTTTAATATTTATTAAATAAATTAAAATAAATCATAAAATCCAAATTTTCTTTCAACTTTAAATATTGGCCAAATTTCATTACTTATATAATCCAATCAATTCCCAATAATTTAGCAAGCTTGGATGTGAATTAAAATTTATAAGTATATAAATTTCGCAGTGTTAACCTCTGCGTTTTCTTATTATTTGGGAATTATAAATTTTATTCGCAAAACCCAATTATTTAATCATATACTTATACTCTCATCTTAAATCTAATTATATAAATAACTTGATTTCTATTATCCAACTCAAAATATATCAATTATTCTCCAACTACATAGTTAACGTTTCTTTTATATATCACTGTGGTAATATTTCAAAATGTTCATCTTTTGTTTGCATAAATTACTGTATTTAGATAAAATTGTAATTTTGGTAACTTATCACATAAATAACTTAAAACCTCAACTAATACATTCCACCTTTGTTTCATCTTATTCATTCACTCATCAATATTCCGTACTAACTACAAAATTTAGTGTATTCCTTTAAATTGATCAAAATAAGACTTATCAACTAATAGAAAGATTTACGTACAAAATTTATTGTCATACATCTAATTTACAAGCCTATACTTAATTATTATCCTACAATACGTTTTACGTTACTATAATGTTCATTCTTCCGTTCCTACGTTTCTATAAATTTATTCCTTTATAATTTATTTAACGCAACACTTAATCTACACCTATTGCGATGTTTCAAATTTACTTGAATGAACAATTTCTTTACTTAAAATAGTTGTTGTAAACTCTTAATTCCACATTTATAAGTGTATTATTATTTTCACTCAAATATTATACATATATATAGAGTATTGGGTTTTTATTTAATCATCATTTATCATATATATTAATTAATTAAATTCAATACTTAAGTCTGACTAAATTTATTCCCCAAATACACATTTACATTTCTCAACCAATAAATATAACCAATCAAATTCTCATTTTATTAAACCTTGGTCAATTCCACACGTTAATTTTACTTAAAGTCTCAATTAATTAATTTACCTCGGTTTCATTACCTTATTATCTTATATGCATAATTGACATGGTTATATCTTCCATTACATCAATAATTTATCATTTCATTTCTATGCAATATATACTCATCTTATTCCATTTATTTGGTTACTGCATTGAAATCTATTTATTAACCAATACTAACGTTATTATCATAAAAAAAAAATTGATTCCCAATTTTATTCAATACTTAGAACAAAAATTTTCACATTAAATCAAATCCTTCTATTCAAACCAAGTATCATGCTATGATAATATTTTACGTTGGTTACACTGAAAAAAAATCAACTTTTTATCGTTATCAATTAAACATACATTAATTGCACAAATTAAAGGAATTAATTGCCATTTATCAAATTAAATTTTTCATACATCAATCTATTTCATCTAAATCCTTACCTATGAATATTGCAACCTTTAATTCCATTAAATACCAATTAACCCAAATTATTTCATTTATTCTAAGTCATATCACTAAAATAATTCATCATAATAAACTTAAAATCTATACGTTTATTGATTTATTTCTATTTGTCTTATGTTAAATTCTAAATTTAGTAAGACAACCTAAAGTACTCCACTCAATCGACAGTCCCTTTCAATTGTTAATACGTACTTAAATTTCTACAGTTGCCTTCCATCTGCACTTCCGTTACTATGATAAAAATTAGTAACGTTTATGCCATCAATCCATCATAATTACTTACCCTTAATTGAGTTTGATTTCCAAATAAATTTGCTGACCCTTAATTAGACAATTTATAAAAGTTTGTCATCATACCTATAGTTCTACGCTTATGCTATGTCTTAAATTTCAATAAATTTATAAATTTTGAGATGTTCATTAGGGTTTACAAATTTATTGACTGGCAATAACAGGGTTTCTTAATCTATTCAATTTATCGTTCACAATCTTTTATTGCATTAAATTGGTTTAATATTCCCATATTAAATTTTATGTACAGGTAAGAATTTTTCTTTCTTTCTCTACTTAATTCATTTGAATTTTATTCAAATGTCTTTAAATAGGTTTCTAAGTCACTTCTATATAATTTATTCTAGCCTTCATTTTAATACTTATCTACCACCTTTATTCTTTCAACTAAAATAAATTACAAAATCCTATTAAACAAACAATTTTAAATGGTCGAACTTAACGGGTCGTTACAGGATTTTATACAGGTTCGGAGTTACCCTACATCCAGTCCCGCACACAAGTACGGATTTCCTTTCAAAAACTATCTTTACAAATACACCCTCGATTTCATGGCTACGTGGTACACCCTCCAGAATCACAATCATCTGGGTAGAGATAATTGATTTCTCGGGCAACAAGTTCACCCAATTGATTTCCAAGGCTACAATCACACCTTTTACACTTGATTGATTTCCAAGGCTATAATCACACCTTTTCTCGCTAAGTTGATTACAAAAAGCCTATAAGTCTGAATAGCACTGAGGATCTTGTTGAGATAGTGATAGAGAATCAAGCCAGAGATAATCTAGTTAGATTCAATGATGATTTCGGCAGAGTAATGATAAGAATTTGTATATAGAAATGTGGAAGAAGAAGAGGAGTGAAAAACCAAAAAAACTATCTTAAAATTCGTTGAAACTAACCTCTATTTATAGGGGAACAACAGTCATGTCCATTCGTAAAAAGTTATGACGAATCGACACTTCTTTTGAAATTTAAATTTTGAACTCAACTGACACCATGTCGACATGGGGTACATGAGTATGTCGACATCCCAAAGGGATTTTTGGTGTTTTGATTTTCTTTGACAATAACCTTTATTTTATATTTAAACTATTTCAAACTTTATAAATATACTTGACTATATTTAAAATACATAAGTAAGTATAAATAATAATATATACAAAATTTTGCTATAATTTTATATTTAAAATCTAAGTATAAATATTTAAAAGTTAAATATATTATATTTAAAAGATAGTTTAATAACAAGGATAATTTGATTTTGAAATTAAAGATTATTTTGAGGCTAAAAGTATTTGAAATCAGGATAGATGTTTTTGATGCTTTTAAAAGGAAGGTTTTGAAATCATTTCGAAGAAAAGATATAATTTTGAAAAATCATTTTAAAAGGTTAGCAGAGACAAAACAATGTTCCACTAGATTTTTCGTAGGTTCCATCCTACTTAGGGTTCCATCCCATTAACAGGCTTGAAGTGGATTCCATTCCACGAATAAATTGGATTTTAAGATGCCAGTGCTTTTCTAGGAGTTTTAACAAAATTTCTAATTAAAGAATAAATTACTTGAATTCTTGAACTCTTGATAATCTTGATACTCATGAGTCTTCAATCTTGATATCTTGAATCTCTATACTGTACAATCTTCACTCTTGGTACCTACATGGTTAAATCCTGTATATATTTATATTTTATCATCTATTCTAAGGTTGTTGTCATCAAAACCATCATCTCACGGACTAACAATCTCTCCCTTTTTGATGATGACAACCTTTGTTTATAAAATATTACTTCTATCCTAATAACTCCCCCTTAATCTATGCCTAACTATCATATTTTATACTTCTCCCCCTTTGTCATCAACAAATAAAAAAACTAACTCTAAACTATATAACACTAAACTATATAACTCCCCCTCATTCTTGGACGAAAACACCTGCATTAATAAACTTACACAGCGGAATATTTGATAGTCAAGATTATATACATGTCAATGTATAATTATACATGTTTTGTACAACAAACATCAATCCATACTAAATATCAATGAAATTCAAACCAAGCCAAAGAAAATGAAATCAAATCAATCAAGGCAAACAATTCAAACAAAGCAACCAAATAAAATTAAACGTTACGTGAAACTTCCACCTATCCTTCTTCTCCAAAGATAGGGTCTGCCTTAATAGCATCCCAATTTTCATTGTCGTTGGTAAGAGAGACTGAAGGATGTGCTTCGTTATCATCCTTGTGTAGGGAGGAAATCATCCAAAGTATTGCATCAAAATGCTTTTCTTGCTCCTTGATCATCTGCATTTGACTCAATTCTAAGTGTCGCTGGTTACGAAGAATGAACGAGAGAATATGCTTGAATGAATTAAGAGTTTCTTCATGATTTTTGGATAAGTTATGAATTGGATTAGCCATATTTGGATTTGTGGAAGAATGAGAGATAGAGTAGATAAGAAACAGTTTTAAGTGAAGAATTCTGGAAGAAATAGGTATTTATAGGTGTAGAAATTCGTTTGAAATGAATAGACATATGGTAAATATTAAAATTTCAAATTCAAAATGAATTGTCATTTTTGACCTGTACATGTCGACATGGTCATAGGGGGTATGTCGACATGGTGTAGTGAAATTTGATGATATATTTTGATTTTGTGAATAATTGTGTAGATATATATATTTATATAATATACTAACATTTATTCTGGAGATAAGATAAGCTAGATAACAGAAAGAAATTCCATTTCATTTCATACTAAAACGATACAACGATTAATCATAAAAAACTACACGAACATTTAAATCAAAATAAATTAAAACAAATACAACAAGATATGAAAAGGTAGAACTAGTTAGAGGATGATGATGAAGAAAGTCCAAGTTTCTTGCTGACTTTGGAAATGAACTTGTTCATCTTGGATGAAATTTGGTCTAACTTCTTACTAACAGATCATTTAAGAATCCGTTGATTTTCAACAATCTTCTTTTGGTTTTTGAGAAGGATTTCGGTGGATGGATTAGGAGGATAGTCGATGCTTTCCAAAGATGTTTCACCTTCTTCTTCTTCAATTTCCATTTCATACCCTTCTTCTTCCTCTTCCTCTTCTTCCATTTCCTCATGAGCCAAACGCTCTTCCTTTTCGGCAAGAGTCTCATAAGGTTGAAAAACAAATGGAATTTTCATAAGCGAAACGTTGGAATGATTGAAATTTTTTCTAGAAACAAATTCTTCGCCTTTGAAATCCACTTCAAAATAGTTAAAAATCCGAGTGAGATAAATTCCATGATACAAAGTATTCTCACTCATTTCAAGATTTTTGGGATGAAGTTCATCCAAAATATCTTGCGCCCAATTTATATCATAATTTTCGAAAATAGAAAAAAGTTTTTTGCAAACTTTTGAAGTAGGATTGTTAAAATTCCCTGATCTTGGGGTCAAAGTATGTTGCAAAAGAAGATTGACAATTCTTGCTTTTGGTCGAAAATTTCGATTTTTGAATTCAAAATTATCATTCCCTTCAAAAATGTGATAACATGTCTCGCGATCATTTTCATCAATTTTAAAATTAGAAAGATCCATTCCCATACTCTTGCAATTGAGAATGGTACCCAAAAGATCACAATTCAATACAATTCTAGTGCCTTTGACACTACTTCAAATTTCATCCTCGTTATAAAATCCACGGTTTAAATTTGCATAGAAAATTTTGACAAGATTTGGATAGCAAACAAAATCATTTTAAGAAGCATCAACAAGATTAAGAATTTGATTGTTTGCAAAAAGAGAATCAATTTCATAAGAAGAAAAATCTTGAAAGATACCAAACTTTCCGAGATGGACTTTGGCATAATTAGCATAATTGATGTATGCTTTTATTGCCTCCGGATCATTGAAGAGTTGCTCTTTTATCTTTCTGAAAATTCTCATGGTGGAGGGGTTTCTTGAAGAAGCCATTAAAGTAGAGAGTGGAAAGCTTGAAGTTTCGAAAAGTGAGTTTGAATTTGAAAATGAGAGTGAAAAGATATGATAAAAGATAGTGAATAAATAGATTCTCGAAGGACATGTTCTCTGGTCAAAAGATAGCTTTTGAGAGAATTGAATGAAGTGAAAAGGTGGAGGGAAATTCAAATATTTGAATTCAAATTTTGAAATTCAAATTCTGGTACCCATGTCGACATCATGGTAGGGACCATGTCGACATGTGCCAGTGAATTTTTGTGATTTATTTTTCCTAAGTTCTCTAATAAATATGTATATATACTTCATTTTTTTTAATGTCTATATATTTCTGAAATATTATTGGACTTATAATATATTTCAAAAAGTATTATTATACTATTAAAAATAATAAAAATAATAATAGAAAATAGAAAATAAATTTTAAAATTCAAACAATACACCAATTCAAAATCAATTAATCAAGCAATTAAGCATCTAATTCTAAGCAAGCAATTTCAACCAATTATATTATAAATGTGTACAATTTTCTGAGTCCGTTTCTCTGAATTCGTCGGAGTCGTGAACTACCATGAAACACAAATTCGAATTACATGTTTTCTGATCATCATCACTTGAGGATGAGTCTGAATCATCTGGAGTAGCAGTAAATGCACGCTTTTGTTTCTTTGCTGGATCATTGTTCATAGGAGGATTCTGCCTTTCTGGATACGGACAGTCTCTTTTGATGTGGCCTGGTTCATCACAATTGAAACATTTGACATTATTTGGCACTATATTCTGATTTCAGAGTTCTTATAGTTGTTTCTCTTGATATTTTTCATCTTTGTGTATTTCAATAATTTCCTAAAATTTCTGGTCATAAAGGCTATCTCTTCATCATCATCATTGTTTGAGTCTGATCAATCGGTCAATGCATTGAATGCCAATGATTTCTTTTCAGATGCTTTTCTTTCTCTTCTCCCGATCATTTGGACTTCAAGTGACAGTAGATTTCTGATTAATTCTTCTATCTTTAAGGTACTGATGTCATTTCCTCTTCGATCGCAAGTGTCTATTGATCCCATTCTGGAGTAAGAGAATGTAAAAAAATTCTGACTTGATCTTCTTTACAAAATTCCTTTCCTAAGGATATTAAAGAAGGCGCAATATCCTGAAATCTGCTATACATATCTGAAATAGACTCATAGGGTTCATTTTGAACTCAGCTGACACCATGTCGACATGGGCTACATGAGTATGTCGACATCCCAAAGGGATTTTTGGTGTTTTGCTTTTTTTTGAAAATAACCTTTATTTTATTTTAAAACTATTTTAAACTTTATAAATATACTTGACTATATTTAAAATACATGAGTAAGTATAAAGAATAATATATTCAAAATTTTACTATAATTTTATATTTAAAATCTAAGTATAAATATTTAAAAGTTAAATATATTATATTTAAAAGATAGTTTAAAAACAAGGATAATTTGACTTTGAAATTAAAGATTATTTTGAGGCTAAAAGTATTTGAAATCAGGATAGATGTTTTTGATGCTTTTAAAAGGAAGGTTTTGGAATCATTTTGAAAACAAGATATAATTTTGAAAAATTATTTTGAATAAAAGATTAGCGGATACAAAACAATGTTCCGCTAGATTTTTCGTAGGTTCCATCCTACTTAGGGTTCCATCCCTTTAACAGGCTCGAAGTGGATTCCATTCCACGAATAAATTGGATTTTAAGATGCCAGTGCTTTTCTAGGAGTTTTTACAAAATTTCTAATTAAAGAATGAATTACTTGAATTCTTAAACTGTTGATATTCATGAGTCTTCAATCTTGATATTTTGAATCTCTATACTGTACAATCTTCATTCTTGGTACCTGCATGGTTAAATCCTATATATACATATATATCTAAACTTATATTGTTAGTATTTATATTTTATAATCTATTCTAAGGTTGTTGTCATGAAAACCATCATCTTACGGACTAATAGAAGAACCATTATGGATATCGGCTGAAGCCCTTGGGTATTAAACATTAACACTTCCGAGGAAAAAATTCCAATTGAATAAAGTGGAGTAATCTCAGGATTCACTTCTTCGTATTACATTTTCAGCTTCTCCTAGGGCTCTAAATCATCTTTGTAGGGAGCTAGGACTGTGTATTCCTTCAGACAATCCGCTTCCTTCAAAGCCTCAATCTCCAACCTCCGTTCGTGGTTTCGATGACCTTCTCCAGTTGGTCATCTAGTCTCCATCCTTTGCTACTCTCAAGCCACCACAACCCTCATCTTATTCTTAATATCATTGCTTTTCCATCCTTAAGAAATTTGTGTCGGTATGTATATCCCCCATTTTAACTGTTTCAAGCTGTTAACCCTTTATATAATATTTTGACTCATACCTGTTATTCATTTCAGGTGGCTAAGCATATGTTTCTTCTACAACAGAATGTTGTAAGGACCATTATTGAAGTGTCTAAACTTAAACATGAAGTTTCTTTGCTCAATGATTATATAATTGACATTTCAATAGCAAGAGACGGATTTGTAATAGAAAACGTCAAGCTAGCCACCTCAATGATAAAGCATAAACTCCTATTGCTAAAGAGAGAAATGCTAGATAGACTTTAGATGATAGAGTGAAAGCTTTAGAGATAAGGCTTAAGGAGGTCGGTATGAAGGATGCCAAACTTATGGAGGAGAATAGATTCCTCAATAAAAAGTTACGAAATAAAAGAAAACTTTTGAACAAATCTACCGGCATAATCAACGATATGAAAGCAGAAAGTGTCTCATTTCCTTAGGATGACTCTTGATACCATTATCGAGAGTTCCTATGAGAAAGCACTTTTTATATCATATGTCAAGTATATTCACAAATACCCAGATTTAGACTTACCTTCTCTCCCTTCTACTTGGAAAAGAAGTTTAGGAAGAAATTTGAAGCCATGTTAAATAAAACCCAAGCATCTAGAGAGGAACCTTCCACGAAGGAGGAAGAGATTGATGCCAAGAAGTTGCTGATCTTTGAGGTCTCTCCAATGGACAAAGAAACAAAATCTGATGACAATTAGGAGGATGGTGGTGAGCGCAAAAATGATAATGTCCATGGTGATGGTAATGCAAGTGATAATGATAATAATGATAATGACAATGGTGGTGGTAGTGGAAAGGGTCTCTCTGGGCTGCCAGAAGAAAAGGATGATGTGGGATGCTAACTTGGATTTGGAGGCCCAAGGTACAGATGCTACTGAAATTCCTGATCCCTCAACGGGAGATTTTCCCAAGAAATACATTGCACCTTTAAGCCACAAACCTAAGAGGAAAGAAAGGATTTCCTTATCTTCAATTCCACTCTCTCATGTGTGGACCTATCTACTTAATTGTTTTAAATTACCAAATAGCTCTTAGTTAATATGTGTATTATTTTATTTAAGGAGAGAACCATAATATAATTTTGAAATTATACTTGAAAAGAAACAAATGGAAATATGTCGATTGAATAGAGAACTGGATAGACAATTAAAAGAGTATAACGAGTTGTTTGAGAAATACAAGAATCTTGCTACTAACACGTCAAAACTAAGATTCTTCAAAGAGATGCAAGTTGCTCCATGAATGAAGAAGGTACGCTTTCATTGAGAGAGACTCTTGGATAAGAATGCAGAGTTAATGACCTTTTTTGTATGTTGAACGATGACAGGAATGCCCTAGAGGAGTTCCTCTATAGAGTTTACTCCAGGAATATATTTTTTGTCTTCTCCAATTCAGGCTAAAATTATGGGGGTTTACTTCCATTGTAGGATTTTGGGAGAATGTGGGTGCGATCTTCATCCCAAGGCATGTCGGAATCTTCAAGAGTCACTCGTATTCATCTTTCTTCTCAATTTCTCCCCTCCCCTCCTAAAAAAACTCAAAGACAATAAGAAGAGATTTATTTCTAAGTTTTGTAAGGAATCGATATTGTACGAACCCAAATAATTATATGACTATAAGTATGATTTATGCAGTTTATAGCCTTTTCTATTTCATTTCCTTGTTCTTAGTTTATTTTCCATGTAAAATACAGATTAGGGAATCTCCAAATAGTCCTATTCCCATGGAATTTTTGAATAAATTTGTCAAGCTAACGAAGGATTTTAAGGAGAAGTCTGTAATCCTCAAAACTTCTCAGTTTGCAAAACATTTCTTTCTTAAAGATTTACAAGGAAGCTTACACACGATTTCCTCAACTTTGTTTTGACCTTTTAGGCAATGAAAAAGATAAATTTATTAGCGAAATGCGAACTTATCATGCCAACATGTTGTGTGGCTATACTGGCCTTCTGGTTGAGAAATGGGACTATCATCAATTCCCTTCTGTTAATACCCGGGAAGGAATTAAAACTTCTTTCGATTCAACTTTTACCTTATCCATTGGGTCGTTTGAAATGGCTAAAACTGCTACTCTAAAAATTTAGGAGTTAGCAAGAATTAGACTGTGATATAATCCAATTATACTTGTTTCTTGTTAACTTTTATTGTTATTAATGAAAGAGCTTGTTTTTCATACGTTAATTCATCAATCATTCTTATTAGGAAACCCAATTAGTGCATTCATTTGATCCTTCAGATGTTTCTCACAAGCGGTTGATATTAAAGATAGATTACCAACTAACATTGAAAAGAGACGGTCTTCCTATGACACTTCAATATTACAATTTCCAAGTAATCAAGAGGTGCAAAAATGGCATAGGAAATACTTCCACTTGAGATTGACCATTAAAGGCCTAAAGGAATAAATTTTTGCTTAGAAGAAGAAATTAAGGAGAAAGATAAAGTAATTCCAGAACTAGAAAGAGATATAGACTCAGCTTTAGAATCTAAGCCTTTAGTTGAAATTGACGCCGAAATGGCTAAATTAAATCAACAAATCAATGATCTTAAAGTGGAGCTAATGAAATTCAGGTATATTGTCCGTCATTAGAGCTTATAGCAAGTGGAGGAAAATTTGGCATTCCTACCCAGCATTCCTACCCATACTCCCGGTAGAATGCCCATATCTCAATCTTTGGCCAGTCAAGAACATCCTACTTTATTCAATCCACCTCTAAGTATAAGTAATGATGTGACCTCCAAACACGTTAAATTTGAATGCATGCAATTTTTGGATAATAAGTGGAATGAAAAAGTATCTCAACATCTCAATAAATATGTAAGTAAAGTTGAAAAGTTTGAGCGCGAGAAATGTATTCTTAAGTAGGAGATTGAAGAGTTAAAAAGCATGGTTTGAGAGGAGCCAACAAGACTCTCCAGCATGTTTTGAAAATTCAAATTGATTCAGTTGATGATGTACACATTATTCAAAGAAAGCAAAAGAAATTCAAAGAACTTTTGAACGTGGCCTTTCTCCACATTACTTATCCTTTGATTGCCAAGGATTTGGACATGACAACATGGAGCCTCAAGCTTTGATGAAGGTTTGCTTTAAATAGATTTTTCTTTTTGTTTGATTTCTAGACAAGCAACTTTGTACATATAATGTATTAGATCATAATGAATTTGTATTTGAATGAATGTAACCTCGGATATGAAGTATGTAGCCTTGAATCGAATAATCGCTTGAAGATCAATATCTTTCTTTCCTGTATTTTGAGCTTTTAATGGATATTCTACTCATTAAGCAAAGTAAGAACCTTGCTAATTAAGCTTTTAGAACTTGATATAAGAATTTGTCTTTCCATTAATAAATATCCAGCAGCTTTTTAGTAATGGAGATTCCCATTAAATGAATTCAAATTTAAATCGAAAGCTAATTTAGTAAAGCTCCATCATCAGAAGATCCTTCCAATAATAATTCAAATAGAAGCCTAGAGAACCATTCTGGTTATAGTGCGAAGAGAAGACCAGAAAAGCCATTTGGTACTTGAGAAGGAAGACCATACAACCCATCTGATATTAGTAATAGTAGACATGAAAACCCATCTGGCAATAGTAATGGAAGACCAGAAGACCTATCTGGAAAT
The DNA here is from genome assembly GCA_030765085.1 of Allium cepa. NCBI lineage: Eukaryota > Viridiplantae > Streptophyta > Magnoliopsida > Asparagales > Amaryllidaceae > Allium > Allium cepa. The sequence continues at coordinate 378,077,907 of CM060938.1, read as the reverse complement.
AGTAATAGAAGACCAGAACACCTATTTTGCAGTAATTCTTTCTTTGGGGTTAATTGATGTGATGGCTCGTATTTTGATAAATCTTCCTCTAAAAGATTGCTTTTGTTTCAGGGCGCTAATTGGCTCATTCTAATAAATCTTCCTCTAGAAGACAGCTTTAATCCTTCTTTCGAATTGAATTGAATTTGACTAATCTTTCTCTAGAAGAATGATTTTGATCCATTCTTTTGGATTGTGCGCGGTTGACTCCATTGTTTTTGTACCATTGTAGCTGAGAATCTCAACTTGGATCGAACTCCTTATCACCATCTTAGTTGATGATTCAGGTTTGTTGTTTGGCGCTTTGGCTAGCTTTCTTTTAGTTAAACTGTTGGCTTACCCGACCTCCCTACTAAAGGCTTGTCTGGCCCTTTGGACAAGCCAAAGCCTTACCCACCTTTCTCTAGAAGGCGCTTCAGCAAGGTCTTTAATGATAGCGCGGAAGGCTGGTTCGACGCTTTGGACAGGCCAAAGCCTTACCCATCCTCCCTCTAGGAGGCACTTCAACCAGGCCATGTATGCAGGGGTTGAAGGCTTGCAGATGATCTGGTTAGGCCTTTTTAAATGGAACCAAAGACTTATTCCCACCTTCCTTTAGGAAATGCTTTAACCAGGCCATCTTGGCAGGGACAATGGTTTTAGCCCCTTACTATCATCTTAGGCGGTGGTTTAGGCTTTCCATTGGAGAGTTCACTCCTCAACCATGTAGATATACTTATTTTGTTAAGAAACTCTTCCTTTATTATTGACTTGTTCAATATTTTTATACAAATTCATCGAGCTTTCCTTACCCTAAAAGATTGTCGATTATTCCCTCCAAGCTTCAGTAGTGATTGTTGTCATGACCACTAGAGCGATGGTAATGACAATATAACCCTTTGAGATTCATTTCATTCATTGCTTGCTTCTTTTGCGAAGCCTAATAGTTGAGCTTGCCTTTGGTCAGGAAGTAGATATTCTCGTAATAAGTAATAAGGGAACAATTTTTAAAAAGCCGTAATCTTTTGGAAGTTGATCATTCTGAATTCCTTTTGGTTCTCTTATGCATGATGCATCTTTAACTTCCATAACAAGCTTCTTTTTAAAGGGTTTCAAGTTTCACTTAGATCTTGGAGGTGCTTAAGGGCACTTTTCCACCTTCTAGGATCAAAGTCCTTTGTTATTTCTTTTTCGAAAACGTTCCCCTCAGCTTTGAGTTGAATTTCCTTCCTTATTTTCAAGAAGATGCTATCATTTTTGTGCTGCTTTCCTAATGCGAAGACCGGTGTTGGCCCTATGTGAAATGGATTCATACTCCATCTATCTAGGTTGTAAGGTGCTACTTGTCTACTCTTATTTTCCATAACTTGTAGTGTCAAGTTTCTTAACATTTCTTTTTCATAAAGCCGGAGATCATTAGTAATTTGTTGAGTTGGTCTAGTTATTTAAGGCTTAGAGGATCCTTATTTGGAGATTTTAACATGATAAATTGGGGTGACTGAGAAAAACTTAGTTGATGTGATTAATTGGTGTTAAGAATCAAAGGTAGGACACCTTGGAAGGGGATATGTTTGGTAAGGGTGAGTCCTTTAAGGCATATATATGAAAGTCAAGGTAATTCTACTAAGGATTTTAACGGAGACAGAGGTTCAGCCCTCCTTCTAGCATCAAAATATTAACGAATTTCTTCATCGGTCCTAAAAGGTGAAAGGGAATAAACCTTGGCAAATGATGAAAATTGGAAAGCCTAGATTTAATCTCAATGAGTGTTGGCACAAGGCAACACTTGGTTGGGTTAAGGCTTAAGAGGAGTGAATAAGAAAGCTTAAGTCCATTGAGAAGTCATATGCAAAGTCATGTAGGATCATATGCTCATGAAATCAATTCTATAGTCAATTGTGTGCAAAGATAGAAGTCAAAAATATGAGCACTTCTAGAATTCGAAGCAATCCTTGATTAACAAATCGTATATGCTTTAGAACTTGAAAGTAAGTCATAATTCAAGAAATCATGTTTTCATTCAATATAATGTTGAAGCTACAAAGTTCAATGGTTCAAGTGCTACAATCGACTATGAATCCCTAAATTAATTTTGGGTTACAAAGTTATAAAATGTAAGAATAGAGACAAGAATAATCTACCCCCTCCATTGCAATCCTAGGTCCATATTTACAGAGGGGGGATGTAGGATGGTGCATGGCTTCAACGTGCTTGGTCTCGGCAGTTTTTGTATTGTACGATGTTAACTTCTCTTGACAACATCCTTTGACATCCTTAGGTGTAGGTTAGGGCTTCGGCATCGTCTCATAGGTGAAGGCGCACGACGTTAATGACCCTTGGCTTTGATGGATTCTGTTGTAATGATTAGCACTCTCCATTGGTTGACATTAGTATCGAATCGAAGTGGTGTTTGGCATGGTGCGATAGTGATCTAGAGCGGCACCAATAGAGAGAAGCATGCTTTGGTATTACATTGGCCTTGATAATTTCTGTAGATATTAATGGCTTTCGACATCAACATGTGCAGTGTCTTCTAAGTACCGATGAAACGCACCATCAACAAGACGCGGCACTGGTTATCGACGGCATTGTTAATGAAGAGCGCTGATAAAAAGTGGCATCAATGACATGTGGCATTGAGGAGATGCAATGTAGATAGGAGGTGGCGATAGAGAGAAGCGGTATTGACAACGTGCGTTATTGATCATAAGCGATATTGGATGATGTTGCTAAAGCATGGCATTACTTCAATCTTCAGAGGTGGGATCGCATTCACATCTCATGTCATATATCTTCGAGATTAATAATGGTGGTGACAATGATTGAGAACTTTACTATTTTTTCAATACTCAACTAGCACAAATCCAAGTTATCATATTTTCCTCTATTACTTAATAAAGGAAGAAATAACATACCTATTTGTTACTATTTAGTTGATATTTTTTTATAGAAAAAGAGAATTATGTGTACATGTATGTATAATCATTTACAATAATTAAAAATCTTATTTTCTACTACTTAATTGCATTATCAATTTTTAATTGGTTAATATTTATGCTTCCAAGTTCAAATTGGATTTGCCCTTTTTATTTTTCTATCGTACTAATAGGGAGATGTAATATTCCACATTCTTTTTTAAAATAATGATTTACCTCCCTATTTTATTACCTCTATTTTTACAACATTGCATGCATCCTATTTTTCCATAAATATATTATTATCTCTCTCTCTTTAAACATATGGAACATACATTTAATGATAAATTACTCTATTAACACGAATAATATCATTATCTCTATGCATGTAAATACATTTCTTTTAACATAACCTTTTACTTTATTTTCACGACGTATTATGGCGACATCATCTCTTTATCCATCCCAATCATATCTTTTTCGTTCTCTTGCTCAAGTAGATAATCTTGATCAAAACCTAAATCGATATTCTTCTCATCATCGCTCTTATGCTCAGGTCATTAAGGATCAATTGCCATCAAGTAATTCTTGTTTCCTGCAATCGAACAATAATTGGTTAGATTCAAGCACATCTAGATTCCAGCAGTCGGACAAGAAATGGTTAGATTCAAAAATCATTAAGGTTTTCTATTACAGATGTGGGAATAGCAATCACTTCGCGTCTCAATGCCGTGATCCAATAAGATGTTTCTCATGCGGAAAATTCGGCCATAAGAGAAATAGGTGCTCGATCAAATCTAGTCTATCTGTCTCTTCTGATACTCTGGTAGATCACGGATTTCAATTCGTTCTTAAGATCATGTTGTTGAAAGGGATACTCCTCGATTATCTTTGCAGAAAAGATTTGAAGGAATCGAATATCTAGAGGAAATGCTTATTCACTTTAATATTGTCAATTCTCCTAATATTGGTTTGGGATACGAAGCAAGATTTGGCGATCCAGAACAGTACTTTGGCAAAATGGATTCCTCTTCTATGCACGTTGTTTCTTCTTCAATGCTGGTTGATCACGGTTTTCAATTTATTCTAAAATTCATTCTGTTGAAAGGAATTTCAATAGATCATCTTTGAAAAAAAAAGGCATAAAGTTTTTAGAGGATCTTTTAATTCATTTCAACATTGTAAACTCGCCTAATATTGCAAAGGGTTATCAAAATAGATTTGGTGTTCTAGAAAATTTATCTGAAAGATCTGATATGTATGTCAATGGTTTAGAGGAAAATTTGGAATTGTTTATTATTGAGGAAAGTGCTTTTTTTTATTTTGAAAGGACTGAAGGATTATCATCATTTGATCCTATATTGTTTGATCCAGATGTTGCCTCCTATAGATGTGTTTATCTTCTGACTGTCGTAGAGGCAAATGGAAAAGATATTGAATTGAGTAGTGGTTTCATTCAAGCAAAGTCCAATAAAGGTAAATCATCTCTTCGCTGTGTAGAAACTTTTGAGATTTGTACTTCCAATAAATTTGCCTATTTAGATACAGAGGGTACCTTAGAGAACTGTTCTATAGAGAATGATTTGGTAGCTAATCCTGATGGATGCTTTCATACTAGTGAGGTGTTAGTCTGGGATGAATCAGCTACTGACTGTCTAGATGGATGTTTGAAAGACAGTTCTTTGTTAAATGAATTTATTATTGATCTTGATCTAGATCATCAAAAATCATAGCAGATGAAGATGTTGAGATTAATAGTAGTATTGAACTGTTCTCAAAATACTACGAGGTTAATGAGTCGAGAGAGAAAAAACTGGATACTGATATGTCTTTGGATTTTGATTCTACTCTTAGCAATGATAGATTTGTCTTTAATAATATGATTGATGAGTTCTCATTAGTGCTTGAGGAGTCTTTAATCATGGATGAGTTTGTTCCAGAAGTTGATAATTTGTTGTGGTAGTCAGGCGAATTCTTTGAATGGTTTTTAGGAACAGATAACATCTCAGTTGAAGAAAATGTATCAGTGTTGGAAGATCGCATCATTTTTGATGATTATTTGTCTGAATACCACGTGGATTCAGATGTACAGGATGTACAGAGCCTGCATGGAGATGGTGCATATAATTTGCTTTTGCCTGATATTAGTAAGAAAGATGTTTTCTCAGAAGAGAGGGAGGGTGTTGTTGATTGTATGGGTGATTTGTTGCTGGTTTACAAGGCAATGGTTGATTCTGGTGATATGTGTGTTGATTCTCCTATATTTGAGGGTTCGAGTGTTTTGGATAAAAGAATTGATGTTAATGGAAAGTGCAAAGGAATCATCACTGGTGTTGAGTCAATATGTTTAGATGACTGCACTAAAGGGCCAGTTTGTTTTGTGAATGTTGATGTTGAGATGAACAAAAATGAAGATGTTTTGTCAGGTGTTGTTCGTTTGTTCAAAATAGAGGCTTTTCGTGACTGGATATTGTTCTTTGAACAGTAGAAGGAAGATGTTTTTTCTTTTGATCTTGATTCTGGATTTTCTGGTGTGTTTTCAAATTTATCCATGGTTCCTTTAGAAGTTGTGCACATTGTAGATAGTGTGCACAGTTCACAGCGTTCACATTCAATTGAAGGAGATTTTAGTGATCAGTCAGTTGCAGATTTATGTGTTGTTCCAGCAGTTGAAGGCAAAAATGTTACTGATGATTGGTACGTGAATTTATGTGCTGTGTCAGTAGCTTCTAGTGGTTCAGTTCATCAAAGTCTAGAATCCACAACTATCAGTCTTCTTCTATAGGTGAGTTACCTGGATCGAGTGCCATGAGTGGTGCTATCAATCTAGGCTCAGGTATGGGCTTTTTTTTGGGTAGTACGTTTTCTACTTATGCTTTTGGTAGTCTCTCTTCTGCTGAGTTTAGTCAACTAGCTCGTGACACATCTTTTATTTTTTTTGATATTGAGTTAGATCGGGAGTATATTAGATGTAGGGAATTAAAGAGGGCTAGTTCAGTTCATCTATGAGGATCTTGAGTTAGAATATTAGAGGTTTAAATGATTTAAACAAATGTGATAAGGTTAGAGTATTTTTTAAAGACTACTCTATAGATATTGCTTTACTCCAAGAAACTAAAATTAACTGCTCTGATGTTCGTTTCTTTAGAAGATTAGGTGGGTATCATTTTAGAAAATGGGTTTTTTACCTTCCGTTGGCTCTTCTGAGGGATTAATGATAGGTTGGCGTGATAGTTATTTTAAATTACTTTAATGTATTGTTAACCAACATTCTCTTCGTGTTATTCTTATTAATCTTTCTGATAACTCGTTATTAAATATTTCTAATGTTTACGGACCTAATTCTAAATTAATAGGAGAATTTTATGGAACGAATGCCAAGATTTTAGATCACTATCCCCGGGTTCTTGGATTTTTGGGGGTGATTTTAATGTTACGCGTTTCATAGGCGAGCAAATGCCTAGAAAAGGAGATTACTCTGCTATGGAGGAATTCAATCAATTTATTGTTAACTCTAATTTGATTTAAATTCCCCTTTCTAATAGAGAGTTTACTTGGAGTAACTCTAGAGAGTCTCCTTCCATGGCTCTGCTCGATAAATTTTTTGTTAGTGATGAGATTGAGAACAAATTTCCTATCTGTAGAGTAAATGGCTTACCGTATACCTTCTCTGACCATTGTGCTATTATCCTTTCTTGCGAATACCATAGAGTTACTATTAACAATTTTAAATTTGAAAAGATGTGGCTTTTGGAATCTAACTTTGTGAACTTAGTTATATGTAAATGGAATGCTTCGAGTTTTCATAATTTCAGAAATAAGGAAAATCCTGCAAAAGCTTTTATTTCAAAACTTAGAGATCTTAGGATTTTTCTTAAAAATTGGAACAAAAATGTTTTTGGCAATTTAAAAATTAAAAAAGCTAATATTATTAATGAAATGCTTAAAATAAACAAGATAGAAGAATCTAGACCTCTAAATCTAGGTGAACGTAATGTTCTTTCTAATTTAAAAGATGAACTAAATTCTATTTTAGAAAAAGAGGAGGTGATGCGGAAGCAGCGATCCAGAATTCAATGGATCAACGAAGGCGATAATAATACCAAATTTTTTCATAATATTGCTAATGGTAGAAAATGCTCTAATACAATTAACTCTATATTTTTGTTAACAATATAGAGTTAATTGATCAAGGAGACCTCAACAAGGCTTTTACTGACTATTATAAGGATATTTTTGGTTCTAAAATCAAACATAGAATCAATGTTAGATGGACAGATTTGTATCCATCGGATTCCATTGTTGATTTATCTGAGTTTGATAATCCTTTTTCAGAAGAGGAAGTTAGGAAAGCAATTAATCATATGCCTAGTGGTAAATCACCGGGTCCTGATGGGTTTCCTATTTTATTTTATAAAACTTTTTAGGATGTTTTAAATTTTGACTTGGTTAATTTTTTAATGATTTTTGTAATGGTAATTTGCAATTAGGGAGATTTAATTTCACAAATGTTATTTTGCTACATAAAAAAGTAGGTGCCAACAACTTAAAATATTTTAGACCTATTTCTTTGATTAATTGTTCAGTTAAAATCATTTCTAAAGTTCTAGGTAATAGGCTTAGTACAAGAGTGAACGATTTAATTGATTGTTCACAATCTGCTTTTATTAAAAGGAGAAATATTACTGTTGGGGTGGCTGCTGTTCAAGAATATTGGGGTGGCTGCTGTTCAAGAATATATTAATTACTGCTGTAAGAACAACATAATCTGTGTGATTTTAAAACTTGATTTTGCTAAAGCTTTTGATTCTATGGATTAGCATTTCTTGTTGATATTTTTCAGGCTAGAGGATTTGGGCATAGATTGATTAGTTGGATTTTGACTTTGCTTAAAACGGGAAACTCTAGTATTATGGTTAATGGTATTCTAGGAAATAAAATTCAGTCAAAGAGAGGCTTAAGGCATGGGGATCCCTTATGTCCTTTGTTGTTTAAATTAGCTGCTGATGTTTTTGCAAAAATTATTAAGAGAGCAGTGGATAATGGATCTCTAGGAAGTGTTGGAAATGACATTTCGCGTAATGGTATATCGGTTCTACAATTTGCGGATGATACCTTACTTTTTTCTTCTCATCTTCCTAGACACATTATTTCCCTCAAATTTATTCTTTATAATTTTGATCTTTTATCTGGTTTAAAAATTAATTTTGACAAAAGTACAGTTCTAGTTTTAAATGATTTTGAAAAAGTAGAAAACTTAGTAGCTAATATCCTAATTTGCAAAAGTATGAAATTTCCTTTTGAATATTTAGGGTTTGTGATTAGACCTACCAAACTCAAGCATGATGATTGGCTTGTTATTACTGATAAAATTAAAAATAAGATATCTAATTGGAATGAGAGATTTCTTTCTAGAGCAGGTAGGCTAGTTTTAATAAACTCAGTTTTATCAACCTTACCTATCTATTGGATGTCTATGCATATGTTTCCTGATTGGGTTATTGATAAAATCGATAAAATTAGAAGAGATTTCTTATGGAGTGGGGATAATATTAATAACAGTATAAAATGTCTCGTTAGCTGGGATACTGTTTGTAAAGCTAAAAATGAGGGTGGTTTAGGAGTTACTAATTTGTGCAAAATGAATTTGTCTCTTTTAGGTAAATGGCTTTGGAAGTTTAAAGATATAAATGATAACGCTATTTGGAAAGAGGTCATTTCCAAATATTACTATAACGGTAATTTCAATTTACGCCAAACTGATTATTCAATTTCCCGTAATCTTTCTAATTTTTGGAAAAACATTTTAAAATGTTATGAAATTTTTAATTTAGCAACTAAGACGATAGTACATTCAGAAAATTGTACTTCTTTTTGGCATGATTGTTGGATTTCGATCTTGCCTCTAAAGTTTGATTTTAAGGATTTGTATGATATTTGCAACTTTAAGTATGCTTTAATTAATGAAGTTTAATCATCGAAAAATGATCCTCCTTGGGACTTTAACTTTAACAGTATTTTAATAGGATCTACCCTTAGGAAACTTTCTTTGCCTTATGCTAGATTAAATCTTTATAATATAGATAATAATAATGATTTTATTAGTTGGGAATGGGATAAGAGTAAGAAATACACTCCAAATTCTTTTTATAGATTTATTAATTTTTCGGGTACTATAAATAACTATTTTAAATATATGTGGAAATCTAATGCTCCTCCTAAATCCAAATCACATACTTCATGGAAAACTTAATGCAATTGAATTTTTAAAGAGAAAAAACATTCAAAATGATAATAAATGTTATTATTGCAATCTGCATCTTGAGGACATAAATCATATATATTATGATTATATTGGACACTAATTACATCCTAATTAATACTCTTAAAATTTTCAACTTTAATATAATAACTAATATTTCGGATTGTGAATTCTACTGGAAAAATTATAGATTCAATTTCAATAAAAATATCTGATTTTTGCTTGACTCTTTATTTATTATTATTAGTTGGTTTATTTGGTTTGAGAGAAATCAAAGAATTTTTAATAATAATAATAGTCATCTTAACAAATTGATTTTTTCAATTTCTACATTTTGTTTTAGTTGGATTTCTAATCCCAATTATAAATTAGCTAAAAATATCCTTTTCAAACGGTATCTTAACAAGGTTAGTTATAATATTAACTTTTTTAAATTTAACAATAACTTTTATAGCACTAATAATAGTATTATTCATATTTTTCCAAATTTTTATGATGATCTCACTTTAAATCGTAGCTTACTTATGATTAAAGAAAACTAAGTCTGATCTGTCTTAATTTTTGTTCTAGACTCTGTTTGGTATTTTATTACGGTTTATTCATTCCTTTAGTTTCTGTCCTGATGGTTTTATTTAGGTTTTTATTTCATTCCTTACAAATACGAATATATGTATATTTATTATATAAATATACATATATATGTATCTTTCTAATTTTTTCCTAGTCTTATTTCAGTTGCAGGTTTTGGGAGATAGGATATCAGGTTCATTTTGCAGGTTTCTCTTGTCTTCAGATTGCTGGATATCAGTTTGCAGAGACGTCATCAGAGCAGAGTTTCTTCATCCAGGACTGCTTGTAGTTATCCCCTCAGATTTAGGACTCTGCTATCTTCATTATGGAGTTCTTTTCAGGATGATCTTTTCTTCAATTTGACACTCCTTCTTCTTGTTCAGAGCCTTCAGAGTGGTCTATCTATTTAGTAGATCCTCTTCAGAGTTGATGCTTATTCACTTTTTCTGATTCAGTCTTTTAGAGCTTTCTTATTAGTTTGAGTCGTTATTTAGTGTTTTTTTCTCTTTAGTCTTTATGGTACTTCTAACATCTTAATATCGGACGGTGGCCTTGCCGGAGCTTGATATTGAGGTGTGATGGGTGGTGGCCTTGCCGGAATTCATCTTAGGAGTGCCTGAGTTTAGCTATTTGTATTTTGCTCTTGTTACCTGCCAGGCATGTTGGCAGCTCCCTATATTCGTATGTGTGCTCTCCTCTATGCGAGAGGTAGAGGATCATACATTTTTCTCAAAAAAACATAACCTTTTACTTTCATGTATATTTAATTTTCAAACATATAACATTAGATATATTCTTTTTCTTTAAATTGTATTTTTATTTTCTCCTTTTAACACATGTAACGTATATTAATTACAGCAATAGATTGCATAAAAATGTAGTTAAGCTCTCTCTTTTCACATTAAATATCTGCTTCCTATTCATTAATTTTCATTGACAAAATTGTACACTTTTTAAATATAAATGTATTCTTTCTTTCTTTTTCTTTAGTATATTCAACCTATTACGTACAACAATAATTAATGCTTTCACTTTGAAGCATTTTCACATTTATGCTCATAAATACTTTTCCCTTTTTACTTTTAAATGCACACATCATTATACCCTCTCTATTTTCTTTTCTTTTATTTTCTTTATTCTTGTATTAATTCTTAAATTTTATTTCAAAATAGGCATGAAAACATGAAATACACTACGTTAAACATTCTATATCTCCTTCATATGGTGTCCGTTTCTAACAAGTTATTTATGAATTTAGGGTAGAAAGATCTACTTGACACAATGGAAAATTTAGATTCCCCAAATTCATCCATTTATAGAAATTTATTAATTCATCCTTTTATGTGAAATTACATTTTTACCCTTATTGTTGTTTTAATTTATTATTAAAATTTTAAGGATGTTACGTTTGTGCCTTGATGAGTGACTTGTAAAATGTGTCATATGTCATAAGAAGTTTTGCATATCATAACTCTACTAAATTCATTTTTTTCTAAGACACAAAAGAGAATATTCATAGCTTTTGAATTATTGGTTATAGTAGTCTTTGTTCAAAAGTGTACGTATTCAATTGTGTAGTTAGAGCTACATACTAAGTTTGCATGGCATCCTAAATTTTCAGACTATTTGCTTCCATATAGATACTTATCCTAGTTGACCAGAAATTATAATCATTGTAAATAAATAGTAAGGGGTCATGTAATAAACTAACCTTCTACGAAAGTGCTTATATGTTCATATTAATGAAATATTTAACAAACTATTTTATGGTTTATGAATTAACCTTCTCCGATGCCCAACGAAAGTATAGTGGATTATATATATATATATGGCAAAGTATAGAGGTAAGTATTAAAATAAATTCTAAGTTAACTACAGATAAAATATAGTAAAGTAAAGAATGTGCACATCAGAAATTTTATACTAGTTCGGACCACCATCCTACATCCGGTAACAAAATCTCTTATTCTACCTTTTTACTCAGTAAAAACTCTCACTTCACCCGAAGGAATATGTCTATACAATTGTATGAGCTACTGAATAGGTCTTTTCCACTAACTTGATACAAGATAAACTTTGGCAAAATATACTCTGAATACACTTATATGCCCAATACAGTACAATCTCCTATAACTTACAAGAAACGGTTTATATACTAATGTGTAAGAGTTTATGAGGTCGGAAATCATAGTATTGAAGATTATAGTTAAATGATTGCTGATTTTAAGATATTAGATAGATAAGGTTTTCAAAAGGTTAATCAAAGGATAGAAAGAAAAATTAGGTGATTAAACTTGTTGAAATTAAGGCTATTTATAGATTTGAAAGAGTTAAATGAAGGGATGTGTTCATTCACCAGTGGAGAAGGTCGCATTTGAGGAAAGAAAAAGGAATGTGGCCGTTCATATGAAAATAAACCAAAAATTCATTTTAGAAATTCCAAATTAAGACTTGTGCACTGGTGCACCGGTGACATGCCACCAATCCACTGGTGAACATACTTTGTTTAAAATTTTCTAAAGCTAAAGGACCTTATTTAAAAATTTATAAAAATTCAATAAAAATTATTTTTATGGTCTTTAATGGTTATAGAATGCTGACTTGCGATTATTATGGGTTTTAACAACATAAATCTAAGACACATTAACCCACAAATACAAAATCTTCAAGTGTTATTCTAATAGACGATCTTTTGAAGTTGTAGCGCTCATTCTTCTAACTCTTTTAGAGCTCTATAATGACTTAGAAGTGTCCTTCCTTCTTAGATTACAATATAGAGTTGTCATCAAAATTTAGAAAATCTTGTTCTAACAGTCTAGACCTTGAAGTAAAAATGCCTAATCATTTCTAGTGACCAACTACCCTCAGCTCGGCCTCTTCTTGCTTTTCATCAGTCAAATGGAGGGATTCAGGCAAAAGTTCCTCACTGACCTTGAGATCGTTGTACTTTTTCTAATGAGAAGGGACCTTAGGTTCTACCAACATCATGGCCTCGGCTTCGAAGGCCAGGGCGAATGGAGTGTGCCCAATCATGGACTTATAGGCCCGCCCATAATGCAAGTGGAAGCTCATCGATACAGTTTCCCTTGGCTTTAGTTAATTGTTTCTTTAATATGGATTTGATGATTTTATTCACCACGTCCACCGATCCATTTTCCTGCTAGCATGCTATTGTCAAAACGCTTTTCTTAATTTTGTACAGGAAATACTTAAACTCGGTACTCTCGAACTAAGTTCCATTGTCAGCTATAATCTTTTGAGGTACTCCGAACCTACAGATAATGTTTTTTTCCATAAAGCTGCTCACTTTCCTTATTGTGATCATGGCAATGGGTTCTACTTCAACCCAATTTGTGAATTAATCCACTGCAACAACAACATATTTAGCTCCTTCTTTCGACATCGGTAGCACACAGATTATATCAATTCCCCAAACTGTAAACAACCATGGGTAACCATTTGTGTAAGTTCTGAGGATGGGTTTCTTGGAATTTTAGCAAACCTCCGGCATTGTTCGCATCGTTTGGTGTACACCTGTGTCTCGGTTTATTGTTGGCCAATAGTATCGGTAGTGAAGTATTTTCTTTGTTAATGGTTGCCCCTGGTATGGTCACCACAATTAATCTCATGAATTTCCATGAGGATTTTCCAAGCCTCATCGTTGATTTCACAGTAAAGCAGGGGGGTTAAGAAACCTCTCCTATATAGCACTCCTTGCATTATGAACCATAGCACTTTTCGTTAGAGTATTTTCTTTCATTCTTTCCTTTCAAACAATTCCTTTCAATAGATAATCCTTAACCAAAGTCATCCATGACTCCTCTGAGATTCAGTCAATATCCATTCAGTCAATTCTTGGAACCGATAAAACCCTCACTAACCAATCTTATCAAATGTGCATCTTCAGAACTAGCAAGTTGGCTAGTGAATCTACCTCTGTATTCTCCTCTCTGGGAATGTGCGCAATCGTATAACGCTCTGTTTTGTTCAGCAATTCTCGTGCCTTCATTGAGTAAGGGGCGATCTCGCACCCTTGGCCTAAAATTCCTTATTTACTTGGTAGACCATCAACTGGGAGTCGCTGAATATATGCAACGTCCTTACCCCTAGTTCCTTTACTATCATAGGTCCCGCTATCAGTGCCCTTTACTCACCCTCATTATTTTTTGCGGGGAACTCTAGCTTTAATTTATAGAAAACTAAGCATCCTTCTAGAGTCATGAATACCACCTCTTTCCCAAAAATACGTTCACTAGAAGCTATATTAATAACTAATTTCCATTGAGAAATTATGTATATATCATCTTCCTCTTCTTCATCCTGGACGGTGAATTCAATGACAAAATCCAACAATGCTTGTCCTCTTATTGCTCTCCTTAGTGGTAAGTGATATTGTACTAGCTTAGCTCACTGTTCCATTTCAAAAACCTTCTTTAAGTTTCTGGTCGGTGCAATACTTATTTTAAGGGCTGATCCACCGGCCTGTTTGTTAGATGAGCCTGAAAATATGGCCGCTACTTTTTTGATGCAATCAGTAAACTATAAGTAAGCTTTTTCGGGTTCAGATAGCTTTGGTAAACCAGTTGTTGATATAGTAAACTGACCACTCAATCCTTGCCTCCTCACATACTAATGTTGCACTTAGTGAGTGAGCAAACACCACCAAATAAATGAAAAAATCTTCCCTTTCCAAAGCCTTTGATTGGATTGGCAGACTTTCCATATATCTTATCCTCAAAGACATCCTGGCATTCCTTCGTCCATATAATTTTTTTTCTTTCCTTTTTGAGGGCATCGAACAATGTAATACACTTATCAGTTGAGATGAACCTATGACGCACGGAAATCTTCTCGTTCAAGATTTGCATCTCCCTACTCGTGGTTGGGGCAGTCACATTCTTTATGGCGTCAATCTGCTCCGAATTAGCCACAATGCTCTTCACGATAAATCCTAGGAACTTGCACAATGTGACACCAATTGAGAACTTTAATGGATTCAACTTCATCCTATAATATTACAGCACTTCAAACATCCCCAGAAGGTTATATAGTGTTCGTGGAGTATCATCACTTCATAATCATATCATCCACATACGCTTTCATCGTTCGTCCAATTTGATTCTTGAACATGGAATTCACCAATCTTTGGTTAGTAGCTCCTGCGTTCTACAAACAGAATGACATTACACGATAGCAGTACGGTCCCAAATCCATTATAAACTTTGTATGCTCCTAATCTGGGATAGGCATCGACATCTGGTTATAGCCGGGTAAGCATCCGTGAAAGAAAGTAACTCGTGTTCAGCAGTCTCCTCTACCAGTTGGTAGATTCTAGGCAATGAGAAGTTGTCCTTCAGACATGCTTTATTCAGGTCACAGTAACAAATACGTATTCGCCACTACCTGTTTTCTTTCTTAACTAACATGGGGTTCGATACCAATTCATGGTATAAAGCATTGTGGATAAAGTCGTTTGTCTTCAGCTTATCCACTTCCTCCTTCAACACAATGGATCACTCTAGACCCAGACATCATCTTTTTTGTTCTATAGTGGATATTCCTGGTCCACATTCAACATGTGGCATGTTATCTGTGGCAATATAATGCATATATCTGAATGTTTCTAAGAAAATACATCCAGTTTTTCTTGGAGAAAACTAACCATTTCCTTCCTTAATCCAGCGCTGAGTTGAGAGCCGATCTTAAGGAACCACTCAGGATCGTCCATATTAATCAACATGGTGATTATTAGTGCAACTAGTGCTGCATGCACTTCCTCTTACTGCTTTCTCGGATCCATAGACTTATAAAATTTGTTGTGGTTCCTGTTAACCCGCCTTTTAGCAAGGTAGCATACAGGAAGATTTAACCCAATCGACTGCACGGTTATCGAGGCTAGCATATTATGTGTTTGATTCAGATAAAAGGATAGACAATCAATTATGGATAGTAAACATGAATATGCAGTCAGGATTCAACATGGTCTATGGATAAACGATGTCGGGTATTTGGAGTATGGATATCGAGAAAGGTCGAGTTGCTTTGGATCAGCCAAGGGGTTGCTTCGAGTCACCATGTTATTTGCTTCAGGTCAGGAATGTGTTCACTTTAGTATATAATAGGATATGCTTTGGTATGGCATTGGCTTTGAGTCGGTATCAGGGATAACTCCGAGTCAGTGTTGGAGCTTGGTCAACAAGAAGATAAAGGGTCGACAAGGAGATAAGGAGTTGGCATTGCTTCAGGTCCGTAATGATAAGGCTTCGGGTCGACATCAGGGATATGGGGTCAGGATATTGTATCATTTCAAGGGATCGGCTGTAGATGGACTTCGGGTCGGCTATAGTGGTGGCTTCGGGTTGGCATAGGATGATTCAAGGGGTCGGCATTTGGTTGAAGGTTGCTTCACTTTGAGGGGTCATTACATGGATTGGCTTCGGGTTGGATCGACACTATCTTCGGGTCGGCACTTGGGTCGGCTTTGAGGAGAGGATGGGCCAGGTCGGCTTGGGCTGAAGGATGAGCTACTTTGGGTCAGCCACAAGTTTACTTCGAGTCATCGGTGAATTGCCTTCAGGTCAGAACACAACTTATTTCGGGTAATCGGTGGATCGGCTGTAGATGGACTTTGGGTCGGCTATAGTGGTGGCTTCGGGTCGGCATAGGAAGATTCAAGGGGTCGGCATAGGACGATTCAAGGTTGCTTCACTGTTAGGGGTCATTACATAGGAAGGCTTCGGGTTGGATCGACACTATCTTCGGGTCGTCGCTCAGGTCGGCGCTCGGGTCGGCATTGAGGAGAGGATGGATCAAATCGGCTTAGGCTGAAGGATAAGCTACTTTGGGTCAGCCACATGTTTACTCCGGGTCATCGGTGAGTTGGGGTCGACGATCGTTATGGTGGGCCTACGTAAGTGAGGAGGCCCTGTAACTGGAATTTCGCCTATAAATACAGTAGGTGTGGCTTAAAAAAAGGGATTCTCATTCTGTTTCTCTTCATTTCTACCTAAATGCTACTCTGCTATTTTTGTTTCAGAAATTTCGGATTGTAACTGTAATCAAATTTCAGTATAATAAAAAGGATTTTTCTAGAGTGCACGTAGGTTAGAATTAGTCGAACCATTAGAAATCTTGTCTATTTTACTGCTCTAATTTTAATTTTGGTTATTCTTCATATTATATCCTCTATTATACTCTATCCACGATCTGTGACTAGATATTATTGCTTCTACCTATAACCGGGGGTTGGTGGCCAATTTTGGCATCAACGTTTTGGTTCTTTCACTGAAAAAGCTAGCATTCAAGGATTTGGATGTTTGGATCTTGGATTTGAAAGGTTGGAAACTTGGAAGGAAGCTATAGCTAGGAAATCAACTACAAGACCGAGGACAGAGAGCAGTCATCATGAAGGAAGTCAGGAGGCTTCCTCAAATGCTAATCAGACCTCAATCTTCATCACTAGAGATGAGATGGAGATGATGATGATGATGGATGCTATGCAGGAAAGGATGCTGAAAAGGTAGGAGGAAATGATGTAGAACCTATTTCGACAGATTGGACAAGCTGGAGTTCAAAACCATAGGAATAGAGTTATAAGGAATGGTGGAAATGTGGGTCACGAAGCTGGAGCAGCAGGAACAGAGGATGTTTGGAATCAGGACCAAGGAAACAAAGCAAACAGGATGCAGGATGGAGCAGAACCACCGAGATCTGCCCCTGATCGTTCTGCACTCGGGGGCATGCCCTTGGATCATATTGGCTCATTTCCAGGTAGGATAATACGCAGTGCTATGTAGTTTGGCGTTGATCGAAATATGGATGCTCGTCTAGAAGGGTAGGTTTCATGATTACCTCGTGGACTCGAGGGGCAGGTTGGAGACAATGGAAAACGACTACCACTCGACGATAACGACAGGTTAGCGGACATGATCAGACGATCTATGAGGGGAGGATTGGTAAGTAGAGATTTGAAGGATGTGAATAGAAGCCCCTTCGCTCCTACAATTAGGTAAGCTAGGATTCCACCGGAATTCAAACTACCAACGCTGGAGACATGTGATAGAAAGACGGATCCCGTTGTTTACCTGATAAGGTGTATGAGGCACATGGAAGTACTGGGGGCATCGGAGGAGGTCATGGCATGATGCTTTCCTTTGTATTTAACAAATATTGCGGCACTATGGTTTAGACAATTGGAAAGCGGCTCTGTTGGCATATGGATGTAATTGACCAAAAGGTTTATGAGGCAATTTTGAGTCTACATCGCGAGACCCAGGAGTATGATGACTCTAACATCGATGAAGCATTGGAAAGGAGAACCGCCCAAGGATTTTTTAACCAGGTTAAATGCAGAAGTGGCTTCAGTGGATCAACCCGATTCGTCAATGGTTCTGATGGCAGCAGTCTCACGGATTGCGAATACTTCATATTTCAAGATATCATTAGAGCGGGATCCACAGATGAGTCTTGGGGAAATTTAACACGAAATAGAAAGGTTTCTATGACAGGAAGATGTGAAGGCTAATGGAGAGGGGAGAGAGGAGGCGGAAGTTTATGCCGTAAAAGGTGGAGGTCCCCCTAGGGAAAATTCAAACAAGAACAATAAAGGCAAACAAAAAATGAATAACAGCAATAACACATCAAAACGACAATGGAGGAAACCAAAATTCTCTTCTTATACATATCTGACTAAACTCTAGAAAGGATCTGTAACGACCCGGAATTTTCGATCTCGAAAATTCCAGTTAGTTAGGAAAAGAAGAAAAGAGACAGAAGAAGAAGAAATAGAAAACCAAACTCAGAATCTCACATTCGCAGCGGATAAAATATAATATCAAATAATATTCTTTACACAAAGAAAGCTACATCAGTCAATTACATTTTAATACATCAGAGCTACAACATTTTACAATCACTGGACAGTTAAAATAACTTGTTCTAGATATACAACAATATAAAACAGCGGAAACTTTCCATATGTTCCTGCCATCCAGCTCGCTTCCTGAGCCTTACATGGAAATTTGTAATATTTGGTCTAACCCGAGCATTACATCAAAGTAACACCTGGACCAGGCTGGAAACCAGTGTGGGTAAACCTACATAATAGAAATACCAAACCATAACACATGAGAATATCAGGGTAACTCGTACCCATTTTCGAGTTCTCTTAGTCAACATTTATCACACAGCAATTTCAAGTTTACACAATTCATTCCATTCCAGCCTATTTAATACCACATATCCAATATAAAGAATTTTGTAGATTACAAATCGAAGTGGCTCCGGGTATTTACTGATTCCCGGCACCGGTCTCTTCGAATCTCATGTCATCTTAACCCAAGTTATTCAATTAAATCCAATTAAACCTTTTAAATATCGGATGTCACTTTTACATAGTAATTCATCCTTGATAGATAACCACATTATCACAGTTCAAACCAAACATATTATATCAAAAATCATTTCATATCAAAGATATCAACCAATTCAAGGCATTTAACATCATTCAATCTTCATAAACAAGTTTGATCACTTTCCAATTAATTTAATTCATCTCTAATTAAATTAATAACTAACTTTAATCACTTAGATTACTATTACTTAACATTAATTAATTATAACCAATTAATTAATCATCCTTTCATTATCCATAACTACCAATTAATCAGTCCTTAATTACCATTTGATTAATCCTTAATTACCCTTGATTAATCTTTAATTACCCTGAGTAATTAACACTTAATAACTTCCACTAGGTAATTTTTATTTAATTACTATTCATCAAGTAATTATCATTTAATAAATCATATTTAGTAATTTGTCCATTAATTATCCACCCTAATTAATGACATAAAGTAATTATTCTTTATTTACTTTTATTAAGTAGTTATCTTCAATTAATTACATTAAGTAATTAACCTTTAATAGATTAATCACCTTTTCATTAATTATCTTAATGAATTAATAAATAAATCCTTTAAAATCACTGTCTTAAACATTTTAAATCTTGAAATATATTAAATTTAAATACTCTTAAAACTTTATTGACATTTAATTGAATAGAACTAGCTTTTAAAAAAAATTAAACTTGATCTTTTACAAAACATTGTTTTGCTATGATCAACTTAACAGTACAACAGAAATCTGGAGTCAATTCCTTATAAAACCCGCGTCAGTCTCGAGTTAACCCCAAACTCAACGACTTTGATTCTAACCTCCATTCGCTCGAGATGAAACTCGAGCATCCCAAAAACCCATCGTCCCAGACACGACGTGCACGCGGTGCACATACACCAACTAATCCGACCATCGATGATCGGCACGGCGTCCCTCGACAACCTCGAACCCATACGTCCACACTCTCGAGCCCAGAGCGAACGAATTCCATCGAAACAAAAATCGAGCCCAAAACCCGACCAAATTGGTAACATCATCGACGCAAATCTTCGCCATTCCGATGTCTCCGACCATGAGACCGCCTGTCCACCTTACCTAAACTTCATCACTTCATCCAGCTCCAATTCCCACAACCGCGAACCCCTCCGGTCCACCCTAGCCACCGTACGAACTCCCTCAACGTTGACCACTTCGACCAGCCCAAAACCCTACATCACCAAAATCCTATCACCTCGGCTAACAAGAAAATCCACCAGCATTTTTCCTACACTCTCCATCACCCGGACCACCTTCAACCCAAGTTTCAACCAAAACGACGCCGCCGATTATCTCAAATTGACGAAAATGTCGAACCTACATATCTCCAAATATCTCAAAGAATACTACACTAAAAATCGCGATCAAACTCTCTTAATTCATCATTTTCCATCACTAACCCATTTTTGGAATCAAATTACAGAAATATGAATATTTATTTTTGACATAAAATAGGTACTTACTGTATATTCCCATTTTAAAAATAATTTACGGAAGAAAAAAATCCTGATTCCATTTTTAAAATCATCATCATACATTAACAAACAAATTCCATTTAAATTTTGAAGTCTAATGTTGATTAGATTTAGAGATTTGAATTTCTGAAGGCAAAAGCATGGACTAAAACAACAGAGAAAAGGATATCTACATATACAGACATATTTACACACATATACATATATACCAATTCAATTATATAAAAACTGAAAGATTTTCATGCAACATCAATATCAATTCACAGATCAAACACATGCATTAGAGCCAATCATAACTTAAAGTGTCTTTAAAACAAAATGTTTACTCATCTGTAGAAGATAACAGAGAAAATTTTCCTTCTAGAAACCTGGAAATTGCTTTCTGATTTTAACTGGAAGTTTGATGCTTGATTTTTGAATCTACCCAGTTTGAAAAACTTGAATTTCTACTTTACTTTATCTCAATTTGAACCTGAAGTAGTTTTGCTTGATTTCTTTCTAGTTTTAGTTAAAAAAATAAATGAAAGAAAATTGAGATGGATTATAACTTCAGATTTTTTCTTGCAATAAATTTAGGTCTTTACAGACTTTTTATTTTTAAAATTGCTTTCCTGGTTTGAGAATTACAGGCTTGAGTTTTGAAAATGAGAATAGGAAAGAAAATAGCGAAAAATAAGGTAGATATATATATTTAGCTTGATCTATCTAATATTTTTCTAAAAATAAAAGAAAATGTAATAGTTTTACACTTGTTCAATTTTCTAACATTTGTCACTAAAAGACTTATATATCAACATTTGTAATTATGCATAAGTATATAATGATTTTAAAAGGTTATAAAGTTTTTGTAATTAATTTCTTAATTAATAAATGCATATCTTAATTTATATAAATCAAAATCCTTTATAAGAAAATAATATAAAACAACTATTGTTACTTGGAGATTTGACTAGGAAACTGGGCACAAGGCATTTGCATACCGTTCGGCATCCTGAACATTCGGCACAACTAGAGCGTTTGGCATTCAAGAGCGTTCGGCATTCAAGAGCGTTCGGCATTCAAGAGCGTTCGGCATTCAAGAGCGTTCGGTATTCAAGAGCGTTCGGCATTAAGAGCTGTTCGGTATTGTCTATCATTCGGCATTAAGGGCCGTTCGGCATCTATGGTCGTTCGGCATTGAGGGTCGTTCAGCATGGCAGAGTCGTTCGACCTTCCACACTGCTCGGCATCAAGACCTCGTGCGACACTCAGCCTCATTCGGCACAAAGCCCGTTCGGCATCCAGGGGTGTTCGGCGTCCAGACCTCGTTCTACATCTAAGGACTTTCGGCATATGCCGTTCGGTATTTATATATCGACACACAGGAGTTTCTTGTTTTGGGCCGAGGTATCTTACTACTAGGCCCACCAGAGAAGTCCAACCCATCTTCATCTATAAATAAAGAGGCAAAGGCACAGTGAAAGGGACCTTTTTTTCGAGAACACCGGGGAGACTCTGCCACATTCAAGACTCGTTCAAGACTTATCTTTTTTGCTTAACAATTGTAATTAAGTAATTGGTGTACGGATTGTATCTGTATTCGATCGTTGAGAAAAGCAATAAAGATTAACCTCAAAGTGGACGTAGGCAGTTATGCCGAACCACTATAAATCTGGTACTTTCTGCATTTAAATTTGCATACTGTTCTCTGTTTAACTTTACTTTTTACATTAATCTCTCTACACAATCTCTCTTAAGGGTGTTAGTGACCAATTCTGGTGCTAATATTTTGGCGCTTTCACTGAGAGAGTCGAATTCTCAAACCGCTGGGATCTGCTCTGTAGCTACTGGATTGAATAAATCCCCAGAAGGAGATCCAAATCATTCACAAGACATTTTTTTATTCTACTCAGAGTTATAAGCAACAATTCTACCATGGGAAGACCACGAACTAGATCAGCCTCTCACAAGGCAGATGTCCACAAGACTGCTAGCGTGCAACAAGTTAGACCTAGCAACCAGCAAGCAATTCAAGGCCCAGGGCCCTCCACCCAAAATCAAGTGGAAGTCATTTCCCAAACAGAGTTCAACGATTTGATAAGAGAACTCACGAAAAGTAGAAGGCAACTTGCTGAGCAGATTCAAGCCAACACTAATCTCATGACTCAGCTAGCCCAGCAGCAGCATCGGAATGTTGGAAGTAGTCTTGCTCCTTATTCTTCCTTTGATAGCTCGACCTCAGCTGATGAACCTCCTAGGCGTAGACGCCGTAAGACAGAGGCTGCATAGGCAGGTGCCACTAATCGATCCGCCAGGGATCAGGCATGTGAGGAGACCGGATGCCAGGCTCACCAAGACCCAAATCAAGCTGGCCTCCAAGACGCATGTTTGGCCGACGGCCAGCGGGCGGGACATCAACCCGCACGGTCCCATGGAACAGAATCCAACCTTCCATCCTCTATACAAACTCCATACTTATCAGCCACGGTCAGGCAGTTAATGGGAGAAAACCAAGGCCTGACCAATGAAGATTGGGGAGTGTCCAGGAGTCATACTCCCTTCGCAGACATTATTCTACAGGCGGAGTATCCCAAGAAATTCAGTATGTCGACTATCCCAGCCTACAAAGGGAAGACTGACCCTAGGAAACACGTGATGAGGTACGAATGGATGATGGATTCTGCAAGGGCGAATGACACGACTAAGTGTAGGTGCTTCCCAATCACTTTGTCCGAAATTGCCACTATGTAGTTTACTCGACTTCCTCCGCGGTATATATCCAGCTTCGACGAGTTGGCGGTGAAATTTGTTGAACAGTTCAGGATACATGTTACTCGTCCAAAGGACGTGATGTCCTTATCATGCGTGATCCAGGCTCCGGGAGAGTCTTTGAAAGCATACTTACAGAGGTTCCATGTTTCCGCCACTGAAGTTAGCAACCCTAACGACCACGCAATCTTGATGGCGGTAATGCAAGGTGTAGATCTAGACTCGGAGTTCGGAGATTGTTTGGTGGGAAACCCCCAACTACGTTGGAACGATTCTATTCCAAAGCTCACCAGTTTATACGGAGGGAGGAAGCTCGATGGACGAGATGAGATAAGGCACCAGGACCTGTTTAGGGCACTATGAAAAGTAACATCATCGTGAAACAATCCGACGACAGTTTGGGAAAAGTTCAAGTTAACGTC
Organism: Allium cepa; assembly: GCA_030765085.1. NCBI lineage: Eukaryota > Viridiplantae > Streptophyta > Magnoliopsida > Asparagales > Amaryllidaceae > Allium > Allium cepa. Next base: position 378,054,065 of record CM060938.1, on the reverse strand, counting down.
CAGAACAAGCCTGGGCAATCTAAAGGATCCGGAGGTGGAAATCCCAGAAAGAAAAAAGAGATAGGGAGATGGAAGTCCAGGATTTCGACCTACAATGAATACACCCCCCTGAATACTTCTCTTGAAAACATCTATCTATCTACCTGCAACACCTTTGAATACAGAAAGCCGTGCGAAAAGGAGTCCACTGAAGAACAGAAACGGACAGGGAAGTACCGTCGCTTCAATGAGACCCACGGGAACAATACCGAGGAGTGTAGACACCTCCATGACGCCATAGAAAGGTTGATCAGGCAGAAAAAGCTGTAGGAGTTTGTTAAGAACCCACCAGAGGGTAGACAAGGAATGTCGGACCCTGGACACGGGACGGCTCCACGCCACCCAGAGGAACCTGCCCAGACTATAGATAGGTTGATCATAAACACTATAGTCGAAGGACCTCATCCTGCAAACAAGAATTGGTAGGAGATGGAACGATATGCTACCTCCTTGAGGCATGCGGATTATGAATGTTGTTCGAATGTGGAAGATGGAACCCCCACAAAACAACAACGCATGATGACAGACGATATAGTGTTTAGGAGTTGAGACGCAGACAAGGTGGAGGCTCCTACTATCGACCCGATGGTTATATCTGCAACAATCGGGCAAGCTTACGTAAAAAGAATTTTGATTGATTGTGGAAGTTCTGTCAACGTCATCTTCAAGAAGGCTTATGACCAAATGAAGATGTAGACAAAAAATTTAAAATCGTACAAAGCCCGTATCCACGGCTTTAATGGTGTTGCAACCGACGCAATGGGGTATATTGAGTTACCAGTTGAACTGGGGGAAGGTGAGCGTAGGAGTGTGCGAGTCCTACCATTCATAGTGATGGATGCTGACTCTCCATACAATGAATTTCTGGGTTGTCCGGCCATGGCGGAGTTTAGGGCAGCCTTGGCCCCATGGTGTTTGACGTTGAAATTTCCGACTGATAAGGGAGTTGGAGTGGTACATGGAGATCCGGCGACAGGTCGCACATGTTATGTGGCAAAGCTGAGAGAAGCTCAGTAGAGAGAAAAAGGGAAGGTTGAGGACATCACCGTCCCCCGCCTAAATATTGATGATTGACAAGTAGTGCCCGAGCCCTGGCTCGGGTGACATTCTCAGATCTTTAGAGACATAGATCCGAGAGATGATGATGGGGAACCCAGGGAAACGAACGCAGCACCGGCTGAGCTGACGATCGAAATTCTATTCAGTCGGGATGACCCATCACGAGTCCTTAAGATTGGATCGTAACTCGACCCTTCAGTAGCCGAGGACCTTACTGATTTCCTCCGAGCGAATCTGGATGTTTTCGCTTGGACACACTTTGATATGTGCGGGTTTCTCTAACTATTGCGAGTCATATGTTGAACATAAACCCAAAATACGTTCCTGTAAAACAGAAAAGGAGAGGCATTGACCCGAAGAGGTCTGTTGCCCTCAAAGACATGGTGGACAAACTCAAAGCCAATGGGTTCGTCCGCGACACCCTGTACCCCGAATGGGTATCTAACCCTGTGTTGGTGAGAAAAGCGAATGGGAAGTGGAAAACTTGTGTTGATTACTCCGATCTAAATAAAGCATGCCCGAATGATAGTTTCCCTTTACCTAGAATTGACTAGCTCGTTGACTCTACCGCAGGACATGAATTATTGTCATTTATGGATGCGTATTCGGGATACAATCAGATCCCGATACATATTCCAGACCAAGAACACACTAGTTTTGTCACAAATGCGGGGCTATATTGCTATGTAGTAGTACCTTTTGGATTGAAAAACGCAGGAGCAACTTATCAGCATCTGGTGAATCGAATGTTTAAAGATCTATTGGTAGATTGATGGAAGTCTATGTGAATGACATGCTCGTGAAGTCGCGGCAGTCAAACGACCACATCCGAGACTTAGCAGAAATGTTTGATATACTCAGGCATTATGGTATGAAGATCAACCACTTAAAGTGCTCTTTTGGCGTTACATCAGGGAAGATCTTGGGTTTCATTGTGAATGCATGTGGAATTGAAGCTAACCCGAAAAAGATTCAGGCTATTCGGGACATACAAGTGCCCAGAACTATAAATCAAGTACAAAGCTTGAACGGAAAGGTGGCCACTCTGAGTCGATTCATCTCTAGAGCCATGGATAAGTGCATTCCTTTCTTTGATGTGATAAAGAAGGGAAAAAGGAATTTTGAGTGGATGTCCGACTGTGAGGAAGCATTTTGAGCTCCGGTTAGACATCTAGAAAGGACCCGGTGCTATCAAAACCAATTGACCATGAAATGCTGTATGCACACTTGGCAGTATCCCAGCATGCTATCAGTACGGCTCTGGTTCGCGAGGAGGACCGGGTTCAAAAGCCAGTGTATTATGTCAGTAAACGCTTGACGGGGGCAGAAAGAAATTAACCCAGGTTTGAGAAACTAGCTTATTGCTTGGTGATTGCATCACGCAAGCTTCGTCCATACTTCTAGGCACACTCGATAAGTGTTTACACCGATCAACCCTTGCGACAGGTACTCCAACAACCGGAAATTTCTGAAAGGATTTTAAAATGGAATATCGAGTTGAGTCAGTTCGTTATTACCTACCTGCCGCGAAGGGCCATACAGGGGCAAGCACTAGCAGATTTCATTGCTGAATTCACCATGATAGACGAATCAAACGGCCGCAATGTCATACCTCCAGTTCGATGGAAGATGTACACCGATGGGGCACCTAACGACCATTGTCGGAGGTTGGCATAGTTCTTGTAACTCATGAGAACCGATCAGTTTGCTACGCTTTAAAGCTCGAATTCACAGCAACGAATAATGAAGCCGAATATGAAGCATTGATTGTCGGCTTAAGACTCATCAAAGAACTGGGAGTAAGATCGGTTGAAATCTTTTGCGACTCGCAACTGGTGGTGTACCAAGTGTGGGGAGACTACCAAGCAAGGGGCAGAGACTTTCCCCGTATTTGGTCTGAGTTCAGGAGTTGCTAGCGAATCTCAAGTATTATGATATTTCACATGTCCCGCATGAGCAAAACAGAGCAGCCGATTCATTGGAAAAATTTGCAAGCACTGGTGATGCGCAGCAGATGGGATTATTTCCCGTTGAAACCTTACATGTTTCGAGCATAAATATGATGGAGGTAGATTTCGTGTTAGAAACAGAAATTGAGAAGAAGTCATGGATGACCCCATTCAAGCAGTACTTGTTACACGGGGTCGTTCGCGGAAGAAGGAGCGAAAGACGACAAGTCATTCGTAAGGCTTCTCGTTATGTAATGCAAGATGGGGTAATGTATCAGAGGGGCTTCTCAACCCCTTACTCTGGTGCATTTCCCATGATGACATAAAACGAGTCCTGAAGGAAATCCATGAAGGTGAATGTGGCGACCATACCGGAGGCAGACGTTAGCAAAGAAAATCCTCCGCCATGGATACTATTGCCAACTGTAAATCGGGATGTCGCGGACTATGTGAGAAGATGTGACAAATGTCAGAAATATGCGAAAATCCCGAGAGCTCCGACGAAACCCACACAAATGGTTAGTCCCTAGCTATTTGTAATGTGGAGGATCGATATAGTCGGTTCCTTACCCTTATCCAAAGGTGGTGCAAAATATGTGATAGTTGCGGTCGATTACTTTACCAAGTGGGCAGAAGCAGAGCCTTTGGCCACTATCACCACCAAGAAGGTCATTAATTTCGTTGTACGAAATATTATATGTCATTTTGGCCTTCCACGAACCATCGTTATAGACAATGGAACTCAGTTTGAAAGCAAAGAGTTCAAGGAATTTTGTCAAAATATGGTATTGAGAAAAAGTTTGTAGCAATTGCTCACTTGAAAAGCCAATGGACAAGTGGAAGCCGTAAACAAAATAATCAAATCCATATTGAAAAAACATTTGGAAAATGCTAGAGGCAAGTGGGTGGATGAGCTTCCAACAGCGCTTTGGGCTTACAGAACTACCCACAAGTCCACGACTGGCCATAATCCATTCGCATTGACATACGGCGTGGAAGCTGTCACACCCGTAGAACTTGAAGTTCCATCACATCGGGTAACTTATTATGACCATAAGTCAAATCAAGATCTTTTGCTAGAATCATTGGACTTCATCGATGAAAAGCGTGAAGAAGCTAATTTGAGAGCGGCCGCATACAGGCACCGAGGCGCTCGATATTATAATGAAAAAGTCCGATCGAGAATCTTTGGTGTAGGTGATCTCATTTTGAAATGAATTTTCCCAGTTCCATCACATATAAGCCCCACATGGGAAGGTCCATACGTCATTGAACGGAAGCTTGGAGAAGGAACTTTCAAGCTAGCGACCGTAGATGGTGCGACACTCCCTCGAGCATGGAATAGCGAGCATTTGCGGCATTATTACACTTAGTTCATTTCTTTCATATTTTAGTTACATTTATTTCCAGCAAGTTTTTATTCCTAGTTTACGACATGTAATAAGACAATTTAACTTGTTTGCATTAATAAAGGCTTGAAGCCATTTTCTCTATGAATTGTCGATGTTTCTATGTAGGATAATGTGATATCCCGAAAATTTTGGCAATATCAATTTAATAATCTGTATTTAAAATTAAATTGATTTGATAAATTTTGTTAATAAAATATGACTTGATTTAATAATCCAATTAAATAGATATTTAATTGGTGAATTTATCTTTTAAAAACTAATAAAATGTTTTCCTATTTATAATGTGTGTGTATATATATATTTTATATATATTGTGAATAGATAAGTTTTGAATTTAATAAATAAATCTTGCTTTAAATTTCTAATATTCATTTTGATAATTTGAAAATTATTATTTTATTTAATATATAACTGTTCAAAACTATTTAATAAGTAACTATATGGTTTTAAGGTACTTAAGGAAAATGTTTTAATTTGTTTAAATATATTTTAAAGCATAGTTTAAATTTTAAATAAGATAAACAAAGGTTTATTTTACCTCTTTTTTAAATATAGCTTAATAAATATAATTTGGAATTATATATGAAAATTTAAAATACCATTTATATATTAAAACATTAAAGCATTTAAATAAGTTAGATAAGTGATAAGTAATTTATAATTTCTTTTATAAATTATTTAAATTAATAAATGTGTTATTTTCAAATAATAATAAATGTATAAATATAGATAGGTTAAAAGACAATATTATTGCTATTCTTTTAAATTAATATGTTGATATAAATTAGCTTTAAATTGGATTTTTAAATTACGATTGGATTTGAATTTGAATTAATTTTGAATTCAAATGAATAAACATATTTAAATTATGTGAGTAAGCTTTCATTTTTTTATAATTTGTTTCACTTCATTTTCTTTAAAAGAAATGCATATACACATTTACATATGAAAATGATTTATATATATATATATATATATATAAGTATTTAATATATAAAGAAAAGGGTTTTATTTACTTTTAAATTAAATAAAAACAAATAAAATTTACTTATAAGACACATGTTAATATATTAAGTGGTATAATGACATGTGTTAAATAATTAATTAAAATAGATGACAAGTGTAGTTAAAGTAAGTAACCAATAATACAAGTGTCATATTTGTTTTTGATTTTTCTTTTAATTTTTAAATAAATCATTTTATCTTATATAAGCATGTTTTCTTCAATCTCTTTCTTTCCTAGTCTTTATTCTCAAAACTAAAGATTTCAGCTGAAACAAATCAGTAACCAAATTTATTAAAACTAAGAATCATGTTCAAAATCTGAAAGTTTCCTCCTCAAACCAGAAAGTAATCTGCAAACCCCTTTTCTAAATTCAAATTCTTCAACTTGTAATCATTTTCCAAATTTTCATATGCAAATCTGTAAAGCATCCTCAAAATCAGAATCTGGAAATTGCTCCTCAAACAAAAAATAAATCAAAAGCCTGCATGATTTAGTTTGAACATCTGCAACTCAGTTTTTAAAATTCCGAAAGCATGCAACTGCAAGTTTTTCAAATTTAAGCATTTTCAAATAAAATCTGGGGTTTGTGTTCTGCAATCTGGAATCTTGGACCTCCATGCAAAATTTAAACAGCAAGCAACTCAAATGTATATCAAATTCAATGAAGATTTGGCATTTTAGTTTCAAGTCTTCAAAACAGATTTCAAAAACTCTCTGCCTCTGTTTCATGCAATGTCAGGTGAGTAACATCACAGTTTTAAAAGTTTAAGTAAATAATTATGCTGCCTGATATCTATAAAACAAGTATGTTTGTGAATAAGTTTAGCTTTGTGTACATATATATATAAAATATTGTTGTGCATATATCTGTATGTTTGGAACTTCTCTAGCTTTAGTTCCAGGTTCAAAGATAAAAAAATCATTTGCTAATAATCCTATCTATGTTATGACTTTAGTATTGAACCAAATATATTTGTTGTATCATCAGTTTGAGTTTAAAATTTGTTTAAGTTCAAAACAATTAGTATTGCCTCCGGAAGAAATAAAACATCAGAGCAACTTTAAATAGGTCAAATTTCAATTGTCGTGATTCTTGTATTCAAGAATCTAAATCAAATGCTTAAACCAAAATTTGATTTTTAAAACTAAAATCACTGTTTTTAGTGAAGAGATTTGAATAAATTTCTGGTTTAACTAGAAAATGAAAATTTAGTGTATTCTGGTAAACTCTGTAGTCTGGGGGATTGGAATTTCTTCCGGTGATGGGTGAGTGGAGGAAAAATAGTGGAGGTGGTGGAAGATCATCATGGTGACGATGGATGATCATTTTGCTTTGTAAACCTAGTTTCGCTTGGATATGATTTTTTCGATTGCCACTGAATCACAAGTTGATCGATGTGACGAGACTCAGGTGGATGAAGGTAGGCATGTAGAGGCAGACGATGCCGGAGTTCTAGGGGTCACGGTGATCGGAATTTGGTTGGCGACGCATTTCCAGGTTTTGGGATTAAATGGTGATAGTTGTTCCAGTATTTTCCAGGTTTCCGATTTGGGTACTCGAATTTTATTTCGAGTGGATGATGAGATTTTGATGATCGGGATGTGATTCAGAGTTGATCGTCGACATGCTCGATGTCTTGGTGGTGACCGAAGGTGGTCAGGACCACCGTGCATATGCACGGTGCAATGAATTGTGTCAAGAGGAAGGTTTGGGATTACAGAATTTTTGGACTCGAGTTTTACTCGAGTAATTCGAGTAATTGCTCGAAGTTGTGCAGGGTTTTACTCGAAGTAAACTGAAGGGGGTTTCAGGTATATTGGTGTTTACAATTTTCTCTGGAAACCTGTTATTTCCAATTCAAATTAGTTTTAAAATCTGAAGAAAATATTTAAATAGAATTTAAAATGTAAAATAAAGATGTAAACTAAGTTTAAACTAAGTTTTTAAATTTGTATTCAGAGTCTAATTTGAATCTTAGTTTGACATAATTTAAGTTTTGAAATTTAAGATATTTTAAACAACTTTAAAATTATTTTAATAGTTTGAATTTAAAAGTAAACTTTAAATAAAAATAGAGATTAAACCTAAGTTTAAATCTGGAATCAAAATCCAAATTTGAATCATAATTTAGAAATAAAGGAAGTTTTTAAAATGTAAGTGCTTAAATAACTTTGGAGGTTTAAGTTATATTTTAAATATGGTTTGTATTTGAAATGAATTTGGTTTTAAATTCTTTTAAACTTCTTTTACAAAATAAGAAATTCTTTAACATAAGTTTTAAAGTGTTTTTAAAATGTTTTTTTAAACTTTGTTAAAGTTAAGCTTGGTTTCATTTTAAATCTTAAATTTAAAATGAAATTTGGATAAATTTAAAGTAATTTGTTTTAAATTGCTTTGTTAATGATAATTTAATCATTAATAAGAAATGTTTTATTTTAAAGTAAATCAAAGAATTTAATGAATTTTGATTCACTAAATTAGTAAGGTAATTTAAATAAGATAATTTATTTATTTATTTATTTAATTAAGGGTTGGAATAAATTAATTAAGGATAAGTTAAGTAATTAAGATAATTAATTTGAATTAATAATGATTAATCTAAGTTAATTACTTAGAAAAAGTAATTAAAGAATTGTTGATAAGGTAATGAAGATCATTAACTTAGGATTATTTAATAATTAATTAATGTGATTAATTTTGATAATTAATTGGATTAATTAATGTAGATAATCATTATGGAATTTGGTTAAGTATGATTACCTTATGAAAGTAATTAAAGGTATTAATTACTCATTATAATTAATTAATAAATTTGATTAGTTTAAATTAATTAATTAGGTTTAATTAATTCAGTATAATCATTGGATGGGTTGTTAAGTAATCAATGAAGAATAATTACTTAGAGAAGTAATTAAGATAAGTAATTTACCAAAGGTAATTAATTGAAGTATGGAAAAGCTTTGGGATTAATTGTTTTGTGTAATTAATATGAAGGATAATTACTTATTAATTAATAATTAATTACTTAGGTTAATTAATTTAAGATTTAATTGATTAAGTCATTTGAAAAATAATTAAGAAATGTAATTAATTAAGGGTAATTAATTGCTAAAAAATTGATCAAGGATGATTAATAAATATAATTAATTATTAAATGTAATTAATTTAGGAGTAATTAATTTACTCAGTGAAGTGGTTAAGAGTAGTTAATTACTGAAGGTAATTAATCGAAGTGATTAATAATTACGGTTTAATTAAGGTTAATTACTTAATGAAGTTAATTAATTAAAATGTAATTAGGGATCATTAATTTATATAATTAATGATGTAATTAAGGTTGATTAATTAAGATTAGTTAATCAATGATAAGTGATTAATGAAGTAATTAATTAATGTAATTAATTAAGGACTAATGTAATTAATTATAATTAATTAATTAATGAAGTAATTAAAGGTTAATTACTGTACTTGGTTAAGGATAATTAATTTGTGAAATTAATTACTTGAATGTAATTAAGGGATAATTAAACAAGGGTAATTAATCGGGGGATTAATTAGAGGTTAATTAATTGATTGATTGATTTGTAATCAATTAATGGTTAAGTAAGCAAGATTTAAAGTGATGAAGTAATTAATTTATTTTATTTTAGATTAATTAAAGGAAAAATAATTAATTTAATTCACTTGAAATTAATTAGTAATGGAATAATTAATTTAATTCATTTTTAATTAATTATAAATGGTGTGATTATTAATCCTTGTTTATATATGGATGATATAAATATCCTGGAATGGTTTGAATCTCAGATATGAGATAAATAATGTTGTGTCATATGGATGCTTTGGTTGCATTATGATGAAGTATGAATTATCTATTGGTGATGATAATGTGGATTATCAATTTGTGATGATAATATGGATCACCTATTTATGATGATAATTGAATTATCTATTGTGATAATGTGAATTATCTATCTGTGTGTATATAGATAATTAAATTTGATTGTTTAAACTTAAAACAACTTGGCCTTAAAAGACACGTTTTGGATTTCGATGAGATCGGGATCGGGTTTCCATATTTGGATATCCGAAAACCACATCGATCCAAATTAACGATAGGTCGTGAATCTTAAGTGAAGATGAAGATTCAGAGTGCAAGGGTTATCGTCGTTAACTCTGAAGGTGATTCCAAAATGAGTGTGACGAGATAATGCCTTCGGTTTCATTCGAACCCGGAATGAACTTGTATGGATTGAATGCTTTCAGAACATCATCAGGTGGACGATGAGCATTCTAAGAGATATGTTCTCTAAAGATAATCGTGGCCTTAAGCCTCATCAACCGGGAATGCTAAAACAGGGGAGGTGCAGCAAGGCTAAGTGGGTTGTGCCCAAGTAGGACGAGATTTTCCCCTGTCTAAAAGTCCCTTTTTATTCGGCTGTATGGGCAGTTGGGTCGCGGCCAACTGCGGGGTTGTCTTGTTCGGGACTGTCCAGTAAGGGATGGTTCCGACTTTGTGTTGCAGGAGATTGGGAGTGATCCTCGGTACGGTGATCTAGGCCCCGTACTGTGACGGGTGGTACCCCGGTAGCCCTGCCATTGTATGGAATCCAAAATCCAATAAGTGCCAACGGTTTTGATTGTATTACCCACTTTTGTGGCTAGTAGCTGGAATTTAATAATGTAATAATTTCAGCTGTTTCATATTTACTTGAAAACCTAGACCTATTATAATATCACCGGATTTCCTATCAAATGTTTTGGTTAGCGTAAGGTAAAAACTTTTCCATGTTTATGTGTGGGAAGTCTTACGTGATACCTTTCTTTTCAAAGGTTTTCAAAAGTTAAGCAACTTTAATCTGTTACTCATACCAGACCCATGTCTGACCCGGAGTTTATTTCTGTTTTCTTAAACTCTTGGGTACTCAAATTTTTACGAGTAGCCGAGGGATTCAGGTTAGCTATGACGAATTATGGAGGAGCAATGGAGCAGGAGGCTTCTACGTTGTAGTTATCTAGTATTCCGCTGTATTGTTTTCTCTGAGTAGTTTTCTTGTATTGTATTGAGTTGTAATAACTAGACAGGTGTTTATAACTGTATAGTATGTGATGTAAAATCTGTGTAATCTGATAATGGATATATTCTATGTAATACTGATGTTATTAATATAATTTCATTCCGTTGTTGAGATTCTGATGTTGTTTCTTCTTTCTTATTTATCTTTTCTCTTTCTCTCCCTTTCTTTCTTAATTCATGATGCGTCTTTCTGGTTAGTGGAAGACGGGTCGTGACAGATAACGCTGTGACAAATAACTAAGAAATATATTATTCTGCCTGACGTACGAACGCGCACGAGCTCTCAAAAACTCCAAGTCCCCGGAGTGCGGACTGGAGTACTCTAAGTCCCCACAGTACGGACCAGGGAATAAACGACTCAAAATCTCCAAGTCCCCGAAGTGCGGACTGGAGTACTCTAAGTCCCCGGAGTGCGGACCAGAGTATAAACGACTCAAAATTTCCAAATCCCCGGAGTGCGGACTGGAGTACTCTAAGTCCCCGTAGTGCGGGCCAGAGTATAAACGACGCAAAATCTCCAAGTCCCCGGAGTGCGGAATGGAGTACTCTAAGTCCCCGGAGTGCGGACCAGAGTATAAGTGGCTCAAAATCTCCAACTCCCCGGAACGCGGACTGGAGTACTCTAAGACCCCGGAGCGCGGACCAGTGTATAAACGACTCAAATCTCTAATTCCCCGGAGTGCGGACCAGAGTATAAACGACTCAAAATCTCCAAGTCCCTGGAGTGCGGACTGGAGTACTCTAAGTCTCCGGAGTGTGGACCAGAGTATAAACGACTCAAAATATCCAAGTCCCCGGAGTGCGGACTGGAGTACTCTAAGTCCCCGGAGTGCGGACTGGAGTATAAACGACTCAAAAATCTCCAAGTCCACGGAGTGCGGACCAGAGTATAAACGACTCAAAATCTCCAAGTCCCCGGAGTGCGGACCATAGTATAAACGACGCAAAATCTCCAAGTCCCCGGAGTGCGGACCAGAGTATAAACGACTCAAAATCTCCAAGTCCCCAGAGTGCGGACTTGAGTACTCTAAGTCCGCAGAGTGTGGACCAGAGCATAAACGAATCAAAATCTCCAAGTCCCTGGAGTGCGGACCAGAGTATAAACGACGCAAAATCTCCAAGTCCCCGGAGTGCGGACTGGAGTACTCTAAGTCCCCAGAGTGCAGACTCGAGTATAAACGACTCAAATCTTCCAGTCCCCTGAGTGCGGACTAGAGTACCCTAAGTCCCCAAAGTGCGGACTTGAGTATAAACGACTCAAAACTCCAAGTCCCCAGAGTGCGGACTGGAGTACTCTAAGTCCCCAGAGTGCGGGTTCGAGTATAAGCGATTCAAATCTCCAAGTTCCCTGAGTGCGAACTAGGATACAAATGACTTGAATTTATCAAGTCCCCGACATACAGACTAAAAAATATTCTAAGTGCTTGAAGCATGGAATGAAAAATGAACAATTCCAAAGAATTCCTGAGCTATATGAAGATAAATCGAGAAGTTTATGTTACTCACAACAGCTTGGATTTCAATCACGATCACGCAGAAAACTGAATGATAAGAGTCTTTTGAAAGACAAAAGAACTAAACTTTATTCAAAAATAAGTTTCTGCTACAATTCCTCCAAAATTCAGAGTCAACAGTCTATTTACAAGGACTACGAAAATAGATAAAAATAATTACATAACCTAAACTAACTCTCGTTGAACGAGAGTAATAATCACTTCTTGGATTTCTTCGACTTCTTTACTTCCTTTGTCTTCTCGGACAACTCCTCTCCCGTGCGTTTACCTTTGCTGATTTTCTTGGATGGGGAGGTGACAACTGAAGAAGTACGGGAAACTTCCATGAGCTTGGACCCGCCAGGAAGGATAACCTTCAACGGCTTATTCAAAGGATTGTCCAGGCCCACAGCTTGAGGCTTGATTTTGATCTCGACTGTCTCTTTCTTCTCCTTATCAAGCTACTCCTTCATGCTCAGTTTAGATGTGTGTTCAAAGGCGCCCGTAATTTCAATTTCATAACTCCCATCGATGGGAGAGGAAGTCTCGGATTTATCCTCATCAAGCGCTCCGATCACTTGAGCATCTGGACCAAGAGCCTCTCCTATGTGAGTGGCCTCACTTGTTTTTTCCTTCACCTCCTTGGCGACATCGCTCCTCTAAGTGGGCTCGGGATCAGAACGGCCTGCATAAAATCATGAAAACCAAGCATTAGAATAGATAGCTCCTGGTGAAAAACGACGACACTTGGAACGTTAAAGTGAAAGAGTCATATAAGGTTCCGGCTGGCTCTCAGCTGTCAGAGGGGTCTCACCCTCTGGAATAGGAGACAAAATGTGAACGGCAAGGTCGGGGTCCTCCGGGGCATAACCGATGTGCTGCTCAAAGGGATCAAGTATCGGCCGATCGGCCGGCTGAGTAGGCGCATGAGCTTGAGACTTGACCTCGGATGAACCGGCAATAACCTCTTTCCCTTTGATTGAGGGGGAGCCTTTGCAGTAAAGAGCTTTTGCCGCAGACAGGTCCGAAGGCTCGTTTCCCTTAAGAAATTATTTTATCAAAGCTCTTTCATCAACCTCCTCGAAACCATGTTCGGCCTTCCTGATTTCTATTAAGGTCTCCCACGCCTCGGCTAAAGATTCGAGATAGCCCTCGTCTAGAAAAGTTAAGCCTCGGTGCATGAGAACGCGGGCATTGAATTCTGCAATTAGCAGGTGGAACATGCTTTTGACCTCTATCCTACCTTCTTCTTTAGCCGCCTCAAGACGGGAGTTGATCTCCACAAACGCTATCTACTTGCCCTCTTCATGCGCTTCATTCTTTAGCGCCTCAACCTTGGAAAGTTCATCCTCAAGCTTCACCTTTAGAAGTCGTGTGGCAACGATCTCGTCGCAATATCGTTACGACTCGTCTTGGGCAGCGGTCTTCTCCTCCTTCTCTTTGCAGAGTTGCTCCTCAAGTTCTTTGACTTGGAAGCTGAATGCATCCCTCTCTTTCTAAATCGAGTCTTTCTCCAAAGCTAAGGCCCCACAGCGTTGGACCGCCGCATCGATTTCTTTTTTATGGGTTGATTCCAGATGGGTTACGGCTTCAGCGGTACCTTGGGAGCTCTGCTGGGCGGCTTCAAGCTGAGATTTGTAAGACATAAGCTCTACGTCCTGAGCTTTGATAATGTCTTTGTCATGGATAGCCTCAAGCTTCAGGCGATCAATCTCATGCTGGAGCTCTATGGAGACTTCTGACACTTTCTCAGCAAGATGAACGAATGCATCATGTTGAACATAGACATCATTGGTGCAGGCGATAGCACTCTGCTTGACATGTTCCAGAGTAGGATGAATCGTCGGGAGAAATTTCAGGCCATCAAAGCAGATTTTTGGGAATTTAGCCTTGAGCTCGTTCAGTCTCTCCGGTATTGTTGGATCTGTTGCGGGAACAGGAGGAGATGGCTTTGAAAGTTCAGTTCTCTTGTAAGAATCCCAGGACTGTCGTGTGGTAGAAAAATCGCGAGTGTTGATCGTGTGGGACATCTGATTGCGACCCTTTATGGTCGTGCTTATCTTTGCCTTGCCCCGAGTGAGAAGAGGATTGTGATGGTATTTGGGCTGAAAATAAGATTTCTTCTGAGATGATGAATCTCGGGAATGATAATCCTTATCGCCGTCGTTATCTCTATCTTAGCGTCTTCCGAACCTATGTCCCACCCTGATTGATGGAAAATCGATGAACCACGAATGCGGTCAAGTCCATGTGTGTGTCCTGTGTCACCTGCATAGAGTTTAAGTAACGACGAATTAGTAGAAAGTAAGGTAATGATGGAAATTTCAAGTGCAAAGTGAAGTGCGTGTGTCTGTGTGTATCCTAGTGTTTCCCCCCGACAGACCAGTTTCTTTGCTAATAGGAGTTCGTTCCCCCTCGCTTTGGGCTTGAGTGTTGGAATCGCCTCTTGTGGGCGAGTGGAGCTTAAGGGCCTCGGGATCGTCGAAACCATAGTTGAGCAGATCGTCAGGTATGGTAATGTTCGACAGACCTATTAGAGAACATTCCAAGTGCTGCGGGGAAGCTTCTTTCTCCGTTGGAATAAGGGTAACTTTAGAAGTTCTGCCCACTTTCTCCTTCCTCGGCTTATACGTTAGTTTCTTATTCCTCTTCGAAGGGGAAGACGACGTTTCAATGTCGTGAACTTCAACTATTGGGTCCCGAGGTGGACTAACAGTTTTGCCTTGTACTTTGGGAGTTTCGGTTTCCTTAATTTCCCCCTCTTCTAGTGTGTCAGGGGCATTACGTGTCGAAGACTCTGCTTTTTCCCGTTGCCAGCAGTAGGCCTGGGTACGGTAACGCCTTGAGGAAGGCTTATCCGACGACCTTCCGCCAACAACCCAAACCTTGAAAGCAACTCATTTGAAATGAGAGTCCTGATGTCCCGTTCTTCGGCGGGAATGGCTCGAATAGCCTCGACGGCTTCAGAATATCCGGGTCCCTCAGGACGTGGGTTAATGCCTGAAAAGATGAATAAGAGTTAGAAAAGGTACAGCTTCGACCAAGCATAAGTATTAGTCCAGAGAGAAGACTTACTTCCTTCCACCCATCTCCTAGCAAAACCAAGAGGGCAACGCACGGAAAACCATTCCTGTTTATACAGGGCAAACTTGCTCCATGCCCCAGTTAAGATTTGACATTTGTTATGCGACTCGAGAAACATGAAAGATGGACTATCCCTCCGCTTCTTAATGCAATATATATATATATATATATATATATATATATATGATATCGCTCGGGGTTGGAAGCCTGGAAAGGACACTCATGAAGAGGATAAAGGTGTCGTAGATGAATGCGTGGTCGTTCGGGTGCAGTTGCGATGGGGAAATGTCGATATACTGCAGCACGTCTTGAAGAAACGAGTTGAACGGTGGCATACTACCAACCCAGCAAATGAATTTATTACAAGATGTGTATCTGACTGGGGGCAAGTGCGGACAATCGTGCCCCGATGGAACTAGCACGTCGTCGAAGGGGATTCCGTGGACAGAGCATATCCGATGGAGCATAGTTTCATTAATCTTTGAAGCCTGTGAATCGACTGGGTTGTCCAAGAAAATTGTTGCCTCCAAAGCGTCGGGAGCCAAGTTATGAGCACGGGAAGTTGACGGATTCGAAATGTCTCCGACTTCTTGTAGAGAGGATGGTCCAGGTCTGTCTGAGATCGTAGCAGAGCTAGATTTCCTGGACATCTCTAATAAGGATTGAATCTAGCAGAGCACTTGTTTGAACTATACTTGAAAAATAATCGATGTTCGACTTAACAATATAAACATCCCCCCCGTGTGGCGTGTGAACTAGTGCGATCATTCAAATATAAGTGTTGAGAAGTTAAAAGTCACAGAGTTGGTGACATAAAGTTGAACTTTGAACTATCGCCTTTGAAGACCGTCATCGCTGACCATCTCCGAAAGCCTGCCCTATGATGCTTTCGATTTTAGACCCGGACATTGGCACTATATGTTAAAGGCAATTATCCCTTTTTATGGATTTAATTTCAGGCTTTTGATTATTAAAACTAGGGAGTTTTCAGTCTAGATTAGTTCGATATGCGGATTTGCTTAAGTCCTTGTCCTTGTTTTTTGTCATGTGATTAGGCAAGGGGAATAAGTAAATTCAAGGAGGGTTATGTTCGAGTTGGATTAGTTTTGACTGTTGTTATCTATTCATCAAAAAGTCAAGGCCGAGTGACACGTGAAACACACGGCCTAAAAGCCACTCGGCCTAAATGCCGTTCGGCCAAAATGACGTTCGGCCAAAATGCCGTTCGGCCTAAATGTAAATGCCGTTTGGCCTAAGTATCACTCTTCCAACCCTTCCTCTTCGTCGTTCGGCATGCGGCAAATCATGTCAAACTGTGCTTGTGCCGAGCCATATCGCTCGGCATTCTTCCTTTAACATTATTTGTCCCCTTTCCCTCCATCTCTCCCGACCGACATGGCCGAGTCTTTCGGCAAGTCATGCCGAGCCATGTCGATCGGCATCCTATCCAATTCCTACTTCCTTCCTATTATTTCCACTCCACTACTCGGCATGTGGCGAATCATGTCGAATCAAAGTTATGTCGAGCCCCAACGCTCGGCCCTCCGCCCTTAACAACAGTTTTATCTCCGCCCTCGAAGTTATGTCGAGTTTTACCTGTTGTTCGGCATTCTAGCCAATTCCTGCTCCTCCTCTCCTCTTCCCTCCAATCTCGTTCGGCATGAGAGAACCATACCGAACCACAGCACATCTTCCACCAACTCCCTCATGTGCTTGCCTCTGACCACTTCTTCTTTCCTCTACATCATCTAGCCCTAGAACATATCCTAATCGCAGTTCGATTCTTTCATCCACACAATACCTGTTGGCCATGGTTCTACCAAAATTTACGAACTGGAGCCTCATGTTAAACCTTTTAGGGGAAAGCATTTAAAAAGAGGGTTCGATACCTAGTAAATGGATCGAAACTCGAGAGAATTCTGGAGTTAAGGGCGTGGTTTTAATTAATTCCGAGTGATTTGGGAAAGGAGTGAGGCAATGTATGATGCTAGAGGAGGGAAGGGAAGTTAAATTTTTGGAGTTTGTTAAAAAGCGAGGTTCGTGAGTACATGATAGCAAAGGTGAAAGTGAAAAGGAGAAAGGAAAATGCCGACCTTTATAGAAGAAGAGAGGAAGTCAAAGGGACAATGACCGGTAGAACCGGTCAAGACGACATCTTTCGACATCGGTTATGTCGTTCGGCATCCAGGGCGCTGGGCTTCGGCTATGCTGATCGACATTTGCATGTCGTTCGACGCGCATTGCCTCACATGGTATCCAAGAGAAGATACTATCGAGGAAATTAAGTCAAGGCTCGAAGCAAAGCACAGAGGACTTATGATTCAAAGAGCGTCACGTTCGACCACATGATGCACTTTGGGGGGCAAGTGTTACTTGGAGATTTGACCAGGCAACTGGGCACTCGGCATTTGCATACCGTTCGGCATCCTGAACATTCGGCACAACTAGAGTGTTCGGCATTCAAGAGCGTTCAACATTCAAGAGCGTTCGGCATTAAGATTCTTTCAATATTGTATATCGTTCGGCATTAAGGGCCGTTCGGCATCTATGGTCGTTCGGCATTAAGGGTCGTTCGGCATGGCAGATTCGTTCGGCCTTCCATACTGCTCGGCATCCATACCTCGTTCGGCACTCAACCTCGTTTGGAACAAAGCCCGTTCGGCATCCAGTAGTGTTCGGCGTCCAGACCTCGTTCGGCATCTAAGAACGTTCGGCATATGTCGTTCGGCATTTATGTATTGGCACACAGGATACTTATTTTGGGCCGAGGTATCTTATTGCTAGGCCCACAGAGAAGTCCAACCCATCTTCGTCTATAAATAGAGAGGCAGAGGCACAGTGAAAGGGACTTTTTCCGAGAACACCGAGGAGACTCTGCCGCATTCAAGACTCATTCAAGACTTATCTTTTTTGCTTAACAATTGTAATCAAATAGTTGGTGTACGGATTGTATCTGTATTCGATTGTTGAAAAGACAATAAAGATTAACCTCAAAGTGGACGTAGGAAGTTATGCTGAACCACTATAAATCTGTTGTTTATACTTTCTTTATTTAAATTTGCATACTGTTCTCTGTGTAACTTTACTTTATTCGTTAATCTCTCTACACAATCTCTTAAAGGGTGTTAGTGACTAATTCTGGTGCGAACAACTATATTCAAAATAAAGTCATATATAATATAATTTCAAATCCCAAATAGTTTAAGTTATATATGTCTATCTTTTGAATTTCAATATTCTAGTCCAAATTCAAATTCAATTTAAAATTCAATTTAAAAATCAAATAAACAAACACCAATTCAATTTGTAAATGATAATTCTATTTAAAATCTATTTATGCCTATATATACACAACATATTATTATTATTGTTTGAAAATATCAATTTTGCCAATTTTAAATAATTATACTAGAAAGATTATCAAACCAATACTTATTCAGATATGTACTTACATTACAAGAATTATTTATTTAACTTATAAATCAGTATTTCCACTAATTAAATTCAGTTAATTTATCTATTTTAGGTATTCTAAAATCCATATTATCACATTCCTTCCCCTTTTGAATCTTTTCGTCCTCGAAAAGGAATGAAGCCAGACTTTATTAAAATGCTTTAATTCAGGTAATTTTCTTTGATCATTTTTCAAACACTTCTTTAAAATCTATATAATATTACCAAAATAGTTTTTATTAAAATATCGTTTTATAACTCGATGTTTCAACAAGTCCGTCCTCGTTCTTATAGAATTTCGGTCATACGTTGATCAGGCGTAAGACTGAAAATCTGTAAGTACTTGGTAAACCCGTTTTCAACACCCAGTGAAAATACTTGGAAAATAATTTGTTGAAAGTATAGAAAATATTTTTGAAAATAGAGGAAATATCTTTAATGAGAATGCTCTGGGAATCATCACCCCCATCCATTGTCGTACTTACATCCTGGGTTACGTTGCCATCACAGTAGAAGTCCATGTAACTGTAGGCACTCTACACCCCTCGATTACACCATGGAACCCGCCACAGATCGCAGTTACATTCCAGGGTTACGTTGCCATCGCAGCAAAAGTCCATGTAAGTGTAGGCATCAGCGCCTTTGATTTTGCTGCCAAAAATGTAACTTCTCCACTTCCACATAGGTTGCAGTCTACCGATGTAAAATCAAACGTAGATTGTTGGCTCTCAGCGGCACACACAACTTTTGCTATGCCACCATAGGTCGCAGCCTACCGATATAAAATCAAACGTAGACTGTTGGCTCTCAGTGGTATACACGACTTTCGCTATGGTCTATAGTAGATTGCAGTGACATCGAGTTAAACTGTCATCACAGCATAACTCAAATGCCTCTATAGGCATCAGCGCCCTCGACTTCCGCTACATACTACACATAGTCCTTAGGAACTAGTTTTGTCCGGACTCCTCACAGGATCAACTTTAGAACCTTCCCCTTTGAGGCTCAAGGCAGTACCAACCTATGGTACTCCTGAGAAGTTCGTTTCCAGGGAGTGCCTTTTTCTCCAAAGCCATTTCCAGAACACTTTATACTATACGCGTATAGTATCTTCCAAATCGTACACCTGGTATGAATTCCATATAAATCTCTTTTTCTCAAAATCGATTATCCCAAAATCGATAATCCTCAAACTAGTCTTTCCAAATTCCAATATTGATTTTACCTAAAAATCAAAAGCCTTTCCAAAATCCATAGTTTCCAAAAACCTTTCCTCCAAAATCATTCTCATAAGATCCTTTATATATATATATATATATGTATGTATATGTATATATAACTTTGAAACTCATTAGATCAATTCAAACTTGTATAAATTCTCTTTTCAAACTTCAAAAACTTTCAAAAATCCTTTCCTTTCGGCAATAGATTCAACAATGAGAGATTTATTTTATATAACAAAGATATATAACTTTGTTTATTCCAAATCAAATATTCAAATTTGATTACTCTATAAAGTCACTTTATTACTTACTTCCATAAAGTAAATTTCTACCATAGAAATATCCAATTTCTACTTTATTTATCATATGTTTCACAAAATATACTTTTCCTTTCAAAAACCATTTTACAGTTCTTATCCTCACATTTCAATATCAATTTCAGTCAAATCCGTACGATGCACACATATCATCCTTACGCTATATCAATCTGATCGCTCACTCGATCACACAATTTCACCTCCGAACTAGTATTGTTCACCCGACATTCTAGTGCGTATTCAGATCTAGTTTCTTAATCAGAAGCCGTCATTCTCCTTTCATTGTCATAACTATGATAGAGAATGTCCAGAACCAATCAACAACCCATATCCAAGTTCACCGTCGAAAATCGAGTGAAAAATCCCAACTAGGATCGATATAACTATCTCAAAATTCTATGCTCGAATCGGGATCAAACCACTATGCGAATAGAATAATATACGTACATCCTACGTATTTATCCTCATTGGTTATTAGCCAAAACAATCCCCTTTTCTATTCACATTCGCTTTAATTTCTGTCCTCCTATTCATAATTGCTTCAATTCCATTTGGATTATCACTTTAATTCTTAGCTCAAATGGATATTCAATCATAAACTGTTTGAACTCTGTCCAGCTTAAATTTAAAAAATAATTTGAGAGGTTAAAAAATAGATAAGTAGTTGAAAAATAATTTTTGGTTTGTAAAATAACTGCCAAATAGTTAAGTAATTGTAAAATAGTTGGAAAATAGTCGAATAGTTATAGAAATTTTAAATAATTGCAAAATAGTTGTAAAATAGAAATTAGTTATAAAGTAGTTGAAAAACAGTAATTAGTTTATAAAACAGTTGAAAAATTATTAAATAGTTCCAAAAATAGTTGTAAAACAAGTATAAGATAGTTTTAGGTTTAAAAAGAAAAGTTGTATAGTAAATAGTTTGGAAAAATAGATTTATACTAAAACAATTTATTTCAAAAATAATCCAGAGCCAAACTGTTCAATCCCAATCTCCAATCACATCAATTCAATTTAAATTTCCACTTCCATTTAAATTGACTCAGCTCCAATTTAAATAACTTCAATTTCCATTGAAATTGATTTAACCCCAATTCAAGTTGAATTAATTCTCAATTTATTTCCAAAATTCAAATCAAATTCCATTTGATTTTAAACTTATTCAACTTTAATCACAAATCCAAATTATTTAAATCAGTTTCAATTTGAACTAATTTCAAATTCAATCTTACTTTAAGTCATCTCGAATTATATAAATTCAAGTTAAATTTTCAAATGTTGGTTTAACCTCTTAAACCAAATTAACCTTAATTTAAAGTCTTTAATACTTAATTTTGAGTCCAAATTTTACATATTCCAATTTAAATCACCTTTACTTCTTCATGAATCTTATTTCTAGGTTCAAATCGTAGCTCAACCTTTTTTTTTAATCACTAAATCTTTGAAATTCAATTTATTACCCAATTTCAATTTTGAAACCATTCCTTAACAATTTAAATTTCCAAGTTCCTTTTGAACATTTAAATCTTAAATTCAAGGTGATTTTATTTTCCATTTATATCAGCAATGGATATACATATTATTCCAATCCTTTTATTAATTCAATTTCAAAATTATTAATAATAACATGATGATATTAGGATAAATAAACATCCAATTTATTTAAAACATTCATCATCCACTACCCATTCCCAGATCTCAACCCTGTTTGAGATTATATATACTCCCTACCAAAATCAACCCATTTAACTTAAATCTCAATTTTATCATGAAATCTTCAATTCATGTTGTTCCCTTCCTTTAAGTTAAATTCAATTAAATCCCATTAACCTTACTTAAGTTTGAATTCCCGCTTCAAATTTCAAAAAAAAATTCCCTCTTATAAGTTCAAAACTTATATCATTTTGGGTTTTTACATCACACTTCAAGGAAAATCCAAACTCAACACCTTAGAGTTTATTTCAAATTATCTTTGATATCATGTATATCCATACATATATACATATTAATTTCTTGGCCCTCCCAGCCATGCTTTAAAATTTTAAACCACCTTTGGTTTTAATTTCAAAACAAATTCCTTTAAAAATTTCCAAACATTTCTTATTTTAAAATAAGACTATATTCAAAATAGTCTGAATTATATTAACACTTCAAAACAATTCAATCGTTTCTAGACTTAGGTTTTAAAACTTCACAATTTAAAACCTACTTCAATTTAGAAGTTATACTCATCTTAAAAGTTTACTTCATTTGGCTTACTCATTAACTATTTATGATAATACCCGAGATTATCATATCTGGATACTAATTCCTTTTTATCTTATTCTTACTTCCGTAAATTCAAGATTTTAATTTTAGTTTAAACTTGTCTTTATTCAATTTCAATTTGGTTGTATTTCTATTACCACTTAATTTTTATTATCACTTTTAACTCAATTAATATAATAGCCAATTACCTTAATATTTATTAGAAAAAATATTTCTTTATATATCAATATATATTCTTAATAAAATCATTTAAAATCTTTATATAAGAAAATAACAAGTACGCTCTCATACACACACACACACACACACACACACACACACACACTCAACTCATTATAGGTTACCATTGACCCTATCCTTAATGAGTAATCCCACAGAGCCAAGGTTCTCGCTTAACCTTCTGCTCTGCTACCAAATGTAACGACTCGGAATTTTCGATCCTTAAAATTCCAGATAGTTAGAAAAAGAAGAAAAGAGATAGAAGAAGAAGAAACAGAAAACCAAACTCAGAATCTCACATTCGCAGCGGATAAAATATAATATCAAATAATATTCTTTACACAAAGAAAGTTGTATCAGTCAATTACATTTTAATACATTAGAGTTACAGCTTTTTACAATCACTGGACAGTTAAAATAACTTGTTCTAGATATACAACAATATAACACATGGAAACACTCCATACGTTCCTGCCATCCAGCTCGCCTCCTGAGCCTTACCTGAAAATTTGTAATACTCGATTTGACCCGAGCATTACATCAAAGTAACACTCGGGTCAGGCTGGAAACCAGTGTGATTAAATACACATAATATGAAATACCAAATGATAATACATGAGAATATCAAGGTAACTCGTACCCTTTTTCGAGTTCTCTTAGTCAATATTTATCACACAACAATTTCAAGTTAAATATCCATATTGCACAATTCATTCTATTCCAGCCTGTTTAATAACACTATCCAATATAAAGAATTTAGTAGATTAGAAGTCGAAGTGGTTCTGGGTATTTACTGATACCCGGCTCCGGTCTCTTCGAATCTCATGTCAACTTAACCCAAATTATTCAATTAAATGCAATTAAACTTTTTAAATATTGAATGTCACTTTTACATTGTAATTCATCATTGATAGATAACCACATTATCACAGTTCAAACCAAACATATTATAACACAAATCATTTCATATCAAAGATATCAATCAATTCAAGGCATTTAACATCATTCAATCATTCATAAACAAGCTTGATCACTTTCCAATTAATTTAATTTATCTCTAATTAAATTAATAACTAACTTTAATCACTTAGATTACTATTACTTTACATTAATTAATTATAACTAATTAATTAATCATCCTTTCATTATCCATAAGTACCAATTAATCAATCCTTAATTACCAATTGACTAATCCTTAATTACCCTTGATTAATCTTTAATTACCCTGAGTAATTAACACTTAATTACTTCCACTAAGTAATTTTTCTTTAATTACTATTCATCAAGTAATTATCATTTAATAAATCATATTTAGTAATTTGTCCATTAATTGACCACCCTAATTAATGACATAAAGTAATTATTCTTTATTTACTTTTATTAAGTAATTGTCATCAATCAATTACATTAAGTAATTAACCTTTAATAGATTAATCATCTTTTAATTATTTACCTTAATGAATTAATAAATCAATCCTTTAAAATCACTATCTTAAACATTTTAAATCTTGAAATATATTCAATTAAAATACTCTTAAAAATTTATTGACATTTAATTGAATAGAATTAGCTTTTTTTTAAAAGTTAAACTTGATTTCTTTTACAAAACTTCGCTTTGCAATGATCAGCTTAACACTAAAACAGAAAACTCGAGTCAATTCCTTATAAAGCCTGCATCAGTCTCGAGTCAACCCAACTCAACGGCTTTGAATCTAACCTCCATTCGCTCGAGACAAAACTCGAGCATCCCAAAAAGCCATCGTCCCCAGACACGATGTGCACGCGGTGAACGTACACCAACAACTCCGACCATCAATGATCGGCGCGGCGTTCCTCGACAACCTCGAACCCAAACGTCCATACTATTGAGCCCAGATCGAACGAATTCCATCGAAACAAAAATTCGAGCCTAAAACTCGACCAAACTGGAAACATCATCGAAGCAAATCTTCGTCGTTTCAATGTCTCCGACCTCGAGACCACCTGTCCACCTCATCCAAACTTCATCACTTCATCCAGCTCCAATTCCCACAACCATGAGCCCATTCGGTCCACCATAGCCACCGTATGAGCTCCCTCAACGTCGACCGGCCTAAAATCGTACATCACCAAAATCCTATCACCTCGGCCAACAAGAAAATCCATCAGCATTTTTCCTACACTCTCCATCACCCAAACCACCTTCAGCCCAAGTTTTAACCACCCTGATGTCGTCGATCATCTCAAATCGACGAAAATGTCGAGACTACTCATCTTCAAATATTTCAAAGAATACTACACTAAAAATCGCAATCAAACTCTCTAAATTCATCATTTTCCATCACTAACCCATTTCTGGAATCAATTTACAGAATTATGAATATTTATTTTTGACATAAATAGGTACTTACTGTATATTACCATTTTAAAAATAATTTACTGAAACAAAAAATTCTGATTCCATTTTTAAAATCCTCATCATACATTAACAAACAACTTCCATTTAAATTTTGAAGTCTACTGTTGATTAGATTTAGAGATTTGAATTTTTGAAACCAAAAGCATGGACAGAAACAACAGAGAAAAGGATATCTACATATACAGACATACTTACACACATACACATATATACCAATTCAATTATATAAAAACTGAAAGATTTTCATGCAACATCAATATCGATTCACAGATCAACACATGAATTAGAGCCAATCATAACTTAAATTGTCTTTAAAACAAAATGTTTACTCAACTGTAGAAGATAATAGAGAAATTTTTCCTTCTAGAAATGTGGAAATTGCTTTCTGATTTTAACTGGAAGTTTAATGCTTGATTTTTGAATCTACCCAGTTTAAAAAACTTGAATTTCTGCTTTGCTTTATCTCGGTTTGAATCTGAAGTTGTTTTGCTTGATTTCTTTTTAGTTTTAGTTAAGAAGATAAATGAAAGAAGATTGAGATGGATTATAACTTCAGATTTTTTTCTTGCAATAAATTTAGGTCTCTACAGACTTATGATTTTTAAAATTGCTTTCTTGGTTTGAGAATTACAGGTTTGAGTTTTGAAAATTAGAATAGGAAAGAAAATAAGGGAAAATAAGGTAAAGATATATTTATCTTGACCTATCTAATATTTTTCTAAAAATAAAAGAAAATGTAATAATTTGACACTTGTCGATTATCTAACATTTGTCATTAAAAGACTTATATATCTACATTTGTAATTATGCATGAATATATAATGATTTTAAATGGTTATAAAGTTTTTGTAATTAATTTCTTAATTAATAAAGGCATATCTTAATTTATATAAATTAAAATCCTTTATAAGAAAGTAATATAAAACAACTATATTCAAAATAAAGTCATATATAATATAATTTCAAATCAAAAATATTTTAAGATATATATATATCTATCTTTTGAATTTCAACATTCTAATCCAAATTCAATTTTGAAATTTAGTTTAAAAATCAAATAAACAAACACCAATTCAATTCGTAAATGATAATTCTATTTAAAATCTATTTATGCCTATATATACAACATATTATTATTATTGTTTGAAAATATTAATTTTGCCAATTTTAAATAATTATACTAGAAAGATTATCAAACCAATACTTATTCAGATATATACTTTCATTACAAAATTATTTATTTAACTTATAAATCAGTATTTCCACTAATTAAATTCAGTTAATTTATCAATTTCAGGTATTCTAAAATCCAGGTTATCAAATTCCTCCGCCCTTTGAATCTTTTCGTCCTCGAAAAGGAACGAAGCCAGACTTTATTAAAATGCTTAAAATCGGGTAAATTTTCTTTGATCATTTTAAAAACACTTCTTTAAAATCTATATATAATATTGCCAAACTAGTTTTTATTAAAATATCATTTTATAACTCGATGTTTCAACAAGTCCGTCCTCGTTCTTATAGAATTTCGGTCATACGTTGAGACTGAAAATCTGTAAGTACTTGGTAAACCCGTTTTCAACACCCAGTGAAAATACTTGGAAAATAATTTGTTGAAAGTATAGAAAATATTTTTGAAAATAGAGGAAATATCTTTAATGAGAATGCTCTGGGAATCATCACCCCCATCTATGGTCGTAGTTACATCCTGGGTTACGTTGCCATCACAGCAGAAGTCCATGTAACTGTAGGCACTCTACACCCCTCGATTACACCATGGAACCCGCCACAAATCGCAGTTACATTCCAGGGTTACGTTGCCATCGCAGCAAAAGTCCATGTAAGTGTAGGCATCGGCGCCTTTGATTTTGCTGCCAAAAATGTAACTTCTCCACTCCCACATAGGTCGCTATCTACCGATGTGAAATCGAATGTATACTAGCGGCACACACGACTATTTCTATGTCACCATAGGTCGCAGTCTACCGATATAAAATCAAACGAAGACTGTTGACTCTCAGCGGCACACACGACTTTCGCTATGGTCTGCAGTAGATCGCTGTGACATCGAGTTAAACTGTCGCCACAGCATAACTCAAATGCCTCTGTAGGGATCAACGCCCTCGACTTCCGCTACATACTACACATAATCCTCTGAAACTAGTTTTGTCCGGACTCCTCACAGGATCAACTTTAGAACCTCCCCCTTTGAGGCTCAAGGCAGTACCAACCTATGGTACTCCTGAGAAGTTCATTTCAAGGGAGCGCCTTTTTCTCCAGAGCCATTTTCAAAACACTTTATACTATACACATATAGTATCTCCCAAATCATACACCTAGTATGAATTCTATATAAATCTCTTTTTCTCAAAATCGATTATCCCAAAATCGATAATCTTCAAACTAGGTTTTCCAAATTCCAATATTAATTTTACCCAAAAATCAAAAGTCTTTCCAAAACACATAGGTTCCCAATGCCTATCCTCCAAAATCATTCTCATAATATCCTTTATATTTATATTATATATATATATATATAACTTTGAAAATCTTTGGATCACTTCAAACTTGTATAAATTCTCTTTTCAAACTTCAAAAACTGTCAAAAATCCTTTCCTTTCGGCAATAGATTCAACAAGGAGAGATTTATTTTATATAACAAAGATATATAACTTTGTTTGTTCCAAATCAAATATTCAAATTTGATTACTCTATAAAGTCACTTACCATATTACTTACTTCCATAAAGTAAATTTCTACCATAGAAATATCCAATTTCTACTTTATTTATCATATATTTCACAAAATATATTTTCCTTTCAAAAACCATTTTACAGTTCTTATCCTCACATTTCAATATCAATTTCATTCAAATCCTTATGATGTACACATATCATCCGTATGCTATATCAATCTGATCGCTCGCTCGATCACACATTTTCATCTTCGAACTAGTATCGTCCACCCAACTTTCTAGTGTGGACTCAGATCTGGTTTCTTGATCAGAAACCGTCATTCTCCTTGCATAGTCATAACTATGATAGAGAATATCCAGAACCAATCAACAACCCATATCCAGTTTCGTCGTCGAAAATCGAACGAAAAGTCGCAACATGGATCGATATAGCTATCTCGAAATTCTATGCTCGAATCTGGATCAAACCATTATGCGAATAAAATAATATACGTACATCCTATGTATTTATCCTCATTGGTTATTAGCCAAAACAATCTCCTTTTCTATTCACATTCACTTTAATTTCTATCGTCATATTCACAATTGCTTCAATTCCATTTGGATTATCATTTTAATTCTTATCTTAAATGGATATTCAATCATAAATAGTTTGAACTCTGTCCATCTTAAATTTAGAAAATAATTTGAAAGGTTAAAAATAGATAAGTAGTTGAAATATAATTATTGGTTTGTAAAATAGTTAAGTAATTGTAAAATAGTTGGAAAATAGTTAAATAGTTATAGAAATTTTAAATAATTGCAAAATAGTTGTAAAACATAAATTAGTTATAAAGTTTGAACTCTATCTCTGACCTCGAGACCGCCTGTCCACCTCACCCAAACTTCATCACTTCATCCAGCTCCGATTCCCACCCCTCCGGTCCACCCTAGCCACTGTACGAGCTCCCTTAACGTCGACCACTTCGACCGGCCCAAATCCTACATCACCAAAATCTTATCACCTCGGCCAACAAGAAAATCCACCAGCATTTTTCCTACACTCTCCATCACCCAAACCACCTTCAGCCCAAGTTTTAACCACCCCGACGCCGCCGATCATCTCAAATCGACGAGAATGTCGAAACTGCTCATCTCCACATATCTCAAAGAATACTACACTAAAAATCGCAATCAAACTCTCTAAACTCATCATTTTCCATCACTAACCCATTTCTGGAATCAATTTACAGAATTATGAATATTTATTTTTGACATAAAATAGGTACTTACTATATATTCCCATTTTAAAAATAATTTACCGAAATAAAAAATCCTGATTCCATTTTTAAAATCATCATCATACATTAACAAACAACTTCCATTTAAATTTTGAAGTCTAATGTTGATTAGATTTAGAGATTTGAATTTTTGAGGCAAAAGCATGGACTGAAACAATAGAGAAAAGGATATCTACATATACAGACATACTTACACACATATACATATATACCAATTCAATTATATAAAAACTGAAAGATTTTCATGCAAGATCAATATCAATTTACAGATCAACACATGCATTAGAGCCAATCATAACTTAAACCGTCTTTAAAACAAAATGTTTACTCACCTATAGAAGATAACAGAGAAAGTTTTCCTTCTAGAAACCTGGAAATTGCTTTTTGATTTTAACTGGAAGTTTGATGCTTGATTTTTTAATCTACCCAGTTTGAAAAACTTGAATTTCTGCTTTGCTTATCTCAGTTTGAATCTGAATTTGTTTTCTTGATTTCTTTCTAGTTTTAGTTAAGAAGATAAATGAAAGAAGATTGAGATGGATTGTAACTTCAGATATATTTTTTCTTGCAATAAATTTAGGTCTCTATAGACTTTTGATTTTTAAAATTTCTTTCCTGGTTTGAGAATTACAGGCTTGAGTTTTGAAAATTAGAATAGGAATGAAAATTAGGGAAAATAAGGTAGAGATATATTTAGCTTGCTCTATCTAATATTTTTCTAAAAATAAAAGAAAATGTAATAATTTGACACTTGTTCAATTATTTAACATCTGTCACTTAAAAACTTATATATCAACATTTGTAATTATGCATGAGCATATAATGATTTTATATGGTCATAAAGTTTTTGTAATTAATTTCTCAATTAATAAATGCATATCTTAATTTATATAAATTAAAAATCCTCTATAAGAAAATAATATAAAACAACTATATTCAAAATAAAGTCATATATAATATAATTTCAAATCCAAAATATATTAATATATATATATTGAATTTCAATATTCTAATCCAAATTCAAATTCAATTTAAAATTCAATTTAAAAATCAAATAAACAAACGCCAATTCAAATTGTGAATGATAATTCTATTTAAAATCTATTTATGCCTATATATAAACAACATATTATTGTTATTGTTTGAAAATATCAATTTTTTCAATTTTCAATAATTATACTAGAAAGATTATCAAACCAATACTTATTCAGATATATACTTTCATTACCAGAATTATTTATTTAACTTATAAATCAGTATTTCCACTAATTAAATTCAGTTAATTTATAATTTCAGGTATTCTAAAATTTGGGTTATCACAGGATCTATTTGGATACTCAAGGGCACCTTCAATATCGAAGGCCAGCAAAAGGTGAATCCTCTGAATACGAGTGGGATCAGGAAAGCATTGTTTATACCATAAGATGGATGGGCACAACATGAATGACTACAATAATTTAAAGGATATCGTTGAGGAACATGTAAGAAATGGCCATTTGCAATAGTATATAAGGAATGAAGCTGTGGAAAAGGAACATGAGCGTCCACCGCCTACCTCGAACGTGGACGACATTGGATCAAGGCACTGTCATCAGCTTATTATTAGCTGATTGGATTTATGGCATGGAATAAGTAATAAAACCCATGGTATCACAGATAAGTCACTTACACATGTATGGGATCAAGGATGATCCCTAGGCATGCTCTGAGATGATGATGAACCATGTTGCTCGGGTTTATGAAATCTTGTTTTTTCTGTTTACTGCACACTTTGGTTTTTTGGGGTACTATGGCTATTTTGTTTTCTTGGTTGTACAGACTTTTATTTTGTATTTCATCAATTGAACTCTGGAATGACTAGATTTGGATTAATGTAATAAATAAAACAAGTTACGGTTACGGGCCTGATTGGAAAGATGGGGCAAAAACCGCGAGTTACGAGTCACTTCATCGAAGAGCGACGGGATGGACTCAAACACCGATTAAGTCCTCAACTGGGGATTGAGGCTGGAGTAGAACATGCCACGATTAATTCCTCGACTGAGGATCGAGGCCGGAGCAGGATAACCCATGGATTAAGTCCTCAATCGGAGAGTCGATAGAGGCCGGAGAAGGATATTCACGGATTAAGTCCTCGGCTAGGGATTGAGGCCGGAGTAAGATACCCCATGGATTAAGTCCTTGACCGAGATTCGAGGCCGAAGAAGGAAAACCGTGGATAAGCCCTCGGCCGGAGAGTCGAGGCCAGAGTAGGGTAAAATTACCTGGAGAGGTTAAATGATTTGGATATGGACCCGGAAAGGTCCTGGGTTTGAATATGGACCCAGAGATGTCCCGATTTTGGACAGGACCCGGAGTGGTCAGAGACTTGGATAAAGTGATTCGAAGAGACTGTGAATTCGGTTAAAAGTATTTGGAATGAATTCGAAATTGGATATCGACTCAAAATGGTCGTGGATTTTGCTAATGATCTGGATAGATCATGGAATTGGATTGACAATGGATTGGACTTTGGTTGGATGATATGGCGATCAATGGATCATGGACTATGGATTTAGACATATGGTAATACAAAACATGCCTTCCGACTGCAAGGAATGTTTGGGAGGGCAAAGTGTTAACCTACCTTTTGGCAAGGCAGCATACAGGCGAATTTAATCCAACTGACTACACGGTTATCGAGGCTAGAATATTATGGGTTTGATTTGGATAATTTGATATACAATTAATAATGGATAGTAAACATGAATATGAAGTCAGGATTCAACATAGTCGATGGATAAATGATGTCGGGTATTTGGAGTATAGATTTCGGAAAAGGTCGATTCACTTTAGGTCAACCCAGGAGTTGCTTCACATCACCATGTGGTTTACTTTGGGTCAGGAAGGTGTTTTCTTTGGGACATAATAGGATATGCTTTGGTGTGGCATTGGTTTTGGGTCGGCATCAGGGATAACTTTGGGTTAGTGTTAGAGCTTCAAGTCGGCAAGAAGATAACAGGTCAACAAGGAGATATGGGGTCGACATTGCTTCGGGTCAGCAATGATAAGGCTTCCAGTCGGCATCAGGGATATAGGTCATCATATTGTATCACTTCAAGAGATCGACTGCAGATGGACTTCGGGTCGGCTATAGTGGTGGCTTCGGGTCGGCATAAGAAGATATAAGGGGATGGCATTTGGTTGAAGGTTGCTTCGCTTTGAGGGGTTGATATGTGGGAAGGCTTCGGGTCGGATCAGAATGATCTTTGGGTCAACACTATGGTCAGCATTGAGGAGAGGATGGATCAGGTCGGCATGGGTTGAAGGATGAGCTACTTCAGGTCGGCCACAAGTTTACTTTGGGTCATCAGTGAGTTTTCTTTGAGTCAGAACAGAACTTACTTCAGTTCAGCACATGAATTGCTTCAGGTTGATATAGATGGACGAGTTGGGCTCGACGGTCACTATGGTGAGCCTATGTAGGTGAGGAGGCCCTATTGCCGGAATTTCGCCTATAAATACAACAGGTGTGGCTTTAAAAATGGGGATTCTCATTCTGTTTCTCTTCATCTTCCACCTAAAGGTTACTTTATCATTTTTGTTCAAGAAATTACAGAATGTAACTGTAATCAAATTTCAGTATAATAAAAAGGATTTTTCTGGAGTGGACATAGGCCGAAGTTAGCCGAACCACTATTAATCTTGTTTTTTTACTGCTTTCATTTTAATTTTGGTTATTCTTCATATTATATCCTCTAAATCTACTCTATCTGTTATCTATGACTGGATATTAGTGCTTTCACTTATAACCGGGTGTTGATGGCCAATTTTGTCGCTAACATTTCCTAAGCCAGGGCTTGGACATTAATTGTTATGCTTTATTGTTCTTGATGTACAAGTTTCTCTCGTAACATCCAAACCAGCGCTTTGGCCATGTCAATCTGTTCCGACCCTATTCTCTATGGGGAGCCTCATCATCAAACACCAAGGAGCTAGTGTTATCTCCAAAAAAACAAGGGTCGGTCAGCCCAAAAATGCCTTGTACATCGAAAATTCATCCATAATCACAAACTTTTGAATCTGCACAATCTTGCAGTCTGTATCTCCTAACTCCATGGACAAATTAATAGCTCCATTAGGTTCCATTCGCCTTAGCAGTAAATCTTTCAATCTTGGATTTACAAGGCTTCTTATCCTCTCTAATTAAAAATCCTTTTGAATAAAATATTCATTGAGCTTTCGCAATCCACCAAGACTCGATGTATAGTAACAGGACCCACCAAAGCTATTATCACCCTAGGATCAAAGGTTGGCGCTTCAATCCCATAAGAACCCCTATTTCAAAAAATTATGTCACCAGTTATAGACCTTTACTACTTATCCAGAGCTTCATCCTCAATGGCATAGTAGCACCCCTGCTGCACATGCCCCTAATGAACTTGCATACTGTTCCATTCATTCCAATTTGTCTCCATTGGACGAGGTCCTCCAGTTATAGTGTTAATAATTATAACATCCCCTACTTTGAGGTTTGAAGCTAAATGCTACAGGTGATGTAGTCATCTATAATATTTACTATCAGTGACAAAATACGATAATGTTAATGGTATCCATAATATCAAAGGCATATGAATAAAAAACAAAAACAACATGGATTTCAAAAACAGTTTTTTGATTACATTTCAAATCAATACTTCATATTCAATTACATAATCCCAAAACGATTCCTAGATTTTGCATAAATATAATTATTATAAATGTGCCAAGAGCTACATATGAAGATGCCCTCTTGGATGATCAGAGTGCTAGATAGACATACTAGTTATAAACGCATCACAGTGGAAATAATACTAAATAGCTCCTACATAGCTATCTTTGCCTCCTACACGCTTCGGAAGCTTATTCATACAGCCTACTAAACCTAAAAAGTACAAAAATTTAATTCTTAGCAGCCGAGATTTTAAGAGGAAAACATAAACTTCGAGTCATACATAAAGCCTGGTGTGAATAATTATATTACATTTCAGTTTACTTATATTAAATGAGACCAGCTGCTTAGCGAAACGGATTTCCCATCGCCGATATCCTTTTAAAATCACATCTTTTGCAATTCAAAAACTTGTAATCAAATTGATTATAATAATAATTGTAATAACATATATGCACATAAATCAGGAAATAAATGGACTATCTGTCCACACTATAGTTTTATCTGGCAAACTATTAATGTAGCACCCTTAATTTTAAATAACATTATTTAGGATATTTAATTAGATAAATTAAGTAGAATAATGAAAATGTTAATTGTTAAGTGGATTGAGATTTGAATAAATTTAAGTGGTCATGCATATTAATTTAATTGGGCTAAAGGATGGTTTAAAGTTTAATTAAGTTACATAAGCGTATAATGGGATTTAGATACACCTAAATTTACCCTTATATATATATATATATATATATATACACACATACTTTTTATGCCATGGAGACTCATAATCATTTTCACAAAGAATAAGAAATGTAAGCAAAAGAAAGAAGGTCGGCCATTAATAGTAAATGAAGAGGAGGAAATTCAAAGAAAAGAAAATGAATTAAAGAAAGAGGAATCAAACTCATCCCAATCCACTTTCCTTATCAAAGATTAAGGTGGATGATAATTTCCATCTCTGTTTGTCAAATACATGTTTCGGATTTAAGTTTAAATTCGTATATATATATATGATATTTGATGATGATATGCTTAAATTATGGTTTGTTTAAATTTAAACAAGATTGTTTAAATAATGGTTCATACGGTTTTAGATCAAAACCATGCGATATTAATGTTCAAGTGCCATGGAAAAATTGTATGTTATGCAAAACGTGATTTTAGAGTTGAGTTTTAAGTTTGATAATTTTTCAAGCTCTGCAAAGATTACTATTAGTTTTTGAAAATATA
The DNA here is from genome assembly GCA_030765085.1 of Allium cepa. Taxonomy (NCBI): domain Eukaryota; kingdom Viridiplantae; phylum Streptophyta; class Magnoliopsida; order Asparagales; family Amaryllidaceae; genus Allium; species Allium cepa. Next base: position 378,019,175 of record CM060938.1, on the reverse strand, counting down.
ACAAGTTTGATTTAATAATTTATGTTAGAAAATATATTGAGAATTTGGATTTGAAATTTAGATATGTTAGATAACATGATCAAAGTAATTTCTGTGAAATTTGGGGATTTTTCTTAAGTGAATTGATATACAAAATAAATTACTTTGAGAAGAGGATCAAAATGATATATGTGTAAACAAAGAGAAAGGTTTTATTTGCAAAAGTTTAAGTTTGATACTTAGCCATAATAAAAAGGCGGTTAGTTTTGAAAAGTGTGGGAAAAGTTAAGGCAACCAATAAGAAACTTACATGTAGGAAGGTTAGTTTATATAAGTTGCTTAATTTAATATTTAACCTTGAAAAACAGGTATCACCTCTATTCAAAGTACCTTTCTCCCCTTACCTTCCGCCTTCGATTGTGTTGAAACCCTATCAAGGTAAATTCAGTACATAGGGTATTGTCTAGGTGATACGTAGTAGATTGGAGAAAGGCGAAAGGTATGGCGGCAAAAGCATAGCTTCCGATGGGGTCGTTACCTCAATTTGTTTGAAAAGGTAAGCGTCTGCCTTTGTTTTACTAAGATTTAAACTTAGTTAATACGAATGTTTTTGAAAGAAGTTTATAATGGATTTCGAAGGGGGTGCCATGTTTGTCTTAAAAGAAAAGGAGGTTTCAAAGGAGTTCTTTTAATTATAAATCAATGCTTTCAAGAGAAGGTGGTTCCGACCTAATTGAAGCCCTACCGTCGATTCATTTTCCTTTCGAGTGTATTGAAGTCATCAATAATGTCCGAAGGTTTTGTTTGTTTTAAAGTTATATTGAGCCACTTTCTAAATGTTTTCGAAAGGGTTATGAGTTTCGAAGGCAATGGTTTCGAAAAAGGTTTCGAAGCTATCCTTTAGTATTTTAAATGTATGCTTTCGACTCTGTCAAAAGAGATGGTTTCGACGCCATCATAAATTCCCCAATATTTTTATATAGTAAAGAATGGTTTCGAAAGAGATACTTCCATTTATATTTTCTTTGATCCAAATGATATTTTAAAAGGTAAATCCAATGATGTCGAAAGGGGGAATTTCAATGCTTTTGGAAGAGATATTTCAAATGGTTGAAAAGCTATGCTTCTAATAATTGATAAGTAACACCTTATTATATTAGAAAGGTTTCGAAAGAAGGATTTTAAAGTGTTTTCAAAGGTAGAAGCCTAATGTTTTGAAAAGAGATATATGCTTTCGAAGTAGGCAATCTAGTGAGGTCAAAAGCAAGGTTTTGAAGGTTCGGAAGAATAGTTTTGAAAATAAATAACCCAATCTTATTAAAAAGCAAAACCATGGCATATCAATAAACAAAGTATTTTGAAATGGAACTTATGAAGAAGTCTAAATGGGTTAAAGGGATTAACCAAGTTATATTGTTTGCTTCTTCATATTTGTATATATTCACTTTATAATAAATCCAAAAAATATACTTTGGAATAATGTAGAATAACCAGTTGGGTTGACCTAGTAGTGAATAAATAAAAGATTTTGGCATGGGCCAATAGGTTAATAATAAGCCTATGAAAACTGTGTAAGGGAAAAAAATTGGCAGGGGCCAATAGGTTCATAGTTAGCCCATGAAACCTATGTATAATTAAAGATGTCGGTTAGACAGGTTTATAGTAAGCCCATTAAAAGTATATCCAGATAAGAAAATGAAATATTGATAGATAGTCAATAGGTTCCTAGTTAGCCTTTGAAAACTAAGGCAAAAGAAAGATATTGACAGCTAGTCAATAGGTTCCTAGCCAGCCCATGAAAACTAGGATAAAAGAAATGATATTGGAGTTACCAATAGGTTAATAGCAATCCTATGAAAACTACATAATTGGATAGGGAGTCCTTAAAAGTTTAACCGATTATTAGTTAGCCCGTGAAAACTATTAGGTTAATAGTAATCCTGGTAATTATGACAGATAGTTAAAATGAATTGGGGATGGGTAATCCAGAAATGATTCAATTGTTTTACATATCATTACATAATAATGATTTAAATTGAATTTACCATTGTGGATGTAGGGGCACAGAAAATGGTTTATAAAGGTTTTAAGATACTAGTGAGGGGAAACCCATTCCGCTAAGCATCATGGTCCCACTAGATATCTAAATGATTTAAGATGGTACATTATTATTCATACAAGGCTTTAAGTCTAACTCGAAGTTTATGTTTTCCTCTTAAACTCTTGGGTGCTCAATTGATTTTGAGTAGTTTGAGATTTGAGGTTTTCAGGTACCTCTTAAGACGAAAAAGCTTTTGGAGTTGGGCATAAGGCATGTAGTTATCTAAGTTCTTTCTCACGTGATTCGGCTATGTTGTTTTGTAAAGGCAAAGTTGTTTATTGTCTATTATACACTTTGATCACCAAGGGGGCATCTTCATATGTCACTCCTGGAGTATATTGTAATAATTATATTTTTATGAACGTGGTTAACATTATGGGATTATGTAAAGAATGTTGAAATGACTTTGGAATGGAATGTGAAAGTTGTTTTGAAATTTTAAACTTTTTCCATATCCATGTGTTTCTAGTATATCAATTTATCTAACATTACCTTTTTTGGTCATCAAGGATTAATAAGTTCGGATGACTACAGCATCTGTAGTCGTTCGTTTTGGGCGTCCAAGTAGGAGATGTTATAATTAACCGCTAGCTGACTCGGATCTATCGGAATAATAAACATTCTAACTTCTATTAGACACCATACTAGGCTATCTACCCTTAACTTTCTTCTCTGAGGGTCAACTGATCCTAATTGTTTTGCGGGCTTACCAATAACCTATCTTTTTTATATATATTCCCTACTGTGTGTAACATTATTTTAGTCTCATTTTTGGCAAAGCCCTACACACCGGAATTTCGGATTACTCTAGCTATAGGCTATTAGCTAAAGTATAGGACGCGATCCCATACCTATCTCATATGGTATTCTAATATCTGAGTCATAAACTTAGGATTAACTACCCTATTCAAATTTCATTTCCTTGTAAACAATCTTTACAAATGATTTACCCTTGAAATCATATCTTTATAAAACAAGGAAATCATACTTTTTGCTTTACTCAAAACACTTATGCCATGATATATGATTTACACAAATTAGTGTTGATGAAATCTAACCAATGGGATTATCCACCCCATCAAAAGTCAAAGCCTCTTTTTAACTTACAAAAATTTAGGCTATAAGGCCAAAAAAATACCTTCGAAACCTTTCTTTAAAACCTTTAACAATCCCATTCGAAATAATTGAAAGCATCCCTTTCGAAAACATAAACAAAACCTTATACATCCCCATTCGAAACCGTTTAAATTTGTCTTTCGAAAGCATTGGTAACCTTCCTTTCAAAAAACTTAAAACAAACCTTTTAGAACACTTAAAATATACCTTTGGAAAGCATGCAGACTTCTCCTTTGAAACACTTATACAAATCTTTCAAAAGCAATGGGTTTAAGTAAGGGTTTGTGGAAACATTGCTTCGAAACCACTTAAAATTATACCTTCCGAAACCATTGGATTTTACCTTTAATAAAAATAAAGGGTTATAAAGAATAGAGACTAAAGCATTACATTCGAAAGCATTAATCTCAAGCAAAAGAAAGAGGATAATTTCGAAACCCACCCCTTTGAAACCATTACCTCCGAAACCATTCGAAAGCGACTATATGACCCTTTCGAAAGAATTGAGAGGGTGGCTTTAAAGTAAAAAGGTTAAAGCACCCATTTCGACTACATTGTAATTCAAAAGGTATGAATGCGGCAGCATGTTTAAGTGGCTATCCTTGTGAAAGCTTCTTTTAAAACAAAAGTAAACGGCAACTCTTTCGAAAGCTCCTTTCAATAAACAAAGGCAATTGGCAACTTGTTAGAAAGTGTCTTTTTAAACAAACGTAAGTTGATTGATTCGAAAGCTAATTAGAATAGCTTCAACCCTTTTGGAAGTGTGCCTTTGATACCATCATTCCTTCCGCCTTTCTTACATACAGAACATACTAATTGCTTGATATCATGTGCATAGGTTTCAAATAGGTGCGAAAGTTCTTACTGGGCATGGTGACGGAAGCAAGCCAAGTAGTGGCGAAGTTGTAATTCAAAACAAAACTGATTTATTGCCTTTCCAATTAATTCCTTTTTACCTAACTTGCCTAAATTTGTCAAACTTTGATTAGTTGCCACTCTTTATCAAAATTCTTTCTAAAAAGGCTGCCGAATTCAAAATTACAATCAAAAACATTTTTAACAAATAAGCCCATCTCCTTAGAAAACATGTAAACATGTAAGTTCGTCAACTTAAATAATTTTATAACCATAGTAAAATACTTAGGAAAATTCCCCAAAATCCAAATAATCCATTTTTAATATGTTTTCTAATATATACTAATTTCAGACCCAAAATCATTATAAAATCATCTTAAATAATTTTAACCCAATATTAACTATTTACTCTCATAGAAATTTCATAATAAATTCACAATTACTTAGAAAATTATGAAACTTGAAACCCACTTCTAAAATAATATTTTTGATCATATATCAAAAATGCAACTCATATGGATGTCATTTAATAAATTTTCCAATCTAAACTTATCATAAAATCTATATGGAATAACATAAATCATCAACAAAAATATGTATCCATTTAAACAAACATAACATGGCATGTAACTTGCAAAATTAATTCGAATCTAACTTGACACTGAAATCAATATCAAACGTGATATGTAAGTTAATTATTCACCTTGGCTCGGTGTTTATATGGTTGAGATTTACCCTTTGATTGATTTGCTTAAGCTTTCTACTTGAACCTTAACTTTTCTTCTTCTTGAATCTTCTTATTAGTGGCCAGCCGAGCTCGGTAGGGTTTTTAGTTTTGTTGGTGAATGTTAAAATGAATAAGGAACGAAGGATATAAGGGTTCAGGGCATTAGAATGAAGGATGTTCCCATTTTACCCTTACCATATTTCTTCTACTTATTTATTTTAAAATTTTCTTTTTCTTATATGTTCATTAAGGCACGGCTCCTTCTAAATTAGCAAATCTCAATCCCTTTACTTTCGACATTATTTCATTTAATTTATCTAATTAAATATTCTAAATAATGTTAGTGAAAATTAGGGTCATTACAGACTCCCCTCCTTAAAGAATTTCATCCTTGAAATTATGATAAGGTACTCACAACAATCAAACACAAAAGGTAAAACATACCATGAAACAAGTCAAATAAGTATCTCTAATCTTGTTCTCAATTTCCCAAGTACAGTCTCTCTCGTCGTCACCCCACTAAACTTTGACTAATCTGACTGTATTGTTCTTTGGTCTCTTCTCATTTCTCACGACTATACGAATTGGTTTTCTAACTATAGTCACACCACTAGATCACCTAACACAATTGGTATAATAGTCGTCTAAGGATCTTGAATACACTTCCTTAGACGAGAATTATGGAAAACATCGTGGACTCTTGCCAAACTACTCGGTAACTCTACTCTATACGCGAGTTTTCCAATCCTTACTTAATAGAAAATGGTCCAACGAATCTTAGTGCTAATTTTCTTGATTTTCCAATTCTGATTATACCTTTCATCGATGACACCTTGATGAAAACATGATTTCCAACTGAAAAATCTATGTCTTTCCGTCTTTTATCAGCATAACTCTTCTGCTTAGACTGGGCTTCCTTTGTCTTAGCTCGAATTAACTCAGCCTTTTATATAGCTTCTTTAACCAAGTCGGGTCCAAGAATTAGTCTATATCTGGTTTCTAACCAACAAACGAAAGATTTGCATGGCCTTCCATACAATGCTTCAAACGGTGCCATCCCTATACTAGTTTGATAATTGTTGTTATACAAAAACTCAACTAAGTATACATGGTCTTCCTATGATCCTCTAAAATCTAGCACGTAAGCTCTTAATATATCTTCTATGTTAACTCTCTCTGTTTGCACAGCTATCTATGGATGGTAAGCGGTATTCATCTTGAGCTTGGTACCTAAAGTCTCATGTAGACTCTTCCACAACTTGCTAGTAAATAAGGAATCTCTATCACTTACTATATTACTAGTAATTTCATGCAGTCTAACTATATTCCCTATGAATAACTAAGCTAAATCTGGTGCTATCCTGGTTGACTTAACAGGTATAAAGTATGCACTCTTTGTCAACCTGTCCACTAAAACCCATATACTCTCATTTCCACTATTCAACCTTGATAAACCATCTATGAAATCCATTAAGATGGAATTCCATTTTTAGACCGGAACATCTAAAGGCCAAAGAAACCCACTCAATTTTTGATGTTTGGCTTTACATGTTGACAGTTTAAACATTGCCTCACCGTAAGGCTAAGTAGAGGAGAAGGACATAGAATCATCCCTTCTTTCTCAACCACCCTCTCTGGTCAAGCCTATAATCTTTCAAGTCATCGATCTCTGCACCATTCCTTGATTTCGGATCCATTCAGCTAATAATGGATTCTTCCTTTGTTTGGAAGCAATCTTTTTTATCATCATCGGTTGAACTTCTATACATGATAAAATGGCGGTTCCTCGGTTAGACTAGCCTTGGATCTCCATTGTACTCTGCATATAGTCAACGCTTCTAAGTCTTTCCACTCGGCTACCATTGTCAATACTGCATTCTGATATTTTCTAATAAGTGCAACTGCAACCCTATTCCTTTTTCTCGATGTGAATTCAATACCAAAGTCATAAGCAGCTAAAAAATCTAACCACCTTTGCTATCTCATATTCAATTTCTTCTGAGAGAATAAATATCTCAATGACTTATGATCAATAAACAACTCGAATCTTTCTCATAATAGGTAATGTCTCTACACCATTAATGCAAAAATTACCCTAACTAATTCCAAGTCATGAGCTGGATAACTAACCTCGTGTGCTTTGAGCTGTCGAGAAGCATAGGCAATCAATTTACCCCTCTGCATTAACATAGCTCCTAATCATGTTCCACACGCGTCTGTGTATACAACTAAGTCCTGATTCCTTTCTGGAACAATCAACACAGGTAAATTAGTCGATAAGTATTTCAGTTTTAGAATGCCTTCTCACACTTATTAGTCCATACAAACTTCACATCTTTTCGAGTTAGCTTAGTCATCGGTGCGGTAATACACAAGAAATTCTTAATGAATCTCCGATAGTAGCTAGCTAACCTAAGAAAACTCCTTATCTCAGTCACAATCTAAAGTCTCTTCCAATTATTAACTGCCTCGATGTTAGGCGAATCTTATAACAACCCTTTCTCTTAGACTACATAACCAAGAAATTTCACTTCCTTCTTCTAAAAGTGACATTTCACAAATTTCTCCTTCATCTAGTGTTGTCTCGGTGTCTCAAGCACCACTCTAAGGTGAACTTCACACTCTCTTTCATCCTTAGAGTATATCAAAATGTCATCTATGAATACTAATACGAATCTGTCCAAATGTTCTTGGAATATTCTATTCATCAAGTCCATGAAGAACGCTGGCACGCTAACTAACTCGAACGGCATCACTAACCGTTCATACGATCCATATTTGGTCCTAAACGCCTTCAAAGGAATAAAATCCTCTTCTACCCTAAGTTGATGGAACCCTGTTGCCAAATTCAACTGAGAAAATACTTTGCTCCACTCAAATGATCGAACAAATCATCAATCCTACGTAATGGATATCGGTTCTTTACCGTCTTCTCATTCAGCTTACGATAATTGTAACAAACCTAATTTTGATTAACAATATTTAGGACATTTAAATAGTTAAATTAAATGAAATAATGTAAATGGTTTAGGGATTGAGATTTGTATAATAAAGGGGAGTCGCGCCTAGTTGAACAAATGGACTAAATGGAATTTAAAATGAAATAGATTAGAGAATTAGATAAGGGAACAATAGGAATAAGTCTAATACTTATACCCTAAACCTTCACACCACTCCATTTTACATGTTCACAATCAAAAACAAAACAAAGAGAGGCCGGCCACCATTAAGGGAAAACAAGAAGAAGAGAACCAAGAATCTAAGGAAGAAGTTTAATCAGCTTAATCCAAGATCAAATTTCAACTCCCTATCAACAAAGCTTAGGCGAATAAAAGATTACATCTCATATTTTTCGTATTTTTGGTTTTTAAACTAGATCTGGATATTTTTCAAAGTATATTGCCATGTTTTTTACTGTTAAAATGGATATATATGCTTATTGATCATTTATATTATTACATATGGATTTTATGATAAGTTTTAATGTGAAAACCCTATTAAATGACACTCGAATGCTTTGCAATTTTGAAATAAGGTCAGAAATAATATTTTAGAGATGGGTTTCAAATTTCATAATTTTCTGAATTAATGTGGATTTATTATTAATTTTCTAGTAAAAAAATAGTTAATTGGGTTTAAAATTAATTACGACTAATTCATATAAGTTTTGGGTTAGAAATTTAAATATGTTAGAAAACATATTATAAAAGATTTATGAGAATTTTTGTAGAATTTTCCGCAATGTTTAAATAAGTATATAAAATTATTTAAGGTATGGGACTTAAATGTTTTATATATTTATAAAAGGAGAAGCAGGATTTTGTAAATATCTTAAATTGTTTATCTCTAAAATTTTGGCAACACTTTTAGAAAAGAAATTGGAAAAGAAATTACCAACTAATCATATGCTAACAAACAAAGTAGGTTAGTTGAAAGAAATTACTTTTTAAAGTTAAAAATAAGTTTTACCATGTTTTAGATATTTTGCCAATTTTGGCAGCACCTTTCGACTTAGTACTTCTTCTTCTACCTCCATTGAAACTAATGCACATGGTATCAAAGGCTTAATACATAGACAATTAGACGTAGGCAAGAAACAAGGGGTTCCGAAGGGGTCGAAGTCATGTTTTGCTTTTAAAAGGAAATTGCCCGCTTTGCTTTCGAAAAGAATGCTTTCGAAAAAAATAGCTTTCGACTTGGTCAAATGATTTTAAAGAATGGTTTCAAAAGAGGTTGCGCCTTTTGTTTTATAAAGAAGCTTTCAAAGGGGTCGAAACTCCTTGTTGTTACATTCTACCTTTCGAAATAATGCCTTCGAAAGGGGTTTCTTTATTTTAAAACCTAAGTTGCTTCTCCAATGCTTTCGAAGGGATTGGTTTCGATACCATCCACTTCATTTATTTAAGAAATTTCTTTCGAAAGAGTTGCTTTCGACTTAGTTGTTTTAAGAGCCTTTTAATATTTTGAAAGTTAAACCTAAAGGTTTCGAAAGGAATTATTTCAGATGGTTTCGAAAGGTTATTCCACATATCATAACTTGAACCCAAAGCTTTTAAAGGTTTGTTTTAAGTAGAATACTTTAATGCTTTTGAAAGGTAACTAACAAAGGTTTCGAAGGGGTAATTCTCTAATGTTTTCTAAAGTTTTACCTTAGTGTTTAATGGAAGATTTCCAATGTTTTCAATAGGGATGTTTAAAGTGTTTTAGAAGGGGACGTCTAAGGTTTATAAATGTTTCAAAAGAGATGTTTGCAATATTTTTGAAAGGACCATCGTGAAATGTTTCGAAAGGTATGTTTTGGCCTTTCAGCCGAAGGTTATAAATAAAGTAGTTTACTTTTATCAAAAGGGGTACTTTCAGATGTTTTGAAAGAGGTTGTATAAAAGTTTAAACAAAGGTTTTGAATGTTTTCATCAATAATGTTCTGAGTAAAGCATATATCATGGCGAAAAGATTTGAGTAAAGCAAATAGCATGTTTTCCTTGTTTAAGTATGATTTAAAGGGATTTAATCAATTTGAAGGGTTTTTAAGGAAAATTTAAAGGGTAGTTAACCCAAGTAAAATGACTCAGATATTTGTATACCAGATGGGACTGGTGTAGGGTCGCGCCCTATACGTCAGCTATAGCGCTTAGCTAATTTTAGTCTAAAATTCCAGTGTGTAGGACTTAGTCGCAGGTAAGACTTAAATGATGGTTACACACAGAAAGAAATATATGTACAGAAAGGAGGGATAGGTTATTGGTGAGACCAAAAAACCACTAGGATCAGGTGACCCTTGGAGAAGTAAGTTAAGGACAAACCATCCAGATGTTTGTCTAATAGTAGTTAGGTTATTTGTTTATTTTGTCTAGTAGGCCCGAGTCACCAAACGGTCAATAGTTAGCCAAATAAAACAATATTTTTTTAGACAAATGGTCCATTTTTTACCTGTTTATAAGCATATATTATATTTCTATTATTATTATTATAATCAGTTTGATGGTTAGATTTTGAATTGCAAAAAGATATGTTTTGAAGGGATATTAGTGAGGGGAAACCCGATCCACTAAGTGGCATGGTCTTACCTAATATTAGTAAACCGAGAGGTAATAGTATTATTCACACCAGGCTTTATGTATGACTCGAAGTGTATGTTTCCCCTTAAACTCTTGGGTGCTCAAAATAATTTGAGTAGATTGATGGTTAAGGTTTTACAGGTTTAGTAAATGGACGAATAAAGTTTTCGAAGATGTGCATGAGGCAAATTTAGCTATTTAGGAGTTGATGTTTTTATTTCTGTTGTGATGTATTAAAATAGTTTTTCTTCATTTAGTACTCTGGTCATCCAAGGGGGCATCTTCATATGCCGCTCTTAGTGTATTTCGTAATAGTTATATTTGATCACAACCTTGGAATCGATTATGGGATTATGTAACTTGAATATGAAATATTGTTTTGAAATGTAATTAGAAAAGTTGTTTTAATATATGCTATTTTGTTTCATATTCGTATGCTTCTAATATTACGATACCATTAACATTACCATATTTTGTCACCAAAAGTCAATACTATGAATGACAGCAGCATCAGTAGCACATAGCTTCAGTCCTCAAGATAGAGAATGTTACAACTTGGTATCAGAGCATAGGTTTATTAAAAATTTTAAACTAAAAAAATTGATTTTGAAAACATAATCTTAAGGAATTAGAGAAAAGATTGGGGTACAGGATAATGTTAGTAAAGTACTAGTATTTGCTATATATAAGTATATGCTTTATCTCTATTCTCCCATCTCTATTTGGCTATTCTTCTATATCTTATGAAGACTTGAATGCAGATATAAATGCTAGAGGTGGAAGAGTTAGCCTTGGTGGGGGAAGCACCACAACCAATGGAAATTCCAGACTAAATATCAGGAGAAATCAAGGTTAGGCACAAGCTGCAAATGTGGGTGCTGGAGTCCCGCAAGTTGATATGGGAGCAATGTATCAATTCTTCGTAAACATGAGGCTGGTCGGAATTGATGTTGGTGTAGTTGAAGGAGATTCTGAAGGAGGTAACTAAGAAGCTCTAGTGGTGAATAACTATGCTATTATGAGTAGAGATTATGCTCCACTAAGAGGAAAGTTGTTTATTGGCACTAAAGACGCAATCGAAGTGGAGAACTGTTACTTCATTTCAAGAGGATTTTCCCCGACTTAGGGCTCAATGATGTGCAAAAAAGGTGACTAGCATGTAAACAGCTATAAGGGGCAGCACCATATTGGTTGAATAGTGTAATAGTTGGAGTCAACGAGGAGAATATGAATTGGGCTGAATTCAGGAGGACGTTCAAGAAAAGGTTTGTGTCAGAGATTGCTACATCCACACTGCTCAGGAAGTTTGGCGAGTTGGAGCAGGGGGATATGACTATTCTCAAGTATGCGACGAGGTTTGAGGAGCTAGCAAGATATGGCTATGCTACGGTTGATACTATGATTAAAAGGAATGAGAAGTTCATCGGGAGGTTGAAGCCAGAGCTTGCTAAGGCCATGTCACTGCATATTAGGGATCCAAGTGATGTTGTTGTTGAGATGGACTTGAGGAATGAAGAGTTGCAAGCTTTTCTTGAAAGAAATATGGCCAAGGAAGCCCAAGAAGGTTGGAGTTAGAAGAGGAAGTTTTTCCACAAGAAAGGAGCTCTAAAGGGTGGAGCTGCTAAGAAGAAAAAGCAGAAGTAGTCTGTTACAAGTATGATAAGAAAGGACACTATGCCCATGACTGTCGGACAGGCAAGGGAAAGAAAGATGCTGAGAAGAAAGGAATAAATTGTTTTAACCGTGACTAGATTGGACATTATAAGAACCAGTGCAAGGAGCCAACCAAGAATGTGAAAGCCAAAGTGTTTGCATTGGAACCAACTACCTCAAGACCGATAGCATGGAAGAAAGGAAAAGCTATGTTGGGAGGTATGCTTTTGATTCATGGTATATCAGTTAGAGTTCTGTTTGATACTAGTGCATCGCATTCTTTTATATCTCATTGTTTGGTGGATAAGCTTAACGTAGAACCCTCATAACTAGTCACTTCTTGAGGGTTGCAAATTCAATAGGCGGTATGTGACACTTGGATGAAGTGTGACCACTTAGAGTTTGAAGTGTTAGGTCACACTTTCATTTGCAGTTTGCATGTGTTTAATTTCGAAGGATTCGGGGTTGTTTTGGGTACGGATTACATAAGCAAATACGATGCTAGGATATTTTGCCATGATAGGAAAATATCGCTTAGACACTCTGACTGTAGTGATCGGAATATATAACTCCATAGAAAACCCTAATTTTGATGTTAATGCTTTGTTGGTTGTTGTGGAGGTAGAAGACGAGTTGAATCGAGTTTTCGTGGTTAGAAAATTCATGGATATTTTTGAATCTATAGTAGGATTGCCACCATTGAGTTTTGGATACATTTAGTACTTGGAGCGGAATCGGTAGGTAGACCTCCAAGCAAAAGACACCTACCCGAGATGAGGTAGTTAAAAGTGTAGTTGGTAGATTTGCAAAGTAAGAATTTTATCAGACCAAGTAGTTTGCCTTGGGGGGCAGCCATAGTGTTTGCTAAGAAACTAGACAAATCATTAAGGTTATGTATCGATTATCATAAGTTAAATGAGAAGACGATAAAGAATCGATATTCGTTACCTAGAATTAACGATTTATTCGACTAGTTAAGTGGACCTAGAGTATTTTTCTAGTTAGATAGCAGAGGATAGCATTCCTTTGACGGCATTTAGAATAAGATATGGATCATACGAATGGTTAGTAATATCGTTTGGACTAACTAATGTGCCAGCATTCTTGTAGATTTGATGAACCTAGTTTTTCAAGAGCATGTGGATAGGTTCGTGTTGGTTTTCATAGATTATATTTTGATATACTCTATGGATTTGAGAGAGCATGAAGTTCGTCTTAGAATGGTGCTTGAGACATTGAGGCAGCATTAGCTAAAGGCCAAATTTTTGAAGTGTCATTTCTGAAAGAAGGAATGAAGATTCTTGGTCATGTAGACTTAGAGAAAGGGTAGTCCGTAGATCCGACTAAGATAGAGGCAGTAAATAATTGGAAGAGACCCGAGATAGTGACTGAAATAAAGAGTTTTGTTGGATTACCTGGGTATTATCTTAGATTCATAAAGGATTTTTCATGGATAGCAGCACCGATGACCAAGCTAACAAGAAAGGAAGTGAAGTTTGTCTAGACTGATAAGTGTAAGGAGGCATTTCAGATGCTAAAACACTTATTGACTAATGCACTTGTGTTGGTTGTTCCAAAGGGGAATCAGGATTTAGTGGTATACATTGATGCATATGGAACAGGGTTAGGAGCTGTGTTAATGCAGAGATGTAAAGTGATCGCTTATGCATCTCGACAGCTTAGACCGCATGAGGTTAGGTACCCAATATCATGATTTGGAATTAGCTGCTGTAATTTTTGCATTAAAGGTGTGGAAACATTAACTTTTGGGAGAGAGATTTGAGCTATATACGGTTCATAAGTCGCTAAAGTATTTATTCTCTCAAAAGAAGTTGAATATGAGACAGCAGAGGTGGTTAGAGTTTTTAGCTGCTTATGACTTTAGTATTGAGTATACACTAGGAAAAGGTAACAAGGTGGCATATGCACTTAGCAGAAAATATCAGAATGCAGTATTGGAAATGATAGCTGAGTGAAAAGATTTAGAAGTGTTGATGGCATGCAAAGTGCAATGGAGTTCCGAAGCTAGATCTAGTAAGGAAACTATTATGTTGCCATGTTTAGAAGTTCGACCGAAGATGATCGAAAGGATTGCTTCTAAGAAAAAGGAGGATCCATCATTAGTTGAGCGGATCAGTAAGTTAAGGGATGGAATAGAGAGCGCTGACTTGAAAGTTTCAACCTTGACCAGAATGGGTGGTTGAGGAAGAAAGGAAGATTATGTATTTCGAATGAAGGAAGCATTAGAAAGGAAGTTCTTGAGCAATGCCATTATTTGTAGTTCACTATCCATCGGGAGGAACTAAGATGTATCGGGATATGGAGAAGAGTTTCTTCTAGGAAGGTATGAAGAGAGATGTAGTCTTATGGGTAAAGCAGTGTTTGAATTGCCAACAGGTAAAAGCCAAACATCAGAAACCAAGTGGGTTACTTCAGCCTTTGGATGTCCCAATATGGAAATGGGATTCTATCTCAATGGATTTCATAGACGGGTTGCCAAGTTGTAATAGAGGAAATGAAAGCATATGGGTCATAGTGGACATGTTAACCAAGAGTGCCCATCTCATTCCAGTTTAGTCAACTTAGGACGACGCCTGTTTTGGCTAGGTTATTTATGAAGAATGTAGTTAGACTGCATGAGAGTCCTAGTAGTATCGTAAGTGATAGAGATTTCGTATTCACTAGTGAGTTCTGGAAGACTCTAAAGGAGATTTAGGTACCAAGTTCAAGATAAGTACCGCTTATCATCCATAGACAGATGGGCAAACAAAAAGAGTCAACAAACTCTTGGATGATTTGTTAAGAGCTTATGTGTTAGATTTTGGAGGATTATGGGAAGAACATCTACACTTAATCAAGTTTTTGTATAACTATGGTTATCGGGCTAGTATAAGGGGATGGCACTGTTTAAAGCTTTGTATAGAAGGTCATGCAAATCTTTAATTTGCTGGTTAGAGACCGAGGATAGGCTAAATCTTGGTCTGGATTTAGTTAGAGAAGCTGCATAAAAGATTGAGTTCATTCGAGCTTGGATGAAGGAAGCTCAGTCTAGGCAGAAAGGCTACTCCGATAGAAGACGGAAAGACTTAGAATTACTAGTTGGAGGTTATGTTTTCGTCAAGGTATCACCAGTGAAAGGTGTAATTTGATTTGGAAGATCAGGGATATTGGCACCGAGGTTCGTTGAACCTTTTCCTATTGTTGAAAGGATCGAGAAACTTGCATATAGAGTAGAGTTACTGAACAATTTCGCAGGAGTCAACGCTGTTTTTCATATTTCTCATCTAAGGAAGAGTATTCGAGATCCAAAGACAACTATAACACCAACTATGTTAGAGGACTTAGTAGTGGAACCAAATTTGACTATAGTTAGAAAATCAGTTCGTATAGTCGCTAGAGATGAGAAGAGGCTGAGGAACAAGACAATCAGATTAATTAAAGTACAGTAAAGTGACAACGAGAGGGACTGTACTTGGAAAATTAAGAGCAGGATTCGAGATGCTTATCCTTACTTGTTTCAAATGGTATGTTTTGCCCTTATGATTTATTTTGATGAGTACTTTATTGTAATTTCTTGTATGAAATCTCTAATTTTGATTAACATTATTTAGGACATTTAATTAGTTAAAATAAATGAAATAATGCAAATGGTTAAGGGATTGAGATTTATATAATAAAGGGGAGTCGTATTTAGTTGGACTAATGAACTAAATGGAATATAAAATGAAATAGGTTAGAGAATTAAATAAGGGTAAAATAGGAATAAGTCTTATTCTTAAACCTTCACACCACTTCATTTTACACGTTCACAATCAAAAACAAAACATAGAGAGGTCGACCACCATTAAGGGAAAACAAGAAGAAGATAAGCAAGGATCTAAGGAAGAAGCTTAATCAACTTAATCCAAGATCAAATTTCAACTATCTATCAACAAAGATAAGGTGAATAATAGATTACATCTCATATTTTTGATGTTTTTAGATTTTAGATCAAATCCGAATATTTGTGCAAAGTATATTGCCATGTTTTTTATTGTTAAAATGGATATATATGATTGTTGATGATTTATGCTATTTCATATGGATTATATGATAAGTTTTAATGTGAAAACCCTATTAAATGACACTGGAATGCTTGAGATTTTGAGATAAGGTTAGAAATAATATTTTAGAGTTGGGTCTCAAATTTTATAATTTTCTGAATTAATGTGGATTTATTATTAATTTTCTAGTGAAGAAAATAGTTAATTGGGTTTAAAATTAATTACGGCTAGTTCATATAAGTTTTTGGTCAGAAATTTGAATATGCTAGAGAACATATTAAAAACGATTTATGGGAATTTTGTAGAATTTTTCTATGTATTTTAATGAGTATATAAAATTATGTTAAGGTATGGAACTTAAATGTTTTGTATATTTATAAAACAAGAAGAGACATTTTGTAAATATTTTAAATTGTTTATCTCTAAAATTTCGGCAACACTTTTTGAAAAGAAATTCAAAAAGAAATTACCAACCAATTATACATTGACAAACAAAGCAGGTTAGTTGAAAGAAATTACCTTTTAAAAGTAAAAATCAATTTTATCATGTTTTAGCTGTTTCGCCGCTTTCGGCGGCACCTTTTGACTAGGTATTTCTGCCTCCGTCTCCATCGAAACCAATGTGCATGGTATCAAAGACTTGATACATAGTGAATTGGACATAGGCGAAAGGTATATAGTCAAAACAAGGGGTTTCGAAGGAGTTCGAATCCCTGTTTTTCTTTTAAAAGGAAATGTGACTGCTTTGCTTTTGAAAAGAATGCTTTCGAACAAGATAGCTTTTGACCTGGTCAAATGGTTTTGAAGAATGGTTTCGAAAGAGGTTGTGCCTTTTGTTTTATAAAGAAGCTTTCGAAGGGGTCGAAACTCCTTGCAGCCGCATCCTACCTTTCGAAGCAATGCTTTCGAAAGGGGTTTTTCATTTTAAAACCTAGGCCGCTTCTCTAATGCTTTCGAAGGCATTGGTTTCGACACCGTCCACTTTTTACTAAGGTAATTTCTTTCGAAAGATCTACTTTTGACTTATTTTTTTAAGACCTTTTAGTGTTTCGAAAGTTAAACCCAAAGGTTTCGAAAGGAATGATTTTAGATGGTTTCGAAATTTTATTCCACATATCTCAACTTAAACCCAAAGCTTTCGAATGGTTTGTTTTAAGTAGAGTACTTTAATGCTTTCGAAAGGTAACTAACAAAGGTTTCGAAGGGGTGATTCCTTAATTTTTTTCAAAAGGTTTACCTTAGTGTTTAACGGAAGATTTTCAATGTTTTCGAAAGGCATGTTTAAAGTGTTTTAAAAGAGGATGTCTAAGGTTTATAAATGTTTCGAAAGATATGTTTGCAATATTTTCGAAAGGACTGTGGTGAAAGGTTTTGAAAGGTAAGTTTTGGCCTTTTGGCCTAAGGTTATAAATTAAGGTATTTTACTTGTATCGAAAGGGGTGCTTTCAAAGGTTTCGAAAGGGGTGCTCTCAAAGGTTTCAAAAGGGGTACTTTCAAATGTTTCGAAAGAGATTGTTTAAAAGTTTAAATAAAGGTTTTGAATATTTTCATCAACAATGTTTTGAGTAAAGCATATATCATGGCAAAATGATTTGAGTAAAGAAAATAGTATATTTGCCTTGTTTAAGTATGATTTAAAGGGATTAAATCAATTTGAAGGGTTTTTAAGGAAAATTTAAAGGGTATATACCAGATGGGACTGGTGTAGGGTCATGCCCTATACGTTAGCTATAGCCTCTAGCTAATTTTAGTCCAAAATTCTAGTGTGTATGGCTTAGTCATAGGTAAGACTTAAGTAATAGTTACACACAGAAAGGAATATACGTACAGAAAGGAAGGATAAGTTATGAATGAGCCCAAAAAACCATTAGGATCAGATGACCCTTGGAGAAATAAGTTAAGGATAGATGGTCCAGAAGTTTGTCTAAGAGTTGTTAGATCATTTGTTTATTTTTTTTCTAGTAGGCCCGAGTCAGCCAATGGTTAGTAGTTCGCCAAATAAAACTATATTTTCCAGACATATGGTCCATTTACTACCTATTTATAAGCACATGTGATATTGTTATTATTATTATAATCAATTAGATTGCATGAATCTGAATTGCAAAAAAGATATGTTTTAAAGGGATATTAGTAAGGGAAACCCGTTCCACAAAGTGGCATGGTCTCACCTAATATTGGTAAACCGAGATGTAATAGCATTATTCACACCAGGGTTTATGTCTGACTCGAAGTCCATGTTTTCTCCTTGAACTCTTAGGTGCTCAAAATTAATTTTAGTAGATTAAGAGTTTAGGTTTTACATGTTTGGTAGGAGGACGAATAAAGCTTCTGAAGACATGCAGGAGGCAAAGTTAGCTATTTAGGAGTTGACGTTTCTATTTCCGCTCTGATGTATTAAGACAGTTTTTGTCTACTTATTACTCTGGTCATCCAAATGGGGATCTTCATATGTCGGTCTTAGCGTATTTTGTAATAATTATATTTGATCAAAACCTGGGAATCGAGTATAGGATTATGTAACTTAAAAACGAAATATTGCTTTGAAAATATAATCAAAAAAGTTCTTTTAATTTATGATGTTTTATTTCATATTCATGTGCTTCTGATATTACGGATACTATAAACATTACCATATTTTGTCACCAGAAGTTAATACTATGGATTACCGCAGCATCTGTAGCGCTTTGCTTCGAAACTCAAGATAGGGGATGTTACAATAATCGACACACAACCTCAACGATCCATTCGTTTCCTAACAAATACTTTGGTTGCTTCCTAAGGTGAACAGCTTGATCTGATAAAAATATTACCTTCTAAATCCACCAACTGCACTTTAGCTCCTTCATCTCGGTAGGTGTCATTCTATTTGGAGGTCTACTTACAGGTTCTGTTCCTACTATTAAATCTATCTTGAACTCAATGGAATGTTTCGGCGATAGCGCTATCATGGCCTTAAAGACATCTGCGAATCTCTAATAATGAAAATCGGTTCAACTCGTCCACTGTCACCATAACACCCAACAAAGCATTAACCTTAAAACTAGGGTTTTCTGTGAAGTATATAATTCGATCACTATAACTAGGGTATCTAAGTGATATTTTTCTATCGTGGAAAAATATCCTAGCGTCATACTTACTTAACTAATCCGTACCAAAAATAATTCTGAACCCTACGAAATCAAATACATGCAAATTGCAAGAAAATATATGACCTAACAACTCAAACTCTAAGTGGTCAAAACTCATCCAATAGTCGCATACCCTCTCATCGGATTCGCAACCCTTAAGGAAGTAACTGGGTATGAGGTTTCTAGCTTAAGCTTTTCTACCAAAATATGATATATAAAAAAATGTGATGCACCAGTATTAAATAGAACTCTAACTGATACACCACAAATCAAAAGCATGCCTCCCAACATAACTTTTTCTTTCTCCTCTGTTGTTGGTCTTGAGGTAGCTGGTTCTATTGAAAACACTTTTCCCTTTCCATCCTTAGCTTGTTCCTTACACTAGTTCTTATAATGTCCAATCTAACCATAGTTTAAGCATTTTACTCCTTGCTTGTCAGCAGCCTTCTTTACTTTTCCCGTCCGACATTAGTGAGCATAGTGTCCCTTCTTATAACACTTGTAGCAGACTACATTGGCCATCCCTCTCTTGCTGCTCCTCCTTTCTAAGCCTTTTCTTATGGGAAAACTTTCTCTTCTAGTTCTGTCCACCTTGGGCTTTCACTTCTTTGTTATCATTAAAGAGAGCAAGCATCTCCTCATGCCTCTAAGCCATCTCAACAACTACATCACACGAATCCCTAATATGTGTAAAGTTTCTCTAGCAAGCTCAGGTCTCAATCCGTGGATAAACTTCTTATTCCTTTTGATAACTGTATCAACCGTAGCGTATCTATATCTCGATAGCTCCTTAAATATGACAGCATATACTCCAACACTGTCATGTCTCCCTACACCAATTCAGCAAACTTCCTGAGCAGAGTTGACTTGGCGATCTTCGACATGAATCTTTCCTCAAACCTCCTTCTGAATTATGCCCAATTCATGGCCTCTTTAATTACTCCCACAGTAACACTGTTCCACCAGTACAGTGCTACTTCTTGCAACTGTCTGGATGTCAATCTCCTGTTTTGCTCATCGTTGAGTCTCAAATTAGCGAAAATTCTTTCACAATGAAGCAACCAATTCTCCACTTCAATTGCGTCCTCAGTCCCAAAAAAGGCTTTCCTCCAAGCCTAGCTTAGTCTCTGCTTAATACTGCTAGTTATTGACCACTGGAGCTCCTGGATATCCTTCTCCAGCATTTCCTCCAATTAATCCCGCAGCAGCTACACCTTGCATCGTGTTGACGAAGAAATAATACATCGCTCTCATATCAACTTGCGATCCTACATCACCCATATTAGCAGTTTGTTCCCGACCCAGATTAGTTCTAGTGGTTAGTCTGCCAATTCCACTAGTTGTGGTGCTTCCTCCACCAATGTTAACTCTTCCATTCCTAGCATCCATATCTTACTTCCTTAAAATCTACATTTGAGTATTTGTAAGACATAGAAAAATAGCCTAAGAGAGATGGGGGAAATAGAGATAAAGCGTATACTTATATATAGCAAATACAAGTATGTTACTATAGTATTATCCCATACCCCGATCTTTTCTCTAATTCCTTAGGATTATATTTCAAAATCATTAAGTTTAAAATTTCTTTTAAGTTTTCATAAACCTATGCTCTGATACAAAGTTGTAACATCTCCTACTTTGAGGCACGAAGCTAAGCGCTATAGATGCTATAGTCATCTATAATAACTTATGATGATAAAATACGGTAATTTTAATGGTATCCGTAATATCAGAAGCATATGAATAAGAAACAAAAACAACACAGATTTCAAAAACAGCTTTTCTGATTACATTTCACATTAATATTTCATATTTAATTACACAATGCCAAAACGATTCCAAGGTTTTCTCAAATATAATTATTACAAATTACGCCAAGAGAGATATTTGAAGGTGCCCTTTAGATGATCAGAGTACTAGATAGACATATCAGTCATAAATACATCACAGGGAGAAATAATATTAAATAGCTCCTACATAGCTAGCTTTGCCTCCTACACGTCTTTGGAAGCTTATTCGTCCAGCCTACTAAACCTGAAAAGTCCTTAACTCTAAATCTACTCAAATTTAATTTTGAGCACTCGAGAGGTTAAGGGGAAAACATAAACTTTGAGTCAGATATAAAGCCTTGTGTGAATGATTATATTGCATATCGATTTATGAATATTAAGTGAGACGACACCACTTAGCGGAACGGGTTTCCCCTCACTAATATCCTTTTAAAATCATTTTTTTTGCAAATCAAAAATATGCAATCAGACTTATTATAACAATAATTGCAATAACATATATGCATATAAATCAGGTAATCAATGGCCTATTTGTCCACACTATAGTTTTATCTTGCTAACTATTAACCATTGGCTGACTCGGGCTACCGCATATAATAAATATTCTAACTTCTAATAGACATAATGCTGGGATATATACCCTTAACTTTCTTCTCTAGGGTCAACTGATCCTAATGGTTTTATGGGCTCACCCATAACCTATCTTTACTCTGTATATTTCCTTCTTTGTGTAATACTATTTTAGTCTCATCTGTGACAAAGCCTATACACTGGAATTTTGGATTTATTTTAGTTAGGCGCTATTAGCTAAAGTATAGAACGCGACCTCATACCAGTCCCATTTGGTCTTCTAATATCTAAGTCTTAAACTTAGGGTTAACTACCCTATTCAAATTCCATTTCCTTGTAAACAATCTTTACAATTAATTTACCCTTGAAATAATATCTTTATAAAATAAGTAATCATACTCTTTGCTTTACTCAAAATACTTTGCCATATTATATGCTCTACACAAAACAATGTTGATGAAATCTAATCAATGAGATTATCTACCCCTTCAAAATAAGTTAAAGCCTCTTTATAACTTAGAAAATTTTAGGCTATAAAGCCAAAACAATACCTTCGAAACCTTTGTTTAAAACCTTAAACAATCCCTTTCAAAATAATCAAAAGCATCCATTTCAAAACCATTATATAAAACCTTAAACATCCTCTTTCGAAACCATTTAAACTCATCTTTCAAAAGCATTAGAAACCTTCCTTTCAACACACATAAAACAACACTTTTGGAACACTTAAAATATACCTTTCAAAAGCATTGGAGACTTCCCCTTCGAAACACATATAACATATCTTTCGAAAGCATTGCATTCAAGTAAGGGTTTGTGAAAACATTGCTTCGAAACCATTAAAATTATTTATTTTGGGACCATTGGGTTTAACCATTAATAAAGCTAAAGGGTCTAAAGAACAGAGACGAAAGCATTACTTTCAAAGGCACTAATCCCAAGTAAAAGAAAGAGGATAGTTTTGAAACCTACCCTTTCGAAACCATTGCCTCCGAAACCATTTGAAAGTAGGTATATGACCCTTTTGAAGAATTGAGAGGGCGGCTTAAAAGTAAAAAGGCGAAAGCACCCCTTTCGAATACATTGTAATTCAAAAGTTATGAATGCAACAGCATGGTTAAAGCGTCTATCCTTTCGATGGCTTCTTTTAAAATAAAAATAAGTGGAAGCCCTTTCGAAAGCCCCTTTCTAAAAGCAAAGGAAAGCGGCAACTAGTTTGAAAGCCTTTTTTTAAACAACGATAAGTTGATTGATTCGAAAGCTAATTAGAGTGACTTCAACCCCTTTGGAAGCATGCCTTCGACACCATCACTCCTTCCGCCTTTCTCCAATACACCACATACCAATAGCTCGATATCATGTGAATAGGTATCAAATAGGTACGAAAGGTCTAACTTGACATGGTGACGGAAGCAAGCTAAGGTAGTGGCGAAGTTGCAATTCAAAACAAAACTGATTTATTGCCGTTCAAAGTAATTCATTTTTACATAACTTGCGTAATTTGTCAAAATGTGATTGGTTGCCCACTCTTTATCAAAATTCATTTCTAAAAAGGCTGCCGAATTTAAAATTTACAATTAAAAACAGTTTAACAAATAAGCTCTCCTCCTTAAAAAACATGTAAAATATTTAATTCTCTTAATTTAAAAATTTAATAACCATAGTAAAATACTTAGGAAAATTACTCAAAAATCACAATAATTCACTTTTGATATGTTTTCTAACATGTATAAATTTCAGATCCAAAATCATATATAATTGCCTTAGATAATTTAAATCCAATACTACTATTTTCTCTTATGGAAAATTCATAATAAATCCACAATTACTTAGAAAATAATGAAACTTGAAACCCACTTCTGAAAAAATGTTTTTGACCACATATCAAAGACGCAACTCAAAGGGATATCATTTTATAAGTTTTCCAATCTAAACTTATCATAAAATCTATAGTGAAACAATATAAATCATCAACAAACATATATATCCATTTAAACAAACACAACATGGCATGTAAATTGAAAAATTAATTTGGATCTAACTCGAAATCGAAATCAATATCACAAGTGAGATGTAAGTTAATTATTCACATTGGCTTGGTGTTAAGAACGTTGAGATTGACCCTTTGATTGATTTGCTTAAGCTTTCGACTTCAATCCTAGATTTTCTTTTTCTTGAATTTCCTTAATGGTCACCGGCAGATCTCAATAGGGTTTTTAGTCTTGTTTGTGAATGTTAAAATGAATATGTAATGAAGGATAGAAGGGTTTAGGATATTAGAATGAAGGATGTTCCCGTTTTACCCTTACCATATTCCTCTTACTTACTTATTTTAAATTTTCTTTTGCTTAAATATTCATTAAGGCACGGCTCCTTCTAAATTAACAAATCTCAACCCATTAACTATCTACATTATTTCATTTAATTTATTTAATTAAATTTTAAATAATGTTAGTCAAAATTAGGGTCATTACAATAACCATCCTTTCATCTGACCTTACGGGCCCCTCTCTACTTGATTCACGCCAGTTCCTCTAGGCATTCATCAATTGGGATTTAACATTCTATCCATCCTTCTACGGCTCTCTAAGGTATTTGCTGCAACTTCCTTTTCCATATCAAATTTTCAATGAAATCTCTAAGATGACTGCACTCGTTTGTATTATGCCCATGAATTTTATGGAATTGACATTATTCCAATATCACTTTTCTGCCTCAGTCAGTTCTCTCATATGCGGCTTCTTATTCATTCTCGTGCCTTATGTGGCAAGGTATACGTTCTCAAGCGTATCAATCAAAGGCATGTACTCATCTATCCTCATATTCCTTGAATGCTATTTGGCATCACTCCGCCTGCCCCAGCGCCCTGATACCTCTTTCTTTGGTTACTAGAATTTCCAACATTCATGGATACATTATGACGCTCCCACCAGTCTGTTAAATAACTACATTGCTTTGAATAACTTTATTTGACTATCCACCATCGGTATTTTCAACAACCTGTTTTGCCTCTTCCAGACGCAAGAACTGGTTAATCTTTCTATAGAACACCTACATAGTATTTGGTTGTTTCATCCTTAGCCATTTCCGAAATCCATGTCCGAATGTATCCATGTACTAAAGCCAACAATGCCATACGTTCATTTGGATTATTTACTCCAGTAACTAAAACAATGAACCTTTCCAAGAAACCCATTAACAACCTTCAGGTCCTAGAGAAATGCTCGATAATGACATCAAGCGGGTGGAGCATACATTGCTCCAAGAACTTCTTTGCAAATTAATCAAAAGTTGAGATTGTCTTTGATGCGATCCTAGTGAACTACATCGATGCAACTCCATCTGAAAATATGGGAAAGCACCTACATCAGACTGCATCTCTCGCTCTAGCACCATCCATGTGCCACTCGTACTTGAATAAATATTGCCTAGGGCCAGTCATCCCATTATATAATGGCATTGAAGGCATCGTAGACTTTCTAGGATTAGGATATTCTTCTCCCATTATGTTCCCCGTGAATGGAGTTCTACTAGATGTAGAATCCCAATCTTCGTTTTTTCTTCAATTGTTTTCTTCCAAAAACCACCTAATCATATCCACAATATGCTCTCCACTAGCCTAGTAATCTGACGGATGACTATCAAAAGCTGCACTGAATATTTGACTCTGCAAACTGTTTTGGTTTGCTTATAGAAATCTAGGTTCTCTTGCCTCTGGGAGAACCACTCCTTCAGACCTTCTCTATCATCTAGTTGGCTCCAAAGTAATTGCTTGAACATCAACGTCCTGAGCTTTATCATTTAATCTATCCTCATTGCCAACATCCTACAAATCGTCCTCGAAATCTAACAAGTTGGTTGCCTTGATCCTATGCCCCATTAATGTCCTCAAACTCAGATTAGTACTGACCTTATTCCTGATATAAATTCCCTTCGCATAGGCTCGCCCACTTCCTCCCACATTCCTCCCTACTGCTCCATAGATTATTCCTTTATCTTTTATTTTCCATCCCTGTTGTTCTGACAAAAAACAGATGAGTTTTCGTCATTCGATCCAAAAAGCAACTCTTCTCTCCTACTTCTCCACGGTCTTTGAGATTGTTGGATCAGCAAGGCAATGCTAACATCCATTTAGTTAAAGAGGGCCTTTTGCCTATATATCGTTCTTTGATTCAACTCCACCATCATCTTGCCAAACTCCGCCTTCATCACCATCTCTTGAGAAGTAGATGGTCCTAATAATGCGGCTGTCGGTTTGTTAGTCACCTCATCACGGTGGGAAGCTCTATCTACTCCACCAGCAACTACTCTAGATCTTCTAGGTGCTATTAGTTCTGGTATGAAATTTCCTTTTGACTTTAGATAAAACATTATGGATCAACTCTCGAACGCTCTAATCCACAATATATGGCAATATGTAGGCGTGAGAAGCTTTATTCTTAGTGAAAGGAAAAAAAATTAGACCAAAATTGGCACACACCCCATAATGAATTGTAAGAGATAGATCTAATTATAATCAGCAAATAAAAAATAAAAGACGCACGGATTTTATAACGGTTCGAGTATTCTGGGGCCCATGTCCACTATAATATTATTATAAAGAATTATTGTCACATATACTGGGATTTTACACTTCTAAACAGCCTAGAACAGTGAAGGGTAACTTCCCTTGTGACAAAGTCGAGTAAAGAGAGGAGACAAAGAAGATGAAGTGCCAAAAGTTCTCTTGAATTTCCCAAGAAGTCGTTGATTCACGAAAATTTCCCAAAAAGTCGTTGATTCACGAAATACCGGTTCAAACTCTAGATCGAGAAAGTAGGAGGAGAGATGGGGTCCCTTGAATGATAAAATCATATTGGTACCGATCAAAAGTGATTGGTGCCGACATGAATTGTTGACCATAAACCATGTCATCTTCTACTATGTTGTCTTCTTGCTTCGATCCATCATGTTCCGAGACTCTTGCCTTGAAAATCAAGTTGTTGCCAAGAGGTTTTGATTCGTCTAGCCGTTGTATTTTCTGCAAATCTTTCAGGAGTGTTTTACCTACTTCTTCGAAAATGGACATCGAGACGATCATTTTAGCCAACTGTTGATAGACCATAGTTTCAGAATCCATCAGGGTGGCTAGAATCATGACGGTACCGACCTGGAAAGGGATCGATACCGATCACTCTCTTATTATATTTTTGGTACTTCAACAACTCCTTAAAAATCCCTTCCATTTTTTCTCCAAAGCATATGCGTTCAAGTCCTTGATCCATCTCATCTTTAACCTTACATGCAGATTCCTTCGATAGTTGTTTGGTCATAAAGCGTGATAACACTAGCAAAAAAAATTTGGT
This sequence comes from Allium cepa, assembly GCA_030765085.1. Taxonomy (NCBI): domain Eukaryota; kingdom Viridiplantae; phylum Streptophyta; class Magnoliopsida; order Asparagales; family Amaryllidaceae; genus Allium; species Allium cepa. Next base: position 377,992,307 of record CM060938.1, on the reverse strand, counting down.
TTGAGATCGCAGCTTTTAGTGAGGAAAAGAACAAGTCTGTCTTTGTGATTGAATTTTGATACTTACGATTGAAAACTTCAGCTCCAAAACAACCCATTCAATCCCTTTTTTGCGATAGAAAAGTAGTTCCAAGTCCAATCGCCAAAGTTACAAAATGTTATATCTATTAATGGTTGCTGAAAAGTGGTCTACGATCAAATTATAGATTCAAGTACGTTACATTTGTAGAATATGTTGCATCAAAACATGCAGTCTTATTAATAACATATTACACCAAAACATGCAGTCCTAACAACATGTTACATGTGCTACTTTTTGGTAAATGTTAGAAGTACAGCGACGTTTCTTTTCTTTTTCTTTTTTTAAGGGTTTTCAAACGTAACATGGTTGGGCTTTTTTATTTTCAAAAGCCCAACGGTTAGTTTTACAGAACTCACACATTCTGGAAACTTCAAACTGTATTCTTTTTTCCTGTGCTCCATACTTTCTGGACAATTGGTTTATATTTATTTAATTATGGCCTAACTCCGTCTTTACTTTAGAAATTGTTTTTTTTTTTTCCTTTTTGTTTAAAGCAAAGGATCTAGCGTTGTGCCGTGCAATAAATTTTTTATTACTATTATTTTTCTTCTGAGAATAGCGCTGTGCAGTGGATTTGTTTGAAAAATAAATAAATTTTGAGTTGACAAAAATGTATTAGGGAATTGAAGAAATCATTATACTATTTCAAGGATCTAATAGTGACTAGATGACAGATAGACATGCGATTTATACGGAACAGCTAGCGAAATTAAAATGAAAAGTCAAATTAGTGATAAAAATCATTTTTTGTTTTATACGCGCCCTAGTCGGATTTAACATTCGTACTTTCCAGACCCATTATCTCTGTAGTGTAGATCTCTAAATCACTCTCAAAAGAAACATATCACTGGATTGAACAGTGCTAGGTCAATCGGGTATAAAACACACGGGGATTTGCTGTTCTAAAAAAAAATTTGGAGGAGAACGGTTAGCGTTGAGGCTGTTATTATAATTTACCGTTAGTGATAAAAATAAATCGTTCCGGTACTATTGGTAAGTCAAAAACGGCTACCAATGCTTTGCAGTCATCGTTCGTAAAATGATAGTTGACATACCGATAAACTGATATACCGTTGACCGATAATGTTAAATTTAACAGTACATAACACATCAATCTTTTACTGCATTAAAATTTAGATAATGACAAAAAAGTAAACATTTTTCACCTGATTTTAACTCCATTGCTATGTATGTAGCATTTTGACTTATATTAGTTGACGTGAAGACTTTTTTTTATGCATCACAAATTTTCTGCACCAATACAAAATAATTAACCCGCTTATCTTACATTTTTAGCCTAATAAAACTAAATAAGAAACATCATCATAAATAAGACTACAAACATGCTTTAAATATTGATGCAACTTGAAATGCGTCCGGTGATTATGATTAATATAAATGGTGAAAAACCAAAATTAATACATTTGGTAAATTGAATATTGCCACTGATTTTGACATTTCTTTACCGTTATGTTTACCATTCGCAATGACAATTTTACTACTATCACACCGATAACACTAGTATACCAATATAACTCAAAATTGCTTACCCGTTGCTTGATATTGATATGTTGTTGATAAATTTATCGTTAGCATAACACACATAGTTGTATGTAATCATGCAGTTGAAACTTGTTCTTTGCACTACCATATTCGTTTTGACCGATTGGAGAAGAACTATCGTGCTAGATTATGTGAAAATTAAAAAACTTTCCACTTGTAAAGAAAATGACAAATTCTTGCAGTTTATTTTTTTTTCCTCTAAGAATGAAAAATATGTCTGCAAAATTCGGTTCAAATATTAAAAGAGAATAAACTAGTACAACTCGACCACAGTGAACCAGCCTACAGTGTAATTTATAATTTTGAAAAAGTATATTTTGTTTAGTTTTTAATCAGTTTTAGTTAAATACCAAATTAAATACATGAAATGAAATTGAATTTATGATTTGAACTTTAAATTAAAATAATAAATATGTAAATTTTAAATTTGAGTATTGGAATTCCAATTTGAATTTGTAGTCAGGAAATTCGAAACTGAAAATTATAAAATTTGAAAGAAATTTGAATTTGAAAATTTAAAACTATAGATTTGAATTTTGAACTTTGAATTTTTAAATAAGAAAATTTGAATTTGAAATTGAATATGAAAACTCGTATTTAAAATTTTGATTTATTTTTCAAAGTTTAAACTTTTTAAAATGATAAAAAGTTCAATTGGCAAACCCGTTTCAAAATTGGAATATATATATATATATAACTTGAAATTTCAAGTATATTTGTTTCTGTATTTTGAAATTTTAAGTTTAAATTTAAAATTTGAAAATTTTGAATCTCAAAATTTAGATTTTGAATGTTGTAATTTTATATTGTCAAGCTTTTGAATTTGTATTTTAAAACTATGAATTTGGAAGTTTAAAATTTAAATTTGAAACCCTTAAATATGCGATTTTAAATTTTTTTCCTTGAATTAGAAACATTATATTTTGATTTTATGTTTTCAAAAGTTTAATTGTGAATGCGAAAATTTTAAATTTAAAACAAAAAAAATTGAATCTTAAGAGTTTTGATTTTGAACTCGATCAGTAAGCATGATGATTTGAAACTTTATGAAAACGTCAAAAAAGTTCTAATAAGAAAACATATTATCATTTAAATGTTAGATCAAGTAAATTTATTCAAGATATTCACAGGGAGAACAAAGTAGTAACATTTGAGAGATGTATTAAAGAAGACATGGTAAAAAAATATCTTTAATGTTACTTGTTTTTTTAGTTTCATGCTATTTGGTTTTGCAAACCTACAGTACTATCCTAACTGTCGGTTTGATAATGAATTATACAAATGTTATAATCAAATTAATTGATATGATTGTTTTATTGCAATTGTCAACATTAAATTATTAAATTTAATGTTTTTTCAGGTACTTTCTCGATCCTAGAAGACCGCTGTTAATATTTCGTAAAAGCTCCATTTTATCACCGCTACATTCGATGTTGTAACATTCAAATGGGACTAAGGCTACATTGATAATATACCAAGATCCGAGGTTCTGATCGAAAACGAGATTCTCATCGTTCCGTTTCGATTTTAGAAGTAGTTGAAACCAAAGCAAATCAAAACTTCAATTTAATAATAAAACTATAGGAGTTGAAATTTTATAAATTTATCTCAAATAATGAATTAGTTTGAGTTTCAAAAATATACGAATATTCACAATTTGACAATTTAAATTAGAAACATGTAAAATCACACATGGTATATAAATGACATAATATAAAAATGGTGCAATTGTATACAAATTAAAAACTAAAAACGAACTGATCAATAAATATATTTTTAATGGTTCACATGTATGATTAATCAGTATTCTTTTTTTATACCTTATTTTTCAATCAAAGTTTAGATTGAAATATTTAAAATTACAAGAAACTGAAACCTTGATCAAAACTGAGATCTGGGTTGATATAGAGTATCCACACATTTGATGATTGAACCAAATTTTATTATAGCCAAGGGTTTTATAGGAGGGAATTCACACAGCTCATAGTGTCGGTCACACAACGCCATGTTTGAATGTGATAAAAACGAGTTGTGTTCATTTCCAACAAGTACATAAAATTATCCATAAGGATGAGTAATTTGGACAGAATCTGCTTTTTGAGAATAAAAATCATGCAGCATAAAATTCAAATACCACCTGCCTGTTATTTAATAAGGGATGTTCCTTTTTTCTGTAGTGTTCGACAATTTAAACGTGAACCGTTCTACCCTAATTACTGAACACAATCATCACACTGTCGGTAGCATCTAACAGTTAAAACAGATAATGCATTTACATAGAGTTGCAAGTTAGTTATTCACTGAGATATAAAAAAACAACAATTACGCATTTTGAGCATCGTTAGTTCAGTCTTGACATTAATATGATTTCCCTCGATAGAAGTGCTATATGTATTATGGTTCTATATTCTTATCGTTAACCTATGTCTATCTCTTGATTTTATCATGGTGCGGTTCTTAGTCATTTCTTATAACACGTTTTTATTGACGAGACGTCCAACGATGCTAACTCCTTCCCCGCTTCGCAAACTAGTTGAAGGGAAAGGAGCGGTTGATGGTTCATACGTCCGACGTGTCGTACATATCAATGGTAACTTTCATTCCGTAGCTACAAATTCTTCCGTCTTTCACCTTCCTTTTTCATCACTTCTTCCTTTTTTCTTCCCCTTTTATACTCTCTCCATCTCTCTACTTTTTCACATATTTCTATCAACGCCAACAATGGCCGCTTCGGAATTAGATTCTGACTACAAAGACGCACTTGATGTAGTTATTATAATAATTTATTTACGTAGAAGAACGAACGATATCATCCGAATTCACATGTCAAAACATACCGACTTAATGTGGATAGTAGACATATTAAATAGCCATCACAAACGGTGTTTAGAAATTTTTACCATTCATGGAAACAATTAAGAAAATAATTTGAATATGAAAGAAAAAGTTTGTCATATTAAAGAATATTTCAACATAGACATTTAAAACTTAAGTAAAAGTTGTATCTACGATGACTATTCATAAATTCACACGCAAATACAACAATGCTAACCCAGATTTTATGGCTTATGAGTAACACCCGGAGGAACATTATAGTACGAGAAATGCAACGAATAGAATAACTAGACAGGTTCAACAACATGTAAACAATGAAATTATACAATTCAAAATAACGTAAGAGATAAAATTATTGAAGTAGGACTGCACTGATTGATTATATAATTTTGTTTATATTTTATAGTACTGTATAATTAACTTGAATGTATTTCAATTTGTTTAATTTTAATTAAATGCATAATATACAACAAAATAAGTAATTAATTAACTACAAATCAATTAAATTAAAAATCATAGATTAAAATACTCCGCTCAAAATCATAAACAATATTTCACGCTAAAATTCGCCGTTCAAATACTCCACGAGCCTCGTGTGAAATTCATTGTGTGAACTCCAATGTTTTTTTTATTAAAAAAATCCACAGTAACAATTTATTTTTAAAAAAAGCAGTAGGGTCTTACAGCTTAAATTAGCTTCCTAAGCTTGCATTTTATAGTGCGAATAGTGTTGTATATGTATGTTAATTAGCTTCTTCACGGGTGAAACCTGATGTTTCTTTTTATCTGTATTATCATTATAAATTAGCGTGACTGCAATTGAAAGTGATACGTAGACTTGTTTATGGCCCATGTTTCCCCCGCTTTATTTTATTGTTTTGTATATTGTTAACGTGTATGGTGCGTCCATTGTTTAATCGGCTTTTATTGTCAACCATCGTTTTAAACGTTCGATTTATCATCCGGTTTTGCGTTTACATTCAAATTTGTACATGGTTGGACTAACTTCTAGTTCACTTCTAATGTTGTAAGAAAAAGCGTATTGAGGGTACGTGTCCAATATACATGTTGAGTCCATGTATCATATGCCCAAAACATACGATATACATGTGAATAAAATGTACCCTTCAAAAGCCCCAAGGACAAATGTTAAGGTTAATCGGCAGGATAATTTATTTTGAAAATAAAAAAAATTATAGTTAAAAATGATTTTGACAATTATATATTTGCTTGGATGTCGTAACGTATGATAGTAAAATTGAAAGACCATATGTATCAACCAGGAAAAATCAAAAAGTCGCAATTCTCCTGTCTCGCGTTTTCCACATTGCACTTATTCTGACCATTAAGCATCGTAATTTGGTTTCTTTATTGTTTTCATATGGACCACGCGGTTCATATCATATTAATGTTGATGGTTACCTCGGTACGTACTATTCCTACACACATCAGCCAACGAGTGTTCATATAATACACCGAATTGCGTTTATTTTATCCACCCATTTTTAGTGCAGAATCCTAGTCACGATAATAATTAATAATTCCATTTGCCAAAAAGCCGCCACGGAGAGGCCAATGAGCAACACACCAATATTATTGATGTCGTGCATTATATTCATACAGTAAAAATAACCCCCTTCAAACTCAAATTGTATACTATATTTCCTAATGGATATATCTCTGAAGCCAAAACTTTTTACAGTTTTGTATATTATAATATAATTAATTTAAAGTATATTAATAAGAAGATCATTAGACAAAATGTTATATGATTGTACTTGTAAATAGTTGCAGTTATGACTGATTAATCATAAAATAAATGATATTTTACTTTTGATATTTACACTCAATATATTTGGACTAAAAAAATAATATTGATTCTTCCTTCGAAACAAGTGCTTATAACGTTATCCAAATGTTAGAAATTGTATTACTCGTAGATGTTGGTGGCATCAACGATTACATATACTTGTAGCTATTACATTACTATGCAATGACTAATCCAAGAGTCTGATATTGGTTGATGATAACCGTGTGAAGCAAAAAATCATAGTTCCTTTTGTTAGATCACGATTAAGTGTTTTGATGATCACAATGATACAACAAATGTTACTAAGGTTTTATTGAGTTATTTCAGATAGTTTAGTAAAACGAAGGCAAAATAACAAATGGAGGTGGAACTAATATTACTTCAGAGCATAGAGATGATGCTTAAAAGATCAAGTTGGTGTTGACAAAGAACAAACAAAGTCACAGCCATACTTAAAAATTAGCTTCACTTACGAAACTATGTGAAAGCGGTTTTTGTGTTGGTTTTAGAGTCATATACTTAGAATATTTGTTAAACCAGTTAAACGATCTCCAAATGCCATGAAATTTGACCACAATCTCCACCATATATCCACGAAGAAACTTGATTTTTCTCACAATTTTCTAAAGCATTGAAAACCAAAAAAGGCTTTATGCCATAGGTTTGCTGAGCCAGATCAAATATAACAATTTTTTAGGAAGGCCAGTCTAGTGCTAGATCCTTTTCATTTACTAGTACTAACTATGATAATTGGGCTATTAGAATGAGAATTTACATGCAACCTAATAGTTATTCTATTTTGAAAATGACTCAAATTGAATTTATTGAACCTACTATTGACTTTGAATCATGGACTACTGACCAAAAACCTAAAGCCGAAAATTACTATAAGGCTATAAATTTTATATATTGTGCATTAGATAAAAAAATATTTAATAGAGTTAGCATATGTAATCTACTTATGAGATATGACGCACTTTGCAAGTTATACATGAAGGAACTAATAAAGTAAAACAAAATAAAATTTCCATGTTGAAAAACCAACTTCAGTTATTTAAAATGTTAGATAAAGAAACTATATCTGACATGTATACACAATTCCAAAATATTGCACATGCTCTAAAAGGTCTAGGAGTTAGTATTTCTGAATCTGATATAGTTTTAAAATTTTAAACTTTTTAACTGATGAATGAGAAAGAAAAGTCCTAGCCGAACAAGTAAATGATATCTTCACATTTAAATTTGAAGAGCTTGATGGAATTTAATGTCATATGAGTATAATTTGCATGTTAAAAAGGAACAAGCACAAGGGAAAAAACCTATAGCTTTTCTAGTAGAAGAGAATGACGATTTCAATGATGATAATTTTGCATGTCGTTTAAATAGATCAAAAGAATTTTTAAGTGAAGAAAAAATGGCAATGCTAGCAAGATATCTTCAACAAAAATGTTATGACTATGAAGAGAATTGAAAAATGAAGAAATACCGTCCACAACTTAAGAAGAAACAAAGATATATAGAGGAAAAACCGAAGAAAAAGGCAGGTTTTTCAAGTCACATGAGACGATTCAGAATCCTCATCATCCGAAAAGTGATAGTGAATCTGAACATGCAAATTTTTGTTTTATGGCTACTAATAATGAGATATGTGATGATTTTAGCAAATTAGAATTACATAATATTGCAAATGCCTTATTATTGGGGCTCGATTAATTGTTCAACCCTAGGTATAAGCTTTACAAAAGGTGTTGTAGGTGTGTCTAAAACGATCCTCTTAGGTAAACGATACTTTCCTTAGTAAGAAGTTCATGCCCAGAAGCACAACACCTTGGGTCACATAGAGTATTAATGATATTAATTTGCATGTGATAACCATATAGTAATGGTGTGACTCATTCAGCAAACTTTTGTCTGATCCACTCTCTTCCTTTCTTTTTCCTCCACCGCAGAAAGACAGGGCAGTAGGTAATAGGCCTAATGATTAGTACTGGAGAGGCTACCTTAGCATTGGAAATGCTTTCTATTTTTCATTATCTCCATATAACTATTTATCATACCTAGTACTTATTGGACTATATACTGTATTTCTGTGTACTCTAGATTTAGACTACCTACTATTTTGAGACTCTGTTTTCCGATACATTTTCCGAGATGATTGTTTTCTATATTTATATTTTATATATATCAACTATGAAATCTGAAAGCGTACAATGTATTAGGTTTATCCCTATATCTGTAGTCGCTGTAATGTTTAAAAATTCGATAACTCATACTTCTTGGCATTGACGCAAGTCCGAAAGTCCACATAGGCTTTGGATCAGTGTGTTAGGAGGTGCGTGTTGTCATAATTGAAGGTTAAGTGCTCAACCCCCATAGTTCAATATACCACTACATTTCCTTTCGAACTATTCTTCTTGTTACTCCACAACCGAGGCAAACACAAACCACAAAATTGACTTACTTTCATTGACGTCACTGTGCAATCCCGAGTCTAAATACTCATCCATAAGAATTTTGTTATTACCATTAAAAATGACCTTAGTATTTCATAAACACTTGAGAATAATCTTATTAGATATCTATTGAACCCCATTTAGATTTGAATGATATATGCTGGCTGAATCAATTGCATAAGCGATATCGATATAGTATAATATAATATACATGGTGGATCATATTGTAAATGCATAAAGAATCTTTCTTGTATGCCTACTTAACTCATCCATTCCTTTCTACAAAAGACAATTTTGTGTTGCATAGGAAGATTTCCTCGTTTGGAATTTCCCCCACTAAATCTTTATTGTTTAGTGTAATGTGAGTAGAGTGGGATCAACATCCTTTTCGTTCAATCTCTACAAATCTTTGTACCTAGTTTATAGGATGTTCGGCCTAAATCATGCTTGGCCTAAATCCTTCATTGAGAATTTAGTCGACAACCATGTAATTAATAGAGGTTTGGAAGCATCAAACAGAGTGACAACTATGTACTTCTAAGGTTCCTTCGAGTAATGCAAAAGTAAAATTAGATGTAAGTTTTATTCTCATAATTTATACGAGTATGGTGGCACGTCCGTTGGACGTGTGCCAAGAAGGAAGTGCAAAAATTTTGTGTGCCACAGTTATGGTGGTGATATATATACACACAGACACTCATACGTACATATGTACACAGATATATATGTTTGTGTCTGTGTATGTGTGTGTGTTTTATATTTTCCCTTTTTTTCTTTATAGTTGCAGCAGTGTACAGCTATATATTAATTTTGGTCAAATTATACAGGCTGACCAGCACCTAATGAGAAGTTTGAAGCAGTCAGGTAGTAGATGATGCAGCAAGGATGGCAATAAAATGAACATTCATTTGTTGATGCAGTATTTGAAAAAGAACAAAGCCACACAAACAATGCATTTTTTAAACAATATTCATTGAGAATACAGTTAACAATATTCAATATCTATCATGGCCTATAATGATGACTTTCGGTGTTTTTTTTAAAAAAAAAGGGCAACTCTAAGTAGAAGTTGCATTAACAGTTTGAAAGACACAGTTAAACCAATAAAAATAAAAGGAAGTACCTTGTTATCTTTACAATTAATTTTACTGTATTATACCATCAACAAATATAGTTTATTAATGTTTACGTATACAGATGTTACAAAATTTTATATAAAACATTAGAACATAATAAAATATTTTTATATTCCTTTTTTTAGTTCCAAAAAAATGGCAGAAAAATATATCAGACAACTCGGACGTATACAAATTTGTTGTATGATAAATCAAATCTGACTATACAGAAGAGATATGAGTTTCTAATTGCGTTGTTGCTACCAAATATTTTTAATTGCGTCATTCATAATTCAGTTGAACAAATAGGTAGGTTGTTTGTAATAAGCAGCTTTTGCTCTATTACAATGCATGTTGCCTGAATGACAGAAGAGGATTATGTAATTCATCCTTGAAATTAGGGAGCATTTTGGTGGCCTCATCGACGCCAAAATTCATAACATCACTGAAGTATGTGGTTATGAAAGTGTAAGCAGGGTAATAGTGAAGTGAGTGTGCCATGAATTTTTTTTCTTCCTTTAACTGGCATGCTGATGGTAGTTAAACTTAGCAGATTGTTTATGCATAGAAATTTATGAGAATGCAATTTATGTTAGTGTATTTGTTAAGTAAAAGCATTGCGCAGTAAATAATTAGTAGCAGCATTAAGAGAAAATATGTAAAAACCCAAATCCCTACCTTAACTAAAAAAATCATCATATTTCATGTATATCTTCAGTACAAAGGCATATGGACAAACGTATTACATACATTGTTTTTCAAAAGAATGGTAAAATTCAATATTTATACATCTTACGTGATTGGGTTCATAGATGCATCCATCTCCATTTGTATCAGTTGTCATATCTACAGTATCTTCAATATGTAAAGCACTAAATTCTATGCCTACCGTGCAAGTGTCACCAACATGTACCACTCCACCTGAACCCAATCCAGGTCTTTCGTCCGTACGTGGTACCTCACAACCGCATCCACCAAGCACACAAATAGCATCTTCTAAACTTGTATTTTCAAATTGACACATAGAACCCAACATCCCCTTAACATCTACTTCACCGCCATCAGACAAAACAATAGCCCTACTTACCTCATCCGCTCCAAACTCAACGACAAAGCAGTTTTCAAACCCACAGAAAAAATCGAAATTCTATTATGAATCCATCATATTATTTGCATGGTCAAAACTTATATTAACATAGGCATGACATGTTCCAAACCAAATACAACAATAAACTCACTTCCTGACAAATGTGCACAGACAGGAATCTCCCCATATAGAACTAAAGCTTGAACAACATCCCCTAGCACACCATGTTTAGAATCATAAAAGATACATCACGTTTTCTAAGGCTTGAAAGATATTATGTTGACATTCTGTTTATAATCATGTTCACTTCCATCTACTTCTACTGCCTGAAGCCGTGCTTCTTCGGCATACAGAGAACCGTCCCCATGTGCAATTTCTTGAACTATTAATCGCTTTGAACCCCTCCACTTATGATTCAAATAGTCAACTTCCAATGTGGTAGCAATGATATAATCATCTAACCCTCCATTTTGATCATGTAACACCAAATAACTGTCCCCAAAACCCACCATAAGATCATCCCTACCCTTAATCGAATAATGAATAATATCATGATTTACAACCGTATCCTTCATATTGCCCTTATCATCTACAATATAACCCTGAAGAATAATATGATTTACAACTGTATCCTCTTTGCTGCCATTGACATCATTAATATCAACATCTATCCCCATCCCAAGTACATGAAAGTCATTGTGAAAAGCCAATTATGATATAAGTTGGAGTTTGTAAATGAGATTGTCTTGTTGTACTAATTGTCAAGCAAAATGATTGCACGCTAACTGGTCTTAGACTGCTCCTGCTAGTTTATCCTCAGTTGTCATATGTGCTACAGTCAATATTAATAATGGTTGATGGTAATTCCACACTTCAGATTTAGAATCGGAGAACCGATACACATAGAAAAAAATTTAAAATCATGAATTTTGACAATTGATTGTCGTAAGAAGAAAAGAAGAAATTTATACAATTATGATGAGAAAGAGCAGAGATGTGCTAAAGCAGCAGAAAAGACATGGAGAAGAGATGTGGTCAAATCGTACAGAAGCTATAGGAAAAACTATATTCATCAAAGGTAATAAATCTCCGTAAGAAAAGTGATAAAGTAAAAAGATCTGAACTTGAAGTTTGTCATTTGATCTTTGCCTCATCATCTCACCCCATAAGTGCACAGTACCATAAGTTTAGAAAATGAGACAAGGGGACAGTCGGAATATACCTTGGGCTTGAGACCTTGCTGTATTACTTTCTCTTGAATTAGTAACAAAATATTTGGCACACCATTTCCTATTGAACCATAACAGCACTGCATAGATTCGAATGAGACGCCGAACACACTTGCGCTGCCATAGCATATGCAAAGTAAGTGTAGAGCCATATCAAAATGAAGATATTACCGAGTAGACTTATAACTTGTGAACAAACAACAAACAAAGTTCAATGATCAAGCTTTAGCGTTAACATTTAATGCCTAACAAACAAAGAAAGGTAATGTCAATAAATAGTTGAGTTAAAATAGGTCAGTCAAAGATCCACATACAGTGCAGAGGAATTAACAAAACTGGAAGGCCTTAATTGCAAACTTTAAAATAATAGATATGTCTTTTGGCTTTGAATTTCAAAATAGAAATCGAATTAAAAAACTAAACTTTAAGCCAATGAACTATCAAACATCACTTTCCAACATTTACAGGGCTTGTGGTCCGTTCTCCAGTTTATTGGAATTGTTTCACTGCATTACTATATCTCTAAGATGATGAAATTTACTGAATCGCATAAGCTTCATAGAAAAAACAACATTCTTTTACTGAAGAAAATTAAAGTCAGATCCCTTACTTCAGGTGAGAAAGGTTTATGCTAGCCTTTAATTTATTTGTGAAAGGCTCTTTGATAACTGCACACACAGGGGTTACATTGGTATCTATACTGATGTAATAGTTCTAGACGTATAAAGTAGATTGATGCGTCACACACTACACAGATCACAACATATTAGTCGTAGACAATTAATGACTTAAATAACAGTCTTTAATGAAGTTGATAGAGAATATAAGAATGTCTTGCTTACCATAGTAACAGCAAAAGCGTTTGAAGAACTTAATTTACTGACTTGAAAACATAAGTTGGCTAAAGATATCATGATATTTTTAACCTACATGTCAAATTACTTAAACTTGGATCAATTAAATTAAAAAAACATTACCATATTTTTAGCAAAGCTAGGATTTTGAAAGCAGCAGCAATTATAGATGTTGATATTTTTTGCTACTCAACAACCGCAATAACACCTTCTTCTTTACTTCTACTGCCACGTTGAATGACTTTGTGAAGAGATGGGGCGCTCAAGCCCGAGCGGAGGCTGATGTAGATCTGAGTGTGACTTAAGTGATAGAGTCGAACTACTACAGAAACGTTTGGAAAAAAGCCAAAAAAATCATTTTGCAAACCTAAAAGGAATCAAGCATGAACTAAGCATATAGTAAAATAAGATGGAACTTCAGATTGAACATAATTCAATTTTCTCGATATACCTCTTGTGAAGGGTTGTTCCCGTCCATTTTGTTCCCAAATTGGACTTAGAAATCCAAAGTGCATCAGTGTACATGTTGTTGTCAAAAGTCACGATTCCTGCAAAAGTAGTATAGTTCAAATTAGTCAGTAAGTACGCATAACAGCAAAACTGAAGATTGATAGACAAATGGAAAAAGCAACAGTAGAGCTGAAGATGCGTAGTTGTTTCAGACAGTAGTATTATATGATGTATGATATTTTAAACAGTAATTTTAACAGTATTTCCACAGTGTATGTGAGGTAATATTATTTGGGGGAGTTTATTGAAGTAGTAAACCTGTTATGTTAGTATTTGTTCCTAGTTATAGTGATTTTGTTGTACAATGATATTTGATGCTAAGTGTACTAAATATTAATGGCTGTTTTTTTTTCAAAAACATGTATTTTGAATGGAGTAAGTTTGGCCAAAATACAGGCATAATGCTGCAAATGCAGCCATAATGCTGTTGGTTAACATAAAAAAGCATTTGACGCAACAACTTAATTCTAAGTTTTAGCAGTTAAATAAACAAAGGTTTAGCAAAAGTTTCACAGAACGATGAGCATAGAAATGTAGCATGGACGCACACTGGAAATTTAGCGCTTGAAAAAGTTATCATACAGTTGTAAAGCCCTATGCTTGTGGAAACTAATAGTGAATACAAATTTGGCACATTAATATGTCAGAAAATGCATCCATATATAAAAATAATAATCATCTATTAATCTTTACAATTGAAATTGTGCAGTTATGCATCCAAACCAAATAGGCATGAGTACATAAAGTCGGAAAACTGGATTTCATATACAAACGAAACTTCATTTATTACAAAAGCTGATATGTACAGAAAATTAACTCTGTATATGCATTTTGAGAACTCGTACATTGATATTTGAAACTAAGTGTATGCATACATGAATTCTCATATATATAAAATCTGTTATGTTTAAAAAACTTAATGTATGTGTATGTTCCGAAAATTAGTATAATCATAGATTGAAACACAGGATTTAGAAGTGAAGCCCGGTCATTTGTCAAATCAAATTGCTTTGAAACTATTTTTGTTGTAGACCTGAAAGTTTTTGACTTTGGGATTAGTAAATAAATTGGAAGTTGTCAAAATTAATTTCTGGAATCACATTCATGGAAACACATAGTTCTTATGAAAACCCATTCATATAAAGAACTCGATATATTCAAAACTGGTGTCTGTATGAAACCCATACATACATGTACAATTTTTTATTTTTCGAAGATCGGTGGTTATTTGAAAATTCATAGATATACATTTTAAATTGTTCAAAATCCATATTTTCAAAACTTTAATACTCAAAATTGGTGTATATTTTGGAAATCTGATGCACGCCTAAAAAGTGATGTAGAGTAATATCCAAAATCACAAATTAATTGGTGAAACTACAAACGAAAATCAGTTTTAAATAGACCCGAAGTACATGAAGTGGCAAAAGTATTTAAATAACAGAGGACCATATCATTAGAGGATCTGAAGCGGACAAAAAGTTTATTCTTGAATGGGTTCTGTAGAAATCATACCAAATCTGTTAGAAAGAAAAACCAATTGTTATCATAGTTCCTTCCTTTCTTTTTTTGTACTGACTTTAACTTACATATAAGTTGTTCCCATCCATTTTGTTCCCAAAGTGGACTTAGAAATCCAAAGGGCATCAGTCTCCATGGCGTTGTCAAATGTCATGATTCCTGCAAAATTAGTATAGTTCAAATTAGTCAGTAAATACGCAGAACAACAAAACTGAAGATTGATTAGCAGTAAAGTTAATAATATTATATGCTGTCTGATATTATATGCTGTCTGATATTTTATACAGTAAAGTTAACAGTATTTGTAATATTTGATGCTAAGTGTAGTAAATAATAATGGTTGTTTTTTTTAAAAACATTTATTTTGAATAGACTAAGTTTGGCAATAATGCAGCCATAATGCTGTAAATGGAGCCATAATGCTGTTGGTTAACATAAAAAAGCATTTGAAGGAACAACTTAATTCTAAGTTTTAGCGTTAAAATGAAGAAAGACTTAGTAAAAGTTTCACAGTACGATGAACACAAAAACTTATATGCTGTAAATGAAAGACAGCGGTACAAAGTTGGGGGCAAATGAATCAGATAGAAGTTTATGGTGTCGCAAAGAAGGAAATAATTAACAGTGAATAATACCTTTGCGATTCGTGAGGCAGTGCTCTTCGCCGGAGGCGGTAGAATAGAAGAACCGATGTGAATCGTTTACATATCTGCGAGAATAACATATCAACAATTTGGGCTGAGAAGTAAAGGATGTTATATAAACCAAAAAGAACAATACCTTTATATCGCCGCAGCAGTGTTCCTCTCCGCAGGCGGTGGAAGACGAAAAAGGGATGTGAATCAGGGATGGACGTGCGAAGATAGCATAAGTGGAGTTAGGGCAGAAGATTCGAACAGTACAAAGATGACTTCATCCTCAACACGTCCTTCCACGTCCAAATCTATGCCACCGGCCCTTCTTTAAGTTCTATACGGACAAAAACAAAACAAATTAAAAGTTAAAAAAAATATGTCCACGCGATCTATTCAGATTTAATTCACATTTACTTTTACTTACAATTCACATCCAAAGATGCGCAGCGAGATCAGAGACTTCGATCTTTGCAGCAGCCTTTGCCATAGTAATAGTAGGTTTGTTAAATTTCTTCTATTTGACTTTCTTCACTGCTACCGCGTTAGTGCGTCGGTTGTCGTTGACATCGTCACCGCTCTCGTCATCAGATCTACGCACCGCACTTAAGTTGTCTGCATCGTTTGCCGCAGTAACAGCCACCGCAGCTTCAAGATTTGGACGACAATGGTTTGCTTCACACTGAAATTGCGAAGTTGTGGAGTCGCCATTGACGGAGGTGGAGATTGGGTGTGGGTGTGACGGTGGCGTTTAGGGTAGGTCTTTACCTTGCCTCATTGGGTGTGGATGGGAATAAAACTCGAAGGAATGATCGCGACATCAAGCTTCTACGGCACTGAGGAATTGATCTTGTTAACACTGAATAATTGCAGCCGCCATTGAACTGATTAAGGGTTTGAGGAGGGGAAGTCGAATTTTTCTTTGCGAGACGGTCAGTTATTCGGGCTTAATTGGTTCTGAGAGGAGGAAATTGGGAACTAAGAATTAAATTGGAAGCCGAATAAAGAAGAGTGGAAACGGTTGATATTAATTTGAAGGAGACGCCAGTTAGGGTTATGTTTTGTTTTGAGAATTGTTGAAGCAGTTGTGGACCGATGGAAGAGTGGAGAAGATGGGAAACTGACGGGAGCATTGAGGAACGTGGGGAAGAGGAAGTGTGCAACGAAGATGACAGAATTACCCTTCTTATTTTCATTTCGTTTGCAATATTGCGGAGGACAAATTAGACAGCACATAAAAGGCTTCACTTTGACCGGTTTGACCAAGGTTTTGCTTTATAGTATATTTATAGAGAATGAAGATATTATAATCGAAGATATATTCAAGAAATGTATTCGAAGAACATCTAAGGATATGGTGTACAAAACGATCTTGGATAATGTGACGATCCATCTCCTCGACCCTCAGAAATCGACATTAATACATTCACAATATCACACGTGCCATAAATTCAAGTGTCGGGGAGGCAAATTATCAGGGGTGTAAAACAAAATAAAGATAGATGATAACACAATAATAGAATCTCACATCGCATTTAATATTTTAATTATACATAAATGATCAGAGTCAAATACAAATTCAGCGGGATAGCTATAATCGTCTATCCGTATATATGCTGGGATATACATACTACATAACACAGTGGAAAATGGGTAGATATCTACATAAGGTACTTCAGCTTCATAGCTCCAAAAGACTTCTCCAAAATGCTCCCCAACATGCTCCAAAATGCTCCTAAGGTATCCTGACTACACGACTGCCCGAAAAATAGGACATCCAGAGTTTAATGAGAAAGACAAACTCCGGGTCAGTCATGCGACTGGTATGAGAACTCAAAGTATAATGTTTTGAAAATAAAAAAAGGGCATCTCATAAGACCACGCCGCACATAAACATGGAACGAGTTTTTACCTTATGATAACCAAAACTCTTTATTGCGTAAAATTTGGGGTTATTATTCTTAATGACTTTCTTTGAAAACATTTGCAAATAAACTTATTAATTTTAGCCTAAATTGTTACCATTATTAAATTCAAGCATACTAGGTTCTACAAACAAAACCGCAAGTTTTTATTGGGGAATGGATTTCCACACAAATGACCAGATGAAAGGACTACCTTCTGATGGGTACACATCTAAATGGATGTCTTAAGGAACCATCACAAAGCTCCTTTACCAACACAAGACCGGCCTATCTCTATAACTAGATAGTACCGAATCTGTCATCCTTGATCGTTACCGACTTTATCCAAGAGCTCTCTTTGCATACATTCACATTAATTTACATCCTTAACGTCATAGGGGAAAGAAATATATCTAGAAGGGAGTGATCATACCCTACTTGGGAATGACCTACTTAGCCTTCTACATCTAACTCTGTTTCGGTCATTTTCGGTTGATGAGGCTCGAGGTTACGATTACCTTTTCACATAGCACATCTTCTTTCACTTTGAACGCCACATTTCCATTCCACATTCACATGATCGATTTCAACAAACGTATAATTTCCTGAGCTCGTATGTCTCGAAAAAGGGTGTTAAGCTAAGAGAAGGTGTCTTCGCCGCCACCGACTGATATACTTTTATAAAAACTACTCATTATGATTTGGAATGCAATGTCAGACATTCATCCGTACAAGTTCGTTCTGAGACCGAACGAAACCGAAGGCACTTTCCTTGGCCATTACTAGGCAAGAGACCTTGTGGTTTTAAGGTTTTTCATAACAAAGAGACAACTACTCTAAAATAGTGCATTAAGAGTTTATCCCCAATTAATCAACAAGTAGTCCCTCGTTATTATTCGTTTCAATATCTCCATCTTCAAACATCTTCATTCTTCGAACACGTAAACTGGTTCGAAGTGGTCTTCGGATAGGAATCATCCAAATCCGATCCCGGTTTCTTCGAAATCCAATCATCGATAAAAATGATGTAATTAGGTAATTGTTTTTCGATTGATTCATTTTTCTTTACCAAAATATCTTCGAGAGATGTTTATTTTCAAAATCTTCTTTCTAGTGAATACGAAATCATTTAAACCTCTCTTTTGAATGTTTCTTAAATCATTTTTAAAGAGTATCTTTTGAGAAAATAGGATTATAGAAATCGTTTTATCTAAAATCAACTTTCATATTCAACGAGTGCTATGGGTAGAATAACGGTGATATCGGCTTTTAAAATTCCACAAATATGACAAGTCCCATCTTCGGATTTTAGTAATGAGTATAAGAAGATTATTTATATAAAATCCAAATTGAGCATTCGGACTTTCTTTCGATATGTTCCACCCCTCGCCTAAAAGAGAAAACTGAGGCCATGTAAGTTCAGGGCACTGGTTGCTCCATCGGTAGCCTTAGTTACATACCTTATTTTCACTTTTAGATCTCGCAGGCGGGACAAATGTACTAGTCGTTTCCGCATACCCATTTTCCCTTTTTAAATCACTTAACTACTTATTTAACCATCTTTGAAACAATGTTAAATTGTTCAAATTTCTTTTGAAATGGTTTATTATTTACTTAAAAATATTTACTAAGGATTTGGAAAATAATTGTTAAGTTTCAATCTTTATTTCAAAAGTTATTGAAAAACGTTGCAAAAAGTGTTGCAAATAGTATTACAAAAAGTGCTTTAAAAGCTATATTCCTCAAAACGACTTTTATATCTTTTAGAAAACCATCTTTTCAACTTAAGTCACTTTTAAAATATTTTAAAAGATTTTTAGAATTTATTTCATATTTTTAAAACGATTATTTTATCAATTTTCAACATTGATCGTTTAGTATAAAAACTATATTTTTCTTGAAATTTGATTTTACCATATTTGAAAATATACAAAATGAAATCTTGCATTAAAACTGCACCAACTCCTTCTCCACAAGCATCTGTATAAACGGTCAATCCACTATTTCCATTTATAATTGCTAAAACTGGAGCAGTTGTCAATCTCATCTTTAGTCATTGGAATGCTTCTTCGCACTTAGGAGTCTAGATAAATTTAGCATCCTTCATTGTCAACTTCGTTAGGTGATAGGAAATCTTAGAGAAGTCTTGAACGAATCTTCTATAATATCCTGCCAAACATAAGAAGCTACGAATCCCTTTAGGAGTTTGTGGCTGCTTCCAATCTTGGATAGTTGCAACTTTCTATGGATCCACTGAAATTCCATCTCCTGACATTATATGTCCAAGGAATCTTACCTCCTTCTCCCAAAAATGGCACTTTGAGAATTTGGCTTTAAGCACGTTATTTCTCAATATTTCCAACACAGCTTTTAGATGCCTTGCGTGTTCTTCTTCTGTCTTTGAGGAGATGAGAATATCATCGATAAAGACTAACACGAATTTTTTATCACATCTCTAAACACTCTATTCATAAGGTCAACAAAATAAGCGGACTCATTAGTCAACCCAAAAGGCATAACCAACCACTCATAGAAAGTATTCGGACCTTTGAATGCAGTTAGACGGATGCAAACTTCTGTGATTCTTAACTAATGTAATCTTTTAGCTAGGTCCATTTTAGAGAAAACTTGAGCTCCATTAGTCAAACAAGTCATCTATTCAAGGTAAAGGGTACTTGTTTTTAATGGTTTTCTTATTTAGATCTCGATAGGCTACACACAATCTCAAATATCCATCTGATTTAGCAACAAAAACTACTTCCGATCCCCAACTTGAACGGCTGGGTCTTATCAATCCTTTCTCTAATAGCTTTGGGGTTTGGTTATTCAACTCATTCCTTTCTTTCGGAGCCATCCTTCTATTTTTTTTTAATTAGCATCGCACCAAGAACTAAATCAATACAGAATTCGATTTCTCGATGTGGGGGCAAACTTTTTACTTCCTTAAAGACATCTGCAAATTCCTTAACAACTGGTATTGTTTCTAATCCTGTCTGGGATGTATCTAAAGCATAAAGAAAACTATCCCTTCTTGGACTAGGACCTTCACAAGGTATTTCTATGATTTTCCCTAACTTTATTTTCACTCCAACTATTCTTTTCAAACAATCTAGAATTGCTTCATTTTTAATTAACCAATCCATACCAAGTAAAATTTTGAATCCAGTAAAATCTAAGACAAAAAGATCGAAAGGAAAGTGATGGGGATAGGAAATTGAGACTTTTTCACACTGCATATAAAGATTAGTGGAACCTCCTATAGGATTCGTTATGAAGATAGGGTCGTCAACAATTTTAGGTTTAAATTCCAATTCTTCTACAGTTGTTTTAGAAATAAAACTATAAGAAGTTCCTGTATCAAATAATACTCTAACTAAAACATCTTTGATAAAAATATTACCTTCCAACACTACTTTTCCCTTCATATCTTTAGAGGTTGAAGGCTCATCCTTGATCGCATACACTTTGGCTTGTTCTCCTTTCTTCATTAGGGGACTATCCTTAATCATGTGTCCTGATTGATGACAATTAAAGCAGCTTCTTGATGTTGGTCCTTAAGTTCCTTGAGTTCTAGGTTTTCTAAAATGAGTTGATAGATGATCCTTTTATTGGCAATTATAACAAGTGACATCTTTAAAGCGGTTATCCTGAGATCCTCCTTTGGGTTTTCCCTGCCATGGCTCCTGGCCATTGAACTTTCTCTTCTTCCAGTTATTGTTGTTGCTTTCTTGTACTACGGGTGGATCTATTTTAACCAAAGCTTCGTATCTGTATCTTATGTCTATTAATTTTACAAATGGTTCTTTCACATGCCCAGCCATCCTGACATGGTATCGCTTCTTCATTCCATAAATAAAGTTTTAATTCTTTTTTAGGGGCGTATCTATCAATCCAGGCCAAAAACGAGTTAATTTGTTAACATACTACTCAAATGACATCTATTCCTCTTGTTTAAAATCCATGAAATTTCGGTAAAGACGAGATTTTCCTGCTTCCGGCATATACTGCTCCTCTAGAACTTTCTTGAATGGTTTCCATGAAAAATCATCCTCTGACTCATTCTGAGTAATAGATTCCCACCAAAGTAGAGCTCCATCTTTTAGTTTCCAAGAAGCTAAGAATCTCTTCTGCTCATCTCCAATATTCAGTCCTTTGAAATTTTTTTCACATGAGCGGATCCAAGCTATACTTCAATGATGGTTTTTGTTTCTTTGAAAGGTTTGCCACCAAGGCTGGTATAATTCTTGCATAAAGTTGCAAAGTTAATTTGGGGTTGTATCGGAACTACTACTTCCTCGACTACGGTAGCTGCGGGAGTTTGACCATTTGTGGCATTACTTCCTTCCCTACCTTGTACTCTTCTTCTACTCATTTTATAGTATCTGTATGTAGTAAGAAAAAAATCTTTAGAATATATAGACGAGATATCTTAGGGAATGCTATACAGTATGAATACACTTATTCAAATTAGAAGTTTTAATTATGCTCTCTCAAACTAAACTCATTCTAGAGCATTACTAACTCTATCTCTAATGAGTCATACCCCAACAAAGGCAAGGTTCTCACTTAACCTTCAGCTTTGATACCACGTGTGACGACCCGTCTCCTCGACCCTCAAAAATCGACACTAATACATTCACGGTATTCATGTGCCGTAAATCCAAGTGCCAGGGAGGATGATTATCAAGGGTGTAAAAGAAAATAAAGATAGATGATAACACAATAATAGAACCTCACATCGCATTCAACATTTTAATTATACATAAATGCTCAGAGTCAAATATAAATCCAGCGGGATAGTTATAACCGTCTATCCGTACATATGTTGGAATATACACACTACATAACACAACAGAAAATAGGTAGATATCTACATAAGGTACTTCAGCTTCATAGCCCCAAAAGACTTCTCCAAAATGCTCCCTAACATGCTCCAAAATGCTCCTAAGGTATCTTGACTACACGGCTGGCCGAAAAATAGTGCACCCTAAGTTTAAAGGGAAAAACAAACTCCAAGACCGCCATGGGATGATGTGAGAACTCAAAGTATGATGTTTTGAAAACAGAAATGTATCTCATAAGACCACACCGCACATAAATACGGAGGGTTTTTACCTTATGATAACCAAAACTCTTTATTACGTAAAATTTAGGGATATTATTCTTAATGACTTTCTTTGAAAACATTTGCAAATAAACTTATTAATCTTAGCCAAAATTATTACCACTATTAAATTCCAACATGCTAGATTCTACAAAAAAACCGCAAGTTCTTATTG
This sequence comes from Allium cepa, assembly GCA_030765085.1. Taxonomy (NCBI): domain Eukaryota; kingdom Viridiplantae; phylum Streptophyta; class Magnoliopsida; order Asparagales; family Amaryllidaceae; genus Allium; species Allium cepa. The sequence continues at coordinate 377,969,434 of CM060938.1, read as the reverse complement.
GGGAATGGATTTCCATACAAATGAAGAGGTAAAAGGACTACCTTCCGATGGGTATACCTCTAGATGGATGTCTCGAGGAACCATCACAAAGCTCCTCTACCAACATAAGACCAGCCTATCTCTATAACTAGATAGCGCCGAATATGTCATCCCCCGGTCGTTAGCGACCTTTATCCGAGATCTCTCTTCGCATACATCCACATTAATTTACATTCTGAATGTCACAGCGGGAAGAAATATATCTAGAAGGGGGTGATCATACCCTACTTGGGAATGACCCACTTAGCCTTGCTACATCTTACCCTATTTCGGTCATTTTCGGTTGATGAGGCTCGATGCTACGATTACTTTTTCACATAGCATATCTTCTTTCACTTTGAATGTCACATTGCCATTCCACATCCACACGACCGATTTCTACAAATGTATAACTTCTTGAGCTCGTATGTCTCGGGAAAGGGTGTTAAGCTAAGAAAAAGGCGTCTTCTCCGCCACCGACTGATATACTTTTATAGAAACCAATCACTATGATTTGGAATGCAAGGTCAGACATTCATCCATCCAAGTTCGTTCAGGGACCGAAGAAACCGAAGGCACTTTCCTTGGCCATTACTAGGCAAGAAGCCCCTGTGGTTTTGAGATTTTCAAAACAAAGAGACCACTGCTACAGTATAGTGCATCGGGAGTTTATCCCCAATTAATCGACAAGTAGTCCCTCGTTATTATTCGTCTCAATATCTCTGTCTTCAAACATCTTCATTCTTTGAACACGTAAACTGGATTGAAGTAGTCTTCGGATAGGAGTCATCCAAACCCGTCTTTGGTTCCTTCGAAATCCAATCATCGATAAAAATGATGTAATTAGGTGATTGTTTTTTCGATTCATTCATTTTCCTTCACCAAAATATCTTCGAGAGATATATATTTTCAAAATCTTCTTTCTAGTGAATACGGAATCATTTAAACCTCTCTTTTGAATGTTTCTCAAATCATTTTTAAAGAGTATCTTTTGATAAAATAGGATTATAGAAATCATTCTACTTTTCTCCAAAATCAACTTCCATATTCAACGAGTGCTATGGGTAGAATAACGGTGGGATCATCTTTTAAATTCTACGAATAAGACAAGTTCCCTCTTCTGATTTTAATAATGAGTATGAGAAGATCTATAAAATCCAAATTGAGCATCCGGGATTTCCTTTCGATATGTTCCACCTCTTGCCTAAACGAGAAAACTGAGGTCAGATAAGTTCAGGACACTGGTTGCTCCATCCCTAGTCTTAGTTACACACCTTATTTTCAATTTTAGATCTCATAGGCGGGACAAATGTACTAGTCGTTTCCGCATACTCATTTTTCCTTTTTAAATTACTTAACTACTTGTTTAACCATCTTTGAAATAATGTTAAATTGTTCAAATTTCTTTTGAAATGCTTTATTATTTACTTAAAAATATTTACTAAGGATTTGGAAAAGAATTCTTAAGTTTCAACCTTTATTTCAAAAGTTATTGGAAAGCGTTACAAAAAGTGTTGCAAATAGTGTTACAAAAGTGCTTTAAAAGATATATTCTTCAAACAACTTTTATATCGTTTAGAAAACTATTTTTTCAACTTAAGTCACTTTTAAAACATTTTAAAAGATTTTTAGAATTTATTTCATATTTTTAAAATGATTATTTTATCAATTTTCAACTTTGGCCGTTTAGTGTAAAAATGGATTTTTCTTGAAAATTGATTTTGCCATATTTCAAAATATACAAAATGAATTTTTTTTCTTTTTGTATATGAAATATATGGATATAAGGATTTGGAAAATTCTTACTTCGAAGAATTTCAAACTATATTACACTTTTTGTTCATTCAAACTTTTGACAAGAAAACGCGAATTACCGTTACGCGATGCGTCAAATTTTTGACGTATTTTGAGATTCATATTCCAACTTTGCCGAGACAAGTTTAAACACTTATGAATCATTTTTAAAGCATTTTCAAACATTTTTTAAGGTATAAATGATTCCATATCGCATTTCATTTCTGTTGAAAAGTGATTTTCATGTGATTATACGTCGTGTAAATCCATGACTTGTTTCAACATATATATATTTAATATACGACTAATAAACATGCAAAACAACGTTTATAACTATTTTAACGTATTCTAACATGTTATATGAACTTACATATTAATTTAACAACTTTTTTATCACAGTGTCACGTGATTGTCATTTATGTATATATTTGCTTATAAATTTTTGCAAACGACTTAAAGGTGGTTGCTTTCTTTTTCAAATACTTATCAAACATTATTATTAACATTCAAATAATATTTGTAACTTGCAAAACATTTTATAAACATTTCCTACATGATAATTTAGAGTTCTCACATTGTTTGGTTTTGGCGAACGAAAAATCGGCTATAACTTCGCTACTCGACGTTTTTACCTTACGATCTCTTGAACGATTCGACTTAGATGGCTCGCCTTGGCTTGGAGAAGACTAGGAGTGCTCGGCCAAATAGAGGAAGAGGAGGCGTGAGCAATAGGAGAGGGAATGAGGTGTTTCGAAGTGGTTCAGACGGTGTTTTGTCGATATTTTCTTTATTTTATTTTTGGGCATATTTTGGCATAACTTTGTTAAGGATTGAAGCCATTAAAGGAGATAAGAAGAAGCTTGAAATTTTGAGAAGAAGTGAGAAAGGAAGTAAGAAAGTGTGTATGTATTTACAGAAAATATTTGAGAATAAAATATAGATTTGTGTTTTTACTTAAATAATCTTTCTTAAGAATTAAGTAAACTTATTTAATTCAAAACTTACTATCCACATCACATCACACTTTTAAAATTCAAATACTTTAGAGTTAAGTAAAGAATAAGAATGATTACTTTACTTTATGTCAAATTTCTTTACCTTTGTCACATTTGATGTAACATGTGTTTTGTCTTTTTAAGTTTACTTTTGCTAATTACTTTCTAGAATTTTATAAGTGTGATTATTAAAAGTAACATTGTTTAGTTAATTGTTCACTATTTTTATATGTTAACATATTTATTAAATTATGCACATAAAGATGCAACAACATTGCGACAACTTTAAATCGAAAAAACGTTGATTTTTGACAAAATGTTTTACGGTCATATTTTGACGTTTTATTTAAACTATTTATCTATGTAAACCAAATTTAAAAATAAATTTGTAATGTTATTTAAAAATATAAACACTCATAAATAAATTAAAATAATTTATCAAATCATTTAAACTTACTTTTCTGAAATCAGGATTTTGTCATTTTTGTCGATATAAACAAATGTTACTATTTTTATGTATATTTCTATTTCTAAATCCTATCTAATATTATTTGAATTATAAAACCTTTTATATTTCATATTTAAAAACACTTTAAATATTATGTTTTGAAGTGGTTAAATTTTGGGTCGTTACAGATAAATAGATTAGAGTAAAGAAAATGAAAATAAGGACTGATCAAAATCTTACATGTTATAGCGATCGAGATACTGTGTTGCTATGAGGTCGAAATGGTGCAAGTAAAAGAGGTCAAAATGGAGATCTAATGGCAGTTGAAATGCATGACAAACAGCAGTCGAATGACTTCTACCCTGCTTTCAGCCTGATCAAACCTCATTTAAAGCTCACTTAAAAAAAGAGATATTTTAGGGAAACCAAGTTTAACTCCAGATTTGACTTCAACAAGGATATTGCGACCAAAACTTGTTGCGAAAGCTTTGTAAATACGCAGCCAATATATGAAGAAGGCGACAAGTTATTTTTCATATGATATCCAAAACAATATTATTTTTGAATTTTCTTTCCGTTGCAACCTAGAATATGGAGAGAATACTAGACAATGGAAAGAAAGTGAATGTAGGCACATCGATGAATCATTATAAATTTGATGTCTTTATCTTTATGCATTTTTCATATATGTTGTTTTGTGATTGACCTATTTGTAATTTCAATCAGTTTTTATTTATTTTTCTTCATTTACTCGCCTTGGAAACAATTAATAAAACTGTAAAAATATATCTTTAGATCATACTCGTGACTAAAGATTTCTTAAATAAATGAAATGGCCGAAAACACCACGGACTTGTATCATGGACTACAAAAATTTAACGGTATATAATTCTTTTAAAAGCAACTCTTTCCACACAATATTTCAAGTGGTTATCAGTAAATGGTAAATAATAAACACCGACTACAAACTTCAGCGGTACGACTTTTTTAATTATCATATAAATCGGTATATGACATGGTTTTAAATAGAATTAACAGTATTTGGATAACACATTAATACTTAGTTCTATTGACTAATTAATGAAATAAATTCATCTTATAAACAATTGTAAATTTTATATCAAACTCAAGAAGAAGTATCCAAGTGAACAAAATAAAATCAATGGTTTGGATCGATGGATTAAAGCGTTGCTAAGACGCCAAGCCGGTCCTAAGGAATACTTATCCAACATAGATAACTTTCTTGGAACATCACATCATACGTAAAAATAAAATAGAAGAGGAAAAGTAATGTAAACCAAGTAAACAACAATCATTGATAATTAGTACAAATATATCCAAATCGGATAAAGATCAGATCATAAGATGTTTGTTAGGGCACAAAAACCCATCCAAAATGGATAAAATATTAGCAACGAAGTTATATCAGGCCCCACGAATAACATACATCGTCCAAGTGCTCCCTGTGGCTCATTTTAGACTACAGATTTCGCAATTGGGAAGATATTTTGTTCCTTGCGCATAAAAGCAAATTGTCCCTGTCCCCCTTGGAAAATTCAAAATCACATAAATAGAAAACAATAACAACGAGTTCGCTTTCCATTTTTCAATGATAAAGGTACGTAAAACCTTTGAGAAATAATACTTGTAAGTTTGTAATTGAAAATCTTAAAGAGACTGACGTAGAACTTATGTTGGGCCCGGGGCATGTGCGTCCTAATATTTACATGTTGTTCAACTACTGTTGGATTTGGATAATTATTCTTTCCAAACCAACCAGAAAATAAAGACAATTGACCGCAAAGGGTAAGCTAAGTGGAAAAGCTAAATAACAAAGGACAAACTTGGATGTTGTTCAAACATTTGTTGATGACAACTGGGAATATCATTCAAGGTTGGTTTACAAATTTGTTTATATTTGTTTGGGTAGATATATACATACATACACACATATGTGTTAAAACAAGAAAAACAAGCCGTTGTTTATAAATATCTAGAAAAGTATGCATTATGTGCTACACGCATAGTCTGGATAAATCGTATGAATATTTTATTTAGCCTGAATCGAACCTTCGATCTTATTGGCATAAAGTTTATATAATTGTCAATGTCTCATTTTCTTAAAATAATATCTTGAATGAAGTTTCAAAAACATGACCGACAGAAGAAATAAATCTACATTTACTTGGGATGATGAGATTTATAACGAGCAAAATGACTCGATGAATGATATGTTAATTATTGGATCAGATGTCACTCCTACTACTAAAGGCTCAAATTAGGAAGATGATCTCATTTGTAATGAAAGGAATTCGAATACCCCTGCCTTCAAACTAATAGCTTAAAATAAAAACGAAGTTGTTAATTTGTACGATGTTATGATGGCGACTTTTCTTTTGTTCAATTTTCTATCGCCTTTGTTTCTATTGCGTGCCAAAAGCGAAGACATTCATAGGCTGCATTTTATAAGGACGTTCACAATGTATTGGATGTTGCTTAATTTTCTCGCAATAAACAATGAGCCCACTACTTAAGCGCCTGACAAAACAAGCCCATGTCATATTGCCTCGGTAATAGTGGTCCATCCCGCAACTTGCATATGTACCTCAAATAACATGGTGCACGAGATAAATTGTTGCCCTATCATATGTTGGGTCCGTGTTGTGACCCAATAGTTTACCATTGTTAACAAGGAGCCCGGAGTCTCACAACAAACCTCGAGTTGCGTCTTCATCGGACGATCGGGTCGCAACATGAGGGACTCGCTCCCGGCTTGCTTTCCGAGCCTCTCTGTAACATCCCGTGTCTAGAGGCCAAAAGCTTAGCGCTATAAATGTTGCAGTCATCTATTGTATTAACTTTTGATGACAAAATACAGTAATGATAATGATATCCTTAATATCAGAAGCACTTAAATACGAACAAAATCACAGATTTTCAAAAACAACATTTTGCCAATTACATTTCAAAATAGATTCATATTCAAATTACATAATTCCATAATCGTTTCCCAGGTAAAGATCAATTATAAAAATTACAATAATACGCCTAGAGTGACATATGATGATGCCCCTTGGTTGAACGAAGTCAATATAGTCATATCTAACTTAATATACACAGCGGAATCAAAGCAAAATAAACTATAACTCCTGATTAGCTATTCATCAGCTACCTGCTCGTCTTCGGAAGCTTTATACGCCAAAATGACTGAAACCTGAAAAATCTCAACCCTCAGCCTACTCAAATCAATTTTGAGCACCCGAGAGTATAAGGGAAAACAAAAATTTCGAATCAGACATAAAGCCTGGTATGAATATACCGCTACATCTCGGTTTACTCATATTAAGTGAGACCATGTCGTTCAGTGGAATGTGTTTTCCCTCACTAATATCCTCTTTAAAACATATATTTTGCAAATGCTTTCCTACAACCAAACTGGTTCATCAAACTGATATAATAATGATAAGAATAACTAAGTCCATTAAGCTATAATAAGGTAACTAATGGACTATCTATCAACAAGTAGTAAATGGACTACCTGTCCGAAAACTGGACTGACTGCCTGCAAATCGGACTAACTGTCCGCACATCGGAATAACTGTCCGAATCAAAATAGACTATTTGTCCAAATCATTTTCGTAAGGTGAACTATCCTTCATCTTTTTTCTTGAAAACCTTTTCAAAATGATTTAACCACTTAAATAATACTTATACAAGGAAAATATAAATTTTTCTTTATTCTAAGCTATTTTGCCATGTTATATATATTTTACTCAAAATAATGATGATGAATTTTAAAAAGGATTAGCTATCCTTTCGAAAGGTGTTAAACCCTTTTTAACTTGAAAATACTTAGGCTATATTGCCTACTAAATACATTCAAAACCTTTGTTTAAAATCTTTAAACAACCCCGTCGAAACCCTTATAGGTAACCCCTTCAAAACCAAATAAAACCCTTTACTTAACTTAGGCTAAAATGCCTGATCTTTCATTTGAAACCATTCAAATGCTTCCTTTTGAAAGCATAAAACCTTCGAAAGCTTTAAAATCCTGGACATCCTTCTTTAAAACCTTTAAATATTGTGAATTTTTTTTCTTTAAATCCTTTCAAAACACCTAGAAAAACCATACCTTTCGACTCCTTTGAAACCATTAGGGAACCGCCCTTCGGAACCATTCTTTAAAACCTTTCGAGAACATTAAACCTAAACCTTGCAAAAGCACTTGGGTTCAATTTAAAATATGTGGAAACCTTTCGAAACCATTCAAAAATTTACCCCTTTGAAACCATTGAAAATCGTACCAGTCGTTACCATTTGGATTATGCCTTCAAGCAGAGCAAAAGGATTAGAAAACGCATTAAAGTCGAAAGCATCTTTGTCGAAACCATTTGGGTTTTACTTCATTCACAGAAAAAGGGTCTTTAAAACATTTAATTCGAAAACATCTGTTTAAAAACCATTTCCTAAATAAAGAAGTGATGGTGTTGAAAATATTGGAGAAGTTGCCAACTTTTAGAGAATAAGGTACCCCTTCGAAACCATCTACGTCGAAAAATAAAAAGGCAGCAGCAAAAGTTTTCGACTTAGTCAAAAACAACTGTTCTAAAAACAAATGCGCAACCCAATCGAAACCATTTCTTTAAATTCATTCAACCCATTCAAAAGCTAACTAAGTCGAAAGCTACTTAGTTTAAAGCAAGTAGGCACATCTTCTTTTAAAAGCAAAGTGACGCCTCAAACCCTTAGGAACCCCTAGTTTCGACTCCATACCTTCCGCCTACATTAAATTCACTACGTACCAGTCCCCTGATTCCATGTGCATTGGTTTCGGCTATTTCGGAGGTGAAGCTAAGGAGGTGGAACCTGGTGCCTAAAGCATCGTAACAGTGAAAAACATGTTTATTGTACTTTTAAACTATTCCTTTTGTACCCAACCTGCCTTATTTTTCTAAATCTTATTGGTTGCCAATTTCTCTTTTCAAAAGTGCTGTCGATTTTCCAGAATTAATAAATTTATTTACAAAAAGCCTCTTCTCCTTCCTTAATTATATAAAATATTTAAGTCTCATACCTTAAATAATTTTATATAACCACTAAAACACTGTGGAAAATTTTACAAAAATTCCAAAAATCTCTTTCATCATGTTTTATAACATACAAAAATTTAAGACTCTATCCTTTTATTATTTATTCGTAAATAATTTATAATCTAATTTAATATTTTCTTTACTAGAAAATTCATATAAATTTCACAAAAATTCAGAAAATTCTGAAAATTGAAACTCATCTCCAAAATAATATTTTTGGTCTATATAAAAATTTGCGAGACATTTGGATATAATTTTATAGGGTTTTCATATCAAAACATGTCATAAAATCTATATGAACAGCCATAAATCATCAATAAGTATATATATTAACATTCCATCATTCAAAAACATGGCAGATCACTGCAAAATATTTTGGATTTCATCATAACCAAAAAAATGAGATGTAAACATTATTCACCTTAGCTTTAGAGATTAAAGTGATTGAGATATGAATGGATTTGATTTGCTTAAGCTTCTTTCTAGCTTTTCTCTATCTTTCTTTCCTTTCTCTTGTTAAGTGTAGATATACATGGCCTAAGGGAATAGATATAGGAATGACTTCTTTCCTATTTTACCCCTCCTTTATTTCATTTTAATTCTTTTCTTAATTTATTGTTAAATGGAACGGCAGCCCCTTAATTAAAATCAAATATCAATCCCTTAATTAACATATTATTTAATTTAGCTAATTAAATATCCTAAATAATGTTACCAAAAATTTGAGGTATTACATACTCCTTACCCATATCTCCTTTGGTCATCTGGACCATTCCACTCGTCCAACTTTGTCTTAAGTCGATGGGAATTTGACAAAAGCATATGGTCGTCACTGTATAAACAAATGATGAGCCCATAATGTGCCCTTGATAAGATTAGCATAAAATGATGTTACATGTCTGATAAAAGCAATACTGTGTAGCAACCACCCTTGGTACTTCGCAGTCCACATGGCAACGATCTCACTATTTACCAACAATACTCTGCCTCCATGCTAGCTTTCTAGAAGAAGCACCCCTGGTACAGACTACTAGTTGGCCCTTATCCTAGCCGTTCTCTCCATTTGATATCCTACTTGTCCCGCACCTGAAACATAAAACATTATCGATGACAAAGAGAAATCTTAGGGTCTGACACTTTAATCCGATCCCTTCATCACTCATTCTCAACAGTTATAAATATATCTCTACATGTACACATGCAAGGATGGAATTTTCCATTCTTGCAAGATATTAGCTCAAAACTCTTGTAACCATTCTCTTGAAATTAACAATATAACGCAATAAAATTAGTTAACATAGTGGATATAGATCTTCATCGGGGTTAAAGAACTCTAAACCGTGCATCACTTATTCTTCCAACATTATAGCTCTTAACCCCTTGTTTTACATTTACTGAAAACAATAACAGTGAATTACTTTGCTAATGCCTAATTCTAATCATACTTCTAGGTTGGTTAGAAATCTAGTCAACATTTTACCGCAAAAAAGAGGGCCTTCCTTGAAAATCTCTCAACTTTCATCATTTTCCTTCTCTTAAAATGTTCTTACTTTCTCAAAAGGTTCATCATGCGGAATAATGATGACAATGGGTTTAACAATTCTAATGATAATAACATTAACAACGACAATGAAGCTAGCGTTGTTACCTCCATTTCAGGCATAAGCAAATGACATATGGCTTGCATTGGTAATTGGACTCATAAACTTAGGCAGATGGCCCACAACTTGAATGAACTTGAGTAGATTGAATGCCTAGGAAACCATCAGCTATGGTTTAAGAATCCCTATAACAGTGAACGAAATCCCCACCCAGCCCATGGTCCCTAAAACTTTCAAAATCATGCATAATACACATAAAAAGGTCGTGCTCGAGACCCTTGTTGAGGCAGCTCTCACTCGTAATAGGGATCGCATGCCATGCACGCTTAAGACTTTGCCTAAGAAAATCCTATGCTCAAACCCGCCTTATACCAAGGTACATGTGTAGCAGCTCATCGCTCTCCCGTATCCGAAATACTTTCTACTTTTAACCGCCTTTAGGTAGTAGATGGGGGCATGATTTGCTCTTCAATTACCCAAGTCCGATGGACAAGCACGAAACAATAAACTCGAGAATTTTCCATCCACTTTTGACCCTAATAGGAAATCCCTCAACCTCGTAAATCTAGGTCTCCTTTTGTGAATAGGAATAGAAGGTCACATACCTTGTTCGTCATCGCTTCTTGCCAAGCCCATACCACTGCCTAAGATCCCCCTTTCCTATAAGGCACTAGAGAAGTCCCACCTCTACTAAGGCATCTCGCCTTCCATAGGAATTGTGGGTGTTCTTTAGGGAAGAAATGACATCACATAGATAGCAAATGCACATAAATTTGAAATAAAAATCATGATGGAGAGGGTTGTTTGATGGTGATGGGAAACCAGTTTTTAAAGAAATATTGAGAACCAACATACACCAAAGGCATGCCTTTGTCTCCTCTTTAGAAATACGACGGAAGCATGACCCTGCCAACCACATCATGGCTTTTAACTCCATCACTCAAGATGGATAACTATCAGTAATGCATAGTATCTCTGATTTCCATTCACCTCAACCGAACTGACCTCACACTAATTTTGCATTTCCATGCGGGTAGCATCCACTCCTTGACCTAGTAGTGCACTGATTTCAAAACATGGGTATTTGCCTCGTAAACTTGAACCATGATGGTCAGCGAATTATGTAACATAAGGCAAGGACTAACCAAGTCTCTTTGCTCTACATCAATTACTTCAATGAGTTGTCCTATGCAAGAGGAGAGGATAAGAAGAGCTTAGTGGTTGCCCTTTGCTCTGGGGAGAGGCACTGATCCAAAATGTGAAAGAAACTACAAAAGCGGTTCACCTCGTCCTTAACCGACTTCTTTCAAAGAGCTACTGACATCATGCAAGTTAAAAAAGCCGACTTGTCTTATACCGATGAGGAGGGCAAGTGAGGCAACAAGAGTAACTCATGAGAGGACGACCAATGGGAACATAACCAAAAAGGTCCTCAGGACGGCTCTCGTTTCAAACGCAAGTGCGTTGACTATGCTCACTAACTCATGATATGGAAGTCAATAATCTTTCCATATGGGATTGCACCATTATCCAAATGTCTCCATGTGCTCGGTCGGGGCAAAAGGAGGAGCCCTATGGTATTGGAAATATTATGGGTTCTAATAATTTAATGGTCACCCTACCAATGAGTAATGCCACTTAAAAGACTGTACAGAGTAGTAAATCGACAAATATGTACTTATACAATATGTAAGACAATAGGTTGAGGAACAGAATAATGAGTTCTGAAATCCTCATATCCTACCTCAATAGGCTGACGAGAACTATATGACGGCGATTAGTACAAAAATCATGTCTATATGCATTTGCCAGCATATAGCCGAAAGCAACAGGGGGCCCAAGATCATTATAAAATGTAGCCCGCCTCCATAAGTAAAATATATTTAGTTGAGCTCCGGGCGCAAAAGCTTTAAGGGTAATGGAAGACAAGGCAAATATCACCTTCTCGATTAGGGGTAGGAGAGGTTTCGTCTACCCCCACCATGACCCTATGGTTATCTCAATCAACATAATCAGCACCGAAGTGTACCAGGTATTCATTGATGGGGATGCTTAGTTAATGTCATGTTCAAGATGTCTTCATTCAGATAAAAATCCCATCATCCAACCTCACCTATTGTGCTCTGCCTATATATGACTTTGGTGACATTAGGGTCATTCTCTTAGGCGTAACTTAACACATAATGTTGGATAACATTCTTATAGGCAGGTTGGTGTTGGTTGATTTGATGTTGTTGTAGCATACCAACAACTCACCGCGAAATTGCATGTCAAGGGAGCAATTAGCTACGTCTGCAACAGTCAACATGCCGATGTGGATTGCTATGAAATCTCCTTACAACAATCTAAGAAAGAAATACTTATGCTCTAATAATAAGTGGCAATGCTCATCAATGGTCTACCTGAGGGAGTATAAAAGCCACCTAAAGCTACCACTCAGAGCCATCGATAGTAGGGATATACCCGAGAAAGTGAGCAAACCCCGTGAGGTTCCTAGTAATACCGGAGTCCTTGTCCAAGATGTAAAAAATGCATCCCCATCATCCCTGAGAAATGCAAGAGACATACAATGCTCCCATTCGTACCAAAGGCGGGGGCAATGAAAACCAGTTCTTTATGGGCAACCCAAACGAGGCTCAAGAAGTCATAACAACATGGAAAGAACAAGACCACCCTTACTGGCATGTGAGAACAAGTGATATGAAAAACTATTCCCTCTCAATATGGGTAGACTCTACTATTCGAGCTAAGGGTAGCCAAAGCTTCCATGCTCAAGCACAGATGTCCTTCCTAGTCAAAGACCTCATCGAGCACATGATTTATGCCTTCGATTAGTGTGACTTGTAATTAAGAGAAAAGAATGACAACGACATCCCATTTGACTCTCTTATAAGAGATGACAACCCTGATGATGGCTCACTTCCCCTCTTGAAGCTATCGTAACAGACAAAGACAAACAAAGTGTTGGGCTAGTATGGATAAATGGTTGAGGTCGCAACATTAGAAGAGTTAGAGCTATGTTGGCTCAAACAGACAACCTTTAAGAAAAATTCCAAGGCCCATACGGTAGAAGAGCGCATGTTATCTAAATTTCCCTGTCAGCTACTGAGGCGGACGCATCTCCCCTCACTCCAACAGAATTGAATATATAAAGAATTGGGGAGATAATGGTTTGGAAGGTACAACAAATGTTGTTGAGCCCATCTCTGCCCTGAGATAGTAAAGCCATAAGATCCAATAGGGAAGAGTATTCTTGGTTTGAGGAGTCAAGGATTGGTTTGTTAACAGATTCTGTCGTAGTCCTGACATTGTGTGCAACTTTCGGTTTCGATGATGAAATGTTTTCTAGGACGCACATATCTCCTTTTGAATATCTTCAAAGCTGAGACATTCACATAGAATTGGATAGAGTAGTGTCTATGGATGAGATCTAGACGCAACTGTATATCATTAATGAGCCTAGTGGTCATTCGATAGCTTACGTGTACACCACACACACACATATGTCATGCATGTTCCATCATAACCGACTAGTCCTTGGTGCATGATTCTAATATTTTCATTTCATTTGCAGAATCTATGGCCTCAAAAGATGCTTTAGTATGTGTAAATTCTATGTGAGTGGATCGTGTAGTGTGTGTGTGTGTATATATATATATATATGCAAGTATAAGTGACTAACTATATAATATATCTAATATAATCGTGATAGATGATAATAGCAAAGTAAATGGAAATAATCACACCAGGATTTTATACTAGCTCGGATCTCCCGTCCTACGTCCAGTCCCGAAGCTCCTCTTCGGAATTCAACTATCAAACACTCTCACTTTGCCCGGAGTAATAGGCTTGGTTACAAAAGCTTGTTCTTATCAAGTGTGAGTTCTATAACACGGATATTGACTTTTATGTACAAATGCTTCCAGTCTATATATCTAGAGAATATTGATTGTAGAGTTTTGAATATATGGAAGATTAAAATACAGGTATTCGATTGCTAGAGATCAAGTATAAATCAGAGAATAAGAGTAAAGAGCATAAGTAAGTAAGTTCAGATCTTCTCTTTGATTCTTGATGCTATTTATAGTGGTAGAGAGATTCCTTGAGTGGTTGTATCCATTAACAAGTGTTGTATGGTCGCTCCTGATGGTGATGAAGAGTTGCAGCAAAGAGGAGCGAAAGTATCTTTTCAATTGTGACAGTTGTTCTTTGAATATTCACAGCCGAATTCAAAATCAGACGTTTGGAAAATGTTTCAGACCTCTGGCTCTTATATAATTTTTATATACGGTTGCTTTTCAGACATCTGAGTACATTAACTAGACGTTTGATTCTGTCTGATTTGCGAACCAAAGGATTCAACTAGACGTCTGGCTAGTGCACCCAGACGTCTGAACTTGTGCATGTTGCTTTCCTTGTGTCTGTGTCATTACTTTTATGATTCTATCGACTTGTAGCCTCTTGATACTTCTTTTGAGTCTTGTTCTTGTGTTTTTGGTGATGTTACTATAACAATTACCTGTAAATAGAGATATATATGCATATTCGATTTCCATTGTATAGTTGTTATCATCGAAACAATAGAATTGATTTCCTAATAATCTCCCCCTTTTTGATGATGACAACTATTCAATGTACTTATATATAGATTATAAATCTCCCCCTGAATATGTGCTTATTTTCAGTGTTTTATGATTATACTTATTTCTCCCCCTTTGGCGTTATCAAAAAGAATTATAAACTTGAAACCAATCATCAAACAAAAAGAAATTTTCATTAGTTATAGACTTTGTTAGTGGAATAATTTCTTCTCCATCATTAGTATGATGGTTAAAATGATTTTCGTCGAACGAAACATGTAAACTTTCTTCAATAGTATTATTTCTTTTATTAAAAATTCTATATGCTTTGCTATGATCCGAATATCGAATAAAGATACCTTCATTGGCCTTCGGGTCAAATTTACCTAAGTTATCTTTTGTATTTAATATAAAGCATTTAGAACCGAAAGTTTTAAAGTATGATACTTTAGGTTTTTTACCAAAAAATATTTCAAAACAAGTTTGTTTAGTCATAGGACATATTGTTACTTGGTTCAATACATAACAAGCTGTGGCAATAGCTTTAGCAGCTCAGCCCAAAAGTGTTTCGGTAGACCACTACTATTTAGTAATGTTCGTGCACATTCTTGTAATGTACGATTTTTTCTTTCCACAACACCATTCTGTTGAGGTGTGCGAGGAAAAGAGAAATTATGAGTTATTCCTTTCTTATTACAAAAATTAGTAAAAAGATCGTTTTCGAATTCTCTTCATCACTTCGAATGTTTTTAATTTTTAAGTCCATTTGTGTTTCAATTCTTTTAGCAAATATCTTAACTATACCAAAATTATCGCTTTTATGTTTTAAAAACAAAGTCCATGTATATCTTGAATAATCATCAACTATTACAAAAACATATTTGTTGTGATTTATAGATCGTATTTGTGTTGGACCAAATAAATCTAAATGTAATAATTCTATTGGTTGCTTTATAGAAATATTATTTTTAGATTTAAAAGTGCTTTTCTTTAGTTTTCCAATTTGACAATCGTCGCATAAATTTTTCTACTTTGTAATTTATTTTAGGTAAACCTCTAACTAGTTCATAATTTGCCAATTTATTAATATTCTTAAAATTGATATGACAAAATCGTTTATGCCATAGCCATGGATCATCATGTTTGGCAGTTAAACATAAATTTGAATATCTATTTATATTCATGTTTAGTATATAAATATTTTTGTTTCTAACACCTTCAAAAATAAGTTGTTTGTTATTATCTAAAATATTACATCTATCTTTTTCAAAATTTATTTGAAAACCTTTATCGCATAATTGACTAATACTTAGTAGGTTGTGTTTTAGATTTTCTGCTAATAAAACATTTGTAATAATAGGAGAGTTAGATATACCAGAGTTGATGACTTCTCCAATGCCCATGACATATCCTTTTGAATTATCTCCAAAGGTTACTGTTCCACCATCAATGTATGTTATATTTGATAACATTTTTGAACTTCCGGTCATATGCTTGGAGCATCCGCTATCTAGTATGCATTTCTCCTTATTTTTTATTTTGGGTACCTGCAAAATAAAAGATGTTTTAATTAGTACCCATATATTTTGTTAGGGTCCTAATTGTTAGGAAAAGGTAGCCATACCCAAAATGGTTTGGTACCTTTATAAATATAATTTTTATTATAGATTACATTCTCTAAGAAATTATTAATATGCTTTTGTCTAATCAAATTATTATTTGTCTTAGGAATCCAAATTTTCATGTTTTTGGTATTCATTTTAGACTTATGTAAACTTTTAGTTTTTATATAACTAATATTTTTAGCATCATTTCCTTTTTGTTTAGAAGAATTTTTAAATCCTATTCTATCTCTATTGCCTAATGGTTCTGAAGTTTTGATAAGATATTCCAAATCATGTTTTCCTTTATTAAATTTTGACACATTATTTATAATTTTATCTAATTTTTCTTTGAATTCTATATTTTCAATTTTCATTATTCCAATATTTCAATATTATTTTTTAAGTCAACATTTTCTTTTAAAAAATTATCCTTCACTATTTTAGTATTTTCAAAATCAATAGTAATAGTCTCACTTTCTATCCAATTATTTTTGGTTTTTCCTTCAGATAATTCAAGTTCTTCTTCTAAGATAACTTTTCCATCTTTTAACATTCCTACTTCAAGTTCCAATCTATTTATTTTAACAATATATTCTTTGTTCAATTTTTTAATTAGTCTAAATGTACCATGTTAAGTTCTAATAATCCGTCATAGCTATGTTCCTGACATACCTCATCAGTTTGTGCCATAAAACACACATTAGCTTGTTCTCCGTCACTATCGCTATCACTTTCAGATGATGAAGAATCTGTGTCATCCCATGTTACTTTGAATGCCTTCTTCTTTTTGAATTTTTCAAACTTGTTCTTCTTTTTGTCATTATTGAGTTTAGGGCAATCCTTCTTCATATATCCGTATTGATCACATTCATAGCACTGGATTTGAGACAGGTTTGTTGTGTTGGATTTCCTTTCTTTTGGAATTTGGTCATCTTTCTAAATTTCTTGAATCTATTATAGTTCTTGGCGATGAAGGCTATCTCTTCTTCATCTAAACCAGAGTCATCATTTTTTTTTGCTGGGAATTCTATGTTCTTCTTCTCCGAATTTAGTTCTTTTCGTGCCTGCAAATTAGCTTCATAGGACATTAAATTTAACTCTTTAACTTTGAGAGTAGATAGATCATTAGCTTCTTCAATAGCTAATACCTTCTTCAATAGCTAATACCTTCCTTTCCCAATCAAATGTTAAAGAGTTGAGTATTCGAGGAACTAAATCAAAATCAGTAAACTTAACTCCTAATGCTATAAGATCATGTTGGATAGATTGAAATCTAGAATACATGTCAATAATAGTTTCAATTTGCTTCATTTTGAATGACTAGAATTGGTTGTGCAAAATTGAAATCTTAATTTGTTTGACCTTTGTTGTACCTTCGTGTGTAATTTGTAAGGTACGCCAAATGTCCGCAGTAGTGCATAACATGACACGTGAAAATTCATTTTTGTCTAGAGAGCAAAATAAAACATTCATAGCTTTAGCATTGTTTAATGCTAAGGTCTTTTGTGCATCAGTCCATGTGTTCATAGCAGTAGTAGGTGCTTCGTATTTATCTTCTATGGCTGACCAAATTTCTAGACTATTAGCTTCCCTAAAATTCTCACACGTGTTGACCAATATGCATAGTTAGATTCATTAAAAAGTGGGGGTCGTGCTGTGGATTGTCCTTCTTGAAAAATACTTGCCATATTAAAGAAAATCAAAAACGTGTTACTGTTCTTTGATCAAACCTCACTCTGATACCAATTGTAAATTCTATATGAGTGGATCGTGTAGTATGTATATATATATGCAAGTATAAGTGACTAACTATATAATGTATCTAATATAATCTTGATAGATGATAATAGCAAAGTAAATGGAAATAATCACACCAGGATTTTATACTGGTTCAGACCTCCCGTCCTACGTCCAGTCCCGAAGCTCCTCTTTGGAATTCAACTATCAAACACCCTCACTTCGCCCGGAGGAATAGGCTTGGTTACAAAAGCTTGTTCTTGTCAAGTGTGTATTCTATAACATGGATATCGTCTTTTAAGTACAAATGCTTCTAGTCTATATATCTAGAGAGTATTGATTGTAGAGTTCTGAATATATGGAAGATTAAAATAAAGGTATTCGATTTCTAGAGATCAAGTATAAATCATAGAATAAGTGTAAAGAGCATAAGTAAGTAAGTTCAGATCTTCTCTTTGATTCTTGATGTTATTTATAGTGGTAGAGAGATTCCTTGAGTGGTTGTATCCATTAACAAGTGTTGTATGGTCGCTCTTGATGGTGATGAAGAGTTGCAATGAAGAGGAGCGAAAGTGTCTTTTTAATTGTGATAGTTGTTCTTTGAATATTCACAGCCGAGTTCAAAATCAGATGTCTGGACATCTATCTCTTATATATTTTTTGTATGCGGTTGCTTTTCAGACATTTGAGTATATTGACCAGACGTCTGATTCTATCTGATTTGCGAACCAGAGGATTCAACCAGACGTCTTGTTAGTGCATCCAAACGTCTAAACTTGTGCATGTTGCTTTCTTTGTGTCTGTGTCATTGCTATTCTGATTCTATCGACTTGTAGCCTCTTGATACTTCTTTTGAGTCTTGTTCTTGCCTTTTTGGTGACCTTACTTTAACAATTGCCTGTAAATAGAGATATATATGCATATTCGATTTCCATTGTATAGTTGTGATCGTCAAAACCATAGAATTGATTTTCTAATAGTATGATCAAGAAAAGGATGGATCATGTATGGGAGCCTAAAAAGATATTTAAGGCGGCCTCTTCCTTTGGGCCAAGAATGTAGGGCCGACTTGCTACTGAGTTGAAAGTAGGGAAACTGGTCACCAATCGTCCAATTGACATTAGGGGCTCTGAGGAATACTCAAGCTCTTAAAATTATTCTCCTTCTCCTAAGAAGTTAAGGTCTAGATCATTGCAACGCCACTCCAAGTCCCTCTGGCTCTCATTATTAATTTTCTATGGTTCGGATGTCATTGGTAATCAAGAGAAAACACATAAGAGAGGCTCCTCCATGAAACATTGGATACTACTGCTTTTGAGGAAATCACCAAAGCATTGATTAATAAAAAAGCTAAAGCTTTATATGTCATTGAATCGAAAGACCCGACATACAATGAGTTTGAACATGACTGCCAACTATAGAATCCAATGGCTAGGCTTTTAGGAAGTGCACTAGTAAGTCGATTCCTTAAATTTATTAGCACGTTTAGGGATATGACGGATGCCTAGGTTAAGATGGATGATTCACGGGCCAAGGCAAACTTTGAATGGAGCTATCTATTAGAATTTCATGCTAAGATGATATAGGCCAATGACGAGATTGGGAAGTAGAAAATGAAGCAAGGACTTACATATTTTCTCTTTAAAAGGACATCGTTTTGTATGATCAACAAACCCTGGACCATATGGAGGTAGTTGAGGCATTAAAGAAGGTACACACCTCAAAGATAGAATAATTTAAAAAAGCTCACATTAACAAGATTCATAAATTGAAGGAGGAGCACGAGGTCAAAATCGAGGAGGCTACCAAAATATATAAGGAAAAGTCTAAGAACATGTGCAAGGCCTTCAACAAAAACACCACCAAGTACAAAGATAGGGTGAGAAAGCTAAGGACTAAGGTGTAGAAGTTGGAGGTTGACAGAGATAATATGGACAAGATTGGTAATGAATCGATAACATAATAGATATCCTTCAACCCTGAGGTAGATGTCTTTACTATAAAAAAATATAATTCAGGAACTCGGATTGCTAATGTTCAAAAGGAGGCTAAGGTTATGGGCAAGCAGTAGGACTTGAACGACACTTCCTTGGATAAAGCGTACAATAGGCTACTTTCGAGGGTAGTATGGAGTGATTGAATGACCACAAGGAAGTCATGGCACCTATTTACAAGTAAATGGTGCAGGTGGATAAGGAGGCTAGCCAAAAGGAAGGTATAAAAAGTTTTATTTGGACAATATCATTGCTCAATTTTCAGCCGAAGCTAGAAGCCATTCGAGAAAGGTATATCATTCAGGCCAACCTTGCGAAGAAGAAAGAAGGAAAAAAGTTAGGGAGGATCCTTTTTCTGCCATGCCCCTCTAGTGGACCTTCTCTTCATTGGTCATATACACGATGATGAACGATGTCCTTTTTGTATATATTCACTATGTCAACTTCAGCCATCGAAGATCAAGCTCTCATCGATGCTTTTGATCTTTCTTAGGTTTATATGGAAGGTAGAATTACATTTTTCTGCCTACATGCCACCACTTTTTGGGTGTATTCCCGATTAGGGAGATCTATTCCTATACTTCCCCCTTATTTCTCTATAGGTGAGACCAATGTGGTGGATCCTCAAGGAGTAGTGGTAGCCTTCTCCGAGCTGGTTTTCTTACCCATTACTCAATTAGAGGCAATAGAAGCAGAGGAGCAACTGGAGAAGATTGCTACTCTAGATAAGGATGTTGATCTAGAGATAACAGGCTACAAAGATGTGTTCAAAGAAAATGTTGATTGGAGGTCATTCATAGGAGCGGGTTAAATATGATGTATCTTGCATACATTACTAGGGTTAAATAAGAAGTGGATGTAGAGGCAAGTTTGATGAAAAAGCAACATAACCCTCCTCTTATGTCCATTCAAGCTGAGGTGGAGAATGATTGAAAGGATGCTCTTATATTTTAACTTGGATTTTTTATATTTCAACTACTATAATGGCATAAGCCAATCATTTACTGAACGCGATGTTATAAGGGCATAAGCCTGAAATTTCCATTCTTGATTTTTCAGCTTTTTCGAGACATGATGATTTTGTATTCGTGATGTGAAACTGGCATTCTTTTGATATTAATATGTTGTTGCATCTGATATTTTCCTTTGATCATACTTTCCTTTTCCTGTATGAACACTTACATAAGCACTCTTGCATACTAATTAACATTTAAATGCAATTTTCATATCTAGCTAAGACTGGTTTTTGTAATATGTTTGTACTAAAGGGTTAGTAGTATGTCCTAGGGGAATTATATAGTTTATTACATATATCTAACTCTATAGTCAATCTTGTTCATACTAATGATGTTTTCTCTCTCTTTTATATACTTTGTTACATTGTGTTATAATTAATTAAATAAATAATTTAAAGTACATAATAAGAAAATCCTTAAATAAAATGTTATGTGATTACAGTTCCAAATAGTTACAATTGTGAGTAAGTAATCACAAATAAGATGATATTTTGTTTTAAATATTCCTAGTCAAGATGTTACAAAAAAGGATATTGATACGTTCGTTGAGACTAGAGCATGTAACGCTCTCTAAATGTCAGGCAATGTGTCATCTATGACTACTAGAGGCATCAGGGATTATGTACTTTTACTTATTGGATAACTATGACATGACTCATCTGAGGGTTTTCTGTCGGTTAAAAACAACTAGGTTAAACATGAAATCTGAAGGAAACAATGTTACATGGTTCCCGGATACGAGAATACTATGGAACTTCAATCTGAATACTCCACTTTAATTGTAGTTAAATTTTGGTATGATAATCCATCAGTCACTATAGTTGGGTCTGGGTTGAAACATTTAAAGTGGAACAATATTCAATAGAGAATCCATCTCCTTAGTAATATGAGGATAATATCTTGGTCAACTGTAGTTAACTTAAAGTCAAAATCTTTAGCTAGAGTAACATGGTTAATAATAAATGTTTTTACTAAACTAAGGACTTTGTTTATAGCCTAACTAACATGAATAAAGATGATACTAGAATTTTGACCAAAACTAAATTCCATAAATCTTAAAGTGATATAGTGTTGACGAAGAGAATGTGTTTAAATAGTCGTTGTTAAAAGGTACGGAAGAAAATGTGAAATTGGATATTATTGAAAACATCTAAAACTTATAAAATTGGCCAAAATATCATACCATAAGCTAAGGTGATATGTGATAATTAATATTTGGATTGTTTAAAATTAATTTCTGACTGAATTCACACCTTTGAATTTCGCAATCGTATTTGTGAATTTTTCAAAAAACACATGATTTAATAAATAATTTATAAAATGTTGTAAATTCATTAAACTTAATTAATGTTTGAAAAATATAATTCTTATTTAATGTATTTTATATTTTGGAGTTGTTTGGAATTATTTTGAATGCATATATAAAGTTATATTTACATGCATCGACATATAATATTGGTGTAACATTAATCGTGTTTAAATAAAGTTAATTGTATGAATCGACTTATGGGAATTTATTGCCATTTTATGGCATATATGTATCATGAGAAGATAGGGAGGTGAAGAGAAAGGGAGAAAATGAAGGGAATTGACTAGAGAAGTTTTAGTTAGGGGTCGGCAATTAATCGACTTAAATGATTTAATCGACTTAACCAATATCAACCGAACAGATTTAACCGATAATTCCAGTTAACCGACATTATCGGTTAACCGACCGACCATAACTAAACATTTTCAGTTCGATTAATGGGTAACAAACCCTAGTCCATCGGTTAACCATTAACCGACCAAAAAAAATTAAGTTTTTTATCACAGCCCAAAACCATCGTTAGCTTATTTATAAACAACCCATGCCTGAACCAATACTTAGTGTGACCTAATATTTTCATTTCTAGATCCAATTCTCATTTTTCAATTTGTACAAAATTAAAAAAAAAGGGGAAAGGCATAATCTAGATCTACTTGGTGCTTATCTCATCTGTTAATCGTCGATGTTAGTCGCAAACCTACGTGCTAGTGATGACCGCCATATGCGATCGTTCAAAAATTAATGGATTCATGAAGGAACAGAAAGCAAGTGAGTATATATATTTATGTATGATTTAATCTTCTACTAGTGTGATTACAAATTATTATATTCAATTTTGCCAATCTATTATACATATATAGTTTAGTTCTACGGTTCTAGTATAGTTACTTACCAAATTCATTTCAGTTTGTATATGTAATTAAGTTGTAAATTGGTGTAAATAGTGGCTTAATAGTCGAATTCTTTGATTTACTAATTTTTGTTTTAGATTTGTTCATGTATTCTTGTTTTCTTCCAATAACCGTTTGAGCATTATCTAGAGCACAATAGATTTTTTCACATCAGCCAATGAGTTAAAGTTTAGTATAAATAATAATAACTTAACATGTAGTGTTGATGATTCTTTTGTAGAGACATTTGTTGGAGCATAGAATTTCAATTGAGAAAAAATCCTTTTCTAAACTACTATTTGGATTAAAATAATTGATAACTAGAGAACTAATGGTCAGTACTTCAACATAATGATATATAATAACGGCTGTTGTGTTGGATCACAGTAACAAGTTGATATATTTCGAACAAATAAAGAGCAATATTTTGCATATAAGTTGTGCAACATCATCTGATATATGATCTCATTCATGATGATTGTACCACTAATGTGCATACTCATGACTTCTACAAACTAGTGAATTAAATATAGAACTGTTGTATAATTACTTCAACATGTAAATGTAAATACACTGATATCACAAAGTAAAGAGAATTACTCTATACATACATCCATGAAAATAGAGTTATGGTTAAGGTATTAAGAGTAATGGTATGACAAGCATAGAAAACTTTGTTATGTAGGACATTGCAATTATGTGTTAAAAATGCTCATGTAGACAAAATAAAGTGTAAAGATATTGGTTCACGGAGACCATAACTCAAAAAGTGAAGAATATTACTGAGAATTAATTAGTTAATTTTTAGTAATATTTCCTTTTTTACAAAAGACTTTAACGTGATGGTCAAATTGATCAACACATGTTAAATATACTTTAAAGTTCAAATTTATAGAACACTATGAAAATGTGGTAGTTAAACAGTTTATAGATTGTAGTTTCATATATTAACTAGTGCATCATGTATAAACCCATTATTTTTTGGTCATATATACTTGTTTAAACCTATTTAAGCATGTTTACAGTTTAATTTCATATATAATATAATCTCATCATTGTTTTAACATTAGTATTTATTAATATTTTAGCTTGTTTTTTGTCCAATATATATACTTGTTTTATCATCGGCTTGAAGCTTGGACGGTTGTTGTGTTGGTGGCTTTGTTGCTCAATTGCATCATCGAAATTCCTTACTAAGTAGCTGGAAGTGATTCATGTAATTTATAATATACGTAATTTGGCACTTAGAGTGTTGTTGTGTTAGTTTTATATGTAATACATGTAATATGCTATTATACTCAATTAGTGAGTCCTATACGTATATTATGTGATTTGTTTATTGAGCTTTTGCTTTGGTCTAGCCTTTAGTTAATATGTACTGTTGTGCAGTTTGTTGTGCTAATTTTTACATAGCTTTTGCTCGGGTTATTGGGCATGTCTTGCTAGTTTGATGTATAATTATGTCCTACATTACATAGAGTGAGTAATATGTAATATGTTTATGTTATTATATGCTGAGTTGTGATATAATTATGTTACTGTGTTATTGGTTACTATTGTTCCTTGCTAGTTGTCCCTTCATATGTTAGTTTTGGTTAATTTTAATAACTAATTGCTATTAAACTACTCAGTTAACCAACTGTTGGTTAAACGATCAAGCTTAATCGGTTAACCAATTTATGTAGATGGTTAACCGCGGTTAATAATTTTTGGTTCGTTCGAAATAAGCTACTAGTTTTATTTTCGGTTCGGTTAATCAAACCGTTTAATATGTCGGTTAAATCAGTTAATTAACTAATTAGTTCGGTTAACCGACGGTTCCCACCCCTAGCTTCAATTAAATGGAAGGAAAAGATTTTATTCTTTTAATTAAAACGGATCCACTAATTAATTTTGATTCCTTTTTCCAACCATTCCTTTCTTTCATTTTCTCCTTTGCCGTGGCAGAAAATAAAATCATCCATTCCAAAACAAAATCAACTCCAAATGAAATTAAATTTAAATTAAGTGGTTCATCTTTCTCTTGAAAAGCTAGGTGTGGACCTCCTAATAGATGTGAGGAAAAATCTCAAATTAACATGCAACTTATTCGCTAAATCCACTACGATAATATACATACATACATACATACATACATACGTACATACATACATATATATAACGTTGCTTCAGTATGATTTACAATTGACAATTAATTGGATGATTGTTTTGATTTAATTCATTTAATTAGAACTGAAATTATTTATGCGTGTAAAATTATAATTTCATCTATAAATATAATTCAATATATGTGCAATAATTTTCTAAGGTAATTTATAATTTTGATGAATTAAATAATATTGATTTAAATCATTTTGAAAAATGAAATACATCAACATCTTATTCTAAACTTATGTGCATGTTTGAATTCTATAATTTTTTTTTGATTGTTTCTTTTTAAACTGCATTAATTTTGAGTGAAATAATTAAGCATTTTGAATAAATATAATACACACACAAGTATTTATTATTATTGGAGTCAAAATTAGCCACCAACAACTAGTTATGTGAAAGCACCAATATCCAATCATAGATCTCAGAAGTACCTGATATAGAGAATATAATATGAAGAACAAATAAGTTAAAAATGAAAGGGGGTAATAAGGGACAAGATTTATAGTGGTTCGGCTAACTTCGGCCTGCATCCACTCAAGAATAATCCCTTTTATTATAGTATAGTTTTTACAGTTACAATCCAAAATCCAATAATAAAATTGGCAGAGTGCAGCCTAGGTAGAAGATAAAGAGAAGCAAAAATACAATGATCCCTTTTCTGACGCCATGATTGTTGTATTTATAGGAGAAGATGTGAAAATATCTCTCTCAAAACTTAGATCTAGAAACCCAAAGCCAAGACGAGCCTTCTCAAAAAGTTTGGGGCCTACCAGAGCCTATAATAGGGATTGATGTCGATCCTTTTTTGGTGGAATCATGGGAGAAATTCTTACGGTGGGTCCCCTATGATGTTATCTCCTTACACTCCAAATTTCATATCGATCGCACTTACAGATCTTGAGATATCAATCGACCTTTACGGCAAATTCAACTAGACCAATCCCTGAATAGGGATAGGGGCCGATCCCTATATACGAATAGGGGCCGATCCCTCTAAGTTTGTCCTTTAGGGCTTCGATTCCTATAGTGTGTTTTGTGCATTGTAATGTTCTTGTACTCCAGTTTCATGTTGATAACATCTATAGATCTTGAGTTGTTAACCGATCATTGCTGCTAATCCAACTAAACCAATCCCTGAATAGGTATAGGAGCCAATCCCTATATAGGGATAGGGGTCGATTCCCTGCAAAATCCTCTAAATTATGTGTGATCCCTAAAGGAGCCTCTCCATGTTGTATTATGTTTAGCCTCCAAGTTTAATGTCAATTAGATTAGTAGAGTAGAACTCGAGTGATTGATTGATCTTTGTTGTAATATGCTGTAAAGACTGGTTATAGCCGATCCATATGGAGAGAAGAAGGTCGATCCCTTCAACTTGCTCTATTTGATGTGCGATCCCTAGGGTACAGTCCTTAGGGTTTCTTCTTCTTGTTCCTAAAGTTTAACCTCAATCCTCTGTGACGCCCCACCTCTATACCCACGCTAGCCAAGAACACTATGGTGTAGTGCTGTCAACTAGCGCGGAGAATAAGGCTGTTGAGGAGCGACCATCCATGTAATTTCTTATCACACGGTGGCTATAAAATAATCTTCGGAAACAAATATAGAAGTAAGCATAACATGCGAATCAATCACAGATATCCATATCACAAAGGCGGAAAGAGATATGAATATATATCACATAAAAGTGTACATCAGAGTAGTGGTCTAAAAAGATCCACGATAATACAAAAGAATAGCAACGCGTGCCATACAAAAGAATACAACTATGAGTCTATATCTCAAGTGTAAACAACAAAAGCTGCTAATCTAAACAAGTAGCCAAAAGTCTGAGTAGTGAATCACTGGGGGAGGAGTCAAGCAGTAGCACCTGTAACATCTCGGTCTGACCCGAGTATTATTTATAAGAAAATAATAAACGGATCAGTCTAGCTATAAATATCAGATGACATGATATAAAATAAAAGATATGGCATAAACATAAAATATCCATACTGACATACTACTATAAGTATGCAAATAATGATCAACAGGAGATCAACCGATAAGAGATAAATCAATATCACAAGAATCTTCTCAAAGATCCAAAGAGGGCATCATACCCTAAACTTGTACTCATGACAAGTCAAAGAGATAAATTCCAGAAATCAACACAAGAAATCCAGAAATCGTAAAAAGGGAAAGAGGCCTATCACATGACGGTCCGAAGACCAAGGGGAGCTACCCCGCATGTGTGAATGGAATCACACAGATTGAGGTCAAGACTAACCAAAAAGCAGAAAGGTATGTGTGAATGGAATCACACAAGTGGTGTCTAGTCTAACCTTGCAATGAAAGAGACATCGCGCAATTGCTAGTCTAATTCATAAAGCGATCATCAAGATCAACGAGAAGTGTCAATTACACTAAGCTAGTAAATATAGAAGTTTAGCTTCATGTCCCATAACCACTTGCTTAACTTAAATATTTACGAACAAACTGTAAATCTTCACTAATAAAATTATCACAAGAGGTTCAATCGAACAAGTCCAAGAATTAACCGACGAAGTGAACGCAAGCGTTTCATATCACTTGTTTTACTAAGTCGTTTAATTAGATTTCTCATCCGAGTGAGGTAAAGGCTTGTATATACTAATAGATTGGAAAACGGTTTAAGAAAAGAGCTTTGTTATTAAAAATAGAGTTGAAATCATTTTGTTGAAAGAGTTTTGATATTTACTACTAGTTTTGAAACCTTTATATTTTAAAGTGACAAATCACAGAAGCGATTGTAGAAACAATCAATCACAAAGGTCACATTCGAAGATGTGATAAAAATCCAAGGAAATCAGCTCAGCAAGTTCTGTTGAATATTTTTCAGATAAGATCCCCTACGGAGGGGGGGGGTCCAGAGGGGGTGGCAACCCTCCAAGGTGGGGGTGCGGGGGCAACGCCACCGCTTACGGGGTTCGACCTGCCCGGTCAGGTCGCGGGGGTCCAGGGGGCAGCGCCCCCGGCGGGGTGCGGGGCAGCGCCCCGTCCAAAACGGTACGACTTAGTGAAGACAAAATGAGGTCTAACGACCTAAGAGGGATAGGGTCGAGTGACCTAATGGTTGCGACCTAGGGGTCTAAGGGGCACGACCTAGTGGTCCAGCGACCTAAAGGGTATAGGTCATGCGACCTAAAATGGGTTCGCGACCTAACACTCAAACGACCTAAAGAAATTCAGGAGCCGAGCGACCTATAAGAAGCAGCGACCTAAGAAGAAACGAGGCCCAACGACCTTGGGGTTAGGTCATGCGAGTTAAGAAGGTCAGCGACCTAACAAAGACACGCGACCTAATAAAGAAACGCGACCTAAAGGCACGCGACCTAGCGACTTAAGAGGCGAGCGACCTAAGTGTTACGGCCTAAGAGTCGAACGACCTAGCGTGGAAGCGGCCTAAAAGCCAAACGACCTAACGACCTAAGGTCATACGACCTAGCGACCTAAATCCATACGACCTAACGACCTAAGGTCATACGACCTAGTGCAACACGCGACCTAAAAGGTACGCGACCTAATGCGGCCGAGTGGTTTAAGGTCGGAGACGACCTACGACCTATAAAGGTAGACGGTTGAGCGAGCTAATGAGGTCCAGAGAAGGGCGACTTAAAAGAGGCGCGACCTAAAAGAGGCGCGACCTAAAGGAGCGCGACTTAATGGGTTATATGACCCAACGACCTAAGCCACTAACTCGCGAGCGACCTAAGTCCTAGGTCGTGAGCGACCTAACTGCGAGTGAGCAAAAATGGCCAGAGTCAAAGCAGAGCGACCTAACGACCATACGACCTACGACCTAAAAGGCTTGCGACCTACGACCTAAAACCGAGTGAGTCAAATACGAAGGCCGTGACTTTTCCACCCCGAGCGACCTAATGAAGACAGAACGACCTAAGAGCAGTTTTTCACCAAAAACACTAAAAATTGGAGTTTTTCGCCAATCCAATCCAAACCAAATGCAAATGTGCATGCAAAAATGATAGGGAATCATTCCCAACAGTCCAATATAGTTATAGACTAGATTTGTGAGATAAAAATCTCACCTTTGCTCCAAAACCCAATGAAAATGAAGAACAAAGCTTGAAGGCAAATGGAGAAGCAACCACAAGCTTGAATCCGATGTCTTCTTCTTGAATTTGGAGTTGAATGTTGGAGTTGCAATAAAACAAAGACTTTGGAGTTTTAATTTCTCATTCCATTCACCATTTTTGTTGAAGCTTTAGTGTTAGGAAATGAAATGAAGCAATGAAGAAGAAGGGGGGTGGAACTTGGGCCTAATGGGCTAAAAGTCCAAACCAAAGGCTCGAGTGAAAAAGTGGTGAAATTCCACTAACCCCAAACATATCAATGTTTATACTTAGAAGATTGCAAACGACGTTTCAAACTCAATGGAAGTGGTCTCGAGTCCTAATTTGACCGTTTGCAAAAAGTAGCTTCGGACCAAAATCCGATTAACGATAAAATATTTAAATAAAATATTTAAATATAAAAATCGATAAATATGCGGGTTGTTACAGACTCACCTCCTTAAAGAAATTGCGTCCTCGCAATATATAAGGTGGAAATAAGAAGTAACAACCATAAAAGCATATTAATACTAAAGAAATTTGATATTAGAAGTTCACCTCAAAGAGCAGGAGTAAGCAAGTCCGGATGTGTTCGCTCGATGAATTCTCTGGATTCCCAAGAGCAATCCTTAGGATTTGTGGACCATTGAACCCTCACAAGCGGAACATCTTTATTTCGAAGCCGCTTACCCTCCGAAGCAATAATTCGAATAGGATGTTGCTCATAAGTTAAATTCGGCGAAATTTCAATTTCTTCCACAACAGCAGGCTCAAGAATGGAATCGGAATCTCGAAGGCATTTCCGTAATTGAGAAACGTGAAACATGTCGTGCTTAGCAGAAAACTGAGCCGGTAATGCAAGGCGACAAGCCATGGAATCTATACGTACGGTGATAGGGAATGACCCAATATATTGAGGCGCTAATCTTTCCCTATCAACGGGAATGTACAACACCTATCATAGGTGAAACACGAGTAAAATTCTGGACCTAAAACCAGCTTCTCACTGACCTAAAGCCAACAAGAAGGAGATTGGCATAGCATTCCCTAGAGTGCCTCGAAGAATGCCATACCAATACTAGATTGGAAGCTATGATTATAGGAAAATTCAACAAGAGAAATATGATTTTTCCAACTTCCACAAAAATCAAGCACACAACACGAAGAAGGTCTTCCGGAGTTTGGTTCACACGCTCTACTTGTCCATCGGACTGGGGTAATAAGCGGTGCTTAAATTAAGCTTCGTTTCTAAATCTTTTTGAAGACACTTCCAAAAATCCACTAGTAAACAATGGATCACTATCGCTATCGACAGAAGTAGGAACTCCATGTAATTTAACAACTCCTTTAACAAAGATTTTGGGCCAAAAGAGGAACGGTTCGGTTAATCCGAACGGGGAATAAATTGGACGGATTTAGTAAGTCTATCTACTATAACCCATAAGTTATCATGACCCGAACGGGAACGGGGAAAGACATCTATAAAATCCATGGGGATTTGGTCTTACTTCCAAATTGGAATTTCTAAAGGTTGCATTAACCCACCAGGTCTTTAGTGTAGGGCCTTGACAAGATGGCGAGTCATACAGCACTTAACAAAGTTAGCGATATCAGATTTCATTCACTCCAAATAATAAAGTCGCTTCATATCTACGTACACTTTACTACTTCTAGGATGAATGGTAATTTTGGAATGATGTGAATCTTCAAAAATTTATTGACGAAGATCACAAATATTTGGTACGATAAGTCTACCAAACTTTTAAATGTCGCCACGAAAATCAATATCGAAGTCTTTCTAACTTTCAATAATAATTTTATCCCTACAACATTGGCTAAGAAGAGCCAATTCAGAATCTAGCCCTTTGAGCTACAAGAATGCAGTCTAAAAAGAATAAGGAACCTCTAGACTACATAAAACAAGGGATGCATATAAATCGGATTTCACGATCTCGAATCTCTCAAGTGAATAGAGTCTCGAGATCGTTCCATTCGGATATCACCATAGAAAACAACTACTTGTTGCTTACGACTAGTGCATTGGCAACAAGATTTCCCCTTTCAGGGAGTATATAGAATATCAAGATCATAAGATGCAAGAAATTCGAGCCAACATGGTTGACGCAACTTAATTATGAGAAATAGATATCCCAATGATTTATAATTGAGGTAGAGAACAAATTTCTCCACCAAAGACGATGATGCCAAATGTTGAAAGCAAAATCAATAGCCGCGAGAACCAGATCATAAGTGGCATTCCCAGTCTCGATCGGCCTTAAAGATTTAGAAGCAAAAGTGATTGCATCTTCTCTTTCGCAAGAGAACGGCATCCAAACCCATACAATAAGCATTGGTACTAAGTTTAAATTCTTGGTTCTCTTCGGGAATCACAAGAATAAGAATATTGAAAAGAAGGAATTTTGTCCTCTTTCCCAAAAAGCTAAAACTTTAAAAATCACAATTACCTTTATAGAAAAATTTATATTTTGCAAGTCAATTTATTGTGTCTGATTGTCTCATCAAAGCGTTAAGGAAATCCCTATCGATAGTGTTGATCAAGTGCATCGACCAGAAATCTTAAAACACTAAATGGGCAATACAACACAAAATTACCTTTTTATAGGAATTTAAAATATCTTCTTAAAAGATTTGTAAAACTTTAAATTTCTATTTTCATCCAAAATTAATAATTACAAGATTGGAATTATTGAGATATCCATAGAATACTTGATTTATAAAATGGATGAAATAAACTGGATAAACTGAATGACACAATATGTCATTCATATAAATCATAATGAGTGCGGAATGCGATATGTGGAAGGCTAACTTCCGCAACTCGTAGTGATTGAAATTCGGTGGCAAGGTCAAACTAGAAAGACCTTAACACCACTTAAAAGGTTGCTTAGGTAATGATCCTAAGACAAACTCAAAAATATCGGAGAATTCTCAACCGATATGAATGAGAGAGATACCTCTTTATTCAACATGTGAGCTTAAAGAATAAAATGATGCCATTGATTTGAAATCGAAATCACAAAGGAAAAATATGAATCTGCTTAACAGATTGAAAATGTCGAAAAAGGAATTGTCCATTCGGAACAATTGGATATGGGCTTCAAAGTGATTAAGCCAATCCTTTTACGCAAATCAATTCCGAAACCTAAGCAATGCACAATACGCAAATCGGTTCGGAAAGAAAAATCACATGTAGTAATTTCGACATCAATAATAAGCAAATTGAGTGTTGCGAATCCTCTGATTCGGATTCACAATCCTCAAAGAAGTCATCAAGCCCAAAATATAAAAATAAAGAGAATCAACAAGTTCTTCTGATAAATAAAAATGATGAGGGAAACCCATATCAAAAAGAACTCGAATCGGATAATCGCAAACAAATGAAATGAAGGATTAAATAAGGAATACCTTGACCCAAAGAAGTTTCGTTAGAAGCTTTTAGCTTTCCTTCTCTCTTACTAGGTCGTGTGGGACATGTAGACAAGTAATGGCCCGAGCCCTTGCAATAGCGGCAATAGAGAGGTTCCGGGCACTTAGTTACGTAATGGTCTGAGGAACCACAATTGTAGCATCGTTTACGACTAGAGGTAGATGGCTTGGCTACCGAAGTTTCTGGTCCCACCTTCTTCTTACTTAGAAGTATGGGGCAGACAGAAATATGATGACTGGAATCTTTGCAGTAACGACAAAAGAGTGGTTCCGGACACTCCTTCGCATAGTCGTCCCTAGAACCACAGTTGTAGCATTTTCCACAATTAAGGATTGGAGTCTTTGCTCCAAAAATAGGTTGCTTCACCTTCTTATCGGGATGAGGGCTTTTGAATTTAATACGCCTCTTCTTGGAAATCCCAATATCACTATCAATCCCTCTATCAGCCTCTTTTTCTTGTAGTATGATATCTACAAGTTGGTCGAAAGGAACTTCTAGTTTCAGAGGTAAAACCATTTCGGGATCCTTATCCAAAGCACAGATAAACCTTTGATTCTGAGCAAGATCCAAAAGTTGTTGGGCAGACATGAATGCGCCATCCAGAGAAGGGCTACTGGATTGACCAGTGTTAGGACTGCTAGAACTAACCATTTCTCTTCCTTAAGAAAGAAAGAAGGAAGAAGAAGAAGGTTATTCACAAAATGAATATCAAGCAATCTTGATAGATAAAACAAGGAATCATAAAGAAAATAGGATGAATCGGTACGAAGACTCGAATTAAATCCTAAGGCACAACTCCTAAGAAAGACTTAGGACATGATCCTTGTTAGATTATTCTACAATGTTTCGAAGTTTGGCTCTGATACCAAGCTGTGACGCCCCACCTCTATACCCACGCTAGCCAAGAACACTACGGTGTAGTGCTGTCAACTAGCGCGGAGAATAAGACTGTTGAGGAGCGACCATCCATGTAATTTCTTATCACACGGTGGCTATAAAATAATCTTCGGAAACAAATATAGAAGTAAGCATAACATGCGAATCAATCACAGATATCCATATCACAAAGGCGGAAAGCGATTGTAGAAACAATCAATCACAAAGGTCACATTCGAAGATGTGATAAAAATCCAAGGAAATCAGCTCAGCAAGTTCTGTTGAATATTTTTCAGATAAGATCCCCTACGGAGGGGGGGTCCAGGGGGGGTGGCAACCCTCCAAGGTGGGGGTGCGGGGGCAACGCCACCGCTTATGGGGTTCGACCTGCCCGGTCAGGTCGCGGGGGTCCAGGGGGCAGCGCCCCCGGCGGGGTGCGGGGCAGCGCCCCGTCCAAAACGGTACGACTTAGTGAAGACAAAATGAGGTCTAACGACCTAAGAGGGATAGGATCGAGTGACCTAATGGTTGCGACCTAGGGGTCTAAGGGGCACGACCTAGTGGTCCAGCGACCTAAAGGGTATAGGTCATGCGACCTAAAATGGGTTCGCGACCTAACACTCAAACGACCTAAAGAAATTCAGGAGCCGAGCGACCTATAAGAAGCAGCGACCTAAGAAGAAACGAGGCCCAACGACCTTGGGGTTAGGTCATGCGAGTTAAGAAGGCCAGCGACCTAACAAAGACACGCGACCTAATAAAGAAACGCGACCTAAAGGCACGCGACCTAGCGACTTAAGAGGCGAGCGACCTAAGTGTTACGGCCTAAGAGTCGAACGACCTAGCGTGGAAGCGGCCTAAAAGCCAAACGACCTAACGACCTAAGGTCATACGACCTAGCGACCTAAATCCATACGACCTAACGACCTAAGGTCATACGACCTAGTGCAACACGCGACCTAAAAGGTACGCGACCTAATGCGGCCGAGTGGTTTAAGGTCGGAGACGACCTACGACCTATAAAGGTAGACGGTTGAGCGAGCTAATGAGGTCCAGAGAAGGGCGACTTAAAAGAGGTGCGACCTAAAAGAGGCGCGACCTAAAGGAGCGCGACTTAATGGGTTATATGACCCAACGACCTAAGCCACTAACTCGCGAGCGACCTAAGTCCTAGGTCGTGAGCGACCTAACTGCGAGTGAGCAAAAATGGCCAGAGTCAAAGCAGAGCGACCTAACGACCATACGACCTACGACCTAAAAGGCTTGCGACCTACGACCTAAAACCGAGTGAGTCAAATACGAAGGCCGTGACTTTTCCACCTCGAGCGACCTAATGAAGACAGAACGACCTAAGAGCAGTTTTTCACCAAAAACACTAAAAATTGGAGTTTTTCGCCAATCCAATCCAAACCAAATGCAAATGTGCATGCAAAAATGATAGGGAATCATTCCCAACAGTCCAATATAGTTATAGACTAGATTTGTGAGATAAAAATCTCACCTTTGCTCCAAAACCCAATGAAAATGAAGAACAAAGCTTGAAGGCAAATGGAGAAGCAACCACAAGCTTGAATCCGATGTCTTCTTCTTGAATTTGGAGTTGAATGTTGGAGTTGCAATAAAACAAAGACTTTGGAGTTTTAATTTCTCATTCCATTCACCATTTTTGTTGAAGCTTTAGTGTTAGGAAATGAAATGAAGCAATGAAGAAGAAGGGGGGTGGAACTTGGGCCTAATGGGCTAAAAGTCCAAACCAAAGGCTCGAGTGAAAAAGTGGTGAAATTCCACTAACCCCAAACATATCAATGTTTATACTTAGAAGATTGCAAACGACGTTTCGAACTCAATGGAAGTGGTCTCGAGTCCTAATTTGACCGTTTGCAAAAAGTAGCTTCGGACCAAAATCCGATTAACGATAAAATATTTAAATAAAATATTTAAATATAAAAATCGATAAATATGCGGGTTGTTACATCCTCTATGTGGTTATTGAGTTATGAAGCGATCATCATTGAAATGTGTTGTGTGCATACTGTTTAATCCGATCTCTTTATTCTGATCCATCTATTCCAATCTCTCTTCTATAAGAAATATTAGTTCCATACTTGGCCATTTTTTTGAACGCTGTCCATTTGAATCCATTTGACTATAGTCCATTGTTTTAAATATAATAAATCTCCAATCCTAGTAACCATCTCTCCGGGCTTTCTACCTTGATGATCATGAAGTTTGTTGGGTAAAATTCGCCTATATATTGTCTTGCTAAAAAGCGGGTTAATAGTTTGTCCCCCAAAACATGTCTTTTTATAGGATGGTGTGTTATGGATTGTCATATATCCAAGATTCGAAGCCCATAATCCATGGATAGGCATATTATCTAATCCAAACCAATTCGTTGCCAATCCAAATCCATGATCTCTCTAGATCGTTAGTGAAATCCATGACCATTCTGAGTCAATATCCAATTCTGAATCAGCAATCTTTCTCGATCGTGTTATCCAAATCCATTTCCATTGCAAATTCACGTTCTCTTCGGATTGTTTTTCCAAACTTTCGACCTCACCGTGTCTAAATGCAGGACCGCTCCGAGCCCATATCCATGTCTAAGAATGCCTCGGGTCAATGTCCAAATCCATAGCTGTTCGAAGCTGATACTTAAATCCATGACCTCTCTAGGTCCTTGCCAAGTACAATCTACACTCGTCGTCTAAGTAAGCCAATCATGTCGCTCTCCCGTGAAGCGGCATTATTTCTTGTATTTCGGCTCAGTGTCCCTAAATATCAAGTGGTGCCTTGGCTTTAGTCCAAAAGTGGTCTCTCTGGACCTATGCCGAGCATAATCTATACTCGAATACCTGAGTGGGCCGATCCTGTCGCTCTTTAGTGAAGCGACCTACTCCTCCAAGCGTAATCCATACCTGGCATCCTCTTGGGTTTTATTCTCCAGCCTCGACTCTCAGGTCGAGGACTTAATCCATGTGCGAGTCCATTCTATCGCTCTCCGACGAATGGACTCGCACCTTGCTGTTACTGATTCGTCACTCTGGTCGGGATAATAATCGCATCTTGTTTTATCCATTATAGTAATGCAGATCATAAATAACTTGATAAATAAGAGTTCGTACATCAAGAAATCCAAAAAACTAAAAAAGCAAAAACGGTGCCTCTTAGACTTTCTACCTTAATGGTCATTAAGTCTGTTGGGTTACCGCCTATATACTGCCTTGCCAAAAGGCGGGTTAACAATTATAGATTTAAAAAGTATTTAGAAATATTTAAAACACATGTTTATATTAAAACAATTTAATTATAAATATGCATTTGTGTGTGTACAATTTGAATAATTGAAATTATTTTCAACTTTATAATTATTTAAATATAAATATACAATTTAGTATTAGTACTCGATTCATTAAGGTATTTTCATTAAAAAAATGTAATTTTGATCTTATTTACTAATGAAACTTGCCAATCCAAATTTAGATTTCAAACTTTAAATTTGAATTTTGAAATTTCTTTTAGTCATTTATGTTAAATTTTGTCTAATCAGTCTTTGTTATTAATATTTAAGTTTTCATAATGTTTTTTGATCAAACATACATCTCATAAAATAAAATTAAACTGAGGCAATTGATATATACATATAAATAGCGAACATATACAAGGTACGTATAAATCCCAATATCTACACATGTATATATTGACCTAACTATTGTATTTTTATTTTTGTTATGTTAGACATTTTATTATTACATGTCATTTTAAATAATAATCAGGTATAGTTTTAGCGGATTGTTTGCATAAGAGGAATGGGTAATCAATTGTTGATACCACCTTTTTATCCTTCTCTTTTTGGTTGATGTGATACATTTAGATCTAATAATAATATGTCCATCCCCCATTTATACACCCTTAGAAATGTAATGTATTTTAGATATATTCGTACCTCTTTAATGTTTATATATAATAAACATTGATTTAACAAATTAAATCAAAAGTTAGATAAATTTGGATTTTATTTAAATTAACCAGATGCATCTAGTGAAACTATTTATACTTCATAGGCCTAGTGTGATCAAAATAGGGAATTTTTAAGAATCAACCTATTTAACGCCACTACGGACTGGCCTGATTCCTTATATAACATTATAGCGAGGTTGGTTAAGGTGTTCACTTGGTACATTAGATGTCTCAGATTCAATCCCTACAATTAGAACGATAGGGTATTCCCATATTGTGATCTTTACAAACCATTGCCTCTTACCCCTACATTTCTTATGATGGTTGTGCTAGTTGAAAGGTTTTATGTAAAATTTACTCCTGAGGTACCAAATTGGGTCACCCTAAAGGAGTTTGGGCTAGACCATCAATGATATTGGAGCCTAAATGGTTTATGCGGTCGAACTATCAACTCTAGAACCAACTAATTAAGCCTATCTATCCGATGGGTGATTAGAAAAGTAATATCTAGGCTTAGAGTTGAATAATCAAATATTCTCCCCTTCTTGGCAATCGACCTTTCCCAATGGATGAAGTAAGTTCAAAGGTTAACCCAATTGTAAAGGCCTAAATTATTTTGGGCCTTGGGCTAATTTTTCAAAATTCAGTTTGAAAATTAAAAAATATTTTAAATCTATAATTGAAGTTTAAAATGTAAAAAGGAAATTTTTACAGAATTTATAAAATGAATTCAAAATCTTCAATATTGTTTTGAGTTAAAATAATAAATTCAAAATTTTAATATATTCAATTGATTTGATTAATCAAATTTAATAACTAATTAAGTTAAACTAAATAATTAATTAAAAGTTAATATGTATATATATATATATATATGTGTATATTGATATATATATATATATACATGACTATAATTGTTATAGTTGTATATTTATCTTAAGTTCATTTAAGATGAACTATATTAAATTTTCAAATTTATATATTTTATTAAATACTTTGATTAAATAAATGAATTTGTCAAATAAAATTAATTAAATGTTTGTATACACACACACACACAATCAAACTAGAAGTGTATAGTTAATTTTTTATCTTAAGTAGTATAAGATGAATGATATAAAATTTCAAAAATTCTACATAAATTAAAATAAATTAATTGATTATGATTTAATTACAAAATTAAAATTTATTTAATATGATTTAATTAGTAAGACACGCACACACACACACATATTGTATTGTACATATATCATGATTTCAAATGTATCCAACACTTGAATCATGAGGATTACTTCATAAGAAATACATTGTTCCCTAAATCAGTGTCACTCAATGTGTGTGCATTAAAGATTATGAATTTTTAACATATATATATAAGTTGTCATCTACCATTTATATATTAATAGATTACTTGCATACCCTTTAGTTGTTGAGATCCCGCAAGGAAAGGATGGTATGTGTAATACTAGTTATATATTGACCAGGCGATGGAAGATACAAGCACATATTTTTGATATTGCTTGAGGTATGTGCAATATACTTAGGCTATCGTGAAATGATGGGTACAAGTGATAATATCTTTCAATTTATTGATAATTCTCAATGTTGAGATGAGTTTAGGACAAAGACTATGTGTTAGGAGTTGTATATGATACAACTGATAAGGTGTTATCCATCGCATATAGGTCTATGATTTGTTGATAATCTTCAAGGTCAGAATCTCAAGGCAAGCAAATCCTAACACTCACTATAGAAATCAAAATATTTCTATATTTTTCTTGTGGTTCTGAGAAACATAAATATCTAATGGGAGCTTTATTAGAAAAATAAAATGAATGCATTTAACCTTTTTAATATACTTAATAAATTTAAAATAATCTATTTCGATAAATTTGTGCAACTAATATAATTGATAAAATATCTATTAGTTAAAATATAGAAATGAACCGAATCAAGATTGACCTAGAAATGTAAAATATACTTACTGATAAATCTTTGGCATGATGATACTTCAAGACCCATGCAAGACCAAGTAATATGGCTACTAAAACATGCACACCTTTTTCACCTAGGTATTTATTCTTCTTAGACTGTGTATTGCATTCTATGAGTTTTGGACTCTAAAAGCAATATAAGATGTAGATATTTGATCCATATTCGGTCACATATAAATGTTATATGGTGAATAGTCATAATTTATAATGTACAAAACTTCAACGAATTTAGTTCATTTAAAATAAGAAAGAAAATGATAATGCAAGATCGTGTATTCTATATGATCGAATAAAATAAGGATCTTGTTGCATTAGATGTAGACTAACACAAGAGCTACAAAAGGTACTTAGGAATTCAAATTAATCAGTTTATGTAAAATGCAACTTATTTGATATCATTTAATATTAAGGATGGTTGAATGCATTTCTATAAAGAGTTTATTATGGTTTTGTAGCAATGGTTTCCTTTTTAATGGTTCTACTATTTGGAAAGGAAAGCGCGATGTATGAGAGTGGATGTAACATAGGCATAGTTTGGATGAAGAAGTGAATGATCATCTCTACATCATGAAAAGTCGTTGGGAATGAGAATTATATAACATATTAAAAGATACTTAATAAGGAATGAAAAATATGGTTTACATTCCCAATGCATCTTCATGTAGAAAATTATTTTCTATGAAATTTATTTCTTCGAGTTCAAGATATTTGATCTGAAACCCTCGATTGTAAACTAGTTGAAATGTATGAAAAAAAATCACATAATAAGTGGTTAAATGAAGCTTCATATTTTGTACACTATTATAGTAATGGAAGAAATAACAAGAGCATAACATGTAACACTTCTTAGTGGATGCATCAAGTTACGAAGAATTATTTTCATAATTATACCAAATATTATTTATGATGTAATAACTGTTTTTCATATTGACTGGAGTTTTATTTTGAGATGAATACTATGAATATTTGTTATAAAATAATCTTAATAATATTATTTATAACAAAAGTGATGCATTGCAAAATACACAAGCATTTGAAATTTTTACTATTATTTTGGAGTTTTGGATTAAGCCATATATTTTAGGAATAATTCAATAATCATATGGTTGTTAATCACATGGTACTGATGAACTATATCTTAAAAGATTAAGGCTAAAGCACACATTCAGTGTGAGTAAAAAAAGAGTTAATGAACTATTTGGATTAATATATAGATGTATGTAGTTCAAATTCTAATGAAACCAAAGCAGGTCCACTCAATTAATGGAAATGAACATGTGTATTTGACAAAAGCATAGTGTATTTATGATATATTCATAAAATATAAATGGAAGTTAAAATCTTTACGTGCAAGAGAAATAAAAGGAATTCGATTAAATCAAACAGGTGAGTGTATTGGAAAAGTGTTCCAAATATTTATAAAAACAAATAATATTTAATCTCAAAAGTCACTCCTCCTTATGATTTATAATCATGTATTGGTTAGGAGTAATCAGAGTTTGTTGAACAAAGTATGATTGATGATGAGTGAAGTTGAGTTAACTTCTTACTGTAAGGACTGTTATTTAAGAGTAATTACGTAGGTCAAATTGAATTTTATTTGAAGAAAAGTTTATGAGATCATATTCATGCGAGATATGAATTGATAAGAAACCCTGTTTTTAAATAGTTTAAGATGTGTGGTTATACAATTTATGGTATGGATACAAGTTTCTTGAACTTAAAATTATGTCAGTTTTATACACATATGAAAGGCAGTTCATAAAATATTTCTAAATGCCAATAGAGAAATAGTTGTTGTTTTAAGAAACATAACCTTCATGATAAAAGGAAACTACTTTAGAAATTAGTGGTATTACAATGGATTCAGATATGATCTAGAGACTCAAACATAGAAATTGATTACATAAGATGAAATAACATTAACCCAGCCTAAAACGAAATCACAACACATTAGAATGTCTAATAATAATTCTCCTACATTAAAGAGAAACTACGAGTTTCTCATTAATGTCGAGCAAAATAATTGTTTGCAGGAATAATTTCCTCGATCGTCAATAATCCATAAAGGGTATGAACTCTACCATATAGCAAGATGCTTTAAATCCGAAATTTATTCCAAGTACATAATCAAAATATGATTTTGATGGTTCTACCCGAGGGGATGTGATCCATCGGCTGCAAGTGTCTCTTCAAGGAGATCAATGTAGTTGAAATTAATTAAAGCAGTGTTAATTGGAAATCACTTCAATGATTTCAATGTTCAAATTAACGATCTAATTTTGCTGGTCAACAAGCTCAAAACCATTCAGATTCTATACGCAATTTTTGCAAAATTTGATTTTGAGTTTGGCGCTCTGATGTTGAAATAGAAATTCTAAATATAGATTTAGAAGAGAATGTTTGCTCAAAACAGCCAAAATGTCTTAAAGTTAGTGGAAGTGATAATGTGACTCAAATGTTTCAGATATGATCCAAAAACAGATATAACGATGGAATGTGATAAGCATTAGAGTTGAACATGTATTTTAGTCAAAAAAAATCAAATAATTTGATTTCAGTCAAAATGCAGAGAAAGTGTGTGGCAATAAGAAAAAATTATAGGTACTAGAATATTTCTTAAACTATAAGTAAACAACAAGTTTATGGTTGTTAACGATATACTTGTGTCAGTTTATTTAATTCTAAACATTAGATTTGAAAATGACATCTTTTGAAATCATTATAAAAGGATGTTGAGATAGTCCCATATTAAATATATAGGCACCATATTGAAATGTTTAATGTGGAGCATATGAGATGGATTACTTATGTGTTAGCAAAAGGAACTATCACACATGCTATGTAGTCCACTACACATTTCACTTATGAAAATGGTACACTAAGCAAATATCAAATCCAAATTAAGATCACTAAACAGTAGTTAAGAGTATTCTTGGGTATTAGCGAAATACCAGAGAAATGTTTGTGGAAACAACGAACTCCTTATGAAGAAGTATTCAAACTTGTACTCCATAAATGATAACGAGTATGATATGTAAATTAAATTCATGTTCACCCTTAATTAAGGATCTATAAGGTGGAACTGTTTCAAATGAAAGGTTATAGTTGATTCAACCAAAATGCTAAGTACATTGCATTGTATGACGTCGTAGTAAAAGTTGTATGTGTATAATGCATAAATTTATAACTAAGCTAGGGTGATTCCAAACGTTGATAATCCCATGACTTTGTTTGATGAAAACAATGTCGTGACAAGGATCGTGAACGAACCTAGAGCTCACTAAAGATTAAGAAACGTACCCTGAAAAGTTCTACATGATAACGACAGCTTATCAATGTCGGAGAGAGTTGATTGATAGAGTAGATAATTAAGACAATATAGCATATACATTCATGAAGGGACTGGCTCGATCAGTTCTAAAAAAATTGATCAATGGGATGGGATTGAGATTACATAATTGGCCCCAAATGCAAGTGTGAGATTCAAAGAGTTGGTGGTACGCCCAATGAGCAATTATGTAATTTGTTATATATATCTCACTCTGGAGTCAATCTTATTCACACTAATGGTGTTTTGTCCTTTTATATATTTTATTATATCGTGATATAATAAATTAAATAATCAATTCAAGGTATATAATAGGAAAATATTAAAATAAAATGTTATGTGATTATAATTGCAAATAGTTACAATCTTTAGTAATTAGTCACAAAATCAAATGCTATTTTCTTAACATTCCTGATCAAGATGTTTTAAGAAAGTATATCGATACATCCATCAATACCAAAGTGCGTAATGCCCTCCAAATATTGGATAGTGCATTACTCTTGGATGCCAGGGAACCAAAGGGTTATGACATGTTATTATTGGATAATTGTGGAACGACTCGTCTAGATATTTCTTGTTGGTTAATAGCAACTAGGTCAAACAGAAAATATCAAGGTGGCTAAATTGCACAGTTCCACTGATTTGATAATATCATAAAACTTCAATGTGAATACTTCACTTTGATTATAGTTAAGTCATGATCCATCAAGCGACAATAATTGGCCTAATTTGAAGCATTGTAAATGAAACGATATTCAATATAGAATTCACCTCCTCGATTGTATTTAGAGTTTAATATCAAGGTCAATTGTAATCAACAAAAGTCAAAATCTCTGACTAATGTAGTACGGTTAACAATAAATGTAACTATTGAACCAAAGACTTTGTTTATGGTGTAACTAAATTGAGTAAAGATGGTATTGGAATTTTTATCAGAGCCAAATTCCATAAATCATGAACCGATATAGCATTGATGAAGATAATATATATAAATAATTATTGCTAAATGGTACCACATAAGAAAATATGAAATTGGGTTTTAACGAAAAGATCTACAAGTGATGAATTCAGGTAAACAGTTACACTACTAGCTTAGGTGATGCATAAACATTAATATTTGAAATGTTCAAAATTAACCACCGATAGAATTCACACCTCTTAGTCTCTAGTTATGAATTTTCCAAAAGCCTTACAATTTAGTTTATAAAATGTTATAATTTTATTAAAATAATTTAATATTTAAGAAATATCAATAATTATTTAATTTATCAGATATTTTTAAGTTGATTGAAATTACTTGAATGCGTATATAAAGGTTATATTTGTGTGCATTGATATATAGTATTAGTGAAACTTTAAACGAGTTTAGGAAACAGGTAATCGCATGGAATGACAGATTATAATTTTGTGCCCATCAAGTCATGAGGAAAAGAGGGGTGGAGTGAGATAAAATTAAGGGATTTAATTAGGGAAGTCTTAATTCAAAAGAAAGGTAAATTTTCATTTTTTCCATTAATATAGATCCACTAATTCATTTTCATTCATTCTTCCATTCATTCAGTTTTGCTCTCCTATTTTGCACTGGCATGGTCAAAAATAAAAAATTCCATTCCAAAGCAGAATCCACTACAAATTAAATGAAAACT
Organism: Allium cepa; assembly: GCA_030765085.1. Taxonomy (NCBI): domain Eukaryota; kingdom Viridiplantae; phylum Streptophyta; class Magnoliopsida; order Asparagales; family Amaryllidaceae; genus Allium; species Allium cepa. The sequence goes on along the minus strand of CM060938.1, from coordinate 377,924,858 downwards.
TCAAATAAAATAAAATTAATTGGTTCATCCTTGTCTTGCAAAGCTAGGAGTAGATCTACTTAGAGATATGTGGATAAATCTCAAATCAACGAGTAACTTATTAACTTGATCCATAAAGGAAAATTTTATTTTCATACTTATATTTTGTTTCATCTCTTTGTAATGATTATATATAGTATTGCCTTACTTTGATTTATAATAGATAACTAAATGGATGATGTGATTTGATTTAATTCCTTTATTTTAAATCGAAATTGTTTATGTGCATAAAAATTATAATTTCACTTACAAATACAATTCAATATATATGTGATTTTCTAAGGTAATTTGTACTTTTGATGGAATAAATACTATTGATTTGAATCATTTTTAAATATGAAATACATTAACATCTTGTTCTAAACTTATGCGTAAGTTTTATAATATAATTCTTTTTTATTGTTTTGTTTTAATCTGCAATTATAATGACTCGGAATTTCACTACTTTAATTTGCGAATATTTATTTAATTTTAAATATTCAAATAATAAGCTTTATAATTAAAATAAAAATCTTTTAAATGTTAAATAATGATGGTGTAATAGTTTTCAAAATTTGTTTAAAAATTTATATAGTTCGATGAAAAACAGAAAATGTATCCGGAAACTGTTTTCTGAATTTTCGACGTTTCATCTCATAAAAGTTGTTTGAAATGTTTTGACTAATATTCTTATTTGATAACAACATTTAAATGTTTGAAACATACTTAGTTAAGATAAAAAATGTTTGAATTTTGATAAGTATAAAAATAAATATACTTAAGTTAAATAAGTTAAAAAATAAAATAAAAATATCATGTCATAAAGGGACATAAGTACAATTAAGTACTTAAAAATGCTTTCTTTGACATGATGGGGGGACAAAATTTAGTCTGAAAGTTATGCATGATGGAGGGTGTTGAGGTGGCAAAACTATGGGGAGGGTAGAAGTACAAGGGTGGATAGGTAATTCTTTTTTCTCTCTTGTTTATGAATAGCCTTCCATTTCTTCATTTTTACTCCTCTTCCTCCTATCATATTTACCTAATCCCTGATCCAAATGGAGGTTTTCTTTTTTTCAAAATGTGTAAAATTTCAGTGGCTACGACTTTTATTTGTGCTACATCTTCAAAAATTAAACATATCTATATCAGAAAAGTATATCTTTCAGACCTTTGTTAGGACTCAGATTTTCTAGTCCGAAAACACCTCTTCTTCTTTTGACCATATCTCCCATGAAAGCGATCAAAACTCATTGATTCTTTCTTCAAAATTATAGAGAATATTTTTTTGAACAACTTTTCTTTTGACCACATTTCAAAGTTTCAAAAATAACAAGGCAAAAAACCAAGGAGAAACCGAACCATTTTCGAGTTGATTTTTGTGGTTTACCAAGCTTTGTTAGTTCTTTAGTATTTCAGATTTCACAAGAGTTTTCTTCTAGTTAGTAATTTCCAGTGATTAAAATTTTATTTTGGGAGAGTTTTTGACTTTTTATGTTAGTTAGTAAATTGCATTATATGTTGGTCTGAATTGATTAAATTATCATGCAATTGCTATATATACATATTGCTTGTATGTGAAATGATATTAGGCTTGAATTTGATGTCTAAAATTTTTATGAATGTTTGAAGCTTAGATCTTTCTTGTGTTTGTATATGATGTGATTATGGATGTTGTGATCATGTACAGACTTGGATATGTGATATATATATGCTAAGGAAGTTGAAACATACGTATGAAATTAGCGATTGAATTTTTGTGTGAAACTGGTGTTAGTTTCAAAGAAAGTAAAAATCATTTCAATGGATTCAACTTTATATCCATACACAAACTCTAACTGAATGTTTTGATATAATTTAGAAAGTATTTAAGGGTTTATCTTTCAAAAGGAAAGCCGGAAACATTTCAAGTTATGACATCCGTAACGATAGTCACTATGGTTGTAGTTACGCTTAAAAATACCATTTTTACGAAATTTGGTTTTCATAGTTAAATGTTTTTTGAAAATGTTTTATAAACTTAGTAATGATGTTTCAAAATTGTATTAAGCATTTAAGAATTTATTTTTTTAATTAGCTAAGTTTAGTAATTAATAATTAATTTAGATTAAAAAGGTTTATTAACTTTAATAAAGTGGAGATTAGTTTTAATTAATTATCTTTTAAAAACAAGATTAAAATTTAATTAATCATTAACTAAGCAAAATTAATTTTATATAATTTATTTTTAATTAATTATTGTTTAAATATAGGATTAATTATTATTTATTTAATTAATCAAGTGTTAATTATTTTTAATTATAAATTACTTTAGGTTTTGTCTTATAATAAATTATTTATTAAAGGTTTAAGTTATTATTTAACTTTTAATTAAAAATCATTTCATTAAATATTTGAGATTAATTAATATTTAATTATTAATGAGGGTTTAAATTATTATTTAATAATTAATAATTGATTAAATAGAGTTTAATTTGCAATTATTATTATTGTTTAATTATTTATTTAAGGTTAAATATTTCTTAATTTTTAATTAAATTAAGTTAAGAATTGATAATGATTAATTATGGTTTAGTTAAGGGTTTAACTTGTAATTAATTATTTTAAAAATGGCGTTTTAAGTTTTAATCTTTTGTTTTCCAAGAATAAATTATTTTTAAGGTGGTACTTTTTCAAAGATTGTTTTGAACACAAGGGATTCAAATGTCAATACAATAAGGAGACAAAAAACTATGAATGATTTATGTAAATGGTTTGATTGTGTGGACATATGTTAGCAGAATAAATCCACGTTCTGTTATAAATTGATTGTTCGGTTATCTATTTAACAGGACAAAATACCATCCTACTATTATGTTATTTGGACATGCATATGCTAGTTGAGTTGTATTGACATGTTATTCCCAATTTTGGATATGAATTGCATTTACATATATGTTTACTTATGTAAATAGATGATTAAGTGCCTTGAAAGTGGAATTGAGGTCAAATGGTAACTTAAATTACTACCGTTAGGATTGCAAAGCACTTATTGAAACTATAAAATATGGTTTTAAATTAGATCCAATTCTTTAATCACTCTATGGTCAAGGCTTATGAATAATTTTTCAAGTTATATTAATATTTTACAAAGGTATTTATAAATAATAACTTGCCTATAAAAATGGGTTTTACTATGTAAATAGGTTTATTTAAAGTGATTTAAAAGGATGAGTTGCAAAAGATATTTTGTAAAGGATTTTTCTTAAAGAAAATTTATCAAAGAAGTTTTAAATGGGAAAATGTTTTATAAATGATTTTAAAGGTTTGTAAAGAGGTTTTGTAAATTGAATGGTAGACTTATAAAAGTGTTTTATAAATTGATTTGGAAATCTATAAAGATTTTTAAATGTGAAGTGGGCCTTTTAAATGGAACTTTATATAAAGGATAAGTGGATCGGTTAATAGTAAGTAATGTTTTCATAAAGAAATTTAAAAAGAAGGAAACTTTTATAAAGTTTGGTAAATATACTTATACCATTGAGGTAAGTATATGTATAAGTATATAATGTTTTTATAAGTATAGAAGGGATGTAAGGGGTCTAGGAATAGTGTTTTGTAAAGATCTTTTGATCGAATGTTTACAAAGTGATTTTAATTAATTAAAGATTAATTAAATAAGGATTAGTGAATTTCATATGGGATTAAATCCATGTTTGAATGTTTATTTATTTGATAGTTAAATAACCGACTATCAAAATCTGGACCAAAACGTAACTTTGGAAATATCTAAGAGAAATACAGAAATTATATGTTACAGTTACCGTCGATGGCGCTATACTGTACTTATAAATTCATTTCGTTCTTGTTGGATAAATGATAAAGAAATCCGTCTACTAATGGTTAGGAGGTGATCTCCGCTCTTATCTTTTTCCTACATATTCTCTAAAGGACCGAGGTTGAGTTTACCAGAAATCATCTGAAGTTGTTTCAAAGAGACCGGGATCAGATATGTTATCCGAAAACCACTTTGACCCAACTCAAACGTTCTGTCTTAAAGACATCTTAAAGAATATGGAATCGTGGATAGAGCTTTGAAGTGCAAGGATTACTTGTTACTAATCATAGGGAGGATTCGCTGAAAAGAGTGTAATAGAATTACTGCATTTGGTTTCGTTTAGTCCCAAAGAAAACTTGTATGGATGAATGCTAGCATTGCATTGTTGCCTAGAGGGCAGTGTATCATTCGAAATAGGAAGTGCTAAATAAAGGTTAAATGTAGCCTCAAGCCTCATCAACCAAGAATGACTAAAACATGGGAGATGCAGCAGGACTAAGTGGGTCTCTAGGGTATGATCATCACTATCTTGAGTCGATATTGTCTCTCATTTGTATGCTTTGGGCCCTATTAGTGGGGTGATCATATTCAGTACTACTAGTCAAGTGTTCGGCCAGTTCTGTGTTGGTAGGGGATCCTGGCGAGGTCCTTGGTGTTATTTTATCTATAGATACACCGTGACGGGCAGTAACCTAGTAGCCCCATCATTGTATGGAATCCATTCTCCAATAAGTGTCGCACGGACTTAGTTATTCCCAACTATGTTGAAATGTGAAATTCAAGCATTTCAACTATATTCATATTTTACTTTAACACCTAGATATTATTACAATATCACTGGATTTTAATATAAAAACATTTTGGTTATCGTAAGGTAAAATCCCATCTATGTTCATATGTGGCGTGATCTTACGAGATATCTTTGATTTAAAAGATGCTTTAAACATAATAATTCAGTTGTTTGAGTTTACTCACACCAAGCCTATACCTCGCCAGGAGTTTTATTTTTCCCCTAAAACTCTTGGGTGCTCAAATTTCTATGGAGAGCCAAGTAGTTTAGGTTTTCTCGGTGCATCTTGGAGGAGCTTGGAGGAGAAGGCTTCATCGGTAGCTAGTTATTATCCCATTTTCGCTGTTTTTATGTATTTTGTATTAGGTAGGTAGGGACAAGCTGTTATAACCATCCTTAGGTAGAATTTGTATTAGTATGACTCTGATGTATCATTTTGGAAATGACTTTGTAAAGAATTATATTGATTAATATAAGTTATTCCATTACTTTATGAGATTTTGCAATTGTTTAATTTCTTCTTATCTTTTGTCTTATTTCTTTTCACCCCAAATGACCTATCTTTTGGACACTTAAATGATCAGCACATGAATACAGTGGATGTATTAAGTGTCGTCTTTAGGTGTAAGAAAGGTAGATCGTTACATTTGATATCGGAGCGCAAGGTTAAACGAGAATCTTGGTTTATTAGGGAAACTCATTAAGAGATAAGGTAATGGAAGCCTTATAATGAGTTTGAGTGCGTGTGTGTGTGTTGTGCGTGTGTGTAAAAGAGCATATATTTGTTAGTGATATAAAATGTTTATATTGTGTTGTTTGATCTGTTAAGCGGCTTATGAATTTTGGTCGATGCGCCTGATCAATGTTGTCGATAAGGATTTCTAAACACTTAAACAAGATCAATGTATACAGTATTTGTAACGACCCGATTTTTCGATGCTCGAAAATTGACATAAATACAGTCCACTGTATTAAATGCCGAACAATCGAATGCTGGAAACCGAACCATTAGGGTTAAAGAAGAAGGAGGTAGAAGAAGAAATAGAAAACAATATCAGAATCTCACAAACGCAACAGAACAATTATAATAGATAAACGACTAATCTTTTAAACAAAAAAATTATATCTGTTTTATATATTACATCATCAGAGTACAATATAATCAACATCACAATTCAGGACTTTTATAATATCTCGTCCTTCCAAAGCTTAACGTATAGCTTACACTACACAACGAAAATATGAAACGGAGATACGCCTCGTCATCCAGCTCGTCTCCTGAGCTCCACAACAGTCCATCCAGTATCTGTATTATATAATACTCGGTCCTACTCAAGCATTATAGTTAAATAATACCCGAGTAAGTATAGAAAAACCGACGTGAGAAAACATACTCATTTGGTGTAACATCCCAAAATTTATCAATTTAAATTTGGTAATTTATTTGAACTTTTGGAATTTAATTTGGAAAGTTTCAAAACAAATAAAATAAGTGATAATTTATATGAATAAAATTTCAATTCATTTGAGTTTAAATTTTGAAATGACAAATATTTTAAAATCATTTGAATTTAAATTATATATACATATGTGTATATATATATATGAGTAGATTTGAATTTTACTTTGAATTTGAATTTTTAATAAATGCTTTAGTAAAGTATTTTGAATTTAAAACAATATATGAGTAATTTATTTAATAAATAATTGGTTTAAAATATTTTCTTTTAAATTATATATTTTTTAAATAAAAGAGAGATGCATTTATAAAAAAAATAAGAAAAACAATTTTATAAATATATACATATTTCAATTTTCTCATGCAAATGACACATCGAGGGATAATAACATATTAGTGGACAAGTGTTAAAAAATTGAATAAGTGGATTGAAAGTGTTTAACATGTAGAAAGAGATTAAACAAGTGTCATTATATTATTTTCATTTTCTTAGAAATTCATGAAAAGGAAAATAAAGTTATATAAGCCATTTTATCACCTTCCTCTTAACTCTTTTATTCATTCCTTGAACCTATACAAAATCTTTAATCCAGGAAAGAAAAATCTCCAGTAACAATTAATCAACCAACAACTTCCTCAACACTTAAAATCAAAATCATAGTAAACAAAGAAAGTCTGTAATCACCTTCTCAAAATCTCAAGCCAAGGAAGGAAATTTCAAATAAACAACTTCAGCTCTCAACATCAAAGTGGGATTTAATTTCAACAATTAAATGTAAGCAAAAGATCATCACATAAGCAAAAGAATCAGGAGCAACTCTAAGCTTTCAAGCTCAGTTTTCAAGTTGCAATCAGAAGTTCTTTTCCGTTTCAAAAAAATGTAAGTAACATCTTTGTAAAAGAATTTAAATTTGAGTTGTGTTAAGTAATTAATTAAGTAACCCATCAAATACTAAGCATGATTTTATCAACTAGCTGTAGAAAAGAATTCAAGATCCAATTGAAAACAGTTCCAGCCTTTCAAACTTTTAAATTCCAAAAAGCTTTTCTATTCAAAATTTGTCAGGTGAGTAAACTTCTGTTAAATCCAGTTTTAACTGTTGTTTGCAAGCATGCCTAAAATGATGTTGAAAACCCTTTGCATGTGAACAAATCTGTGTGCATGTGTATATTTTGCCTGTGCATGTTAATATACAGGATCATTCATCCCTGTTTTCTTCTTAGTTTCAGGTTTACAGAGTAAACCTATTTTTAAATCCAAATCTCCCTCTCTCTATTTTTCTTTAAGAATTGAAATCTACACAAAAAATTGTTTGTTTAAACATGCATTATGTTTTAAAAATAAATCAAAGAAAAAACAATTTAGGTTCCCTTGAATTTCAAAAAAAAAAAAATACTGGCAAGCTTCAAAATATTTGAAAATTCAAATATCACAAATTCTGATTTCAACCATATCAATCAAAACATTTTTAAAAGTAATGATTTTTGAAAGCAAGATCAAATTTTTTACTGAAATATCCTTTGAGAAAATGGAGGATGAACAGAATCACATTTTTCACCAAATTCTGGTGATCGATGGAGTTTGGGTGCTTCAGATCGCGGTCATGGCTTGCTGGAAGTTTGGAGTTCGTCAGAAAAATGCTCAAAAATATTTTAATTCATCATGGCGATCGCATGACAACGATTGAGGGTTTAAACCAACTTTTGAACATGGTCGAGAAACATGATTACTGCAGCTTCATCGTTGCACTGGAGCTGATCGCACCGGTGGCGATCGAAGCCTTGAAGATAGACGAAGCTTCCACCGTGGACGCGTAGCTTCTGGTGGCTTGAGGTGGCAAGACGAGATGGTTTTTCGATGGTCAAGTTTGATGGCAGTTGGGGTAAATTGCTCGATCGAGATACGGTCAATATTTGGACATCTGGGTGTTTGGGGGGTTCGTGGAGATCATCGTCGATACGTCGACGATAGTAGTTTCGATCAGAATTGGTTGGATGGGTTGTGCATGTGCACGGAGTAGATGGGTATCAGGAAAATTGGGTTGGGGAAGAAGCGACATTGACTCGAAGTTGCATCCGGGGAACTCGCGTACTAACTCGAGTCATTGCTCGAGTAGATTCTGTGTGTACCAGGAGGGTTAAACCCTTAGGCAAATTTAAGTAAATTTTTTTTTGCACACGGGTCGATTTTTGAAAGAACTCGAAGCTGTGAGGTCTTTTTCTCGGGTGATACTCCAGTGCGTCTCAAGTTAGTAAGTATAAATCAGTTTTTGCTTTGAAATAAATTCAATTTTTTAATCATTTTAAAAAAAACCATGTTTTAAAAGATGATTTTGAGAAGAGTTTAAGCTAATTAAGATTTTAAGTAAAATACTTTGTAATTATATTTAGGTTAGATTTTGTCACATTATTTTATAAAATTCTTCATATTAATTAAATAATGTAATTAGAGGGGTAATTAAGATAAAAATGTTATTTAAAACTAATCTTAAATCTTTTAAGTTAAAAATGTGATAAGAATGATTTATTAAACAAATTTATTAAACAATTAATGATTTGCTAATACAATTACTTAAAAAGCAATTACTTAATTAATTACTTAATATTAAAAGATTAATTAAGTAAATCATTAAAGTTAATTGATTTGTAATTAATAATTGATTAATTAATAAGTAATTAATTGATAAAGGTAATTAAGATTTAATTAATTTATAATTAAGGATTAATTAATTAAGTAATAATTAATTAATAAAAGTAATTAAGATTTAATTAATTAACAATTAAGGATTTATTAATCAAGATAATTAATTAAGGAGTAATTAATTAATAAAGGTAATTAAGATTTAGTGAATTATAATTAAGGGCAATTAATCATCGATTAAAGATAATTAATGAAAGTAATTATATGTTTAATTTGTTTTAAATCACACAATTAATTTATCTTAATTGAAGATGATTGATTATTATCAAATGTTGTGTACTGGATTGATATTCTGATATGTGATTATTATACTATGTAATGTGAATTGCTTTGTGCTTAGCTGTGATATCTGTGATTTGTTTCTATGAATGTGAAAAACCCATTGGCTTGTAAAACGGCATTTAAATTTCGATGTGACAGGGAGTCGGATTCCAATTGGTTATCCGAAATCCACATCGAACCTTGATAGTAAATCTTTGTGAATGATGTATCCACATGTTTTAAAATTAAGCGCTCACTATTCGGATTAGCCGGGAGAGGACTTTATGTTATATAACCCATTCCGAATAGTGATACGACAAAATGGATATCATTTGAAGACGGTAGTGAAGACCGGGTGTCTTCGAGAATGATAGGATAACCTATCGAATGTCTTTGCACTGAGTTGCTCTGGTATAGAGATCTCCACATGTGATGGGGAGTCCGATCGGGATTGTGGTTACCCGGATTACAAGGGCTTCTTCCTTTATTGGACGAAGTGCCTTCGGTTCTGTTCGAACCCGAAACAGACTTATATGGTTGTATGTTTGACACTACACTTTGAGATATAAAGAAGATTTCTTTCAAATACATATCTGTTGGTGGCGGAGAATTTATTCTCTTAGCTTAACACCCTTCTCTGAGACGTACGAGCTTAAAGGTTATGTAGTTGATGGTTATCAGTGATATACTCTCAATTTGGTAGTGTGACATGTAAGTGCTGCTGTGTGTTGATGATCATTTGTTGATCATATGTTGATCAAAGCATAGCTTTTGTGTAAAGCATAGCTTTGTGGATGAGACCACATTGGACCTCACACCCCGAAAATGGTCAAAATAGGAAAGATGCGGCAACGTTATGAGGGTTGCACCCTTTAGGTTATGTCATTTCCTTCTGGAAAAAGGTGGTATCATGGTATGAAGCCCAGATACTTAACCTATGTGGTTGCTGCAATCTCATTACTGTGTGGTTGTTGCTTTGTGGTTGAGGGCCCTCGGATAAAGGTCGCAAACGACCGGGGAATGACATAGTCGTGTAGTAGTTACCTAGTTACAGAGATAACCCGACCTTGTGTTGGCAGAGAGCTGGTTAAGTTCTCGGGACGTCCCTCCAGAGGTATACCCATATGGCAATAGGAAGTTCCTTAGCCTGACCATTTGTTGGAAATCTAATCCCCAATACGAACCCAGTACGGTTTTAGTTGTATAACCTGCCATTTACTTATGGTGGTCACCACTGTTTAGATGGTAGCTATAGTAGGAATAGTACAAAATGTCTATGCTGGCTAAGATTAATATTATACTTTCGAAATGGTTTTCTACACTATGCACTAGTAATAATATCAAATAAATTTTCTCGTATCAAGCATATTTGACTACCATAAGAAGAAATCTCCTCCAATTCTGCGATTGCATTGTGTGTGTGGCGGGAGGTCTTATGGTTGTTTCATTTTCCAAAAGTATATCAAATTTCTTTTATAAACTGTTTTTACACAAGCTACTATTTTTTTTACTCATACCAGTCCCATGACTGACCCGGAGTTTATTATTTCCTTTCTAAACTCTGGGTGCCCATAATTTCCACACGGGCAGTCTAGTACCAAGTTTTCCGTGTTTTTGGTGCTAGCTGGATTTTGAAGTCTTTTTGTTTGGAAGCTATCGGATTTTGGAAGTTTTGGCTTTGATACCCTTTTGAAGTGTTCAAGTTTTGAAGACCTTATCAAAGAAGATGTATGTGGGATCCTTTTGAAGACTCTGTTGTCGTTCTGTTGTGAAGTTATTATTATGTTGTTGTTATATCAATATGTAGCACTCTGATATTGATGTTAAATGTTGTAATGGATATTATGATGATGTTGTATCCGTGATCAATGATATTCATTTTGTTTCCGCTGTTTAATTTCATCTAATGTTGTTATAAGCTCCATCCGAACTGGAGTTCGATGTTTGAATGTTCGGCAGTCGAATACAAGTGATGTATTTGATGCCTCGGACACTGAATTTCAGGTCGTGACAATTGGATTATTAAAGTTTTCAAAATCATTTTGAAAACAAAGGTATCTCGTAAGACCACGCCACAAATAAACATGCCTAGTTTTTACCTTATGATAACCAAAACATTTTTATCAAATTCATCTAATATTATAATAGTATCTATAGAAAGTAAAATATAATCTAGCTGAAATGCTTGCATCTCATGTTTCAGCAATAGTTGGGCACAATTAAAACTGTACATGTGCTTATTCGAGATTGGATTCCATACAATGGTAGGGCTACCGCGGTACCGCCCATCACAGTACATGTTCTAGATCACCGTACCGAGGATCCACCCTTATCCCCTAAACCATAAGACCGGAGCTACCCCTTACTGGATAATCCGAATAAGTTCATACCGAGGTTGGGATCAGCAACCGCCCACACAGCCGAAATAAAAAGGACATCTAGATAGGGGTGACTTACCCTAATTGGTTGCTAGCCACTTAGCCTTGCGTGAGCCTCCCCTGTTTTAGCCATTCTCGGTTGATGAGGCTCGAGGCTATGTGTTACCATTTTAGCACACATTCACTTAGAATGCTCATCGTCCTCTTGACGATGTTCTGATAGTGTTCGTCCATACAAGTCCGTTCCGGGTCCGGACAGAACTGAAGGCGTACTCCTACTACATCCATTTTGGAATCACCCTCAAGATTAGTAGCGATTAGCCCTTGCACTTCGCTGCTCCACCTTCGACTCCAAGCTCTTGTCCTCATCAGGAAAACGTTCCAACCGGATCGAAGTGGTTTTCGGGGAATGAATCCCGATCCTGATCTCTTCGAAACGATCAGTGCATTGTCCAGTATTGATTGTCGGTTATTTAACTTCAAATAACATACACAAACAATCATCAAGCCTTAATAATTTCCAAATTATTTATTTCAAAATATCTACGTAAGATATTTTTCTACACTTCAAACCTTTGAAAACAGCTTTCAAATCACATTTCTCTCACGGAATAAATTTCCAAATATTGTTCATCCCACTGAAAATCACCAAGTCTAGATATATTAGATTTTTAAATAATTTAAATCACTTTATCCAAAAATATATACTTCAAAATACTTAAAATAAAAACTAATTAAAATACTTTATTTAAAATAGCGACAATGAAATTTCCTAAAAATTCTCAAGTAAAACATAAGCCAAAACAAAATTTTAAAATAAGAATAAAAATTAGGAAATTCTATACAAGTTTTCAAATAAATTTTTTAGCCCAACTATCTTTAGAATAAAACTACTTTATAAAACATAAATATTAATAATTATCTTTTTAAATCATAATGCCAATTAACCTATCAAAATAATTACTACTATAACTAATTTAATAAATATTTACCTTTAAAATTTTAAACAACTTAAATAATAATTTCTCGAAAACATTCTGTTAAAACAACTTTAAAACTTTTAACTTATACTTAAAAATCTGCTTTGAAAACATACTTGGCTTTTCAGGAAAATATAGTATCCTTTCACACACTTAAAAATAAATCACTGTTTATTTTTCAAAAATTACCATATTAAATATTTATTAACCTTTAAAAGATTAAATTTACCAATTTAAATTAAAATTATAAAGAAAAATTATCAAATCAAATTATTTATTAATACGAATTATTAAATTAATATTGCCTAAAATTCCGGGTCGTCACAATGACCTCCTTCAAAAGCATAGAAAACCACTTTTTCACAACCCTAAGTATGTACCATTCGAAGCTTTATAAATCAATTATTTCGAAACCAATGATACCTTTCGATGCTATCAAAAACATTCTTTAGTACGTAGCTTCGGAAAAAATAAAAGTACCCTTTTGAAACAATTTGGTTTACGCTTTGAAAACATTCTTTGTGTCAAATTGATTATATATGAAAGTATCTCTTTAGGAACCAATTATAAAAAAAATTTGGGAAAAGTTGATGGTGTCGGAACCATCTAGTCGAAAGAAATAACGTTTTAAATTAAAATTTTAAAGGATAATGCCTTCAACCCCCTTTTGACACCATAGCCTTCAACCCCTTTCGAAAGCATTTAGGAAGTGGCTTAACTTTGTTTAAAACAGAAATAACCTTTTCATACATAGATGGCTTCAATGCAGTCGAAAGGTAAATCAGTGGCTTGGTGTCGACATGGTCGAAACCAATCCACTCGAAAGCTCATATTTAAGAAAAGAATACCCCTTCGAAAGCTATTTATGAAGTCCCTTTCGAAAGCATGGCTTTCGATAATGTTGAAAGATTTAAGTAAATCTAGGCAGGAATTCAACTTTAGAAAACAAACTAAAAGTTTCAACCTTTTATGGTATCGACTCAGTCGAAAGCCCTTCAAAAACTAGGCAGGTCATTATCTTTTTAAAGTGAATTTTGATTTTCGACCCTGACAAAAGCATAGCTGGATACCCTAACTTTCGCTACCTACCAATTCACTTCGTACCAATTCTATTGATACCATGTACCTAGGTTCCGACTATGTGGGTTTTGACAGGGATTATTTCGACTGAGATGGTGTGGAGGCAAAGGAGTCAAAAGGTGCCTCCGAAATAGGTGGAATCACCTTTTTCTAAAATGCAGATTTATTGCTAAACATGGCAATAGCTTTATAACTAACTTACTAGTTCTAACTCCTTGATTGCCTACTTTAAAACTTTAAAAATGCTTTACTATTAGAAACTAACGCATTAATTTAGATCCAAATAAAAAACATAATGTCTCAGCCCTTCCATATAACAAAACCAACATTAGCAGTAAAGTGCCTCCTTTAAAACAATTTATTTTCCTTAATAAATCATCTGGGAGAAATCCCCAAAGATCAAAGAAAATCACTTTCATCGTGTAATTTAACATATCAAAATTTCGGATCCAATTTCTTCCTGAAATACTCGAAATAAATTTCAAACCCAATCATATCATATTTTCCTTTAGAGATTCATAAAAAAATTTCTATAGCTCGAAAAATTATGAAAATAAAAAACCATCTGCAAAATCATGTATTATTTATCATAAATTTTTCCATGGCATTCAAAAATCATAAACTCTTGGCCCTTGAAATCGATCAAATTCATATGTACATGAATTAAAATTATATTATCATAACATTATTCAAGCATATCATCATCTATATCATTATAAAAATGAATTTTAAATACAAATCCGAAAACACATAATCATGGAATAAAATAGAGATGGTATAATAATATTATTCTCCTTAGATTTTGATAAGGAATTTTAGATTTGTTGTTGCTTAATCCTTCGAAGCCTTGATCCTTAGTTTAAGATTGTAATCTTCCTCTTTTCCTTCTTGTTAATGGCTGGCTCTTAGAATTTTTTTGCATTTGTATCTTATTTGAGAAAAATGAACGTGAATGGAAAATAGTAAGAAATGTATAGCCATGTAAAACCAACGGGCTATTTTACTAATATGCCCATGTATTAACTAATTATTCGTTAAACCAATTAACGCCCATTTATTTATTTATTAAGCATGGCCCTTTACATAATTTATTCAAATCTAAATCCCCTTATCATCATTATTCTATTTAATTCATCTAATTAAATTTCCCTGAATAATGTTGTCAAAATAAGGTATGTTACAATTGACTTAGGTTAGGAATTACCTATTTAGTCACTTTCATATGTATAGAAAATCCAATAGGAGGGTGTGCCAATATCAAATTGAGGTGCACTGACATAGATAATGTTAGGTAGTTGTAAGTTTTCTTTTGATCCCTACGTTTTTGACTTCATAGGCTTCAAAATTATTTTAGGGATGGACTAGTTGGAAAAGTATAGCGTGAGAGTACACTATGCCGAAAGGATAATTACTCTGAGCCTTTCGAGTTACAGAAATAAAGTGTATGTGGTCTTGGAAGAGTGTAGAATAGGGTGTAGAGACATTTTATTTTTTTAACTTCAAAAGAAGAAGACTTGGAGCAGTACGTGTTGTAAGGGAGTTTCGAGAAGTATTTGAACCGGATTGGGTTGCTACCCCTAAGAGCGGTAGAGTTTCGTATAGACTAGCTATAAGGACTAAACCATTTGGTCACCTTCCTAGTAGAATGCATGTGAAGGAGATGAAGGAGTTGGAAACATAGTTGATAAAGCTAGAAGGTTAGAGTTTTATAAGACCAAGTAGTTGACTTTATGGAGCAACGACAGTATTCGTGAAGAAGTCAAATGGGTCATTAAGACTGTGCATTGATTATCATAAACAAATGAGATGATGGTGAAGAATAAACATCCTTTACCGGGAATTGATTACATTTTTGATTAGTTGAAT
Source organism: Allium cepa (assembly GCA_030765085.1). Classification (NCBI taxonomy): domain Eukaryota; kingdom Viridiplantae; phylum Streptophyta; class Magnoliopsida; order Asparagales; family Amaryllidaceae; genus Allium; species Allium cepa. Next base: position 377,909,508 of record CM060938.1, on the reverse strand, counting down.
GGAGCTAAGATATTTTAGCAGTTGGATTTGGCTATCTGGTTCCATCAGTTGAGAGTTGGGGAGGAAAGCATTCCTCTTGTGACATTCAAAAAGAGGTATGGTTCATAGGAGTGGCTATTAATTCCATTTAGACTAACCAATTCACCTGCGTTTATTGTAGACTCAATATGTGTTGGTATTTATAAATGAAATCTTTGTGTATTCTAAGGATGAGGAGGAAAACACGGTTCACCAGAGGTTTGTACTTGAGATGTTAAGGTAGCATAAGTAAAAGGAAAAAACTTTTAGTGTCATTTTTAGAGAAGAGGAGAGAAGTTCCTACACTATGTGATTTCGAAAGAAAGGTTAACTGTAGATCCATCAAAGATTGAAGCAATAAATGGGTGGAAGAGACCTGAAACTATGACTGAGATGCAAAGTTTCTAAGTATTGGCTAGTTACTACTAGAGATTTGTTATTGACTTCTCTCGAGTAGTTGCGCGGATGACGCAACTGACTAGTAAGAGTGAGAATGTAATGACCCGTAATTTCGCTACTTCGAAAATAAGAAATTTCGTTCGATTTAAATTTTAAAAGGAGTCTAAATCTTAAATAAATATGTTATATATAATAAATAATTATCTATTCTTATAGTATAAATTAAAAAGTATAAATTTGGATTTTAGAACAAATCGACAAAGTTAAGTTTTGTTAATAATAAATAAAGGCTTAAATAAATAGGTATAAATATTTATTTAAAAAGGTAAATCTTATTTAAAACATCTAACAATGATAATGAAAGTATATTAAAAGATTTAAAAGAGTATTGATAATCGTTTTACAAAAATAACCAAAATTTGTCGTATTTTGTCAGTTTTACATACGCTGTAAAATTGGAGATTTTGATATTAATTAAATATGATTTTAAAATATAAAGAGACATGTTTTAATTTATTTAAACAAGCAAAAAGTTCGTTTTAAAGTTTGGTTTACATCAATATATAGCTTAACAAAAAGATCAAATTTTGACGGTAAAATTTGTCGACAAAAGCACCGTTTTTAACCAAAACAAGTTGTCGACAAGTTGTTGCAACTTGATACATTTTCTAACATACACATATGCATAAATACAACTTTACAAACTATTTAAACACTTTACATTTAGCACTAAAGACAAAAAGGGTTTATTTTTGAAAAGTTTACATAAAAGAGTATAAAAAGTAAAAAGACATGATTTGACTAATTAAATTTTATTTTAAATCTTTACAAACAACATCATTAAATATATGTCATGTCCCATTTATGGGATGTTATGTGTATGCATGGAAAAGGAGCAAAATGATATTTATGTAATTTAAAAAGTAAAGAAAAAAGACAAAATCATTACTTAAGGACTTAACATCACATCCAACCTTCTCTTCTCATTAATGCACATCCATTCTCATCTTGGAAAGGAAAGAAAGTAAGTTGAAAATTCAAAATGTAGAAGGGTATTTTAGACACTTTGGATAAGCTTAAAAATGTAATTTACATAGGAAATTTTTTGCTATAAATACCACTACACTTTCACTCATTTTCTTCAAACCTCTCATTCTTCTTCTTCTTCTTCATTTTGAGCTTTCTTTTCCTTATTAATGGCTTCTCCTCTTTAAGAGACGTAAGAGGTTAAATAGTGGAGTGCTTAACCACTAATCCACTTGTTGCTCTCTAACCTCTTCTTAATTCACTTCTTAATCTTATCTTCTTAAAAAGTGCCTTGGGCTGTGAGTTTTGAAGTTGATAAGGGGAGGACGTGAGCAAAGCAAGTAGAGATGGAGATTGTCGAGCACTTGGAAGCATGGTTATGACAGGGTTTAGAAAGGTTTAGTGAAGCGTTGAATTAAATGAATGTTGGTAGGAAGTTAAATGTTTTGGTTAAAGGTGGGAAATTTTCATTGCTTTTGAATGTATATTTTAGTTATGTTAAAACAATCACATTTACACCCTTATGACATATGAATGTTTATACCAAATTGAATGCTAATATGGATGAATTGATAGTTAGTAAATTAGAAGAATTGTGATAATATATCCCGTTATGATATTAATAGTGATTGTTGGATTTGAAATCATATGTGTGTGATTGGTTGAATGGATGTTATGTTAGTGATAAATATGAATATTGAATTTGTTCATTTTGATTAAGTAATCACTTTGTTAATAAGACCATATTTTGGAAAAATAAGTCTCTTTTCATTTAGAAGTGAAATTAAAGTAAAAATAGAACAGAATTTGAAATTTGAAGTAAAACGGATTTGAAAAGGATAGTTAAATTGTAATCAAATTGAGATGAGTAGTGAAATGGAAATTGAGATCGATTTTGAAAAATTGAAGTTGAAATAAAGGTTGAATTGAAGTTCAAATTGAAATTAGACTTGAAATCTAAGTTTTAAATGTGTTTAATTTGAGATTAGAATTGAAATTGGAATTCAAAATTTAATATTAAAATAATGAAAATAAAATAATATTATAATATGGTAATAGTGAAAATATATTTTTTATTACTTTAAAAAGTGAGAATGTTGATTTAAAATGATTTGTAATGATTTTATAAGTAATAGAATTCAATTTGAATAAATTATTTCAAATATTGAAAAATAAGTTAAAACTAGGTGCGCCGCGCAACGGTAGTTCGCGATTTCACGCCAAAAAGTTCAAATGAATGTGTAGAGTGGAATATAGCTCGGAATTCTTCGAGATATGAAAATTTCGGACTTTATATCCATATCTTCTAAAGGAAGAAAGAAAATCAAAGTTTGGATTGGTAGATTTTGAATTAAGTCAAAATAAATTTTCCATAAAAATCGCGCTAGTGTAGTTAAGGGACCATAACAGGAAATCTGTTTAAATGAACGTTTTTAATTATGAAAAAATATGAAATAAATATGATAAGTCTATTTCAATTATTTGAAAGTGATTTGGATTGGAAAATATGAATTATCGATTGTTTAAAAGTTGATTTAAATCAAATAAGCTTATATAACACTTTCCGCAGCACTTTTATGATGTGAATTCTATAACTTTTGCAATATGAGTTTAAATGTAACGATGTTTCCTAGTATCAAGTGTGAATGTTTTAAAAAGGATAATTAAGCATTTTGAAAGATAATTTGGAACATTTATACGCAATTCCAAAATAAAGTGAAAAATCTGAGTTTGCGGAAACGACTAGTACATTTGTCCCGCCTGTGAGATCTGGGAAGATAAAACAAGGTGTTTAACTAAGGTTAGGGATGGAGTAATCAGTGCCCTAAACTTACTTGGCCTATGTTTTCTTTTCTTAGGCGAGGGGTGGAACAAATCGAAAGGAAAGCCCGGATGCTCTTAAATAAAAGAAAAGATTCTGTTAAGTTTTCCAAAATAAAAGAAGATTGGTATTATCCCTAAGTTAAGCAATCTCCAAAAGTGAATAATGTCTTTGATCCAATTTACTTAAAAATGTTTGCTAAGATTGATTTAGGGTTTATCGTAAACGATGTCTTAAATAACGTTGTTTTTGACCGGCCTAAACGTTAAAAGAATTTGATTTAAAGTTAAGTAAGGAAATTTGAGATATTTTCCAAAGCAAAAGAATGAATTACATAGAATTATCCTAAGTCAAAAGAAAGAGATTTCAAAATCATATGAGAAGAATTAAAGTGAAAAGAGACTTAATAAATCCTGTATACTCATATTCACTTTTTATCGATAATTGGATTTCGAAGGAACCGGGGTCGGATTTGGTTGATTCCTATCCAAAAACCACTTCGAACCAATGTATATGTTCGAACGTGAAGACATGTTGAGGATGATTGAAGATCATGGATCTTTACAGCGTGAGGATTGCTTGTTGACTTGCTTTGGGTTGCTCCCGAGTTATATATAGCAGTGGTCTCCTCGTTGTGGAGATTTTTCGGATTGCAAGGACTACTCGCCACTAGTGGTAGTAGGAGAGTACCTTCGGTTTGTCCTGTTCCTGGACAACTTGTATGGATGTTTGTCTGACATTGCATTTCTAAAGATTATGTACATTACTTTTTACAAACATACATCAATGGTGGCGGAGAAGGAAACTTTTCTTAGATTAACACTCTCCATGAGACGTACGAGCTCAAGGGTTGTATTTTTGTGGAAGGCAATTAGTAGTTAACGAAAATGGCAATATGCCATTCAAAGATGTGAGATGTGCTTTGTGAAAAGGTAATCGTAGCCTCAAACCTCATCAAACCGGAAATGACCGAAATAGGATTAGATGCAGCAAGGCTAAGTGGGTCATTCCTAAGTAGGGTATGATCATCCCCTTCCAGATATATTTCTTTCCGCTATGACGCTTGAGATGTTAATTAATGCGGTGTATGGAAACGAGCGCTTGGTTAAAGGTCGGTAATGACCGAGGGATGACATATTCGGTACCATCTAGTTATAGAGGTGGGCCGATCTTGTGTTGGTAGAGAAGCTTGTGATGGTTTCTTGGGGCATCCATCTAGAGGTGTACCCATTTCAGAAGGTAGATCGTGCGCCTGCTTATTTCTTTAGAAATCCATTCTCCAATAAGAACCTACGATTTGTTTGTAGAGCCTAGTATGCTGGAATTTAATAACGGTAACAATTTCGGCTAAGATTAACAAGTTTATTTGCAAATGTTTTTGAAGAGATGTCATTAGAAATAATATCAAAGGTTTTGATATAAAAGTGTTTTAGTTATCATAAGGTAAAAACCCGTCCGTGTTTATGTGTGGGCGTAGTCTTATGAGATACTCTTTATTTTAAAGGATTTTATCCAAAGGCTGATATGTGGCACTGTCGTTAATTATTGAGTTTTTCTCACGCTGGTTTATCAAGCCTGATCCGGGTATTTTCAATACTTGGGTCAGATCCGAGTAGTTTCTGGTTAGTCGAAGACGGTTGGAGTTTCCAAAGGAGAGCTGGAGATATACATCGACGTATGGATATATCCCATTATCCGATGTACTTAGTGTATTTAGTTTGATGTTTATCAGCAATTGTAAGGACATATGTTTTTAACTGTCCAAGTTGAATTTAGGTTAGACTCTGATATATGTATTCAAAAAGTTTTCCGCTGTAAAAATATTTGTTCGATATTATATGTTATTCCGTTCGTGTGAGATTCTGTTCTATCTACTTTTATTTATTAACCTTAAAGATCCGTCTTTTCGTGCAATTTGAGTTGGATATATGTGGTTTATTGTCAATTCAAAGAGTACGGAAAAACGGGCCTTTACATTTGGTATCAGAGTTGAAGGTTAAGCGAGAACATTCGCTCTGTTATGGGTAAAGTCTCATCAGAGATAGGATTAGTAATATCCTAGGATGAGTAACTCATTAGAGATAGGGTTAGAAACACCGTAGAATGAGTTATGAGAGTATTATATAAATATGGGTGCATATTAGTTAATTTTATATAAATGATTTTTGTTTTAGAAGTTGGTAAATGAAATAATTTTACTTTGGGTTTATATTTCAATTATACAAAAGGATATATTATTATTTTTTGTTATAAGTTCAGGATTGTTTGTAATTTTGCATAGCAAAACCAAAATATGAATATCTTGTGATTAGAATTGCACGATTTGACTATAAGATATTCTATATAGAATTAATTAGTTGGAAGCTAGAATTTAGAACTTTAATCATAGACATTTGATTATTAAGAGATAATAAAGATTAAGTGATTATCATAATGGATGGATTTAAAAGCTAAGTACAAATATCTTGTGAAGCAAAATTCACAATTTGACCGTAAGATATTTGATGATAATATTAAAGCTACAAGTTGTAACTAGAGAAAGTAAACAGAGAATGCACACTTAGAAAAGTTCTTATCAACAAGATAGGAAAAAGATAAACCAAAATTGAGACTTTTTACTAAATATACTACAAAAGAATAAGTTCTATAACTTATAAAGAGAAGTTAATTTGAAATTTAGAAATAAGAGGTATAAGAAATATCATCCTAATATAAAAATTTGAATTAGTGATACATTTAGGGTAACATTTGTAATTTAAAATGAAGTAAAAATAGAAGTTGATATTTTTGAATAATATGGTTAGTAGGGTGATTGTTTGATGAAAAAGGTTAATAACAAATACCATGTGAATTAAGTTTCACATATTTGATTATAAAGTATTTGATGAATTTAAGATTAAGAAATTTGATCTAGAAATGGGTAGGTACATAAGTTAAGTAGATAACCATAAGATTAGTAAGAAAAATATGTACACGTAGTAAAATTGTCTTATTAATATATGGATAAGATAAATAATATTAGATAAATTGAAACCTTAGACAAATAGAGCTAAGGATTAAGTTTTATAACTTATTAATTTGAGATAATAGTAGAATTCTACATTGGTTAAACATCCTAATTAAAGTAATAACGATTTGAAGTTTGGGGATATGTATATATACTTTTAGGAAGTAAAGGTATATTATACAAATTTAAGTCATATTTGAATGCTTAAGTAATATTGTATTTAGAAGAAAGTAAATGGTTGTGAAATAAACTTGGATTAATAGAAAATTTAAAGAAATGTATTAGGTAAAGATGAATGTGGATAAGTACATAAGTTAGACGTACATCATTTCAGCACATGAAATTTGATCTAAGATTTGGGTATAGAACTTTGAGGTGTTTACACCAATCCGAGAAAGGAATTATCACTCGATTACTGACGTCGAGCATTGATGAGAATTTGTGATTATATGCTCAAGTTTTCTATCATAGTTGATAGATATGCAAGGAAAGCAATGGTTTGTGAGCAAGAAGTCTGATCAAAGTCTACACTATAAAATCGGGGGATCGATACTAGTTCGGAAGTAAAGTTGTGGATTCAAATAATAGATCGAATAAAATATCACATATAGTATGATGTTTTGGGTCTGTCTACTTAGTAGTTGGATAGTTATCTTAAATAGTAGGCACTAAGATATATCGATTGGATTTATGTTTTGATATGTGTATATTTATATAGACCTCGGGTATAGTACATGCTCAGGAAGAGGATGAGTTATGTGGATGTATTTATTTATGTTGATATAGTATTAGTGTGGTTGTTTTTGGATGTATAGTCTTGTTGGGTTGTTGTATATATTATCTTAAATGTGCAAGGTAGGATAGAAGTTTGACTTGATGCACGTATATATAACCGTAAGTATGTGATAGGTACTCAAGTTAATGTGGGGAATCTTTATATGTATGTTTGGCATTATATGTTTTAGGGTTGTCATGATATCGACCTTCTTCTTTTCTGTCATCGGTAGAAATAAGTCAAATTATTTGAGGATATGAGGACGAGATAGATTCCTTTATCTAACTTTCATTTCGAGGACGAAATGCTTTTAAGTAGAGGAGAATGTAATGACCCGTAATTCCGCTACTTCGAAAATGAGAAATTTAGTACATTTAAATTTAAAAAGGAGTCTAAATCTTAAATAAATATGTTATATATAATAAATAATTATCTATTTTTATAGTTAATAAATTAAAAAGTATAAATTTGGATTTTAGAACAAAACGACAAAAGTTAAGTTTTGATAATAATAAATAAAGGCTTAAATAAATAGGTATAAATATTTATTTAAAAAGGTAAATCTTATTTAAAACATTTAATAAAGATAATAAAAGTATATTAAAAGATTTAAAAGAGTATTGATAATCATTTTACAAAAATAACCAAAATTTGTTGCGTTTTGTCTGTTTTACATACGCTGCAAAATTAGAAATTTTGATATTAATTAAATATGATTTTAAAATATAAAGAGATATTTTTTTAATTTATTTAAAGAAGTAAAAAGTTTATTTTAAAGTTTGGTTTACATCAATACATAGCTTAACAAAAACGTCAAATTTTGACGGTAAAATTTGTCGACAAAAACACCGTTTTCAAGCAAAACAAGTTGTCGACAAGTTGTTGCAACTTGATACATTTTATAACATACACATATGCATAAATACAACTTTGCAAACTATTTAAACACTTTACATTTAGAGCTAAAGACAAAAAGGGTTTACTTTTGAAAAGTTTACATAAAAGAGTATAGAAAGTGAAAAGACATGATTTGACTAATTAAATTTTATTGTAAATCTTTACAAACAACATCATTACATATATATCATTTCTCATTTATGGGATGTTATGTGTATACATGAAAAAGGAGCAAAAGCGTAATTATGTAATTTAAAAAGTAAAGCAAAAAAACAAAATCATTACTTAAGGACTTAGCATCACATCCAACCTTCTCTTCTCATTAATGCACATCCTTTCTCATCTTGGAAATGAAAAAAAGTAAGTTGAAAATTCAAAAGTAGAAGGGTATTTTCGTCATTTTGGCTAAGGTTAAAAATGTAATTTACATAGGAATTTTTTTGCTATAAATACCACTACACTTTCATTCATTTTCTTCACACCTCTCATTCATCTTCTTCTTCATTTTTGAGCTTTCTTTTGGGCTTCCCCTCTTTAAGAGAGGTAGGAGGTTAAAAATACTGGAGTGCTTAAGCATTAATCCACTTGTTACTCTCTAATCTCTTCTTAATTCACTTCTTCTTCTTCTCTTCTTAAAAAGGGCCTTAGGCCGTGAGCGTTGGAGTTGATAAGAGGAGGACGTGAGCAAAGCAAGTAGAGATGGAGATGGTCGAGCACTTGAAAGCATGGTTATGATAAGGTTTAGAAAGGTTTAGTGAAGCATTGAATTAAATGAATGTTGGTAGGAAGTTAAACGTTTTGGTTAAATGTGAGAAATTCTCATTGCTTTTGAATGTATATTTTAGTTATTTTAAAATAATCACATTTACACCCTTAAGACATATGTATGTTTATACCAAATTGATTGTTAATATGGATGGTTTGATAGTTAGTAAATTAAGTGAATTGTGATAATATATCACGTTATGATATTAATAGTGAATGTTGGATTTGAAATCATATGGATGTTATGTTAGTGATAAATATGAATATTGGATATGTTCATTTTGATTAAGTAATCACTTTGTTAATAAGACCATATTTTAGTAATATGATATATTTTGGAAAAATAAGTCTCTTTTCATTTAGAAGTGAAATTAAAGTAAAAATAGAAAAGAATTTGAAATTTTAAGTAAAACGGATTTGAAAAGGATAGTTAAATTGAAATTGAGATGAATAGTGAAATTGAAATCGATTTTGAAAAATTGAAGTTGAGATAAAGGTTGAATTGAAGTTTAAATTGAAATTAGATTTGAAATCTATGTTATAAATGTGTTTAATTTGAGATTAGAATTGAAATTGAATTGAAATTGGAATTTAAAATTTAATATTAAAATAATGGAAATAAAATAATATTATAATATGGTAATAGTGAAATATATTTTTTGTTACTTTAAAAAGTGAGAATATTGATTTAAAATGATTTGTAATGATTTTATAAGTAATAGAATTCAATTTGAATAAATTATTTCAAATACTGAAAAATAAGTTAAAACTAGGTGCGTCGCGCAACGGTAGTTCGGTATTTCGCGCCGAAAAGTTCAAATGAACTTGTAGAGTCGAATATAGCGCGGAATTCTTCGAGATAATAAAATTCTGGACTATTATATCCATATCTTCTAAGAAAGAAAATCAAAGTTTCGATAGGTAGATATTGAATTAAGTCAAAATAAATTTTCCAGAAAAATCGTGCTAGTGCACTTAAGTGACCATAACAGGAAATCTGTTTAAATGAACGTTTTTAATTATGGAAAAATATGAAATAAATATGATAATCTATTTAAATGATTTGAATGATATTTGGATTGGAAAATATGAATTATCGAATGTTTAAAAGTTGATTTAAATCAAATAAGCTTATATAACACTTTCTGCAGCACTTTTATGCTGTGAATTCTATAACTTTTGGAATATGAGTTTAAATGTAACGATGTTTCCCAGAATCAAGTGTGAATGTTTTAAAAAGGATGATTAAGCATTTTGAAAGATAATTTGGAATATTTATAAGAAATCCAAAATAAAGTGGAAAATCTGAGTATGCGGAAACGACTAGTAAATTTGTCCCGCCTGTGAGATCTAGGAAGATAAAATAAGGTGTTTAACTAAAGTTAGAGATGGAGCAACCAGTACCCTGAACTTACCCGGCCTATGTTTTCTTTTCTTAGGCGAGGGGTGGAACAGATCGAAAGGAAAGCCCGGATACTCTTAAATAAAAGAAGATTCTGTTAAGTTTTCCAAAATAAAAGAACATTGGTATTATCCAAAAGTTAAGCAATCTCCAAAAGCGAATGATGTCTATGATCCAATTACTTAAAAATGTTTGCCAAGGTTGATTAGGGTTTATCCTAAACGATGTCTTAAATAACATTGTTTTTGACCGGCCTAAAAGTTAAAAGAATTTGATTTAAAGTTAAGTAAGGAAATTTGAGATATTTTCCAAAGCAAAAGAATGAATTACTTAGAATTATCCTAAGTCAAAAGAAAGAGATTTCGAAATCATATGAGAAGAACTAAAGTGAAAAGAGACTTAACAAATCCTGTAAACTCATATTCACTTTTTATCGATAATTGGATTTCGAAGGAACCGGGGTCAGATTTGGTTGATTCTTTTCCGAAAACCACTTCGAACCAATGTATACGTTCGAACGTGAAGATATGTTGAAGATGGTTAAAGACCGTTGATCTTTATAGCGTGAGGACTGCTTGTTGACTTGCTCTGGGCAGCTCCCCAGTTATATATAGTACTGGTCTCCTCGTTGTGGAGATTTTTCGGATTGCAAGGACTACTCGCTACTAGTGGTAGTAGGTGAGTGTCGTCGGTTTCTCCTATTCCTGGACAACTTGTATGGACGTTTGTCTGACACTGCATTTCTAAAGATTATGTACATTGGTTTTTACAAACGTACATCAACGGTGGCGGAGATGGAAACTTCTCTTAGCTGAACACCCTCCTTGAGACATACGAGCTCAATGGTTGTATTTTTGTGGAAGGAAATTAATAGTTAACAGAAATGGAAATATGACATTCAAAGATTTGATATGTGCTTTGTGAAAAGGTAATCGAAGCCTCAAGCATTATCAAACCGGAAATGACGGAAACAGGATTAGATCCTGCATGACTAAGTGGGTCATTCCCAAGTAGGGTACGATCATCCCCTTCTAGATATATTTCTTCCCGCTATGACGTTCAGATGTCAATTAATATGGTGTATGGAAACGAGCGCTCGGTTAAAGGTCGGTAACGATCGGGGGATGACATATTTGGTACCATCTAGTTATAAAGGTGGGCCGGTCTTGTGTTGGTAGAGAAGCTGTGTGATGGTTTCTCGGGCATCCATCTAGAGGTGTACCCATTTCGAAAGGTAGATCCTGCCCCTGCTCATTTGTATGGAAATCCATTCTCCAATAAGAACCTACGGTTTTGTTTGTAGAACCTAGTATGCTAGAATTTAGTAATGGTAACAATTTCGGCTAAGATTAATAAGTTTATTTGCAAATGTTTTCAAAGAGATGTCATTGAAATAATATCAAAGGTTCTGATATAAAAGTGTTTTAGTTATCATAAGGTAAAAACCCGTCTGTGTTTATGTGTGGGCGTGGTCTTATGAGATACTCTTTATTTTAAAGGATTTTATCCAAAGGTTGATATGTGACACTGTCATTAATTATTGAGTTTTTCTCACGCTGGTTTATCGAGCTTGATCCTAATTTTTCAATACTCGGGTCAGATCCGAGTAGTTTCAGGTTAGTCGAAGACAGTTGGAGTTTCCAAAGGACAGTTGTAGATATTCATCGAAGTATGGACATATCCTATTATCTGCTGTACTTAGTGTATTTTGTTTAATGTTTGTCAGCAATTGTAAGGGCAGATGTTAATAACTGTCCAAGCTGAATTTAGGTTAGACTCTGATATATTTATTCAAAAAGTTTTCCGTTGTAAAAACATTTGTTCAATATTATATGTTATTCCATTCGTGCAAAATTCTGTTCTGTCTATTTTTCTTTATTAACCTTAAAGATCCGTCTTTTCGTGCAATTTGAGTTGGACATGTGTGGTTTATTGTCAATTCAAAGAGTACGGGAAAACGGGCCTTTACAGAGAAGTTCACCGAAACTCAGGTGTGTGAGAAGGCATTCCAAGAATTAAAGTATTGATTAATGAACGCGCATGTGTTAGTGATACCTGAAGGCAAAGTGGGTATGGCTGTTGTTATCCACATATTTTCTAACAACTATGTTAAGTGAATAGTAAGAAGGATATGGAAACAATGTAATGTAGCATTACAAAAAATACGTACATCGACATCTAAAAAAAGCATATCGAGCTTATAAATGCATGTCTAATTAGTACTTCTATGATTATATATTAAGATCCCAAGTCAATAGCATAGCAAGCATCTAACATGAAGATGTCAAGCCATAAGAATGTCAAATTCAAAGGTAGGAAGGATGTCGAGACAGTATAGCCATAAAGAATGGAATCGAACTTTAAAGTAATCTTAGAATTATGTAAATGGTGATATCGAGTTTATGTAAGGACGAGGTTGCCAAACCTGTAAATATTAAATGTGATGAGCTTGTAAAATATGAGGTTATTAAGCTTCCACAATGGCAGAAGGGATGTCGAGCACTATAACAACGAACGTTGCTAAACATGTAACAGAAAGGGAATGCCAAGCACATAAAGCATTGGAGATATCGAGCCTCAACACGTGTAGAGGATATCGAGTGTCTAAGACAAGGTGAAGACATACCGAACCTTTAAAAGGTATCGAACTACAATAACAATTAATATTGTCAAGCATTCACAAGTAAAATATGATGTCAAACATTAACGATAAAGAAAAATTTCGAACACTTAATAACGAGAAGGTATCAAATTTATAAAGGGTATTGAAGTTGCCAAGCCACTACAACATAAAGTGATGCAGAATGTAGAATAAAGAGGGGTACCACATCACTAAAATATATTGAACACCTATTTGCAAAGAGGGTATATTGAGTTTCCATGAAAAGAAGTCTTAGATGTATCTGCTGTTATTGAGCCTTTTACAAAATTAGATGTTGTAAATCAGCAAAAGGTTTCAATCTTTAACATTTGTAAAGAGTTCTGAGTTTTTACAAGTAATGAAGAGTGTCGATTGTCAGAAATTGAAGAGGATGTCAAGTTTTAGCAATGCAAGAAGATGTCGAGTATCTAAAGGTAAAAAGGATGTTGAGTGTTAACAATATGAAGGGATAGCGAGTATTTAGTTGTTGGACATGCGAAAACCATCCCGCCTGCCAAAAAAAAAAAAAAAAAAAAAAAAAGAAAAAAGAAAAAGAAAAAAAAAAAACGAAAAAAAAAAAAAAAAAAAAAAACAGAAAAAAAAAAAAAAAAAAAAACCAAAAAAAAAAAAAAAAAAAAAAAACAAAAAAAAAAAAAAAAAAAAAAAAAAAAAAGAAAAAAACAAAAAAAAAAAAAAAAAAAAAAGAAAAAAAAAAAAAAAAAAAAAAAAAAAAACAAGAAAAAAAAAAAAAAGAAAAAAAAAAAAACAAAAAAAAAAAAAGAAAAAAAAAAAAAAAAAAACAAAAAGAAAAAAAAAAAAAAAAAAAAAAAAGAAAAAAAAAAAAAAAAAAAAAAAAAAAAAAAAAAAAAAAAAACAAAAAAAAAAAAAACATGATATAAGTGAAATCCTATTTTTCCCATTAAACAATAGACCATTGCATATTTATGCGACTTGCCTATTTTATCTTTCGGCGTATGATTCAAACTTTTAAATAACTTCATAACTATATAAAATCTCATAGGTAATATTGGGTTCATTTCATTTCAGATAATACTATCTAATTCAAGATTTTGAGTGTTGAACCATTTTTTGGCTTATTAACTGAATATACGGATGCATCTAGTTCAATGTTTGGAGCAGTATCGGTGCATTGGGTAGAGTAATTGCATATGCATCTAGGCAATTGTGAACTATGAAGTTTGAAATCCAACTCATGATTTGGAGTTAGCAACGGTTTTCTTCACATTGAAGATTTTGAGATGATATCTCTTACGGGTGGGATTTGAGTTATTTACTGACCATAAGTCTCTGAGATATTTGTTCTCTTGGAAGGAGCCGAACATGAGGCGGAATAGGTGGTTAGAGTTTCTAGCATCATATGATTTTGGGATAGAGTATACCCTAAGGAAAGGCAATAAAGTAGCCGATGCTTTAAGCCGAAAACAACAAGGTCATGTTTTGGCTATGATGGAAGATTGGACCATCCTGGAAATTTTGTCTACATGTAATGTGTAGTTACGGCCTAGTGCTTCGAGTGGTACTTTTAGGATGTTATCATACCTGAAAGTAAGGCTTGCGCAGATAGAAAGGATTGTTGAACTACGGAGGGGAGACAAGTTATGCAACAACACATAAGGAACTCGTGCTCTGAAATTGATGCAGTAGAGCTAAAGGGGTTCGGTGTTGATGGAGAAAGCACACTGTAGAAGAATGGAAGGTTGTATGTTCCAAGTATAGGAGTATTGTGAATGGAAATATTAGATGAATTTCATTGTTTGAAGTTCACCATATAGCCTGGACGTACAAAGATGTATCAAGACATAAAAAGGAGTTTCTATTTGGAGGGGATGAGAAAGACATGGAAGAGTATGTGACAAGATGTCTTACATGCCAATAGGTGAAGGAAGAACATCAGAAACCTAGTGTGCTCCTATAGTCTTTGGAGATTTCAGTTTGGAAATGGGATTTAGTATCTAAGGATTTTGTAGTTGGGTTTCCAAGATCAAAGGCAGGGAGTGAAAGCATATGGTTCATAGTTGATAGACTAACTAAGTATTCCCATTTCATTCTAATGAAGGTCATAAGAACTGCGCCAAAGCTAGTAGAGTTATATTTAAAGGTAGTAGTGAGATTGCACGGGGTGCCTAGCACTGTTATCAGTGACTGACGTTCGTTGTTCATCTACGAGTTTTGGCATAGTCTATAGAAGGTGATGGGTAAAGATTTGCGCATAAGTACCATGTACCACCCACAGATAGATAGGCAGACCAATAGAGTCAATAAGGTCCTGCAAGATCTATGGAGAGCTTGGATTTTAAATATTGATGTATCTAGTGAGGATTATCTACATTTGGTAGAGTTTTCATACAACAATAGCGATCAGAGAAGCATTGGGATGGCCCCGTTTGAGGCATTGTGTAGATGGCCATGTAGTGGTGTAAGAGTCATCGGCATATTGGTTAGAGGCTAGGGACAGGTTGGTGTTGGGACCAGATGGGGTTAAGAATGCTACTAAGAAAATAGAACTGATCCGAGATAGAATGAAGGCGACATAGTCTAGCAAAAGAGTTATGCCGACATAAGGAGAAAGGAATTAGAGTTCACAATTAACTATCAGTTGTTATTGAAGGTTTTTCCAATAAGAGGCATGATGCGTTTTGGGAAGCATGGGAAGTTAGCACCCAAATATGTAGAGCCATTTCCATTTATAGGTTGGATTAGGAAGGTGGCATATAGATAAAACTGCCTTTTTGTAGGTTTTCATAATGTGTTTCACGTATCACATCTATGGAATTCCATTAGACATCCAAACGCAGTAGTTAATCAAAAGGCAGTAGAATACCTGATCATAGAGTCGAATATGACCTATGTGCGGAAGTCGATCAGATAGTGGATTGAGATGAGAAATGGCTTAGAAACAAGGTGGTGAAGCTAATATGTGTCCAGTGGAGATCGCATCGGGAGGAATAAATACGGGAAACAATGGTGGGACCTATCCAAAGTTGTTTAGATTATTGTATAAGCTATGTATTGAATTGTGTTGTTGTTGACCATTTACATGCATGAATGTTACGATTGCTTGTCATATTAGTGGATGACACTACTATGTTTTATACGAATTAGGAATTCATGGGTATGCTTGGCATAAGCATGAGGTAGTTGGCAAATCTTTACCATGCCTTAATTAAATTTCGGGGATGAAATTCCTTTAAAAGGGAAGACACTAGCAACCCACAACTTTGGAACTAATTTAATTGATTAATTAAAGGATCGAAAAAGTTAAATAAGAAAGTAAAAGGAAATGAGATAACAAAAGGGAGTATGAGGACCAAGCCAAAATTATTATGGGGCAACAAGCATGACCCTTTTCCGTTCATTTATTTCATCTATTAAAATTAAAATAAAAGCTTAATAGGAATTTTAATGGCGGTGTCTTAAAGAGAGCATATAAAGTGACGATAGGCAAAACACAAGCTTAAGGGGAGATATAGAAGACTAAAGCAAGATATCCTAAGGATCTAGGTGAGTAATACTAAACCCATTGTTACCATACCCAAATATATGGTTTCGGTAAGATCTTATGAACTATTATATACAATGTAGTTTCATATGGATTTTCAATAATTCGTAAATAGTTTAATGAATATTTTAGGGAAAATAGATGAGTTTAGATGTATTTCCCTACCTTAATGATTTCAAAATATTATGAAATTATATAACATGTTCTAACTATGATGTTGTAAGAGTACGCCCCCAAAAGTGAATATGGAAAAAACCCCTAAATTGAAATAAAAGATAGAGAATATTATAACAAGTGTTCATGGATTTTCTGAAATTTCAACAAGGGTTCCTATGAATAAAATAAGCAAATATAAATAGGTACCGAGCTAGTGTAAAGGGGGATCCATAGGGACACGTGTAATATAAAATTATATGAAAGAGAAATAAGTGTCAGGTAAATAAAGAACCAGATCCAAATAGAATGTTGAAAAAAAAGACACTACAAACAATGGAAAGTGAAATTGTAGCGCATTAAATGGCAACATGTGTAAAGGCGTTGTCTGATATGTCAAAAAATTTCTAGTGTAGTGTTAAGGCGACGACCTAACGTTTTATGAAAGAACTGCATACATTGGGAAGAGGAAGTGATTTGCAAAAGGGATACACAGATATTTAGGGGAAAGTAGAAATAGCATCGTAATTTACGGAGGACATACAACGCCACAATAATATAATGATGGAGGAGACTGGACTACACCGTAATATGAAAAGGAGATAGTACACCGCAATTTTGAAGTATTCGCTTAATAATAAAGAGTGAACTGTGCACACAGGTTGGGATAGGGTTGTACTATGCCAAGGGAGGGTGTGGATGGAATCTAATAAAAGATAACAAGGTAAGACTCTGAAAGTGCATGAGGATAGTAAAGGAAAGAATGCCAGTGATAGTACTAAGGGTGGAAGAGCTATTGACGTCGGGGTGTGGATGCTTACTCGAATGCTAAATTTGGGAAAGTGAGGAGAGGCATTCAACTTCCAAAGATCGTGGTGCGCTATTCCAAGCAGTTTCAAATTAAACAAATATTTAAGGACTACGGGTGGATGTTACACAGTAGTCCAGAGTTTAAGTAAATAAATAGGGACTACAGGTAGTTGTTTCACAATGGTCTTGAAATTAAGTAAATATTTAAAGGGGCTGCATGTGGCGATTGCTTTGTGGTCGAGGGCTTAACTTATAAATAGTTAAATACTACGGGAGGCTAGGACTATGCAGTTTGAACAATTGAATGAATCTAAAGAATACTTCACGGGGCTGGGTCAATGTAGTCTAAACTAAAGAGCGAATTAAAAAGCGATTCAGTGGAAGGGGTTGGTTCCAATCACTATCAGCTAATAAATGAACCTAAATGGGAAGTCAAGTGGGGACTGCACTGGGGTGCAGTAGCAGATGAGAAATGTAGATTAAAGAATAGTTTAAAAATGGGAAATGAGATAGGACTTTGCTGGAGGTGCATTGGTAAATGGGAACTGCTTAAGAATGCATAATGGTGCAATAGTAGATAAGAACTACTTGCGCAGTATCTGTGATTTTTTCTCTTATGATGTTTTGAATAGTAAAGGGGAAACCCATTCCGTGCAATATGGCTTGGTCTCACTGTACGTTTATTTTGGGTAAGTATTATCCATATCAAACTTTCTGTCTGACCCGTGTTTTTATTATTGTTTTCCTCATAAACTCATGAGTACTCATTTAAGTAGAATGAGTTTATTGGATAAGCAGGTATAAAATAAGGGTTGCGATACGAAGATAGAGGATGAAACATGAGGCTTTGTTAGCTAATAAAGATGTTGTTTTCGATGTTTATAGGAACTTAGGCGGCGTCTTCATATGTTAACTAAAATCTTTTGTATGTTATTTTCTATTTTTGTTTGACCCCTGATTCAGCATGACTATTGGAATTAATGTTTTTAAAAATTGTATGTAATGAATATCAAGAATATTTCAATGAAGTACAAATATTTAGTTTCTCTGTGTACTTGTTTTTGAATATGTTGAACTCCTTCCGTCTTTGGGAGATAACTCTGATGATCACTACAGCTTCATCGGTGTTTATTTTCGAGTCTTGAGGTGGGGGATGTTACAATTACCATCTGTTACCAAGATCAGATCGAGTGGAAGTCCATACTCAATAAAGAAACCCATGGCCACTATTGCATACTCAGCTCCACCAATAGCTATTAAAATTTCTCCGTTCAAATCGATACCTATGAGATTTCCTTTTTTAGGGTTTGCCCCTAGCGTGGTCTCCTCCATTTCCTTTATGTATGTTATCCAGTATTTCTTTAGCTCTCTTGCATCCATATACCTTTGCAATGGGTTATTGAAAGTTCTTCTGTATAGGGTGCAATCATGTATGGTGTACTGAGTCGCCTTGCACATCACCTTTCCTAGTTTATTTAGGTTAATGGAGAAGTTTTTACTAGGACTAACCCATAAGATGATCCATTTCTCAAGCTAGTCAATTATTTCAAATTGTCAAAACCTCAAAATTCCTCCTTTGGGGGGTGCTTAACCACATTGCATTCTTGCACATATTCATTTTTAAATAGTATGCCAATGGTTCACCTTTAACTTAGAAATCCCAAAGTGCTTGATTCACATCCATTTGCAACTTGCTATGGTAACACAGCGTCCTGATTCCTAGTTCTTTTGTAATTTCCATCCTGTTATTAGTATATTGTACCCTATCGCTTGGTCTAGCCTGTAAGGTAAGAGGTCTATCTGACCCATATGGGTCAAGAATATCCAGTCTTACCTACTCATTAGTACTTTCTTCCACTTACGTTGGTTTCGTATAGTCAAATGGTTAGTGTTACTCTGCCTCAAGTATTTCAACTAAATATCATTTAAAATTTATTCATTAAAGTAATTCATACCTTTGCATCGTTGGCCCCGCATTTTACGAGGGTATTTAGTCTCTGTAATATCATGCTTCATACTCATATGAAGTAGACTTTGTCTCTGGGGCTTTTTGATAAGATTATAGTCCACCATCTCTATTGATGTTCGGTCTGAAATTTATGAAATGGATCAGAATTGCACTCCATTATCCTTGAAGGAGATGGACTAGGTCTCCTATTGTCTCTGATGGAGTTGAATCATACATTCAAGCTAGAACTTTATACTCTGCAGTTAATAGTTCCATTCTTCATCATTTTCATGCAATTCTATCTTTGGACATATCGTAGGAGGATATGCTCTAATATAACGATACGATTCTTCGACGCTCGAAAATCGACATTAATACGTCCACTGTATCAACTGCCGAGCAATCGAAGGCCGGAAAACCGAATTGTTAGGGTTAAAGAAGAAGAGGTAGAAGAAGAAAGAAAGAAGAAGCAACAGAACAATATCAGAATCTCACAATCGCAGCGGAACAACATGTAATAGATAAATGAATAATCTTTAAATCAAAAGAACTGTACATTTTATACATTACATCAACAGAGTCAATATACAACACAACACAAGAATGGACAGTTATATAAACCTGTCCTCACAACTGAATACACAGCGGAAAAGATAATATCATTTACAAGTGATATGTTCGCCATCCAGCTCGCCTCCTGAGTTTCACAGCACCTTTTGAATTCCAGAATATCCTGATAACCTGACTCTAGACTGCCCGTGTGGAAATTGGTGGGCACCTAGAGTTTAGGAAGGGGAAAATAAACTCCAGGTCAGTCATGAGACTGGTGTGAGAACTTAAAACAGTTTATCTTTAAAAACAAACAAAGAAATATTTTAAAATAGATCCGCAATGCTTTTAGAAAATGTAACTACCATAAGGCCTCCCGCCATACACGCAATGCAAACGCAGAATTGAAGGAGATTTCTCCTTATGATGGTTAAACATGCTTGATACGAAAATTTCTTTGATATTATTACTATAAGTGCAAAGTGCAGGAAAACATTTCGAAAGTACAATATTAATATTAGCCAACATAGGTACCATTATAGTATGCCTACTATAGCTAACATATTAGATGGAAGGTTCTACAACTAAAACCGTACAAGGCTCGTATGACACATTACAAAATTGAGAATGTATCACTAGTAACCATCAACTGCATAACCACTGAGCTCGTACGTCTCAGAGAAGGGTGTTAAGCTAAGAGAATAAATTCTCCACCAACAACAGAAATGTATTTGATAGAAACCAGCTTTACATCTCAAATTGTAACGTCAGACACACATCCATACAAGTCCGTTTCGGGATCGAACGCAACCGAAGGCACTTCCAAAAGAAGCCCTTGCAATCCGGATATTCACTAATCACGTCCGGACTTCCATCACAAAGGGTGATAAAATCTCTATATCGGGGATCAGCCGATGTAGAGACATTCGACGGTAATCCTTCCGTTTTCAAAAATATCCGGTCTTCAACATCGGTCTTCAAATGCTATCCATTATGATGTATCACTATTCAGAATGGGATTTATGTCCCAAAGGTCCTCTCCCGGCTAAACCAAATAACGAGCGCTTATTTTAAAATAAGTGTAGCATTCAAATTCAAGCAAATCACAACAAATACCCATTTAAAGGTAAATATTAATAGTCGGTTATTTAACAATCAATAGGTATGCACAACATCACCAGATTCCAAATAATTTCCCAAATTATTTATTTTCCAAAAATATCTTTACAAGATAATTTTTTTTCCATACTTCAACCATTTGAAAACAAATTTCAAATCACTTTTCACCTTTACAACTTTTGAAAACAAATTTCAAATCATTTTCCTTACACGGAAACACTTCCAAATATTTATTCATTTTCACTAGAAATCTGCCGAGTTCAAATACTTTAAAATAGTTTATAACACTTATCCAAAATATATCGGGAAAATACTTTGAAATAAAACCATTTTTCTTAAAACACTTTACTTGAAATATTAGTTATAAAAATATTACACCAAGATTACATATAACTTAAGTCCAAACTAATTTTCAAAATAAAATTAGTAGATAGAGTATAACCATTTAAGTAACTATTTTCTGAAACAATTATTGATTAAATCTTAGAAATAATCATTTCAATATCAACTTAATAAACCTTTACTTAAAGGATTTAAAATAATTTAAGAAGTTAATTTCTCCAAAGTATCCTTTTCAAAACCAATTCTAGAATTATATATATATCTTTCAAAGCTATTCAGAAATTTTATTCGGCTTTCCAGGGAGAATTCACTTTCATTTCAAAATGGTTCATTTAAACCAATTAAATAAATCCTTACCGATTTATTTTAAATTTACGTTCCAAATCCGTAAATTTATTTCCACACTTCAAAAATAATCAATGTTTAGTTTTAAACAAATTTCCCTTTCCTTTATAAATTCCATGGTGAATTTAAATTTCCAAATATCCCCCGATATACGATTTTCAAATCAATTTCAAATATTCACTTTCAACAACAATTCAATTTTTCAATTGATTTCAAAAACAACCCAATCAAATTCCATGTTGATTTTCCAAGAAATTAAACACTAAGTGAATTTCATTCAAATCTCAAATTGAAATCAATTTCTACAAAATCCAAAACAATTTTTCAAATTGATTCCAATTTTTTTTCAAAACACCTAATAAATTTCCAAATGGATTTTCAAAAGATTTAAATCCAATCACCAAAAATCAATTCCCAAATGGGTTTCAAATTTTATTTCCTTTTAAAAAAATAAATTCCTTTTAAAGAAAACCAATTCTTTTATTTTTCAAACTCTTTAAAATCCGTATTTTGAATAAATTCTTCAACCTTTCAATAATATTACCCGAAATCCATTTATTAAAGATTTGCCCATATTTTGAAATTTTATTCAATAAGATTAAAATTAAAATTTATTATTTTTGGAATTCCTTCTTTTAAATTTATCCAATTCTCAAAAATAAATTTTAATATAAACTTTCAACCTAAATTTTCAAAAATCAAATTTTTATTTATTTTCGGTATCTAACGACGCCAAAATTATATTCGGCTAAATTTTAGCCTTCAACGATTTCAATCACAAAAATAGTCACACAGAGATCATAAATAATCAACACAAAACATTGAAACAAATTAAATTATTTGAGGAATCCAGTTGGATCCCTCTAACCTGTTTCCCTGCATCCACAGATGTTAGCACAATACCAATCCCGTTTCAAGACGGGATATCACAGTACATGGGTTTGTATGAAAATATTATCCGCTATTATGCGGCGCAATAGGTCTCATCCGCTATATAATGCGGGAAATCAACTCCAAGTACATATATAATACCAATTCCACTTCAAGGTGGAATATCGCGGTATATGGGTTTAATATAATAACCTCCTCTTAATATGCGGCGTATAGAGTCTATTTCAATACAACAGATAGCAATTTATCATCCAAGCATACAATCAAGCAATTAAAAATTTAACTATTTAAAATTTAAATCGAAACAAATTCGATTGAGTGAGAAGTTCTCACCTTGCTTCCAATAACCGTTTCAGTATTTTATTCCGAATAAAATTAAACGCGCGTTTAATTTTACTCAAAATTCCACTAGCTCAAATAAATCTCATTCCAGCTCCATTGCGTAGTATTCGTCCATACGATTCCAACGCAAGTCGTTTCGTCATTTTTCGACCTCGTATGAACAAGTTACAGCTTTTTAAAGTTTATAGGAATTTTAATATAAATAAATTTACAATTCTTTTATTTATTTTATAACCTAGATTCATCACGGCCGTTCGTTTCCTGTAGCAGCATCTGGGCCTTGGTCTTCTTCTTCCCCCCTTCAGTAAAACACGTTCGAACAAACCCAACCCACACGCACATGAATCGAGCGACGCTGCCACTTATACTCCCCTCGAACGTAATCAAGGACCACCACGTGAAGCGCCACGACGAGCTCCCCCCTTCACCATGAATGCGGCGAGGCTCGGTCGCCCTCATGCCTTAAAAAACGTGCACGAACGTACGATGTTCATCGCCAAATTCGCGTCGATCCGTGAAGAGATAGGCTAAATCGACCGTTGGACGTATAACTCTCATCGAGCTCTAGAAAGTTGTAGTTGAAGATTTCTTGTAATTGTTAACGAATTTGAAGAAAAACGAGGAGGAAGAAGAACAATTTTAGGCCATTAAAATAAAACTGGTGGCTAGGGTTTAGAAACTAGGGTTTGGTTGAAAATGTGAAACTAGGGGGCCTTATATAGAAAATATTCGCGCACTATTCACCCGAAATTTTTTCGAACTCGAAACAAAGCGTGCCGCCTGGCGTTTATAATGTTTTATCCCTATTCCGAACACAATGGAATATATATCGGGAGCCAATTCGATCATATTTGAAAGATAGGTTTTCAAATCGACTATTTTAAATTAAAAATTCACTTAAACCGATTTCTACGCGTTTTAGCTTGCCCCGGACAAACCATAAATCCGATTGACACGAAATTTGAAATCTTACAAAAATTTAACATTATGGATCCAATGAAACTTCTTTCGCCGAAATCCGAGACTGTTTGAAAAATGACTATTTTTACTCGTTAATTGAATATTAAAATATTCAATTTCCAAAAATTAACTTTTAATTCAATTTTAAAAGTTCTATAGCATCATTCTAACTCCAATATGATTTAATACAACTTTATAAATCAATTTTAATCACTTTAAAGCCAATTTCCAATTATTTCTGTAATTTCAAATGTTAAATTATCGATTTAATTATCAATTAAATCTAGATATTCGAAATAAAATTTATTCGACTTACAAATTTTACTTGTTAATATTTAAAATCAATTAAATATACAAATTTCAAATGACAGAAATTCTGGGTCGTTACAAACTTACCCCCTTAAAAGAATTTCGTCCTCGAAATTGCCAAGTAAGAAAAGTTACAGAATCCATTAACTTTTTTTTTCAAAAACAAACCGTTCCAACTTGATTTCAGATTCATTTTAATTTCTTAACTTTTCCAAAATCCGTTGGCTACACTTTTCTAGTTCAATTCCTACATTTTCATTTCAATTTAGAAATTGACTTTTCGTTAACAAAAAATTTCAAAAAAATTTCAAAATTTTTCTAACTCCCAAAATTTATGGAAAATTTTGGCAGAGTCTCCCTTGTATGGAGGAGCTTTTGCAATATCACAATAGATATAAATATATATACATCGACCCACACGGTCGGAAAACAGAAAAACAGTTCATATTTCCTATTTTTATTGCGTAGGCGTACCTTTTTAGCATTTTTAAGCGAAGCAGTTATTTATTAGCATTTTAGCGTGACCAAATCCAGCCAACTACATCCATGGTACCTGTACTTACTCAATTTAAACATGTAAGTGACATATATAGGAAATTCATTTACATTTCACTAATTTTCAATAGAAAACACATAGTTTTCATAAGCAATGCAACCAAAATAAATCCCATAAGCATTTTATAAGGTTTCGATACAAATTTTAATTGCTTACAACCAATTCACATTAGTTCACTTTCAATTCAAATTCAATTACATAGCTTTCCATTTATCAATTCAATTTCATTAACACTTAATGAATTATATAGTATCAACTAACAATAATCTAACAATCAAATCATAACCAACATAACCAAATTATTAAATTTACATTCAATTTGGTTTAACATTTTTAATTTCCAATTGGTTTAATGTCTAAGTGACTTTTCTATCAATTATTCAATTTCCATTTTACTAGTTTTTAATGAATTAACACTTACATCCATTATTCCATATCAATTATTTTACATTCAATTTATTCATTAATTCATTTGCTAATTCATTTAACAAATAAGGTTTAATTTCATTTATATAACTCAAGTTCATATTCATCACTTCACTTTATCAATTTACTTCGATACCAGAATCAACTTCATTTAACATCACTTAAGTTATATTCCATTTCAAGCATCATTTGTTTAACTTAACTTAAATTTCCACTTATAAATCCAATTCAGATTCCAATTCTAAAGTAAATTCTATTAACTTTTGGCAAAGTCAAATTTCGTCACTTGTTCAAATTCATATCTCGTTTTGTTTAACAAAAATTGTTTAACCATTTTATCATTTGGTTTCACTAACATTTTCACATTTAATAATACAACTTATTTAAACTTCAAAGTTATTTTATATAATCACTTCAGTTTGATTTCCATTTCGATAGCTTATCTAATCCAAATCAATTTATTTAACCTTCGTTTAGTTAAATTTCAAATTTGTTTATCACAATCAAACTTCAATTTTCAATTTACTATGGTAGCAAATCCATCACACAGAAACTCGAAAATGATACTAATGATGCTGCAGTCATTACCCTTATTATTTCCCAGTAACAGAAGCGAATCCAATGCTTTAAATTCTTTCAAGAATTTTCCTTTTATTCATAAATCACATATATAAATCTTTTTCTTATAGAATTTCACTATTCCACTTCACTTACATAAGATTATTCCAATTTGATTTATCTTACTTAATAACATCTTTAACTTTGAAAAATAACTTTCAAATTCATAGTCCAAATTCATTTTTATTTACAACTCATATTTATAAATATATTCATATAGTTTCACTTCTTATATATAAGATTATTTCACAATTGTAAATCACATTAATTATAATTCCATACTTAATAATTCATTTGCTTATACAATTATTCTTTTACAATTGTTGTATTTAATTTATTCAACCAACTTTTATTAACTTGCATATATTCTTACATTTTCAACAACCAAACAATCAATTTATATACACTTTAATATTTTCTGAAGAATTATCTCCTTTATATGTAAAATATAATCGAGGTAAAATTATTTCATTTACCCAATTTAAAATGATACTATGTCGACTTGCCTCGTTTAAGTGTTTAGAAATCCCTATCGATAATATGGCGTCCCACATACCGACCAGAATTCACAAACAGCTCAACGGATAAGCAAACACAATATAAAACATTTTTATATTCTCTAACAAATACCCTCATATCTATTATTACACTCACACTCATTCTAGAGTACTACTGACTCCATCTCTAATAAGTAACACCCATCAGAGCCAAGGTTGTCGCTTAACCAAATGCTCCGATACCAAATTATAACGATACGATTCTTCGACACTCGAAAATCGACATTAATACGTCCACCGTATCAACTGCCGAGCATTCGAAGGTCGAAAAACCGAATTGTTAGGGTTAAAGAAGAAGAGGTAGAAGAAGAAAGAAGAAGCAACAGAACAATATCAGAATCTCACAATCGCAGCGGAACAACATATAATAGATAAACGAATAATCTTTAAATCAAAAGAACTGTACATTTTATACATTACATCATCAGAGTTAATATACAACACAATACAAGAATGGACAGTTATATAAACCTGTCCTCACAACTGAATACACAGCGGAAAAGATAATATCATATACAAGTGATACGTTTCACCTTCCAGCTCGCCTCCTGAGCTCCACAGCACCTCCTGAATTTTATAATATCCTGATAACCTGACTCTAGACTGCCCGTGTGGAAATTGGTGGGCACCAAGAGTTTAGGTAGTGGACAATAAACTCCAGGTCAGTCATGAGACTGGTGTGAGAACTTAAAAAGTTTATCTTTAAAAACAAACAAAGAAATATTTTAAAATAGATCTACAATGCTTTTAGAAAATGTAACTACCATAAGGCCTCCCGCCACACACACAATGCAAACGTAGTATTGGAGGAGATTTCTCCTTATGATAGTCAAACATGCTTGATACGCAAATTTCTTTGATATTATTACTATAAGTGCAAAGTGCAGGAAAATATTTCAAAAGTACAATATTAACCTTAGCCAGCATAGATACCATTATAGTATGCCTACTATAGCTACAATATTAGATGGAAGGTTCTACTACTAAAACCGTATAAGGCTCGTATTGTGTCTTTGGATTTTCCAATAAATGGTCAGGCCAAGGAACTTCCCATTGCCACATGGGTACGCCTCTGGAAGGATGCCCTGAAAATCTAACCGGATCTCTGCCAACGCAAGGCCGGGTTAGCTCTGCAAAAGTAGGTAACTGCTGAAACGAGTATGCCATCCCCCGGTTGTAAACAACCTTTATCCGAGGATCCTCAATACCAACAACCACAAGTAATAAATTTGCAGCAATAACATAGGTTAAGATCTGAGCTCCATACCATGATACCATCTCTATCCAGTAGGAAATGAACATACCCTAAGGGCGCTACCCCCTAAAACCTTACTCCATTCTTCCTGTTTCGACCATTCCTGGGTGTGAGGTCCCACGAAGTCTCTTCCACAAAGCTATGCTTTTTCACAAAGCCATGCTTCGACCAACAAATGATCAGCAACACTTCGTATGCCACATTACCAAATTGGGAATGTATCGCTAGTAACCATCAACTACATAACCTCTGAGCTCGTACGTCTCAGAGAAGGGTGTTAAGCCAAGAGAATTAATTCTCCCCCACCAACAAAAATGTATTTGATAGAAACCAGCTCTACATCTCAAATTGTAACGTTAGACACACATCCATACAAGTCCGTTCCGGGATCGAACGGAACCGAAGGCACTTCAAAAAGAAGCCCTTACAATCCGGATATTCACTAATCACGTCCGGACTTCCATCACAAAGGGTGATAAAATCTCTATATCGGGGATCAGCTGATGCAGAGACATTCGACGGTAATCCTTCCATTTTCGAAAATATCCGGTCTTCAACATCGGTCTTCAAATGCTATCCATTACGACGTATCACTATTCGAAATGGGATTTATGACCCAAAGGTCCTCTCCCGGCTAAACCGAATAATGAGCGCTTATTTTAAAATAAGTGTAACATTCAAATTCAAGCAAATCACAACAAATACCCATTTAAAGGTAAATATTGATAGTTGGCTATTTAACTATCAATAGGTATGCACAACATCATCAGATTACAAATAATTTCCCAAATTATTTATTTTCCAAAAATATCTTTACAAGATATATTTTTTCCACACTTCAACCATTTGAAAACAAATTTCAAATCACTTTTCACCTTTACAACTTTTGAAAACAAATTTCAAATCATTTTCCTTACGCGGAATCACTTTCAAATATTTATTCATTTTCACTGGAAATCTGCCGAGTTCAAATACTTTAAAATAATTTATAACACTTATCCAAAATATATCGAGAAAACACTTTGAAATAAAACTATTTTTCTTAAAACACTTTACTTAAAATATTAGTTACAAAAATATTATACCAATATTACATATAACTTAAGTCCAAACTAATTTTAAAAATAAAATTAGTGGATAGACTATAACTATTTAAATAATTATTTTCTAAAACAATTATTGATTAAATCTTAGAAATATTCATTTCTATAACAACTTAATAAACCTTTACTTAAAGGATTTAAAATAATTTAAGAAGTTAATTTCTTCAGAGTATCCTTTTCAAAACCAATTCTATAATTATATACATACATATATGTATGTATGTATGTATGTATATTTCAAAGCTATTCAGAAATTTTATTCGGCTTTCCAGGGAGAATACACTTTCATTTCAAAATGGTTCATTTAAACCAATTAAGTAAATCCTTACCGATTTATTTTAAATTTACATTCCAAATCCGTAAATTTATTTCTACACTTTAAAAATAATCAATGTTTATTTTTAGACAAATTTCCCTTTCCTTTATAAATTCCATGGTGAATTTAAATTTTCAAATATCCACCGATATACGATTTTCAAATCAATTTCAAATATTCACTTTCAACAACAATTCAATTTTTCAATTGATTTCAAAATCAACCAAATAAAATTCCATATTGATTTCCCAAGAAATTAAACACCAAGTGAATTTCATTCAAATCTCAAATTGAAATCAATTTCTACCAAACCCCAAATCAATTTTCAAATTGATTCCAAATTCTTTTCAAAACACCTAATAAATTTCCATGGATTTTCAAAAGATTTAAATCCAATCACCAAAAATCAATTCCCAAATGGGTTTCAAATTTTATTTCCTTTTAAAAAAATAAATTCCTTTTAAATAAAACCAATTCTTCTATTTTTCAAACTCTTTAAAATTCGTATTTTGAATAAGTTCTTCAACCTTTGAATAATATTACCCGAAATCCATTATTAAAGCTTTTCCCATATTTTGAAATTTTATTCATAAGATTAAAATAAAAATTTATTAGTTTTTGAATTCCTTATTTTAAATTTATCCAATTCTCAAAAATAAATTTTAATATAAACTTTAAACC
The DNA here is from genome assembly GCA_030765085.1 of Allium cepa. Taxonomy (NCBI): domain Eukaryota; kingdom Viridiplantae; phylum Streptophyta; class Magnoliopsida; order Asparagales; family Amaryllidaceae; genus Allium; species Allium cepa. The sequence continues at coordinate 377,879,956 of CM060938.1, read as the reverse complement.
TAAATTTTCAAAAATCAAATTTTTATTTATTTCTGGTATCTAACGATACCAAAATTATATTCGGCTAAATTTTAGCCTTCAACGATTTCAATCACAAAGATAATCACACAGATATCATAAATAATCAACACACAACATTGAAACAAATTCAATTATTTGAAGAATACAGTTGGATCCCTCCAACCTATTTCCCTGCATCCACAGATGTTAGCACAATAACAATCCCGTTTCAAGACGGGATATCACGGTACATGGGTTTATATAAAAATATTATCTGCTATTATGCGGCGAAATAGGGTCTCATCCGCTATATAATGCGGGAAATCAACTCCAAGTACATATATAATACCAATTCCACTTCAAGGTGGAATATCGCGGTATATGGTTTTAATATAATAACCTCCGCTTAATATGCGGCGTATAGGGTCTATTTCAATACAAAAGATAGAAATATATCATCCAAGCATACAATTAAGCAATTTTAAATTTAACTATTTAAAATTTAAATCGAAACAAATTCGATTGAGTGAGAAGTTCTCACCTTGCTTCCAATAACCGTTTCAGCGTTTTATTCCGAATAAAATTAAACGCGCGTTTAATTTTATCCAAAATTCCACTAGCTTAAATAAATTCCAATCCAGCTCCATTGCGTAGTATTCGTCCATACGATTCCAACGCAAGTCGTTTCATCATTTTTTGACCTCGTATGAACAAGTTACAGCTTTTTAAAGTTTATACGAATTTTAATATAAATAAATTTATAATTCTTTTATTTATTTTATAACCTAGATTCATCTTGGCCGTTCGTTTCCTGTTGCAACATCTGGGACGTGGTCTTCTTCTTCCCCCCTTCAGTAAAACACGTTCGAACAAACCCAACCCACACGCACATGAATCGAACGACGCGGCCACTGATACTCCCCTCGAGCATGATCAAGGACCACCGCGTGAAGCGCCATGACGAGCTCCCCTTTCACTGTGAATGCGGCGAGGCTCGGTCGCCCCCGTGCCTCAAAAAAAGTGCACGAACGTACGACATTCATCGCCAAATTCACGTCGATCCGTGAAGAGATAGGCTAAATCGACCGTTGGATGTATGGCTCTCATCGAGCTCTAGAAAGTTGTAGTTGAAGATTTCTTGTCATTGTTAACGGATTTGAAGAAAAACGAGGAGGAAGAAGAATAATTTTCGGCCATTAAAATAAAACTGGCGGCTAGGGTTTAGAAACTAGGGTTTGTTGAAAATGTGAAATAGGGGGCCTTATATAGAAAATATTCGCACACTATTCACCCAATTTTTTTCCAAACTCGAAACAAAGCGTGCTTCCTAGCGTTTATAATGTTTTACCCCTATTCTGAATGCAATGAAATATATATCGGGAGCCAGTTGATCATATTTGAAAGATAGGTTTTCAAATCGACTATTTTTAATTAAAAATTCACTTAAATCGATTTCTATGCTTTTTAGCTTGTCCCGGACAAACCGTAAATCCGATTGACATGAAATTTAAAATCTTACAAAAATTTAACATTACGAATCCAATGAAACTAGTTTCTTCGAAATCAGAGACTGTTTGAAAAATGACTATTTTTACTCGTCAATTAAATATTAAAATATTCAATTTCCACAAATTAACTTTTAATTCAATTTTAAAAGTTCTATAACATCATTCTAACTCCAATATGATTTAGTACACTTTACGAATCAATTTTAATCACTTTAAACCCCATTTCCAATTATTTCTGTAATTTCAAATATTAAATTATCGATTTAATTATCCAATTAAATCTAGATATTCGAAATAAAATTTATTCGACTGACAAATTTTACTTGTTAATATTTAAAATCAATTAAATATGCTAATTTCAAATGACAGAAATTCTGGGTCGTTACATCTAATGTCCACGGGGGAATCCAACACTATGGCCCTAAGCATGGTTTATACTTTTCCTCTACAAGGACACAACTCCGTTGTTGGACTATGGACTGTAGTCAATGTTATTCTCATTGGAGTTACATTAGGTTTTAGGCCCAAGCATATCCATGTGATAAATCTACATTCGTTATTTTCATGAACATAAATCTTATGGAATATTCAGCACCTGTCAGTTTCCATCTCCGCCATAGTTGACTCTTTGAACCTCGATTCACCATATTTCATGGTTTTCTTATTGTAAGGTAGATTATTTTAGGAGTCCACAAAAGATGTGAACATGGAAACTTGCCCATTCGTTTAAAGTGTTTCCTTTCTCTTGTCTTATTATCCATCTTTTGCATGTCCTTCCAAGGGTTTTCGTTTCTTGCCTGGTTGACATCTATCGGTCCTGCCTCGATGTTAGATCCCCCAAGAGCATAAATGTGTTATCCCAATAGTGTAATCCCTACAACATGGCAGTTGGATTGTTCTTAAGATCCCTATATTACTCTTTTTTCCTTCTAATTCTTAAAGCAAGAACTATGAGAACAATCTATTCATTGAGGTGATGCATAATGTTGTTTTAGCATTGGATCGTGCAAGATTATTCTATAAGTTTTATCTATCCTTTTGATCGATATACAAGTGTTAACGGATTAATACTCCAAATGACTAAACCAAATAGTCTCTAAGTATGACACGAATAGAGGAAAGCAATGACATCTTCTCCCTTTGTAGCTCTAACTACTTCCATATGCTAAATGTAGCATCCCAAATGTGTTTAGGGGTTGGTTTTTCCAACGTACTATTCCATGACAAGTGTCTTAAAATTAAGAGGTTAACTGCATATCTAATATTTGGAGTATACTGACTATGGTTTATCATGTTAAGCTCTCGTATCTTGCTCCACTTTCCTAACAATCAACGCGTTGGCCCAACGACTCACTCCTATGCTATTAGATTTCTCCCTTAGGTTGTTTGGTGGGCTACATCATGCCCCCGAGCATTGCATTAACCACCTGTGTACCAGTCAATATAAGCTCAGACAGTCCATTTTCGACAGCAAGTTCGTGGTTCCAACATCGTTATTGACTTATGATGAGACATCCAAGTTTGGCATAGGCTATACCATTGGTCTAGTACTAATTAGTTCCACATGTATCCAATTTGGATTGAGCCCTAGCCAGTTCAGTTTGTGGAAATCTAGATTTCTATGGTCCATCCTGCCTTATCCGATCCCTTGCATCCATTCTTGATAGGTTGCAGACAAAATTTCAAACTTGGTCTCTCTATTGGTGCTTCTAGCTCCATAAGTGTAAAAAATGCACCATTATCTCCGAACACTTAGCTAGGAAAGAAGCTGTTAAAAACACACATACGGATTATGATGACAACTACCATATAAATATAGGTACTGATGTTTTCCCATATCATATAGAATATTTATCAAACTATTATACAATATATACAAGTACATGATAATCAAGTTTGAAGACTGATTGGTAAAATGACTAGAGATTAATATTAAGAGATGATCAAGATGCTTGAAGACTCGTGAGTTTAGAAACAAGGACAAGAAGATGTCAAGACTGTAGATGATATAAAATAAACAATAGAATAATTTATCAAAATCCTTGCATAACAACTATTTGTTCTTTGAATACTCTCTTATCAATATACTTTTTTATCAAAATATTTATATTATTTATCAAAGTATAATTTTACAAATATTTTATGAAAGTTTTATAGATTAAAAGTATTTAAAAACTATATTTAAAAGTTTACAATTTATTGGAATTTTATAAACACTTTTAAATGGATAATTATTTTTCAAAATTAACAAGGGTATGTCGAGATACCCTACCTAAGTATGTCAATCTATAGACCGTTGGAGAGACATCTTTTGAAATTTAGATAGTTGTGATTTTTGGTTACACATCTTCATGAATAGACACGTCCCTTTAATCACTGTATAAAGCGGACTAGAAAATGAATTTTAATAACTACTTTCTCTATTTTCTTCTTGACCAAATTCTTATTATATATTTTATAAAGTTCATTATCTATACTCTTCAAATTCATTCTCCACTTTACTACATTCATTCTCTATAATCAACTCACTGATTTGAAAGTATTCTCTCATCAGTTTAAAGATAAAAGTCATACCAAAGGGCAATAAGGTATTCTATATCTAAAGTACAATTATTTGTATTTAGAATCAACAACTCTCTACTATTACTTGTTTGAGTGTACTTGTTCCCCGTTTAAATCAAGTGGGTGTGATTATTTTCCATTCAAATTAAATTAGCGAACATGTTGCCCGATTAAATCAAGAGAGTCTACCCTCAACTCGTACGTATTTCGATACCTTGAAATCGAGAATGTATTCTGGTTTTCTTTCAACCCATTTAAAATAGACATTTTAAAGGAAATCGATACATACACTATGCATGACTTGATGTTGGATTGGTTAATCCAAACCAATATAAAACCCCTAGTGTCATCTCTCTTACTTTTACCTTACTTTTACTGCATTTATATATTTATGATTTCCTATTAATATATATATATATACATATACATATACATATACATATATACATACACACACATATATATATATATCTGTGTGTGTTGATATTTATGTTTGAATTTAAATCTTGAGGTAATTTGAAAAAATTCCTTATGAAACACTATTCACTCTGCCTCTATTGTCAAAATAGTCTTAAGATCCATTCACATTAGCACCACACCAATTCCCACATTTAGTATCAGAGCATTGGGTTTTTAAGAACTCGCCGTTTGATTTATTTATTTTTAAAAGTATAAACGGTAAGTAAACCCTAGTAATACCTTTTTTAACATTTTTTAAAAAAATGTTGTGAAATCCTTATGTTACCCTCAATTAGATTAGGAACCAATAATATTGAAAAACCACTTGATTATTTAGAAGTGTATAAAGTAGATTTGCAGGAACAGGTATGTTACATGGCAAATATTGAAGAAACACTTGATAACTATACGTTACAAATCAAGAAGAACAAATGGGTATTAGAGAGTGGATGCGCAAGACACATGGATGGAAATCTAGAGATCTTAAAGGACATCCTTTACAAAGATGGAAGAATAGTTAACTTTGAAGATAACTAAACAATACGTCATCAGCATCAGCAAAGTCGGTAACTCTAAAATTTTTGTTATTTCTAATGTTTTGCTAATGAGGAATTTAAAACATTATCTACTTAGTATTAGTCAAAATATATGATCATGGTTTCAAAATTATGTTTGAAAAAGACATTTTCCATATCGAGGATAATGAGTCTAGAATTATTTTTGAAATAGTTAGGAAATGTAACATTTACATTTTAAGAATAAAAGTGTCTAGATCTTTGTCTTTAGGCCGAATTTAGCGTTCCTTGGATTTTTAAAAATGATTTTGTCATTTAAATTTTTAACATTAATCTAATGTGGTCAAATATGTAATTGTTAAGGTCTTCCAAAAATGATTTTTAGTGCCAATAACCTGTGTGATGCTTGTCAATTCGGAAAACTTCATGAGAGTTCATTTAAAATGAAAGGCTTGATTTTGACTACATATCCCTTAGAACTTCTTCACTTAGACATCTTGGATCATCACAAGTTCAATCAATAAATTATAATAGATATTTTTTTTATAATAGTAGACGATTTTTCAAGATATGTCAAGAAAATATTTCTTAAACGTAAAAGTGATCCATTTGAGATGTTTAAAATTTTCACTAAGGAAATTCATAATCAAAAGTCAATTAAAATTAAAACAATAAGAAGTGATCATGGAGTTTAATTCAAGAGCAAATTTTTGAAAACTTTTGTAATGAAAAAGGAATTATATATAAAATTTCTTTTCCCAGAACTCCTCAATAAAATGAAGTTGTGAAATGTAAAAATAGAACTATACAAGAATATGTTAGGACCATGCTAAATGATGGTGATATTAACCAAAATTTTTTTAGGCAAAAGCTATTACTACAATATGTTATATTGTGAATAGAATTTTAATAAGATAGTTGACTAAGAAAACACCTTACAAATTATCTTTTGATAAAAAGCATAAAGTATCTTATTTTAATGTTTTTGGCAGTACTTGTTTTATATTAAATATAAAAGATAGTCTAGGTAAAATTGATGCTACATCAAATAATGCTATATTTATTGGTTATTCAAATCGAAGTAAGGTCTATATAGTTTTTAATACTGGAACTAACACTATTGAAGATAGTTTACATGTTTAATTTGACGGATGTAACACCCCGTAAAAATTAAGAAGAATTAAATAAAATAAAATAAGAAAAATTAATTAAACAAGATAATGCGAAAAATGGAAATTTACAAAAGTCGAGATTTGAGGGCGGAAGTCATGTTGTTGCATTTGTGGAAATTTTTTGGTCAATTTCCATATAAAATATGTTTAAAATGAAGCTCAAACGGAAAAGTTACGGACGTTTGAATTTTTCAGATTCGATTTAAATAGAATTCAAATAATTTACTAATTCTCAAATTTGAAATTCAAAAGTAAGAGTAGTTAGACTTAGAGGATAAATAATTATTAAAATTACCATTAATGTTAAAGGAGTAACAAAGGAATGAAATAAATAAATCAACTGCAATTAGAATCATTCTTCGAAATAAACAAATTGATCGACCGCCTATTTTGGGCCGATCGACCGCCTATTTAGGGCCGATCGACCGCCTATTTATCCACCAGTAGGGTAGGGGCAGTCGATCGACAAGCAAGTGACGGCTAGCTTTTGTTTGCAAAGTGAATATTCCAGATATTATTATTCTAAACCGACTTAAATACTTCAACGCTGGTGCATTCCGACTACTATAAATAAGAGCCCAGTCCCTTCACTTTTATTCACACATTATTTTAAGGAACCCAACGAAACATGTCAATTTCTCTCCTTAAATGTTCAAATTTTTTTTTTTAGAGTTTAGGTAATAGATTCTAGATATTTTATTTTATTTTCTAATTATGTTCTCCTTCAGTCCCTCAATTTTTGAGTCTAATACACACACACACAAAAATCCCTTATTGTATATATCTAAAAGTGGAGATCTGAAAAAGATTATCGAAGGCATGACAAATCCAAAAAGAGAAAGAGCTAAGGACCTATTATGAGTGGAAATCTTAGTTTTTCTATTTTAGCAATTGAATAATATAGTTTTGATTTGAAATATGCCTTGGAAAATTTTGGTTAACGAAAGCATCACATTAAACCTTTAGATTCCTCCAAAGCGAAATGTCAATCCTTAGATTGGAATCTCAATTATTATATATTTGTAACAACCCGATATTTTCAGCCGTTCATATCCATTGTAAGTGCATAGGTAGACACACACACCGGACTTGAATTGCCCAAAATACCGCATTGTAAATAAATTTGGAGCAAATGAAATACAATCACAGAATCACAGACACAGAAATATCAGAATAACTCGCAGCTGAATATAAAATACATAGTAGTTCATGAAGCTACTACGGCAGAGTCCCAAACCAAATACATAATACCGTCTGAAAACAACATAATAGAAATCCCAAATACATAAAAGTTCATTAATACATGAGATAAACTAGAACAGCTGAAACAGAAAGTAGATATAAATGTAGATAAGCAGAAACTCCAGCGAAGACCAGCTCAAGAAAGAGTATCCAAAGCTGTGAATATTCAGGCTGACCCGAGCGTAAAGTAAAACACAAAACACTCGAGTCAGGACAATATATACTTTTATAATGTAAACCAACTCAAGTGAATTGTAGTAGAAATGCACAATTACTTAATGGATGCTTGGGATCGCCCATCCTTTAAGAATCAGTTAAACTGTAAATTAAATACATTCCGTGGTTAAAATTTCAAAATGGTATTTTATACTTCAAAATCATATATCATTTCAAAATTCAGTATCATTCAAAATCCATTTCAAAATATCAAAATATCGTATCTTCCAAACCACATTCATTTTTATTTAATTTAAATACCATTACAAAACACATTTCAAAATAGTTTATATTTTGAAACAAATTACTTCATTTTAACTCGTTAGAATGAAGTTATTAAATTTAATAATTAAATTATTAAATTTCCAAAATTTTAATCTTTCAAAATTCATTCATTCACTTAAATTTATTAAAACAATGAAAATTCGACTTTCGCAGCATTTAGAAAATGCTACAGAAAGTCACATTCAAAACAGTTCAGTTTAACAAAAGACGGCATTTAAAAATGCTGTAATAGGGTTACATTAGTTTCAAATAAACTTAGTTAAATTAAATGCTATAATAGCCTTTAATTAAATTTAGCCACTTGGTTTATTTTTATCAACTACAGCATTTACAAATGTTGTATTATCATTTACATTAGAATTAATAGCATTTCAAAATGCTGTTAATTAAATTCAGGGTTTTCAATACAGATTCACAAACAATTATATTTTAATATAAATCATTTTCAACTTATAAAATCATAATTTCTCACTTTTAAACAATCATTTAAATACCCATATATTCATGATTTTATAAAGTTAAATTTCTATTCAAAAGTCAAGATTTAATAATAATTCACATATTAAATTTCAAACATTAAATTTCAATTCTTTATAATTAAATTTTAACTTAATACTTAAGATTAAATATCCCATATACTTATTTTCATTTTATTTACTTACCTTCGAAAATTCACTTTTAAATAAAATTAATAAATTCCAATTTAAGTTATATTTCAAAATTCAACTTAAATATTCATTCATTTCACATTTTAACTTTATTCAAAATCATTAATATATTATGAAATCATTTTAATTCAAAATATGATAAATTTATCATATTTCATATTTAATTTAAATTCCATTTCATCACCAAATTAGAATTTCCAAAATAACTTACATTTCAGATTTTCTAACTTTACCATTTATTTATTTCACTGATAAATTTTCAGAAAATCAATAATGCTTTACCAAAATCATTTTTAATCAAATTTAAATCAAAATATTATAATATTTACATTTCTAAAATATTTTAATTTTTTTAGAAAAACATATTTTAACAACGGGTCTGTATTTCATTTTCTAGTCTAGGTAAAGCGATATGGGTAATATATCATTTCAACTCGTAATTTACAACGAAAACCCATCCAAAATCTAACCAAATGAGAAAGAGAGACCAAGCCGACCAGCTCTATAACAAGTTTTTATATAGCGAGTGAGGCCTTCTCGACTTTTTTCCTTGGCCATATTCTTATGTAGTAGAGTAGCTCGAGCCTAACAGGTTCCAAATTGCGATTGCGTCTAGCTGTCTATTCTCATTCGGATCCTTTACTTAATTAATATACCACGGGCTATTGATACGAAACTCCTAGAAATTGGGGATCCAAACTATTCTAAGTAGCTACTTATTTGTTTTGTTTGGGTGGGGCAATTCCACACCTTTGCGGGTTTGATCATTTCAAACCCGCAATCCCAAGTAAAGGAAAATAATTGAAAATCATTCAGGCCTATCATTTCAGCCCATAATGATTTTCTCCTATTCTAAAGTCCGTTCGGGTATGTATCATTTCAACCCATAGTGATTCTAATCTAAAGGGAACTTGCAGTGTGATAAACTGATAAAAATAACAAAACAACATAATATAACAGTAACAGATGTTATAACAGGTGTTTAAGCATGGCGAACATCATATAATCATAATATAGCAGGTGTAACATGATAATGCATTTTACAGATTCAAAAGGGGTCAATTTACTAGTTATATATGTACATATTGTCTGGTGAGAATAACTCACCTGTTTAAGATGGAGATGGCAAACAACTACACTCAACAGAGATCCATAAAAGCATGAGAGCACGATAATGATTTGAGTGTGAGAGAGACAAGACTAAATGCCTTGAATACATGAGACAAAACAATTCAAATAAAATGAATAACACTTCACAAAAATTTAAACAACACATAAATTCATGCATAAAACATCTCCAAACCACTTGCATTTGCCTTCAACCTCATATGCTTCAGCAACGGGCTGGAAAAGCACTGTAATGGGATGGTTTTGGATCAGGTTTGGATCAGGTTTTGGGTTCAACAAGTCGGCCATACATAGGAAAAGATGATGCAAAGGTATGTGGTGATGGAAACTACACTAACAAGGCGACATACATGGATTCAAGGCCATAGTTAGGCTCGGTCAAGGCCACTAGGGTCGCGGCCTTCACTATAGCAGTAAAGATGATGATGTGGCCGAGAGTCCAGGTGGTGATGGAGGTGGTGGAGGTGGTGTTGGTGGCGGCCATAGGGTGTGGAAATGGATGTATGCATGGTAGAGCTCGGCTAAGGACAAAAAGTGGAGTTTTGTTGGATTTTGGTGATGGATCAATAAACTAGGAGGCATGGCTTGGGGTTTGGCCAGAGAGGAGGTGGTGATGGAGGTGTTCTCATGTGATGGTGGAGGTGGTAGGGCGTGGAGAGGAGCATGGCCGAGCCTATGATGAAGAAGAACAAGTGCAAAGCTCAAATCAAAGGAGAATAAAAGTAAAAACAAAAGAAAAGAAAAAGAGTTTACCAAAAATTTCTCAAAGGCAATGGCCATAATTTTCTATTCAGGAAATGATAAAAATGAATGTATGTGAATGAGAAAGGAAGTGGTCGGCTGAAGATGTGAGAAATTATGGCTAATTGAACGAAAAGTTATGTTAAATTTGAAAAGGTGGAAGATAAAAAACCATAGAAAAGTCAAAAGTCATAACCTTTTCAAATTACCTTTAATTTATTTATATAAGTTTAAATTACTGAAAATAATAATAATTTCAGTCACAAATTCGAAAATATAACAAAACATAAAATATATATAAATATTTATTAATTATATAAAGTTAAAATAAGAAAATAGCACAAAATTGCAAACTATTCTAGAAAAATGGAAAATAAACAGAATGAACTTTGGAAAATTTATATGGACTTGTAAAAATATTTATAACAAAGATAATAACATAAATAAAAATGAATTCACAAAATAAATATATAAATTTTAATTAAATATAATTTAAATGAAGAAAATAGCAGAAAAATAGAAAACAGCCTTTAAATATAGGAAATAAATACAGTAAATTTTGGAAAAATTATAACATTGCTTTAAAATGTTTTAAAATAAAATATATACCCAACATGTCATATAACACATATTAGAACATGACTTGACAAATAAAATATTATTATATAAATTAAAATAGATAATTTATCAAATAAACCAATTTACGTACAATATTGTAAAAAGCATAACTTTCACAATATAAATCGGATTTCAACAAAATGAAAAGCAGTATTCTTGAAATTTAATATATTTTCATAATAAAAGATAAAATTCAAATATTTAAGTTTTAAATTTAAAAGTCAAAGTTTGACCAGAATGACCAAAAATCAACATTTCAGGAAAATATTCAATTTATACTAGTTGGAATTATAATTCACATAATAATCAAAGTTTATATTTAAAAATGAAATGTTTGAAATGAAACAAGTTTTAAAATAATTTCAAAATGAAATGAAGTAAAAATTAAAATATACATCAAAATCTAGGGTTGTTACACTCTCCCCTACTCAAATCTTTTCGTCCTCGAAAAGGAAGAAAGCGGAGAAACAACTAGAAAGAACAATAGGTTGGAAGAAATCCCGAAAGAAGGTAGGGAGAAAGTAGCTAGGAGGGAAAGTAGGTTGAAAGACAAGGATGAATCATTATTTAAAATTTCTTTTAATATTTAACATGTTAAACATTTAATATGATAAATAGTTATTTGATTCAAATTTGATAGTTCTAAGTAAACAATATTTAAAACATTTTACATAAATGATCAAAATATCCTTATACAATACTTTACCACAATACTTTTATAACTTGATGTCTCAACAAGTTTACTTTCGTTCCTGCAGACTCTGGCCATACGTTGATCTGGCGCAAAGCTAGAATTCTCCAGGTAATTAGTACACTTGTTCCAACACCCAGTGAAAATACTTGAAAAAATCATTTAAACTAGATATGGAAAGTACAATCCAAACAAATCAACCAAACCGAAACAGTTGTCTAACCATGGATCGCAGATACACAATGGTTACGCCTGGATCCCCCAGGAAACAATCCGTATCCATAAGCTTTCTCAGCCCTGTGAGTTACACCATGATGATTAGTAGAGTGTAGGATACATAATGGTTACGCCTGGATCCCCCAGGAAACAATCCGTACCCCTAGACCATCTCAGCCAGGCAGTTTTGCTACTAATGCGACCTACATAGAGTGCAGGATACACAATGGTTACGCCTGGATCCCCCAGGAAACAATCCGTACCCCCAGGCCAGCTTAGCCAAGCAGTTGCGTTATGCAGTCGCGATCATAAGACCATGGAGATCGCCATGGAATTTATGGACACTCGAGTATCATGTCCGAAAAACCCAAATCAAAGAGAGAGAATAATATCGATAGAATGAATCCATAGTAAGGCCACAAAGCGAATATCAAGCAGAAGGCACTTTCCATATCTTTACCTCGAAAATATGTATCATATTGGACCTTTTAAATCATTTTCAAATATCATACTTATATAAAGTCCATTATATATAAGATTTCATTTTCAAGTCAAATACTTTCCAAAATCTATAATATATCAAATCATACTTATATTGACTTCGATTATATAAGATTTCAATTTACAAGTTGAGTACCTTTACAAATCAATCGTTTTAAATCACTTCATACTTATACAAATCAATTTTATATAAGTTCGATAACTCCCAAATCAAGTATTTAGTAAATCAAGGTTCTCAATTTTAATTCGTTTCAATAACATTTCAGTTTCAAAATCATGTATGATTTCACCAAATCATTTCTTCCAAATTACATATATTCTGTTTTAAAGTTTCTCAAAATAATAGATTTAGAAAATAATCCAAATTTCCAAATCGATAAAATTTAGGTCAAACAATTTCATTTCCATTTCAAACATATATTCTCTTCAAAAGTCATAATACTTTCAAAGATATAAATCTTTCGAAACCAGAATACTTGAAATCATTACACTTTGAAAATCATAACATTTAGAAATCATACATTTGAAATCATAAAACATTCCTGTAGTTCTTTACATTTCACAAATTTATTCAATTAAACCCAAATCTAAAATTTCCAATTTTAATTCAATTCAAACTGTAACGACCCATAAATTTTCGATAATTAAAATAGCTAATTTAATAAAATTTCGTGATTTAGTGTTAGAAAAAAATTGTAAGTCGTTTGGAATAATAATAAATGTTGAATCCATTGGGTATAATAGAGTAATTGATTGATAAGTAAAATCTATTCAAATCAAATATTGAATGTTGAACAGGTAAATTGTTTAAATTAAATATTTAAAACTTATTGAATAATTGAATAACTGTAAAATAAAAATAGTGTTCTAAATTGTGAATTAGTTTTAAAAGTTGACTCTTATAAGTTCAATTTCAATATTTCAAAAGATAATGAATTATTGGATAATCGGAATTGTTTAAATTAAATATTTGGAAATTATTGAATAATTTAATAATGGGAATTGAATAACCGTATAATGGAAATGGTTGTTCTATAATTTTAATTCATTTCAAAAGTTAAATTTTTAAGTTCGTTTTGAATATCTCAAAAGATAGTGATTCAAGAATAATAAAATTTGTTTAAATTTAATATTACGAATGTTGGGATAATTAAATTCCGAATTTGATATGATTAAATTGATATTGAAATTTAATATATGAAAATAGAGTGAATAATTGAAATTTGATTTAATATGATTCAAATTGGTTTCCAAAGTGAATGTAAGTTATATTGGTATTTTAATAGAGTTAATAAGATTTTAAAATTGGAATTTATTGGATAATTGAATAACGGGTTTAATATGATTAAAAATGATTTGTAAAATTTTATTTTATCATATTAAAGTTAGAATGATGTTGTAGAACTTTTAAAATCGAATTAAAAGTAAATTTGTGAAAATTGAATATTTTAATATTTAATTGACGAGTTAAAATAGCCATTTTTCAAATAGTCTCGAATTTCGACGAAACTAGTTTCATCGGATCCGTATCGTGATATTATTGTAAGGTTTCAAATTTCAAGTCAATCGGATTTACCGTTTGTCCGGGGCAAGCCAAAACGCCTAGAAATTTAGTTAACCCATTTAATTTAAAATCGATCGTTTATTGCCGTAACTCGCACAGACAATCGAATTAGGACTTGAAACCTTTTTCATTGCGTCCGGAATAGGGGTATAACATTATCAACGCCTAGCGGCACGCCTTGATAGGGGTTCGAGGTTTTGAGTTGCATAAATGGGAATATTTTGAAATCTAATTTAAATATTTTCTAGTCAACTTTTCACAATAGTTTTTTTTTTCTCACTTCAAATCATGGTGGCCTTTCCCACTTCAGCACGCAAGGCATCTCCCTTCCTTTTATTAAGCTCGGCACGCACAGACAGTAAAGATATATTAAAACAAAAATTCAAAAATCTATATCTAAAAATCCACTCAAGAGAAAAATGCGAAATCAATTTTAAAAATCAAGTTTTTCCCTTAGCTTCGATCTGGTATGACTTTCGATGGGTGCGGCACACGTTGGTGTAGATCGACAGTGGGTAGAGGGAACTAGGGTTTCAATTTTTGGATGTTTGGAATTGAGGTTGCTCAAGGCGAGGGTGGATTCGTGATCAAGAGAATAGGGCGATGTCGTGGGTGTATTTTGGTGAGGTGCGGCACTGCTTTGGTCATCGCGACATTTGCTACAGTGTTCGAAAAAGAGGGGGTAGGCCGGTCGCTTTTTGATATGGTAACTCAGTCGAGGTGGGAAGGTGCTTGACAGGTGGAGATTTCGGCGAGGGAAACGAAGGCGAAGTCGGAAGTTGCTTTCGGTGAGTGGAAAGTCATGTCGGTGACACGCCGTGCACTGCCGTGTTACAGGAGGAGTGAGCTTTTGGGGAAGAAGGTGTTGAGTGGGCTTGGGCTGTTGTGGGCTTGGTAATTAGTTTAAATAAAAATTTATGTTAATATGGTAAATTAATTATTTAACTATCGACGAACTTATATACTGAATATCTCCTCCATACGAGGTCGGAATCTGACGAAACAAGAAGCGCCGGAATCGCTGAGACAAGAGCTACGCTGCAGTGCAGATTCGGAAATATTTGGAGCTCATTAAAATTTTAGGTTAAATCGAACGTTGTTCGATTTGATTTAAAATCGAAAAATCAAGGTGAGTGTTTTATAACGCTCACAACGTACTAAATATCTTTATGCTAGTTAAATTTGACATTATGAAGTGTTATGATTTTATTTGTCGTTGTTTGATAAATTTTAGTTGTCATATAGATTGTCATTTGAATTAATCGTTGAAAATTAAATTGACAGTTAAATTGAAATTAAAATTGAATTGCGATTAAATTACCTGACATTGATAACTATGAAATTGCCATGAATTGTATTGTCTATTGGATGATGTATTTCGATGGATGCTATTGATTGATATTTAAATGTTTGGATGTTTATTTGCTTATATATATATCATGTTATGCATACATATGAAACTGTGATTTGATTTAAGTGATATATATTCATCCCTGACATTTAATTGAAATAAATAATTACTTGGCCATAGGATAGAAAATTATATAAGGACACCGAATTGGCTAAATTTATAATTTTTAAAATCGTCGATTTGAAATTTATTTAAATGTTTTGATTTAAAAGTTATAAATAGAAATCAATTTATAGAAATTGAATTTATCGAAAATTGAGTTTGGAATGTTGAAATAAATTTTGGTTAAAAGAAATTGTTAAATAATTAAAGTGGAGACTTTGGAATTTAAAAATCGGGATATGATTGAATTTCGAAAATTAATTTGTTTAAAGATTTAACCTTAATTCGAGCTTTGAATATTACTAAGTAAAAGTGATATAAAAATGATATTTTGAAGTTGAGCTTGGAATTGAATCATGTTTGAAATTTGGATTTAAACTCGAAAATTTATGGATAATTTTGTTAAGTGTTATAAATGGATATTTTGAAAAATCAAGCTCCAAATTGATATAAATTGAAATTGAATAAATTAAAGGTGATTTTAAAATTGAATAAATTTGAAGTCAAAGTTGACATTGATTTGAATTGAAATCGAAATTGAATCGGTAGAATGGAAATTGAAATTGATTTGAATTGGGAAGTTATAAATTGAAATGGATTGGTTTTGAAGCTGTTTTATTTTGTTTTCCAAATTACTCAGTTATATAAACCATTTTTGAATGCTTAAATTATTTAATCTATTTTAAATCTACTTAACCCAATTTGAATTATTTTAAATTAATTTATCTATTTTAAAACCGTTTTGGTTTTTAAGTATCTTTTACTATTTTAATTATTTAAAACTACTTTTAAACTACTTAAACTATTTTCTAAAAATTTCAAGCTGATTAATAAGGTGAAATGTTTATGTTTAAATCTTGAATTTGAATACGAATTGGGTTAAATAAAGTTGCAACATAAATTGAAATTCGAAATGATTTTGAAATCGAAATAAGATATTGATGCGAAAAATGATTTTTAAACGGAATCTTACATTTGAATAGATACGATGATATTTGAAATGGATTTGATTTTTGAAGCGAATATGATATTTTGATATCAATTATGAATCGATTTGAAATGTAAAAGAGCCAACGGTGTAATAATACGTAGTTATTAAAGAGACCGGGATCAGATATAGACATACTCTCTGTTGATACCGAAAACCACTTTAATAACTATTATACGTGGAGTGTCGATACAGAATGAAGTGGTTGGTTTGGTGAACGCGTTGATTGAAGAAAGAGAATGATATTGGATGACCCCTGACATGACTAAAACAGGAGCCGCGCTGGGCCATTGAGGTTCGCCATCTCTAGCGGACACACTTCTTCGATACCATATCTATTACATTTGTGATGCGATTTGGGTGCACCCCTTGATTTGGGAGTGTTGTTTCGCGGTGTTGGGGTAGCTGCTGGCTATGCTCAACATCAGTCCGGATCACGCAACTACTAGTATCCTAGTTGGTATCACCTCATGTACCTTGTCATACTGATTATCCTATTCGCGACCACTACGTTATGTTTTGTGTTATACCTATGGGTACGCTCTGATAACCACCAGTTTACGGTGGGGCTTACGGTGCTGTATAGACTATGGCATTATAAAAATGTGTTAAGGGGGATTATGTTAACGCCTTAATGCTATTTTGATACTTTATATTACTGATAGGCATTATCTACTTAGCGTATATTACTACATAGTAGATAGTTTAACGGATCCTTAAGAGATGGAAAATCCCGTAACATCTCTTGAGTTGTTGCACGCACGTTGACACTGGATATGAGATGTCAAACCCCGTAAACATCTCTGACGCCGTTACACTCATATTTATTTACGATTGATTTAACTTACATGAGGATATTTAGTCCTGACTCGAGTGTTTTGTCTTTTCATTACGCTCGGGTCAGACCTGAGTTTTTCAGCTTATTGAATATCTATTCTGGAGGATGAAGACGAAGATTTGGTATACTATTATTATTATTAATTATTATTATTACCCTTGCATCATGCTATCTGCTGCATTATTTTAATTGTTCTGTTGTATATGTATAACTCTGATAAATGTTGTATAAATAATTTTCAATGTATAGTAAACAGCTTCATGAACTGTTTATTTGACTATTATATTTTATCGTTCCGCTGCAAGATTCTGTGTTGTTTCCTTTCTTTTATTTCTCTTTCCTCTTCTTTTCTTATTTACCCCAATAACCATCTGCCCTTTTGAATGGTTTGGAATCGACATGTGTATTTGATCGTCGGTTTAAACTGTCCAAAAAGGCGGGTCGTTACACAAACAATCAGTTTCAATTCAATTTAGTTTTCCAACAAAAACATTTCAAATATTATCAAATTTCAAATATAGATTTGATTTACTAAATAACCTATTCAATCTTAAATATGTTTCAAGACTTAAATATACCATATTTCAAAACTAAATTTTATAATTTCATATATATCAAATTTTACTTCATTATTACTTACATATGTCATCATTTCGCAGCATTACATTCGATCGCTCGCTTGGTCACACAAGTTCGCTCTCGAACTAGTATTGTTCATTCGACTTCCCTAATACGGACTTCGATATGATTTTTCGACTAGAAGCCATCAGTCTCCTTACATAGCCATATACTATGATAGAGAATTCTAGAATCAAGCCCAAAATCCATATCAAATATTTGCCATCAGGAATCAAATGAAAAATCCTAACACGAAATGGTGTAATTCAACTCGAACTTGTGTACTCAAACTTGGGTCAAATTAACTATGCGAACAAAACAGCATACGTACAACTTATTTATCTATTCCAACTTGTTAAATAAATAGTTTCATAAAGATGTTACTAAGTTAAAACATTTAAAACCAAATTTTTCTCAAACATTTGAAGACTAATTTTTATCCAAAACATTTCAAAACTAAATTTCATATATGTATAATTCAAAATAGCCTTATTTATTTACTTAACAAAACAGTTTCAACTTATACAAATCATATTATTTCATACTTGAAACATACAAACTAAACTTATATTCTCTATCAAATACCTTATACCTTTCAAAATTTCTTAGCTTGGAAAAGTTAACCTTGATTTGGAAGAGCTCGAACCTTCAAAATAGTCGAAGAAATCATATTTTCAATCCAAGAGTTGGAAATCAACAATAAATTAGTAAATAAAATTTCAAAAGATATGTTATACCAAAACAAATCTGAATTTCGAGGACTGAACACCTGCTTCCTTTAAATCATTTCAAATGTGTGTGTGTGTGTGTGTATATATATATAACTTTAGAATATCAAACCATACTTCAAAACTCTAAAATCAAAATTTGTTGCACAAAATCACTCGCATAGCAAAGCTACTAGAGTGACCTTTCCCCCACTCAGAAACTCGAAAACCAATGTCGATGATACATGCATTCATCACCGAAATTATTTTCCAACGACATAAGTGGGTTCTGGACTTTAATTTTCTTGAAACTTCTTTGGCATCTCTTCGAAATCATTGGAATTAGTTCGAATGCATATGAAACATTTCTTATTCAAAAAATATTTTAAATCATATTATTAATATATATTTTCCAAAATCTTAAAACCGATTTCAAAACACCGGACTTCGATTCCTCGAAATTCAAATTCAAAACCTTTCAATTATAAAACATTTTATATAAATTTAAATTTCTCATAAATTTTCAAAATTTCATGTAACGATTGCGATTTTTCGTTGCTGAAAACCGAAATGTTATGGGTTTAAGAAAGAAAAAGAGGTAGAAGAAGAGAGAAGAGAGAAAAAAATAGAGAGGAAGAAATATAGAGGGAAAAGAAATAGAGGAAAGAACATAGAAAATAAAGAAAATAGAACGGAACAGAAAGAAAACAACAGAACAACATCAGAATCTCACAACTTGCAGCGGAACAACATATAATAATAAATGAATAATCTTTTAAACAAAGAACTATATCAGTTATTACCTTACATCACATTTCATTACATCATCAGAGTGTATAACAACAACAGCAACAAACAGTGCAGCGGAAAAAGAAATACTATATAAACTAGTAATACGCCATGCCATCCAGCTTGCCTCCAGCAACTCCAGAATATCCAGAATATCCTGATAAACCTTAACTCTTGACTGCCCGTGTGGAAATTTGTAGGCACCCAGAGTTTAGGAAGGAAAACAATAAACTCCGAGTCAGTCATGTGACTGGTGTGGGAACTCAAAACAGTTTATTTATCTTTGAAATCAAAATAGAGGAATATTTTTAAACTCAATTCGCAATGCTTTTAAAAATGAGACTACCATAAGGCCTCCCGCACACACACACAATGCAAACGCAGAATCGGAGGAGATTTCTCCTTATGATAGTCAAAGATGCTTGATACGCATTTAAAAGAACATT
Organism: Allium cepa; assembly: GCA_030765085.1. Classification (NCBI taxonomy): domain Eukaryota; kingdom Viridiplantae; phylum Streptophyta; class Magnoliopsida; order Asparagales; family Amaryllidaceae; genus Allium; species Allium cepa. The sequence goes on along the minus strand of CM060938.1, from coordinate 377,859,971 downwards.
TGATATTATTACTAGTGCATAGTGTAGGAAAAATTTATTTCGAAAGTAGAATATAAATCTTAGCCAACATAGACATTTCGAACTATGCCTGCTATAGCTACCATCTAAACAGTGGTGACCACCATAAGTAAATGGCAGGTTCTACAACTAATACCGTACAGGGTTTCGTATTGGGAATTGGATTTCCAACGAATGATCAGGCCAAGGAACTTCCCATTGCCACATGAGAATGCCTCTGGATGGACATCCCCGAGAACCAAACCGGATCTCTACCAACACAAGGTCGGGTTACCCCTAACTGAGTAACAACTGACCGAATATGCCATCCCCCGGTCCTTTGGGACCTTTCAACCGAGCGCTCGCAATCAATTCACACAATCATAAAGTGTTTTCAACATGAGTAAGTATCTGGGCTCCATACCATGATACCACCCTTTTCCAGAAGGAAATGCACATATCCTAAAGGGCGCTACCCCTCATAACCTTGCCGCATCTTTCCTGTTTTGACCATTCCGGGGTGTGAGGCTCGACGAAGTCACGTCCACAAAAACATACTTTATACAAAAGTCATGCTTTGGGTCAAAAAATGATCATAGAAATGATCACCAAGATAGACGATCAAATAAATGATCCTATCACAAATAATCAACACAATGATCATTTACAGCAACACTCAGCATGTCACATTACCAAATTGGGAATATGTCGCTGATAACCTTCAACTACATAACTTCTGAGCTCGTACGTCTCAGAGAAGGGTGTTAAGCTAAAAGAATAAATTCTCCGCCACCAACAGAAATATATTTGAATGAAATCGGCTTTATATCTCAATTTGTAATGTCAGACATACAATCCATACAAGTCTGTTCCGGGATCGAACAAAACCGAAGGCACTTACAAAATTGTCCTTGCAATCCGGATATTCACAATCCTGATCGGATTTCCCATCACATATGGAGAACTCAATACCGTAGCTACTCGGTGCAGAGTCAATCGACAGGTCATCCTATCGCTCTCGCAAATACCGGGTCTTCAACATCGATCTTCAATGCTATCATAACGACGTATCACATATTCGGAATGGGTTATACGACCCCATGGTCCTTTCCCGGTTAACCCGAATAGTGAGCGCTTATTCAAAAATAAGTGTGGCATTCAAATTCAAACAAACCACATCAATTACCCATTCAAAGGGAAATATTGATAGTCGGTTATTGAACTATCAATGGATATGCACACATCACTAGTTTCCAAATAACTTTCCAAATTATTTATTTTCCAAAAATATCTTTACTAGATATATAATTTTCACACTTCAAAAATAAATCAATATTTATTTTTAAACAACTTCCCATTCTATTCATAAATTCCATAGTGAATTTATAATCCAAAATATCTATGAATATTCGATTTCAATTATTCGTTTCAATTTATCTTCAAAAAGATAAATTCTCAAAGTATTCACTTTATATTGGAAAACATTTCCATACTTACTTATTAAGTAATTCTCAATCCATCTATTTTCAACACTTGGAAAATATTCAAATATACTTTAATCGAGATTAAGTATATATTTCATTCTTTAAGGAAATCATTCACTTAAACATATTTATTTGGGTCAAAACGAATGTTACGTAAAACATCGTTACGACGTCCCAAAATCACTAGTATAGGGATTCAAATTTAAGATAGGTATATAAATCCCAATACTACACAAAACATTTCCTTTCGGAAATCATTTACTATAACAACAGTGTTATAGTCCATCATTTCCTTTTATTTCTCGAAAACGTCTATTTCAACAATGAATGTTGAAATCTATGGTTTCGAATCTTAACATATCTTAAAACATCGTTAGATCGTTTTAATTCAATTTAAACATCTCATTCAAAACAATTTCTTTAACATATTATTCACTATTCAAAAACGTGAATATACTACGTTAACCAATTTCATCCTTTTATTCATTTTATTTCAAAGGATTATTCACAGTCAAAACGTGAATATAACTCCATTAATAAGTTTCAACAATTTACTTATCAAAATAAGTCGTTTGCGAATTTATAAAACAACGTTTATAAATTCCTTTATTAACCTATTCAATTTATAACTCAATTATAAAACAAAATTCATATTATAAGTTAAACACCTATAATTTATTTGTTTGCACAATCGTTCCTTTAAACTTCATAATTATAAATCTTATAACTTATAAGATTCAATTATTTATCCAAATATATTCTTTCAATAACTTTATAAATTTTATAAACCTACTGCTTATAAAATTCCATTTCTAACTTCACCGTTTATAATTCTATGAATTTCATTCATTTATAAAATTCATTCACAATTCATTCTAACACTTATAAGAACTCGTTTTATAATTCAAATATTATAATTTATAAATATCAATTTATAAATCCTTTATAAAATCAATTTATACTATTATTTTAAAACATCTTTAATCTCCTTTATAATTTCACCATTTTGATTTATAAATACGGTATTTAATCCGAGATATGTACCTTATATTTTATTAGCAAGCATATACGGCTAATATAGCGCGAAAGCGAGCTCCAAATGCGAAGCAAACGCGATCCGCACCTACTAAACACTCAACAAACAACATGAGAACATGTATATAGACAATAGTATCGATATACAACATATAGCAACATAATAACTATACATGCCAACATAGCAAATGAAACAAAAGCAATATATTCGACCATCAACCAACTAACATTCATAACCAATAAATATTCATTCATATTCTCATTAATATTTAATGAATTGGGTTTTCAATTTAATCACATTTGATTTATTAACAGTGGATGTTTACTAACATTCATTTTCAATTAGTTTATATTCACTAATTCATATTCAAGTTGGTTCACTTCCAAATCAAATTCAATTCTATTTAAGATTCACTTAACTTCCAATCGAATTCCAATTACTTTAGCTTCCAATTTCATTAATTCAATTTCATTAACACTTAATGAATTATATACAATCATCTAACAATCATATAATAACCAATGTATATTAATTACAACCAAATTCCTTTGCTATAAATTCATTCAATTTGGTTAAACATCTTTACTTTCAATTGGTTCAATTAAATTGATTTCATTCAATTATTCAAATTCCAATAACATTAGATTTTAATGAATTAACACTTATATTCATTATTTCATATCAATTATTCACATTTAATTGATTAATATTCAATCCATTCATTCAATTCAATTACAAAAGTTGAATTTCATTTACATAAATTAAGTTCATATCTATCACTTAACTTTTTTAGTTTACTTTGACACCAAAATCAACTTCATTCAACATCACATAAGTTATACTTCATTTTACAAACATCACTTGTTTTTACTTAACTTAAATTCCAGCTTATAAATAAATTCAGATTCCAATTCTAAAGTAAATTTCCATTTAACTTTAAATTCATTTTTATTTCAACTCATATTCCTACATATATTCATATAGTTTCACTTCTCATATATATGTAAGTTTATTTCACAATTGTAAATCACATTAATTATAATTCAATTCTTATAATTCTTTTATTTGGATTATTCAAACAACTAAACAATCAACTTATATACACTTTAATAATTCTGAAAAATTATTCCTTTACATATAAAAATATAATCAAGGTAAAATTATTTCATTTACCCAGTTTAAAACAATACTGTGTCGAATTGTTCTGTACAAGTGTTTAGAGATCCCTATCAACAACGTTAATTACTCGTATTAACCAGAATCTATATACCACTCAACAAACCAATCATCACAATATAAAACAATTTATATTCACTAACACATACGCTCTCATAGCTATTATTACACTCAACTCATTCTAGAGTACTACTGACTCTATCTCTAATGAGTAATACCCAACAGAACCATGGTTGTCGCTTAACCATATGCTCTGATACCAAATGTAACGATTGCGATTTTTCGTTGCCGAAAAACCGAAATGTTATGGGTTTAAGAAAGAAAAAGAGGTAAAAGAAGAGAGAAGAGAGAAAAAAATAGAGAGGAAGAAATATAGAGGGAAAAGAAATAGAGGAAAGAACATAGAAAATAAAGAAAATAGAACGGAATAGAAAGAAAACAACAGAACAACATCAGAATCTCACAATTTGCAGCGGAAGAACATATAATAATAAATGAATAATCTTTTAAACAAAGAACTATATCAGTTATTACATTACATCACATTTCATTACATCATCAGAGTGTATAACAACAACAACAACAAACAGTGCAGCGGAAAAAGAAATACTATATAAACTAGTAATACGCCATGCCATCCAGCTTGCCTCCAGCAACTCCAGAATATCCAGAATATCCTGATAAACCTTAACTCTTGACTGCCCGTGTGGAAATTTGTAGGCACCCAGAGTTTAGGAAGGAAAACAATAAACTCCGAGTCAGTCATGTGACTGGTGTGGGAACTCAAAACAGTTTATTTATCTTTGAAATCAAAATAGAAGAATATTTTTAAACTCAATTCGCAATGCTTTTAAAAATGAGACTACCATAAGGCTTCCCGCACACACACACAATGCAAACGCAGAATCGGAGGAGATTTCTCCTTATGATAGTCAAAGATGCTTGATACGCATTTAAAAGAACATTTGATATTATTACTAGTGCATAGTGTAGGAAAAATTTATTTCAAAAGTAGAATATAAATCTTAGCCAACATAGACATTTCGAACTATGCCTACTATAGCTACCATCTAAACAGTGGTGACCACCATAAGTAAATGGCAGGTTCTACAACTAATACCGTACAGGGTTTCGTATTGGGAATTGGATTTCCAACGAATGATCAGGCCAAGGAACTTCCCATTGCCACATGAGAATGCCTCTGGATGGACATCCCCGAGAACCAAACCGGATCTCTACCAACACAAGGCCGGGTTACCCTTAACTGAGTAACAACTGACCGAATATGCCATCCCCCGGTCCTTTGGGACCTTTCAACCGAGCGCTCGCAATCAATTCACACAATCATAAAGTGTTTTCAACATGAGTAAGTATCTGGGCTCCATACCATGATACCACCCTTTTCCAGAAGGAAATGCACATATCCTAAAGGGCGCTACCCCTCATAACCTTGCCGCATCTTTCCTGTTTTGACCATTCCGGGGTGTGAGGCTCGACGAAGTCACGTCCACAAAAACATACTTTATACAAAAGCCATGCTTTGGGTCAACAAATGATCATAGAAATGATCACCAAGATAGACGATCAAATAAATGATCCTATCACAAATAATCAACACAATGATCATTTACAGCAACACTCAGCATGTCACATTACCAAATTGGGAATATATCGCTGATAACCTTCAACTACATAACTTCTGAGCTCGTACGTCTCAGAGAAGGGTGTTAAGCTAAAAGAATAAATTCTCCGCCACCAACAGAAATATATTTGAATGAAATCGGCTTTATATCTCAATTTGTAATGTCAGACATACAATCCATACAAGTCTGTTCCGGGATCGAACAAAACCGAAGGCACTTACAAAATTGTCCTTGCAATCCGGATATTCACAATCCTGATCGGATTTCCCATCACATATGGAGAACTCAATACCGTAGCTACTCGGTGCAGAGTCAATCGACAGGTCATCCTATCGCTCTCGCAAATACCGGGTCTTCAACACCGATCTTCAATGCTATCATAACGACGTATCACATATTCGGAATGGGTTATACGACCCCATGGTCCTTTCCCGGTTAACCCGAATAGTGAGCGCTTATTCAAAAATAAGCGTGGCATTCAAATTCAAACAAATCACATCAATTACCCATTCAAAGGGAAATATTGATAGTCGGTTATTGAACTATCAATGGATATGCACACATCACCAGTTTCCAAATAACTTTTCAAATTATTTATTTTCCAAAAATATCTTTACTAGAAATATAATTTTCACACTTCAAAAATAAATCAATATTTATTTTTAAACAACTTCCCCTTCTATTCATAAATTCCATAGTGAATTTATAATCCAAAATATCTATGAATATTCGATTTCAATTATTCATTTCAATTTATCTTCAAAAAGATAAATTCTCAAAGTATTCACTTTATATTGGAAAACATTTCCATACTTACTTATTAAGTAATTCTCAATCCATCTATTTTCAACACTTGGAAAATATTCAAATATACTTAAATCGAGATTAAGTATATATTTCATTCTTTAAGGAAATCATTCACTTAAACATATTTATTTGGGCCAAAACGAATGTTACGTAAAACATCGTTACGACGTCCCAAAATCACTAGTATAGGGATTCGAATTTAAGATAGGTATATAAATCCCAATACTACACAAAACATTTCCTTTCGGAAATCATTTACTATAACAACAGTGTTATAGTCCATCATTTCCTTTTATTTCTCGAAAACGTCTATTTCAACAATGAATGTTGAAATCTATGGTTTCGAATCTTAACATATCTTAAAATATCGTTAGATCGTTTTAATTCAATTTAAACATCTCATTCAAAACAATTTCTTTAACATATTATTCACTATTCAAAAACGTGAATATACTACGTTAACCAATTTCATCCTTTTATTCATTTTATTTCAAAGGATTATTCACAGTCAAAACGTGAATATAACTCCATTAATAAGTTTCAACAATTTACTTATCAAAATAAGTCGTTTGCGAATTTATAAAACAACGTTTATAAATTCCTTTATTAACCTATTCAATTTATAACTCAATTATAAAACAAAATTCATATTATAAGTTAAACACCTATAATTTATTTGTTTGCACAATCGTTCCTTTAAACTTCATAATTATAAATCTTATAACTTATAAGATTCAATTATTTATCCAAATATATTCTTTCAATAACTTTATAAATTTTATAAACCTACTGCTTATAAAATTCCATTTCTAACTTCACCGTTTATAATTCTATGAATTTCATTCATTTATAAAATTCATTCCCAATTCATTCTAACACTTATAAGAACTCGTTTTATAATTCAAATATTATAATTTATAAATATCAATTTATAAATCCTTTATAAAATCAATTTATACTATTATTTTAAAACATCTTTAATCTCCTTTATAATTTCACCATTTTGATTTATAAAATAATCAAATTTTATAAATCCTATATTTAAACTTTTCACAATAATTCAAAAATTCCGATTTAACTATTTTATAAAATCATTAGCATCATATTCTCAAAAATCAGTTTTTAACTATATTTCTCAAAAACCATAATTTTTATAACATAAAAATTATAACGTTTATTTATTTAAAATGAATCAATTCCAAAAATATAGTATAAACGTATACTTTTCAAAAATCACTTCAAAAATCATTTTAAAGTTCCAAATTTGGTCCAATGATGCTACATACCAAATAGTCAATCACGACAACAACGATATCATATATCGATATGATAATCCATCAAATATCAAAATATCTGAAATCAAATAAAAACTGTTGAGGAATCCAGTTGGTTCCCTCCAACCTGTTTTCCTGCATCCACAAACATTAGCACAATACCAATTTCGCTCCAGTACGAAATTATCGCGGTATATGGGATTTAAAATATTATCCGCTTAATAGACGGCGCAATAGGGTCTCATCCGCTAAACAAATGTGGGAAATCAATAACTCCAATATATACATATGCCAATATATATATATTGCTATTATATATAATACCAATTTCACTGGTTATGAAATATTCGCGATATATGTTTTTAATAAATAACATCCGCTTACTAACGGCGCATAATGTCTATTTTAACAATCAATAGATATCAATCATCATTCAAACATGCATTCAAATATTTTAAATCTAACTATTTAAAATAAAATCGAAACTGATTCGATTGAGTGAGAAGTTCTCACCTTGATTTTAATTTCGTTTTAGCGATTTATTTCGAATAAAATTAAACGGACGTTTAATTTTACCCGAAATTCTCACTAACTCCAAACGACTCCAATCCAATTCCATCGCGTAGTGCTCGTCCATACGATTCCAACGCAACTGGTTTCGCGCGTTTTCGACCTCGTATGAAAAAGTTATGCATTTATGAAGATTCACGAATTTATATACATAAATTACAACCTTTTATTTTAATTTATAAACCTACATCTAATCTTCACCGTTAGATCCATCTCCCTCAATATCAGGCCGCACGTCCCCCATCTTCTTCATCACGCAAATCATCTCCAGGTTGCCGAACGCAACATGAACCCATCCTCACCTAATTAGGTTTTAAATTTGCAACTCCTATACTTGACTAAACTTCATCAAACTACCCTCACTGCAAAGCTCGTCACGAGCTCCATGCTCGGCCATAAGCTCATAGAGCTCGGCCCCCTATTGCTCCTTGAAAACCGTGCGCAACTTGCCACAATCGACCCCCCATAGCTCCCCCTCCGACGCTCCAAACAAGATCATATCCGTATAGAATCGTAGAGCTCTCCTTCCTCTTCAATGTTGTAGTTAATAATTTTGGCTAAAACTTCACGGATTGGAAGCAATTGAGGAAAGAAAATCGAATGTTTTCAGCCCTTGGTTTGTAAGAGGCGGCTGGCTAGGGTTAGGTTTAGAGATTTTTATTTTATTTTATTTTGTGAGGGTTATTGGTCTATTTATAGGAAAATCGATCGACACTATTCATCCGGGAATTCCAAACTCCGATTTACGCGCCGAAACTGATGTTCCTAGGGTTTATCCCGCGTTCCGGACACAATGGAACATGTTTCGAAAGCTAATTCGGACATCTGTGCGAGTTATGGCAATAAACGTTCAATTTAAATTAAACCGATTTAAACGATTTTCTAGGCGTTTTAATTTGTACCGGACAAACGGTAAATCCAATTAACACGAAATTTGAAACCTTACAATAATATCACATTACGGATCCGATGAAACTAGTTTCGTCGAAATCCGAGACTTTTTGAAAAATGGCTATTTTAACTCGCCAAATTAAATATTAAAAATAATTCGATGCGTTTCGAGCTGCCACGATCAAATGATAACTCCGATTGCTACGAAAATTGAAATCCGATAATAACCAACTATTACGGATCCAATGGAACTGGTCTCGTCCAATTCTGAGACTGTTCAAAAATTGACTATTTTCACTAGTCGATTTTAATATTAAAATATTCAATTTTCACAAATTAACTCTTAATTCGATTTTAAAAGTTCTAAAATATCGTTCTAACTTCAATATGATAAAATAAAATTTTACAAATCATTTTCAATCATATTTAACTGTATTTTCAATTATTTCCATAATTTATCATATTAAATTATTGATTTAATTATCCAATTAAATCCAATATTTGATAAATAAATTATTCGACTTAAAAATTCACTTATTAATATTTAAAATCAATTAAATATTCAAATTTTAATAAATTAAAATCCTGGGTCGTTACATTTCAAATCCTTTCAAAACTTCAAATTTTCATTTTTTTTAAAAGATATAAATTCTTTATCGAAAACATTTTACTTTATATATAAAATATGGCCATCCTTATTAAAATAATAATTTCGATGTATGCACAAATTCAAAATACAACCAAACACAAATTTCCAAGGGATGATTCAAGGATGAATTTCCAACAAACAGATATTCAAATTTAGAGAAACTCTAATCAAACAGAATTCTGATTCGAAGATGAGCTCGAACAAAGATGAGATAATTTAAATACCAAGTAGAAGATGGATAAGCCTATATAAATCGCGGGCGACCTTAATTGGTCAACCGTGACTTCGGGAATATATCTAATGCGGAAATCTAATGCAAATCGTCATTCGATCGCCAGAGATAGAATCCGGGTGTAGCAGAAGGTAGATAGCATCGTAAACCGAGGAAACAGAAATCTTCGGTTAATCAATTCCAATTCCAAAGGAGTTTCACCACTTTACCAATCATTCAAAGATTTACGGAACCACCGATCTTAAGAGAGGTCATTCCAAAGTGGGGTTATGGAATGTCCCAGAAATCAAAAGGATAAAATAGGGAAGACAAGACTGGATTTCAGAACAAGTGGAAGCGTTCCAAAGTTCATGGAATCCAAACCGATAAGAATCCTAACCAAGTGATTTCTAACAAGGTGGATTCAGAAGGGATGAAGTTTAGAAAATCTTGGTTTCAAAATAAGAAAATTTGTATACCAAAACAATCTTTGAAAATACTTTAAAATCATTTGGAAATCATTTTATACTTTGAAAACAGTTCTCTCACAAAGAAATGATTCTGAAATTGATTTCACTCATTCTAGGGAATTTCTACCCTATCTCTAATGAGTTTTTGCTTCGTAGGCTATGGTTTGCCCAAAACCAAAGCTCCGATACCAACTGTAACAACCCGATATTTTCAGCCATTCGTATCCATTGTAAGTGCACAGGTATACACACACGTCGGACTTGAATTGTCCAAAATACCGCATTGTAAATAAATTTGGAGCAAATGAAATACAATCACAGAATCACAGACACAGAAATATTAGAATAACTCGCAGCGGAATATAAAGTACGTAGTAGTTCATGAAGCTACTACTGCAGAGTCTCAAACCAAATACATAATACAGTCTGAAAACAACATAGTAGAAATCCCAAATACATAAAAGTTCACTAATACATGAGATAAACTAGAACAGCTGAAACAGAAAGTAGATATAAATGTAGATAAGCAGAAACTCCAGCAAAGACCAGCTCCAGAAAGAGAATCCAAAGCTGTGAATACTCAGGCTGACCCGAGTGTAAAGTAAAACACTCGAGTCAGGACAATATATACTTATATAATGTAAACCAACTCAAGTGAACTGTAGTAGAAATGCACAATGACTTAAAGAATGCTTGGGATCGCCCATCCTTTAAGAATCGGTTAAATTATAAATTAAATACATCCCATGGTTAAAATTTCAAAATGGTATTTTTATACTTCAAAATCAAATATCATTTCAAAATTCAATATCATTCAAAATCCATTTCAAAATATCATATCTTCCAAACCACATTCATTTTTATTTAATTTAAATGCCATTACAAAACACATTTCAAAATAGTTTATATTTTGAAACAAATTACTTCATTTTAAATCGTTAGAATGAAGTTATTAAATTTAATAATTAAATTATTAAATTTCCAACATTTTAATGTTTCAAAGTTCATTCATTTACTTAAATTTATTAAAACAATGAAAATTCAACTTTCGCAGCTTTTAGAAAATGCTACAGAAAGTCACATTCAAAACAGTTCAAATTAACAAAAGACGGCATTTAAAAATGCTGTAATAGGGTTACATTAGTTTCAAATAAACTTATTTAAATTAAATGCTATAATTGCCTTTAATTAAACTTAGCCATTTGGTTCGTTTTTATCAACTACAACATTTACAAATGTTGTATTATCATTTACATTAGAATTAATAGCATTTCAAAATGCTGTTAATTAAAATTCAGGGTTTTCAATACAGATTCACAAACAATTATATTTTAATATAAATCATTTTATAAAATCATAATTTCTCACTTTTAAACAATCATTTAAATGCCCGTATATTCATGATTTTATAAAGTTAAATTTCTATTCAAAAGTCAAGATTTAATAATAATTCACATATTAAATTTCAAACATTAAATTTCAATTCTTTATAATTAAATTTTAACTTAATACTTAAGTTTAAATCTCCCATATACTTATTTTCATTTTATTTACTTACCTTCGAAAATTCACTTTTAAATAAAATTTATAAATTCCAATTTAAGTTATATTTCAAAATTCAACTTAAATATTCATTCATTTCATATTTTAACTTTATTCAAAATCATTAACATGTTATGTAATCATTTTAAATTCATTTTAATTCAAAATATGATAAATTTATCATATTTCATATTTAATTTAAATTCCATTTCATCACCAAAATAGAATTTCCAAAATAATTACATTTCAGATTTTCTAACTTTACCATTTATTTATTTCATTGATAAATTTTCAGAAAATCAATAATGCTTTACAAAAATCATTTTTAATCAAATTTAAATCAAAATATTATAATATTTACATTTCTAAAATATTTTAAATTTTTTAGAAAAACATATTTTAACAACGGGTCAGTATTTCATTTTCCAGCCTAGGTAAAGTGATACAGGTAATATATCATTTCAACAAGTAATTTACAAAGAAAACCCGGGTTTGATAATTTCAAACCTGCAATCCCAAGTAAATGAAAATAATTGAAAATCATTTAGGCCTATCATTTCAGCCCATAATGATTTTCTCCTATTCTAAAGTCCGTTCGGGTATGTATCATTTCAACCCATAGTGATTCTAATCTAAAGGGAACTTAAAGTGTGATAAACTGATAAAAATAACAAAACAGCATAATATAACAGTAATAGATGTTATAACAGGTGTTTAAGCATGGGTGAACATCATATAATCATAATATAGCAGGTGTAACATGATAATGCATTTTACAGATTCAAAATGGGTCAATTTACTAGTTATATATGTACATATTGTCCGGTGAGAATAACTCACCTGTTTAACATGAAGATGGCAAACAACTACACTCAACGGAGATCCATAAAAGCATGAGAGCACGATAATGATTTGAGTGTGAGAGAGACAAGACTAAATGCCTTGAATACATGAGACAAAACAATTCAAATAAAATGAATAACACTTCACAAAAATTTAAACAACACATAAATTCATGCACAAAACATCTCCAAACCACTTGCACTTGCCTTCAACCTCATATGCTTCAGCAATGGGCTGGAAAAGCACTGTAATGGGATGGTTTTGGATCAGGTTTGGATCAGGTTTTGGGTTCAACAAGTCGGCCATACATAGGAAAAGATGATGCAAAGGTATGTGGTGATGGAAACTACACTAACAAGGCAACATACATGGATTCAAGGCCATAGTTAGGCTCGGTCAAGGCCACTAGGGTCACGGCCTTCACTGTAGCAGCAAAGATGATGATGTGGACGAGAGTCCAGGTGGTGTTGGAGGTGGTGGAGGTGGTGTTGGTGGCGGCCATGGGGTGTGGAAGTGGATGTATGCATGGTAGTGCTCGGCTAAGGACAAAAAGTGGAGTTTTGTTGGATTATGGTGATGGATCAATGAACTTGGAGGCATGGCTTGGGGTTTGGCCAGAGAGGAGGTGGTGATGGAGGTGGTCTCAGGTGATGGTGGAGGCAGCAGGGCAGGGAGAAGAGCATGGCCGAACCTATGATGAAGAAGAACAAGTGCAAAGCTCAAATCAAAGGAGAATAAAAGTAAAAACAAAAGAAAAGTAAAGGAGGTTACCAAAAATTTCTCAAAGGCAATGGCCGAAATTTTCTCTTCAGGAAATGAGAAAAACGAATGTACATGAATGAGAAAGGAAGTGGTCGGCTGAAGATGTGAGAAATTATGGCTAACTGAATGAAAAGTTTTGTTAAATTTGAAAAGGTGGAAGATAAAAAGCCATATGAAAGTCAAAAGTCATAACCTTTTCAAATTACCTTTAATTTATTTATATAAGTTTAAATTACTGAAAATAATAATAATTTCAGTCACAAATTAGAAAATATAACAAAATATATATAAATATTTATTAATTATATAAGGTTAAAATAAGAAAATAGCACAAAATTGCAAACTAGTCTAGAAAAATGGAAAATAAACAGAATGAACTTTGGAAAATTTATATGGACTTGTAAAAATATTTATAACAAAGATAATAACATAAAATAAAAATGCATTCACAAAATAAATATATAAATTTTAATTAAATATAATTTAAATGAAGAAAATAGCAGAAAAATAGAAAACAACCTTTAAAAATATGAAATAAATACAGTAAATTTTGGAAAAATTATAACATCACTTTAAAACGTTTTAAAATAAAATATATACCTAACATGTCATATAACACCTTTAAGAACATGACTTGACAAACAAAATATTATTATATAAATTAAAACAGATAATTTTATTAAATAAACCAATTTACGTACAATATTGTAAAAAGCATAACTGTCACAATATAAATCGGATTTCAACGAAATGAAAAGCAATATTCTTGAAATTTAATATATTTTCATAATAAAAGATAAAATTCAAAAATTCAAATATTTAAATTTTAAATTTAAAAGTCAAAGTTTGACCAGATTGACCAAAAATCAACATTTCAGGAAAATATTCATTTTATATCAGTTGGAATTATAATTCACATAATAATCAAAGTTATATTTAAAAATGAAATGTTTGAAATGAAACAAGTTTTAAAATAATTTCAAAATGAAATGAAGTCAAAATTAAAATATACATCAAAATCTAGGGTTGTTACAATATTAAAATAATGTACTTGGTGTATATTTTGCAATTTCAATGTTTTACCTTATATTCCAATTATTATCTCTTTTTTGGATCTAATTAAGGGTTTTGATTAGGAAATGTAGTGTAAGGTACAAATTCTTGTTTGTAGCGTGCACTCCTATTTCCACAATTTGAGTAGAAATTCTCTTTGTCTAATTTTATATAAAAAGAAGCTGAATAGAGCGTAAAAGCGTGTAAATTGTAAGTTACTATTATTGATTTATTCTGTTGTTTTAATGTAATATAAGTGAGTTTGGATTCTATATCTGTAAGAGACGGTCGATTTGCTTTTGGATAATGGATTTATGGTATGTGCTAATATGGAAATGTGACTTGTATAATTTCGAAAATTTTACTTTTAAACGTTAGTTTAGGGCATAAATTTCGCATGCTTAGAAATTTACTATGTGTGAATACATACATACATACATATATATATATACACACATACACACACACACACATATATATTAGCATTAATAATGTAAGATTATAACATAATACCGATGTAGTTAATAGGTTATTCATTATTAATGAATTCCTCTTTGCAAAGTAATTAATTATAGTGGTGAAATAAGAAGCTTTCTTATAAGGCCTCAGTTATGAATGTGGTGAGATATGTGATTATATTTTAAAAGAGTGTTATAATATGACTAAGTTATAGGGATGCGAGGTGAATCAAAAGTACATAGAAGTCTACCCAGCTACTCTGGCTACCAACAGTGTGACTTTGGGTTTGGTGTGGGACATCATCTATAATAAATAACTATGGATGGCGCGAGGTTAGTCATAAGTTCTGGGAGGTAAATCTGCCCAGCTAATCTAGCTACTAGTACTTAGGAATTGTTGGACTAATGTGAGACGTCACTGTGGGGTATGGGTCATAATACGAAGGACCTATTATAGGGAGTAAAGATATTAAATGGTTATGTGAGGGCTCGCATCTTCCCTATATAGGAAGTAGTAAATGGTCGAGGTTAAGGGTTAGGCACGGTAGCAGACATCTCGAAAAGAGTCTACATTATTATGAAGTATTAAGTGACCGAAAAGATTCTATGCAATGTCAACTAGATAAGTACTACGAGGAGACTGCCTTGGGATAGGTATTAAATGACGGGAGACCTACCTTAAATAAGGTATTAAATGGGCAGATTCTACCTAATTCCCATTAAAAAGGTAATAAATGGCTTGGGTACTATCTCTCACATTGATAGTACATTATTGACGGTAGATATGGGTTATTGGGTTGTAAGAGTAGCAGTTAAGGAATTGAATTAGGAAAGCCTTCGGGCTTAAAGTTGGAAAGACTTAGAATAAAGCTAATAGACGAAAGATATATTACTATTTAATTACACTGGCTAAGTACTATTATAGTAAGACTCGAGAATTTTATTCACTAGACATATGTTGTTCTAACTCCATCTTCATTATAATACAGGTTAGGGAAGGAGATACTGAAGGCAGAGGAGAAGTGAATTCTAATAGCAACTTATCTATTTGCGTATTCATATTATTTTTTGTGTAGCCATTGAAAGAAAAATGATATATTTAATAGTGTTTTACTATGGATATGTGGCGGCTGTTATTGGTTTTATGTTAAAGACTTTGTGACATTCAGATTTTAAATGAAATATGTACTGTTTCTGTTATTGTATTTTATCCTTCCGCTGTGAGCTCTGAATGCGTATAAAAATAGCTCCATATTTTTCTTTATACTAAACAATAGCCAGTTTTGAAATGGATTTAAATTTCAATGGATATTTTCTAGGTCAAAATTTAGATCCTTTTCAACACACGTTGTTACTTTTAGTATCAGAGCCTAGGTTTCCTAATCAGTAGGAATAGGTTTACATATGAGTGGCATATTTCATGTTTTTGAAAGTATTTTTCAAAAACCATACAATATACAAATATATACTTATGTCAAACGTGTGCAAATACATTAGACGGATATTTACTTCAGCATATAATACTACCATATGAAATGTAGATTGAAAAGATTATAACTCAAAAGCTGATAGGGCAATAATATGCAATAAATAGTAGCTACAAAAATTTAATAAGGATGTAGATGGAATGATTAAATAGATTATTAGGGTGATTATGGAGAGACAAGGAAGGCATAATACGAAATTTTTGAATAAACGTATAAATGGTTTAAAAATTATCCATTAGAATAGTAATTATTTATTACGGACAATTGACATTTGAAATATCAAACAAACAAGTTAGGTAGTAATTAAATTTATAAGGTTGTATAATTGTCATCTTGGTAAATTATATAGCCTTAATTATACAGATAAAGATTAGTGGGCCTAGTCCAATACATAAAAATTGTTAGGAGATAAGAACCTATGTGTTGTAAACATCTGAAAGCAAGGGATGATAGGAGTAAAGCAAGATATTGGGGAGGAAGTTCCCATAAGAAGGTGAACATTAATCATCACAAGAAGATAATCAGATTTTTATAAAATTTAGTAAAAAGGAAAGAAAGTTCAAAATAAAGGACAATTAAAGTCGATTTTTAAATCTAAACCCATAGAAAAAAATTTAATAAAAGATTTTTAGAAAATTCTTGAATTGTTTTAATAAGTTTTTTAAAGGATTTATTGGGAAGTTGTTGTTTTAAAACAGTAAATTTGGAAACTCGTAATTTAAAAAATTTGTAGAGTCAAAAGTTTCTGATTAAAACATTTTTGGTAAAAAGGAGTTTTTGTTTTTGAAATTCTAGTTTAAAATTAGTTGAATCAAGCTTTTTTCGATTTTTGGATAGAGATTCTTTGTTTTTAAAATAAATGTAAAATAGAGCACTATTTGGACTTGATGATTTTTTTCCTATTTCATACACTTTGAAGGTCCGTTTTTTTAGTTCTTTCTAAAAAGTAGAATAAATGGAAATGGAACTTAATTAAATGAAGGAATGGAGAATGGAAGGATAAGAATAACTAAGATCGGAGGACCATTTACATACAAGGAAAATACGAAGAATAAGAGCTGAAGTAGAGCCAATTAATTAGGTAAAGTATAATTAGAGGTAATATTGGGAGATTTAAATAGAAATAGGATTAGGAATTTGTATAAAACAGAATTAGTAATTGTAACGGCCTTGAATTTTTGACCCTCGAAAATCGACACTAATACATCCAATGTATTGCGTGCCTAGCATTCAAGTGTTGGAAAAACCGATTGTTAATGGTAAAAAGAAACAAAAGACATAGTAGAGTAGAAAACGGAATCTCGCATGAATGGAATAATCATATATTATTAACCGCAAAATTTATTATAGCAAAATTTTTGAATACAATATCAAAGTCTAACCTAGATTTAACCTGGACAGTTACAAATCTTTTTTCCTTACAAATACTGGAAAACAACAAAACAAATGCCGCGAAAAAAATAGAATACATCCATTTATTGATGCAGATCTCTAGTTCTCCTCTGGAAACTCCAAGCATCTTTAGCTAAACCTAAAACTACACAGATTTGACCCAATCAGATCAGGCTTAATAAATTAGCATGAGAAAACTTGAATTATAAATGGAAATGACAATGTCATAGATCGAATTTATGCCAATTAAAACCAGGAAGGGTATCTCGTAATACCACACTACACATAAATAGAGATAAATTTTTACCTTACGATAATCAAAATAGTTTATACCCAAAAAAAATTGATATTATCATTAATGACATTGGTTTGAAAACACTTTTCAAATAAATATATACATCAAGTTGGTATCAATACCTGGATAATATCAAATGATGTATACGATATCAAAAGGGTAGTTGAAATGTTTGCAAAGCATTACTGCTATTTGAGGAATACAATTAAAATCGTTAAGCTCGTATTGAAATTGGATTTCTAATATGATTAGGAACTAGTGGATTTCCAACATGATAGGGAACTAGTGGCCATTTCCTCCAACTCGAAATCCACGCATAACATCCTAGAGTTTCCGGTGACTATTCACTTTTCTTAAGCAAGCCTCCTTACTACAATTTTACACTACTATGAAACATCGTATTTCGATGGCTTTTCTCTTTCTTAATCGAGCCTCCAATACCAACCCATTTAAACCATTAAGGGTCTAGATACTACTGGGCTCCTCCATCATCAATGAAACCAATAGCTTGAAGTATATGTCCAGTAAACCACATAGTATCATGTATCATTCCTGGGATGTGAGGCTCATGAAGCTACGCTCTTCTTTCCATAAAGTCATGCTTTTCTTTTCACAAAGCCACGCTTTTGTTTTCACAAAGCAAATTCCACTTATAATGCCACATTTCCATATTTAACAACATACTATTGATATCCACAAAATTACAACTTCTGAGCTTATACGTCTTAGAGAAGGGTGTAAATTATACGAGGGGTTACCGCCTCCACCACCAAGCACATGTACGTTTGTAGAGATTAATGTTCGTGGTTTTTAGAAATGCATTATCAAACACTCATCCATATAAGCTGTCCAGGAGAAGAACAAACCAAAGGCACTCCTACTACTTCCTGTTTTGGGAATCAACCCTAGGATTGGTAGGAAGTAGTTCTTACAAATCAAGGATTTTCAGACAAAGGCACTACTGGCACCATAAATATATGATATGGGGATTAACCTAGAGAGTTATGGCAAGTAGCCCTACATTATGAAAATATCCATGTTCAAAATACTTATCTTTAACATATCATAACTTTTGAATGTGTACATTGGTTTAAAGTGCTTTTTGATACGAATTATCCAAATTCGACCCGCTTTCTCTGAGCCATTCATTGTCAAAAAGATTTCAGGTATATAGATGATTATCAAAAAACATCCAATCAATTTATCTTTATATCAATTAAATATCTTGTAGAGATATATTATTTTAAACCATTCCTTTTATCTTCTTAAGAGTATATGAAACATTAATCCTCATTTATCAAATTCTCTGGTAAATTAAACCTTTTTAATCTTGGAATAATTCCAAATCAATTCACCTTTTACACAGGAAAAGATTTTCAAATCATTTATTTAAATCTTAACCAAGATTCTTTAATTTTAAGCCATAACTTTTAAATGGGTCAAAAAATGATGATATTTAAGACATCATTTATTGTAAACTCAAACCAATTAGTATAGACTAGAAAAGGGTCAATAGAAATAGATTAATTATACTTAATACTAATTTCCATATTCCACATGTTATTGAATACAGTGAAATCACCTTTAAATTCACACGGATAGTTCGAGTTTCTATCTTGGAATTTAACACCAAGTATAAGAAGGCTATTTATATAAAATCCAAGTAGCAAGAAATAATTATGTAAATTAAATCTCTTATACTTGTCTCGTTTCCGACATTTCGACCTTATCTATCCCTCGCCCAAGGATGAGGCAAGGTGGGCCAGGGCACTAGTTGCTCTTGAACATCTCCTTGTTTAAGCACTTTACATCTGGATCTCACGAATAGAAAAATTAGGTCTACTCATCGGCTTTTAGAGTCAAGATTAAATTATTTATTTATAATTAGGGCTATAAACAATTTTTCTTTTAGCCAATTATTTAAACTCTTTTATATTAATTATGAAACTTCCAAGCCATTTTCAAAATATTTAATTATTCATTTTAAAAGATAAAGAAAAGATTGGGGGAGAATGATTAAGTTAAAACCATGATTTACAAAAGTTACCCAAAATCATCGCAAAAACTGCTCCGAATAGTGATTTAAAGCTTATTTGATCAAAATACTAATTCCATCTCATATATTTCCATTTTTAGGACTCAAATTCTATTTAAAACAATTTAACATATTTATAAAATTTATTTCATACTTTTGAAGATTTAAAAGTATCCATTTTAAACATCTACAGCTTAAATTTTCAAAACTGCCAAACCACGATGTTTTTGAAAACTTGATTGGTCTTAACTTAGAATTTACTAAATGAAATTTTGATTTTCTTTCTTCATTTGAAAACTATATTCTAATGGGTCCGTAAATTCTTATCACAAAGATTTTTGACTTATAACGAGTTCTACACATTGGTTTAACTTTTCAAGATGGAGAATTAAGAACTACCGCTACGCGATGCGCTCAATTTTACCACTTTGGCTAAAAAAATTAAAACTTGTCCAAAACACATCTAATTTTTTTAATATTATACCAAAAATATATTTGGTATTTAACCTCATTAAATTTATTTTCACTTCCTTTCTCAAATTATAATATTATATTATTATAATATTCAAATTTCAACCGTTTTATATAACAAAACCATTAAGAGGCTCAATAAACTCCACACATACATTAATATAGGTTTATTTTTCTATGAATTAACTATGTTTAATTAATTAATCATTTCTATTTTATTTTTTCATTATTTTCACAACCAAGTTATCAACTAAATATTAATCAAACAAATATTCATCTAATATTCAACCAAGCATATTAATTCATTAATTTAAACATGTATATCATCACTTTAAGTTTTAAAGAAAAAAAACTAAATTCAAGTGCTCACTATTGTTTTCTACTCCATTAAACTTTTCTGAAACTCCTTGCATCGATTTTGATGGAAATTCGACAGCACTTCTCTCCATTTTTTTACTCCGAAGCTTCCCAAATCTTGCTTTATGCCTTTAATAGCTTCGGCCTTGACCTTGGAAGTGGTGAAGCTTGGCCTTGGTGCTTGGAAGAGGGGTGGCCGTGGATAATAGAGGTGGTAGGGAGTGATTTCTCCTTGATTTTGAGGTGGAATGGTAGCATATATGTGTGTGTGTGTGTGGTTTTATTTTTTCTTCGCTATTATTTCTTCATAAATATACTAAGAACAGAAGCCATTCAAAGCTTAGGAAGGAGAAGAAGTAGAAGAAATGTGTGAATGATGGAGTGAATGAATGCATGTATTTGTAGACTTGAATTTGGAAAATATCTTCACCCCATCCTACCTCATGCTCACACCCTACCCTCCATTTCGCCGTGAGCTCGCTACCCTCCACTCTATGTGTAGAAGGTGATGGTTTCTTTTGACTTTTTATGAAAAATATCATGATATTTTAAAAAAACTCTAAATATCATGATATTTCTACCATATGCATACATGTATGTATATATAGGTGTATTTTTTGTATGTGCATGTATAACATGTATATATGTGCGCACGACATAAAAACAAGGTTGCAACGACTTAAAACAACTTTGTTTGTTAAACTATTGTGAATCCGGAATCCGATTTCAGGTCATAATTCCAATTTTTCATTAAACCATTTATCTATGTAATAAAAAATTTAAAATAAAATTTCTATTATTATATAACAGTAAAAAGGAGCTCTTTAGATTTTAAAACAATTATTAAATCAATTAAACTCAATTTAATTTCAAAAATCAATTATTCAAAAATGATGATCATTGATGATGTCATAAAGATATTTTATTTCCAAAAATAAAACATATAATTATATTTCATATGCTTGTTTAAGTGGAGAAATAAGTGTATGTAAAAAAAATCATGCGCGATGTTTGATGGTTAAAAACCTATTTATGGATAAAAAGATTCTCGGTCATTTTATTAATATTTTTTTCCAAAGAACATTTTTTGTAAGCAATTTTTCAAAAAAAGATCACCACTAATCACATAAAACATAATTATTTATGTTTAATAAACCTATTTTTGAATATTCAAAATTAATTTAATATCACAATTTAGAGTCATTAAATTACGGGTCGTTACATTAATCTAGTTAGAAATAGGATAGAAGGTATCCTTGTCTACTCCACTTTTCATTATTTAAAGTTATAGAAGATATTTTTTAAAGAGAATTTTTTTTACAACTGGATGGAATTAAACGACGATAATTAATAAATAAGTTGGGATAATTTTGAGAATGTTATAAGGAAAAACATTTATGTGAGGATGAGAATTTATATATTCAATTTCTTGAATTTGTTTGAATAGGAATAAAATATTATTAAATTTAAAATGGTAAAAAAGAGAAATAAATTAGGATTAGTAAGATGTAACGACCGCCCTGCATCTGCGGTACATGACGGTAGCCAAAGAAAGAAAAGACCATAAGATAAAGAAATAGAAGAGAAAAGAATGGTAAAGAAGAAAAAGGAAATATCAAATAACCAAGTTACCAATCGCATATACAATGGGAAAGTAAACTCAACTGGTACACTATCTCATAATAGCAAATCAACACTGTTCAGCCTCCACGGTGTCACATAGTGGAAATATAATAACAAACGCACATATAAGTATAGATAACAGTCATCTCTGTCAGCCCACATGTTGAACTCCATAATCATCCACCTGCTCTCAATCTACTCATTTAAGAGTACTCGAGATAATAAGAAGCAAAGCATAAAACATCGGGTCAAACAATAGTTCGGTATTAGCGATACCAAAATCTCAAAATACTATATAACTCGATAATATACGAAATAAAGGGTATATAAACCATACCGGACTTGCCACTGCGACCACATAGTCAACACATAAACATAAGTAATATGCTAATCTATAATATCGTAAAAAGGATTTACCATACTCGGTATCTATCAAGGAGCCTAGGTACCTCCACCTATAGTCCCTACACCATACTAAGTAAACTTCAGGTATCTATGTATCTCCATCTATACCTACTCCAAACTAAGTCAAGTTAGGGTATATAGGTATCCCTATCACAATACCTACCTAATGTGACATCCCTAAGGTGATAGGTGACCAGTGAGCAACCATAACAAACATAGCATTCATCAAATAATATCAACTGTCACCCAATGCTCCAGAATATAATGACTTATATGACCCTCTACAATTGTCAAGGACAAGTGGAAATCCTGGTTCTCTGTCGTACTCACGTACAGAAGGGTCTGTTTCAACCCTAATACGCTGCCACGGCCTAGTACTCTCCTATACCTTCTTTACACTGGACACCGAGGGACAATCCAGGGTTAATGACCATCGCTACCAGCCATTAGTTATCACTCGCATATAACACCCCAGCTCTAAACACGTCATAAAACACTATGAGTCATCAATGATCCCTAGGCACAAACACATCCATCGAGACAAACTCACTCGATATAGATTCGAACCCTATTGGCTCACTACAGCTTCTTGGCATGAGCCATAACACTCAACCCGGTCCACTATCCAAAGCCTCACTATAGTCCGAGTTGCCATCCTCAATCTTGCCCTCTACCTGAGCTCTCGTTCGAAGAACCCTACAATCATTCCATCTGAAGCCCTAGGTCCAACATGATTCATACAATCCTAATACTATCATTGCGAAGCCAACTCCATACATCATTGAGTCACTATTTGCAGTATCAGACTACCAGGTTGGAGTGCCACATCCCTGCCTCAGCATCAAAATCACTAGGTCGAAGCATCACATCCCTGCCTCACCATCGATATCACTCATCGTAGGATAATAACATTTAATCTCTAAACTTGTCGCATGAACAAACCATCATGTCGTGCACCATGATATCTCATCAACGTCCAGGCACAAATCAGCCAAATCGCCAATCGACAACAGTGATGGGTATTAACCACTTTACTATAGTCAATACCATCCACCTTGGTCTTGTACTTAACTGAACGGTTAAGCATAGACCAAACGGAAATGTACGACATCCACTTTGAAATCCAGATTTGTTGACACGTATCACAAACCCTCTTCTACAGCTCATCTTGCTCATTAGATTTCCATATGTACAGAACTTCAACATACGAGATGCTACCTAAAATCAAATCACCGCTAATCGATGTTTTCAACAAAAACAACCAAATCCAAGCAAGCCAAACAATAATGTACATCCAAACATCCATCCAAAAAAACATACACAAAATATAACAACCCATCCGTTTCAATCAGTGTCAGAAAAAAACATTAATAATAAATCTAATCAAATAATTCCCAAATTATGGCACGACAATGAAAAATAAGTGTTATTCTTTGTAAATCATTTTAAAATAATTATCTGTTCTTTTACAAAAAATATAGCTGCTGCATACATATAGTAATATCACGACATAAAACCAAAAATCATTCCCAAGCGTCAATATAACAATAAATAACCAATCGTAGTAAAGTGAGAGATAATATCTCTCACCTTAACCAATCTGTCTAAACAAGTGCCAAAATGTAGATCTCTCCACCACCAGCGCAATGCGAGAAACCGCATCCAAAATTGATCATATGCACAAAGAAGACCATGCACATCAAACCCATAGCCACATGATTCAATCGCCAAATTCTCTCAAATTACTCAGTGAAACTCGGATCTGTCTTTGCTAAATCATTCCATTACTCGATCTCCTCGCAATGCACTTGACTAAACCTCAACTGCTTGAACCTGTAATTCGCGGCTTTGAAGCTTACCGTCGACATGGCTAATGACGCATTTCGCTAGGAACGATCGGCCTACACCAAACTCTAGGATCCAGTGCCCCTTCGAATGAGAATCACCATGCAAATCTCAGATCCCCATATCATCGCTCCAAGATCCAACAAGATAAAACCCTAATTGTTGGCAATACAGTCTATCTCAGCCAACGACGTCGATCCAAAATTTTGCCATAGTCATCGTGTATCCTTCGTCGATACGATCTCAATGGATCCGACCTCTTATTTTATTATTAACCGGATTTGGATAAATTAATTTTTGAAGTGGATTTATTTAGAGGAGCCTTGATTTATATCTTCGGACATGAACATTAAAAGAAAAATGGGAATTGGAGGGAAGATATTTTGATTTAGGAAATTTATAATACTCTTATATTCCATTTATTCAAATCCTCAAATAAATGGTCACACGTTTTGAGTCCATATGATCAAATGACGCATCCGATCACTACGAAACTTATCTGCATACATCACTTCATTTTTCCAGATCCGGCGACATTAACCGCATCTCAATCTGAGACTGCGACCCGAAAAGCTAATTTCACGTATTTTGAGACCATTTTGGCCATCGGATCGTCCGATCTCAAAATATAGCAATACTTATACTCATTATAGTTTACAAGATCAATCCGAACTCAACGAAAGTGGTCTTAAGTCCCGATTCGATCGTATGCGAAAAATCAAATTTTCGAGCCTTCATTTAGCTAACGATTAAATATTTAATTAAACAAATTAAACAAATTAAATATCCGATCATTAAAATACTGATAATTACATTCTCCCCTCCTTAAAGAATTTCTTCCTTCAAAATCACAAAGCAAAGAGAATGTCTTCTAACCCATTGAACCTCAAAATTTTGTTAGATTCCAAAAAAATTCGGCAGAACCTCCTTTCGAAGACCAAGTCCACAAAAAACTCTACTACAACAAAGATGTGTACAACTCATATCCTTAACTATACTAGATCATCTATAGCAATCATCAAACATGAATGCTATGCCAAAAAATAACTACCTTGCATGCTTAACAACCGTACAATAGAAATGATCATCTTAAATCCTAACAATCAAATCAAACATGCATACATAAGATTTAACATCCCAAAACAACATCCACGCCTATCCTAGCATGCGAGATTTTAAACCATCTAAACTAAACATCCAATATGATACCCATAATGAAAGCTGACGATAGAAACAAAATCCCATCGTCTAAAGAGCTCCAGACCAATGGTCCTCATGCTCCTCACAGTTTACCTTACCCTATTGCTCCCTTTCATTCCACTCAACCCTACTACTACTTCGACCTCCTCCTAACCTGATTCGTATCTCATCCATCAGCACAAATAGGCTTATGAGGTCTCCAAGTCTATGGTTTTGTCTCTTTATCATCTAATCCATTTAGTACCAAATGTCCATATGCCTCTTGTAAGTTCTCCAAAACCCATTATCAAACAACTGGTCTTGGCCACTTACAATTCTCTTGGCACATAATGAAATCACACCAACCACCCCTCAAACAATAAAACAAAAATGGATGTCATACTACTGAGTTTAAGGAATACAAATCTAGCATCATCTATCAACTAACCGACTCAAATGCCATCTCTCTATCCTTCGTATTCGTAATCTATTGATGTAGTCCCAAAACATTCGTTCCCACTACTCGAGAAAAAATAATCTCTACGAAACCAATAGCCTCGGTGGTAACGCATCATCTTTCCAAACACTACTGACCCTTTTAGTTTAGCTAGGATCTCCACAGGTCTATTTTAATGCCTTTGACTAGTTCCAATCTGCGAAATCATAGTAGGTCTGACGTTCAACTATCCATCACACCCGGCCAAAGCTCATCGAGTCTTAGAGTCGCAACCAGTGGTAAGCCCAAGCAATACCCACTCTAGGACTATCACTCACAAACTAGTACGTCTCCCACTCGAATACCAACCACAACATTTCCCTTCAAACGTCTAGGAAATGTAAAAACCATAGGAGGCTAAGAACTCCAACCATTTCTATAGGCAAAGGTTGAGATCCTATTAGAGAAGAGATAGTACAATGACGTGGAATCACTGAACAACTTAAACTCCTCTCCTAATAGACAATGCCTCCATATCCCCAAAGAAAACTTTATCGCCTCCAACTCAAAACTAAGAGGTGGATATTACCTCTCGACATCACTACCATACCTAGTTAAGTACTACAAGCAAGTGCGTACTATCATCTCTTTATTCCTGCTCGGAATGACTACCATCAATGTACTCGTCAGCCTCCCGGTCAGACTCACTAACTCGTGTCTACACATAACGTCCCAAACAAAAGTTTGATCCTCTCCCATGCAATAGGTCAACCATACAGCTATATTAGGTCTATCTAGATTCCAAACTGCCGTAACTAAAGGATCTACAGCGACGTCCTACTCTAAAACAACATGACCAAAGCGTCTCACTCCCATCCTTCAGGAGTGATACAATCAAAATATCATCACTAATCATATCTTGTGCTCCTCTTCGATCCATGAGTAGGCGAAAGTGTCGTCAATGAACACAAGCACAACCTACTCAAGTGACCACTCTAATCACAGTCTACAACATATGCTGACACATTGGTTAGCCGTAACGGCATAACCAACCTAAAATCAAGGTAGTGGGTGAAACATTATAACTAACACACTCATCGAAATTACTCTTAGTTGGAGCAACCTCACTGCAGGGTCCAACTAAAAGAACATCTTCATGCTACGCAGCTGATCGAATAAGTCATCAAAAAATGGGAGTATGATCATGTTCATCGTCTCATCCATCTCACAACAACTAACAAACAACTCCAAAGAGGAAGTGTCCTACTGACGAACACAAAAGGTGCATCCTGCCTAATATATGCAACCATGGATAAGGCATCACCTAAACAGATCATTCGCTTGCACGTTTAATCAATTAAGCTCTTTGGACACCCTATGCCTTAAAGGCATAACTACTGGTCCAACTCCTTAGACCAGACCAATATAGAACTCTATCTCTATATGGTGGTAATCTAGTTACCTCCTTGAGTATGTCCAGACACTCCATAGCTACAGGCATAGATGACATTTTATCGTGTAGAATATCGAGCAAATATATAAAACTCCTCGACTGGCAGCCAACCTCTATCATTCGCTCCTCCATGAACCCGATCATCATCAACAGCCTCTCTTAGTCCACCACTATTCTGTATCACCTTTAGCCAGTCCATTCTTAAACTATGATTCCAACCCAACTAAAACCTAAACAATCAATGTTAACAGACAAATAACCATGACTCAAATGGGCAAGGTCTCAACAAACTACATATAGGCTGGCTGATCCCTTAACTAGGTTTGTCGCGATCAAAGATTAGTAATTATATCGAGTCTCCCCGATATCTAACAATTGGATGCAGATATAAAGGAATATGAAACCTCGACATTAGATAAATCACTTATGGAACCACCATATATGGGAAGCATATTTCAAATGGTGATGCTATTTTACTTCTCTTCGTCGATGGGTCAATCGACAAAACCAGAATGGTGATCAAAACATATGCGTCCCGATCTATCCCTATACAACTAGTATGGGATAACACTTTAATACTAGGTACTTATCGATCATCCTATCGAAGCCCTCATCAATGTGACAAATCAATTGTCCCTTAAGATAATCTCTCTACCCAATGATAAACTTCAATCCTTTCTGAGTGGAGTATCAATGGGAATTGACCGTACTTTGATATCATATCTAGTCCGACCACATACTCCAACACAGACATATCGCCCTACTTCAAACCGACGAACTCTCTAACCATTCTCGACTTTAGAAAAGTCAAGACAAATTTCTTCGAAGCGAACTATGAACTAGTCCCAAGAAAATCGATCCTCGGGAATCAAAGTTACAAAAATGCTCCAATAGCTCATCAATCGTCCTTGGAGTCATCCAAAGGTTAACTTCTACCTCATGCATCATGTAAGTCCAAGTCATCAAATATCCTCCTACAAGAAACCAACCAAACTTATCTTCTAATAGCCGACTCTGTTCCATGGAATGGCCTGCCTCCTAGACTCACATGAGCTATGTATAGCTCAACAAATTGACTTTAGCCAATTGCACTTGAGCATCATAGCTATTTAGAAAAACTAGGCATTTTGGAAATTATCTGCACCAACTCTACGAACATATCCTATTAATCAGGGATAGCCGTCCTGATACTTCCAAATTCTCAACTCTAAAGATAGAGTCAATAGTAGTTTTTTCCATGCCAGATCATTCTCATTCTATAATAAGGATAATCCATCTCTCATAAGGAAAACTGCATCAATAGTGCTCATGTGTGCACCCAACTCATACACTATATATACAACAATATTGTTTTGAAAACCAAAATATATATAATAAATATGAACTCTCTTGTATATATACACTCTCTAGATCTAGTCTAAGGCATTAACTCCAATCCTATCTCTACCGGATCGTGGTATCAACTAAGATTAATTGGGTAACCTTTGCTCTGATACCAAATACAATGATAGCCATGCACCTACAGTGCAGAATGGTAGTCAAAGGAAGAAAAGGAAACAAAATGAAGAAAAAGAAGAGAAAAGAATGGAAAAGAAGAAAAATTAGTCATCAAATAACCAAATTATCAATCGCATATCTCACATTGCATCAGAGTAAATATAATAATCAACACAGGTATAAAACAAAAGAGAGTAACAACAATGCGAAATAATCATATGAAAAAGATCCACAAAGTTATACAACAACATAATAGAGTTTATACAATGGGAAAGTAAACTCAACTGGTACACTGTCTCATAATTGTAAATCAACACTGTCAAGGCTCCACAGTGTCACATAACGGAAATATAATAATAAATGCACATATAAGCATAGATAATCATCACCTTAAGCATAGATAATCATCACCTTCTATTGGTCCATCTGTAGAAATCCATAATCATTCACCTGCTCTCAATCTGCTCATTTTGGAGTATCCGTGATAATAAGAAGCAAAGCATAAAACTTTGGATGAGACAACAGTCTGGTATGAGCGATATCAAATCTCAAAATACTATAATACTCGGTAATATACGGAACATAGGGTATGTAAACCATCTTTCCCTGCAACTACAAATTCAGCACATACAAATAAGTAATATGCTACTCTATAACATCGTAAAAATGATATGCCATACTTGGTATTTGTCACGGTGCCTACGTATCTCCGCCTATAGTCCCTACTCCATACTAGGTAAACTTTAGGTTCCTTGGTATCTCCATCAGTACCTACTCCACACTAAGTCAAGTCAAGGAATACAGGAATCCCTACCATAATAGCTACTCGGTCTGACATCCCTAGGGTGACAGGTGACTAGTGAGCAACCATAACAAACATATCATTCATTAAACAATACTAACTGTCACATAATGTTCCAGCTATATGATGACTCATATGACCTTATGCAACAGTCAAGGACTAGTAAAATCCTGGTTCTCTTTCTACTAATGTACAGAGGGGTCTATTTCAAACCTAATATGCTACCACGGGCCCAATACTCTCCAATACCTTCTTGACACAAGACCCCTCGGGGCGGTCTAGGGTTCACGACCATCGCTACTAGCCCTTGGGCATCACCCACATATAGTACTCCTTCTCTAAACATGACACAAAACACTATGAGTCATCAATGATCACTAGGCATAAACACATCCATCGAGCCCGACTCACTCGATACAGATTCGAACCATACAGGCTCACTATAGTTTCTGGGCACGAGCCTTAATACTCAACAAGATCCACTATTAGCAGCCTCACTCCAATCCAAGCTGCCATCCTCCATCCTGCTTTCTGCTTGATCTATCGATCAAAGAACCTTACTATTATGCCATCCGAAGCCTTAGGTCCAGCAAGATCCATACAGTCCTAATACTATCAACCCGGAGCCTACTCCATACATTAGTGAGTCATATCCGCATTATCAGACTACCAGGTTGAAGCACCACATCCCTACCTCCCTATTAAAATCACTAAGTCGAAGCATCACATCCCTGCCTTACCACCAATATCACCCGCCGTAGAGTAATATCATCCAATTTCTAAACCGATCGCACACCATGATATCTCATCAACATCCATATCGGCCAAATCATCAATCAATAACATTGATGGACAATGACAACTCTACTATAGTTAATTCTATCCACCATGGTCTTGTACTTAATTTAAGTACAGACCCAACGAAAACGTCCGGCATCCACTCTGAAATCCTAATCCATCGGCACGTATCCTAAACTATCTTCTACAACTCATCTCATTCATTAGATTTCCGTATGTGCGGAACTCTAATGTACAAGATACTACCTAAAATCAAATCAACGCTAATTCGCTTTTTCAACCAAAATAACCAAATAATAAGCAAGCTAAACAATCAAACATACATCCATCTAAAACAACATACATACAACATAAACATTCCATCCATATCACTCACGGTGGGAAAACAACATCAATAATAGATCTAATCTAATAATTCTCTAATAATGGCACGACGATGAAAAATAAGTGATATTCTTTATAAATCATTTTAAAATGATTATCCATTCTTTTATAAAATATAGCTGTTGCATATGTATAGTAATATTACGATTTACAACCAAAATCATTCCCGAGCGTCAATATAACAATAAATAATAAATCATAGTAAAATGGGAGAATATCACACACCTCAGCCAAATTATTCCAAACTAGTGCCAAAATGTAGATCTTGCCATTGGAATTGCAATGAAAGAAACCTTATCCAAAACGGAACACGTATGCAAAAGATATGGCCAAAATAAGAATTGATATTAACTATGTCATTAATTAACCAATTTAAACAATTAGTTAACTAATTATTTGATAATCTGTCTTTTCCACTTACAATTTCCTATATGCATGCACAAAGAAGACCGTGCATGTCAAAACTATAGCCATATGATTCAATCGTCAAATTCTCTCGAATTACTCAATGAAACTCCAATCTGTCATCGCTAAATCATTCCATTACTCGATCTCCTCACAACGGACCTGACCAAACCTCAATCGATTGACCCTATAATTCACGACCTTGAAGTTCACCATCGACATGGCTAATGTCCTATTTCGCTAGGAAGGATCGGTCCACACCAAACACTAGAATCCATTGCTCCTTTGCACGGGAATCATCATGCAAATCTCAAATCTGCATATCATCACTTCAAGATCCAACAAGATCAAACCCTAATTGATGAAAATATGGTCAATCTTGACCAACGACAATGATCCAAACACTGCCATGGTCATTGCCTAACCTTCGTCGATACAATCTCAATGGAACTGACCTTGTATTTTATCATTATCCGGATTTGGTAAAGTGGATTTATGGAGAGGAAGCCACGATTTTTATCTTCTAGCATGAATGGCAAAAGAAAAATGGGAATTGGAGAGAAGAGATATTGATTTCAGATATTTATAATATTTTTATGCTCCATTTATTTAAACCCGCAAGTACACTGTCACACGTTTCGAGTCCGTTCGATCATACCGCGCATCCGACCACTACGAAATTCATCTTCGTATATCACCTCATTTTTTAGATCCAACTGTACTAACAGCTTCTCCACCTGAGACAGCACCCCAAAGTCTAATTTTGTGTATTTCTGACCGTTTGGCCATCAGATCATTCGATCTTAAAATATAGTGATCTTTGTACTCATTCTAATTTGGAACGTCAATCCAAACTCAACGAAAGTGGTCTTAGATCCTGATTCGGTCCTATGCAAAAAATCACATTTTCAGGCCTTCATTTAATTAATAAATATATATTTAAATAAACTATTTAAATATCCGATCATTAAAAATACGGGTCGTCATATGAGTAAAGGATTACAATAGCTTATGGGAGCTTAGCAAAGTTATAAAAAGTATTTAGTTAAGTGAAAGTACATTTGAGTAATAAAGCAATAAATGTTGAT
This sequence comes from Allium cepa, assembly GCA_030765085.1. Taxonomy (NCBI): domain Eukaryota; kingdom Viridiplantae; phylum Streptophyta; class Magnoliopsida; order Asparagales; family Amaryllidaceae; genus Allium; species Allium cepa. The sequence continues at coordinate 377,827,153 of CM060938.1, read as the reverse complement.
GTATATCTTTGGGATAATATAACACTTGAAATAGAAATTTGGTTTGCATGTGAATAGATTTTGGTTTGAAATCTACTAAAATAATTGTCTGTAACTAAAAATATCTTTAAACAATGAATGTCTAATAAATGTAAATCTATTATTTTGAAGTACTATTGAAGTATAATCTTTGTAATAGATCTAAAGTGAGTTAAATTTGGAAAATAATAATAACATATCCTTAAAATGGCAGTCATTGAACTTTTCATAAGTATAGACCATAATTTCATGTAGTAATAAATGCTGATTTTGAGTTTAACGTAATAAATTTATTTGTATGAAAACAATTTATTAAAAAAATTATAAGTTGTAGAAAGTTTTTGAGAAGAGAAATTCTTTTGCTCCTTTATGGAATTAATAATTTTTCGAATTTTTGTAATAATAATTTGGCTCAATAATTGAATTTTAAATATTTTTAATTGAAATTCAACTTTTAAACAAATAAATCTTTGTCATAGAAGGTACTTAAAATGGAAAATTTGGTTGGGAAAATGAAAACTTATCATGGCTCCTTTTGGAAATTATACCACTTTTGTAATTGACAAAAAGGACTTCCAGGTTTATATTTTTAAAGATAAAGCTTTCAGATAAGGTACTTTATAATTGTGAAATTGTAGTTTTAAGAATGTGAAGATTAAATCAAAAAAAATTATGGAGTATATAGGTATCACTACCTAGATAAGGCAGTGTAATGGTTCAACAATATGAATAAAATAAGAATAGTATGTACAACCTGATCTAGAATCTGAAACCAGTTCCAAATATTAAATGTTGGTAAAGTTGCAAAGATATTCTAGATTTATGATTGGGTGATAATTTAGGTTGCTTTAGTTGACTTGGAATGTGAGTTTCCATATTTTTATTTATTTGAAGCGGTTTCCATGTAACTTCCATAAATTTTTCAATTTAAAAATATGTATATAGGTGTGGCGTTTGAAGTACTAGGGAACATACCAAATAGGGAAAGGGAGGTGTAAGGTATGGGAATTCTTTTTCTGTAATTTCCACTCTTTATTTCATTAAAAGGAAAGAAATAATTCTTCGTAATTACAAACGAAGCAAAGATACCATTTTTGGATAATTTATGGAAAATTATAATGGTAATTCTTTTGAAATGATAGCTTTGATAAATTAAAATGTGGAGAAGGATGTTCTAGTTTGGAAATTAATGATCAGGAATAAGAAATACACACAAGCACATAAAACCATGCTTAATATATAAAAATAGAAATATATAAATAGCATAATTAACAACGATATTTGTATTAGTTATTAGAAGTGTAGTAATTATAGGATATTATTTATGAACATTAATTACATATTTAATAGGTAATAAATTTGTAATTAATAGAGAGATAAAAGGTATTCACGGGGACTAATTAGGGAATTTAATATGGCGTTTGCGGAGGAATTGAATAGGCAACATAGAAGAGTTTGGAAACTAGTAAAAAGATTTAGATGAGGGTTAATTAGAGATGTCCAATTTTGACAATAATGATCAGTTATTGGAGACCAAGAAGGAGAATGGGGTAGATGAATAATTAAGAATGTTCATCTTAATTTAATAAGAGTATTAGGGCCCCAACATCATTAACACTAGTTATTGATAAATGACAACTTGCAGCAAAATTTTCTTTTAGAGTTTTTGGGATCATTATCGCTAGTTGCCTCCCTTAGGTTATTGGCGAAGTGTATGATATGGTATAAGATATGTTCTTATTTTAACATTGGGTTGATTTTATGGATGGGATTAGAGGACTATATATGTATGTATGTGTGTGTGTGTGTGTGTGTGTGTGTGTGTGTGTATGGACGAACAATGTAAATAAGGAAATTTTATAAAGACGCTTTACTAGCGATAAATTATAGGTAAGACTGAAAGTTAATGAGGAAATTAGGTTAGTAACTAGGAATAAAGGATGCTTTAATCCACAAAAATTTAGGATTTTGGAAAAAATAAATTTAGCTTATGGAGAAACACCATTCAAGGGTGATCATTGATTCCGGGGGAGAAGATAAGATGAATAAGGATGTAAAGAGAATTTTCTATCGGATAAGGATGCATAAGAAGGTGGCATTATTTTCCACTAGGCATTTGACGTCCTAAAAAACATAGAAGTGATTAGGCAGCGAATTAAGGCCGAACAAGATCTTCAAATATCTTGTGTGGACGAGCGAAGAAAGAGTTAGAATGTTGAATAGGAGATATGGTGTTTGTCAAAGTTTTCCACACTTAGAAACATCGTGAGATTGTTAAGTCGAGAAAGCTGGGACCATAATTTCTTGGGCCTTTGCCAATTTTAAAAAGAAAAAAAGACTTGCTTATAGTGTGGAGCCACCAGATAAATTGGAAGAAGTCCATTACATTTTTCATATTTTACACTTGAGAAATGTCATCATAGCACAACTATTGTAGTAAAGCAGATTAATTGGGGGGACTATTTGACGACGTTTTTTTATGAGCTAGAAAGTCGCAAATAAATTTTGAATTAAAATTAACCGCAAGATCATAGCGTGCAATTTTAGTACGTAGCGAGTATGGGTTGATCCGTAGAGAATTTTTAAGATTTTAAAACATTCTAATCAATCAAATTAGACTAGTATGAAACAACAACGAAAATGAATCTAAAACTAGAATGAAAATGAGATTAAATACTATGAGATTAGAGAATAATTTAGAAGCAAACCCACTCTTATATTTTTGTAAATTAACAAACCAATAATTTATGATCTTTATTTTTGATCTTAAGTGAAATAATTGTTGTATTTATGATAAGTACGGTTTATTTATGCTATTAATTAACATAACTTAAACCATCAAACAATAATACAATAACTAACCCACTTATCAACTCTCATGAAAATGAAATCAAAGCAAAAGCTATTTTAAATGTGATCTATTTACTATGGTAATTAGTAATATAGATCGTCAAATTTTGTTTTTACTTTTAATTTCAAAATCTACAACCAATTAGCAAATGATGATGTAATTTATGTTTATGTTAAATAAGAATAGCTCATTTGCAAATGCAATATAAGCTATCAGACCCACTTCTATAAACTTACATTAAAATTCACTTTCATGAAGCACAAATAAAATAGACCACAAATCATAGAAATGCTGAATTTGCATAAAGTTAGAGCTCTTCACTACCCCTAAATCAAAGGGTTTAGCTACTCATTTGCGTTATCAAATCAACACATGTAAATTTCAGCATTAAAAAGCAAAAAATAGAAACTAAATGAAGAAAGAAAAAGAGATTAACTACTAACTACTTTCATAAAAAATAAAGATACACTACTTGCACGAACGTAAATCTAAGCTATAAACATGAAATGAAAAAAAACGTAGAAATAAACATTAACATAAAAGTAAATAAAACATGTAGAAAAGAAAAGAGCAAGAGGCCCGGAAGCCATTTATATTTCATGAAACATTGTGTTTACAACTTGCTTGCTTATTTTCCTAAGTAAAACAAGAGAGTAAGAAGATCTCTACATATACATAAGTGGGATATTTATACATGCATAACACCCTAATTCAATTTTTAGGAAACTTTCTAAAATGCCGTTTAGGAAGTGTGGCCACCAAGTAACCATTAGCCTCTGATTAATCCATCATCAAGTATGCATGAAGCTTTAACCTTCACTTAGTTGTCCATTAGCTTCTAATTGTAGATTTAGGTAAGTGGGTGGGGTTCTCCATGATCATGAGTTTGAATTATTTCCTTATTCATTTCTTTGTATTTTCTTGTGCATGCATATATCTTGATGAAACCCTCTTCCATATGCATCCAAATTCCTATAAAATTTGTAAAAATGTCCAAGTAAAAATTATCAAATTAGCACATGCATAAAATAACCATTTTGCCCCCATATGAAGATGAAAATATGGTGATTTGCAAATAATTGAATTTTGGTTTAAACATGATGAAATACCCAAATATGACATTTATTTAAATAAAAATGGATAAAATATGGATGTTAATATAAGCACATTTACGTGGACATTAAATAACCCCACACTTATCTTTTATTCGTCCTCGAATAAAGGAAAACTAAGATAAATCTGTTTTCGTAGGGAGCACGATTGCATTGAGCGTATGCAACAAGTCGTTAAACCTTTGGGTGTCCCTAGTAGGATGAGTGTTTCGTGAGGGTTTTCAGCGGATACTACCCACAAAATCCAAATGCAAAGTGAAAATATTTACAAAATGCAAGATTTATATACAATGGGATAAATGCAAGTTTTTGAAAGTATTTAAAATGAAGGATTTACTTTCAAATTGACAATAATAAGTAAAATATAACTTCTGGTCATTATCAAGAAATTTATGTCCTTGTAGTTGTCAAAATTTCCAACAAAAATTAAGTTATCATAGCAGATGGGCTATAGTTTGGCTAGTTGTGTCGGTTGATAACACATTGTAATTATGAAATGGATCCTTAGTTGATTATCAAAGTTTTTCAAAGTGGTATTCATTTCTTTTCAGTAACAAGTTAAATCAAACAAATCAAAATAGTGTTTGGATTTCAATTGCTTACTCTCTTTTATTTGAAAATTTTATTGATATTGACAGTATTTACATATGCCTAACTCGGATAAACTGAGGCCAGGTATATCACCCATGCACTGCCTTTCGGGCTTACGTGAGGGAAATATAGAGTTTAGCGAGTGAATACACAAGTGTGGACACTTATTGTCTGTAGGCGTTGTTAGCAAAAGAATTTTTGTATACTTACATCTAACTCAGATGAACTGAGGCCAGATACACCGATCGCGCACTGCCTTTCGGGCTTATGTGAGAATGGTATAGAGCATGATGATTAAACACATGACTCTAGGTGTTAATATATATATATATACCAAAAAAATTACTTATGTATATAATTTTAAGAGGAGAGAGTTTTGCAAAATCATCCTAGCACCATTTAACTTAGACGATAAAAATGTTATGTACTTTACTTTAAATTTACCGCTTTTTAAACAAAGATTTTCAATTAGAATATACTTCATAATTAACAAATATGAACCTTCCTATGTATTAGTTAAACCGCTGTTATTTCTAATCAAACTTCATTTTTATTTTTGTTAAGACAAATAAATTTTCAAAAATTTCAATTTAATAACCAGAACTTATACTCATCCTTTAGTGTTTCTTCAAAAATAAATCGAAACGCTAAAGGAAAATGTTTTTGGGATTTTTTTTTGAAAATTTTGATTTTAAAGAAAATGAAAATTAAAAAATGCCATGAAAATTTAAAAAAATGAAAACGAGACCCCCCTTCACACACTAAACTTTGACTATGTCCCCACAATCAATACATGATAAAATGAGTGTAATGGGGAAAAACATGTACATATTTACAAAAGAGGGTTAACATTCTTACTAGACGTACTTGGCTCATGAAGAATCATGAGTGCCTCCTCTTGGTCACTTGACAATTCAAAGAAAGGTTTCAAACGATGACCATTGACTTTGAAAATCGGACCATCTCTGGGGTTTTGATTCTATAGCACCGTGTCGAAAAACAATTCGTACCACAAATGGTTTGGTCCATCTCAATTAAATTTCCCAGGGAAGAAATGAAGCGTTGAGTCATACAGAAGAACTTTTTGGTTAGGTGAAATCGTCTTCCTTAGGATTGATTTGTCATGAAAAACTTTTTTTCTTTCTCTTTAAATTTTTTCATTTTTATACGCATCGTTCCCAAGTTCTTCTAATTCGTTGAATTGTAGTTTTCGATTTTCGCCAGCTTTCTCGAGATCAAAGTTAATTTTTTTATTTTCCACAACACTTTGTGTTCGATTTCAATCGGATAAATGGCAAGCTTTTCCACAAACAAAATGAAATGGTGACATCCTAAGATTAGTTTTAAAAGCAGTACGGTAAGCCCCAAGCACGTCGGTCAATTTTTAAGACCAATCTTTTTTATTTTTATTGACAGTTTTCTCCAAGGTTTGTTTTACTTGACAATTTGAAACTGCAACTTTTCCATGAGTTTGAGGATGATATGGAGTGGATAACTTATGGGTTATCGAGTATTTCTTCATTAAAGTTTCAAAAGGGTGATTGCAAAAATGAGTTCTGTTATCACTGAATATTGTGTGAGGTGTGAAAACTTCGAAACGACATTTTCTTTTAGAAATTTCACAACAATTCTATGGTTCTTGGTTTTGCACGGAACGGTTTCAACCCATTTTGAGATGTAATCGACGGTGAGAAGGATATACAAGTTTTCAAAATAATTGTGAAAAGATCGCATAAAGTCGATACCCCAAACATCAAAGATTTCGATCGTAAGAATTGGGTTTAGAGGCATCATATTTTATCAAGAAATCCTTCCAAGCATTTGGGAATGTTCGTGAGTTTTGAAAATTTGAATGAGTCTTTGAAAAGAGAAGGCCAATAAAAACCACAACGAAGCATCTTTTTCACAGTTTTTCAAGGACCAAAATGTCCACTGCACGCTTGATCGTTGACAAAATGAGAGAACACTCTTGATTTCGCAATTTAGGATGCAACATTGAATGATTTGGTCGAGACAATACTTGAACAAGTATGGATCATCACAATAGAAATATTTCACTTGGGAGATGAATTTGCATTTATCTTGTTTCAACCAAAAAGAAGGAGTTTCTTTAGTGACTAAATAGTTCACTATGTCGGCATACCATGGATCGACATAGATAGAAAGAAGTTGTTCATCGGGAACGTTTTCATTGATTGGTAAAGGCGATGGTGCAGTGGGAAGATGAGACAAGTAATCGGCTGTGAGATTATCGAATCCTTTTTTGTCCTTGATCATAAGGTCGAATTCTTGAGGTAAAATGATCCAATGAATCAAATGAGAATTTGCATCCTATTTGGCATAAAGGTATCGAAGAGTAATATAGTCAGTGTAGACCGTGATGTGTGAACCTATCAAGTAAGGTTGAAACTTTTCGAGTGCAAAAATGACAGCTAGAAGCTCTTTTTCGGTTGTTGTGTAGTCGAGTTGAGTGTCGTTCAAAGTCATATTCACGTAGTAAATGACATGAAGGATTTTGTTGATGCTGTCCTAAGACAGCACCAACCGCAAAGTTAGAAGCGTCACACATTATTTCGAAAGGAAGATCCAAATTTGGTGTGCAAATGATTGGAGTAGAAATGAGTTCATTTTAAAGACGTTTAAAAGAAGAGACACAATCAAAATTGAAATCAAAAGGAATGTTTTTTCCTAGAAGAGTGGTCAAAGGACGAGCGATTTTGCTAAAGTCTTTCACAAAGCGTCGGTAAAAGCCTTAACAGATTTGGGAAAGGGTAGGTTTACAATGACATCGATTTTCGCTTTATCTACCTCAATGCCTTTATTTGAGATGATATGTCTAAGGACTGTGCCTTGTTTGACCATAAAGTGGCATTTTTCCCAATTCAAACACAAATATTTTTCTTTTTATCGATTTAGAACCAACTTGGGATGATATAAACAATCGGAAAAATAATCATCAAAGATAGAGAAATCATCCATGAAACTTTTAGAAAGCGTTCGATCAAGTCAGAAAAGATGCTAATCATGCATTGCTGGAAAGTAACAGGATGTTACAAAGTCCGAATGGCAAACTTAGATAAGCACAGGTACTGAATGGACACGTGAAAGTTGTTTTCTCTTGATCTTTGGGAGCGATTGGAATTTGGTTATAGCCGAAATAACCATCAAGGAGGCAGTAGAATTCGTGGCCGGCTAAACATTCACGCATTTGGTCAATGAAAGGAAGAGGGAAGTGATCTTTTCATGTTGCAGCATTTAATTTTTGGTAATCAACGCAAACATTCCAACTTATTTGTGTACGAGTTGGAATAAGTTCGTTTGAATCGTTCATGACAACGGTAAGCCTAGACTTTTTCGATGCAACATGAATTGAGCTAACCCATGAACTATCAGAGATCGGGAAAATGATTCCATTATCGAGAAGTTTAAGAATTTCATCACACACCACATCTTTCATTTTTGGATTAAGCCTTCGTTGGGTATCACGAACAGGTCTGGCATCGTCGATTAAATGGATGCGATGTTGAACAAGAGCGGCACTAATTCCCTTTATATTGGTGATTGACCATCTAATTGCTTCTCAGTTTTTTGAAAGAATAGAAAGTAAGGAGGTTTCTTGATTAAGAGAGGGAGAGAGGGAGAGAGAGTTGCGGAAATTATGACGGGAAACTTTTCCTTATCACATAAGTATGCATACTTAAGGTGATCAGGAAGTGGTTTGAGGTCCAACTTCGGGAGTTTCTCGATCAAAGAATTGGGTTGAGATTCGGACTCAACTGGAAGCGATTCAAAACGAGAGTGCATTCAATCTCATTGGGTATTTCATGAAATAATTTTCCATACTCAGTTTCGCATTCATCGTTAAGGTCAAGTGTATCGTTTTCGAAGTTTTCATGAGTGGCACTAACTTCCAACGTTTGGTCATGAGGTTCATTCGATTGGCTTTCAAGATTGAAAATATTAAGATCTAAAGTCATGTTTCCAAAAGTAATTTTCATCGAACCGTTACGAAAATTGATTAAGGCATTTGAGGTAGCTAAAAATGGTTGGCCTAAAATCAATGAAATTTGACTCGCATGGTTTGTCATGGGTTGTGTTTCGAGAACGATAAAATCAACAAGGAATATGAATTGCTATACTCTAATAAGTACGCCCTCGATTTCTCTCATGGGCTTCTTAATGAAGCGATCAGCTAATTGAAGGGTGACTTTTGTCGGTTTGAGCCTGCTAAGCGTAATTGTTCATACGCAAAGTATGGAATTAAATTTACACTCATGCCTAAGTCAATTAAACATTTCTTAATCGTCTTGTCTCCAATTGTACACGAAATCGTAGGACAACCAGGATCTTTATATTTTATGGGCATGGATTGGGACAAGGCTTCACTCAAACCGACGGCTAAGAATATTTTTTGAGAACTTGAGTGTGCCAATTTTGGGTGCACAAGTCCCTAAGAAATTTTACGTATGTGGGGACTTGTTGAACGATGTCAAGAAGCGGGACGTTAAGTTTAACTTGTTTAAAAATTTCCAACATCTTTTCCATTTGGTTCTAGTGTTTCTTAGGTCGAAGATGATGTGGAATTGGGACACGATACTCGGTGGGTCTACTTGATTATAAGAAGAAGAATTTTGATTGGAATTTGATTCGAAGATTGGCTCCCCATTCTGTTTAGATTCGTTCGTTGTTTTAGAAGTTTCGAAAGAGATTTTCAATAAATCGTTTGGATTAACAACTTGATTATCTATTTGTTTACCGGAACGTAGAGTTTTGATAGCATTCAATTGAGTGACGTTGCTATTTTTAACAATATGGGCTTGAATTGAATTTGTGTTTTGATTTCTGTTTTTATTTCTGGGAATTGGAATGGGCTGGCTTGGGAATGTTCCTCGTACGCATTCACTTACAAACATGGCTAACCGGCTCATTTGCATTTCAAGTTTCGTAATCGATTGGTTTGTGTTTTGCATATATGAGGTCAATAAATTTTGCAAATTGTTGTTTGATTGAAGGATTTGAGTAGTTGCTTTATTCCACATTACAAGAGTATTATTAAGTGAACTTAAATGCTTATCATCTTAGGGAGGATGGGCAGAATTTGGTTGAAAAATTGATGTCGTCGATTATGGGACAGACCTGCAAAGTTTGGTTGAAAACGATTGAGCCGAAAGGAAGGATTCAAAGCATTATTCAGAAATGCTTGAAAATTGGGATGAATTGTATTTGTATTGGGATTGTTTTAGTTCCAAGCAAAATTCCGATGGTTTCTCCAACCAGGATTGTAGATTGGAGAAAACGGGTCGTTTTTGGCTTTATCGAAAGCATTGATTTGTTCAATAGAATTAGGACACTGATCGGCAACATGATTAGGATTATTTCATTTATAACACATGGGTTGGGAAGCTTGATTCATTTGGTTTGATGAGAAAACATTGTTGAATTTTTTAATCATTGCGTCGATTTTAGCTTCCAAGGCCAAAGATGATCCTATTGAGTGTGCGCTCAATCGTGAGTAAATTGATTTTTCGTTTGAACGTTCCAATTGGGACGAATTTTCAGTGAGGTTTTCAAGAAATTTCCAAGCATCATCATAATGTTGGGCAAGAAAGTTGCCTTGGCACATTGATTCGAGCGTTGCTCGTGAGCAGTTTTCGAGTCCATCGTATAAAATTTGGTAAATCGTCCATTTTTTGAAGTTATGGTGTGGACATTTTATCAAGAGCTCTTTGAATCTTTCAAAATATTTTCCCAATGGTTCTCCCTTAAATTGACGAAAATTGACGATTTCGTTTTGAATTTTACTTGTTTTTTCCAAGGGGTAGAACTTTTTTTAAGAAAGCTTTTATGAATTATTCTCAAGTTTTAATCAAGTTTGACGGTAAGATGTACAACTATTTTTCAGCATAATCCATAAGAGAGAATGGAATTAAGTGAAGTTTGATTCCGTCATCGGAAAGTTGTCGGAGCTTCATTGTTGTTCAAACTTGTTCGAATTTAGTCAAGAAAATGTATGATTCATCATGCTCGAAATTACCAAATTTTGGAACAATGGCAATACGGTACGAGTGAATTTCGAAGTGGTTACCCGTAGGGGTAGGTAATATGATGCAAGATGGAAAAGAAACTCTATCAGGAAAGATTCTATCCAAAAGAGTTCGATAGGCGTTCTCGTTTTCCATTTCGAGAGGACTGTTTGAGTTAAACGATTAGTTATTGAGTCATGAGTCCAACGATTTGTTGCTGTGTCATGAGTCCAAGTACTCATGTACAAGTGAAAGTCGAGAAGAGAAAGAAGTTAGAAACAAGTTTAGAGAATGAAACAAGATTTGAAAAGTGAAGTGAAAATTTATTTTCTTTTTTGATTTTTTCTCTAAAGGAAGAAAAATAATTACCAAGTGAAACTTATTTTTTGAAAGAGAAGTTTGATATTTTTTTTGGTTTTCAATTTTTTTATATGTTTTTGTATTTGTATTTTTTTTGAATTTTCAAACTTTCAAATATTTACCAAAAATATTGTATTTTTAAAAAATGGGAATTTGATTTTTTTTTTTTTTTGGTTTTTAATTTTTTTTCTTTTTGAAAAGTTTTTATATTTTTTTTGGATTTTTGTTTTGACTGAAAATTTTCAAAGGAAAGGAAAAAGAATTTTTTGTGATTAAAAACTAAGTTAACTAAAATTTACAAAAAAAATTTGAATTTTTTTATTTTTAGATATGCATGAACTAATGTGACTAAGTGAATGCAAATGACTTAATTACAATTTTCTGTGCTTAGTAGGTCCTAACCCAAAATTGTATAATCACATTTTATTTTAAATCAACAAAATATTTCTTAACCAGGTAGTGGACACGGGTTATCGGTGCACCACGAATCACCGTAGCAATGCGACCAAGGTTTAAGTACCCTCAACGGAACAACCACTATAATATTTATGAATCGCCGTAATATTTTATTTATCGTTATTACTCAGTCATAGCCAAGACACCAAGAAATTAACTTATTTAAAGAAGACAATTGTCAAGATACAATTAAGCCCTAGGTGAGCTCGCGACACCCTTAAGCCAAATGTCTATCCTTTTTTATTTGTAAAATTTTACAATGGATGCGATTTGTGGGTTAAGAAAAGGGTGATGAAATCCCTCACCTTATGTGAATTGGGGTATTTACCTTAGAAAATAAAACAAGATAAAATGTATGCAAAACAAAAATTAAACGTGAATTTATAATGCAACTAAAATGAAGTTTGTTTTTGTTTTCCGATTTTGAAATTTTATATATATATAGCTGCACATGCAAGCAACCAACAATGCAATTCAAATAAAAACAAGGGAAAGGGGACGATACCAGAGCATGCAGTTTATTAGCAAAAATTTTTATAGCGGCAAGTTTTAAGCAAAACAAAGGAAAGCAAGCAATTCTTCTTGATTTCATCTGCTTTGACAATCTGAAACTAAAAACAAGATATACATACAGATATTTCTTTTTCTTTTTTTAAGATGGAAGTAAAAAATTAAAATAATTTTTTTGGTTAATAAAACAAAATAAAAACTAAAACATATTAAACAAAACTGAACTAAAACAAAAGAAAACACCCCTTTTTTAACAAAATAAACTAAAATATAATCTGTTTTTTAGGCCTAGCACACTTAACTAACATAAACTAATATACCCGCCCCTAAAAAGAAAAGGCATAAATGAAATAGAGATGATCATCTCTCAAATCTTTATCAATTATAATTCATTTACGAATTCAGTCCAACTCACAAACAAAATACTCAAATTCTCGAATCCAAATTTCTCAATCCAAATTCGAAACTAAAGGCAAGTTGTGATTAGGCGGTGGAGACGATGGCTGATACTATTGGTCGCGGCTTGTTGGCTAGTGGTGATTTGCTGCAGATCGATTGGTTGATTTGCAGAGGAATTTAATGATGGCATGACATGAGTGTTGATGTGGTGGCATTAGAGAAATGGGTTGTTTCAATCGCGATTTTGGTGGTTTCTGGTTGGGTAATTTGGTGATGGTGGAGTTTGATTGGGGATATTTGGAGATGGCGTGTGAGTTGTGATTTATGGAGTTTGTGGGGTTCGAGTCGATGACTTGGTTGTGGGTAGTTCGTGATTCGGGGTTGTGGTGGTTCGGAAGTTGAATTGATGGGATGTGGTATCAGGTTGAACAGAAGTCAGGTGAAGCTGCATTGTATCTGTTACTACTGTGATGTTTTTGAATGGCTGAAGGCAGTGAGTATGCACAGTAAGAGAAGTGAAGTTATGGATTGATGTCGGTTTGCAGTTATGATTGAAGTAGTAAGTGCTTATTGAAGTAGATGACTGGTAGGACAGTGGAAGGAGAATGGAATGACAGGGGTAGTTGTTGTTAGCAGTGGTCGTGACTGGAGAAAGTGGCTACAGTTAGTGTTGAAGGGTTTGAATTGGCGACTGGAACGATGGATTCAGGTGATGGTGGTTTGGTTATTGGAGATTGTTGTTTCGATTTGATTATGGTTGCGATTTTGCAAAAGTATGGTGAAGTGGCTTCCATGGGTAGGGGATTGTAGGGAAAAGGTTTAGAAGGTGATGGAGTGGTGAAGTGGGCGATAACAGGGAGTTGAATGTGTTGTTGTGCCAGAGGAAGGTTGTATGTTTTGTGAAATGATATGGGATGGCAGAAATATGTTACAAGCAGAGAAGTGTTGTAATAGAGAATGTAACATTTAAACAAACAAAAATGAAGTTGCAACAGAACAGTGTAACAGAGAACGTAACCGCAATGGAAGTTGTAAATATGTTTGAAAATGTGTATGAAATAAAACTTTTTTTCACATGAAATTGTGCATTTTTTAACACGCAAATTCAAATGCAAAGATAAACAAGATAAACATGCACACAAATCAAATCGCAACAAAAAAATACATATACAACATTTTTTTTTTAAAGCAAACATATACAAATTAAAAATACAGAAAAATCAAATGAAAATAATTCGAATAATAGAAAATCAATTCCTCGGCAAGCGGCGCCAAAAACTTGTAACGACATTTTTTCTATGAGCTAGAAAATCGCCGGTAAATTTTGAATTAAAATTAACCACAAGCGCATGGCGTATAATTTTAGTACGTGGTGAGCACGGGTCGATCCGTAGGGAATTTTTAAGATTTTAAAACTATCTAATCAGTCAAACTAGACAAATATAAGAGAAGATTGTTAACTACAAAGAAAATGAAGCTAAAACTAGAATGAAAATGAGATTAAATACTATGAGATTAGAAAACATTTTAGAGGCAAATCCACTCTCATATTTTTTTAAATTAACAAACAAATAATTTATGATCTCTATTTTTGATCTTAAGTGAAATAATTGTTGTATTCATCATAAGTCTGGTTTATTTATGTTATTAATTAACATAACTTTAACCATCAAACTATAATACAACAACTAACCCACTTATCAACTCTCATGAGAATAAAATCAAAGAAAAAGCTATTTTAAGCATGATATATTTACTATTGTAAATAGTAATATAGTTCATCAATTTTTTTTACTTTTAATTTCGAAATAAAAAACCAATTAGTAAATGATGATGTAATTTGTGTTTATGTTGAATAAGAATAGCTCATTTGCAAATGCAATATAAGCTATCAGACCCAATTGTATAAACTTACATCAAAATCCACTTTCATGAAGCATAAATAAAAGAGACCTAAATCATAGAAATTTTGAATTTACATAAAGTTAGAGTGCTTCATTACCCCTAAATCAAAGAGGTTTAGCTACTCATTTGTGTTATCAAATCAGCACTTGTAAATTTCAACATTAAAAGCAAAGAAATAGAAACTAAAAAAGGAAAAAAAAAAAGAGATTAACTACTAATTACTTACATAAAAAATAAAGCCACACTACTTTCATGAATGTACATCTAAGCTATGAACATGAAATGAAAGAAAGTATAGAAATAAATAAACATAAAAGTAAATAAAAGCATATAGAAAAGAAAAGAGAAAGAGGCTTGGAAGACATTTTTATTTCATGAAATATTGTCTTTACAACTTGCTTGCTAATTTTCCTAAGTAAAACAAGAGAGTAAGAAGATCTCTACGTGTACATAAGTGGGCTATTTATGCATGCATAGAACCCTAATTCAATTATTAGGGAACTTCCCAAAATGCCCTTTAGAAAGTGTGGACACCGAGTAACCACTAGCCTCTAATTAATCCATCATCAAGTATGCATGAAGATCTAATCTTCTCTTATTTGTCAATTAGCTTCTAATTGTAGATTTAGATAAGGGGGTGGGGTCCTTTATTATCATGAGTTTGAATTATTTCCTTCTGCATTTTTTTGTATTTTCTTGTGCACGCATATATCTTGATGAAACCCTCTTCCATATGCATCCAAATTCCTTTAAAAATCATAATAAAATGTCCAAGTAAAAATTCTCAAATTAGCATATGAATAAACTGACGATTTTGTCCCTGTATGAAGATGAGAATACAATGATTTGGAAATAATTGAATTTTGGTTTAAACATGATGAAATACCCAAATAAGATATTTATTTAAATAAAAGTGGATAAAATATAGATGTAAATATATGAACATTTACGTACACATCAGGGACATTGAGACGGAGGCAATAACATCCTGTGCTACCTCATGCATTGTGGAGCATGGAATAAGGAAGCTATGCAACATTGAAATTAGGCCGGTTCGGGTGCCATGGTAGGAAAATCCAGCGGAAAGCATGAGGACCTCTCATCCTAATCTTTTCATTGGCAAACTTTTCTCTCCAAAATTAGGTTTTGGTTGCATCCTGGTTGCTGGGTTGGATGGTAGGATAAGCTTGCTACACTATTACTCTCTTTTGGACTAATACAAAACACATTTGCATATTTACGATGCTTGCATACATGCCCATATGTCATTACACTTGCATCCCCGCCAGGATCAAGCTCACCTATATCATGTCTGTACATATAATCACATTACACTTTTTGCTGAGTAGATGGTTGTATAGATAACTTGGTTGTATCACATGGATATTTATTGCGTGCTACTTTGTCCGCCCCTTGGAAAGATTTTAGGGACGAAATCCTATTTAAAGGGAAGATAATGTAACACCCCATAAATTTTAAAATGCAATAAATAAAATAAGATAAGATAAATTAATTAAATAAGATGAGGATAGAAATGATTTTTTTGCAAAATTCGAAATTGGACCATGAAAACTATGTCACTGCGTTCGTGGCGATTTTCTAATCAATTTCTATATATAATATGTTGAATGTAGATCACAAATAGAAAAGTTATGGACGTTTGAAGTTTTCAGATTCGAAATAATCTAAATAGAATTCAAATTCAAATAATTAAATGATTCTCAAATTTGAAATTTGAAAAGTAACAGTAACAAGGTATAGGGGTCACTTAATCATTAAAATTAACATTAACGTTAAAGGAGTAATAAATAAATGAAATAAATAAACCAAAAGCAATTAAAATTGTTCCTTGAAATAAATGAATCGGTCGACCGCCTAAACTAGGTCGGTTAGAACGGCGAGCAAGTGACGGCTATGGTTTGTTTGCACAGTGAACATTCCATATTTTATTACTTTAAACCAACTTAAATCCGACGGAGCTGCTACATTCCAACCACTATAAAATAAAAGCCTAGTCCTCACTTTTATTCACAAATTATTTTGAGGAACCTAGGAATGCTTTGTCAGTCTCACTCTTCATAGGTTTATAAAAGTTCTTTATAGTTACAGATAACTGATTTTAGAAGTTTATTATTTTATTTTCTAATTCCGTTCTCCACTAATCTCATAATTTCTTAATTTAATAAATATACAAATTCTTTGTCGCATATATCCAAAATGGAAGATCTGAATGAGATTATTAAAGGTGTGACAAATCCAAAAAGAGTAAGAGATAAGGACCTATTGCGAGTGAAAATTTTAGTCTTTCTATTTTAGCAATTGAATAGTGTAGTTAGGATTTGATAAATTCCTTGAGGAAATTGTATTTATGTAAACATCACATTAAAACCACTAGGTTCCCCCAAAGTTGTTGTGTAAGGTCCTACCTTAGGAATTGAAGATATTAAGTTGTTGTGTAAGGACCCACTTCTTCCTCATATAGGAAGTAGTAAATTGTCGGGGTTAAAGTTAAGGGTTAGGCACGGTAGCGGATATCTTGAAAAGGGTCGGCTTCAATGTGAAGTTTTAAGAATGAAATTTTTGTTAGGCCATCCAATGGAAATTATTGCTGGAAGCATGGAATCAGTCGTAAGAACTAGAACTCAACTAAATAAAATGAGTAATTTAGCATTTATTTCATCTAGAGAACCTAAAAAACTAAAAGAAGCATCACTAGATGATTCATGGATTCTTGTCATGCAAGAGGAATTGAATCAGTTCACCTGTAATGATGTTTGATAATTAGTTCCACGGCTAGAAAACCAAAATGAATTAGAACTAGGTGGGTTTATAGAAATAAATAAAATAATAAGGCGAAGTCATAAGAAATAAAGCAGTATAGTTGCAGAAGGATATAGCCAAGAAGAAGGAAGAGACTTTGATGAAACCTTTGCCCTTGTAGCTTAAGAATTCTACTTGCCTTTGAAAACCATAATAATATTAAATTATTTCAAATTAATGTCAAAAATTCATTTTTAAATGGTATTATTAAAGAAGATGTATATGTTGAACAACCTCCACTTTTTAAAAATGAAAAACCCTCTAATCATGTTTATAAATTAAGAAAGGCATTATACGATTTAAAAAAGTACTTAGAGCTTGGTATGAAATACTCAAATCATACTTAATTCAATCTAATTTTGAAATAGGCAAAGTAGAAACTATGATGTTTATAAAAAGAGTTGACAATGATATTCGGCTTATACAAATATATATTGACGACATTTTTTTGGATCAACAAATGAACAGCTAAATAAAGAATTTGCTAATAGAATAACTAAAGAATTTAAAATTAGTCACAAGAGAGAATTAACATTCTTTCTAGGTTTACAAATTTGGCAATCAAGTAATGTAATATTTATAAGTAAAAAAATGCTAAAGAGCTAGTAAAGAAATTTAGAATTTCTAACACAAGTAGTAAATCAACACCGATGGCAACTAGTGAGAAACTTAACATGGAAGTTAATCCTAAAGACATTGATCAAAAACTATATCTAGGTATGATATGATCTTTACTTTATATCACAGATAGTATCCCCCGATATCATGTATAGTGCATGTCTACATGCAAGATATCAGTCACAACCTAAGGAAACACATCTTAAAGCTGTAAAACGCATCTTAAGATATGTTAACCACACATTAGACTATGGGCTCTTCTATCCAAAAGGAAATTCATTTGACTTAATATCATATAGTGATGCTAATTATGTTAGAGACAAATCTGGCTGAAAAATTATGGTGGAACTTATAACTTTCTAGGACACTCACTTGTATGTTGGTTCGGTAAAAAGAAGAATTATGTATCTCTATCCACAAAGGAGGCATAATATATATCAAGAGCATTAGCATGTTCACATGTTATCTGTATACAACAAATTAGAATGGATTTCGATTTAAACTTAAAATAATCACTACTATATTGTGATAGTACCAATGCAATAAATTTATCTAAAAATCCAACACATTATGCCACGACAAAGCATATAGATATAAGAAACGATTTTCTAAGAGACAACATAAATAATGAAATTATTACACTAGGATTAATAAATACAAAAAAAATCAAATAGCTGATATTTTAATAAAACCATTAGCACAAAATACTTTCATTAAATCAAGAAAAGAGCTTGGAATATACTCATTTGTGGAAATATAAAATGATTAAAAAAAATTTGAAAATATAAAGAAAAATGAAAAAAAATACCCTGTATATGTCGACATATCTAGGTAGTCTATGTTGACATACCTAGCCAATATTAAAAAACCGCTTTTCTTTCCTTCTTTCAAAATCTATAATCTGACTATACAACTACCATATTTTGACTTGGACCCATTTTCCTTCTGAAAACTCTAAATTAATTAATTAGAAATGGGTCCATCCAATTCCAAACTCCCTAGAGAAGAATCTAGCCCCTTTTATGACTTAACATTCTCTAAACTTAGCAAATTTGAAGGAGACTAAAGCATGTCCTCACCATGCTTACTGAATTGAAGTCTTCATTTCAATAATGATAAAGAAAGGCAAGGGAGGATATTGAGGAATCTACAAAAGCATACTTTAAATAATGACGCAAATTCAATCATCATCGTAAAGGATTCTCAAGTGAACCTTGGAGCTCATAATCCTTTGTATCGAGATGACGAAGATGAAGAAGAGGATATATGTTAATGAGGATGAAGATGGCGTTTGTTATGTAGGAGTGGTCCAATACGATGCTCATGGTAATGTGGTTGAATAGAAAGGCAATTTCTGGTTGTACTAAAATCGGACACAACACTCTTCGGATGTGTTTGAAGAGATAAAAAGAAGAAAGTAAATGTAAAATGAAGCAGATCTAACAAACACACCAATCAAAAAATAAGAAAACAAATGCAGAAACACACAAATTTAGAGTGGTTTGGCAAATTTCCTACGTCCGCTATGAAATGATTGATGTTTATTGGATTGACTTGCTCATTACAAGAGATTACAACAGTACAACTAAAAAATAGCAGTGTTTTCGGTAGAGTATCAGCGTAAAGAAGCCAAAAGTCCCTTTTCTGGAGGCAATTGAGTGCTATTTATAGACGTAGGCTGGAAAAATCTGACTTAGATCTCGGAATACTCCTTCTCACACACGAGCGAGGCCGCGTGTTCGATCTGAGGTTGATTGAGATCGATCCTTGATCGATACGTATACATTTCGTATCGATCAAAAACACCTCCATTTGGCCCAAGATCGATTAAAGACATTCTTGAGGTGGTATGCAAACTTTTGTAAAATTTGGTAGCATTTGGACTTGTAGATTTTGAGTTATGGTCGATCCAAGTTTGAGTTTGTAATGGGCTGGCGAGTTCATATCAATCCATTCGTATCCATAGTTGTTTGTGTTGATGCCATGCGTGTTGATCAAGATGATGTGGGGCGATAATCCATGAGCAATCCACTTTTCATGCTGAGTAACCGTTTGTCCCACTTGGACTTGCTTTCTTCGTGTTGATCCAAAATAACCTCATTCATATCGTTGCCTTGCACTCCACTTTGCATCAATTCCTGTTTGTACTATACGTATTGATGATTCACTGACTTTTATATCAATCATTTATTGTCGCTCCGTATCGATACAAACTCATGCTTTTCATATCGATGACTTAGAGGCCGTTTCGCATTGCCTATTGTATGTGTTCTTCATATAGATTATCTGGTGATATGTTTTTGTCGAGGGAAGGGGATTGATACGAAATGAATGGGTGGCGATCGATATAAAATGAATGGAAGGCGATCGATATGAAATGGATGTTTGTCAAGAAATGATGGATACGAAAGGGAGTGATATTTGATGGATACGAATATGGTCATCGCAAGGTGATGGATACAAATTGAGGCTTGCTTCATGATTCTTGATCGATTCATAACTTGAGAAAAAACCCTGATCTACTTGAAATTTGGAACGTTGCTTCCACAGCTTTGCTTGTCATGTCATATCTATTGTAGCTGGATTCGGACTTGGGCAAAATTTATCAGTATCCATAGTGAAGCTGTGTATAACCGATCTTCGGGAGGAACCGTCTTTGGTTTTTATTTAATTTCTTAGTGTCATGGCCTTGCCAACAGGCGGGATAACATTTGCACCGCAAAGTATGTCTCATGTGAACATGACGTGCTTTGAAAAGCTGCAGTCTTTATCTGAAAAATTCTGTCTGATTCGTTGAGTATTCGTTGTCTTTTCATCAAAAGATGTGACTTTTGATTGATTTCTGGCAATATAAATACTAGACTACTGACTACCAACGATTGTACACTGCATTGTTGTAACTAAGTGTCGAATGCTAACAATCTGTCATTTACTATTGTAATTGTCATAAGGTGAGTATTCAACTCCATCATTTTCATTTCTGCCTTCGTATCGGTCGAGCACTCGAGAAAGAGGAAACTGTCTTCATTTCAACACAACCCGTTAATCCCTCAAATCAATCCTTTGATTTAGGTAATTAATCAATCAATCTCACATTAGAGTGATAAGATTCAAGTTCTAATGCTAATTCATGATCGATTCCAGCGATGTTGATGCCAGAGTTGGGTCGGAGTGAGGTTGAGGAGAGAGTAATGGCATTTAGGCCGATTGGAGAAGGATGGTGGAATGAGTTTTAGTTCCAATCTCGTATCAATAAAGGAAGAGAGAACTTAGGTTTTGTATCGATGCAGAATGGGGGTTTCATATCGATCCAGAACTAATAGGTGAAAAGGGAAATTTCGTAATGATCTAGTTGGTGGAATTTCGTATGGATTCAAACCGATCGATATGAAATCAAGGAGCTATCGATCGATACGAACTTCATGGTGAGCGATCAATACGAGACCTCTGATTGGGGATCGATACGAAACGTTGGGTTAGAGATCGATGCAAAGCCGGTTATCTTCGATCGATACGAAGTCCAATTTATCCTGATTGATACGTGGTTGGGCTTTGGTGGAACGATCCAAATCTGAACTTTGACGAATTTGAAATCCTTGCACACTCGAATATTTGACTCCGACGAGCTTCTACCTCGCATAATTAGACTTAACTATTTCACTACATATCTGACTGCCCTTCGAAGCTCTTCGATGGAACAGTAACTTGAAAAATTCGACGAATATTTAACTTGGATCATTTTTCGAATTATGGACGGCACGGTTGTGACGGTCAGCGGTGATCGTAACTCCGTTTGAATTTCGAAGTCTTTTCATTTGAACATCTCATAACTCTTGTAGAAATTCTTAAATATTATGTAGCACTGCACTGCACAACATATTCACGCACTTCATATTGGGGGGAACACAAGTTTATTGTCCTTTAAGGATGGTTTTTACTGATTTCAATAGCTATGGAACCTCGAAAGTTCACATCGCAAGATGTTCAGAGTCTACCTCTCCCGTAATTGAAATGCCGACTATCGCAGCTGAAGTTATTATCTCTGCTCCAAATGAGCTACCAGGAGCGGTCTTCATCGCACACCCACAAGATTTTATCCGCTCTAATATTTTGGAAGATATGTTCGGCAGGATTTTTCTAAGGCATGGGTTGTCGCTTGATGATGTCTTACTGCTGAGGCCAGAAGATAGAGCTCATAACACCCCAGAAGGATACATAGCCTGCAACAGATTTATGTGTGCAGTCGGGACACTTCCTCCTTTTAACCAGTTCATCCAGGAAGTTCTACCCTTCTCGAGGATCACTCCGTCTTAGCTGCATCCAAATGGATTTGCCTTGCCCAATAGTTTGTTTGTCATCTTCATGAAGCACCTCTTCCGTCCTCCAACGGTGGAAGAGATCAGAAACTTACTCAATATAAAGAGTCGCAGGGACAACCCTTTCTTTACTTTCCTAGAAGCAATTAGGAATTGTTAACTCGTATCCGGGACTTAGAGCAAGCTGAGTTACCTTAAGACTGAATGGTTCTACGTTCGATGTCCACCAGGGTTCGCCAAACGGTGGCTAGCAAGACGTGCCTTGCCTCCTTGCCGACTAACTGGATAATAGTAGTTGATGTCGGGTCTAACATTTTCTTCCTTTTACAACTTCAACTCCATAACCTGAAGATGCTCAGTTTAAGGAGATAGTATGAGTTCTTCAATAGGTGCCCGTCGAATACATAGAGATTGATGAAGTCCTTAAAACATGAATCTGGTTGCCGTTGGGCACATTGACAGACTTCAAAGTGTTGGACTTGCAGGAGTTCTTAGGACGACTCCGGTGAGGCAAGCTCGAAGGAGAGCTCCCAGGATAGTAATTACTGAACAAGATGGTGATGAGAATATGTTTGTTGGAGATGAGCCCGCAATTGGGCCTTTGCAAAGTCCTCGATCTTTAATGCGAAAGAGAAGAGGCAGGTCTACTGCTCGAAAATCTGTAAGGCGCAAGATCGTCGTAGTCTCTTTTTCCTGCTACTAATCAAGAGATTCTTCCCTTATAGATGGAGAGCTTCTTTGCGGGACTGGCGGACATCCCCACTCTAGATGACCTACCTTTGCACCAAGATACCGGATTAGAGGGACTTCAAAGAGCCTTAGACGTAGGAGAGCCAAATCCTCCGAATACGGCTATTGAAACCAGTTGGTTGGGGAGTTTGCACATGCATGCACACACTTCACGGCACCAAACAATTTCTAGTCACAATCTATTCGTTTCTGGAGATTACCAACTCTGTTTCTCTTTTCAATTTACAGATATAATGTCGAGGTGGGAACCTATGCTTGGTAGTCTTCGTTCTGTGCATCATTCATCTAGCTCATATTCTGAGTCTCGCAGACGTGAGGCCGATAGAGAACGTGAATGCGCCTACTCCATTCAACAGAGGGAGTGCTACAAGAGGGAAAGGGAAAGGGTGAGGAAGAAGGAGAGGCAGTATAAGCGCCGTTCTTGATCGCGCTCTCTGCCACCTATAGGTCCAACTCAACCTTATGGCTTTGGCAAACAACCCTCAGAATCTTCGCGCCGAATACCACCATTTCAAACTACAAGATTCGACAAACAATGTCGGAAGATCGAAACTGAGACCCTCGTCATCATCGAACAAGCCGTTACAGAACCCACCGGGGAAGGGACGATTAGAATCGCTAAGTTGAAAAAGGATTTCTTAAATGTCTGCTTCAACGGCTTCATATTTCCTCCACAGTTAAAGTGAATTCCTAATGAGGCAGAACATATGATATGTTTGTGGCCAGTATCATGAATGGATGAAGACATCGGCGGTGGCCTTCGAGCAGGCAAAGACAATTAAGAAACTGGGAGCTGATCTCGCCCAGAAGGAGCGTATAGTTTAAATGCTCACTACTGAGAATGACACTCTAAGGAATTCAAAAACAGAGGGCCTTGAAGAAAGTCGATGAGGCAAACAATAAGATGGAGCAGATGAGACAAGAGCACCTAACTTTGTGTCGATGACATGGGCCACAGAAATGCCACTGTTACAGCTGGGAGAGATAATGCGCTCTAGGGGCACAATGAGCTTAAGATGAAATATGCCGAGGTCATCAAAGAAAAGGACAATGCTAATAAGGTTGCCGAAGAGGCATGTTATCAAGCTGTGGAACTTAGGAATGAGCGGGATGCAGCTATACTAAAGGTGCAGGAAGCCGAGGCTAGGGTTGAGATTGAGGCCAGAGCGGCAGAGGCCAGGAAAAGGCGACATTGAGGATCTCCACATCACATATAATGTTAATGTTTTGAACCATCAAAGTCTAAGCTGTCTTGAAGATTATCCATCGCATCTGTATAATGTTTGGTGCTGCTTGGTTGTAGATGAAAAAGCATAGCATCATACCGAATCCATCGATGAGTTTGAATTAGAGAACCGAGTGCTGACTAAGGATGAGAGAAGAGTTCTCCATGATGCCATTATCATATATGGAAAAGAGAGACTCATCACTCAGCATCCGAAGGCTGGTGAGTATTCTGGCGTTGAGCATCATGATATGAGTTCTGAAATTCCTATGCTAATCCAGCCCAAATCTACCCCTGCAGTTGATCCTCTATCTGTGTCTGCTTATAATCCTAATCAACCGCAATTGTCTCCACCTCGCGAGCATGTCCCTGAAGCTGGTCCGGCTCCATCCGCGAGCCAATCCGAGAATGGTATTCTGAACACTTCTCGTATTTATTCACAGTTGGGGGCGTTGCTTGAAGTAGTTACCAACACCTTTTTTTACCCTTATTCAGTGATAGGAGCTGCATCGGCCGTGCCCCTTGCAACCCAAGAGTTGCATCATGAGCAGGAGGCCCTTATGACGGAGGTAACCACAACAACGGCCGCTGCACCAGCTGAGGGAGTGCAGGGGAGCGCTTTTAATTTTGATGACCAAATGATGGATGAACTCCTTGTTCATCAAAGTGACCCAGTTACCGATCTACCATTCGTCATAGGCGAAGGCACATTCATGGCTAGCTCTTCGGGCCTATCGAGCAACATCCATATGGAAGCTCGAGCAATTCATGAGGAAGAGATAAATGGTGGAGATTAACACCAAATGGAAGTAGCCGCACAGGCCAGTGATATTGGACATGGTATGGCGGGTCCTGGTCCAGCTCCTCTACGAATGATTTCTCCAGGTGGTATAGTTTTCGACACTGGCATGCCTTCCTCATCTTCCAATATCGAGAGTTTTCCTACTCTTCCGACTTCGCATTCAAAAAGTATTCCAATTCTCGTGAGTTTGGAGGAAGAGATTACTATAATTCCTCCGGCTGAAAACAAACCACCAAAAGGAAAAGGCTCGAAGAGGCATCCGAGTGGTAGCTCCAGTGGGTCAACACCGAGGAAGAAGAAGAAAATAAGGAAGTAGATATGTCTTCTTTCTCCCTTTTTTGGTAGATAGAAAGGAATTTCTTTTTCTTCCTGTAGGTCGTGTATAGATGCAGGTGCGGCCCTCCCTAGTAAGATTTTTTTGCATAGACCTCTTGTATCTATTTTTCTTTTAAAGGATAAATAAAACAGAATTTCCTTTTTCTCTTTGTACAATTCTGAGTTTATTTGTTTAAGTGTTTTAGCACTCGAATTTCCATTTAATGTACTTGTGAAGCTATATTCGCTGAATCGGACCTAAGTTCAGTTGTCAAGTCCCGAAGTTATGGCTTCAGGCCATAAACCGAAAGTTAAGTTGAATCCCAATATTGTTTAGTCTAGATCAGTAGCCGGTACTTGATTTTTTTCCCCAGTCCTCGGGATAAATTGAGGTGGTCGATCGACAGTCACTTTCCGCCTTTGATAAATCGAGCTTAAGTTATTCGAAACGAAGTTGAAACAAGACGAGTTCGAGTGGTCGGATTACACTTGCTCACCTATCGATAATTGCTTCCACACTCTGGGGATTGCACTTGTATATCGATGGTCGGTCATGCCTATTTATTGTTTAAAGATATGCTCGAGCTTCGAGGACTCGAGTTATTTTACGGGTGGTCAGTCACACCCGTTTGATATATATAATTTCATCCACACTCTAGAGACTTAGATTGATTTGTGGGTGATCAATCACACCCAATTTGTGTTTATACTCCAGTTGCACTCTAGGGACTCGGAATTGTCTCATAGGCGGTTGATTCACACCCAATTTGTGTTTATATTTCAGTCCGCACTCTGGGGACTTAGATTTAATCGATGAATGTTCTGTCACAGCCATTTTGATGTTTATACTACAGTTCGCACTCTTGGAATCTTAAATTGATCAACAAACGATCGATCACATCTGTTTTTAGTTTTAAGATTTCGTTCGCACTCTGGGAATGATAGATTTATCAAGATCATGGACGGTCAAGTCACATCCACCCTGGTCATTAGACGGATGGATCCATCCTCCTTAAACTTGGATTAAGCACGGGCGAAGTCGTTAGCTGGATGGATCCACACTCTTTGAGCTCACACTTTTAAGTTTATACTCCAGCTCGCACTCTGGGAGCCAGAGTTAGTTAGAGGATTGCTGCATATCAATCCTTTTTTGGCTTTAGTGTGATGGCTTACCCCCGAGCTTGGGTTTCACTTAGCGAGTGACTGGCATATCACAGTCACTCCCTATTTGAATAAGTCCCATCGTAGGATGGAACATAGCTCTCCATGCATTATGATGGTCGTATGACGCAATTCAAGAATCGTTGCTCTGGCTTGAAGAGATGGCATTTTATTACTGAAATAAGAAAATATGACAATGTTAGTTTCCTTATTACAAATTCAAATTTCAAAATTCACAAACATATTGCAAATGAAAAGCAGACTCAATGAATAAACAAAGATGTTACATGTAGTAGTGATGAAGACTCTCGCTGTTCCAGGCTCTTGGCAAAGTGTGAACATTAATAGTTGATAATTTAAATGTGCCATCTCCGAGTCTTCGTTCAATAACATACGACCCTTTCCACGTAGGTTTCATATGCGAAGGGACCAGGTAAATCCTCTTGAGCATGAGATCGCCAAGTTTAAAAGTACAGGGTCGGACCTTAGCATTGTAGAATCGGGCAACTCGACTTCAGTGCATGGCTGCCCTTAAATCATCCTCTTCACGCTTCTCATCTAGTAAGTCCAATGATTAAGAAAGTAATATAGCATTTGTCTTCGGATCATAATAAGTGACACGATGAGAGGGCACTTCCAATTCAACTGGAATAATGGATTTTGAGCCGTAGGAGAGTGAAAATGGAGCGTGGCAAGTCACAGACTTGGTTGTTTGATATGCCCTTAGTGCCATAGAAAGTTCATCGACCCATTTGCCCCCGACTTTTTCCAATCTTTTCTTGAGGATGGACTTTATGATTTTATTAATAGCTTTGACCTGTCCATTTCGCTTGAGGGTGTGCAACTGCAGAGAACTTCTTCTGGATATGGAGTCATTGACAGAAACTCTTGAACTCGACACTATTGAATTAGGCTTCGTTGTCAGTGATGATGGTATGTGGGAGACCAAACCAACAGCTAATGTTACGTGCCACAAAGTTGATCACTTTCTAAATTTTGAAAGTGGCAAGGGGCTCGGATTCCGCCAATTTGGTAAAGTAATCAACTACAATGATGACATAGTTTGCTCCACCTTTAGCAAGAGGTAAAGACCCAATAATATAGATGCCCCATATTGCGAACGGCCATGGACTGGCCTTCTGGGTTATTTTGATAGGTGAGGCTCTTTGAATCCGATCATGTTTTTGACATCCGTCACATTTCCTGTCATAATCTGATGAGTCGCGATTTACAATCGGCCAATAATTACCATAGTGGAGTACTTTCTTAGTAAGAGTTGCCCCCCGGTGTGATCACCATATTCTCCTTCATGCACATCACGTAATACCCATTTGATTTCATCGTGGGTGATATACCGAAGTAAAGGAATAGGGTACCCTCTCATGACTTTATCATGAATAGTGAACCACGAAGCCTTTCGAAGAACTTTTCTTTTCCCACTATTATGCTATAGCAGGGTCCCATGCTCGAGATAGTCCCAAAACGGAATTATACATGATTCCTTATCATGTACGGCTTTATGTACCCAGTCGGTCTCCATTCGATCAATGCTTGGGAAAGATAATGTCTCAACGAGAATGAGCCCCATTTTCTATGCCTCATCGGTGTTGGCTAACTTTGCCAAGGAATTGGCCTTCTGATTGTGTTCTTGCAGTATGCAATAGATGGCATAATAGTCGAACTGATTCAATATTTCATGGACTCGAGCAAGATAAGCAGCTAGTCTCCGGTCTTTGGCCTGGTATTCCCCCGAACTTGGCACACGACCAACTGTGAATTGCAGTAAATCTCCATTGCAATAACTTTTAAATCTTTGAAAAGCTTTATTTAGGAGAGCAGGGCTTCGTATTCGGCCTCGTTGTTGGTCGTATGGAAATCGAACTTTAAAGCATAGCTTATAGATCGGCCTTTAGGAGTTTCGAGTACAACCCTAGCACTTGAGAAGCAGTCATTTGATGCACCATCATTATGTAGCTTCCAGATATATTTGGGAGATTCATTGGATTCGGGCGAATCCTCCGAGATAGTGAATTCGGCGATGAAGTCTGCTAGGACTTGTCCTTGAATAGTTCATCTCGGTGTGTAAGTGATGTCGAACTGACTCAGCTTGATATTCCACTTGAGTAACCTACCAGACATCTCAGGCCGCGTAAGAACCTGTCGTAACAGCTGGTCGGTGTAGACAGTGATAGGATGAGCCCGAAAATATGGGCGGAGCTTCCTCGAGGTGATGACAAGACAGTAAGCTAACTTCTTCAACTTTGGATAATTTCTCTCCGCTATGGTCAGTTGTTTGCTTACGTAATAGAGTGTCCGTTGTATCTGGTCCTCCCCTAAAATTAAAGTAGTGCTGATTGCGTTTTACGACACAGCCAAGTAGATGTACAATCTCTCGTGATTAATAGGCTTTGACAGAATGAGTAGTGTGGATAGATATTGAAATAGTGCTCGGAATGCGCCCCCACATTTTGTAGTACATACAAAGTTATGTTTCCCTTTTCTGATTAGATCGAAGAAGGGGATGCATTTGTCGGTGGATTTTGAAACGAACCAGCTCAATGACACTACCTTCCTGTTGAGGCTTTGAACTTGCTTTATATTCCTTGGTGTCTCAAGATTTCGCCCATATTTTCTTGGGATTGGCTTCGATTCCCCGAGCATTAATGATGAATCTAAGGAATTTTCCAAATGCGACCCCCGAGTGACACTTCAACAAGTTGAGTATCATTTTGTACTCTCGGAGGATGTTGAACATTGTTTCTAGGTCTTTGATATGATTGGTGGAGAATCGAGACTTCATAAGCATGTCACCCACATATACCACCATGATTTTCCCAAACTAGTTAGCGAACATTCTGTTGACGTGAAAGGTTTCCCCGGCGTTCTTAAGCCCAAACGGCATCACTTTATAACAATAGAATCCCAGATCGTTGAAAAAGCTGGTATGCGCCTGATCAGGTAGGTGCATCGGTATCTGATTGTAGCAAGAATATGCATTCATGAATTATAAGAGCTTTGTCCGGCCGTTGAGTGTACGAGCTGATCAATTCGGGGAAGCAGAAAACTATTCTTAGGGCAAGCTTTATTCAAGTCTGAGTAGGCAATGCATATTCTCCATTTCCTATCAGGTTTCCTGACAAGTGTAGAGTTGGACACCCATTCTGGATATAACGCATCTTGGATAAACCCATTCGACCTGAGCTTATCCACCTCTTCCTTAAGGGCGTCAGAGCTCTCTGGATCCATATCACACCTTTTTTGCTTGACCTGGACATGCCATGGGTCAATATTTAATGTGTGCCTCGCGATATCCGGTGAGATCCAATACATATCGGAGTGCGTCTAGGCAAACACGTCGAGGTTTGCCCGTAGAAATTCAGCCAACTCCTCCTTCATCTATTGGCTTAGCTGAGATCCAATCTTTACCATTCTAAGATCGTCATCATAATCGATAACATCGATCGTGTGCTCTTCCAGAGAAGCCTGACTGTCTTTGACTTTATCTTCGCTTTCAGAATCTCTTGGGTCAAGTTCTCATGTGAATTGGTTATGGTTCACGGGCCTGGGCCCAGGCGTTAACTTCAATTATCCGCAAAGAGGACGTAAAGAGATTCCTCTACGCCCTTTCCCTTCTCTTTTAGTTGCGCCTCCCATAACTCAGCAGCATAACAGGCCCATCTAGCAACCTGGTCTCCCTGAACAACTCTGACTCCATTGTCCGTAGTGAATTTTAAAGTTAGACACCAAGGGGCCATAGCAGCCCTGAACTCTGCTAGGTTCGGTCGGCCCAAGAAAGCGTTGTATGGTGAGTCAATATCCAATACAATAAACTACAATATCCGAACTCTCCGGCGTTCCCCAATTCCCAAATCCACTGGTAGCTCCACCATCCCAGTGGATATAGTCACACTTCCATCGAAGCCATGAATGCGAGACTGACAAGGCTTCAAATCTTTTGTTTCCATCTTCATTTGATTATAGGCTCGCTTAAAGAGTATGTTTACCGAACTTCCACTGTCCACTAAGATCCTCTTCATCCAAGCAGGACCTATTTGAGTTGAAATGACTAGTGGATCAATGGTAGGGGCTTCAACTCTATTAGCATCCTGTCTCGAAATACGATGTCATCTGCCATTGTTTTCTGTTGTTTGGCCGGGCCCAGTCTTCCAAGTTACCGCAACATTCGAAGCTCGCATGCCTAATAGAGCTGGCATACGACTCCATTTCCCTCCAGCTCTGATCTGTTAGATGAGGACCATATCTAATAGTTTTAATCACTAACCTCCCGCCGGTACGTGTGGGTTCCTTGGTCTAACCTGATTTGGTATTTGATTTTGATTTGATGGGCCCACACCTCTAGCCTGTGGATCCTGAACGAACTTCACCAACTTTCTTTCTCGGATCAACTTCTCGATAATATCCTGTAGATGGCGACGCTTGTTCGTGTTGTCACCATAACTATCATGAATACTACAAAACTTCCCAGTTTGATTTTGTTTCTCTGATGATTGCTTCGGAGCAGGTTTCTTATATTAGAAAATATTATAGGTTTGCAAGCACACATTTTCCAAAGATGTATTTAAGGTAGTATAGGTGTCAAACATGAAAGCTCTACGTCATGGTCCACGACTCTAATCTCTCTTCCCACCCTGATTTCCATCGCCTTTTTGTTGATTCTACTTATTCTGTATATTTTACTACACCCTTTCAGAACTCTTCCTGGTTTGTTTCACAGCGACATTGCTTTGGATTCATTCCACACTGGACCTTGCAACATCCTTTTTCCTAGATTGTTTTGCATCATCTCTTCTCAAGAACTAAACTACCTTAGAATAGAAACGATCCAATGATGCAGGGGATTTTCCATCCAACTAAATGCCAAATTCAGAATCGGGATTGATTCTCTTAGTCGGTGCCATCAGAATGGAATTGTCATTAGGGTTACTAATCTCGACGTATGCAGCGTGGAACCTCTCCAAGTAACATCTAAGTTCCTCTTTGGGAGGTTGAGTGACACTGGACGAGGTATTAACATCTCTGTGCCTTGGGACATGCATGCGAAACTGCTTGACAAACTTCGTTGCCAACTGGTCGAAACATGAAATAGATCAGGGTGGTAGGTGAGTAAACCACATAGTTGTGATGCCACCTAGGAAGATTGGGAAACTTCGGCATTTGACCACATTATCAGCCTGTGCGGCATTCATCGACCATTCATACTTTAAAATGTGCTGGTTAGGGTCAGAGCTCCCTTCATAAATAGGTAGGGTTGGCATTCTAAATCGCCGAGACAGTTCAGCATAGCGGATTTCATTAGTAAATGGGGTATGACTCTAAGAGATTCCCCAGTCGTCATTGGTGAGGCCTTGGCTTTCAGGGATCATTTGATGGATCATTGTATGGATGTTTGGCATCTGGACATTCTTGGAATGCTGAGCCAAGGTGTGGTCGGGTTCCACAATGCGAGGATGGGCTGGGCGTGGTCGACAGTCCATATCTCGCCTCCTTGGCTTTAGATCTTCAGGAACATAAGACTAAGGAGTATAATCACGCTGGCGATAGTTCGGATCCATTCGGTTTCAGGTGTTAGTTCCCAACTCAATAGCAGCAACATCAGCGCGATTGTCAGTACTGTGATAAAGAACCGTCTCTCCTTGGGAGGAGGGTCCGATCTAGTGGTTAGTTGATAGACTAACTTTCAATTGCCCAAGATTCAAAAAATGCACCGATGTCCGGTAGCATGTGTATAGCTTTCATCCAGCCGTGGGAGAGTGGATCTGTGATTGTAATCAGAAAAAGATGAACTTTCAGTAGATGAGTAGGAAGCCTGATCCCTTCTAGATCTCCTTCATCTTTCATAGTTCAGCCGATTGGTTAACTCCGCGTTGGCACGGAGCTTCTGGGTAAGCTACTGGAAACTTTGATTCGGCTCTTGCATCAGTAGCTGGAACTCCTCCCAGGTGATAGGGCCTTGAGGATCTGAAGGTCCAGCAGTGCTCTGGTCTACAAAGGGAAGTTGTGTGGGGTTCTACCTATTTCGTTCTTCTGGATCTGCAGCGGTTGAGGTAGTCCTAGTAGCGACCATGATGAAGAGCAAAGTTCTCTCCTAGATTTGGTGCAAATTTGAATAGGATGGAAGAACTTCTAGGCTTGAGATTTGGATCTTCTCCTTAGATTCTTGCAATCTAATATCGACAGTAGATCCAATGAGTAGGAGAAAAGCTGGGTTTTCTCAACGAAAGCACCAAAATGTTTGCAATAAAATTGAACATAACACTCTTCAAATGTGTTTTAAGATATAAAATAAAGAAAGAAAATTTAAAATGAGGCAGATCTAATAAATACGCCAATCAACAGATAAGAAAAAAAATGCAGAAACACACAAATTTAGAGTAGTTCGTTGCATTGCCTACGTCCACTATGAAATGATCAATGTTTATTGAATTTGACTTGCTGATTACATGAGATTACAATAGTATGACCAAAATATAGTAGTGATTTTGGCAGAGTATCAGCATAGAGAAGCCAAAAGTCCCTTTTCTGAAGGCAATGGAGTGCTATTTATAGACGTAGGCTGGAAAAATCTGACTTAGATCTCGGAATTCTCCTTCTCACACGCAGTCTGGTCCCGCGTGATCGATCCTTGATTGATACATGTACATTTCATGTCGATAAAAAACACCTCCATTTGGCCCAAGATCAATCAAGGACATTCTTGAGATGGTACGCAAGCTCCTACGAAAAATTGGTAGCATTTGGACTTGTAGATTTTGAGTTATTATTGATCCAAGTTTGAGTTTGCAATGGGCCGGCGAGTTCGTATCGGTCCATTCATATCCATGGCTATTCGTACCGGTGCCATGCATGTCGATCAAGATGACGTGGGGCAATAATCTAGGAGAGATCCACTTTTCATGCCAAGTGACCGTTTCTCCCACCTGGATGTGCTTTCTTCTTGTCAATCCAAAGTAACCTCATTCATATCGTTGCCTACACTCCACAAAGTATACGTACCTACTTATACTTTTCATATCGATGATTGACCGACTTTCGTATCGATCGTTTGTAGTCGCTCTGTATCGATATGAACTCATGCTTTTCGTATCGATGACTTAGAGGTCGTTTCGTATCGCTTAGTGTATGCATTTTTTGTATCAATTATCCGACGATATGTTTCATGTTGAGGGAAGGGGATCAATATGAAATGCATGGGTGGAGATCAATACAAAATGAATGAAGGGTGATCGATACAAAATGGACATTTGTCAAGAAATGATGGATACGAAGGGGAGTGATATTTGATGGATACGAATAGGGTCATTGCAAGGTGATGGATACGAATTGAGGCTTGCTTCATGATTCTTGATCGATTCATAACTTGAGCATAAGAACTTCGATCGACTTGAAATTTGGAACGTTGGCTTCCACAGCTTTGCTTGTCATGTCGTATCAATTTTAGCTCGATCTCGACTTGGGAACATTTTATCAGTATCCATAGTGAACCTGTGTACAATTGAACTCCGGGAGGAGTTGTTTTTTGGTTTCTAGTTAATTTCTTGGTGTCACGTCCTTGCCAAAAGGCGGGATAACAATTTCTGTGTTCATTATCTGAATTGTTCTATCCATAAATCTCTTATAATTAAATCAAAACATTAAAATTGTAAAAATAATAAATGGTTTAGGTTTGTATTGATTTGATTGGTCATTTAGCTGTTGGTTTGTATTTATATGTATGTAAGTTGTATGTTTAAATTTTTTACTTGAATTAATAATATAGTTTGGTTTGATTGATTAATATAATATGTCTTGAAAGTATGGTTGAAATAGATATAATTATATATATATATATATATATATATATATATATATATATATTCATTTCTAAGTATTATTGCTGTCGATTTTGACTCCATTTACAACATTATCATAGAAATGTCATATTAAGGGGAAATTTATTTTTCTTTACCCATTTTTGTTGATAACAAAGGGGAAGAAAAATATATTACATGCATAAACTGGGGAAAATTATTCAAAATAGAGGATTAAACCAATTTAGGGCGACTTACATTATATTTATCATAAAAATATTTACATGGTTGCCATCATAAAAAATTGAGTGATTGTCAATACCACATATACCAACTTTAATAATAAAAAATACATAGGCGTTAATGTTTTCCCAAGTTGTATAGGATATTTTGTAGGATAAAATACAGGTTTATACAAATACAAGATAATCTAGTTTGTAGATTGATCAATAAAAAGATTAGAGATCAAGATTTAGAGATGATCAAGATATTTGAAGACACATGAGGTTAGAGACAAAAACAATAAGTGTTCAAGACTATATATCATAGGAAATTAATATTCGAATAATTTGTCAAAATCCTTGGATAGTAACCTTATGTTCTTTGAATACTCTCTTATAAAATACTTACTATGAAAATATTATTTCAAAGTATATTTTTTGAAAAATATTTTATAAGTATTTTATATATTAAAAGAATTTAAAAACCATGTTTAAAAGTCTTACAAATTATTAGAATTTTATAAACTTTTAAATGGATTATTATTTTTCAAAATTAACAAGGGTATATCGATATACCCTACATAAGTATCCTGATATATAAACCATTAGAGAGATACATTTTGAATTTTATATAGATGTGATTTTTGGTTACATCTCTTAGCGAATAGACACGTCCCTTCAAACTACTTTGACAAAATCCATTGTCTATACTCTTCAAATTCATTCAAATTCAATCTCTACTTTTCATTCTCTATAATCTACTCGCTACTTTGAAAGTATTCTCTCATCAATTAAAAGATATAAGTGCTACCAAAGGGCTATAGGATATTCTATATCCAAAGTACAACTGTTTGTATTTGGAATCAACAACCCTCTACTATTACTTGTCTGGGTGTGCTTGTTGCCCGTTCATATCAAGTGGGTATGCTTATTGCCCATTTAAATCAAGTGGGCGTGCCCGTTGCCCACTTAAATCAAGCGGATGATCTTGTTACCCGATTAAATCAAGAGAGTCTTATTACCCAATTAAATCAAGTGGATGATCTTGTCCCTACCAGACCATTTCTTCTGTTCCATAAAAATAATGCGTGGGCTAGGATCAAACTGTTGACCTCTACGTTGGAAGCTTGACGCACAACTTTTTGAGCTACACATGTTATTGTGCTATAACTCCCTCATTTTGAGTCAAAATTGAATGAAACTTAGACCAATAGCTTGAGTAGAATATTCTATTGCCTCTAAATATTCTACTAGCTTGAATTAGGTAGTAGCTCTCCAAGGTGGGGCCCAAATCGAATAGGTGGTGGACAAATATTAAGATGATCATATCTTCCAATCCGTAGCTCAAGCTAAGATGTAGATTTGACCTAGGTGTATATCCTGGCCTTAGAAACATTTTAAAACTACTTTGAGTATATTTTGGATTATGACAAATTTGCCCATAAAACTTCGGCTTGTCCTCTTGATCACGTGACAGCGTCTTGATTATGCACCTTCCAGTCATTTCTATGATCCTTGACGTCTTTCCATAGTCACCATGTTATGGATGAAAATACCCAAAACATAAGGAAAACACTAGCATAAAAATTCCTCTATTGATCCATTCATCAAAATATGTTGTCTATCAGACCATTGTACGGCTCCATAGTAGTATCCTAATTTTCGACGTCGGACTCTAGTGGTGATAATATATTCTTCTCCTTGCCGGAGAATAGCCTCCTTCCTTTTTCTAGTGACAACTTGATCATCGGTTTCTACCATGGTCTCAAATTCTAGACCAATTTTAACGATCCCTTTGTACTTAATTAGCAGCCATTTTCAAGAAGATATGTTAACTTTAATGAGAGCATAAAGCATTATTAAAAGCAGGACCTGGTTCGGCATCAGTTCTGATCCATTCAGAACGGACTGTTCCTTGGGCTCAACTTAAAATTGAGCCCTTACACGCTCTGTTTCTCAACATTCCTTCTTCTATCCCTATGACAGTCTCGATTAGATTCACTACTAGATTGTGACCCACTTCTCCTCCTTGATCCCTTAAATTGGGTTCTGTCCCATGATCATGTGTTGTGACCAGTAGTTTGTAGTTTCTCCAAGCTTGTCATGAGTTGATCCACCATTGCTTATTGTTAAGTAGTGAAACGTTTGTTTAGCTCAACCATAATCTAGGTTACTTTCGGTAATTACATCTACCAGCACTACAATGCTTGTTAAATGATTGACCTAATTGGCAGTAGTCCTATTGGGTGCACTGTTATTCATTTTCACTGGTGGCACTATCTCTGTTTTTTTTATTTCAAAGGCATCTTGAGTTTAGCTCTCAATGAAAGTGCTAAAATAATTTGCTCGAAAAATGGGCAAACACCCCTAAGTCACTTTATAGAACCATGAATACGGATTATAAAACATATTGTTTATGTAAGTAAATTTGTTTAGTTCTATAGAGTAAATTATAAATAGATTAATAAAAAACAAAATGGTGCAAGGTAAAACACACACATATTTAGAGAAGTACAACTAAATAATGCTTACATCTGTTACATATAGTCATTACTTTTCCTCATAGGTCTCGAGTGCAAAATTGCAAATTAAAAATACAATGATATGTAGTGCAAAGAAAAGAAAAGTAGTCTTCTAATTGTTCGGTTTGGTTTTCTCTTTGTTCGATATGGTATGACTTATTTAGTAATCAATTACTCACTAGCTGGTCTTCCATTACTATTCATAGCTCAGGGTATTTATAGGTGTTAGGATATATAGTGTCAAGCTCGATAGTCCTATCGAACCATATTTCTTGTTCGATGGTAGCCTGCCCGACCTAACTTACTGTGCATTAGTAGGTGACTACCAGAATGTTTAATTTATTTAGCCTACCAAACAATGTCCATTCTGAACCAAATATTAGCCTTTCCAAACCTTATGTTTTCCTTTTGATTTTTCTTAAGCGGTGTTTTGGCCTTCTTGCCTCATTGCCCCACGGTCAAATGATAATGCTCCAATTTTGGATTTTCCTACCATTTATGTACTCCTTAACGTCATTTTTTATTTTTTGTATTGTGGATGAAAACAACCACAATAATGATTTAGATAGGAAAGTTGGTGCAATAGAATAAGCACTGAATGTGCTGCTATAAAACAACCTTTTTGTGGTCATAAGGAATGTATTCGGATTATACGAAGGTTTATTTATACTTGCATCATATTTATGGTTTTATCCAAAATATTTTATGTTTAAGTAATGTTCCTTTCACTTGTAGGAGTTTGAATATGGTATTTTGTATTAGAACCGTGCCAACAAGCAGTGGAATAAATAAGTTAATTTTAATTTTTTAAACCATTTTCGATATTTATTGGGTCTATGGAGTCTAATTCATTTAAAAAATTTTAAATTTCTTTTAAATAAAATCATTATTTTATTTAAATTCATACATAAATTTTTACTTTATATTATTTTGTATTATGTTTGAATATGTGTATCATATACACATATGTGTGCACATGCACATGCAACACAGTAAAATGTGCATGTTTTAACAAGCCTGTGGGTAGGTATCGGGATTCACACTACAATTGACATGTTTTCCCCCTAGTACTGCATATGCCGTCTGAGTGAATAGACACACACACACATCAAATGTTATATATATACACATCTACATAAAAGTATATATTTATAAAATAAAATCATATATTTATATATAAATATGTGGAAATAATAAATGTAATTACTTATATAAAATATTTAGTATGTATTTGTACAAATGCTCATTATATTAAATAACAAAATCATTTAACAATGAACATAAAATAAATTTTATTTTTAAACTGTTGCTATAAACCCAAGAACAAAATTAATTAATTTTTTTCAATTAATAAAAATTTATAAATGTACAAACACATGTGCATAAACATAAATAAATAAATGAATATATTAATTTAATGAAATTGATGCTAGCTAAGTTGAAGCTCACGACATAAGAAAATATTTTTTTTGGGTATTAAAAATAATTTTTAAATAAGAAATTATAAAATAATTTAAAAACTATCGAAAGTAATTACTAAAATTATTTAAAAAACTATTTTCGAAATCTAAAAATTATGTAATGTTATTGAATAAAATTTAATAATTAAGTTCAAATTATATATATAATCAATTTCTAATTAAACAAATAGTTATATTAATATTTAAATTCATAATAAATATATATATTTAAATAAATTAAAACATGATGCAAAATTATTGATGTGCAAAACCAAAATTTTAGGGGTTTTAAAATAGTTGTTATATGATTTTATTCATTAGGATATAATTTGTTAACTAATAAAATCATACCTAATATTATCTAATAAAAAGGTTTTTTTTTTAATTTTAATTTTTAGGTCGTGGGCTTAATACCAGAAAACATACAAAATAATTATTTATTTAATTTTTAATATATTGATGCACCGATATATCCAACCATCCACTATGTGACAGAACATCGATACGTTAGATTCATAAAATAATCTAATAAAATACAATACAATATAATAATAGATAAGAATATTAAATGAATTGGTAAATATGTTTAATACCTTTCACCAAGGCCTAGAGATCTCATTTGAAACGATGAAATGACTCCTTGAATCAAATTTCAAGTTCTAGAGTTTACTAGCACCTTAACCGGTATACCACCGACGATCGCATCCAAGAGTTTAGATGCGATTTTTGCTTTGATATTTCAGGGTCTGATATTGTTGATATCTATTAATGATTTTCAAAGGAAGAGGAGAGAAAATTTTCAAGTAGAATGATTTAGAGAGTGACATATTAATAGGAAGCCAATTGAAGAGAAAAGTAGATATTATGCTTATTTCTCTCTTACCAACTCCACTATTTTAAACCATTCAAAAGCCTCCCTCTTTTACCATTTTGGCTGGTCTATCCAAGCTATTTTGGTTGAAATTTGCATGCCCCAAACAGACCACAAGGCTAATTTCAGCTCAAACAATGTCCGTTGCATTTTCTAAATTTAAATGCGCACTGATATCATATATCGATTAATATATTTATAATGGTTATAAATGCATATTTGACATTGTTCGGCACATGAAATACAAAATTTTATAATTAATAATTGTTAGATACTAATTAATTTAATTAATTTGTAACAATTACAAATTAATTAAATTTAGTGATAAAAAGAGTACTCATTGTTTTGGTTATGTGACTTTCGGGTGGTTTAATATTGAACAATTCGAATATTAACATTCACACGTCACTTGAAAATCATGTGACATTT
This sequence comes from Allium cepa, assembly GCA_030765085.1. Lineage (NCBI taxonomy): Eukaryota > Viridiplantae > Streptophyta > Magnoliopsida > Asparagales > Amaryllidaceae > Allium > Allium cepa. The sequence continues at coordinate 377,787,610 of CM060938.1, read as the reverse complement.
TGGCCAAATCTATTGCTTACTTGTTTCGGTAAAAATCCAGTTTTACTTTGTTAAGCGTTACCCGTTAATGACGATTATTTACACTAACTCTCTATCAAAACTATATCACTTTGGACTTATGGAATTTGATAATGGTCACATATTTAACTCTATGGTCGGAGCATAAAGTCTGTGGTTCAATAATAACAATTATTATTAACCGAAATACTTTGACCAAAGACTTTGACTTTAAGATGATTTTTGTTGACCGTGACGCTAACCTCATATAACCGAGGAGAAGAATCCTCCCTTGAATAGTGTTTTGCTTCCAATGTGTCCACTCGACCCAGGTATAATCATTCAATGGACGCTATGCCCTTATTTAACTATAATCAAAGTTGAGCTTCTATAATGAAGACTAATAGTATCTCATGTCAAGAGAACTAAGTAATTTTGTTACATCAATATTTTCTGTTTGAGCTTAGTTGTATTAACTAACAGAAAACTATCGATTGGGTCATTCCTTAGTTATCCAATAACTATCAGTATGTAATGCTTTGGTCTCCAACTAGCCATAAGTAATCCACTGCCCAAGATTTGAAAAACGTTACGTACTCTAGTCTCAATGGGTACATCGATATTCAGACTCGATGCATTTAGACTAGGAATATTTTAAAATGGTATTATTAACGAATAAATTCGCTAACCCCAAAAGTGTGTGGAAAAAAGAGCAATTTCAAAATGGGGCCTTGTCGAAGCCAACCGAAGTCTTCAAATCGAGGTATACATCGATATCGACTTTAAGTTTAGTCATCATCGTCATTAAAAGATCGAGTCAGTATGCAAAGTATAAGTCCATATGAAGTTCAACGTTCAAGTCAACGTGCATGGTAAAAGTCAAATCACAAGTTCAAGAAAGTTCAATATGCTATGCAAGTCACAAGTCCTAGTCAATCGATATACAAAGCCAAGCGAATACATAACTCATAGTCTAAATCAGGTCAAAAAGGCTATGTCATTGTTTAATTTCCAAATGCTTATGTGTACAATTGTTCAAGTGTTACAATAGGCGAAATTCCTAACTCAATTTAGGGATTACAAAAGTTAAAAAGTAAGAAATGAGAAGAAAGAATTTGGCCTCTTTCATAATGCCCTTGGGTCCCTATTTATAGGGGTTGACAGGCTGCGTGGTGCTTGGCTCCGGTAACCTTGTCTTCGGCATTAATAACATCGGTGAACATCAACGTCGACATTGTCACGTACACATAGCTAGGCCTCGGCACTGTTCAATAAATCCGATATTCGATGTCATCAAACTCGGCATTAGCAATTTCCTCTTCATTCATTGACTCTTATCATAACCACATACTAGCATTGATGAAGAGTGTTTAGAATGGTTGACTTTGGCAAGCAACATTTAGAATGGTTGACTTTGGCAGCGTCGACATTGATAGAATATGCCTCCATTCAATATTGCTTCGGAAATCACGAGTCTCGACGTCAATCATAGTACTATTCAACGGTCATCGTGATTCGTGGAAGATGACGTTCATGCTTCATAGTTATGGGCATCATCCGGGCTTATGGATTTTATTTGACGCCGTTATTCCTTGGCACTTTCTTTGAACATCTTCGACAACGGTGATATTAGTAATGAATATATTTAATTTCATTGTGATATATTACCTACTTTTATAGCACTTTGTAACTACCATCACAAAACAATCTGTTTATGAATTTTCTATTAAATATATTTTTAATAAAATTCATAATTAATATAACACATTATTCAAGTATATTTAGAAATAAACCACTTTTTTTTCCGAACAAGACTGATTGTCGAGTTAGATATATGTAACAAAATACATAATTGCTTCTAAGACATATCTCTAGCTCCATCATGATATGTTAGAGATGATTGGTTGAAAATTTCAAATTGATACACTTTATTTCAAGCAAGATTTCAACAAGAAAGTTTTTCCACTACTTCCCAAGAAGAGCCATTGCGGCTAAATCCCCATTTTGATTCACCCACCAATCCAATTTCTCAAACACACCGTGGTTCATTTTGTTATTAAAAATCATGGTGGCGGAAGATTTTGTGGTGAAATCAGATGATAAGTTGTTCGAGATTATTGATGCGGTACATGAAAGACATAAAAAACCGTTCAAAATCATATAATCTAAATCTATCAAAAATATAAATAGTGTAGTTTCTATTAAATTCTCTTTATATGGTAATTATTGCTAATTTTGTGCGAATATGAGGATTTGATGGTGGTGGAGTTATTTCAGTCATTATTAGACAATGTAAAGTAGCTTTGTTGAATGTTCCACATAACAAGAAGTTCGTTGACTTTGAAGATTGCAAAAGTACGGTACACCACCATGTATCGACGTATCGTTGATTCCAAATGGACGAAACGAACTCCAATAAACTAGAGTGTTATTTTGCATACTATATATTTCTACAGAACAACTTTACGTCTTAGTGTAATATTATGTTACATATAACTTTTTTTTCCTCCACTGTTTTGTGAACACCATTGTCTTCATCATATTTGGAAATAGTATAATTCCTAGCTTGTTCAACATGCATGTAGATGCTAAATAAAAGTTGGATTTAAAAGAGTGTGTGAATTTTCAAATGATATTGTGACATGAAGTTTTTATTTGCAATTTATACAAGCAGAATAAGATGTTAACGTTTAATTGGTTGGAAAATAGTTTGTGAGTGGGTATATAACTTCAAACTGTTGGGTCACGTGCATTACACAACACAATAAAGAAGACAATTTTGGAAATATTTCTTTTATTTAAGTTGCACAAGGTTATTTATTGTGTTATTACAAGTAGAGTTTGTTCACGTTTCATTAGTTAACTTATTGTTTTTGCACAAGCATTTATGAATATACCACGCTGGTCATGTGTAATGAAAAAAAAAAACGTTTTGACAACCTTGCATTATTCACGTTTTATTAATTAAATTATTGTTTCCAATTATCATTTATGATCATATCGCGTTGATTGGTTGTCTGTAATGAAATAAAAAACCGTTTTATAGACTATCATAAGTTATTCGTGTTTCATCAATTAAGTTATTATTTCCAACACATGTTTATGAGCATATCACGTTGGTCCCGTGTAATGAAAATACGAACTGTTTGATGGAATGCTAGAAATTACGTCCTTGTATTATTCTGATTCTTATAAATATGAAACTAACTATCTTTAAGCCACTTATTTTTCTTCACACTAATTTAAGACATTCTAACTTCAATATTTATTAAAATTTGTGTTATCTATACTTTTACTTTTCAAATTACTTGGGTGAAAAATGGGCGAGAATAGAGCACGTTGAAAATTTTCCATGAAAAGAGGCATAAAATAATAGAAAAACGGGAAACAAAATTTCTTCCCCTTTTTTTAATTTTAAATTTTGTGTTGGTGGTAAATAATTCTCTCTATAAACATTCATTTCTTCTTCTCCCGTTCTATTTCTCTAACATTACATGCTCATTTCCATTTCATTCAAATCTTTTCATCTGTATTATAATCATTCTGCTTTCGTCATCACAGGCAGTTCCAATTCAACGAGCATTCAAATCCAATTTTGACGGCTGAAACAAACTGTTTCTTTCTCAAAGTTAAAATTTTGATACCAGAATCAAAATGGGGTTTTCATAAAATACTCTTCCTCCAAATTTGAAGTCAAATTATCGAAATTTGTGTAACCAAAAGTAAAATCCAACGGGTAATTCAAGAGAAAGTAGCTGTTTGGGTGTTCTGGATTGCTTAATCGGAGTAATCAGGGCCCTGAAAATGGGTTCCTGCCTATCCATCGACGACAGTGCCGCCACGACAGAAAATGGTGGTGTCCATAGAAGCTACTCGGATTATTTGTTGTCGGAATCGAAAAAGGGGAATAAGCTTAGTAATATTCCAGGTAGAATGCATTTGAATGGAGCGAGTAGTGTTGCTTCTTTGTTTACAAAACAAGGAAAGAAAGGGCCTAATCAAGATGCAATGATTGTTTGGGAGGTAAATTTTTGTACCTAACAACTCATTATCAATTATCCATTTATGTTCTATACTAGAATAGATTAGTTTTTTCATTTACTGTGATACACATCTAGAAAGTCCTAAATTTTTGGTAGGGTAGAGATATTAATAGATGAAAATTGGATATAAGATTGTTCATCGATTCATTCAGTATTACAAATGATATATTTTGCCTTTTTAAGTTGGTCATTTGATATTTGTTTTAGTCTCTTGATGAAAAGACCAGTACTTAATTGTCATCTCTACTTCTTTTGAATAAATTGGTAAGTTGGTTAAACCAACCTCCCAACTACAAATGAATCATGTAATCAAATATTATATCAATTTTATGGTCGAGGTTGTCAAGAATAACCTAATTGGATGTCATTATGTTTTCTAGGATTTTAATTCGACTGAAGACACAATATTTTGTGGAGTTTTTGATGGTCATGGTCCTAATGGACATATAGTTGCAAGAAAAGTGAGAGATTCACTTCCTCAGAAGCTTAGTTCTCATTGGCAAGAATTTACAGTGAAGGAGATCACCAATAGCACGGCTGAAAGCCCTACTTCTGAAGAAGAATCAAGACAACCCTTTAACTTAGAAGAGAATGAAAATTGTCCGGAGATTTTTACAACATTGAAAGAGTCATTTTTAAAGGCTTTTAAAGTTATGGACAAAGAACTAAAAGTCCATCCAAGTATAAATTGCTTCTGTAGTGGAACCACTGCAGTAACTTTGGTTAAACAGGTATTAATGAGTAGTGGATATTTAATGTTTTAACAACTACTAATGAGTTAGTCATTCACAGCTGTTAAGTGTTCTTAGATTTTAGTATTGAAATCGGAGTTGTTATCAGGGGCAAGATCTTGTAATAGGAAATCTGGGAGATTCAAGAGCTGTACTTGCCACGAGAGATGAAAATGACTCTTTGGTTGCAGTTCAATTGACCGTGGATCTCAAGCCCAATCTACCTAGTACGTATTTCTCTGTTACAATTTAAGCCTAATTCTGATATTGCCTACTTGTAATGGTAATATCCCGGCTTCTTATGCTTTGGGTAAATAGCAAACATATTATCTGAATAGTCTGATCATGTTGTCTTTTTACTTTATTTATCATAGTGAATTTTGGATGAATAAAAGGCAGTCATGGTTTTTTTGTCTATGTTGGTTTGTAGAGGAGGAAGAGAGAATCAAACAAAGTAAAGGCCGAGTCTTTGCACTGAGGAATGAACCAGATGTAGCTCGAGTGTGGTTGCCAAAGAGTGATTCACCTGGGCTGGCTATGGCACGTGCATTTGGAGATTTTTGCATCAAGGATTTTGGATTGATTTCAGTTCCTGAAATATCCTACAGGCGCCTCACTGAAAATGACGAATTCATTGTGTTGGCCACAGATGGGGTATGTAAAAATTACTGTATATCATCATTTTTTTTGTGGGTTTTATAATGTGTATAAAAAAATGTCTGTAAACTTCTAAGAAAATATGAATCCAGCTCACAATGTATACTTTGAGGTATTAACAAATGAAATTAGACTGTCAGGTTCAAATTCTAAACTGCTTGAGTTTACAGTTTGACAGGGCCATCCGTTTATATACCATGCTACAATGCATGTATATAATAGTTTATTTTTCCTTCCAATTTCATAAGTTCTAGTGGTAAAAACAAATATAGAATCTGATTTTACTATAGACGATGTTCAATTTTTACAAATGAAATGCGACTTTGGCCCCTCATGTTTGTTATGAAAAGTTATGTAATTTTGAAATATTAATGTCCAAAATATGTTAAATTATCATTTGACCATTCCATTTTTAAGCCAATTAGTTTTGAAAGCGCTTGGGCAAAGTAAGTTTCATTACCATTCCACACTCTTATTTGCATCATTAGTGGAGATGAGAACATAAAATTGGCAACTTATCCTTGCTAACCAAGTAACTTCATCGTCAGTAAATGTGAAATTTTCAGATATGGGACGTACTTTCAAATGAGGAAGTAGTGGAAATTGTTGCATCATCATCGAGTCGATCATCATCAGCTTCCACTCTCGTTGAGGCCGCAGTGCATGCATGGCGCCGTAAATATCCTACCTCTAAAGTTGACGACTGTGCTGCAGTATGCCTCTACCTCAGGAACACAGCATACCATTCATCTAATTCAGACGTAAACCATTCTGCTTCAGATATAAAAAATGATTCATTTTTATCTGAAATTCTTGAAGAAGAGCACAAAGGAAAAGGAAAGGGAAACGGGGGTAAAGACTGGACTGCGTTAGAGGGGGTTTCTCGAGTGAACACTCTGTTGACCCTGCCAAGATTTGATACCAGCTTGAATTAAATTGGCGTTAGAAAGTTGATTATTGCATCTACAGATTTATATATTGGATTTGAGTGATTGGGAACAAATCTTATGTTTTTGTTACCGTGTCCTAGTGTTTCTCTTACCATCCATTCATGGTTTTTTCTATTTTCTGAGTGAATAGGATTTAGTTTTTGTAAAATCCAACTGCAGCATTTGACGTTGGTATCAGCAGTTGTTATATTTTATCCTTGTGTCTGAATATTCAATTATATACAAGTAGCGCTGCAATTTGTACAGACGATGCATCTTTCATTCGTATTTGATTGTGTTATCCTCATTTTTTTATGCTATCTTCTATGTTATCCTGGAAGTCTAGTTGCTTTAATGGTTGTTACAGACATTTTCATGCTATCTTTTGTATTGCCCATGACAATGCCAGCAGTAACAAGTCCAGTGTGACGCAGCGTCCGAATAAATTATAATATTAACACTGCAAAATTTATCCACAGGATAATAAACAACAACGTCACTGTATTAAAATATATGCATCCGTGGATCCAATTACACAGATTATAAGTGCATCTCCCAACCAAGCCATCCTCAACCTTGATCTTCTGTGTAGAATGAAATTGCAATCTCCAACGGTCAATATTATAGGCAGCGCCAACAAATCACGTGCCTATTAAATAGACCATGAAGTTAGGCGTGTTAAATAAGCAACGATTTTTTTTTCTTCCCTCCAACTGCTCTTTTCATCAACCACTCTCACTTCCCATTTTCATAATACATCACAATCTACACTAGTTCTACTAAGACCATTAAATTTTGTATCAAATTCAGTACGTAAGATGTCTTCGTTATTTAGAGAGTTCTCACAAACATCCAATTGAAATAATTTGTGTTTGAAGACGGTCGAAGGCAGAGTAAAACACCTCATAGCCTGCATTCATCCAATCCATGACAACGTAATGAAGATTACGATTTGCGTTGCGTTTATTGCCATTATTCTAAAGATTCGATTAGGTGTAATAACTAAAAGAGTGAAAAGTTCTCGAGAAAAATAACGGATTCTTACAACCGAAAACATTCGAACAGCACAAGTACATCAACAGCGATCCAAGGTCGATTCGAAAAAGCAAACATAAAATTCAATTTTACGAACCACATATCCACAAAATCAAGAAAGCGAACTTTAATGGAATGGGAGACGAAGATCAATTTGTATGTTTCTCAAATTATCATTCTGCTTTAATTTAAATTCTGAATATTTATTTTGTTTTATCTTGCTATTAAAAAAAAGGTGAATGCGGAATTCATAAAGTTATTTGCAAGGAAAAATGATGCTAAAAACCTTCAATATTAACAATTTTGAAATTGTTATGAGTTGTCAAATAGTCAACCAATTTAGAATTCTGACAATGCGAACAACTTGAGAGACATTCAAATCAAAAACAAAGAAAAGAAAAGAAATCATTAACATCATCATTCTACTCAAGTCTGGTAAACGCATCCAGTAGAGAAACAACTTATGAGGACAAAAATAAGGTAGATATGCTTATTAAGATGCCCGATGAAGATTCTAGACGAATGGCTGGAAAAAAGAAGAACGAGATTGAAACGATTTTGGATTCTCGAGTAAGCACCACCCAAGAAAAGAAAGAGAAAATAATGTTGAAAAGAACATTGCTATAGAGAAAAAGTTGGAGGTGATGAAAAGGTTTGTGGACATTGAGCAAGAAAAGTTGGATCTCGAGTGTCTAAGATATGAGACCATGGTTATTGAAAAATGACTTGATGGGGATGGATGAACTTACAACCCAAAATTATGTGAAGTGCAATAGACGAATCATTTTGCTTATTTGATTAAATCGTAGTGTATTTTGAACCAAACAATCTTTATTTCTAAATATTTATTTTATATTCCTTGAAATGATGCGTTTGTAATTACTAGAAAAGTAGTAATGTATCTTCGGTTATGTGTAATAATCTACTGGACATTAGTTATTACTGAAAGATCTTCTGTTTTAGAATCTAATTAAAACAGAGTGCAACATAAGATGATTGACTAATATAGCAAAAACCAAGCCAGCTTTCCTTAAAAACAAAGTACAAACATGAAGTAAATAAGCATAAACATATAAGTAAACTAGTAATTTCCATAATGATTTCAAATACGATCCATTAGATCCTTTTGTAAACTATTATGCACTGCTACTTTTCAGTATGGTAGTTGTTGGTTCATCGGTATGTTGTAATGTTCTTCAGTCTGCATAATGTCTTCTTAGAATAATTCTAGCATCTGGTTTGCACCATCGTATTCGTAGTTATAGCTTTTTCCATATCTCTTTCATCTTCGGTGATCATATTATGTAGAATCATATAGGCAAACATGATTTGGATCGCTTCCATAATCTACACCTTACTAATCATCGCAAATCCAGATTGAAGGACTTCAAATGCTCTTTCTACATCTTTCCTTTGTCATTCTTGCATGTTAGGAAATTTATAAGCCTAGTATGATTGGATTTGGATAGGTCTTCAAAATGTGCACCATTTAGGATAAATCCCCTCATAAATATATTCGTGTTTGTACGTGTTTTGGCCTGGTGTAATTATTACGGGAGTTGATTTAACAAGTGCAATATCATTAAACAAACGTCACATCTCAATCCCAAATTTGTCATTATTATAACCAAACATTCTGAAGAAAGAATGTTTTATCCATAAATCGTATGAAGTAATAGCTTTCAAAATAATAATCATCTTTTTCTTTGTCGTTATAAGCTCCGTGATATGCTTTGGTTCCATTTCTAGACTTGAATACTCAGTGTCGTTAACCTTCACTATTGCTTGACAAAATTTGTGTAGAGTTACCAATGTTGCACCTTTTGCAATATAACATGCATTGTTTAGTGCATCCGCATGGGTACCCAAAGCTAACATCCTAAAAGCTACGAACATTTTTTGTTTTCCACTTAAACCCTGTGTTTTTGAAGCGTTAAGCTTAAGAATAAAATAATCATTATTGTTTCAAATGCCTGCCAAAATCCTCGAAAAATCCCATCGCATTCTGAATCTTCTTCGAAATCTAAACAGGCCGTATATTAGATTTTTGGTTGAATTAGCCTTACTCGAGATTTTTATGAAATGCCAAATGACTACAATTAATATGTTCCCTACTATTGACCGAACCACTATGCTTCTCAGATGTTGAGCCATAAGCTTCATGATATAGTTCTATTATTTCCTGTACTTCCTTGGATTGTTCTTGTTAAATCTCTTTCTTAATGGAATCACTCTTGAATGCCATGACACAATTGAGAAGATATTAATACATTGTGTTAATGTTTAATTGTTTAATGTGCAGGTAGTTGATAAGTTTTTAGTGTGCCATTTAAGATGAATGTTGGAATCCCTATATAAGGGATGTTAAGACATGTTTGTTTAATTATTTTCAAGCAGCAGTCTTCTCAACTTTAATTCGTGGGACCGTATACTACACTGATATGGCAAGTCCTATCGGAATCCACTTTACTTAACAGTTGACAAGTTTGTAAAATTGTTTTAAGAGACTTGATTCTTAACTTTACTACATAGTGTCATATAATGTACGATATGAAAAGATTTAGTGGAATTTTCTTTCCTTAATACTTTACATGTTTGTACAATAATTTTCAAAGTGTTATTTTCTTAACTTTTACCCTTTGTTCCGTATACTGTACTAAAATGACAAGTCTTGGTGGAATCGGCTTTACTCAATAGAGGACATTTTTGTATAATTATTTTCGAAGAGTTGTCTTCTCAACTTTAGCACATGGTGTTGTATGCTATATTAATATGAAAAGTCTTGGTGAAACTTTCTTTACTCAATAGTGGTCATGTTTGTACAATTATTTGAGAGAGTAGCCTTCTTAACTTTAACACATGGTGCTGCATACTATATTGATATAACAAGTCTTAGTGGAATCTGCTTTACACAGTAATGTACATGTTTTTACTATTATTTTCTAAGAGCTTCCTTCTCAACTTTAACACATGGTTATTACTAACAAGTTTCTTTATGAGCCCCAAAATATATTAGGCAAATAAGTCTTGGCTTAGTCAACTTTATGTTAGCTCGCAAGAAATATGCAAGTCCATAGTGAACCATGCATGTTCATGATTTCGATCCATGAGAAAAAGGGTCATGTTCATATCGTAGATATATATTCACAAGAGTCATATGCAAGTCATAAGGCAAGTCGTAGTCAAATATCTTTATTCGCTTGAAGTATGCTATCAAAGTTCATAGTTCAAGTCCTTATGAGCTAAAAATCACGAATGTACAATGGGCTTTACAAACACCCAATTCGATTTAGGGTTTACAAACCTGAAACTGTAAGAAGAGAGAAAAGAAGAATCACCCCCAAGTTGCCATTGGGTCCAAATTTACAAGGTGGAGGCAGGCAGATCAACTGCCCCATGTCACTCGGCATGTGGTGAATTGTTGACATTCGATCGATATTCTCCATAAACTGCTGATTTTTGGCATTTCTTGTTATGATGATCAAAATTTTGCATCCTCATTTATATTGCTGACTTTCGGCATCCTTATTTGCATTGTCGACTTTCGGCATCCCTCGTAACTACAGACATTCAATATCCCTAGTAGCATTTTCAAAATTCGACATCTTTCATGGTTTTGGTAAAATTTGATATCTCTCTTTATATTGGTGGCATTCGACATCTTTGATGGCACTGATGATGTCCAACATCCTTGAAAACTATTGGTATTCGTCATCATCCATGGCTTTAATGAAATTCAATATCTCTCTTCATATTGATGACATCCTTCATAACCGTAGATACTCGACATTCTTTATGCCCCTTGAAGCTCGACATCCTCTACCGCTTGAATGACTTAAGACCACTTGCTATTGATGCTTTACAATAGTTATAGTTGTAAAGGCCTGATATTTATGAAGTTTCAATATACCCTCTTTGTAATTAGTATTTGATACCTTTTAATGATGCGGTATCTCCCTTGAACTGCCTTTAGGTTCGCTATCCTTCATATTATAGTCCCTTGGCAACTGTTGATGTTCGATATTACTTTGGGCTTATTGTATCTTCGGTAGAAAGTGGACATAATATCCTTTCCCTTTTACATGCTCAACAACCTTTATGGTTATTGATGCTCGACATCTTCGTTGAAGTTCTATATCCTTTGTGTATGTTCCTTTATTGTTCGACATCTCTATAGATTCAGAACCTCGGCGCGACATCCCTCCCTTTGTAAAAGCTCGATAGCCTCTCTGCTATGTCCACATACAACATCTTCTAGGTTGGCCAATTGCTTGATGTTCGATACCCCATACTGAAGGCTCTACTACTTTTCCTTTGATACCTTGAATATCAGTTTTCTCCCTTTACATGTTTGACACCATTATTTGTAGTAACATTAGCCCCCCCATCGTAGAAGAAATTTTGACTTTTCAAGTTAACAGCTCGATATCAATGCTTTCTGCTTTGATGACCACATTGTCACCAATTGGAATTCTTCTAATTCTTGCTCATTTATTCAAATTGAGATCAACGGCTCTCATTATTTCTCTTTCTCCTTATAAATACCCATCCATGTTATTCCTCTTACCTTTTACCTGCAAATCAAACTTGAAACATAAAAAAAATTATTTCTAGTTTTTACTCAAAAATTTCAACTCTCTTCGGCATTTAAGCTCAGTCCTAAAGTTCGACCTTCATCGTTAATTGATTTAGATGCAAAATAAAGATAAGGATGGTTTTCAATTTCAAAATTAGGTTTTAAATAATTGGGATGCTTCGACAAGTTTTATTGTAGCAGTATTGCTATTTTGATTCTTAGAAATTTAGCATTTGCATTCAAGTGTAATTTGTTGTATTTCCCTTTGTTGATTGAAGTTTTATAATTGCTGTTACAAATTTGAAATCCTTTTAATAAGTTATCTTTCTAGAGCCTTAATGGTAATTATCAATATGCTTTAAGACGCCGACATTCAATTAAAAATTTGATTTATTGTTAAAAACTCGACCTTCTTGGAATTCAATAACTCGCCTGGTTCTATGGTTGACCAGTCCTTTGAAATTTGACATCCAACTTAAAATTAAAAACCTTTTTATAATGTCGGCAACTAGTTTAGGCTTTGATATCTATTTAGAAGTTCAACAACTATTTTGAGGGATGGTTTTATTAGTTATAAACTCAATGACTCGTAGTGAGCCGCTATTCCATTTCGAATTTGACAACTGCTTAAATAGTTGATATATAGGCTACAAATTCGATCGATATCTTGTTTAAGTCCGATATGACATCATGAGTTCAAAATGTAGTTATCATATCGTAGATTTATAAACTATTTATATATTCATCACCTTATAAATTCACTAATAAGTTAAATCTTTTCTAAAGTTTTGAACCTACTCGCCATTTATGAATTTGATAACCTTTTATGGATTCGATAATAGATTACTGATTTAACATCCCATTATAAGATACTATTAGTATGATACTTCCATTGACCTTACTGATCAATTATGAACTTGACATCTAGCTATAAATCCAATAGTTGTTAAGGAATTTTCGATTAGTTTTGTATGCCTTAAACATTTACGAATTCGACGTCTTATCATAGGTTTGACATCCATGAATAGATTTCTTAGTGAATTTTTCAAACAATTATAAGTTTCCATAGTTAGCTTTGGTTTTGATATTTCAGCATTTATGAATCAGATTGTTTTCACTTAGTCAAGTACTCATTGATTAAGCATTCGAGTTTCTATTTTAACATCTGTATTTACAAGCACTTCAAACTTTTTATAAGATATGCAATACTTCCCTGATTGTATGTAATATTACTTGGAAGATAAAAGGATAGCAAGAAGTCTGATAAAAGTTCTACGCCTTCTCTCTCTCTTCAGAGAAGGGAGATTATAAGCTCAACCTGTCCTTTATAACGACTCAGCGCAAAGTAGATTCTATCCTTCGATAGTTCGAAATCGTAAACATAAAAGCCATGGTTGCTGGTCCATCTAGTAGGATAGATAAGCCTCCAAAGGGATTATTTGATTTTTCTCCTATCCACATCTGACACTCAGGCTACCTTCCTTTTCCTGAATTTCTTATACAGTTCTTGGAACATTTAGGTATTGCTCCAATTCATCTAACTTCTAATCGTACACTTATTTGAGTTGCCTAGAAATACATGCTAGGGAAGCCAACCTCCCTTCACTTAGTGCTGAAACTCTCAATTCATTGGCAAATCCTGTAAACGTTGGAAGGAAATTGGAGGGTTCTATATATGGCCTTTTTTTCTGCCAAATAGGTTGGTTACTAACGTTATCAATAAAGCAAGGTATTGGGAGAATCAATTTTTGTACATTAAGTGCTATACCCCTTCGGATCAAAGGGTCATTTTCTATTTCCAGTAATTTATACTACTTTTCATTATTTACATTACATTCTGCTATTCTCTGATAATAATTATTCTCTTTAAGTATCCATTTTTCAATGGGACTTATTCTTCCATTGCTACCACAATCAATGCCTTGATCGAGTCTAACAGTATGGGGAACATGCTCACATTTTGACTAAAACAACCTTCAGAAATACTCTTTAATCCTAGAAAGCCATAAGGCACTTGGAAATCGTCCTATAGTTAAGGGAGATTCTTATGGAAAGCGGGAGTTGGTTGTTAGTAATCGAAAGGCCTTTCTTCTTCTTCCCCAATTCAACATGATTGTTCTAGTAAGTTTATATCATGAAGTTTCATATATCGATATCTTACAAAATTTTCTTTTATTTAGGCTCTTCTACTGTTGTCGGAGTTACTAAGCATAAGAAAGCTAAAGCTCACGTTTCTTCTTTGGCTAAATCAACTAAGGCTGCTTTCATTGGGGGTTCTATTGCTAAGTCCATTGATGCTATCAAAAGAAAGGCGGCCTCTAGCGCCCCAATTGATGTTTCAATCCCTCTTCTAGTAAAAAGGCTAAACTCAGGTAGGTTCAGACTTCCATCTTTGTTGCCGAGGAGTCGAATGTAGATATCGTCTTGACCACTAAAGATCCCAGCATGATTGATTTAGGCTCTCCGAATCATGATGCTCACAAGTACAAAAAAATAATTAATGCTTTGGGTCCTTTGCTAAACATCTCGCTTCCTAATTTTGCTTCTGGTTTCTAGCGTTTGTTGAAGGAGGTAGGTTTGACTCCATTTCCTATAGAATCTCTTCTTTCGGAGGCTCAAGCTTAATCCATCTCTATGGGCTTTACGATCTTATTAATTCAGTTGTTTAATATCCCACTATGGCATCTCTCATGCCACTACAACCATAGACTTTCTCTACAGATAATCTTTATGTTTTGCATCATCAGCTTTTGGGTATGTGTCTTTTAATAGTTTTTGCCTAATGTAGACTCTAATTTGGTACATCTTATCTTATATCTGCCATATGTTTCAGGCGGCCAAACACAAGTTTCCCTTCAATCGGCCTCCCAGGGACATTTTTTAAGTTGCAAAGCTTAAGGGGCAAGTTTCTTTGTTGATGGAAAAGTTGGGTCCTGCAGAGTCAAATGATTGATAAATGCAATGTAAAGGGATGAGGATGTGCGTCAACGGAATAGGGGTCTTAAGGCTAAATTAACACTAGAGGATGGAGGTGAATAATTTTTAATGGATTGTATGAATATTTTTCAAATTCTTTAAGATTCTACTTGGAATGATATAATTAACACTCATAGAAACAATCATGGAATCAAAATATAAATAAAAGTAAATGCAGTAAAAATGAAAAAAGGAAAGAATACCCCTGGATTTTATACCCGTTCGGAGTTACCCTACATCCAGTCCTGCATAATTCCTTGTACAGATTTCTTTTCAACTAGTAAATGAAAATGCAATCTCAATTTCAAGGCTACGAGATACACCTTCCAGAATTCCGACCTTTGGGTAGAGTCACTTGATTTTCAAGCTATAAGTATATCCATTGGATTTACTGGCTAATAAGCACACCCAATTGATTTTACATGCTACAATCACACCTACTAGGATTTCAGGGATGACAAGCACACCATAATGTATAAGAGTATAATTTGATAGAGTTTAAAGACTCAGATCTTCGATCTTAATCATAATTAATCCTATAACTCTTGAATAGCCCTTCGATCTTGAGAGAGATGAGAGAAGATGAAGGAGAATCAAATTAGCTATGATTGAGTTTGATTCTGGTTTAATTTCGATAGCGGTTTGGTAAAAATTGGTTCAGAAATCAAGACAATAAAAAGTGGAGAGAAGAGTAAGAAAATAGTTCTAAAAAATTCATTTGGAAGTCTGATATATATAGGAAAACAACGGTCATGTCCATTCACGAAGAGAAATGATGCAAAAGCACTTCTATTCAAATTTATTTTGAATGTTACGACCACTATATTGACATTTGCCTATAGAGTATATCGAAATACTCTTCACAAATTTGAAAAACACTTTAAAATATTATTTTGAAAATCCATTGCTTTATAAAATAACTTGATATTTTTAGAATCATTTAAATATAGTTTATTCATATTTTAATCAAAATAAAACTTAATAAAATTTTATAAAATAATTTTGAAAGATTTAATAAAAGTATTCAATAATATATTAAAAAACGAATATAATTATAACTTCTTAAAGTATGTACAAAAATTTAATATATATAAACTTAAGAACACTAAAATGATATCCATATATGTAAGAACTGAAAATCATTTAAGGAAATATTTTGAAAGGGTTTTTTTTAAAAACATAATAGTTAAAAAAACAATTTAAAACAAAATTAGAGAAGGTGAGAGAAATTAGGAATGTGCTATCAAGATTTTAACATAAATTCTATGACTCTTTAAATTGTCTGGAATATCTTAAACTCTTCTAAACTCATGAGTCTTCATTCTTGAACTTTTGAAACTTTATATCAACTTGTTGAATCTACTCTTGGTATTATCATCTTGATACCATACAATCTTCTTAATCAATACCTGTCTAATATCCTGTACTATATACTACATATATCTTGATAAAACATTAGTATTTATATTTTATATAATATTCTTAGTTGTTATCATCAAAACCAATACCTAAGTTACTAACAATCTCCCCCTTTTCGATAATGATAACTCATCTCCCCCTTTTCGATGATGACAACTCTATATATAAAATATAATATAACCCCCTCGGGTTACACAACTCACCTTTAATCTATGCCTAGATTTTATATATTCCCCCCCTTTGTCATCAACAATAATAACCAACTAAAAATATAATTCTAACATACTCCAATTCTAACTATAACTCCCCATAAATAAAACAATAATTAACATATATATAAAAATAAGAGAAATGTAAAATCAGATAATCATAAAGTAATCATAATCAATCCAAATATTCATCCAATCCGATAAATTTTATGTCATACACAATTCAAACAAATCCACACAAATCAAACCAATCAAATCCAAACTAAATCATGTATTATTAGTTACATACAATCAAACCTATTTAAACTAGAAATTTTGGGGAATTTCATCCCATCCATCAATGCCAAAGATTGGATCCGCTTTGATAGCATCCCGATCTCATCATCTTTGTTGAGGGTGCATTCTTGATTGGTGGTTGTTTCTTCTTTGTTAAAGGAAGAAATCATCCACCGAATTGCATCGAAATGTCTTTCTTGCTTCTTGATCATCTGTATTTGATTCATTTCTAAGTGCCTCTAGTTTCTTAGAACAAAAGAAAGTGTGTTCTTGAATGATTGAAGAATGGTTCGAGGTTTTCAATTAGTTTTTGGATAGGTTAAGCCATTGATTTTTACTAGAGTTTAGGGATGAAAAGGAGTGAAAGAAGAAACTAAAAATAATGATTTTATGGAGTGTATATGTATATATAGAAGCAAGAAGTCATTTGAAATGAATTGGAATTTGGTAGTTATTATTTTCTAATTTTAATTTTTTTGAAAACTCGCCATTATATGTTGACATACATGCTTGGTATATGTCGATATATGCACTATAATTTTCAAAACCACTTTATTTTACTTTTCTATTTTATTTGACTTAGACTATTATATTTATATGAATTTCCAGATATAGTACACAATATACAATAGTAAGAAATATAATTTTCATTGATAATAAGGATGAGTACAAGAAATAAAAGAAAGATACACGAGATTCAACCTAAACTAAAACTAATAAATCCAAATGCAAAAGTAGTTTAAACAAATATCTAGAAAGATACGGATAAAAATGATGGAGAACCACCAAGCTTGCGAATGCTCTTTTCAAAGAATTTATTCATTTTGTTTGAAATTGAGGTAAATATCTTTGAAAATGATTTCTTAAGCTTTCTTTGGTTATGGACGATCTTCTCTTGATTTTCGAGAAGGTCTTTATTGGATGGATTAGGTGGCTTATTGATACTTTTCAAAGAAGTACCCTCCTCCTCTTCCTGTTCTTCCTCCACGACATCCATTTTCTCTCCTTCCTCTTCCTCTTCTTCCTTTTCTCTTATTTCATGCTCTTCTTCTCGAGCCAACCTTTGTCCTTTTTTTGCAAGCGTTTTGTAAGGCTAAAAAAGGGTGAAATATGCATAAGTGAAATATTGGCCTTGTCAAATATATTTCGAGGAACTGTTTTCTCTCCTTTGAGGTCAACACCAAAATAATTGAAAACACGAGTAAGACATACACGATGAAATAGTGTATTTTTAGGTTTAGAAAGATTTTTAGGGAAAGTTTCATCTAAAATGATATGAGATCAATTTATGTCTTATTGATCATAAATGGCGAAAAGAGCTTCGAAAACTTTTTTTGTCAGGTTATTATAATTACTCGTTCTAGGAGAGATACTTTATTGCAAAAAAGGCTTAAAATTCTTGTTTTTGGATGTAAGTTTTTGTTTTTAAATTCAAAATCATCATCACATTCGAAAATATCATGAATTAATTCACAATTTTGAAAATCAATTTGAAAAGATGAAAGGTCCACTCTACTAGATTTGCATCCAAAAATATGACCCAAAAGTTTACAATTAAAATAATTTGTGTCCCTTTGACACTACTCCAACTTCTCCTTCACTACCATCATAAAATTTTCCTTTTAAATTTGCATAAAACATCTTAATTGATTTTGGATAACAAACGAAATCATTCTGAAGCATCGATTAAATGAAGAATTTCATTTTGCAACACAAAGATTGAAAAGATCATAAGTAGGAAAATTGTAACGACCCGCCTTTCATTCCATAGAAAGACACATCATTAAGAAGAAAGAAAGAGATAGAAAAGAGAAAAGAAAGAAAAGAAAGAACAAACAACATCATAATCTCATAGCGGAACGAATAAATTATATTATATCACATAAAACATTACAAAATATCATATACATCAGAGTTATACAGCTAATACAACACAAACTAGACAATTATAAACATCTGTCTAGCAATTACAATTCAAGTACATCAGAGAAAACAGATACAACTCAAACACAGCGCAATCGCTATATATATCTACACGCTGAAGCCTCCTGCTCCATATCTCCTCCAGAACTCGTCAAAGCAATCCTGAATCACTTGACTACTCATACATAATATGAGTACCCAAGAGTTTAATAAAACAGAAAATAAACACCCAGGTCAGACATGGGTCTGGTGTGAGTAAAAGGGTTTAAAAGTTTCTTAACTTTGAAAATCCTTTGAAAAGAAAAGGTATCACGTAAGACTTCCCACACATAAACATGGAAAAGTTTTTACCTTACGCTAACCAAAACATTTGATTTGATAGGAAATCCAGTGATATTATAATAGTGTCTAGGGTTTTCAAAATAAAATACAGAAATAGCTGGAATGCTTACATCTCACGTTCCAACATAGTTGGGCACAATCAAAACCATACAGGCACTTATTGGATTAAGGATTCCATCAATGGCAGGGGTACTGGGGTACCGCCCGTCACAGTACGTGGCCTAGATCACCATACCGAGGAGTACGCCCGCTCCCCTACAACACAAAGCCGGAACCATTCCTTACTGAACAGTTCCGAACAAGACCACCCCGCAGATTGGTCGTCGCAAACTACCACACAGCCGAAATATAAAGGGACCTCTGGATAGGGGTAAATCTCGTCCTACTTGGGCATGACCCACTTAGCCTTGCTGCACCTCTCCTGTTTTATCCATTTCCGGTTGATGAGGCTTGAGGCTACGATTATCTTTATAGTACATATCAATCTTAGAATGCTCATCGTCCATCTGACGATGTTCTAAAAGCATTCAATCCATACAAGTTCATTCCGTGTTCGAACGAAACCGAAGGCGTCATCTCGTTACACTCATTTTGGAATCACCCTCAGAGTTAACGACGATAACCATTGCACTCTAAATCACCTTCTCGAACCTGAAAGTACTATTTTGTCAAACTCATCACGGAATCACCCTCAGAGTTATACCGACGAATAGTTCTTACACCTCGAGTCTTCACTCTTCACTTGAGATTCACGACCTAACGTTTAATTTGGATCGATGTGGTTTTCGAAATTCCAAATTTGGAAACCTGATCCCGGTCTCATCGAAATCCGAACGCCATCTTAATGTCCAAGTGAATTTAGTTTGAATAACTAATTCAATTCATTATTATCTATTTCACACAGATAGATATTTCACATATCACAATAGATAATCACATTCTTATTATAAACAGATAATCCGTATCATAATCACAAGCATAAAATCATCACAACAGAAAATCATCACAAACAGATAATCCATATTATCATACTTTAACTAAGCATCCATATCATATAGATATTACTCATCTCATTACTGAGATCACAACCATCCAAAGAAATATCAATATCATCCATAAGCAAAGATTTATTAGCTATCATCTAGAATTAATTTAAAATGAATTAAATTAATTACTTCTATATCTAATTAATTTAAAATAAATTAAATTAATCACTCATCTATAAATCCTGCTTATATATCCATTAATTAATTAACCTAGTTAATTAATCATTTTCTAAATATTTAACTTGATTAAACACCTTTGATTAATCATTCTGATTACAATAAGTAATTAGTCTTTAATTAATTTTACAAAATTAATTAACCTTAATCATAAGTAATTAACATTTAATTACTTCATTAATTAGCTATAATTAATTACATTTATCCTTAATTAATTACATTAATTAATCACTTAATAATTAATTATTACTTAATTAAACAATTCTTAGTTACATCATTAATCATATAAATTAATGATCTCTAATATTTAAATTAATAACTTTATTTAAAATTAATTTCATTTAGTAATTAATCTAAAATTTAAAAATACAATCATTAATCACCCTTGATTAATATTAAATACAGTAATTAACTCCCCTTAATTACTCATAACAAATTAATTATCCCATAATTATTTATCTTTATTAACTAATCCCCTGATTAATTAAAAAGTAATTACCCAAATTACTTTATTATAAATCCATCATCTCTAATTACATTCCAGTAATTTTCCCTCATTACTTCTCTAAGTAATCCTGCTCCATTAATTACATTAAGTAATTACACTTATTAAATCATCAAATGATTTCTTAAATTAATTAAACTAAATTAATTAACTTAACAAATCACATTAACATAATTAATTGCAATAAGTACTTAATTCTTTAATTACTTTTATCAAGTAATTATACTTAATAATTTAAAATTAATTATCTTAAATTAATTAATCAAATTAATTATCAAATTTAACATCATTAATTAATTACTTAATTATCCTAAGATAATTATCATTATTAACTAACAACATTTCCTTTAATTACTTACTTAAGAAATTTATCTTAGATTAATTATTACTAATCATCTCTAATTAAAAATTAATCTAAACCATTATTTAAAATCAAATAAATAAGTAAATTCTTTAACTAAATTCTTTTATTATCTTAACTATTCTAAGATAATTCATTTACTTATTTAATGACTTCATTAACAGTCAAATGTATTTAAAACAATACATTTCTAAAATTCAAATTCCATTTAAAAATTTAAGTTTTAAAATGTTTAACTATTTAAAAACATTTATCCATATTTTAAATAAATTTATTCTTTAAAATAAAAGTGAAAACATTCGTTGCTTATATAAGAAAAGTTTAAAACCAAATTACTTAATTTATCAAAGAATCAAGCTTTTAAAATAAATTGATTATCTTAATTTTCAAATAAACGTTTAACACTTCATAATATTAATTCCAATATTAAGAAAAGAAGTCTTCCAAGTTTAAACATTTATCTGAAACAAACTTATTTTTAAATTTACTTTAAAACATTTGAATTTTTTGAACTTTTTAAAAGTTACAAAACTGTTTTAAATTCAAATCCGGTTTCTTAGTAAACTTAAAACCATATTTTAGTCTTGATTTAAAACTTAATTTAAATCTATCTTAAAATTTAAATATTTTCATTTTTAAAACTATGAATTCAAAAGTTCACTTGAATACAAATTTAAATCTTGCATTTTAAAAAAACTATTTAAATCCTGCTTATAAAAATTTGAATTCATTCAAGTTTTAAAAACTGTATACTGATAGTTTACAACCGCAACAAAAACAACCCGAGACCTCCCCTTATATGCTTCGAGTCATTTCCTTAAGTGCTCCGAGTCAAAAACACAAATACCCGAGAAGCTTCGAGACAAACATCCTACACAACCCCAAAGTTCACCAGAACCAAAATGTGCATGGTGCACATGCACCGGCACTCCAGCGACCTCCTGCCGCCATCCCACTCTCCACCAAGTCGCCAACCACCGTTCCACATGATCACGACCTTCCAATAACCTATTGCAGTTCGAAAACTCTAGTAAATAAAGAAACCTGGAAACCACTGTATCCAAAAACCCCAAAACCTGTCAACAGCTAAAAATCCATCCTCCGATCATCTGAGACACCGCGACTCCGGCCATCTCTTTTTCCTCGACTCCCCTTCCCATCCCCTAAGTCCTGCATCACTCAATACAACCGAGAGTACAAGAAACTACAAAAACCCCTAACCCCAGAAAACTAGGGTCAAACCTGAAACCGGCCACCACTGTCGCCAACCACCACTGACAATCCATTTGAAAATTTTTCCCTACTCATCCATCAACACTCTACCTCCAGGAAGAATTACGAATTCCCACAATCATTAGGAAATTAGATAAACCCGGATTTCCCAATTTTGCTCATAACAGAATTGCTCATACCACAGTAAATTCAAAAATGTGATTTTGGTTTTAAAAATCTTGGTTATATATATGCATTCAAATTATTAAACTGTTTCAATAATTTAAGTAGTTTGATGTTTTGCTTGTGGAAAAATAATGACTGTTAATTTTTTTTTTCAAATTTGACGAAATTATGATTTATAATCAAAATTTCATACTAAGCAAACATCTTTTGCTTACATAACAAATCCTAACTGAAATAAATTCAAGAGGTATTGGGTTTTTCCTATTTAAATTTTAAATTTTATAAACATAATCAAGTATACTGTTACCTGTAAACCTATATATCTGTTTATACATATTCACACACAATATTCATCAAAATAAAAATTCAGACAAGCATGCTCATTCCTATATATTTACATGCAGCAGAAAGTTCAAACCTTTTGCATTGTGAGGTTACTCACTTCTAAAAAGAAACAGAGCAGTTCCATCATAACAATTTTGATTTTTTTTTAAATTAGAACTTGAGTTCTGTAAGTTTGTTTTAGCTTTGCTTTTTAAAACTTAAGAATGGTTTTTGAAAAGAGGAATTTACTCACATTATAGAAGAATGCAGAGGACAATTCTGTTGCAAATTCTGTATTCCTGGAACTGCTGATTGAATCTGCATGTTGAAGTTGATCCTCTTGTTGATTTGTAGGTGATTTTAAATGAAGAAAACCCTAGGCTTAATGCATGCAGCTAACCCTTATCTTCATTTCTTAGATTTGAATTAATCTTCATATTGATGCTGTAAATTTGCTTTCAGACATGTAGATTTTTAAACATGCATTGCACTTGATTTTTTTCCAGATTTTGTTTGCAGATTTTGCATCAAATTTTGGTTTTGCATTTGGTTTTTGAGTTTTCTTTCTAAAGTCTGATTTCATTTTTAAATGAAGATAATGTTTTAAAAAAATGGATTGTTAAGTTTCTTTTATCTAAAATAATTATTTCGAATATAAATAACATGCCACTTTTTATATTATGATGTAGATAAATTTACAAGTGTCTTCTTTATGGGTTAAGAGTCTAACACATGTTCTTATTAATATTAAAAGAAAATTCTTAGTTTATGAATGTATTTGAATTCTCCCTAAAACAATTTCTAATTTATTGAACATGTTTTAATATGCTTAATTACATTTAGCCTTTAGATGATTACAATTGAATTACCTTTACACATTTTAATGTTTACTTGAATATTTTAAAATAATATTTTTAAAACTAATTTTCAAGAAAGAAAAATTTAAAAAGAAATGAATGTTGAATTCAATTTATTCAAAAGTTTTCAAACCAAAATATTATACTTTAATATAATTGAACTAAATCTTATTTCAAAAGAGAACAATTTTTTTAAAATAAAACAAAATGAACTCTTATTATAAAATAATATTTTTAAACAAATAAATATTTACTTATATTTCCTTTTTAAAATATAAGATAGATTTTTAAAACAAACTTTTGAAAAATTTCCAATACTAGTTTAAATCAAATTAGTCAATTCATAATTTATATATCTATATATATTATAAAATTTGAAAATATTTTTACTGAATTTAAATTTAAATTAAAATCAAAACTCCTATTTACAATGCATACACATATATACATTATAAATAAAATATTCTTTAAATTATCTTAAAAAACTATTTTATCATTTCAATATTTTTAACTTTTGAAAAGAATAAAATTCACAAATATAATTATCATTATTATAAATTTTGAAAAGAATATCATTTATCAAACTAAATAATTATTAATTTTCAAAAGATTATTTCTGTTTAAATTAGGTTATTAAATCAATATTTCACATTTTAAAATAATTATTAATGAAATTATTAAATAAATATTGCCCAAATTTCCGGGACATCACATTCCTCCCCCCTTAAAAGAATTTCGTCCCCGAAATTTAAAAGCAAAGGTAATTTAATAATCCCATATAGATTTTAATTTTAAAATAGCAAGCATATGCTATCAACCAAATACTAGCAATCATAGCAACCAATTCAAACAAATAATTCTAACGATCCAGACAAAATTCTAGATAAGATTCCCTAGAGTTTCCCAGGTATAAATACCGGGACACTCGTCCTACAGAATCTAAACTAGCTACACCACTCAGATCTAGAGCTCCTATATATCTAGATCTACAAATCTAAACAGGAAACTAGACCACAAACAATTCCTGACCAATTTCCAAATCTCTCAGAACTACTGATCCTAAAATCAATGATAGACCATACACGTACTCTCTCAGAGATACGTGAAAAACATAACAAATTCCAGCCGTCCAAACTGGCAATTCAATCCTGTAGACCAAATACTTAACCCTTGAGAGAAAACAGAAAGATCCAATACTCTTATCCATAAATCTCTCCTATCGTTCCTAGGCCGCCTTCAACCTTCTAGATCAATCAAAATCCACCACACAAACTCTACTACAAATATCAGAAGACTTCAAACATAATACTCCTATTCTGAAAACAGAACAGATGCATAAAACAACCAAGCCTCCAGATCCAAAATAAATTTCCTATAGAAATCCTCTGATCCAAGACAAAACTCAAATTCCCAAGAATTGGTGTTGCTTCTATTCTGAAATAGCTGCCATCATGCTTCCGCTGCACAACTCTCGCACAACTCTGATTTGAGAATGCTGTTGATGAACACAAGTATAAACTTGATCAATCCACTCCGGAACATTGTGCATCAAATTCCATAAAATCTCAGTGACTTATCCGATTCGGTCACAAAAACACAACAAAAATTCAACCAGAAAACTGGACCCGATCAGTCCTGCCAGCTAAACAGATCTCTCTCAAAGAGCATCCTTCTAGGCTGAATCACCGGTAAAGCTCCAAGAAACCAGTCGAAATAGACTCAATCTCTCGATGCGGATACAAATCTTAATTCCTTCGAAGATATCTGGAAAATACCAAACCACTTCTATAACTCTAATATCCTCTAGAGATGCTTCAATCCAAACAAAGATTACTCAGAGAACTTCCGAACCGTCGCAAGTCACTTTTGCGATTCTACTCAGTTCAGATTCCAAGAAACCGTTCTCCTTCAACAATAAGAACAGCTAAAGCCTTCTAATCAAAGGAAATTAGTGGTCCACCTCCAACCAAAAACATCACACCAAGCTGAGTTTCCAGAAGAAATGGACAAGCTACACCATCTTCTCGGCCTACTGACCAAAAAATCACAGAGATTTCTGAACCAACGAAGCAACGGGCCAATCTACTGCTTCCGGACTCCACCCTCAGGATACAGCTAAGCTAAGAGACTATCCTGACAGCACACTCAACACCTCCAAGCTGCTACTGCTGCCAAAGACATTCTTATCCAAAAGCTCATCGAATCACAAAGCTACATCAGCCACTCCCACAATAGAGCCTTCAAAAGACAGATACCTCTCAGGAAACTCGACTTCAAACCAAGCACAAATACTCTGCCAAACTGAGTCTCAACTCAAATACACACAGAACTCCTTCCTAAGGTTGCCAGGTACCATTACTGGCTTCAGCACTTCCTACTGATCCAAACTCAAGAAAATCCACTCGCACGAGTCCAACCAAGCTTACAATCCAAAGATAAACTTCGAATCTTAAAAAGATTTCCTTCATAGATCGGTGAAATCCTTCACACCAAACTGCAAAATTACTCAAGATGCCCAATATTGCCCTAGCAGACCACTTCCAACCTCAAACACTCAGACTCTAAACATTTGTATTTGTGTTACACACACCACTACTCTATCTACCTTTATTACTTATATTGGAAAACCTGAACGGGTAACCCAATCTAATAGGTAGAAATAAATAAATATATATTCAAAATTTACAAATACGCTCTCTCAAGAAGGACACCACTCCAGAGTCTAGGTATTCACTCAACCTAGTGTTCTGATACCACAATGTAATAACCCGCCTTTCATTCCATAGAAAGACGCATCATTAAGAAGAAAGAAAGGGATAGAAAAGAGAAAAGAAAGAAAAGAAAGAACAAACAACATCAAAATATCACACGGAACAAATAAATTATATTATATCACATAAAACATTACAAAGTATCATATACATCGGAGTTATATAGCTAATACAAAACAAACTAGACAGTTATAAACATCTGTCTAGCAATTACAATTCAAGTACTTCAGAGAAAACAGATACAACTCAAACACAGCGGAATCACTATATATATCTACACGCTGAAGCCTCCTGCTCCATATCTCCTCCAGAACTCGTCAAAGCAATCCTGAATCACTTGACTACTCATACATAATATGAGTACCTAAGAGTTTAATAAAATAGAAAATAAACACTCGAGTCAGACATGGGTTTGGTGTGAGTAAACGGGTTTAAAAGTTGCTTAACTTTGAAAATCCTTTGAAAAGAAAAGGTATCACGTAAGACTTCCCACACATAAACATGGAAAAGTTTTTACCTTACGCTAACCAAAACATTTGATAGGAAATCCAGTGATATTATAATAATGTCTAGGGTTTTCAAAATAAAATAAAGAAATAACTGGAATGCTTACATCTCATGTTCCAACATAGTTGGGCACAATCAAAACCGTATATGCACTTATTGGATTATGGATTCCATCAATAGCAGGGCTACTGGGATACCGCCCATCACAGTACTTAGCCTAGATCACCGTACCGAGGAGTACGCCCTCTCCCCTGCAACATAAAGCCAGAACCATTCCTTACTGAACAGTTCCGAACAAGACCACCCCGCAGATTGGCCGTCGCCAACTGCCACACAGCCGAAATTTAAAGGGACCTCTAGACAGGGGTAAATCTCGTCCTACTTGGGCATGACCCACTTAGCCTTGCTACACCTCCCCTATTTTAGCCATTTCCGGTTGATGAGGCTTGAGGCTACGATTACCTTTATAGGACATATCAATCTTAGAATGCTCATCGTCCACCTGATGATGTTCTGAAAGCATTCAATCCATACAAGTTCATTCCGGGTTCGAACGAAACCGAAGGCGTCATCTCGTTACACTCATTTTGGAATCACCCTCAGAGTTAACGACGATAACCATTGCACTCTAAATCACCTTCTCGAACCTGAAAGTACTATTTTGTCAAACTCATCACGGAATCACCCTCAGAGTTATACCGACGAATAGTTCTTACACCTCGAGTCTTCACTCTTCACTTGAGATTCACCACCTAACGTTTTATTTGGATCGATGTGGTTTTCGGAATTCCAAATTTGGAAACCTGATCCCGGTCTCATCGAAATCCAAACGCCATCTTAATGTCCAAGTGAATTTAGTTTGAATAATTAATTCAATTCATTATTATCTATTTCACACAGATAGATATTTCACATATCACAATAGGTAATCACATTCTTATTATAAACAGATAATCTGTATCATAGTCACAAACAGATGATCATCACAACAAATAATCATCACAAACTGATAATCCATATTATCATACTTTAACTAAGCATCCATATCATATAGATATTACTCATCTCATTACTGAGATCACAACCATCCAAAGAAATATCAATATCATCCATAAGCAAAGATTTATTAGCCATCATCTAGAATTAATTTAAAATGAATTAAATTAATTACTTTTATATCTAATTAATTTAAAATAAATTAAATTAATCACTGATCTATAAATCCTGCTTATATATCCGTTGATTAATTAACCTAGTTAATTAATCATTTTCTAAATATTCAACTTGATTAAACACCTTTGATTAATCATTCTGATTACAATAAGTAATTAGTCTTTAATTAATTTTACAAAATTAATTAACCTTAATCATAAGTAATTAACATTTAATTACTTCATTAATTAGCTATAATTAATTACATTTATCCTTAGTTACATTAATCAATCACTTAATAATTAATTATTACTTAATTAAACAATTCTTAATTACATCATTAATCATATTAATTAATGATCCCTAATATTTAAATTAATTACTTTATTTAAAATTAATTACATTTAGTAATTAATCTAAAATTTAAAAATACAATCATTAATCACCCTTGATTAATATTAAATATAGTAATCAACTCCCCTTAATTACTCATAACAAATTAATTATCCCATAATTAATTATCTTCATTAATTAATCCCCTGATTAATTAAAAAGTAATTACCTAAATTACTTTATTATAAATCAATCATCTCTAATTACATTCCAGTAATTTTCCTTCATTACTTCTCTAAGTAATCCTGCTCCATTAATTACATTAAGTAATTACACTTATTAAATCATCAAATTATTTGTTAAATTAATTAAACTAAATTAATTAACTTAACAAATCACATTATAATAATTAATTACAATAAGTAATCAATTCCTTAATTACTTTTATCAAGTAATTATACTTAACAATTTAAAATTAATTATCTTAAATTAATTAATCTAATTAATTATCAAATTTAATCTCATTAATTAATTACTTAATTATACTAAGATAATTATCATTATTAACTAACAACATTTCCTTAATTACTTACTTAAGAAATTTATCTTAGATTATTTATTATTAATCATCTCTAATTAAAAATTAATCTAAACCATTATTTAAAATTCAATAAATAAGTAAATTATTTAATTAAATTCTTTTATTATCTTAATTATTCTAAGATAATTCATTTACTTATTTAATGACTTCATTAACACTCAAATGTATTTAAAATAATACATTTCTAAATTAAATTCAAATTCCATTTAAAAATTTAAGTTTTAAAATGTTTAAATTTTTAAAAACATTTATCCATATTTTAAACAAGTTTATTCTTTAAAATAAAAGTGAAAACATTCATTACTTATACAAGAAAAGTTTAAAACCAAATTACTTAATTTATCAAAGAAACAAGCTTTTAAAATAAATTGATTATCTTAATTTTCAAATAGAAATTTAACACTTCATAATTTTAATTCCAATATTAAGAAAAGAAGTCTTCCAAGTTTAAACATTTATTTGAAACAAACTTATTTTTAAATTTACTTTAAAACATTTGAATTTGTTCAACTTTTTAAAAGTTACAAAACTGTTTTAAATTCAAATCTGGTTTCTTATAAACTTAAAACCATATTTTAGTCTTGATTTAAAACTTAATTTAAATCTATCTTAAAATTTAAATATTTTCATTTTTAAAACTACAAATTCAAAAGTTCACTTGAATACAAATTTAAATCTTGCGTTTTTAAAAAAACTGTTTAAATTCTGCTTATAAAAATTTGAATTCATTCTAGTTTTAAAAACTGTATACTGACAGTTTACAACCCGCAACAAAAACTACTCGAGACCTCCCCTTATATGCTTCGAGTCATTTCCTTAAGTGCTCCGAGTCAAAAACACAAATACTCGAGAGAAGCTTCGAGACAAAAACCCTACACAACCCCAAAGTTCACCAGAACCAAAATGTGCACGATGCACATGCACCGACACTCCGGCGACCTCCTGCCGCCATCCCACTCTCCACCAAGTCGCCAACCACTATCCACATGATCACGACCTTCTAATAACCTATTGCAGTTCGAAAAATCCAGTAAATAAAGAAGCCCGGAAACCACTGTATCCAAAAACCCCAAAACCTGTCAACAGCTAAAAATCCATCCTCCGATCATCTGAGACACCGCGACTCCGGCCATCTCTTCTTCCTCGACTCCTCTTTCCATCCTCTAAGTCCTGCATCACTCGATGCAACAGAGAGTACAAGAAACTACAAAAACCCCTAACCTCAGAAAACTAGGGTTCAAACCTGAAACCGGCCACCACTGTCGCCAACCACCACTGACAATCCATTTCCAAATTTTTCCCTACTCATCCATCAACACTCCACCTCCAGGAAGAATTGCGACTTCCCACAATCACTAGGAAATTAGATAAACCTAGATTTCCCAATTTTTCTCATAACAGAATTGCTCATACCACAGTAAATTTAAAAATGTGATTTTGGTTTTAAAAATCATGGTTATATAGATGCATTCAAATTATTAAACTGTTTCAATAATTGAAGTAGTTTGATGTTTTGCTTATGGAAAAATAATGACTGTTATATTTTTTTTTTTCAAATTTGACTAAATTATGATTTATAATCAAAATTTCATACTAAGCAAACATCTTTTGCTTACATAACAAATCCTAACTGAAATAAATTCAAGAGTTATTGGGTTTTTCCTATTTAAATTTTAATTTTATAAATAGAATCAAGTATACTGTTACCTGTAAACCTATATATCTGTTTATACATATTCACACACAATATTAATCAAAATAAAAATTCAGACGAGCATGCTCATTCCTATATATTTACATGCGACAAAAAGCTTAAACTTTTTGCATTGTGAGGTTACTCACTTCTAAAAAGAAACAGAGTAGTTCCATCATAACAGTTTTGATTTTTTTTTAAATTAGAACTTGAGTTTTGTAAGTTTGTTTTAGCTTTGCTTTTTAAAAGTTAAGAACTGTTTTTGAAAATAGGAATTTACTCACATTATAGAAGAATGCAGAGGACAACTCTGTTGCAAATTCTGTATTCCTGGAACAGCTGATTGAATCTGCATGTTGAAGTTGATCCTCTTGTTGATTTGTAGGTGATTTTAAATGAAGAAAATCCTAACCTTAATGCATGCAGCTGACCCTTATCTTCATTGCTTAGATTTGAATTGATCTTCATATTGATGTTGTAACTTTGCTTTCAGATATGCAGATTTTTAAACATGCATTGCACTTGATTTTTATTCAAATTTTGTTTGCAGATTTTGAATCAAATTTGGGTTTTGCATTTGGTTTTTGAGTTTTCTTTCTAAAGTCTGATTTCATTTTTAAATGAAGATAATGTTTTAAAAAAATGGATTGTTAAGTTTATTTTATCTAAAATAATTATTTCAAAAATAAATAACATGCCACTTGTTATATTATGATGTGGATAAATTTACAAGTGTCTTCTTTATGGGTTAAGAGTCTAACACATGTTCTTATTAATATTAAAAGAAAACTCTTTGTTTATGAATGTATTTAAATTCTTCCTAAAACAATTTTCTTATTTATTCAACATGTTTTAATATGCTTAATTACATTTAGCCTTTAAATGATTACAAATGAATTACCTTTACACATTTTAATGTTTACTTGAATATTTTAAAATAATATTTTTAAAACTAATTTTCATGAAAGAAAAATTTAAAAAGAAAAGAATGTTGAATTCAATTTATTCAAAAGTTTTCAAACCAAAATATTATACTTTAATATAATTGAACTAATTCTTATTTCAAAAGAGAACAATTTTTTTTAAATAAAACAAAATAAACTCTTATTATAAAATACTATTTTTAAACAAAATAAATATTTACTTATATTTCCTTTTTGAAATATAAGATAGATTTTTAAAACAAACTTTTGAAAAGTTTCCAATACTAGTTTAAATCAAATTAATTAATTCATAATTTATATATCTATATATATTATAAAATTTGAAAATATTTTTACTGAATTTAAATTTAAATTAAAATCAAAATTCCTATTTACAATGTATACACATATATACATTATAAATAAAATATTCTATAAATTATCTTACAAAAACTATTTTATCATTTTAAATATTTTTAACTTTTGAAAAGAATAAAATTCCCAAATACAATTATCATTATTATAAATTTTGAAAAGAATATCATTTATCAAACTAAATAATTATTAATTTTCAAAATATTATTTCTGTTCAAATTAGGTTATTAAATCAATATTTCTCATTTTAAAATAATTATTAATGAAATTATTAAATAAATATTGCCCAAATTTCCGGGACATCACAAAAATCTTCTAGGATAAACATTTTCGGTAGATAAATACTCAATATAGGCTTGTATGGCTTCTTAATCATTGAAAATATATCCTTTTATTTCCTTAGAAAGCCTCATGGTTGCCTTTGTATTGCTTGAGGATGTCATTGAAGAATATTTTGAGGAGATAAGAGAGCTTATGATTTTTGAATTTGAAAATGAAATGGTGAAATGAATAATGGAGATAAAGTAAGTAAATAGAGAATTGATGGACATGTTTTCTTTTCAAAAGGCAACTTTTTAGAACATAGGAATTGGTGAAAATGTGA
This sequence comes from Allium cepa, assembly GCA_030765085.1. Lineage (NCBI taxonomy): Eukaryota > Viridiplantae > Streptophyta > Magnoliopsida > Asparagales > Amaryllidaceae > Allium > Allium cepa. Next base: position 377,754,870 of record CM060938.1, on the reverse strand, counting down.
TAATTCGGATTTTGGTCATCTGATAATTGAATAATTATCTGATTTTACTACTGGGATACTGATTTTATTTGGATAAATAAATGGAATTCTAATAATTTAGAAATATCTAGATATATATATGTATAAATGAATTTAAAACTATAATAAATCTTATGATAAATTTAATCAGGTTAATAGATATATGCAAAACTTTATAATAGTGAAAATATTAAAGTATATACATATATAGGTATATAAGTGTGTGTGTGTATATACGTATATTTATGCCATGTGAAGTAGTATACATGGAAATTTGTAAAAGGTTGGGTATATATATAAACAATTCAAATAAAATAATGTTTTCTAATAGATATTTATGTGGGTAAATAAAAAGCATTTGATTTGAATTCAATGTATCAAATTTTCAAAGACTATTTTAAGTTAAAATATAATAGCTTAAGTTTAAAATAGGATTTAATAAACATTAATACTTTCTTTGAATATATATATATATATATATATAAATATATAAAGTATTAACTTAAAAATATAAAAAAAGAAACACGTAAGAGATATTTAAAATATAAGTTTTAAAACATTTGAAAACATTTAAATTCTTGCATTCATACATTCGTAAGAAAGTAATCACATATATTGACATTTGTTAGCTTGAGTATTACATGTGGCAAACTTAAATTTCTTTTAGAATTTAATTACAAATGAATATGGAGAAACCTGGCTTTGAGATTTTGAGTTTCAAACATCTTCTTTCATTTTTCAAAATTTAAAAGAAACCAATACCTAAGAAGAAACCTTAAATCAAACAATTTCACTTTTCTACTATTTCCAGATTAAAGCAACTCAGATTCAAAATCAAGCAACTTCAAATTTAAATTCAAAATTTAAGCTTTCAGTTCCAAATCAACATCTAATTCCAGAGCAAAAATCAAAACTGTTCTCTGTTCTTAAATTACAGGTGAGTAAGCAAATTCTATTTAAAGGTTTTAAAATCCGTTTGAAGTCTAGATGCATGCAGTAATTATTTGGAACAAAGTATGATGAGTGTTTGCATGTTGTTTAATATGGATTGCATGTATATGTATATTTCTATGTGGATGTGTATATCTGTATACCAAGTTCCTGTTAGTTTTACAGATTTCAAATTTTGATCAAAATTCAATATCTTATTCCCTGATGTAACGACCCGTAAATTTCGACAATTTAAATTGTTAATTTAATAGGATTTTGTAATTAATTTTTAGTAGAAATAATAAAGGGGGTAAATTAATATGAAAATAATGGCTGAAATAAAATATATGAATGGTAATTAAAGCCTATTTAATTGTAATTTGAATAAAATCCAAATGAATTAAGTAGAAACGGATTTTTACCTGGATATAAAATTTAATATGAGAAATTTATGAAAATATTAAATTTATTTAATGCAATAAAAGAGTGTAAACGGTAATTGAAATAAATTAAGGAATCTTGTTAATCCAAGTTAATAATTTATGACTTGAATGAAATTCCAATTCAATAAAATCATTTAAATATTATGATTTGATTTTAAATGGAATATGAGAAAAACAAATGTAAGGATTTGATTAATAAATATGTTATTTATTCAGGTTATTGAATAAAAGTGGAAATCCAATTGTAATTAATGGTAATAATGTTGGTATTAGCTAATAAATTAAATTTTCAATGCAATACCCATAAATGAATGGAATGAAATGAATGTGTGTAAATGTATACTAGGTTATTTATCAAATAGAAGGAAATAAAAGTAAATATCGAGTTGATTGATGAATAAATATGCATTGAATAGTAATTGAATGTAAAGTTAATGGTAATTGTATAAAATCAATATAAGATAATGAATTGCAATAATTGTGGGTTGATATTAAAGTGTGGATGGAAATTTGATTGGTTATATTAATTGAATGGAATTCAAATTTGATGGGAAAGGTGAATGGGTATTTAGTAAAAAAAATTAAACGGACTTAAATAGTGAATTTATCTAATTAATATATAATAAATAATGATTGGATAAAAACCTATACCTGTAAATATCTATAATATTTGAGTGGAAATAACAAACTTATAAATGTGGGATTGAGAGTTTTACAACAATTATTATGAGTTATATACTTAGTTCGTTCAATTAAATCAGAAACCATTGCAATAAATATAAATCTAATGTCACGCAATTGAGATAAACAATTGGAAAATGTTAAAGTATCTGGATATATATATATATATATATATATATATATATATATAAATAAATGGTACCCAGGATGGCAATATGATAAATAGTGAATTTAAGAATGGGAATCAAGATTTATTTATTTGTATGGAAACTTAAAGTCTAATAATCGAATTTAATTGCAATTAAATGAGATTGAATATAGTTAAATAATTCGTTATTCGAAATAAAGATAATGTGAGAAATTTGTGTGATAATTTGGAATCCAATATTTAAATCCATCTGTTGACAGGAATGAATGGAATACTAATTAATTTTTTTTAACTAAACGAAATTTTAGGATATTGTTTATAATTTGGGAATTTAATGGAATTAAGGATTTATATTGAAATTTAAAAATTTACCTTCTTTAATTTGACATCTAAACTTGTTGGAATTTTGTAAATGATTAAGAATTTTTAAAGGTGATAAAATGGATCAATTTTAGGATCTGAATATAAAATTCGATTTTATTTATTTATTTTGAATATATTTAATTAATATAAAAATAGCCATTTTGGCTACGGACTCGGATTTCGATGAAACCAGTTTCATCGGATCTGTAACAGTGAATTATTGTAGGATTTCAAGTTTCATTGCGATCGGACTTGTCGTTTGATCGTACGAATGCGAAACGCCTTGAAATCGATTTAATTGAAATCAATTTGAAATCAATTTGAAAATATTGTTTTCAGCATAACTTCTTCATACGATGGAATTTGGACGTGAAACTTTTTCCATCGCGCTCAGAATATTTTAAAATACCTATTTCGATACATGGGTTTATCCAATTTCGTTCCGGGGTCAGAACGGGCTTTTTGGGCCACGTTAGCGATAGCACGTATATTCAGTCCGATCCATCTATTCAAATTTCTAACCTATCTATATAAACCCAGTTATAAACCCTAGCCTCGATCTATTCTCATTTGTGTGTGCGTTCATTTCCTCGGTTCCTCCTCTTCTTCCAATGGCTGCAAACATTAGATCCTAATACAATTCAAAAATCAAATCCAAAGTCAAAAATTTAAAGTCCTCAGAAAAATCTCAAAAAATATATGTTGAAGATTTCTTCGATACGAATATGCACGTGGTTTTTGTTTTTGCAATCGATACTCGAATCAGCGACAAATCTCGGTCAAAACCAGGAAATTCGAAACCCTAGGTCAATTTAGGCGTTTTCGATTGGGACGACGATTAGCAAATCAGCTTCTGGGTTTGATGGAGATTGGGGAGGGGAGTCGTTTGGTGGTGATCGGAGCTCCAATTGATGGCTGAGGCGTCTAATTTTGGGCAATTAGGGTTCGATAATCATGGGTAATGGCGACGGCTGGCAGTGTTGTTGAGCGACCGCATGGGGGTAGGGAGGTAGCGCGCGGCACGAGGGGGTGAACGGTGGTGTTCGGCGGCGATGAAGAGGGCTGTAGAGGCGAAAAATTTGTGGTCAACGTCGCTGTAGGGGGAGGTTTTCTCGTGTGTTGCGTGCGTAGTTTATGCCTGGGCGTGAGTTGCATGTAGATGGAGAAGGTGATGTGTCAGGTAAAAATATGTTCTCTTTTCTTATTTAATTTATTTGAAATTCAATCGCAATTTTCGCAATAACTTCCACATACGGACTCGAATTCATGCGTAATTTTTTTTGTTAGGATCGAAATAAAATTCCAGATCTGTTGACACTGGTTTGGACAGATTTGGAGACCGTCGAATTTTTGGGTTTAAATAGGATTTAAATTCGATTTAAATTCAAAAGGTGAGTGTTTTAACCCACTCACAACTTCTAAAATTTCTTATGTTTGTTAAATTGATTTTAGATATGGGTAGAAATTCATTTATGACTGTTTGGCATGTTTTATTCGTTATCTCTATAAAATCGCATTTATTTAATTTAACTGTTAATTAATTTTATTATTGCATATAAATTTGACAGTTTAAATTTATTTATTTGCATAAAAACTTCTAGTTAAACAGTTATTAAATTTATTTTGAATATAAACTGTTAGTTAAATAACTGTCATTTATTTCCTGTTATATTGCATATGCTATATATTGACGTTTGTTTAAATTGACGATGATTGAAATAAATTAATGATGATTGAAATAAATTGGTTGATGATTGATATTGGATGAATGGATTATGTGTCCTATCTTATATAAACTGCAAATTATCATGCATTTTCATTTCATTTGGGATTGCGGTTTGAAATGATATACAACCGCATTTTATTTTTAAATTGCGGATTGAAATGATAAATATCTGTATCACTTGACCATAGGATAGAAAATTATATACAGGCACCGCGGTATATATATATATATATAAAATTATTTTGAAATGATTTTTATGGTTTGGATATGATACGGTTTAATAAATATTAAATTTGGATATGATATAAATATATTTTATATATACATACAAAGTTAAATTGTTGAATTTAAGCTATGTATACATCTGCTAAATAAAATGAATAAGTTGAAAAATGGCATTTGATAATTTATATTATACGATTTAGTATGAGTTTAAGTTCTTGTATATATATAGAGTTACAAATGATTCAAATAAATTAAGATTGAAAGATAAATTGGAGATTTAATTGAAATTGAGCTTATTTGAAAATTTAACTCCATAAGTTGATGTAAACTTATTAAAATTAGAAATTTTAAAGGTATGATATTTATAACTGGATTTAATGAATAATTCTAGTATAAATAAATGTAAGGAAATTTTAGTGTTAATAAATTTAGTTTATTTTAAATGGTTATGGATTTATCATACAAACCTTTCAAACTAAATAATAGGAAAATGAATTGTTGATTTGAAACCCCAACCTTAGTTTTGAAATTCATTAAATACTCAAAGTTTGAAATATTGAAAATCGAAGTGTTTTATTTAAACTGAAAGAGGTTATAAAGGTTATGGGTTTTGGACTGAATTTAAAGTGAATAAAAATTGTGAAGGCGTGGAAATTATTTACTTTCAAAGAAATTTTAATTCAACTGTTTTATTTTATATGCTGTTGAATACCAAACCATTTAAGTTTTAAAAGTTATGGTTTTAAAGCTATGAATTTCGAAGTATTATGTTTTGAAAGTTATAATCCAAATGTTTGGTTTCCAGATATTATATATTTTAAGCAGTATGATTTTGGAAAAGAAATACATTTTAAATAAAAATGATATTATTGATTTGGGTTTTATAAAAATAATATCGAAATGAGTTGTTTTCGAAATGGAATGATATCGTATTTATGGGTTTTGAAATGGATAATTATTTTCTAGTTTTAAAGTATTAACTATTTTAAAGATCGCGTTGTTATAATAATGTTTGGTTGTTGAAGAGACCGGGATCGGGAGTTGTCATACTCTCTGCCAACCCCGAAAACCACTTTAACAACCGTGTAACGGTGGAGATTCCAAAATGAGGTAGAATGGTGGTGGCGTTTCCTTTAAGGTAAATACGTGGACCCGACTCCCGTGAGTTGGCATAAGGTGGCTAAAACAGGAGCAATTGACGGGTTAATAAGGTAGCACCTTTGATCGGACACATCCCTTCGATATTATACTTTGACTTTTGGATTGATTCAGTGGCCACTTTTGATTTCTTTGATTTGGGGGTGTGGCTCGAGGTGGGCAGTAGCTGCGGCTATGCGTTACCACCGACCTGGAAGCGTAATTGGTATATCTGCCCGGGCATTGCCTAGTTGTGCCGTGTCACCTACCCTAGCACGCCTTATACGATTTTGGCTTTGTACCATACCTATGGAGTGCCCTCTGACGATGCCCATTACGGGGGAGATTACGGCACTGTATAGACTATGGGAATATATTTTGTGTTAAGGGCTATATGGGTAACCCCTTAAGGCTATTTAAAAGTAAGTTTATTTTATGAATAGACACTATTATAATAGCGCAATATACTACATAGTAAATAGTTTAACGGATCCTTAGGAGATGTAAATCCCGAGCATCTTTTGAGTTACTGTACTCATATTTATTTCTGTTAATTTAACTCACATAAGAACTTTTAGTTCTGACTCGAGTGTTTTTGTCTTTTCAAATTCGCTCGGGTCAGTCCGAGCGTTTCAGGATCAAAGACTTTAGAACTGGAGGACGAAGACGGAGATTTCTACTGTTATTATTAATTATATTCCACTACACTATTTAGTTCCGCTGCATTGATTATGATTGGTATGTGAACTCTGGTATTTATTGTATAAAGAAGAATCAAATGTTTGTAAACAGTTTATGAACTGTACATTTATTATTATATTTTATCCTTCCGCTGTGAGATTCTATTTTGTTTTTCTTTCCCTGTTTTTCTTGTTTACCCCATAACAATCTGCCCTTCCGTATGGTTTGAATGGGCACATGTGTCGATTTAAAGCGTGCGGAAAGGCGGGACGTTACACCTGACTCTTTTTAGAGATTGATATACAAATAAAACCTGTTTGTAATGACAAAATATTTGATCTAAAAATATTTCCAGATAATATTTAAGAGCAGTTTTATCATAAAGGAAGAAGAACAGTAAAAATTTAAGCATGTCAAAATTTCGACTTGAACAATTTGTGGATTCATGGAGATAATCAGTTGTATTTTCAAAAACTATGACTTTTAGAAGAAGAATCCTGATTTTTAAGATAGTAGTTTGAGAGAAATCATGGGTTGAATAGATTTGGGTTTACTATCGATTGCCGACGATCTAGGAGGAGATGATTGTCGTGGTCAAGGCTAGAGGAAGCTGATAGTCGGGTGGTCAATGGAAAAATACCAGGTGAATTTCTCGAGCACTGTGGTGGCGAAACGAAGCTGAACTACGGTTTAGACTTGGGTTTGAGTCGTGGTTATTCTCGAAGCAAATGCGGCATCGTCGTTGGATCAGGCGCGATCGGTCGTGGAGAAAAAGGCAAAAGATGGTCAGAAGAAGCTAAGGTCTTGGTGGCGTGGATGATGGTGGTCGGAGTGGTCATCGGCAAGGCGAGTTTGTCGAAGAAGTTGGTTATAGGTTGTGTTCATTTAGCTCGAATTTGATTTCGACTTCGACCGTTCGATTTTGTGGTCGGGATTGAAGGGGCTGGACATCGGCGACTCATCGGCGATGGTAGTGGTGGCCGGAGCACCTACGTCGACCTGTGCATGTGCACAAGTTTTTCAGCGTGTCTGTGTTGCTGTGGGTTTGGGAGCTTCGGGGAAGACGAGGTTTTACTCTTTATCGAACTCGAGTTTTCGAATGGAAGAAGGATCAGTTGTTATACGGGTAAATATTAGCTGAGGCTTAGGGATTTTGTTGATTTGCATGGAAGGGAACTCGAGTTACCTCCAGTTATGATTGTAACAGTTATTTCTAAATTAAACAAGTTTTAAAAGGAGTGATAATTTCTTAATTAATCCTTTTATATAATGAATGTCTAGTTAAGTTTGGGTTAATTTAAGGTTTTAAAATAAATTATGCTAAATTATTTTAAATTAATTAAGTTTATAATGTTTTAATATATATAACCATTATCTTAAAAAAAGATAATTACTTAATGGGAGTAATTAAATGGATAATAATTGAATGAAATTGGTGAAAGTGATTAGAAGAATAAATACTTTATGAAATTAAAGAATCATTAATGGATGATTAAAAGGATAGTTCATTTCTGAATGGAATTAATTAAAGGTTGATTTATATAAGTAATTAAAGGTTAATCACTTAATGAAATTAATTAATGATAATTACTTAATGAAAGTAATTAAAGGATAATGGCTTAATGTCATTAATTAAGGAGGTTAATTAATGGGAAATTACCAAATGTGATTTATTTAATGATAATTACTTAATGGAAGCAATTGAGGATTAATTACTTAGTGTAATTAGTTAAAATATGGATTAATTAAGGAATTAATTAAAGGGTTAGTTAATTAATGAATTTGATTAATTAAAGGATAGTTAATCAATGCAAGTGATTATAGAATAATTAATTAGAGTAATTAATTAAGGATCAATGTAATAAACTATTGTTAATTAATTTATGAGAGTAATTAAAGGTTAATTTATGTGAATGGTTGAAGGTTAATTAATTTGTGTAATTAATTAAAGGCTAATTACTTAATGTAATTAAGATGATAATTAAAGGATGTATAATTAATTTAATTGTAATTAATTAATGTTAAGTAAGCATTATTTAAAGGTGATTAAAGTAATTAAACTAATTTAATTAAATTAATTAGAAATGGTGTGACTAACTAATCTTGCTTATGTATGATTGGATTATATTGAATGCCTTGAATTGGTTAATATCTCTGATATAAAATGTTTTGTGCTATGATATGTTTGGCTTGAACATCGATAATGAGGTTATCTATCGATGATGAATTGCTGTGTAAAAGTGACATCTTATATTTAAAATTGAATTGTATTCACTTAAATAACTTGGGTTAAGATGATATTGGATTCGAAGAGACTGGGGTCGGGTAATCGGCAAATACCCAAAACCACTTCAATTTGGAATCTACAATAATTCTTTATAGAATTGATATGTGAAATCAATTGGCTGGAATGAAATAAAGTAAATAAGTAACATGACCATTTGATCTAAGAAACAATTGTTTGGAATAAGTGATTGATCATAACAAGTTATGAACTCGTAGGAAGGCACGAGTTACACTGGAATTTCAACAAAGATTTATATCTTAGTATTTCAAATTATTTGGGTTTACTCACGCTAGTTCCAGCCTGACCGGGGTATTACTTTGATGTAATGCTCGGGTCAGACCGAGTATTATAGCTTTTTTAGGTTAGGACGTTCTGGAGCTCAGAAGGCGAGCTGGATGGCTGGAACATATGGATTTTACGGCTGTATATTTGAGAGTTCTATTAATAGTAGTCTGGAACAGGTTGACATAACTGTCCAGTTTAATTGTGTATGATTGTACTCCGATGTATAGATTGTAAAGTAACTATTACTGCTTTCTTTGTATAAATGATCTTGTTTGATATTATATATAATCCGCCGCGAATGTGAGAAGCTGTTGTTCTCTGTTCTTCTTCTAACTTCTTCTTCTTTCTCTAACAATATGAAATTTCCAGCGTTCGACTGCTCGGCACTTCTACAGTGAATGTATTAGTGTCGAATTTTCAACGTTGAAAATTTCAGGTCGTTACATTTTGGTATCAGAGCAGAAGGTTAAGCAAGAACCTTGGCTTTGGTGGGGATACTCATTAAGAATAGGGTCAGTGATACCCTAAAATGAGTTGAGTGTAATATATATACATACATATATATATATATATATATATATAAGAGAGCGTACTTGTTATTTTCTTATATAATGATTTTAAAAATGGTTTTAAAAATGATTTTTATATAAGTTTATATTTTGATACATAAAGAAATGGATTCAAACTAGAAAATAAAATCCTAAATTTGTAGAAGTGTTTTCAAAAGATTAAATTAGGTGACCCTGATTTTATTTTCAAATAAATTATGAGATAATATATAATGAATTGGTTTCCAATATGATAATCTTGGTTATTATCATAAATGGTTGTTGTGTTTAATAATGAAATGTGTGTTAATGATTAAGCAAAATGAAATGTTCGAGGAGGTAAACATTTAGGTGAGTATGACTTATAAATGGAATTGAAGATAATTTAAATTGTGAAGTTCTAAATCTACGTCCTGAAAATTTGGAATTTGTTTCAAAGTGCTAAAAGAATTAATAGATAGTATTATTTGAATGGAAGGGTCCCGTTTCAAACAAGAGTTGTTTGAAAATTTTAAAGAAATTGTTTTGAATTAAACCAAAGGTGGTTTAAAATTTAAAGTATAACTTGGTGTGCAAAGGAAATAAATATGTATATATATGAGGGATATACATAATATCAAAGATGCTTTGAAATAAACTCTAAGTGTTGAATTTTAAATTTTTACTTGGAATGTGATATGAAAACCCAAAGTGATAAGTTTTTGAACATATAAGTGGGAAGATTATTAATATGAAGCTTAAAATTTGAAATAGGAATTCAAATTTGGGTAAAGTTGACTAGATTAAATTGAATTGAATTTAACATAATTGGGGAAGTTAAATGGGTTGATATGAGAGGGGATTTATGTGTAATTTCAAACGGATTTGAGATCTGGAAATTGATAATGTGTGCTATTGATGGATGCTATTGGTAAATGGTTTAAATAATTTGGATATTTATTTATTTTGACTTATCTTAATATCATCCTGTTGTTATTAATATTGCAAGGAACTTTGAATTGGATTATTTTAATTGAATTAAGAAATGGATTGAGTAATATACATCCATTACTGAAATAAAGTAGAAATAAGATTGAACTTTTGAAAAGGGAAATTGCTTTGAAATTAAAGATTAAAATATTAGAATGAACTTGCTGAAAATTTGTTAAGGATTGGTTTCAGAGTTAAAATTGGGTAATAAATTGGATAGTGAAGATTAAATCATTTTAAAAGTTTTGAACTCTTATTCGAACTTTGAAATAAATTTAGTAAAGGTAATTTAAAAGGGAATTTTGAAATTTATACATAATTAAATGGTTCAAAAATTTAAGTTGTTAATTTCAAAATAAAGGTTAATTTGGTTTAAAGAGATTAAAACAACATTTAAATTTAACTCGAATTTATGCAATTCGAGATGGTTTTAAGTTGAGATTTGAATTGAATTAGTTCAAATTTGATTTGAATTAATTAGAATTGTGGAAGATAGATAAGTATAAAATTCAAATGGAAAATTTGAATTGAATTAATTTGAAGTGAAATTGAAGTTGAATAAGTTTGAAATTCAAATGGGAGTTGATTTGAATTTAGGATAGGAACTGAAGTTAATTTAAATTGAATTGAAATTGAATCAATTTAAATAGAAGTGGAAATTATAAATTGATTGGAAATGGAGATTGGAAATTGAACAGTTTGGCTCTAAACTATTTTTTTCAAATAAATTGTTTTAATATAAACTGTTTTAAATCTATTTTTCCAACTATTTACTATACAACCTTTCTTTTTAAACCCCAAACTATCTTATACTAATTTTACAATTATTTTGAAACTAATTACTATTTTACATTTGTTTTACAAACTAATCACTATTTTACAACTACTTACAAACTAATTACTATTTTACATACATTTTGTAACTATCCAACTATTTTACAATAATTTAATTGCTTTACAACTATTTTAAAAAATTACTTAACTATTTTACTGCTATTTGCAACTAATAACTAACTTACAACTACTTATCTATTTTAAAAAAATTTCAAGCTATTTTCTTAATACAAGTTGGTCAGAGCGCAAACTGTCTATAATTGAATACCAATTGTGATAAGAATTGAAGTGTTAACCCAAGTAGAAATTGGAAGCAATTGTGGATAAGTGAATGGAATCAAAATGAAGGTGGATAGAAAAGAGAATTGATTTAGCAAATGATCAATGAAGATAAATACGAATGATGTACGTATATTATTCTATTCATATAATGATTTGATCCGCATTCGAGCATATAATTTCGAGATAGTATATCGATCCGAGTTAGGATTTTTCACTCGATTTTCGAAGGCGAACCCTGGATATGGAGTTTTGATTGATTCTGGAAATTCTCTATCATAGTTGTGACTATGCAAGGAGAATGACGGTGTCTGATCAAGAAACCAGATCTGAGTCCGCACTGGGAAGTCGGGTGGACGATACTTGTTCGGAAGTGAAATTTTATGATCGAGTGAGCGATCAGATTTGAAATTGCGTATGGATAGAATATGTACATCGTCCGTGCTTAAATGAAATTGATATTGAAATTTTGAAAGAAATGTAAATGATTTTTGAAATATATTTTGAGAAATATATATAAATAAAGGGGGAAGTGGGATATCTTTTGAAATTCACTTTATGAAAAGTAAGTGATATGGTAAGTAACTTTATAAAAGAAAATCAAACTTAAATGATTTGGCTTAGTAAAGTTATATATATATATATATATATATATATATATATATATATATATTTGTTATATATGATAAGCTCCCCCTATTTGAATGTAGAACCAGAAGAAAGGGTTTTTGAAAATATTTGAAGTATAAAAGGGGAATCTATACAAGTGGTCCAAAGATTATTTTCAAGTTGGGAAGGATAAGTTGTGTGTGTGTGTGTGTGTGTATATATATATATATATATATATATATATATATATATATATATATGAATGATTTTATGAGAATGATATTGGAAAAGGTTTTGGAACCTATGGATTTTGGAAAGGCTTTTGATTTTTGGAAAAATCAAATTTTGGGAATTTGGAAAGCCAAATTTGGAAAATATTGATTTGAGATACCGATTTTGTGTAAAGGAGATTTTTATGTGAATCATAAAGGATATGATTTGAAAGATACTATAAGTGTATAGTATAAAATTTCTTGAGATTTGCTCAGGAGAAAAAGGCGCTCGCATGGAAATGAACTTGATAGGAGATCCACGGGGTGGTTCTGCCTTGAGCCCTAAGGGGGAGGTTCTAAATTGAATCCTGGGAGGAAGTGCGGACAAACTGAAGTTCCTGAGGATTATGTGTTGTGGGTAGCGAAAGTCGAGGGCGTTGATGCCTACAGAGACATTTGGGTTATGTGTGACGACAATGTAACTCGATATCACTGCGATCTACTACGGACCATAACGGAAGTCGTGTGTGCTGTGAGAGCCAACAGTCTACGTTTGATTTTTCCGTGATGGCAATGTAACATCGATAGACTGCGACCTATGGAGACATAGCGAAAGTCGAGAGGCCGTGAGAGCCTAAGGCTACATTAGGACTTGATTGATGTAGTCTGCGACCTATGTGGGAGTGGTAAAGTTTCATTTGGCAGCGAAAATCAAGGGCATTGATGCCTATAGTTACATGGACTTTTGCCGTGATGACAACATAACCCGGAATGTAAATGCGATCCATGGCGGGTTCCATGGCGTAATCGAGGGGTACAGAGTGCCTATAGTTATCAATGGATTTTGCTGGGATGACAACGTAACCATCGGGTTAACTATGACCATAGAGGGGGTGATGATTTCTAGAGCATTCTCACCAAAGATGTTTCCTTTATTTCAAAAATGTTTTCTATGTTTTCAACAAAATGTGTTCCCAAGTATTTTCACTAGGTGTCGAAAACGGGTTTACCAAGCACTTATAAATTTCTAGCCCTATGCCTGATTAACGTATGAGCGAATTTCTATAAGAACAAGGACGGACTTGTTGAGACATCGAGTTATAAAAGTATTTTATAAAAACTATTCCTGGCAATAATATATAGATTTTAAATTTTTTTAAAAATGAACAAAGAATGATTTATCTGATTTTAAGTATTGGAAAAATTCTGGCTTCATTCCTTTTCGAGGACGAAAGGATTCAAAGGGGGGAGGAATGTGATAACCCGAATTTTGATCATTTGGTAATTTAATAATTATCTGATTTTACTACAGGGATACTGATTTTATTTGGATAAATAAATGGAATTCTGATAATTTGGAAATATCTGGATATATATTAATAAATGAATTTAAAACTATAATAAATCTTATGATAAATTTAATTAAGTTAATAGATATATGCAAAACTTTATAATAGTGAATTTTTTTAAAGTATATACATATATAGGTATATAAGTGTGTGTGTGTGTGTGTATATATGCCATGTGAAGTAGTATACATGGAAATTTGTAAAAGGTGTGGATATATATATATATATATATAAACAATTCAAATAAAATAATGTTTTCTAATAGATATTTATGTGGGTAGATAAAATGCATTTAATTTGAATTCAATGTATCAAATTTTCAAAGACTATTTTAAGTTAAAATATAATAGCTTAAGTTTAAAATAGGACTTCATAAAGATTAATACTTTCTTTGAATATATAAGTTATATATATAAAAGTATTAAACTTAAAAATATATATAAAAAAAGAAACATATAAGAGATATTTAAAATATAAGTTTTAAAACATTTGAAAACATTTAAATTCTTGCATTCATGCATTTGTAAGTAAGTAATCATATATGTTGACATTTGTTAGCTTGAGTATTACATGTGGCAAACTTAAATTTTCTTTTAGAATTTAATTACAAATGAATATAGAGAAACCTGGCTTTGATATTTTGAGTTTCAAACTTCTTCTTTCATTTTTCAAAATTTAAAAGAAACCAAAACCCGAGAAGAAAACTTAAATCAAACAATTTCGGTTTTTAACTATTTCAAGATTAAAGCAACTCAGATTCAAAATCAAGCAACTTCAAATTCAAATTCTATGTTTATACTTTCAGTTTCCAGATCAACATCTAGTTCCAGAGCAAAAATCAAAACTGTTCTCTATTCTTAAGTTACAGGTGAGTACGCAAATTTTGTTTAAAGTTTTTAAAATCTGTTTAAAGTCTAGATGCATGCAGTAATTACTTGGAACAAAGTATGATGAGTGTTTGCATGTTGTTTAATATGGATTGTATGTATATGTATATGACTATATGGATATGTATATCTCTATACCAAGTGAATACTCTGTTAGTTTTACAGATTTCAAATTTTGATCAAAATTCAATATCTTCTTGCCTGATTCTTTTTAGAGATTGATATATAAATAAAGCGTGTTTGTAATGACAAAATATTTGATCTAAAAATATTTCCTGATAATATTTAAGAGTAGTTTTATCATAGAGGAAGAAGAACAATAAAAATTTAAACATATCAAAATTTCTACTTCAATAATTTGTAGATTCATGGAGATAATCAGTTGTATTTTCAAAAATTATGATTTTTAGAAGAAGAAACATGATTTTTAAGATACTAGTTTGAGGGAAATTATGGGTTGAATAGATTTGGGTTTACTGTCGATTGCCTGCGATCTAAGAGGAGATAATTGTCGTGGTCGAGGCTGGAGGAAGTTGGTAGTTGGGTGGTCGATGGAAAAATAACAGGTTAATTTCTTGAGCACTGTGGTGGCAAAATGAAGGCGAACTAGGGTTCATACCTAGGTTTAAGTCGTGGTTGTTCTCGAAGCAAATGCGTTGTCGTCGTTGGATCGGGCGTGATCGGTCGTAGAGAAAAAGGCAGAGGATGGTCAGACGTAGCTAAGGTCTTTGTGGCATGGATGATGGTGGTCGGAGTAGTCGTCGGCTAGGCGAGTTTGTCAAAGACGTTGGTTCCCGGTTGGGTTCATTTAGCTTGAATTTGATTTTGAGTTCTACCCTTCGATCTTGTGGTCGAGATTGAAGGGGCTGATCATCGGTGACTCATCGGCGGTGGTAGTGGTGGCCGAAGCACCTGCGTCGACCTGTACACGTGCACAAGTTTTTCAGCACGTCTGTGTTGCTATGGGTTTGGGAGCTTCGAGGAAGACGAGGTTTTACTCATTATCGAACTTGAGTTTTCGAATGGAAGAAGGATCAGGTTGTTACTCGGGTAAATATTGGTTGAGGCTAGGGGATTTTTTTGGTTTGCACGGAAGGGAACTCGAGTTATCTCGAGTTATGATTTGAACAGTTTTATTTTTTTTTAAAATTAAACAAGTTTTTGAAAGGTGTGATAATTTCTTAACTAATCCTTTTATATAATGAATGTCTAATTAAGTTTGGGTTAATTTAAGATTTTAAAATAAACTATTTTAAATTATTTAAATTAATTAAGTTTATAATGTTTTAATATATATAACCTTCATCTTGAAAAAAGATAATTACTTAATGGGAGTAATTCAATGGATAATTATTGAATGAAATCGGTGAAAGTGATTAGAAGAATAATTGCTTTATGAAATTAAAGGATCATTAATGGATGATTAAAAGGATAGTTCATTACTGAATGGAATCAATTAAAGGTTGATTTATACAAATAATTAAAGGTTAATCACTTAATGAAATTTATTAATGATAATTACTTAATGATAGTAATTAAAGGATAATGGCTTAATGTCATTAATTAAGGAGGTTAATTAATGGGAAATTACCAAATGTAATTTATTTAATGATGGTTACTTAAGGGAAGGAATTGAGGATTAACTACTTAGTGTAATTAGTTAAAGTATGGATTAATTAAGGAATTAATTAAAGGGTTAGTTAATTAATAAATGTGATTAATTAAAGGATAATTAATCAATGCAAGTGATCATAGGAGTAATTAATTAAGGATCAAAGTAATAAATTATTATTAATTAATTTATGAGAGTAATTAAAGGTTAATTTATGTGAATGGTTGAAGGTTAATTAATTTGTGTAATTAATTAAAGGCTAATTACTTAATGTAATTAAGATGATAATTCAAGGATGATAATTTAATTTAATTGTAATTAAATAATGTTAAGTAAGCAGGATTTAAAGGTGATTAAAGTAATTAAATTAATTTAATTAAATTAATTAGAAATGGTATGACTAATTAATCTTGCTTATGTATGATTGGATTATATTGAATGGCTTGAATTGGTTAATATCTCTGATATGAAATGTTTTGTGATATGATACGTTTGAGTTGAACAGTGATAATGTGGTTATCTATCGATGATGAATTGCTGTGTAAAAGTGACATCTTGTATTTAAAATTTAATTGTATTCAATTAAATAACTTGGGTTAAGATGACATTGGATTCGAAGAGACCGGGGTCAGGTAATCAGCAAATACCCGAAACCACTTAGATTTGGAATCTAAAATAATTCTTTATAGAATTGATATGTGAAATCAATAGGATGGAATGAAATAAAATAAGTAAGTAACATAACCATTTGATCTAAGAAATTGTTGTTTGGAATAAGTGATTGATCATAACAAGTTATGAACTCGTAGGAAGGTACGAGTTACCCCGGAATTTCAACAAAGATTTATAACTTAGTATTTCAAATTATTTGGGTTTACTCACGCTGGTTTCCAGCCTGACCCGGGTGTTACTTTGATGTTATGCTCGGGTCAGACCGAGTATTACAGCTTTTCAGGTTAGGACGTTCTGGAGCTCATGAGGCGATTTGGATGGCAGGAACGTATGAAGCTTACTGCTGTATATTTAAGAGTTGTATTGATAGTACTCTGGAACAGGTTAATATAACTGTCCAGTTTAATTGTGTATGATTGTACTCTAATATATAGATTGTAAAGCAACTATTAATGCTTTCTTTGTTTAAATGCGATTATTTGATATTATATTTAATCCGCTGCGAATGTGAGATGCATTGTTCTCTATTCTTCTTCTACCTTCTTCTTCTTTCTCTAACAATCTGAAATTTCCGACGTTCGATTGCTCGGCACTTCTAGAGTGAATGTATTGGTGTCGAATTTTCGAGGTTGAAAATTTTGGGTCGTTGTAGAAAAGGTGGAGGAAAATTCAAAATTTGAATTTGAACTTGAAATTCAAATTTTGTCTATATATGTCGACATATGCATGTGGGGTATGTCGTTATATAAGTCGATATTTTCAAATTATTTTTTGTTTAACTATATCCTATTTCTATTTATTGTTATTCCATTTTCATAAATATAGTTTTAAAATTATTTTACAAAATTATTTTATTATTAAAATATATAAAATATTTTTATTTAAAATATAATCACACAATATTCAACCAATATTGTTATTAATCTATAGGATTTTCCTAACAACCAATAAAGCAACCAAAAGAAAAGAAAAATTCATTCAGGAAATTAAATAACTTTTGATATATTAACAACGTGTCCTTTTCTAATTCATTCACCATTTTTTCTGAATTATATATTGTTATGAAGCACATGTTAGCAATTTCTGTATCTGATTCATTATCACTTGAGAATGTAATTGAATCGCCTAATGTTTTAGTATATACTCTTCTCCATTTTCTGGATGAATTAATGTTTGGTGTAGTTTTCAGTTTACCGAAATTTGCATAGTCTCGTTTTAAATGGATAGGGTCATCGTAGTTATAAGATCTAATTCCATTTCCACTTCCGCTTCCTGGATTTTTTGTCATTTCTTTTGAAATTGTTCTTTTTCCCGTACTTTTGAATTTATTTGAAATTCTGTATCATGCAAGAAATATCTTTATTATCATCGCTATCTAAATCCAGATTATCCATCATTGCATTAAAAGCTATATATTTCTTCTTTGTTGCTTTACTTTTTCTCCTGCCCAGCATTTGTGCTTCAAAAGATATTAAATTGTCAATTAACTCTTAAATTTTTAGAGTACAAATGTCATTTGCCTCTGTGATTGCAAGAGACTTTTGATCCTATCCCTAGCTAAGTGAATAGAGGATTTTTCTAACTTGATCCTTTTTAGAAAAATTTCTACCCAGTGCCGTAAGTGAGCGTACTTTATCTTGGAATCTACAATATGTATCAGATATGGACTCATTTAGACTCATTTTGAATAATTGAAATAGTTTGTTAATATGGAAATTTTGGTTTGTTTGACCTTACTTGTTCCTTCATGTGTAACTTGCAAAGTTCTCCAAATTTCAAATGTATACTTACATATAGATACTCTATTAAATTCATTTCTATCTAGTGAACAAACTAATATTCATAACCTTAGAGTTACTCTATGCAACTGCTTTTTGGTCAACAGTCTACTATGCAAAATTAGTCTCGGGTTCAGTGCACTCAGTTTGTATGATATTCCAAGTATCTAAACCAATTGACTGTAAATAAATTTTCATTCTACATGACCAATATGTGTAGTTACTGGCATTAAAAAGTGGAGAACTAGCAGTAGATTGTCCTTCGATAGAATGAGTTCCTAACAAGTGTATTAATAGTGTTACCAACAGTATTATTACCAGTGTTGGTAGCTATTTAAACTTTTTCAAAAATCTTATATGAATACTTTGAAAACCAATACTCTGATACCAAATGTGGGTCAGTGGAATAGGGATCTTAAGGCTAAATTAACATGCTAAATTAACACTAGAGGAAGGGAGGGGGGTGAATAGCTTTTAATGAATTATACGAATTCAAATTCTTTTAATATTATACTTGAAATGGTATAATTAACAATCGCAGTTACAATCACAGTATCAAAGTACATATAAAAGTAAATGTAATAAAAATAAAAAGGAAAGAACACACCAGGATATTATGCAGGTTTTGATTTACCCTACATCCAGTCCCACACAATTGCCTATATGGATTTATTTTCAACTAGTAAATGCAAATACAATCTCGATTTCAAGGCTACGAGATACGCCCTCCAAAATCCCGGCCTTTGGGTAGAGTCACTTGATTTCCAAGCTACAAGTATACCCACTGGATTTACTGGTTACAAGCACACCCAATTGACTTTACAGGCTACAATCACACCTACTTAGATTTCAGGGATAATAAGCACATCACAAAATATAAGAGTATGATTATATAGTTTACAGACTCGGATCTTCAATCTCGACCACAATTAATCTTATAACTCTTGAATAACACATTGATCTTGAGTGAGGTGAGAGAAATCAGTGAGTAGATGATGGAGAATCGAATTAGTAATGATTGAATTTGATTTTGGTTAAAGTTCGACAAAGTTTTGGTAAAAATTGATTTAGAAATCAAGAGATTGAAAAGAGGAGAGAAGAATAAGAAAGTAGTTCTAAAAAATTCGTTTGGGAGTCTGGTATACATAGGAAAACAACATTTATGTCCACTCGCGAAAAGAATGACGAAAAGACACTTTCATTCAAATTTGAATTTTTATTCTACAGCCGTTATATTAGCATATGTTTGTAAAGTATGTCGACATACTCTTTAAAAATTTGAAAAACACTTCAAAATATTATTTTGAAAATCTGTTGCTTTATAAAGTAATTTGATACTTTGTAGAATCATTTAAATATTGCTTATTCATATTTTAACCAAAATACAACTTAATAAAACTTTATAAAATAATTTGGAAAGATTTAATAATACTCAATAATATATATATTTATAAATCAATATAATTATAACTTTGTAAAGTGTAATAAAAATTCAATATATATACACACTTAAAAGCACTAAAATGATATCTTTATAAGTAAGAGACTGAAAAATTATTTTGGGAAATATTTTGAAAAGATTTAAAAAAATAGAATATTTGAAAAGAAAATTTGAAATAGAATTAGAGAAGGTAAAGAGATCGAGAAAGTGCTATCAGGGTTTTAACATAACTTCTATGAATCTGTAACTTATTTGGAATATCTTGAACTCTTCAATACTCATGAGTCTTCATTCTTGAACTCTTGAAACTTTATATCGATATCTTGAATTTAATCTTGATATCATCATCTTGATACTGTACAGTCTTCTTAATCAATACATGTCGAACGTCCTGTATTTATACTATATATATCTTGATAAAACATAAGTATATATATTTTATATAATATTATATAGTTGTTATCTTCAAAACCAATACCTTAGGTACTAATGGAGTCTACTCTCGTGAAAAGCAAACTTGTCACTTCCCTTGGTGAAAAGAAAAGAAAAACCAAACTGTTACAAGAAGAGAGGATGAAGATAGAGCTTGAGCAAGCCAATAAATAGAAAACCGAAATGACTATTAAATTAAAGTCTTTGGAAAGCCGGTTGGAAAATAAGGTGCCACGCTGGTTCATGCTAACATCACTATAAAAGACATCAAGAAGAAAGTTTTCTTATTCCTAGGTCAGGGCCTTACTAAGATCATGGAGAAATGCTATGAATATGCTCTTTTTGTAGCATATAATGACAGCATTGGAAATGCCCTGATTTTGAATTTTCTTCCCTTCCAGAATTAAATAGAAAATTTAAGAGGATGTTCAATCTTATGCTGGGAAGAATTTAGGGATCACTTGTAACGACCTAGGATTTTTATGAATTTAAATTTATAATTTAAATGGATTTTTGAATTTAAAAATTGTAAAACTGATTATAAATGGCAGCGAGTTTCCTCGATTCAAATAGAAATTATATTAAGTCATATTGATTTGACAATTTGTATATATGTGAATATATATTTAAATTGGGTTTGAAATAAAATCTTAAATAAATGGTTTTAAAAATAAATATAGAGATATATATGTATATACATTAGATATGAATTGTAAATGAATGGTTTAATAATAATTGATAATAATAAGTATTACAATTGATGGTTAATAATAATTTGAATTTATAAATTTAATATAAAACAATAAATATTAAAGTAAAGTAAACAACTTAAGTTAAAATAAAAGAGGAATAAAAATAAGACAATAGAACAAAAGAAATGACAAAACAAAGTTTAAATATAAAGTGATAAAACAAAGCCATAAGATGAGAAATAAGCATATACTAAATTCATAAGTTAAAATTTTATAACATAACTAAAACTACTTTATATCTATATCTATATGCATGCAAGTATCTTTAGCCACTAAAGCTAGATCATAGCAGCCATCAAAATGTAAACCATCAGCCACTAAACAAATAAAGTAATAGCCAAAAGAGCAAGTAAAAGAAAGGCAAGATAAGTACAAGCAAAGTTGAATAAGTATAGGCTGGAAAGAACAAAATATTTAGTTTGAGTAGGGAAAATATGACACATCAAAATAGGATGTGTATATAGCAATACATACAAATAGGATATGCTGTAGCTAAGCAAGGGGGAACATGCCTTTATTTCCATCAGCTAGCAGCACAAACAGTCAGTTCGAATTGTTAACAATGTAATGCATTAACTCTAGCAAGATGTATATCACTTTAGCCATACTATTTTGTACAAACCATATCATCACTCTGTACACTTTTCTTTTATATACATCCACTTCTTCATTTCATCAGTTTCGTCCATCATAAACAAAAATAAAGTGGCATCATTTCAAAACTCAAACAAACTCAACATCCAAGTAGAAGGCTTTCAACAGCAAATTCAAAAGCCTGTCTCAAAACTGCAATTATTCTCAAAACCAGAGTCTTTGTTTACCCATATTTCAAGGCGAGTAACTTCACTTTTAAAATCTAAAAAAATAAAAGTATGATTGTATGTTGTGCTGGATAAATATCACATATCTTTAAGTATTATCTGTGTATTTGTGTTGTTAAGTTTCTGATATATATATTCTATGCATGCCAGAAATTCTTCTGTTCTCAGTTTTTTTTAAGTTCTAGTTTTGATTTTAATTCAAAACCTCTTGATTCATCTCTGTTTAAATCCAAGTTTCAAATGGAACTTGTGTGTTACATCACCAATCTTAGTTTAAAAATTTTCTTTAGATAAAGTAAGCTTAAAATATCTCTGGAAATAGGAAAATAACAGAGCAAATTTAATATCGGGGTAAAATTTATCATTCTAATATATCAATTCAAGAATATGAACTGAAACATCATACAAAAACATGATTTTTAAGAACAAAATCGTAATTTTTAGCAAAGGAATGAAAGAGCATTCCTACAATGAACTGGAAATGGGTTTTGGCCATTTTCTGGTGATCGACCGATTCGTGGTGGTCGAATTCGTGGCTGGAGAAGGAGCAGCCTATGGGGTGTCGGAGAAAATTATTTGGAAGGTGGTTAAACCCCTGAGGCGATTGGGGTTGATCGATTTTGATGGTAACCCTAAATTGGGTTGTGATCGAGATTTTGATGACCGTGTCATCTCAGGTGCATCGAGTGGCTCCGGTCTGCGTGCATTTGTGGCGTGAGGGTATGGCGAGGTAGGTGATGAGTTTTCATGGCCTCCGGTGGACGACGACGTGGATTGGAAGGAGTTTCAGACGAGGGTGTTGTGTTGAGTAGCTAGAAATTTTTGATTTTTGATTTTGGATCGGGTTTGAAAACTAGGTGTTTGGAATGGTGAGAGGAGATCACCAGCGACTTGACGACGACGATCGCGGGAGCCAGAGCTTCGGTTCTCCATGGTGCACGTGCACGTGGGTTCTCTGGTTTGTGTTGTTAATTTGGGGAAGAAGGTAAGAACCCGGAGGGAAGCGCGTGAAATTGGTTGTTTAACTCGAAGCAATATACTGTTGGGCTTGAGTTGTTTCAATTCAAGTGCCAGGTTTTAAGATTTGAGAGAAAACATGGTTCCGGGTTTTGCTTGATGTTTTTGGCTGTTTGACTCGGGGAGATTGGAGGGTTGGCGCGAGTCTAGTTTGGTTGCAAGGTGTTTTTCCCTTGTTTACAGGTTTTCAAAAACCTGTTACACTAGTTTTTTTTTAAAAAAAATTTTTAAAATAAAATTTAAAAGCCAGTTTAAATGGGAAGCAAAAGTTTTAAAGCAAGTTTAAATCCAGCTTTAAGTTAGTTTCAAATAAACTTTGAATTTAAAAGTTTTAAACAGAAATTTGATTTTAAATCAAATTTGTAAATATTTGCAAGGGGATTTTCAGATTTTAAATCATGATTTTAGAATTTAAATTAAAATCTGAAAACAAGACTTAAATATGGCTTCAAGTTTAAAATCTGGAATTTGAACCAGTTTTCAAATCATATGTGTTTTAAAACAAGTATAAATCAAATAGCTTTTTAAAAGTAAATTTGTTTTCAAACCAATAACTAAACTTGATATTTGATAATTTGAATATGTAAGTTAAATAGTGGTGTATTTTAAAGGCTTAATTTTTTTTAAATAAAATTAAGTAAATAGGGTTAAAGGCTTACATAAGTTCATATATTAATAATAAATGTTCTTTACATTTATTTTAAGATTATAAGTGGATATTTAAATTTGGTTAATATTTAGATATGTAAGCGTTTTGAATCATAAATTCAAAATGAAATTTGAGTCTAAATTCAAATTTGAAATGTTTTACACTTAAAATATTGATGTAGTCATTAATAAGGAAATTAATTATCTTAGAGATAAAGAAGGTAATTAAAATGATTTAATTAAGAAGGAAATTAAAGAATGATTTATTTAATTTATAAACAATTAATTTAGATTAATTAATTAGAAAAGATTTAAAGATTTAATCTAAGAAATTTTCTTAAGAAGGTAATCAAAGAAAGTTAACAAAGATAATTACTAAAGATTTTCAAGTATTGATTAAAGTGATAAATAATTAACAATTAAATGGATTAATTAATTTAGAAAATCAATAATAAATTGTTAAATATAATTACTTAATGAAAGTAATTAAGGATTAATCACTTATTGTAATAAATTTTAGATATTTTGATTAACTAAAGTATTTGATAAATAAATTAATATCAAATGATTTGTAATTAATTAAATAATCAAGATTTGATAATTAATTCATAAGTAATTGATTAAATTGGAAATGAATTGAATTAATTAGGATTAAATGACTAATTTATCCTGCTTATAAATAATTATTAAATGCTTGGCGTTACTTATGAATGTTTATATTGTATGAAATGCCTTGAATTGGTTATCCTATCTGATTTGTGATATTTTGATCTGTGAATTGTGCTATGAATAATTTTATTCATTTATTGATGATACATCTGTATACTATCTGTGAATCTGTGAATGGACGATGAGCGTTATAGTTTATATCGCTTATCAACTATATTTCTGTGTTTTAATCTGTGATGATTGAATGATGTTGCACTATTGTGTTAAACCCCTGGACCACACCATACACACACAAATATGGACTTCACGAGGAAATCGATTAAGTCACAGATTGTTGAAAATGGTTTTTGAATTCGAATTTTAAAATTCAAATGGTTTGAAATAGATTGGGTTTAAATTGAAAAGCTTTTGATAAAGGAATTTCAAAGATGAAATTTAATTTGAATAACTTGATAAAGTTTGAAATTTAAATAATTTGATTTAAATTTAAATTCAAAATGTGAAACTGAATTCTATAATTTGAAACTAGGGATTAAAGATGTTATACCAGTTATATATGGGTTAAACTATTTTAAAATGTATTTATTTGGGAATATGAATATAAATTAAGAACTTTAACTCGTGTAAATATAATTGGATTTTTCTGAAACGAAAACTGTTTGTTTTCAAATAATAAAAGCTTTCACATAAGAAATGAACGTTCAATTTGTGTTAAAAAGAATTTCAAGTTTGAAAATGAAGAAAATTTCCAAGTTATGAAAATGATTTAAAAGCTACAGGTTGAATCTTTGATTTAAAGATTCAACAGGTTAATCGAATTTTGAAAGCTATGAGTTAAATCTTTGATTTAAAGATTTAATGAGTTAATCCAATTGGAATGGAAATTGTTTTAAAGTCTATAAATTGATCTTTGTGAAATAAATCTTTTTTGTAATATAAAGATTTGAAATGGTAATTGGTTTAAACCATTTGAAGAAAAGTTTTGGGTTTTAAGTTGTGACTTAATTGAAATCCCAATATCCATATGTTTTTGAAATACTGCGCTCACTGTTCGGTTTAGCCGGGAGAGGACCTTTGTGTCATATATCCCATTCCGAATATGTGATATGTCGTTATGGATAGCATTTGAAGACCGGTGTTGAAGACCGGATATTTTTGAAAGCGAAAGGACAACTCGTCGAATGTCTTTGCATCGACTGGTCCCCGGTATGGAGACTCCATATGTGATGGGAAGTCCGAACGTGATTAGTGAATATCCGGATTGCAAGGACTTCTTTGTAAGTGCCTTCGGTTCTGTTCGAGCCCGGAACAGACTTGTATGGATAGTATGTCTGACATTACAAATTGAGATATAAATTTGATTTCTTTCAAATACATTTCTGTTGGTGGCGGAGAATTTATTCTCTTAGCTTAACACCCTTCTCTGAGACGTACGAGCTCAGAGGTTATGTAGTTGAAGGTTATCAAAAATATATTCCCAATTTGGTAATGTGACATGCTGAGTGTTGCTGTGAAATGATCATTGTGTTGATCATTTGTGATATGATCATTTGTTTGATCGTTTATCTTTGTGATCATCTATGATCATTTGTTGACCCAAAGCACAGCTTTTGTATAAAGCGTGGCTTTGTGGACGAGACTTCGTCGAGCCTCACACCCCGGAAATGGTCAAAACAGGAAAGATGCGGCAAGGTTATGAGGGGTAGCTCCCTTTAGGGTATGTGCATTTCCTTCTGGAAAAGGGTGGTATCATGGTATGGAGCCCAGATACTTACTCTTGTTGAAACACTTTATTTATGATTGTGTGATGTTGGTGACGAGCGCTCGGTTAAAGGTCCCAAAGGACCGGGGGATGGCATACTCGTGTCAGTAGTTACCCAGTTTGGGGTAACCCGGCCTTGTGTTGGCAGAGATCCGGTTTGGTTCTCGGGGACGTCCTTCCAGAGGCGTTCTCATGTGGCAATGAGAAGTTCCTTGGCCTGACCATTCGTGGGAAATCCAAAGAAACAATACGATCTTGTACGGTATTAGTTGTAGAACCTGCCATATAATATGGTAGCTATAGTAGGCATAATATAATGGTACCTATGCTGGCTAAGATTTATATTCTACTTTCGAAATGATTTGTTCTACACTATGCACTAGTAATAATATCAAATGTTTCTTTTTAATGCATATCAAGCATCTTTGACTAACATAAGAAGAAATCTCCTCCAAGTCTGCGTTTGCATTGTGTGTGTGGCGGGAGGTCTTATGGTAGTCTCATTTTTAAAAGCATTGCGAATTGACTTTAAAAATATTCCTCTATTTTGATTTTGAATAAAATATAAACTGTTTTTTTTTTGTTGCTCACACCAGTCCCATGACTGATCCGGAGTTTATTGTCTCTTTCCTAAACTCTGGGTGCTCATTATTTTCTACACGAGCAGTCTAGAGTTTGGGTTTTTCAGATAGCTAGGTTCAGTAGATTATCTGGATTTAGTTCAGTCTTTGGACCACACCAGTCTTGCTTAGCTTGGTGCATCGTTATTGGGGGTTCGAGCTATTGCTGGATTGATTCTTGGAAATGGAGTTGCAGTTCTCGAAGTTCTCTTTTGAAGACTATCTTAGAGTTATATTTTTCCACTGCTATTTATTGTATCATATCTCTGATGTATATTGATATCTATTGGATCATCTGTTGTATCAGATATTGTATCAAAGTTGTATATCAATGTATTATTCTTTTATTCCGCTGTGTTGTTTACTTAATGTTGTTATAAGCTCCGGCGAATCGGATTTGAACGGTCGAATCTATGACATTCGAATACGATATGAAGTATGGATGTCGATTTTCGAGCGGGCAAAATCCGCGTCGTCACATTTGGTATCAGAGCTAAGGTTGAAACTTTAGCTCAGGAGTATAACACGTTAAGTAGCTCATTAGAGATAGGGTGAAGTATACCCTAGAATGAGTAACCCCTAAGATATCCGTTCAAATGCCTAAGTAAATTCACTTACTATCCACTGATAGTGAGTATGAGTGCAAGAAGATGACGAGATAGGGGACAGAAAAATACGACTATAATTGGTCAATGCTCTGTAACAACAGTGGAAACAATCTTTCTCTATCAAATTTTCTTTGATTCGTTTCTAAATTCTTTTGATTTCTTTGTGACAGCTCCAGAAAGAAGTTTTGGTGTGGTGATGCTCTACGAATCGTTGTAGAAAATCCTTATTTCGTATCCTCATCAGTTTCTTATCATTTTTTGATTTAAACCTTAATGAATATGAATTGGAAATTCTGTATAAATGGGAAATTTGAAATTGAAAATTTAAATAAATTGGAAATTTTAAATTGAGTTAAAATTGATTAATAAAAGATGAAGCTAAATCGAATTGTATCGATAAAATGATTTCGTTTAAAACCGAATTTGAAATTCTGTTGTAATTTCTTGGGTAGACCGAATTCCGAAGAGGGACAAATTGGTATATATTTTTAGATATTCCGATTTGAGTTTGGAATTCATATCTTAAGTTTGAGGAATTATAGGAGATCCTGTGTTGTTTTCGTGCCTGCGAATTTCGAGGACGAAATTCTTTTAAGGGGGGAAGTTTGTAACGACCCAGGATTTTTATGAATTTAAATTTATAATTTAAATGGATTTTTGAATTTAAAAATTGTAAAACTGATTATAAATGGCAGCGAGTTTCCCCGATTCAAATAGAAATTATATTAAGTCGTATGGATTTGACAATTTGTATATATGTGAATATATATTTAAATTGGATTTGAAATAAAATCTTAAATAAATGGTTTTAAAAATAAATATAGAGATATATATGTATATACATTAGATATTAATTGTAAATGAATGGTTTAATAATAATTGATAATAATAAGTATTACAATTGATGGTTAATAATAATTTGAATTTATAAATTTAATATAAAACAATAAATATTAAAGTAAAGTAAACAATTTAAGTTAAAATAAAAGAGGAATAAAAATAAGACAATGGAACAAAAGAAATGATAAAACAAAGTTTAAATATAAAGTGATAAAACAAAGCCATAAGATGAGAAATAAGCATATACTAAATTCATAAGTTAAAATTTTATAACATAACTAAAACTACTTTATATCTATATCTATATGCAAGCAAGTATCTTTAGCCACTAAAGCTAGATCATAGCAGCCATCAAAATGTAAACCATCAACCACTAAACAAATAAAGTAATAGCCAAAAGAGCAAGTAAAAGAAAGGCAAGATAAGTACAAGCAAAGTTGAATAAGTATAGGCTGGAAAGAACAAAATATTTAGGCTGAGTAGGGAAAATATGACACATCAAAATAGGATGTGTATATAGCAATACATACAAATAGGATATGCTGTAGCTAAGCAAGGGGGAACATGCCTTTATTTCCATCAGCTAGCAGCACAAACAGTCAGTTCGAATTGTTAAAAATGTAATGCATTACCTCTAGCAAGATGTATATCACTTCAGCCATACTATTTTGTACAAACCATATCATCACTCTGTACACTTTTCTTTTATATACATCCACTTCTTCATTTCATCAGTTTCGTCCATCATAAACAAAAATAAAGTGGCATCATTCCAAAACTCAAACAAATTCAACATCCAAGTAGAAGGCTTTCAACAGCAAATTCAAAAGCCTGTATCAAAACTGCAATTATTCTCAAAACCAGAGTCTTTGTTTACCCATATTTCAAGGTGAGTAACTTCACTTTTAAAATCTAAAAAAATAAAAGTATGATTGCATGTTGTGCTGGATAAATATCACATATCTTTAAGTATTATCTGTGTATTTGTGTTGTTAAGTTTCTGATATATATATTCTATGCATGCCAGAAATTCTTCTGTTCTCAGTTTTTTTTAAGTTCTAGTTTTGATTTTAATTCAAAACCTCTTGATTCATCTCTGTTTAAATCCAAGTTTCAAATGGAACTTGTGTGTTACATCACCAATCTTAGTTTAAAAATTTTCTTTAGATAAAGTAAGCTTAAAATATCTCTGGAAATAGGAAAATAACAGAGCAAATTTAATATCGGGGTAAAATTTATCATTCTAATATATCAATTCAAGAATATGAACTGAAACATCA
This sequence comes from Allium cepa, assembly GCA_030765085.1. NCBI lineage: Eukaryota > Viridiplantae > Streptophyta > Magnoliopsida > Asparagales > Amaryllidaceae > Allium > Allium cepa. The sequence continues at coordinate 377,725,307 of CM060938.1, read as the reverse complement.
TACAAAACTTGATTTTTAAGAACAAAATCATAATTTTTAGCAAAGGAATGAAAGAGCATTCCTGCAATGAACTGGAAATGGGTTTTGGCCATTTTCTGGTGATCGACCGATTCGTGGTGGTCGAATTCATGGCTGGAGAAGGAGCAGCCTATGGGGTGTCGGAGAAAATTATTTGGAAGGTGGTTAAACCCCTGAGGCGATTGGGGTTGATCGATTTTGTTGGTAACCCTAAATTGGGTTGTGATCGAGATTTTGATGACCGTGTCATCTCAGGTGCATCGAGTGGCTCCGGTCTGCGTGCATTTGTGGCGTGAGGGTATGGCGAGGTAGGTGATGAGTTTTCATGGCCTCCGGTGGACGACGACGTGGATTGGAAGGAGTTTCAGACGAGGGTGTTGTGTTGAGTAGCTCGAAATTTTTGATTTTTGATTTTGGATCGGGTTTGAAAACTAGGTGTTTGGAATGGTGAGAGGAGATCACCAGCGACTTGACGACGACGATCGCGGGCGCCAGAGCTTCGGTTCTCCATGGTGCACGTGCACGTGGGTTCTCTGGTTTGTGTTGTTAATTTGGGGAAGAAGGTAAGAACCCGGAGGGAAGCGCGTGAAATTGGTTGTTTAACTCGAAGCAATATACTGTTGGGCTTGAGTTGTTTCAATTCAAGTGCCAGGTTTTAAGATTTGAGAGAAAACATGGTTCCGGGTTTTGCTTGATGTTTTTGGCTATTTGACTCGGGGAGATTGGAGGGTTGACGCGAGTCTAGTTTGGGTGCAGGGTGTTTTTCCCTTGTCTACACGTTTTCAGAAACCTGTTACAGTAGTTTTTTTTTTTTAAATTTTTTTTAAAATAAAATTTAAAAGCCAGTTTAAATGGGAAGCAAAAGTTTTAAAGCAAGTTTAAATCCAGCTTTAAGTTTAGTTTCAAATAAACTTTGAATTTAAAAGTTTTAAACAGAAATTTGATTTTAAATCAAATTTGTAAATATTTGCAAGGTGGATTTTCAGATTTTAAATCATGATTTTAGAATTCAAATTAAAATCTGAAAACAAGACTTAAATATGGCTTCAAGTTTAAAATCTGGAATTTGAACCAGTTTTCAAATCATATGTGTTTTAAAACAAGTATAAATCAAATAGCTTTTTAAAAGTAAATTTGTTTTCAAACCAATAACTAAACTTGATATTTGATAATTTGAATATGTAAGTTAAATAGCGGTGTATTTTAAAGGCTTAATTTTTTTTAAATAAAATTAAGTAAATAGGGTTAAAGGCTTACATAAATTCATATATTAATAATAAATGTTCTTTACATTTATTTTAAGATTATAAGTGGATATTTAAATTTGGTTAATATTTAGATATGTAAGCGTTTTGAATCATAAATTCAAAATGAAATTTGAGTCTAAATTCAAATTTGAAATGTTTTACACTTAAAATATTGATGAAGTCATTAATACGGAAATTAATTATCTTAGAGATAAAGAAGGTAATTAAAATGATTTAATTAAGAAGGAAATTAAAGAATGATTTATTTAATTTATAAACAATTAATTTAGATTAATTAATTAGAAAAGATTTAAAGATTTAATCTAAGAAATTTTCTTAAGAAGGTAATCAAAGAAAGTTAATAAAGATAATTACTAAAGATTTTCAAGTATTGATTAAAGTGATAAATAATTAACAATTAAATGGATTAATTAATTTAGAAAATCAATTATAAATTGTTAAATATAATTACTTAATGAAAGTAATTAAGGATTAATCACTTATTGTAATAAATTTTAGATATTTTGATTAACTAAAGTATTCGATAAATAAATTAATATCAAATGATTTGTAATTAATTAAATAATCAAGATTTGATAATTAATTCATAAGTAATTGATTAAATTGGAAATGAATTGAATTAATTGGGATTAAACGACTAATTTATCCTGCTTATAAATAATTATCAAATGCTTGGCATTACTTATGAATGTTTATATTGTATGAAATGCCTTGAATTGGTTATCCTATCTGATTTGTGATATTTTGATTTGTGAATTGTGCTATGAATAATTTTATTCATTTATTGATGATACATCTGTATACTATCTGTGAATGGACGATGAGCGTTATAGTTTATATCGCTTATCAACTATATTTCTGTGTTTTAATCTGTGATGATGGAATGATGTTGCACTATTGTGTTAAACGCCTGGACCACACCATACACACACAAATATGGACTTTACGAGGAAATCGATTAAGTCACAGATTGTTGAAAATGGTTTTTGAATTTGAATTTTAAAATTCAAATAGTTTGAAATAGATTGGGTTCAAAGTGAAAAGCTTTTGATAAAGGAATTTCAAAGATGAAATTTAATTTGAATAACTTGATAAAGTTTGAAATTTAAATAATTTGATTTAAATTTAAATTCAAAATGTGAAACTGAATTCTATAATTTGAAACTAGGGATTAAAGATGTTATACCAGTTATATATGGGTTAAACTATTTTAAAATGTATTTATTTGGGAATATGAATATAAATTAAGAACTTTAACTCGTGTAAATATAATTGGATTTTTCTGAAACGAAAACTGTTTGTTTTCAAAAATAAAGCTTTCACATAAGAAATGAACGTTCAATTTGTGTTAAAAAGAATTTCAAGTTTGAAAATGAAGAAAATTTCCAAGTTATGAAAACGATTTAAAAGCTATAGGTTGAATCTTTGATTTAAAGATTCAACAAGTTAATCGAATTTTGAAAGCTATGAGTTAAATCTTTGATTTAAAGATTTAATGAGTTAATCCAATTGGAATGGAAATTGTTTTAAAGTCTATAAATTGATCTTTGTGAAATAAATCTTTTTTGTAATATAAATATTTTAAATGGTAATTGGTTTAAACCATTTGAAGAAAAGTTTTGGGTTTTAAGTTGTGACTTAATTGAAATCCCAATATCCGTATGTTTTTGAAATACTGCGCTCACTGTTCGGTTTAGCCGGGAGAGGACCTTTGTGTCATATATCCCATTCCGAATATGTGATATGTCGTTATGGATAGCATTTGAAGACCGGTGTTGAAGACCGGATATTTTTGAAAGCGAAATGACAACTCGTCGAATGTCTTTGCATCGATTGGTCCCCGGTATAGAGACTCCATATGTGATGGGAAGTCCGAACGTGATTAGTGAATATCCGGATTGCAAGGACTTCTTTGTAAGTGCCTTCGGTTCTGTTCGAGCCCGGAACAGACTTGTATAGATAGTATGTCTGACATTACAAATTGAGCTATAAAGCTGATTTCTTTCAAATACATTTCTGTTGGTGGCGGAGAATTTATTCTCTTAGCTTAACACCCTTCTCTGAGACGTACGAGCTCAGAGGTTATGTAGTTGAAGGTTATCAGCAATATATTCCCAATTTGGTAATGTGACATGCTGAGTGTTGCTGTGAAATGATCATTGTGTTGATCATTTGTGATATGATCATTTGTTTGATCGTTTATCTTTGTGATCATTTCTATGATCATTTGTTGACCCAAAGCACAGCTTTTGTATAAAGCGTGGCTTTGTGGACGAGACTTCGTCGAGCCTCATACCCCGGAAACGGTCAAAACAGGAAAGATGCGGCAAGGTTATGAGGGGTAGCTCCCTTTAGGGTATGTGCATTTCCTTCTGGAAAAGGGTGGTATCATGGTATAGAGCCCAGATACTTACTCATGTTGAAACACTTTATTTATGATTGTGTGATGTTGGTGACGAGCGCTCGGTTAAAGGTCCCAAAGGACCGGGGGATGGCATACTCGTGTCAGTAGTTACCCAGTTAGGGGTAACCCGACCTTGTGTTGGCAGAGATCCGGTTTGGTTCTCGGGGACGTCCTTCCAGAGGTGTTCTCATGTGGCAATGGGAAGTTCCTTGGCCTGACCATTCGTGGGAAATCCAAAGAAACAATACGATCTTGTACGGTATTAGTTGTAGAACCTGCCATCTAATATGGTAGCTATAGTAGGCATAATATAATGGTACCTATGCTGGCTAAGATTTATATTCTACTTTCGAAATGATTTGTTCTACACTATGCACTAGTAATAATATCAAATGTTTCTTTTTAATGCGTATCAAGCATCTTTGACTAACATAAGAAGAAATCTCCTCCAAGTCTGCGTTTGCATTGTGTGTGTGGCGGGAGGTCTTATGGTAGTCTCATTTTTAAAAGCATTGCGAATTGACTTTAAAAATATTCCTCTATTTTGATTTTGAATAAAAGATAAACTGTTTTTTTTTTGTTGCTCACACCAGTCCCATGACTGATCCGGAGTTTATTGTCTCTTTCCTAAACTCTGGGTGCTCATTATTTTCTACACGAGCAGTCTAGAGTTTGGGTTTTTCAGATAGCTAGGTTCAGTAGATTATCTGGATTTAGTTCAGTCTTTGGACCACACCAGTCTTGCTTAGCTTGGTGCATCGTTATTGGGGGTTCGAGCTATTGCTGGATTGATTCTTGGAAATGGAGTTGCAGTTCTCGAAGTTTTCTTTTGAAGACTATCTTAGAGTTATATTTTTCCACTGCTATTTATTGTATCATATCTCTGATGTATATTGATATCTATTGGATCATCTGTTGTATCAGATATTGTATCAAAGTTGTATATCAATGTATTATTCTTTTATTCCGCTGTGTTGTTTACTTAATGTTGTTATAAGCTCCGGCGAATCGGATTTGAACGGTCGAGTCTATGACATTCGAATACGATATGAAGTATGGATGTCGATTTTCGAGCGGGCAAAATCCACGTCGTCACATCACTTCAAGATAAAATTCCTAAAGAATAAATCGCCAATCTAAAGGAGCTATAATCTTTCAATGACCCCCCACTTGAAGGGGATAAAGACTTCGACGAAGTGGAAGATGATGATAAAGGCAACAATGATTAAGATCAAGGCAGTGATGATGGCGACAAGGATCCCGAAGGACCAAGAGACAGAGGTGATGGATCATGTGGTCAAGGCTTAAATTCGTCTGCCTATGATACTGATCTTCCCAGACCTAATGATGTTTCTCACAAAGACATTCCAGCAAAAGATGTTCAAACTACTTGTAAAGAATCGAGAAAGAATAAAAACCGGGTTTCTACTTCACAAGCTCCCGCAGTATAGGTATACAGTCTATCACCTCCAAATGTTTATAATAGTTTATTAGCTTTATTTAATAAATTACTATTTCAGTTAAGGAAGAGAAATAAGTATCACTTTTAGATTTTATACGAGAAGAGTGAGAAGGAGATGCACCAATCAAATATAGAGATTCAGAAGATAGTTGAAGATTACAATAGTTTTTTTGAGAAATATAGGCATCTTTCTTCTTATGCCACATGATTAAGGAATTTCAAAGAAAAGCGAGTAGCCACGTTGTTGATGAAGTCTCGCCTTCATCGAGGGAGAGTTATAAGAGAAAATGCATAGCTAACTACTCTCTTTTGGATGCTTTTTGATGATAGGGATGCTTTCTGGATGCTTACTGATGATAGGGATGCTATAATAGAGTTTCTTTACAAAATTTATTCTAAGATTCTTTTTGTTCACTTTTCTTTCTTAGGGGAGAAGAGCAGAGGTTCAGTTAGATGTCTCCATAATAGATATGTAAACGATCATGGGACCTATCCCCATCTTGGGGAATGTTGGCATCTTCGTAAGATTGCGATTTTTCCTTTACCACTTAATACTCTCCCCTCTGAGAAAGTTAGTTCAATAAAGGGAGATTCATTTCCAAGTTTTAAAAAGATCAATATTTTACGAATCCAAGCAATCTTGTTGTTGTAATATGCAATTCAGACAGTGTAATGAACTCAGGTACTTTCATTTCTTTGCATCTCAGCTTATTTTCTTAAATTATACAAATTAAGGAATCATCGGGTAGTCTTGCTTCTATGGAAATCTTAAGTAAATTTATCAAATTAATGAGGGAATTCAAAGAGAACTCATTAATTCTCAAAACCTCTCGGCTAGCAAAATATTGCTTCCTTAGGGATTCTAGGAAGTTTACACACTTTCATTTTGATTTCTTAGCCAATGAAAAGGACCGTTTTCTTAAAAGAATTAATTACGCTAAAATGTTATATGGGGAAGCCAATCCTTCAGTCGGGAAATGGAACTAACATCAATTCCCTCTAGTTAATACCCCTTCAGTGTTTAATGTTCCTTTTCACTTTACTCTTTCTATGTCCACAAATTCACTCAAAAAGACTTAAACTGCTACCTTTAGACTTTAAGAATATATAAAGCCTGTATTTGTTAATGTAAATGGAATTTGTTTATGCTTGTAAACCTTCTTGTTTCTAATAAAGAATGCATTCCCTCGTTTTTTTAATTTCTTTATCTTGTTATTTATTTATAATAGGAGAGTTAAATAATGCTTTCCCTCAACGATTGGATCTTCTTTCTCGACTAAAGAATATCAAAACCAACATACACTTGATATTAGGAAGCGCTCATCCCAAGGAGCTTATGCTGTATCATATCCTGATAATTTGAAGGCATGTAAATGGCATGACAGATATTATCAAATTGAAATCGACATTAAGTAGTATAGAGGAAATGACGTCAAGTTTAGAGGAACAAATTAAAGTTAAGGATAAAGAAATTCAAGTGCTAAAAGAGAACATAGCTTCAATAAGTCAATTTGGATTTCCAGGTCAAAGGACCGAGGCTGATGTAGATATTACTTGATTTCATCAGAAAGTTTAAGATCTTTAGTCAAGTGTTGAGCTAATCTTTAGAGCTCATTGCAAGCGGAGGCGAATCTAGTCTTTCTACTTCTACTCCCATAAAGTCAACTAAGTCTAAGTCCTCAGCTAGTATGAAGAAATTTTATTCCATGGAGAACCTGCACTCGGGTGTGGATGATGGAGACATTTTGGTGGCGTCGAGCGTACAAATATGAGTGTATCCAATTTCTTAAAGGAAAATAGGATGAAAAAGTTTCAGAACATCTCAATAATTAGCAAAGTCAAGTTTAGGAATTGGGGTGTAATAAGCATGCTCTTGAGAGAAAGGTTAAAGAGTTATAGAACTGAGTTAAAACCCTCAAAGGAGCCAAAAGAGGCTTAATCGTGCATTAAATGTTCAAATTAACTCGATTGATGACACAAAACTATTCACAAGAAGGAAAAGAAGCTTAAGAAATCTTTAGATGTGGTACTTACCACATTATTGAACCCACTTTGGTTTTTTAAGATCAAATGAAAAATGTGCAAGGCCTTTATTCCTAATAATTGAAGTGGTGTTGCCTAAAAATCTTGATTGAGTTCTCCTACTGATTAATCATTCTTGATATATGTATGTAACAACCCTGAATTTTGAACAATTTAAATTGAAAATATTTAATTAATTTTAAATATTTGAATGATGGTTTAAATTGAATTCCTAATATAACTATGAATTTGGCGATTAAATTTTTGAATTTAATCTATTGAAAGTTGAATAAAATTTGAATTTGACTTTGGAGTTTGAAATTGAATATTAAAATTTGTATTTATGATTCGAACTAATGACATAAGTTGTAAATAAAATGAGAAACAAATTAAATACATAACTGTACAAAATTAATACTGTCAGCCACCAAAGATCTGCATAGTCTAAAAATAATAATAATAATATATATATCTACATAGCAAACTAGAATCATCTCAGCCTTCTTGGCTTGCAAAGGAAGACAATAAATTTTATAAACATGTATGAAACATAAAATAAAGACAAATGTAATTAATGTTAGCACACAAAGCATAACATGCAATATCACTTCAGCCGAAATAGTATGTGCTTAGCCACCAAAACAGGAGAAAAAAATCTCTGACATGCGCCCAAAATCATGCACATTTCATTTCAAAACAAGGCCGTAGTCTTCTTCGAAAATCAGAGGAAAAAAATAAATCAAACGAAAAGAAAAAAAATAAATTAATGGCGGCCACGAGTTTCTTCTTCGTCCCTCTTTTCAAAATTAGGGTTAAGGGGGAAATCGAAAGCACTGCTTTCAGAGCTTCGATTGAAGGAGGTTTTCGACCTTGTTTTCATCGATGGTTTGGCTGCTCGTAATCAAGGTGAGTGAACTGTCACTCACATCTACTTCACTCTTAGGCCGTTTGAGTCTATTTTGATTTTTTTTTCTGTATGGGTTCAATTTTGTGTTTTTCCTGGTTTTGATTTCTGAGTTTGATGATTTTGAACTGTGACTTCGGTCTTGTTTTTGAGTATGGGGTTTCTTGACTTCGGCATACCTTAATTTGAACTGCAATTATCTTGGTTCAAACCTGATAATTTCTCCTGGTCATTGTTTTTTTTTTACTTGTAACTGAATTGCCTTAGTTTGGGTACCCATGCCTATTTCACTTTTAGAGATAGTTTGATTCAAGTGTATTTTATGTTGGCATCGACATTGACCTTTAAATTGTTGTGTGATGTGGTGTCATATCTATGGTGCCCTCACCTTCATACTGCTATGTTTTACTTAAATTGGTCGAGCATTTTTGAACTGAGCATTGATTCCTATTGTGACTTCGGTCTTGACTGCTGGTGACACTCGTATATTACCATGGTTTTGGTTTGAAAAGATTCGACCATTCTGTCGATATTCTGGCTTGACTTGTTCTTATAATTCGATTTTGCCTAGCCTTAACAGTGGCTTCGGCTCTTGAGATAGTTCGAACTTGTTTTGGTTGTATAAATTGGCTTTGGCATCACTCTGTTTCACTGTCATGTTTGCATTTGAGCTTCTTTTGGTTTTGCTCGGCCTCATCATGTCACTTGATCTATTTTGATAATGACTCACGGCTTTGACTTGATGTTAATTTACTTTGGCCATACTGTTGAAATTTAACTGGTCATTCTTCACTGTGGCCTTCGACTTACATTTTCTTTGTTGTAACTGGACGTGTACTTGTAGTCTTTATTTGTGTATTTGAGTCTGCATTGTCATGTTGTATTATTGACATGATACTCGACTGTTGCATTCCTTAGTGCTCGACCCGATGCTTGCATATGACTCTTGCATATATGTGCTTTTAAACATTTTGCATAATGCTGCTTGTTGCTTTGGGACAGTTTCATTTGAAGTTGTAGCTTGCACATTAGTTGTTTGCATTGTCCAGCATTTTGTCTTGAAGAAGCAATCTATCTTTTCTTTTTTCTTCAGCACTAATTGTCGTAGTTGCATTTGGCATCCATGTTTGCATTGTATAGCACTTTGCATTCATAAGTTTTACACTGGCACTGTCCAGCTTCATCTAGTGTTCACTGTAGCATATTATTATTTAATTTTGCATTGTATATTTGTATGCATACCATTGATCATATGTTGATAGGTCCACCTGAGTACAGTCTTCATTTTATTGCCCTATGCACTTGTGTTGTTGTATGAACATGGTGCATTGTTTCGAGTTGTATCACTTGAATTTCACTATGCACAGAGCATATAATTTGTTTCACTTGAGTCGTTCAGTTTGCATTTATGTTAGAATGAATGCTTCTGCCTTGGCCTGTTGAACTTGCTTGAATCCAGTTTTGTAGTTGCATGCATGCGATGCGCTGTTCATGTCATTCCCATAGTAATTGACCACTTGATCATTTGTGCACATATGCTGTTTGTGCATCTGACTTCATGTAGTTTCTACTACTACCCTAGTTCTGTTTGCATTTGATCTTGTTGAAGACCAGTTTAATTGAATTTGAACATGTAGTTGTGCTGTCCATTGCTCTTGCACACTTATGTGGGAACATGTCCAGTGTTGTTCCATTATAGTGCATATCAGTTGTACTTGCAGTTTGCAATTGGTTGTTGCAGTCACTTGTCCTGTCCACTGCCCTTTTTATATCAATTGAGCACTTTCACTTGAGATTGTATTAGTGTGGTATGCTGCAGCTTGGTCTTGCCATTTGTATTTAGTTTGCTTTCATGTCTGCACTCCTTCATTTAATATTTGCAATCATACTTCATTTGATCACAGTTGCACTGGGTTGAATTTTGTGGCTTTGGCTATCTTCAATGGCATATTGTTCCTCCTGTAGTCTTGATGTGTGCATGTCATACTTGGTCTTTGGATCTGGTGCCTGTAGTGTTGTTTTGAGTTTGCTGCTGCATTACTTTCTGGACTCCCTCTGATTCATTTCATGTTTTGTACCATTGCCATTGTGTCCATGTGGTGACTGCAGTCTTGTTGCGGTTTTCCCTTGAATTCAAAGTGGGGCTGCAGTTCATTTTATAAAAAATTTGCACTTGTTGAAGTGTGCAGTAGTGAGTTGTTTGGGAACTTGTTTTCTTGAGTTTACTTGAGTATATGCAAATAGTTGCATTTCGACCTTGCCATGTTGCATGAGTTTTGGTGTTGCAGTTGTGTTGAGTCACTGACTTGACCTCTGTAGCTTTGATTGCTGTTAGTATTCACTGTTGTGATGATCTCACATGCTGTTGTGGCAGGGCCGTGCAGGCGTGCGTGTACTGCAGCCACACATTATTGTTTTTAATTGATATTTTTTTTGTTTTTTTTTGATCCATTGATCCTTTGCGTATCTCATATGCTGTATTAGCGAGGCAGTACATGCGTGCGTGTACTGCAGCCAATCAGTTTTGATGTTTTTAGGTAACTTTTCAATTGTTTTGAATTTATTTGATTTAATTTGATGAATTTGTTGTTAATTGCTGTTTAGGCAATTACAACGTTTATAAATTATCTTTATAAAAAAAATCCCATCATCTATCTTCGTTGGTAATTGGAATTTGCTGATTTATTGGTTTAACACTGTTAAGTGTTATATTTACCGTTATCCGATTTTCTTTGTTAAAATGGTCGGATAGGTGAATTTATATTTGACTGTCGTCTAACTGTTCTTTGATTATTATTTGCCTCTATGCACTAATAACTGAGTTTGAATTAGACTGACCCGTGTATTATTTTCTTTTGAATGTAATACTCGGGTCAGACCGAGTATTTTACAGCTTGAAGATTTTCAGGCCGCGAAGTTAGAGAGAGGGGGATACCACTTTAGCTTTCAGGGATTTTGTACTTAAAGGAAATACTCCGCTGTATAAAATTTAAATGCATTGTATAAACTCTGATATTTGTATAAAAGAAAAAAATTCATTTATGTGAAATATAATTATTCTGTGATTCTGTGGCTGATTCTGTTTAAACTCTATAAACTAAATAACAATCCGTCATTTTGAACGTTTTCAAGTTGGTTTAATTACCGACTGAGGCGGTCAGAACGGCGGGATGTTACAATGTACCTTTTGTAAGTAATCGTAAATAAATTTGTACCCCAGTAGTTAACACCCTGAATGAATCTTTTATCTTTTTTCTTAATTTTTTCCTTATATTCGAACTCATCGAATTGTTCGAGATGTAACTTACTTCAGTTCTTTATTCCAATTCCACATGACCTGTGATCTTCTATTAAGCGTAGAATTGCTTGCTCTTTATTCCCTTGTAGAATGCTTTTAGACCGGCATTTTCCGGTTCGCACTTTTTGTGAGACTCTTTCTTTTCCTCTGGAAAAACATAGAACAAATATTGATGATGATTTTCAAAATTTCAATAAATTATTCCTTTCTCAAATTAATCATTTTGCTTTGTAAATGCTAAAGATTTTTTTGTAAAACAACAATCTTGTTGATCTTTGAAATCCTAAAAATTTGGTTTTGAAATTAATTATTCAAAATGATTATAAACAAAATTTTAAATAAGTTGGATCGATTTTCCTTTCCACATTTCTTTTATTGGTAGTTACATTTGCTTTAAATATTAGAAATTCATCTGGTAAGAAGATCATAAACCAGAAATCCGCTTGATAATAGAACCAGAGTTCCTTATGGTAGGAGAATCAGAAAATCAATTAATATTTCATCCCGAACTATGTCCGGTAGGAAAATTAGAAATCCACTTTATAATAGGGTCAAAATCCCATTTAGTAAAAGAATAAATTTGACTACTTAACGAAGGTTTCGATTATTTGATAATTAAAAACTATTATTATCAGAGATTCCCATTTTTTTATAATTTGAATTTCTATCATGGTTTGAATGCTATTTTTAACATTTTGAAGAATGAATCCCCAGGCTCATAATTTCCTAGATGTGAATGTCCAATATTAAATTTTGGGATAGATAGCTTTTGACTCTTCCTTCGAAGGTTGCTTTAACTTTGCCTTAATGCAGAACTAGATGTATTTGAGTGTTCTTTCTCTTGAAGATTGCTTTGGCCCCACCCTAGGGTAGATTTAAACTTGCTTGATTGATTTCTTTTGCAACTTAGAATCGTCTTACTTAACAATTTAGAATTTGATTGAACCCCTTATTACCATCTCTAGGTAATGGTTTAGGTTTTGATTAAGCCCCTTAACACCATCTTAAGTGATGATTTAGGTTTTGATTTAACCCCTTATCATCATCTCAGGTGACGATTTAGGTTTTAATTGTGCACTTTTGCCCCTTGTCACCTTCTTGGTGATGATTAAGTCCCTTATTACCTTATAGGTAATGATTTAGGCTAGTCGGTGCATTTTATTAGCTATCTTATGTAGAACCAAAGTCTTAGTCGTCCTCCCTCTAGTAGGTACTCTAGTCAGGCCTTTTAGGCAGAACTGAAGAGTAGTTCGATGCTTTGGCCATGCAATCTTAGGTGGGACCAATGGCTTACTCCATCCTTCCTCTAGGAGGTTCTCCGGCCAGGACAGGCATGATTGAAGGCTTGCGGTGCTTTGGCCAGGCTATCTTAGGTGGGACCAAAGGATTACTCTAACCTCCCTCTAGGAGGTGCTTTGACTAGGCTCTTGTAGAGGATCAAAGGCTTTTCTTTAGTCCCTTATTACCTTATAGTTAATGATTTAGGCTTTTCCTTATTTCATCACTCCTTTTCATGATGAATTTCACTTTGCTATGGATTTCCTTAAACTTGGCTTACAAACTTATTATCCCTTTCCCAAGAAGCTTTCAATCATTCCTTTTAAGGCTCGACATTGGTTATCATGTCCATTCCTTTGGTGATATTATCAATAAGTGCCCTTTAGATTTCTTTCATTTCCTACTATTTTTTTCTTTGAAGGCCATTAATTCAGTCTCTCCTTAGTTCGGAGATATATGTTCTCATAGGAAGTGGTAAGAGAACGAGTCCTTGAGGATCAGGAATTTCTGGGACATTGTTTTCTTCGCTCCCACTTGACTTTCTTGCAGCATTGGAATAACACATTAGCATCATCTGTAAGTTTCCTCTTTAAAGATTCTTAAGTTTTGATTGGTGTGGGAGGATGATCAATTATTCCTTTCCACCATTAGGAAAACTTGTTTAAGTCTTTTATTATTTCTTTTACAAAAATAGTTCCATTAGATTGGAGTTGCATGGCCTTTTCCATTCTTAAGAACAAGACATCCATTTTTGTATTCATTTCTCTCAGACTAGGATAATAGCTTACATGGAACATATTTATGCTTCACTTATCCAGATCATAAGGAGTCACTTGGCTCTTTTCTTCCACAATTTTAGTGACAACAACCTTAACACTTGTTCCTCATGAAACCGAGGGTCATAGGTGATTTGGTTAATTGGTTTGGCTAAGAAAGACTTAGAAGATCCTTGTCCAGAGATAGTTATTATGTGACTTAATGGGTTATTCCTTCATAGGATGGAAAAGTCTCTCACGTTCTTTGTTGGGATATACAAGATATAGAAATTCCTTTAAGAAAATATGTAGGTAGGGAAAATCCTTTATATCATTTATATGCAAGCTAGGTAAAGTCTTTTATCGGAATATATAGGGAGACGGAGGTTCGAGACCTCCTTCTAGTGCTAAAATGTTGACAAATTTCTTTGTTAACAAAATAGGCTGGGCTAATAAGTCTTGGCTAGTAATAGGCTTGGTCAACCTTGTGTTAGCCTAAAAGAAGTATGCAAGTCAAAAGTAAAGCATGCATGTTCGTGATTTCGATCCTTGAGAAAAGGGGCCATGTTCCTATCGTAAGTATAAATTCACAAGAGTCATATGCAAGTCATAAGGAAAGTCATAGTCAAATTTTTTTATTCGCTTCTAATATGCTATGCAAAGTTCATAGTTGAAGTCTTTATGTGCTAAAAAAAACTAATGTACAATAGGCTTTACAAATCCCCAGTTCGATTTAGGGCATACAAATTTGTAAATGTAAGAAGATAGAGAAGATGAATCCTCCAAGTTGCTGTTTGGTCTATATTTCTAGGGGTGGAGGCAAGCAGATCAATGACCAAATGTCACTCGGCATGTGGTGAATTGTTGACATTTAACATTCTCCATGAACTGTTGATATTCAACATTACTTGTTATACTGATGATATTCAGCATCATTATTTATACTGTTGACTTTCGGCATCCTTATTTACATTGCTAACTTTCGACATCCCTCATAACTACAGACATTCGACATCCCTAATGATATTTTCAAAATTCAACATACTTCATGGTTCTGGAGAAATATGATATCTCTCTCTGTATATTGGTGGCATTCAACATCTTTGACGGCAATGATGTTATGCGGCATCCTTGATAAATGTTGGTATTTGACATCGTCCATGGTTCCAACGACATTCGATATCTCTCTTCATATTAATGAAATCCTTTATAACCATAGATACTTGGCATTCTTTACGCTTCTTGAAGCTTGGCATCCCCTGCAGCTTGCATGGATCATGACCACTTGCTTCATGTTAATGCTTTACAACAGTTATAGTCATTAAGGCCCAATATCTATGGAGTTTCGATATACCCTCTTTGTGATTATGTATTTAATACCTCTTAATGATGCAGCATCTCCCTTTAAATACCTTTAGTTTCGCTATCCTTTGTATTATACTCTCTTGGCACCTGTAGATGTTAGATATTACTCTGGGTTTATTATATGTTCGGTATCAAGTGGACACAATATCTTTTCACTTTTACATGCTCAACAACCTTCATAATTGTTGAGCCTCACAACTGCCTTCAAGTTCGATAACCTTTGTGTGTGTTTTTCCTTTATTATTCGACATCTCCATAGATTCAAAACCTCAATGCGATATCCTTCCTATTGTAAAAGCTCGATAATCTCTTTGCATGCCCATGTATGACATCTTTTGGGTTGGCCAATTGCTTGAAGTTCGATACCCCTTACCGAATGTTCTTTTGCTTTTCCTTCGACCCCTTGAACCTTGATATACTTTATTTATACCTTCGACATCATTGTTTGTAGTAATGGTTCCTTATTTCAGTAGCAGAAGATACATTCACATAATAAAAGTACAATAATATGTTTGTACATTAAAGATCAAATGATACATGTGGATCAAACGATTACATTCATACACTAAAAAGATTATGATAACTCAACTCCCATAAAATAATAACTACAATGAATAAAAGATGATTCAAGTTCATATTTAAGCTACTTACTCTCATTCCATATTTCCATAGCAAATTCTATAGCTCTTTTAGAGAGTGGTTCATCGAACCAAATGTGTACCCAAAATTGAATCTAGATGCATGCTATGTTTGCGCCAAAATTGGTCACAAACACCCAATATCACGAAAGCACCCGTTTACGTACTCAACTTGGTAATAATCAACACAGAACTCAGCAACAATCAATATAGAATTCAGGTCTAGGTAACAAATCACAGTAATTCACAAGCAACAATCACAAACACAGGATTTATAGTGGTTCGGCGTTCGTGCCTACGTCCACTTTGAAGGGTTTCTCTTTATTGCTTTGCTCGATTCAATCGATTACAATGGATTACAGCTGACAGTTGCTTTGAAATCTGAATACAACAACGATTCTGATAGTTAAACTTGAATCCGGCAGAGTCTCGGCGTTCAATGGCAGAAGTTCTCCGAAGCCCCCCTTTCTGAAGGCTTCAGGGTGCTATTTATAGGCGTTGGAGGCCCAGATCTTGCTGAAACTTCGTGAGACTCCTTCTGGCACGTGAGTGGGCCCACGCGACCGACCCCACCAAGTTTCGTCTCGATCTGACATCGGTTCGAAGTGATTTCGAACCCATCTAGAAATGGTCCAATCGAGCTGAAACTTGGCAGGAACAATCTTTACCTCATATGGAAACTACTGTGAAAATTTGGTTGCATTTGGATTTGTGGTTAAGGAGATATGCTCGGTTCGAAATTAGCATTTTCGGTTGGCTGGGTCGTTCGAACCCATGATTTCGAACCCATCATTTCGAATCCATCAGTGCACGTGGGCTTGCAGCGACGTGGCGCGCATTCCTCGAATCGATCCTAACTTATCTCCGAATGGACCGCTTCGACTCCGTGAACTACGGCGAACACGTCATCCAAACCAATTGACTCGGTGGATTCGAAATAGGAAGTATTCCTGGTTTCGAACGTGACTGATTCGAATCCAGGAATCCTTATGGGTTCGAACTTGATCGGTTCGAACTGGATCACTCGATGGGTTCGAAGTGAGGATGCGAGGCCGAGTGAAGTCATGGATTCGAAGGTAGGCCACCGTGGTGGATTCGAAGGCGATGGAGTCGAGGTAGGTGCTAGCTGATGGGTTCGAACGTGGCTTGGGTTCGAACTTCATGGCTTCGAACGTGGATGGGTTCGAACTAGGTGGGTTCGAAGGAGAGGGCGTAGATGGTTTCGAACAGGATGGGTTCGAAAAGGATGGGTTCGAACTTCATGGTTTCGAACCAGACAATGACTATTTCTCTTCACACTGAATCCGTCATATCTTGAGCATACGAACTCGGATTGACTTGAAACTTGAAATGATGGCTCCTACAACCTTTCTTGTCGTGTCCTATCAATTGTGGCCTGATCCGGACTCGGGCAAAATCCATCGATATCCATAGCTAAGTGAAGTATAACCAATCTCTGAGATGAACTGTTTCCCGTTTTCGACCAATCCTTTGGTATCACGGCTTTGCCAAAAAGCGGGACAACACTTTGCCCCCCAAAACATGCCTTGCTGTAGGAAGGTGTGTTTTGTAATGCCTTGAGTTGGATGTTCGTATCCGATTATCAACCTGCAAAGAACTCAATAGTTTCATATGTCCTCAAATGACGATCGTTCGGGATCGAGCCATTTGGGATGAAGTGCGGCCGTTCGTGGTCAAGCGCTCAACTTCAAATGACGATCGTTCGTGATCGAGTCATTCGAGGCGAAGTGCGACCGTGCGCGGTCGAGCGTATAAATTCATGCTTCGATTGTTCGGGATCGTATGCTGCTTGAAGTGAATCGGGACCGTTCGCGGTCCGTGCCGTTCGTGGCATAAGATGGAATAGGACCATTCGCGGTCGATGCCGTTCGCGGCGAATGATGAGATGGGACCGTTCGCGGTCGACTGCCGTTCGTGGCAAATGATGATCGTTCGCGACCAAGTGCCGTTCAAGGCGAATGGTGACCGTTCGAGGTCGGATTTCATAATCAGTGAGCCATGACCGTTCGCGATCGATGGCGTTCGAGGCAGGAAGTGATCGTTCGCGATCGCGTGCCGTTCGAGGCGAATTCGTGACCGTTCGCGGTCGATTGTCGGACCTCAAGTGACGACCGTTCGCGATCAAGCCATTGAGGTAAGGCGAGTTATGACTGTTCGAAGTCGAGTGCCGTTCGAGGCGGATTGTGTGCCCGGGAGGGCTTGGTGTTATCGATGCCGGGGTCACGTTCGAGTGAGTCCCTGGATCGTTCGTAGGGGCGGTTCATCGCCGTCTCAGAGCATACCTAAGGATCGTTCGCGACCCCATACATGCGTAAGTAGCTTGGTCATTCGAGAGTCATTAGAATCAAATATCTATTACACGGATGAGTTTCAAAAACAATGTCTAAACAAGCAGCAAACAAACAGGGTCTAAATGTTCAAATCAAAATGGTATGAAAGCAAAGCATGGATGTCGAAGCGTAAGTTCCCACTACGAAACGGTCAACGATCATTCAGAGCATGCCTGGAGATCGTTCGCGATCTCGCACATGTGTAAATGATTTAATTGCGTTAGTGGAAGCTTACAACTTGTTCATCGTTATCTTACTCAATTGATAACCAAACGGTGCCTTGATTCGGGGTCGCCTCTAGCTGATGTGGACGGTGGTCGCTCTGGTTCCGCCGCAGGAGCTCGCCTCCTTACATATTGAAGGAGCATACCGTTCCTGATATGCCCTTCCACCTCATCCTTCAGGTGCCTACAATCGTTAGTGTTATGACCATTTAATTCATGGAATACACAGAACTTATCTGATTTCCTTTCGTCAGAGGTGGGGTCCCTTCGCATCGGCCTACGATACGGAATCTGTTCTTTGGTGTCCTGATAAATTCGTTCCAGGCTCTCGTTCAACTCAGCGTAGGTGGTGAATCGCGGCTCCCTCCGTTGCCGCTTTGATCTGTCTCTGTCATTCTCAATCTTTCTTTTACCTTTATCCGAATCTTTTTTAAGAGGCTTTTCGTCTCTAAATGCAAAAACTTCTATCCCATCTCCTTCTTCTCTCTCGGCATTCGCATCTTCTAATCGTAAAAACTTTTCTGCTTCATGATAGAATTCCTCCAGATCAATGGGTGGATCTTTAGTCAATGAATTCTTGAACTCTGTGCCGTCAGCTATTCCGGACACAGCTGCCATTACCACCATGGACGGATCCGCTCTATCCACTGAAGCTGCTGCTGCATTAAATCGTGCTAAATAACTTCTCAAGGTCTCTCCGGCCTTTTGCTTTAGGGTTGCCAGAGTCATCACGTTCTTGGGTCTTGTAATATGGACCCTGAACTGCCTCATAAATCTCTCCACTAAACCATTCCATGTTCCGATGGATCCGTTCTCCAGCTGTCTAAACCATAGTGCAGCGATATCTGTCAAGTACAATGGAAAACACCGGGCCATAACCTCCTCCGATGCCCCCAGCACTTCCATATGCCTCATATATTTTGTCAGATGGACCGTGGGGTCCGTTCTCCCGTCATACATATCCAATGATGGTAGTTTGAAATCAGGTGGGTTCCTAGCTTGCCTGATTGCTGAAGTAAAAGGACTTCTATTGACATCTTCCAAATCTTTGTTCACCATACCGCCTCTCAAAGCTCTCCTAACTATCTCTGCTAATCGATCATTGTCTCCGAGATGTAATCCTTGCTCACTACTTCCAACCTCCCCCCGAGTTCACGAGGTAACTCCGGGATCTGCCCCCTTGACTGAGCGTTCACTCCTCTACTACTCCTAGGTTGCGCAGATCCTTCTCTTTCTCTTTCCAAGATTGGGTCAACATTCTCCATATGTGTGCCCCCTAGCTCTGGTGCTACGTCGGACGGTCCCGCTCCGTTCTGGACTCCATTGGCTTCCCTATTTTGTGCTCCAAGCTGTCCTATCTGTTGGAATAAACTCTGGATCATTTCCTCTTGCCTCTTCATCATAGTTTCCATCTCGTCCCTAGTAATGTATATCGATGGTTGATTTGCTCCTGAGGAAGCCTCTTGGCTTCCTTGTGGTTCACTTCTCTCAGTCCTTGGCCTCCTACTCGATTGTCTTGCCATAATTCCTAGATCTGAACTCCTGAATTTTCAAATTCAACTTCTTCCTGAATTAGTTTCTCAGTGAAAGCACCAAAAATGTTTGCGCCAAAATTGGTCACAAACACCCAATATCACGAAAGCACCCGTTTACGTACTCAACTTGGTAATAATCAACACAGAACTCAGCAACAATCAATATAGAATTCAGCTCTAGGTAACAAATCACAGTAATTCACAAGCAACAATCACAAACACAGGATTTATAGTGGTTCGGCATTCGTGCCTACGTCCACTTTGAAGGGTTTCTCTTTATTGCTTTGCTCGATTCAATCGATTACAATGGATTACAGCTGACAATTGCTTTGAAATCTGAATACAACAACGATTCTGATAGTTAAACTTGAATCCGGCAGAGTCTCGGCGTTCAATGGCAGAAGTTCTCCGAAGCCCCCCTTTCTGAAGGCTTCAGGGTGCTATTTATAGGCGTTGGAGGCCCAGATCTTGCTGAAACTTCGTGAGACTCCTTCTGGCACGTGAGTGGGCCCACGCGACCGACCCCACCAAGTTTCGTCTCGATCTGACATCGGTTCGAAGTGATTTCGAACCCATCTAGAAATGGTCCAATCAAGCTGAAACTTGGCAGGAACAATCTTTACCTCATATGGAAACTACTGTGAAAATTTGGTTGCATTTGGATTTGTGGTTAAGGAGATATGCTCGGTTCGAAATTAGCATTTTCGGTTGGCTGGGTCGTTCGAACCCATGATTTCGAACCCATCATTTCGAATCCATCAGTGCACGTGGGCTTGCAGCGACGTGGCGCGCATTCCTCGAATCGATCCTAACTTATCTCCGAATGGACCGCTTCGACTCCGTGAACTACGGCGAACACGTCATCCAAACCAATTGACTCGGTGGATTCGAAATAGGAAGTATTCCTGGTTTCGAACGTGACTGATTCGAATCCAGGAATCCTTATGGGTTCGAACTTGATCGGTTCGAACTGGGTCACTCGATGGGTTCGAAGTGAGGATGCGAGGCCGAGTGAAGTCATGGATTCGAAGGTAGGCCACCGTGGTGGATTCGAAGGCGATGGAGTCGAGGTAGGTGCTAGCTGATGGGTTCGAACGTGGCTTGGGTTCGAACTTCATGGCTTCGAACGTGGATGGGTTCGAACTAGGTGGGTTCGAAGGAGAGGGCGTAGATGGTTTCGAACAGGATGGGTTCGAAAAGGATGGGTTCGAACTTCATGGTTTCGAACCAGACAATGACTATTTCTCTTCACACTGAATCCGTCATATCTTGAGCATACGAACTCGGATTGACTTGAAACTTGAAATGATGGCTCCTACAACCTTTCTTGTCGTGTCCTATCAATTGTGGCCTGATCCGGACTCGGGCAAAATCCATCGATATCCATAGCTAAGTGAAGTATAACCAATCTCTGAGATGAACTGTTTCCCGTTTTCGACCAATCCTTTGGTATCACAGCTTTGCCAAAAAGCGGGATAACATACTATAACTATAAATAATATTTGAGTAACCACATGTAATTGAAACATACAGTTGAAGTACTAGTTTATTAAATTTTCCCATACATAGGGCATAGGCCAACCAAAAGAATATAGGGAATCCTGCCATCTTGATGATAGAATATGGGCTGCTCCATAGAATTACCAGTGATATCAAATGCTCTAAAATATGGGTCATTCTCTACCTGTATGGGTTTTTGTAAGAACTAGCAAGGCATGGTATAAAAATAAAACTAGGGGATATGAACTATACTAATAGCTAAACGGGGACCTACATGATTATAGTTCAGCCCATGTGAATGAACTGATAACCTGTAGTGCCGTGGAGCGAACCTGTCCTAACATCCATCAAAATCATTAGTAGCAAAGAAGAAAGCCTCAATGTTTTCCCATCTGGCATGTCTATGTGTCAAGAGATTTTAAGATCTAATAGCCCAATGTCTCCTAAACATGTCATCACATGGAAGAGGATCCCCGAGTACACATAGATCACCGGTCGCCTAATTCTGACATCTATCTCCTAAATACCAAATAGGAAGAAATGCTAGTGTATGCAAAACAATCCTATACTTGGAAACATAATATGTAATCGCAAGGGGATAAACATTGTACATCCACCCAGTCTCTATCAAATGGATCCATTATCCTACTCATGGCACTTGTAAAAGGTCACCATTTTTCCTTAAGTCAATCATAGATCAGACCACCATTAATTCGTGCCTGACCCCTATAGGCACATAGTGTATGTATTGCAATACTCCTATTGTCTCATGTAGGGAAAGTATGACTCTACTATCTATTTGGTTTTCCTAACTATGTGTGGATGCATATTTTCCCCTTTCTATAGTACCAACATGAAAAAATATACCAAAATGAAAACATATGCTCCACCTCTTCCAAAGAAATCAGTTAAGAGCAATGTGGAAACAACTAAATATGGACATCCCCATGCTTATGATGTGAAGTTGGTCTAGGTCGGCTACCTTCGCAAGATAGTCTTACCAAATTATTTCCTTTTGGTTTGAAAATAATTTCGAATAAATTGACATAAAATAAAGGCCTGAAACATTGCATCACCCACAACATCGCTATCCTTATACCATGTAATTTAGTCAAGGGAACAATGCTACAACTAATGACTCCATCTTTAGAATGTGGTAAATAAACCTTGTAGAGAGCAGGAATCTTGTACTCATCATC
The DNA here is from genome assembly GCA_030765085.1 of Allium cepa. NCBI lineage: Eukaryota > Viridiplantae > Streptophyta > Magnoliopsida > Asparagales > Amaryllidaceae > Allium > Allium cepa. Next base: position 377,703,086 of record CM060938.1, on the reverse strand, counting down.
AACAGGAAAAGTATCCAATCTGACCCTCCTATTTCTATACCAATCATCATGTACAAATGTATTGGTGTAATGTCTAACTCAAAATCAAGAAAATGGATAGTGTTTATAGCATGCTATCACATATCGACAGGGGTGGATAGAGTGGATGACCAAATGATCAGACACGTTTAATTTGTAAAAAGTAGGAAAATGGACCAACATATAGCTACTACAACACAAGGGAGTGTATTGTAAAACTGTCCGTGCACCTGGACCAACTACATCGACATTGATATACTTGATCTATATAATGAAAACCATTCATAATTAATATATAATTAATCTGAGTTGATATACTTATAGTTATTTTATATTTATCATTTCATAGCCAGCTTTATGATTTACGATATATGATTATAAGTAAAAGAGTAGAAAATTATATACAATTATACCTCGACAGAATCCGATGTGGTCCATACGCCATGGGTATATCCAGTTGTAATTTCATGTATAATCTACAAATCGAAGATCATTGTGTTAAGGCTATGAACAATGTAAATCGAGCCAGCTTCCTACTATTTCTACCTCCAAACAGTCCATCTTTTAATTTTGGATCAGAGAACGCTAGAGAAATGACCGGATCCAAGGCACATGCGCCTCTTATAGGCGCTTACCCTCACGCAGTTATTTAATAAGCATATGAGGCAAAAATGCCTATTAAATAAGCACCCAAACTTCATGCTCATATATAATTGGAACTAAAGTTTAGGTGCCTATTTAATAGGCCCCTAAATTTGGGTACCTATTAAATAGATGCCTGATTATTGGAAAATTTCCTTCCGACTTAGGGTTTGATATTCCTGTGCTGAATATTAAGCCCTTAATCCTTTGGAAACGATCTACCTCCTAGGGTAATTCTCTAACAACAATTCAAAGTGGATATAGTTTTGATACAACCGAGATGACTCTATATCTCTCATTTTTCTTAGTAATGGAATTATATTTTTATTTATTCATTTGGATTGACTAATTTTCTTTCATGAAATAGAGAAGCATATCTCAACACGGCAAACAGTAAAGTTAATAAAATAACAATTAAATAGATGAAAATAAATTCTCAACCAAGAAATATAATGTTCCAAAACATGACTGGTTCCTTTTCAAATTTTATCGTGGTTGCAAATGCTCTTACCACAGGCCATAAATAACCCAAAAGTAGTTTGCTGAAATTCATTTTCTTAGCACTTTGAATGGTGGAGGTATGTTTAGTTTAAGATTATGTAATGTTATTTTAGTATGATGTTTATCATAATCTTTGCTTTTCTACCATAGACCAGTTTTCTAATGATAAAAAATATAACTCCCACATCCAAGGTGGTTTTTCATAGGCCAACTATAGGAATTGTCACTTGTGTTGGCCGACTAATCAGCATACTCAAGAATGAAGGTTAAGCAATCTCCATCGATGTATATACAGAGAAATGAAAATTAATCTCCTAACTTAATTTTAAAAGCAAGATTTTCTTACAAAGAAAGTGGAAGCATTTTTTTCTAAGAAGCGATGACCTTCATTCAACAGACTAGTTTAATCTAAGATTGGTATTAAATACCATAAATACTAATGCGTAGTTTAAAATTATTTGAAATAATTTTAACTTGATTTGGTGATCTATTTGCTTCACATAAAAATAAATAAAAAATGATTCATGAATGCACATGTTACTAGAATTTAAATACCACTTAAAATAATATATATTTTAAAGAAAAGCTCACAGATTCAAATTCATGATTACATGGTTTAATATACATACATACTAAATCACACTTAGATCTTGTATATCCAACTTGTTCAACACCTGATAACTCCCTCTATAAGCATATTTCAACCATGAATATCTGCATTATCTACCAGTAATCCATCATCATATCGATTTATAATAACATTGTTCAACGATGCTATGAAGGATTGGTTGGCGACGACTTCTACATTTAAAAAAATGTTAGATGTGTGAACTATCAATTCCATGATATTTCCAACTGCTCCTAATAACATTATATGTAAAATGTAAAAAACTCTAAAAAAATGAGTCCTTGGTTTCTTTAATGGATTTTTGTACAACAATTTTGATCAAAATTTTATATTATTTAAATATACATCGATCTTTAAATTCCTTTAAATTTTCATACATCATTTTACATTGTATACTTTAAATTATTCGTTCACATTTTAAAGTAATAAATATATTATAAAAACATAGTAAAAATAAGCTGTACCATTTATCAAATTGATTTTGAATTTTATGATTATCGGATAATGATGTTGGAATGATTTGATTTTATTTGACCTAAGAAAAAATATATTAGAACAATTAATATGGTTAGATTATTTAAAATTATTACACAATTGAAATGTTTCATGATATTGTTCCTTTTTAGTATAATCCTTTAGATATACTATAGTTATATTGTTTCAAACAATCATTCGAATAGGAATCCACTTTTACATTCGTAAATCTTAGGTGTATAATATTTTTCCATAGAGACTTAATATGATTATCAATCTTAAGTAATTTGATCTAAAACTATTTTGTAGCTTCAAAATTAATTGTAGTTCAGAAACTAAGGTGAAGGTGGAGGCCTTTGAATATGTAGGGAACATTACTCTATTGGTGCAAGCTTCCAAGTGTGACCAGACATTGCATATCCGACTCAAATTCGATAGGGTAACAAATGGTGACTCTAAGTGGAGTTAGAAAATATGAAATGGTTTCCCTTGAAAATTTACAAGAAGCAACCGTTAGGATTTATAAGCTTAGTTTGTTTAAGTTTTGGGTCGAGTTTACTAAAAATTAAGATCTTATGGTTTAATGGTTGTTGCTTAACCAATTTAATAAAATTACGTCTTTTATTTGTGCATATAATGTAATGGTCTGCCCTCAAGGTTTGTATTTTTTTCCTAAAAAGACTTTAAATTGTTTTTGATATAGTTAAGGGAGTACCTTTGGGGCAATTACGTAACTTGATTATGTAATTTAACTAATATAGCGATCCCTGCCCAAAATAAATAAGCTTTTAATTTTATTTTCTATTGTATATATTGTAATATTAGGATATAAGTATTGTTTTAAATATATTAAGTCTAAGATGCAGTAAAACCATTGAAAAAGTTTTTAATGCAATGCAGTTATAAATATGTTCGTAACCATAAGTGTTGAATTATGTTAATGAACAATGATCCTCAAATGTTCTTACTCCAGATATGTCGAGAACAGTATATCAATACATTTTAAGACTAATATACATTATGCTCTTCATATGATGAATAGTGGATTACTCATTATTGTTTAGGATACCAAGGTGTTACAACATATGACTGTTTGAACAATTATGGAACGAATCACCAAGAGTCTTCTATAAGTTAAATACAAAGTCTATAAGATCTCAAGAAATAATACACAATAGTCTTGGACTTGAGTATGATATGAATCTTAATTGGTTAAACCATCTTTTGATTATGATCAATCACAAGACAACAGTGATCTTATTAAGGCCATAGTTAGTTATAAGTTGAACCACTTAAAATGAAGCACTATTCATAAGAGTGTTCATCTCTTTTGAATAGAAAGTTAGTATCATAGTCTTTTTCTAAAGAAAATCAGTTGGTTTATAAATATTATTGAATTGAATCATGGTTGTAATGTTGGACTTCACAATTAACTACAAATATTATTTGAATTTTTAACATCGATCGAGCTCTAGATATCTAAATGATGTAGTGATGACAACAAAGAAAACGTGCAATATATCATTGCTAAAGTATTTAGCTTAATGATCAAAAGTGAGACTTAGTTGATCATTAAGAAAATTATGTCCACTACTTTACTTCAACAAAGTTTATATAGACTTCAATATTTAAATTGTCTAAATATCACCGAGGGCTCAGTTCACACTAGGGATAGACACAATAACTTTTGTCAACATATTTTTGAATTCAACTTGATTTAATTGATCCATAAATATTATAAATTAAAATGATGAAAACTAATATAAATGTTATATTAATTTTTTATGATTTTTATTATTTTTTAAGGCCTTAAAATAAATCCAAATCATATATAGACGTGGTTTAATTAAATAAATGGCCTAAATAAATGTAATTAATAATGGTTTTTAATTAGGCCCAATATTTACAAATAAGTTGTAAGTAAAAGGGGCTGATCATATATGTAGTGGGATGGTTTTTTTTTGCTTATTTGCATTGATATCTGATCTGGATTAAAATAAGGAGAAAAGGAGCAAGATATTTTATTATCTTACAACCACTTTATGGCCATAAATACAACCCTCTTCTCTCATTCCTTTTCTTACTTGCCCACAACAAAACCATAATCTACATTAGAGAGAAGCAGGAGTCTTTAACATAACCTTGCAAACCAATCTAAGTGGGAAAAAATAGGTAGAATTCAAAGTGAAAATAGCATGAAATATGAAGCATTAGCAACCAACTTGATTAAAGCGGTAAATTATTCTACCTTATTTACATTTACGCGTATCACCTTTTCAGCCATATGAAAAGAAAATATTTTTTTTTTACTCTGATTGAGTATTTGTTTATACAGATGTATACATGTGTGTGCTATATTATATTTAATTAAATTATATATTTAGTATAAAATAATATGTATATATAATAGAGAATTTGTATTAGTGTAACATATTTAAATATAATATGTACAAAAAATATTAATGTAATATATTTTTGATAAAACACCTAACTTCTTTTATTCATTTGACCTAAGAATATGGACATTGATATATTACTTTTATGTTTTAACAAATGATATTTTAAATTTAGAATAATAACTTTCATTTAAGTCAGATAATTACATATATGTATGTATAAGATTTAAGCTTATCTTTAGGCCAAGCTCAGATGTAGGTACATACTACATATATATTTTATATAACAAATATGAATTATTTATTTTACATAATTTAATTACACATATTTGTATAATATACGTATATATTAATTATATTAAAAAATATTTCTTTTTTAGATCAAGAATACCCCTTTCATCAAAATGAGTAAATATTATTATTCCTTATAGGCGATAATATGCATAATTATTATTTTAAGATTACAACTCTAAAATAGTGTTGCTCTTAGTCATTTACAATATATTGAGTATTACACATACACACACACACACACACACACACACATATATATATATATATATATTATACTTACGATTTGTTAAGTAACCTCATAGCCACAAAGATGATTAGGAGCAAAGCGCATGTATGGTTAGTAGTTGCATACGAGATATAACTGTAACATATTATTTACTATTTTTGATGACTATAATTTGTTGACCACCATCAAGGTTATAATAACAAGATAAATGGACTCCAACACTTAGTAGAGGATTTTACAAAATTCCCGCATCTATTTAAGGATTTTAAGAGATATAATATCTAGAGTGTGCCGTATTAAAAAATATAATAAACCAGTACAAGAACATATATAATATTATAATTAATAAACTAAAGATTAACTTTTACATTCATTTTCCCAGTAAAAATATATTACAAGAAAAACTGAGCAAGATGGGTAACACAACCAATAACAAAGTTTGAGTGGTACAAGTTAGAGGTGCATATAGTCTTTAATGTGTAAGAGTACATCCTTAAGCCACAACAACTAGGAACTGCACAAGCTCCGGACATAACATATAGGATACTACGAACTTTGTACTATGCAACGATACACAAAAAGTTTGCTACTGATTCACTAGCATACTGCTGCACTCAACTTCACGGTAGAGATCAATCAGGAGTAAAGTAGTAGCATATTTCGATGCAACAAATAAGAGCAAAGGGGGAATTTTGCTAGAAGCCATCTCATCAGAACCAAATTAAATTGAAACTAATCAATGCACAACAACACCGTCTATGGCGCTCCTGTCCACGTTTGAAAATGGCATTAACATCACAGATGTAATTGACGGTGGATAATTTTGAGGTAGTATGTATATAACATAGATCGTAGAGCTACTGACAATATTCTACACTTTCTAAAACTCACAGTAGATGGAATAAATATATATCATAATAATAAAATCCAAGATAAATAAGAAGATGGAATATCAAACAAAATCCAACTATAACATCTCTTTATACCATCAACAAAAACAATCCATTGTTTAGGAATGATAGAATAAATAATAGACAACTAATAGATAAATGCATGTCTCCGTCACACCATTACGTATTCAAAATCAATTCAATCCTCCCTATTTACCAATCACAATAAAGCAAAAGGGGAAAGGGGTAGAGAGGGTCAGACATATATGTGGTGAGTGAAATACATCATATAGGTGTATAGTACTGATATGCTAGTAAAACAACACTTATGCTCGAAAATTATACCGTACTCTGTGTTACCAACACCCAACAAGTGAGATAATAAATATAATACTATGGGTATAATAGTGACCAGTGTACTTAGGTTCTAGTATGATGCTAACCGGTGCCTTAATACATCATTGAGCGTGTCCTAATCCCCAAATCATACACCGGGAACCAAGCTTCCTTGAAAAGTGTACCATAACGTTGTCATTAGAAAATACCGGTTACAATGAAGAACTCATTTCCTTTAAAAAAATGTATTGTAATATATGTCCTTGTAATCGACACTATTGGGCGTCACCGATTACACCAAAGCACTCATTTCATTTTAAAAATGTACAGTTTTGTCTATCCTCATCTCCATCGTTATACGTCACCGGTTATGGTGACGAGTCGGTTTCCTCTAAAAAATGTACCTATTGCTTATCCTTGCAATCGCCATCGTTAAACCTCACAGTTTACATCAAAGAGCCCATTTCCATTGGAAAATGTACCGTAAAACCTATCCTCATAATCATCATCGTTAGATGTCTTTAGTTATAGCGATGAACTCTTTTCCTCTTAAAAATGTACCATAATGCCTATCCTCCAATCGCATTTGTTAGATGTCACCAGTAACACCGTAGAGCTCATTTCCTCTGAAAAATGTACTGCAACGCCTATCCTCATCGTCATAATCGTTAAACGTCACATGCTACACCGAAGTACTCATTTCCACTGAAAAATGAGTGTTTGAAGTAAGGGTATTATTTAATTAATTTGTCCTCAATTTTTTTTTTTTTTTTAATTATTTGTTAATTGATTAACGTGCATGCATGTTTTTGGCTATGACAGTATATCCCAATGACACACCATGAAACCCTCCACTGTCCATGTTTGACTAGTGCCAACATCGCCTACAGACCCCACACATGCATCAGACACCGTTGTTGGCCTTTACGTCATGTGCACTACCCATCCATAGCCTTTTCGTTACCTTAATTACCATCGATCAACATTGTCATTGCCGACCTTCACAGCCAGATCTATGCCATGTCCCTTCGATTTGAGACGACTAGAGACCACCATGAACACCTTCTTGATCTCCTCAACATAACCATGCTCCACAATTATCATATCGTCACGGTTTCACTATTGTATCAAAATGGACAGTCCATATTTATTAAAGTTTTGGCTTATTTTTTGATCAATCCATACAGTAAATCGATAAACAAACACCACCCGTAGATTTGCACCATCGAGAACTGTAGTTTTGATATATAATATATCTCGCTTTTTATAATTTTTTCTTTCAAACATTTGTAATTATAGAGCGATTAACTTTGGTTAATTACAATTTATAAAAATTTACCTTTTTAATCATTTGACTATGGAATACTACATCCAAATCATTTATATAAAAAACCACTTTTTAGCTTCTATTTACACCATTTATAATTTGGTTTAAGACCATAAGGGGTGAATTACTACATCTTATCAATATATACCCAGATAGGATGAGTACCATCATCAATTAGCCATGCATCCTGTAATACCCCGTAACTTTATGATAATTAAATAAAAATAAAATTTATCAATAAATGATTAATGCCAAAAAATAGAATTTTCATAGATGTTAGAATTTGGCTATGAAATTTGCACTATTGGGTTCGTGGTTAATTTCTGATCAACTTTCATATAAGAAGTTTTCCCCATCAGAGTTCATATAGAGAACTTATTAGCGTTTGTAGTTCACAAGTTGAAAATAATTATATATGTAATTAAGGCAATAATAATAATAATAATTAACCAACGTTAACTATCCTCAGTTATACTTAACGGATAATTAATGTTGGTTAAACGTTAAGACAGTGATAATATGAAGGAAATTATATCGGTCATGTAGACAAGGAATCAAACAAACAAAATCAAATAATGCTAATTAATCACATTTTAAACAAACGAACTGTCGACCCCTGATGTACTTAGGCTGACTTGTAGCAGTCGATCCAAGGCAAAGGGTGGTCGACTGTTGCCTGAGTAAAATCAAAAGTAATGTGGCCAAACAGCCCGGATTCAATATACTTCAATCGTACGGTTGACATTGATTTGAACTTCTATAATATATACCTAGACCTTCACTTCTAAACTCATATTTTTAGGGTGAAGCCATAGCTCTATGATTTTCTCTTCTCCCTCAAATCATAAATTCTTAGGACTAGTTAGAATTTATACATACAATTGGGGAATCATAGAATATTATTGAGGAAGAGAATAGGGTCAAATAAAATCACCAATGCCAAGGTAAATTGGAAATCCAGATCTGAAATATAAGTCAAATTCCAAATCTCTTTTCTAGTCTGGATCTGTTATAAATCTATGTATACTTGCAGTGTATGAATCCAAATAAGGAGAAAAGAGAGTCCAACTGGAATAATAGGGATTAGATCCGGTGATTTGGAAAGCTAAAAAGTGAGTGAGAAATTATATATTTTTATATAATATTAGCTTCACATCATCGTACATCTATTCATGTACACCTGAAATGTAAATTGGATTTGTAGCTAAAAATTGTATACATAAATAAAATTGTAAATATAACTACATATTCTGTTATTGATAACCTAAAATAGTATGTTGTATGTATCTGGAAAATATTGGGTATTAATAATCCTTGAATTTAGTCTTTGAAATTTGTAAAATATGCGATAGTTCCCGATTTATGAATTTAATATGACTTGTAAAGGTAAGGGTAAATTGAGTTATCATAGTTAAACGAAGGGATTTAAATAGTATTTTAATTTATTGGATTATATGCGTGTTACAACGTGAATTTCTATACATTATTAGAGTTTTATATTTATAAATAGTGTATCAGTTGAAATAACATGGAATACAACTAAAAAAAGATATATAAAATAGGGACATTTATCGTATTTTGCACGGTCTATTTCAATAACTATGAAAAGATAATTCTTAGTAATTCCAAACATAACATAGATTCCCTTTTTGATAAGATATAGAAATTTACAGCGTTAACCATTCCATTTGGGAGAGATGTAATTTTAATGCATTAAAATACAGAAAATCTCTAGGAATACAATAAAAGAACTATAAATATGATAAAAGTAGTCAAAGAAAAGTATGCACAAATTAAGTAAAACGTTAGTGACATAAAAAGAAATGAAAAGATTAGCACGTCATAAGTTAAAGTAAAAAGGGTATAGGCAGTCCTCTAAAACAAGGTAGAGAATTAAAGGTTAAAAAGGAATATAAATGAGGGTTAAATAACAAGGTTAAGGGAAATAGATGAGAAAAGATATGTAAAAGAAAGTGGTAAATGATCTTAAATTAATTAAGATGTAAACGCATAGAAACCAAAGAAATATTGTCAACAGCGAACAGTAGAGGCACAATAATTAAATTAGAATAAATGAAGACACACACACACATACATAGCCTCAAGTATGCGTTTATAGAAAGTGTGAATTATATAAGTATGTAAATAGCTTAAATGGATAAGAATGACATAGTTATAAGAATTGGTTGGAATCCAAGGTCAATAGTGTTACAAAATAGAAGTCTACCCACCGTAAGGAGCAATAATTGTTGTGTATACATTATACTGATGTGGGACATATCCAACTGTAGGACACGTAGAGTATACAAGCTTGTGTATATGTGAAGTAATGCTCTCAGTAGATTCTGCTTCAATGAATTAAGGAGAGGGTATTGCCTTGATTACGTTTGGTAATCTAAGTAGGATAGTGAGCAGCTCAACGCTACGTTAGTATGTGTTGGTACCAAATCAAGAGTAGGAGTGTGCATAGGTCGAGTGCATCATCGGTCATGTGCGGTCAAATGAAAAGATATGATTACACATAATGGACTACGCCTCCTACTAGGTTAGGTAACGTTCGGTAGTGCACCGCCGTAGTTGTTTGTTAGTTTATTCGTTAGGGCAAGGCTAGTTAATCTTTAAAAGAGTCTATCAAAAATGAATGGGGTTGTCTAAGGAGCAGAGTCCTCTATAGTTGGTGGAGCTAATCCCATAATAGGAAGCAGACAAGTAGTAAATCCCTAAGGCGAGATGGAATATGGCTAAGCTATTGTGACGCTGTTATTATGCACTACAAATCGCACGATGAGGTGTAAACTACCATTGAGTGGTGGACATGGATGAAGACAACAAGAAACGCTGGTGAGTCGACATATTGGATTCCCCTCCCTAAGGCATAGTTGTATAGGTAGTCGTGATATGAGTTGTAGTTCCATGCGGACTTGATATTGCGTTAATGATAGATCCCGATGTGGTTCCTGGTTATAGATACTAGTGGGGATAATATCTAGGTCCAAAGGAGGACCGTGGTACTTTTATGCATACATATATAGTTATGGTTTACTTCAGGTAAATGGGGCATATCGCACGCGCACTTGGAGTCTAGCCGACTAAGTACAATTAAGACATAATATGTAATAGAAGTTGATCTACAACCCACATGATAGCTTTATAGGGATATGTACTAGTGCAAGGTGGGAATGGTGGCAGAATAGGTTTCCTAATGCATGCTCGACACTATCAAGGAGTCTAGACACTAGAAATGTCAACTTTGGTCGGTGACTAAATGTTCTATTATACTTTACCATTCTACTGTAAGTTATATCGATAGTGCATTGATATGCATTTATTTGTTTATTCGCATGATACCAAACCAACGATCTGCACTTTGGTGGACTTAGATTTTCAATTTAGTGAAAATTAGGGCCTACTAAGGTGCGGGTTGTTACACATCCTCTCTGGTTCTAGGTAGATTCTCCGTCTCCTTCTTTTTCACTGTCTTGAATTTCCCACGCCTTCAAAACTCTAAATTAACCGATAGCATTGAGTTATTTGCGTAGCTCTCTTCACGATGACCAGTTTCATATATTAATTTGTCTAATTTAGATTAGATTTGGAGAACATGTAATTGTTATAGGGATCAGGATTTTATAAGAGGAGGTAAGATTTTTACAGAATAATAAATAGGGTTGGGGATCTATTTATATGTTGGAAAAAATAATACTTAGGCTGCATTTTAGTAATCAATATAATACGAAAATACCATTGGGTTTTTCCCTTTCTAATTTTTAGTCAGTCTTATCAAATTAGTAAGTTATATAGGTTTCCTAACTGTAAAAGGCTCCAAATGCAATGAGATAGGTCCCGAAACCTAATTCCACCTTCTAAAAAAACTTATTTTACCATTTATGTAAAACTACAAATTTAGCTTTTTAACTTAATTATGTAAAATTATGGGATATCTCATTTTTCACCCTTTAAAACAATTTCATCCTTATAATTCTAAAAGATGGATAATGCAACTCGCTTTATGGCATAAAACATAAAAAAAAAATACAACTACATCCATCTAGCTTCCACCGTACGACACAGGTAAATACAAAACCAAGTGTTTATAGTAGATTTAGTAGATTAATATAAAATGATATGAATGAGATGAGATCAAACGCAATTAAATTGGTCTACCATAAGAATGCATATGTAGTGACAACCAAAATATATGCAAACATCCTAATATATGTAAATATATAATACATGCACATCCATACACCATATGCAACATCCATATCAAAGACCTAGTAAGTAACCACATCAATAAACAAACAATTAGAAAACAAAAAATTAAAAAACAATAAATAGTATTTATATATAATCATCTAACCAAATTTAAGGTATATGTGTCTAACAAAGTATGAACTGAACATGCACAACTCAAACAAAGCAACAATATCAACCAAAATACATTATAAGGACGTGCATACAACCAATCCTTGTGTCCACACATTTATGTGTATAGCAACTAAGTAGCTAAAGAAACCATGCAAACATATAACAACATAAGCAGCAAATTAACCTATGAACTAACTAAAAGAGGAGTTATTGAAACAGAGCTCGTGATAGGAAACTTAGATTATCTCCTTGAGTTCCCTCGTACTCCTATCCAAATCCTTTCCTTGATGTACTTGAACCTTTTCCATTTCTACATTTTTTTGCTCTATCATATCAAGCTCTAAGATGCGAATAGACCAATAAAGTATTTAGACTCTGTCCCTACATTCACCTCATTAAGTTGACTAGGCTCTACCATAACTGCTAGATCATCAACTTACATTTGCAAATGGGATAAACGAAATGTGTGTGAACACCCACCAACTTTTCATGAACACCCACCAAACTTTTCATGAAGCCCACTCATCGACTAAGTTCCCTACCTCTCTATATTATCGAGAAAGGCCCAACAAACGATTTCCTTATTTTTCCCTTATAACATATCTTAGCAGCGAGTCCTTCAAGTATACCATGCCACCTATTGTGAACTCCCTATGCATGGTTATCCTATGCAATTTCCATTCTTTGTGCACCAGTTCTGCTTTTTATATGGTGTCTCTACTCATATACTATCCAACTATGACTTTAATTTAAATAGACTTCACTAGTGGCGTGTCTCCATCATCAAATACCTTTCAACCTACTTCGCCACTTGCTTCTTCGTTCTTTACAAATAGTAAATCCTCTTCGAACCCATTGGCATACCCCCACTAAACTCCTTTAAGTCCATAGGCCTGACAATACAATAATAGATGATTTCCCCTCTCTAAGTTGACTAATATTCAAGATACCTAGGTGAACCCCATAGTCCGTCATCATTTAATTATAGACTTAACAAATGGACGATGCCTTATTTTCGATTAACTTGATATTATTATAACAAATTCATAGACCATATTGTGCACTTTTCATTAATTTTCCACTACATTAGGCAGTAAAATAGGTTATGCACAAGAAGTAACTATTGGACTTTAAAAAATAGTTCTTTCAATCCAAACGATGATTGAAAAGAACAAAAACTATCTCTTTGTCAATTTTCTCCCAAACCACTAAATCTTGCCTTCCTTATGAAAATCTGCCTTCATACCTTAGTGCATGCAGGTCAGGACATTTTCTTCATGTCATAAAATCACACCACATTTGATAAATCAATAATAGTATCAACTCCATATGTTTGTCAAGTCTTGTAAACTAACATACAACTAGTATAAAGCAATACTCCAATAACATTTTACATATAATAACTAGGTGGTATCTTCTCTAACATTGAGCCTTTACTGACTAACTTCTGAACTATAATAGATGATGCAACATATAATGAATAGTGCCTCACCATACAAAATTAAAAAAATAATGCTGTCACCAAATAGCATAGCTTCCATAAATTCCACGACCTTCATATAGGAACATCGGAGAATGGATCGATGTCCTACATAGGGAGCATGAAGTTGAGCATTCGTCACGTTAAACTACTCTTACATGATTTCAAGATCATATCCTAATGGTACATATCTAAATTCTAAAACCATGACCCTTAAGGAAATGATTTTCCTTCTTTTGGTACTCTATACATAATCATAACAGAAAGGCAACATACTCAAGTATAAAATAGCACAAAAATAACCAAAGAGAATCTGCTGTGAAATAATAACTAGTGTCTAGGTGTACCATAAATAAAAACAAACATATGTACTATAATACTAACTAATACATCTGTATAACAACAATCCATAAAAAGGCATGGACATCCTCTATTGCCAATCTCTTCGTAAAAGATTCTCTTAATCAACCTTTTAGCGGAACTTCACACTTAACTGCGCTCTCATGCTTCACATTGTTTGGTGTGAGTGTAGCATATCCCTTAACATTAATAAATTGTCATTTGATTTAACATCTCTTCTATATGGCCATGCGACAAAATATTTTGGCTTAATCTTGACTCATTTTAAAATTAAACAAGTTTTAGGCAAATCTCATCTTCAAAATCATCTTGCACTAAATTCCAATAACTTAAATCATACTTTGGGTAAAATGACATGGAATGGTATTTACGTCATGTTGTTATGGAAAAATTCAGTTTGGTACTTCACCCTTCCAAATGGAGCATCGATTGAAAAGACCAATAGATTTCCATTCTAATTTTCTCTCAACCCAAATATTCCAACACTTCACAAGTCCATAACGTTTTACATTAGCAAGTTCTTCGCACACTAACATATTGACTATTCTAGCCAGTTCCCTATTACTAATTTGAACTTTATAGGCTACATAGTTCTTTTCTAACTCCAACCAAAAATATTGAATGTAATGAAAATAAGAATAACATTTTCATTTCTGCTTTAAATCAAAAACCGTTTTCTTCTAGCTTTATATTTTCAAAAAATCAGTGAAGTTTTAAAACTAAAAAAAATCCTCTACTTATTTTGATAAATTTTATAAAAATCATAACATATTTTTCCCCTGATTAAATTCTTTATGATTAAATAAATTTTCAAATTTTTTTACTTTAGACGTTTCATGTTAAATCATTTCATGAGAAATTATAACATGAATTCATTTCAATTTAATCGCTTCATATGTCCTTAAAAAGATAATTATTATAATTTCAATTTTCATAGCTAATTTATTTTAAATAACACTTAAAAATATATCCATTCTTAAAAATATTTAACTTCCAAAACTCAATTCTTTATAGCTTTGCCAATTCAATATTAATTACTCAAACTATAATTAGATTTGAAGTTGCTTTAGTTATTTTCTGAAATACTTAAACTTCATTTTGTTAACAAATTTATTTCATATAATTTATAACTAACTTATTGTGACGACTCGGAATTTTGAGTAATATCAATTTAATAATCTTTGTTAATAATTAAATTGATTTGATCATTTACATTATAAATTGACAAGTTAAATTTATTTTAAAGATTAATAATAATAATTGGTTAATATCTATTAATATTTTCTTAACAATATAAATAAGCAAGGTTAAATTCTTTTGAAAGTTTATAATAATTTGATTTGGGAATATTTATTTTGGTAAACAAGAAGTTTTTAATGTAATAAAACTTTATATTCAAATTGTAATATAAATATATGAATGTATATACTGTGACTTGATATTTGTTTTAAAATTTAATATGGAAATTAATAAATTTAATGTTAGAATGTTTCTATTTGAAATATGTATATATATTTGTATATATATGTTTTAAATAGGAATTTTATTAATTTAAGTTTAATAAGTATTTCCAAACTTTGTAGATATATATATATATATATATATATATATATGTATGTATATAGTTTTTAAAATTTGAAATGTTAATTTGATTTAATGACTTTGAAATGATAATTGAGAATTAAATTTTAACAACAAAGTTAATTTCTTATTTTTATAAACATATAGTTCAACTTGAGTTAGATAAAAAAATTATTTTACGATCATATAAATATTACATAATAAAATCAATAATTAAGCATTAAAAATACAATACATACATTTACACATTTCATGTAAGGTATAAAATAAATTATAAAAGAGAAAATAACATTCAAAGTGTTAATTTAACAATAAAAAAACATTTGTAAATATTAAATAATACATAACTACACTTGTAAACTTTTTCAGGCATATTAGAGACATGTGTAAGCTAATTAGAAGCATATAGGGAACAAATGTTATCCTCTTAATACTTTAGTTTAAAATTTAATAATGGGAAATGAGAAGTTTTATTTTTCAGCTAGAATATTTTCTTCATTTCACAAAAAAAAAATGAATACAAATCTGGAAATTCAGTCATTGCAAACAATTCAGAGAATTAATCAAGTTGCTGGGATAGATTCAGGAGATTCGTCAATATGCAAACTGGAATCGAGCAATTCAATGAGCATGCGGATGAATTTAAAAGCCTGGGAAGAATTATATGCAGTTCTATCCTCTGCAATAAAAGGTGAGTAAATAAATCTTAAAAACAGTTTTAAAACTTGAATTCTATCTTGGATTGTGAATAGATATCATGCTATTGCTTGGATATCTGAACTGAATTAAATGCATGTTTGTATGTGAGTGTTTAATTGCATGTCTGGATATGGATCGAAATGCCTGTATGGTTAAAATTTTACTGTATGTTTATGAAACAGTTTCAAAATTTATAATAAATTCAATAACTTGATTTTAAATTCGAACTAGACTTGGAATTGTAAATAAAAGTTGTTTGAAATCAAGTAGGCTATCATCTAAAAATAATTTTAGATTTTTAAAATGGATAATTAGCTTAAAAATTTTGAATTTACAGTAAAATGGTAAATGGGGTCAAAAATTTATTAAAACAATTTTAAATTTTGATTGCACAATTGAAATAGCAATTGAAAATCATGAATTTTAGTGTGACTGTTAAAATTTTTAATTGGGTAATTTGGGAGATGTCTGGGTTTATCTGATTTGGGGTTTTTAGCCAAATCACGACAATCCATGGCGAACTGGGTTTTGCCGTTGGTCATGAAGGTGGAGGGGGCTCCAGTGTTCATGCGAAAAATACTTCAAGAATTTTTAATTGACTGGGATGGCCGATAATCGAGGAGTTAGGGTTTATTTACCTGTTTTTGGCCGATGTGTTCATCGTGGTTTCACGGTGTCGTGGGGATACCGGAGGTAATCGCGAGCATTGTCGAAGGTCCAGGGGATTGTGGGGAAGCTACGGTGGTGGTGGCATGGTCTCCGATGAAGGGGATGGCCAGCGGTGGTTGAAATTAATGTTGGGATTTTCGAACAGTTTGGGGTTGAAGGTCGAAATCTCGTTCTCGATCGAGTTTGGATTTTCTGGGTTTGGAAATTCGATGTTGGGGACGCAAGCGACTTGATGGAGGCTGGTAGGGAGTTCGTCGTTGATCGGCGTAGTGGTGCACATATACGTGCACATGGTTGTGCATCTGGAAATGGGGAGTGGGAGAAGGAGGAGACTCGAAGAATGCATCGTGTTTTGTTGGGTGGGACTCGAAGCATGGACTATGGTGGGAAGCACAGGAAGGCCTCGGGGTGTTTGCTAGTTTTGCTCGGGGTGTTTGCTTGTTTTACTCGGGGTAGGCACAGGTTTTAGTAGGGTTTACTCGAGCATTAATATATCCAGGCTAGAAAAGGATGCTTATGTTGTTAATACTAAGAAAAATTGATTTTTGGGAATAGAGTTTTTTTTAAACAAAGGTTAAACTAGTTTCAAACTTTCAAAGCTATGTTTTAAACAAGTTTTATATTTGAAATATAAAAGTTTTGAAAATGAAATAAGTGAAATTTTAATAATATGTTTGTAATAAATTTTATTAAATTACTTTGAAAGTTCAAACATTTTTAATTTTGAATGTTTCAATTGCTTTAGTTAAAATTGATTTCTAAAGTATTTTATTTTAATAGGATAAATAATAAAGATTTAGAGATCAATAAAAATAAAGATTATCTTTAGTTATTTTGAATTTTGATTTAATTAAAAATAATTAAATTTGGAAAGGTAATTAAGTTAAATAACTAATTAAATAATTAACTTGTGAATAATTAAAGATAATCACTTTGGAGTTGATTAAGTATAATTTCTTGCTGAAGTAATTAAGTGGTTAATTATTTGAGGTAATTAAGTAAGAGATAATTACTTTATGAAAGGTAATTAAGTAAATGTGATTAAGATTAATCACTTTAGTTATTAATTAAAGAATTAATTAATAATTAATTAAAGGTTTAAATTATTTGATTAATGATTAATTAATAAAAGGATTAAGAGTAATTAATTAAGTGATTAATTACTTGTTAAAGTAATTAATTAAGGAAGAAATATAATTAATGAATTAATCATTAATTAATGAAAATGATTAATTAATTATTAATTAATAATTTAAGAATAATTAGTTATAATTAAGTTTTAATTATTAAATGTAATTAAAGTAATTAATCAAAGGTGATTAATTAAAAGTAATTAATTAAGTATGATTAATTAGGAGTAATTAATCAAGTGTGATTAATTAAAAGTGATTAATCAGGTGTAATTAATTAAAGGTAATTAAGGAATAATTATCAGGATAATTATGGAATAATTAATCGAGGTTGATTAATTTAGAAGGTAATTGAGAGGTAACTACTTAGTATAATTTGGAGTAATTAATCAGGATGATTAATTAATATGGTAATTAAGTAAGAATTACTTAAAGTAATTAAGTGATAATTAATTAGGGAAGATTAATTGAAATGGAATTAAATAGTGTTAGTTAATTAATTAATTTGTAATTAATTAATGAATAAGAAGTTGGATTGAAGATAATCCAAGTGATTAATTAAGGATTAATTTAATTTAAGGATTAATTAAATTAATCAAGTTTGAATCAAACTTGTTTATGAATGATTAATGATTGGATGATATATATCATTGGATGAGTTAATGATATTGGTTGTTGACATTGATTGATGGGTGATGATGTGAATATGCTATACCTGAATGTGATATATATGCTGCTTTGTGATATGTATGGATGCATGTGATAATAGATGATTATCTATCTGTGTTGTGAATACATCCATTTAAGTTAAGTGATATTTTCTGAAAAATCTATTGTTTAATTCCCTTAAGTATAACTTGGACATTAAAATGGCGTTTGGTTTCGATGAGACCGAGATCGGGTTTCCATATTTGGATATCCGAAAACCACATCGATTCCAATTAAACGTAGGTCGTTAATCCAAGTGGAGCAAGTGAAGACTCGAGGTGTAAGGGCTATACGTCAGTATAACTCTGTGGGTGATTCCGTAATGAGTTTGACGGAATAGTGCTTATAGATTCGAGATGGTGAATTAGAGTGCAAGGGCTATGGTCGTTGACTCTGAGGATGATTCCAAAATGAGTGCAACGAGATAGTGCCTTCGGTTTCGTTCGAACCTGGAACGAACTTGTATGGATTGAATGCTTTCAGCACATCGTCAGGTGGACGATGAGCATTCTAAGATAATTGGTCCTATAAAGGTAATTGCAGCCTCAAGCCTCATCAACCGGGAATGGTTAAAACAGGGAAGGTGCAGCAAGGCTTCGTGGGTCGCTCCCACTAGAGAGCAAGATACATCCCTGTCTAGAAGTCCCTTTATATTTCGGCTGTGTGGGCAGTTGGTCTGCAGCCAACTGCTGGGTGGTCTTGTTCGGGACTGTTCAGTAAGGAATGGTTCCGGCTTTGTGTTGCAGGGGAGTGGGAGTACTCCTCGGTACGGTGATCTAGGCCACGTACTGTGACGGGCGGTACCCAGTAGCCCTGCCATTGATGGAAACCCATTTTCCCTACGAGACCCTACGGTTTTGTTTGTATTACCCACTTTTGTGGCTAGTAGCTGGAATTTAATCATGTAACAATTTCGGCTATTACTTATTTACTTGAAAACCCTAGACACTATTATAATATCACTGGATTTCCTATCAAATGTTTTGGTTAGCTTAAGGTAAAAACTTTTCCATGTTTATGTGTGGGAAGTCTTACGTGATACCTTTTCTTTTAAAAGGATTTTCTAAAGTTAAGCAATCTTAAACCGTTTACTCACTCCAGACCCCTGTCTGACCCGAGTGTTTATTTTCTGTTTTATTAAACTCTTGGGTACTCATATTATATATGAGTGGTCAAGTGATTCATGTTATCTCTTGACGAAATCTGGAGGAGCTTTGGAGCAGGAGGCTTCAACGTGTAGATATATAGTTAGAGTTTCCACTGTGTTGATATTCTGTATGATTGTCTTGTATTGTATATTAGACAGAAATGTTATAACTGTCTAAATTGAGATGTTTAGTTGTGTACTCTGATGTATATGTTACTATGTATATGTTCTATATTATATTTAAATCGTTCCGCTGTGAGATTCTGATGTGTTGTTTCTTTTTCTTCTCTTTCTTTTCTTCTTCTATCCCTTTCTTTCTTAATTAGTGATGCGATTTTCTGGTGATGGAAAGTCGGGTCGCTACAGCTGGTATCAGAGCATTAGGTTGAGTGAATACCTAGGCTCTGGAGTGGTGAATATTTTGAGAGAGCGTATTTGTAATTTATATATAAATATATATTTATATAACTACCTAATCAGTTGGGTTATCTGTTCGGATTTTCCAACATAGGTTATAAAGGTAGATAAGGTAGGAGTGTGTGGAACACAACTACCACTAATGGAAGAGGTTTATATATTGTGGTTGGAGTTGTATCTGTCGAGATTGTGGATCTAATACTGTCTCGAATAAGTTGTGTAGATTGGTAAAAGGATTTCTTTATGTCCAGAGGAAGTATTTGCAAGTATTGGAGTATATTCTTGAAGTGTGAGGTTGATTTTCTCTCAAGTGAGCGGGATTTCCTAGAATTGAGTTGTCATCTATATAGAAGCAAGTGGTGGTATCTTGATAGCTTCAAGAAGGAATAGCTGTGTGATGAGGTGCAGTTTCCATAGATGGTTCTGAAGATGTTTCTTTTGGAGCCAGATTTAGATGGTGTTGGAAAAGCATTGATGCTTACTGCAGTGAAGATTCGGATGTTTAGAGATTCTCTGGATCTCAAGTAAGGGTGTCTTATCTTTATTGAAGTTTGAGACTAAGGTCGATGAGTTACCTCATTTCAGACATGGTCTCATTTGTTTTCTTTATGAGAAGATAAGTGGTTGATGTTTGATTTTGAGCCGAGTTTCTTTGAGGAGATGTCTACTCGTCTCAGGATGTTTTAGATGATTTGGGTGCTAGTTTTGTGTTTCAAGAAGCTTCTGGTTAAGAAGGATCTTTTGGCTTAGTAGTATCATTGAAGTGAAGTTTGGAAGAAATAGCATGGACCTATTTCTTCGATGATTCAATAATCTTTGGGATTCTTCTATCAGCAGACCAGGCAGATGGTGAAGGCTTATTCTTTTCTTTGGGAAGATCAACAGAGCAGGATATTTATTGGTGGCGATCTATAAGTTTTTCGGTAGGTAAGCCATTCTGGAAAGAATGATCTTGATTAGGAAAGCTGTTCTAGTTGAGGAGACAGTTCTTTGGAATCTGAACTGAGTAGGATCGCAAAAGTGACTTGCGATTAGTTTGGGAAATCTTTGAATATTCTTGGTTTGAGATTGAGGGATCTCATATGGGGGTAAAAGCTATGGAAGTAGTCAGAGATTTTCCAAATGTTTTTGGATGAATTTAGAAGTTGACCTGAATCAGAGATTGAGTTTCTTATCAACTTGGAATTCAGGAGTAATTTTGATGGTTCAACCATGAAGAGGGATGACTCTTGGAGCGAGAAGAGTTTGGTGAGGAAGCTCAAGATTCTTTGGAGAGGGATTGATCATCTTATTCTAAGTTGAGATTTTATGAGTCAGATGAACTGTGTATGGAGAAAGATTGTGCCTATGTTCTTCGATGATATTCTTATCTGCTCTAGATCAGAGTTGTGCAGCGGAAGCGAGTTGGGAGTTATTCTCGTATGGAGCAACCGGATGTTGCAGTAAGGGATTTCTACAGGAAATTCATGTATGAAGGAATTTTCTGGATTTGGAAGGTAGGGTTGTCAAGGGCAACTGTTTGCCTATTCTAGATAAGAGATATAGGTTTGAAGTCCATTGATGCTTGTAGTATAGAGTTGTATTTTGGATTTCAGCAAATTATTTTTGGGTAAGCCACTTTGTTGAGTAGGACCTGGAGATTTGATTTGAGTTGGTCCAGTTTGTTTCTTGAAGCAATCAGCAAGGGTAAGGATGATCAGGAATATTGAAGGTGACTCAGAGCATCTGAAGGATTATGCAGTTAAGAATTGAGAGATTTGAAATGTGAAGCTGGAATTTGGATATTGTTTTAGCTTTATCCAATCAAAAGAGATATAAGACTAGGTAAAACTGGAGAGTAAGCTCTGGAGGAATTTTGAGTTTTATCTGTGTTCTCTAGGGATTTGATTTTGATCTACAGGATTTAATTTCCAGTTTGGATAGCTAGAATTCATGGTATTTCACATATCTTTGAGGAATATGTGTATGATTCTTTGAGTGATAGAATCAGCAGTTAAGAAGGATCTAGTAGTTGAGCTGGTTTTGAGTTTAATCTTATATCTTGTTCAGATTTGTAGGATCAGATGAGGAAGTTCTTAGTTTTAATAGTGTAGTTACTTAAGATTTTATAGAGCGAGTATTCCAGTATAGGTATTTGGAATCTCTTGATAATATGAGGAAGTTCTATTCAGAATTTTTCTGGATAGATAAAATTGTTTATTTGAATTGGTCGCTATGATTGATTGTGTGATTGCTATTTAAAATTTAAATTCTTTAGCTGGGTTATTAAATTATCTTTGCTTTTAAATTTCAGGGACGAAATTCTTTTAAGGGGGGAGGAATGTGACGACCCGGAATTTTGAGCAATATCAATTTAATAATATTTGTTAATAATTAAATTGATTTGATCATTTACATTATAAATTGACAAGTTAAATTTATTTTAAAGATTAATAATAATAATTGGTTAATATTTATTAATATTTTCTTAACAATGTAAATAAGCAAGGTTAAATTCTTTTGGAAGTTTATAATAATTTGATTTGGGAATATTTATTTTGGTAAATAAGAAGTTTTTAATGTAATAAAACTTTATATTCAAATTGAAATATATATATGAATGTATATATTGTGACTTGATATTTGTTTTAAAATTTAATATGGAAATTAATAAATTTAATGTTAGAATGTTTCTATTTGAAATATGTATATATATTTGTGTATATATGTTTTAAATAGGAATTTTATTAATTTAAGTTTAATAAGTATTTCCAAACTTTGTAGATATATATATATATAGTTTTGAAAATTTGAAATGTTAATTTGATTTAATGACTTTGAAATGATAATTAAGATTTAAATTTTAACAACAAAGTTAATTTCTTATTTTTATAAACATATAGTTCAACTTGAGTTAGATAAAAAAATATTTTACAATCATATAAATATTACATAATAAAATCAATAATTAAGTATTAAAAATACAATACATACATTTACACATTTCATGTAAGGTTTAAAATAAATTATAAAAGAGAAAATAACATTCAAAGTGTTAATTTAACAATAAAACAAAATTTGTAAATATTAAATAATACACAACTACACTTGTAAACTTTTTAAGGCATATTAGAGACATGTGTAAGCTAATTAGAAGCATATGGGGAACAAATGTTATCCTCTTAATACTAGTTTAAAATTTAATAATGGGAAATGAGAAGTTTTATTTTTCAGCTAGAATATTTTCTTCATTTCACAAAAAAAGAAAAATGAATACAAATCTGAAACCTGTAAAAATTGAAACAAAGAAGTAAGCTGGAATCATGAAGTCAGAAAGCAAAGAAGTAAAATGTTGAAAATCTGAAAAAAAGAAAAGAAGAAATCTGGAAATTCAGTCATTGCAAACAATTCGGAGAATTAATCAAGTTGCTTGGATAGATTCAGGAGATTCGTCAGCATGCAAACTGGAATCGAGCAATTCAATGAGCATGGGGATGAATTTAAAAGCCTGGGAAGAAATATATGCAGTTCTATCCTCTGCAATAAAAGGTGAGTAAATAAATCTTAAAAACAGTTTTAAAACTTGAATTCTATCTTGGATTGTGAATAAATATCATGCTGTGTCTTGGATATCTGAATTGAATTAAATGCATGTTTGTATGTGAGTGTTTAATTGCATGTCTGGATATGGATTGAAATGCATGTATGGTTAAAATTTTACTGTATGTTTATGAAACAGTTTCAAAATTTATAATAAATTCAATAACTTGATTTTAAATTCGAATTAGACTTGGAATTGTAAATAAAAGTTGTTTGAAATCAAGTAGGCTATCATCTAAAAATAATTTTAGGTTTTTAAAATGGATAATTAGCTTAAAAACTTTGAATTTACAGTAAAATGGTAAATGGGGTCAAAAATTTATTAAAACAATTTTAAATTTTGATTGCACAATTGAAATAGCAATTGAAAATCATGAATTTTAGTGTGATTGTTAAAATTTTTAATTGGGTAGTTTGGGAGATGTCTGGGTTTATCTGATTTGGGGTTTTTAGCCAAATCACGACAATCCATGGCGAACTGGGTTTTGCCATTGGTCATGAAGGTGGAGGGGGCTCCAGTGTTCATGCGAAAAATACTTCAAGAATTTTTAATTGAGTGGGATGGCCGATAATCGAGGAGTTAGGGTTTATTTACCTATTTTTGGCCGATGTGTTCATCGTGGTTTCACGGTGTCGTGGGGATACTGGAGGTTATCACGAGCATTGCCGAAGGTCCAGGGGATTGTGGGGAAGCTACGGTGGTGGTGGCGTGGTCTCCGGTGAAGGGGATGGTCAGCGGTGGTTGAAATTGATGTTGGGATTTTCGAACAGTTTGGGGTTGAAGGTCGAAATCTCGTTCTCGATCGAGTTTGGATTTTCTGGGTTTGGAAACTTGATGTTGGGGACGCAAGCGACTTGGTGGAGGTTGGTAGGGAGTTCGCCGTTGATCGGCGTAGTGGTGCACATATATGTGCACATGGTTGTGCATCTGGAAATGGGGAGTGGGAGAAGAAGGAGGAGCCTCGAAGAATGCATTGTGTTTTGTTGGGTGGGACTCGAAGCATGGACTATGGTGGGAAGCACAGGAAGGCCTCGGGGTGTTTGCTAGTTTTGCTCGGGGTGTTTGCTTGTTTTGCTCGGGGTAGGCACGGGTTTTAGTAGGGTTTACTCGAGCATTAATATATCCAGGCTAGAACAGGATGCTTATGTTGTTAATACTAAGAAAAATTGATTTTTGGGAATACAGTTTTTTTTTAAACAAAGGTTAAACTAGTTTCAAACTTTCAAAGCTATGTTTTAAACAAGTTTTATATTTGAAATATAAAAGTTTTTAAAACGAAATAAGTGAAATTTTAATAATATGTTTGCAATAAATTTTATTAAATAACTTTGAAAGTTCAAACATTTTTAATTTTGAATGTTTCAATTGCTTTAGTTAAAATTGATTTCTAAAGTATTTTATTTTAATAGTATTAATAATAAAGATTTAGAGATCAATAAAAATAAAGATTATCTTTAGTTATTTTGAATTTTGATTTAATTAAAAATAATTAAATTTGGAAAGGTAATTAAGTTAAATAATTAATTAAATAATTAACTTGTGAATAATTAAAGATAATCACTTTGGAGTTGATTAAGTATAATTTCTTGCTGAAGTAATTAAGTGGTTAATTATTTGAGGTAATTAAGTAAGAGATAATTACTTTATGAAAGGTAATTAAGTAAGTGCGATTAAGATTAATCACTTGAGTTATTAATTAAAGAATTAATTAATAATTAATTAAAGGTTTAAATTATTTGATTAATGATTAATTAATAAAAGGATTAAGAGTAATTAATTAAGTGATTAATTACTTGTTAAAGTAATTAATTAAGGAAGAAATCTAATTAATGAATTAATCATTAATTAATGAAAATAATTAATTAATTATTAATTAATAATTTAAGAATAATTAGTTATAATTAAGTTTTAATTATTAAATGTAATTAAAGTAATTAATCAAAGGTGATTAATTAAAAGTAATTAATTGAGTATGATTAATTAGGAGTAATTAATCAAGTGTGATTAATTAAAATTGATTAATCAGGTGTAATTAATTAAAAGTAATTAAGGAATAATTATCAGGATAATTATGGAATAATTAATCGAGGTTGATTAATTTAGAAGGTAACTGAGAGGTAACTACTTAGTATAATTTGGAGTAATTAATCAGGATGATTAATTAGTATGGTAATTAAGTAAGAATTACTTAAAGTAATTAAGTGATAATTAATCAGGGAAGATTAATTGAAATGGAATTAAGTAGTGTTAGTTAATTAATTAATTTGTAATTAATTAATGAATAAGAAGTTGGATTGAAGTTAATCCAAGTGATTAATTAAGGATTAATTTAATTTAAAGATTAATTAAATTAATCAAGTTTGAATCAAACTTGTTTATGAATGATTAATGATTGGATGATATATATCGTTGGATGAGTTAATGATATTGGTTGTTGACATTGATTGATGGGTGATGATGTGAATATGCCATATCTGAATGTGATATATATGCTGCTTTGTGATATGTATGGATGCATGTGATAATAGATGATTATCTATCTGTGTTGTGAATACATCCATTTATGTTAAGTGATATTTTCTGAAAAATCTATTGTTTAAATCCCTTAAGTATAACTTGGACATTAAAATGGCGTTTGGTTTCGATGAGACCGGGATCGGGTTTCCATATTTGGATATCCGAAAACCACATCGATTCCAATTAAACGTAGGTCGTTAATCCAAGTGGAGCAAGTGCAGACTCGAGGTGTAAGCGCTATACGTCAGTATAACTCTGTGGGTGATTCCGTAATGAGTTTGACGGAATAGTGCTTATAGATTCGAGATGGTGAATTAGAGTGCAAGGGCTATGGTCGTTGACTCTGAGGGTGATTCCACAATGAGTGCAAAGAGATACTGCCTTCGGTTTTGTTCGAACCCGGAATGAACTTGTATGGATTGAATGCTTTCAGCACATCGTCAGGTGGACGATGAGCATTCTAAGATAATTGGTCCTATAAAGGTAATCGCAGCCTCAAGCCTCATCAACTGGGAATGGCTAAAACAGGGGAGGTGCAGCAAGGCTTCATGGGTCGCTCCCACTGGAGAGCAAGATACATCCCTGTCCAGAAGTCCCTTTATATTTCGGCTGTGTGGGCAGTTGGTCTGCAGCCAACTGCGGGGTGGTCTTGTTCGGGACTGTTCAGTAAGGAATGGTTCCGGCTTTGTGTTGCAGGGGAGTGGAGTACTCCTCGGTACGGTGATCTAGGCCACGTACTGTGACGGGCGGTACCCCAGTAGCCCTGCCATTGATGGAAACCCATTTTCCCTACGAGACCCTACGGTTTTGTTTGTATTACCCACTTTTGTGGCTACTAGTTGGAATTTAATCATGTAACAATTTCGGCTATTTCTTATTTACTTGAAAACCCTAACACTATTATAATATCACTGGATTTCCTATCAAATGTTTTGGTTAGCGTAAGGTAAAAACTTTTCCATGTTTATGTGTGGGAAGCCTTACGTGATACCTTTTCTTTTAAAAGGATTTTCTAAAGTTAAGCAATCTTAAACCGTTTACTCACACCAGACCCCTGTCTGACCCGAGTGTTTATTTTCTGTTTTATTAAACTCTTGGGTACTCATATTATATATGAGTAGTCAAGTGATTCAGGTTATCTCTTGACGAAATCTGGAGGAGCTTTGGAGCAGGAGGCTTCAGCGTGTAGATATATAGTTTGAGTTTCCGCTGTGTTGATATTCTGTTTGATTGTCTTGTATTGTATATTAGACAGAAATGTTATAACTGTCTAAATTGAGATGTTTAGTTGTGTACTCTGATGTATATGATACTATGTATATGTTCTATATTATATTTAAATCGTTCCGCTGTGAGATTCTGATGTGTTATTTCTTTTTCTTCTCTTTCTTTTCTTCTTCTATCCCTTTCTTTCTTAATTAGTGATGCGATTTTCTGGTGATGGAAAGTCGGGTCGCTACACTTATCATACATACATACATACATACATACATACATACATACATACATACATACATACATACATACATACATACATACATACATATATATATAGACAAACACATATATAAGTATATATCATTTTATTTATTAACTAGCTAATTTTTAACAACTTTAAATAATACATCACGATATAACTAAGAATATATTTTGAAATACATTTTGGCTATTCATATCCAATTTCAAAATAATTTCTAAAATTTTAAATCATTTATTAATTCATATTTTCGAGAATCCATAGCACAAACCCTTCAGTTTCCATTCGAAAACACATACTTACTAAAATAGATAAATTCTACAGTTTAAAATAATAATATTAAATCCTATCTTTTTTCCAAATTAAATTCAATCCATAATAGTTCAATTTAACTTAGAAAATTAGGCATGTAAAAAGTATCTTTTAGATTTTACTCTTACAATTAATAAATGTTCACAAGGTATGTATAAATTGTAATGATTTAAATTTTTCTTCCAAAGTGTGACAAAAATATTTATAAAATAAAAAAGCATTCAAAAAGATGTGTTTTTACTTGTCAATTTACTATAAAAGTATCCTTATCAAAATAAAAGTGCAACAAAATAATACAATGGGTATAATAGTGACTAAATGTGCTAGGGTTTTGCCATGCCTTAGTGCAGCGTCAAACATGTCCCTATTGCCAAAACATACACCGACAACCCAATTCCTTTGAAAAATGAACCGCAATGTTGTTGTAGACATTACCAGTTATGCCGAAGAGATCATTTTCTCTAAAAATGTACCATAATTCTTATCCTCATAATTGCCATCATTTGATGTCACTAGGTATACCAAAGAACACATTTCTTGCAAAATTAGGCATCAACAATTACACCGAAGAACTCATTTGCTTTGAAAAATATAATCGCCTATCCTTATGAGCTCCAACTTTAGATGTCATCGGTTATACCAAAGAACCCACTTCCTATGAAAATATACCATAATGCCTATCCTCGTAATCGCCTTCGCTATACGTCACTGGTTACACCGGAGAACTCATTTCATCTGAAAATGTCTCATAACCCCTATCCTCATAATCTCCATCTTTAGACGTCATCTTCACCGAAGAACTTATTTCTACTAAAAATGCAGTGTAGTGCTTATCATATGCAATGTTATCGGAATCTCCTTTTGAACAACGTATAACGAACCTACTATAACACTTTGTAAAATTAACGATAATTAATAAGGCTTCAAAAGTAGAATTTGAGAAAACATTGGAATTTAGACATGAAACTTGCATCATTGAGTTTGTGGTGATTTCCTTAGCAACTTTCATATTTGGAGTTTCTCGATTGGAGCTCAAACGAAAATGTTGTGAGCATTTAAAGTTTTCGATGTGAAAATAACTAAAAACAAAAAAGGAAATAAATAACATTAGATATGGTTTGAACATGGTGGATAGGGTTTCAACCTTGGTCGATAACGCAGATTTAATTGTTTTAATCTAACCGTTAAGATAGATTCATGTACTTATAAATAAAGGCCTAACCGCTCACTTCTCTTATCATATTTTCTTATCCAAGTAGCGAAGCTTTGCCATTTTCCCTTCTCCACTGCTTCTAAAAATTATAAAATATTATATATAAATATACAATCGAAGAAAGTTAGAAAATAAGAGAGAAGAAGAGAAGAGGAGAATCAATACTACAGAACATTTAATTATTACTATTATAAATATATATTCCCCGTAACTCGAAATCTCTTCTTGGATTTGTAATTCTAATTGTATGTATACACCTTGTTACTCTTTCGGATTAGAAAGGCAAAGAAGTCAAGTAGAGGAATGAATTTCGATCTGTGAATTTTGAAAGCTTTATAAGATTAATGCAAAGTTATATAGTTTATTTATGACATTTAATTTATATTATTAGATTTTATTTACTTATTATACCTAAATAAGATCTGATGAATTGTAGGCTCAAAAAACAATGTACAGGAATATCGCCTGCATATTCAATAAAATAGGTAATTGAAATAGAAACAATATGTACAACTTAATCTGAAAATTTGAACTCAGTCCCAAATATTTATCATTGTTGAATGTTTTTTATTTCAAATTTATAATTGGGTTGTAAATTAGATTATCCTTGTTGACTTGGAATGTGAATTTCTATTCTTTGATTTATTTGGAGTTGGCTCCGTGTAATTTTCATAAATTATCCAATTTCAAAATATGTATAAAAGCACGTCGTTCAATTTAAAAAAGAGACATACCAAAAAGAAAACGAGATGTGTAAGATATGAATATTCTTTTCCATAGTTTGCACTGTCTATTTCAATAAAAGAAAAGAGATAATTCTTTATAATTTAAGACAAAGCAAAGATCTCAATTTTAGTTAATTTATGGAAAGTTATAATAGTAATCCTTTTTGAAAAGACAGCTCTGATAAATTAAAACATGGAAATGAATGTTCTAGTTTACAAATTAATAAATAGAATTATAAACAAACAAACAAACATGCATAACCGTGCTTAGTTTTCAAATATATATATATATATATATGTATGTATGTATGTATGTATGTATGTATGTATGTATGTATGTATGTATGTATGTATGTATGTATGTATGTATAAACAACGTAATTTACGACAATATTCATATTAGATATTAACTACATGGTAATTATAGGACTAGGATTTATGGACATTAATTATAGATTTAATGGGAAATAAATTTGTAATTAATAGAGTGTTTAAATGGAATTAAATGGGGACTGATTGGGGAATTTAATAAAATATTTGTGGCTAAAATGTGTAGGTATATTAGGTTGATTTTCGAACTAGTAAAATATCGTCATTCGAGAATTTAATATGGTAATTATGGAAAAATGAATAGGCAAAATATTTATATTTTTACATTTGTGATCAATTATTACAAACAACTGACATTTATTAGGTATAAGATGGAATAATTACATAACAAACACACAAGTACTAACACTATTTAATATACGTAGAACGCAATATAATTTTCATTGTAGGAAATTATATAGCTTTAGCTATACATTTAAAACAAGCATGAATTAATGGGTTTAGTCCAAATAGGCTTTAGGTGATTGGTTCGATTAATAGGTTGAGATGCGAGGTCAGTAGAGTTACATAATAGAAGTCTATCCTTTACCTAGAGGCTAATAGCAGTTGTTATACTTACTACTGATGTGGGACATCCCCAACCATAGGACCTGTGAGAAAAGCATATGCATAGGTCGTAGGACCTTCATCTTGGATGTATTAAGTAGCTATTATATGGCCCACCTCTTCCATATTTAGGAAGTATTAAATGGTCGGTGGTAGTGGCTAGCAGTTAATGGAAATCTCGGTAAGGGTCCGCTTTGAAGTTGAGGTATTAAGTAACTATTACAGAGTCTACTTCTTCCATAAAAAAGTATTAAGTGGTCTGATGAAATTCCTTGCAATGTCAACTAGATAGTATCAGAGAGGAATCTGCCTTGGGATATGTATTAAATGACAGGGACCTACGTAAAATGTTTGTATTAACTAATCAAAGCCTACGTAGTTCGCATTAAAATGGTATTATGTGGCTTAGGTACTATCTCTTAAAATGTTAAGACATGACTGAGGTAGTTGCATGAGACTAGGAAGCGCCTTTAGCCTATAGTTGATGGTTAGTTATATATAGAGTTGAGACGCGTTAGTAATATGGCAATTATTATAAAGCCTTATCTAAGTGTAATAGGTCTCTATAGTTTGAATAAATTGAGTGGAGGTTATGTTGTGTAGGGCTTGCTTTAGGAACTAAGGTATTAAGTAGCCATTATAGGGTCCACTTTCTCCTTATTTATGAAGCATTAAGTGGTCGTGGTTTTTGGATAATGAAACGATTGGATGTATATGCGGAATATGCACAAACTTATAAAGTTATATCATGGAGAATTTTTGGTTAGATATATCGTACGTACACATAAGATTTAACTAATTGGTTGTACTAGACATAACACTTAAATGGAAACCAATAAGTATAAATTAATGGAATGGGCAAAGTATGTAATATTTCAATTAGTAGAACATTGTTCTGACCCCCTCCTCATAAGAACCTACAACTAAATTTAGAAGGACTGATACTGGAGCAAGATGGGAACTGCAGATGGTGAACTCTTCTTATTTATTCTCGACATGGACAAGGCTATTAAAATCCAAGGAATGATATTCTGTGGTAGTAGCCTTAGTCAATACATTTGTTATATTATATTTTTCAATTCCGCCATGAGTTTATATTGATTGCACTCTGATATGCTTGAGTTATTATAGGTTATTAAAACCAATTATCCATACCCTAATAAACTTAGGCTTCGATCTAGTTGAAATTTAGGCACATTAAGGTACGGGTTGTTACTTTTGGTATTGGATCTTAAGTTAATAGATCATAGGAATTTCGATATTCTGAGAGAACATATTTGTATTTTTACCTATAATTATGTATAAATTATACGTTTAAATCTATAAACACCGAGTATAGAAGTAGTTGCGACCCTGTTCGAAAGGATGGGGGGACCGATTCTTAAACAATGGTAGGCAAAGGGATTGATCGGGTAAGATCTCTTATCCTTATTAGATTAGAATAAAAGATCATGATTTGATCTACATATGCTTGGTAAGAACAATATCTTCTTCTTTGACCCTAAATGGAAAGTGTTCAATTGGAGCATGCAAACATGAATGAATTGGTCTTAGTTACCCTTGTAGGGAAAGTGGAAGAAGGGAAGAGATTCTCGAACAAAGAAAATGATCCAATTACTTTGAAAAAGTTGAACGAAAATTAGACAAATAAATAGAGTTATATTTATACTTCTATCCCGATCACCCCACAAGCGAATGTTGTATCGTACAGAGTGGGCCAAGAAGAACACGAGTATGGCACATTGAAGAATCTCGAAGGTTGGATGATGCTTGACCACTTTGTTGGGCCGAGACAACCTTATGACTATGGATTTTGAAGTATTGCCGATTGAAGATGCACATTTCATCTAGATAAATTGAACCTCTATGTTGCAAGCATCCAGAAGCAAGTTATGAAGGAGTGGAAAAAATTCCCACAAGAAGGTGTACACAAATCACCACAAGAAGATAAGTCATATTTTTGATGGGGATGAGTTAAGGGTGAGTAGGAAGAAGGAGTGTCCTAGAGGTTGGGCAACAATAGTCCATTTCTAACTCTGACACCATGTGAAAGAATTTAATAAAAAGCTTTTGAGAATTCCTTGAAATGTTTAGAAGAGGCGATTCAAAGGATTTATTGAGAATTGTTTTGAAGAAGCAAGGAAATTTTGAAATTCATAATTTAAAATTTTGTTGAGTTAGAAGTTACCAATTTAAAGGTTTTTTTTATGAAAATGGTTTTTCGTTTTTGAAATTCTTAGTTTAAAATTGGTTGAGTTAAAAAAAAATCGGTTTAAAGATTTTTTATAAAGGGATATTTCAGTTTTGGAATAAAAATGGAGCATAGGTTGGGATCGATGATTTTTCCTATTGTGTAAATTTAGAATTCCATTTTAAAATGATTTATAATGGGTGGACAAATGGAAATGGCACTTAATTCAAATGGGTATAAAGGATAGAAGAGTAAGAATCCCCAACAATTTAGATTGAAATAGTGTTAGGAATTTATATATAAAAATAGGATTAGTAATCTAGTAAGAGATAATATAGGAGAAAAACAATAGGACTATGATAGGAAGAATGGATAAATTCCGTGGATATGTAGTAATTATGCATATACTTTAGATATATACTTAGATATATGTTGCAATTACGTATATCATTTAGAAGTTCCCCTCTTATACTATGAAAATCTCCATCAAAGGTGGAAGCAGAGATAGCATAAGTATAGGAAAATAATAGGATGGAAGTTATCCTTGCCTATTGATTTAAGTTATGAAATATTTTATGAAAAAATGATTCGTTATGATAATTGAGTTTTTGAATGTTTTGAGTTAAAATCCTACTTTTTAACGAAGTAAAGCAAACAAGTACAAGTAATGAAAAAACTTTTGGAATCGACATGATTTCTCAGCAAAAGTGCTTGGAGAATAACAAATGAAGATAGAAGACCAAAGATGGGAAGAAAGAGTAACTCCCTCTCTAAAAATCAGTTCAATTCCTACCACTTCTAATTGGCACTGGGATATTTTTATAGCTCGGAGGACTCCATCTTCCCCTCCTGCTTTTCGGATCTAAAGTAAGATGGTACATGTAAAGCCGATGATTTTGGTAGAAGATTACCCTATAAATATAACTCCTATGGCATTTGGAAAAGGACTTTTGCTACTTTGCTTTCTTTATCTTCTATCTCTCCTCAACCATAGTCACTAAGGAAGCTACTATTGGTTGTTTTACGCTGTTAGAACTTGTCAAATACTTATACTAGTAAGTAATAATCTATAATCAATAAAAATACAGTGGTCGTAGACCATAGATTTGCCGAAACACTATAAAATTTTGGTGTTCCCTCAGATATACTTGTTGATTTCGACTAGATCTTGTCTTATTTCAGTTCGCTTTAGGTGTTGTGCCATTTTTACTCTAAAAAAATATCTTGATTTATGCAGATTGGATTTGGCGAATACAAAAATTTCTAACTTATATATTGGGCACATATGCCTTAAAATTAGATCTTTACCCTAACTTTGTTAACTTGAATTAAAAGAGAACTAGTCAAATCAACCTTTGTAAATTAATGTTACAAAAGAGAGTGTTAAAAGGCCTTGCTTTAGCAGGTGTAGCGGAAAATAATAGGCTAAAAGTGGATCTACTATTTAATAGTGCTAATTTAAAATATCATAGTAGTCGAAAGCAAGTGCGTGCTATAGCGGGGATTTTGTAGGACTTTAGCTAGAATTTTGCAGGGCTTTAGCGGTGACTTAACTGCACAGTGAACTAAGACTCCCTTCGATCCTCTCACATATGTCAAATCTAGCTCTATAGATAAGTCTTCTATCACCCTTGGTTTTGCTTCCGAACTTGAGTCATGCACACATTTCCTCAAATATGATATATGAAAGAAATTATGCACAACTGTCAAACTGCTTGGTAACTCAACATGATAAGTGAGTTTACTAATCTGTTCGATCATTAAAAAAGGTTCTGCATTCTAGGTGCCAACTCCCCACCTTTCTAATATACATAGACTCTAGCATTAAAGAAACCTTCATGAACACATGATCGCCTATTGCGAACTCAAGCTTTTCCCTTCGCTTATCGCTATAACTCTTATGCCTTAATTACGCTGCATTCATCCTGGCACGAATTAATTCTACTTTCTCGGTAGCAACTCTTAGAAAATCGGGTTCTAACACAAGCATATCTCTTGTATCTAAGCAAGATATTAGCAGCTTACATGATCTACCATACCATGCCTCAAATGGTGCCATCTCTCTAGTGGCTGGTATTTATTATTGTAGGCAAAATTTAATGTGTAAACAACCTTTCCAGAATTGTCTAAAATCCAGGACACATGCTCTCGGCAAATCCTCAATTATACGGTTTACTCTTTCTATTTGACCATTGGTCTATGGTTGGTAAGATGTGCTCAAGTTGAACTTCATACCCAATGCACTCTGCAAACTTCTCCAGAACTCACTGGTAAACATGGGGTCTCTATCACTCATTATATTGCTCATAACCCCATGCAACCTTACCCACATTCTTCATATATAGCTTTACTATGCTAGCCGCCATTCTTCTCGATTTGACTGGGATAAAGTGGCCACTCTTAGTCAATCTATCAACTATCACCCAAATGCTATCAGTTTCTATCCTCAACCTAGGAAATCTAGTAATAAAATCCAGAGACACGGAATCCCATTTCTAAGTCAATACTTTGCAAGGATTAACATAAACCACTCAATTTTTGATGCTCAGACTTCTTTGGCTAATAGGTAAAGCACCTCATCAAACATTCCCATTTACCTCTCTTTATCTCTTCCAAAAGATGACTCTCTTTCTATCACAATACATCTTCATGATCCTAGGATGAATAGTAAACTTAGACCGATGACTTTCTTCCAAGACTTCCTTTCAAAGGTCTCCTACAACCAAAAAATCAACTCTTCCTTTCTTTCTTACCCATCACTTCAAATCTATCTCGAATCCTTTCAGATCCTCAACATCTACCTCATCCCTAGTTGGTTAATCCTTTTGGAAATTTGTGAGTTCTCCTTCTGCCATGTAGCAATTCTATCCATAATTGCTGGACTGTTCTCCAAACTTCCTAATATATTTGGATCCCTACTTGATCCAGTATTCTACCTATAATGCACTTCTCAAGAGGCAAATTTCTCAAACATATTCTAGTCTTCAATCATGGCTAACACTCATTCTAATGCTTCCTACTCAAAGCATATTTAACTTTGTTCCCTTTTTCTGGCATATATTTTATCCTAAAATCATATGCTGCCTAGAATTCCCAACAACTTTGCTCCCTCGTATTCAACTCTTTATGAGAGAATAGATACTTAAGGACCTTATGGCCCGTATACAACTTGAACTATTCTCCTAATAAATAACGTATCCAAAATTTCAGTGCGAACACTACCACTACTAACTCTAAGTCATGAGTTGGATATCTTACCTCACGTGGCCTCAATTTCCTTGATATATACGCTATCACTTGCTCTCTTTGCATCAATACTGCTCCCAAACCTATTCTACAAGCATCAGTTTACACAACCAGATCCTGGTTCCTTTTAGGCACACTCAACAGAGAAGCATTCATCACTAACTTCTTCTATTCCATGAATGATCCTTTTCACTTATCAATATATACGAAATTATTGTTCTTCCTGGCCATCTTAGTCAAGAGTGGTGCTAAGTGCAAGAAATACCTAATGAATCCATGATAATAGCTAGCAAATGCCACGAAAATTCTCATCTCTACGACTGTCTTTGGCCACTTCCAACCATTAAAGTGTCTATTTTTTATGGATCTATTACTAATCCATTCTCTAAAACGACATGCGCAATAAACTTCACCTCCCATTTTGAAAAGTGGCATTTCAATAACTTTTGTTTCAACTTGTGTTGCCTCAATGTCTTCAACACCAATTTAAGATGGACTTCATGGTCTCCCTCATCCTTAGAATACACCATGATATTATCAATGATGACCCACAAATCTATCCAACTTATCGCGAAAGGTTCGATTTTTTTAAGACCAATAAAGAACACTAAGGCAAAAGTCAGTCCAAATAGCATCACTAACCATTCATACAAACCATAACATATTTGAACATGGTCAGTACAATATATTTTCTATGACTTCCAGATGATGGAAACCGATGTTAAGTATTACTGTGAGAGCATCCGAGCTCCACTCGATTGATTAAACAAGTTATCTATCTTGGGAAAAGATTAACAATTCTTTATTGTCAACTCATTCGGCTTTCGATAATTGATACACATCCATAAAGTTCCATCTGACTTCTTTACAAGTACATTGTCGCTCCTAACGATGAACTACTCGACCAAATGAAACTTCTATCCTCAAGTTCCATCATGTGCTTTACAATTCCTCCATCTCCTTAGGCGGCCAACTACTAGGCAGTCTGCTAACAATTTGGGGTCATGACATTAAGTTTATTTGGAATTAGATTGCACTTCTTGGCTATAATTCCAAATACATGTTCAAAAACATCTTTGAATTCTCTAGCTATCCGTACTCTTCTGATCCCATCATTATCTCCCATGGCACAGAACATCAAGTCCGATTTCTCTTCATTACATCCGAAACTATCATAATCCTTTCTCCCTCTCTTAGACTTAATAAAGGATAATCCTATCCGCGCAATAGATTCTAATATCATTATGCACTAACCATCGATACTCAAAATCACTCTTTACCTTATGAAGTCAAATGCATAAGGTTCACAAAAAACAGATGTCCACACAAGTAAAATTCAAAATCAGTGCACCTTAATTCAAATGTGGCATACTCACTATTCGGATTAACCATAGGCAAGGAGGTTATCAGATGGGTAGTGTCTAATTCTGACTATCAACCAAATCTTCAAAAATTAAAGAAGGAGTAGCATTGATATAAAAGAGTGCTCCACCTTAGCAGTCAGTCTAGATAAAGGCCCTTCTAAAGCATAAACCATTGCCTGCTCTTCCTTTTGGGAAATCCCTCCTCTTATGGCCTGGCCTATTACAGATAATGCATTTGGCAATGTTCTTATTCTACAACTGATACACTAAGTGGAGGGGTGTTCCTTTTGGTTGTAGTTGATATAAATAATATCTAATGCATTTGGCCTTCGAGCTCCACCTCAAAAATTCCCTACTCCTTTCTGATTCTATCCATTCTTCTGATATGGATTGAA
The DNA here is from genome assembly GCA_030765085.1 of Allium cepa. Lineage (NCBI taxonomy): Eukaryota > Viridiplantae > Streptophyta > Magnoliopsida > Asparagales > Amaryllidaceae > Allium > Allium cepa. The sequence continues at coordinate 377,664,839 of CM060938.1, read as the reverse complement.
TCTTTACTTCTTCCTACCCTTGAGTCTAACATTAGCTTTCTTCTCTTCCTGAAACAAGAAATCATAGTACCTTGAAATTTCCACCACCACATCGAACGGAGCCAATAGATGAGCCATCACCTTGTGATTTAGCCCATTCCTCAGCCCTTCCATAAATTTCTTATTCTTCTTCAGTAGATTATTAATCTACTCCCTTCCATACTTCAACAAAGCATTAAAGAACTAAATGTATCCTTCCAAAGTCATATCCTTACTTCAAGTCAAGGAACTCCCTACACAAAGCACTCTTGTGAGATTCAGGGATAAACCGAGGCTAAAGTCGCTCCTTAAACTGCTCCTAGGTTATCTCCTCCTCTGGTACCTCAACGATTATGACCTCCCACTAGTCCAATACATCCTTCTAAAGATGAAAAGAAGCCAACCTCCTCTTTTAAAACATTATATCCTAAGTCTCCAAAGATATGTTCATATAATTTCAACCGATTCAAGACTTCAAAGGCAGACTCCTCCATAACCTATCTACCACCACAACTCTTGAAAAATTTGGTCACATTAGAAATCCCATCTTGGCTCAACAAATCTAGCTAGATATTGCCTTATCATCTCCATCATAAATCAGCAGAATGAAGCATTTGCATTTATTCCTCCTTTATGCGGGCAAGCACTTGAGTATCAGCTTCAGCATGAACTTTGGGGTCTGCCTTCCCTCCATGCCCACTAGTTTGCATCCTATCATCTCCTCTACTAGGGTTTGCTCTCGCACATCCTTTGGTCAAATATTAGTTACGTAGATCCGTCCTTGCCTTTTGCATAAGAATGGGTTCATAAAAAATGGTGGTAGAAATGTGGGTTCAATCATAGAAGGGTAGATAAGTTCTCCTATATATTAATGTAAAAATATAAGTATGTTATATACATAGTGTATACTTATTACTAAGTTGTTCATTTTCTACTACTTGATTTCTATTTTAGCTTTGTTTTACTTAGGTGTTCCCTTACCTTAAGCTCCAATACCACGTTGTAATAACCCTCGCTATAAGACCCAAAAATAGACTTTGATGATGCTAAAGTCTTAATCAAAATCATTTTAAAGTTACAAGGTGAGTTCATATCGTACCTTTCATTGTAATGCTGCTTTGTGAAGATGCACGAGCCAATAAATAATCCTTTCCATGCTGGAGGAATCGACGTACAAATGGTGCGACTTCCCATGTCGTGGTCCTGACCCGTTCCTACATGGTGCTGCCTGTCCCTCCAACGGGGCACGACACTAGTGCCAAGATGGGTACGATGACCCATATTGTTGGAAATCCATAGTGCGAGCCATCTCAGGCAATCAAGATGGCCATCATGGCCAAGACGAGTTCCCCTATAGCTTGCAAATGCAAAGAAGACAAGCCAATATAATAGCTACGCTCCTTCTTAAGGATGTCACATAAATACCCTTGCCCGCCTATATATAATTGAGGGCAGGATGCCTTAGCAAAACATAAGTTTATTTGGTTTACTAATTCTTTGTTTTCTTTTTATCTACTTATTATTTATGTCATGCATAGATTCCTAAGTATATTTGTTGGTTTAAGAAAGTCAATTAGCCGCTTGATCTGCCCAATGCAAAATATGGGGTAGTCATAGAATAAGTAAACATGGCAGACATGCATCTAAGTAAAAAACTGATAGAGAAAGTAAAAAAGAAAACAAAAACATAGTAGAAAATAGTCAAAATCAGATTACAATCTTAATTACATAAATCATTACATTACAAAATTGGGCTTCGCCCCAATCTATATGTAACAAAATATAGAAAGATAGCCATCCACCCAATAACTTAAATGATGGCAAATGTAACAAACCTATTTTCGAAGTTGTAATATTAAAAAATTAAATTAAAAGTATTCGAATTCTATTTTGATAATCATTATTTTTGGAAAAAAGATTTCATTTAATTGAAGTCTATTTAATACAAGTTTTGTTTAATAAGATGGAACAAATAAGTTAATAATTTATGGAAAAAATATATTAAAAGTTATTAAATGTTTTAGTAAATATAAAAATATTTTTAAAGCAAAGATAATTTTTATATGATTGAAATATCTAGAAATTAATTTATTTTACGTTGATATAATAAATAATAAAACAAAGATAAGCGAGTACTAAATTGAAAGAAATTTTACAATTTGAAAATATGTCTTGGCGAATGAAATGTTGGCCAATATAAATTAGACTGAAATATATTTCTAAATTTACCGCAAGGATTAATATTAGTAACTTTAATGTAAATGAAATCAACCAAAAATCAAATTGTGTTAAAATAATGCTCAGCCCTTTCTTATTATCAAACCCAAACCCGCATCCCTTATACTCATACCTATATAACTCCCATTCTTCATTATATACAAATCCCTAAATCAAATTTTAGAAAGGAAAAGAAAATCACGACTGGGGTTGATGTGAGCAAGGGGGAGGTGGTGTTGGTATGGATACTGATCCACACCGGTGGAAGCTAGTGGTTGATAGCGTCAGGCGAGGTGTAGACCCAAAGAGAGGTTTGGAGTAGGAGGTTATGATGTCACTGATGCAAGCAGTGGCAAAATCGAATTCTGGTGGAAAAAACATTACGAAGGCAATTCATGGATTGATGATGATGGCAGGTATTCAGTGAAGATGAAGGCGAGTGTTCCAAAGCAATACAGCGATGGTCGAAAGGTTTATAGCAGTTAGTTGGCGTTGGTCATGCACACGGTTGAGGCAGAGAAGTGAGTAATTAACTACAAAGGTGAGTTATTCACTCATATATCTATCTCTATAGTTTAATTTTCCAGTTGCATGCTCCTCTCCGATTATGAGTTGTGATGAAAATTCGTTATAAACTGATAAATTTGGTTGAAATATTTACATGTTGCTGTCGAACACATGTTTGTGAATTAAGGTGTAATTTTGAGTTTGAATCGTATGCATTATTAATTAGCGTTTGCGAAAAAGTATTATCCAGTTTAGAACTGAAAATTCTTATTACATTCTTGGATTGTTAGGTGGGTAATACGATTGTGTGGCTTTATATGTTATTTCAGACCTCTAGTACGAAATTCAAGTGCCAATAGTCAAAAATCAACTACCAAATTCGATCTCCTGGGGCTAAAATGCTCCAAGAAAACAGTGGCATAGGTGCCCCGTGTAAGTGACTGTGCTACAGGCTCGTGTAATATGGATAAACTACTTGTGCGGAATAAGTAAGTAAATAGTAAAAGCAGTAAAGTAAATGACAACAGAGATTTTTATACTGGTTCGAACTCCTGTTCTACGTCTAATCCCAGACTCCTTCTGGAATTAAACTAGCAACCTTCTCTTAATCCGGATAAAATGGTTTACACCGTCTAAGAAACCGAATAGGACTTCTGCCGCCTAAGCAACCGAACATGACTTCTACCGCCGGAGCAACCGAACAGGACTTCTTTACAAATAACAAAAGTACCTAACTGTTGTATGATCTTTAAATAGCACTGATAAGTCAAATCGTCCTATAATCTTCTCCTTTATGATATATAGTGTAATGTGCTTTGAGAATTGTGGAAGATAGAGTGATCTACGATCAGAGAATGTAAGCAGTTTGAGTGTTGTTTGAAAATAGAGTGTTGATAAGAATTCAATAATATTAAAATCATTTTTCGGTAAATTGTTTGTTGAATTCTGAAATCTATTTATAGAGATTAAAATGTTGCAGCCTTTGTTGAAAGGTAACGATGAAAAGAAATAGGTGCAATTGTTTGTTTGAAGATGTTTCTCTTCGACGAAAAGAAGTGTCTATTAAGAAAATATCGTTGAAAAATATTCAACCGGTTGAATTTATTGATTCAGACGTCTGAATTAAACAAAATAGCAAACAACAAGGAAATAGGCATTTTTTGGCCTGATTCAGCCGGCGGAATAAACTCATTCAGCCAGCCGAATATTCTGAAACAATAAAATTGTTTCGGCATTCAGTCGACTGAATTAATGTATTCAGCCGCTTGATTTCAGCCTGTATGCATGGTAGAGTATGTGGGTATATGATTATATATATATCAATCCAGGAGAGATTTTAACATAATTCTAAATGATAAAAAGACTCTAGACAAGGAACTTAACAGCTTCAAAAATACTCAAAATATGAATCTACAACAAAACTCCTGCATAAATGATTAGTACACGCAAAGTATTTTATATAGCTTGTCATTAATCATAACAATGTTAAATTGGGATTCCAACATTCTCCCCTTTTTTGATGGTGACAACTATATAAATAATATAATAAATTCTTTCAATAATATTATTACTCCCTCTATCAATATGCACAAATATTTAATTATCTTTTGATACCATTCTCGCCCTTTTTCATCAACAAAAAGAAAGATAAGAATGCATGTAGAGAAACATTGTTAAGAAAAATATAGCTCTTTGCTCGAGATGCCATTACAAAAGAAAAATAGAAATATTGGTATAACATAACATTAATTGCAAGAAGTATAAAAGAACGTTGAAACAAAAGACAACATAAACTAAGTTAAAACAAAGATAATTAAAACTGGGTAGAGAGAGAAGGCTCATCATCATTGGAATCCAAACTCGAAGATGACTATTGAAATGACGATGGATTGTGGAGTTCGGTGGATGTAGATCCAGAACGAGAAACTTTATCCCATATTTTATTAAGAAAAACTTTTATGGAGTTGAATTTCTTTCCCGTTTTCTTTTCGAGAGCCTTAATATCCCGATGAAGTTTGGATTGATTTCGGGAGAGTATGATGATAGCTTGTCTGGAAGAGGTTTCCGGGCGAACAACTTGAATGGAATCACCGTCCTCTTCTTCTTCTTCATGTTGGATATGTGAAGAGGAGGCAACATTAGTGTCACGAGGTTGTGGATCACCTTTTTGAATATTGTGGGACCATTGTTGAAAAGAGATGATTCGTTGTGGAGGAGGCCGGTGAGGAAGACCCATCAATCCTAATGTTTTTGCACCTAACTCCTTAATGCTTGAAAACTCGAAATCGGGCATTGGAATGCCATAGTTGAGAAGGATACACATAATATAAGCTCCGTAATGAATGGTCTTATATTTCCTTCGGATTGTGATGTCCTGAAATTAAACTAAAATGATTTTACCCCAATTTACTTGTTGGTTGGAGTAGATGGAATAGAGGGCTTGAAAATCTCTTTTATAGACCATTTCATAACTTCCCATTCGAGGTTGTAGAGAGCAAATGAAAGCACGGTGAAGAAGGCGTGCTTGTGGCCTTAAGGTGCTAGCTTTTAATCCACTTAAATTTGTAAGGTGATCGGACAAGAAATGATGATAAACCTCATCCCTATGGTCCAACTTCATTATTATCAATGTCAACACCTTGATAAGGACAACTTAAAATATTTCCTAATCTTTATAGATGCAAGAAAATTTAATGCCACAAACATCTTCACCGTTTCTTGTTCGATCATAATATTATCGATTTTGAGGATTATAGTGGTCTAAATTCAGACTAGAAAGAAAAAGATTGATTATAAGATGATTAATTTAGACATTATTTGCAGCATAACCAATTAGACCGTCAAAGTGGAATTGCTCCACCAATTCTCTAATTCTATAAGCTGCGAAATCCAGAAATTTCATGAAAGCCTCTTCAAAGATATTTGAATTTTTTATAGAATTAAATGGGGAGATTGCAACATCATTCCAAAGCCATTGACGAATCTGATCTTCGGAAGGACCGGAGGTGGGTTCCCTTGAGCATTTGGATCTAGGAGCCATTAGATAGTGAAAATGAAGTTAAAAAATAAGAATGATGAGCCAGGGTTCTGAAATGAATGTGTAAGTGGTGAAAAGATGAATATATAGTAAGTGAAAAGTACGGGTAAGATGGGAAGAAAAAATTGTAGGTCCTAGTTAGAAAAATTCCTCAGTGGAAATTCATCCGGCTGAATGAATGGAATCAGCCATCTAAGTTGCTACGAATCTCAACACGCAAGAAAACAGTTCATTTTTAAACTAATCCAAACGGCTATTTGAATAGATTCAGCCGTCTGAATCTAGGGAAAATTTATTCCCTTGATAATATTCAGCCGTCTATTTTGTAAGAGACATCGGGCTGAATTTTTGCAGAAACTTATGCTTGCTTTTTATTTTTATGACAACAATTATATAAAATGAATAATTTTTTAAATAAACAAAAAGAAAATTACAAGTTAATAGCAAAATAAATATTTAAATAGATTTGGAAGAGGACTTTGGAGTGTGATATTCATCTGATTGTGTTCTCTTTAAATGGTCGGAGTGGTGACCATCTATTTCCATGTTCCCAAGAATTCGAAGATATTGGTGGACGCTGCGGCGATGGTTCCTAAGTATTGTGTCGGATTGGAGAACAAACATAAGATGGTTGATGAACCGTGTTTTTGGATGAAGAACAACAGAATTTTAAAGTGACTTGTTCCAAAAAGCTTAAATGCTTTGTGTTAACTTTTTGTTCATAATAAAGTTTGTGTTGCAATTCCAACGATTGCCTTTGGTAATGATGAATGTCATCTATCTTTTCTTTCGTAGATTGTGAACTAAAAAAAGACTCCATCTCATTCTTTTACCAAGTGGAGTGTAACCAGTATGTATAGAAGGAGGAACAATTGGAACTGGTTCATAAATCGGCCTTGGAGTAGGTAAATTCACAGATCCTGAATTAGGAGAAGAATATAATAGAGCTGAAGATTCAGAACTATGCTGGGAAGATTTTTTTTTTTAAAGTAAGTGAGTTTGAAACTGTTTTTATTTTTAATTGAATGCAAAAGAAAAACAAGGAGTAGAGTCATTTAATAAGAAAACTTTCATATAAACAGAAAGAATATTGGTGATTAAGATGATAGGAACCAGTGAAAGAAATGTTTGGTAAAAAAATTATGAGTTAGAAAATAAACAAAAAAATGAAAGAAATCCAAAAATAGATGGGAAGAAAAGTGTAGTGAGATGGTAGAGCACTAGATTTCTAAGAAAGATCCCAAGTTCGAGTCGTTGAAAAGATTTTATAAATCTTTTAGGGATACAATTCCTAGTTCTCTTCTTAATTTTATAAAGATATTTTCATTCAAAGATTTTGTAGATATATCTGCCAATTAATTTTCAAGGGAAACAAATTCTAGTCTGACTAAATCCTTTTCAATATTATCACGATGAAAACGATGACGTATGTCAGTATGTTTAGTTCGTGAGTGACTGATCGAATTTTTGTTAAGTTTATAGCACTAATATTATCACAAAAAATTGGTGTTTAGATAAATGTACACCAAAATCTTGAGGTGTTTGTTGTATATAGATGACTTAAGCACAAGCTAAGGCAGTAGAAATATGTTCTGCCTCACAAGTTGATAGTGAAACACAATTTTGTTTCTTGCTAAAACAAAAGACTAAGGATTGTCCAATGAAGTGACAAGTCTCACTTGTACTTTTTCGATCCGTCCAACGCCCTCCAAAGTCAGTATAACTATATGAAACTAACTCGAAAAGATATTCTTTTGGATAAAAAAGTCCAAAATCTTTGGTTTTGCTTAGATAACGCAATATACGTTTTACTGTTCACATATGTGATTCTTTAGGATTTGCTTGAAATCATGCACATAAACAAACATTCATCATTATGTCAGGTCTACTAGCAGTTAGATAGAGTAATGATCCAATTATACTTCGATATAATTTTTGGTCAACACTTTTGCCATCTTCATCTCTATTGAGATGAACTGTTGTACTCATTGGAGTTGATTTAGCAGAAGTGTTTTCCATATTAAAGCGTTTAATCAGATTATTACAATATTTTTTTTGAATAATAAAAATTCCATTTTCTTGTTGTTTAATTTGTAATCCAATAAAATAAGATAATTCTCCCATATGTGACATTTCAAATTCTTTGTCATAATTTTTGTAAATTCCTGACATAATTTTTCTTTTGTAGAGCAAAAAATAATATCATCTACATAAATTTGAATAATTAAAATAGCCTTTTAGTTCTTTTAAAACAAAGACTTCGATCAACCTTCCTAATTTCAAAACCAAAATCTATTAGATAGCTCTTAAGACGTTTGTACCAAGCACGAGGTGCTTGTTTTAGACCGTATAATGCTTTTTTATGTTTATAGACATGGTCTGAAAAGTTTTGTGTGTGAATTATGGAGGTTGTTCAAGATAAAAATTTTCTTTTATATAACAATTTAAGAAAGCATTTTTAACATCCATTTGATAAAGTTTGAAATTATGAAAACAAGCAAAGGCCGTTATTACTTCAGTTTGTGCAATTGGAGCAAATGTTTCTTCGTAGTCAATTCCTTCTTCTTGATTATATCCTTATGCAGCTAATCTAGCTTATTTCTAGTTATATTACCATGTTCATCTACTTTATTTTTAAAGACCCATTTAGTACCAATGATTGTTTGTTCACTTGGTCTAGGAACTAGTTCCGAACTTCGTTTCTTTCAAATTGGTTTAGCTCTTCTTGCATAGCTATAATCCGATAGTCATTAGTAGATGTTTCTTTTGTACTTTTAGGTTCGATTTTAGAAAGAAAAGCTACATGATCCATTTGATTAAGTTGATTTCTACTTCTAACATCTGAATCAAGTTCTCCCAAAACATTTTCTACTGGGTAATCTCGTAAAATCTTAGGAGGAGATCCTAATTCATTTTCATTTTGAACAATGTTTTCATTTCCTTCAAAGTTATAAACAACGTTACCATCTTCTTCAAATTTATTTTGAGTAACGGTATTTGTGAGCGTCTTAGATATATCCAGATCATCATTATAATTATTATTAAATTTGAAGTTTCCGTCGAATGAAACATGAAGAGTTTCTTCGATTACTTTTGTTCTTTTATTGAAAATTCGATAAGCTTTGCATCGTTCTAAATATCGTATGAACATTCCTACATCGGGATTTTGGATCTGATTTTCCAAGCTGATCTTTTGTGTTTAAGATAGAACATTTTGAACCAAAAGTTTTAAAATATGAAATGTTTGGTTTTCTCTAATGAAAAAGTTCATATGGATTGTGTTTTGTTAAAGATCAGATGGAAATACAACTTAGAACATAGCAAGCAGTTGCTACAGCTTCTGCCCAGAAATGTTTTGGTAATATGTTTCCATTTAACAAAGTTCTTACACATTCTTGTGACGTTCTATTTTTCCTTTCTACAATACAATTTTGTTGTGGTGTTCTAGGAAAAGAAAAATTATGAAAAATTCCCTTTTTATACAAAAATGATCAAATGCTTCATTTTCAAATTCACCTCCATGACCACTTCTAATATTTTTAATTTTTAATTTTTTGAAATTTTGAATTTTCTTTGCAAAATTCTTAAAATTTCCAAAAGTATCACTTTGATTTTTTAAGAAAATAGTCCAAGCATATCTTGAGAAATCATGTACTATAACAAACACAAATTCACTATGGTTTATAGATTGAATTTGAGTTGGACCAAAGAGACCTAAATGTAATAGTTCTAATGGTTGCATAGTAGAAATATTTTTCTTTGATTTAAAGGATGATTTTAATAATTTCACTCGACAAGCATCACAAATACTGTTTACTGTGAAGTTCATTTTTGGTAAACCTTTTACTAATTTATTTTTAGATAATTTATTTAATTTTGAAATTAATATGACAAAATCTTTTGTGCCATAACCAAGGATCATTTTCTTTGGCTATTAAACACATATTTGTATTATGATTTATATTCATATTTAAGACATAAATATTTTTATCTCCAAAACCTTCAAAAATAAGATTTTTTTTGATCAAAAATGCTACACTTATTTTAAGAGAAAGAAATATTGAATCCTTTGTCACGTGATTGGCTGATACTAAGTAAATTATGCTTCAAATTTTTAACTAATAAGACATCTGTAATAAGAGGTGAATTAGATATACTGTTATTTCTCACACTGCCTTTGCCGATGACATATCCTTTGGAATTATCTCTAAATGTGACAAAACCTCCATTTGAGTAAATAATGTCTGTTAGAATCCCTTTATGTTCTCTCATGTGTTTTGAGCAACCACTGTCTAGTATCCATTTTCTTCTCTTTTTGGATGGTACCTGCAAAATATAGAATTAACATTGGTACCCACCCTTTTATTTTAGGTCCTAAGAGTTAGATCTTAGGAAGCCAAACCTAAGAGGGTTCAGAGTTCCTTTTGAATTTTTGTTTTTGTTTTTATGAACAGTTTTTATAAAAGATATTATATAATTATTTCTAATTGAAGAGTTATTTGTTTGAGGAACCCAAATTGTAATAGATATGGAAAAATTTGAAATTTTAGAACTAGATTTTTCAACTTTATTTTGATATGAATAATTCTTTTTCTTTGGAATAATTTTAGAGGATTGTTTATATCCTATTCCTTTTTTATTTGAAAAAGTTTCAGAACTTTCTGTAATTTTGGAAAGATTTTCTCTACCTTTATTAAAATTAGATACATTTTAGTAATGTCTTCTAACTTTTTTTAAAGCTATAGTTATCTAACTCTAAAATATTAATATTTGATTTAACGTCATGATTTTCAATTAATAAAGCATCATTCTTTTTTCTTGAGTTTCTATCTGTTGACTTGGCAGAGAAAGTAGAGATGTCATATTGGAACAAGATTCTTGAGTAACTTGGAGTTCTTTTACTAAAATTTTCTTTTCATCTCTTAGCATTTCTACATCGATTCAGTTCTATTCAACTTTTCAAGAGATTCTTTGTACTTTATATTTTTTCCCTGTAATTTGTCAAGTAATTCTGAATTGATTTCCAAAAGGTCATTTAAAGTTAGATCACTTACCTTGTCTTTTGTAGCCATAAAAAAATGTTGGCTTGTTCTGAATCACTGTCCGAGTCACTTTCTGATAATGAAGATGATTCTATATCGTCCCATGTGATAGAGAAAACTTTCTTCTTGAATTTGTCTTTCTTGTTCTTATACTTGTCTTTCTTTTTCTCAGGATAGTCTTTCTTGATATGACCTTTCTTGTGACATTCATAACGTTCTAGAGCAGATGTTGATGGTTTGTTGGTGTTGTTATTATTGCTAGAGTTGTGCTTTATTTCTAGATTTTTTGTTCTTTGTAAATTTCAAAAACTATTTGAAATTTTTAGCAATTAACGCCATATCTTCTTCATCTGAATCTGATTCATCTTTTTCTGCTTGGAACGCTATATTTTTCTTATCTTGAGCCTATACCCATTTAGCCCGAAGATTAACTTTAGATGACATTAGATTTCCAATCAACTCTTCTGGTTTTATGGTCGAAACGTCGTTAGCTTCTTCGATTGCTAAAACTTTTCATTCCCAATCATCCGTTAGTGACTTAAGGATTTTTGAAACAATATCAAAATCTGTGTATGATTCTCCTAGTGCTATTAAAGAATGATATATATCTTAAAATCTAGAGTACATGTTATTTATAGTCTCATCTTGTTTCATTTTAAAGTTCTGGAACTGATTTTTGAGTATAGAAATTTTACTTTGTTAGACTTTGTTCATTCCTTCATGTGTAACTTTAAACATACGCCATATTTCATGAGTAATTTTACACATGCATATTCTATTAAACTTATTTTTGTCTAATGCACAATGCAACATATTCATAGCTTTAGCATTTCCAGTAGCATCTAATTTTTGTGTGTTAGACCATGCTGAATATTCAGTAGTAGGAATAATATATTCAGTTTGCATAATATTCCAGGTTTCATAACTGCTTGCTTGTGTATAGATTCTCATCCTAGTAGCCCAATAGTTATTGTTCACTCCATTAAATAGAGGTGGTCGTACAGTAGATTGACCTCCTAAAAAGGTAGTGTTAGAAACAGTACTGCTGTTGTTTTCCATATTAAAACAATATAAGATAACTATATTATGGTTATATGATGTCCTTCCTTTGACACCAATTATATGTGACCGTGCTATAGGATAGTGTGATATGGATAAACTACTTGTGCAGAATAAGTAAGTAAATAGTAAAAGCAGTAAAGTAAATGACACTAGAGATTTTTATACTGGTTCGAACTCCCATTCTATGTCCAGCCCAGACTCCTTCTGGAATTAAACTAGCAACCCTCACTTAACTCGGAGGAATAGGTTTACACCGCCTGAGCAACCGAACATGACTTCTTTACAAATAACAAAAGTATCTGATTGTAGTATTCTCTTTAAATAGTACTGATAAGTTAATTAAGTACAATCTTTCTATAATCTCCTCCTTTATAATATAGTGTAATGTGCTTTGAGAATTGTGGAAGATAGAGTGATCAACGATCAGAGAATGAAAGCAATTTGAGCATAGCTTGAAAATAGAGAGTATATAAGAATTCAAGAATATTAAAATCAGTTTTCAGTAAATTGGTTGTTGAATTCTAAAATCTATTTATAGAGATTAAAAAGTTGCAAACATTGTTGAAAGGTAACGATGAAAAGAAACAGGTACAACTGTTTGTTTGAAGATGTTTCTCTTCGACGAAGAGAAGCGTCTTTTGAGAAAATAGCCATTGAAAATATTCAGCAGGTTGAATTTATTAATTCAGCCGGCTGAATTAAAAAGAATCGCAAATAGCAAGGAAATAGACTATTTTTGGCCCGATTCAGCCAGTTGAATAAACTCATTCTGCCGGCTGAATATTGCAAAATAATAAAATTATTTCAGCATTCATTCGGCTGAATTAGCTTATTTAGCCATTTGTTTTCAACCAATGTGCAAGGTAGATTATGTGTATATATGATTATATATATCAATCCAGGGGAGATTTTAACATAATTCTAAATAATATAAAGACTCTAGACAAGGAACCTAACAGCTTCCCAAACACTCTAAATATGAATCTGCAACAAAACTCCTGCATAAATGATTAGCACACATAAAGTATTTTATATAGCTTGTCATTAATCAAAACAATATTAAATTGAGATTCCGACACCCCAGTGGTAAGCATTGGTGGACTGATGTGCATATTCCTGGAGTAGTTCAGCTAAAGGATTAAACCCTTCCTGATTGTATTTTGTTTAATTTCTACATTCTTACTTTCATATATGATTTTTTGAATTTGAGATTCATCTTTCATTTTATTATTTCATATCAAAAAATAATTTAAAACTCTTATTTAAATATAGTTGATTTATAACTATAATTCAAATGTTATCTAATTTCATTGAAAATAGTTTGAAAACCTTTTTATGGAATCTTATACAATTATATATATATATATATATATATATATATATGTTATACATAAACAATTTTGAATTCAATTCAGATTTTAGCGTTATATACACGTACATAGTTGAGTAATAAATGATTTTATAAATTCAAAAAGAATATTTTTGAAGTACAATATTTAAAACTCTACATATATGTAAATATGTGTATCAAGTCCTTTTTAAAATGATTTAAAGTGTTATAATGGCTTCAAAAATTGAATTGGAACTTTAGAGTCAAATTTATTGTTGGCACCCAAAATGGATCAACATCGAAGAATGAGTTATAGGGAACCTGTCGGACATAGATCTAACAGATAACTATAGAAATCAAAGAAAATAACAGGGAGACATAAATTTTTTATAGTGGTTCGGAAATCACCATCCTACATCAACTTATAGCCTTATTGATTGTGAACTTGAGAGAGTTTGTATGAGATTATAGAGAATTAGAGTCACAAGTACAAGAAGTTGACAAGTTCGTAGGCCTAAAACTACCAAGAGTAGCTTGCGGTCGACCTACGCAACTAATTGATTTGATTTCTTGGTCGAGTCCTGTTTGAGTGATGTTGATAACGGGAAAAATGTTTTAGAATTTTTCCATTTTGTAAATTTCTCGAATTTGAGGAAGTTAGGGTTTATTTTGGTTTATGGTTTCGGCTGATTGTCATGGCTTTTGCGTCATGGAAGGAGGACCGGGGGTGGTCGCGAGGGTAGAACATGGGGCTGGGGTTGTGACGAGTTGATGTGGATGACGACGAGTTCAACGGCGTCGAGTTGATCGTTGGCGATGGAATTTTCGGTTCGAAGCTGCTGCAGATTTTCGAGCAAATAGGTTGAATTTCGATTCGATCCTTATTTCTCGAATCTGGGTTTAGGGTTGTGTTCGTGAGTGGTTGGGTGATGGTCGGCGATAGGCGTGACCAACTACGGTGGCCGGATTTGTTGGTGTACGTGCACGAGGATGGGAGTGTGCACTGGGTTGTGATCTGGGAAGACGAGTTGTTTTTGCTCGGGTGTGTTCTCGCGTGGTGTACGAGATGGACTCGAAGATGGAGAGAGGCTGGGTGTCTCGGGGGAAATCTCGTGTTGTCGCTGTGTTGGTCTCGAGTCTTAGGGCTGCTGTGTTTAGTTGATGCTGTGTAATGTTAAGTGCTAAGCAACTTGTGTGAGTTAATAAAGGTAAGCATTGTATTATAAACAAGTTATAAAAGAAACCAAAATACAAGGTTAAACTTTTTGTTTGGAAATATAATGTTAAGCAAACCTTTAAAAATGAATGTTAATCAAACTTTAAAAGTGTCAATTTAATTTATTTTAAAATTTAAATTTATTTAAAATTCTTTCTTTTTTGAAAGTAATTTACTTACATTTTGGTGTTCAATTTAAAAGAACACTTTGAATTTAGATATTAAATCAAAGTCTAAGTTTAAATTTTGAGTAATGATATAGAACTAAAATTTAAAATTTATTTGAAATAAATAAGACCAATTTAGATGTTTTAAAGTATTCTTAATTTTGAAATTTGTTTCTAAATTTCTTATTTTCAAATAAAGTTATGGTTGTGATTTTGAAAACCAAATTTAAATAAATTTGTTTAAAAATTGTTTTAATTTCAAATAATTTAATTATAAAGATAAATAGGGTTAATTTATCTTTGTTATTAACTTTAGAATACTTGATTTGAATATGATTTGTAATTAAGTAAAGAATTGTTTAAGATAAATGTTTTTTTCTTAATTAATTAATTTTTTGAAATATTAGTTGTTAATTAATTGTTTAATTAATTTTAAATAATTAGTTAATTGTTTATTTAATTTTAAATAATCACTTAATTATGGATTAATTAGTTGTAATTACTTAATTAATGATGAATTATTGAATGAAATTGAATGATAATTACTTGTGGAAGTAATTAGTAGAATTTACTCATGAGAGTAATTAGTGGAAATGATTAATGGATAATCACTTAATGTTATCAATTAAGGAAATTGATTAATTTATTTGTTTGAATTAATTAATTATGGGAAAATTAATTAATTAAAGAATTAAGGATTATTTAAAGATAGTATTAATTATTTGTTAAGTAATTAATTAAGAAGTAATCAAGATTTATTAATAGATTAATTAAAAGATAATTACTTATATAAGAAATTAAGAGTTAATTACTTAATTATTTTAGTAAATTAATTAATGTGATTTATTAATTAATGAATGTGATTAATTTAAGATTAATTACTAAGGGTAATTAATTAAAATGTAATTAATTAATAAAGTAATTAATTAAGGATTAATCGTTAATTTAAATTGATTAACAATTACCTAATGAAGTAATTAAAGGTTGATTATTTAGATTAATTAATCAAGGGTTAATATAATTAATTAAGAATTTAATTAATTAAGATAAGTAATTACAAATTGTTAATTAATGATTATGATTAATGAGTTGATTAATTACAAGTTAATTAGTTAATTAAAGGATATTATTAATTAATAAGGATCATTAATTAATGTAATTAATGATATTAATCAAGGTTGATTAATATAAGTGACTTAATGTAAGTATAATTAATTAATTATAATTAATTAAGGTTTAATGTAATTAATTATAATTGATTAATTATTGGAAGTAAGCGAATGATCATTAATTATTGTAATTAATGATAGTAATTAAATGTTAATTACTGAATATGGTTAAGGATAATTACTTGAATGTAATTGAAGTAGAATTAATTCAAGGAACATTAATTAAGGAAGATTAATTGAGGAAGATCATTAGAGATGATCAATTTATTTATTTGAAATAAAGTAATGGAGAAGGATTTTGGTAATTGTAACGACCCTGAAATTCAGACCCAGTTTAAAATTTTTAAAAAACGCTTATTTTGTGTAGAATTTCGAATTTTCACAAACAAATTCCGATGCTATTCAAACTTCATATTTGGAATGCGTCTAATTAAACATAGCAACTGGTAAATTTTCGCTCGAAAATATGAAAGTTCATTTCGCGCGTAAATTTAATTCAATCTAAATCAGTTAGTAATCGATAAAAATAAACCGGTTTCGAAACCTAAATATTTTTACATAGAAAAATTCTAAATCGTCTTCTGAGCAAAACGTCATTTTTCTTTTTCGAAATTCGAACATCTTTAGCTCCGTCGTTCTTATTTTTCTGCGAATTTTATGCATTTTCCGTAGTAGAAAATTTGAATTTTTTATAATTCGATCATACCACCAATATCTGTATACCGTTTTGATCATGCCATCGTGATGATCTCTATGGTATATTCAATTTTGCGTTTTGAGGTCCGGTGCGCGACGGAAACAATAAACTACGCGTCGTATCAGTACCGAAATGGTGATTCTTAGCTTAGCCTGACTTTTCAAATTTCAAACAGCTGGATTAAAACGGCAGCTAGCATTTATTATTTTTCGATTGTGACTTTTGCTTTTTCAGCATTTACTGCTAACTTTAGCGTCCCAATGTATCGTCACTTTGTTTGTACCATCACTTTGAAAACCAAAATTTATACTACTCTGTACCTTCATTTGTGATCTTTCTATTCACTTCCATTTTCTTCGCCTCTGCAGTAACTCACGCACACAGCCTCCATTCACCTTCCCCTTTCCTTTTGTTTTGTTGTTCCCTTCTTGATTCTCCCAACCCACTTCTCAAGCTCTCAACCTTTTGAAGCTTGCATGATCTTTATCTCCAACCTCCCTTCAAACATGATGCAACAGCACCTAGCAGCAGCCTACCACCAACCAGCAGCCACCGTGCCACGACATCTGCCCACCACCGCGTGTGTAGCCCAACGAGCAGCAGCCCCATGCACTAAACCCGCGCCCCTTCGTCCGCTCTCCTCCTCCACCCCGCTCTCTGCTCCAGCTCTTTCTCACGTGCCTTACTTCCCCCTAGAGCGCAAGAACAGCAGCTCCTCCCTCGGCCTTACTACCCGTCAGAACTGCAAGTGCCCAACCCTCCTGAACTCCACCATGCTCCACCATTTCGCCGACCCTACCACATCCACCGTCGAGCATAGCCCACCTCCGCCCTGACACCATCCGCCTCCACCTCACCGGCTTTCCTACCCGAGCACACACGCAAGCCACGCCTTCACCGCATCCCCTCCACCATTTTCCGTTGCCGCAGTCCCCTGCGTGCCGACCTGTCTCCCTCTCGAGTTTCCCTCCCTCCAGCGCCGAACCTCGCATCGACAGCCCACCATCGCCGCCTACAACCGGATCCGCTCTTCCCCTCTCCTCTCCGGCCGAGTACCCCCTCTCTCATTCCTTCATTTGAATTTGTGAGTTTATATATATAGAATAATTTTATTTAATATTCCTAATATATATATAACAGATTTATATCATTTTGATACGCATATACAACAGGTTGTTACACTTCGAATATCTGTATCTACGTGTTCAGAAGAGAAGTTATAAATTTGGTTTGGGTTTGGATGTGTAGGTTAAGTTTGTAAAGTATGCATATATGTGTCTATATGAAATTAGTTTTTATATATAAGATTCAACTAAGTTGTATATATTTTGCTGCTAAGTATAGGTATTTCACGTTTTGTGTATGAGTCTATAAAGGATCTGTTGAGTTATAGTGAGGTAATGTTATGTTGAGTTATATATTAAATATTAGCTCTAAATATAATATGTCAGGGAAGTAGTTATATAGTTTTATACGTGTTCCGTGTATATAAGGAAGTAATTCTGTGAAAATGTATCTGGGTTTAGAATTCAAGTATTGGTTTTTTTTTTTCAATATAATATAGCTATGTTTGTTTTAGTATATGTTTCACAAGTTTATACCAGTTTCGAACTATGTGAGTTATATTTTATAAGTATAGTACATAGTTTGGTTTGATAAAGTTATGTTTAGCGCACAGTGTTGTGATATATATAAAAAAAAAAAACAATTTCAAGCTTGCTTTCATTTTTCCTGATCTTTTGTTGTTTTGAACTATTCTTGATTTTAAGACATATATAGGGAGCATATTTTGTTTTGAAGCAGCAACTTATTATGTATAGATATAATTTATAATGGTATTTATATGGGTCGATTTCCATTTTGTTGTTCATAGGCATGAATTGGTCCAAGCATATATGTATTAGTCTACGTATTCAAGTAAACACATGTTTGCAAGGGTTATTTAGTATTTACCGTTGGTTTACATAAGTTTTAGTCTGTTATTAACTGTCGTTGACATACATAATAAGTTAGGATAATGAAGTATAGTTTGCATATAGCATTGGACGGTATATATATATATATATATATATACATGTTGTATTTATAGATTTTATAGTTTAAATAAGTATAAATATCAGTTTCACGTGTATGTTCATTTATATTATTTGAAAGTTATGCCACGTATATAATATCTGATATATATTCCTATCTGTGCACGTATACACTTGCGTTTAAACAGTTATAAATAGTGTGTTTAGATTATAGTATGTGTCACAGTAAGGGCGCGTATATATTTGAAGTAGTATATGTAGTTTCGGCCTCTTATATTGATTTTACGTATTGAGTTTTGATATATATATATATATATATATATATATATATATATATATATATATCTTCGATTATAAATACATGTATTTTAAAGTGTATGATTTTGGAATATACATTCTATTTTAAAATATTTGTCTTAAATTTAAATACAGATTTATAGATTCATCGTAATAGTGTAATATATATTTTCCATCTATATCAATTATCTTCGTCGATCCAGTCTAATTGATTCCGTCGTTTCCTTAACTATCAGATTTGTCATCAAATCGTGCCAATCTAGCTTTGCCTTGGGATTCGTTCTTGCGTTCTTAACTCGACTTCACTGTCTATCATCTCTAGCCTCGAAAGGTGAGCAATCACTCACGATTAATGTTCTTTTATTTATTAAATTTGATTTCAATTGAAACGACAATAGAAATATGCCGCTGTTAGTTATTTACACTGTTATATATGCTATTACCTGTAACTGTTCACCTATGACATCTGACACCATTATCTGTTAATTATTTATGTAATGATAATACAGTTTGGTTGATAATTGATTGATTGTTTGTTGTTTATATTTAATGTTAAATTGTAATGTATAAAATGATAAATATTATGCAATTGAATTCGGCGTAGGATAGTTAAAATTTTGAATCAACATATGTGTTGAATTTGATTAGTTTAAGTTGTATAATATGACCCGTGTAAACGTTTAATTAATTGACACGTAGAATTTGATTATGTACACCTTGAACCGTTGAATGTATATTGTATAAATTGATGAAGTATGAAATTGAAATTTAAAGACAAGTGAAACCCATATAAAATAATAGTGTAATAATCCTTAATCTACATGAAATGATAGTGTAGATTCTAGAGATAAGTATGTTAATTCGTACAAAGAACAATGTGAATTAATACGATTATTTCGGGATTATTTGAAGTAAATTATTGGATTGTTATTGATTGTTGTTATTGCTTGTTTATTTACTTTGACCCCATCCCTGTTATCACACTGCAAGTTCCCTTTGCTATGTTTTGATTTTTGAATTGAATTGGAATCGGGTTGAAATGATAAATACCCAAAAATGAACTTGACTTAGGATAGAGAATTAAATAAACCCGATTGGTCAATAATTTGATTTAAAATAAAACAATGATTTTATTTGAGTAAAGAATAAGGTTTTGTAATGAAATTGGAATTTGAATTAAATGAAAGCAAATTGTTAATATTTAAAATCTGAAACGAATATTAACATAGTAGTTGCTGAAAGAGCGTTGTTTTAAAATGAATTATTTAACAATTAAATTTGGAATCATTCATTGAATTAAGCTGAAATGATTTAATAATTGAGTTTGAATTTATAATTAAGTTGAAATTATTAAGTTTTGAAATTAGTATGAATTAAGTTGAAATTAATTAATAATTGAATAAGATTGAATTATTTGATAATTGAATAAAAATTGAATTCTTTGATAAGAGAAATTGAACTTTTGATTAAGTGAATTTGAACTTCGTTAATAAATATAATTGGGTTTTCTTTATTTTGATTTTTGGGAAAATTATTTAAGTAAATTAATATGTGAAATTGAACCTTTTGAATATGTGAAATTTAGTTTCTTTATCATTCGAGCTGAAATTTGCACCTATGTAGAGAATAAGGGAAATTGAATTTCTTAACAAGAAATAAATGCGTTTATTGAAATTAATGTAAGAATTGTAATTTAAAAAAATTTGATTTGACAAATTTAATTTAATTAAATTTGTAAGTTTTGATATAATGAAGTTAACTTAAGTGATTGATTTAATGACTTGCGAATTAAAAAGAATTGTTTTGGATGTTAAATTAACTTAACGAATATTAAATAAAATCGATAAATAAATTTAAATTGATTTGAATGTTAAATTTAATTAATTTAAATAATTTCGGAATGAAACTTTGTACGAACTTGAATCAATATTTGAATTGTTTAAAAATAATTTGAAATTGAATTATAAGCTATTGAAATGATAATTTGGAAGTTTTGAAATGTAAATTATGGAAATTGATATAGAAAGACAAATGGAAATGTTATTACGAATTCTAATTGAAATTGAAATTGATGGTTTTGAAATATATTAAACGACCAATCGGTGTAATAAATACGTAGTTATTAAAGAGACCGGGATGGGATATGGACATACTCTATGTCGATACCGAAAACCACTTTAATAACTATTATACGAGGAGAGTTGATCCAGAATGAAGTGGATGTTTTGGTGAACGCGTTGACTGAAGAAAGAGAACGATATTGGATGACCCCTGACATGACTAAAACAGGAGCCGCGCTGGGCCATTGAGGTTCGCCACCTCTAGCGGACACACTTCTTCGATATCATATCTATTACTTCTGTGATTCGATTTGGGTGCACCCCTCGATTTGGGAGTGTTGTTTCGCGGTGTTGAGGTAGCTGCTGGCTATGCTCAACATCAGTCCGGATCACGCAACTACTAGTATCCTAGTTGGTATCGCCTCATGTACCTTGTCATAATGATTATCCTATTCGCGACCACTACGTTTTGTTTTGTGTTATACCTATGGGGTACCCTCTGATAACCACTAGTTTACAGTGGGGCTTACGGTGCTGTATAGACTATGGCATTATAAAAATGTGTTAAGGGGGATTATGGTAACGCCTTAATGCGATTTTAATACTTTATATTACTGATAGACATTATCTACTTAGCGTACATTACTACCCAGTAGATAGTTTAACGGATCCTTAGATGATGGTTATTCCAACGTCCTTTGAGTTACTTGTATTTCGATTGCTATTTCACTTAAGTTAGATTTATTGATATAAGAATATTAATCCTGACTCGAGTGTCTTGTGTTTTGCTTTACGCTCGAGTCAGACCGAGTGTACCAGTATTTGAGACTCGCCTTTGGAGTTGGAGCTTTGCTTGAAGATCCAGCCATCTATTCTGCTTTCAGTATTCGATGATTCCAGTGATGTATTCTGATTTATATCTGATGTATCGTATTTCTCTCCTGTTGTAAACTCTGATTATATTTATACAGTAGCCTCATGAACTACTATCTCTCTTATTTCCGCTGCATATTATTACTCTGTGTCTGTGATTCTGTGACTATTTATTTACTGTATATCTCAGTTTTGCCAAATGTAAATTAACAATTCGGTATTTTGAATTATTCAAGTCCGACATGTGCGGATGTGAATAGTCCAAAAAAGCGGGTCGTTACAGTAATCCTATTGATTAAGAGTTGATAAATTCTGCTTTGGATAATTTATTGGTTGAATTATTGATATTGGATGATTGATATTGGGTGTTTGGTTGATACTGGATGTTTTGGATATATCTGATATGGGATATGCTGCTTTATGAGATGAATATTTGTTATGAATTATCTATCGTGATAATGTGATTCATCTATCTGTTATATCATCCTGAATATAAGTTAAACTATTTAAACTGTTTTAAACCTTAAGTACAACTTGGACATTAAAATGGCGTTTGGTTTCGGTGAGACCGGGATCAGGTTTTCATATTTGGAATCCAAAAACCACATCGATTCCAATTAAACGTTAGGTCGTGAAACCAAGTGGAGCAAGTGAAGACTCGAGGTGTAAGGGCTATACGTCAGTATAACTCTGTGGGTGATTCCGTAATGAGTTTGACGGAAAAGTACTTATAGGTTCGAGATGGTGATTCAGAGTGCAAGGGCTATGGTCGTTGACTCTGAGGGTGATTCCAAAATGAGTGCAACGAGATAGTGCCTTCGGTTTCGTTCGAACCCGGAACGAACTTGTATGGATTGAATGCTTTCAGAACATCGTCAGGTAGAGGATGAGCATTCTAAGATAGACGTGTTCTATAAAGGTAATCGCAGCCTCAAGCCACATCAACCGGGAATGGCTAAAACAGGGGAGGTGCAGCAAGGCTTCGTGGGTAGCTCCCACTGGAGAGCAAGATTTACCTCTGTTTAGAAGTCCCTTTTTATTTCGGCTGTGTGGCGCGGTTGAATTCTGGACAACCGTCGGGGTTGTCTTGTTCGGGACTGTTCAGTAAGGAATGGTCCTAGCCTTGTGTTGCAGGGGAGTTAGGGTGGCTCCTCGGTACGGTGATCTAGGCCACATACTGTGACGGGCGGTACCCCAGTAGCCCTGCCATTGATGGAAACCCATTCTTCCTACGAGACCCTACGGTTTTGATTGTATTACCCACTTTTGTGGCTAGTAGCTGGAATTTAATAATGTAACAATTTTGGCTATTTCTTATTTACTTGGTAACCCTAGACACTATTATAATATCACTGGATTTTCTATCAAACGTTTTGGTTAGCGTAAGGTAAAAACTTTTCCATGTTTATGTGTGGGAAGTCTTACGTGATACCTTTTCTTTTCAAAGGATTTTCTAAAGTTAAGCAACTTTAAACTGTTTACTCACACCAGAGCCCTGTCTGACCCGAGTGTTTATTTTTCTGTTTTATTAAACTCTTGGGTACTCATATTGTGTATGAGTAGTCAAGTGATTCAGGTTGCTTGACGAATTCTAAAGGAGTAATGGAGCAGGAGGCTTCCACGTGTAGATATATTTATGGTTCCGCTGTGTTTGTTTGGTATCTGTTTCTGTTGTACTTGAGTTGTATAGTTAGACAGATGTTTATAACTGTCTAATATGTGTTGAAATAAGTTGTGTACTCTGATGTAATATGATACTATGTAATATTTTAAGTTATATATTATATTTCATTCGTTCCGCTGTGAGTTATCCGTTGTTGTTGTGTTCTTCTTTCTCTTTCTTTTCTTCTTCTATCCCTTTCTTTCTCCAAGATGATGCGATTTCCTGGAGATAGGAAGTCGGGTCGTCTCATTTGGTATCAGAGCATTAGATTGAGTGAATACCTAGGCTATGGAGTGGTGTCTTTCTTAAGAGAGCGTACTTGTAATTTTTATATATAACTATATATATCTATATCTACCTAATTTGTTGGGTAATTTGTTCAGATTTTCCAACATAAGTTTTAAAGGTAGATGGAGTAGTGGTGTGTGTTTGTAACACCACTACCACTGATGGAAGAGGTCCATATGTTGAGGTTGGATATTTTTGTCGAGACTGTAGATCTAATACCATCTCGAGTGAGATTTGTAGTTTGGAGTAAGGATTTCTCTGAGATCCGAAGGAAATATTTTTAAAGATTCGGAGTTTATCTTTGAAGTGTAATTTTGGATTTCGCTCGGGTGAGCGAATTTTTCTTGATTTGGATCTATCGGAAGTGCAAAAGTAGTGATGATATCTTGGTAACTGCGTGATGAAATGCAGTATCCATGGATATTTTCAGAAGGTGTTTTCTCTTGAAGCAGTTTTAGAGGTTGTTGAGGAGCAGTCTTTACCTGCCTCAGGGAAGACTCGTCTTTGTAGAAGTTATCTGGATCTTCAGCATGGAGGTTGACTATTCTGGAATATGAGACTAAGGTCTATGAGTTGCTTCGCTTCGGCATGGTCTCATTTGTCATCCTTTAAGGAGAGCGAGATGTTGATGCTTGGTTTGGAGCCCGAGTTCTTTTGGGTTGTCTGCCATCTCGGAGGTTTGTTGTGTGGTTTATTGATGGTTTTGGTTTGCGAGAAGCCTTTGGATTAGAAGTTTTTGGTTAGCTATGGTAGCAGTGCAATTTGAAGTGTTCGGTGTGCTGACGATAAGGTCTTTTGGCTTTGCAGTATCATCGAAGTAGTGTGGGGAAATGGCAGTGTTCTCATTTCTCCAATGGTTCTGGAATCTTAGTGGTTCTTCTATCAGTAGCACGGGCAGTTGGTGGAAGTTATCATGAAGAATTAACCTTGTTAGGAAAAGCTTAGAGCTGTTCTAATTGGTAAAGAGAGGACAGTTTCTTTGGAATTCGAATTAGGTTGGATCGCAAAAGTGACTTGCGATTGGTTTGGAACTTTTCTTGGGCTATCTTTTGTTTGAGACTGAAGTTTCTCATATGAAAGAAGGAGCTGCTGATGTAATCAGAGTTTGTCTGCATCTGGAGTTGAATTCCATATTGTTTTGGTTCCAGAAGCAATACTGATAGTTAGCCTGGTTGTAGGATGGTCCTTGGAGAAGGTAGAGTTGGAGCAGCAGCTCAGTATATTTTTGGGTTTGATTTGGTCAGATCTAATTTTGAGTTTGGATTCTATAGAAAGGTTGTGTGACCGAGTCAGATGTGTCACTAAGATTATATGGATTTGATGGACAAAGTTTCCCGGATTTAGTGGATAAGTTTGTACTCGTGTTCATCAACAGTATTCTCATTTATTCTAGAATCAGAGTTGTGCAGCGGAAGCAAGATCGCAGCTGTACAAAGAAGGAAGTAAGTTCAATTTGCTATTGTTTGAGTAATAGGTTTGTATTCTGGATTTCGACGGATTTTGGAAGATTTTTCTGTTGAATAGGAACCAGAAGCTTGTTTATTTTGGTCTAGTTGTTTCTGGAAGCATCTGCATAGGTTGAGCTGATCAGGAAGAGATTGGCAGCCCAAGATTATCTGTTGAGTTATACAGATATGAGGTAAGGAGTTTGGAGTTCGAAGTGGAGACTTCATTGTTGTTAAGATTTCTCTGGTTAAGAGAGCAGTAATTGGATAAGATTGGTTGGTTAGTGCTGTGGCATTTGGAATTTCTTATCTGTGTTTGATAGGATAAGATTGAATTGCCAGTTTGGATAGCTGGAATTCATTGTATTTCACGTATCTCGAAGGGAGTACGTGTATGATTCATCGATTGGTTGTTGAATCTGTAGTTCAGTTGGATATGGAAATTGTTCTGGACTTGAGTATAATATGATGTCCTGTTCAGATTGATGGATTTAGAGATGAGAAGAGCTCTGAATTTTGGTAGTGTAGTTAGTTTGTTGGTTTTTGTAGAGCGAGTCTCCCGGTGATTTATACTTAGGAAACTCGAAATAGTATTAGTAAGATCTATTCTGATTTGTGTCAGAATAATTAGTTAAGTTTGTTTGTTTATTTGATTGGTTGCTAGTTACTGGTTGATAGGAATGCTTTGCTGTTTGAAATTAAAATTTTTGCTGGTTATTAAATTACCTTTGCTTTTAAATTTCGGGGACAAAATTCTTTTAAGGGGGGAGCATTGTAACGACCCGGAATTTGAGGCAATATCAATTTAATAATCTGCAATAATAATTTATTTGATTTGATAATTTTCTTTATAATTTTAATTTAAATTGGTGAAATTAATCTTTTAAAGGAAAACAAATATTTATTCTGGTAAGTGCGATCAATATCTTTTAACAATTTAAAATTTGTTAGAATTAATTTTTTCCAAAGCTAATGAAATTTTATTTTATTTATAATATATACATTTGATATATATTGTGAAAAGAATGTCTTTTGCTTTAAATAAAAGATTTAATTTTCAAAATTGTAATATATGTAAGTATATGTTATAATTTGATGTTGTTTTGAAATTCAACTTAATCTATTAATAATTTATATATGTTTGATATTATAATTTAAAGCTTTATTTTAATTAATATTTTTCAAAAGTAAATATAAGATTTATTCAATTGTTTTCAAAAGTATAAGACAATAGTTTGTTTTTAAAATATAATAGTTAGAAGGAATTTAAACAAGCTTTGTTTTAAAATGTTTAATTTAAAAATGGTTATAAGTGTATAAAAAATATATTTAAAGACATGTTAACATATCTTAATAACAAATTTTCAATTTATATTGAAAATAAATTAGTTGTAGCAAATTTTCTTTTTAAGGCATACATAAGTATTTATTAATTAAGTAGCTTTAATAAGTAAGTTATATTACATTTTAAATTTAATAAAATTTATTTAAATACTTATGTACATATATAACCATATTATCACATTTTAATAACACATGTAAAGCTATTAAACTAATTAAAATGACAAGTGTAAGTGTTAGTGACAAGTGTTTAACAAGTGTCTTTATTTTAATTTTATACTTTCTTTGATCTTAATAAACATAAATCTTTTTCCTCTATCTTCTTTTCAAAAGATTCAACACCAAAAATCTTCTTACAAATCTGAAAATTTAAAACCCAAAAACAAATCAAATTTGAAAAGTAAAAATTTAAAATCTGCAAAAGTAAAATCCTGTGCAAATTCAAATTTGCCATTTTCAAAGCAAAGTAGAATCTGAAGCAATGATCAAATCTGCATTTCTTCAAACTACATTTCAATGGAAATTCAGATCCATTTCAACATTTAGATCATCAGGTCGAAGCATGCATGCATTTCATTTCATCAACAAAGATAAGTCAAGCAATTTCCAGATTTCATGTTCAAGAGCCTGGAACTAAATTCCGCTCTGCATATTTTATAAAAGGTGAGTAATGGAATTAAAAAAAAATAGATTTGGTTTAGTTTTTGGGTTAAATAATAATGCATGCAAATAATTCTTGTTTGATAATATTTGATTATGTGAATACATGATTATTTGTGTCTGTAAAATTGAATATAAACTCTGTTGTTTAAACAGGATCTTGATTTTCATCTTTACATCCAACATCCTTCAAAACTATAACTTGTTTGAACTTGTTATATAAATGAAAAATGTATGTTATAGTTTGATAATAATTTTAAAATTAGTCTCATATTTTTTTTAAATCTACAGGTATGTAGATATAGGAAGTTTATAGTAAAACCAAATTGTAGTTAAAAATCAACTATCCTAATTTTTGTTTAAAAGGGTATGATTATGTTTGTTATACGAATTCAAGATTTTAGAAGAAGAAATCATAATTTTTAATTGGGTATTTGATGAGAATTTTGGGTTTGAACCTTTCTGGAGTTTTTAGTGCTTGCGGTCGATCTACGCAACTAATTGATTTGATTTCTTGGTCGAGTCTTGTTTGAGTGATGATGATAATGGGAAAAATGTTTTAGAATTTTTCCATTTTGTAAATTGCTCGAATTTGAGGAAGTTAGGGTTTATTTTGGTTTATGGTTTTGGCTGATTGTCATGGCTTTTGCGTCGTGGAAGGAGGACCGGGGGTGGTCGCGAGGGTAGAACATGGGGCTGGGGTTGTGACGAGTTGATGCGGATGAAGGCGAGTTCAACGGCGTCGAGTTGATCGTTGGCGATGGAATTTTCGGTTCAAAGCCGCTGCAGATTTTCGAGCAAATAGGTTGAATTTCGATTCGATCTTTATTTCTCGAATCTGGGTTTAGGGTTGTGTTCGTGAGTGGTTGGGTGATGGTCGGAGATAGGCGTAACCAACTACGGTTGCCGGATTTGTTGGTGTACGTGCATGAGGATGGGAGTGTGCACTGGGTTGTCATCTGGGAAGACGAGTTTTTTTGCTCGGGTGTGTTCTCGCGTGGTGTACGGGATGGACTCGAAGACGAGAGAGGCTGGGTGTCTCGGGGGAAATCTCGTGTTGTCGCTGTGTTGGTCTCGAGTCTTAGGGCTGCTGTGTTTAGTTGATGCTGTGTAATGTTAAGTGCTAAGCAACTTGTGTTGAGTTAATGAAGGTAAGCATTGTATTATAAACAAGTTATAAAAGAAACCAAAATACAAGGTTAACTTTTTGTTTTGAAATATAATGTTAAGCAAACCTTTAAAAATGAATGTTAATCAAACTTTAAAAGTGTAAATTTAATTTATTTTAAAATTTAAATTTATTTAAAATGATTTCTTTTTTTGAAAGTAATTTACTTACATTTTGGTGTTCAATTTAAAAGAATATTTTGAATTTAGATATTAAATCAAAGTCTAAGTTTAAATTTTAAGTAATGATATAAAACTAAAATTTCATATTTATTTGAAATAAATAAGATCAATTTAGATGTTTTAAAGTATTCTTAATTTTGAAATTTATTTCTAAATTTCTTATTTTCAAATAAAGTTATGGTTATGATTTTGAAAACCAAATTTAAATAAATTTGTTTAAAATTTGATTTAATTTCAAATAATTTAATTATAAAGATAAATAGGGTTAATTTATCCTTGTTATTAACTTTAGAATACTTGATTTGAATATGATTTGTAATTAAGTAAAGAATTAATTAAGATAAATACTTTTTTCTTAATTAATTAATTTTTTTGAAATATAAGATGTAAATTAGTTGTTTAATTAATTTTAAATAATTAGTTAATTGTTTATTTAATTTTAAATAATCACTTAATTATTGATTAATTAATTGTAATTACTTAATTAATGATGAATTATTGAATGAAATTGAATGATAATTACTTGTGGAAGTAATTAGTAGAATTTACTCATGAGAGTAATTAATGGAAATGATTAATGGATATTCACTTAATGTTATCAATTAAGGAAACTGATTAATTTATTTGTTTGAATTAATTAATTATGGGGAAATTAATTAATTAATTAAAGAATCAAGGTTTATTTAAAGATAGTATTAATTATTTGTTAAGTAATTAATTAAGAAGTAATCAAGAATTATTAATAGAGTAATTAGAAGATAATTACTTATATGAGAAATTAAGAGTTAATTACTTAATTATTTTAGTAAATTAATTAATGTGATTTATTAATTAATGAATGTGATTAATTTAAGATTAATTACTAAGGGTAATTAATTAAAATGTAATTAATTAATAAAGTAATTAATTAAGGATTAATTGTTAATTTAAATTGATTAATAATTACTTAATGAAGTAATTAAAGGTTGATTATTTAGATTAATTAATCATGGGTTGATATAATTAATTAAGAATTTAATTAATTAAGATAAGTAATTACAAATTGTTAATTACTAATTATGATTAATGAGTTGATTAATTACAAGTTAATTAGTTAATTAAAGGAGATTATTAATTAATAAGGATCATTAATTAATATAATTAATGATATTAATCAAGGTTGATTAATATAAGTGATTCAATGTAAGTATAATTAATTAATTATAATTAATTAAGGTTTAATGTAATTAATTATAATTAATTAAGGTTTAATGTAATTAATTATAATTGATTAATTATTGGAAGTAAGTGAATGATCATTAATTATTGTAATTAATGATAGTAATTAAAGGTTAATTACTGAATATGGTTAAGGATAATTACTTGAATGTAATTAAAGTAGAATTATTTCAAGGAAGATTAATTAAGGAAGATTAATTGAGGAAGATCGTTAGAGATGATCAATTTATTTATTTGAAATAAAGTAATGGAGAAGGATTTAGGTAATCCTATTGATTAAGAGTTGATAAATTCTGCTTTGGATAATTTATTGGTTGAATGATTGATATTGGATGATTGATATTGGGTGTTTGGTTGATGCTGGATGTTTTGGATATATCTGATATGGGATATGCTGCTTTATGAGATGAATATTTGTTATGAATTATCTATTGTGATAATGTGATTCATCTGCCTGTTATATCATCCTGAATATAAGTTAAACTATTTAAACTGTTTTAAACCCTTAAGTACAACTTGGACATTAAAATGGCGTTTGGTTTCCGTGAGACCGGGATTGGGTGTCCATATTTGGAATCCGAAAACCACATCGACTCCAATTAAATGTTAGGTCGTGAATCCAAGTGGAGCAAGTGAAGACTCGAGGTGTAAGGGCTATACGTCAGTATAACTCTGTGGGTGATTCTGTAATGAGTTTGACAGAATAGTACTTATAGGTTCGAGATGGTGATTCAGAGTGCAAGGGCTATGGTCGTTGACTCTGAGGGTGATTCCAAAATGAGTGCAACGAGATAGTACCTTCGGTTTTGTTCGAACCCGGAATGAACTTGTATGGATTGAATGCTTTCAGAACATCGTCAGGTAGACGATGAGCATTCTAAGATAGACGTGTTCTGTAAAGGTAATCGCAGCCTCAAGCCTCATCAACCAGGAATGACTAAAACAGGGGAGATGCAGCAAGGCTTCGTGGATAGCTCCCATTGGAGAGCAAGATTTACCCCTGTCTAGAAGTCCCTTTTAATTTCGGCTTTGTGGGGCAGTTGAATTCCGGACTGTTGAGTCACAGCTTCTATGAAGATTTTGATTGCTGACAACAATATTAAAGCGATCGACAAATCAAGACGTACATATGGTACTCTAGATTATAGGTTGATTATTTGATGTTATAATAGTAATAAAATTGTCAAAATCTATCCTCAAATAATCATGCACAAAATATAATATATATATATATATATACACATTTATATAGGTTGTGCACTTTATTGTGCAACTTAACAGAGACCGGTCGACCGGTCCAAAAATGAACGGTCGACCGTTCCTGTTGAATGTGCACAATAAACGTGCACACATGCACATAACGACTATATTTTTAAAAACCTGTCTACCGGTTAGTTTTTGACCTGTCGACCGTTTTTAAACAGAGAGCAACTTCTTCCAAAAGACACATCTTTCTTCAATAGTTGCGTCTCTTCTTCTTCATCAATGATCATAACTTTTGACTGCAACTTTTCACCAAGGGTTATAACTATTTTCTCTCTATAAATACACATCAATATCATTGATTAAAACAATAAGTTTTATTAAGATTATATATGCTCTCTATCTATTCTTTGAATTCACTTGCATTCAAAAAGCTCTAAACTACTTTCATTCCTTATTGAATCATTGACACTATCTCATATATTTTGATTCAATAAGCAATATAAATTCCATAATCTTCACAAACATCATTCACAATTTGAGGATAAGATTATAGGAAGAGTGTACTACAAGTGACAAATCCGTGTTTACAAGAGCACAAGTTGTCAACAACAATTGTAATTGTTTTTTGTTGAAGTCCTCAGTATTGTAAGAGGCAAGTGTTGAAGTCCTCAGTATTGTAAGAGGCAAGTGTTGAAGCCCTCAGTGTTGTAGAGGCGTGAAATCCCGTTCGGCTGTTCGGGTAATTGTAAACCTGTTCCTCCGGGTGAAGCGAGGTTGTAATTAGTGAAAATCCAGATAGTAGTCTGGGACTGGACGTAGGACGGTGCTCCGAACCAGTATAAAAATCTCTGGTGTGATTTTTCTATTTTTTATTTACAATGCTATTATCATCTATTTCTGCATTTGTATTGTAATCCATATTAAACGATCCGTGTATACTATATTAGCACATATAATTTTATATACACCGCACTTTCATTTGGTATCAGAGCACGGTCATCATATAACCGTAACACAGTTATTTGATATATTCTTGTAATATGGCAAATAACGCAAGTACTAGCACTCAAAACACCACTTATACAAAAGGGCAATCGACACAAAGACCTCCATTTTTCAATGGTCTTAACTATAGTTATTGGGCAACACGTATGTCATTCTTTATGCAATCAAGTAGCTATGATGCTTGGAATGCTACTCAAAGAGAAATAGTGAATCCAACAACTGATTATTCAGAATGGACTGTGGCTGAGAAAACGGCAGCAGCCGTAAATGCAAGAGCAATAAATATGTTGTTCTGTGCATTAGACCAAAATGAATATAATCGTGTTAGTATCTGTACTACTGCATATCAAATTTGGCAAACGCTAAAAATCACTCATGAAGGTACTAACAAGGTTAAACAAGCCAAAATAGCCATGCTGAAAAGTCAATTTCAAAATTTCAAAATGAAACCAAATGAAACAATCAATGACATGTATTCACGGTTTCAAACTATTCACCATGCACTTATTGGGTTAGGACAAAAGTATTCCGATTTTGATGTTGTTTCAACAGTCCTACATTCTCTGACTAATGAATGGGAAGGAAAAGTATTAGCAATTGAAGAAGCTAATGATCTTTCCGTCATGAAGCCAGATGAATTGATAGGAAATTTAATGTCCTATGAAGCAAATTTGCAGGCTAGAAAAGAACAGAAAGAAGAAAAGAAAAATGTAGCATTTCATGTTGAGAAAGATGAAAATGAATCAGATTCTGAAGATGAAGATTTGGCGTTCATTGCTAAAGGTTTCAAAAAATTCCTAAAATATCGAAAAGCCAGTCGCTACAATAAAAGGAAACCTGGATCAAATAAACCATCTTCATCTGCTATAGAATGTTTCAACTGCCATAAAAAGGGGCACATGCAGAAGGATTGTCCAGAACAAAAGAAAAAGTCAGAAAATGACAAATTCAAATATAAGAAGGACAAATCAAAGAAACGAGCCTTCTCAGTAACATGGGATGATTCAGAGTCATCTTCATCAGAAAGTGAAAGTGATTCGGAGAATGAACAAGCTAATGTTTGTTTTATGGCAACAGAAGATGAGGTACAAATTCCTACATTTGATGAATTACTTGATATTAATGCTGAATTGATAGTCAAATATAAAGACTTAAAACGTCAATTAAAAGTAGTCAAAGCAGATTTAAGTAAAGCAGAGTTTGAACGAGATTTGTTAAAAGATGAGAAGAAAATATTAGAAGAAGAACTTGAAAATATTCAAGAATCATCATCTAATGTTGACTCTCAAATATCTCTTTTGAGTCAAGAAATAGAAGCTCAAAAAGAGAAAAATAACGCTCTCACTACTGAAAATCATGAACTTAAAGCAAAAGTCAAAATTCTAGACCTAGAAAAAGCTAGTTTACAAACAAAATTTGATGACATTACTCAAAATGTTTCTAACTTTAACAAAGGTCGAGAAAATTTGACTAAAATCATTAAAAGTTCACAATCTATTTCAGATAAACAAGGTTTGGGATATAACAAACATGAAACTAAAAAACATCTTAGAAATAAAAGGAAGAAGAAAGTACAAAAAACTGAAGCTAAGAAAAATCTTAGTTTATTATATTTCAAACCAAAACCAGTTGTGAAATTTCAAAAGAGAAATGTCAAGACTATCAAAATATGGGTTCCTAAAACAAATAATAACTTGATTAGGAACAAATACATTCAGCAATTCATGAATAATGTACATTTTAATAACAATTATATATATAAAGGGGATACCGGACCCAAATGGGTTTGGACTCCTAAGACCTAACTCTTAGGACCCTATAAAAAGTGGGTACCATGAACTTAATTCTATGTTTGCAGGTCCCACTGAAGAAAAGAGGAAAGTGGATATTGGACAGTGGTTGCTCAAAGCATATGACGGGAGACAAGAGCTTACTAACAAATATTAAATACTCAGATGGTGGCTCAGTCACTTTTGGAGACAATTCAAAAGGTTATATCATCGGCAAAGGCGATGTGAGCAATTGTGGTACATCTAACTTACCTCTTATTACTAATGTCATGCTAGTTAGAAATTTAAAACACAATTTACTTAGTATTAGTCAGTTATGTGACAAGGGTTTTATAATTTCCTTTTCAAATAATAAGTGTAGTATTTTAGATAAAGACCATAATTTGGTTTTTGAAGGTTATAGAGACAGAAATATATATATTCTAAATATGAATATTAATCATAATTCAGATATGTGTCTTATGGCTAATGACAATGATCCATGGCTATGGCACAAACGTTTCTGTCATATAAACTTCAGAACTATTGACAAGCTAGCCAAAAACAATCTAGTTAGAGGACTACCCAAAATGAGTTTTAAAGTTAACAACATTTGTGATGCATGTCAATTAGGAAAATTGACCAAATCATCATTTAAATCCAAGAAAGTCATATCAACATTACAACCGCTTGAGTTACTGCACATGGATTTATTTGGACCTACTAGAGTTCAATCAATAAATCACAGTCAATATGTGCTTGTAATTGTTGATGATTTCTCTCGTTATACATGGACAATTTTCTTAAAAAAATAAAAGTGATACTTTCGATCATTTCAAATCTTTCGTCAAAAGAATTCAAAAATCAAAAGGGATTAAAGTTAAAAATATAAGAAGTGATCATGGCGGAGAGTTTGAAAATAATGAATTTGAACATTTTTGTACAAAGAAAGGTATATATCATAATTTTTCGTTTCCCAGAACTCCACAACAGAACGGAGTAGTAGAACGAAAGAACCGAACTTTACAAGAATGTGCAAGAACATTATTAAATGGAACCACCTTACCAAAACACTTCTGGGCAGAAGCTGTTGCAACTGCCTGTTATGTTTTAAATCGTGTGTCCATAAGACCTCTTACCAAGAATACTCCTTATGAATTGTTTAACAAAAGAAAGCCCAAAATCTCATACTTCAAAGTTTTTGGTTCTAAGTGCTTTATTTTAAATACGAAAGACCAGCTTGGAAAATTCGATCCAAAAGCCGATGAAGGAATATTTGTCGGTTATTCGGAAAGAAGTAAGGCCTATCGAATATTTAATAAACGAACCAAAACTATTGAA
Organism: Allium cepa; assembly: GCA_030765085.1. NCBI lineage: Eukaryota > Viridiplantae > Streptophyta > Magnoliopsida > Asparagales > Amaryllidaceae > Allium > Allium cepa. The sequence goes on along the minus strand of CM060938.1, from coordinate 377,629,828 downwards.
GAATCACTTCATGTATCTTTTGATGAAATCTATCAGCATCCTCACACAATATCAGATGATGACGAATCAATAGTCATTAATAATCCAATCATCTCAAATACTGATTCTGACTCAGAAGTAATTATTGAGAATACTCCTCAAATATGTGAATTACAATCACCACCAAGAATATTAAGAGACCATCCGGCCCAAAATATAATAGGTGAAATAACATCACATGTCAGAACAAGGAGTCAACTCAATCAAATGGGTCATGTCGCTTTTCTCTCAAATATCGAACCCAAGAATTCAAAAGAAGCTGCTACAGATGATTACTGGATCATTGCCATGCAGGAAGAACTAAATCAGTTTGAGCGCAATGACGTTTGGGAACTTGTTCCGAGACCAACTGATCAGTCAGTAATTGGTACTAAATGGGTCTATAAAAATAAGGCTGACGAACAAGGAAATATCACCAAAAATAAAGCAAGATTAGTAGCACAAGGATACAATCAGGAAGAAGGTATCGATTATGAAGAAACTTTTGCACCAGTTGCTCGACTAGAAGCTATTAGAATTCTATTATCTTTTGCTTGTTATCATAATTTCAAACTTTATCAGATGGATGTCAAAAGTGCTTTTCTCAATGGATTTATCAAAGAGAATGTCTATGTCGAACAACCACCTTTATTCGTACATGAAAAATATCCTGACCATGTGTTCAAACTTAAGAAAGCTCTGTATGGTTTAAAACAAGCACCTCGTGCTTGGTATGAACGTTTACGTAGCTATCTTATTAATTCAGGATTTGAAATAGGCAAAGTCGATCAAACTTTGTTTATTAAACATTCTCGAAATGATATTCTGGTTATCCAAATATATGTAGACGATATCATCTTTGGTTCAACAAACGATAAACTCTGCAAGGAATTTGCAAGTATTATGACCAAAGAATTCGAAATGTCTCATATGGGAGAACTATCTTATTTTCTTGGACTTCAAATCAAACAACTTTCAAACGGTATTTTTATCAATCAAGAAAAATACTGTGAAAATCTTATCAAACGCTTCGGATTACAAAATACATCTGGTAAACCAACTCCTATGAGTACAACTACACATCTTGAAAAAGATGAAAGTGGTAAGAATGTTGACCAGAAATTATATCGAAGCATGATTGGTTCTCTTCTTTATCTTACAGCTAGTCGTCCAGATATATTAATGAGTGTTTGTTTATGTGCTCGTTTTCAAGCCGATCCAAAGGAATCACATTTACGAGCAGTGAAACGTATAATTCGTTATCTAAATAATACCAAAGATTTTGGTCTTTTCTATCCAAAAGAATGTCCATTTGAATTAGTATCATATAGTGATGCTGATTTTGGTGGCTCACGGACGGATAGAAAAAGTACAAGTGGTACGTGCCATTTTATTGGAAAATCACTTGTCTCTTGGTTTAGTAAGAAACAGAATTGTGTTTCACTATCAACATGTGAAGCTGAATATATATCAGCGGCTCTCGCTTGTACTCAAGTACTATATATGCAACAAACACTTCAAGATTTCGATATACATTTATCGAATTCTATTATATACTGTGATAACACGAGTGCAATAAATCTCTCTAAAAATCCAGTAAATCATTCTAGAACCAAACATATTGATATCCGTCATCATTTCCTTAGAGATAATATTGAAAAAGGTAATATACATCTTGAATATGTTCACACTGACAATCAAATAGCCGATATTTTCACTAAACCATTACTTGAATCTAGTTTTATTAAACTACGAAGAGAGCTTGGCTTAGTATCTCGGAAAGATCTAGAATAGAATAAGTAACCTTCAAACTTAGGCTATATATTTTTCAAATAATTCTTAAATTTCAGCCTATAACAAACTATACCTATTTTTATAACTTTTTTATCTATCATTGTTTTTGTTTACGGCTAATTATCTCTAACAAATCCTATCCTCAAGTTCATTGGCAAACTTTTTTCTATATAAACGTTTGAAAAATACACTTTCATTCATTCACCTTCTTGCTGAAAATTATAAATCACCTTAAACAAGCTACCATGGCACACATTTGCGACAAATGCGCAGAGGAATCTCATATTTCTATCACAAGCTCGGAGTCGGAGGAACAATATTCTCCGATTACACCGAAACAAAGGCCGGAATGCCCTCACCATTGTTTTCGCACACCTGGCCATACTCCAACATCCAAGCGTGCAAAGAAAGCACTATTCTGCTCTCCGTGCACGAAGGCGCAAATCGATGAAATTCATCACTACCAAAAGCATCAAATCGATCTTCAACGACAACTACATTATGGTCAAAACCTACTATACCATGAACAACAACGTACTTCAACTCGTTTATCCGCTTTAGAACGAATGGCTTCATTCTTCTGCGGTTCAAACAAACACGATGTTCATGAACCAATGCCGTCAAGACCATCGACTTCAACAACTCCAAACTCTTGGGATAAAAACTATAACGAGAATGAAGGAGCTCGATATAAGTGGAGTCCGTGGGCTAAACGCATTGAAAACGACAAGAATTCTAATAACAACTCACCTTCTCATTAGAATTCCATAATGTATATTATTTTGCTTTCATATGTAATTCTTGTAATACAGTATATTTTTGCAATAATAACATAATATATTCATTCGACTCGTTTTCAAAATTTTTGCCAAATTCTGCATTTTTGCACACAGAGCCAAACCGGTCGACAGCCTGAAATATGACCGGTCGACCGTTTTGCTCTCTGGTTGAAAACGGTCGACCGGCAATACGCAGGCGGTCGACCGGTCGGCAGTTATTTCTTTTTTTTTTTTATACTTCACGTATATATTTTTGCCACCAACCCTCTTTACTTTCTACTCTCTACTGAAAATTTTCCCATTTCCAAACCCTAGTTCATATTCTCAAGCTTCACAAACTCTCAAATTCTCTTCAATGGCTACTCCTCAGAAAAAATCAAAGAAAAGAGCAACATCAGAAACTTCTTCTCTTACTCTCTCTGCTAGAAAATGGCTAGAATCTCCGGTTGCAGTAACTAGATGGAATCAAATGACAAATTACAAATTCCATCCAGGCTCATTCATCAAATTCGACGATTTCACTGCATACGGTATTCAAAGATTAGCAAATAGATCTCGTATCTCTCCTCTTATTGATTTTTCTGTAAATAGCGTACAAATTAATCATTTGATGATTAAGCTATTTTATGCGAATATGAATTTAGAGGAATATACTCCGGAAAATCCAAATGGAGTTATTTGGTCAGTAGTATGTGGCAAACGAATCTATCTCACTTATGATAGAATTGCTTCTATTTTGGGAATACCGAATAGGGGTGAAGAGTTTTCATCGACATTTTGTGAAGTTTTCACCCGGAATAGTACGAGTCATAAATTTATAGAAGATGATAGTAACGGCACCAAATCGATTGGGCTACGACCGACTGCAAGGTTGTTACACCATGTCCTAATGCACTCTTTATTTCCTCGATTAGGAAACTATGATGCCGTTTACAAAGAGAATTTCAAGGCTCTTTATGCTATCTACGATGATATCGAAATAAATTGGGTTCACATGATTTTCGATGAAATTCTTAAGGTAAATAACTCTACTCGTCCACATTTCTTCTATAACGAGTATATTATGCGTATGTTGCTTGCATGTGGAGTCACACCCCCGGATTCGGCATATTCTACACCAAAGTGTATTGACTCCACTACTATCAAACGGATGAAGCTTCCTCCTCCATATGTTCATATTATGCCATTCGAACAATGGCAACAACGCGATACTCAAGAACAACAAGCTCCACCATCTCGTCGTCGTTCTGAAGATGTTAGATTATTGAAATCTAAATCATCTACAAGAGAATCTCTTGAAACCATCGCTCGGAATCAATTTTTACTTGAATCAAGACTAAAACGAATGGATTCGAAAATTGATAGACGATTCAATAAGGTAAAGTCATTCTTCGGCGCTATATGGGATGCTATATCATGTAGCACATCCGTCTCGACCCAACATCAAGACCCCGGAAAACGTCCGGCTCCTCCAACTTTTACTTGGTCGACATCCGAGGAATCCGGTGGTACAAGCGGACAAGGTCGTGGGGACAATGACGATGATGATGACGATGACGATGACGACGACGATGATGATGATGATGATGATGAGGAAGAGATTCAGTCGGAATGAAGTTAGTTTGTTTTTCTTTTCATTTCTTTAAAAACATATATGGCACTTGTACTAAATAGTGTCCATCTTTTTATTCGTGGTAGACTATGACTTGCATTGTACTTCATCAAAACATCCTGTGTTTGAATGTATGCATTGTTCTCTTTGGTTTATATTTTCTATTGTTTACTCCTTTTTGTCAATGACAAAGGGGGAGAAAGGTGCTAATAATTGTTTGCAGGATGAAAGAAGCTAATAATTGTCTGCAGGAAATCACATATTCAGGGGGAGATCCTATACTTGAGTTTTTATATTGTCATCAATCAAAAAGGGGGAGAATGTTGAGTCACAGCTTCTATGAAGATTTTGATTGCTGACAACAATATTAAAGCGATCGACAAATCAAGACGTACATATGGTACTCTAGATTATAGGTTGATTATTTGATGTTATAATAGTAATAAAATTGTCAAAATCTATCCTCAAATAATCATGCACAAAATATAATATATATATATATATACACATTTATATAGGTTGTGCACTTTATTGTGCAACTTAACAGAGACCGGTCGACCGGTCCAAAAATGAACGGTCGACCGTTCCTGTTGAATGTGCACAATAAACGTGCACACATGCACATAACGACTATATTTTTAAAAACCTGTCTACCGGTTAGTTTTTGACCTGTCGACCGTTTTTAAACAGAGAGCAACTTCTTCCAAAAGACACATATTTCTTCAATAGTTGCGTCTCTTCTTCTTCATCAATGATCATAACTTTTGACTGCAACTTTTCACCAAGGGTTATAACTATTTTCTCTCTATAAATACACATCAATATCATTGATTAAAACAATAAGTTTTATTAAGATTATATATGCTCTCTATCTATTCTTTGAATTCACTTGCATTCAAAAAGCTCTAAACTACTTTCATTCCTTATTGAATCATTGACACTATCTCATATATTTTGATTCAATAAGCAATATAAATTCCATAATCTTCACAAACATCATTCACAATTTGAGGATAAGATTATAGGAAGAGTGTACTACAAGTGACAAATCCGTGTTTACAAGAGCACAAGTTGTCAACAACAATTGTAATTGTTTTTTGTTGAAGTCCTCAGTATTGTAAGAGGCAAGTGTTGAAGTCCTCAGTATTGTAAGAGGCAAGTGTTGAAGCCCTCAGTGTTGTAGAGGCGTGAAATCCCGTTCGGCTGTTCGGGTAATTGTAAACCTGTTCCTCCGGGTGAAGCGAGGTTGTAATTAGTGAAAATCCAGATAGTAGTCTGGGACTGGACGTAGGACGGTGCTCCGAACCAGTATAAAAATCTCTGGTGTGATTTTTCTATTTTTTATTTACAATGCTATTATCATCTATTTCTGCATTTGTATTGTAATCCATATTAAACGATCCGTGTATACTATATTAGCACATATAATTGTATATACACCGCACTTTCATTGACAACCGCCGGGGTTGTCTTGTTCGGGACTGTTCAGTAAGGAATGGTCCCGGCCTTGTGTTGCAGGGGAGTTAGGGTGGATCCTCGGTACAGTGATCTAGGCCACGTACTGTGACGGGCAGTACCCCAGTAGCCCATCCATTGATGGAAACCCATTCTTCCTACGAGACCCTATGGTTTTGATTGTATTACCCACTTTTGTGGCTAGTAGCTGGAATTTAATAATGTAACAATTTCGGCTATTTCTTATTTACTTGGAAACCCTAGACACTATTATAGTATCACTGGATTACCTATCAAATGTTTTGGTTAGCGTAAGTTAAAAACTTTTCCATGTTTATGTGTGGGAAGTCTTACGTGATGCCTTTTCTTTTCAAAGGATTTTCTAAAGTTAAGCAACTTTAAACCATTTACTCACACCAGACCCCTGTCTGACCCGAGTGTTTATTTTTTTGTTTTATTAAACTCTTGGGTACTCATATTGTGTATGAGTAGTCAAGTGATTCAGGTTGCTTGACGAATTCTGGAGGAGTAATGGAGCAGGAGGCTTCCATGTGTAGATATATTTATGGTTCTGCTGTGTTTGTTTGGTATCTGTTTCTGTTGTACTTGAGTTGTATAGTTAGACAGATGTTTATAACTGTCTAATATGTGTTGAAATAAGTTGTGTACTCTGATGTAATATGATACTATGTAATATTTTAAGTGATATATTATACTTCATTCGTTCCGCTGTGAGTTATCCGTTGTTATTGTGTTCTTCTTTCTCTTTCTTTTCTTCTTCTATCCCTTTCTTTCTTCAAGATGATGTGATTTCCTGGAGATAGGAAGTCGGGTCATCTCGGCCGCAGTTATTTTTGTTAAGAATTTGAGCTATGGCAACCAATCAAATGTTTACAAATAGGTCTGTTAGTTACAAAGTATTCGCTTTAAATGGCACTAAATCTGACTTTATTTAGAAATTATGTTCCGCCTCTTTTACAAGCCACCTATTGACCCATTTTTCTGCCTTCAACCAAGTCGAAACCTATCAGGTTAAAACTAGCTAAGACAAAACCAATACACAAGGTATCACAATGTTAGCACGTAGTGGATTGGAGAATGGCAGAAGAAATGGTGTCAAAACATAGCTATCAATGGGGATGAAACCTATGTTTTATTTTCAAAAGAAATGCTCTTGCCTGTTTTATGAAATAGTTTCGAAGGAGTCGAAACATATGCTTTCGAGGAGGCCTTTTTAAATTGTTTTCAGAAGGGGTTTCTTCTTCTTGTTTAAATAGTAGCTTTTGAATGAATTACTTAGTTTAAAATAAATGCTTTCAAAAAGAGTAGTTCTGACCAAGTCGAAACCTTCTACCGTTCCTATTACTTTTAAAGGGATTGAAGTCATCTATGCTTTCAAAAGGTGCTTTGTTTTAAACTTGTAATAAGACACTTCCTAAAAGCCTTCGTAAGGGTTTAAGGGTTTCGAAGGCAATGGCTTCGAAATTGGTTCCGAAGCCATCCTTCAAATGTTTTACCTAAATGGTTTGAGCTTTCGAAAGGTTGGTGCCGAAGCCTTCTGTTTTCCCTCAAACTCTTTTTAATGGTTCCGAAAGGGGTACTTTCGCTTGTATTCACTAAGACCCAATAATATATGTTTTAAATCAAACCCAATTGTTTCGAAAGGGATACGTTCAAATGGTTTCTAAGCTATGCTTCTATAGTTGAATGTTAATACTTTAATATAAGTGAAAGGTTTCAAAAGAAAGGTTTTAAGGTGTTATGAATGGCATATGCCTAAAGTTTTAAAAAGAAGATTTGAATGCTTTCGAATGGAAGTTTTCCAATGGTTTCGAAAGCCTCATTTTTCAAAACAAATAACCCAATCTCAATTTTTAAAGGTAAAATCCATGGCATTATAAAAGAGCATTTAAACACTTTTAAATAGGAGTTTTTGAAGAAGCTTTCCTTGATAGAGTAATAGGTTATAGGGATTAACCATGTTTTATGCGAATTAATTTCAAGGATATTAAACCACATGTGTTAGTTTCTTCTTCTAATGTACATATTCACTTAACAAGGACCTGTAATCGAATTTTGGGAAAACGAGGCAGAATAACCAACTAGGTTGGGCCAGTTGTGAATATAAATTGTGTAAACTCCTAAATAAGTAGAATTGCATCCAGGAGGTCAGGTAGACCAGAATATAGGATGCCTAAATACTAGTTAAAGAATTTGTCAAATAGACAGGTTCATAGTAAACCGATGAAAACTATGCCTAGAGTAAGTTATTAGCAGTGGCCAATATGTTCATAGTAAACCCTTGAAAACTATAATTAAAAAGAGTTATTGATAGGGGACAATAGGTTTGTAGTGAGCCCATGAAAACTATATCCGGATTAAGTTATTGACAGATGTCTATAGTTTCCAAGTCAACCCATGAAATCTAGTTTACGACGGAAGTTATTGGAGATACCAATAGGTTCAGGGAGAACCCATTAAACAATGAAGTTATTGGCATGGGATGAATGTTCTTAGAAACCTCATGAAAACTGTGAAACCAGACAGGGAGTCCATATGTATTAAACATGTTATTGGCCAGCCCAAGATAACTATTAGGTTAATTATGACCCTAGAAACTATAACTTAAACAGTAGTCAAGAATGAATGGGGATAGGTTATCAAGAATTGCTTTACTTGTTTACATATCATCGTAATATTTTAAATTTCAATGTTTTAACCATTGTTGATGCAGGAGCAAAAATATATGGTTTTATAAATTTTTGAATAAGAAATAGCGAGGGGAAGAACCCGTTCTGCTAAGCGGCAAGGTCTTTTTAGATGTCTAAATGGTTTGAAACAATAGACTATTATTCATACCGGGCTTTATGTCTGACTCAAAGTTTATATTTTCCCCCTTAAACTCTCGAGTGCTCAATTGATTTTGAGTAGTTTGAGAGTTGTGATTTTTAGGTACCTCTTTAGATGAATAAGCTTTTGGGGACGTGCAGGAGGCATGACAGCTATTTAATGTTCATTTCTTGTTTGATTCCATTATGTATAGTTGTAAAGGGAAAGTTTTTTGAATTGCCTAGTTATATACTCTGACCATCCATGGGGCCATCCTCATATGTCGCTCTTAGCGTTTTTGTAATAATTATATTTTCTCTAAACATAGTTAACAAGTATGGGATTATGTAATGAATTTGAAGTTGGTTTTATAATTTTTTTCCATATTCATGTATTTCTGTTATATCAATGTATCCAACATTTTCGTATTTGGTCATCGAGGACTAATAACTATGGATAACTACAACATCCGTAGCTGTTAGTTTTGGGCCTCCAAGTGGAGGATGTTACAAGTTGGTATCAGAGCATAGGTTTATGAAAACTTAAATGGAATTTAAACCTAAAAGATTTTTGAAAACATAATCCAATGAATCACAAAATAAGATCGGGGGTTGGGATGATGCTATAGTAACATACTTGTATTTGAATATATATATATATATATATATATATATATAAGTACGTATTCCCCTCTCTCTTAAAACATTCTTCTGTATCTTACTAATGCTCGCATGTAGATTTATAAGAAAGAAGAGATGGAAGCAGGAAATGTAAGAGGAAATCTAAGTGGAGGAAGCGCCGCAATAAATGGAAATGTTCAACCCACCAGAAGGAACCCGGGTCGATAGGATAATGCTAACTAAAATGCAGATGCCAATGTAGGTGCTGTAAATCCACCAAGGGACATGTGGGTGATGTATCAGTTCTTCGTCAATATGTTGCAAGCCAGAGCTGTCGTAGAAGTTGTTGGAAATGTTGGAGGAGCTAAACCTGTGGCTTCTGTTGGGAGTAATTATTTTAAGCTAAGTAGAGACTTCGCTAGTCTTGACGGAAGCCATTTATGGGAACGAAGAATGCCACAAAAGTGAATTGGCTATTGCATTGCGAGAGAATCTTTGCTAATTTGGGTTTGGATGATGAGAAAAGAGGAGGCTGGCCTCTAGGCAGTTGTAAGGGGCAGCGCTTCATTGGTGGAATAATGTTACTACTGGAGTTTCGGAGGAAGATTTGACTTGGGTAACTTTTAGAAGGATATTTGAACATAGGTGTTTATCTGAATATGCTAAGTCAGCATTGATGAGAAAGTTTATGGACATTGTGGAAAGAGAGATGTTGGTAATTGAGTATGCTACTAAGTTTGATGAGTTACCCTGACATGGGTATGCTACTATAGACATCGTCATCAGAAGGAATGAGAGGTTCATTCGGGGATTGAGGCCTGAGATTTCTAGGGAAACCTTGACATATATTCATGATCCTTGTAATGTAGTTGTGAAGATGGAAATCCGACATGAGGTGATGCTTGCCATTTGTGCAAGAGAAAAGCCTTTTGAAACCTAGGGTTCTCAGGGATGGAAGAGAAAGTTCTTTAAGAAGAAGAGAGCCCAAAAGGAAGAGGCTTCCAAGAAGGCAAAGATTGATTTTGTTTGCTTCAAGTGTGATAAGAAAGGTCATTATGCTCATGAGTGCTGGTCAGGCAAGGGGAAGAAGGCTGTAAAAATGAAGAATGTGAAGTGCTTTAATCGCAACCAAGTTGGACATTATAAGAATCAGTGCCCAGAAGTAGTCATGGCAGACAAGGGAAAGGTTTTTGCCATGGACCATCATCTGCTAGGGCATCTGCAGCTGAAAAAGAGAAGACTGTGATGGAAGGTACACTTTTGATTTATAGTATACCAGTCAGGATACTATTTGATATCGGTGCATCACATTCATTTATATCAAAGAATTTGGTTGATATGTTATGTTTAAAACTGAAATACCTTGTTGATTCCTTAAGGGTTGCGAATCCAATGGGAGGGTATGCAACTCTAGAGACAAGATGTGACCAGTTAGAACTTGACTTATTAGGTCATAAGTTTACATGCAGTCTGTATGTTTTCGATTTCGTAGATTTCAGAATCATTTTGGGTATGGATTGGTTGGGTAAGTATGAGGCCAAGATATTCTTCCAGGATAGGGAGATATCACTAAGACACCTTGATAATCATAACAGAATTATATTCGCAGTAGAAAACTATGCGTAGAGTAGCCGCACCTTTGTTAAGTACTATGGAAGGAGGAGAATAACTAAGTCAGGTAGTAACAGATTTTGTAGATGTCTTTGAGCCAGTTATAGGGCTACCACCGAAACGAGCTCTTGAGTTTCTGATAAATCTTATGCGAGGAGCTGAACCTGTGAGTAGATCACCTAGCAAAATGACACCGACTGAGATGAAGAATTTAAGGTACATCTAGTGGATTAAGGGAGAAATTTTATAAGACCAAGAAGTTAGTCTTGGGGAGCGGCCATGGTGTTTGTGCAGAAACCAGATGGGTCGTTAAGGATGTGTCAAATATCGTAAGTTGAAGGAGTGGACGATTAAGAATAAGTATCTTTGCCGAGAATTGATGGTCTATTTCATCAGTTACGTGGAGCCAGAGTGTTTTTCCATTTGGATTTAGCGACAGGTTTACATCAGTTAAGAGTGGTATAGGACAGTATTCCTTTAACAACATTTCAGACTAGGTATGATTTGCAAAAGTAGGTAGTAATGCCATTTAGATTAACGAATGCACCAGCTTTCTTCGTGGATTTTATGAAATGAGTTTTCTAAGAGTACTTAGATAGGTTTGTGTTAGTGTTTATAGATGACATTTTAGTATACTCTAAGGATGAAAGAGAGCACGAGGATGACCTTAGGGTAGTGCTTATGACGCTGAAGCAGCATCAGCTGAAAGTGAATTTTTCCAAATGTCGTTTTTGGAAGGAAGAGGTTAAGTTTCTTGTCACGTGGTTTTAGAGAAAGAGTTGTCAGTCGATCTAAATAATACCAAAGCTGCTAATAATTAGAAGAGACCATAGACGGTGACTGAGATTAGAAGTTTTCTTGAACTTGCGGGCTATTAACGAAGATTCATCAAGGATTTCTCGCGGAAAGCAATGCCTTTGACTAGGTTAACTAGGAAGGAGGTGAGATTTGTTTGATCTGACAAATGTGAGGAAGCATTCCTTAAATTAAAGCATTTATTGATCAATGCACATGTATTAGTATTTCTAAATGAAAACCAAGGGTTAGTGGTGTATATTGATGCATGCGGATCTAGATTGGGAGCTGTGTTAATATAGAAGAGTAAAGTGATTGCCTATGCTTCACGACAGTTTAGACCGCACGAAGTGAGATATCATATTCATAGTTTGAAATTGGTAGTAGTGATCTTCACATTAAAGATTTGGAGACATTATCACTTAGGGGAGGAGATTTGACCTATATACAGATCATAAGTCTTTCGGGTGCTAATTCTCTCAGAAGGAGCTGAATATGAGACATCAGAGGTGGTTGAAAATTTTGGCTATTTATGATTGTGGTAAAGAGTATACACCGGGGAAAGGAAATAAAGTAGTGGATGCTTTTAGCAGTAGATATCAGAATGTGGTGCTAGCTATGTTGGTAGAGTGGAAAGATCCAGAAGCTTTGACTACTTGTACCGTGTAGTTAAGATCCACTGCTAGTTCCAGTCAGAGCATGAACATTTTGACCTATTTAGAAGTTCGACCAGTGTTGATTGAAAGGATTGCTTCTAAGATGAAAGAAGATCCAGTGCTAGCCGAGAAAATTATAAGGCTTGAGGTTTGAACTGAGATCTATGATCTAAAGGATTTTAGTCTTAACCAGAAAAGATGGTTGAGAAAGAAAGGACGGTTGTGTGTTCCGAACGTTGAGATCCTAAGGAGAGAAATTCTTGGAGAATGTCTTCGGTCCAAGTTTATGGTTCATCCTGAAGGACTAAGTCGTATTAAGATATGAAAAGCGGCTTCTGTTGGGAAGGTATGAAGCGGGATGTTGACTTGTGGGTTAGGTAGTGTGTAAACTGTCAACAAATGAAGGCTGAACATCAGAAGTTGAGTGGGTTGCTTCAGCCTTTGGAGGTTCCATTTTGAAAATGGGATTCGATATTCATGGATTTTATTGACAGGTTGCCAGGGTCAAATAGAGGAAATGAAAGTGAATGGGTCATGGTAGACAGATTGACCAAGAATGCCCATATCATTCCAGTTAAATCAACCAGGACTGTACCTGATTTAACTATGTTGTTGATGAAGAACGTAGCTAGACTACATGAGATTCCTTGTAATATAGTCAGCGATGGAGATGCTTTTTTCACTAGTGAATTCTGAAAGAATGTACCGGAGGTGTTAGGTACCAAGCTTAGAATGAGTACTTCATTTCACCTTCAAACGGATTGATAAACAAAGAGAGTCAATAAGGTGTTTGAGGATTTATTGAGAGCTTTCTTATTGGACTTCGGTGGATTTTGGGAAGATCACCTACATTTGGTTGAGTTTTCCAATAATAATAGTTATCAGACTAGCATAGGAATGGAGCCTTTTGAAGCTTTGTATGCAAGGTCATGCAAATCACCAGCATGTTGGTTGAAGACTAGAAACAGATTGGTCTTAGGTCCGGATCTGGTTAGAGAGGTGACAGAGAAGATTGAGTCGATCTGAGAAAGGATGAAGGAAGCTCAGTCCAGACAGAAAAGTTAAGAAAATAAGAGGTGTAAAGACCTAGAATTCTCAGTTGGAGATAAAGCTTTCATTAAGGTATCACCGCTGAAGGGTATGGTATGATTTGGAAAGTCAAGGAAATTGGCACCGAGATATGTTGGTCCGTTTCAGATTATAGACAGGATTAGAAAGTTTGCATATAGAGTAGAGTTACCCAGCAGTCTGGTAGGTGTCCATAATGTATTTCATGTGTCTCATCTTCACAAGTATGTGCATGATCCAGAGATTACTATTCCTCAAACAGGGTTGGAAGATTTGATAGTTGAGTCTAATTTGACTTTTGTTAGACAAACAGTTCGGGTTGTAGCGAGAGATGAGAAAAGATTGAGGAACAAGTCAGACAAGTTGGTGAAAGTTCAATGGAGCGACAATGAGAAGGATTGTAATTGGGAGATAAAAGATAGGAGTTGAGATACTTTTCCTGATCTGCCTTGTGAGTATGTCTATATTAGATTTATGTAGATAGTTGCTAGTTAGGTATCCTAGTATGGTTGCTAAGAGTGGTTTAAAATGATTGCTATGTTGAGTATTCAATCCTTACTGTATTTCAAGGATGAATTTTTTAAGGAGGGGAGCCTGTATCACCCCTAATTTTAGTAACATTAATCATGAGATTTAATTAGATAAATTAAATAGAATAATGTAAATGCTAGAGTGATAAGGGGAATGAGATTTGAAAATTCAAAATTAGAGGCTAAGCTTAATGATATAAATGGGCTTATAAATGATTTTATATGTTAAATAATTAACGCAAGGGTATTTATGGTAATTGCACACCATAACCCTTATATATTTCATTCCCTTCGTTATGCACGTTCATTTTTCATTTCATAAAAACATAAACAAAGAGGAGCGAAGCCGACCATTAGGAGAAAGTGGGGAAAATCAATCTAAAGATAAGGAAAAAAAGCAAGGAAGATTAATCTTAATCAAATCTGAAAGTCCTTATCCTAATCATGGTGAATAATAATCTAAATCATCTCTATTTTGTTTTTATGATCATTTGATTTTTGGGTTTGTTATTAAATCATTTATAATGATGATTTTGATGATGACACGCTTGGATTTTATAACATGTTTGGCTTAAACAAGATTGTTTGAATATCATTATATTTGGTTTTAAGGATAAAACCGATTATAATGAATTTCTAATGACATGAGGAAATTACATATTATGTAAAACAAGATTTTGGAGATGGATTTTAAATTTTTATAGTTTTCCAAGCTATGAGAAATTTATTATGAATTTTCGAAAGATAATATGTATAATTGGTTTAGAAATTAATTTCGATTATTTAACAAAAAATTTGGGTCTAGAATTTTATATGTCGGATAAAATATTAAGTGAATTTCTGTAATTTTTGAGGATTTTTCCTAAGCAATTTATTAAGGAAATAAAATTATTTTTGACGAAGGACTTAATTAGTTTAATGGTTTTGCTTAATGGAAGGGTTTATTCGTTAAAGTAATCCATGTTTAAATATAAAATTATGTGGCAGTTATTTTGTAAAGAATTTGAAAAGTTATGGCAACCAATCAAATATTTACAATTAGGCAGGTTAGTTATAAAGTGTTCACTTTAAATGGCATTAAATATGACTATTCAGAAATTATGTTCTGCCTCTTTTAGAAGGCACCTTTCGACCCTACGTTTCCGTCTATAACCATGTTGAAACCTACCAGGTCGAAACTAGCTAAGCCGAAACCAATACACAAGGTATTATAATTTTGGTACATAGTGGACTGGAGAAGGGCGAAAGGTGTGGTGTCAAAACATAACTATCGATCGGGACGAAACCTTCGTCTTATTTTCAAAAGAAATGCGCTTTCCTATTTTGCTAAATGATTTCGAAGGGGTCGAAACATATGCTTTCGAAGAGGTTTTTCTAAATTGCTTTCGAAATGGGTTGTCGCTTCTTGTTTAGATAGTAGCTTTCAAATGAGTTACTTAGTTTAAAATCAATGCTTTCAAAAAAAGTAGTTCCAACCAAGTCGAAACCTTCTACCATTCCTAAGCCTCTCGAAGGGATTGAATTCATCTATGCTGTCAAAAGGTAGCTTTGTTTTATACTTGTACTACGCCACTTCCTAAAAGCTTTCGAAAGGGTTTAAGGGTTCGAAGGCAATGGTTTCGAGAAGGTTTTGAAGCTATCCTTCAAACGTTTTACTTAAATGGCTTGAGCTTTCGAAAGGAAGGTGCCGAAGCTATATGTTTTTCCTAAAATCTATTCAATTGTTTCGAAAGTGGTACTTTCGCTTGTATTTGAAAGTCTATAGGGTGGATCGTGTAGTGTATATGCAAGTATATATGACAAAATATATGGTGCGACTAAGATAAAATTAATCTAGGTAAATATAGAATAAGCACACCATGATTTTATACTGGTTCGAACCTCCCGTCCTACGTCCAGTCCTGAAGCTCCCCTTCGGAATTCGACTATCCAACACCCTCACTTCGCCCGGAGGAATAGGCTTGGTTACAATAGCTTGTTCTTGTCAAGTATGTGTTCTATAACACGGATATTGACTATAAGTACAAATGCTTCCAATATATACCTAGAGAGTATTGATTGAGGAGATCTGAATGTATGGAAGAATGAAATACAAGTACAGGTTGCTAGAGATTGAGAATATAAAAGAGTATGTAAGCAAAGAGCACAAGTAAGTAAGGTGGATTCTTCTCTTTGATTCTTGATGTTATATATAGTGGTAGAGAGATTCCTTGAGTAGTTGCATCCATTAACAAGTGCTCTACAGTTGCTTTTGATGGTGATGAAGAGTTGTAGTGAAGAGAAGCGAAGATGTCTTTTCAAATGCAGGAGTTGTAATTTGAATTTAAATTCCAAGTTCAGCATCAGACGTCTGGTATTTGTTTTAGACGTCTGGCTATATTTTTTTTTGTATACAATAGCCTTTCAAACGTCTGAGTGCATCGACTAGACGTCTGATCCTGTCTGTTTTATATTTTAGAGGATTTCTTCAAACATCTGGCTAGTGCACCCGGACGTCTGAAACTGTGCATGTTTACTTTGTGCATCTGTCTTGTTGCTCCATCAATCCTATCGACTTATAGTCTCTTGTAATGTCCTTTGAGCCTTATTCTTGTCTTTATATTGATGTTATTCTAGCAAGTACCTGTAAATATAAATATATATGCATATTCGATTTCCATTGTATAGTTGTTGCCATCGAAACCGTAGATTTGATTTCCTAACAATCTCCCATTTTTGATGATGACAACTATACAATGTACTTATATATAATTTATAAATCTCCCCCTGAATATGTGCTTATCTATAATATATATATATATATTTCTTATCTCCCCCTTTTTGATGATGGCAACTGTACAATATACTTACATATAATTTATATATCTCCCCCTGAATATGTGCTTATTTATAATTCATATATATATATATATATATATATATATATATATATATATATCTCCCCCTTTGGCATGATCAATAAGAATTTCTAACTAATTAAATGTTAAATATTAGCCAATTGTAAAAGATATATACAGAGATAACACACAAAAAGAGAATTTCATTAGTAATTGTAATTGAGTACATTCAGAGATTTTTCAAGTGTACATAAGATGAAATCCTATAATCTATGAGTTTTTCGAGGAAGATTTTTCTTGATCATCTCCTTTATCTTCTTTTGAGAAGAGCTAAGTTGCTTTGTAGGAGATGTCGGAGCCCGTTTTAGAGGTTCGTCTTCCTAAATTTTTTTGGATTGTTTCAAAGGAGGAGAATTCATTGGGTTAGCTAATCTTCGGAAGGGCGTGTCAGACCACGAAGCCTTTGAAGAACCTCTTTGAGAACCGATAATATAGTTGAAAGTGATATTTCAACTATTGCTAGACGTGTGGCAAAAGATGTTTCAAAGCTATCAATACGTTTAGCCAAATCTTTTTGATTTTGAGACAGGATATGTTGATTTCGTAGAGTGAGATCTCGAATTCTTTCTTTTGATTTTGTATCTGTTCGAATTTCCAAAATCTCATCCTGGCTTGCATAATCAAATGGCGCAGAAGGAGGAGCAGTTGTCGCACGATGTTGTTCTTCCTCTTGTGATGGTTCATAGTGTGTCTGAGATGAAGGCCCAACTTGTCTGGTTTGACGATTGTGCGTCCAATCTTCAAAAGATATAATCTCCAGAGGAATTTTCGGTAGGTGCATTAGTGAAAAAACTTCGTGGAAGCATATTTGGAGAAATTTCTTCAAAAGTTGGTAAATAGGAGGGGATGTTGTGAGTACATAAAAGTCTCATGATGAATGTGGGGTAGATATTCTATGGCTGTGATCGAGTCCAAAATTGTTTGACCTCGTAAAAAATAAATTTGGCCCAATTCACCCTTGTTCTGCTGAATAAAGCATGTAAAGCTTTGTGTTCTTACTCCGTTATCTGCTCATGACTCCCTAGACGAGGAATGATGGTATTGATGATCATTCTAGTAAGTAGTCTTGCCTTTGGTTAAAGATATTTGGATGAAAATTTAGGCATTTCATCCTCCTATATTTGATGTGTTATATTGTTCCTTGGTTTGAAATGCATATCGGGTTATATAGATCTTCGCCCGTGTCAGAACATCCAAGTATTCTTCCTATTATTCCTGGAGTTAGTCTAATCGTGTTTCCATAAACGCTAGAACATAACCAATTATCTTCATTTCAGTGTTCCATACCGCTGTGTTATCCAAATTTGCATAGAAAAGAAATATGGTCAACTATCAATTTGAATGTCATTGGGAGTGAAAGATATCAATGTTTCTAAACCGGCATTCTCACACATTTCAACCAAATCGTATATTGGAAACTTGAGTAAGTTATAAAATGGACCTGTGTGAAGTTTATTCTTCTATATATCCATATATCTCTTAGTGAATATTGTGCTCGATTCATTCGTCGTTCAATTTGATCATCTGAACAAACTTGAGGATTTGAGGATGTTGGTTGGTCTTGTTTCCTTTTGGATATTTTAGGGTTTTTTGTTCTAGGGGGCATTGAATTCGAACAAGTGTGGAAATAGATGTTTTTGAGTAAAAAATCGTCGATGATGTAGAACTGGTTTAAAATAGAAGTGAGATTAGGTTGAAAAAATGGACGTTATCTGGTTGTTTTAAAAGTGTCGATTGAATTTCAGACGTCTGGAAGCAAATTCAGACATCTGATTTACCCTAATTCGAGCACATTAAATAAGTTTAGACGTATGGTTTAATTGGTAGACGTCTGGTTTGGTCGAGTTTGTAATTTTTGATAGTCAGAGAGATTTTTCAGACGTCTGGTTTAAATATCAGACGTATAAAATAGATCGATTTTTTATAATTTGGTGGTAGAGACTTTATTCAGATATCTGGTTCATAGTTCAAACGTCTGAAATAGTCTGGTATCTATTTTAAATAAGCATAGACAATTTTTAGACGTCTGGACAGTTATATCAGATGTTTGACATATGCAAAATGATGTAATATTTATGGGATATCAGAGTGTCTGACGTCTGAGGTCCATATCCAAACGTCTGAAACAAGAAATCTTTCTAACAATAGCCTAAATTTTAAAGGTGTTGCTTATTTCTCAACCCTCTGTTATTTGAGAAGAAATGTAGTATTTTTGTGAAACAAAATTACAAATATACGTAGATACGAATTCAAAAAAATATATAATCTATTTAGATGGCGATGGAGTTTTGCGATTATCAGACTTGTCATCCCCCCATGCTTTGAGTGGAGATCATATATTTCCATGTTCGTGAGTTCTCGGGGAATCAGAGAATCGCCTTGGTGAAGGGTCCAAAGGTGTATGACACGAGAAAGAGGGATCCAAGGAACTACAAGGCATCGGAAGTGGTTCGTGAACATCTTTCTTCCGTGAATTACAAAACTTTATTGCTACTTGCTCCAAAAAGCTTAGTCGTCGTGCCGTGACTTTTTGTTCAAAATATAATTCTCGTTGCAGATCTATTTGTTGTTTTTGATAGTGAAGTATTTCATCAATTTTCTCCTTTGTGGTAGGAGAGACCAATAAAGATCGTTTGGACTTCTTACTATCGGAGGTGAATCCCCTATGATAGGCGGACCACATATACGTCGGTTTTTGATTTGGTGTGGGGGTAGGAAGCCGTTGTGGTGTATCCATCGAGCTATCCGTTGTAGGTGTCGAGAAAGATAGATGAGAATTTTCAGAAGACATGATTATATCCTGTTGTAAAAAAATATGAAATGTATATATATATTTTCTTCTTGTTGTATAAAGATATATATATATATATATAAGTTTAAAAATTATTTATAGATCATTTCCAGAAACTAACTAACTAAAAAATTGAAGGTGAAGGATCTATAAATTTTAATTCGTGGATAGAAAATTATTTGCGGAACATAGCATAAGTGAAGGTGTGGTTATTAATTTATCAGATCATTAAGAGAGCATATCCCTAAATCGCGTCGTAGTTTAACGAAAGTTTGTTCATTTAGTGTTTTTGTGAAAATATCTACTATTTTGATTATCGGTATTTACGTATTCTAATGAAATAATTACTTTTTCAACATTGTCACATAAAAAATGATGTCGTATATCTATATGTTTAGTTCGCGAGTGATTTGCAGGGTTTTTTGATAGATTTATTGCACTCGTGTTATCATAATATATGGGTGATTTATTGATAATTTTGCCAAAATCCATAAATGTTTTTTGCATGTATATCACTTGTGCACATGCTAGAGCTGCTGAAATATATTCGGCTTCGCTACTAGACAAGGAGACACAATTTTGCTTTTTGCTAAACCATGAGACTAATGATTGCCCGATAAAGTGACATGTTCCACTAGTACTCTTATGACATGTTCTACATCCACCGAAATCTGCATCACTATATGAAACTAGTTCGAACGATGATCCTTTAGGGTAAAAAAACCA
Organism: Allium cepa; assembly: GCA_030765085.1. NCBI lineage: Eukaryota > Viridiplantae > Streptophyta > Magnoliopsida > Asparagales > Amaryllidaceae > Allium > Allium cepa. Next base: position 377,609,647 of record CM060938.1, on the reverse strand, counting down.
TAATCTCTAGTACTAGATTGATATCGTAAGATACGTTTAACATCTCTTAGGTGAGATTCTTTTGGTTTTGCTTGAAATCAGGCATAGAGACATACACTCATCATAATATCGGATCGACTAGCCATCAAATAGAGTAAGGAACCAATCATGCTACGATATAATTTTTCATCGAAATATTTTCCGTTATCATCCTTTTCTAAGTGAACATTAGTACTCATCGGTGTTGGTTTCCTTGAAGTTTTATCCATTTCAACACGACATAATAGATCGTTACAATATTTTTCTTGATGAATAAAAATAATATTTTCAAGTTGTTTTATTTGAAAATCTAAGAAGAAATTTAATTCTCCCATGTGAGACATTTCAAATTCATTTTTCATGATATTTGAAAATTGATTATAGAGATTTTCATTAGTTGAACCAAAAATAATATCGTCTACGTAAATTTATACAACTACAATATCACTATTTTCTCGTTTAATAAATAAAATTGTACAGATTTTGCCTATTTGAAAACCAGATGTAATTAAGTGATTTTTAAGACGTTTGTACCATGCACGAGGGGCTTGTTTTAATCCATATAACGCTTTTTGTAATTTAAAAACATGGTCGGGATATTTTTCGTGAACAAACAATGGAGGTTGTTCAACATATACGTTTTCTTTAATAGAACCATTTAAAAAGGCACTTTTGACATCCATTTGAAATAGTTTAAAATTATGACGATCTGCAAAAGCGAGTAATGTACGAATGACCTCTAATCTTGCTATTGGAGCAAAGGTTTCGTTATAATTGATACCTTCTTCTTGATTGTAGCCTTGAGCAACTAAACGTGCTTTATTTCTAGCAATATTTCCGTTTTCATCTGCTTTGTTTTTAAATACCCATTTTGTTCCTGTAACCGATTGATCTTTTGGTCTTGGTACTAATTCCCAAACATTATTACGTTCAAATTGATTTAATTCTTCTTGCATAGCAATTATCCAAAAATTATCATTTGGAGCATCTTTTTAATTTTTTGGTTCAAAATTTAACACAAATGCCATGTGGCTTATTTGATTAAGTTAATTTCTAGTTACTCTTGAATTAAGATCTCCAGTGATATTATCTTTTGGATGATCCTTAAGAATTCTAGGAGATGATATCAAAGTATTATGTTGCGCATTTGTTTCAGTATTAATAGAATTTATTGTACTTCTTATTGGAATTAGTTTTTCATCGTCATTAGTATGATGGTTAAGAAGATTTTCATCAAACGAAACATGTAAACTTTCTTCCATAGTGTTATTTCGTTTATTAAAAATTCTATATGCTTTGCTGTGATCCTTGTATCCAACAAAGATTCCTTCATCGGCCTTCGGGTCAAATTTTCCTAATTATCTTTTGTATTTAATATAAAACATTTTGATCCGAAAGTTTTAAAGTATGATACTTTAGGTTTTCTTCCAAAAAATATTTAAAAACAAGTTTGTTTAGTTATAGGACGTATGGTTACTCGATTCAAAACATAACAAGCTGTTGCAATAGCTTCAGCCCAATAATGTTTCAGCAGACCACTACTATTTAATAGTGTTCGTGCACATTCTTATAACGTACGATTTTTTCTTTCTACTACACCATTCTGTTGTGATGTGCGGGGAAAAAAAAGACTTATTCCTTTTTTATTACAAAAATTAGTAAAAAGGTCATTTCGAATTCTCCACCGTGATCACTTAGAATATTTTTAATTTTCAAATCCATTTCTGTTTTAATTCTTTTAGAAAATAATTTAAATATACCAAAGGTTTCACTTTTATGTTTTAAAAATAAAGTCCATGTATATCTTGAAAAATCATCAACTATTACGAAAACATATTTGTTGTGATTTATAGATCGTACTTACGTTGGACCAAATAAATCTAAATGTAATAATTCTAATGGTTGTTTTGTAGAAATATTATTTTTAGATTTAAAAGAACTTTTCTTTAGTTTTCCAATTTGACAATCGTCACATAAATTTTCTACTTTGTAATTTATTGTAGGTAAACCTCTAACTAACTCATATTTTGCTAATTTATTAATATATTTAAAGTTAATATGACAAAATCGTTTATGCCACAACGATGGATCATCATGTTTGGCGGTTAAACAAAAAATTTGAATTTTTATTTATATTCATGTTTAAGACATAAATATTTTTGTTTCTAAAACCCTAAAATATAAGTTGTTCACATCTATCTTTTCAAAATTGATTTGAAAATTTATCATATAATTGACTAATACTTAGTAGGTTGTGTTTTAGATTTTCTACTAATAAAACATTTGTGATAATAGGAGAGATTGAAATACTAGAGTTGATGACTTCTCCGATTCCCACGACGTATCATTTTGAGTTATCTCCAAAAGTTACCGTTCCACCATCGATGTATGTTATATTTGATAACATTTTTGAATTTCCAGTCATATGCTTGGAGCATCCACTATCTAGTATCCATTTCTCCTTATTATTTATTTTGGGTACCTACAAAATAAAAGATGTTTTAATTGGTACCCATATACTTTGCTAGGGTCCTAGATGTTAGGAGAAGTAGGTAACCATACCCAAGAAAGTTTGGTACCTTTATGAATATAATTCTTATTATAGACTACATTCTATAAGAAGTTATTAATAAGTTTTTATCCAATCAAATTATTATTTGCCATAGGAATCCAAATTTTTACATTTTTGGTATTCATATTATACTTAGGTGAACTTTTAGTCTTTTTATAACCATACTTCTTAACATTATTTCCTACTTTTTTAGAAGTATTTTTAAATCCTATTCCATTTCTGTTACCTGATGGTTTTGAGGTTTTGATAAGATTTTCCAAATCCTGTTTTTCCTTTATTAAATTTTGAAACATTATTTGTATTTTTATCCATTTTTCTTTCAATTCTAAATTTTTAATTTTCAATATTTCAACATTACTCTTCAAGTTGACATTTTCTTTTAACAAGTTATCCTTTACTATTTTAGTTTTATCAAAATCAATAGCTATATCTACATTTTCGAATAATTATTTTTAATTTTTTCTTGAGATAATTCTAGTTCTTCTTCTAAAATAACTTTTTCAACTTTTAACATTCCTGCTTCAAATTCTAATCTATTTATTTTATCTATATGTTCTTTGTTCAATTTGTTAATTTTTCTAAATTTATCATCTAATTCCATGCTTAGTTCTAATAATTCCTTATAGCTAAGTTTAGGACATACCTCATGGTTTTGTGCCATAAAGCACACAATAGCTTGTTCTCCGTCACTATCGCTCTTACTATCTGATGACGATGAAGAAAAATCCAAGTCATCCCATGTTATTTGATAGATTCTTCTTTTTGAACTTTCAAATTTGTTCTTCTTTTTATCATTATTTAGCTTGGGACAGTCTTTCTTCATATGTCCAAATTGATCACATTCATAGCATTTGATTGATGTTTGATTTGTTGAGCTTGATTTTCCTCCTCTCTGAATTTCAATCATTTTCCTAAACTTCTCGAATTTGTTGTAGTTTTTGGAAATAAATATAATTTCTTCTTCGTTTAAGTCGGAGTCTTCATTTATTGCTGGGAATGCTATGTTCTTCTTTTTCGAATTTAGTTCTTTTCGTGCCTGCAAATTATCTTCATAGGACATTGAATTTTCTATCAACTCTTCAACTAAGAGTGCTGAGATATCATTAGCTTCTTCGATAGCCAATATTTTTCTTTCCCACTCCGGAGTTAAAGAATTGAGTATTCTAGATACTAAATCAAAATTTGTGAATTTGACTCCAAGTGTCATTAAATCGTGTTGAATGGTTTGGAATTTAGAGTACATATCTACTATAGATTCATTTTGCTTCATTTTAAATAACGAGAATTGATTTTTTAAAATTGTAATCTTAGTTTGTTTAACTTTGTTTGTGCCTTCGTGTGTAACTTGTAAGGTACGCTAAATATCAAATGCAGTGTTACATAACATGACACGTTAAAATTCATTTTTATCTAGTGAGAAAAATAGAACATTAATAGCTTTGGCATTACTAGAAGCTGTTGTTTTTTGTGCATCGGTCCATATGTTCATAGCAGTAGAAGGTGCTTCTATTTATCTTGAGTTGCTGACCAAATTTCTAGTCCATTAGCTTTCATAAAAATTCTCATACGTGTTGAGCAATATGCATAGTTAGAGCCATTAAAAAGTGGAGGTAGTGTTGTGGATTGTCCTTCTTGAAAAATACTTGCCATATTAGAGTGATTCAAAAACGTATTACTGTACTTTGATCAAACCTCACTCTGATACCAATTGAAAGTCTATAGGGCGGATCATGTAGAGTATATGCAAGTATATGTGACAAAATATATGATGCAACTAAGAAAAAATTAATCTAGGTAAATATAGAATAAGCACACCAGGATTTTATACCGGTTCAAACCTCTCGTCTTATGTCCAGTCGCAATGCTCCCCTTCGGAATTCGACTATCCAACAACCTCACTTCGCCCGGAGGAATAGGCTTGGTTACAATAGCTTGTTCTTGTCAAGTATGTGTTCTATAACACTAATATTGACTATTAAGTACAAATGCTTCCAATATATATATATATATATATATATATATATATATATATCTAGAGAGCATTGATTGAGGAGATCTGAATATATGGAAGAGTGAAATACAATTATAGGTTGCTAGAGATCAAGAATATAACAGAGTATGTAAGTAAAGAGCGCAAGTAAGTAAGGTGAATTCTTCTCTTTGATTCTTGATGTTATATATAGTGGTAGAGAGATTCCTTGAGTAGTTGCATCCACTTATAAGTTCTCTACAGTTGTTTCTGATGGTGATGAAGAGTAGCAGTGAAGAAAAGCGAAGATGTCTTTTCAAATGCAGCAGTTATAGTTTGAATTTTAAATTCCGAGTTCAGTATCAGACGTCTGGTATTTGTTTCGGATGTCTGGCTATATATTTTTTGTATACAGTATCCTTTTAGATGTCTGAATGCATCAACCAGACGTCTGATCCTATCTGTTTTGTATTCCAGAGGATTTCTTCAAGCGTTTGGCTAGTGCACCCAGACGTCTGAAAACTGTGCATGTTTACTTTGTGCATCTATCGTGTTGCTCCATCGATCCTTTCGACTTGTAGTCTCTTGTAGTGTTCTTTAATCCTTTTTCTTTCCTTTCTAGTGATGTAATTCTAGCAAGTACCTGTAAATATAAATATATGTTCATATTCGATTTCCATTGTATAGTTGTTCTCATCGAAACCGTAGATTTGATTTCCTAGCAGTATTCACTAAGACCCAATAAGGTGTGTTTTAAATTAAACCCAATGGTTTCAGAAGGGGTACTTTCAAATGGTTTCGAAGCTATGCTTCTTCTATAATTGAATGGTAATACTTCAATGCATTCGAAAGGTTTCGAAAGAAAGGTTTTAAGGTGTTTTAAAAGTCAGGTGCCTAGAATTTTGAAAAGAAGAATTGAATGCTATCGAAAGGAAGTTTTCCAATGGTTTCGAAAATAAAGAGCAAAGGTTTCGAAAGCCTTTTTTTCAAAACAAAAAACCCAATCTCAATTTTTAGAGGTAAAATCCACGTCATTATAAAAGAGCTTTTAAATAGTTTGAAATTGGATTTTTTGAAGAAGCTTTCCTTGATAGAGTAATAGGTTAGATTAACCATGTTTTAAATGAAATTGATTTCCAGGATATTAAACCACAAGTGTTAGTGGTATTATGTTTGCTTATTCTAATATTCATATTGACTTTAATATTGACCCATAACTGAATTTTAGGGGAAGGGACATAATAACCAACTAGGTTGACCCAGTAATGAATATAAATCGAGTTAACTTCTACATGAGTAAAATTGCATCCAAGAGGTCAGGTATACTAATGTGCACGTAAATGTGCATATTTTTACCACCATATTTGTTCTATTTAAATTAAATAAATGATCATATTACGTATTTTAACATGTTTTAACCAAAATCCATATTAATTCCAAATTGTCACATATCCATCTTCATATAGGGGGAAAACGGTCATTTGTGTGCATATATTTCTTTGAGAAAAATTACTTGAAAATTTATATATTTTTGTAGGAATTTAATCTCAAATATGAGTGGTTTCATGAAGATACATGCATGCACAACATGAATATAAAGGAATGCACATGCTTATGGAGTTTATGGCTTAATGTACACTTAAAAGATAATTAGTCGAAGCTAATGATTACTTGGCCTCCACAGTTTCTCAAGGGTATTTTGGGAATTCCATAAATTATGGATTAGGGTTTCATGCTTGTATAAATAACCCCTTATGTTTCATATAACCCTTCCTCTTACTTAGTCTCTCTTCATTAGTTTAGGATCAAAATAAAAGAAAAGCTTCTCTTTCTTTTCATGGCACCTAGCCATTTATCTTTATGTAATTTCTCTTTTTTACGCAACTTCAATACATGTTCTTTTATTTTTCATGCTTACTTAATTTCATGTTGTAGTGTAGATTTATTTGTCATGCAAGTAGAATAGTTTTTCTTTATCTTGCTTTCTTTTTCCATTTCGTTTTCTCTCGTGTTGCAAGCTACATTTGTTGTTTTAATGACAAATATGAGAGGCTAAACCCCTTCTCCTCTGGAACAGAGATAGTGTTTGAATTCCATTGAATAACTGCCTAAATACTTGTTAAAGAAGTTATCAAATAGACAGGTTCATAGTAAACCCATGAAAACTATGGCTAGAGTAAGTTACTGGCAGGGGCCAATAGGTTCACTGTAAACCCATGAAAACTATGATTAAAAAGAGTTAATGGCATGGGCCAATAAGTTTGTAGCGAATCCTTGAAAACTATATCCGGATTAAGTTATTGACAGATGTCAATAGATTACAAGTCAACCCATGAAAACTAGGATAAGAGGGAAGTTATTAGACATACCAATAGGTTTGGGGAGAAACCATAAAAGAATGAAGTTAATAGCAGGGGCCAATAGGTTCCTAGTGATCCCATGAAAACAGTGAAACCGGACAGGGATTCCATAAGTATTAAACAGGTTATTAGTCAGCCCATGAAAAATATTAGGTCAATAATGACCTTAGAAACTATAACTGAGAAAGATAGTCAAGATTGAATGGGGATGGGTAATTCAGAATTGATTTACTTGTTTGCATGTCATAATAATATTTTAAATTTCTATGTTTTAACCATTGTGGATGCGGGATTATAAGATATGGTTTTATAAAGTTTTGAATAAGATACTAGTAAGGGGAACCCATTACGCTAAGCGGCGTGGTCTCACTAGATATCTAAATGGTTTGAGATGGTAGATTATAATTCGTACTAGGCTTTATGTTTGACTCAAAGTTTATGCTTTCCCTTTAAATTCTCGTGTGTTTAATTGATTTTTAGCAGTTTGAGATTTGTGGTTTTCAAGTAACTCTTTCGACAAATAAGCTTTCGGAGACATGTAGGAGGCATGATAGCTATTTAGAGTTTATTTCTTATTTGATTCCGCAATGTTTAGATGTAAATGCAAAGTTGTTTAAATTGCCTAGTTATATACACTAATCATCTAAGGGGATCTTCATATGTTGCTCTTGGCATATGTTGTAATAATTATATTTTCTCTGAACGTGGTTAACGAGTGTGAGATTATGTAATGAATTTGAAGTTAATTTTAATTTTTTTCCATATTCATGTGTTTATATTATATCAATGTATCTAATATTAACATATTTGATCGTCGAGGATTAATAACTATGGATGACTTCAGCATTCATAGCCCTTAGTTTTGGGTCTCCGAGTAGGGGATGTTACATTGTCCTAGCTTGTATTTACGCCACTTTTTAAACACTTTCGACTCTCTATCTTCGGCTAACTATTATCAATGCACGATTTTTTTTATATTTCCATTTGCATCCCAATAAGATAGTTCGCTTTAGGAACGGTCAAGTTGGATGATTTCATCGCTATGCTTTTCCTTTTGCTTCATTTCCCATGTTCTCTAAAAGAAAAGTTTCTATGTCAATTCGGAAAGTGGTCCCATTATCGATTGTTAATCAACAATGGATAAATTCTAACATAATATCACTGTTCGATGTAGCTCGTATTCTAGCATAGGCAAGCCATCTACAAAGGATGGTCCATTCGTCACATACGGAACATGTGACTCATACTGAATCGATTGACAGCTCTCAATGGGACCAGCCTTTGCTTGAAATTCAATTGATTGAAAAATAAGGACATCCTTTGGACTATGGGCGTTGGTCAAGTGGGTTTCAATTTTCAAAATAAAATATACCTAATCATGTTAAAAGCCAAGTTTCCTAGCTTAGGATGACTCACCTATCACTGCGTCTCATTTTCGGTGGTGGTACGTCTACCTCCCCTAAAGTTGGGTCCTCTACAGCTCAGGCTTCTCCCTCTATTTCTATCATGCCTGGTCTATTGATCACAGTTGATTTACAAGGCATATTTGTTCCTATAGTGCCATTTTTAAATCTATCTCGTGATCTAAATAAGTATATAGCATTAAGGTTCTTGGATGAAAAGGGAAGAGCAAGTAGTGATTTCTCGAAGCTCGCTAGCTTATCGGTCTTCCTTTTGGTCATATAGTTTATACTCTTTTGTTTTCGCTTTAAATAGGTCTTATTCCTTTTGACTAACTTTTAGTTAAGAAGAATCCTAGTTTCGTACCGCTCCTTACTGTCTTGAAGCAGTAGTTGGGATGTTCATCCTCTTTTTTATTATCTTTTTCGTGAATGAAATCTTGTTCACAGAACTTATTTTTCAAAATGCCTAACTTCATGCACTAGTAGTAGCTAAATGCTGTAGAGAAAATTATCAAATTGCCCCAATATAAGCGTGTTCTCCTTAACCAGATCGTAGAAGGGAAAACCCAATAATACCAATTTTAAATTTCTTTATGAGAAACCTTGCTTATTCTCGACAAAGTGTGTCCTGCTTAGCCACTAGCATTGTCGTGGGAGTTCAATCGTGCACTTTTTTCGATCTTTGAAAAATAGCGTGTGAATTTTTCTATTCCAAGCATCCTTATTTACATTACCTACCTTCGGGGAACGGTTGATTCCAACAAGCTGGGGCTGAGTAATCCCATCGATCCTTGTGTGTTTTTTCCTCCCTTCATTGCCTATCTTTAGGCGATGGCAATTCCTTGATAAGTTTGGTAGACTTTCCCTTCGTCGACTTTCATTGCAAATAGTTCAAGTTCTGCATTGCTCCTTATCTTCGGGGAACATTATCCATAATTTTTACACCTTATTCATATGGTTCCGTTGTGAATTAAGTCGCGTACAGGAAGTTTTCTATCGCAAATTTGGGCATTAGTGTGAGTTAAACATACAATGCAAATTATCCGACTGCCTCCAGTTTGATCGCGCTTCCTCAATTATAGTCTTGGATCGGGAAAGCCCGATGATACTTTTCTTCAACTTTCCATGACTATCTTCGTCGATACTTGACTGAGCGTGTCCCATTTGGTTGCTAGTACAGTCTTTGAAGTCTGGTTAAGCACTAGTTTCAATCATTGGAAACTACCTTAAGAATTATTCGATTCTGATTATCCTTCCTTAAAGTTGTCTATTTCCATAAAACAGTAAAATTTCCAATGACTATGGAGAGCCTTCAGGTCATGTACTAGTTTCTATCTCCGAAAACTATCACGCAAATGGTTTAATTCTACGGGCTCCACACTGACATTTCCAATCTTTGGGCAACAATTGAGTTCCTGAAGTTTGGACTCAGAAATCAGGTCGTGCAACAGTTTTTATCTTCAAAAAATTGCACACTGGTGATTCTGTTCTGAAGATTCATCCTTGATGTTGCCTATCTCCGGATAATAGTTGATACCTGTAGGTTAGAGTCGAGTGACTCGATCCGCTCGAACTTGAATACTTCTTCCTGACGGTGCTAGGCTTTAGGCAACATTAGATTCCTAAAGATTCCATGATTATGTCATCCCAACGTTGCCTATCCTTAAGCGATGCCAGCGCTCTAAAAGTTTTAAGATGATACCTTCCTGATGTTGTTATTCTTTGGGTAACGTCAGATTCCAAAAGGTTGGGCTGTAGTTTCGATCAAGCTCCGGCTTCTACCTCTAGAAGTAAATGGATGGACGGTTCCATTCTAGGGTTTCCCGTTAGCATCATCATTTTTCAGGTGATGGTGCATTATTGCAAGTTAGGACCGAACGATCTAGTCGGTTCTTAAGTAGGATGTCAATCCTTCTAACCATCACTAGACTTTGGTACAAATTTTTGAAAGCCGAAGCCGACTTATCCAATAAGTTTTTGTTTTGGTTGAGAACCTTCTTGTTACCGCAGATCTTTAGTCAGCAACAGATTCTAGAAGATAGATTTCATTATCAAGTCTCCTTTTCACCATCTATCTGGGGACAACAATTTATTCTTAAGGGTTGGTGTTTCTTCCCTCTGGTTTATCTATCTTCAAGCGATAGTATGCCCGTGGCAGTCTCCAAATAGCAATGACTTTCTGGAAGTTGTCATCTCTTTTCCAACGTTGGTGGGGTAATGATGGTTCTCGAAAAGTTAGGGACTGATGTGATCATCGATCCATCGGTTTGGATCCTCCCGACATTGCTGGAGCAACGCCGGTTCTCAAAAGGAAAGGGTCGATTTATTCGTCGACCAGTCGGTTTCTAGCATTCCCAACATTACAGGTGCAACTTTGATCTCAGAAGGTGAGGGGTCAATTTGATCTTCAACTCTATGATTAAGACCTTATCGACCTTGCCAATCTTTTGGCAGTGCCAATTTTCGGAAGGTGCCGGGTCTATATGATTGTCATCCCTATGTCGACTTGGCACTTAAGACCTTCTCGACATTGCTAACTTCAGGCAAATTCGATTTTTAGAAGGTGGAGGGTCGATGTGACTATCTACTCGGAGGTCAAAACCTTTTCGACGTTGCTAGTTTTTGGGCAAACCAATTTTAAGAAAGTTGGTGTTGACCCAAAAAATGGAGTGACACCCTGGATTGAGTGTGAAAGCACCAGCCTTGTTCTTACAAAGCAAAATAAATGTAAAATGTGCCGAAATAGTAAAATGGCAAGAAGACTTTTATAGTGGTTCGGCTGTTAATGAAGCCTACATCCACTTTATAACTTTTGTTGTGAACGATTTCAGTATAAGTTGAATCTGATTACAATTTGATTGGAACTTGTAAGTTAGATCAAGTCACTAGTGTTTGAGTTCACTAGAGAATCACAATGAACTCTTTAGATAACCATTGTGTGGGAGTAGAAGAGTGAAGAATAATCTTTGCAGAGTTCCAATAGCTAGTCCCGAAGAAGATCCTTTTTATATTGCAGATATGTGAGTATTTATAGTGACTGGAGAGCTATTGGACTGGGCTGCTTTGTCTAAGACCTAAAATTAAGGACACGAAGGAGCTCTAAAAAATGCATTGTGACCTGACCTGAATTGATGGATCGCCATGTAGTTAGAATATTTTTGGATCGTTTCACTTGGGTTGCATTTCTTACCATAAGTAGTTGCTCTCCAAGTGATTTCATAGCTAGTTGCCTTATTTTGATGCTGATTCATACATTAGTTAGATTGACCTATGAATAGAATCGGATGGGTCTTTGCTTCTCGAAATAGGTTTCTTAGAAAGTTGTGAAACTTGGCAAACATATTTTGAAGAGACAATTAATCAAGATGCAAGAGGTCATGATGATTCGTGAAGCATCCTTATGGATCGCTAACAATCCATAGGCTTCATTAACAACGTCCTTATATTATTTTTAGCTAATTTTCCTTGAATGCAGTCCACCTTTTCTTTTGGTTGTGTTATCCAAGTATCATGTCGTTTGGAGTTAGTTTGGTTGTTCGTCTTCATTGGTCATCTGATCCAGAAGAATCATCCGTAACTCACTCAAAACTTAACAAAGTCAGATGAAACTTTGCAGATACACTCTAGACGGTTTTTAGGGCCTAACCCATAAATTTGAGATGGTGTGGCCCACCCTACATAGGTCATTAGCGACCAATCAAGATGGATTGACAACGATCCAACATTCTAACTCCAATCAATCCTATTTTTTCTCCAACCCTTAATTTTTGTCTTCTAAGTGTTCTCCCATAATATCAGGTTAATCTAACTCTATATGAGTCCTCTAGGTCTATTTTAAGTTAGCTACTTTGATCAAAAGCGGATAAACAGTTGGGAATTGATACAGCCCATCGATCTGTTGGTTTAAACCTTCCCGACATTACTAGTCTTGGGACAACACCAGTTCTTAGAAGGTTGGAGTTGATTTTCCCCGTCGATCCGATGGGTTGAGTCAATTTTCCCAGTCAACTCGACAGTTAAAACCTCTTGACGTTGCCAGTTTTGGGGAAATGCCGATTTCCAAAAGGGTAGGGATCGATACAACCCATCGATCTGGCAGTTTGAGTCAATTTTCCCCGTTGACTCGGTAATTAAGCCTTTTCGACATCGCCGGTCGTGGGATACTGCTAGTTCTTTGAAGGTTAAGGATCAATACAACATGTTGATCCGGCTATTTAAACCTTCCCGACATTTCCATTCTTGGGACAAAGCCAGTTCAAAGAAGGTTGAGGATCGACATGATCTATCGATCTGATGGTTTGAGTCGGTTTTTCCCATTGACTCGGCTGTTATGACCTTCCCAATGTTTCAAGTTATGGGACAGCCCCAGCTCTTATAAGGTTGAGGATCGACATGACGCATCAATCTGGTGGTTCAAACCTTCCTAATTTTGCCAATCGTAGGACAGTGATGGTTCTCAGAAGATCGGGGATTGATACGACCCATTGATCTGGCGGTTTAAGCCTTTCCGATGTTATTAGTCTTGGGCAACGCTGGTTCTTAGAAGGTTAAGGGTCGATTTGACCTATCGATTTGGTGGTTTAAACCTTCCTAACGCTGTAAATCTTGGGACAATGCCCATTCTCCAAAGGTTGCCAGCAATTAGTATGCCTACACTCCTCATCCATCATTCGAGCGTAGAGGTGAATTTTCTCACCCGCGATGCCGATTGTGCAGCATAGGGTTTTGCTCATAGGAACACGGTTCCATTGGTTAAAGAAGCATATTATATTAACGAGTAGAAGAAATGACAAGTCTTGCCTATTTGTAATGCCTCAAGTGTAAATGAGAGGCTTATTTGTGAAAGGAAATTAGATAAGGATGAATGAAATAGTACTGTTTTAGGTTATTGCTTAATTCTTGGTTAACGAGTTAGCTTGAAGATTATTTGATGACCATTCTTGTTGGATCATAGGTTTTGATTGCTGACATGAAAAAATAATTCCTGTATCTACGACTACGACAACATCCAAACTCAACGACTCAAAGTATGGTTCGTATAGTAATATATTTTAACAAGAGTCATCAAATATGTATATAGAGTCTAGTTTAGTACTTTGTTAAAATCTTTCCACATGAATCATCATTCACATTCAAATAAACTTGCATGCATATTTGAATCAAAATCAAGTTTTCAAAAGATGCATGGAGCGGGGCTCGAACCTGAGTCACAGTTTAGAAGGCAATTGCTCTAAACAAATTAGTTGTAGTAGTTTTTTGTTTAACAACATTCATTCAGTCGACTAAATACATTCAGTCAGTCGACTGAATACATTCAGTCAATCAACTGAATCTGTGTACTTTCAAATGTACATGCACGATTTAAATTCAGTTGACTGAATATTCTAAGGTAGTCGATTGAGCACTGCATAACTGCCGTATTTTCTAAATAGACACTTCCTTTCGTGAACAGCCTTCTTCTACGTAAAGAGTTGCAGCCATTGCTGTTCATAGAGATCTCTTCACCAGCAGATGCAACTTCTTAACTACTCTATATACGCATGAATTTCTAGATTAAAATACTTCAGTTACTTGCTTATACTTGAATCATATTTTCCGAATTAACTACTCTCTTGAATTCATACATTCTTTGCTTATAATCATAATTCTATATTTCTAAAAGCAATTTGAAACTTCCTAATCTTCATATACACACAACTACACGCATTACACTTGAGGAAAAGATTATAGGAAGGGTGCACTACAAGTGACAAATCCATGTTATTAGGACATATAAGGTCAAGACAATCTACTTTGTAATCAAAGTCCTTTTCGGTTGCTCGACGGTCAAAGTCCTGTTCTGTTGCTCAGGCGGTCAAAGTCCTGTTCTGTTGCTCAGGCGGTCAAAGTCCTGTTCGGTTGCTCAGGCGGTCAAAGTCCTGTTCGGTTGCTTAGACGGTAGAAATCCTCTTTAGTTGCTCAGGCGATGCAAACCTATTCCTCCGGGTTAAGTGTGGGTTGCTAGTTTTAATTCAAGAAGGAGTTTGGTACCGGACGTAGAACGGGGGTTCAAACCAGTATAAAAATTCCTAGTGTTATTTTACTTTACTGCTATTATTATTTTCCACACTAGTTATTTTTATTCTGATATTCGGCATTAGTAGAATAATGGCCAAAAAAGATCCGATCGAAATACAACAAGAAAAAAGCCTAAAATTATTAGAGCAATGACAAATGAGGACTGTAGAAAGGTACTTTTTGATTTACAAATTTCAGTAAATGAGAATAATGAATTAGTTGGTGTAAGCGATAAGATCTTGAAGCTTAATTTTCTTATTTTAGAAAATATGAAATCAATCAAACTAGAAAATAGGAAATTGAAAAATCAGAAATTAGATTTAGAAAATCAACAGGGTGTTTCGAAAAATAATTTTGAGGCTCTTAGTGATTTTCTAGACGAACAAAATACTATGTTTGGAAAAGAAAAAGAAAATTTTTCAAAAGAAATTACGGATTTGAAAAGACAGAATGATTTGTTACAATCATTTTTAAATAATTCAAAATCTTGAATTTTTCTTCTCGAAAACGAGAGCTGTTAGTTAAAAAAAGAGAATTCTGAATTAAATAAGCAAATTGATATTTTGAAAAACAGTAATATTTCTTTTGAAAATAATAATTGAGTTTAAAGCTAAATTGATAAACTTAACACCGAAGTCACAAAATTTAATAAAGGCCAAAACAATTTAAACATGATCTTATATAATTCTAAACCCTTACATGATAAAAGTGGTTTAAGATATAACAAAACTAACCGTAGAAATAGCACTAGACATGCTTTCATGTATAGTAAATATGTTATTGCTAGTACTAGATTACAAGTAAAGTCTAAATCCAATTTTTATAGAAATTCAAATACTGCTATGACCAATAATGTTTAAAATTTCTTTAGAAGTGCAAAATCATTGACATGAAATATGAATAAAAATTATCTAAGTATTTGGGTTCATGTTAATTGAAAAAGTAGAGAAAAATACATTGATGATTATTTTGATATGGTGGTTAATAATGAAAATTATATTTATAAAGGTTCAACCACACCTATATGGGTATGGTTTCCTAAAAATTAGGAAATTATAAGAACCTTGGGTATCGCATGCTTTAAATGTTATTTTTTTTTGATACCTTACATTATAAGTAGCAGTTATTTTGTTCTATATTGTTCTATGTTAATACTTATGTGAAATATAATATTTTTCATCATATAAACTCTCCTTTTGTCGATGATAAAGGGGGAGAAAGATATCGCTCTTACACTATTTGCAGGAATAAACATTGCAAGCATAGATTAAGGGGAGAAAAGATTAATTATTTACACGAATATATAGCATAGATTCAGGGGGAGAAATCTATAGCATAATTACAGGAATATATTCACGGGGAGAGATAAGTCAACGAAGCTTATCGAAAATTCGTCCGTAGCAAATAGAGTTGTCATCATCAAAAAGGGGGAGAATGTTGGATCATTGATTTTGATTGCTGACATGAAACAACGATTCACGAATCTACGACTATGACAACATCCAAACTTAACGACTCAAAGTATGGTTCGTATAGTTATATATTTTAACAAGAGCCATCAAATATGTATATAGAGTCTAGTTTAGTGCTTTGTTAAATCTTTCCTCAAGAATCGTCATACATATTCAAATAAACTTGCATGCATATTTTAATCAAAATCAAGTTTTCAAAAAATGCATGGAGCGGGGCTCGAACTTGGGTCACTAGTTTAAAAGACAAGTGCTCTAACCGAGTGAGCTATGGTAGTTTTTTGTTTAACAACAGAATTCAATCGACCGAATACATTCAGTCAGCGGACTGAATACATTCAGTCAGTCGACTGAATACATTCAGTTGAATCTGTGCACTTTCAAATGTACATGCACGATTTAAATCCATTCGATTGAATATCCTAAGGCAGTTGACTGAACACTGTATAACTGCCATATTTTTTAAATAGACACTTCCTTTCGTGAATAGCCTTCTCCAAAGTGAAGAGTTATAGCCATTATTGTTCACAGAGATCTCTTCACTAGCAGTTGCAACTTCTTAACTACTATATATATGCATGAATTTTAAGATCAAATTACCTCACTTACTCGCTTATACTCGAATCATATTTTCTGAATTAACTACTCTATTGAATTCATACATTCATTGCTTACAATCACAATTCTATATTTCTAAAAGCAATTTGAAACTTCCTAAACTTCCATGTATATGTATGTAAATGATTCTAGCATTTCCTTCATAGACTTACCTAATGTATTATTATTTCGCCTGTATTATATTATTCACTGCAATTTGTGATTCCATGTTCTATAATATGTAACATTTTGTGCTATTTTTATATTAGCCAACATGTTTGTTTCTTTGCTCTAAGACTATTCACGTCATTATATTTATTTAGACTTAAAGGTAAAAATATGACATGTTAACCCAAAGGAATAAACACAGATTGTCGCTCGTATGCAACCTTATTCTTTGTATTGCTCGACAGTATTACCAGTAATAT
The DNA here is from genome assembly GCA_030765085.1 of Allium cepa. Classification (NCBI taxonomy): domain Eukaryota; kingdom Viridiplantae; phylum Streptophyta; class Magnoliopsida; order Asparagales; family Amaryllidaceae; genus Allium; species Allium cepa. Next base: position 377,592,774 of record CM060938.1, on the reverse strand, counting down.
ACTTAGGTAATATTGATGTAATGGTAGGGCATTATAGATTGGCATCAGAGTAGGTCCAAGCGATATAGAATATATGAGGCATGGGTCTTGGCCTTAGAAAGACTTAGAGTCCCTAATTCCCTTTGCGTGTGGTAGTTACCTTACATAAAAGGGATAATATGAGTATTTGTTGATTCCTGCGGTAATCATATAGGGATGTATCTGTTATTTTTGTGCTATATATTTTCGGTATCCCTACCTCTTCAACGTGTTTATCCCTGTGTGGAATGGAAGTTGTTGATGGAGGTAGCAAGCAAGGGGTGATTAGTAAAATTACTAATGTCGTTATTCATAATGTTGTATAGATCTCTGTGTGGCTTAAATGAGAATGAAGTAGTTTAGTTAGGGAAGCTGCGAAGACCTAAAGTTGATTCTCATATTTTGGATACTTCATAGACCTAAGTTGTGATGAAGCGAATTTAAGAAGGAGGATCCAATATTGATTAGAGTGCATAGCGGATGTTGATAAATAGGTTTCCATCGAAGATGATTTTTTATTTGCTCAGTTGGAGTTTATATTGTTGTATTGATGTTTGTATTCATTTAAGCTTAGTCTAGAATATGAGAATTAAGAAGGAATTATCACCCAAAATTCCTAAACCTACTAGAATATGGAGAAATCAAATTATTTGTAAATGTTAACGAGTTCTCTAAAACTGAAATATTGGGGAATAATAAGCATGTTTAAACAATTGATAGTAATAATATTTAACGATGAATTATATACATATACATATACATATACATATACATACACATACACATATACATACATACATACATACATAGATATATATATATATATATATATTAACCTAAAAAATGGATCAACACCCTGGATTGAATATGAAAGCACCAGCTCTATTCTTACAAAGAAAATATAGAAAACAAATGTATAAAGAGCAGAAATAGTATAAAGATGAGAAGATTTTTATAATGGTTCGGCTCTTAATGAAGCCTACATCCACTTTATAACTTTCTATTAACTGATGTTGTTACAAGTTGAATCGGATACAATATGATTGAATCTTCTAGGTTAGATCAATTCACAAGTACTGGAGTTCACTGGAGAATCACAGCGAACACTTAGATGACTATTGTGTAGAAGGAGAAGAGTGAAGAATAAACTCTACAAAGTTCCGGCAGCCAGTCCCTCCTGATCTTGTTTACATTGCAAGTAGGACTGTATTTATAGGGGTTGGAGAGCTGTTGAGCTAAGTCGCTTTGCTAGAAGCCTACACTTAATGATACAAAGACGCTTTAAAAATATGATAACGATAAGACTTAACATGTTGGATCGCTAGCGATCCATTAGGCATGATTGCTAGTGATCCATGTCTTAGGGTATTTTCGGATCATTACATTTGGGTTTCTTTCCTTACTTTATATAGTTGCCCTCTATGTAATCTGGTAATAAGTTGTCTTATTTTTATAGTGATTCATATACAGGTTGGGTTGAACTATGACTGGAGTCAAATGAATGCTCACTTCTCCAACTGGCTAGCTTGGAATACCATAAAACTTGGCAGACATCCCTAGAAAAATATTTTTTCATTATATAAGAAGTTTGGACGATCCATGAGCAATCCTTATGGATCGCTAACGATCCCTGGGTGATGGATCGCTAGCGATCCATCCCATTAGCTTATTTTTGCATTTTTCCTCTTGGGTCTTTCTTAACTTCTTCTTCTAGTCCGTTTGGTTGATTCTTGAGTTATTTTGACTTGATGTAGATGTTCTAGTCCTCTTGGATCTTTCTGTACTTGCCATCGCCATCGATGATCTCCATCGCCTGAGCCCTCTACCATCAACCTCCCTTAACTTCGCCATCACCTCAAGCCAATCCCGAGCACCTGAAACATTGATTACCTGAATTGCCACCGATCTCGCCTAGCTTGGATTGCCAACGACTTAAATTGACTACATTTGCCTTCTAACTTGAGGTTGGTTCTGTGGGTTTTGGCGTATTATTAGTGGTTGGTGGTGGAGTTGTGTTGGAGACGGATGTAGTGGAAAATCTGAGCCAATTGTGAATTTATGGAAGAAGATAGTAAATCGAATCTTGAATTCTTCACGGAATGAAGACAACGTTTTTCCTCCGTTCTTGACTTGTTTTGCTATCTTCATCCACAGAGTCAGAATTAACTTGCACCGAGTGACAACGTTGATATCAACATGTCATCTTGTGGATTGGTTTTGGTTTTTGTGGGAGGTGATGATAGCTTAAGGTAGCGTCATGTATGTATCTCATGCTATTATCACTTTACAAAGAACTAAAGTCGACTTATGCTGAGAATTCTCTACTCGATTCAGACCCATCGGTATATAGTTGCTCACTTTGGATTGGTCTTGTTATTATGCATAGTCGGTGTACCTGGAATGGGAAGGGCATTCCATGTTGCTTCGGAAAGTGAATCCGTTATCGATCGTTGATCGATAATGTGTAAGTGTAGGAGGTATGACTTTAACGAATGATACAAAAAGCTTTTTTTCGCTTTCTGCTGTGAGTGAACTATCTACACAGGATAGAGCATTCGTAGTGTTCAGGACATCGAGCCCATCCTACTTAGATAACAAACTGTAATTGGCCTAGTTAATGCTTGAAATGCGACGAGTTGGCATAAGCCAACATTTTTTCAGAAACCAAGTGTTAAGTATGGGGGAATTTCTAGTTATGAATAGAATCACCTGACCGCATTCGATACAAGTTCTATTATATAGAATGAAGCACCTGCCATCCCGATGTAAATCCAGTGGAGGAAGCCCGACACTCTCGGAGGTTAAATCGATATCAGTTATGTCTTCGCAAATAGTTCCAGTAGCGCCTACTTCTTCGACAACACCAGCTGAATATGGTCAACTGGTATCGGTTGGTCCGCATGTAGATTGAACCCCTCCGAACTTTATACTTTTACTCAACCCATCGTAGAGTGCTGCTATTGTAATTTTTGCTAAAGTCCTGCAAAACATTTGTTACAGTATGGCATCTTGGATGATAATGTACGTCTTACATTGAAAAACGAGTTTTTGCACATGCCACCTTTGGGGTACACCGCCTAACATCAATAAATGTGCTTGACTGGTGCAGTTCCTCTTTTCAATCATTTCTTGAGAGAGACTCTTCTGAATTTTAGAATAGCTCCAATTCAGATTCATCCTAACGGATATATAATTTTGAACTGTCTTCATGATTTGTTCATGCGGACATTCAACCATGCCCCAAGCTTCGATGAGCTGAGATGTGTCCTGTCATTCAAGAAGAGATAGGAATGTTCATCTCTAGTGATTATCGAGGTTCAAAGGAACCGCAAAATCATCCTACAGCTTCAAAGCAACCTGTCCCAGTTTGAGACCCAATATTATTTTGCTACTTGTCTTGAGGGATTTAATCGTCATTGGACACTAGGGAGTAAGTCTTCTTTTTTACTTATTAAGATTTAATATGATGGTGCTGAATTTTAATAGATCTAATACCTCTTGCAGTTATTGTGACACCAAGCCACGCTCCATCACATGATCCCATCTTCCATACTCTGAATGTCATAGATGCTAGGGAGAGATCTGTTAAGTCTTTGCTAATGGATGAGAATTTTCTTCGGTACAGGTTGCTGCATCCCAGGAGATCTGCCGTTGAAGTTCCATCTCCTTCCCATTCTAGAATTCAAACATGCTCCACTTCTTCATTGAACGATTCCAAAGAGGGAGGTCTGCCAGAAGGAGAAGCTCTATCCGGTGGATCAACTAAAGAAATTCATGAAGGAAAAGGCAATACTACCGAAGCCAGTTGGCCGACTAGGATGCCCTCCATCCTAAAGGAGGGGAAGAGGTGTTCAAGTAGCGAGAATGCCAGCTCGCGGTGATTATGGAAAAGCAGGAGGGTAAAATTTAGAGCTAGAGTAGCTATGATTCCTTTTCTAATGATGAGGAATTTGACGCAAATTCTAGTGAAGGAAACTTCAAATCGTGCAATAAAACTTCGGGAACGAGTACTATCCTCCCGGTTCGCCTCCCTAAGAGATTGTCGCTAAAGATGCTCCCCCGACAACCGAACAACTTCATGATTTTCTGCCTTAGGAAACCAACATCAACTATGAGGACTTGAGCAACTTTTATGTGGACATCGTTGAACTCATGGGAGATGATTTCGAGTTTGAGGGATTGTCATCTCACCCCAATCATGCTATGTCTAGGGTTAGCCCGACTCCCACTACAGGTGCTTCGCGATCAAGTTTTTGAAGTCCTTTTAGGCCACCTACGGCATATTACACATTTCACTAGGGTCACGTACACTCGTATAAACATTATTTGAGCTTATGTTTTGTCGCTAAAATTCATCATTTTTTATATTAGGTACTATGGGAGGTCTTGGATTTTATCAAGATCTTGAACAATTTGCAGAAGCAAAACGTGGGTGAAGACAGACTTCAAGCCGCCATCGGCCTCAAGAAACTGAGGTTGAATAGAGAAGAAAAAAGATTGAGAAGAGAAAGTTCGTCGTCGAGATGAAAGGTACCGAGGTAGAGTTTAAAGGGTGGCTATGTGAATAGGAAGACTTTCGATTATCGGGAAGACCCATATAAAAAGTCAAAGGTAGATCATGGTTCTCAGCCTTCTTAGTACCAAGCATTTGCCCCGGCTCTAGTTTCTATTGGAATTGAAGCTCGGACTTCTACTATTCAAGTTGCTCCATCAACCTAGACTCCATTAATCCATGTAGTGCTTGCTTCTAGTTCTTTATGCCCCCCGTAGGAGGCCGACTTAAATTCTCCCACCTAGTTCACCTAAGCTTGAAGCCCCGTTCCTTGGATGGTTTCTAAAGGGAGTTTAATTCGATCGTGACTTATGTCCGATCTGTAAGGATTATTATATGCCCCATCTCTATGAAATTCAGAGTGACTTGGATTATGTTGAAGGATGGGAAAAATTATGTAAGAAAGGGTGGACTCGAACCGTAACAACTATCAAAACAGCCTTTCCTTCGAGTTGGAAATGGATGATTATGAGAAGATGTTGATAGAATATGATGTAGAATTGATCAAATGACAAAGGAGAGGGAAACCGCCTTTCGAGAGAGTAAGGTCAACGCTAGTTTGCTGAAGGAATTGAAAGAGGCTAACCCAAAAATTGAGATCATGTTCAGAGATGAAATCAAGAAAGCTCATGCTGATGAGGTTAAGCTTAAAAAGGAGCTTGAAACTCGAGATGAGATCATTGAAGATCAGAAGAAAACTATTGTTGGTCATGATGAAACCGTCGAAGCTCATAAAAAGACAATTGCTGATTATGTGGGAATGGTGGAATCTTACGACAAGACCATCTCTAACCAGGCCCAAGTGATTGCTTGGCTTCAAGAAAGAGTTGTGCAACTGGACACTAAAAGGACCAAAGTTAAAGTTGAGAAGGCCGTCGTGACATCGGATTACTTAGAGTTGTAGGTTACCTTCAAAAGGAAGATGGATGGCACCATCTTGAATTTCTACATCAACTCCTTATTGCATTAGGGAAGCCTATGTTATTTGGGTCCCAAATACGCACGTACTCTTGCTGTGGTTTGAGAAGAAGTCCAGCCCATTTACAAGAAGAGGGAGATGTGTATAGTGCACAAGTGTTGGAGAATACCTATCTTAATGAAGGATTAAAGAAGGCTTTGGTAGAGGGTGAGAGATTGAAAGAGAGCAAGAAGCCACCGATGCTGCCGCAATTACAGCTATTAAACCACTATTGGAGCCATTCAGTTTTAGGCCTGGCGAATTGTACAAGCAGCCTCATGATAAGACGGGAATCATTCTAGTTTCGGCTGGTGTCGCTTTGTTGTTTGTCCCTTCAGTAGGTATCTCTGAAGCCTTGAGTGGTCCTGAAACTTAGCCCAAGATCGTGCAACCATCCAGTGAAGGAAACGTTGGAGAGTATAAGGTCGAGATTCATGGTCACACTTCTGATGCGGGTAACTTCCTTGTTTCTCCCGAGTTTGAGGATTTTCAACACACCCCGTAAGAACAAGATGAATTGAATGCTTTCCTTTTTGATCTTATAGGTCCGTCTTCTTTGCTCATCGAACTACAAATTTCTTAAGTCTCGGTGCCTACTATAATCACAAATGTTTCAAGGCTTGTTTCTGTATTTAGCTTGCTTACTACGCCCGTGTCTAGCCTAGAACCAGGACTGGAGTCTAATAAGATCGCTATGTTGCATAGCATGGACAACCCTTTCGTATCACTGGAGGGTGATTTATAAGCAGTTGACACTCGAGAGAAGACAGACCAAGCTACCTAGCTATATAAAATTGAACACAAAATGGTGGCAGTTAAGAGGGAAAAGATTGAGGAGAGGAAGTTTTCGAGGAGCTCCCACAAGTCCTAGATGCGTAAGACCAAGAGGGAGTCTTTTGAAGGGGTCGAAGAACAGGAAGGAAACATGGGCATAGAGCCTATAATTGATATCTGTGGCAGCGATACAACTCCTGGCGGGGAAGCTTAGAGGAAGAAGAAACTTCCAACCAAAGGCGGGAAGGGAAATGGGTGCAAGAAACATTAACAGGCTCGAGTGAAAGTGGAGCCGGATGTTGGAAAATTCTAATTTGTTTAACAGTTATTTTGTACAAGTGAAGAATCTGCACTTATTACTTTCATTGTTGTAGCATCAATACTTTTCATTTTGTTGGTTGATATATTGTAGGTATAGCCTCCACATTTTTACTTTGTATAGAAAATATTATGAGGAATGAAAAGATTAATGTTTCTATTGTCATCTCTTCTACGTTCTTCCTTATTTATCACGTACTTAGCTTGCTTTTATACTACTTATGTGTGTACATGGCATGACTACTTATTTTGCATTCTATACATCACATTGTCGTGTCGTGTTTCATGGTATGCAATGCCTTTACTTCTATGATTTCACGCATTATGTATGCATTTTTTCAATTTTATAACTAGATCTACCATTAGTGCCAAAATTCTTTGTTTAGAGAAACAGGATTATGGAGTAGTTTTCCTTTGAACTAAATGTTGGCATGTGTGCACCCCCACTTTATTGGTTTGTTTTCTTCGAGCACTTGATAAACGACTTGTTAAACCTAGTGATTCTTTGAATGTATATAGCCGAACCTACTTTGTGTTTCCTATCTTTGGGAACTTGTGACTCGCGTATCTCGACTCCAGAGATTTTGTTGGTCAATGATCGGAACTCATTGCTGAATTCTAGTTGCACGACATTACTGGAATCATTTATATTACTTTTGATAGCAGGAGTGGATCCTTGTTAGTTCTACAATAGACGAGTTTTTCGGTGCTGTTAGGACAATACTGGTACTTAAAAGATCTTAGTGGTTTGCTGATGGTGCCAGAGAAACATCAACTAGTGCTTGCGCGAAATGTGCGACTTTTAAGAGTGCGTAGCTTGAGAAATGCACGGCTTCTTAAGAGTGCACGGATTACGAAATGCATGGTTTTCAATAGCATGCACAGCTTATGAAATGCACGGCTTTCTAAGAGTGCATGGCTTATGAAATGTTTGGATTTTAGAGAGCGCACAACTTACAAAATGTGCGGCTTTTTGATAGTGTAGGGATTATGAAATGCACGGTTTTTAAATTCAAGTCGATTTACTTTCCTCGACTTGGCGAGTAGGCGGGGCATACTTGTGTGTAGTTTCACTTCCGCAAGCAACAAATGAATAACTTTGAGTCGGTTTACATATGCCCACTCGGTTAGTAAGTGGAGTGTACTTGGTCATGGCTTCACTTTCCTAAGCAAGTATTGAATGATTTTTAAGTCGGTTTACTTTCGTCGTCCTTTTGAGTAATTTATATGAACGTGGTTTTGTTGGTTCAAGAAAGAAAAGGGATTTCACTGATAAAATAGAAAGTAGAGCAAATTTTGCCTATTTACAATGCCTCCATTGTTGTCGGGCGGCTTATTTGTGAAAATTGGAAATACATAGATAAAAACTAATGGCTACTCCAAGCACGGGGAATCTGAATTCCATCGACTGTGGTAAGCTTGAAAGTGCCATCTCCGAGCTTCTGCCCAATTGAGTAAGGCCCTTCCAAGTTTGGCCCAAATTTTCCTGTTGCCGGATAGATTCGTTTCAGGATGAGATCTCCCACTTTGATAGTATGGTTGCAGACCTTGGAGTTGAAGTATCATATTACCCTTAATTGGTAAGCCATGGTCCTTAGCTTTGCTTCCTCCCATTTCTCATCAATCAGGTCTAATGAGTCAAGCATGTGCTGCTCGTTCTTGTTTAGATTGAAGTGTGGTTTCTGATGAGAGAGGACTTATAATTCAACCAGGATCGTTGCATCGAATCTGTATGCTAGGATGAATGACGAGTATCTAATTGCTGACCCGTGCGTCGTTCAATAAACCGATATTGCAAGTGGGAGCTCATCAACCTAGTTTCCATTGGCTTTCGTCAACCATCTTTTGATGGTGGACTTGATGATTTTGTTTACCACCTACACTTGCTCATTTTTTTATGGGTGTACTACTATGGGGAAATAATTTTCGATGTGAAAATGCCTGCAAAAGTACTTGAAGTCAGCGCGTTCGAATTGAGTACTATTATTTATGATGATTTTCTACAGCACTCCAAACCTGCAAATAATATATTTAGTGACAAAGTTAGTCACTTTCTTAATGGTAATAGTATCCAATAGTTTCTCTTTAGCCCATTTTTTGAAGTTATAAACAACCAAAATAGCATATTTGGCCCCCTTTAGCAATTTAGAGTACGCCGATTAGGTCAATTCCTCAAGCCGCAAACAGTCATGGGCCAACCATTGGCTTAAGGTCCACGGATCGAGTTCTCTACATTTTGGAAAACTTTTGGCATTGCACACATTACCTGGCATACTCTGCTGTATCACAGTTGATGGATGGCCAGAAGTAACCATATCGGGAGATCTTTTTCGCTAGAGTCCGCCATGCAATGTGGCTTCCACAATCGCCTTCTCATTGCTTTCGAGAACGGTTTTCACTAAACTATTTTTGAAATACCTGGACATTTCAAATTACTATTACATAGTATTTTTTATTTTTCTAAATAAAGATAGATTTATTTCCTATAATAAAGGAATTTCAAATATTGGTTTTAATAATCGTTTTCGGAAAATCGTTTTAAATTTTTGTTTTCTCTAATAAAATTATTCTATAAATAAAATTACTTATTTTTATGAATTTAGAACGTATAAGAAAGACAATTAAATGGTAAAGTAAAACATGTGGTATGGGACACATGGATTTGCTTTATCGCTTAATATCAGACGTATACGATCGAAACCCTTTCGATGAACTGTTTGAGGTTTTAAAATTTTGGGTAGACTATATTGTCCGAGAACTCCAATTTAGGAGTACATTCGATGAAGGATCATTTTAAGACGTGTTTCTTGATCGCCGATGAAATGAGATGAATTAAGAGCTAGAAATTCCTATTTCGAATTATGGTTGTAACTAACCATCTAGATGTTATTTTTACATGCCGATGAGATGAGGTAAGCTTCTTTATGATGATCTTACGATGTTGAGATGTATTATGATAGTTTTTACTTGTCGGTGAGATGAGACAAGTCACGATGCCATTAGTACTCGTCAATGAGATGAGACGAGTATGATATTGTATTTACTCGCCTATGAGACGAGGCTGAGTATATTTTCATGATGTTTATGATGTTTTACTAGTGTGGTACCAACTAATGACTAGTAAACTGTTTGGTGCAAACGTATGGTATGGGACATATATTAACAACTATTGGGTTCCTATCCGAGAAGTTGAGACACATTCATGATGTTTACTAGTACTACAGACCAGAGTAGTCGATTGGAGTCATCACGATGTAGTTGCTGCTCCGATCATCATGATGTTATTAACTCGGGTCTTTGTGACTGGGAGTCATTATGATGTTATGGACTATAGTCATTCTTGATATTCACAATCTTAAGATGTTATTTAACTCAAGTGATCACGATGTTTATGGTACTAAATAGTAGTACTAGTCACGATGTAGCGCATATAGCATTGCTTCGGCATGCAATCGAGGATCTGGCCAATCCTGGATTTGTTTAAGTTTTGATGTTTTAGACTTCACCGTCTTTAGATGATTATTACATAGATAGCCTAGTGCTAGATGAGATTTGTATATATATGGTGAAATCATTTATGATGTTACTCTTTGATTGAGTTATTTGCATTATGGATTGATGATTTTATAGACTACTTGATGTTAAGATGGAGCTGAGATATATTTATAAATTTATACGGATGAGATGAGGTATAAAAGATTATGAAGAATTTTTTATGATGAGTTTTAGTAATGGATTTGAGATGTATCCATATTCATACCGGTGAGATGAGGTATGAATAAATATAATATGTCTTTTATGATTGGGTTTTACGCTTCCTTGAATGATCCTTAGGATGTGCCAATGTGATGAGGCACATCCATATGCGTTTTATTCTATGTATGAAGGATATGTACCTTTGATGTATTGTTATATTAACAACCACTTCTAAGAAGATAGTTGAATCATTTGAAGTCATTATCTGTTCATCGACGGAAATTCTATCGGTTTAGAAAACCGTCGAACGAATTTAAATTAAAAATAACCGCAACCGCACGGTGTACGAATGTAGCACGTGGCGAATACGGGTCGATCCACAGGGAATTGATGATTTCAAAATTCTATTCAATCAAATTATACCGAAGTTGAGAGTGAATAGTTAGAAATGCAAGAAACTAACAAAAAATAGCAAAGAAAATGATAAAAATATGAGAGTTAAAAGAACAATTTAGAGATAAATCCACTCTCTAGATCATATAAATCAAAAAAAATGAAGTTATGATCTCTCTTTTCTTTTCATTAGTGTAATTAGTTGATGTGTTTACCATAAGTATGATATATTTGTGCTATTAATTAGCCCAATATAAACCATCAAACTATAACACAACCACTAATACACATTTAACTCTCATGAAATATGACAACAAAGTTGAAATAAAAATCTATTTTAAGCATAGCCTATTAACTATTGTTTAGAAATATAGGCTATCAAATTTCAATTTCAACATTCACTTCTTTTCCATAATCATATTTAGATGAAGAGGCAATTTGTGTTATGTTTGCTTAAGCATAGCCTATTTGTTATGAACAACATAGACTATCAAATTAAAAGCTAAACAACATCATTAAACCACTTCAAGTGTTTCCATTAAAGCACAAAAGAGAGTATAAACATCAAAATGTTGCATCTACACACTAAAGAGCTTCATTACCCCTAAATTGTAGGGATTAAGCTCTCATATTTGTTTTCAAATCAACAAATGTAGAAAGCAACATGAAAGCAAAAAGAAAGGAAAATGAAAGCTAATGGAAAAAACAACTAATCTAATTGCATAAAGGTAAATTTACACTATTACATAAGAAGAGAAGAAGCATGTAAATAAAAGAGAATTAACATTGCATAAAAGAAAATAAAATTACATGAAATAAAATGGCTAAGTAGCCATGGAAAGAAAGAGAGATTTGATTTATTTTCTAAACTAAAACTAACTAACTAAGAGGAAGATGAAGAGGAAGAGAGGAGGCCTAAGAGAGACTAAGAGAAGAGATAATAAGAGAGTGGAGGCTACATGAAACATATGGGTATTTATACATGTATGAAACCCTAATTCATATTTTGGGGAATGCCAAAAATGCCCCTTAGGAAGTGTGGAGGCCAAGTAACCATTAACATGTCTTAATCCCCCATTAAGTGTACATGAAACCATTAACTCCATATGCATGTGCATTAGCCTTTAATTTGTACACTAAGGTAGGTGGGTAGGTGGGGTCCTCCATGATCTTCACTTTGAATTATTTCCATCTTCATTCCTTTATATTCTTTGTGCATGCATATTCCTTCATGAAACCACTCCTATTTGAGACCATTTTCCTACAAAAATATATATAAATTTCCAATAAATTTTTCTCAAAGAAATATATGCACTTAAATGACCGTTTTGCCCCTATATGAAGATGAATATGTGAAAATTTGGAATTAATATGAATTTTGGTTAAAACAAGTTAAAATACCCAATATGATCATTTATTTAATTTAAATAGAATAAATATGGTGGTAAAAATATGAACATTTACGTGCACATCAAATACCCCCACACTTATCTTTTAATTCGTCCTCGAATAAAGGAAAACAAGATAAATCCGTTTTCTTAGGGAGCACAATTGCATTGAGCATATGCAACAAGCCGTTAAACCTCTGGGTGTCCCCAATAGGACGAGTGTTGTCTCGTAAGGGTTTTCAGGGGATACTATCCACAAAATCCAAATGCAGGATGAAAATATTTACAAAATGCAAGATTTATTTACAAAGAGATGAATGCAAGTTTTTGAAATATTTACAAAATTAAGGATATATTTTTAAATCGACACAAATAAGTTAAATATTGGTTATGGTTATTATCTTGAAAATTTATGTCATTTACTCGTCAAAATTTCCAACAAAAATCAAGTTATCATAACAAACAGACAATAGTTTAATTTGTTGTTTCGGTTGATAACAAAGTGTAATTATTAAATGGATCCTTAGTTGATTATCAAAGTTTATCAAAGTGGTATTTTAATTTCTTTTCAATAACAAATCAAATCAAATAAGTAAAAATAGTGCTAGGATTTCAATTGCTTGCTCTCTCATTATTTGCAAGAAAAATTACACACCTAGCTCAGGGAAACTGAGGCCAGATATACCACCCATGCACTGCCTTATGGGCTTATGTGAGAGGAGTACAGAGCATGGCGAGTGCACACACTTTCATGCATACACTATCGACCGTAGGTGGTTTTTATTAAGTCTTTTTTTACATGTGTTCCATACATCATAATCGTGAGGACTTTTAAATGAGTATGAAAGCACATAATCAAAAATTCCAAGTAATCACCCCTGCACAACCATGAGGACTTTTAAATGAGAGTGAATACTTGGATGTTATTATTTTTTATTTTTATATTTTTTTAGAGGGAGTTTTGCAAAATCATCTTAGCACCATTTAACTTAGAAGACAAAAAAATGTTATATCTTTTATTTTAAATCAACCACTTTTTAAAACAAAGATTTTCAATTAGGATGTACTTCATAATTAACACGTATGAATCTTCCTATCTACTAGTTAAACCATTATTATTTGTAATCAAACTTCATTTTTATTTTTGTTAAGACCAATAAATTTTCAAATATTTCAATTTAATAAATCAAAGCCATATATTTATCTTATAGTGTTTCTTTTAAAAATAAATCGAAAGAAATTTTTTTTTGGATTTTTTTTGTGATTTTAAAGCAAAAATAAACCATGAGAAAAAATTAAGATGAGTCTCCCCCCCACTTGATTTTGACTGTGTCCCCACAGTCAACCCAAGAGGAAGGAAAAATAAATAAAATAAAATAAAAATCCAATATTTACATGAAAGATTATTATTTACAAGGGATAAGAATGTATACAGTCAAAAAGTAAATGAAACGGTCTTCTAAAGACCGATTCATTTGTCTCGTTAAATGTGTGAGACACAGTTTAAGCACGAAAAACCAAATCGTAAAAGATTTCGAAATTGAGTGTGGATTTGGAAAAACGAAAGTCATTTTATTGAAAATCGTATGAGTTGTTTTATTTTCGATGATTTTCGGGGTCGATAAAACAATTGATTGAAATTCAAGTTTATTTTCACCAAATTGAAGTTCAAACTTATCATTGAAAACTTCTTCAAAATTATCGATTTCAAAATCAAAACGGCGATTGAAATTTTCCCCTTTAGAATTCAACAACTCATTTTCGTAAATTCCGTAAAACTCATGTTCGTTAAATTCATCTTCCTTTGTTGAATTATCAACAACTTCATCGCATATATCCATTTCAAAATCCAAAGTTGTATTCAAATTTTTAGAAAATGGAAGATCGAAATTTAAATCGAGTTTCTCACCCTCAAAAGAATTGAAATCCAACTCAATTACCGTGTTTTCAACAACTTCATTAAGATTGTTATTTTCAGTTTCAAAAGTTGTTTTTTGAAAATCGTCAATTGTGGTAAAAGATGGATTATCACTTGTCTCATCATACGTTGATATTTGATTTTGTTGTTCACGTTATTTCATATAAGTTTCAAACAACAAATCCGTGTGATCATCGTAAATTTCATTCATTTGTTCAACAAAATCCAATTTGTAATTATTAAATTGAGAATTTTCGATTTGGATTTGGATTTGTTGAGAACAAAATTTTTTACTCGTAACATGGTTAAGATTATTCCCATTGCCAAATTTGTTTGAAAAGCTGTTCCCATTTTCAAATTGAGTTTGAAATTCATTTTGGAGTTCGAAATTAAATTGGCATGGGTTATAATCGTAGTCGTTTGAATTTTGAATTTAATTCAAATTTTGAAATCCTTGACTCGAGTTATTACACAAATAAGAATTACATAAATCATTTATCTCTTGATTTTGTCGTGTAGAAATTTCGAGTAAAGATGAAATCATTTCAATGCTATTTTCAAGAGTCGAAGGTTGGTCATTATTTTGAAAATTTTGTTGTTCGAAATTTGAATTATTTACACAATAGTTGTTGTTAAAATATCGATACGAATTTGGACTGAAATCATATTGATTATATTGATTTTCACAACTATTGTAAAATTCAAGTGGATATGGATATTCAGACATTTCCAAGAATGTTTTTTTTTGGTTTTTTTATAAAAGAAAAATATTTCGCTCTCGACATGCGAAGCCGAATACATCTCAGCAGCCTTAGCATGTGCACAAGTAATGAATATGCAAGAAACTCTTCCAAATTTCGAAAAAATTATAAATAAAAAATCTCATATATATTGTGATAATACTAGTGCCATAAATCTATCAAAAAATCCTATTAACCATCTCGAATGAAGCATATTGATATTCATCACTATTTTTTAAGAGATATATGGAAAAAGGAATTATATCACTGGATTTTCTAAATACCGAAGATCAAATAGCTGATATTTTCACAAAACCATTAAGTGAACTAACTTTCATTAAATTAAGGCAAGAACGACGAATATGTTCTTACAATGAATTGACTAACTACATCCATAGGATTAGTTTTGTACAATTAAACTACACAGAATAAAGTCTACAAATTCAAACTAATACCAACCGTATAAAAGCTAACTACTCTCTATTAAAAGTTATATGGTTGAACTTCTTTTCCTTAAGAAATCTTCTAAGTTAAGTAAATTTTCACTTATAAATTAGCTTATTTTTCTCCTAAAAAAATACTTTATTCATAAAAATATTACTCAAAAAGTAAAAATAAAAAATAAAAAATGTCTTTCGATCACGACTCCACAAATTCAACCATCGACTATAAATCATCCTCATCAGATATCACTTACGTTTCACCAACTAAATCTACACCTCCATCAAATTGCTCAGCCTCTCTGTACATTATTGTATCACCTATATATCACACTAGTTTTTTCCTAAAAGAAAAGAAAGACAAAGGGTCAATTGATCTGCAATCTACATTTCTCATCGACAAAGTCGATGAAATATATCACTATCAACATGAAATAATGGGAGTCCAATATGAGATGTATTATGCACAACGACATCAAGGACCTCATCTAAATTTTCTCAAAAAAATATATTCTTGCAATTTGTGGTCATTCACCAACAAAAAATTGCATACATCAAAATCTTCTCGATTACAAGAAACTTCTAAAAAAGCGTATAACATTACTTCGAGAAATCCATGCAAACTAGGACAATCAAACGAAGCTTGGATTGACACTCCATCTTTTTCGAATTGGTCTCAACTAAAGCCGTTAAATGACAACACAAAAGTTGAACCAAATTCATAAGATATACAACAAATCAAAAATTCTAAATTCTTAGAGAAAATCTAAACTTATTCTTGGCATCGTGTAAAATAAGTTTATTTGTTAATTTTTGGTATGTATATTGTTTTATTGTATTGATATTTCAATAAAAATTGATTGCTATTTAAATTATGTCCATAATTTTAGAAAAATACATACCATAGACGTTTATGAAAATACCACTGACGTCTATCAAAAGTTACGAGAAAACAATTTCCTGTAACCTTAGACGTCTGTGGGAACTCACAGAAGCCTTTTGTTTCTCTTTGTTTATTTTTTCTGCAACAACACATTTCAGTGTAAACCTCACTGACTTCTGTCATATCTTACAATTTATTTCTAACTGAAAGCACAGACGTCTGTGCCCCACCCACTGACGTCTGTTTCAAAACCTTACCTCCAGCAATCATATATAAATAGGTTTTCCTTATTTTACCCCCTACCTCAAATTTAATTCCAAAAACTAAAACCAAAGCCTCTGTCCAATCTCTATTTGCTCACTAATGGCTCCCAAACCAAAAAATCCATTTAACAAATGAGCCAAGAAAGGTCAATCGTCCTCTTCTCAAAATGTCGTGGTTAATGATTCTCGCATTCAAGAATGGCCTCGTAGTGGCACGATTGCCAACAAGCGATTTGATGAGCTAAAACAAAGAAGCTTCGTTCGGGGCCTTTTTATAAATTATGCAAGTTTGGAGAATATAGCATTAAAGAACTTGCTGTCACCTTCGAATGTCAGGATTTAATCAATTTCAATGAAAATGTGGTATAAATTGACCAACTAGCATCTTTCTTTTCTATGCCAATTTATGTAATAACGATATTTGGAATCCTGAGAAAGATCAAGGATAGTTATAGACGAGTGTGTATGGATGTATTTTAAAAAATAGCGTCAATGCCTTTGGACGTATACTTAATTGTTCTTCAACCGGGATCGATTTGGAAGAAACTCTGGACTATAAAAATTTGCCAAGGGACGAGATAACTCATCTTATTTGGAAAGATAGAATGCCCAGCGTAAATCCTTCTACTTACAAACCAAAAGCTAGATTGTAAATCATATGATAATAAATACAATAATCCCATGTCTAGGTAGTCATGACCAAATCTATGATAATGATCACAAAGCGCTTTGTGCCATCTTCGGTGGAATACAAATAAATTTGGCTAAATTCATCAATGGTAAAATTAAAAGCTTTTGGTCTCATCATTGACGCACTATTCTCTATGCTCGATACATTATGTGTTTCTTAAATGCTTTTAGGGTACCCTCCTATATCTCTCATTTTGAAGAAATCTATGTTAAAAAAAGTGGTATATGGTTTTTTTCATTGAAGCATCTTCCTCCACAACCACCCCCAATAATCGCCCTTAAACAATGGAGATTACAACAACAACACCAACAAGACCATCATGGTACTCTTTCCACTATTGCTCCTGTAATTGCTCGCCTTTTGTACGCTTAAAATCGACGATAAAGCACACACGTCAGACTCAAACCATACAGAAGGGCGGATTGTTATTTGGGTGAATATGAAAAAGCAGTGAACGAAAAAAAAAACAGAATCTTACAGCGGAATGACAAAATATAATAATCAAATAACAGTTCATGAAGCTGTTTTACAAAACATTTGATTTTACTTATACAACACATATCAGAGTTACACATGCCAGAGATTAATAAATAATGCAGCGGAACGATGCGATGCAGTGGACAATATAGTAAATAATAGTAATAATACAATCTTCGTTTTCATCCTCCGAAGTCTTCAAACCCTAAAATGTTCAGACTGACCCGAGTGAATTGAGAAGACAAAACACTCGAGTCAGAACTAAAAGATCTTATGTAAGTTAAATTAGCGGTAAATAATATGAGTGGAACGACGTCAGAGATGTTTACGGGATTTGACATCTCTATCCAGTGTCAAACATGAGTGCAGTAACTTAACACATAAATAGCGCCAATAGTCTATATAGCACCCGCATACCTCCTGATCGGGAGGCTACGAGAAGATACTCTATAGGTATGACACAAATCAAACTCGAACAAGGCTCGCTAGGGTAGATGACATGGCACAACTTGGCAATGCCACGGTAGATATACCAATTACGCTTCCGGGCTGGTGGTGACGCATAGCGCGCAGCTACCGTCCACCTCGAGCCACACCCCCAAAAAAAATCAAAGGGCCCCTGTCAATCATAAAGTAATAGAATGGTATCGAAGAAGTGTGTCCGATAAGAGAAGCTACCTCACTGGCCCGTCAATCACTCCTGTTTTAGCCACCATATGCTAACTCACTGGAGTCGGGTCCACGTATATACCTCAAAGGAACGCCGCCACCATC
Source organism: Allium cepa (assembly GCA_030765085.1). Taxonomy (NCBI): domain Eukaryota; kingdom Viridiplantae; phylum Streptophyta; class Magnoliopsida; order Asparagales; family Amaryllidaceae; genus Allium; species Allium cepa. The sequence continues at coordinate 377,574,491 of CM060938.1, read as the reverse complement.
TTACTTCATTCTGGAATCTCCACCACGTAAATGGTTGCTAAAGTGATTTTCAGAGTTGGCAGTGAGTATGACAACTTCCGATCCCAGCCTCTTTAACAACCAAATGTTATTATTACACCGCGGTCATTTTAAAATAATTTATACTTCACACCGAAATATGATTGCCATTTCAAAACCATATAAATATGATATCATTTCCATTTCAAACTAATCAATATGATATCATTTTTATTCCAGCTATATCCTTTTCCAAAAATCACAACACTTTCAAAGTTATACACTTCGAAACCAAAACACTTGAAATTTTTGACACTTTCAAATCATAATACTTTGAAACTCCTAACTTTGAAACATGACTTCCACCACTTAAATGGTATAAATATTAAAATATTTTATATAATAAGTAGCTTCTTCAATTTCACAAATCAATTTCAAAACAGCTTGAATTCCAGAATTTTAGATTTAACCAAATCTCAAACCACAAATTTCAATTCAATTCAGCTTCCAAATAAACCATCCCAAATTATATTGATTTCAAAACATATTTGATCCACAAAATAAACCATTTCAAATTCAGTATATTTAAAACTTTAAGTATTCAATAATTTCAAAACTAAGTTTGATAATCTCATATATATATATATATATATTTTATTATTTAGTTTCGAAAAATTTACTTAAGAAATCCATTATCATTTGAATAAAACTCAAATTACTAATAACTAAATATTTCCTTCAATTTATCTATACATGAAATATTCATTTAATTCACCTTAAACCAAAATCAAGTTATAAAAATCATACCTTCTTAAATTTAAAATTTAATAAATTTCACATCAAATTTATTTGAATTTAATTCTTAAATAAATTCAATTTCAAATAAATTTCAAATTTATCTTCTAACCTTAATTGATTTAAATCATTATACACTATATATTAAATTATAATTTAAATACTTACCCATATTATCTTCAATAAAATTCAAACTTATTATTAAGCTTATTCTATATTAAAACAGATTTATACACATCTTAAAATCAAGAATAAAACAACGTTTATATAATATCTAAAATCAATATTAATATAAAACTATATATTTCTTACAAAAGCATAGAAATCATTTCAAAAGTATTTCTATATATAGACCACGGTGTCTGTATATAATTTTCTATCCTATGGTCAAGTGATATAGATATTTATCATTTCAATCAGCAATATTTTACGGTTGTATATCATTTCGAACCACAATCCCGAATTAATAATAATCTATAACAAACTTGCGGTTTATAACGATATAAACTAGATATACATTCAACCAATATCAACAATCAACATCCATCACAATCATCATCCAAAATAGTCCATAAATATCAATATAGAAACTGATAATAAATAACAATTATTTAACTAGCAGTTTATGTGCAATAATAAATTAAATGACAATTTAATTCAAATAAATTCAATTTAACAGAGATGATGATAAAAAATATACCAAACAGTCATGAATAAATTCCTAATCACATCATGAATTAAATTTAACAAACATAAGAAATTTTAGAAGTTGTGAGTGGGTTAAAACACTCTCCTTTGAATTTAAATTAAATCCAATGTACACCCAAAATTTAAACAGTTTCAGAATTTGTCCAAACCAGCGTCAAAATATCCAAAATTCCAATTCGAAACTAGCGAAGAAAACCGCACATGAAATGGACCTCGTATGTAAAAGTTATTCAATTTAGGAGATTTGAAAATTAAATTATAAAATAAATATAAAACAGTAACTGCCCACGTAATCACCAGCTAATACGCGTGACTGAGCTCTAGAAGCTACAGGCAAACATCGCGACACTACGCTGCCGCTAAACCCTATCGACCATACCACCAGAGCCTACCGCGGCCACATCGACCACCACCCGAGGCTTCGCCGACCCCCTCGACCAACCCATAGCCACCCATCGTCACGATCGCTTGCAACTCGAGAGCAGCCACCGCCGATTTCAATGGGTTTTAAAACCCTATCTCGAATTAAAGTTATCGATCTGACCGTCAATACCACCCGCGAACCCACCGATGAACAACACTCGGCCCCATCTACAATACGCTACCCTCAAATCGACGATCCGTGGAAGTTGATCATCACGTGATGAACGGTCGAGGATTGATCATCAATTTTTGGGCAACCAATGATTCAAATTGAAAAACGAATTTCAAATATGAGATGCTCATCGAGAGCTCCAGATCGATATATAATTTGATATTATTTAAGGAGTTTGAATTTTTGTTATTCGATTTTGAATTGGAATCGAATTGGAAAATTTAGTGTTTACAACCGTTGAGGAAGAGGAGCAACAAAAGTTTCTATACGTACAAAAATAAGAAATAAAAAGGCTGCTTGGGTTTATAACCAGATTTATATAGGTAGAGCTGAAAATGGAGGAAATGATACAATTAGTTTACACGTTGAATGATAATTGACCCGAAAAGCCCGTTTCGATTCCGGAACGGAAATGGGTCAACCCATATACCAAAATATATGTTTTTGAATATTTTAAAATCAAGGAACAATTTTCATGTCCGAATTCCATCATATGAAGAAGTTATGTTAAAATCACTTTATTTCAATTTGATTTCAATTGATTTCAATTTAATTGATTTCTAGGCGTTTCAAGCCTGTGCGATCAAACGACAAGCCCGATCGTTATGAAACATGAAATTCTACAATAATTAACCGTTGCGGATCCGATGAAACTGGTTTCGTCGAAATACGAGTTAGTGGATAAAATGGCTATATTTCAGTTAAATAAATAAATAAATATTAAATCAATTAAATCAAAATCTTCAAATTCCAATTCCAAAATTAACAAATCTTATCATTTTTTGATTTCTTAAACAATTACAGTACTTTGACCAATTTAGATATCAATTCAAAGCTGATTGATTTAACTATTTCCGTAATTAATTTCAATTTTAAATAAATTCATTAATTACCAATTGAAATTCCAATTAATTTCCAATAACTTCCTTGCTTCAATTCTACTCTTTTTATTATGTCCATTATCACTCTATAAACCTAGTTATTATTTGTTTATCTTTCATTACATTAGTATATATTCAAATTTTCATCTTTCTTTTAAAATAACTGTTATTTTCAGTTATATTGAATTTGCCCAATATATACATTTATTATAATTAAAACCTCAATCAATTTATCCAACTTGGTTTCATTCTTTTATTTTTTCTCTATGAATAAATATACATTTCCATTTATTTCATTACATTCACACTTTAAAATTACTGACCTAACTCACATTAATGAACATTTACTTTCATTTAAATGCAATAGATTTTCAATTAATTTCATTGACTAAATATATAGGAAATTTATGATGATTGTTGCCATAACCTTACATTTCCACATAAAGTTTATTAATTTCAACTAATTATTATAATTACTTACACAATATGAATTCATTCAATTACCGTTAATTATACTAATTCATTTATTTATACAACACTTACCCTTATTTACTTATATTAAATTTTATAACCAAGTGCGACAATTTTCACTATTTCAGTACTGGGAATTCACTTCAATTGTTAATAATTAGTTTTAATTACCATTGCTACATTTCATTTTTAACACTCACTTCATTATAAATTGTAAAGTTTTTATTTCTTTCTAAATTTTATAACAAAAATATTATTAAATTAATCAATTTAATTATCAAAATTTATGGGTCATTACACTCTCCCCAGTCAAAACTTTTCGTCCCGAAAAGGAAAAAAGAAGGGAAAAGAAAGAATTAAGTGACCAACATATCTTATTTAAAATATTAAATTTATAAACAATTAAATCTTTTCTTTTCAATATTAACAAAAGCTTGGAAAACATTTCAAAAAAAATTCTAAGTCCAAAATTTACGAAATTTTTGGCAGAGTCTCCTTTGTACGGAGAGGCTCGGGAGAAAATATAACATCAAATATAACAATATATAACATATATTTCCAAAATAATATATACCAATTTGGGAAAAACAATAAATATCGCTAGAAAACCATATTCGAAGAACGTACCGTTTATCGGGCAAACAGCTTTTAATTATGAAACCAAAAACAGTAGCAATTGCTTCCATAACCTGTATTTCACTCATATAATCCTAAAAGAGTTTAACAAATAATTAAATTGTCACGGTCTAGATTTCAGAGTTCGAAAATCGACACCCGTACTTCACTTGTACTCGAATGCCGCAGATTCAACCGTTGATATCAAATTCATGCCGAATCTTATAACACATTAAGTCTAACAACACAGGGGAAGAAAAGAATATATCATTGATACATAGAATATAAAATATCTGATACAATATGATACAACAGGATACCAATACAAATCAAAGCCAAAAGATATAAAACAGCGGAAGACAACACAAAAAGATGGTCTAGACTTTGCATCCATCGATAGCGGAAAGATATCTTTAAAAGATAATCTCTTCAGAACTTAACAAGATAGATACTCCAACATATAGTGACTCATTGCTAAAGCTCCAAAGCTAGAAAGACTCCAAACCAAAAAGCGAGAACCATCATCAATGCTGAAGTGATGCAATTTGATCCAAATACGATTGCCAATATCTAGAGATTGAATGCTATCGAATCTACACCTACTATTTGGTTATCTGAAAAACCCAACTCTAGACTGCCCGTGTGGAAAATTATGGGCACCCAGAGTTTAGGAAGGAAACAATAAACTCCAGGTCAGTCATGGGACTGGTATGAGCAAAAAAAAAACAATTTTATCTTTAAAACAAACAACAAAAGATTTTAAAAATTGAAATCGGCAATGCTTTTTGGAAAATGAAACTACTATAAGGCCTCCCACCGCACACACAATGCAAACACACAATTGGAGGAGATTTCTCCTTATGGTAGTCAACATGCTTGATACGCAAAAATTTTTTGATATTATTATTAGTGCATAGTGCAGAAAAACCTTTCGAAAGTATAATATTAATCTTAGCAGCATAGACATTTCGCACTTATGCCTACTATAGCTATCATGTTCAATAGCAGGCTACCGCCACATTCCATCACAGGTTATACAACTAAAACCGTATAGGACCATATTGTTTCTTTGGATTTCCAACAAATGGTTAGGCAAATGAACTTCCCACACAAAATGGAACACCTTTGGAGGGACATCCCAGAGAACCTAACCGAATCTCTGCTACACAACGTTGGGTTACCTCTGTAACTCGGTAACTACTGACACGAGTATGCCACCTCCTGGTCGTTACCAACCTTTATCCAAGCCGCCTATCAACTAATAACCACAAAGCAATAAGTTTGCAGCAACTACACAGTTAAGTATCTGGGCTCCATACCATGATACCACTCATAATCTAAAAGGAAATGACATATCCTCAAGGGGCGCTACCCCCAAATAACCTTGCTGCCACGATTCCAGTTTCGAACATTACCGGGTTGTGAGGCTCGATGAAGTCTCATCCACAAAGCTACACTTTTTCACAAAGCCATGTTTTGATCAACAAATGATCAGCAGCACTTCGTATGCCACATTACCAAATTGGAAATGTATCAATAGTAACCATCAACAACATAAACTCTAAGCTCGTTCGTCTCAGAGAAGGGTGTTAAGCTAAGAGAATAAATCTATGCCACCAAACAAAAATGTATTTGATAGAAACCTGCTTTACATCTCAAAGTGTAATGTCAGACACACATCCATACAAGTCTGTTCTGGGTTCGAACAAAATCGAAGGCACTTCACAAAGAAGTCCTTGCAAATCCGAATAATCTCTAATCACGTCCGGACTTTCCATCACAAAGAGTGATCAAATCTCTATACCAAGGATCAGTTGGTGCAGAGACATTCGACGAGTTATCCTTTCATTTTCGAAAATATTTGGTCTTCACCACCAGTCTTTAAATGCAATCCATAACATCGTACCATTATTCGGAATGGGCTATATGACACAAAGGTCATCTCCCGGCTAATCCGAATAATGGGCGCAATATTTAAAAATCATATGGATAATGGGATCTCAATTAAGTCACAACTTATTACCCAAAACAAATGGTTTAAAAAAAATTACCATTTTAAATCTTTTTAAACAAAAAGATTCACTTCACAAAGTTCACCAATCTTTTACAAAGATTCATTCACAATATTTAAACAAAAGACCTATCTTTGAAATCCTCTTTAGTTTCACCAAATATTTCATAAAGATTCCTTCATAGCTATTGAAACTATTCCATTTCAAATCGTTTATTCAAAAGATACACCTTTAAGATCCTCTTCAATTTTAAAACAAAGTTCAACCATCTTTCACAAATATTTATTCATAGCTTTCAAATCTATTTCAATTCCATTTAAAACTTGAAATATTTTCAACACAATTTGGAAATCCTTTCTTTATATGAAAGCTATTATTATTTAAAAACAAATAGTTTTCGTCTTGGAAAAATCCGATTACATTTGCATGAGTTAAAGCCCTTTAACTATAAAACTTGGGTTAAATTCAAATTCCCACAACAAAACTTTTAAAATGGTTTAAAACCTATATAAACACATTTATAACCTGTATAACCTTTTTAAACCATAATTTCTAAACATAGAATCCAATTTCAAATCTTCAGTTCAAATTCAAATCAAATTGTTTAAATTTCAAAACTTTATCAAGTTATTCAAAATAACTTTTATCTTTGAAATTCCTTTTCAAAAGTTTCCATTTCCAAAAATTCAACTTTAAAAACCATTTTCAAAAATCTATGACTTTACCGTTTTCCTCATGAAATCCATATTTGTGCGTGTATGGTGTAGTCCAGGGGTTTCACACAATGGTGCAACATTATCAAATCATCACAGATTCAAGCATATCAGTATCGATAAGCAGTATATTCTATAACGCTTATGTTTCATTCACAGATACATAGATAAATAATACACATTTATTACAGATAAAATAAATTACATTCATCACAGCTTGAATTAAAACAACTCATATCACAAAGCATCACACAGCAGAGATATCAAACAATTTAAAGGAGTTCATTCAATTCACACACCCATAAGTATCTTTAATCCATATTATAATTAATTTAATCAATTCAAATTAAGTTAATTACCTACGAATTAACCAGTTAACCTTGCTAATCAATAATTAATTAATTAATTAATTACAATCATTTAATTAATTAATCATTTCTTAATTAACCTCGTAATTAATTAATTAATCTTTAACTAATTAAGTAATTACCCTTTAATCATTAATTAATAATCTTAATTATTAATAAAACTTAATTATAAATTAATCAATTCTTAATTACTGGTTAATTAATCCTTAATTAACAATTAATTAATCCTTACTTAATAATTTATTAATCTTAATTATTTAATTAATCAGTTTCAAATTAATTTATCTTAATTGCTTAATAATTATAATTAATTGACCTTAATCATTTGATTAATAAATTCTTAATTCTAAATTAATTAACTATAGATTAATTAATGCTTAATTACTTAATTAATTAAACCTAATTACTTGATTAATTAATTCTCAATTATTAATCAATTAATCACTAATCACATAATTAATTAATTAATAATAAATGATTAACTAATCTTTAATTATTTAGTTAATTAACCTCAAATTTTAAATAAATTAATATTAATTACTTAATTAAATTAATTAAATAAATTAACAATTAATTAATCCATAATTAATTTATTAAACCTTTATAAATAAATTAATCCAAATTTTTTAATTAACTTTACTTTAAATACCTTATTAATTAAAGTGATCTTTAATCATAAAAACATAACTATCTTTTAAAATAAAACAATTTCATTAATTACTTAAAATTAATACATGTTTAAAACATTTCGGCTTAATTTATACTTGATTACTTTTTTTTTTAAAATAAGTTTTTAAAAATACTTAACATTTCCCATATTTAATTTAACAACGCATAAAACTTTTAATGAAAATAGTTTAAAACTTCTTTTATATAATAGTTCAAACAAATTTAAATTTAAATTTTAAAAACTAGCTTTTCAAAACCCTTTAAAAACATGCTCAAATCTGCTTCGGGTTCGACCTGCTTCTAACTCGAGTACTGACTCCAGTTTGCATCTTTATTTCCCTTTCTCTCTTTTTAGTTTAGTTTAAGTTTAAACTTTAAACAAAATTGGAAAAGGGTATACTTCACGAACATGAGTACAGACTCGAGCAAAAACTTATCCTACCTAAGTACTCCTTCGAGTTATACTCGAACCCAAAAAAACTCAGACACGACCGACGCCGCTGTGCACGTGCACAGTTCATCCACGCCACCGCTACCTCCTATGACTCCTCACACACGTCGGGGATCATCCACCTGAACGTTTCCGACCCTCAAATGAATGCCGCGAAGCTCGAAAAAAAATCGAGTCTTCCAGTCGAACTGGAAACTCTCAATCTCACCAGAAACCACCTCGCCTGAGCAATCCCAACCACTGGAACCAGCGTGACTTTGCCTACACCTTCGTCCACGTTTAAGGTACGACCCCTCCAGGCCTGGCCAAGCTCGATGCATCGAAGAATCCACCGCGACCAATTTTTCAAAACCAAAAGGAACTAGGGTTTTAAAATGTGACGGTCTAGGCTTTTCAACCATCGACAGCGGCCAATCTCGACTGGTAGGCTTTTCAACCATCCCATCCCCGCCGTGGCTCAGAATGGTACCCTGCCCTTGCTTTTACGACCAGCCTTTCGACTGTCACGCCTTACGGCTAACCAACCCCTTAAAGAGGACGTGATAGGGGGTTCTTGCTTTTTGTTTGGTGGCGAGCAGGAGACTCAACTTTAGCTCAGGAGTATAACTCATTAAGTAACTCATTAAAGATAGGGTGAAGTATACCCTAGAATGTGTATATCCCTAAGATATCTGTCTGAATGCATCAGTAAATTCTCTTACTATCCACTAATAGTGAGTATGAGTGCGAGAAGAGGATAAGATAGGGGACAAGGAAATACCAGTACAAATGGTCAATGCCCTGTAACAACGGAAATATCTTTCTCTATCAATCTCCTTTGATTCGTCTTTTAAATTCTTTAATGATTCCTAGCAGCTCCAGGAAGAAGCTTTGATATACTTGCATGGGACACAAACTCCAGATGGGTCAGAATTGTTTGTCTGGATGAATTGTTTGCTTTGGTTGCTATGGTTGATAGATATACTTTGGTCCCTATACTAAAAGGTTTTAGATTTATATCCACATATCTGTCTGCTCTTTTGCGTCTAGATATATTCTACGAGTGGTTAGTTATCCCTTCGAACTAACCGGTGCCCTGCATATTTGTAGATCTGGATGAGCTGAATATCTTGTAAAGTGTTAAACAGATTCGTCCTTGTATCTATTGTTGATATTCTGATTTGGTAAGCCAAATGCAGAATAGATATTCATTTTGATCTGGAAAACTGTTTCTCTATCTTTCTATATTCTTTTGTTGTCTCCTTGGCAAATTTCAGGGACGAAATTTTCTTAAGGGGGGAACCTGTAACATTCCTGAATTTTAGCTAAAAATAATTTGATAATTGATTTAATATTTAGGATTAAATTTTGGAAAAATTGGTAATCAAATTTAATTTTGGATTTAATTGTGAATTTATTAATAATTTATTTACATTTGAAATATAAAAATAAAATTGAAATCATCAATTAATAAGATATATGTTCATTTAGTTATACAAATGAAATATAATTGGGAAATTAGATTTTGAAATTTAATAAATATGTTGACAATGAATATTGTTGATTTGAAAATACTAAAATGAATATCTTGAAAACAAATTGGATTTATTTTGGAATAAATATGAAGATTCCAGAATAAATTAAAAGTATGTGTTTATAAAATAGTATTTTGGATTAGAATTCAATTATAAACATTTTGAAAATAAATATAGTTGTATATAAATATGTATATATAAGTAATAAGTGCAAGATTTGAATTTTATACATGTACAAAACATAAATAAACATAGTTAATATATATAAGAAAATAAGATTTGTAGGTATAAAACTAACTAAGGATATAAACATAAATTAGATTGAATATATTTAAATACCAATATATAAATAAAAACATGTTAGATAAATAAGAATCATTTTCTTAAGGTTGTATAAATAGTTATAAAGGGAAATATAAATAGAAAATAATGTAAAGATATTTGGATTTAATTTTATGAAATGGATTTTAAAAGTTGTGTGAAGTTAAACCTTTATTCTAAATACTTATATACATATATAATCTATATATGTGTTTATTATTAAAATACAACTAAACTTTTAAATTAATTTCTTTAAAAGTTATGATTTGTACAATGACTTGAATTTGAAATTTAAAAAAAGAATGAATATAAAATTACCTTTTGAAATTTAATAAATGCATTGTAAATAAAATTGACTTAATAAGTAAGTTTACAAAAGCTTTATAAACTAAGAAATGTATATATGTATGATTTATTTATTGAGTGTACTTTAAAAAGTTGTAAAAGTAAAATAAATACAAATGTATGTAAATGATTTGTAAATAAATTAATAAAAAAGGGATAAAAGCATAAAGCATGTTTTCATAAATTAAAATAAAGTAAGAATTAAAACAAAGTTACAAATAAATTTTAAATAAGGGTGTAAACATAACTTGTAAGATAAAATAGAGAAGAGGGATCTAAACACAATTTTAACAATAATGAACAAGTGTAAGCCATGCATAGGTAAATTAAACAAGTGTAAGAATTTTGGCATGCAAATAAACAAATGGCAAGATAACAAATTTTCTTTTAATTGAAAATGTATAAAATATTCATAAGAAAACAAAACCAGGCTGTTCATTTTCCCTGTACAAAAATTTCTTCCTTCAATTCTACAAAATCAAAGCATAGTAACTCAAAGCAAGTAAAAAGAAAATCAGAACTGTCTTCCATCAAAAACCTGATAATTAAAACCAGGGTGAAAAAAAATATCAAAGAAGCAAATTTTCTCAACAAGCAAACTACAAGTTTCAAAACCTGAAGCAAAGCTTTCAAGATTCAGACCGAAAGCATATCAGATCTAAAGCATGCAAATATAATTAAGTTACAAGATTAAAGTAAAGGAATCAAAGCAACAGTTTTGCAAAATTTTCAAAACCTGGGAAACTTTCAACTTCAAGTTCTCAGCCTGGAAAACAATCTGGAAATCAAATATTGTGTTCAACTCAGATGAATCTAAAAGAAAAATTGAACTAGGAGGTATAGACAAAAAAAATCCAAAGCAGTTTCAAAACTCAAAATATCAGGCTCTACTTCATCTCTCAGGTAAATTCAAGCAAACCCATGAGTAAAATTTAAATTTAAAATCTGAAGAAATTGAAACTATAACTAACTTCAGTATTTTCAACCTGAGGAAATGATAATCAAAGAGCAGTTCAAATGAATCAAGCTTGGAAAACCAGATCAAACAAATCATTTCCAGTTTCTTTCAACAACCTGCTCCCTGTTCTCTGCTTTAAAATCTGTGAGAAAATCACCCAAACCTGTTTTTTATCTTAGTGCTTGGGTTTATACTGAAAGTTATGAAGTATACATGAATGTGTGAAAAATGCCTACATGTTTTATATAGATAAGTAGTTGTGTGTGTACAGGATTGTGTAATTGTTGTTTACACGCACAAGTTAACTTCAAAAATTCAAATCTCTTGATAGATTCAGTATTAACCTTTGACATGTAAAAAAAATTGTTTGTCAAAGTATAATGATTATTATAAAAATAGTTTCATAATTTTAATTTCAGCAAATGATTTTAGAAATAAAATTTACAGTAAAATTTCTTCAATCCAAGAGGAACCAAATATCAGGATTTCAAACTCTGATTATAGGGATGAATACGTATGGTAAAAAGATGTTCTTTGTTAATCATTTTAGAGTTTTAAAGCTTATGTTTAAAAAGAATTCAGGAGATGACCAAATTTTGGTTTTTTATCAAGTTCTGACGATCAACGTTGTGTTGATCATCAAGCTTGAACGTGGAGGAGGCTTGGGTGTCGAGGGTTACGAGAAAAATGCTCGCTTGGATTTTAGATCGCTGTTGTGGTTTGGGTTCGACATTTTAGGGTTTAAGCCCAAATTTTGCAAGCAATATAAAGTCGATTGTTGCATCATCTTCTTTGCATCGGTCTTGACCGGACATAGGGGGGATAGGTGCGTGAGGTTGCGGCGGAGCTCCGAGCGAAGTCGCGAGGGTTCTGGTGAAGTAATGTGGAGCCGCGGGGTGAATTTTTTGATCAAGTTGGGTTTAAGGTGAAGTTCGTTAGCTCGATTTTGATTCTCTGACGCATTCATCGATCTGGGTGTTTAGTTTGCTCGACAAAGTCATCGGTGATGTGTTGAGGGCGGCGACGATGACCAGAGTCGATCGGCGATCATGTGCACGTGCACGAGTTGATGCTTGTGTCTGGGTTGATGGGGGTAGGTGCCGTCTCGAAGCGTGCCTCGAGAAGAAGAAGACTTGGCCCGAGTTGTCGTTGAGTCGTTCGCGTGTAACAGGGTTCAGAGGATTTAATTTAAAAATGAAATCAGGTTTTAAAAATAAAAAGGGGAAGAAGATGGCTTGCCTCGGGTCGAACTCGAGAAGATTGTGAAGATGCTTGGGATTTCAATAATTGGGCTCGGGTTTGTTAACTTGCACCAAGTTTCAGGTTTTAAAGCTTTGGAAATAAATTGTACCAAGTTTTAAAAAGAACCAGAAAATGAAATTTAGATTTTAAAGTAAAAGGTGTTAATCACATTTTCATATAAATTTATTTAAACAAGTTTTTTAAAGAAAAGTAAACTATGTTTTTCCAAGGTGATATTCATCAAACAAGATGTTTTAAGTTATTAAAACGATTTAAATTTCAAAGTAAAAAAAAATTATTAAACCAAGTTTTCAAACAAGTTTCAAATTTATTAACAAGCTTTATAAACGAGTAATAAGGTATGATAAATGGGATATCATCGATTATCTAAAGTTTTAAATAATTAAAGAACAATTACTTAGAAAAAAAGTAATTAAAAGATAATGGAAGTAATTTAAAGGGAAATACTTAATGGAGTTAATTAAGGAATCTCTTAATAAAAGTAAATCAAAGCTAATTACTTTGTAATTAATTTAAAGCTAATTACTTTGTTGAAGGTTAATCATTTTATGTAATTACATGGTTAATTAATTAATAAAATTTACTAAGGATTAATGAAGTAATTAATTGAGGATAATTAGTTAAAGAATAATTAAATGATTAAAGGTTAATTATTTAAAGATTAATTGATTTATTAATTAAGAATAGTTAGTTAATCATTAAAGGTTAATTAAATAATTAAAAGCTAATTAATTCAAAAGGTTTATTAATAAATAAAAGTGATTAAGAAATGATTATTAATTAAGGATTAATTAATTAATTATTGTAATTAATTAAGGATAATTAATCAAACATTAATTATAAATTAAAGGTTAATTAATAAATGATTAGAGAGTAATTAATCAAATTGATTTGTAATAAATTAATATTAATTAACCAGGATTAGTTAATTATTCATAAGAAATTAATCTGATTTAAATTAATCAATTGATTAGTAAATTTTAATGTTTGGATTCTATTGAATGTTTGAATGGTTTAATATTCCTCATATGTGATGCTTTGTGATATGGATTATTCTGATTTGTGTTGTAAACTATGATGTGATTTCTTCATCTGTGATGTAACTCATTCATTCGTGATGTAACTTATTTATTTGTGTATATAGATAAGCGTTATTGGAATATACCGCTTATCGATATTGTCATGATCGAATCTGTTCTTGTTATAACTTACAATATTAATGGGGTTCTATTTTACATCAGTTTTCACGGCGTTACCATCCTGATGGATTGTAAACTTTTAGCCTAAACATTTATGAATGTCACATGCTAACCCATGTCCTATTGATCTTTTTATAAAGTCCCTTATTGAGATTATAGTCTGGTCCTCTAAAATACTTATTGTACATTAACGAAACGTTACTACTTTGTGATTAGTAATTACTTTGTTACTTTGGCAGTTGTAGACCACTTAAGAAATAACTTAATATATTATGGTAATTCCAAGTTTATAATAATATCACTTGGCAGGAAAATGGAAGTTAGACGACCCAAAAATAAATCTTCGAAGAGAAGGGCAAAAAAGTCCAAATCTTCACCCCTAAACGATAAGAAAGAAGTCATTATTTCCAGCCATCACATATAACTTCTCAGGGCACAGTACATTCCATTTGCCAATTTGGTATAGCTAGAGTGGAGGCAATCCTAGTAGGATCTTTAGACAACATCTACAACCATCCGAAAAATATTTTGCTTTCTCCACTATCCATATCTAGCATGCAGGTTATCTTCCCTTTCCAAAATTTCTTCTCAATTATTTGGAACATCTAGATATCGCACTGATCCAGCTTCTACCAAACTCTTATGCATACATGACTTGTATGGAAGTCTTGGCTTGAGAAGTTGGTCTTCCCTCTCTCAGTTTTGACATCCTTCAGCATATTGCTAGCCTGGCTAAAGTTGGTGATCAACCGGACCGCCAATCGTACCTCCACACTCATCTAAATGGCCTAATTTTTCAAACTGTCAATAAAGCCAAAGTATGGGAGAATCAATTTTTCTTCATGAAATTCTTTTCTGGTCTCAGAGGAACCATTTCTGCTTTTAGCGAGCTTCCCTTTCTCCTTACTTATTTATATTGGTTCAACATTCTTTGCTAACTGGTAGCTCTTTTTCTGATCCTATTCCCAAAACGTTGAACTTAGAAGGTTAGGAACCGGTACAATTGTTGACTGATGCAGCGGTTATGATAGGAAACATGCTCAATATACTAGTTCTGTCCAAGCTTCGTCGACACTATATTATCTCAGATTGACACAAGATCCTTAAGGAACCCCCACTTGTAAAACGTAACTCCAAGGGCAATGGCTCATTGGTAATGGGTAAACTAGAACTCTTCTCTTCCAACTCTCATGTTCAGCCCGGGATACCTGGTAATACATCACTGTAATCATTCAAAAATTCATTATAACATCATTTCATATGTTTATCGTTTTGACTCAGGCCCATCTTCTTTGGTTATTGCTCCTATTAGGAAGGAAGTTGTTATGGATACTTCCAAAGATAAATTGGAGAAAGATGTCACTTCTACTATAGTTCAGGCTCTTATATCTCAATCTCTCAAGGATGCTATCTCTAATTCATTCTTTTTTTGCTAAAAGAAAACTAAGTATGGTTCTACTTGTGCTTCCATCCCAGACAATTGCGGATGTATAGACTCCAGTTATTATTAAAGAGGGGGAACTAGTCGAAGTTGGTGCAAATCTTAAGTCTTCTGATCTTGATTCTACAGTTAGAGACAAGTCTGGTTTTAATGCTACTGTGGACAAGACATGGTAGATGAACGAGGCAGAATCTTCTTAGGACCTGCTTCACCGTATTATTATCTCGAGCTTCCCCAAAGGCTAACTGTATTTGCAAAGAGCTTGGGTTTTCTTTCACTCCGAAGGACCCCTTCCCTTCTAAGTCCCAATCGTCAGCTTCCATCAACGAATTCAATGACCTGCTTCAATTTATTATTCAATTTCCTTCTTTTGCTACTTTCCAGCTAATAAACCTTTATCATGCACCCACGACCATCGGTTTGCTCTCCTTAGACAACACTTACTTGTACGTACCCATTTTGTCTAATTTCTTTGAACTCTTAATATCTTACATATCCAAGTTTCATTATTCATTCGAGGTTATTAAGCATCTGCTTTCACTGCAAGATGAGGCTTCAGAGTCATCAAGTGATATTTCTAAGATTAAGGAAGAAAACTCCTTGCTTAACAACCACATTATCGACTTGACTACCGAAAGAGATGAAGTTATTCAAGAGAAAGGCAAGTCGGTTGCCTCTCTTGAAGAAATGAAAACCCTACTTCAAACTTCAAACGATAGGGTGATGTCTTTAGAACTCGCTCTTAAGGAAGCTAAATGAAAGTAATTAGGCTTATGGAAGAGAACACATCTCTCAACAAAAGGCCAAAAAGGAAGGAGGATCTTATAGATAAGTCAGCAATAGTGATTAAAGAAGCAAAACAAAAGGTTTCCCATTTTCTTGGCTTGTCTCTTGGTATTATTACTGAGAGATCCTACAAGAACGCACTCTTCATCGCTTATGCTAATAATGCTTACAAGTGCTCGGACTTTGGCTTTCCCTCTCCTCCTTTAGAATGGAATGACAAATTCAGGAGAAAATTTAATGAGGTGTCATAGGAATCTTATGTTCCTGAGGAAGAGAAGGAAGTTGATGCTGCCAAGTTATTGACCTTTGATGATCCTCCAGTTGATGAAGAGACTAATTCAGATGAGGAGGAGAAAGATGATGATAGGGATAAGGATGTGGGTAATGACGGTCCTAATGACAATTGTGTTGATAATAATGAAAACGATGACAGTAGTGGTGGAAATGGCATTTTTGGACCACTTCCTGACAAGGATGGATCAGGAGACGCTTATCTAAATCCGTACTTCTAAGGTGCGAGGGCTACCGTAATTCCTAATCCTCCCAGGGCAAGTTCTCCAAAGGGTGACAATGCTCCCCCAGGCTCAGATCCTAAAAACAAAGAGAAAATCTCGCCGTCTACTGTCACGCTGTCTCAGGTATGGATCTCATTACACAAATATTTTCATTTATCAAATAAGCTTTAGTTAACTTATTTACTAATTTAGTTAAAGAGAAAGTCAAAATACTATTATTTGGTTATGCTCGAGAAGAAGCAAGCAGACATAGTTAGTCTTAATAGGGAGTTGGACAAACAAACGAAAGATTGTAATAAGTTATCTGAGAAGTATAAGAAGCAGGCTGAGAGGACATCTAGATTAAGGTATTTCAAGGAGAAAGAAGTCACTTCTCGGATGAAGAATGCTCTCTTTCGTTGGGATATACTCTCAAAAGAGAATGCTGAACTGATGATCTGTTTTTGGATGTTAATCGATGACAGGGACACCTCGGTAGATTTCATTTATAAGGTTTATTGCAGTGGTTTAATTATTGACTTCTTATACTTAGCTGATAATAGTGGAAGTTTGCTAAGTTTCCTTCATCGTAGATACTTGGATACGCATAAGACTGTCCTCATCCCGGGGCATGTTGGAACCTTCCCCTAGTCACTCCCATTCCTCTTTCCTTACGCTCACTTCCCCTCCCCCCCCCCCCCCGAGAAACTTAAATATAATAGGAAGAGATTCATTTTCGAAATATGTAAGAAATCTATTTTGTTTGAATGTAAATGACTATAGAATAATGATATATAACTTGATTTATGCATTTCATTGTTTTAGTTTTCTATGTTGCACGGATAAAACACTTCTCATGCAATCCTGTCCCTAAGGATCTCTTGATTAAATTTGTTAACTTGAGAAAGGATTTTAAAGAGAAATCTTCAATCCTCAAATCATCACAATTAGCAAGATACTTTTTCCTCAGAGATTTATAAGAAATTTACATTCGATTTCCCCGTTTTCGGTTTGAATTTCTAGGTGATGAGAATGAGAAATTACTTAGCGAAATCCTATCCTTCAACACAAAATTAATATATGGTCGTGATAGACCTCTAGTCGGGGAATGGGACTATCATCGTTGTCCTACAATTTATAATCCGGATAGGGTTAAGGCTTCTTTTATTTTACACTTATTTTGTCTGCTAAGCTCTTTGAAAAGGCTAAGGCCATGGTTTCAAAACTTTTGAACATTAATTAAACACTATTGAAATGAAATTGCAATGTAATCTTAACTCATGTTATTATTTGTAAACTTTATTTGTTATTAATGGAAGAGTTTGTCCTTCAAATAATGATTTTTGTTTTCTTCGTTTTTAATAGGACGTCCAGTTAGCGTGTAAACCTGATCTTTAGACACCTTACAAATTAATGACGTTAAAGTTCGGCTGTTTGCATATACGGAGGAGAAACATTCATCCTGAGACTACTCAGCTTTATGATTCCAAAATAACCCCAAGGCATTGGAGTGGCATAGGAACTATTTCCTATTAAAATCCGCTTTTAGTGCTTATAAAGAAATGATCGCTCTCATGGAGGCAAAACTTAAAAAAATAAAGAATAAACTTTAGCTGTTGAAAAAGGGAAAGGACACAGCTCATTGATCGAACTTCTCTGTCGAAGCTGACATTGTGATAGCTAAGCTTCATCAGAAAATAAGTTATCTCGAATTAGTGCTAACTAAAAGCCAAGTATCATGCCAATATTTAGAACTTATTATAAGTGGATTGGACTGGTACATAGTGGATTAGAGAAAGGCAAAACGTATGCTGTTGAAATCACAGTTCCCAATGGGATCATTACCTCAGTTTATTTTAAAAAGATAAGTGCATGTCTTGTTTTACTAAGCTATCGACTTTGTCGATACGTATGTTTTTGAAAGAAGTTTATAATGGCTTTCAAAGGGGTTGCCACCTTTGTTTTAAAAGAAAAAGGGTTTTTGAAGGAGTTCGTGCAATTATAAATCAATGCTTTCGAATGAAGGGATTATGACCTAATCGAAGCCCTACCGTCGTTGATTTTCCTTTCGAGTGTATTAAATTCAATATTATGCCACTTTCTAAATGATTTCAAAAGAGTTATGGGTTTCGAAGGTAATGGTTTGGAAAGGGGTTTCGAAGCTATTCTTAAATATTTTAAAGGTAAGCTTTCAATTCTGTCAAAAGAGAGGGTTTCTACGTCATCATAAATTTTCTAATATTTTATATGGTAAAGAATGGTTTTGAAAGAGTTTATATATTTACTTGGACACAAATGATATTTTTAAAAAGTAAACCCAATGATTTCGAAAGATTCCTAGTTAGCCAGGTTTAAGTGAGCCTATGAGAACTATATCCGGATAAGAAAATGAAATATTGACAGGCAGTCAATAGGTCCCTAGTTAGCCCATGCAAACTAGGGTAAAAGAAAGATATTGAATGTTAGTCAATAGGTTCCTAGTCAGCCCATGAAAACTAGGATAAATGAAATGATACTGGAGTTACCAATAGGTTTATAGTAATCCTATGGAAACTATGTAATTGGACATGGAGTCCTAAAAAGTTTAACTGGTTATTAGTTAGCCCATGAAAATTGTTAGGTTAATAGTAAACCTAGAAGCTATAATTATGATAGATAGTCAAAATGAATTGGGAATGGGTGATCCAGAATTGATTCAATTGTTTTGCATATCATCACATAATAATGTTTTGAACTGGATTAACCATTGTGGATGCAAAGGAACGAAAAATGGTTTATAAATGTTTTAAGATACTAGTGTGGGGAAATCCGTTCCGCTAGGCGACGTGGTCTCACTAGATATCTAAATGATTTAAGATGGTATATTATTATTCATACCAGGCTTTATGTTT
This sequence comes from Allium cepa, assembly GCA_030765085.1. Taxonomy (NCBI): domain Eukaryota; kingdom Viridiplantae; phylum Streptophyta; class Magnoliopsida; order Asparagales; family Amaryllidaceae; genus Allium; species Allium cepa. The sequence continues at coordinate 377,555,004 of CM060938.1, read as the reverse complement.
GACTCGAAGCTTATATTTTTCCCTTAAATTCTCGGGTACTTAATTTATTTTCAGTAGTTTGATATTTGAGGTTTTTAGGCACCTCTTAAGACGAAGTAGCTTCTAGAGTCGTGCAGAAGGCATGTAGTTATTTAAATTCCTTGTCATGTGATTCCGCTGTATTATTTTGTTAAGGCATTGTTGTTTATTGCTTATTACACACTCTGATCACCAAGGAGGCATTCTTATATTTCGCTCTTGGAGTATGTTGTAATAATTATATTTTTCCAAACGTGGTTAATGTTGTAGGATTATGTAAAGAATGTTGAAATGAGTTTAGAATGGAATGTGAAAGTTGTTTTGGATTTTAAACTTTTCTATATCCATGTTTTTTTGGTATATCAATTTATATAACATTACCGTATTTGGCCGCTGAGGGTTAATAACTATGCATGTCTGCGGCATCCATAACCATTAGTTTTGGGCCTCCAAGTGGGGATGTTACACTTCTTGACTATTGTTTGGTACTTTTGCTGCTTGGTATCTCATCATCCATAGCCAACTTTCCTTTTAATGTCCTTTGAACTTCATTAGATGCCAATGAATGATTCACAACTCTATGCCATTTCTGAGAAAAAATAACGAATCATTTCTTATCTCTTTCTCAAATATAGTCCCTTAGCTTGAGATTGGATATCTCTCCTTATCTTTATGACCAAATTAACCTTCCTTAGGAATCTTTTTCAAGGCAAAAATTGGTGCAGGGCCCATATGAAAGGGATTTATGCTCTAATTATCCAGATCATAAGGAGCCGTCTACTTCTTTCCATTTATGATCTTCAAATACTTCAATACCAATCATTGTACTTTATGAAATCATTGATAATTAGTGACTTGATTAGTGGGCCTGATTATTCAAGGCTCAAAAGGTATCAACGATGTTGGAGGTTTGAACCTTCCTTCTAGCGTCAAAATTTTAGTAAATAAATTTGCTAGCCCCCAAAGTGCTAGGAAATTGGATTGCTAAATAAGATGCCTTGTTGAGACTTGATGAAGTGATCGAGTCAATAAACCTTCATAGTATGTCTTGATGTTATGGTCATAGTTAAAGTAATATGAGCAGTTCAAAGTAGTATTTGCAAGATTCGATTATGTTTGAAATCACTAGGTTGAAGTCAATTATGCTGTGCCAATCAAGAAGTCGCAACAATTCAAATATGCAAAATGCCAAGTCACAAGTATGTTCAATTCAAAAGTTCAAATCGAGTACATATATGCTATGCTACGTCCTTATTTAACATTCAAGATCCTATGTGTATAATATTTTTGAATTACAAGATGCCCTGAAATTCCCAAATCGATTTAGGGTGTACAATGTAAGAAATGAAGGAAGAAAAATTCCTCTTCTAAATGGTACCCCTAGGGTCATATTTATAGAGGTGAGGGAACCACTTTGCCTCTATGTCTTCGACTAGGACCGATTTCGGCAATGCTTAATACTAACCTCTTCACTAATATGCTCTCGACGTGGTTAACCTTGGCTGGACTTGTGTTCGACTATGTTAGGTTAGTCTTTGCATCTCGATTTCACATGCAAGAGGCGGCATTGTCTCATACTTGGTGTCTTCGACATTGTCGTCAATTAGTGCTGGTATAGGGTGATATCCCCTAATTGTTGTGATATGCGAACCTGCCATAAGGTACTCATGATGGCTGTTGATGGGCTCATTGCAATGCTTTAGGGTCATCGTCACATGGTTTTGGCGACAACAACTTCAGTGTCCTTAATTGGATATCGACGATATTAGTCATCGACACCACTAGTGTAGACTTGTGAATGTCTTTGAAGTACTTCCGTGGTGCAAGATGGGCATGGCTTCACTTCAATAGAAATTGTTGTGATCACTTTAGCACCTTCTAATATCTTGAGAGGTGAGTTACATTTGACATCTTCTCTTGTTTCATCATATGCGGCATTATGTTCACTGTATTACAGTCAAAGTGCGACATTCTACCTTTTCAAAACTGTCCCACGAGTATACTGACGGCTCTATATGTTCGACAATGGTCAAAGCGTGCAAAGTGATCAAGGAGAAATTACTGACACTAACGGTGTTGCCTTAATACTTCTAATTAGCGGCACCTCAAACTCCTTCGATGAGATTTATTGTGGTAAATGTTTTTTTACACGTTTATGATAGTATATCCTCTAGCAAGTATACAAACACTCACATTATCTCTTATTTATTGTTTATCATATTGGATATTATGCATATGGATTCTTGTTTATTGTTTATCTTATCGATCATTATGCATATGGATGTTGCATATGAATTGCGTGGTTGCATATACATGTAGAATTTCCAGTACACTTACTTAGGATATTGCATACGTTTTGGATTCATGGCATGAGCACGTGCATGATGGGAAGTCGACTAGATTAGGAAATCACCTACTCTTTGCATTAGTAAAGGTATATATGGATTTCACGCTTGCATTCATATACATACTGCATTAGAAAAATTACTAATGACAATGATTACCCATGGATGATTGATGAGTAGATGGTTATAGTTGTTGTTTGTTGTGTGTATGAGCTACATTTTCCATCCTTAGAGATTTGGTGATGAAATTCTTTTCAGTGGGAGAATGTAACACTTCGAAAATTTAGCAGAATAATTTAATAAGAAATTTTAATATAAATAAAACAAAGGCCAAAATGAAATTTTCACAGACATTCAAATTTGGCTACGAAACTTGCACCATTGCTTTCATAGCTATTTTTAGACAATTTTCATATGTAACACTTCAAAATCGGAATTATTATAAAGAAGATATGAATTTTTGAAAATCTGAAAATGAAATAAATTTTAAAGTAAAAAACTTACCAAAATTTACACTATAAGTGATCGACCCATAGGGTTCAGTGTTCCACCGGTAGCGGTCGACCGTTCCTCACGGTTGGTCAACCGGTTGACACATAAGTTCGAGATTTAGAGTGTCAACTGAACGACTATGATCAGATGAAACATTTCCCTCATTGCTAAGTTTTTTATGTGCATTCGAGATGAGAGCAAAGATTCTCTAGGGAAAATCAAAAGCTCCAAGTCGGTCTCTAACCCTTATAAATTAACACCTAGGCTAACATTGGTTTCGTCAGAAGTCAACATCATACCAAGACTCTGTCAAAATTTCTTCCCTCTACTATAATCTTTCTTCAAAAATAAATTTAAATCAAAGCTAGAGCATGCTAGAAATCAGATCTAGGAGGGGCAAGCCAATGGGTGATGATTCTCTAAAGTAGCGTATTGTTAGAGCTAGGATCCGAGGTGAGTGGGAACAAGCTTAATAAATTGATTATTTACAGTTAATTTTAACATGTTCGATCTGATCTAGGATGTTAGAAATTACACTGTAAACTATAAACCATAATTATAAAATCTGAAAATTGAATTAGCAACTGAATTTTTTGTAAATTGATAAATCTAATTTTAACCCAAATTAAACCTTTCTATTATTGAATCTAAACTCTAAATTTATTAATCCTAGATTAAACAAGTGTAATTAAATTTGTATAAATCTATGAACTGGAAATATAGACTGTTCACTATTTAGGTTCACCGTATAATGTAGAATTTGAGAAATTAACCAAATATTACAATCGGATAATCAAAAATTAAAAACCTAAAATTTTACATTGTGACTCGACCAGTTGAGGGTTGAAATGCAGAATCTGAACATTGTCCTAAGGCATAGGTTACTAAAAGAATTATTAATATTATTACTTGTCTATATAAATTTATTGTGCATGTATATGAGGATGTTAGAGTCGGTAGAGAAGCTAGTTCCCAATGGGATGACGCTAGAACGTTGTGGAATTGTGTAAATGTACTTCACCCAATAGAGGGTCGATTATTCGACTTGAGACGATTCTATCGTAAATGAGACTTACATGAGGTTTAACAGTAAATGTAAAACACTGATTGATGCCTGATAAAGTGTGTGGGTCTGGCATAATGGGTCTCCTTGGTATTAACAATTCTAACACGGCATGATACTGTGTTGTTGATGGATCCTAGCGCATGCAATTAGTAGCATATACTATGGTCGAGAGGTGGACAGGGATGTAAATGATGAGACACTCCGACAAGTTGGTATAATGAGCTTCCCCTCGATGCGTAGTTGGCTTAAATGTAGCTGTAGTTGTGGAAAATTTATTCCCTTATAGCTCGCGTGGTGATATCTTTATATTTAGCATCCTAGTAGCGGAGTTTTCATGTTTAGTAGCCTAGTGGCAGTGTTTCCATATCGAGGAGCTCTAGTAGCGGTATTTCCATATTGAATAGCTCTAAGAGTAGTGGCCAATCATTAGTTATTGAGGTTCAATTCGTACTTCAATCTACAGTTCGATCCTTATAGCAGCCTACATAGGTTGTAATGTAGGTGTGTGTTGAATAAAGAAATCCTTAGGTAATGGTCCCTAGGAACACATGGACACTTATAAGACACCCTAGGACACCTAGAGTAGAATTAATATTAACAACACATGATATTCATATATTAAACTTATATTCTTCAGTAGATTTCAGCATGACCCACCTTTTTCCTTTCTTTCCCCACCACAGAATGACAGTGCTCCTAGGGATTTGGCCCGATTTTAGTACGTGGAGAGCCATGCTCAACATAGAAGTTGCTTTTCCTTTATTTACTCTCCATGTAACTGTTTATCTTATTAGTACATATTATTTCTTTTATCAGGCTTGAGTAGTGTTTCTATGTATTCTGTATCTGACTATGCGTTGTTTATTCAAAAACCGTGTTTTAAGATACTTTCTGAGATGGATATTTTTGTATTTATATTTTGTTCCTTCCACCATGAGTTCAAAAAGTGCAGTATATCTTAGATCATATCTGTTTGTGTCTGTTCCTTATCAGTCTCTGTAATGTTATTGTGAGTTCAAACGTCGCTAAAGTTTGGATCGATGGTGTCGAGGGGTGCTAATTGTCACAATACACACACACACACACACACACACATATATATATATATATATTCATCAAACCATATGATCCAAGGCCATATATTTATCCTGAGTTAAATAAGTTTTCTTCACACATCATCGTCAGCAAACTACACCTCTGCATTTACTTTGTGTACTAGCCTAACATTTTGAATCAACAATTCCAACATACATAATTCGTTGCCATCATTAAACTATGCATCTAACAATAACCACACCATAGAATCACTAAAGAACACCATCCAAGTAATCGAATTTATGCTCATCAATTCAAGCCTTTTAAAAGCCTTAAATACCAAATTTGGGTGGTCCATCGATGAACTAGCGTGCACTAACTGATGCACCGTGTATAATCGAGATACCGTTCTTCAAAGTTATTATTGTTCTTTTATTTTGATTTTTTACTTTGTTCTTAGATTTTAAGGGTTCTGTATTACATATATTCACTAAAGTTAAGGTAATCAATGCATATTCATTAAATTATGGTTTCTATAAGGTTTTAGCCCACAATAACATCAAAAGTAGGTTTTTGTAGTTTTAAAAAAAATTAAGTATGTTCATTTTTTTCTTAGCCTATGGATTCTATTTAGATTTATGTATCATAGCCTTAAAATATCATATAGCATTATCGAAGTATTATTCTATGAATGGAGATGCCATACTTACAACTTCGATCCAAAAGAACCTAAATACGATCGCTGTATGAAATTTCCAAAAATTAAATTCTTCGAGTTAGCCTATTGTTCTTGTTCTAATGATAGAGAATCCTATTACAAATCCAATGTAATTCATCTAATCAACTATTGTTAAGATTTGCGAATTTGGTGTTGGGTTAAAGAAAGGAGGAAGATGATGTTCTCTGATTTCAAAAATGAGAAAATAAGCGAAACTCAATAAACATAGTTTTACAATAGGCTTTAGGATTAAAAAATGAACTGTCATCTCAGATTTGAATTCAAATTATGGGCTTGGCAAATCTCAGCCCAACTAGGACCCGCTATCCGCACACAAACTTGCCAACTTAAATAAAACTTGAATATTTCACCCATACGACGTCTAGTTTGGAAAAGGAATACTCGATCTTGACTAGAAAAATGAGATCTTTGCAATCGTGCGACTTCCATCTGCAAATTCCACTATCTGTAAAAATTACTATTATGCCTTTTTATTAAAATTTACCAAATTACCCTCCAATTAAATTCAAAATCAATTTATTATTATTTATAATCATTATTTAAGTTACAAAATTTTGGGATATTACATGAAAGACAGACCATGGACCACTTCAGAAAACCCTCTTCTTAAATGCTTGAATCTAATAATAGGAATGACATCTTCTTCAACCTTGATGTTTTAACTGACCAACTCTCCTTTAGAGTCTTCGTTTTCTTCTCCTCCTTTTTCTTTCTTTATGTATTCTTCCTCCTTTAAATCATCATATTCGTCTTCTTCTTCCTTCTCTTCGGCGATAGTGACATGTCTCTGAGCCAGAACTAGTCTTGGCTGGCCAACACCAGCTTGAGCTTGCTGGGGAAGTTAGTGACTATATCAACCACACCTCTGCACACATTGATTCAAAGCCCTAAGTGGCATTTGAAATCGCATCATGCTAAGAAGTATAACCGTTAGGTTTTTGATGATTTATAAGGTACAAAAATAAATATAATCTTAAATATTCTACAATTTTAGATCTCATGGAAAAAGGGATAAAATAAAAATACGAAATTGTTACAGTCTTAAAAAAATGGTCCATATAAAAAACAACTAAATAAAGTCTCTGAATAGGAAAAGAGTATATGCCTATTAACCAATTTCTTCATTAACCCCAAAAGTATAAGGTAGATGGATTTGGTTAAGCTAAAGTAATACTAAGCTAAGTTGCTAGGTGGAGTATGCACCATATTGAATCTATGAAAGTCTTATGCATGTTTAATATCAAAGCTAAAGCCATAACACATGTCATATAAGAGTCAATAGTTCAAATCATGTAAAGCAATCAAACTCAAGATTATGAGTGCTTTCGGGATATGAAGCATGATATGATATAAGAATCACAGATGCTTTGGAACTTGAAAGCAAGCCATGATTCAAGTAATCTTGTTCTTGTTCCATATAATGTTAAATGTACAATGTCTTATATGCAATAGTTCAAGTGTTACAATCGGCTCTAAATCCCCAAATCAATTTAGGGTCAAAAGGTCTAAAATGTAACAAAAGGGACAAAAATGATTTGCCACTTCTCCATGCCCCTTGGTCCATATTTATAGGAGTTGAGGAATGCGGTATAGCTGCCATGTGTCCATGCGGCATGCTTGACCTCTGGCATTATCCGTGTTAATGGTGCATGGCATCATACTTCAGCATCCACTAGCTCAATGTGATTTTCGGCACTTAGCATCCATCCCGCCCTGATAGTCTTCATGGATGACATTCAATAAGACATTTTATTAAAGATATGTGGCCTTTTTTAATGGTTCATGAAGAGCAGCATTACTACTGCACGATATCAATAAGCGGTGACATTGATAAGTTGTAATATTGATAATAAGCGGCACTGATAACAAGTGGTATTGATAGTAGATGATATTGATAACACGTAGTCTTGATAACAAGCGGCACTGATAACGTGCGGCATTTATAACAGGTGGTATTGATGATAAGCGACATTAACAACAAGCGGCATTGATAATAGACGGATTGATGATAAGAGGCACTAATAAGAGACGGCATGGTGACAAGTAGTGTTGATAGGAGATGGCATTACTTTAAAAGGTCATATTAATAAGGCGACATTGGAGAGATGTGGTATTAGTCTAGAGCGACATTGATTCTTATGGCTATATGGACGAGTGCTCCATTGATGGAATACGGCGTTAACGTGATGCAGCATCAATGCTATACCATGATGTTATAACATCGATGGCTTTTGGCACAGAGTTTCCCATTGTCGTCATTCCCTTACTAACATGCGACATTCTTTCCAGTTTCTTTAGCATTATATTATTCATCCAACCTTATAAGATGTATACAGTATTAATGGCATTCAGTATTGCTGGCTTCATTGATGACTTGCAACATTGCTTGTTATCCACTTTCGGCATTGTTTTTCCTTCATTATTTCAACGCTGCTTAAATTTGAGATCATGGTTATGTCGTATACCTTCAAGGTTAATAACGATGATAACATTTGCCCCTAGTATGAAGGAAACATTGACTTACCAAGTCCATACCTTCGGCATTAGCTCTTTACCGCCTATTAATATTCTTTGCAGATCCAACTGTACATTTAAAGTCGATCCAATGGTTGCCGCATGCCTTCTTTTCTACTATAAATGATCAAATCTTATCTTTCTTCATCTTTTACCTGTGTTTCAATCTCAAGCAAAAAAACTCCTAGATTATCAAAAGACATCCTAGCCATTATTAAAGTTTGATTAATGATTTTACTTGCATCATTTAACTTGAATATATGTATAATTACATTTCATAATTAATTCTCCTCATTTATGATATAAGAGTTTAGCCAACAATCTAAAATCCATAACGAACTTCACCTAATTGGACGTTGAATTTTTAAGTTCTTAAAAGCTTTTCTTTTATAGTAGCAACCAAGTTTAGTTATAAATTTCATCCTTTGAGCTATAGGGACATCGCCTCTGGCTACTCAACATTCCTCTCATGTCCTCCACTTGCCGAAATTAACTTTCCAAAAAAATTCTATTCTTTTCAAAATCTTCATTTTCAATTTACTTTTATTTAGTAGGTAGTTAAATAAATTTTCTTAATTATCGTTTAACATCCAATTTCAACTATTTTCTTTTCCCTCACATTAGTTAAGTGGTTTTCTCTAAAAAATTCCTTTTTATTACTTTCTCAAATCATTGCGGTCCACTTAGGAAACACATAAGAAGGAGTATTGCATAAACGTACGTAGTTCATAGCAACGACTAATGCTTACAACCCACAAAAAGAAAAACTATTACATCCTACGAAAAGAAAAAATAAAGCTGAAAGGAAACACAACACCACCGCCACTAAAAGAACGGATCTTTATTACGGGCCATCCCTTAACAAAAACCTTCATATCTTATTCTTCCTTTATTACTTACGATGAATAAGGTCTATTCATCTCTTCCATTCCATACCCAATTTTGGAGTACCTATACCACTTCTTATTGTAGTGGATATGAAATACAACCTATGAAATCTTCATATTGAATGGCAACTAAGCTTGGGGAAATAACCTCCCAATCCACTCTTGTTTCCCTAACTTAAGTCTACTAATATCCTCCATGTATGTTTACCATCTCATTATCATCTGTTATTATCTCCTCTTAATCCCATTCTTTTGATAGTATTCTCAATCCTTAATATTTCCTTTATCCATATGCCTCCTATAAGCATATCCAAAACTTATAATGGTATACTTTAATATCCTCTTTGTGGTTTATACACATATCAAAATAATATTCCCAGGCTCTTTTTAGTATACTTACACACTACGGGGACTACTTCTTACTATTCCAAAAGTAGTCATTGTTATCTCCTTCATAGCCTTATTCTTCTCCCCATTTTACCTTGGCACTAATTACTGTTTGCTCCGTATTAAAATTAAGGTTTGGTCTTTATTACCATTTTTTTTTTCAAAAGTTAAAACTTCAAAAAATTTGAAATAATAAATCCCAAAACTCTTGCATTTAAAAGTGCTACAGAGAAACTTCTATCAATTTCAAAAAAAAAAAGGCCTGATGTTTTAACCCTTTTCAAAACTTACATTTTAATATTTTTGAATTTAACTCATTCATTAAACTTAAAAAGAATGTTAACAATTCTAAATTTAAAATCAAATCAGCCTATTCTGTTAAAGACCATTCTAACTCTTATCAAAAAAAAATTGTTCGACCATTTATAAAGTTTTTCTTCCAAAAGCTTATTTATTTTCACCAATCCATTCCTTTAAAAATAGAATTTACAATGTTACCAAAAACATCTTCCATAACTTTTAAATTATAAAAACTGGAGCAGATAAGGGCAACCATTATCCTATCCTCCCAATCATCCAATATTGGGTGGAGTCTTTACTATCAAAATAGGGTGCTTTAAAAAGATACTTAAATTAAATGCACATAAAAATGGAAAATGTCCATTTCCCTTTGTTCTGCTTTTAATTTCCTATTCTCAATTTAGATTACTATAATTATTTTTTAATATAATTTGCTGACACTGCTTCTAATTACTACGCTTTTTATTATACTTAAGGATCCTATATTTTAATGCATCGAAACTACTTTTCCTCCAAGGGGAATCCTTAATGCTATAATTCTCTATGAATCATTTAAAAGATTATTCGTGTTTTGTGTGAAATTATAGGTAATTTTATTTCATTTATTTATTGAAATAGACAGTACAAAATAGAGAATTTTTGATATTTTGTATGTCTCTTCCTTTGCATTTACATTCCTTATCATTTCAAATAAATACCTTTATTTGTAACTTGATTAATTCATAGAAACTATTTTTTGATCTATTTTCATTCCAATGAATTAAAATATGTCAAATCCCAACCTATTTACAATAAGTCTAACTCTCTTTCATTTATACTTCGTAACTTCTTACTACTCAATTCTTTAGCCCAAACGGCACTAATTTCAACTTTTTCCCCTAATTTACCATCCTTTTTACTTAAACTATTTTAATGCAGCCACTTACAGCTTAATTTTTTTAAGTCCCTAAGTCTTTTTTTCTATACCATTCACCCTATTCTGATTTATATACCACTCATGTTATTCACCCGTAAAAATATTTAATATCATACAAACTTTCATTACATAGAAAGATTCATGAGCTATATTGTTCTATCACTTCTATTCAAAAGAGAATTTCTTGCAAAACCTTTATGATTTTTTTCGAAATCCAATATTTATTTAATTTTCCACTAAATGTCCTTTTAAATTATAATTTTATGCTTTTTCTCATTTTCCAAGTGTTTTTTACTATTGGGTTGGACTCAAAGTGGACTTCTAACTATTCTCTTAAGACATTTTCTTTCAAAATCCAAAAATCCAATCATTAATTAGAAGTGACCATTTCACACCTTTCTTCACAAACTTCTCTATCTTTCACTTTCTATACCATACGGGTTCTTATTTTCCCTTTATCTGGACCTATTTTATATCATCAATCGGCAATCAAAAAAGGTATCAACAATCATTTGGCCATCAATGCCCGACTAAGGAGTCATGTACCATCCAATTTTAGGGATATTCCATATGAAACTACTATATAGAAGGAATTCTTAGGATTTTATCATATAGTACATTTACATTTATAGAAAAAATACAAATACGTTCACTTTACGTCTCCTAATCTTCTAGGAATTGACTAACCTATGCTCTGATACCAAAAGTAACCATCTGCACTCCAATGGACCTAGATTTTTCACTAACCCAAGACTTTACGCCCACTAAAATATGTATTGTAAATTTGGTATCCTGCAAAAGAGAAACTATATCATAGCACTAACGGTAATAACTCACAGTGGAAATAAGTAAATATAATCGATCATAATAATCACTGACCTAAATTTAACATCTCAAATGTCAAATGCCTCAACCAGACAACTACTTCAAACGATACTAGTACCTACCCTTCTAAATCTTATGTGTTGTAATGAGGAGGAGGTTAGAACAACGTTCTGATGACTAGTAAATTATACATATTATACATAACACTATCTTATGCCGATTGTTCACCATTTCTTCTTTTGTTATATTTTATCATTAGTCACTACTACTCCATCGCTGCATACGAACCATTCCCATCTACCTCCCATAGATTTATATATATACAAACATAAATATATATCGTCCATAAATGGACCTAGATATTATCCCACTAGTATCTATCGCTTAACACCTTGTAAGGATCCATCACCTCATTGCATCATGATCATCATATCACTCGAGGAAATCCTATAGTGCCCACAAACAACCTTCACTCCATTAGATCCTATATTCTTCAGGGATTTCACCTTTGTCTGCATCATGTATTTGGATTTTTGGATCCACACACCTCCATCATGTCCGTGTTTTGAATGTATCTCTGTCTAGGTTAACTAGCCTTTCCCTATCAAACAAAAAACGGTGATGGTGCATAACCCAACTAAATCAATCCTGGTAGGTGGAAGAGATTAATTAGGTGTAACCCTCTCCTTTCCAATGATCGCAAGGGACCAACATGAGCTCACTCAATATGCAACTCCTACCCCTTGTTTTGGTACACATGCATGCTAGTCATGCATGCCTATTTCATAAGTCTGATCCACCCATCGTCCATTTAGATTGTCTGCTGCAATCAAGGCAATACCCTTCTCTAAACAAATTTGAAGCAGACTACGCTATAATGCTGTATAGTCTTGCCATCCACAAAAGGTCCGCCCAATGCCTACAGTTACGAAGGTTTTGTTCTAAGCACTAACATAACTTGAGGGTATCCCTTCATCTACATGAAAATATATAATCTCTATGGGTCTTACGATTGAATGTGATTTCTCTCTTCAACCTACTTTAATGACTCTCAATGTCATTTTCTTTCTATAATTTATATATTAAATTATAACTACCCACAATCGTCATAAATGCATATCTGAGGCTACTTATAACATATTTTCATATTTATATGTTCTCATTCTTTCTTTCATTGCCTCTATAACTCTTATGCTTGACTATAAGTCTTATTTACTATGCGTTTAGCCTTTTCTTCTTCAAATTCATTACCGCTTCTTTTTCAATTCTTTAATAACGCTGCCTTTTTATTTATTAGTTCCAATTATCATTTCTATTCCCATGTCATTATCTATTCTTTTTCTTTCCTATTTCTCAAAGCTTCTTTCTTTCATTTTAATTGGTATCCATATTTTATTCACGACTTAATGTTTAACTTTTGGGATTTACTACATTTTAATATATTAGAACTAAACTTCTATTCGATATATGTTAAAGCGGTAAATTTTCAAATCTTATCAGAAGAAGAGATGTTTAAGTGGGGTTTGTAATCACAAGGAATTGCCTTTTTATTTTCCTTGAAATAGACAATATAAAAAACGGAGATTTTTCCTTGTTTTATACATCACCTTCCTTTTATTTTCACATGTGCATTCCTTGCTATTCCAAATGTCATACTTTTGTTTACTTTGAACTAGCTAATATGCAGGAATTTACTTATAAGTATTAAAATACAATGAAGTTTATTTGAACTTAATTTATGTCCTATAAAATAAAGATAAGTTCCTAATCAGTACGCATCCATTATGGTTTTATTCATTTCAATTGTTGTAAAAAATACTAATTAAATCTAATCATTTCGCAACTACAGAATTAAATCTAGTCATTACATAATTTTAGAAATAATACTAACCATTGCGTGATTGGAGAATTAAAACTAATCATTACGTATTTACATAGTCCAGTTTTATATCTTCAACTTTTCAAAATTATGAATTTATTCACAACTTAAATTCAATGTGCAGGCATATAGGAATAGGTTTGCAACGATATAATCTAGTATCGTATAAAAGTATATAATATTCCCACTCACATTTTATTAGCACTCCCAAATCTATAGATCTAAACCTTGTTATCTGTATTCTCCACTTTTGACTCCCTATTTGGATCCACAAATAATATTTATATAGATCTATTAGATATTGGATTAGAGAAAGGAGATTTATAATTATTAATTAGAACAGCATCTAAAGTTTACCTTCGATGTAGTAACTTTATTTGAACCTATTTCCTATCCTCTATCCTTTTCTAATCTTCTCCAAAGCATATCCGTTCAATCTAGATTCAATTCTGTGTATTTAGAACTTTTGGAGGAGAAACAAATGGTAGATCTTGTGTGCTAATTAGAAAAATAATGAGTAGGAAGTGAAGCATTGGGTTCTAATTTATAGAGGTTCAAATCAGCACTAACCGTTGGATGGAATTGCATTAGATCTGAACCATATGGCCAAATCTAGCTACCGCATTAAAAAATTCATGGTTTGATGTTCAATCCCCTAGGTTGACCATCCATGGTCGACCCAAGCATGGTCACGATTGACCTGGGAAGTGCTGGTTTGGTGAATCTGGTGCGTTCTATTATTACGTTGATTTCTTACCTTTAATCTCCAATTAACGTTAATTAATGTTATCTTATCCACTAATTGTAATTCTTAAACGTTAAGTATCAGTTAAATTTAAAGGTTTAATTAATCGGTAATTAATTTCGAATTATTTCCTTAATTATATACTAGTACGTGCCCGTGCTTCGCACACAGGTTGTTTGTGTTATTGTATACGTTGATAGTTTGTTTGAGCGTTGGAAAGCAAGGGCATTTTTGGAATTTTAAAAAGGCACCGATTAAATTAGTTCAACGAATTTTCTTTATTAGTAGGAGAGATATATTTATTTCGGGCTATAAAAATTAAAACATTGATAACTTTTTCGTTTGAACTCTGATCGGAAAAGTTTACATATGAAAATTGATTAGAAAATCGCCTCGAACACAATGGGGTAAGTATTGTAGCTAATTCTGACATTTGCAAAAATTCTATTTTCATTATTTATTATTTATTAATTAATTTATGTTTTAATTAATTAATACAAAAACATGGGATGTTACATCTGTGATGTAATTTGAATTTTCTTATCGTTTGTAAACTTTTATTGCGATAAGTGAAAAAGAAAAAAATTCATGTATTAACTTTAATTTTATTCATTTTAATTAGCAAAACCAACTAGTACTTGCATCCGATTCTCTAGATGTTTTCTTGCGAGCGATCGAGATTAAAGATAGACTAATAGCTAATACTGAAAAGAGGTGGCCTTCCTAAGATGCTTCTGCTTTATGATTTCCAAATAATCTCGAGGCACAATAATGACATAGGAAATAATTTCAATTGAGATTGATTTTTAGAGGTTTGAAGAAACAAACTTCTAGTTTGGAAGGGGAAATTGAAGAGAAAGGCAAAGGAGTCCAAAGTTGAAAGAAAAGATTGAGTCCTACACCTTCAGTTGAGATTGATAATAAAATGGCCAGATTGCATCAACGAATAAATGATTTTGAATTGGAGCTAATAAAAAGTTAAGTCTACTGCAAATCATTAGAGCTTGTGCAAGAGAAGGCGAGTTCGGCCTTCCTAATCCTACTCCTACTCCTATTAGAACAACTAGATCTTGGTCTTTGGCTAGTCAAGAATTCCTACTTTGCTAGATCCCCCTTCAGGCCTAAGTAATGCCGTGATCTCCAAATGGAGCAAACAAGTTAAATTTGAGTGCATGCGATATTTCAATAAGAAATGGAATGAAAAAGTATCCTAACATCTCAATAACTACGAAAGCCAACTTGAAAAGCTTTGGCATGAGATGTATATTCCTTAACAGGAAATTGAAACTAAAGAGCATGGTTCAAACTATAAAAGGAGTCAAAAAGACTCTGCAACATGCTTTAAAAATTAAAATTGATTTGGTTGATGATGAAGATACTATTAAAAGAAAGGACAAGAAAATTAAAGAACCTATAGACGTGGTCATTCGCCACATTATTGATCCTTTAATTGCGAAATATTTGGTCAGGATAACATATAACTTTGAGCTTTAGCGACGAATTGCTTCAAACACACTCTTCTTTTGTCTAATTTTGTACTTGTAACTTTGCACATAATGTATTAGATTGAATATAAATTTATATTTGAATGTATGTTACATCGAATGTATCGTATGCACTTTTCTCTTTCTGATTTTATTAAATTATCTGAGATGCATTGTCTGCTTTCCAACATTTCGTGCTTTTTCCATATAAACAAACAATTTGCTTGTTAAAAGGACCGAAAGTTTGGCTAACTAAGCATTCATCATTTAAGTGATCATGATTTTTTATCCGGATGTAAGAGTTTGCTTCTTCATTTATAGATACTCCATGGCTTGTTTAGTAATGAAGATTCCCATTTAATAAGAAAGTTGAATTTCAATCTGAATTTAAAAGATTGGGAGCTAATTTAAAAGCTCCGCTATCACAAAATCCTTCTGATAATGATTTGAATCGAAGTCCTGAGAATCATTCTAGTTATCGTGTGAATAAAGGACTAGAAAACCATCTGGCGGCAAGAACAGAAGACCGGAATACTCATCTAACAGTAGAAGATCAGATAACCCATCTAACAACAATGAAGGAAGAAATAAAAAACTATCTGGTAATTTATAAGGTAGACTAGAAAACTCATCTATAATCAAAAAATGCCTTTTGCTTTGGAGCATAAACGCCTCATAATTGACGGATCTTCCTCTAGAAGATTGCTTTTTTGCATTGGAGCGCTAATCGGCCCATTTTTGACAGATCTTTCTTTTGAACATTCTTTTTGAATCATTTTTTGAATAAAGTTAGGTTTGCTTTTGAGTTTGATTAGCGCCATCTAGGTGATGATTGTTGTCTGGTGTGTTTGGTTTGCTATCTTAAGCAAACCAAAGATTTTCCCAACCTTCCTCTAGGAGCTGCTTTAGCAAGTCCTTAGGGACAGCATAAAAGGCTGGTTCACTACATTTGGTTAGCTTTTATTAAGCAAAACCAGAGACTTACTCGACTTCACTCTAGGAGATGCTTCAGTGAGGCCTTTGATGATGCCACTAAAGGCTAGTTTGGTGCTTCAACTAAGTACCGAAGGCTTACTCCATCCTTCCTCTAGGAGCCATCTTGGCTAGGCCACATAGGGGAGACCAATGGCTTGCATAAACTTTGAACAGGCCTTTTTTTAGGCATGTCTAAAGGATTACTCTGACCTCCCTCTAAGAGGCGCCTTAATCAGGCCACAGAGATGGGATTAAGGGCTTATGCTCTAGCCTGGCCACAAAAGCCGAATCCAAGGCTTAGTCGGTGCTTTGGCCAGGCCATCTCAGGCGGAACTAAAAGCTTACTCCATCCTCCCTGTAGCAAGGGATTTGAACAAGCCATCTTGACGGGATCAAAGGCTTTTTCCTTTATTTTAGAAGTTCATTTTCCTCCTTAACCATGTAGATACACTTATTTCATGCAGAAAATCATATTTTATTGGTGACTTTTCTAACATCTTCTTACAAAATCATCAAGCTTCCCTTGCCCTAGAAAATGATTAATCAAGCCTTTCAAGCTTCGACATTGGTTTATGCTATGTCCATTGGAGCGATGACAATGGCAGTATAATCCTCTAAGGTTCCGTTCATTCTTTTGTCACTTCTATGGGAAGGTCAGTAGTCAAGTTTATCCTTGGTCAAAAGATAAATATTCTCATAGGAAGTAGTAAGGAAGCTATTCTTGGAAAACCTTAATCTTTTGGAAAATGATTCTTTCTTGGCTCTTTTTTATTATATGTTATGTGCTCCTTAACTTCTATACCAAATTTTCTTTCAAAGAGCTTTGAGCTTCGTTCAATTTATAGAAATGACTAAGCATATCCTCCTATCTTTTAGTGAATTGATCAAAGTCTTTTATTATCTCTCTTTCAAAATTGTTCCCCTTGCTTAGAGTAGGATTTCTTTTCTCATTGCTAGGAAGATGTAATCCTTTTTGTATTGCCTCCTAGGGCAAACATCGGTGTTGGTCCAACAAGGAAGGGATTCAAACTCAATTTTTCTGGGTTGTAAGGAGCTACTTGTCTCTTCTTTTCTTTTATAACTTGACTACCATAAACCTTAATACTTGCTCCTCAAGAAGCCGGGGACTACTAGTGATTTGATAAGTTGGCCCAGTCATTTAATGCTCGAAGAATCCTTGTTTGGAGATTTTAACACGATTAATTTGTCATGACTAAGAAAAACTTAGCTAATGCGATTAATTGGTTAAGAATCAAAGGTAGATTAGCTTGGAACGAGATATGCTTAGTAGGGGCAAGTCCATTAAGCCCTATATTAGCAAGTTAGGGTATTTTCATTTATGATTTTAATGGATTCAGAGGTTCAAGCTCTCCTTCTAGCCCCAAAATGTTAATAAATTTCTTTGTTAACCCCAAAAATACAAGGAAACTAGATTTTCTTAAGTAAAGTAATTCTAGGCTATGTTTCTAGGTTAGAGTATGCACCATATCGAATCCGTGAAAGACTTATGCATGCTCGATATCAAAGCTAAAACCATGTCGCATTCTATATAAGAGTCAATAGTTTAAATCCTGCAAAGCAATCAAACTGAAGATTATGAGTGCTTTTAGACTTCGAAGCACGTTATGATGCAAGAATCATAAATGCTTTGGAACTCGAAAGCAATCCATAATTCAAGTAATCTTGTTCTTATTACATATAATGTTGAATGTACAATGCTTTATATGGAATAGTTCAAGTGCTATAATCGGCTCTAAATCCCCAAATCAATTTAGAGTCATAAGATTTAAAATGTCAGAAAAGACATAGGAATGACTCACCCCTTCTTCATGCCATTTGGTCCATATTTATAGGAGTCGGGGAATGCGGTATGCCTGCCATGTGTCCATGACGCATGCTTGACCTCTGACATTATCCATGTTGATGGCGCAAGGAATCATAATTCAACATCCACTCTCCCAATAGTGAACTTTGTTAGTCCGTGAGACGATGGTTTTGATGACAAGAGCCTTAGAATAGATTATAAAATATAAATACTGACATTATAAGTTTAGATATATATACAAGATTTAACCATGCATGCACCAAGAATGAAGACTGTATAGTATAGAGATTCAAGATATCGAGATAGAAGACTCATGAGTATCAAGATTATCAAGAGTTCAAGATTTCAAGCATAAGTATTTTTATTAGGAATTTTTGTTAAAACTCATAAAAAAGCACTGGCATCTTAAAACCCAATTTATTCTTGGAATGGAATCCACTTCAAGCCTGTTAAAGGGATGGAACCCTAAGTAGGATGGAACCTACGAAAAATCTAGTGGAACATTGTTTTGTATCCGCTAACTTTTTATTCAAAATGATTTTTCAAAATTATATCCCGTTTTCAAAATATTTTTCAAAACTTTCCTTTTAAAAGATTCAAAACCCTCTATCCTAATTTTAAATAATTTTAGCCTCAAAATTATCTTTAATTTCAAAGTCAAATTACTCCTGATTTTAAACTATCTTTTAATATAATATATTTAACTTTTGAATATTTATACTTGGATTTAAATATAAAATTATAGTTAAATTCTATATATATTATTCTCTATATTTACTTATGAATTTTAACTATAGTCAGGTATATTTATAAAGTTTAAAATAGTTTTGATATAAAATAGTTTTAATATAAAATAAAATTTATTTTCAATGAAAATCAAAACACCAAAAAATCCTTTGGGATGTCGACATGCCCAAGTACCCCATTTCGACATGGTGTCAGTTGAGTTCAAAATTTTAATTTTAAAAGAAGTGTCTATTCGCCATAATTCTTCAAGAATGGACATGGTTGTTATTCTTCTATAAATAGGGTTTAGTTTCAACGAATTTTATATCATATTTTCTGGTTTTTCACTCCTCTTCTTCTTCCACATTTCTTAATACATATTCTTACCATTACTCTGCCAAAATCAACATTGAATCAAACTCGATTACTTCTAGTTTGATTCTCTATCACTATCTCTACAAGGTTCTCAATGCTATTAAGAGTTATAGACTTCTTTGTAATCTATTAAGCGAGAAAAGGTGTGATTGTAGCCTTGGAAATCAATCAAGAGAGAAAAGGTGTGATTGTAGCCTTGGTAAATCAATTGGATAAACTTGTGGCCCGGAAATCAAGTATCTCTACCCAAAGGATAGAAATTCTGGAGGGTGTACGTCGTAGCCTTGAACCCGAGGGTGTAATGGTATGATTGCTTTTGAAAGGAAATCTGTACTTGTGTTGCGGGACTGGATGTAGGGTAACTCCGAACCAGTATAAAATACGGTGTGTTCTTTCCTTTACTTCTTTTATTTTATTTCTGCATTTGTGTTTGTTTCTGTGATCATATCTGTGTCAATATATTGCATACATTGGTGTCTAAATTAACATAAACTGAAAAAGATTTAGTAATTCTTTATTAACACTATTCGCACACCCCCCCTCTGGTGTTAATCCTAGCCTTAAGATCTGTAATCCGCATTTCTCACAATTGGTATCAGAGCAAGGTTTTCAAAGTTTCATAATTTGTTTTTTGAAAAAGTTTTTAAAATGGCTATATTTGTTAATACTAATTTAGAAGTATTCAAACCATCATTGTTTCTTGAGTCTGCATATAATCAATATTCAAATTCAAGTTGTCTACCAAGATTGTTTGATGTGCAGGAATCATGCTTTATGGGAGTTGAGGAATCAATCCACAATGGACAAATTATGCAGATCAGAAAGAACAAATGGACACTTGATAGTGGGTGTTCTAGACACATGACTGGCAATCCAAATATACTGAATGATATAATATACAAAGATGGAGGAATGGTTAACTTTGGAGACAATTCAAAAGGGATATGTGATTGGCATCGACAAAATCGGTAATTCTGAAACTCCTACTATTACTAATGTTTTGCTAGTTAAGAATCTGAAACATAATCTGCTAAGTATAAGTCAATTATGTGGTAAAGGATATAAAATTAAATTTGAAAAAGATAAGTGTCATATAGAAGATAATAATTCAACCATTATATTTGAAGGAGTCGGGAAAAAGAATATTTATATTCTTAGTGTGAAAGTTTCAAATGATAACCTGTGTCTATTGGCAAGTACAAGTGACCCTTGGATTTCGCATAAGAGATTTGGGCATTTGAATTTCAAACTCTTATCTAGACTGTCAAAACATAATCTAGTAGGAGGTCTTCCTAAAATGAATTTTAAAGTAGATAGTTTATGTGATGCTTGTCAATTAGGAAAACTTAGAAAAAGTTCCTTTAAGTTAAAAGATATGATTTCAACTTCAAAACCTCTTGAATTACTTCATCTTGATTTATTTGGTCCATCTCAAATTCTATCAATAAATCATAGTAAATATGTCTTTGTAATTGTAGATGGTTATTCTAGATTTACATGGACAATATTTTTGAAACATAAAAGTGATACTTTTGAATGTTTTAAGACAAAAGATCTCAAAATAAATTTTCTCTAAAAATTATAACTATTCGAAGTGATCATAGTGGTGAATTTGAAAATGAAAAGTTTGAGGAATTCTGCAATAAAAATTGAATAACTCACAATTTTTCATTTCCGAGAACTCCACAACAAAACGGAGTAGTAGAATGTAAAAATAGGACGATTCAAGAGTGTACGAGAACTATGCTTACAAATAGTAATTTACCAAAGAATTTTTGGGTGGAAGCAGTTGCTACCGCCTGTTATATTTTAAATAGAATTTTAATTAGACCTTTAACTGATGATTCATGGATTTTGGCTATGCAAGAAGAATTAAATCAATTTACTAGAAATGATGTTTGGGAACTTGTTCCTAGACCAGAAAATAAAAATATAACTGGAACTAAATGGGTTTATAAAAATAAAATGAATGAACAAGTAGAGATAGTTAGAAATAAAGCTCGATTAGTCGCTCAAGGTTATTGTCAAGAAGAAGGAATAGATTTTGATGAAACCTTTGCTCCCGTAGCAAGATTAGAAGCCATTAGGATTCTACTTGCTTTCGCAAATCATAATAATTTCAAATTATTTCAAATGGATGTTAAAAGTGCATTTTTAAATGGATTTGTAAAAGAAGAAGTATATGTTGAACAACCACCACTTTTTGAAAAAGATTTAGTAATTCTTTATTAACACTATTCACCCCCCCCCCCCCTTCTATTGTTAATCCTAGCCTTAAGATCTGTAATCCGTATTTCTCACAATTGGATTACAAACTTAAGAAAGCATTATATGGTCTAAAACAAGCTCCTAGAGCCTGGTATGATAGACTAAGATCTTATTTATTACAATCTAATTTTGAACTTGGTAAAGTAGATAATACTCTTTTTATTAAAAGAAATAAAAATGATATTCAACTAGTACAAGTTTACGTAGATGATATCATTTTTGGTTCAACTAATTTTGAAATGAATAAAGATTTTTCTGAAATAATGACAAAAGAGTTTGAGATGTGCCATATGGGTGAATAAAATTTCTTTTTAGGATTACAAATAAAACAATTAGATAATGGTATCTTTATTAGTCAAGAAAAATATGCTAAAGACCTAATTAGTAAATTTGGTTTGACTACTGCGAGTTTAAAAACCCACCCTCATGGCAACCAATGAGTACCTTAGTAAAGAAGATCTCTCAAAAGATGTAGATCAAAAATTATATAGAGGAATGATTGGATCACTACTCTATATTACTGCCAGTGGACCTGATATCATGCATAGTGTTTGTCTCTGTGCCAAATATCAATCCCAACCTAAAGAGACCCACTTAAAAGCCGTAAAATGAATCATAAGATATGTTAAACACATATCTGATTATGGTTTATTCTACCCTAAAAATGATTCTTTTGACTTAATATCTTACTGTGATGCTGACTATGCTGGTTGTAAATCAGACCGAAAAAGTACGAGTGGGACTTGTCACTTTTTGGGGGCATTCCCTGGTTTCTTGGCTTAGTAAAAGGCAAAACATAGTTTCTTTATCAACAACTAAAGCAGGATATATTTCTGCTGCTTTGGCTTGTTCTCAAGTAATATATATGCAACAAACCTTAAAAGATTTTGGCTTAAATTTTTCAAAACCACCAATTTATTGTGACAATACGAGTGCGATAAATATCTCCAAAAATACTACTCAACATGCTCGAACTAAACATATTGATATCAGACATCATTTTCTCAGAGATAATATAAGTAAGGAAGTAGTTACTCTCGATTATATCAATTCTGAGAATCAAATTGCTGATATCTTAACAAAACCCTTAAATGAATCAATATTTACTAAATTAAGAAGAGAATTAGGTATTTGTTCTATAACTGAAATATAAAATATAAATAACAAGTATAATTAATAATTAATATTAAAATAATTCAAAGAGTTAAAATATAAAAGACCATGTCGACATCCCCCATATAACCATGTCGACATGCAATGTTTTTAAATTTTGAAATTTTTCCCACCAAAATTCAAAATAATTGGTTATAAATTCTTCACATTTTCGAAATTTTATTCATCCTTCTGTTATCTCTCTGTTCTTCTCTTTGAAATTAAATAATCAATAGCCTCCTCTTCCAAATAAAACATAAAATCAACCTTTTCATTCCCCTCTCCTACATCTGGTACATTTCAACGTACTACTCTCGCTCGTGTGACTAAAATAGAGGACTCTCTGAAGGATGCACTTCAGATGGTGACTGAAATTCAAGTGACTCAATTTCTTATGGCAAAGGAACAAGAGAGGCAAGGCAAGATTCTTAGGAATTTGCAAAAATTCCTAGTGGATAACTAAGCCAATCCTATCTTAATTGATGAAGACTCTTCACTCAATCAAGAACAAGAGGCCAGCGAAGAAGAAGAAGAACCCATGGAAGAAGAAGTGCAAGCAGAAGATGATGACCAAGTCGTGTGTGTTAGAGAAGCGTGTTTTGACAAAAATGGGAATCTTGTCGAACAACGTGGAAATTTCTGTTTCCACTATCCAAACTGTTCCATTCATAGATCTCCTACGTTTAAAAACACACAATAGTTTCTTTTCTTTCTTCTCCATTGTTTTTTGTGTTTCTTTATATTTTCTATACGCTCATGTATATACAACTTCATACGTAATAAATAACTCGTGTTCTTATACGTGTTTAAATTATAAGTACTATCGTGAATTCTTAGTTAGGATAGTTAATTGTTTAGGACTATGTTTTAGTATTAGATTTAAGTGATGATTACTTATGATAACACTATCATTATAATCACATGTCATATAGTGTTAGTTTTAAGGGGAGTTATATAGTTTGGAGTGAGTTTTTGTTGATGACAAAGGGGGAGAAATATAAAATAGGGTAGTTAGGCATAAATTAAGGGGGAGTTATTAGTTTTAGGGGGAGTTATTAGGATAGAAATAATATTTTATAAACAAAGGTTATCATCATCAAAAGGGGGAAAATTGTTAGTCCGTAAGATGATGGTTTTGATGACAACAACCTTAGAATAGATTATAAAATATAAATACTGACATTAAAAGTTTAGATATATATGTATATGCAGGATTTAACCATGCAGGTACCAAGAATGAAGACTGTACAGCATAGAGATTCAAGATATCAAGATAGAAGACTCATAAGTATCAAGATTATCAAGTGTTCAAGATTTCAAGCATAAGTATTTTTATTAGGAATTTTTGTTAAAACTCATAGAAAAGCACTGGCATCTTAAAATCCAATTTATTCGTGGAATGGCATCCACTTTGAGTCTGTTAAAGGATGTGTTAGCACCAAAATTGGTCACTAACACCCAAATCCAAGTGAAAGTACCAAACAACAATCACAGTTCACGGGTAGGATGTATGTAGAGGATATTTAATATGAAGAATAACAGAAATTAAAATGAAAGCGGTAAAGACACGGAATTTATAGTGGTTCGGCTAACTCTGGCCTACGTCCACTCCAGTAATTTCTTTTTTATTGCTGTAACAATCGATTACAGTTACAAAGTGGTAGGCTAGCCTTAGCCTTAGAAAATAGAAAGTCCGAAAGCAGAGGAGAAGAAGAAGATAAAAATGAAGTCCCTTTTTCTGAAGCTCCACGTGCTCTATTTATTGACACGTCCAGGTAGATGTTGGGCTCTCTGAATGATTCCGGCCCACCAAGGCCATATGCCGAACCGTGCTTCCCATTGTAACCGAACTACTCGTGCCGAACAACAACCATGGCCGTACCATCCTTGGTTAAACCCTCAGGCCGACCTACCTCCTAATGCCGAGCCAACCTCCTAATACCAAACCAGGACCTTATGCCGAGTGGCATCTGTCGTCCTCCTCCTTATGCCGAGCCACCATCGGATGCCGAACCATCCAAAGGCCGAGCCACTAATGAGTGCCGAACTACCCCGATGCCGAACGAGGTTGGATATTGAATGATGCTTCCATGCTGAACACTCGTCCAATGCCGAACGATGCCATTATGTCGAACGCTAGTCTAATGCCGAACGCTACTTCCATGCCGAACGCTGCTAGGATGCCGAGCGATACATCTAATGTCGATCGATCCCTGATGCCGAACGATCCATCCTGCCGAACGACCTACCATGCCGAACGATCCCTGATGCCGAGCGACCTACCAATGCCGAACGATCCAACGTGTCGAGTCATCCCTTATGCTGAGCGACAACCAATGCCGAGCCATCCCTTATGCCGAGCATAGTCGTATGCCGAACGAGGCAACTAAGCCGAACATACTTGTAGGCCGAATGAGGCAACTATGCCGAACGTACTCGTAGGCCGAACGAAGTACTTGTTCCATGTATCCCCTTCATTTCTTGACCAAATGACATATCCAAGTAAACTTCATCCTTCAAAACCAAATCCATCATACTCCAAACTCGATAGTCGTCAAGTTAGTTAGGTTGAATCCGCCTACTTATGGCTTTGACAAAAGGCGGGTTAACACTTGCCCCCCAAAACATGCCTTGCTATTGGAAGGTGTGTTTTGAATAGCCTCAAATCCAATATCCAAAGTCCATATCCTTTTTGTGACCATACTATCAAATCCATGACCTCTCCGGGCTTAATCTTGATTTTGTAGACCTCGCCGGGTCGTGTTATCCTGTTCCAGCCTTGACTTTTCCATCATGGGCTTGTATGTTCTCCGGCCTCGACTCTCCGGTCAAAGACTTTGATATTCACCGGCCTCAGCAAACCGGCTAAGGATTTTGATATTATCCGGCCTCGACTCTCCGGTCAAGGACTTTTTATATTCTCCGGCCTCGACTCTCTGGTCAAGGACTTTTTATATTCTCCGGCCTGGACTCTCCGGTCAAGGACTTTTTATATTCTCCGGCCTTGACTCTCCGGTCAAGGACTTTTTATATTCTTTGGCCTTGACTCTCCGGTCAAGGACTTTTTATATTCTCCGGCCTCGACTCTCCGGTCAAGGACTTTTTATATTCTCCGGCCTCGACTCTCCGGTCAAGGACTTTTTATATTCTGCCCGAGTCCATTTCTTCGCTCTCCGGCGAAGGGACTCGTAACTTGTGACCATTTCCCCGTCTCTTCGGTTGGGGCAGTAATTATAAAACCTGAACTGTTTATTACATTGATCCAAAACCAAATATAAAACCAGAAATCCGTATCAAAAATCAAACGTCCAAACCAGAATGGGAAACCAAGAAAAAACCAACCAAATCGGGAGTTCAATCCAAACTCCAAAACCACACCAAAGAAAAGTAAATGTCCGAAATACGAAAGAGAGAACCAAAGTTTGCAGAAAACTAGAAAGAAAGCAGAATTTCATAGACTCAAGTAGTACGGTTTTCAGTTATCTCAGAGCACGCCTAGGGACCGTCCTCAATCCCGTACGTGTGTATGTGACCTAGCCGTATTACTTTGAGTTCTATTACTTATTCAAAACCATGAACCTGTTTAGTTGATAGTAAACCGGCGTTGACCAGACCCAATGCCGCCATTGCTAGAGGTAGGTGGTGGCTGCTCTTGCTCCCCTGCCGTAGTTCGATTCCTGACATATTGCTGTAGGTGACCATTCCTTACATGCTCCTCAATGATATCCCTCAAATGCCTACAGTCGTTTGTGTTGTGCCCATCCAGCTCATGGAATAGGCAATGCTTTCCCGATGTCCGTTCGTATTCTGAAGGCTCTCTCTTTGCTAGCCTTCGGTATTGGAGCCGCCCTCGAGTGTCCAAGTAAATCCTTTCTAGAGTCTCAGTTAAATCTGTGTAAGAAGAAAACTTTAACTCCCTCCGAGGTTTCTTCGAAGTGCCACCATTTCCATTCGTTTTCCTTTTTCCTTTATCATCTTTACTTAGATCCTCCCTGGATGGACCTCCACCCCTCACTGCATAAGCTTCAACCTCTCTCCCTACTCTCTCGGCCTACGCATCCTCCTGTCTCAAGAACCTTTCCGCCTCATGATAGAACTCCCCGAGATCCCTCGGTGGGTCCCTTCCAATGATATTTTGAAATCCGAGTTATCCGCAATTCCCGAGACGGCTGCCATCAAAACCATTGACGGATCGGGTCGATCCACTGAGGCTACCGCTGCGTTGAATCTGGTTAAGAAGTCCCTGAGCGATTCCCCTTTCCATTGTTTCATAGATGTCAGAGTCATCACGTTCTTGGGTCTAACTATGTGGACCCGAAACTGTCTCATAAACCTCTCAATTAGCTCCGTCCATGTGCCGATGGAACCATTCTCCAGCTGTCTAAACCACATAGCTGCGATATCTGTCAAATACAATGGGAAGCATCGAGCCATGACCTCATCCGATGCTCCCAATACCTCCATATGCCTTATGTATTTCGTCAGATGAACCGTTGGATCCGCCTTCCCATTATACATTTCCAAATTTGGTAGCTTAAATTCGGGTGGGTTCCTAGCTTGCCTGATAGTAGGAGTAAAGGGACTCCTATTTACATCCTCCAAGTCTCTATTTACCAATCCACCTCTCATAGCCCGTCTAACCATCTCCGCTAATCTGTCGTTGCCCCCAAGATGTAATCCTTGTCCATCGCCTCTGGTCTGCCCCCCGAGTTTATGAGGGAATTCTGGCACATACTCCTCATCTCGCACTCCTGCACTCCTGTTGGTGTCGGGTTGCACAACATCGTCTGTTATCCCTCCACGGGTTGGTCGAACATTTCTTGGTGGTATGCCCCCAAGTCTAGATCCATCTGGATTGATAGCTGTTTGCTGATTGGGGGTTGCCCCTTGCCAAGCTATTCCCTCTGCTTGCTGGTCGAGTGCTTCTGATCCAGCTCCACGAATTTGAGCTCCTGCATTTTCTGTTTGTGCAAATTGTCTGAGAAGAGTCTGCATCATCTCCTCTTGTCTTTTCATCATCGCCTCCATTTCCTCTCTAGTGATGTAAATGGATGCTCCACCAGCTCCATCTCCAGAGGAAGCCTCTTGACTTCCCTCCTGATTGCTCCTTTCCATTACTTGCTTCCTTGCTGATGGTCTAGCCATTGCTCTTTTAAATCCAAGTTTCTAACTCCAAAATTCCTGAGTTCAACTCTCAATGAAAGCACCAAAATGTTAGCGCCAAAATTGGTCACTAACACCCAAATCCAAGTGAAAGTACCAAACAACAATCACAGTTCACGGGTAGGATGTATGTAGAGGATATTTAATATGAAGAATAACAGAAATTAAAATGAAAGCGGTAAAGACACGGAATTTATAGTGGTTCGGCTAAGTCTGGCCTACGTCCACTCCACTAATTTCTTTTTTATTGCTGTAACAATCGATTACAGTTACAAAGTGGTAGGCTAGCCTTAGCCTTAGAAAATAGAAAGTCCGAAAGCAGAGGAGAAGAAGAAGATAAAAATGAAGTCCCTTTTTCTGAAGCTCTACGTGCTCTATTTATAGACACGTCCAGGTAGATGTTGGGCTCTCTTAATGATTCCGGCCCACCAAGGCCATATGCCGAACCGTGCTTCCCATTGTAACCGAACTACTCATGCCGAACAACAACCATGGCCGTACCATCCTTTGCTAAACCCTCAGGCCGACCTACCTCCTAATGCCGAGCCAACCTCCTAATACCAAACCAGGACCTTATGCCGAGCGGCATCTGCCGTCCTCCTCCTTATGTCGAGCCACCATCGGATGCCGAACCATCCAAAGGCCGAGCCACTAATGAGTGCCGAACTACCCCGATGCCGAACGAGGTTGGATGTTGAATGATGCTTCCATGCTGAACACTCGTCCAATGCCGAACGATGCCATCATGCCGAACGCTAGTCTAATGTCGAACGCTACTTCCATGCCGAACGTTGCTAGGATGCCGAGCGATACATCTAATGCCGATCGATCCCTGATGCCGAACGATCCATCCTGCCGAACGACCTACCATGCCGAACGATCCCTGATGTCGAGCGACCTACCAATGCCGAACGATCCAACGTGCCGAGTCATCCCTTATGCCGAGCGACAACCAATGCCGAGCCATCCCTTATGCCGAGCATAGTCGTATGCCGAACGAGGCAACTAAGCCGAACATACTTGTAGGCCGAACGAGGCAACTATGCCGAACGTACTCGTAGGCCGAACGAAGTAATTGTGCCATGTATCCCCTTCATTTCTTGACCAAATGACATATCCAAGTAAACTTCATCCTTCAAAACCAAATCCATCATACTCCAAACTCGATAGTCGTCAAGTTAGTTAGGTTGAATCCGCCTACTTATGGCTTTGACAAAAGGCGGGTTAACAGGATGGAACCCTAAGTAGGATGGAACCTACGAAAAATCTAGTGGAACATTGTTTTGTATCCGCTAACTTTTTATTCAAAATGATTTTTCAAAATTATATCCTGTTTTCAAAATGTTTTTCAAAATTTTCCTTTTAAAAGATTCAAAACCCTCTATCCTAATTTTAAATAATTTTAGCCTCAAAATTATGTTTAATTTCAAAGTCAAATTACTCCTGATTTTAAACTATATTTTAATATAATATATTTAACTTTTAAATATTAATACTTAGATTTAAATATAAAATTATAGTTAAATTCTATATATATTATTCTCTATATTTACTTATGAATTTTAACTATAGTCAAATATGTTTATAAAGTTTAAAATAGTTTTAATATAAAATAGTTTTAGTATAAAATAAAAGTTATTTTCATAGAAAATCAAAACACCAAAAAATCATTTGGGATGTCGACATGCCCAAGTTCCCCATGTCGACATGGTGTCAGTTGAGTTCAAAATTTAAATTTCAAAAGAAGTGTCTATTCGCCATAACTCTTCATGAATGGACATGGCTGTTGTTCTTATATAAATAGGGGTTAGTTTCAACGAATTTTATATCAGATTTTCTGGTTTTTTACTCCTCTTCTTCTTCCACATTTCTTAGTACATATTCTTACCATTACTCTGTCGAAATCAACAATGAATCAAACTCAATTACTTCTAGTTTGATTCTCTATCACTATCTCTACAAGGTTCTCAGTGCTATTCAGAGTTATAGACTTCTTTGTAATCTATTAAGCGAGAAAAGGTGTGATTGTAGCCTTGGAAATCAATCAAGAGAGAAAAGGTGTGATTGTAGCCTTGGTATATCAATTGGGTAAACTTGTGGCCCGGAAATCAAGTATCTCTACCCAGAGGATAGAAATTCTGGAGGGTGTACCTCGTAGCCTTGAAACCGAGGGTGTAATTGTACAATTGCTTTTGAAAGGAAATCCGTACTTGTGTTGCGGGACTGGATGTAGGGTAACTTCGAACCAGTATAAAATCCGGTGTGTTCTTTCCTTTACTGCTTTTATTTTATTTCTGTGATCATATCTGTGTCTGTATATTACATACATCGGTGTCTAAATTAACGTAAAGTGAAAAAGATTTAGTAATTCTTTATTAACACTATTCCTTCAACCCCCCCCCCTCTAGTGTTAATCTTAGCCTTAAGATCCGTAATCCGTATTTCTCAAAAACTTCGGTGCATAGCATCTATCCTGCCTTGAAAGTCTTTGGTGATGATGTTCAATATCGACATTGTATTGAGGATATGAGGCCTCCTTTGAAGGTTAATGAAGAGCTGCATTACTATGGCACGACATCAGCAAGCGGCGGCACTGATAAGTGGTGATATTGGCAATAAGCGGCATTGATAGCAAGCGGCATTGATAGTAGACGGTGTTGATAACATGCGGCATTGATAACAAGCCGCGTTATTAACAGGCAGCATTGATAGGAGATGGCATTACTTTGGAGGGTGACATTAGAATAAGGTGACACTGGAGAGATGCAGTATTAATCCAAAGCAGCATTGATTTTTCTAGCTATATGGAAGAAATGCTCCATTGATGGAATACGACATAATGTGATGCAACATCAATGCTATATCATGATGTTATAACATTGATGGCTTTTATCATAGAGCTTTCCAATGTTGTCGTTCCTTTACTAACATGCGACATTATTTCAAGTTTCTTTGGCGCTATATCATTCATCCAACCTTATAAGCGATATATGGTATTGATGGCATCCATTATTGCTGGCTTCATTGATGACTTGCGACATTGCTTATTATTCTTTATTGATGAAGGGCGATATTGTATGCTTTCGGCATGGATTTTTCTCCATACTTTCAACATTGCTTAAATTTGAGATCATGGCTATGCCATATACCTTCGGGATAAATAATGATGGTAACAACGTCTAATAGAAAAGTATAATAAGACACATAGGGAATGACAATAAATATATATAACTTCAAAGCGCATAGTCACCTCCTCCATGCGTCATATCCTTGTCATACTACCTGCTACCTTGTCATCCTATAACAAGTATAAAGAAAGAAAAATATAGTGGATCAGATGAAGTCTGGTGAATGAGAAATATCATTAGTAGCATGGTGTTGATAGACAATTAAATTATCATGTAAAATCTATACAACCTAAAGGCATTTATCTATACATGTTTACAACATATAAGGAATCAGCGAATTTACATAATATAAGGTAACAACCTTTAATATGCCTAAAATCCAGTCATAACCCACAAAGATTTCCCCTCATAAAGGTTAGATATCCATAAATTGGATAGCCCTAGGAATACATCGAGTATACCATCCTTATAGCAAACCTCTTCTCTAAACATTGAGTAGAAATTCTCAATGGTAAGTTGCTTAAGCCGCACATCCAATGCATATAAACCAGAATGTGTAGGCACATACTGAGTATATAACCACAATGCCCGGGCACACACCACATACCGGGTCCGGATGGTAAACCGCTTACCAAAACATCGAGAATAAAACCTTAATGGCAAACGTGTCCTATGCTTTATATTATTCAACTAAAGCTAAAAGGATCGATAAACAATTTGACTCCCCATAGGTACATATGCCCGACCGGTCATAAACCTACTAATGCGGGTGTCTCCATCTACTCCGCCTCGTGGTCCGAAAGTAAAAACATGCAATCGAGGCTCTAACAATAACGATAAGAGCATTTGCGATACAGCGGCTCACCTCATTGAGTCGTACGTTATACTATATCATGAAACCATATGAACTCCAGAAATTCAAGGAACGAGAAAGTAAATCCCCACGGCTATCCTACTTGGCTTGTACTGGGTCTAGCTTTAACTTGGGCTATCTACAAGCTATCGGTTGACTAAACAAACATAGTCGTCAATCGACCGATGCATGTGTGCGCGCAAGTGCGTGCATGTGGGTGTGATTTTTAACAGCGCGATAGTCGAATGGACAAACACATATAATCGACTCCTAGTGCCTGTAATCGACTAATGTCTTAATGTTTGCCTATAACCTATTTTTCTTTACGCTCATCACTCAACTATTCCAACCCAATCACTCGACAACCTAAGGGTTCAGTAGACTGATGACTAAACCAAGTGGATTGTTTAGCCCAGAAAAAGAATTATTTATCTTTAGGACTAACTCGTGTTTTATCAACATTTTCTCGAACCAACAAATCGACCATTCAAATGTGGTCAATCGATCATTTGGTTGCTAACTAGTTTTTTAAACATTTTAACTTGGTTTTTCCTTTTTAATTGTTTCATGTTCCATACTTCCGAATATCGAATACAATATGGAATTTATTCTATCATTTATCAACACATGCTAACATCATATGATTTGTTCCACATGTTATTAATTCATATCCAATATAATTAATTCAACAAAATCATATAAATTACTATGATGGATATATTCATACAGTAAACTATATTCATCTACAACGGTTATAAAATTATTTCGAACTCCTTCTACAAGGCTTAGGGTAAATTTATATATATGTCAATTTAATCCTAATTAACCCCCACCCCCCACAATTTTCATCAATTTAGATTTTCTATTATGGGAAATATTAACTTAATCGTCAAATAAATTTCAAATTCATTTTCCAGACCTAAATAGATATATAAGTAAATTTTAAATGCTCATCTACATCATATTCATTTCATAGATAAACTCATTTACCTCTACTCATGGTCTTTGAAGAAATTTCCAAATTCTCTCCTTTAATTTAATTTGATTTAGCGTCCCTCTCCTTTTATTTAATTTGCTATAGTTTGGAATTGGATCTCCTTTTTTTATTTGTTTTCCTATTTTATTTTGAGAGTTATGGTTCAAAATTGAAGAAGGAGAAGAAGAATGAAGTTTTAGATTTAGGTATAACAGCGGCTAAAAAATGAATAAGAATGAAGAATGTGGTGAACTTTTGTTTCAAAACATGAGCTACGGTAAAGGATCCATATCTCTTTCATTTAGTGTATATTTCTAACGTTTTATATATAAATTTGGGCTAGAAAAATCTACCTTACGCAATGGAAAAGTCATATTTTTTTGGATGCCTTCATTTGTAAAATTCAAATTTTCAACTTTAGATAAAATTACCAAAACGCCCTTTTTCATTGATTATTTATTTTTATTAAAAATCCAGTTTGTTACAGTGATAGAATTAAGGTTGTACCTTAGGAACAATTATGTTGTCTTAATTTTCTAAACAATCTTGTTCGAATAAAATATATTTTTGGTTTTGTTTTCTATAATATGTGTTCGGTATATTGTAATATAAGTAACCGGCTAATAAATATTAAACATATATAAGTAGAAATTCCTTAGGTGTAGTATTTTATTGATTGTAGTTATGAAGTTTTCATAACCATGAGTATAAAATTTGAATTGATAAAACAAAATACAACTCCTTAGTTGTTCATAGCAGAGAAGTATCGAGAAAAGAACATTGATACGTCAGTTGATACTAATGTATATAGTGCTTCCATATGATGGATAATGATTTACTCATGATCGTTGGGCCATGAAGATGTTACATACTTGTGATTGTTTAGAATGATCACAAAATGACTCAACAAGAATCTTCTTATAACTTAGTCAAAATAGAAGATCTCATGGTAAGACGTACAGTGATCTTCTGAATTGAGAGTGTTTAATTATAGACAACCATAAAGCATACCGTGCTATGACCATAATTGGATGCTTGTTGTAACATTTGAAATGAAACATTATTTAAAAGAGGATTTTTCTTCCTCGTCATCAAAGTTTAGTATGAACGTCGTTAGCAAGTCAAATTAAATTCAAAGTCTCTGATAAGAGCAAATTGTTTTGTTGACGACTGTTATCAGATTGAAATAACTACTTTAAAATTGGCCTACACAAATAATACGAATATTAATAGAGTTTTTTTGATCTTAGGTGAAACTTTGAATATCAAAGTAATCCAGTAATAAGGAAAAGAATACGTGAATAAACCGTCACCGTCATTAGCATGCGAGCATTGTTACGGATGGTGTACTACTCAACTCAGCAAACAACTTGATTTTGATATCTTGGAAGAGAGGAAACGTTGCCAGCAATATGATAGTACTAGAAGATAAACCCTTACAGTTTAGAAATCAACTTGACAACCCAATCAAAGAAAAAATAATAAAGGGAAGGAAAAAAAAGGTAAAAATAAAACCTCTGTCGGTGTTAAATAATACACAGCTCACATGACTTTGTTCCCGACACAAATGAAACACCATGTCAAATAGAATGGACTGTAGGCATTTGTGATAGAATGAACTATATTAAATAATAAATGATAAACACTGTATATTTTTATATTCATATTTTACCGTATCAACATGTAAAACATTGCGTATTTTTAAATGTTACAAGGTTTACAGATTGAAGTTGACAGTGCTCCTTTTTTTTTTTTCCTTTTTTTTTTCTAAAAAGAAAATATTATGTTCACGGAGCTAGTACATGGAAGTCGCCTTCAGTTTGATGTTTGCATAAGTCTCCTCTCAAACTAGATGTGAATTCACCAAGTATTCTTAAACATGCAGCATACGTATCTTATACACAGAGATGCATCCATGAACTAATATATAACGATCACATGACGAAGTATTAACAAATTTATATAGGAAACCGGCTCATGTTTCATCCTATCACACCAATGGAACTGCTAGCGAATCGAAATGAAACTGCTGCTACATTACTTTGAACTACATTTTTTCCATTTTATATTAACATCCGTAGATTTTAGAGTTTCCATTTTTTATACTTTTATTTTTTTTAGCCAATAATTATAGAGCAGAGTTCAGTGGCACTTTGAATAATGTAGCATTTCTGCAGCCTGCTAATTTCCATCGCACAATTCAGATTAAATAATAAAGCTGCTCGTAATTATATATGTAACACTTTTATTTTGTTTTTACTTGCGAGTAACATAATCTCATTTTGATGGTTCAAATACGGTTTATATTGAATTAGTGTGGCAATTATTGAATTTTTTGTTATTAGAATTAACTTTTGACAATAAATTTGAATAAGGCTATTGTATTGACACTTCAATTTTGAATACGATGGGATCAAATTTTATGAGCAATTCATAGAAAATTAAATTACTGAAAGAGCTACTTATTCTATTAATAAAACATATTTTTTTTTTACCTATTTTGTCTTTAGTTAAAACATCAAAATCTAAAAAATTTCCTTCTCCGTCATGGTTGAAAAAAGAAAATAAGGATGAGAACAAAAATTTATCTCGATCTTCACGGTCGGATCCAAACTTTGATAAGAAACAACATTGTCACTTTCTTATTTGCGATTTCTATCTGGAGGTGAGTTTGAATTCTTCATTATTATATTAATGGCTTTGGAATAATCGTTACCGGTGAGGACAAGCACCATTGTAGCAGTGGTTAAGTGAATTCGACTTTGGTGTGACGGGTCATAAGTTCGAACCTTACGTAGCGTGATTCGAACATATATTGAGATGTGAGTTGCGATATGTTTTCTCAATGACATTTGTATCTAAGTACCATTTTAAAAAAAAAAATTGTTAACGGTGAGTAAGGAAAAATTAGGATAAATAAAAGAAAACAGAATTAGGTCAATTTAATTGTAATTTTATAAGAGGACTAGTTTGATTAGTTCTGTTCATAGTAAAATAACATTTTGAAAGAAAATGGTTTTCTCATATTCAAAATTTGAATGTCAATAACAACGTTGTTGAATGATATAAATCCTAGCTTATTAACTATTTTGCAAAAAAAATTTGATAAAAAAAATTGAGATTAAAACTTCAAATTAAATCCTAGCTTATCAACTATGAATTCCACTATACCATTTACTATTTAGGACAGGTTTTGTGTTGAGTAATAAAATTGGTTCAGTTGTGAATTTAAATTCAGAAGAATATGTAACTAGATTAATTGTGTAATTTCATAAGCTTTAAATAACGTACAAATTATACCCAACATAGCTAAAATAATGATTTGAAAGTGATTAAACATTCATATCTAAGTACCATTTAATTGTGTAATTTGTACTGAATTCTTGTCCATAAATTGCATTTATCTAGACAAATTTTCTTCCTTGTAAGTTTTGTTTGGTCTTTAAAATTTTATCGTGTTTTCTTGCATCTCGCATTTGCCATTACAAAATGATTATTAAAGCATTATATTCATGTATCCGTATATGATCTTAACAGTAATAACATTGATATACTCTAAGATATGCCGATTATATTGATTTTGATTGGTATGTTAATACTGTAAATGGTTACAGTGCAACCAATTCCAAATATGGGTAAAGGCTCTATAACTCTGATTAAACCATTAGCGAAATAATATTATTTCACGGATCGATTTAAATAAAACCTTGAGTAGGACCAAACGAAAACGACTACTTAGTCGTCTTAAGCGACTTAGACCACAAATTGCTCATAGAGCCTTAATTGTACATCAAGATACATAAATATATATCTAATAATATAAATTTTGGTTCAACTTCACGTGGAATAAAAATGTACTACAAATCAACTAAACAACAATCGTATAGATAAAGATCACATCAAAGTTGCCGAATTTGGACCCACAAATAACACACCCTGCTTAAGTGGTTGTTGTGTCTGAATTTACGCTTCATAATTTCTGCAAATGGCGACATCCTCTGTTCCATGCATATGAATGCAGATTGTCCTTTCCATGCTACAAGCATTCATGATAAAAGCACGTTATTCTTGCCTAGTGATACATTAATCTTCATTATTGTCTAAATTTTTCTTTTTGAAATTAAGTACTAAGATTATATTACATGTTTGTATTACAAGTTTTAGATATAATACAACATACTATATACCAATATATTGTCAACGGTTCGAATCAAGCTACGCAAGTTTCGAATCTGTGAACTGTTGCATCGAAGTCGAAATGCATAATCATCGGAACAATGTTGTTCGTCAAATTTCTAAATGTCATTCGGTTTATTTTATACTTATGTCGTTATTGAGTTTAGATTTTTATTTCTTCTAATTGTTTTTCTTAATCCGCTTCATGTTCGTAGTACTTAGATAAAAATGTTATAACGACCAATGCTAACACATAAAATACCGAAACCATGTTAACTTTTATTAATAATTGGAATAAAAACATAATTTTTTGTCCGATCGTTAAATGCCTTCTGTATATAACTTTTTAGATATTAAATTGTTATTTCATATGATCAACTAAATAAACTAGATGATAAAATCATCCTAAAATTACTTTATACAGATTTAAACCCAGAAACCGATTTCAATTTTTCATAGGCTAGAGTTGTTTAAATGTAAGTGGGATTAAATTTCAGCGAGCGGGTCAAATATATGACTACGTTAATGATAGATAATGCAAGATCTTTTTAAATAAATCAAGCAATCTATAAATTTTAGTAATAGTTGGAATAGAAATACAATTATTTCTGTAGGAGGCGAACTTCTGAAAATGTCCTTATAAGTATATGGTTACATTAGAATAGATAATGTAAGATCTTTCTGCATAAATCAACCGGTATATATAAATCAACTAGTATATATAAATAGTGATAATCGTCTTTCCTTTCATTTATCATTTGTTATCTATTTACATTACATATTCCCTTATTCTCAATTTCACCAGAGTATATAAATCCTTTAAAGCAACTCAACTAAATGTACTAAAATTTACACACACTCTCTATGCTTTCTATTTGTAAATTAGTAATGTTTTGTTATATCATATACTTCTCTACACAATTAGATTTAAATCGCAAAAAAAAAAAAAAAAGCACACCTTCATTTAGTATTTGAAAATAAAAAAATTTAATCCATATTTAGTTTCCATCTTTTGCCTCGCTGTTGATGTAACTATCCACATTATTCTAAACTAAGGAAATAGATGATTATCTTACTAAGGTTTTATTTTTGATTGCAAAAAAGTATGTTCCCATTTTTGTACTTTAGGTGGCATTTTGGACTTTTACATATCTAAGTGCATCTCCAATCCTAGTCCAAATACAATGCAATGTCAATTACGCATTATCAAAACATCAAATAATTTAAATTGTATTCTCCAATGCCAATGTTAATTAGAATGTCATGTCGACTTTGCATAAAATTAAATAGATATTGTCGAGTGAAATGTCTAGTTTTAGACATTCCACTTCACATTGTGAGCAGTAAAATAGAAATAAAAAATATTATTTTATAAATGAATATTATTTATCTAAAATATAATTGGGACGTGTAGCTAAAGCCGTTTGTACAAAGAAATTAACATTGGAGTGGATGTTTTATTTTCAATGTCATGTCTAATTATTTTACTCACACAATTTTGAACAATACTTGACACATAGGATTTAGTTCGCCCTACAAGCCACTTGGGTTGGAGATGCTCTAAGGATAAAAAATGACAAATTTGATATCGTTTTCCACTTAATTATAATCCTTCTTATAACGTTCAACTCATATTTCGAGGGGATTTTAAGATTTGATTCTTTTTTCTTATTATATGTTCAATGGTCAATAGTGGAATAAATCTTTATTTTATTTATTATTTTATATTTAGATGTTTAGCTTCACGTATATCATTTGCACTAATTATTTTGATTTGTAATTGCAAATCTCATATCCCTCTTTCATTTTTGATACGGCTAAATATTTACTCATTCGTTTTCTGAAACATATATTGTTTGTACTAAAATTTCTCATGCACACATGTAATGCATGCTGTTAGGACACATTGATAAATAAAAAATTGGCTGGAACTATGTTAATTGATAAATAAAAAAGTTACGATTAAATATGTTCGTCAATTCATTACGACATAACTTCCTCATCCAAGCACCTTTAATTTCAAAGTACTGAAACAAAAGTTACTAAGTTATGAAACCATGTTATATCCACGGGGTTCACCATATAATTTATTTTACAGTATACCATTTGACATCTTATTATATGCATTTTTATAGATTGTTTTTATTTTTGAAATGGTACTTTAGATACAACAAATTACATATCACATGTCAATATATGTTTGAATCACGATACGCAAGTTTCGAACTTGTGACCTCTCGCAACAGAGTCGAAGTACTTAACCACTAGGACAATGATGCTTGTCATGTTTATAGATTGTTGTTTAGTCATATCGTTAAATATTATTGATAAACAATTATTGATAAATCTACTTAAGTAATCTCAAAGCACAAGATGTACAACAAATTTTTATAAATTGGATGAAGTTATACACCAAATGTCAACCACCAATTAATTTTTACTTGGAAAGAGTAACATTGTTGAGCATGTCAATTAACTTTTAAACATAACATACAACATAAAATTTCAAATACACACACAATTTATATGATGACAGCATTCTAAATCTAGTATAGAGAAATCATGACTAAATTGAAATATTGTTTCAAATTTATTATGTATTATTAATACGCCA
Source organism: Allium cepa (assembly GCA_030765085.1). Taxonomy (NCBI): domain Eukaryota; kingdom Viridiplantae; phylum Streptophyta; class Magnoliopsida; order Asparagales; family Amaryllidaceae; genus Allium; species Allium cepa. Next base: position 377,515,141 of record CM060938.1, on the reverse strand, counting down.
ACATTTTCTTTAATAAACATTTTAATAGTATCTAACTGAATAAAAAAAATTATAGCGCAAAACATCATATTTTTCTAACTGTAACATAACATGATATGAGCAATATTAATAAAACATAAACTTTAGGTTGTTTAACTTTTGGAACAATCAAATAAAAATTTTCCTTTACTTCAAATTTACATATCAGAATAATATTTGTATAACATTACAAAGATTAAGCTAATTCAAAGTGAAATAATGTATTGTCATAAGAAAAATTATCTTTTGTGTGCATAAAAAAATACTTGGGCGGCACTGCATTGATGATAATTATAATATCAAATGATGTAAAATGGAAAAATAGAGCCAATCAATGTCACACAATTAAAAAAAGACTCAACGAAATAATATTTGTATAAAAAAGAAAAAGTCCGATTAATTCATTACATTGAAAAAAATTAATCTGCAATACATTCATCAATTAGTCAAAAAGAAACATAGTGCACGAAGTGAACAATCAAAATACAATGTAATATTACTCAATGTGATTCCTATTAACATTTTTGTTACTATTAACCTAAACATTGTGCAGTATAATAGTTACAAGTCAATTTGTAAATATCATGTTGTCTTTAATGCGAAAGCAAATGCCATTCTATGTTACTTTTATAATTTTGTCACAGGAATTATCTACAAATATATATATATATATATATATATATATATATATATATGCGTAATTACTTTAAATTTTTGCAAAATTTGTTGCGAAAGTGTTACTAAAAATCGATAATGTGTTTTTACTTACTACTCCATCATGATACATAGAATTCTTACAATTAGAAAGCATTTATTGAATGTTCATAATACTTTACATGACAAATTACCTTGCACATTAGAACATTTGAAAAGATGATGATAAAAGGAAATAACCAAAAAAGAATTTACAAATTATTCTATAATTGATTGGCATTGTTAAACCAATAATTCGTACAACACCCATGATGTTGAGAATGATGAGCTAATCCTTGATTCAGATTCATAGGTCGATACGACCATTCATGGTTTAATTGGCGTTAATTGAATCAAGAACAAGCTTAGCATTCAAGGCTAAGTACAAGTTGAAATCATTAGGAAACGGGTTCATAATGCCCATGGGCTTTGGATGTTACACATTCGAAAGTTACATCCAAAGCCAGTATGATTTATTGGAATACAATATTTGAGATCACTTAAAGTTACTTGGAATGACATATTCGAGAGTCCTTAAGGTTCCTTGGAATAATATATTCGAGAATCTATTTGGTCTTTAAGGATAGAACACTCCAAGTCCCATGTCATATGTCCAAAGGAGTGGAGATAAGTAGTAAATGTGTGCAATAGCCCATTAGCATGTTAATGAACTAAATAAATAGTCCTTATGTCCATAGTCCAATGTCCATACTTATGAGGTAAAATAGAGGCTATGCCTATAAAAACTAGTTTGGACCGAAGTTCTTGTGATCCTACACGAATAGTATCACATTTGCTTTAGGTCCAAAGAGCATTATTATGTGCGTGCTTGTGTTTAATAATCTCCAAGATGCATGATCATAGTAATAGGCATGTCAAAGTTTTTTGTTCATTTCAATTGAATATGGTTACAATCAAAATCAAAAAAATTCCCCAAATAAATTTAGTGTCACAAGAGTTTAATCTTGAGAGAAGAGAAAAGAAATGATCTCCCCCTCCTTCATGCCTCTAGGTTCATATTTATTGGGGTATGGGGTTCGACACAACTACTAATCGCCTCAATCGGCATGCTCAATCTTCAGCATTCATAACTTTCGGCAACCTTAATAGCGTCACGCTCTACTCCTTACTTTAGACGACCTTCGGCACTCTTCATTGAAAATAGATGGCATGAACATGCCGTGGCATCAGTATGACGAAGAATTGATGAGGAACGACACTGAGATGGAGCAGCATCGAGAAGGAGCGACATGACAATCCTCATGGACATTAATGGTTTTCAACATCAATATCATGTTTACAAATATGCGATGTCATCTAAAGATTGATGAAATGCGCCATCAAAGGTTGTAGCATTGATTATAGGCAGTATAGTTGATGGCTTGTATCTATAAGATGCAACGATGATGAGTTGAATCATTCATCCCATCTTCATAGGCAATTGATGGCATAGACATTTATGAGATGCGATACAGATGGCTTACGGTGCTGATTATATAAGACATCACTGTTTCCTTGACGAATTACGGCATTGATTCTAACTAGCATTGCTTAGAGATGTAATATATTCGATAGTAATCATCCAAATTTATAAATGGTATGCAACATTGATGTCATTTGGTTTTCTTAGCTTCGTTGACGGCATACGATATTATAATAGACTCTTTATTGATAAGACGCGGCATCGTAGGCATTCGACAATGACTCATCTTTATACTTTCAGTATTGGTTCATTTATGGTATAAGGTTACCCCACACCATTGCTTATTTTCGACATCATTATCCGAACTCTATTGTTGTAGCATCAGTTCCTTTGACATTACTGAAACTTGTAGCATTGCCGACCCTTGACGTACAACTTAGCGGCACTGACTTCCTTGTGATGTGTTTGCTTACGACATTGATTCGTCAATTTTCAGCATCCACCTTCTGTGGCATATCTTATTGGCAGCATTAATGACCACATCATCAATATTGCCCATTTCAACTTTACATCAATATCGCATACTTTAACACTTGTCAATATCAATGTTGCGGTTTTCGGCGTTCATCAATCGCGACGTCATTCTCTAACTTGATATAAATCCTTTTGAAAAATATGTGGATAAATTTTCCTCCCTTCTTGTATAAAAGAAGCATTTTACACTTTATTGTAAAACCAAGGATTCTTCTTCTTTTTCGATTCTTTGCAAGGCTTCTTGTTTTCCTGTAATATACAAAGTAAGTGATAATATTCATTATTAACTTTTAGATTTAAGATATTTGGGCAATCCCTCTTGGATTTGATAGAGATATGAATTGATAGATATAAAACTTTATTTATCAATAATTTTGCTTGGATAGAATTCAACGAGTCGCTTAATCATAATAATTCCTCAAGTGGAAGTCCAGAAAATTATCTAGTGATATCATAGGAAGGAATACCTAGAAGATCATAAAATCCATCGGACAATAATACTTCCTTGATTGGAGGACCAGAGAACAATTTGTTGTAATAATAATAATCTGAATCAAAAACCAGCAAGCCATTTTGGTATTAATAATTTGAACTAAAGATCAGGAAATCACTTTGGTAACAATCTAAATAGAAGACCAGAAACTCATTTGGAAATAATAATGTGAATGGAAGACCAGAAACTCATATGGTAATAATATCTGAATTGAAGACCTGAAAATTACTCTATCAATAATATGAATAGAAGACCAAAAAATCCATCTGGTAAAAATATAAATAGAAGACTGAAAATTTATATGATGATTAGAGATTGTTTATCTTCGCTTTGAAGCACAATAGCTTATGTTTGGTCAATCTTCTTATAGAAGATTGCATTTGCTATGGAGCACTAATGGTTCATTTTTGATAAATCTTCTATAACACCCCTAATTTTTGATAACATTATTCAGGAGATTTAATTAGATAATTAAATAGAATAATATAAGTGTAAAGTGATAAAGGGATTGAGATTTGAATAAATACTTAAGGGGCTATACTCAATTTAATTAATTTAATGGGCTTAAGAATGGGTAATAAGTTAATTAATCTACATAAGGTTATATTGGGAAATTTATACATAACTCTAACCCTTATATAAATGCCATTCATGTTTCATTTTCCCCATTCTCCTCATTTTGAAAAAAAAAATACGAAAGTAAATCAAGGTGGAGCTGTCCATAGCTAGGAAGAAAAGAGAAGATAATTCAAATCAAGCTAAGGAATTAAAGAAGGCGAATAAATCTTAATCTCAATCCAATCTCCTCATTATAATCAAGGTGAATAATAATTTATACCATCTCTATTTTGTTTTATGAACATATATTTTTTAGATTTAAGATTAAATTCATTTTTATGATGATTTGGATGATGATATGCTTGAACTACAATTTATTTTATTTAAACAAGAATGTTTAAATAAGAATGTATGTGGTTTTAGAGCAAAATCGATTGATTTTTATGTTTAAATGCCATGGAGAAATTTTATGTTATGTAGAACATGATTTTGGAGTTAGGTTTTAATTTAGATAATTTTTCAAGCTATGGCAAGATTACTATGAATTTTCAAAGGAAAATATGGTCAATTGGGTTTATAAATTTATTTCAGAAATTATAATGAGAATTTGGGTCTAAAATTTTGATATGTTAGATAAAATGATTAAAGTGAATTTCTAGAATTTTTGGGGATTTTTCCTAAGTGATTTTCTATGGAAATTAAATTATTTTAGAAGAAGGACTTATTTGCAATATTGGTTTTGTTTAATGGAAGAGCTTATTTGCTTAATTAACCTTGATTTAGATCTAAAATTAAGCGGCAGTTGTTTTAGTAAAGAATTTGAAAAGTTAAGGCAACCAATCAAGATTACACGTGGTAGGTTAGTTAGATAAAATTTGCTTTAATTGGCATTAATCAGCTTTCACTCAAAAAAGCAGGTTTCCCCTCTAATAGAAATACCTTTCGACTAAGAGCTTCTGCCTTTAACCAAGTCAAAACCCCACTAAGCCAAAACCAATATATAAGGTATCACTTAGATGATATGTAGTGGATTGGAGGAAATGCGGAAGTCTTGGTGTCGAAAGCATTGCTTCTGAGCGGGTCGATACCTTTAGTTTGTTTTAAAAAAATGTTAAGCGCCAACCTTTATTTTACTAAAGCCTTAGAAGGAGTCGAAGCATATATTTTTGAAAGAGATTTTCTAAAGGCTTTCGAAGGGGTTGACATCTTATGTTTTAAAGAATAAGCTTTTGAATGGGTTTTTTTACTTATGAAAACAATGCTTTCGAAAGTAGAAGTTCCAGCCTAGTTGATGCCCTGCTACCATTCTTTTTCCTTTCCAGTATATTGAAGTCATAAATGGCTTCAAAAGGAGGTTTCGAAGGCAATGGCTTCAAAGGGGGTTTCGATGTTATCCTTCAATGTTTTGTTTAAATGATTTGAAGCTTTCGAAAGGAATGGTACTGACGCCATCAAGTTTTCCCTAATACTTTTATTTGACAAAGGATGGTTTCGAAAGAGAAACATTTATTTATATTCACTTTGACCCAAATGATAATTTAAATATTAACCAAAGGGTTTGAAAGATGGACTTTCAATGGTTTCGGAAGGGGTACTTCCAAAGATTTCGAAATGGGTACTTTCAAAGGATTCGAAAGGAGTACTTTCAATGGTTCTGAAGCTATGCTTCTAAGAGTTATTAAGTAATACTTTATTACATTTGAAAGTTTTCAAAAGAAAGGTTTAAAATTGTTTCAATAGACAAGGGCCTAATGTTTTGAAAAGATTTTTAAATGCTTTCGAAGAAGGTTATCCAGTGAGGTCGAAAACAAGGTTTTGAAGGCTACGAAAGCCTTAGTTTTCAAAGAAAATAATCCAATCTCATTTTTAAGGAAAACCATGGCATAAATAAATAAATGTTTTGAAACGGAGATTTTGAAGAAGTTTTTTGATTAAAGGGTTAAAGGTATTAATAAAGCAATTGTGTTTTCTTCTTCATATATGTAAATATTCACATTGTAATGGACCCATAACTATATTTGGGGAAGGAAAAACAAGCAGCTAGGTTGACCTAGTAGTGAATATAAATTAAGTTAAATTCTGAATGAGTAGAATTGCATTCAAGAGATATGGAAGACCAAAATATAGGATGCTAAAGTATTAAAGGAAAAGATATTGGCTGAGGCCAATAGGTTCTCAGTAAGGCCATAAAAATTGTGTATAGAAAAAGATATTGGCAGAGTCAATAGGTTCATAGTAAGCCCATGAAAACTACGTATAATTTAAGATGTCAAAAAGATGGGTTCATAGTTAGTCCATGAAAACTATGATTTGATATTGGTAGAGGCCAGTAGGTTTATAGTGAACCTATGAAAACAATATCTAGATTAAGATATTGACAGTTGTCAATATATTCCCAGTCAGTCCATGAAAACTAGGATAAGAAGAGAAGATATTGGAGTTACCAATAGATTCATAGACAACCTATGAAAACTAGGATAAGAGAAAAAATATTGGAGTGACCAATAGGTTCATGGTTATCCTAAGAAAACTATGTTTTTGTACAAGGAGTCCATAAAACATTTTATTGGTTATTAGTTAGCCCATGAAAACTAGTAGTTTAATTGTAACCCCAAAAACTATAACCGTGACAGATAGTCAAAATTAATGGGGATGGGTAATCAAGAATTGATTCACTAGTTTTGCATATCATCATATCATATTGTTTCTAATTGTTTTAACCATTGTGGATGCAGGAGCACAGTATATGGTTTTATAAAGGTTTTAGGATACTAGTGAAGTGAAAACCTATTCCACTAAGCAGCATGGTCTCACTAGATATCTAAATGATTTGAGATGGTAGATTCTTATTCATACTAGGCTTCATGTCCGGTTCGAATTTTATGTTTTCTCCTTAAAATCTCGGGCACTCAATTGATTTTGAGTAGTTTAAAAGTTGAGCTTTTCAAGTACCTCGTTAGACAAATAAAGCTTCCGGGAGACCTGCAGAAGGCATGATAGCTATCTAGAGTTCTATTGTATTATGATTCCGCCGTGTTATTTGCAATAGCAAAGTTATTAAATTTCCTGTATATACTCTGATCATCTGTTGGGGCATATTCATTTGTCGCTCTTAGCGTATGTTGTAATAAATATTTTCGCTGAACGTGGTTAACGATTGTGGGATTATGTAATAAAATGGAAATGCTTTGAAATGGAATGTGATTTTGTTTGATCTTTTAAATTTTTTCCATATTCATATGTTTCTATGCATTAATGTATCTAACATTCCCATATTTGGTCGCCGAGGATTAAAAACTATTGATGACTACAATATCCATAGTCGTTAGTTTTAGGCCTCCAAGTAGAAGGATGTTACAAGTTGGTATTTGAGCATAAGTTTACAAAACTTAAAAGAAATTAAATATAAAAGCTTTTTGAAACATAATCCAATGAAGCAGAAATATGACCGGGGTAGGGATAATGCTATAGTAACATACTTGTATTTGATATATATATATATATATATATATATATATATATATAAGTATGTATTCCCCTCCCTCTTAGATGGTTCTTCTATATCTTATTAAGGCTCATATGTAAATTTACGAGAAAGAAGATATGGAAGCAAGAAACGGAAGGGGAAATCTCGGTGGTGGAAGTACCACAACAAACAGAAATGCTCGACCTAATACCAGGAGAAATCAGGATCGACAGGCTAACGCTAACCAAAATGCTGACGCAAATGTGGGTGCTGGAAATCCACCGGTAGATATGGGGGCGATATATCGGTTCCTCATCAATGTGGTGTAAGCAGGACTTGCTGCTGGTGTTGCTGGAAACGTTGGAGGAGCTAATCCTATGGCTCCAATGGGGAAAAATTATGCTAAGCCGAGCAGGGTTTCACCAGTCTAAGTAGGAAACCATTTATGGGAATGGAGGATGCTATAGAAGTAGAGAATTGGTTGTTGCATTGTGAGCGTATCTTTGATGATTTGGGTTTAGATGATGAGCAGAAGAGAAGGATGGCCTCTAGACAATTGCAGGGGTCAGCACTTCATTGGTGGAATAGTGTAACTGCTGGAGTTCCTGGGGAGGAGTTGACTTGGGCTTATTTCAGAAGGAGATTTGAATAGAGGTTTCCATTTGAAGTTGCTAAGTCAGCGTTGATGAAAAATTTTATGGATCTAGTTCAGGGAGAGATGTCGGTTATCAAGTATGCCACTAAATTTGATGAGCTGTCTCGATTTGGATATGCTACTATAGATATTGACGTCAGAAGGAATGAGAGGTTTATTTGGGACTGAGGCTCGAGCTTGCTAGGGCGATCTTGACACATATTCGTGATACTTGTAATGTGCTTGTGGAGATGGACATTCGTCATGAAGGAATTATTCCTATTTGTGCTAGAGAGAAGCCAACTGAAACCCAGGGTTCTCAAGGAAAGAAAAAAAGTTCTTTAGGAAGAAGAGAGCACTGAAGGGAGATGCTGCAAAGAAGGCAAAGGTTGATTTAGTTTACTACAAATGTGATAAGAAGTGTCATTATGCAAATGAGTGCCGGTCAGGAAAGGAGAAGAAGGTTGCAGATAAGAAGAATGTGAAGTGATTTAACTGTGATCAAGTTGGGCATTATAAGAACCAGTGTCCAGAGCCAGTCAGGGCGGACAAGGAAAAATTCTTTGCTGTTGGATCATTTGCTAATCCAACTATAGCTGAAAAAGGAAAGACTGTGATGGAAGGTACGTTTTTGATTCAGAGTATACCAGTTATGATACTATTTGATATCGGTGCATCACATTCATTTATATCCCAGGGTTTGGTCGATATGTTATGCTTAGAACCAACATACCTTGTTACTTCTTTAAAGGTTGCGAATCCAATATGAGGGCATGCAACTCTAGGGATGAGATGTGACCAGTTTGAACTTGAGTTGTTAGGTCATAAGTTTGCATGAAATCTATATATTTTCGATTTCGTAGATTTTGGAATCATATTGGGTGTCGGTTGGTTGAGAAGATATGAGGCCAGGATATTGTGCTAGAATGGAGAGATATCACTAAGACAACATGGTAGTCATAACCGAATTATATTCTCAGTAGAGAATTTTGACAAGAGTATGTGTGTTGTTAATTGCAATAGAAGTAGGAAAAGAGCTAAGTTAGGTTCGAGTAGCAAGAGAGTTTGTTGATGTCTTTGAGCCAGTCACAGGACTACCACCGAAACGAGCTGTTGAGTTTCAAATAAATCTTGTGCTAAGAGACGAACCTGTGAGTACACCACCTATCAGGATGACACCTACTAAGATAAAGGAATTGAAGGTGCAGCTAGTGGATCTAGAAGGAAGGAATTTTATTAGACCAAACAGTTCACCTTCAGGAGTAGCCGCGATATTCATGAAGAAACTGGATGGGTCGTTGAGGATTTGTATCGACTATTGTGAGCTGAACAAAAGGACGATAAAATATAGGTATCCTTTACCGAGAATCGATGATCTATTTGATCAGTTTAGTGGAGCCAGAGTGTTTTCATGTTGGATTTGGTGATAGGTTTCCATCAGTTAAGAATGGCATAAGACAGTATTCCTTTGATAGCTTTTCGGATTAGATATGGTTCGTCCAAATGGTTAGTATTGCCATTCTAGTTAACAAATGCACCTTCTTTCTTCATAGATTTGATGAAACGAGTCTTTCAAGTATATTTGGATAGATTCGTGTTGGTGTTTATAGATGACATTTTGATTTACTCTAAGGATGAAGAGAGCATGAAGATCATCTTAGAATTGAGCTTGAGACGCTAAGGTAGCATTAGATAAAGGAAATATTTACCAAGTGTCATTTTTGAAAGCAAGAGGTTAAATTTCTTAGCCATGTAGTTTCAGAGAAGGGTTTATTAGTCGATCCAGATAAGATCAAGGCTGTTAATAATTGGATGAGACCAGAGATGGTGACTGAGATTAGAAGTTTTCTTGAACTTGTTGGATTTTACTAGAGATTCATAAAGGATTTCTTGCGGATAACATCGCCTTTTACTAAGCTAACCAAGAAGGAGGTGAAGTTTGTTTGGTCCGACAAGTGTGAGGAAGCACTCCTTAAGTCAAAACATTTGTTGACTAACGCATGCGGAACTGGATTGAGAGCTGTGTTGATGCAGAAATGTAAAATGATTGCCTACGCTTCACGACATCTTAAACTGCATGAGGTGAGATATCCTACTCATGATTTGGAGTTGGCTGCGTTGATCTTCACATTGAATATTTGGAGGCATTATCTCTTAGGGGAGAGACTTGAGCTATACACAGATCATAAGTCTTTAAGATATTTATTCTCTCAGAAGGAGCTGAATATGAGATAACAGAGGTGGCTGGAGTTTTTAGCTGCTTATGATTTTTGTATAGAGTATACACTATGGAAATGTAATAAAGTAGCGGATGCTCTTAATAGAAGACATTAGAATGTGAAGTTGGATATGTTGGCAGAGTGGAAGGATTTAGAAGATTTGACTACCTGTAGCATGCTAAGATCAACTGCTAGTTCTAGTTAGAGTAATGCCATTTGTTGTCCTGTTTAGAAGTTCGACCAGTGTTAATCGAGATACTTGCTTCTAAGAAGAAAGAGGATCCATTATTATCCAAGAAGATTAGATGGCTTGAGGTTGGATCAAAGATCGATGATCTAAAAGATTTTTGTCTTGACTAGAGGGGATGATTGAGAAAGAAAGGACGATTACATGTTCGAAATGTTGAGAACTTGATGAAAGAAGTTCTTGGAGAATGTCATTGATCCACGTTTACGATTCATTCTGAAGGAACCAAGATTTATCAAGATATAAAGAGGAGCTTCTATTGGGAAGGTATGAAAAGGGATGTTGGCTTGAGGGTTAGACAGCGTGCAAATTGTCAACAAGTGAAAGCTGAACATCAAAATCCGAGTGGGTTGCTTCAGCTTTTAGAGGTTCCAATTTGGAAATGGGATTTGATATCCATGGATTGTATAGACGGGTTGCCAATGTTAAATAGGGGAAATGAAATATATGGGTTATATGTGACAGGTTGACAAAAATGCCCATTTCATTCCAGTTAAGTCAACTAGGATGACACCGTTTTAGCTAAATTGTTCATGAAGAACATATTTAGACTACATGGGGTTCCTAGTAGCATAGTCAATGGAAGAGATACTTTGTTTACTAGTGAATTCTGAAAGAGTTCGCAGGATGTATGAGGCACTAAGCTCTAGATGAGTATTGCATGTCACCCTCAGACGGATGGGCATACAGAGAGATTCGATAAGGTACTCGAGGATTTATTGAGAGCTTGTATATTAGACTTGAGTGGATCCTGGAAGATCACCCACATTTGGTTGACTTTTCCTATGATAATAGTTTTCAAACTAGTATTGGAATGGCGCCTTTTGAAGCTTTGTATGAAAGGCCATGCAAATCACCAGCATATTGGTCGGAGGCTGGAGACAGATTGGTCTTCGGTCCAGATTTGATTAGGGAGGCATCAGGGAAGATTGAGTTGATCTAAGAATTGATGAAGGAAGCTCAGTCCAAACAGAAAAGTTATGTGGATAAGAGGCATAAAGACCTAGAGTTCTCAGTTGGAGATTGAGTTTTATTAAGGTATCACCGATGAAGGGTGTGGTACGGTTCAGAAAGTTAGGGAAACTGGCACCGAGATATGTTGGTCCATTCTAGATTATAGAGAGGATTGGAAAGCTCGCGTACCGAGTAGAGTTGCCAAGTAGTATGACGGGTATTCATAATGTGTTTCATGTGTCTCATCTTCCCAAGTATGTGCATGATCCAGAGACTACTATTCCTTCAGCAAGGTTGGAAGACTTAGTAGTAGAGCCTAATTGACTTTTTTTAGACATCCGGTTTGGGTTGTAGTGAGAGGTGAGAAAAGATTGAGGAAAAAGACAGTCAAGTTGGTGAAAGTTCAGTGGAGCGACAATGAGAAGGACTGTACATGGGAGACAGAGGACAGGATTCAAGATACTTATCCTGATCTACTTTGAGGGTGTGTCTATATTAGATTTGTATAGATAATCTCTAGTCAGGCAGACTAGTATGGTTGTTAGGAGTCGTTTCAGATTATTTCTATGTTTAGTATTTAGTCCTTATTGAATTTCGAGGAAGAAATTCTTTAAGGAGGGGAGCTTATAAGAACCCTAATTTTTGATAACATTACTCAAGAGATCTAATTAGATAAATAAAATAAAATAATGTAAGTGTTAAGTGATAAATGGATTGAGATTTGAATAAATGCTTAAGGGTCCATGCTCAGTTTAATTAATTAAATGGGCTTAAGAATGGGTAATGAATTAATTAATCTACATAAAGGTATATTTGGAAATCCACGCATAACCCTTACCCTTTTTATAATTCCATTCACGTTTCATTTTCCCTATCCATGTCATTTTGAAAACAAAACACAAATGTAAATCAAAGAGGAACCGACCATAGTCAGGAAGAAAAGAATTCAAATCAAGCTAAGGAATCAAAGAAGGGGAATAAATCATAAAGAAGGGGATGTCCAATCTCCGCTGTAACTTTTTGCACCTCTACTGTTATGAAACCGCTAAGTGCTTTAACTACACAGGTCTTGGTAACATTTATTTGTAACAAAATGAATTCTCAATGTTACGTGCCAATATACCACATTATACCTCATAGTTCTTACGATATGAGTTTTATCGTATAACTCACCACCCATAATGCATGCCATACCTAACAATAAGTCACTATCATATATTTGCTGTTTTATCTAATAGGATAGTATAATGGAATAGATAGATATATACAATAGATACTCCTTATGTAAGAAAATAATTTAAATGAAAAGATCGATGTAGATTTTAATATATTCAATAGATTATCCTTATGTAAGAAAATGATTTGTGTAAGAAGATTAATGTAGGTTTTAATGGATGTGAGAAGGAAATATAAATGCATCGTAATTAGAGGAAAAATAAAGACATAAATTAAGAAAGTGTCATAATAGAAGATCATTGGTTTTTGAGGCAATTAATGTGATAATGTCAATTTAAAGGTTCAAATTATTGGGACCGCATTATAAAAAATAGTGAAAGATAAGAGTATATGAAATGACGTACTAAGATATATCATCTAAAATGAGAAAATGCCAATAACGTAAAATGTAAAAGTTCATTTAGAAATTGTTATAATTTGGTATTTGGAATGGGAAATGAATGTGCCAAGAGATAAATTATCGTCTTATATTGATTTACTTTCTTATAAATTAGAACAGTAAGTATAACATAATGAATGCAGCGAGAGAATATAAGTGAAGATTAATGTAGATTTTAATGGACATGAGAATTGCAAGTTTCTTATATAGAATCGTAACAATTTTGTATTGGAGCGTGGATATTAATGTTGATTTTAATGGACATGAGAAGGGAATACAAGTGTAGTGTCACTTAGAGGATAAATAAAGATAAAATTAAGAAAATGTCATAAATTGAAGACCATTGGTTTCCATGGAAATTAATATGACAATGTTAATTTGAAGGTACAAATGCTTCGAGACTATAGTGTAAAAGTTATGCTAGAAATGCTAATAAATCACCATTTGAGATAAGACTACATTTCGTGAGAGATAAATATCGACTCCACTTTTCATGTGTGTGAAGAGTGAAAGGTAGAGTCAATATTGAAAGGAAAATTGCTGACGGAACAACTACAAGTACCTGGTTTGACCCTGTATTAATGGTGACTCTCTTTTAAGCATTTTAGGCCGACAATCATTATGTTCCATGGAAGATTCTTATAGTGAAGTTTCTGCACTAATCTCAAATGGAGAGTAGAGCCTCAACAACTTTAATTTTCCCTGAATGTATGCAATCAAATATAGTATATTAGCATTTTCAACTCTGGAAATTGATTTATGGTATTGGAAGCCTACTCATAATAGTTAGTTTAATTATAAGTCCATAAATTCGGGTGTTAATTTTTTTTTGAGACTTTAAAATTTTATAACTTGTTTACAAATAAGCCGTTATCAGAGTGATGTAGCGGAAGTGTGGTAAAGCTCTTGGAAATAATATTTTCATGTTTTATATGTTGATTATTTTAAGTAACATATAACGTATATTAAATTCCTTACTTGGTTTCTTTTCGAGGATGAAAACTATTGAGTGGGGGAGATTGTAAGGACTCGTATTTCTGACCATTTAATAATATTAAATTTTATATGTTTATTGAATAAAAATGGTTGAAAATAAAAATTTGTGGTTTATTTATGTTGTTTATTGAATATGAACTTGAATGGAATTTCGGAAATAACCAATTTCAAAGACTTAGAAAGTAACATGGATTGGGATGCAATTCAATGTACTTATATGTATGTAAAATAGTAGGAATTGAATGATGAATATTGAATTATTTTGTTAGAAATAAAATATTTGATTTTTCAACTAAAATTTATTTGAAACTCTAATATTGGAATTCATCGTAATTGAAGTATCCAAGGGCTTTGATTTACGAACTGTAATATTTATATTTAGTGTAAGAACGTTGGTTGTCCCATATTTGAACGAACATTTTATTTTAAAAGTGAATTTGTTTATGAAATTAAAGGTAAGAGTATTGGTTATTTAAATTTTGAACAAACATTTAATTTACAAAATAGTTGAAGACAAAATTTGAGTTTATAATATTTAATTGATTTTAAATATTGAAAAATTAATTTCGTAATTTAAATAACTTATATTTCAAATACAATGATTTATTTGACAATTTAATTGTCAAAATATAATTTTTTTTAATTGTTTAAATAATTAAATTCTAAATTTAATATAAATGAAAATGATTTAAAACGTTGATTTAAATTTTAGTTAAATAAGAATGAAAATCGACTTTCAAATTTTAATTTAAAAGTGATTAAATTAATTTTTGAAATAGTAACGTGTAAAAATAGTCTTTTTGGGAGCTGTCTTGAATTTCGACGAAACTAGTTTTATCGGATCTGTAATAGTGAATTATTATAGGATTTCAAGTTTCGTAGCGATCAGACTTCTCTTTTGCTCGTGCGGGCTTGAAACATGTAGAAACCAATTAAAGGAATTTAATTAAAGTAATTTGATTTGAAAAGCTATCTTCTGTATATGAATGGAATTGGCTCTCGATACATATTCCATTGTGTTCGAAATAGGGGTATAACATAAAGAATGCCAGATGGCATGCTTCACTTGGAGTTTGGAAATTTTTTCGTATGAATAGTGTTTTGTAGTTGCTTATATAATGCTCGTGTTTGAAAAACCCTGGCCTATTTTTCTCAGCCGCTGTTCACTAATTATAATGGCCAAAATTCATCAACGTTCTCTCCTTGTTTTCTCCTCATTTGTTCAATGAAATCAAATACCACCAAAAGGAAAAGTGTAGATCTTGTCGAGCTCTACGCATCCAATAGTTGGATCGAGGCAAGGAGACTTTAAATCATCTGGATTTGGCTGTGAAGTTGCAGCGCATTTTGGGTTCCCGAGGTCGAAAGGTGGAGTGGAGGTGACACGGCATGCGACAGTTGTGTGTGGAGTGGCAGTTGCGGCGGTGAGCACGGATCGGGGTCCGGTGACGCGCGCGTCGATGAAACAGTCGCTTGATTTTTCTTGGCCCGTAGAACGAGAGGGAGATGAGCGGGAACGAGAGGTTTTGCCAATTATTGCAATTAACGAGGTAATTAAGGTTTAACTAATTACTTAATTAATTTATTATAATTCCAATGTTAATAAAATCATGACTTTCTCGTAAGAGGTCGGATTGGAGCTAAATAAGTTGCATTGGGCTCGTATCGATATCGTCTACGATTTGGCGCAGGATTTGAATTTATTTGACTCCGGATATTTTCAGTTTCAAATAAAGGTGAGTGTTTAAACCTATTCATGAAGTAATAAATTTTCTACAGTTAGTTAAACTAATTAACGAAGTGAACATTTATATTGATTGCTAGTTGAAAATTTAATTGACTGAAAGTTTACTTTATTAAATTTGAATTGACCGAATTTAAATCGATTTTTAAATTTGACCGTTAAGTTGATGATTAAATTTGCTACTTAAATTTGACCGGAAAATTGACAATAGGAATAGATAGTAAATATGACAGTTAAATTTGTGACATTTAATCTGATAGATAAATTGACATTTAACTTGATATTTTAAATTGATTTCGATATTTGGAATTTCATATCACTTTTAAACACACGACAGTGATAGTTATTGGTTAGTGTGATATGGATGAATTGGTTGCATTGGATGTTGGTTGATACTGCGATGGATGATATTTGTGATTGGTTGTTATGTTGTTTAGTGATTTTGATATATCATATCATCACCCTATCATTATCTCTTTTGATATGAAAATCATCTTTACATTGAATTTGGATATAGACCTTTGGACATCCAATTTGATATGTGAATTGTTGGATGCATTGTCGACCGCTTTTGCAGAAATGTGATTTTTTTGATTGTATCGTCGTTTGGCGAAATTTGAAGATTTTTGTTAAACTTGAGTTTAGTTTCTAAAAATAATTTGAAATTTAATAATAAATTTCAAATTTTTAATCTTAACAATATATTTTTCCTAAAGAGTAATAAAAGGTTTACAAATTTTTCTATAACTTTAAAGAATAAAAGGAAGTGTTTGTAAGAAGATCGATGTTTAAAGTCCAACCATTAAATGATTTTGATACGTTTCAATGAGAATATCGAGTTTTGAAAATCTGTAAAGTGTTTTAAAATCTTCTGAAACTGCAATAAATTAATTGAATAATACTTGATGTAGAAAATTTGAATTTATTTTGATGATTTAAAGAACTTGGAATATTTAAACATTAAAGTTTTGTTTAAACTGTGAAATATTTTGAATCGATTTGTAGTTCATTAACTTATTGAAAACTCTGTAGTTAGGATTTAAATGGTGAAAACTTTATGGAAATTTGAAACAAATGAAGTTATTGCAAATATGTTTCACTTATTTTTATTTAACTTACATTAGAAATTTTAGCCCTGACTCGAGTGTTTTGTTTTTCATTACGCTCAGGTCAGAATGGGTTTTTTAGTTATCGAAGAAAGTCATTCCGAAGGACGATGTCAATGATTGGTATATCATATTTACTAGTATTTATTCCACTGCACTATTTCATTTTTTATAGTAAAATTGTATAACACTGATAATATTATATAACCGCGATTTATGTTGTAAATTGAATTGAGTATATATTGTTAAACAACTTTATGAACTGTTTATATGATTATTGTATTTTATCGTTCCCTTATGAGATTCTGTTATTGTTTTCTTCTTTTCTTTTTATTTCTTTAAAATATACCCATTGATAATCTATGTTTTAAATGGTTTGAGTTGGACATGTGTGGTCTATTGTCGACTTGAACTGTTAAAAAAGGTGGGTCGTCATAGTTGGTGTCAGAGCTTTAGTTTTGCATATACCTAAACCTATAGGATAAGCTCATTGAGTGTATATATGTATAGATGAGAGCCTATTTGTTAGTGATATAAAAATATTTTGAAATTAACAAATGAAATGATTTAATTTAGAATATATATAGAATATAAAAAAAATGAATTCTATAAACTGATAAAATCAATCGTGATCGTTGATGATGATTGGATGTTATCTCTTTGTTGATTTATTGTTTGATTAATATGGATGTGCATATTATCACTTATTGATTGATGAGTTATGCTCGGCCAGTTTATGAGCATCGATTATTGGCTGTTGCTTTGAGCATTTGACTATGGTTGGAAATTTTGGTTTTTTGAAATATATTTAACCAGTTTGAGGAGCTGCATGTTTTAACATGGATTTTGAAGTGAATATATATCTGAATTTCCCCCATTTCATTTTAAAGAGAAAGGGATACCATTTGAAAGTGATATATGAAATATGGTTTATCTAGATATGGTTAATAAATAAACAAAAATTTATTCAAAATGGAAATTTGGGAGTTTGAATTCCATGAGTTTTTTAAAATTGGGTTTTAAGATTCTTGAATTATATAATAGCATAATTTCAAATTATTTTTCGAGTAGAAATGTTATAAATGATTTAAAAGTGATTTCAAAGGGATTTTCATAAGATTTAAAAGAAGGGAAGTCCAAAACTCACTTCTGTCACTGGAAAATAAATTTTGATGATGGTTGTAGCATCATCGGCATTCATTTTCAAGTTTCAAAGTGGGGAAGGCCACTTTAGTAGCTTTGCTACTCGATTGTTTAATGAAACTGATGTGATTCAAATCCATGAAATATGATTTGATATTCGAAAGAGATATGTATATATTTATTTCAAACGATTTGAAATAAAATCCTAGTGTTCAGTTCTTGAGTTTTCTATTAAATAATATAATAAAGAAATGTATCCTATGCATTAGGATTGATTGATTGTGCATCTTGTTGAGATGATTGATTGCTGATTTCCAATTTTGAGCTGGAGATTGATTTTTCCGACTATTCTGAATAATCGAACACTTCCAAATTAAGAATTAATTTTCAAAGCTAAGTATTTTGGAAAGTATATAAAGTTTAGTTTTGAAAATTGTAAAATAAAGACTAATGGAAGTTGAACGAGTTTTGAAAAGCTAAATATTTTGATAAGTAAATTACATAAGTTTATTTTTATTTATACAAGTATGAAATTTAGTTTGGAGATATTTTTAAGTGAATTGAGTTTTATATAATATTTTGAACATAGTAAATATTTATAAAGCTTACTTTTGGAAAATTGATTTTTTTAAGCAATTCTGACTTTTTATAAATACGAAAATAGTTTTGAAAAGTTTATAATGGAATTCGTTTTAAGAAACACTTTGAACCTAGTAAATATTTTATAAATAAAATATTTTGAAAAGAATTTGATTTGGAAAAAATTTGATTTTATCCGAATGTGATATAAATAATAAAACTGAAGTTGTGAAAAATGTTGATTTGAAATTTTGGAAATTTTGAACGATATTCGATTTGAAAGGGAAAAATGATTGTTTAGATCGTATATGGATTTGAAACTGTACTGTCATATGAAAATGGATTGATTGTGAAGAGCTTTGACTTTGTAAAAATAGATTTAAATGTTTTCGATTCTTATATGAAAATGATTTGTATAATTATGAAGTTATTTCGAAAAATATTGATTTTGAAAGGTACTCGATTTGAAAAGCGATAATCTGATGTATAATGGAATTTATATAAGAATGATATTGTATATACGAAAATATTGATTTTGGAAAGTACTCGATTTGGAAATGAAATCTTATGTATAATGGAATTTATATAAGTGTGACATTTGAAGTTATGATTTGGAAACGTTACTATATATCGTATGATATGTTTCAAAGTAAAAGATATGGGAAGTACCCTCCATGATTATCGATAATCCACTTGGTGGATTCATTTTATTAATTGATTTTGGTCATCCAGACACAAACTCATGAGTTCCTTTGAATTCCATAGCATAACCTTTGGTCTTATATTCGACTAGCATAGCGTTAATTCGAGGGGCACTGATGCCTACAGTCTACTTATTATTCCGCTGGGATAGCGACATAACCAACATGTAGTTGCGATCCATGGTCGATGTACATGGCGTAATATAAGGTGGAAGAGATTACCGACAGTTTACCATGATTTCGCTGAGATAGCGATGTAACCATATGATGCAACCACTAAGTAAACTGCGATCCACATGGCTTAATTCGAGGGGCTGTGATTGCCTATAGTCTACAATGTTTTCTCTAGGATAGAAACGTAACCATTGCGCGTAACCGCTAGGTAGACAGCGATCCATATGCGATTTTATTTTAATTCACATGGGTAATTCGCTGGGTAGAGATTACCTAAAGTTACAGATGTTTCCCCTCTGATAAGGGAATAACTTTTAACGATCCATTATTTTCAATCATTCGCATTCGCACATGTCGGACTTGAATTGCTTAAAATATCAGATTTTTAATTTATATTTGGAAAAACTCAGCATATACAGTAAATAAATCAATCACAGAATCACAGACACAGAGTAATATAACAATGATGCACGGAATAAATAAATAGTAGTTCATGAAGCTACTATATAAACATCAGAGTTAGAAATAAAATACAGCGGAATATCTCATATAAGATGAAGTCTCGAATATAAATAAATGACCTCTCTAAACAAATCAATTGGAAAGCTAAAAGCTGAATCTATAGTTGTAACGACCCAATATTTTCAACCATTCGCATCCGCACATGTCGGACTTGAATTGTTCAAAATACTGCGTTGTAGAATAAATTTAGCAAACTCAGAATATACAGTAAATAAATCACAGAATCACATACACAGATATCAGAATCTCGCAGCGGAAATTAAAATTTAGTGGTTCATGAAGCCACTGATACATCTTTAACAAAACAGGAATTTCATTGTTTATAATCCTCAATACAATTTTAAAACATAAATAGAGATAGAGTCTTCAAAGTCTAGGATTCCAGAAAAGATAAAGACTGAAACAAACTTCCAGCAGCACGAATGGTCTACGGAATGTCCTAGCTCCGGAGAGGAAACTGAAGCTGCAACTCAGGCTGACCCGAGCGTAAAATAAAACAAACACTCGAGTCAGGACATACATACTTATATGATGTAAGCTAAATCAAGTGTACTGTAATATAGAGCAAGTAACTTAAAGGATGCTTGGGACCGCCCATCCTCTAAGGATCCGTCAAACTATTTACTATGTAATATATTGCGCTATTATAATAGTGTCTATTTATAAAATAAACATACTTTTTTCTTAGCATTAAGGGGTTACCCATATAGCCCTTAACACGTAATAGTCCCAGTAGTCCATCCAATATCATAGCCCCTCCTGATCGGGAAGCCACCAGAGGATACCACACGGGCTACGGGAGAAATCCAAACTCGTACAAGGCTCGATATGGTAGGTGACACGGCACAACTAGGCAATGCCAGGGTAGATATACCAATTACGCTTCCGGACCGATGGTAACGCGAAGCCGCAGCAACCGCCCACCTCGAACAACACTCCCAAATCAAGGGTGCACCCAAACAATCACATAAGCAATAGAATGGTATACGAAGAAGTGCGTTCGATCAGAGGAGCTACCTCATTAATCCGTCAATCGCTCCTGTTTTAGCCACCTTAAGCCAACTCACGGGAGTCGGGTCCACGTATTACCTTTCAAGAAACCGTCACCACCATCCTACTTCATTCTGGAATCTCCACCGCGTACACGGTTAGTCAAAGTGGTTTTCGGTATCGACAGAGAGTATGTCCATATCCGATCCCGGTCTCTTTGCCAACCCATCGTTATTATAACCCGTGGTTATAGTTTTGAAAAATGGTATTTATCTTTTCAAATCAAATATATATTTCAAATACCTTCAATATCAATCCTTGATTAAAACTTATAGTTTGAAAATGGTATTTATATTTTCAAATCAAATATATATTTCAAATACCTTCAATATCAATCCTTGATTAAACATCTCTTTTGATAATATACCATTTCAAATCATTTAATTAAATTTGGAATTTTAAAAAAAATAGAAATCAATTTCTCCCTTTAAACCCACCCAAAATCAATTTCTAAATTCTTTTATTTATTACATATTTAAATTCCAAAAATCTTAACTTATTCCCAAAATAAATTTTCATAAATTTTCTAAATAAATCAAATTTCAATTTCTACAGCACTTATGAAATGCTATCTAAAGTTATGGGTTTAAAATGGTCCAATTTTAAAAGACAGCATTTAAATGCTGTAGTAGACTTTTAACTTAAAACCTATTTTCAAATATAACTTATTATTTATTTAAATCTTTACCCTTCAAAAATCCAGAATTTCTAAAACAAGTTATATTCCAAAATTTTAATTCAACATTCATTTATTTAACCCTTTTTAAATCATTATAAATCCTTTATATAATTTAAACCAAATTATCATCAATTTCTAAATTTAAATGATTTAAAAATAATTTCAGAAAATATTATATAAACCACGGGCCTGTATAAGATTTTCTAGCCTAGGTCAAGTGGAACGGATTTATATCATTTCAATCCGATATTTACACAACTCCGGGTTTTATCATTTCGAACCCGCAATCCCAAGATAATTTACAGCAGTTAACAGAACAAGTGAGCAATAATAATCAATTTGGCCTATCATTTCAGCCCATAACAATTTAAATTTAACAGGGAACTTGCAGTGGTGATTTAAGCAGTAAATAAACATTTATAATATAACTGCAGAAATAATACAACAGATACATAACTGATGAGGTGTCAAATTAAATGGGGTTTAACATTCTACGTTATACTGCAGACAGATAATAACGGAATAAAATTTTACACATACACTTGCAATAATTTACCAAAATATATGTACGTATGTCTGGTGAGAAATACTCACCTGAATGCTGCAGCAAAAATTTGAATTTCAAAACGACGATTCACCGGAAAAGAACGACAGAGTGTAACGATCAAAATTCTTCGGATGTCGCCTAGATTCAAATCTAGAACAAGATTCAAATATTGAATACGCGACTTTAGAATTTACGGTCAAAGAAAATTTTAATAGAACGAGAATTGATTTGACTTGCTCGACCACTCCACCGTGTAATATGGCTAAGATATACCCAAACGTGAACCGTGTCAACACTAAAACCTATGATAAAATTTTTCTAAAGTCAGACTCAAACAACAGGGTGAAGTTTCTCTACTACATGTCGTGATATACTCGTGTACACGTGCACACTTTCAACTTTTCCCAGTTCTATATATTTCTCAACACACGCCAACATCTTCCACCTAATATTATTCTCGTGTTTAATGCCTCCTCATGCATTCTGACCCAAAATATCCTATCTCCAAATCTTTAAAACTCCCCAGTTCCAAACTACACCAGGCAAACATCAACTACCCGAGTCACATGCATTGTTACTTCGAGAATTTCCTATAGTTGCTTCGAGACAAACTGCAAGGCCTTCGAGTCAACTCACTCCCGCATCTCTCTCTCTCTGTATACTTTGAGAACAACTTCCTCCAGCCACTCACCTGATACTTCGTGCACATGTATCAGTAAATCAAAGTTCCTCTCTCTCTCTACAAATCAGTGATCCATATTTCCTTCAACCGATTCCTATCATCAAACAAGCTCCAGCCTCTAACCAAAACACTCAGATCTCAACTTCAATCCAACACTGCATATCTGCAGTACCTTCCCACTTCAACAACCCCCCCTTTATTTCCATACTCCACCAGATTATATGCCACAGTATAAGCATACTCTTTTTTTTTAAAAATCAGAGTCCAGACATTTGCTAACAAATATTCAAGTGACAAAATGGGTATCCACTGATATGAACGTGCATAGGTGCACAACTTAAACCATGCACACTGAAACTCACTATCTCAATGCAAATTCTCTGTTTCCAAACATCTCTTCCTCTGGAACAAAGCATGTGTACTACTGCCAGGTAAACAAAACTCCATACTTCAATGCAACACAACTTCACATATGAAACCTACACAATTCTACAACTAATGCATGCACACATACAAAGGACATGGTCACTACTCAGGAAACAATACACGAATTTATGCAAGCCTAGCCTAAGACTTCAACTGAATGTCAAACAGGCTCTGCTAAAATTTAGAACTTAAGCCTGTTTTGAATCACTCCTTCTCCCCTTTCTTATCAGACTCACCAAGTTCTAACAAAATCAGCCACTAGCCTACTCTGCAAATCCACTTAGTTTAGCATATTACCTCTTACTTGAAACTCATCAGTCTTTAAACTGAAACATGCAAAGGCCCTACCTATCTTCACTAACCCGAGCCCAAACCTACTTTACTTCGACTCTGCATGCTTCTAAAACAAAGTGTATGTAAATATGCCCACTGACACACTGTGATTCAGAGGTATGCACAGATGTGTATACCTGCATGCTAAAAAAAAAACTTATTTTCTTTCTGCCTTATCATCATGCTCCTTTACCTATGCCAAATATAAACTCCCTCTCTATAACTTTTAACATTTTATGGTGAACATGCCAAAGGAACCATCAGCGAACAAAACAAAATACGCCCAGATAATCCATGTTATGTTTTCTTCTTTTTATTATTATTATATAAAATTTTCTCAAAGCAAACTCTCTGCTCCCAAAAACATACTACTAAAACAAAACCTGTCTACTTTCTATCCTACCTCATCTTCTATCCATGTTCTATATAGAGATATGGATTCATAAAAGTTAAGGTGGGACTGGCCGAGCAAAGAGGATATGAACTGTTCATAAGGAAATGTAAAGAAGAAGAGAAAAGAAGAAGAAAAAAAATTACCTAATAAGATCTTTGCACGCAAGAAGGAGATGATTGAAGCTTTGAGGTGGGGTAAAAGGTATATATAAGAACATACTTGTGTGAAACCAGGCTAAGGAATATGTAGATAAATAAAATTTTTCCTCACGGTCAGGTATTGAAATTTCAAACTCACCCAATTGATTGATAAAAGCAGGGGTTTTCTTACGTAAATGTTGGCAAGCACTAAATGTTGATCCAACCAAAGAACGGCAAGAAATTTGATTGAACGTTAATTATATGTAAGATTTACAAATTTCCAGTTTTAATGCATGCGTGATATATCTTCCAAATATAAATGTTTGCACGTTATAAGAATTTTTTCAAAAGCATGCGTGCCTTATAAATTTCCAGATTTGATGAATATGGACTGTGTAATTTCCTTCCAGGATACTTTGCTTGAATTATATGTGTGATTAGGAACGGAAAATTTTATTTATTTATTTATTTATTTATTGCATAATAAAGGTGAAATAGAGAGATATACATGGGAATTGAGAAGTTGAAAAGATAGGCAAGGTTAAGTATGAATGCGTGATTTAAAACTGCCAATTGAAATCTAGATTTAATGCATGCGATAACTGCAATTTTTATGAGAAGCTTTGATTTCAAAATCTTATACTATTTAATGTAGGCGTGATTTTAGATTGATGATTTGCAGATAAAAGGATTTGTTTGAGGCGGAATCAAATGGACAAATGGGGAGAAAAGGGCAAGCAGCTTAAATGGTTTAAAGTATCAGTTTTATATATATAAATATGTAAATATGAATACGTGTGTGATGATTCATTTATATTTACATAAATTTTGATTTGTATTAAATATGTTTACAAATGTATTTGGACGTTCGCAGATACCATACTAGATCATAGGCAAAAACACAGGGGAAAAAGAGGAAGCTGTAGAGATTTAAAGCTTTCAGTTACAAAAGTTATAAATATGTTTACGTGATATAAGATTTAGGCAGTTACACAACATATAAAGTTTGAAAATATGTAAATATGCATGCGTGATTTCAGCATGCTTTGATTCTCCTATGTTTGATTTAATAAACAAACTGGCCAGACTTAATGCAAAACTTTTTAAAAAGAAACGTACAAAATGAAAAGTTGCGTGATATAAGCCTGGATATAAAGTTTGTACGTAACTTTATGTTCTTTTTTTTTTAGTTCAGTTTGCAAAAATTATAAGTTTTTGAATTTACTGGAAGGCCGAGAGATTTGCTTCAGTTTTCTCTTTGAATAAATGCTTATACGTGATTGAAGAAATAAACAAGGGAAGTTATCAATGCATGATTTTATTTCTGAGAAAAGGAAAGGCAAACTCATATTCAATTCAGTTTTGATTTACAAAAGGTTTAATTAAGGCATACGTTGATATGGGGAGAAATAAAGGTAAGTATACATCAGAGGATGAACGAAAGAGTTGATATGTATCGTATCAATTTAGGCATGCACAAATTTCTCCTTGGATTTTTGTCTCACACGTTACTTCCATGTTAAGTTTTTACTTCATTTTATTTATTTGATTTTAGTTTGAAAACAATAAATGGAATGGCAAGAATTTATGCAAAGCTTAGAAAAACGTATACAAATTTATTTAAAATCAGACTGTCAGTTAATGCAACGTAACGTTTGTTATAAAATCTCTGACTGATATTTTTCTCCAAAATTTTACGAAAACATGATTTTTACACTACGCTAAACAGACGCAGTCCAAAACATCAAAAAATTTCATAAAAATAACATTTTAAAAACACACGTTTTATTACGTCACTTATACCCTATAATTGACGCGTCCTTTAAACGCGAAATTTAACAGTTCAAAAATAGCTTAAATTTTCACAGTTATTATTTAATTTTATTGACATATACAAATTTTATAAAATATATCTCCAAATAAAATAATTAACTATTTTGATAAACACAATTTATATAAAATATATTTCAAAGTTAAATAATTAAAATAAAATAAATAGCTAAAACTAGGGCTGTTACACTCTCCCCCACTTAAAAACTTTTCGTCCTCGAAAAGGAACGAAAGGAAAAGAATCAAAAGAGGATAAGCTAGACAAACAAGAATCTTAAACGAATAGTTTCGGATTTGAAACACGAAGAAGATCCTCCAGAATTGGTTCTACTCTTCAGTTTGACCGTCAGTCCATGGGTGATAAACGGTGCTTAGGTCTCGATGAGTAACAAAGGTTTCAAAGATTATTGAAAGATTCCTAAATAGGCTGGTAGAAGCAATAGCCTCCCCATTCTGTAGCAGATAGGGAAACCAAGGACACTTAAAAATAGTTCATAAACAAAATAAGATAATAAATTTGAAATCATAATGCTTTTGAGATTATAATACTTTGAAGGTCGTTAAAATTTATAGATATCATCATCTGGAAATCATATTACTAAAATCATAGCACTTTTTAAAATAATCTTCATTTATACCTTTTAAATTCAATGCCAAATAATACTCATTTCAAAGTTGAAATATTTTAAGGTTCATTTATTCAATTATAAAATTTTCAAAACATTTTATTTTTAAAAACAGCAGCATTTATAATATGCTACGGTAGATATAATAGTATTTTCCAATCAATTCATTATTCTACTTAACTCTTGATTTAGCAATAACCTAACACTTTATTTAAAATACCTATTTTATAATTAAGATATTCCTTTAATAAGTTACACTTGAAATTTCCATTTGAAAACCAAATTCTCAATTATCAAATTTTAGTGATATTAAAATACGTCTTAATCATAATTATCCATTTTTCAAGACATGTCTATTTCCTGAATGAAATATTTATCATAGCAAATACAACAATCAAATTTCTCTATTCATTAAGATATCAATTAAACTATAAATCCTTACTACAAAATATTTCTTCAATATTTTACAAACATATTCTTCTCAGGAATTATTAGGATTTCCTGGTTAGATTTAAGGTTCCTTATTAAATCAAATTTGATTGTTAAGTTATTTTAAATAAGATTCCTTAAATTTCTTTTTCCTTATTTACCTCTATTAATCTTTTATAACTAAAATTTAAGTGTATAACATTTATTATAACCACTCAAATTTTATTTATAAAATCTTTTATATTATATATTATCCAATTTCATTGTTAACTTTTGAAAATCAAGGTAAGTTATTTTGAAATGAAATTGAGTATTATACAACTAAAACTTTCAAATTCAATTATCTCCAGTTGGAAATTTTTATTCAAAAATTTTATTTTCTCCTCAAGATAAACTTTAAAATTTTATTTCCGATTCCCTCCAAACCATTTAGAGATAACTAATATATGTACATAATGTGTCAAATCTATTTTATAAATTAAGTCATATTTTAGAAATTCAAATCAAATAAAATCTCAAGGTAATACTGTAGCCAGACTACAGAATGGTCTTTCACTTCGAAACTCGAAAATGAATGTCGATGATGTTGTAGTCATCACCGAAATTATTTTCCAGCGACAAAGAGAAGAGCACTAAATTTTTAAAATTCTTTGGGAAACAAACTTCTATTTTGAAAATACTTTAAATAATATATACTTTTAAAATTTTAATCCCAAAGTTTGAAACCATCAGAAATTGAATTCTCAAGTTCTTGTTTTATATTCATTTCTGTTTCTAAATTAATTTATAACCATTGTTTATATTCAATTATTTAGACAAACACATGGTTTACAAAACCATAAATAAAATCAAACTATTATCTCCTGACACTAGTTAAATTAAATATTAAAATTTCTGAAAATTTATACTTATATATATTTTAGATTTCCTTTCAAATATAGGAGTAAATTTCCAAAACAAGGATAGAAATTCAAATTTGATGAACTCAAATCAAATAGAATCCAAGCTAGTTAAAATCAGAAGGTCCGATGATTAAATAACAGAATAAGGAACTGGGTAAGTCTATATAAATCGCGGACAACCTTGATCTGGTCAACCGTGACTTGAAGAGTCAGATCGATATGATTGGGTAAATCTATATTTGATCTGAAGAGATAGAGTTCGGAATAACCAAAGATACTGGCATATAAACCGAGGATAAATATAAATCTCTGGTGAATCAATGCTAATGGTAAAGGAGTTTCGCCCCTTTATTAGAATAATGGTGAGACCGCCAATTCACTATAAAGATCATCCGAAGTGGAGTTATGGGACACTCCAGAATCTAAAGTAGATGAAAGTGAGGGACACGGATGAACTTTGGAACCACAGGGAATGTTCCAAATTCGAAAAGGAAGAGGTTCAAGCTCGAATGAAGGTGATTCTATAAATCAATTTACCATACATTCTAAGTTTGCCTAGAGCCAAAGCTCTGATACCAAATGTAACGACCCAATATTTTCAACCATTCGCATCCGCACATGTCGGACTTGAATTGTTCAAAATACTGCGTTGTAGAATAAATTTAGCAAACTCAGAATATACAGTAAATAAATCACAGAATCACATACACAGATATCAGAATCTCGCAGCGGAAATTAAAATTTAGTGGTTCATGAAGCCACTGATACATCTTTAACAAAACAGGAATTTCATTGTTTATAATCCTCAATACAATTTTAAAACATAAATAGAGATAGAGTCTTCAAAGTCTGGGATTCCAGAAAAGATAAAGACTGAAACAAACTTCCAGCAGCACGAATGGTCTACG
The DNA here is from genome assembly GCA_030765085.1 of Allium cepa. Taxonomy (NCBI): domain Eukaryota; kingdom Viridiplantae; phylum Streptophyta; class Magnoliopsida; order Asparagales; family Amaryllidaceae; genus Allium; species Allium cepa. Next base: position 377,486,376 of record CM060938.1, on the reverse strand, counting down.
GAATGTCCTAGCTCCGGAGAGGAAACTGAAGCTGCAACTCAGGCTGACCCGAGCGTAAAATAAAACAAACACTCGAGTCAGGACATACATACTTATATGATGTAAGCTAAATCAAGTGTACTGTAATATAGAGCAAGTAACTTAAAGGATGCTTGGGACCGCCCATCCTCTAAGGATCCGTCAAACTATTTACTATGTAATATATTGCGCTATTATAATAGTGTCTATTTATAAAATAAACATACTTTTTTCTTAGCATTAAGGGGTTACCCATATAGCCCTTAACACGTAATAGTCCCAGTAGTCCATCCAATATCATAGCCCCTCCTAATCGGGAAGCCACCAGAGGATACCACACGGGCTACGGGAGAAATCCAAACTCGTACAAGGCTCGATATGGTAGGTGACACGGCACAACTAGGTAATGCCAGGGTAGATATACCAATTACGCTTCCGGACCGATGGTAACGCGAAGCCGCAGCAACCGCCCACCTCGAACAACACTCCCAAATCAAGGGTGCACCCAAACAATCACATAAGCAATAGAATGGTATACGAAGAAGTGCGTTCGATCAGAGGAGCTACCTCATTAATCCGTCAATCGCTCCTGTTTTAGCCACCTTAAGCCAACTCACGGGAGTCGGGTCCACGTATTACCTTTCAAGAAACCGTCACCACCATCCTACTTCATTCTGGAATCTCCACCGCGTACACGGTTAGTCAAAGTGGTTTTCGGTATCGACAGAGAGTATGTCCATATCCGATCCCGGTCTCTTTGTCAACCCATCGTTATTATAACCCGTGGTTATAGTTTTGAAAAATGGTATTTATCTTTTCAAATCAAATATATATTTCAAATACCTTCAATATCAATCCTTGATTAAAACTTATAGTTTGAAAATGGTATTTATATTTTCAAATCAAATATATATTTCAAATACCTTCAATATCAATCCTTGATTAAACATCTCTTTTGATAATATACCATTTCAAATCATTTAATTAAATTTGGAATTTTAAAAAAAATAGAAATCAATTTCTCCCTTTAAACCCACCCAAAATCAATTTCTAAATTCTTTTATTTATTACATATTTAAATTCCAAAAATCTTAACTTATTCCCAAAATAAATTTTCATAAATTTTCTAAATAAATCAAATTTCAATTTCTACAGCACTTATGAAATGCTATCTAAAGTTATGGGTTTAAAATGGTCCAATTTTAAAAGACAGCATTTAAATGCTGTAGTAGACTTTTAACTTAAAACCTATTTTCAAATATAACTTATTATTTATTTAAATCTTTACCCTTCAAAAATCCAGAATTTCTAAAACAAGTTATATTCCAAAATTTTAATTCAACATTCATTTATTTAACCCTTTTTAAATCATTATAAATCCTTTATATAATTTAAACCAAATTATCATCAATTTCTAAATTTAAATGATTTAAAAATAATTTCAGAAAATATTATATAAACCACGGGCCTGTATAAGATTTTCTAGCCTAGGTCAAGTGGAACGGATTTATATCATTTCAATCCGATATTTACACAACTCCGGGTTTTATCATTTCGAACCCGCAATCCCAAGATAATTTACAGCAGTTAACAGAACAAGTGAGCAATAATAATCAATTTGGCCTATCATTTCAGCCCATAACAATTTAAATTTAACAGGGAACTTGCAGTGGTGATTTAAGCAGTAAATAAACATTTATAATATAACTGCAGAAATAATACAACAGATACATAACTGATGAGGTGTCAAATTAAATGGGGTTTAACATTCTACATTATACTGCAGACAGATAATAACGGAATAAAATTTTACACATACACTTGCAATAATTTACCAAAATATATGTACGTATGTCTGGTGAGAAATACTCACCTGAATGCTGCAGCAAAAATTTGAATTTCAAAACAACGATTCACCGGAAAAGAACGACAGAGTGTAACGATCAAAATTCTTCGGATGTCGCCTAGATTCAAATCTAGAACAAGATTCAAATATTGAATACGCGACTTTAGAATTTACGGTCAAAGAAAATTTTAATAGAACGAGAATTGATTTGACTTGCTCGACCACTCCACCGTGTAATATGGCTAAGATATACCCAAACGTGAACCGTGTCAACACTAAAACCTATGATAAAATTTTTCTAAAGTCAGACTCAAACAACAGGGTGAAGTTTCTCTACTACATGTCGTGATATACTCGTGTACACGTGCACACTTTCAACTTTTCCCAGTTCTATATATTTCTCAACACACGCCAACATCTTCCACCTAATATTATTCTCGTGTTTAATGCCTCCTCATGCATTCTGACCCAAAATATCCTATCTCCAAATCTTTAAAACTCCCCAGTTCCAAACTACACCAGGCAAACATCAACTACCCGAGTCACATGCATTGTTACTTCGAGAATTTCCTATAGTTGCTTCGAGACAAACTGCAAGGCCTTCGAGTCAACTCACTCCCGCATCTCTCTCTCTCTCTGTATACTTTGAGAACAACTTCCTCCAGCCACTCACCTGATACTTCGTGCACATGTATCAGTAAATCAAAGTTCCTCTCTCTCTCTACAAATCAGTGATCCATATTTCCTTCAACCGATTCCTATCATCAAACAAGCTCCAGCCTCTAACCAAAACACTCAGATCTCAACTTCAATCCAACACTGCATATCTGCAGTACCTTCCCACTTCAACAACCCCCCCCTTTATTTCCATACTCCACCAGATTATATGCCACAGTATAAGCATACTCTTTTTTTTTAAAAATCAGAGTCCAGACATTTGCTAACAAATATTCAAGTGACAAAATGGGTATCCACTGATATGAACGTGCATAGGTGCACAACTTAAACCATGCACACTGAAACTCACTATCTCAATGCAAATTCTCTGTTTCCAAACATCTCTTCCTCTGGAACAAAGCATGTGTACTACTGCCAGGTAAACAAAACTCCATACTTCAATGCAACACAACTTCACATATGAAACCTACACAATTCTACAACTAATGCATGCACACATACAAAGGACATGGTCACTACTCAGGAAACAATACACGAATTTATGCAAGCCTAGCCTAAGACTTCAACTGAATGTCAAACAGGCTCTGCTAAAATTTAGAACTTAAGCCTGTTTTGAATCACTCCTTCTCCCCTTTCTTATCAGACTCACCAAGTTCTAACAAAATCAGCCACTAGCCTACTCTGCAAATCCACTTAGTTTAGCATATTACCTCTTACTTGAAACTCATCAGTCTTTAAACTGAAACATGCAAAGGCCCTACCTATCTTCACTAACCCGAGCCCAAACCTACTTTACTTCGACTCTGCATGCTTCTAAAACAAAGTGTATGTAAATATGCCCACTGACACACTGTGATTCAGAGGTATGCACAGATGTGTATACCTGCATGCTAAAAAAAAAACTTATTTTCTTTCTGCCTTATCATCATGCTCCTTTACCTATGCCAAATATAAACTCCCTCTCTATAACTTTTAACATTTTATGGTGAACATGCCAAAGGAACCATCAGCGAACAAAACAAAATACGCCCAGATAATCCATGTTATGTTTTCTTCTTTTTATTATTATTATATAAAATTTTCTCAAAGCAAACTCTCTGCTCCCAAAAACATACTACTAAAACAAAACCTGTCTACTTTCTATCCTACCTCATCTTCTATCCATGTTCTATATAGAGATATGGATTCATAAAAGTTAAGGTGGGACTGGCCGAGCAAAGAGGATATGAACTGTTCATAAGGAAATGTAAAGAAGAAGAGAAAAGAAGAAAAAAAAAATTACCTGATAAGATCTTTGCACGCAAGAAGGAGATGATTGAAGCTTTGAGGTGGGGTAAAAGGTATATATAAGAACATACTTGTGTGAAACCAGGCTAAGGAATATGTAGATAAATAAAATTTTTCCTCACGGTCAGGTATTGAAATTTCAAACTCACCCAATTGATTGATAAAAGCAGGGGTTTTCTTACGTAAATGTTGGCAAGCACTAAATGTTGATCCAACCAAAGAACGGCAAGAAATTTGATTGAACGTTAATTATATGTAAGATTTACAAATTTCCAGTTTTAATGCATGCGTGATATATCTTCCAAATATAAATGTTTGCACGTTATAAGAATTTTTTCAAAAGCATGCGTGCCTTATAAATTTCCAGATTTGATGAATATGGACTGTGTAATTTCCTTCCAGGATACTTTGCTTGAATTATATGTGTGATTAGGAACGGAAAATTTTATTTATTTATTTATTTATTTATTTATTGCATAATAAAGGTGAAATAGAGAGATATACATGGGAATTGAGAAGTTGAAAAGATAGGCAAGGTTAAGTATGAATGCGTGATTTAAAACTGCCAATTGAAATCTAGATTTAATGCATGCGATAACTGCAATTTTTATGAGAAGCTTTGATTTCAAAATCTTATACTATTTAATGTAGGCGTGATTTTAGATTGATGATTTGCAGATAAAAGGATTTGTTTGAGGCGGAATCAAATGGACAAATGGGGAGAAAAGGGCAAGCAGCTTAAATGGTTTAAAGTATCAGTTTTATATATATAAATATGTAAATATGAATACGTGTGTGATGATTCATTTATATTTACATAAATTTTGATTTGTATTAAATATGTTTACAAATGTATTTGGACGTTCGCAGATACCATACTAGATCATAGGCAAAAACACAGGGGAAAAAGAGGAAGCTGTAGAGATTTAAAGCTTTCAGTTACAAAAGTTATAAATATGTTTACGTGATATAAGATTTAGGCAGTTACACAACATATAAAGTTTGAAAATATGTAAATATGCATGCGTGATTTCAGCATGCTTTGATTCTCCTATGTTTGATTTAATAAACAAACTGGCCAGACTTAATGCAAAACTTTTTAAAAAGAAACGTACAAAATGAAAAGTTGCGTGATATAAGCCTGGATATAAAGTTTGTACGTAACTTTATGTTCTTTTTTTTTTTAGTTCAGTTTGCAAAAATTATAAGTTTTTGAATTTACTGGAAGGCCGAGAGATTTGCTTCAGTTTTCTCTTTGAATAAATGCTTATACGTGATTGAAGAAATAAACAAGGGAAGTTATCAATGCATGATTTTATTTCTGAGAAAAGGAAAGGCAAACTCATATTCAATTCAGTTTTGATTTACAAAAGGTTTAATTAAGGCATACGTTGATATGGGGAGAAATAAAGGTAAGTATACATCAGAGGATGAACGAAAGAGTTGATATGTATCGTATCAATTTAGGCATGCACAAATTTCTCCTTGGATTTTTGTCTCACACGTTACTTCCATGTTAAGTTTTTACTTCATTTTATTTATTTGATTTTAGTTTGAAAACAATAAATGGAATGGCAAGAATTTATGCAAAGCTTAGAAAAACGTATAAAAATTTATTTAAAATCAGACTGTCAGTTAATGCAACGTAACGTTTGTTATAAAATCTCTGACTGATATTTTTCTCCAAAATTTTACGAAAACATGATTTTTACACTACGCTAAACAGACGCAGTCCAAAACATCAAAAAATTTCATAAAAATAACATTTTAAAAACACACGTTTTATTACGTCACTTATACCCTATAATTGACGCGTCCTTTAAACGCAAAATTTAACAGTTCAAAAATAGCTTAAATTTTCACAGTTATTATTTAATTTTATTGACATATACAAATTTTATAAAATATATCTCCAAATAAAATAATTAACTATTTTGATAAACACAATTTATATAAAATATATTTCAAAGTTAAATAATTAAAATAAAATAAATAGCTAAAACTAGGGCTGTTACAATAGTTGGATCTCCAAACGAAGCTCCAAACTTTAGAGGCGAGTCTCAAATGATGTATCTCTCAATCTGACCCGAGCATAAAGCAAAACACAAAACACTCGAGTCAGTATTAGAATTATTATATCATAAATCCAACTCAAATGAAATATCAATTGAAATACAAATAATTTAAAGGATGTTTAAGATAACCATCCTCTAAGGATCCGTGGAACTATCTACAATGTAGAAATACACGCCATTAAAAACCAAATATCATTATAACTCCATGGTCATTTCAAATTAATTTATACTTCAAAACCAAAGTATCATTTCCATTTCAAATATATCTATTTTCAAACTATAGCACTCACAAAACTATATTGATAATTTCATATATATCTTAATTTAACTTTATTATTATTTAGTTTGGAATATCCACTTAATAAACCCATTATCATTTAAATAGCCCTAAAACCCATTATCAAAAATTTTTAACTTATGAATCATTTGAAGAAATCTATTTTTAAATAAAAAATTAAATAATCGTTAAACAAATTTAAATCAGACTTTACTAAACTTAAAGCCTATTATTAATTTTATTTTATATCAAAGCTTATTCATATACATAATATTTTCCAATTTAAATAAAACCATATATATTTCCTTTTAAAAACATAGAAATCATTTTTAATATATATATATATATATATATATATATATAGACCAACGGTGTCTATATAAAATTTTCTATCCTATGATCAAATGATACAGATATTTATCATTTCAATCCGTAATTTAAATATATATATGGGTATATATCATTTCAACCCGCAATCCCAAAATCAAATCAATGAAAATCGCTTAGGTTCATCATTTCAACCCATAAAGATTTTTCTCCTATTCTACAGATCGTTTGAGTATGTATCATTTCAACCCATAACGATTTTTCTCCTATTCTACTGATCGTTTGGGTATGTATCATTTCAACCTATAGTGAATTCTATACTAACAGTGAACTTGCAAAGCGATAACAGATATGATAATAAATAACAGGCACATATTATCAACAACAATATAATATAAACAACATGATATGGTTTCATATCCCATAGGTAAACTGATACAGATAATAGCATATGTAATAATTTAAATAACTACAGCAGCATATTTCAATTGTTGTTTCAATTGAAATCAAATTTAATAAATATAAGAACATTAATCGTGAGTAATTACTCACCTTTCGAGGCTAGAGAGGATAAACACTGGAACTGAGTTACACATCCGAACACGAATTCCAAAGCAAAGCTAGATTGGCACGAATCGACGAATAAAGCTGATAAATCGTAGTGGACGAAATCAAATCAGAATTGGATCGATGAAGATAATTGGTATAGGTGAACCTATATATTCATAACCATATATATAACAATATATATAAATCATATTCTCATATTCACACACATATTAAAATCTTTAATATATATATATATATATATATATATATATATATATATATATGAAAATCGATATTAAGCTTAAACATATATATACACATGCCCAAATCAAAACCTGTATGAATGCCTTGTTTCTAATAATATAAATTTTTAAAATTGAAGATATAAAACAAAAGAAACAAAGCAACTTGTATAGATATATATATATATATATATGTGTGTGTGTGTGTGTGTGTGTGTGTGTGTAAACTACAGCTCATACTTATATATACATATAACATATACAAATATATAATTGTCAAATATATTTCACATTATAAATATAGCTTATACTAATACAAACTATAGCTATACGAAAATATAGCTTATACTAGGATATCTTTATAAATCTGGCAAATATATAACTGTAAATGGGAACGTATGAAACCAGAGGACCCAAAGCAATTAAATATATAAATAGACTTATATATATAACTACAGAGTGTAGTATAAATATACAGCTACTCAATAATAATATAAATAGTACTCATATTTTTTTTGTTCTTTTGGCCTAAAGCAAACAACAAGGTACATATACACTAGAAAAACATAATATCACAAACATATATAACTTTAGAAAGGCAGTGCGCATATGTATACATAGCCATATATGTATATAGTTAAACTTTACATAACTGATGTGTAATACAATTAGAAAACATACATATACTTTAAATCAATGTCATTACGTATTAACATAAATCTATATATATTTTATTACAATAATCCATTACTTTTATAATATAATATATGATGATGTACCTATGCAGTGAATCCCTAGCTTACTGATATATATATATACACACACTTATGTGTAGATATTCTATGACTTATACATAACACAGGTACAAAGTGACAGCCATTGATTGTATACATCATTGAAAATACTACCAAATTACAAAATTTATATAAGTTAACATATTACATAATTCATACATGCTAACGTACGAAACTAAGACACATACCTATCCATGTATATTACATACAAATATTATTATGTAAAATATACAATAGCACAAATATTTGTAATACATAAAATATACACAAAATACCTTAATATAAAACTCGGCCATGTGAGTAGGAGAGCGGGGCAGAGGAGGGGAAGAAAGCCGAAGGTCATTGGACTTAGGTCGAAGGAATGAGGTCGGAGCACACGGGCATGGAGGCAATGGAGAGGCAGGCTGCTGTATGCGGGAAAAGGTGACAGGAAACAAAGGCCTAAGCGATGGAGGAAAGTGGCGGACCTAATGGGTTCGGCAGGCTGGGAAGTGACGGCTGGAGAAAGGTGCGGAGGTCAGGGTGGAAAGCTTGCTCCAGGTCGTGGCTATGCTCTGACAGGGAGGAGATGATGCAGCAAAAGGGTGGTGGTCGATCTATATATAAAGAAGAAGGGAGAAAAGGAAAAGAGGAAAAAGAATTTTTTTTCTTACTCACTGTGAAATAATGTTGCAGAAGAGAATGAAAGCAGGTAAGCGAAGAAATATAACGTGAGAAAGAAATAGGAGATGGGAAGTTAGTAAAACGAATGGACGCAAAAAAATAGAACGGCAAAATGAACGTGTATTAAAAAATGGATGATTAAAATAAAAGAAAAGGAATCAATGAACTGTAGAAAAGGAAAGGTGAGGAAGCAGTAATTGTCACCCTTAAATCCCAGAAAATATAAAAACAACAGCTATCCCAAAAATTCAGCTGAATCATTAAGGCAAATTAATGGTTTGATTGGATAGCAGGCACGTTTCGAATTTGAAAAGCCACAGGAACTAAACATCACAATTTAGGGTACCGATATAACGAACAATTTATTATATCCGTCGCGTATCGGACCTCAAAATACAGAAATAAATATACCACAGACATCAGCACGACGAGACGATCAAAACGGTATGCAGATATCAGTGGTATGACCATCCTATCAAAAGTAGATAATTGGTACGGATATACGTTGCTATTCCATATGGAAAAATCCAAACAGAGCTTGAAACGTCCGGATTTCGCGAAACGAATTCCGCAGTCTAATTTAGAGTGTTCTAACTAAATTTTCTCCTGTTGACATATTTAGGTTTCATAATTTTTTTATCAATAATTTTAACTGATTAAAATTGAAATAAAATTACTCAACAAAATAAACTTCAATATTATCAGATGAAAATTTTCCAGTTGCTATGTTTAAATAGATGTATTCTAAATAATAAATTTTTATTTTCAAATTTTACTGTTTAAAATTTCATAAAATTTCAATTAATTTAATAATAAAATCACTAAAATTTTTGGGTCTTTACACACTCCTCCACTCAAAATTTTTTGTCCCCGAAAAGGAAGGAGGTAGGAGAATAGAACAACCAAAAATAAAACTAGATTGAAAGTCAAGATTAAACAATTAATTTGAAACTATTTAAATTTTACTTGGAATATTCATTTGAAAACTTCATTTGTAAATCAATTATCTTTAATACTTTAAAAAGCCATTTGTAAAATTTCTTGCTTCCTTTATAAATACCATTTATATGTTTAAATAACACCTTTATAAATACATGAAAACTATTTGAGAACAATTATTTACATTATTACTTATATTTACATAGAAGCTATTTGAAAACATTTAATCCATAATTCATAAATCTATTAACTTATCTCAAGATACTTTTCAAACATTATTAATAAATCAATAATCATTTTCTCTAAATATATTTAATTTAATTAATAACTTCTAAAATATTAATAATTTTCTATTAAACCATAAAGTATATAAATAAATAGTATTTCAAAGGATATATCCAAAAGGGAAAAGAAGGTAGATTCGGAAAAACAGAATATATGTGAATAAATAAAGCTGACCAGAAAAGGTAGATTCAAAAGAATAGTATCGGGTACGAATAATTAATTCAAACCATAAGAATTTCAATTTCAAATATTAATACAAAATTTCTTTGTTGGAAATACTTTTTTATATAAAATACCTTTATAATAAAATACTTTTATAGTAAAATGCTTTTATATCGAAACAAATTTTCCTTTCAAAAATACTTTTATAACTCGATGTTTCAACAAGTTTATCTTCCTTCTTGCAGACTTTGGCCATGCGTTGATCAGGCGCAAAGCTAGAATTCTTTAAATACTTAGTAGACCTGTTTCAAAGCCCAGTAAAAATATTTGAAAAACCTTCAAAACTGATAAGGAAAGTATAGTCCAACAAATCAACCGAATCATGGATCGTAGATACACAATGGTTACGCCTGGATCCCCCTGGCAACATCCTACCTTTAAGCAATCACTTCCTTGCGAATTTCGCCATGATAACCAAAAAATGTTGATCACAGATATACATTGGTTATGTATGGATCCCCCAAGAAACATCCGTACCCTTTAAGCAATCTCTGCCTTGCGGATTACGCTACGACAATAAAACTGGTAGACCGCAGATACACAATGGTTACGCCTAGATCCCCTAGGAAACATCCGTACCCCTTAAGCAATCTCTGCCTTGCGAATTACGCTACCAAAATGACCATGGGTAATGCCATGGAATTCGATGGACACTCGAGTATCATATCCGGAAAACCCAAATCAGAGAGAATAATATCGATAGAATGAATCCGCAATGTGGTCATAAAGCGAATATCAAGTAGAAGGCACTTTTCATATCTTTACTTCGAAAATATGTATCATATAGTACCCTTTCAAACCACTTTCAAATATCATACTTATATAAAGTCCATTATAGATAAGATTTTATTTTCAAATCGAATACTTTCCAAAATCAATAGTATATCAAATCACACTTATATAGACTTCGATTATATAAAATTTCGCTTTTCAAATGGAGTGCCTTTCCAAATCAATAGTTTTCAAATCAACTTCATACTCATACAAATCAATATATAAGTTCGATAACTCCCAAATCAAGTATTTAGTAAAATAAGGTTCTCAATTTCCATTCGTTTCAACATCAGTTCAGTTACAAAAAATCATATACGATTTCACCAAATTATTTCTTCCAAATTAAATATCTTCAGTTTCAATGTTTCCAAAATAATCGGTTTAGAAAATAATCCTAGTTCCAAATCAACATAATTTAGGTCATTTCCAAAATCATCATATAATACTGGGTTTTAAATTTCAATCTATTTTCGAAACCAAATATTTTTCTCAACATTAATTATACCAAAATGATTACCAAGTTTATAACTATCCCTTTAAAACCTTTAAACTATTTATTTCTATTTAAAAGATCCAATTTACCTTTGGAATTTTTTTATTCTATATATATAAATATAGTTTTATAAAAGATGTTACCGAGTTAAAATATTTAAAACTAAATGTTATTCAAACATTTCAAAACTACATTTCATATTAGTATAATTCAAAATAGTCTTATTCATTTACTTAACAAAACAGTTTCAAGCTAATTTAAATCATATTACTTTATACTTAAACAAATCAAGACTAAACTTATATACTTTATCAAATAATTTATATCTTTCGAAATTACTTAGCTCTGAAAATTAAACTTCGATTTAGAAGCGTTCAAACATTCAAAGAGTCGGAGAAACCAAATTACCAAATCCAAGAGTTGGAAATCAGCAACTAATCAGTAAATCAATTTCAATAGATAGGGTTATACCAAATCAAGTCCGAAACTCGAGGCTTGAACACCAGGCTTACTTTAAACCATTACAAATATATATGCATATATCTTTCGAATATCAAATCATACTTTGGAATTTGAAATCAAAATTGGTTACACAAAATCAATCACATAGCAAACCTACTAAAGTGGTCTCTCCCTCACTCTGAAACTCAAAAATCAATGTCGATGATGCATGCACTCATCATCGAAATTGTGTTCCAACGACGTGAGTGTCTATTTTCTTAAAAGCTTCTTTGAAATTTCTTCGAAATCATTGGAACTCATTTGAAGTCATTTGAAACCTTTCTTATTCGGAAAATACTTTCAAATCATGTTATTATATATTTTCAAAATCTTAAAAGAAATTTCAAAATACCGAAGTTCAATTTCTCGAATTTCAAATTTAAAACCCATAAGTTGTAAATCATTTTTATATAAATCAAATTTCTTATTTAATTTTCAAAATTTCAAATCCTTTCAGAATTTCAAATTCTAGTTTTTAAAAGGAATATAATCCTTATCGAAAACATTTTCACTTTTATGTATAGAATAAAATCATACTTATCAAAATAATAATTTCGTTATATAAAACAGCTTCTAAAATACAAATAAACACGATTTTTCAAAGGATGATTCAAGAATGTATTTCAAATAAGGATGGAGATTTAAATTAGAGGAACTCTAATCAAATAGAATTCTGATTCGAAGATAGGCTCGAACGAAGATGGGATAATTATATTACAAAAAAAGAAGATGGATATACTTATATAAATCGAGGGCAACCTTAACTAGGTCAACCGTGACTTCAAGAATAAGGTCGATGTAGAATTCCGAGGAAAATCAACATACGATCGTAAGAGATAGCGGCATCTAAACCAAGGATATAGAGATCTTCAGTGAATCAATGCCAGTTGTGAAGGAGTTTCAATCTTTTACTAATCATTCAAAGATTGGCAGGATCATCGATTTTTATATAAATCATTCGAAATGGAGTTAAGGAATGCTCCAGAATCAAAAGAATACAAATAGGGAGAGACAAGAGTGGATTTTAGAACAAGTGGGAGTGTTCCAAAATTCAAAGGAAACCGAATCAAAGAGGAAGAGATTCAAACACGAGTGAAAGTAATTCTGTAATTGAATCTACTACATATGCTAAGTTTTGCTTAAAATATGGCTTTGATACCAACTATAACGACCTGTTATTTTCAACCACTCGCGTCCTCACATGTCGGACTTGAATTGCTCAAAATATCAGATTGTTAATTTATATTTGTCAAAACTCAGCGTATACAGTAAATAAATCAATCATAGAATCACAAACACAGAGTAATATAACAATAATGCAACGGAATAGATAAATAGTAGTTCATGAAGCTACTATATAAACGTCAGAGTTAGAAACAAAATGCAGCTGAATATCTCAAATAAGCTGAAGTCTCGAAAACAAATAGATGACCTCTCTGAACAAATCAATTGGAAAGCTGAAAGTCGAATCTGTAGTTGGATCTCCAAACGAAGCTCCAAACTCCAAAGGCGAGTCTCAAATACTGTATCACTCAGTCTGACCTGAGCATAAAACAAAACACAAAACACTCGAGTCAGAATTAACAGTCTTATATCAATAAATCCAACTCAAGTGAAATATCAACTGAAATACAAATAACTTAAAGGATGTTTGGGATAACCATCCTCTAAGGATCCATGTAACTATCTACAATGTAGAAATATACGCCATTAACAACCAAACATCATTATAGCACCGTGGTCATTTCAAATTAATTTATACTTCAAAACTAAAATATCATTTCCATTTCAAATATATCTATTTCCAAATTATAGCACTCTCAAAGCAAAATTGATAATTTCATATATATCTTATTTTAACTTTACTACTATATAGTTTGAAATATCCACATAATAAACCCATTATCATTTAAATAACCCTAAATTACATTAAACTAAATATTTCCTTCGATTTATTTAAAACTTGAAATACTTAGTTAATCACTTTAAATCAAAGTCAAGTTATAAATTCATATCTTTAGATTTCAAATTCAATAGTTTCATATCGATTTAATTAAATAAAATTCTTAATCAAATACAATTCCAAATAAATTTCGAATTTATCTTCCCAACCTTAAATTATAAAATCATTTGAAGAAATTTATTTTTAAATAAAAATTTAAATAATCTTTAAACATATTTAAACCAGGCTTTACTAAATTTAAAGCCTATTATTAGTTTTATTTTATATCAAAGCTTATTCAAATACATACTATTTTCCAATTTAAATGAAACCATATATATTTCCTTTCAAAACCATAGTAATCATTTTCAAAAAATATATACAGACTAATGGTGTCTGTATAAAATTTTCTATCCTATGGTCAAGTGAAAAGGATATTTATCATTTCAATCCGTAATTTAAATATATACGGGTATATATCATTTCAACCCGCAATCCAAAATTCGAATCAATGAAAAGCGCTTGGGTTAATCATTTCAACCATAATGATTATTCACCTATTCTACATATCGTTCGGGTATATATCATTTTAATCCATAGTGAATTCTATACTAACATGGAACATGCAGAGCGATAATAGATATGATAATAAATAACATGCATATATTATCAAAATAATATGATAAAAACAATAGGATATGGTGTCAAATCCTATAGGTGAACAGATACAGATAATAGCATATATAACAATTTAAATAACTACAGCAGCATATTTCAATTTTCGTTTCAATTGAAATAAAATTCAATAAATATAAGAACATTGATCGTGAGTGATTGCTCACCTTTCAAGGCTAGAGAGGATAAACGCTGAAATTGAGTTACACATCCCAACACGAATTCCAAAGCGAAGCTAGAATGGCACAAATCGACGAATAAAGCAGACAAATCAAAACGGACGAAATCAAATCAGATTTGGATCGATGAAGATAATTGGTATAGGAGAACCTATATATATAACCATATATAACAATATATATATATATATATATAAATCATATTCTCAAATTCTCACACATATACAAATCTTTAATATATATATATATATATATATGAAAGTCGATATTAAGCTTAAACACATATATACACATGCCCAAATCAAAACCTGTATAATGTCTTGTTTCTAATAATATAAATTTTTAAAATTGTAGATATAAAACAAAAGAAACAAAGCAACTTGTATAGAAATATATATATATATATATATATATATATAAAAACTAATATATAAACTATAGCTCATACTTATACATACATATAACATATACAAATATATATTTGTCAAATATATTTCACGTTATAAATATAGCTTATACTAATACAAACTATAGCTATACAAAAATATAGCTTATACTAGGATATCTTTATAAATCGGGCAAATATATAATTGTAAATGGGAACGTATGAAATCGGGGGACCCAAAACAATTAAATACATAAATAGACCTACATATATTAGCTATAGAATGTAGTATAAATATACAGCTACTCAATAATAATATAAATAGCACTCATATTATTTTCTTCTTTCGGCCTAAAGTAAACAGCAAGGCATATGTACACTTGAAAAACAAAATATCACAGACATATATAACATTAGAAAGGCAGCGCGCATATGTATACATATCCATATATGTATATAGTTAACCTTTACATAACTGATGTGTAACACAATTAGAAAACATGCATATACTTTAAATCAATATCATTACATATTAACATATATATATATATATATATATATATATATATATATATATATTTTACTCCAAGAATCCATTACTTTTGTAATATAATCTATGATGATGTACTTATACAGTGAATCCCTAGCTTATTGATATATATACTTATGGGTAGACATTCTATGACTTATACATAACCCAGGTATAAAGTGACAACCATTGATTGTATACATCATAGAAAATACTACCACATTACAAAATTTATATAAGTTAACATATTACACAATTAATCCATGCTAACGTATGAAACTAAGACACATACCTATCCATGTATATTATATACAAATATTATTATATAAAATATACAGTAGCATAAATATTTGTAATATATAAAATATACACAAAATACCTTAATATAAAACTCAGCCAGGTAGTAGGAGAGAGGGGCAGAGGAGGGTGAAGGAAGCCAAAGGTCAATGGACTTGGGTCGAAGGAATGTGGTCGGAGCACGCGGGCACAAAGGCAGTGGAGAAGCGGGATGCTGTACGTGGGAAAAGGTGATAAGGAATAAAGGCCGAAGCGATGGAGGAAAGTGGCAGGCCTGATGGGTTCGACGGGCTAGGAAGTGATGGCAGGAGAAAGGTGCGGAGGTCAAGGTGGAAAGCGTGCTTCAGGTTGCGGCTATGCTCTGATAAGGAGGAGATGATGCGGCAAAAGAGTGGTGGAAGATCTATATATAAATCAGAAGGGAGAAAAGGAAACGAGGAAGAAGAATTTTTTTTCTTACTCACTGTGAAACAATATTGCATAATAGAATGAAAGAAGGTAAGAGAAGGAATATAATGTGAGAAAGAAATAGGAGATGGGAAGTTAGTAAAATGAATGGATGTAAAAAAAAAGAACGGCAAAATGAACGTATATTATAAAATGGACGATTAAAATAAAAGAAAAGGAATCAGTGAACTGTAGAAAAGGAAAGGCCAGGAAGCAGTAATCGTCATCCTTAAATCTCGAAAAATATAAAAGCAACGACTATCCCAAAAATTCAGCTGATTCATTAAGGCAAATTAATGGTTTGATTGGGCAGCAGGCACGTTTCCAATTTGAAAGCCACGAGAACTAACAGTCACAATTTAGGGTACCGATATAATGAACAGTTTGTTATATCCGTCGCGTACCAGACGTCAAAATGCAGAAATAAATATGCCACAGAGATTAGCATATGAGACGATCTTAACGGTTTACAGATATCAGTGGTATGACCATCCTATCAAAAGTCGATCGGTACCGATATACGTTGCTATTCCGTACGAAAAAATCCAAACGGAGCTAGAAACGTTCGAATTTCGCAGTCTGATTCAGAGTGTTCTAAATAAATTTTCTCATGTTGACATATATAGGTTTCGGATTTTTTTTTATTATCATCCATTTTTAACTGATTAAAATTGAAATGAAATTACTCAATAAAATAAACTTCAATATTATCAAATGAAAATTTTCCAATTTCTATGTTTAAATAGATGTATTCCAAATAATAAATTTTTATTTTCAATTTTTATTGTTTAAAATTTCATAAAATTTCAGTTAATTTAATAAATAAAATTACTAAAATTTTTTGGTCGTTACATAACTATTGTGTAGCCACGATCCTTGATTGTTTATCGAGTTGTGCTTTCTGTATCTGTGTTTAAAAGTTTTCCAAGTATTTTCAATGGGCGTTAGAAGGGGTCTACTACGTACTTAAAGATTTCTAGTCTTACATTTGATCAACGTATAGCTCGATTCTGTAATAACGAGGATAAACTTGTTGAAACATCTATTAAAAGTATTCTTAAATAAAATTATTCTGATATAAAAGTATTTTTACAAATTATTTTAACAAAGAAATTTTTCAAACATTCGAGAATTGATTATAAAACCCACTTGAATTATCTATTGGTGTAATTAAGAAACCAATGGAATAAATACATAAGTTGTATATAGACCGTTAACAAGATTTCTTATGAACACCCCAAAGTAGAGCTAAGGAATGAAGATTATTCTTTAGGCAAAAGGTGTGGAAAGTTAGGAATGTAACCTCCCTGAATTTCCTTCCAAATAGGCTTTAGTAGCCAAAATTTAATCAGATTGGCCTTTCGACTGTGTTGAAAAGGATGGTTTCAATGCTTAATGACCTTACCCTGTCGAGTTAGTATAGATTCTACTTTAAAAGCCTACCCTTTTAAAATAGATGAAATACTCTGGATAAGGTTGCTCTTAATTGGATTCGACCTTCTCGGAAGCTTTAGTTATTGAATGGCTGGGATTCTATCTTTGAATCTAAGATACAGGTTTCGACTCTTCCGAAAGCAAGGGTACTTAGGTGTTAAAATTTGATCTAGGAATTTAAGATAGAGGTTTCGACTCCATCGAAAGCTATGAGCTTAACCTTCTTGGGTTTGAAATGGTAATCTCAAGCTATGGTGTTTTGGTGAAGGGTTTGGTCCTTGTCAAAAGCTTGATCCTCGAGCTCCTTGTAGTAATTAAAAGTTTAAGTAAGCTGTGACATGGTTTTGACATTGTCGAAAGCTAAAATTCAGAGGAAACTTACTTGAAGTATGAACTGAAAGTGGTTTAAATCTTGCTAGGTTTCGACTATGACAGTAGTGGCCTTTCGATGAAGGCAAAACCTAAAACGCAAGACTGAAACTGGCAAGAGCTTAGATAAAATGATAAGTAATCGAAAATACTTGAAACTTCCCTTTCATAAGCAAAAGACGGATTTATTGCTTCAAATCCCCAAATTAATCTTGTAACTAGGTATACAATACTATTTATTAAAGAAGTACAAATTTTGTCTGGGAGGAATCAAATCCTCAAAAATGTGACCCCTTGGGTCTTATTTGTAGATGCAGGTTAGCACCTTTCGACCTTGATGCTTTCGACTTGGTCGAAAGGTGGCTACCGAATGTCTAAAATGTGCTTTGTCATTGTCGAAAGGATGGGCTATGCCTCTCTTCTTTGTGTTGCCTTGTAAGTACTTCCGACTCGGTCGATAGGCATGTTCAATGGTTCCAATGATGTTGGCTATGCCTGAGCACTTGTTTCTTATCTGATGTGGAACCCTCCTGGATCTCACTGGTTCGACCGTTTTGATAGGCTTACTTTAGCTTTCGAAGGGGTTTCTCTAGACAGTGTTTGCTTTTACATGGTTTAAATGATGGCAGAACTTTGATGTCGAAAGTTTTAGCACATATACAAATAGCTATTTCCATCATATCCAAAAGGTGCTACTTTGACTCAATGAAAAGGTCGTTATGCAAAAAAAAAAATGACTCAATCCAAAGGTGGCTACTGAAGGCGGAAGAGTGCGTTCGACTCTCTTGTCTCCTTCAAAAAGTATAAACTCACTAGATCTTTGTTATAGAGACCTTTCAACACCTTCAAAATGTCTTAAAGCTTCTAGGCTTTGACAGTAGCATCCCTTCGACTCCTTCGTAAGGTCCACCTGGAATTCTCCTTTCTTGCTCTCTTTGTCCTTTGCTTTGAGTGGCTTCGACTAAGGTGAAAGGTGGATTTTTGGTGTAACGTTTGCCCCCTTTGCAATGGGATGCTCTTAACTTTCCAAGTCATCTATGTCGAAACTAAAAGTTTCCCGCCTCCTGGCCATCCTACGTGAATCAAAGCCGCTTATTTAAATTTGATCTAACGGTTAGCAGCTCTTGGAAAACTTTTCTTATATGTACACTCTTTCTCCTTCTTCCTCATTTACCTGCAATTGAAATTTACATTAAAGGTAAAAGAATTCCCAAAATTCTCAAGCTTTCTTCCTGTTTCTAGAAAGCAAAGTAAATACCAAAATTTAATTTGTAAGTTCAGACTTAACTTAGTTTTTTTAGTTTTAATCGAGCTTTGCTTTTCCTGATTCCAAATTCGAGATTCGACTTTAAAATATTGGAATCTTGATTTTGTGAGAGTGAATTTGATTTGACTTACTGAGAAACTTTTCTTAACTCGGTTTCATGAATTAATAAAGTTTGTTTCCCGTTTGGGATTTGCTTAAACATTTTAGGATTTCTGTTACTTTTGATAAAGTTTGATTTCTCATTTATAATCTTGAAATTGACAGTGGTTGATATTGAAATCCATCTTCTTATCGGGTTTGGATTGTGATTTTAATATTTTCTATATTTATTCTTCCTTAGTAGATCTGGGTTTTTAGTTTGATAATAACTTTTATACTTTTAAAATCGAAAAGATTGATCTTTGTTAGAATTCATTTTCTTAACAGGTTTAATTTATTTGTTTTAAGAAAAATTTGAAACCTTGGATTTGCAATCGGATTTTTGGAAGATGGTGGAACCTGCTTTCTTCGCTCAGATGTTTCAAATCTATGAATGAAAAATTGGTGCCATAAAATGACCTTTCTACCCCTTCGAAAGGTTTGAGGCAACAATATTGCTTTACTTCCTTAACCTCTTTTGATGGGGTCGAAAGGTGTTGTTGTGCCAATTTGATCAACTTTGTCGAAAGGATATCTAGTTAAGTAGATTATATCAACCCTTCCAATAGCAAACCATTTCAACTTAGTCGAAACATTTTTTGTCGATCGCAATCCTTCTTCCTTCGAAACCATAATATCCTTTCGACCCCTTTCAACACCATTTGAGTCTAATGAGGCGAAACCCTCCAGAGTTATTTTTGTCTTGTCTTTGTTGAAACATGAGTTTAACCTAAAACCTTTCGACTCGATGAGTATTTTAGATTTCGAAAACATTCGTATCTCTCTTAGGAAACCTAAGTCATAGGTTTTCACAGCGTCGAAGGGTCTTGTTACTTTGTTTATGAAATGTTTGAAGCATACATTTATGTTCAAGTTTTAAGTTAGCTTGAACTACTTCCTTTTAACGACTAAACTACTGTGGAGCTTTCGACTCTATTAAAAATTATCAACTGAACAAATGTTTTGACTTATCCTTTCGACCTTGTCGATAGCTTATGGAATACTTTATTTAGGCTCTCCACAAAGTCGAGATTTATTTGTTAAGTATAGATATTATCTTGCTTTCGACTCTGTCGAAAGCACAACACTCTTGACTTTAACTTAAACATTTTACAAAAACCAAAAGTTTCATATTTGGTTTATGTTTAATTTATCCAAGTAGGTTTTTTAACTAATTCTTGATAGAATATTATGCCGTATTAAACTTGAAAATTTTAACCGAAACGTTTTCACCTGGCAGAATCATGAGCTCTCCAATGAAACTTGACGCCATCTCGAAGCATTCTTTGATATATTCCCACGATGAGGTTGATGCCATCCTTAAGGACTTTGGAATTACTGGTGTGGAGGCTATTCTACCCAAGGTGTCGGACACTATCAATAACCATCCTGAAGGGTTCTTCGCTTACACCGTTGTCCATATATGGCAAGGTGGATTTCTACCCTTTCCAAATTCTTGTCCAGATTCATTTCTCACCTTGGGGTTGCTCCAATCCAGCTATCCCCTAATGTTTACACCAACCTTCTATCTCTTGAGCTGATGGCACTAGAGTCTGGACTTCCGTCTTTAAGTGCTGAAGTGTCGAACTACTTGACCCGACCAGTCAATCTTAGCAACCTTAACCATCAGATATACAGAGCCAACCCCTAGAATAGGTTGACATCGGATGGGGTCAACAAGTTTAAAGACTGGGAGAACCAGTTTTTCTTTGTTCGATGTTTCCCAAACATTAGTGGAATCTTCTCTACTCCTCGTAAGTTTAGATTTTCATTGTCTTCTTTCTATTCGATTACTTCTCTTATTTAATCTTTATCTTTTATCAGGTTCATCTATCAAAGAACTTAACGAAGCTAAAAGCAGAATGGTGGAGTCCCTAACCGTAGCTTATGTTAATGTAGGAAGCCAATTGAAGCTGCTGATTCCCTTCAATTTGAGGAAGCATTCTCTTCTTCGTCTTAGTCAAAGGGTTTGGGGCCTAACCCCTTTGATCCAGTACACTTCAAAAGGAAAACGTTTCCTCTCCTTGGGAGATGCTGAACACTTTTCTCCTATGTCACCCACTTGCTCGGACCACTTCGGCAATTATAGACACAATATTTGCTTTCTATCCCTGTTGTTTTCTGAATTAATTTGCTGACTTTTAATCTGCTTGAACTCTTTTTAGTTGTTTCTCAAGTCGTAAAGCCTGTTAGCAGTGCTACTCCCCCTACAACCTCTGGAGCGCCATCTATTATTGAATCTCTCGCCAAATTCAAGAAGGTTTTCAAAAGAAATTTGGTGGAAGCATCCGAAATAGAACCTCCAAAGAAAGTTGCTAGAGTTATTGATGTAGAGGAAGTGGAGACTTCGTCTCTCGATAAAGCTCTTAAAAGTCTGATCATAAAAGCTTCGAAAGAAAAACCAGAGCAGACTCCAACTATGATTGCCCCTCTTTCTCGCATCTCTATTTTTGATTCTCCAGCCACACTTAAGAAGATGCACCTGGCTTTGCTGACAACTCCTTCCTCAAAGCAAATTCCTTCGAAGCCATCTTCTTCTTCTCCTCCTTCCATTAATTTCGTTGAGATAGCCGAGTCTATCTTACACTTCAGTCCTTTATTTCCATCCCACCACCTTCTTCTGTTCTAGAATTGGCAGGGCACTATCACTCTCTAATAGAGCAATAAGTTTTGGTAAGTTCCATTTCAATTAATCTTATCATCACTGGTTTTCTCTAAATCATTAAATTGTGTTACATTTATTTCTTCAGATTTCTAAAAGTTGGTTAACACTTCATGAGCACACATCCAGATCTTCTCTTGAATCATCTAAGTCCCAAGAAGAAATCTTGACCCTTAAGAATCAAATATCTTCGCTTTCTATGGCCAAAGATGAAGCAACTTCAGAATTGGAGTGACTAAGAGCTTCTCTTGTCTAAGCAGAAGCTGATCTTTTGGCATAAAGAAAGGTTAATCAACTTCTTGTTGACGAAAAATTCGCTGTGGAGCTCACTTTAAAAGATTCTGATGATGAGAAGGCTCGCTTATCTTTAAAGAATGTTTCTTTGAAGGAAAAGTTCAAGAAAACTAGGACTTCATTGAAACTCGCTGCTAATACCATTTTCGACGCCAAGCAGCATTTATC
Source organism: Allium cepa (assembly GCA_030765085.1). Classification (NCBI taxonomy): domain Eukaryota; kingdom Viridiplantae; phylum Streptophyta; class Magnoliopsida; order Asparagales; family Amaryllidaceae; genus Allium; species Allium cepa. The sequence continues at coordinate 377,463,620 of CM060938.1, read as the reverse complement.
TCAATTCATTAGTATAACTCTTGGACAAATGCAGCTAAACTCTTATGAAGAAGCTCTCATGTTCACCGATGCTGACAACTTCAAGAAATGCCTAGACTTCGGTTTTCTCTTGCTTGATTCTGTCTTGGTTGATAAGGTAATGGGCAAGATCAACCAAATGAAGTAGGGGACTGAACCTGCAGATGAGGAGGAGATCGATGCTTCTAAGATACTTTTTGTCAACCTCCCCTCCTTTGGAATTGAATCTGATTCTAAGGATGAGGAGGACAACGACGATGCTGCCAATGAAGAAGGAGATGACAAAATGATGATGATGACCACAACGATGATAATGATGATAATGTTGATGGTGGTCAGAGCACAGGTGATGATGGTGGAGATCACAACAAATCCTCTGATAAGGATGGGGTGACAACACTAAAGCTTCGGAAAAAGAGCCAACTCCTCCTACAACTAATTCGCCAGCATCTATTGGGCCTTCTGCTCCCCAAGAGGATGTGCCTCTCCCATTAATGTTGAAGAGGCTAAATGGAAAGGGAAGGCTTCCCAAACCTCTGTCACAATATCACAGGTATGGAACTCTCTATTTAAATATCTTTCACTTCGAAGATAGTACTAATAATTCTAACCATTCATTTTAGATAAGGAAGAAGCTCACCCTCTGTAACATCCTACCTTCTAAGGTCCAAAACTAACCACCATTGATGTTGCAGTCATCCATAGTTGTTATTTCTTGACGACCAAATGTCGCATAGTTAATATTGATACACAGGAACACATGAATGTGAAAATTTTTAAACTTCAATAACAGAATTTCTTATTTCATGCAAATTGTAATTTAAGATTTAATTACATAATCCCAGACGTTAACCACGTTCAGATCACATGTACATGTACAAAATACGATAAGAGTGACATATGAAGATGTCCTCTTATGATGATCAGAGAACTAAAAATATGAACTATACAGTTTCTAGTACATCACGGCTAAAAACACAAAATAGCTCATGTATAGCTAACATTACCTCCTGCACATCTTCGGAAGCTTATTCGTTTTAAACCCTAAAAGTCTCCTACTCTCAGACTACTCAAACTAATTTTGAGTATCCGAGAGTTTGTCGAGAAACACTAAATTCGAATTAGACAATTCGTCTGGTATGATTAATCCCCAAAAATCTGATAACTCATATACTTCCACATATTAAAATTTCAAAGCATATGAAGGTCAAAACTACTTAGAATTTAACCAAAACCAAATAAAAACGTGTTAATTAGCTCATTAACATTTAAAAGACCTATATCTTATCCAAATAAAGGTTTAATACTTATATTCTAACCAAAATAATAATTATGAATCGGGTAAAACCCATAGCCGATCAAAACACGGAAAAATGAGATGACAAACATGATTATTCACCTTGATTAGTTGATTGGAGGATGAGATAATTTCCTAGCTTTAATTCCTTAGTCTTTTCTTCAATTTATGCTCCTCTTGGAGCATTTAATGGCAGCCCGAAATATAGATGAGGAGTTATGAATGAGAGATTGGAAATTGATTAAAGTGGAGAATGAGATTTATACTAAGAAATGTAGCCCCATTTCCAAGTTTACTCCTTAGGAAATTCCTCCTTAATTTAGTTAGTCTTATTTTAATTCCTTAATTAGGACATGACTACTGGATTTATTAATATCATCTCCCTAATTATTCACATTATTCAATTTGATTTATCTAATTAAATATGCCGAATAATGTTAATTAAAATTCAGGTGCATTATAGACTCCCCCCTCAAAGAATTTCGTCCTTGAAATTTAAGTAAGGACATAATAACAAGCATATAGCCCATGCAAGAAAAGCTAGTATAACCTACCAACCAAATTCTTTATACACCCTATATAGAACTAACCATCTAAAACAGCCCAGGAAAAGAAGCCCTAATCCAGTCTTCTGCCTCCGAAGTACAGTCCTTCACGTTGTTGCTCCACTGAACTGTCACAACCCGACTGTCTTGTTCCTTAACCTCTTCTCATCTTTTGCTACAACACGAACTGGTTGCCTCACAAAAGTCATATCCGATTCCACCACAAAGTCCTCTAGTGCTGCCAGAGCGATATTAGTTTCTGGATCATGAACATACTTCCTAAGATGAGAAATAAGAAACATGTTATGGACCCCGGCCAAACTGTTCGATAAATCTACTCGGTGTGCCAGTCTCCCAATCCTCTCTGATATAGGAAATGGTCCAACATATCTTGGTGCTAGCTTCCCGGTCTTCTTGAACCGAGCTACACCTTTCATAGATGATACCTTGATGAAAACTCTATCTCCAGCTAAAAACTCTAGGTCTTTATGCCATTTGTCTGCATAACTCTTCTGCTAGACTGAGCTTCCTTCATCTTTTCCCATTTCAACTCGATCTTTTTCATCGCCTCTCTCACAAAGTCTGGACCAAGGACCAAACTATCTCCGGTCTTTAACTAACATATTGGTGATTTTCATGGCCTTCCATACAAAGCTTCAAAAGGTGCCATTCCTATAATAGTCCGGTAACTATTATTATAGGAAAACTCCACTAAGTGCAAGTGATCTTCCCAAGAACCACTAAAATCCAAAATACAAGCCCTCAACAGATCTTCCAGTACCTTCTTGACTCCCACTGTTTGCCCATCCGTCTGAGGATGATATGCGGTACTCATCTTGAGCTTAGTGCCTAGTACATTCTACAGGCTCTTCCAGAACTCGCTAGTAAACAAAGCATCTTTATCAATGACGATACTACTAGGAATTCCATGTAGTGTAAGGATGTTCTTCATGAACAACTTAACTAAAATAGGTGTCGTCCTGGTTGACCGTACCAGAATGAAATGGGCACTCTTGGTCAATCTGTCCACTATGACCCATGTACTTTTATTACCCAATTTGACCTTGGAAGCCCGTCAACAAAATCCATGGATATTGAGTCCCACTTCCAAACTGGAACATCCAAATGTTGAAGCAAACCACTTGGCTTCTGATGTTCGGCTTTTACTTGGTAACAGTTCAAACACTATTTTACACATAAGCCAACATCCCTCTTCATTCCTTCCCAGAAGAAACTTCTCTTCATTTCCTAATACATCTTGGTTCCCCTAGGATGAATCGTAAACTTTGATCGATGACATTCCATAAGAACTTCCTTCCTAAGGTTTCCAACATCCAAAACACATAACCGTTCCTTCTTTCTCAACCAACCCCTACGGTCAAGTCCCTTAAGTCGTTAATCTCAATTCTAGTTTCTAAATTTCTAATCCACTTGGCTAAAACAAGATCCTCTTTCTTCCTAGATGCAATTCGTTCGATCAAAACTGGTCGAACTTCCACACAAGACATCATTGTGATATTCCGACTTGATCCAGTAGTCGACATCAACTGCACACTACAAGCAACTAGTGATTCCATGTCTTTCCATTCCGCCAACATGTCTAACACCACATTCTGATGTTTCCTGCTAAGCGCATCTGCCATCTTGTTTCCTTTTCTTGGTGTATACTCGATGCTAAAATCACAAGCTGCAACAAACTCCAGCCATCTCTGCTATCTCATGTTCAGCTTCTTTTGAGAGAATAAATACCATATAGACTTATGATCCATAAATAGCTCAAACCTTTGTCCCAAAAGATAATGTCTCCACACCTTCAATGCAAAGATAACCACTGCTAAGTCCAAATCATGAGTAGGGTATCTCACTTCATATGGTCTAAGCTGTCTAGAAGCATAGGCAATAAATTTTTCATTTTGCATTAGCATAATACCTAAACTATCAACCCCTGATTCTTAGCTGGAACTACTAACATGGGCACATTGGTTAACAAATGTTTCAATCTAAGGAATGCTTCCTTACATTTGTTAGACCAAATAAACTTCACGTCCTTCCTGATTAGCATAGTCAAGGATGCCACTATCCGTAAAAAATTATTAATGAACCTTCGGTAATAACCTGAAAGTCCAAGAAACTTCTAATCTCACTTACCATTTCTGGTCTTTTCCAATTGTTAACAGCTTCAATCTTATCCAGGTAAACTACTAAACCATCCTCGGAAACTACATGACCAAGGAACTTCACTTCCTTCTTCTAGAAATGACACTTTGAGAACTTCGCTTTCAGCTGATGTTGCCTTAGCATCTCCAACACTATTCTAAGATGATCTGCATTATCCTTCTCGTTCTTAGAATATACCAAAATATCATCAATAAAAACTAACAGAACCTATCCAAGTGCTCTTGGAACATCAAATCCATAAAGAAAGATGGCGCATTAGCAAGCTGGAATGGAATAAGATCCATATCTGGTCCTAATACGTCGTCAAAGGAATACTGTCCTCTGCTACTATTAGCTGATGGAAACCTATCGCCAAAATCTAGCTGGTAAAACACTCGGGATCCACTCAACCGATCGAATAAGTCATCGATCCTTCACAAAGGATACCTATTCTTGATCGTCCTCTCGTTCAACATACGATAGTCGATACACATCCTTAACGACCCATCTGGCTTCTTCATGAATACCATAGCCGTTCCCCAAGGCGAAGGCCAGATGAAATTCTTTCTTCCAATTCCACTAGCTGCACCTTCAATTCCTTCATCTCGGTTGGTGAGATCCTGCTAGGTAGTCTACTTACGGGTTCAGGACCCGGTATGTGTTCTATCTGAATGGCAAGCCCGAAAATGGTTTAAACACAACCACAAACTCTCTTGCAATATAAACCTGCTTTAACTTTACTTCCATTCCCATAGCACCCAATAAGGCATAAGCATTTCGTTCAAACTCCTTACTGAGTAAATGACTCGGTTATGGATATTAGGGTGTTTCACTATATTTTGCCCTCTTGGCAAAATAACCTAGTATCGTATCTATTTAACCAATCCATTCCCAATATGATCCCGAAACCCACGATATCAAAAATATATAAATTACATGCAAATATGTGACCTAACAAATCAAGTTCTAACTGGTCATATCTCATTCCCAGAGTTGCATACCCTCCCATAAGATTCGCAACCTTTAAAGGAGTAATAAGGTATAAAGGTTCCAAACATAAGCAATCCACCAAATACTGAGATATAAATGAGTACAATGCACCGGTATCAAACATTATCCTAACCAGTGTACTATGAATCATAAGCATACCTTCCATCATCGCTTTTCCTTTCTCAGCAGCCGCTAGTCTAGAGGATGATGGTCCAACGCAAAGAATTTTCCCTTTCCAGCCTTAGCAGCCTCGGGACACTTGTCCTTGTAATGCCCCATCTGGCTACAGTTGTAGCACTTCACATTTGGCCTTACTGCAACTGCTCTTTCATCACTCGAGTGACATTCATTTGCATAGTTACCAACTGGCATCTTTCTTCTTGAAGAACTTCCTCTTTTTACTCTGAACTACAACTAGTTTCCCCAAAAGCATCTCTTCATTCCGAATAGCCATCTTAATAATAACATGACATGAATCATGGAGTTTTAGTAGGGTTGCTCTAGCGATTTTAGGATTCAACACATATATAAACTTACCATTCCCCGAATGATAGTATCTGAAGCAGCATATCTGTAATGGGGCAGCTCATCAAACTCTATAGAATACTCAATCATCTATTTATCCCCTTGGACTAAATTTGCAAATTTCCTAAGTAATGCAGAGTTGGCAACCATTGATAGAAATCTTTCTTTGAACCTCCTTCAAAATTCAACCCAAGTCAGGTCTTCCATTGGCTCTTCCATGGTTGCTCCGTTCCACCAAAACAATGCTACTCCCTGCAATTGCTTTGAAGTAAGTTCTCTCTTCTACATATATGTAAAGCCGAGATCTTCTAATATCCTTTCACAATGCAATAGCCAGTTCTCCACTCCTACTACTCCTCAGTACCCAGAAAATGCTTCCCTCCAAGACTAGCGTAATCCCTACTCAGCTTCGCATAATTATTGCCAACTAGGTCGGTCGGATTAACTCCTCCAACATTCCCAACAGCCACTCCCTCAGCTTCTCCAGCTTGCATCATATTCACGAAAAACTGATACATTATTCCCATATCAACCAGTAGAATCTTAGCACCAACATTAGTATTTGCATCTGGGTTAGCATTTTTTCTGTCGGCCTAGGTTGCTCCTCGTATTGGATCGAACATTTCCACTTGTTGCGGTGCATCTCCCACCTTGATTCACTCTTCCATTTCCTGTCTCTATATCTTACTTCTCTAATATCTAAAATCTAATCTTGGTAAGACCCAGAAGAGCGGCCTAAGAGAGTGGGGAATACATACTTAGGTATTTATAGCAAAGTACACATATGTTACTACAATGCTTACCCAAGCCCAACCATATTTTTGATTCATTAACTTATGCTTGAAAAATCTTTTAAGTTTTAAATTCCTTTTAAGTACATAAACCATCCTCCTGTACCAACTTTGTGACATCCCGCCTTCTAAGACCCAAAACTAACTGCTACTGATGCAGCAGTCGTCCGTAGTTATTAATTCTTGGTGACCGAATGTGGCATAGTTAATGTTGTTACACAGGAACACATGAATATGAAAAAAAAAATTAATCTTCCAATCATAGAACTTCTCATTTCATGCAAATTATAATTTAAGATTTAATTACCAAATCCTAGACGTTAACCATGTCCAGATCATATATACATGTACAAAATACGATAAGAGCGACATATGAAGTTGTCCCCTTATGATGTCTAGAGAACTAATAATATGAACTTTATAGTTCTTAGTACATCACAGTAGAAAACACAAAATAGCTCCTATATAGCTAACACTACCTCCTGCACGTCTTCGGAAGCTTATTTGTCCAAAAACCTGAAAGTCTCCCACTCTCAGACTACTCCAATTAATTTTGAGTACCCAAGAATTTATAGAGAAACACAAACATAGCGTCAGACAGTAAGTCTGGTATGAATAATCCTCAAAAATCATAAAAAATCTGATAACTCGTATACTTCAACATATAAAAATTTCAAAGCATATGAAGATCAAAACAACTCAAAATTTATTCCAAACCAAATAAAAATGTGTTAATTAGCCCATTAAGATTTAAAACACCTATGTCTTATCAAACAAAGGTTTAAATGGTTATATCCTAACCAAAGTCACAAACATGAATCGAGTATAATCCATAACCGATCCAATATAGAAAAATGAGAAGATAAATATGATTATTCACCTTGATTAGTTGATTAGAGGATAAGATAATTTCCTAGCTTTAATTCCTTAGCCTTTTCTCAATTTAAGCTCTTCTTGGAGCTTTTAATGGCCGGTCGAAATATAGTTAAGGAGTTATGAATAAGAGAGTGGAAATTTATTATTGTGGAGAAAGATATTCATACTAAGAAACGTAGCCCCATTTCTAAGTTTACCCCTTTGGAAATTCCTCCTTAATTTAGTCAAGTCTTATTTTAATTCCTTCGTTAAGACACGGCCATTGGATTTATTAATCTCATCTTCCTAATTATTCACATTATTTTATTTAATTTATCAAACCAAATATCCTGAATAATGTTAATTAAAATTCAGAGGCATTACACCCTCCCCTATAAAACAAAACTTGAGTGAAAACAAGCTGAAGTAAACAAGTTATATATGGAGCTAGCTAAGCAGATAAGGGAGCATAACATACTCTCTGAAAAGTATTATAGGCTTAACAGGAGTTCCCCGGTGCTGGCGTCTTTCAAACATCAAAGAGCTGCTCCTTTACTAAAGAGAGCGCGCCTTCGATACGTCACTCTCTTGGAGGAAAATTGGGAGTTAATTACATTATTTTGGATGCTAACTGAAGAGAGTGACATTTTAGTCAACTTTTTATATAAAGCTTATTGTAGACATTCAATTATTGATTTTTCATACTCGGGTGAATTCAGTGGGGGCCTTCTTAGATTTTTCACAAGAGATACTTAGATGAATTTGGATCTGACCCGCATCTTGGAGCTTGTTGGAACTTATCACAGTCTATCAATTCCCTAGGATCTTCCCCTAGAAAAGCTTAAGTATTACAAGAAATTTTTTATGTCTGAATTATTTTCTAGATCTGTATTGTATGAAGTAGATGAGTAGTTGTAAACATGTAACATTGTATTGTTTTATAAATATTTGTTTTAGTCCTACTTTTATGCTAAGCTTCATTTTATTATATTATCATAGAGTGACTGTTTATTAGGCGATCTTGTTTCTATAGACCATTTAAGCCAGTATATTAAACTGAGGAGATTTTATCTTGAAAAGGCATCAATTTTAAAGTCTTTGAAATTAGCATGATATTGTTTTCTCAGATATTTAAAAAAACTCTAATTGGAATATCCTCGCCTTCGCTTTGATTTCCTTGGTGATGAAAAAGAGACATTCCTCAAAGAGATCAGAACATTCCATACTAAATTAATTTGCGACCGTGATAGTTCTCCAACTGGGAAATGGGACTATAGCAAATGTCCCCTAGTGTTAACACTGGAGGGACTAAACATTCCTTTTGATTCTATGGTTAATCTTTCTGCCAATTCATTAAACAAAGTTAAAAATATAGTTTCTACGCTTCAGATGTCAATTAATTATCTATTGTATCTTTTGACTTTATCGTTGTTCGAATCGTAACCTTTTATTGCGATAATAAAGAAATTCTTCATTCTGGTTTTAACTTTGTTTTGTTTCTTTCCATCTAAATAGGAGCTTCAATTATCTTTAGTTTCTCTCCCTTTTAACCTATCATCACGCGTCGCTTCTCTTAGAGAGAAATTGTTAAAATCAAGTGGAAGGGCTGAGCTGAGCGACGGTATTTTATTGGAACGCTTTGGTGCTAACATCAAAGCTATGAAATTGCACAAGAGATATTTTCTTTAGAATACCATTGTTGGTAATCTGAAAGATAATGTCGCTTATCTCGAAGCCAAAGTTAAAAGTAAGGATGAAACAATTTTCGCACTAAAACGACAGGTGAAGTCGAATCCCTCAGTTGAATTCGATCATAAGTTGTTTGAGCTAATTCAACAAATATGTGACTTGGAATTGAAACTGAAGGATAATTAGGCACAGTGTGCTTCATTGGAATTTATCATAAGGAATAAGACTTCTAGTATTGATCTAACGATCCCTCGTGCTACTTCTTTAGCAATTAAACATACATGGTCAACACATCTTGCGGCCCAAAAATTCCTTATTGTGCACAACCCTCCTCTGGGCCTAGATGAGAATGTTGTGGGGAATTGGTGTTGGAAAGTTAAATTCGAAATAGCCAAGTATTTTAACGAGCAAGAAAAGGATAAATATTCTCAGACTACAAATGAGTATGCTGCTAAGAGTTAAAAGCTCAAACACGATTATTACTTCCTTCAGAAGTGCGCTGTAGAGTTAGAAAGGGATAAAAAGACCTTTAGGGCTGCGAACAGAGCTTTTTACCATGACCTGAAGACTAACATTGAAGCAATCGATGACGAAGACAAATTAAGGAGGAAAGAAAAGGAACTCAATGAAGTTCTTTGCGCTCTATTTTGTCATGTAGTGGATCCTTCAGTTATAGAGACTCTTGACAAGGCTGATAAAGACTTATAATTTATTTGTATGTTTGATATGCATAAAATCATCTTGTACATATGTGAATAACTTCATAATTTTGTAAATTATCTCACGACTTATTTAAATCATATTAATTTTGTAAATATCACCTGATTCGTAATCCTTTTCTGTAATGTCACTTCCAAAATGCCTTTCGATGGCCTATTCATTACTTCCTTGTTTGCTAAACCTTTCATTTTTCTTTGTTGTGCTGATTTCCCTGAAATGCACGAAGTAAACAATATTTCTTATTGTTAGCTTGAAATTGACATACCAGTCCACATATATCATTTTCTTAAATTAACAAATCATCTTGTTAATTGCATGAAAAGTAGTTTATAGTAAACATCTAAATCCCATTTTTAACCATGATGAGAGACAATCAAGAATTTAATTTCGACCATTTGGCTGGAATAGCTAAAAAAAATTGATAAGAAATCATGCCTTGTCACAAGGGTATAAAGTTTAGATAATAGTTCTTCAAGAGATAGTTAATAGGGGGTGAATCCAAAAATCATTGCTTGAATATTTGTAATAGAATCCAGAGTCCCATTCTCGGTCCTAAGTGAAATTTGAAAAATTAGAAATCCAAGACCCAAATTCGGATATCTACGGAAACTTATAACAACGATTCACTTAAGAGTATTTTTGACCTAGATTTAGGCATTTGTGATAGATAAATAGAAAACCATTATGTGAAGATAATTTGTGATCGATAGAGACCCGAAACCCAGATTCGAGTATTAATAAATGAAGTTTAGATCCGAAAGACCTGAAACTCATATTCAGGTATTAATAGATGAAATTCCTGCATGAGAGGCTCGAGATCCAGATTCGGGTATTAATAGATGATGTTTAGAAATGAAAGTCCTGAAACCCAAATTCAGTTATTTATAAATGGAGATCTGTTCTACTCCTTTGATGTGTGAACCCTTTAGGTCTTGTATAGAAGTAATTTTTCTAGTTGCTTCTTGTGCTTGGACATCTTGGTCCACAATTTGAAATGCCCCTTCTTGAGCTTGAACATCTTTATTCATGATCTGATGAGCCAATTCTCGGGCTTAGACGTCTTAGTCTATTATTGAATGTGCCTCCTCTTGGGCTTGGACGTCTCAGTCCGTTATAGAATGAGCCTTTTCTCGGGCCTAGACATCTTAGTCCATTGTTTGATGGGCCTCTTCTTGGGTTTGGACATCTTAGTCCATTGTTTGATAGGCCTCTTCTTGGGCCTAGACGTCTCAATACATTATTATCCAGTTCTCTTGGTTATCTTATCGTAGAGGCTGGAACCAAGTAATTGCCCGATCTCCCTCCAGAAAGTGCCTTGTCCTGGCCCTTTTGCAGCCCGGAGAGGGGCTTGTTCCATGCTTTACCCTAGCTATCTTATAGTGCGGATATAGGCTTACTTCTTCCTCCCTCCAGGAGGTGCCTTATCCTCGCCATAGCTTGGCGCGGATAAGGGCTTGTTCGGTGCTTTAACATGGCCATCTTATAGTGTGGCTAAAGGCTTACTCCGTCCTCCCTCTATGAGGTGCCTTGACCTGACTAGTGGAGAATCTAAGTGCTTGTCCGGTGCTTTAACCTGGCTATCTTATGACACGGTTAAAGGCTTACCCACCTTCCTTAAGGAGGTGCTCTTCCCTGGCCAACTCGATGCGGACAGATGCTTTTCTACCATCTTAGGTAGACTACCATCTTAGTTGGTATCCAAATATAAGGAGCATTTCACTCCCAACCATGTAGATTTTCTTTTTATGAAATTTAGCTCTTTATTGATTCTATCTCAAATTCTTTTTACAAACTCTTGAATTTTTCCTTGTCGGAAGAAGTTTGTGATCATTCCCTCCAGGCTCTATAATGGTTAGTTTCATGAGCATTCATCATATGGTAGTGGCAATGAGATCCTCCCAAATTCCTTCCATATTCTTGCTTTTTCTTTTATGATGACCAATAGTTAAGCTCATTCTTAGTAAACAATTAGGCGTTTTCTATAGATGTTGTTAAGTTGCATTCCTTTGGAAGTCTAGACTTGAATCTTGATTCTTGCGCATGGTTTTTGACCTTTTATTCCGTGGCCCTATTGTTTCACATTCTTCGATTGCTTTTCTTTTTACCACCCTCTGAACTTCTTGAGTAGGAATTGTTTTTGCTGTTGTTGGTTGCCACTTGTGTGCAAAGGCAATGTAATCATCCATTATTTCTTTCTCGAAGATGGTTCCTTTGGAATATTGTTGGATTGTTCCTCTTATTTGATTAAAGACATCGTCGGTTCCATTTGTTTTCTTTCCTAGTGAAAAAATGGTGGTGGGGCCAACATGAAAAGGATTTAAACTCCATTTCATAACATCATAAGATTCTTCTTTCCATTTTTTATAATTCTTAGATCTTATAATCTGAGTCTTTGCCCTTCATTCTGATTGGAATTCCTGATGGTCATTGGGGAGAATCCTGTTAAATATGGTTTGAAAGATCCTTATTTCGATCTTATATTTCTTCTAGACATGATTAAATCAAAGTAGATGAACTTGAGGTAAGGTTGAGTGGGGTTAGAGAATAACAGTGTTGGGGGTTTAACCAAGTCGAAGGTTCGAGCCCTCCTTCTAGCGCCAAAAATATTAACGAGTTTTCTTATCAACACCCCAAAGTGGTGCTAAGGAATGAAAATTATTCTTTAGGAAAATGGTGTGGAAAGGTAGGAGTGTGCCCTCATTGAATTCCTTTCAAATAGGCTTTAGTAGTCAAAAGTTAATCAGATTGACCTTTCGACTTCATCGAAAGGGATGGTTTCAATTCTTAATGATCTTTCGACCATGTCGAATTAGTGTAGATTCTACTTTAAAAGCCTTCCTTTTTGAAATAAATGAAATACTCTGGATAAAGTTTCTCTTAATTGGATTCGACTTTGTCGAAAGCTTTGGTTATTGGTTGGTTGGGATTCTATCCTTCAATCTGAGATAAAGGTTTCGACTCTATCGAAAGCAAGGGTGTTTAGGTGTTAAAACTTGATCTAGCAATTTAAGATAGGGGTTTCAACTCCATCAAAAGCTGTGAGCTTAACCTTCTTGGGTTTGAACTAGTAATCTCAAGCTATGGTCTTTTGGTGAAGGGTTTCAACCTTGCCAAAAGCTTGATCCTCGAGCTCCTTGTACTAGTTGAAAGTTTAATTAAGCTGTGACCTGGTTTCGACCTTGTCAAAGCTAAAAATCAGAGAAAGGTTATTTGAAGTATGAACTTAAAGAGGTTTAAATCTTGCTAGGTTTTGACTTAGATGATAGTGGCCTTCCAATGAAGGCGAAACCTGAAACACAAGAGTGAAACTGATAAGAGCTTAGATAAAATGATAAGTAATCTAAAATACTTGAAATTTCCCTTTCTAAGAAAAAGATGGATATATTGCTTCAAATCCCCAAATTAATCTTGCAGTTAGAGTTACGACGCTTTTGATTAAAGAAGTACAAATTTAGTTAAGGAGGAATTGGATCCCCCAAAACGTGACCCCTTGGATTTTATTAATAGATGCGGGTCAACACCTTTCGACCTTGATGTTTTCGAATTAGTCGAAAGGCGGCTTCCGAATATCTTAAATGTGCTTCGTCTTTGTCAAAAGGATGTGCTTCGCCTCCCTTCTTTATATTGCCTTGTAAGTGCTTCCAACTCTATCGATAGGCACTGTTCAATGGTTTTGATGATGTTGGCTATGCTTGAGCACTTGTTTCTGATCTAATGTGGAACCCTCCTAGATATCATTGGCTTCAACCGGTTCGAAAGTCTTACTATTTCTTTCAAAGGGGTTGTTCTGGACAATGCTTGCTTTCGCATGGTTTTAACGATGGCGAAACCTTTGGCATCGAAAGGTTTAGCACATATAAAAATAGTTGTTTCCATTGTCTCCGAAAGGTGCTGCTTTGACTCAATCAAAAGGTCATCATGCATATGAAATGACTCAATCGAAAGTTGGCAACTTTTAACCCACCTTTTTGCAAGGCAATATACATGTGGATTTTACCCAATAGACTTCATGATTATCGAGGATGAAATGTCATGAACTTGGTTCAGATGGATGGATGGATGGACAATCGATTATCGATAATAATCATGAATATGAGGCTAGGATTCAGCACAGTCCATGGATAAACAATGTCAGGTACTTGAAATATGGATTTTGGAAAGAGATGAGTTGCTTAGAGTTTACTTCGAGTCACTGTGTGGTTTGCTTCGTGTCAGGAAAGGGATTACTTCGAGTCTCCATGCAGTTAGCTTCAGGCCTGTGTGAAAATTTGCTAGGGATCGGCATTGAATAAGGGGTCGACATTCACTTCGGGTTAGCGTTGATGAATCTTCGGGTCAACATACTAGGGGCATCAGATCAACATTAAGGAAGATGGATCGGGACAACTATGAGAATGACTTTGGGTCTGTACTCATCAGGCTTTGGGTCAGCAGTGGAGTGGAGGTTGCATCAGGTCGAGGGATTGGCGTATGAAGGTAGTTCGGGTCGACTTGGCTTTCACTCGGGGTTGGCATACAACTTTGAGTTAGCATGTACAAGGGATCAACATATGGTGGAGGTCGTCACTTGGTGGGAATGACCTATAGAGATGGTTCCGGGTCGGCACAAGCAAGGACTCGGGACGGCATAGGATCAAGGTCGCATCACTTCAAGGGGTTGATTAGAGGATGGATGGAATTGGTGTTGGTGAAAGCTTCGGGTTGGTGTTCATGGTACTTTGGGTCAACAATCAGGTTGATAGAAGAGTGTTCGCTTGGGGTCGACTATGTTTTACATAGGGTCGGCGACAAGCTTACTTTGGGTTCTACTTCGAGTTTTGCTTTAGGTCGGCATATTTGAACGAGTTATGCTCAACTATGGTCTTAGTGGGCCCATGTAAGTGAGGAGGCCCTATAGCTGGGATTTCTCTTATAAATACAGTAGGAGTGGCTTCAGAAAAGGGGATTCCGACTCTACTTCTCTTCATCTTCCACCTAGAGGCCACTCTGCCATTTTTGTTTCAGAAATTCCGGCTTGTATCTATATTCAGATTCCAATATAATAAAAAGGATTTTTTTGGAGTGGACGTATGCCGAAGTTAGCCAAACCACTATAAATCTTGGTTTTTTACTACTTTCATTTTAATTTGGGTTATTCTTCATATTATACTCTCTACATATACTATATCTGTGATTAGTGATTGGATATTGGTGCTTTCACTTGCAATTGGGTGTTGTTGGTTAATTTAGGCGCTAACATTTTGGTGCTTTCATTGAGAAGGCCGAAACTCAAGGATTTGGAAGTATGGATCTGGGATTTGAAATCTTAGGAACTTGGATCTAGGACGCAATAGCTAGGCAATCAACAAGGAGACAGTAGATAGAGAGGAGTCATCATGAAGGAAGTCAGGAGGCTTCCTCAAGAGCTAATCAGACTTCCATCTTCATTACCACGAACAAGACGGAAATGATGATGGATTCTATGCAGCAAAGCATGCTCA
Source organism: Allium cepa (assembly GCA_030765085.1). NCBI lineage: Eukaryota > Viridiplantae > Streptophyta > Magnoliopsida > Asparagales > Amaryllidaceae > Allium > Allium cepa. Next base: position 377,448,553 of record CM060938.1, on the reverse strand, counting down.
AAAGGTAGGAGGAAATGATACAGAACCTATTCCGATAGATTGGACAAGTTGGATCGCAAAACCAAGATAATGGAGTTGCAGGGAATGTTGGAAATATGGATCATGAAGCTGGAGCAGCAAGAACAGAGGAAGTCTAGAATCAGAACCGAGGAAATGGAGCAAATAGGATGCAGGATGGAGTGAAGCCATCAAGAGCTGCCCCTGATCGTTTTTTCACCCACTAGCATGCCACTGGATCATATTGATTCCATGTAGGATACCCAGTAGTGCAATGCAGTTTGGTGTTAATCGGGATATGGATGTTCGTCCAAAAGGGAGGTTTCAGGATTCCTACATAGACTTGAGGACAGGATGGACATGACAATCAAAGACCACCCATGGATGCTGGAATAGCTGGAAATTGGAATCCAGGACTTGTAGCAGAAATCAGAAGGCTTAGAGATGGATTGGATCATCCGAGGGCAAACCCTGACCAAGGAGAATGGATCAGCACAATTACCTATGGAACTAGGGGCATGAAATTGGATGGCTTCGTTTGGAAATGTATAGCGGTGATGGAATTGGAGAAGCCATCATCCGCCACAAAACGAAGCTAGCCCAGCTTAAGGGCACAGGTCGTCATCTCTTCACGGCATGAACTAAATAACTAATTATAAATCATATACTAAAACGACTGACCACTTACACATGTATGGGATCACAAATGGTCCTTAGGCATGTTCTAGGCTGGCAATTAACCACCATAACAAATGACTTAGAAACTCACTCGAACATGAAATCTGACACTAATAATACTGAGTCCCATCCGGGCATACACTTTTCACCTAAAATGGCACTGGATCTCAAACAGTCACATTTCCCCTCGAATGGAACCCGGCCTCGAATGACCATATTCTGCCTCGAACGGCCGCCGACCTCGAACGGTCACATTTCGCCTCGAACGGCACCTGACCTCGAATGGTCACATCTCGCCTTAAATGGCATCCGACCTCGAATGGTCACATATCGCCTCGAATGGTATACAATTTTGAATGTTCATTATTAATAATCAGGCAAGATCATTGATCTCTTCATCGATCATCAACAGGCTATAAACATCGGGCTTATGGCAATACAAATCGCAAGGCATGTTTTGGGGGCAAAGTGTTAACTCGCCTTTTGGCAAGGTAGTATAGGCGAATTTAACCTAATAGACTTCATGATTATCGAGGTTGAAATGTCATGAACTTGGTTTAGATGGATGGATGGACAATCGATTATGGATAACAAACATGAATATGAGGCCAGGACTCAGCACAGTCGATGGATAAATGATGCTGGATACTTGGAATATGGATATGGGAAAGAGATGAGTTGCTTAGAGTTTACTTCGGGTCACCATGTGTTTTTCTTCAGGTCATGAAAGGGATCACTTCGGATCTCCATGTGGTTAACTTTGGGTCGGTGTGCAAAGTTGCTAAGGATCAGCATTGAACAAGGGGTCGGCATTTGCTTCGGGTCATCATTGATGATCATATTGGGTGCATCAGATGGGCATTGAGGAAGATGGATCGGGTCGGTACTGTGAAGGACTTCGGGTCGGCACTCATCCGGCTTTATGTGAAATAGAGTGGAGGTTGCATCAGGTCGTGAGGTTGGCATATGAAGGTGCTTCGGGTCGGCATGGCTTTCACTCTGGGTCGGCATACAACCTTGGGTCGACATGCACAAGGGATCGGCATATGGTGGAGGTCGTCACTTGGAGGGATCGACATATATAGTTGGCTCTGGGTTGGCACAAGCAAGGAATTGGGTTGGCATAGCGTTAAGGCCGCATCAAGGGGTCGACTAAAGGATGGTTGGGATCGGCATTCATGGATGCTTTAAGTCGGTGTTCATGGTACTTTAGGTCAGCACTTGGGTCGGCAGAAGAGAGTTCGCTTGGGATTGGCTACGTTTTACTTGGGGTCAGCGACAAGCTTACTTCTTGTTCTACTTTGATTTTTGCTTCAGGTCGGAGTATTTGAACGAATTAGGCTCGACTATGGTTTTGATGGGCCCATGTAAGTGAGGACGCCCTATAGCCAGGATTCCTCCTGTAAATACAGTTGGAGTGACTTCAGAAAAGGGGATTCTGAGTCTACTTCTCTTCATCGTCAACCTAGAGGCAACTCTGCCATTTTTGTTTTTGTAATTCCGATTCTAACTGTAATAATATTTTAGCATAATAGAAAGGATTTTTCTAGAGTGGACATAGGCCGGAGTTAGCCGAATCACTATAAATCTTGTCTTTTTAACTAATTTCATTTTAGTTTTGATTATTCTTCATATTACATTCTCTACATATACTCTATCTGTGATTAGTGATTGGATATTGGTTCTTTCACTTGCAATTGAGTATTGTTCGTCAATTTTGATGCTAATAGCTACCGAAGGCGGAAGCATGCTTTTGACTCCCTTGTCTACTTCGAAAAGTATAAACTCACTAGATCTGTGTTGTATAGACCTTCTGACACCTTTGAAAGGTCCTGTAGCTTCCAAGCTTTGATGGTAGCATTCCTTCGACTCCTTCGAAAGGTCCAGTTGGAGTTCCCCTTCCTTGCTCTCTTTTGTTCTCTACTTTGAGTCGCTATGGCTAATTTGAAAGGTGGATTTTTAGTGTAACATAGACCATTCGATTTGCATTTACAGTTTTGATTCAGATTTGAATACACGATTTTATGGTAAATCACACTATCCGATTTTGGGTTGTTCGCTCGATTCTCGATGACGAACGGTGATATGGATTTTTGATACGAATTTGAAGTTCTCTATCATAGTTTATTACTATGTAAGGAGGATGAAGTTTCTAATCAGGAAGTCGAACTAAAATCCGCACTAGAGTAGTCAGGTTACCAAATAGTTTGGAAAATAAAATTGCGTATTAGAGTAAGAAATCAAAATTATTTTACGTACGAATGACATATATATATATATATATATATATATCGTACAGATTTTAATAAAATGATTGTATGCTATGATTGTTTCTTGCTTATGATTGCTATGCTGTTTGGTTGCATGTAGTTTAACATCATCCTTTTTAGTTGCTACATTCATGTGTTGCACATAGTTGTTATAATAATTTCTAGTTGCATTTAGCTTTTATTATTATTTCATATAGAATTGCATCGTCCTTGTAGTTGTGTCATATTACCATGTTATACCCGATTGTTTTGTTTTAGTGATGCTATATTATTTTGGTTGCATGTAGTTTTACGTTTCATTATAAATGTGAATTGGTTGCTTGTGTGTTAAACATTGTGAAATAAACTGAAATTAAATAAGATTGAATGTGAATGAAATAGATATAAATTAATTGGATGGATATTATTTTTTGGATAATATCTTTTGTTGCAAATCATTATTATAACCGTTTTGGTTGCATATGATTGTTATGTTGTGTATTGATTCTTATGCTTATGCTTTCGACTTAGAATTCATATTATATAGTTCTATCAAACTCATGCATGTTTTTTATATCTTCTATAAGCGACTAATATTCATATTAAGTTGAGATGGTACATTTGAAGCCCATTCGAACATATATGCATTTTGGCTCGCTTTTGCTCGCTTTAATTTGAGAGAACTCGCTCATATTAATAATAATAAGGTACATATCTCGGATTACTTACCGTACTTTTATATTTTATCCTACGGGATGCCTCATCATTGAGATGAGATGTATATTTGTTATACATATATATATATATATATATATATATGTATATCTGTGTGTGTGTGTGCATTGTAAGTTTTTACGATCAAGTCGTGCAAAGGAGACGCTGTCGAAATTTTCCATAAATTCGGGTGTTAGAAAAATTTTGAGACTTTAAAATTTTATAACTTGTTCACAAATAAGCTGTTATCGGATTGGTATAGCGAAAGCATGGTAAAGATTTTGCAAATAAGATTTTAATGTTTTATGTGTTGATTATTTTGAGTAAAATATATCGTATGTTAAATTCCTTACTTGGTTCCTTTTCGAGGACGAAAAGTTATGAGTGGGGGAGATTGTAACAACCCATATTTTTGACCATTTAATAATATTTAATTTTATATGATTATTGAATAAAAATGGTTGAAAATAAAAATTTGTGTTTAATTTATGTTGCTCATTAAGTATGAACTTGAATGGAATTTTGGAAACAACCATTCCATTTAATGTAATTCAATGTAATTATATGTATGTAAAATAGTAGGAATTGAATAATGAATATTGAATTATTTTGTTGGAAATAAAATTTTAGTTAAAATTTATTTGAAATTCTAATATTGGAATTTATCGAAATTGAATTATCCAAGGGCTTTGATTTATGAGGTGTAATCTTTGTATTCAGTGTAAGAACTTTTGTTATCCTATATTTGAATGAACATTTTATTTTAAAAGTGAATTTGTTTATAAATTTAAATGTAAGAGCATCGGTTGTATAAATTTTGAACAAACGTTTAATTTACAAAGTAATTTAAGATAAAATTTGAATTTAAAATATTTAATTGATTTTAAATATTGAAAAGTTAATTTCATAAGTTAAATAACTTATATTTAAAAAATAATGCTTTATTTTATAATTTAATTATTAAAATTTAATTTTTGAAATTGTTTAAATAATTGAATCCTGTACTTAATATGAATGAAAATGATTACAAAAGTTAATTTAAATTTTATTCAAATAAGAATGAAAATTGTTAACATTTAAATTTGAATTAGAAATTGATTAAATTGATTTTTAAAATAGCTTGTTTTAATTAACGTGTAAAAATTGACTTTTTGGGCATTGTCTCTGATTTTGACGAAACTAGTTTCATCAAATCCGTAATAGTGAATTATTATAGAATTCAAGTATCATGGCGATCGTACTTGTCGTTTGTTCATGCGAGCTTGAAACGCGTAGAAATAAATTATAGGAATTTAACTAAAATAATTTAATTTGAATAGCTATCTTCTGTATGTGATGGAATCGGCTCCCGATACATATTCCATTGTGTTCGGAAAAAGGGTATAACATATATAACGCCTGGTGGCATGTTGCGTTTGGAGCTTGGAGAATTTAGCTGTGAATACTGTTTTGTAACTACCTATATAAGGCCCTCATTTGCAAAACCCTAGCCTATTTTTTCTCAGCCACCATCGAAATTCATCAACCTTCTTTCCTCGTTTTCTCCTCATCCATTCAAAGAATTCGAATGCTACCAAAAGGAAAAGTGTAGATCACGATGAGATCTACGCATCCAACGGTTGGATCGAGGCGACTTGAAATTGCATGGATTTGTTTGTGATGTCACAATGAATTTTGGGTTCTTAAGGTCGAATGGCGGCGACGGAGGTGACATAGTCGTAGTCGACAGTGGAGCGGCGGTGGGTTCGGATCGGGGTCTGGTAGCCTCGGAGTGGCACGTGCGTCGATGAAACGGCGCGTAATTTTCTTCGGCCTGTAGAATGAGAGGGAGATGAGCGGGGATAAGACGTTTTTCCACTAATTGCAATTAATGAGGTAATTATAGTTCAACTAATTACTTAATTACTTTATTTGAATTCCAATGTTAATAAAATCGTAACTTTCTCATACAAGGTCAGATTCGAGCGAAACAGGTCGCGTTGGGCTCGTATCGGCAACATCTATGACATGGAGCTGGATTGATATTTATTTGAATCTAGAGTATTTTTAGTTTCAAATAAAGGTGAGTGGTTAAACTCATTCACAAAGTGCTAACTTTTCTACTATTAGTTGAACCAATTAACGATGTGAAAATTTATATTGATTGCTATGAAAATTTAATTGACTGTAAATTTAATTTATTGAATTTGAATTGATCGAATTTATGTGGACATTGAAATTTGACCATTAAATTGATGATTAAATTTGTTAATTAAATTTGATTAGGAAATTGACAATAGGAATCGAAAGTAAATCCGATAGTTAAATTTGGGACATTAAATATTATAGTTAAATTGACATTTAACTTGATATTTTAAATTGATGTTCATAATTTAAATTTCATATCACTTTTAAACACCCAACAATGATAGTTATTGGTTGCTGTGACATGGATGAATTGGTTGCATTAGATGTTGGTTGATATTGCGATGGATGATATTTTTGATTGGCTGCTATGTTGTTTAGAGATTTCGATATATCCGTATCAATACCCTATTATTATCACTATTGATATGATAAACCATCTGTACATTGAATTTGCATATAGACCTTTGGACATCCTATTTTATATGTGAATTGTCAGATGCATTGTTGACTGCTTTTGCAAAAATGTGATTGTTTTGATTGTATCTCTTTTTAGCGAAATTTGAAGACTTTTGATAAACTTGGATTTAGTTTCTGAAAATAACTTAATTTTTTTTATAAAATTTAAAATTTTAATTTTAATAATAATAATATATATTTTTCCTAAAGAGTAATAAGAGGTTGACAAATTCTATAATTCAAAGAATAAAAGGAAGTATTTGTACAAAGATAGATATTTAAATTCAACCATTAAATGATTTTAATACATTTGAATGGGACTGTCGAATTTTGAAAATCTATAAAGTGTTGTAAAATATTCTAAAACTGCAATAAATTATTTGAATAATACTTGATGTAGAAAATATGAATTTATTTCGATGATTTAAAATAATTTGGAATATTTAAACATTGAAGTTAAGTTTAAACTGTGAAATATACTGAATTGAGTTGCAGCCGGTTAACTTATTTAAAAGTCTATAGTGAAGATTTAAATGGTGAAAACTTTATGGAAATTTGAAACAGATGAAGTTATTGTAAATATGTTTCACTTGATTTTAATTTGACTTACATGAGAATTTTTAGTCCTGATGTGAGTGTTTTATTGTTCATTATGTTCGGGTTAGATCGATTTTTTCAGTTATCGAAGATGTTCATTCCAAAGGACGAGGATGAAGATTTTGTATATCATATTAACTAGTATTTATTCCACTACACAATTTCATTCTGTCTAATAAAATTGTTTAACTCTGACAATATTGTATAACCGTAATTTATGTTGTAAGTTGAATTGAGTATATATTGTTAAACAGCTTCATTAACTATTTATATGATTATTGTATTTTACCATTCTGCTGTGAGATTCTGTTACTTTTTTATTCTCTTTTTATTTCTTTAAAATAAACCCATTAATAATCTATCTTTTAAACGGTTTGAGTTGGACATATATGGTTTATTGTCGATTTGAACTGTTTAAAAAGGCGGGTTATCACAAATAAAGTAACAATTTTCTATAAAAAAATATTTACTTCATATTATGTTTCTTATATAACTAGTGTGAACCCGTGCGTCACACAAGGTATCACAAAATAGTTGAAACCAAATTTATATGAAGAAATATAAAATTTTAGGTAGAAGATGCTCAAGATGGTACTTTAACTATACTATAACAAAAAATGAATATCAATTTGCTATTGTTTTTTAAAATTTAACAAATTAACAAACAAGTAAAAAAATTATATAAACGAGATAAAGCAAACATTTTGAACTATTGTCTAACATTGTTAAGAATAGTTGAAAATTTAAGAGATATTTTATTTAAGCGGGACACATATCCAGATCAAATTAAGATTTATAGACAATATAATTCAGTGATACTATGAATCATATGTAGATATTACAAAAGTTCATTATGACATGCTTATTTATTGAAAAAGGTTATCGTAAAGATGGAATATGATCAAATAACATGATAATCAAAAACTTTGATAATATATTTAGAATACATATTCCTTGCATATCAAAACATCTTGAAGTCCTAGATAACTCGTTATTATACATGTATAATCTAAATCATTATTTGCAAGATTGAAGATGAAGAAGTATAACACTATACGAAAGTCAAAATATGTAAATATTTCAAAAATTAAAACAAAAGAAGATTATTATAGCTCTAAGAATATTGAGTGAGATTAAATTATTTACTACCAATTATGGCGAGGAAACACTACGATGATGAATAAATAAACATAGAGTGCACATACTTTTTAAGATATGAACATGAGATTCTATGGCAATTGTTTTGTTAAGATATTGAAATGGAAAATTATAAAACATTGAATCTATGCTGACATTTAGTATTCATTATTATCTAGATCATACAAAATAGGCTATTAGTTATTTCTTAATTCATTCCTAGATGTTTATGGGAACCTTATAGAATGCCATGTATTAATTCCACTTTATAGGATTTTTTTATCTAATTTGAAGTAAAATTTGACCATCTTTATTTCAAAATGATTTTATTGATTAAAACTAGGTATGGCATTATTGAAAAATAAAATATGACTATCATTAAGAGAATTGTTTTGAACCAACCATCAAGCATATCGTGAGATTTAAAAGAGATAGGAAGAAAATTCTTAAGCAATTCAAAACCTTAGGCATGAAAAATACCAACATATAGGAAAATCCACCCATTATATAAGTCATAAAGAATTTCATACCCAAAATTTTAAAGGTTACATATGCTATAATGGGAGTTACTTAATTTTTAGTTTGAAACTCTGAACTACTTATTATACTTTACAGTTGTTGGTAATTGTTCTTGGCTAAATTACATTTACTTATTTCACATGAAATTTTGTATTTCATTGATATGATGTGTTTATTGTTCCTTTCTATGAATTATTTTCTTGATTATACACAAAAAAATCTTTTCCATAATTTCCCTTTCATTTATCTCTATAATATTTCACACATAATTTTTTTTTATGTGTAGCAAATAAATACAGAACGATTATGTTTTCCTTTAAGAAGAGTAAAAAGCAAACACGAGAGTTTCTACCCTTAACGAATTAATAGAAAACACCAAAGTTATAAAAGGAAAAAATTCAATACTTTGAACAAAAGTATTACAAATAGAGGTTTTCTCATTATATAAAAGTTTTTGTTGTTATTGGAGAATGATAAGAGATTATTTGTATGAATTTTTATTTCATCTTTAAAATTGTAGAGGATGATACTGAAGAAGTGATAAAAAATAAATGGTGGGAATGCAATCATTTACCTTAGACAAAGAAATTAGAAATATATAGAACAGGAAAATAGGCACAAGGAAAAAATCACAAAAATTTTTAGTCTCAGGGACGGTAAGTTTGTTTTTTAGTCTGAAGGACACTTTATAGTGTAAACAGAAAATGATCTACATCTATCATTCTGTGATTTACACTACAAAATGTCCTTCAGACTAAAAAATAAACTTGTCGTCCCTGAGAACAATTTTTTTTGCAACTTTTTCCCTCTGCCTAAAAACCCCTATATAGAAAGTAGAAATAACCATTTAGATTTTAGATTTTAGCGAGGGCTAAAAGCAAAAAAGGAATAAATGAAAGGGATAGGTATAAAAAGTTTTGTCCAAATGAATAAGAGTTAGTATATGGCTTCTAATCGAATGAAAAATCAAGATACAAAAGGTTAAATATTTTGTCCTATTTTAAATATTTCCGTCTATACAAAATTTGAAAGTTATAAATGCCAAGGATTGTTCCTTGACCTTGAGTTTGAAAATATTAACTACTTTTCTTTATTATTCTTGATAATTGTTCTTGCTTCAATTTTGTTTACTATCTTCTTATGGATTTTTGCACTCTATTCATATTATCAAATTAATATGTAGTTGTTCCTCCTATAATTTATTTCTCTGATTACAAAATTTAATTTTCCATTTTTTATCATAATTTTATTATTATTCCTTTATAATATTTTATACGCCATTAGCATTTTTTATGTACATCAGAAAAATCATAGTATGAATATATTTTGGCATGTTCTCTAAGAAGAAAAAAATCAATCGTATTGTGCAAAATATAATAAAATTATTACTTTTAATAAACTAAAGTACGGTGTCGTCTCATATACATTATCAGGATCATATAAAGTATTTTAAATACATAATTAAAAGTAATACTGTAATTTAATCGGTAATTTTTTATATAAAACCGACAAAGAATAAAAGAGAGAATTAATGATAAAACCAATGATGATATGTTTATACTTTAATTAGTGATAAGAAACTTTCATTCTTATTAGAACTGCCAACCTATACATACTAACATCAAATTATAAAAAATTTATCAGAAATAAATTCTTGATAGGGAAATAACTCAACATTCATCCTCGAATAATTAAATGCACCTATCAACCTCTATAATAACATGTATAAGATAAATAAAATTAAATTTCAAAACTCCTATTAAAGCATAATATTTTCAAATGACTGATAAAGTTGAAACAGAACTAAAACCACGATAGATTCTACAAATCCAAATGTTGGTGGAATCGTTAATAATGTAGATAAAGTAATACATATATAAATAAACGATAAACAATGAAAACATGGGAAAGAGCAAACATATAGTTATAAATCAAATAACTAAATTATAAAAAGAAGAAAACAATAATGCCTTCGACTAAAGTGATATAATAGAAGGTTCTTTTATCTTTTATTAATTTTTTTAATTCTTAGTGGGTGCATGATAAAAGATCATTTTATAAAAAATTATTTGATCGTCAATAGGAAAATTATAGAAGATAAAAAAAATTACCTTTGAATTAATGAGAATAATAATGAAGACGCAATGCAAAATAATAGTTTAAGATGTTATTTATTTACCTCAATCAAGAACAAACTATATGCATGAATATGAAGGGTTAACTTGAGTGGTTGGAATTTAAATTTTAATGGAGATGAGAAGTGAAGAAAGAAAATGGGAATATGATAAAAGATCATTTCATAAAAAAAGCATTTTATTATCAGTGGGAGGATTATCAAACATTACTTTACAAAAAAACATATTTCACCTTTGAATTCATGAGAATGATAATGAAGACGCAACGATAAATAAAAAATTAAAATGATATTTCTTTACCTCAATCAAAATTACAGATTATATACATAAAAATGAAGGGTTGAACTATGGTTGGAATCAAAGAACACGTGTAGAAGGCAACTGTAAAATGATTTTTTAATCGATGAGAGTTGAATATACAACATCAGGCTAAATGAGAAATTAAAATCTAAAAGGTGCTATCGAACCATTTATAGAATAGAACACAAAACATGTAATAGATAAATAAATTAAAAGCTGAAAAATCCTAAAAAATAACAATAATTTTGAATTGATTCAGCGAAACTATTTTTTTCAAAGTCAAATGTAGATAGATTTATATTGATGAAGATGAAATTAATACATATACATGTAAAAGATAAAAATGATGAACATGAAAACGAGTAATTGTCTAGTCAAAAATCTAAAAGCTTAATTGTAAAAGTAGAAAGGGCAAAGAGCACGAACCAATGTGATACTATAGAAGCTTCTTCTATTTTTATTAGTTTTCTCGCTATTAATGAGAGAATGATAAGATCTCATTTTATATAAAAAAATGATATACCTTTGAATTGAAGAGAATGATAATGAAGATGCAAAGAAATAAAAAAGTTGGGGTGAGATTTATTTACTCAATCAAAGGAATAAATTATATGCATGAAGATGAATGGCTGAAATAAATAGTTGGAGTTTCAACTTTAAAGGAGGCGAGAAGTGAAAAAGGAATATATGACATCTCATCCCGAGACCCACAGTAACAAAGGATATTACAGAGCAATATCGTCTGCCAGTGTAGAGAATAGAGTTGGTTAAGAGCTACCATCCGTGAATATTATTTTAAGCGAGTATCGATACATCAATTAATATGCTATATATTTTCTTATCATAGGTGGAATCGATATATGTAATCTAGGCTTAAAACAAAACTATGGTGGCCAAAATAATAATTATTATCCGACGTTTTGATTTGTCTATATCCAAACTGATTGGACAAGTTAGACACGATTATTACCAAAGCTAATAAGCCCGGAACGATGGTTGTGGGGTCCAAAAATCAAGTAGAAATGATAATATGAAGTCGTGATCGAATGGAATTGAGAGATATGTTATATAGAGCGTCCTATGTAGGCGGTATAATCGTATCTAGAAAAGGGATCGGTTACGTTCCCTCCCTGCCAAAGGGATCGGTCAACTTCAGCCAAGCAAATGCAACTCAATGGAAAATAATAGATATCTCGAGATCCAGAAGTCCAATGCATACGAAATTTGAGAACATGATATAAGGACCCTAAGGAATTTACTCTAAGGACCGCAACCCAAAAGGAACAAGCAAGATGGATCGGCCCACTTCCCTCTTGAGGGATCGGCCAGAATCATGTTACAAAACTTGTCGCAACAAGTATTGATCAATAACTCAAGTTCTTCTAATCCAATTGGCATGAAACTTAAAGGCTAGGAAAAATAAAACATGAAGAATCTCCCATAGGGATCACACTCCCAAAATCCTCCAAAATAAGGATTGAACCTGATATCTATTTCTTGGGATTTGCACCATGCGATCCCTCTATTGGGCCCATATGGTTCTGGAGTTCCTTCTGTCGAATTTTTAGGGAGATATTTTATTGTCTTCCTCTATAAAACCGACTTGTTCATTTTGAGGACCTTTATGCTACTTGTTGCTTTGTATTCTTTTTAACTAGGGATTTTTATCCGATCCCACTTGTACTCAATTTACAAAGTGATTAATAAAGCTATCTCTTTAAAGTACATGTAGGAAAACAACACCGAACCACTATAAACTATCCTTTCTCTGTTATTTGCCTATTTCTTATTGCTTTACTGCTATATTCTCTTTGTCTGCATTTAATATTCTTCATTTATTTCTCTACACAAACTCTATTGGGTGTTTGTGAGTAATTTTGGTGAAAATATTTTGGTGCTTTCACTGAGAACCAAAATTCTCATCTCTATTAAGATCCCTTTGCTGCTATTGGATTGCATAAATCCCAGTAAAAGATATAGAATTATCTTCAAGTAGTTTATCCATTCTATTCAGATTTGAAAAGGTCTAGGGAAAAATACCAACAATTTTTAGGAACACTAGACCTACGTTTCGAAATGCAGAAGGAAACGAGAATGCTAGCATCTAGCAAGGTAGCCAGATCAATCTACCCGTAGATGATAATGCTACCAATCTAATTGATGTCAAGAATCCAGTTGATTCCATCACAAGGGTTGATTTCTAGAATCTGATGAGAGAGCACATGGATAGTTGTTGGTAGTTGAATCATAAAATTCAAGCCAATATCAATTTAATGAATCAACTCAAAGATTAACAACGCGGGAAAACTAGGACGGAGCCAACTCCCTATTATGCATCGAAGAGCTCTACTTCATCAGCAAACATAGGCGTTATAGAACTAATGGATATCATGAAAAAGCATTCAGACATCATCAAATGACCCTATCTGGGTTGCCAGGATCTATCCGACATGATCCCTTTAGAGGATCGGGGCTGATCCCTTCTCCAAAGGAGGACATTTGCCTCCTCGCAGTGGAGCGAAGTTGGAGCTGGGGCGGTTTATTTGGATATTGGAGTTTAGGTGTATGTAGACTAGTTACCTCCCCGGAATGATGATGAAATAAATGGATGCGATATGAATCGAGAGGATATTGAGCCAAGAAGGCATGGAATGGGCTGCAGACATCTACCGGACCATTCATGTGAGGTGGAGCACGACTACCGCTTGGCTCCAACTATACAAACATTGAACTTAATAGCTATGATCAAGCAACTTGTAATTAAGAGCGAAGACTTGACCAATGATGATTTGGGGATCTCGTGAAGCCATATGCCATTCATCAACAATATCTTACATCCGGAGTATCCAAGGAGGTTCAGCATGCCATCGATGCTTGCCAATGAGGGAAAAACTAAACCAAGGAAGCACATCATGAGATATGAATGGCAGATGGATTCCACATGAGCTAGTGATGCCATAAAATGCATATGTTTTCCTATTACTCTCTCTAGCATAACAACGATGTGGTTTACAAGATTACCCTTACATTTAATCTCTAGATTTGACGAGTTGGCAACAAAATTTATGGAGCAGTTCCATATGCATGTAACTCGCCCCAAAGATGTAATGTCCCTATCAAGCATGATCCAAGCTCTAGGAGAATCGTTCAAAGACTATTTAGAGAGACTTCATAAAGCCATCACAGAAGTCAGTAAAACGAATGACCATTCAATAATGATGGCGATAACACGAGGGATTGACCTAGAATCATACTTTGGCGATTGGTTAGCTGGAAAGCCACCCATAACGCTGGAGTGTTTCTATGCAAAAGCAGCTCAATATTTAAGGAAAGTGGAAGCTAGGAGCTCTGGGAAGAAGAATGTTGTAGGGCCAAGTGGAGAGGGGACGTAGAGTAACGTTGCAGTGAAACAGTCTAGGGAGAGTTCCGGAAAAGTTCAAGTAAATGTCCAAAATAAACAAAATCAACAAAAGAAAGGTGGTGACAGGTACCATGAGCAATAGAGGGATTTTGGGAGGGGAAAGTCTAGGATTCCAATGTATGATACCTATAACCATTGAATAAATCTCTAGAGGACGTCTACTTGTCTACATGCAATACCATTTAGTATAGGAAGCCACCTTCGAAAGAATCGATGGAGAAGCAAATGTAGACTGGAAAAAAATGTTGGTTCCATGAAAGTTATGGTCATAACACGAATGGATGTGGGCATCTCCAGGATGTTATCCAGAAACTTATTTGGAAAAGAAAACTGCAGTAGTTTGTTAAAGCCCCATAGGATGGTGGAAGGGGACATCCAACCCCAACCGATGACAAGCACTGCACTGGGCCAAAGAGCCTGGATGGACTGGTGGAAGATTAGTGATCAATACAATAGTCGGAGGACCGCATCCAGCTGATAACAGCTTGCATGAGATGGAGCTCTATACTAGCGCGATGAAGCGTATGAATCTGAGTGTTGCTCAAGTACAGAAGACGGGGCTCCGACAAAATAGTAGCGTACAATGGCAGATGACATTGTATTTAGAAATAGAAATGCATACAAGATTGAGGCACCGACGATCAATCCAATGGTCATTTTGGCCATGATCGGCACCGACATGGTGAGTGGATCTTGGTTGACTGTGGTACTTCCCTGAATACAGTTTTCAAAAAGACTTATGATTAGATGAGGATGGAAGCCAAGGACTGGAACCCGTCTAAAGCCCGCATTCATGGCTTTAACGGTGCTGCGACCAAAGCTATCGGTTATGTCGAATTGCCAATGGATTTGGGAGAAGGTGACCGCATGAGAGTTCAGATGTTGCCATTTGTTTTCTTGGATGTTGACTCTCCATACAATGCTTTTCTAGGCGGATCAACCCTAATTTAATCCCGAGCAGCACCTACCCCGTGGTGTTTGAATTTGAATTCCCAACTGATAACGGTGTTGGAGTTATGCATGGTGATCAGGCGACTATATGTGCTTGCTATGTGGTTGAAATTAAGGATGCTCAACGGAAGAAGAAAGGTAAGTGTGTGGACAAGTCTCTCCATATCGAAGCTACAATATATTGACAGCCAGCGCCTGGGCCTTGGCTCGGGCCCTACTTCGGTTCTATAAAGACATGGATCCGAGGGATGACGAGGAGGAGCCTAAAGAACAAAGGCTCCACCGGCTGAGCTGAGAATTGACATCATGGTCTACCATGATGACCCATATTGGGTCTTAAAGAACGGAACATAGCTCAGCCTCACGATTATGAAGGAACATGCCAGTTTTCTCCATGCGAATTTTGATATGTTCACTTGGACTCATTCTGATATGTGTGGGATCTCGCATGACATTGGGTGCCACTCATTAAACATCGACCTGAGGCATGTCTCGGTAAAATAGAAAAGGCATGGCATTGATCCAGTGAGATTTACCGCCCTTCAAGAGGAGGTGGATAGGTTCAAAAGTAATGTGTTTATTCACAATGCCATCTATCCTAAAAGGGTATCTAATCCTATACTTATTAGAAAGGCGATTGGAAAGTAGTGAATATGTGTTGACTATTTGGATTTAAACAAAGCATACTCAAAAGATAATTTTCCCCTTTTAAGAATGGACCAACTGGTGGACTATACTGCATGACACGAGTGGCTTTCTTTCATGGATGCATACTTCGAATATAATCAAATCTTGATGTACATTCCCGACTAGGAGCACACCAGCTTTATTGCCAACGTCGGATTGCATTGCTATGTGGTAATGCCATTCGGATTGAAGAATGCTGGGGAAACTTATAAACGCCTGTTTAACCAAATGTTTAAAGATTGGATTGGAAAGACAATGGAGGTTGTAGGATCAAATTCACCCTAAAATGAGGGTGAATAGGGTGACACTAATAATTGTAAAAATTAATGCAGAAATATATAAAATAATTGCAGCATAGATAGTACTAGAATAATAAAAGCAGAAATAGAACAACACAAATTTATCTAGCTTCGACAAACCCTGCCTACGTGCTGGCCCCAAGGTTTCTACTAGAAATTAAGCAGTCAGACACTTACACACATAAACTTGCGACACCCGCTATTGTCTAATCTAACTCTATGCTCAAAACCCTGCCACAACTTAGCCACTGAGTTGCGAATTTTCGAACTACACCACCATAGTTTGTCACCTAGTCACAAAATAGAATTTAATAAAAGTTTAAAAGTAGATTACAAGATAAAAATAAATAAAAAAACTAGAAAACTTAGATTAGAATTAAAAGCCCAAAGTATTAATTAGGACTGGCCCAAAACAAAAATGCAGTGACAAAAAATATCCCCTTTTCTTTTTATATTATCAGCCGCACCTCTTTGTGAAAATGGCTGCCTCG
The DNA here is from genome assembly GCA_030765085.1 of Allium cepa. NCBI lineage: Eukaryota > Viridiplantae > Streptophyta > Magnoliopsida > Asparagales > Amaryllidaceae > Allium > Allium cepa. The sequence continues at coordinate 377,431,795 of CM060938.1, read as the reverse complement.
TACCTCTTTCAACAATTAGGGCTCCTGTAAATTTGAAAACGCTGACTTCAGTCAATCGATTGAGTAGATGTTTTCGCATTCCTAGCTTTGTCGATCGACTATTTCTTTGATTTGCAAATGGTTGCTTCAATTTTGGCAAGTTCGATTTGAATAAATCTGGTATGTGTTTTCCTTTATTACTCTCGTTGATATGCTTGAACTCGATACTCTGTATGCCGCTGATATTAATGGTATTTACAGGGTTTAATTCCCTAAATTATCATTCGAATAAAACTTTTGAATTCGTCTGATAATTTATCTCTGCCGTTCGATTTTCCTTGAATACATATGATTTGTTTAGACTAGTTCAATTCGTATATTCCTTTGCTTGAATATCATGGCTTGCATCTGCTATGAATTTGGTTCCATCCTTTTCTATTTGACTTCGGCCACTTTGAATTTGTGATAATATTTTGATTTCGACTTGCGTCCGCTATGGGTGATATTTTGGTTTTACTTGAACTTCATCTTGATTTTGGAATTTGTCCGCACTTTGGTTGATCGTCTGGTTCATCACTATTGTATGTTGAATCGAGTCTGTTTGAAATGTGACCATGCTTCATTGTTTTCTTGTGCACTATATGTATTTATGTGTGTTCACACATGTATATATGTATGTTGGCTTATGCAGTTTCTTCCAGTCTTTTTTGTTTGTGAATCCATGCCTCATTGTGTTTTTCTTAAAGTCTTCACTTGGTAGAATTCTATGGTTTACCTATGCACTTTGTTGTTGCTTCTAAACTGATGGACTCTGGTAGTTGCAGTATCATATGATCTTGCACCTTGAGTTCATATTGTAACTGTTATATGTTATATTGCTTCGAGGCAGATCATGTCGTGCATATGACTTTGATTTGTGAACTTGGGCATGTGTGGTCGTTACTGTAGCCACCTCAGTTTTGTATTGTTCGAACCAGTGCATATAAACTTGTATGCTTGGCTTGTACGTAAGGTATGATCATTTCATGCTCTACACTGATGCATGTGTGTGCCACCACTGTTGCACTGCCCTGATTCCATTGATATTTGAAACAACGGTTGTATTTAGTTGTTCCATTTTTATGCACCTGATATCTTTATATATATATATATATACATATATATATATATATTCCTCCATTATGTGCTGTCCACCACTTTGTTTTACAGATTTATTGTTTATTTGAGTAGTTTTCATGTGTACATAACTATGCGCTTGTTAGCATGGTCTGCTTTTGGCTTCTTGTTGCATGAGAACTTGTACTCGAGAATTTTGTGATGTATTTGTATTGCACCTGAGTTGAATCCAACCTTGGCTTGGGTTTGACCTTGTGCTTACCTGTCCCTGTAGTTTTATCAAGTGTATATTGGTATGCACGGCCTTATGGCATGTACAGTGATACGCTGTGCATGTCACAAGCTGTTTGTGTATGATGAATTCAGAATAAATAGGATGACGAACAACCCAAAAAACTTAGGCAAATAATATTTTCAAAAACACACATTTATTTTACACAGGAAAAATGTTTCTTTTTCAATTTTATTGCGTCGGTGTTTATTTTGTAGATAATTCAGATGCTGGATTCAGGTTGGAGCAAAGTCGAAGATATAATACGAGTGAATGAGTGATATGTAGTGAGGTGAACAATGTAAAGTGAAATTTGAGATGTAATCGAAATTGTATTGTAATTGAAAAAATGTGTGTGTGTATATATATATAGCGAGAGCTCAAATGTGTATTATTCAAAATTGTAATAAAATATTTTTTGAATAAAATATCTATCTGAATTTAAATTCTGTTTTATTTATTTTATTCAACAAATATTTATTTAATTATGTGAAAATAAAATAGAACAATAACAAATACATTTAAATGAATATATATATATATGTGTGTGTTGATAATAAACATATATTTAAGATTTTGAATTTATTAAATGTATTTGATCAATTATGAACTCTATTTGCTTCGCCTATTTGAATGCTCCCTCTCTACAACAAAGCTCCCCTTTCATATATGCATGAAAATAAATAAATAAGTGCAAATGAACCTGGATGAATAAAAATATGCAAATGAGCCTAGATCAAATAGAAAATACAAAATAAAATATTTGACCTTTACTTACCAAAATCTTAACTTTTCTCTCCCCCTTTTGTTATCAGCAAAAGAGTAATAGTGTCAGTAAAATAGAGATAAAGTGATAGAGATTAATACAACGTTAATACCCAATCGAGTATAAATATTAAATTTCAATAAAAAATCAAACAAAAATCAAAAATACTCTGTTAGGTGTATATTCCACTTTAGGATAATAGGGATGACATAAAACCATATAGTTGTGCCTAATTGTGGTATAAATATATCAGGAACTTGAATTTCTACTAACCATGCATAACCGTTAGGACTGTTAAATGAGATTAGTAGCATTCCAAATTTTTGTTAAAAAATGAATTTCAAGCATCTTCTAACCACGCATAACCGTGAGGACTTTTAAAGGGGATTAGAATCAACTTGTCTATTTAATAATTAATTTTGATATGTGTTCCATACATGCATAACCGTGAGGACTTTTAAATGAGCATGAAAGCATATATACAAAAATTCCAAGTAATTCACCCACGCATAACCTTGAGGACTATTAAATGAGAGTGAATACTTTGGATGTTTTTATTGCTAAAAATAAATAAAATAAAAGTGAAAAATTTCCAATTTAAAATACCACATCTTGACATACGATATTGGATTTTGATGAGTGGTGGTCGTTTAGAAATATGATAGAAATAGAGATAGTCATAGAATTTTTACCCATCAAAAGTTATTATAAATCTTGTTTAAATTTTAATTAAATTTACTTAATATACTATCTCAAGTAATAATGTATGATATATATCAACACTCACCACTTTTTCAATCACTATTTATCTTATCGATAATCAATAGGGAGATAGATTGGTTAAAATAGGCAAAAAATCAAATCAAATTTCTAAAACACCTAAACTGATACGAAGTTTACAAAAACTATTTTCTGGAAGGGATTTTGTAAAAATGTCTGCCAATTGAGAATTGGTTGAAATGAAATTTGTGCAGATATTTTCTTTGGAAATATGATCTCTAATAAAATGATGTCTAACATCTATATGTTTTGTCCATGAGTGATGTACATGATTATTTGTGAAATCAATTGCAATTTTGCTATCACACATTAGTGGTACATGTTTAAAATTTTAACCATAGTCTTGCAAAGTATGTATCATCCATTAAATTTGAGCAGAGCAAGTACTTAAAGTAATAAACTCTACCTCTATGATGGATAATGCAATACAATCTGTTTTCTACTTGACCATGCAACTAACGAATGTCCTAACATAAAACACGTTCTGCTAATATTTTCTCTATCAAATAGACTTCAAGCATAATCTGCATCTGAATATCCTTTTAATTCAAAGTTATCATTAGTTGGATACCAAAGACCAAAATGTGGGGTGTGCAACAAATATATTATGATTCTTTTAACCGCTTCTAATGAGATTCTATTGGATTAGATTAAAATTGTGCACATAAGCAGACAAAAAACATGATGTCAGGTCTAGAAGCGGTATGATAAAGAAGTGATCTAATCATACCTCGATATTATTTTTGATCAACTGCCTTACCTGTTTCATCCTTGTCAAGTTTAATTACTGTGCTCATGGTTTTTTTTTTGTGTGTAGGTTTAGCCTCTTTCAATCCAAATTTGTCGACAAGTTCCCTAATATATTTCATTTGAGAGATGAATGTACCTTTATCGGTTTATTTGATTTGAAATCCTAAAAAGAATTTTAACTCTCCAACCAAGCTCATTTCAAACTTTTCCTACATGACTTTTTCAAATTTCACTTATAACAAATTGTTTGTGGTACCATAAATAATGTGATCAAAATATATTTGAACAATCAAAAGATCATCATTTTCATGTGATAGAAATAGTGTGATGTCTACACAGCCCTTTTTGAACCCATTTTCAAGAAGATAAGTGCTAAGACATTCTTACCAAGCTCTAGGGGCTTGTTTTAATCCATATAATGCTTTCTTAAATTTATATACATGGCTACGGTATTCATGACTTTCAAAACCTTCTGGTTGCTCAACAAATACATCTTCTTTCAAAATTCCGTTAAGAAAAGCACTTTTAATTTCCATTTGTCCTAGTTTAAATCCTTTATAGTAAGCAAAAGCTAACAGTATCCTAATGGATTCTAGTCTGGCTACTGATGCAAAAGTTTCACCAAAATCAATTCCTTCAATTTGATTATAACTTTTAGCAATTAACCTAGTTTTATTCCTAATCACATTTCCAGATTCATCATATTTATTTTCAAAAATCCATTTTGCTCCTACGATTGGATAATCATTTGGTCTAGGTGCTAGAGTCCAACATTATTTCGCTTGAATTGGTTTAGCTCTTCTTACATAGCTATAAACCCATTTTCATCATTAAGAGCTGTATCTTTGTCTTTGGATTCAATTTCTGAAATAAGTCCACTGTATAGACATAAATCACACAAATTTCTAAAGGAGGAACGAGTTTGAACACCTGTGATAGGATTTCCTATTACCAATTCTGGAGGATGATCTACTTTGAATTTCAATCTCTCTGGATTCATATTTCTTCAGACTTCTTTTGTGGTTGTAGTTTCTTTTGATTTTTCGTTTTCATCTTTTTCATTCTCCTCTTCAATATTGATTTTGATTGTTTCCTTGTTTTGATCATCAATGCCTTTACCAAATTTCATATTAACTGACTCCATAATTGTTTGTGTCCTTTTGTTGTAAACCCTATAAGCTTTGCTTCTAGAAGAGTATCCCATGAACATGCCCTTGTCAGCTTTTGGTTCAAATTTTCCTAATTCATTACCTGTATTGAGGATATAACATGGACACCCAAAAACTTTGAAATAAGCAATGTTTGGTTTATTTTTGAACCATGGCTCATAGGGTGTTTTCTTAAGAATCGGTCTAATCATAACTCTATTCATTACATAACAAGCTGTATATACTGCCTCTGCCCAAAAGAACAAAGGTAGTTCATACTTATTTATTATAGACCTATCCAACTCTTGCAATGTTCCATCCTTTCTCTCGACTACCCCATTTTGTTGTGGAGTACGTGGGAAGATAATTCATGTTTAAATCCATTTTCATCACAAAAATTTTCAAATTCTCCACCATGATCACTTCTTAACGAGATGATAGAAACTCCATTTTCATTTTGAACCAATTTTGTGAATTTAGTGAAGTATGAGAAAATTTCTGATTTTGTAACTAAGAAGTATACCCACGTATATCTTGAATAATCATCAACCAACACAAAACAATATTTCTTACCATCTAAACTTGCAATACAATTAGGTCCAAATAGATCCATATGAACTAGTTCAAGGATTCTAGATGTACTTACAATGTTCTTTATATGAAAAGATGATTTTTTAAGTTTTCTCATAGTAAATGCTTTACATAGCCTTTCTATTTTGAAATCATAAGATGGTAAACCTCTTGCAAAGTCTTTTCTTTTTAATTTTTTAAACAGACTCATACTAGCATGTCCTAATCGTCTATGCCATAAGTTTACTTCTACATCCTCCGCCATCAGACCTTTTGAAAGATTGAGATCATCAAAATTTAGAGAATATATATTACCTTTCCTTTTACCTGAACATAACATTTCTTTTGATGATTGATCAACAATTTTGCACAAGTAAGAGTCAAAAATAACATTCATTCCTTTATCACATAGATGGCTGATTGAAATCAAATTGTGATGTAGATTTTCAACATATAATACGTCATTTAAGGTAAATGTATTGTTTACCTACTTTACCTTTACCCATACATCTACATTTGTCATTGTTACCCATTGTGACTCTACCACCTTTGTACTTCTCTTGATTATGGAACTTTGATTTGTCGCCATGTGCTTAGAACAGCTAGAATCCAGATACCATTGTTGTTGTTCCTTAGCCTGCCAACATGCCTACATAAGAAAAGTATTTAGTGACCTATTTGTTTTTATAGGTCTATGATTGTTAATGACAGAAGATTTTGAAAAATATGTTTATATAGACCCTAGACAATCTATATTTGTTCCTTTTGGCACCAAAATTTATTTTACTTTAAGCGATTTTATATTTTTGCCATTTGGAACTCAAATTGGGATGGTTTTCATGTTTCCAGGTCTATACCAACACTTATTGTGATTGTGTCCAGATTTTCCACAAACTGTGCACTTGAAATTTACTTGCTTAATTTCGCTACTAATACATTTAGGTTGAGTGTACCCAAGTCCTTTTCTATCAATATTGACTGTTTGTTTTCCTATTAGCATATTGAGTGATTTTTCTTCTTTGGAGAATTTTTCTAAAGTGGTAGACAGTTGTTGGATTTGTGTTTTGAGTGATTCGTATATCTATATACATACCATGATATTTACGTTTATGTAAATACTTATCACCATTGCACTTCAAGCAATAATCACCAATACTCAATTATCTAGCAGATTCAAGTTAGAAATAGAAATTTGCTCACCTGACATGAAAGCAAAGAACAGGTAGCTTGACATTGGAAATTAGTTTTGTTTTTATTCTGGTCGCTTAGTTGAACTGAGTTGCTTTGATCTATGATTTAAGTTTTCCTGATCTGCTTGTTATTTAAAAATCTAGAACTGCTTGATTCTGCTCTTTGGTTTCCAGGTCGAAGTTTTGATTTTTCCAGGCTTGAAATGCTTTGTAAAACTATTGTATGATTTTGATTTTTGAATCCTGGAGCTTGCTTGGTTTGGGTTGCTAGGTTTTGATTTTCTTTTCTTTGTTTTGTATTTTGATTGAGTAGTTTTTTAATCTGAATATAGCCAGGCTTTGTTCTTTAATTTTATTTGATTTGTAGTTTTGTTTTCAGTTTTGAGAAAACTGAGAATAGCTTGGTTTTCTTCTAATAATATGTTATTATATTAAATTTTTAAAAGAAAAATCAAATTGCCATTTGTCAACAAGGCTTACACTTGTTAAGGTATGTTAAGAGTAAATTAACATTTGTTAATCTATATAGTTACTTATTTTACATTTGTTAAAGCATATTTTATTTATCTACCAAGTGTCAATTACAATTTTTTTATGTTTTAAACCCTTACTTTAAATAATTTAAAAATTATATTTTAGACCCTTATGTTAATAAATTTATGAATCATGTTTTTATATTTTTATTAATTAAGTATTTATGAGATAAATATACAAATTATATTTATTTCAAAAGAAAGAAATTTAACCATTTTATAAATCTCATTATACATTTACAAACCAAATTAAATTCAAGCAATTTCAAAAAGAAAGTATATAAAATTTTCATAAATCTTATCGTAATTAAAATATTTACCCATATACATTTACTTTTATAACTATTTATATAACTTTAGAAAAAAATGATTTCAAAACTAATTATACATTGATAAGTGATCACATATATTTATATACAAGGATTTAACTTAGATTAACATTTTGGAAATTATTATATTAATCTCAAATCGTAATTTCCAAATATACATACATATATATTAAAATTAGAAAACAAACTTTTATTATGTTTAAAATATAGAGTTTTCAAATCCAATTTATTTTTCAACATATTTATTCTTTTGAAATTCACAATTCAATTTACAATTTGCTTGTATTTATAAATGAACAAACAAACAAATGTCTTATTTAATTTGGAAAATTTTTAATTAATTCACAATTAGTCCCAAAAATTACATTAATTATCAAATTTAAATCTGGCTAAAAACCTGGAATGTTATAGATTCCCCCCTTAAAAAAATTTATCCTCGAAATTTGCTAGACAGGGAGACCCACAAAGAATAGATGAAGAATTGTTTTACCAAATCAAGCTGAATATCTATTCTGCATTTGGTTTACTGAATCAGAATATCATCTGTAAATACGAGATTGAGTTTATTCGATACTTCAAGAAATATTCAGATTATCATATCTGCAAAATATACAGGGCATTGGTTAGTCCAAAGGATAACTAACCATTCGTAGAGTATATCTAGACCCCAAATGAATAGACAAATGGATACAATTTAATTTAACTTTATATTTATTAATCAATTTATTTCAATTTCAATTTGAAATTTATTAAAGTTAAAAAAGAAACAATCGATAGAAAACTGATAAAGAGAATACGAATTAGAAACTTATCTACAATGATTCGCAGGGCCATCGCCAAGTCAAAGCTTCTTCTTGTACCTGGCAGGAAACCGTCAAGAATTAATATTAGGATGATGATCAAAGAAGATCTGTAACGACCCGTAAATTTCCGATAATTAAAATAGCTAATTTAATAAGATTTCGTGATTTAGTGTTAGAAAAAAATTGTAATTCATTTGGAATAATAATAACTAGAATGAAATGCAACAAAATTTATCTAAGTTAAGTGTTTATTAATTGAATGAAATCCCAAATCAATTGAAATAAGATGTAGTCGAAGGTAATTGAATGAATTTGTATTGTATAGGTAATTGTGACGCTTGTTTGTAAATAATAAACTTATAAGTAATTAAAGGTCAACAGTGATAATTATTTAAGTTACCTATTCATTTAGTTAGTCGAATTGAATTTGTGAACCAATTGCAATTGAAATGAAAGTATATATATTAGTTGAGTGCATTATCTCTAACTGCAGTTAAATAATAACGTGGAATTCATCTAATGTAATATAGTAAATCGACTGATAATGAAATTTTTATTTAAAAATCCAATATTGAAATCCGTCAAATATTGAACAATTAAATTGTTTAAAATTTAATATTTGGAATTTATTGAATAATTGAATAAAGGGAATTGAATAATTGTTTTAATGAAAATGGTTGTTCTATAATTTGAATGTGTTAAATTTTATAGGTTCGTTTCGAATATTTCAAAAGATACTGATTTAAGAATAATAAAATTGTTTAAATTTAATATTACAAATGTTTGAATAATTAAATTCCGAATTTGATATGATTAATTTGATATTAGAATTTAATATATGAAAATAAAGTGAAAAATTAAAATTTGATTTAATATGATTCAATTTGGGTTCCAAAGTGAATGTAAGTTATATCAGGATTATAATAGAGTAATAAGATTTTAAATTTGGAATTTATTGGATAAATTGAATAACGGGTTGAATATGACTAAAAATGATTTGTAAAATTTTATTTTATCATACTAAAGTTAGAATGATGTGGTAGAACTTTTAAAATCGAATTAAAAGTAAATTTGTGAAAATTGAATATTTTAATATTTAATTAGCGACTGGAAAATAGCCATTTTTCAAACAGTCTCGGATTTCGACGAAACTGGTTTCATCGGATCCGTAATGTGATATTATCGTATGGTTTCAAATTTCGTATCAATCAGATTTACCGTTTGTCCGGGGCAAGCCAAAACGCATAGAAATTCGTTTAATCGGTTTAATTTAAAATCGATCGTTTATTGCTGTAACTCGCACAGACGATCGAATTAGCTTCCGAAACCTCTTCCATTGTGTCCGGAACGCGGGATAAACCCTAGGAATGTCAGTTACTGTGCGAAATTCGGAGTTTGGAAAAGCCGGATAAAAATATTCGTCGTTTCCTATAAATAGACCCCCCTTTTATTCACAATCAAAAATAAAATAAAAATAAAAATAAAAAAAGAAACCCTAGCCGCCGCTGGTTATAATCAATGGCCGGTAATCAATCTCCTTCCTTCCTCAATTTCTTCAAATCCAAGAGTTTTTAGGCAACGATCTCAACTAGAGAATCGAAGAGAGTAGCGAGGCCGTGGTATCCAACGGTGATGATGGAGTTTCGAGCAACCGATCAACATCAATGTTCATTCAAAGGCGTGCGTTTAGGCACGGTTTTCGCGCAGCTAGGGGAGGCCGAGCCTTGCCGTGCTCTGGCCGGTGGTGAAGCTCACTGAGGCGCGTCGTTCGTCATGTTCTGATCGAATTATCGGCGAACGTAGGGGGGTGCGTTTGGAACCCTAATTGACGGCTCTATGGGTTCTTCGTGACCTGGACGCAAATGCGAGCGGGAAGATGGATGTAGCGTGCGTGCGGCCGAGATCAGGGGGGGGTGCTATCGTACGGCTGTAAATGAGTTAGGTTTAAAATTAATTAAAAGTTGTAAATTTAGTTTAAATATAAATCGTGTAAACTTGTTAAATGCATATCTTTTTCATACGAGGTCGAAAACGCGCGAAACCAGTTGCGTTGCGTTCGTATGGACGAGCACTATGCTATGGAGCTGGATTGGAACCATTTGGAGCTAGAGAAAATTTTGAGTTAAATCGAACGTCGTTCGATTTAATTTAAAATCGTAAAAATCAAGGTGAGTGTTTTATAACGCTCACACCGTACTAAATATCTTTATGCTAGTTAATTTTGATATTATGAAGTGTTATGATTTTATTGGTCATTGTTTGGTAAAAATTTAATTGTCATATAGCTTGTCATTTGCATTAACCGTTGAAAAATTAAATTGACAGTTAAATTGAAATTAAAATTGAATTGCGATTAAATTACCGACATTGATAACTACGAAACTGCCATGAATGGTATTGTTTATTGGATGATGTGTTTTGATGGATGCTATTGGTTGATAATGGAATGTTTGGATGTTTATTTGCTTATATAGAACCTGTTATGCATACATATGACACTGAGATTTAATTTAAGTAATGTATACTCATCCCTGACATTTAATTGAAATAAATAATTACTTGGCCATAGGATAGAAAATTATATACGGACACCGAATTGGCTAAATTAATAATTTTTGAAATCGTCGATTTGAAATTTATTTAAATGTTTCGATTTAAAAGTGATAAATAGAAATCAATTTATAGAAATCGAATTTATTGAAAAATTGAGTTTGAAATGTTGAAATAAAATTTTGGTTAAAAGAAACTGTTGAATAAATTTAAGTGGAGACTTTGAGATTTAAAATTTGGATATGATTGAATTTCGGAAATTTATTTGTTTTAAAGATTGAACATTAAATTTGAGCTTTGAATATTACTAAGTAAAGTGACATAAAAATGATATTTCGAAATGAGTTTGGAATTGAATCATATTTGAAATTTGGTTTTAAATTTGAATATTGAGGGATAATTTTGTTAAGTGTTATAAATTAATATTTTGAAAATCCAGCTCTAAATCGATATAAATTGAAATTGAATTAATTGAAAGTGAATAAAAATTTGAATAAATTTGAAGTCAAAGTTGACATTGGTTTGAATTGAAATTGAAATTAAATCGGTAGAATTGGAATTGGAATTGATTTGAATTGGGGAAGTTATAATTGAAATGGATTGATTTTGAAGCTGTTTTAATTTGTTTTCCAAATTACTCTGTTATATAAACCATTTTGAATACTTAAACTATTTTAATCTATTTTAAATCTACTTAACCCAATTTAAATTATTTTAAACTATTTTATCTATTTTAAATCTATTTTAAAGATTTTAAGTATCTTTAACTATTTTTATTAATTAAAACTACTTTTAAACTACTTAAAAATATTTTTCTAAAATCCTAAGCTGGTCAATAAGGTGAAATGTTTATATTTAAATCTTGAATTTAAATATGAATTGAGTTAAATGAAGTTGCAACCTAAATTGAAATTCGAAATGATTTTGAAATCGAAATGAGATATTGGTACGAAATTTGATTTTGAAATGGAATCTGATATTTTGGAAGATACGATGATATTTGAATGGATTTGATTTTGAAGCGAATATGATATTTTGATATCAATCATGAATCGATTCGAAATGTAAAAGAGCCAACGGTGTAATAATACGTAGTTATTAAAGAGACCGGGATCGGATATGGACATACTCTCTGTCGATACCGAAAACCACTTTAATAACTATTATACGCGGAGTGTTGATCCAGAATGAAGTGGATGGGTTGGTGAACGCGTTGACTGAAGAAAGAGAACGATTATTGGATGACCCCTGACATGACTAAAACAGGAGCCGCGCCGGGCCATTGAGGTTCGCCACCTCTAGCGGACACACTTCTTCGATACCATATCTATTACATTTGTGATGCGATTTGGGTGCACCCCTTGATTTCGGAGTGTTGTTTCGCGGTGTTGGGGTAGCTGCTGGCTATGCCCAACATCAGTCCGGATCACGCAACTACTAGTATCCTAGTTGGTATTGCCTCATGTACCTTGTCATACTGATTATCCTATTCGCGACCACTACGTTTTGATTTGTACCTTGAGTATATGGATTGCCCTCTGGTGACTTCCGGTTTTGGGGAAACTACGGTCTTGTATATGCTTTTGGGAATATAAAATGTGTTAAGGGGGATTATGGTAACGCCTTAACGCTATTTTGATACTTTATATTACTGATAGACATTATCTACTTAGCGTATATTACTACATAGTAGATAGTTTAACGGATCCTTGAGAGATGGAAAATCCCGTAACATCTCTTGAGTTATTGCACGCACGTTGACACTGGATATGAGATGTCAAACCCCGTAAACATCTCTGACGCCGTTACACTCATATTTATTTACGATTGATTTAACTTTCATAAGGATATTTTAGTCCTGACTCGAGTGTTTTGTCTTTTCATTACGCTCGGGTCAGTCCTGAGTTTTCAGTTTAGGTTGAAGATCATTTCCTTGGAGGACGGAGACGAAGATTTGGTATATTATCTACTACTATTATATTCATTCCATTCCGCTGCATTGTTGTATGATATTTGTTGTGTATGTAACTCTGATAAATGTTGTATAATAATAATCAAATGTATTCATTTCAAATGTATTCATTTAATTACAGCTTCATGAACTGTTATTTTATTATTATACTTTAGCCTTCCGCTGTGAGATTCTGTGTTGTTTCATTTCCTTTATTTCCCTTCCTTTTCTTTTCTTAATTACCCCAATAACTATCTGCCCTTTTAATGGTTTGGAATCGACATGGGTATTTGATCGTCGGTTTAAACTGTCCAAAAAGGCGGGTCGTTACAGTTGGTATCAGAGCTTTGGTTTAGCGATAAACCTTGGCTCTAGTGGGGAATAACTCATTGAAATAGAGGTAAACTATATGAATGAGTTGAGTGTATATGAGAGAGCGTACTTGTTATTTGATATAAAATGGTTTTATATTGTGTTAATTTGTTCCGTTGAGTATTTATGAATTCTGGTTGATACTTGGGACGCCAAGGCGTCGATAGGAATTTCTAAACACTCGAATAGGACAAACCAACACAATATCGTTTTGGAATATATTTTATATAAAAGAATTATTTGAATATTTATTCATTTTGATTGAATTGATTGTTAGGAGATGATAATATTAGATTATTATCGTTATTGTTTGATCAGTCAATATTTACAACAATTGATTAAATAACAATGGATTTAGGAAAATGAAATCTTGTAAACACAATTGATAATGAATATAAATGAATTTTAACTTGGATTTGGGAATTTAAATTCCGGTGCTTGAAATTGACTTACAAGAATATGAAAAACATAATATGAGTATTATATGATAGTATAATTGAGTTGAAATTGTTTTCGAAGGATTTTTTTTATGATAAGTGTTATATTCCCTTCTCTTGACGCTAGAAAATGATTTCGGTGATGAGTGCACGCATCATCGGCGTTTATTTTCGAGAGTCCAAGTGGGGGAGACCACTTAATAGCTTGTCTAAACCTTGTTTTGACTCAAATTTTATGTTGTTTTGCATTCTCTATAGTATGATTTGATATATATATATTATATAAGTATATATTATTTCAAAACTTGATTTGAAATGAAACCGGGATTGGAATTCTTAAGTCCTTTCAAAATTAATGATTTTTTTTTTTATGATTGAAATGAATTTAGACTTGAATCAGTAAGGAACTTCTGAATTGTGAAATGAGAAATGAACCTAAGAGCTAAGTGAAATATCAATTGAAGTAGAAATCCTTAGAATTAGGAAATTATGAACTTAAAATAAAAAGTGAAAATGTAAAACTCGCGTAGTATTAAAATTCATTCTATAGCATAGATATAACTTACCAAAATATTTAAGAAGTTCAAAAATGTTATATGAATTGTTAATTGGATAATATACAAGTATAGGTTTGAATAATGAAATATGCATTTAATTAATGGTTTGCAAATATAAATAAAATTGTTAGTAAATAATTGGAATTCAAATTAACATTTAAAGGTGATTCACAATTATGTTAATATAAAATGGAAATACTATATGTGAATGAAAATGTGAAATTAAATTATAGTGAAATTTAAGTAATGACTTAAGAATTAATTAATTGAAAATTCAACTTTAAATGGAAAGAAGTTGTATGTTGTTTAACTACATTCTATTTGCATAACTATAACTTACCAAATACTTAAAAGGTTTAAAATGCTAATAAGGATAAGAAGAGAAATAATATACCAGTGTGAGAATGAAAATAAAATGTGAAGATCTAATTGATAGTTGTAAATATAAAAGAAATTTAAGCTGTAAAATGAATGATACATGTATAAGTGAATGAATAAAATTTAAAATTAATGAAATATAAAATTGGTAAATGGAAACTAATTAAATTTGAATATAACTAAATGTCAATAAACTTGGAGGTGTATGAAATTAAAAAAAGTTGACTTGGAAATGTATAATTGATTTAGTGTAGATTTTGGATGGATGTTAATGTTTGATATGCATTGGCTGTTAGATGGATGATAATTGATTAAGTAGAATTCATTAGTGTTAATGGAATTGAATAAACGGAATAAAATTGTAAAATAATTAAATTCAAATTTGAAGCAAAGTGAAATTAAATATAATTGAATTCAATTTAAATTGAAGCAAATTGACTTGAATTTAAAATGTGAATGAAACAAACTTGAATAAATCGGAAACAAATTGAATGCAAACCTATTGCATGGATGAATAAGAAAATAAATGACTTTGTGTTTATGATTGTTTTTTTTAGAAAATTTGAAGTTTGATGGTTTGCACTTTGAAATAATAAAAGCAAATTTTTGGGAAAATCCAAAATTGTCCAATGTATGCTGAAACGAAAACAACCATAACTTTTAAATGGCTGAACGGAATTTGACAATCTTGGACTTTCCGAAAAGCTTAGAAACTATAGCACAACTTTTATTTAGAGTGTCTTGAGAAATTCCTTCGTCTACTAGGTTAAAAACTTGAATGTTACTCGCTGGCCTGTGTAAAATAGGTAAAAATCTGTAGTATACATCTTTAGTATTTTCGCCATATCTTTTGACTAGTTTATCGGATTTTGATGATCTTGCCCTTTCTGGAAAGCTAAGAACTTAAGCTAAAACTTTTGTTTTAAGTGTTTTGTGTTTTGATGTGGTTTAGAAGGTCGGAAATGTGGGTGAACGTCGCAGACCTGCGCAAACACTGCCCAGGCTGAAGCGTATCCCCTAAGTAAAACAGCCATAACTTTAGAACGGATGGTCCGAATTCGACGATCTTGGACATTCCGGAAAGCCTGAAATGAATGCAACAACTTTTGTTTAGATTCTGTTATCAAATTTTACAGTTTAGGTGACCTAAAGCTAAGATTTGTTTGCTGTCCTGAAATTGAAATCTCAGTTTTGAAGCTAAATATGTTATGTATATGTTGTGTAGGCTAAGTATATCTATCTATCTTTATATGCATGGTTCTAACTTAGTTATTGAGCATTTTAGTAGGTAGCAAAGGGGTTGCGCTTTGTTGTGGAGCTCGCTTCTACGCTAAACGCATAATGTAAGTAAATTGCTAATAAATGCTAAATAAAAGGTACGCTTACGGTTTTGTATGGTATTGGTGATATATATATGTTGTTTCCCCAGATATGGGATGCCTCATCATTGAGATGAGATGTATATTTGTGATATATATGCTATTATATTTTTTTCGATCGAGCCGCGCAAAGGAGACTCTGCCGAAATTTTCCGTAAATCCGGGTGTTAGAAAATTTTCAGGTTTTAAAAATTTTATAACTTGTTTTGATAACTAACTTTTAAAGTCAAAAAGGCATTTGGAATAACTTAGTAAAAGTGTAGTAATGACTTTATAGATGGAATTTCATTGTTTTATAAGTAGGTAACTTTGGATAAAATGTATCTAATGTTGAATTCTATACTTAGTTCTTTTTCCCTTCTTTTTCCTTTTCGGGGACGAAAAGTTTTGAGTGGGGGAGAATGTAACGACCCGTAAATTTCCGATAATTAAAATAGCTAATTTAATAAGATTTCGTGATTTAGTGTTAGAAAAAAATTGTAATTCATTTGGAATAATAATAACTAGAATGAAATGCAACAAAATTTATCTAAGTTAAGTGTTTATTAATTGAATGAAATCCCAAATCAATTGAAATAAGATGTAGTCGAAGGTAATTGAATGAATTTGTATTGTATAGGTAATTGTGACGCTTGTTTGTAAATAATAAACTTATAAGTAATTAAAGGTCAACAGTGATAATTATTTAAGTTACCTATTCATTTAGTTAGTCGAATTGAATTTGTGAACCAATTGCAATTGAAATGAAAGTATATATATTAGTTGAGTGCATTATCTCTAACTGCAGTTAAATAATAACGTGGAATTCATCTAATGTAATATAGTAAATCGACTGATAATGAAATTTTTATTTAAAAATCCAATATTGAAATCCGTCAAATATTGAACAATTAAATTGTTTAAAATTTAATATTTGGAATTTATTGAATAATTGAATAAAGGGAATTGAATAATTGTTTTAATGAAAATGGTTGTTCTATAATTTGAATGTGTTAAATTTTATAGGTTCGTTTCGAATATTTCAAAAGATACTGATTTAAGAATAATAAAATTGTTTAAATTTAATATTACAAATGTTTGAATAATTAAATTCCGAATTTGATATGATTAATTTGATATTAGAATTTAATATATGAAAATAAAGTGAAAAATTAAAATTTGATTTAATATGATTCAATTTGGGTTCCAAAGTGAATGTAAGTTATATCAGGATTATAATAGAGTAATAAGATTTTAAATTTGGAATTTATTGGATAAATTGAATAACGGGTTGAATATGACTAAAAATGATTTGTAAAATTTTATTTTATCATACTAAAGTTAGAATGATGTGGTAGAACTTTTAAAATCGAATTAAAAGTAAATTTGTGAAAATTGAATATTTTAATATTTAATTAGCGACTGGAAAATAGCCATTTTTCAAACAGTCTCGGATTTCGACGAAACTGGTTTCATCGGATCCGTAATGTGATATTATCGTATGGTTTCAAATTTCGTATCAATCAGATTTACCGTTTGTCCGGGGCAAGCCAAAACGCATAGAAATTCGTTTAATCGGTTTAATTTAAAATCGATCGTTTATTGCTGTAACTCGCACAGACGATCGAATTAGCTTCCGAAACCTCTTCCATTGTGTCCGGAACGCGGGATAAACCCTAGGAATGTCAGTTACTGTGCGAAATTCGGAGTTTGGAAAAGCCGGATAAAAATATTCGTCGTTTCCTATAAATAGACCCCCCTTTTATTCACAATCAAAAATAAAATAAAAATAAAAATAAAAAAAGAAACCCTAGCCGCCGCTGGTTATAATCAATGGCCGGTAATCAATCTCCTTCCTTCCTCAATTTCTTCAAATCCAAGAGTTTTTAGGCAACGATCTCAACTAGAGAATCGAAGAGAGTAGCGAGGCCGTGGTATCCAACGGTGATGATGGAGTTTCGAGCAACCGATCAACATCAATGTTCATTCAAAGGCGTGCGTTTAGGCACGGTTTTCGCGCAGCTAGGGGAGGCCGAGCCTTGCCGTGCTCTGGCCGGTGGTGAAGCTCACTGAGGCGCGTCGTTCGTCATGTTCTGATCGAATTATCGGCGAACGTAGGGGGGTGCGTTTGGAACCCTAATTGACGGCTCTATGGGTTCTTCGTGACCTGGACGCAAATGCGAGCGGGAAGATGGATGTAGCGTGCGTGCGGCCGAGATCAGGGGGGGGTGCTATCGTACGGCTGTAAATGAGTTAGGTTTAAAATTAATTAAAAGTTGTAAATTTAGTTTAAATATAAATCGTGTAAACTTGTTAAATGCATATCTTTTTCATACGAGGTCGAAAACGCGCGAAACCAGTTGCGTTGCGTTCGTATGGACGAGCACTATGCTATGGAGCTGGATTGGAACCATTTGGAGCTAGAGAAAATTTTGAGTTAAATCGAACGTCGTTCGATTTAATTTAAAATCGTAAAAATCAAGGTGAGTGTTTTATAACGCTCACACCGTACTAAATATCTTTATGCTAGTTAATTTTGATATTATGAAGTGTTATGATTTTATTGGTCATTGTTTGGTAAAAATTTAATTGTCATATAGCTTGTCATTTGCATTAACCGTTGAAAAATTAAATTGACAGTTAAATTGAAATTAAAATTGAATTGCGATTAAATTACCGACATTGATAACTACGAAACTGCCATGAATGGTATTGTTTATTGGATGATGTGTTTTGATGGATGCTATTGGTTGATAATGGAATGTTTGGATGTTTATTTGCTTATATAGAACCTGTTATGCATACATATGACACTGAGATTTAATTTAAGTAATGTATACTCATCCCTGACATTTAATTGAAATAAATAATTACTTGGCCATAGGATAGAAAATTATATACGGACACCGAATTGGCTAAATTAATAATTTTTGAAATCGTCGATTTGAAATTTATTTAAATGTTTCGATTTAAAAGTGATAAATAGAAATCAATTTATAGAAATCGAATTTATTGAAAAATTGAGTTTGAAATGTTGAAATAAAATTTTGGTTAAAAGAAACTGTTGAATAAATTTAAGTGGAGACTTTGAGATTTAAAATTTGGATATGATTGAATTTCGGAAATTTATTTGTTTTAAAGATTGAACATTAAATTTGAGCTTTGAATATTACTAAGTAAAGTGACATAAAAATGATATTTCGAAATGAGTTTGGAATTGAATCATATTTGAAATTTGGTTTTAAATTTGAATATTGAGGGATAATTTTGTTAAGTGTTATAAATTAATATTTTGAAAATCCAGCTCTAAATCGATATAAATTGAAATTGAATTAATTGAAAGTGAATAAAAATTTGAATAAATTTGAAGTCAAAGTTGACATTGGTTTGAATTGAAATTGAAATTAAATCGGTAGAATTGGAATTGGAATTGATTTGAATTGGGGAAGTTATAATTGAAATGGATTGATTTTGAAGCTGTTTTAATTTGTTTTCCAAATTACTCTGTTATATAAACCATTTTGAATACTTAAACTATTTTAATCTATTTTAAATCTACTTAACCCAATTTAAATTATTTTAAACTATTTTATCTATTTTAAATCTATTTTAAAGATTTTAAGTATCTTTAACTATTTTTATTAATTAAAACTACTTTTAAACTACTTAAAAATATTTTTCTAAAATCCTAAGCTGGTCAATAAGGTGAAATGTTTATATTTAAATCTTGAATTTAAATATGAATTGAGTTAAATGAAGTTGCAACCTAAATTGAAATTCGAAATGATTTTGAAATCGAAATGAGATATTGGTACGAAATTTGATTTTGAAATGGAATCTGATATTTTGGAAGATACGATGATATTTGAATGGATTTGATTTTGAAGCGAATATGATATTTTGATATCAATCATGAATCGATTCGAAATGTAAAAGAGCCAACGGTGTAATAATACGTAGTTATTAAAGAGACCGGGATCGGATATGGACATACTCTCTGTCGATACCGAAAACCACTTTAATAACTATTATACGCGGAGTGTTGATCCAGAATGAAGTGGATGGGTTGGTGAACGCGTTGACTGAAGAAAGAGAACGATTATTGGATGACCCCTGACATGACTAAAACAGGAGCCGCGCCGGGCCATTGAGGTTCGCCACCTCTAGCGGACACACTTCTTCGATACCATATCTATTACATTTGTGATGCGATTTGGGTGCACCCCTTGATTTCGGAGTGTTGTTTCGCGGTGTTGGGGTAGCTGCTGGCTATGCCCAACATCAGTCCGGATCACGCAACTACTAGTATCCTAGTTGGTATTGCCTCATGTACCTTGTCATACTGATTATCCTATTCGCGACCACTACGTTTTGATTTGTACCTTGAGTATATGGATTGCCCTCTGGTGACTTCCGGTTTTGGGGAAACTACGGTCTTGTATATGCTTTTGGGAATATAAAATGTGTTAAGGGGGATTATGGTAACGCCTTAACGCTATTTTGATACTTTATATTACTGATAGACATTATCTACTTAGCGTATATTACTACATAGTAGATAGTTTAACGGATCCTTGAGAGATGGAAAATCCCGTAACATCTCTTGAGTTATTGCACGCACGTTGACACTGGATATGAGATGTCAAACCCCGTAAACATCTCTGACGCCGTTACACTCATATTTATTTACGATTGATTTAACTTTCATAAGGATATTTTAGTCCTGACTCGAGTGTTTTGTCTTTTCATTACGCTCGGGTCAGTCCTGAGTTTTCAGTTTAGGTTGAAGATCATTTCCTTGGAGGACGGAGACGAAGATTTGGTATATTATCTACTACTATTATATTCATTCCATTCCGCTGCATTGTTGTATGATATTTGTTGTGTATGTAACTCTGATAAATGTTGTATAATAATAATCAAATGTATTCATTTCAAATGTATTCATTTAATTACAGCTTCATGAACTGTTATTTTATTATTATACTTTAGCCTTCCGCTGTGAGATTCTGTGTTGTTTCATTTCCTTTATTTCCCTTCCTTTTCTTTTCTTAATTACCCCAATAACTATCTGCCCTTTTAATGGTTTGGAATCGACATGGGTATTTGATCGTCGGTTTAAACTGTCCAAAAAGGCGGGTCGTTACAAGATCGATGGAAAAGTTGTTTCCGTTGTTGCTACAAGGTATAGACCATTTGTAGTGGTATTTCCCTGTCCTCGATCTCGTCTTCTTCTTGCATTCATACTCACTATTAGTGGATAGTAAGAGAATTTACTAAGGTACACAGACGGATATCTTAGGGATATACTCATTCTAGGGTATTTTTAACCCTATCTCTAACGAGTCACTAATGTGTTATATTCCTGAGGTAAAGTTCAACCTTTAGCTCTGATACCAAATGTGACGACCCTGACTCGACCTTCGAAAATCAGCCCCAAACACATCACCCGTATTCGAATGTCATAGATTCAAACGTCGAATCTGGTTTGTTGGAGCTTATAATACATTAAGTACAACAACACAACGGAAGAAAATGAATAACTTCATTGATACACAACATTTGATACAATATGATACAAATGAATATCAACATATATTAGAGATACAAGACAACAGCAGAGATAACAGCAGCGGAAAAACAATGTCTTCAATGCTAAAACTCAAAACTCCAAAAGCTCGAAGACTTTCGTATCCAAAACCAAAAGCTTAACAAACTCCCAACCAATAGGCTTGATCCAACATCAATGCCGAAGTTAAGCAAAGTCGATCCATAACGTGATTGCCAAAATCCAAAGGCTGAAAGCTATCGATTCGATATCTACTAGCTGATTATCTGAAAACCCCAACTTTAGGCTGCCCGTGTGGAAAATTGTGGGCAACTACAGTTTAAAAAGGGAATAATAAACTCCAGGTCAGTCATGAGACTGGTGTGAGCAAACAAAAATAGTTTATCTTTAACAAAAGAAAATAAAAGAAATTTAAAGGAAATCCGCAATGCTTTTTGGAAAATGAAACTACCATAAGGCCTCCCGGCACACACACAATGTAATCGCACACTTGGGGAATATTTTCCTTTATAATAGTCAAACAATATTAATACGCAAAATCCGTTTTGATATTATTATTAGTGCATAGTGAAGAAAACTTTTCAAAGTATAATATTAATCTTAGCCAGCATAGGTACCATTATATTATGCCTACTATAGCTACCATTTAAGAGTGGCAGGTTATACAATTGCAATCGTAAAGGAAGCGTATTGGTGATTGGATTTCCAACAAATGGTCAGGTTAAGGAACTTCCTGGGCCAAATGGGTACACCTATGGAGGGACACCCCGATAACCTAACTGGATCTCTGCCAACACAAGGTCGGGTTACCTCTGTAACTAGGTAACTACTATACGAGTATGTCATCACTCGGTCGTTACCGACCTTTGTCCAAGGATCCGCAACACTAACAACCACAAAGCACAAATTTGCAGTAACCACATAGGTTAAATATCTGGGCTCCATACCATGATACCACCTTTTTCCAGAAGGAAATGGACATACCCTAAAGGGCGCGACCCTCGTAATCTTGCCGCGTCTTTCCTGTTTCGACCATTTCCGGGTTGTGAGGTCCGACGAGGTTATGTCCACAAAGCTACACTTTTCAAAAAAGCCATGCTTTGATCAACAAATGATCGGCAACACTTCGAATGCCACATTACCTAATTGGGTATGTATCACTAGTGACCATCAACTACATAACCTCTGAGCTAATGCGTCTCAGAGAAGGGTGTTAAGCTAAGAGAATAAATTCTCCGCCACCAAACAGAAATGTATTTGATAGAAACCAGTTTTACAACACAAAGTGTAACGTCAGACATACATTCGTACACGTCTGTTCCAAGTTCGAACAGAACCGAAGGCACTTCAAAAGAAGCCCTTGCAATCCGGTTATTCACAGTCCCGATTGGACTCCCCATCACATATGGAGTTCACTATACCGACGCGACTCGGTGTAGAGACATTCGACGGGTAATCCTTTCATTCTTGAAAATACCCGGTCTTCACCACCGGTCTTCAAATGCTATCCATTACGTCGTATCACTATTCGGAATGGGTTATATGACACAAAGTCCTCTCCCGACTAAATCGAATAATGAGCGCTTATTTTAAAAAGCATATGGATATAGTGGGATCCTAGTTAAGTCACAATTTATTGCCCAAAACCTTTCCAATTTTCCACTTTAATCTTTTATAAAAAAGATTCACTTCACAAAGTTCACCAATCTTTCACAAAGATTCATTCATAGCTTTCAAACAATTTTCAATTAAAACGTTTTATACAAAGATACACCTTTTAAGATCCTCTTAAATTTGAAAACAAAGTTAACAAATCTGTAATAAAGATTCATCTATAACTTTCAAAACAATTCCATTTCAAATTTGAAACCCTTTCCAACAAAAACTGGAAATCCTTTCTTTATTTGAAAGCTATTATCCTTTGAAAACAAATGCTTTTCATTTTGGGAAAAATCTGATCAAATATATATATAAACTATAGCCTTTAAAAGTGTAATTCTAGAGAATCAGTGAACTGCCGTATCATCGGCAAGTTCTATTTTAATTAAATTCAATTTCCCAAAACAATTTATTTAAAAATAGTTTTAAATCCATATTATATTATATAAACCTTTCAAACCATAATTTCCAATACAATTTAAAAACTTAAACAAGATATATTATAATTAACCAAACTTTAATTTTAAACTTCCTTTCCAAAAGCTTTCATATTCAACCCAATTCCATTTCAAAACCATTTTGGATTCAAAATTCAACTTTAAAAACCATTTTGAATAAAATAATATTAAATTCAAAATATCTGTGACTTAACCGAATCCAATTTGTGTGTGTATGGTGCAGTGCAGGGGTTTTACACAATAGTGCAACATCATCAATCATCACAATCCAAACACAGCAATATTAATAAGCAGTATAATCCTATAATGCTTATCTTCATTCACAGATTCACGGATAAATAATATAATTAATCATAGATAAACAAATTATATTCGTCAGAGCTCAAATCAAATCATAGAACATCATATATCAAGGGTATTAAACAATTCAAAGCATTCAATACAATCCAAACATCCATAAGTAAGATCAATTAATCACCTGATTAATTTAAACTAGATTAATTACTTATTAAAAAATTACTAATCCTGGTTAATTAACATTAATTAATTACAAACCACTTGAATTAATTATCCTTTAACCATTTATTAATTTCAATAATAGATTAATTAACCTTTAATTATTAATTAACCATCCTTAATTAATAAATTAAACAACCTTTAATTATTGAAATTAACTTTTAATCATTTAATTATTCTTTGATTAATTATTCTTAATTACATTAATTAATTAACCCTTAATTAATTACCGTTTATTAATTATCCTTAATTAACTACATTAATTAATTAATTAATCCTTAATTAATTACCATTTAATTAATTATCCTTAATTAATTACAATAAGTGATTATCCCTAATCAATTTCATTAATAAATCTCAAATTAATTACATTGAGTAATTATCCTTTAATCCCTTGATTAATTATCCTTAATTATTAATCAATTTTTCTAAATTACTTTTATTAAGTAATTATCTTAAGTAATAAATTACCCTTTAATCATTAATTAGGAAATTGATTAATTACTCTTTAATTACTATCATTAAGTAATTATCATTTAATTACCTTCATTAAGTGATAAACCTTTAATCACTTAAGACTTTAATAAATTAAAAGATAATCCATTTATCTTAATTAATTACTTTAATTATCATTAAAAATCTACATTTGATAAACCTTGTAACTAATTATCATTGATAAATAAATTAACTTAGATTTTAAAGTTATTTAACAATTCAAACATCTTTTGTTAATTAACTTTTTATTATTATTATTAAGTTTATTTAAAATAAACTTTAAAAAAATAAAGGTTATATGTATCTTAATACTTTTTAAACTTGGTTAACTTTATTTAAAACCTTTTAACCAATTCAAAACTTGGATAAACATTTATCATTTACAAAAGAATTGGTTTAACAAAATTATTTCAATTAAAACTTGATTGTGTTATAGAAATTAAAACTATTTTTATACTAACTCTACAGACCCGAGCCATTTCTTGTTTCACCGAGCCTTGCTTCAAGTTCCCCACCATTCCCTTTTCCACGAATTCCTTCGAGTCGAACCCGATGAAACTACGTCTTCCTCAAATCTTCAAACAACACGAAATATGCATTATCGCGCATGCACGTGGACAGATCGTCGAAGCCTCGGCGATCGATGCTACAACCTCCCACATGTCGTCGGTGATCGACTCGATGACCCAAACCACCTAGATCATCCACGACTTGTCGAAAATCAAATTCAAGCTACCAACATCAACCAGGAACTAAATTGATCGTCGAAATCCACCTCAATAGGCCGCAACAGGCTACCAGCAACCACTAAACTCCGGCCAAAGAAGCACCATTGTCCTACACTACATTTCCCCTCGGTCCGATCACCTGAATCGCCTTGACAACGATGCAGCAATACAAATTCCGACGTTGACCTCAAACTGGTTTTATACCCTAAAATCATTTCTCCCGACCACCACGATCGATAAAAAAATTTGCGAGCATTTTTTTCATGAATCTATAACACCCAAGCCACCTTCACCATTAATCACGATTCATAATTCAACGTCGATCATCAGGAATTGACCAAAATTCAAATCCCGTTCAACTCGAGAGTTCTCCATGAATACTCATTTAAAAATTCTAAAATGATTATCAAAAAATATGAATTTGAAGTACGAATTCATTTCTATGATTAAAAATCGAAACCCAGACATTCGATTTTTGGATTAAAATCTGACCATTCCTGTCATTTCTATTTTTAAAAATAACAACATAATAATTATTCATGAAATTATTTTTAAAATTAGTATTACATAGTTATAATTACTTTTCTTTTAGAAATCAAACCCTGAAATCATTTAGATAGGATGATTTTGAATTTTCTAACAGGTTTTAAAAAAACACCTGTAACAAGAACAGAGGTGTTTCTTTCTGTTCCCAGACATGCACACCACTTACACATGTGTGTGTTTATATATATACACATACCATGATATTTACATTTATGTAAATATTTATCACCATTGTACTTCAAGCAATAATCACCAATACTCAATTATCTAGTAGATTCAAGTTAGAAATAGAAATTTGCTTACCTGACATGAAAGCAGATTACAGGTAGCTTGAAACTGGAAATTAGTTTTTTAATCTGGTTGCTTGGTTGAACTGAGTTGCTTTGATCTATGATTTACGTTTGCCTGATCTGCTTGTTATTTGAAAATCTAGAATTGCTTGATTCTGCTCTTTGGTTTCCAGGTTGAAGTTTTGATTTTTCCAGGCTTGAGACGTTTTGTAAAACTGTTGTTTGATTTTTATTTTTGAACCCTAGAGCTTGCTTGGTTTGGGTTGCCAGTTTTTGATTTTCTTTTCTTTGTTTTGTATTTTGATTTGAGAAGTTTTTTTATCTGAATATAGCCAGGCTTTGTTCTTTAATCTTGTTTGATTTGTAGTTTTATTTTCAGTTTTGAGAAAACTGAGAATAGCTTGGTTTTCTGCTAATAATATGTTATTATATTAAATTTTTAAAAGAAAAATAAAATTGCCATTTGTCAACAAGGCTTACACCTGTTAAGTATGTTAAGAGTAAATTAACATTTGTTAATCTATATAGTTACTTGTCTTACATTTTTTAAAGCATATTTTATTTATCTTCCAAATGTAAATTACAAATTTTTTTTGTCTTTTAAACCCTTACTTTAAATAATTTAAAAATTATATTTAGACCCTTATGTTAATAAATTTATGAATCATGTTTTTATATTTTTATTAATTAAGTATTATGAGATAAATATACAAATTATATTTATTTTAAAAGAAAGAAATTTAACCATTTTATAAATCTCATTATATATTTACAAACCAAATTTAATTCAAGAAATTTCAAAAAGAAAGTATATAAATTTTTCTTAAATCTTATCTTAATTAAAATATTTACCCATATACATTTACTTTTATAACTATTTATATAACTTTAGAAAAAATGATTTCAAAACTAATTATACAATGATAAGTGATCACATATATTTATATACAAGGATTTAACTTAGATTAACCTTTTGAAAATTATTATATTAATCTCAAATCATAATTTCCAAATATAGATACATATATATTAAAATTATAAAACAAACTTTTTTTATCTTAAAATATAAAGTTTTCAAATCCAATTTATTTTTCAACGTATTTATTTTTTTGAAATTCAAATTCATAATTCAATTTACAATCATTTTGTATTTATAAATGAATAAACAAACAAACATCTTATTTAATTTGGAAAAATTTAAATCTATTCACAATTAGTCCTAAAAAATTACATTAATTATCAAATTTAAATCTGGCTAAAAACCGAGAATATTACACTATGTATGTTTACCATATAGGAAATGACAAGTTGGAGAAAAGAGCCTATCAAGGCATATTTTTTAGCTATACAAAGGGTATCGCATTTGGAACCCCATTGATAGAAAGATAACGCACTCGAGACATTTCCTATTTGATGAGTTGGCTATGTTCAGGCAGAAGGAGAATCGACCTAGTTCAGTATATTTAGAAACTAAAAGGCCAAAGGACATAGAAACAATTCCAACATATCAGCCAAGTAGTAGAGACAGAGCTGCAAAAGAAGATAGAGTAATTACAGTTGTTGACACATTACATAAAGGTCCACATAATTCCTCTAGCAATGATGGTGATGGTCGTGAAGCTAGAGTGGATTTAGCTCAAGGTAGATATAGAAAAAATTTAAGAAAATCTACACCTATTCGGGCAAGTTCTAGAGTTAGAAGGCTAGTAAATAGATACGGTGACTGGAATATGCAAATCTTATTCTTGATGATCAGTTTAACTTTGCACTGCATATAGTGTAAGATGAGCCTTTCAACCTTGAAAAGGACATGAGTTTGAGTGCTAGCTTGAGATGGATGCTTGCTATAGAGGAGGAGATGGATCCATTGATGAAGAATCAGACTTGAGAATTGGTACCTCAAGGAAGCCAAGCCATAGGATGCAAGTGGGTATATAAGATGAAGGATGATGGAAGATAGAAGGCTAGACTAATTGCATAGTTCAAGCTTGCTCAAACTTGATTTGCTTGCTGAAGTGCTTGGTGCCACTTGGTGGCACATGGAAAGAGTGAGTTAGTAGATGGAGACATTTGTTTCCATTGGGGAGATTGGTAGGTTCTACATGTTGAGGGTACTTTCAGCACTGTGTTAGCGGATGGTGGCCTTGTCGGATTGAAAAAATGCAATGGGTGATGACTATGTCGAAGCTCATTGGGGAAGCATCCATGGTGTCTTTTCTGAGAGTCGCTTGGAGTAAGAGGATGTAGATGAGTTAGGAGGCTTGGATGGAAATATAGTATCAAGGTAGAGATTGTTAGATTTCGATGATGCAATATTTTCATATAAATAAGATTTGGAAGATATTATTGGTTTTAGTGATGCAATATTTCCAATTATAGATGGATTAGAAGATATTTGAGATAATGACTCAAATATATAGCCTCTTTTACTGCATTGAAGAGGGTAATGAATATCCACATGAGAAGGAGAATTACTTTTGAAAAAATGAAGCAAACAAATTAATTTCCTATTCAGCAGATTAAAAAAAGTATCTTATCGGACATATGAAAATTAGGGGAACTATAAAATCAAATGTGTAAACGTTTCATATATGAATAGGAGAATTGATAAGGCATTAAGTTATAACCATAAATTAATCGTTTCGATCTTAAGTAATAATCTCTATATAAAGATAGTCATTTTTAAGAGTCTAGAATCATTATCTCAAGTTGTAATTTTTATTCTTCTTTGAAGCCTTCATTATTAATTTTTTAGAATTTTTTTCAGAAAGTAATAAAATCTCATCTTCCAAAGTGGATGTACACTACCTTGCAATAGTGGAACAAGTATAAACCATGTGCGAACTCTCTATTTGTTTTTTCTATGATTTGCTCTTTGGATTATGTAATTGATGTTTGTTTTATCGCACTACAATAGGATCATAATGCTTCTGTGTGCGTTCGGATTGATTTACAATCATCCATGTGAATTTACTAACAAGCATATAAAAAAATTTATATTATTTGAGTAAATGGGATTTAATGTAAAAAAATACTATTATATAAGAATTTCAATACTAGCTTTGTTATAATTATAAAATTATAAATAGTGTGAAACTCTGATAATAAATTAGAGATCCTTCATACAACAACCACTACTTCATATATATGATAGAAATAGAGAACTGTATCTAATTAAAATATACCTAACATGCATTGTAACAACCCGCATATTTATCAATTGTATATTTAAATATTTTATTTAAATATTTCATCGTTCGTCGGATTTTAGTCCAAAAACCTACTTTTTGCAAATAGTCGAATTGGGACTCGAGACCCCTTCCATTGAGTTCAAAATGTCGTTTGCAACCTTTTTGAGTATAAGCTTAGATATGTTTGGAGTAAGTTGATTTTTGCCACTTTTTCTCTCAGGGCTTTGGGTTGGGTTCAGCCCACTAGCCAACTTAATACCCCAAACTGAACCACTCCTCTTCATTTACTCCCTCTTCCTCTACTTTTCAGTTCTAAAGAGATTAATGGTGAGTGGAATAGGAAATTAAAACTCCAAACCCTAGTTTTCATTTGCAAATCAAGTTCTAGCTCCAAATTCAAAGAGAAGCATTGGTAAGTATCATCTTCATCTTCTCCAACTCCTTCTCTCTTGAATTTCAGAAATTTCCTAAACCTAACTTAGGGAATGTTCTTCTTTTGAGCTTAGATTCAAGCTTCTAGTGTTGAGATTGAAGTGTGGTTGATCTTCCCTTGTCTTCAAGCTTCTCATTCATTGTTTTTGGGTTCGAAGATGAGATTTTTATCTCACATCTTAGTCTATAACTATCTTCGATTGTTAGGTATGAATTACTAACACTTATTCTTGTGTAATTGCTTTTGGTTTGGTTTGATTTGGTGAATATTCCAATTTTTAGTGTTTTGAGTTCAATTCTTTAAAATCATAGCTTTTTTTGATCATGTTTTGGGTGATGAATCGAAGAGCTTATATGGCCGGGTAGTCGATGATGTAAATTCTTAGTGTCGTTGCTCGACCGATTGCAATTTGGAAGGGATTTGCATTCATTAGATAGGCATGGGAGTGCTGGCAACAGGGTCCGGCCGACCGAGCTCTATAGCCGGCCGACCGACTTGCTACCCGAGTACTTCCTGCCTCTGTTTTGGCAGTGTAGGTTACAGGCTCCGGCCGACCGAGCTCAGAGCCCGGTTGACCGACCTGCTACCCGAGCACTTCCATCTTTGGTTCAGTCAACCGACTCAGGGAGTCCGGTTGACCGACCTGCTCCTATTTGCCGATTTTGCCTATATTGTCTATTTTGTTGAATTTCCAACTTTAATCGATTAGTGTTGTTTCCCTTTTTTTGTTATCATTTGTTATCGACTTTGATGACATTTTCTTAGGAAATTTTCGGAAATATCCATTTTGATGGATTTGATGTCGATTTCTTTGGATTTTATTCACGTCTTCATATGTGAATTTTTATGATTGATTGTTTCTACAATCACTTCTATGATTTGTCACTTTAAAATATAAAGGTTTTCTATACTAGTAGTAAATATCAAAACCCTTTTCTCCAAAACGATTTCAACCCTATTTCAATACAAAGCTCGTTTATTAAGCCGTTTTCCAATCTATTAGTATATACAAACCTTTTCCTCACTCGTACGAGAAATCTAATTAAACGGCTTAGTAAAACGAGTGGTATGAAACGCTTGCGTTTACTTCGTTGGTTAATTCTTGGACTTGTTCGATTGAATCTCTTGTGACAATTTTCTAGTGGTGATCTACAATTTGTTCATAAATAATTAAGTTAAGCTAGTGGTTATGGGACATGAAGCTAAGCTCATATATTTACAAGCTTACTGTAATTGACGCTTTCTTGATGATCGATGATGATCATTTTATGGTTTAGACTAGCAATGTGTGATGTCTCTTTGTCCACATAGAGGAATGTACTTCATTTTATTGAGCTTCGCCTCGTTTCTAGCATGGGTCGTACCTATTTAGGTGCGTCGATGTTTATTTACACATGGGTCGTACCTATTTAGGTGCGTCGATGTTTGTTTACTTCGTGGAGCAATCAGCTCAATAAGTCGGGGCATGAGGCGTGTCTTCTAGGTGCATCGATGTTCGTCTATGCATGGGATGTACCTATCTAGGTGCGTCGATGTTCGACTTTGCATGGGGTGTATCTTTCTAGGTGCATCGATGTTAGACATTACATGGGGCGTATCCTTCAAGATACTTCGATGTTGATTTATGCATGGGGCGTATATTTCTAGGTACGTCGATGCTTATTTATGCATGGGGTGTATCTTTCTAGGTGCGTCGATGCTAGATATTACATGGGGCGTATCTATTTAGGTGCGTCGATGTTTGTCTTTGCATGGGTCGTACCTTTCTAGGTGCGTCTATGTTTGATTGTACATGGGGCGTCTCTATTTAGATGCGTCGATGTCCGGTTTATGGAATAGCGTTCCGTTTGGGATTGGCCATCCTTTTCTTGTGATTTCTGGATTTATAATTGATGATTTCTAGAATTTATGTTTCACCAACTTTTACGATTGGCATTGATTTGCATGTCATTTTTTGTGGTTTGGTGAATTAAATAAAGAATATGACTTTCTTTTTCTGCTATCAGAATGGTGAGATATTTGTATGATTTTCCTTGTGGATTTTCTAATGTATACTTGTCGTATGACATTTTTGGTTATCATACGTCTTTTTATTATATCTCTTATTACATCTCATTTTAACTGATAATTATAGCTAGACTGATCCATTTATTATTTTCTTCTTAAATAATACTCGGGTCAGACTGAGATTTTACAGGTGCTTCTGCTTGACTCCTTATCGGACCGTCGTCTGATCTTTTGGCTAACTACTCTAGTCTAGTAGTTTTTGTTGTATACTATTAAGATATAGACTCCTTGATGTATACGTATTCTTTTGTCTAGTACTTGTATCTATTCTTTTTGATATTGTGGATCTTATTTGACCACTACTCTGATGAACACTTTCATGTGTTATATTCATATCTATTTCCGCTTTTGTGATATGAATTATCTGTGACTGATTTGTGTTATGTTTATTTCTATATTTGTTTTCGAAGACATTATAGCCACTGTGTAGTAGCTTTGAGTTTGTGTCGGTATGTCGGATTTCCTCTTGAAAAGAATGCAAGTTATATTTTATCTGGCATATCGGTACTGGCATAAAGCAATTATACATATGGTCGCTCCTCAACAGCCTTATTCTCCGTGCTAGTTGACGGCATTACACCGTAGTGTCCTTGGCTAGCGTGGGTATAGAGGTGGGGCGTCACAGCTTAGCATCAGAGCCAAACTTCGGAACAATGTAGAATAATTTAACAAGGATCATCGTCCTAAGTCCTTCTTAGGATTCGTGGCTTAGGATTTAATTCGAGTCTTCGTACCGATTCATCCTATTTTCTTTATGATTCCTTGTTTTATCTATCAAGATTACTTGATATTCATTTGGTAAATAACCTTTTTCTTCTTCTTTCTTTTTTTCTAAAGGAAGAGAAATGGTTAGACCTGGCCGTCCCAATGCCAGTCAATCTACTGCTATTCCCCAAGATGGAGTTTTTATGTCTGCTCAGCAGCTTTTAGATCTCGTGAAGAATGCTCAAGCTGGCGGACCCAATCCAGTGCCTACTCATCCTAGATCTGGTTTTGCACGCTTATGCAGAGACTATACCGATTTGGGTGGAAGGCCACTGATGGGATCCGAGAGTGTTATTGAAATTCAAGTTTGGCTCAAATCATGCGATCGCATCTTTTCTCGCATGAACCTTATTGATCTACATCGAGTCCAAGTGGCTTCTAGCATGCTCCAAGAAAGAGCGTTAGATCGGTATGAGCTTTTGGTTTCCGAAATCATTGAAGAGGATCTTACTTGGGAGCAATTCCGGGAAAGATTCGAATTGAAATTTGTGTCGGAGGCTAAAATAGTAACTTTGGCCCGGCGTTTTATTGACCTTGTTCAAGGTGGATCTTCTGTGACGGATTACGTCGCATCTTTCGAATCCCTCTCTAAGTATGGGGTCTAGTATATTAATACCCCATTGAAGAAAAATCAGAGATTTGTCTATGGCTTGAATAAGAATCTTAAGAACCCATTACTCCTGAAACTTGAGGTTTCATTTGATCAGCTTATTGATATCGCTCTTCGTCTTGAAGAGGCCGATAGAGAGAGTAATGTTGAAGTTGTGGTTGCCAAACAGAACTTCTACGACAACGTGAAGAGGCCTATTAAATTCAAAGGCCCCATTCCCAACAAGAAAGGGAGGCATGAAACCCCGGTAGCAAAAGCCCCTACCTCTAGTCGTTGACAATGCTACAATTGTGGTTCCACGGACCACTATGCAAGGGAGTGTCCGAAACCTCTTTATTGTCGCTATTGCAAAAATTCGGGTCACCATTTAACTGCATGTCCCATACTTCAAACTAGGAAGGAGGGAAAACTCAATGTAGTGCAAGCTCCGAGCAACTCTTCTCTTGGTCAATGTATTTTACGTTCAATCCTTGATGCTATTGTTTTATTTCGTGATCTTTCTATTTGAGTTCTTTTTGATATGGTTTCATCTCAATATTTTTATATCAAAAGAACTAGTTGATTCATTTTCTTTAAACATTTTTGGGCTTGTTGACTTCTTTGGGAATTGCGAATCAGGATTGGTGGATCCGCAACACTCAGTTTGCTTTGTTTTGATGTCGAAATTATTTTACGTGATTTCTCTTTCCGAGCTGATTTTCTCAGGCTTTGGAATTGACTTTTGTGAGGATAGGCTTAATTGTTATGAAGCCATATCCTTTTTCCCGTGTGGACTATTCATCTTCGACATCTCAATCTGTTAAGCAGATTTATATTTCTCTTTATGATTTTGATTCCAATTTGATGGCATCATTTTTGTAACGACCCGTAAATTTTCGATAATTAAAATAGCAAATTTAATAAGATTTCGTGATTTAATGTTAGAAAAAAAATTTGTAATTCGTTTGGAATAATAATAACTGTAATGAATTGCAACAATAATTATCCAAGTAATGAAAAATAAAAGCTACTTAGTGAATGCCTTTGCAATCAATAGTTGAATAGGATAATAAATGTTGAATTCATTGGGTATAATAGAGTAATTGATTGATAAGTAAAATCTATTTAAATCAAATATTGAATATTGAACAGGTAAATTGTTTAAATTAAATATTAAAACTTATTGAATAATTGAATAACTATAAAATGAAAATAGTGTTCTAAATTGTGAATTGGTTTTAAGGGTTGAATCTTATAAGTTCAATTTCAATATTTCAAAAGATAATGAATTATTGGATAAGCGAAATTGTTTAAAATTAATATTTGGAATTTATTGAATAATTTGATAATGGGAATTAAATAACTGTTTAATGAAAATGGTTGTTTTATAATTCGAATTTGTTAAATTTTATAAGTTCGTTTTGAATATTTCGAAAGATAGTGATTTAAGAATAATCAAATTTTGTTTAAAATTAATATTACAAATGTTTGAATAAGTAAATTCCGAATTTGATATGATTAATTTGATATTGAAATTTAATATATGTAAATAGAGTGATAATTGAAATTTGATTTAGTATGATTCAAATTG
This sequence comes from Allium cepa, assembly GCA_030765085.1. Taxonomy (NCBI): domain Eukaryota; kingdom Viridiplantae; phylum Streptophyta; class Magnoliopsida; order Asparagales; family Amaryllidaceae; genus Allium; species Allium cepa. The sequence goes on along the minus strand of CM060938.1, from coordinate 377,397,060 downwards.
GTTTCCAAAGTGAATGTAAGTTAAATTGGGATTATAATAGAGTTAATAAGATTTTAAAATTGGAATTTATTGGATAATTGAATAACGGGTTTAATATGATTAAAAATGATTTGTAAAATTTATTTTATCATATTGGAGTTATAGTGATGTTATAGAACTTTTAAAACTGAATTTAAAATTTATTTTTGAAAATTGAATATTTTAATATTCAATTATCGACTGAAAAATAGCCAATTTTTGAACTGTCTCAGAATTGGACAAAACTAGTTCCATTGGATCCGTAATAATTTGTTATTATCGAATTTCAATTTTCGTAGGAATCGGAGTTGTCGTTTGACCGTGGCAGCTCGAAACGCGTTAAAATTATTTTAATATTAATTTGGCGAGTTAAAATAGTCATTTTTCAAACGGTCTCGGGTTTCGACGAAACCAGTTTCATCGGATCCGTAATGTGATATTATTGTAAGATTTCAAATTTCGTGTCAATCGGATTTACCGTTTGTCTGGGGCGAGCCAAAACGCCTAGAAAATCGTTTAATCGGTTTAATTTAAAATCGATCGTTTATTTCCGTAACTCGCACAGATGATCGAATTAGCCTCCGAAACCTATTCCATTGTGTCCGAAACGCGAGATAAACCCTAGAAACGCCGGTCACCGCACGTAAATCGGAGTTCGCAAAACCCGGGATGAATAGTGTTCGTTATCTTTTCTATAAAAGCTCCTACCTAACTCTCATTTGCAAAACCCTAGCTAATAGCAGTAGCCGCCACTTCTTGTTTCCATGGCCACGAAAATTCAAAACTTCTCCCCTCAATTACATTCAATCCACAAGTTATTTCAAGAAACTTTCAACATGAAAAACGTAGAGCTTGGAGTGATCTTCGAATCCATACAGAGATGATGAATTTTAGAGCAACGTAGTGGGACTCATGGTTCCGCGTTTGTCTTCGGTTTCGGCACGAATTTCGGGACAACGGCTCGACCGAGCTTCGAGCTCTTCAGGCCGTGATTGGGTTGAGTGCGAGCTACAACGTGGAGCTTCCTGATCGTTGTAGAAGTGCTCGATTTGGTCGCGAAGAATTAGGGTTTGAACGTGAGTTGGGTTCGGCCGTGCGTGTTGTGCCTGGAAGAAACGCGTACAGACATTTGGGGAGGAAGGTGTTGCGTGGGCCTTGGGCCTTTGGGTTGGGTAAGAGGTTAATTTGTATTTGAGGTTTTAAATTTAATTTAAATATCGATGAACTTATTTACTGAATATATTCTACATACGAGGTCCGATTGGAGCGAGAATTTTTGCGTTGGGATCGTAATGACGAGAGCTTCGAAATGAAACTGGTTTGGAATCGTTTGGAGATAGAGAAAATTTTGGGTAAAATTAAACGCTCGTTTAATTTTATTCGAAATAAAACGCTGAAACTGCATTGAAATCAAGGTGAGTGTTTTATAACGCTCACAACGTACTAAATATCTTTATGCTAGTTAAATTGCATTATGAAGTATTATGATTTTTATTTGTCGTTGTTTGATAAAATTTAACTGTCATATAGATTGTCATTTGAATTAACCGTTGAAATTAAATTGACAGTTAAATTTGAAATTAAAAATCGAAATTGAATTGCGATTAAATTACCTGACATTGATAACTATGAAACTGCCATGAATTGTATTGTCTATTGGATGATGTATTTTGATGGATGTTATTGGTTGATATTTAAATGTTTGGATGTTTATTTGCTTATATATACTGTTATGCATACATATGACACCGTGATTGGTTTAAGTGATATATATTCATCCCTGACTAATTGAAATAAATAACTACTTGGCCATAGGATAGAAAAGTATATACGGACACCGAATTGGCTAAATTAATAATTTTTGAAATCGTCGATTTGAAATTTATTTAAATGTTTTGATTTAAAAGTTATAAATAGAAAACAAATTATAGAAATCGAATTTATCGAAAATTGAGTTTGGAATGTTGAAATAAATTTTGGTTAAAAGAAATTGTTAAATAATTAAAGTGGAGACTTTGGAAATTAAAAATGGGGATATGATTGAATTTCGAAAATTAATTTGTTTAAAGATTTAACCTTAATTCGAGCTTTGAATATTACTAAGTAAAATTGATATAAAAATGATGTTTTGAAATCGAGCTTGGAATTGAATCATATTTGAAATTTGGATTTAAACTTAAATATTGATGGATAATTTTGTTAAGTGTTATAAATGGATATTTTTGAAAAATCAAGCTCCAAATCGATATAAATTTGAATGGAATTAATCGAAAGTGAATATAAAATTGAAATTGAATTAATCGAACGTGAATATAAAATGAAAATTGAATTAATTGAAAGTGAATATAAAATTGAATAAGTTTGAAGTCAAAGTTGACGCTGATTGAATCGGAATCGAAATTGAATCGGTAGAATGGAAATTGAAATTGATTTGAATTGGGAAGTTATAATTGAAATGGATTGGTTTTGAAGCTGTTTCATTTTGTTTTCCAAATTACTCGGTTATATAAACCATTTTGAATACTTAAACTATTTTAATCTATTTTAAATCTACTTAACCCAATTTAAATTATTTTAAACTAGATTTATCTATTTCAAATCCATTTTAAGATTTTAAAGTATTTTAACTATTTTAATTATTTAAAACTACTTTTAAACTACTTAAAACTATTTTCTAAAATTATAAGCTGGTCAATAAGGTGAAATGTTTATATTTAAATCTTGAATTTAAATACGAATTGAGTTAAATGAAGTTGCAACCTAAATTGAAATTCGAAATGATTTTTGAAATCGAAATGAGATATTGATGCGAAAATGATCTTTGAAACGGAATCTTGCATTTGAATAGATACGATGATATTTGAAGGGGATTTGTTTTTCGAAACGAATATGATATTTTGATATCAATTACGAATCGATTTGAAATGTAAAAGAGACAACGGTGTAATAAATACGTAGTTATTAAAGAGACCGGGATCGGATATGGACATACTCTCTGTCGATACCAAAAACCACTTTAATAACTATTATACGCGGAGTGTTGATCCAGAATGAAGTGGATGGTTTGGTGAACGCGTTGACTGAAGAAAGAGAACGAGATTGGATGACCCCTAACATGACTAAAACAGGAGCCGCGCTGGGCCATTGAGGTTCGCCACCTCTAGCGGACACGCTTCTTCGATACCATTTCTATTACATTTGTGATTCGATTTGGGTGCACCCCTTGATTTGGGAGTGTTGTTTCGCGGTGTTGGGGTAGCTGCTGCCTATGCTCAACATCAGTCCGGATCACGCAACTACTAGTATCCTAGTTGGTATCGCCTCATGTACCTTGTCATACTGATTATCCTATTCGCGACCACTACGTTATGTTTTGTGTTATACCTATGGGGTACCCTCTGATAACCACCAGTTTACAGTGGGGCTTACGGTGCTGTATACACTACGCCATTATAAAAATGTGTTAAGTGGGATTATGGTAACGCCTTAACGCTAATTTGATACTTTATATTACTGATAGGCATTATCTACTTAGCGTATTGTACTACATAGTAGATAGTTTAACGATCCTTAAGAGATGGAAAATCCCGTAACATCTCTTGAGTTATTGCACGCACGTTGACACTGGATATGAGATGTCAAACCCCGTAAACATCTCTGACGCCGTCACACTCATATTTATTTACGATTGATTTAACTTTCATAAGGATGTTTTAGTCCTGACTCGAGTGTTTTGTCTTTTCATTACGCTCGGGTCAGTCCTGAGTTTTTCAGATTTTTGAAGATCTATTCTGGAGGATGAAGACGAAGATTTGGTATACTATTACTATTATTATCTTTGCATCATGATTGTCTGCTGCATTATTTTATTTGTTCTGTTGTATATGTATAACTCTGATAAATGTTGTATAAATAATTGTCAAAGTATAGTAAACAGCCTCATGAACTATTTATTTGACTATTATATTTTATCGTTCCGCTGCGAGATTCTGTGTTGTTTCATTTCCTTTATTTCTTTTCTTTTCTTTTCTTATTTACCCCAATAACCATCTGCCCTTTTGAATGGTTTGGAATCGACATGTGTATTTGATCGTCGGTTTAAATTGTCCAAAAAGGCGGGTCGTTACAATTTTATTCTTTAAGCCTTCATGATAAGGAAAGTGTTGTTTCTCTTATCAAAATAGTTTGTGAAACTTTCCGGTATTTTTTTGAGTTTATCTTAGGATTATCACCTAATCAATCTTTGAGTGGTGTTAATGTCTTTTTAGCTCGACCTTGGCATCGACTTTTTATTTCCTACGAGTTGCAGAAGTTAGCATTCCATTTACCACATTCCGCACTCGTTATGATTCTTATGAATGACTTATTATATCATTCAGTTTGTCCAGCTTATTTCATCCATTTTATGAATCGAGTATTTTATGAATACCTCGATGACTCCATTCTTGTATTTATTGATTTTGGATGAAAATAGAAATTTAAAATTTTGCAAATCTTTTTCATAAGATTTATTTATAAGTACAATTGAATTTTGATCTTAAACAAACAAAGAATATTCTTAAAAAAATTTAAGTGACATTTTTGTCATATAAAAAATGATTTTGTGATTGTATTGCCCATTTAGTTTTTTAAGAGTTCTGGTCAATGCGCTTGATCAACGTTATCGATAGGAATTTCCTAAATGCTTTGATGAGAAAATCAGACACGATATATTAACTTGTAAAAATGTAAATTTTTCTAGAAAGATTTTTACATTGAGATAATTGTAATTTTGAAAGTTTTAGCTTTATGGGAAAAAAGATTATTTGAAAGAATTCTTTTCCGATACTCTTATTCTTATGTTTTCCGAAGGGAACCAAGACTTTATCTTTTGTACCAATGCTAATCGTATTGGTTTGGATGTCGTTCTCTTGCAAAAGAGAACGTTCCACCACTTATGCTTCTAATGTCATAAAAGCCTATCGAGACTAGGTATGCCACTCATGATCTAGTGCTCGCGGCTATTGTTTTCTCTTTTAGAGTTTGGCATCTTATGATCTTGATATTCTTTTATTCCCGGAGGGGAAATCGTGTTGCCAATGCGTTTAGTCGTAAGCAACAAGTGGTTGATTCTTTGATGATGTCTGAATGGAATTATCTTTTTATCAAGTTCATCGGACGTTTTGATATACTTCGTTGTATTGAGCTTTATCTCATTCCTTTTTTGGACTAGCGTCCGATGTTCTTTTATGGTGTTCAGATCATTGGACGTACCGTTTTTGTACTACGTCAGTGTTCCGAAATTATTCGAGCTTTGGTTCGTCTGGCGTACTGTTATTATACTATGTTGTTGCACCGGCTCAATTTTCTGTTATTCATGACGTTTTCTCACGTCTTTCAACTACGGAAATGCCTTTTGGATTCCAATTTTTATTGTTGAAGAAATTGAAGTTTCACCTAATTTGACTAATGAGCAACATACTCTCTTGTGCTCTTTAGGGTGAACTTCTTATTCCAAATTATCTTTTGTGTTGATATGCTTTTATGGTTGTTACTATTTATTTCCTTCTTAAGTATTGCAAGGACGCAATTTCTTTAAGGAGGGGAGTCTGTAACAACCCGCATATTTATCGATTGTATATTTAAATATTTTATTTAAATATTTCATCATTCGTCGGATTTTAGTCCGAAAACCTACTTTTTGCAAACAGTCGAATTGGGACTCGAGACCCCTTCCATTGAGTTCAAAATGCCGTTTACAACCTTTTTGAGTATAAACTTAGATATATTTGGAGTAAGTTGATTTTTGCCACTTTTTCACTTAGGGCTTTGGGTTGGGTTCAGCCCACTAGCCAACTTAATACCCCAAACTTAACCACTCCTCTTCATTCACTACCTCTTCCTCTACTTTTCAGTTCTAAAGAGATTAATGGTGAGTGGAATGGGAAATTAAAACTTCAAACCCTAGTTTTCATTTGCAAATCAAGTTCTAGCTCCAAATTCAAAGAGAAGCATTGGTAAGTATCATCTTCATCTTCTCCAACTCCTTCTCTATTGAATTTCAAAAATTTTCTAAACCTAACTTAGGGAATGTTCTTCTTTTGAGCTTAGATTCAAGCTTCTAGTATTGAGATTGAAGTGTGGTTGATCTTCCCTTGTCTTCAAGCTTCTCATTCATTGTTTTTGGGTTCAAAGGTGAGATTTTTATCTCACATCTTAGTCTATAACTATCTTCGATTGTTAGGTATGAATTACTAACACTTATTCTTGTGTAATTGCTTTTGGTTTGGATTGATTTGGTGAATATTCCAATTTTTAGTGTTTTGAGTTCAATTCTTTAAAATCATACCTTTGATGTTTTGATCATGTTTTTGGTGATGAATCGAAGAGCTTATATGGCCGGGTAGTCGATGATGTAAATTCTTAGTGCCGTTGCTCGACCGATTGCAATTCGAAAGGGATTGGCATTCATTAGATAGGCATGGGAGTGCTGGCAACAGGGTCCGACCGACCGAGCTCTGTACCCGGCAGTCCGACCTGCTACCCGAGTACTTCCTGCCTCTGTTTTGGCAGTGCAGGTTACAGGCTCCGGCCGACCAAGCTCAGGGCCCGGTCGACCGTCCTGCTACCCGAGCACTTCCATCTTTGGTTCAGTCAACCGACTCAGGGAGTCCGGTTGATCGACCTGCTCCTATTTGCCAATTTTGCCTATATTGTCTATTTTGTTGAATTTCCAGTTTTAATCAATTCGTGTTGTTTCCCTTTTGTTGTTATCATTTATTATCGACTTTGATGACATTTTCTTTGGAAATTTTCGAAAATATCCATTTTGATGGATTTGATTTCGATTTCTTTGGATTTTATTCACGTCTTCGTATGTGAATTTTTATGATTGATTGTTTCTACAATCACTTCTATGATTTGTCACTTTAAAATATAAAGGTTTTCTATACTAGTAGTAAATATCAAAACCCTTTCCTCCAAAACGATTTCAACGCTATTTCAATACAAAGCTCATTTATTAAAACTGTTTTCCAATCTATTAGTATATACAAACCTTTTCCTCACTCGTATGAGAAATCTAATTAAACGGCTTAGTAAAACGAGTGGTATGAAACGCTTGCGTTTACGTCATTGGATAATTCTTGGACTTGTTTGATTGAATCTCTTGTGACAATTTTCTAGTGGAGATCTACAATTTGTTCCTAAATATTTAAGTTAAGCTAGTGGTTATGGGACATGAAGCTAAGCTCATATATTTACTAGCTTACTGTAATTGACACTTTCTTGATGATCGATGATGATCATTTTATGGTTTAGACTAGCAATGAGCGATGTCTCTTTGTCCACATGGAGGCTGTACTTCATTTTATTGAGCTTCGTCTCGTTTCTAGCATGGGTCGTACCTATTTAGGTGCGTCGATGTTTATTTACACATGGGTCGTACCTATTTAGGTGCGTCGATGTTTGTTTACTTCATGGAGCAATCGGCTCAATAAGTCGGGGTATGGGGCGTGTCTTTCTAGGTGCATCGATGTTCGTCCATGCATGGGACGTACATATCTAGGTGCGTCGATGTTCGACTTTGCATGGGGTGTATCCTTCTGGGTGAATCGATGTTAGACATTACATAGGGCGTATCTTTCTAGATACGTCGATGTTGAATTATGCATGGGGCGTATCTTTCTAGGTACGTCGATGCTTATTTATGCATGGGGTGTATCTTTCTAGGTGCATCGATGCTAGACATTACATGGGGCGTATCTATTTAGGTGCGTCGATGTTTGTCTTTGCATGGGTTGTACCTTTCTAGGTGCGTCGATGTTTGATTGTACATGGGACGTCTCTATTTAGATGCGTCGATGTCCGGTTTATGGAATAGCGTTCCGTTTGGGATTGGCCATCATTTTCTTGTGATTACTGGATTTCTGATTGATCATTTCTGGAATTTATGTTTCACCAACTTTTACGATTTTCATTGATATGTATGTCATTTTTTGTGGTTTGGTGAATTAAATAAAGAATATGACATTCTTTTTATGCTATGAGAATCGTGAGATATTTGTATGATTTTCCTTGTGGATTTTCTAATGTATACTTGTCGTATGACATTTTTGGTTATCATATGTCTTTTTATTATATCTCTTATTACATCTCATTTTAACTGATAATTATAGCTAGACTGATCCATTTATTATTTTCTTCTTAAATAATACTCGGGTCAGACTGAGATTTTACAGGTGCTTCTGCTTGACTCCTTATCGGACCAACATCTGATCTTTTGGCTAACTACTCTAGTTTAGTAGTTTTTGTTGTATACTATTGAGATATAGACTCCTTGATGTATACATATTCTTTTGTCTAGCACTTGTATCTATTCTTTCTGATATTGTGGATCTTGTTTGACCACTACTCTGATGAACACTTTCATGTGTTATATTCATATCTATTTCCGCCTTTGTGATATGAATTATCTGTGACTGATTTGTGTTATGTTTATTTCTATATTTGTTTCCAAACACATTATAGCCACTGTGTAGTAGCTTTGAGTTTGTGTCGGTATGTCGGATTTTCTCTTGAAAAGAATGCAAATTATATTTTATCTGGCATATCGGTACTCGCACAAAGCAATTATACAGATGATCGCTCCTCAACAGCCTTATTCTCCGTGCTAGTTGACTGCATTACACCGTAGTTTCCTTGGCTAGCGTGGGTATAGAGGTGGGGAGTCACATGCATCATTATGAGTTTAAGCATAATTTCAAAGGCATGGAGGTGTCGAGGAACTTTATGGAATCGATTAATTAATAAACCATTGATTCCTTAGGCTTGGAATAGTACATAGGAAAATGTTACTTAATGTGAAAGAAAGAAATAAAGAAAATAAAATAAATTGGTGATCTTCCATATTCAACGATAATAAATTAGTAATTCATTAAGTAGAAAGGTTAATCCAATCAATTTTAACTTTAACATAGACACATGTAGGACAAATCTACATGAAAAACTTATGAAAATTCAAAATATAACATGTTTAAGTGAGTTACATATAGACAATTTGTTTACGTATTATGTATAACAACTGTGATCTTTTTGAATACGCAAGAAACTAATTTTTTTTAGAACATAAATTGAGTTAAAAAAATCTCTCAAAAAGTATGATAACGCCATTTTGGGAAATTTGCATAAAATGCGAATAAACTTATATAAATGGAAATCAGCAGAGAAGAGATTAGAACATACCTTTATAATGCAATATATCATCTTTTTTGTTAAAGATATTATAATAAGAATCATAATCTTTAGATCGACAATAGAAATCTATTGTGATGGAAAGAATATTCCTTTGAAAAATTAAGGAGGAATTTACCTTACGTAATGATCGGTGGAAGAGGATACCCAGATTTTAGTTGAAGAAATTTGATAATTTAATGCATAACACAATGAAGAAGGTGCTTTATTCATAGGGATTTTTTCTTGATTTTCTAAATTGGTAACCGATTAAGGAAGGAATGAGAATTACAGATTTCAGAATTATGAGGAGATTGAGCAAATGCCATTGAAGTGAGGATAAACGAAACAGATTAATTGCATTTTAATATTAAAAATGAAAGAAGTGTAAATTGATTGAATGGTAATTAAGTGGAAAATTAACTCTTGAGTTGTCATTGTGCAAAGATTTTATTTATAGGATGATATGGTCAAATGGGCTAGAGCTTGAGATTGATTGAGAATAGAGAAAATAAATGGTCTTATATTATCTTTATATATAACTAAGAAAAATAAAATAATATATTTGAATTACAAATAATGTTCATATATTTTATACACACACACACACACACACACATATATATATATATATATATCAAGTGAACACAAATATTTCTTGTAAAAATCTTTATATGTTAATCATAATTACTTGATCATGTAAATTGAAAGTAAGTATAATCGAATGCTCTAAAACTGTTTACCAACAAACAAAATTAATTTAGCAAAAATTTAAAGCATCAATAGTATATGTAAGAATGCCAGGGGCACAAATGTAATTCCAGCTATATGTTTGTGATTAACCACTTATAGAAGATACTTATAGCAATCATAATTTTAGCTACATTCGGGAAATGGTTTTCATTGGATATTATAAAATCTGTTAAGATTAGATGTGTCTAACGAAGCATTTTCTATTTCACATCTATCATATAATTTACAAAATAAGTCAAAAGAATATATACTTTGATAATTTAGACACTGTTTATAATATACTGTTAAAAATCAATTGTATAGTATAATAATAAATTTAGAAACACTTAATCTTTAAAAAAAGTTCACCCGATTCATGTGTAAATCAATGACTTTAACATACATATACATTTAAAAAAGTAGGTCAAGAGCATGTTAACAAATTCCTATGGTTGTTTCACAAAAATAACAAACATTTAATCATATCAAAATTCCTCTTTCCTAAAGACTATAATGAATTAATTCTTGGAAAAATATTTTTGGGTTGAAGTTACCTGCTTGATCTTTTAACATCTTTGTAAGATAATCATTAAAAACGTTTTCATTAATAAGCATACAATTTTGTAATCAAATTAAAATCTCGATCATGTAGATCTGTTCAAAAATACTTTGATAAGCTTTGGTAGTTTTTGAGGTGTCTAAATATACATAAAATATTGATTATGTTTAATAACAAATACAAATATTGAAGTCGTTTCGCATAATCAAGGCCCAATATATAGAATATGAATTCTATTCCAAATCACAACTAATCGAACAATATTAATAAACATTAGTGACTTATCATCTTGCACAAATTAAGCATTAAACCATATGTAAAATGAAATTAGGGTGTTGAAAAGTATATTACTTGTAAGTCGTGAAGATTAGAGCCAAGGTTATAAACGATAATCTAAATAAGAATCAATTTGATCATCATGAAAGTCATGGTTTAGAAAATAAAAATTGATAACAAAATGACAAGGAATAAAGAGACATTAGAATTAAGGAATTGAAAAGAGAAATAAAAAGGCAGACACCTTTGTTTCAAAACTGATGACTAACCTAGACTTCTACGTAAGATTGAGAAAGGATTATTAATTCACCTTGAAAAAATATATAGAAGAAATAGAGAATCTAAATGCGAAATTTACCCATAAATCAATTAGAATTGTGTATTAGAGATGAGAGTGAACATGGAGAAAGATTTCAAATGGTCATATATTGAACTTTATATAAAACTAGTGCAAACCCGTGCTACGTACATAGTGTTCAACACATAATTTAATACCAGCACAATTTATATATATTTAGTTATTTGATAATAATGAATACATTTATGGAATATAATTATTTATATTATTCCTTTTAAAATACTATTGCTAAAAATCTGTTGATAAACCCTCTCTAAAATGCACAAAGAATGAAGCATCAAGGATGGCAAACTTTTCTAAAGCATAATAGCTTTATATAACTAATGCTGCCATTGACCACCAATTTTTTATGATTTGGTAGCCATTAAATGATTAAGCTTTCAGATTAATTTGCAAATATAAGAATTACATAATTTCAATAGCTTTTATCATGTATTTAAAGTTTAAATTAGAATATGTATAGTTTGCTGTTAACCCGCCTTTTGGCAAGGCCATATACAAACGGAAATAACTTAATGGATTACACAGTTATCGAGGCTGGAATATTATGAGTTTGATTCGAATGGATAGACGGACGATCAATCACAGATAGTAAACATGATTATGAGGCTAGCAATTAGCATAATGGATGAACGATGTAGTGTACTTGGAGTATGGATTTTTGGCAAAGGTCGAGCTGCTTCGGGAAGATCATGGGTTTATTTCGGGTTTTCATGAGGTTTGCTTCGAGTTAGGGGGTGCTTACTTCGGGTCGGCGTTCAATGCTTGGGCTTAGCATATGCTTCGGGTCGGTATAGCCCATGATTTGGTTTGGCACTTGGGGAACTTTGGGTCGGCATGTTCAAGAGGGATCGACAAAGGAAAAGGAGCTCGGGGCCAACAATGAGGAGGAGTGCTTCGGGTTGGCATAGTTCCAACTTAGGTTCGCCATAATGACCCAAATTTTTCGTTGTTCGGGTTTGAATATTTAAATGGCTTTAAATATTGAATTTCAATTTATAGATTAATTTTGAATATGAAAATTTTGGTTCAATTTATAAAATAAATTCATAATTTAAATATAGCAATTTATTATATAATTTAATTATAAAAGTTATAATTGAATATTAGTAAAAATAGTGAATCTGGAGTTTTAAGCTTGATAAAAATAATTTAAAATCTTATAAAATATATATTAATAATACTGAAGACGGTGCAACTTTTAAATTTGAATTTAAAAGTGATTTGTTCAGTTTTAAAAATAGCTTGTTTAAATTGACATTTAAAAATAGTCTTCCGAAGCATAGTCTTAGAATTTGATGAAACTAGTTCCATTGGATCTGTAATAGCGTATTATTATCGAATTTCAAATTTCATAGCTTTTGGAGTTATCATTTAGTCATACGAAATATAAACGTGTTGAATTTAATATCGAAATTTCAGTATAATAATTGGGTCCGAAAAGCTATTTTCTCTATACGATCGAATTAGGACTCAAAACCTTTTCCATTGCATTCGAAATAGAGGTATAACATTATGGACGCCTAGCGGCACGCCTCCATAAGGTTTCAAGATTTTGAGCTACGTAAATCGAGAAATATGAAATAAAAATAAATTATTAATTATTAATTCAAAATAGCTATGCTCGTCCTTTTCAACCTCCTATGACACGCAATCTTCCCATGACGTCTTTCTCCCTTTAGTTCAAATCTAGTCAAGCCGCCATCCTTTATTTCAAATCACGTACAAAATCCTCTTCCCTCTCATTTCAAAAATCCATGCACTTTTTTCTTTTCCTCTTCCAGTCAATCGAAATCAACTTATAAAAAAGACAAAAGAGGGAAATCTTGCAATCAAAAATCATGATGCTTGGGGCTGAACTCAGGCAAAGGGTGGCTGGGCAACTTGTGTCGAAGACGAGTCTGGTTTGCCGAAGTCAAGAAGAAGCCTGCTTGCGCATGGCTACTGTGGGTTCATACGAGCGTGGTTAAGTTCGTAGGAGAATGTAGCTACTGTGGGGTACACGCATGAGGATCTGGTGGAAGGCCGAAGGCAGTCGCGACTATCTGGTGAGGTGCGACGAAGGCACGGTGGATTAGTTTGCTGGGACGACGATGTGGGGATTGAACAACGGGGTAGCTAAGGTTTGTGTATGATGTTCATCGTAATGGAACAGAGGAGGTCACGAGCAGCGACTGTTTATGCACACTAGGGGTAATAGCAGCAGGTCGATGGGTGGATGCAGATCGAGTTGAGAGGGTAATTTGCTGTCAACATTTTCGACTAATTTAAATAAAATTTATTTAGTTAAAAATGATGCTTATAAGATTGTATAACGTTTCGTACAAGGTCAACTCTGAATAAAACAATTGCCGTGGTTTCTTGTCAGCAAAATCTGTACATAGGAAGTAGCCGGGATGGTTGGAGTTAGCTGGATTCTAGATAATGTAAATGATGGATATTCGGCAAAATTAAATCAAGGTGAGATTTTCGCACTCATTTGGATTACCATATTTAAATTTAAAAGTTTAAATTTAAATTTATTGGATGCTTGATTAATAGATAAATTTATAATTATCGATGGATGACTATTTATATGTAGTAGTGTGTATATATGTTAGTATTGGAGTGATTGATATTCCCACATTTATATAGCAGATGAGACCCTATGCGCCACGTATAATAGCGGATGACCCTATATACCGAGATATACCCCTCGAGGTGAGATTGGTATTTTTATTGTTGTCTAACATCTGTGGATGCCGAAAAAACAGGTTGATGGGATCTAACTGGATTCCTCAAAAATATTTAGTGTATATATATATATATATATATATATATCTGTGTGTGTGTGTGTGTGTGTGTGAATGAAGAATCTGCTGGATTTTTGTGTGATGAAAATTTTAAATGTTATAATGGCATGGAAATTAATTTTGAATACCAAAAGTATTATTTTAAAAATTTAAGGAATTAAAAGAGATTTTTAAGTTAAGAATATATACATCGAAAATTGGGTATTTTAAAGAGACTGATTTGATTAAGCAAAAATATGGTTTGGTCATACAAAAATATATGGGAAAATATTTTAAATAGAGGTTTAAAATGAATTATATAAAGGAATTTTTAAAGACTGGATTTAAAAATGATATTTGGGAAAAAGGGTTGAAATAGATATTGAAATAGATGGGCAAAAATAAATGGATTTTTAAAGGAATTAAATATATAAAATGGAATTTTATAAATGAGATTATTTTTAGTGGAACTCAAAAGGAGTTATAAAAATTTATGACAGAGTTTATAAATAAAAGGGAAGTGATATTGGGTGATAAATTTCGAATATAAATTTTACGGAAAGAATTTGTATTGAGATTTGGAAAGAGGGTGAGAGAAATAGTAGATAATATTTTTGATGAAGATATTAAGGAGATCGGAATGGATGAACTGTGATGAAAATCAAGAGTGGTTATAAATTTGAAATTAGGTTATCCAGACGTAAAATTTATTTTATAAATAAATTACGTTTTAAATTTCCAAAAGGAAATTTTTATTTATTAAACTATGAAATTTTGAAATTAGTTAGTATTGAATACTTCAAAAATGAATTTTAAATTCTTGGTATTTATTTTAAAAAGAGTACTAACTTTTAAATTTGCTTTGGAAAGTGATATTATAAATGGTGTCTCAATATTTTAAATAATTATTTGAATATGTCTTTAAAATAAATTATTATTATTTTCTTTAAAATACTTAGATATATAGTTGTGAAATGTTATAAATTTATTTATGAGCCTTCTCGAAAGCCGGGAAAGTGGGTTATTCAGTGGATATGATTTATAAGAAAATCCATAAATGGAATTGGGAAGAAAAGATATTTTGTGATAAATTTTGGAAAATTTATAATAAGGCCTGGCGATTGTTATGGATGTGTATTGAAAGTTAAATAATCCTCTATCAAATTGTGGCCAATTTCATTAGTCATTTCGAAAAGACCGGGATCGGATTTAATTATTGGAAAACCACTTCGTTCCGGTTCGAACGTTACGACTGAATAACGTGAAGATGATGAAGACGGTGATTCGATTTGTCCAGACCCCGGACAACTTGTATGGACGAATGCTATCAAAAAATTGTCATTGGAGGATGATGAGCATTCTAAGTGAATGTGTTTATTAAAAGTTAATCATAGCCTCAAGCCTCATCAACCGGGAATGTCTAAAACATGGGAGATGCAGCAAGGGCTAAGTGGTTCGCACCCAAGTAGGGTAAGGTTACCCCTATCTAGAGTCCCTTTTTATTCGTTTATGTGGCAGTTACTGATCCTAACAGTGGAATTATCTTATTTGGTCTATCCAGGTTAGGGGTATGCCAGTCTTGTGTAGTAGGGGATCCCGGAGTGGTCCTCGGTACATTGTTCTTATGGTGTACTGTGACGGGCAGTACCCCAGTCACCCAGTCATTCGATGGAATCCATTCTCCAATAAGCGTCGTACGGTTTTGACTGTGTCCAACTATGTTGGAACGTATCTCAGCTATATTCTATTTACTTTCTATAGACTATTATAATATTAGATGATTTTGATAAAAAATGTTTTGGTTATCGTAAGGCAAAAACCCATTGTGTTTATTTGTGACGTGGTCTTACGAGATACCTTTGCTTTCAAAGGATTTTGAAAAGTTAATAATTCAATTTGAATGTGTTTTCTCACGCTGGTTTTCTAGACTGACTCGGATGTTATTTTATTATAATGCTCGAGTCCGACTGGGTTTTACAGATTCAGGTTAAAATGCTATGGAGCTCAGGAGACGAGCTGGAGGAGTTCCTAAGTATATCTCGACTTGAATATTTCCGCTGTGTGAGGAAAAGTTGTTATAACTGTCCAGATTTGATGTAATGATTGTGTACTCTGATGATTGTATGTATTAAACAGTTACAGATTCTTTTCAATAAAAATCTGTTGTTATATATTATATTTTGTTCCGCTACGACTATGAGATTCTGTATTGTTGTTTCTATTTTTCTTCTACCTTTTTCTTCTTCACCCCTAATGAACTTTGTATTTCCGGCACTCGGGTGCTCGACATTTATACAATGAATGTATTGATGTTGATTTTCGAGGGTTGAAAGTTCCGGTCCGTTACAGCTTTTGTAAATGGATCAGCATATGGTTGGAGGTAGCATCATGTTGAGGTATCGGCATATGGTTGGACTTCGGGTCAATTTGGTGTCTTCGTTGGGTCAATAATCGGTTCGGCATAAAGTAAGCGGTCGGCATCAGGATGGGATCAGCATATGGAGCTTCACTTTGGGCCGACTGTTGCTTGGTTTTGGGTCGGTATTGGAGCTCAAGGTCGGCAAGGATATAGGGTCGGCATATGGGAATGTCTAGGGGTTGGCTGTGGGTTTGCTTTAAGTCGGTTATGGAGATTACTTCGAGTTGGATGTTGGAGATCAAGCTTGGGGTCGGCATACATATTACTTCGAGTCAGATCCAAGGTTACTTCGGGTTGGCACTTGAGTTAACACACGAACTACTTTGGGTTAGCATAGGTTGGACGAGTTGGGTCGGCGATCGTCATGGAGGGCCTATGTATATGAGGAGGCCCTGTAGCCTGGATTTCATCTATAAATACAACAAGCGTGACTTCAGAATAGGGAATTTCTCATTCTGTTTCTCTTCATCTTCCACCAAAATGCTACTATGCCACTTTTGTTTTAGAAATTCCAAATTGTAATTGTAATCAAATTTCAGTATAATAAAAGGATTTTTCTAGAGTGGACGTAGGCCGGAGTCAGCTGTATCACTATAAATCTTGTCTTTTTTACCGTTTTCATTTTAATTTTGATTTTTCTTCATATTATACCCTCTACATATGCTTTATCTATGATTTGTGACTGGATATTGGTGCTTTCGTTTGCAATTAGGTGTTTTTTGACCAATTTTGGCACAAACATTTGTTATGATAATAATGTAACAAACCTCATATTGAATTGTGCTACGAATGGAGTAGTGTTTCAAATTTGGTTCAAACAAACAACATTTCAACATTTACATTGGAACATTTTGAATAATACCCAATACTAATTGAATTTAAAAATACTTCAACAGCATTGAAGCGTTATATTTTCAAATATTATTATACGATGAGACAAAATTACATAAATGATTGTGCAGTCTAATTTATGGCGCAACGAAATAATTTTTTACCTTTACCATAAATATTCATACAAAAATAATAATTGAATTAGTACAATAATTAACATAATTCAAAGTTAAATAAGCGATCAATGTGACACAAATTAGCACTGGATACACATAAAAATACTTTGGATGGCATATTATTAATGATGACAATAAGACCGCATGACATACGAAATTATAGTCAATGAAGTGAACTATGAAAGATTGATTATTTCTATTATTAGAATAAAATTATTGTGGACTAAAGTCTAAAAATTTCTATTCATATTGATTGTGTAAAATAATAAACTAATTAGTCATATTATTGAGAATGAATTTTTTTGATATAAAATATATAGTTATGCACAGAAGTAACAAATATTCAACCAAAATAAGTGAATTAAAATTTACAGCGAAAGTTAGTTCATCTATTATGAACTAAAATTTGTAGAAACCATGTATCACTTGATGATACCTAAATTTTTAACATAAAAAGCAAAGAAAAATACTTTTTTATTAATTATGTTCAATAAAAGTATTTATTATACCCCTGTAAGTCCTTTAAAACATTAACTTGATGGAAAACATCTTTCATATGACTCATCTTTTGGCAAACGGACATCATTATGTTTTCATTTTATTCATACCCAACCTTGCTTTCAAACATATTTTTAACTTAAATTCACCTCTTTATTCAATAATTTCCAACTTTATTCTTGTTTTTTTTCTCATATAATCAACATTCACTACTCTATAGTCTTCGCATAACATCATGCCACCAATTAGTCACTATGATATATCTCTAGGGGTACTTTTGGTACAGGTCCTTATTAAGTTTCAAAATTCACGAAAAGTCCTTCACTAAATTTCAGTGTAAATTAGGTCCCAGTTTTTTATCACGATTATTGCAGAGTATGATGCAACTTTTCGTAAAAGTTGCTGACATTTTCGCAACTTTTCTGTACAATATGAACATAGTGTATGAAAGTTGCTGAAATATCAGCACTTATTTATAAAAGTTGTTGACATTTCAACAACATTATATATACTGTAAACATAGTTTATGAAAGTTACTGAAATATCAGCAATTATTTATAAAAGTTGCTGATATTTCAGCAATAATTTTTCTTTGTTTCTAGAAAATAGGGACCGGATTTACAATGAAACTTTGACAGGGAAAGCTGAAATATCAGTACTTATTTATAAAAGTTGCTGACATTTCAGCAATAATTTTTCTTCGTTTCCAGAAAATAGGGACCCGCTTTACAATGAAACTTTGACAGGGACCCGCTTTACAATATGAAAGTATGATAGGGTTGCCTTCCTAATTTCCACTATCTCTAGGGTACTAAACAATTGTATACTATGAATTATATTAGGGTATAAATCCAACATTAGTATGAATACTTATAATATTTTTAATTTATATATCTAGCACATGTTAAATGTAATAATTATAATCAGGTATGACTATTATGCTTGTAAGGAACAATTGTAATCCTATTTTACAATGTTGCCTTGAATATTATAATAAAAGTATAAACAAAGTTACTCTAATACGATTATGGAATGACAATTAATAAAAATAATCTAATAAAAATAATCAATAAAAATTATCTAATATCAATCTCATAAAGTTAATCTCATTCAATTAATTTTTATTGAATAATCAATTATAATCATTTAAATTCGCATATTTTGAATTAATGCATATTTTGAATTCATATAATCATTTTATTCATACCCTACTTTGCATTCAAGCATATTTTTAACTTAAATTCACCTATTTATTCAATAATTTCCTACTTTATTCTTGCTCTTTTTCATATAATCAACATTCACTACTCTATAGTCTTCGCATAACATGATAGCACCAACTAGTCACTATGATATATCTCTAGAATACTAAACAATTGTATACTATGAATTTTATTAGGATATAAATCCAACATTAGCATGAATACTTCTAATGTTTTTTTATTTATATATCTAGTACTCGTTAAATGTAATAATTAAATTCAAGTATGATTATTATGCTTGTAAGGCAAAACTGTAATCCAATTTTACAATGTTGCCTTGAATATTATATTAAAAGCATAAACAAAAATTACTCTAATATGATTATGGAATGACAATTGAATAAAAATAATCTAATAAAAATTATTTAATATCAACCTTATAAAATTAATCTCATTTAATTAGTGCTAATGAAAATAATCAATTATAATCAGTTCTATAGGTGTTTTAAGTTAAAGTTAAGCAGGTCATAACACTTAATCTCTACTAATAATACAAATTCTTTACTTTGGTAAAGCTTTTTTGGACTTCCCACTCTCCCCATGCACCTACTGACTACGAAAGTAACTTCCAACACACGGAAAGAGGGCAAATGTGTCCATTCTCCTATACATATTATACTCCCCACTTCTTTTGGTCGTTCATCAACATTTCTCCCTATTCCACTCTCCCCACTTTCCCATCCTTATGTTTTCTCCCAACCGCCTTTCATTCACCCTCCTCCGCCTCAACCGCCGTTCACACCCTCCCCGTTCTTCACCTTGCTCTACAAATCAACTCTATCTGCCGTTCTACATCCAACAATTTCAGCTCCCCCTTCTTTTCCCTCCCTATGCTGATTTCCCCTTCGATTTTTCGGTTCCACTTGCAAATCTACCACCTACCAACCCACTATTTTGCTTCCGTTCTGTTATCCGCTTTGTGCTTTTCCACTTCCTCGATATATGCGCTCTAATTTGGTTTCATTTCCGATCTAACCTCATGACGTCCACATCTATTGTTTGCGAACTTCAGTTGCATGATCAGCCCACCAGCTTTGTTTGTTGGCGGCGCAGTGGAGCTACCTCAACTGCTGATGATGTGCCAAGCACATGGCCTTTTGCTACAGTTGATAGCGCTTGCTTTCCAATCGGTATTCTCTTCTTTTTCTTTACCTATTTTTCTTTTTGTATCATAGGCTATCTGCAACGCAAAGCAAACTCATTTTACTGGCTTTGTTTGTCGGGTACGTGGTGGAGCTACCTCAGTCGGTGATGATGTGCAAGGCACACGACTTTCTAATAGTAATGATTTCACCTTCCTTTGTCAAATAATTCTATTATAATTTTTTGCTAAAATTCTACGGTTCTCGTTAATTTTTAACTTAGCTTCCAAAAATATCTTGATGAACAAAATATGACCACTAGCAAAGATGAGTTAGAAGATAGAGGGCTTCTTTAAGACAATTGGAAGAGTTAAATGACTACAAATAGGTATTGTTTCTTCCTATATTTTCGAATAAGGTTTCCTTTTATTTTCTAAATTTGTACTGCAATTTTAATTCAAATTCTCTGCCAATTTTGGATAAAATTTTAGGCACCTATATTCAAAGAAATAAACAATCGTTGACGGAGATCTCCGTTACTCTAATTGGAAGCCCATTAACATCAACATTAATAGGACAATAGTTGTTGCTTTTTTTAATATTATGTTTTCCTAAACTACATAAACTAAAGTGGAAAAAATTGTGCAGATCGACTCTTGATTTAATGTACAGACAGTGAAGCATAGTTTTTATCTATTTGTCATTCTTTCTTCCAGATTATTTATGCATTGTAGGCACATTTGTTATTTTTGCACTATTTAAGCAATAAATCAAGTTAACAATATTTCATATTTATGGTCTTTTTGATGTGTACAACTATTGGAGAGAAAGGTTTCATACGCATTGAAAAACATTATGTTGTACTATATTGACATATTCAGTTTTATCAACCATAGTAACATTAAAAACAATATGTAATCATATGCAGGTATTCATATTTGCATAACATTAATTTAACCTTTAAATTTTTTCACAACCGTTTTACCAAACTTGCTTTCAGCTTTAAAAATTTTCAAAACAAGGTCTTCAAAAAAGAGAGAGGAATATTGTTTTTCAATGCTGCTGTACTCATAACGAATGAATCAATATGAAGTGGTCTTCTTTGTTCTATGTTATTTTCATTTTCCATGTTCATTTGAGTAACATTACTTTAAAATTTTAAACTCACCTGAATGGTATATAATTTTGCTTTCTATCCAAGTTTATTATTCATACTCTCTAAACCTGTTGTATGTTCATTTTTAGTTTCCATGCCATTTTTTACCTTATTACTGTTCTTTCTACACGATTATATCGTCCTTATATCATGACGAGAATATTTTATTAGAGATTGTGTGAAATGTAACTTAGGTATGAAATGGAATGGGAAATGAAGTTAGCATGATTCTTGGATTACGACTCATTCTATCTGTCATTCAATCCCATGATATTTAATTACATAACTAAATGCATAAGATACAAAAATAAATTATATTCTACACATCCAAATATGGCAGGTATTAATATCATTTATCTGCAAAATGAAATGAGGCCAACATTGAAATATGATACAATATTTATGACTAGCTAATACTGCCACCGTCAGATTTTTATGTCACACGTAGTTTTAAGTTAAGGTTGTAGGTTAGCACTTGAATTTTAAGTCCCATTCTTTGGTGTTGGTTACTATAAATAAAACTAAGCATTGATGTTTTACTCCCATACTCATTTTAATTTGGCATTGGCCATATATGTTGATGCTCTTTATTAAGATTGTCGAGATTGTCATGCTCTACCGTCTAACTGTATGAGCTGAGTTAGGAATATGCTTCAACTATGTTTACTTTCTAGCTTATAGTAAATTAATATGTTTTTTTGTGGAATCATTGTTCATCCAACATTAAATTTATGGTTCACAGTATAAGCTTGTACTTTTAGCTTAAGAGAGGGGTAGTATTTAAAGGTCGCTACATGAATAAATGCAGGAACAATTGTTTACTTCCTTTCTTATTTCAAATGTGCATTCATGTCAATTATCACAGCTCTTTAGTATAAACGATAGACTTTTCTCCCAAGCATGAGCTTGGCTTTTGGGAATGACCATGGTTTGCTAGGCTTTCTTTCTTATGCTTCTTAGGTTTATGTTTACAATATAAAAACATTGAATAAGTTTTACATGCAATGCTGATTACTATTTATGAATTTGTCGGTTCGCATCTATAAGCTCCAAGGAAGTCCCATTGAATCAAATATTCACAAAATAAATTACATGTGAAGGTAATATTTTATTCCACTGTTTTTTAACATTTATAGCACCATACCTCTTTATATCATCCTATATCAACTTGAACTTCTATACTTATTTTTCCTTTATATTTCAGTAATGGTTACTGACTTGGATTTATGCACTACGGAGTACAAAGTAATGCAACTAGGGATCGCACCATACTGCTTAAACTGTCCTGATTTTATGCTCCCTCGGCTCTGCTCAAGTCATCAAATGGTGCGTACATATGAGGTTGTCTCTGAACTGAATGTACATATCGTTAACAAAAGGATATTATCAACAACTGTTGGTAAATATTCATCATATCTGCTGCACAAATTATGAAGCTGTATTTAGAACTAAACTACCATTATTCTTGCCTCTTAACAAAAAGGTTTCATTTTATTTTCTTAATTTGTATTGCAATTTTAGTTCAGAGTCTTCTAACAGTTTTGGATAAAATTTAACAAACCTATATTCAAAGAAATAAAGATCATTGACAGAGATCTCCGTTATTCTAGTTGGAAGCCCATTAACATCAGCATTAATTGGACAATAGTTGTTGCTTTTTTTAATATTATGTTTTGATAAACTACGTAAACTAAGTCCTAACAAGCTGTATATCTCAATTCTTGATTTAACGTATAGACAGTGAAGCATATTTTGTATGTGTCTGTCATTCCTTTATTCACATTAATTTTGTATTTTAGACACATTTGTTATTTTTTCATTATTTACAAACTAAATGAAGTTAAAAATATTTCATATTTATGGTATTTCATGATGTGTTCAAGTATTGGAAGGGAAAGGTTTCATAAGATTTGAATAACATTATGTTGTACTCTGTTGAGATATTTATTTTTATCAACTGTAGTAACATTACAAACGTTATGTACTGATATGTTGAGCTACTCATATTTGGACAACATTAATTTAACCTTTTAAACTATACACCACTATTTTACCAAACTTGCTTTTAGCTTTAATTTTTTTTCAAAACAAGGTCTTTAGAAAAGAGAGAGGAATATTGTTTTTGAATGCTGGTGTACCCATACTGAATGACCCAATATTAAGTGGTATTATTTGTTCTATGTTATTTCTTTTTCCATGTTCATTTGAGTAACATTACTTTAAAAAATTTCCAATTATTTTTAACTTGTGATACTACAATTCTATTTTGTTCCTTTAGTACTTAGTATGCTCGATCCAGTATGAGTTATTATGCTTAGTTTAACAAATGTGTGTTCCTGATGGATAATAGGCTACTGTTTGCCTACTTCATTTGCAGGCTCATCTCAATGGCTTTGTCTATTGGTGGCGCGGAGGAAGTAGCTCAATTGGTCCTTACGTGCCAAGCACACGTCCTTCTGTCACTCTTGATAGTGCTTGTAGGTATTCTCTTTTCCAAACTTACCTATTTATCATTTTGCATAATATGCTATATACATTACACAATAAACTCACTTTACTGTCTATGTCTACGATTTTCTTGGCACTGAATTCAATTATCAGATTTCAAGTATGGTATTGCAAATATATATTTCTCCTTCCCCATTTACTATGCTCGGTTCAGCATATTGTAATATGTAGGATTTATTATGTTTAGTTATTTACAACATGGCCTCTTTTTAAAGCTTCCATATTTTTTGTTTTCTATACTACGATATATACAATGCACTGCAAACTCAGGTTACTGTATGTGTTTATACTTTCCTTATCGTTGTAGGTTTAAACTGCGATACTACAATTCTATTTTGTTCCTTTGGAATTTAGTACGCTCGGTTCAGTACTTTCTAATAACTACGAATTATTATGCTTATTCTAATAAGTGCGTGAACCTGATGGATAATAGGCCACTATTTGCCGAATTCGTTTGTAGGCTCAGCTCAATGGCTTTGTCTGTTGGCGGCGCGGTGGATCTAGCTCAATTGGTCCTAATGTGCCAAGCACATGTCCTTCTGTCACACTTGATGGTGCTTCCTATTCAATAGGTATTCTCTTTTCCAAACTTACCTATTTATCATTTCCCACAATATGCTATATACATTATACTGCAAACTCACTTTACTATCTATGTCTGCGATATTCTTGGAACTGAATTCAATTATTAGATTTTAAGTGGGGTAGTGCAAATACAATTTGTTCCTTCCCCATTTACTATTAATGGAATAATGGAATGATATCAGAGAACAACGCTATTTTGTACAATACCTTTCTAATTTGTATCAAGTGTCTAATTGGGCCGAACTATGTTATATTGAGCACATCAGTATCTTGTAGTTATATAAATACAACACTATTGTTTACATCTGAATATAATAAAGCTTTACAACATTTTACATTTCTTTACATGGTATCAGAGCAAGTATATCGCCTAACAGCAAATAAATCAAGATCCTCAAGATCCAAAAAAAAGTGAGAAGATAAGAAATTATCGAATCTCATCAGAGTTAATCTCATCATCTGAGATTACTATTATATAGTTTAACAACTATACAATATCATCATTTGAAGTGGCTATCGTGCCAAAGAGGAAGATATCAGAGATATCTCATCATCTATCTATCCTCTGGCTGCATTCCATTCATCAGATCATCAAAGATTTCTATAAACTCGCCTGAAGTGCCGTTCCTGATCACCAGTCAGATTCAAATCATCATTCTGGCGTAATCAGGCTGCACCTCATCTTATTTCTTGCCTGCAATTCAGTAATTTGATTCAGCATATCATCTTGTCAACAAATACTTCTTTATCATGTCAGAGGAGGGTAGTGACAACTCGAATGCCCCACACAGTCAATCAAGAACCACTCAGCAACAATCCAGCATCACTCAAGATCTCATCAAGTCCATAATCAAACCTCAAAGTCAGATTATCACCATACAACTTGATGAATCCAACTACCTGTTGTGGAAATTTCAAATTGAAACTGCCATCAGAGGGTATGGACTGCAGGAGTATGTTCTTGGGACTTTAATTACTCCTCCAAGATTCACTACAGATCAAGAAGGAAAACTTGTAAGTAATTCAGAATATACTATTCATGAGAGACAAGATAGCTTAATAAGTTCTTGGTTGTTATCATCTATTAGTGCAAGTTTACTGCCACAACTCATTGGGTGCAAAACCACCAGTGAAATATGGCACACCATCGAGCAAATATTTAGCTCTCAATCTGCAGCAAGGATAATGCAATATAAAAGACAACTTCAAAACTTGAGAAAAGATAATGTCAGCATGAGAGAATATCTCTCCAAAGCCAAGACAATCTATGATCAGTTAGCATCTGCTGGACACAAGATAACTGATACAGAACAAATTCTGTGCATCTTAAGTGGTTTGGATGATGACTATGAAGCAGTAGTTGCTGTAATATCATCTAATGAAAAACAGCCATCTCTACAAAGTGTCCAATCTATTCTCATTGCACATGAGGGAAGACTAGAACAAAAGAAACAAGCAAATTGGGATTGCAATGTCAACTATGCAACAGTAAGCAAAGGTAGAAATCAAGAAAAAAATCAAGGCAATAGAAACCAACCAAATAATTCTAGGGGTGGTCAATCTAGCAGATTCAGAGGAAGAGGTGGTAGGTGGAATGTCAACAATAACAAACCAAGATGTCAGATATGTGAAAAATACGGTCACACTGCCAACAAATGTTATTTCAGATTTGATGCCAACTTTACACCAGCTCAACAAAGCAACACCAATTTAAGAACTCAGAATCCTAATGTTAACATGTTCAGCACACAACAGGAGTCCTCATCAAACAACACAAACACAAATGCAGCAAAAGCAGAAGATATACATGATGAAAGTTGGTATCCAGACTCAGGTGCAACCAATCATGTAACAAACAACATGGCAAATCTAAATCTTGGCAACAGAGAATATAAAGGTACACAGTGGGAAATGGCAAATCTATAAAAATCTCTCATATAGGAAATGCAAGTATCAATGGAACCAGACAATTATATCTAAACAATCTGTTAATGGTTCCATTGATTAGAAAAAATTTAATGAGTGTGTCACAATTTGCCAAAGATAATAATGTGTACTTTGAGTTCCACCCTAAACATTGTCTAGTTAAAGATGAACTAACTACTGAGGTGATTTTGCAGGGTAGGGAACACAAAGGACTTTATAAATTTGATGTACCAAACTCAAGAAGTGTTGAAAGTGATGAAAATTGGTGCCATATTTCTGAGGTTAAGAACACTGAAAACTTTGATGTATGGCATTATAAGTTGGGTCATCCCAGTTTAAATGTAATGAAACATGTTTTGAGCAGTTGTGACAATACTCATATTAGTAATATTCCTGATTCTTATATCTGTACATTTTGTCAAATGGGCAAGAGCCATAAACTTGTATTTCCATACTCAAAAACTGTCTACAACAAGCCTCTTGAACTTGTTGCAGCAGATTTATGGGGACCAGCCCCCATATATACTGACTATGGATACAAGTATTACATCTCTTTTATTGATGCTTACTCCAGATATGTGTGGATTATTTTTTAAAGTCTAAATCAGAAACTAGGAATGCTGTGATACAATTTATCACTAATGCTGAAAGGCAAACAAACTGTCAAATGAAAGTCATACAGACAGATGGTGGAAAAGAATTTTTACCTTTGAAAAGTTACATTGAGATGAAAGGTATCACTCAAAGAATAACATGTCCATATACTTCAGAACAAAATGGTCTAATAGAGAGAAAACATAGGCATATAGTTGAAACTGGTCTAACACTGCTAGCACATGCATCTTTACCACTAAAATTTTGGCCAGATGCCTTTTCCACCGCAGTCTATCTGATTAATAGACTGCCCACAAAAATTATAAAATTCAAAAGTCCAGTAGAAGTGCTATTCACTGTTAAACCAGATTACCAAAGTCTAAAGACCTTTGGATGTCTATGCTTTCCCTACATAAGACCATATAATGTACACAAACTGGATTACAGGTCAAAGCCATGTACTTTCATTGGATATGCTACAAATCAGAAGGGATATAAATGCATTGATGACAAAGGAAGAGTATACATATCCAGACATGTTGTGTTCAATGAACATGAGTTCCCTTTTAGCAATGCAGAAATTAAAACAAATCAGAAAGTTTGCAATCCAAAGCAGTCAATACCTCAAGTGCTACCTTCACCAGAAATTATCATACCTATGAATGACATTGATCATCATGAAGGAGGTGGCATCAGCTCTCAACACACAGTTCCCATGATTGAACCAGGTCAAGAATCTACTGATGCACCAACCAGGCCTGATGGCACATCACAAGACACCAGTCATCCTCCAGACACCTGTCAAGTACTGCATGACACTCAATCATACAGTACTCAATCAGGAGCTGTTGTTGAAGATAGGCATCCACCTGCAAATACTGAACACCACATGATGACAAGAGAAAAGTGTGGAATATTTAAACCAAAAACGTACAGCATAGTGTCAGAGCTCACTGAACCAAGTACATATGAACAGGCAATTCAAAATGACAAATGGAGCAAGGCTATGCAGGAGGAATATAATGCTCTAATAAAAAACAGGACATGGGATCTTGTACCATTACCAAAGGATAAAAATATAATTGGATGCAAATGGACTTTTAGATTAAAAAGAAATCCTGATGGCACAATTCTTAAACATAGGGCAAGACTGGTAGCAAAGGGGTACTCACAACAGAATGGATTTGATTTTAGTGAGACTTTCTCTCCTGTTGTGAAGCCAACTACCATTAGAGTCATATTAACTATTGCCTTATATAAGAATTGGCAAATCGGGCAATTAGATGTTAATAATGCCTTTCTTAATGGTGAATTGCAGGAGGAAGTGTACATGGAGCAGCCACATGGATTCATTCAAGAAAACAGAAATAAGCTAGTTTGCAAACTCAACAAAGCACTCTATGGACTCAAGCAAGCACCAAGAGTTTGGTTTGACAAGCTAAAGACAATATTAGCAAAACATGGCTACAACCCCACAAAATCAGACCACTCATTATTTACTAAATTCTCTGACAACATAACTGTGTACATACTAATTTATGTAGATGACTTTGTTATTACAGGGAATAATAACTCAGAAATCTTGAACATCACACAATGTCTCAAGAAAGAATTCTCAATCAATGACTTGGGTGAGCTAAACTACTTCCTTGGCATAGAAGTCAAAAGAACATCTCATTCAGAAATTCATTTAAACCAAAGAAAATATATCAATGAAATTTTAATCAAGGCCAAGATGGACAAAGAAAACTCACTGCCCACTCCAATGATAAGCAACTGTCATCTATCAAAACATAGAGGTGAACCATTCTAAATGGCAAAGAATACAGAAGCATTGTGGGAGCACTACAGTATGTCACAATCACAAGACCAGACATTTCTTTCAGTGTAAACAAAGTAAGTCAGTTCATGCAAGAGCCACATGATGAACATTGGAAGGTAGTTAAAAGAATCCTAAGATACTTGAAAGGGAAAATCAACCATGGTCTAATTATGCAAGCAAGTACAAAGTTATGCATAAATGGTTACAGTGATGCAGACTGGGCCACAGATCAGGATGACAGGAAGTCTACCACGGGATACTGCATCTATTTGGGTAAGAACCCAATATCTTGGTGTGCAAAAAAACAATCTACAGTATCTAGATCAAGCACAGAAGCCGAGTATAGAAGTATTGCTAGCATCACTGCAGAAATTATGTGGCTAACTTCTCTACTGAATGAACTAAGAATCAAACTTGACTGTAGGCCGACCATTTGGTGTGATAACCAAAGTTCAATTGCTATCACAGCAAACCCAGTACTTCACTCTCGCACAAAACATATCAAATTCGATCTATATTTTGTGAGAGAGCAAGTAATCGGCAAAAAATTGAAGTCAGATACGTACCTTCAACTTACCAGAAAGCCGACATCTTCACAAAGCCACTATCTCGGCCAAACTTCATTAGATTTAGGCAAGAGCTCAACGTGGATGAAGCTAACACTAATCTCAGATCCAAAGTGCAGATCTATATTCCAGAAGCAACCAAAGTTGAAATCGAAGACTATCAAGATCTCATCTCTCAGCCAAACCAGGAGAAAGAGCATCTCACAAACTACGCTGCGCTCTCTCTAATTTCATAGTTTCAAAAGTATTTCTCATCAGAGATAAAGAAAAGAAAAAAAATTTCTCTGGCGGCTCAAAACCGCAAGTCTCCCAAACCCTAACCCTAGCGTTAGGTTTGAGGGGGGGGGGTAATGGAATAATGGAATGATATCATAGAACAACGCTATTTTGTACAATACCTTTCTAATTTGTATCAAGTGTCTAATTGGGCCGAACTATGTTATATTGAGCCCATCAGTATCTTGTAGTTATATAAATACAACACTGTTGTTTACATCTGAATATAATAAACCTTTACAACATTTTGCATTTCTTTACAACTATGCTCCATTCAGTATGTTTGATATATAGGATTTTTTGTTTAGTTATTTACAACATGGGCTCTTTTTAAAGCTTCCCTATTTATCATTTTCTGTACTACGATATATACAATGCACTGCAAACTCAGGTTACTGTATGTGTTTGCAATTTCCTTATCACTGATTGCATCTATTAGGTTTAAACTTCGATACTACAATTCTATTTTGTTCCTTCAGTATTTAATACGCTCGGTTCAGTAGGTTCAACTACTTATGAATTATTATGCTTAGTTTAACAAATTCATGTTCCTGATGGATAATAGGCTGCTGTTTGTGGAATGCATTTGTAGGCTCAACTCAATGGCTTTCTCTGTCGGCAGCGCGATGGAGCTACCTTAATTGGTGATGATGTGCCAGGCACACGGCCTTTTGTCACACTTGATGGTGCTTGCTTTTGAATAGGTATTCTCTTTTCCAAACTTACCTACTTATCATATTGCATAATATGCTAGATATTTTATACTGCAAACTCACTTTACTTTCTATGTCTGCGATTTTCTTGGAGATGAATTCAATTATTAGATTTCAAGTGGGATAGTGCAAAAACATTTTGTTCCTTCACTTTTTATTACACGCGGTTCAGTATATTCTAATATGTGTGACTTATTCTGTTTAGTTATTTAAAAGTTGGGCTCTTTTTTCCTCTTCTCAAATATCCCATAGCTCAGTATATTTTCAGCCCACGTATTACAAAATATAACAGTTAGTCCCTACTGACTTAGTCCCGGTTGTTCTATTTTTTAACCCGTTGAAAATCAAAAATATCTCCTTATTTGTTTCCCTTCCCTATTTACCTTCCCTGTTTACCTTCACAAATATCTACATTACTTAAACTGCGCTTCCTTCTCCCTCTCTTCACACATCTACAATCCTACTTCAACTAGGTATTCCACCCCCTTCTTCCTTGCTCACATCACTGCTTTAAACTTCGTTTCCCCCGGCTTACGATGACAATGTCGTTCCTTATTTTTTACCCACTCCATCACAACACCAATTTTTTCTGTTACAGCCACTTTACCTTACCTTATTACCGTGTTTACTCATCATTTATAGATTTACATATTTTTTTTCCTCTTTTGATTGTCAAATAGATGGATGCTGAACAACACGAACAGCGTTGGTTGGCACAGCGAGCCCGACGTCAACGAATGTCCGACGACGCCCGACAAGTTCAATTGGTTAATCGTAGACAACAACGGCGTGAGCAATAGGTGCTTACTTTAGAATTGCAGCAACCACCTACAACCGGTACCATTTCTAATTCACCATCCCATTCTCTTTTCCAACTCTTCTAATATCAGCGTTCTAAATATCAAAAACATAATATTTTTTTCAAATTTGGTTTTACATACATGTTACCAATTTTAGTTATGCTAGCGTTTACAGACATGCGTACGTATTTTAGTCTTTTTTATTTTTCTTTTCCTCTACCTCTTTTCCCTCCCTGTTACTGGAGTCTGCCTTCCCTGCAATATTACCTCAACCTTAGTCCATAATCTCCCTGCCTACATCTAAAATGTTCGTAGCATTTATAAGCTTCCACCTACATCTTTGATCTTCAAAATTTCTTAAGCACCATGTAACTTTATTTTTCTCTACGAACTTCTGAATCTGCATGTTCCAACTGAAGTAGACATTTTGAGGACTTATAACTTTGACTGCGTACCATAAAATTTATAAATCAACAGACTTTGCTTGCGTATCAACAGATTTCAAAATCAAAAAAGGATATCATTGAATGTCATATATATATATATATATATGTACGTGTATATATATGTCTGTGTATGCGCGCGCGCGCACACACACACACACATATATATACATATACATACATACATACATACAATATACATACATACATATATACATACATACATACTTATATATATATATCTATGTGTGTCTACATATATATGTGGAATTGTGCATATCCAATCATGAACGTTTCCATTTTTAGCCGAATTGATTTGGACTGTTGTCAGCTTTATATAATGATTTCGGAAAATATAATTTTTTTTATTTACTAGTTTCGAGTACCATCGTCCACATGTTTGATTTTCAAACTATATTAACTACTGTATATCATTTTTCCCCCCTTGACCTTGTGAATGTCCAGTTAATATGTCGTGTCTTCAACAGAAATCTTATAGATGCTGAAATCACAGTTGGCCAATTTCATGGTACAACAGTGTTTATCCCCCGTATGTCATTAAAACCTTTAGAAAATGTCAACATGCCTTTCACCCTAATTTGAAAAAAATTCCTAATTAAATTAGCTTTCGCAATAACAATTAACAAGTCTCAAGGCCAAACAATTTCAAATATTGGCATCCATCTCCCACAACATGTTTGCCTTCATGGTCAGCTATATGATGAACATATTTTTCTGCATTTAAACCGTTTATTTCATATATTTTTATTTTCATAAAGCGGTATTATACGGATATTTTGTTGTGGTTTTGCAGATTATAGATTCCGAAGTGCGACTTTGAAATTAATCGGTTGTGCCGTCCAATGGTTCAAATGACACGCAAAAAAAAGTGCAACATTTTGAGTACTGAATAATTCGAAGAGAAAGTACATATCGTTCATGAAGAAATGCATCTCACGTCACCAACCTGTGTACTATTCATGCAAGAAGGCAAATGCAAATATTGAAAATACACTTTCAAATATTAGCCTGAAAATCTCTCAAAGCAAGGCCACTTGTTAATCAAATAACAAAGCAAAGACCAATTCAAAGTGACGTGGCCTTATTTTTCTCCAAATATCAAGCGCATGGACCTAAATAGTAGGGTTATTTGTGGAGGCTGAAGTCTTTAAATAGAGAGAGCAATGCAGATGGAAAATCATCTCTTACCCCGTCACTCTTCTTCAAGTTTAGTTTCAAATTCAGCAGTGTTTTTATTTTCGAACAGAATACGTATAATTGTTGATTAGATTTAGCAATTTATTTATTCTTGTTCTTAGTTATTTTATGCACTCCTTTCAGTTAGTTAATAAATATTTCAGTTGTTTGCTATGTTATTTTCTTATCCGCAATTTCAATTTCTGTTTTGATTTTTATAATTCTATATATTTTGGTTGCAATTTCGATTAGTTTTGGAATCGATTCGGAGTATATTATTGTTTTTATTTTCTTTTCAAATTCACCGTCGAATTCATTTAACACGCCTAAGTTTAACTATGAATTTCAATTGTTTTAAATACAATTCTATGTGTTCGACCTGCATACTACACGCATGTGCGCTTGCAGAATTTATTAAAATTTGTGTTTTTCTAATCAGTAGAAAAGTCACAACTAGTTTTTGGTGCCGTTGCCGGGGAATTGCTATTTTGAAATTTTCGATTTTTTGTTTTTTAAGTCTATTCGTGTTAATTTATTATTTTTGAATTAGTTTTCAAAAAAAATCATTTTTTTTCGTTTTTCAGTTCCTTTCACTAAAGTAGCGTCTTTTGTTTTTTGTTTTTTGTTTCGCTGCATATTTAAGTTTCGCATATTGTTTAGTTTATGTTTCATTCACTTTTTACCTTAGATTTTGCATGTCAGTTGGATTTCATTTATGTTCACGTTAGTTTCGCAGTTGCACATTTTGCATGTCAGTTGCATATTCATTCACCTGTTCTGTTCGCATTCAACGTATTCACGTAGTGGCAGTTTGTTTTGTTTAGTTCGTTTTAAGCTTGCATTATTTACCATAACCACTTAGTTGTTGCCACGTAACCATCTTATACCAGCAGCTTGCATTTTTTATTTAGTTCACACATAAATTTCAGTTTGTCTTCAAATTGCATGTAAGTTTCATTTTTTTACAACTCACGTAGCTTGTTTTTGGCTCTATTTTTGCATTCAACACGTCATCTTTGTTTGTTTTTGGGTCTATTTTTTGCATTCAACGCACATAAGTCTCATACTCACGTATCTTATTTTTTTTGACAACTCACGTAGTTCCGTCGATAATTTTTTTTTTAGCAGCTTAGTTTGTGACTTTCACTGGTGTATATGTGAATATTCGAATGCACGTGTCATCCGCATTGTGAGACTAAGTCAGTACATATATCTACTTTCTGTTCGTTTCCTTTTCGTTTTTTTGTGTGATTCACAGATTCGTGTGTTTCAAATTGTGCTTTTCATTTTTCTTTCCAGTGCCACCTTGCCACTTTTTGCTTTTCGCCCTGCTTTCATTTTTCATTTTTATGCTTTTCATTTTGTTCACATTTGCAGATCCACGTGAATCAAGTCAAAAGCATCAAGTAATCAGCAATCAAACGAATCAAATAGTTCCAACTCCGTAAATCTCAGTCATTCAACGACAAGGATCTAGGGATCTATCAATTACAAATGGTGGAGTTTGAATCACCAGCACTACTCAGTTGCACTGGACGTACAGCTATACCCCTCTGTAAGTAATTTTCTACTCTGCAGGAGCCGATGTGCACGTAAATGTGCATATTTTTACCACCATATTTATTCTTTTTAAATTAAATAAATGATCATATTGGGTATTTTAACTTGTTTTAACCAAAATCTATATTAATTCCAAATTGTCACATATCCATCTTCATATAGGGGCAAAAAGGTCATTTGAGTGCATATATTTCTTTGAGAAAAATTAATTGGATATTTATATATATTTTTGTAGGAATTTGGTCTCAAATAGGAGTAATTTCATGAAGGAATATGCATGCACAAAGAATATAAAGGAATGAAGATGGAAATAATTCAAAGTGAAGATCATGGAGGACCCCACCTACCCACCATCTTAATGTACAAATTAGAGGCTAATGCACATGCTTATGGAATTAATGGCTTCATGTACACTTAAATAGTGATTAGTAGAAGCTAATGATTACTTGTCATCCACACGTTCTCAAGGGTAGTTTGGCCATTCCCCAAATTATGAATTAGGGTTTTATGCATGTATAAATAACCCCTTATGTTTCATGTAATCCTCTCTTAGCTTAGTCTCTCTTAGTTTTAGTTTAGGCTCAAAATAAAAAGCTCTTCTCTTCTCTTTTTCCATGGCTACTTAGCCATTTTATTTCATGTAATTTTCTTTTCTTTTGTGCAATATTAATTCTCTTTTATTTACATGCTTCTTCTCTTCTTATGTAATAGTGTAGACTTACCTTTATGTAATTAGATTAGTTGTCTTTTCCATTAGCTTTCATTTTCCTTTATTTTTTGCTTTCATGTTGCTTTCTACATTTTTTAATTTGATAACAAATATAAGAGCTTAATCCCTACAATTTAGGGGTAATGAAGCTCTCTAGTATGTAGATGCAACATTTTGATGTGTATACTCTCTTTTTGTGCTTTAATGGAAACACTTGAAGTGGTTTAATGATGTTGTTTAGCTTTGAATTTGATAGTCTATGTTGTTCATACCAAATAGACTATGCTTAAACAAACATAACACAAATTGCCTCTTCATCTAAATATGATTATGGCAAAGAAGTGAATGTTGAAATTGAAATTTGATATCCTATATTTCTAAACAATAATTAATAGGCCATGCTTAAAATAGATTTTTATTTCAATTTTGTTGTTATATTTCATGAGAGTTAAATGTGTATTAGTGTGTGTTATAGTTTGATGGTTTATATTGGGCTAATTAATAGCACATATATATCATACTTATGATAAGCACATCAACTAATTACACTAATGACCATAAAAGAAAGATCATGATTTCATATGTGTTGAACTACATGATCTAGAGAGTGGATTTATTTCCTAAATTGTCACTTAACTCTTATATTTGCTTATCTTTTCTTTTAGTTAGTTCTCTAATTCTCTAGCTTAACTTTCACTCGACTTTAGTTTAATTTGATTGAATAGAATTTTAAAATCATCAATTCCCTGTGGATCGACCCGTATTCGCCACGTGCTACATTCGTACACCGTGCGCTTGCGGTTATTTTTAATTTAAATTCGTTCGACGGTTTTCTAAATCGATAGAACTTCCGTCGACGAACAAGTTTTTGGCGCCGCTGCCGGGGAATTGTTTTGATTTTGATTTTCTATTTTTCGAATTATTTTTGTTTGATTTTTATTGTGTGTTTGCATTTAAAAAAAATTGTGTGTTTGTGTGATTTTTGATTGCGTCTTTTTTGTGTGCTTGATTTCTTTTCCTTTTCCATTTGCATTTTCATATAAAAAAAACTCCACAATTTCATGTCAAAAAAATAATAATTTTATTCCATTTCTATATATTTACATTTCATTCGCAATTCCATTTACATTTGCACATATTTGATCATCATTCTCTTCAATTTGCCTCTCTGTCAAAACTCTGCCTTGACTCACTGTTTCTGTGTTGCCTCTACTTCAACATCTCCATCTACTTCTCTTACAGCCTCCAACATCACTCATAACCCAATTTCACCATCTTGCAACTACTACTTGCTTCCACTCACCATCTGACATCACCCACCATTGCTTACTGCTTCCTAGCATACTTCTGCCATTCAATAGCTTACAACCCAAAATACCCCCAAACTTCCCACTGTTCTTCCTCCAACTTCTGTCTCTGCTCTGTGCACATATCAACCTGCCCGCTGTTACACTTACTAACCATTCATCTCTGGCCATTCAGTTCGACAACTACCAATACATCTTCCATGCTTGATCAACCAACAAGCTCAACCACCTGCAAATACTTACATCCTAACAGCAGCAACTTTGTTACAAATCCACAGCTATCTGCACAATTTCATCACAAAGTGTACGACATATAAGCTTCAACTGACCACCATCACAACCTCGCAATCTTGCCTGTACCACTGCGCACTGCATACCTTTCTCCTCACGTGCAATAGAGAACTCCTCCAAACCGTAACAGCACTTCACTACTAGCCCCTGCAACCACATTCCGGTTTCTTCATCTCCATCTCCACTGACAAACTTCCACTACTGTCCAAAATCCAACAAATATCATCAGCCACTGTCCCATGCATTCCTCACTCCAACCACCCACTCATCAAACCAGAAAACCATCAACTAAAAAAAATAAAAATGAAAATCAATATTTCAAACCTTCAACCGCCTGAACCATCATCAAACAGCCCAAGAGAAATTCACTGCGACCCAATCCAACTCTCCTTCCACCACAAATCCACCTTCAGTCGCGAACTGCAAGCAATCGCCTCGTCCACACTTCGCCGTCGACGACAGACCATACTCCGCAATTCCTCTAACCATATCGCCTCACCGCAGCACCGCAACTCCACCTTCAACCTCACCTGAAATCGCAAATCCCAGATCCACCTTTACACCAACCAACACCACAAATTGCTTTCGGTTTGATTTCAATTGTTCTTATTTTGATTTAGTAAGCCGATTTGATAAGCAGATTGAGAATTTGATTGTGTGAGTGTGTTAATGGTTTTGTCTCCCTGTGTTGATCAAGAAAGGGGATATTCGATTTTTTTTTGGAGGCCGTTAGCTGTTTTGATTTTTAAAAAAAAAGACGAAAAAGGTTGGGACGGGCTGTTTTTAAAATTTTGTATTTCCCTTTTTATTTTTGTTCTTTCTTCTTACTTTTATTTACTTAATTTGTTTAAGCAACTAGTTTATTTCCTTCTCTCAAAAAAATAAAAAAAAAGTGTTTTTTTTTCTTTTTTCTTCTGGTACTTTGTTTTGTTTAACTTGTTTTAGTTTAGTTTTTTTTAATCTGTTTCATTTTTTAAGGAAAAAACAAAAAATAATTGTTTGTTTTAATTGGCTTAAATTTTCCATCATTAAAAATAAAAATAAAAACAAATAAAATCAATGTGTATATCTTTGTTGTATCTTTCAGGTTGCAAAATCAAAAGGAGAAGGATTGCGCTGCTTAACTTGCCAAAAAAAAACTTCTTGCTTGCTTTTAAAAATTTTGCTTCTTTTAGTCCATATCTAATGCTTTTATTTGTCCTGCGTTGTTGATTACTTGCATTTGAAAAGAAAAACAAAATTTCAAAAACAAAATTTCATTCGTAGTTGCATTGTTAATTCACGCTTAATGTTTGTTTTGAATTTCATACTAGATTTGATTAATAATAAAGATTAGACATTGATAACTTTTAATTGTATATTGACAATTTGTCTTCATTGAACAATTTAATTTCTTGGTGTCTAGCCTACGGCAGATTAATAACCATTTATAAATATTACGGCGATTCGTAAATATTATAGTGGTTGTTCCTCTGAAGGTACTTAAACCTTCGGCTGCATTGCTACGGTGATTCGTGGTGCACCGATAAATCCTGTCTGTTACCTGGCTGAGAACTATCTTGTTTATCTAAGACAATGTGTGAATATAAAATTTTGGGTTAACTTAAGATTAATCATTTGTAATTTGACCCCTGCAATTATTTAGTTGCATTAGTTCATGCATATTTAAAAAAAATAAAAAATTCAAAATCCAAAACTAAAAAAAATTTGTAAATATTTCTTTTCCTTTGAAATTTTTAAATCCTTTTCTTTGAAATTTAAAAAAAATCCAAAAAAAATTTAAAAAAAACCAAAATTCAAAAAAAAAGTTGAAAAATAAAAACAAAACAAAAATTGATTTCCCTTTTGAAAAATAAATTTTCTTGGTAAATATTTTTCGTTTATAAAAAAAACCAAAAAACATTCTTGAAAATGTCTGAATTTCCATATTCACTTGAATTTTACAATGGTTGTGAAAATCGATATAATCCATATGATTTCAATCCAAATTCGTATGGATATTTTAACAACAACTATTGTGTAAATAATTCAAATCTCGAACAATAAAATTTTCAAAACGATGACCAACCTTCGACTCTTGAAAATAGCATTGAAATGATTTCATCTTTACTCGAACTTTCTACACGACAAAATCAAGAGGTAAATAATTTATGTAATTCATATTTGTGTAATAACTCGAGTCAAAGATTTCAAAATTTGAATTCAATTCAAAATTCAAATACTATTATAACCCATGCCAATTTAGTTTTGAACTCCAAAATGAATTTCAAACTCAACATGAAAATGGAAACAACTTTTCAAACGAATTTGGCAATGGGAATAATCTTAACCATGTTACGAGTGAAAATTTTTGTTCTCAACAAATCCAAATCGAAAATTCTCAATTTAATAACTACAAATTGGATTTTGTTGAACAAATGAATGAAATTTACGACGATCACACGGATTTATTGTTTGAAACTTATATGAAACAACGTGAACAACAAAATCAAATCTCAACGTGTGACGAGTCAAGTGATAATCCACCTTTTACCCAAATCGACGACTTTCAAATAACAAATTTTGAATTTGAAAATAACAATCTTAATGAAGTTGTTGAAAACACGATAATTGAGTTGGATTTCAATTCTTTTGAGGGTGAGAAACTCGATTTAAATTTCGATCTTCCATTTTCTAAAAATTTAAATACAACAACTTTGGATTTTGAAATGGATATATGCGATGAAGTTGTTGATAATTCAACAAAGGAAGATGAATTTAACGAACATGAGTTTTGTGGAATTTACAAAAATGAGTCATTAAATTTTGATGGGGAAGATTTCGATCACTATTTTGACTTTGAAATCGATAATTTGGAAGAAGTTTTCAATGATAAACTTGAATTTCAATTTTTGAAAATAAATGTGAATTTCAATCAATTGTTTTATCAACCCCAAAATTCATTGAAAACAAAGCAACTCATTCAATTTTTAATAAAAAAAATTCATTTTTCCAAATCGACAATCAACTTCGAAATCTTTTAAAATTTGGATTTTCGAGCTTAAGCTGTGTCTCGCATACTAGACGAGACAAATGAATCGGTTTTTGGAAGACCGGTTCATTTACTCTTTAACGGCATACTTTTTGATGTCGTGTAAATAATCATCTTTACATTTTCATTTAAATAAAGGTTATGTTTTTATTTCTCTCCTTCCACTTGGGTTGACTGTGGGGACACAGTCAAAATCAAGTGTGGGGGGAGAAACTCATCTCAATTTTTTTTCATGGTTTATTTTTGCTTTAAAATCTCAAAAAAAATTAAAAAATAAATCCCAAAAACAAATTTTCTTTTGATTTATTTTTAAAAGAAACACTATAAGATAATTATATGGTTTTGGTTTATTAAACTGAAATTTTTGGAAATTTATTTGTCTTAACAAAAATAAAAATGAAATTTGTTACAAATAATTATGGTTTAACTAGTATATAGGAAGATTCATAAGTGTTAATTATGAAGTATATCCTAATTGAAAATCTTTGTTTTTAAAAGTGGTTGATTTAAAATAAAGGATATAACATCTTTTTTGTCTTCTAAGTTAAATTGTGCTAAGATGATTTTGCAAAACTCTCTCTGTCTTTAAAAAAAAAAAACTAAAAAATAGTAACATCCAAGTATTCACTCTCATTTAAAAGTCCTCACGGTTATGCATGCGTGAATTACTTGGAATCTTTAATTATGTGCTTTCATACTCATTTAAAAGTCCTCATGTTTATGCATGTATGGAACACATGTAAAAAAACATACTTAATAAAAACCACCTACGGTCAATAGGTGTATGCACGAAAGTGTGTGCACTCGTCATGCTCTGTACTCCCCTCACATAAGCCCGAAAGGCAGTGCATGAGTGGTATATCTGGCCTCAGTTTACCTGAGCTAGGTGTGTAAATTTTCTTGCAAATAAAGGGAGAGCAAGTAATTGAAATCCTAGCACTATTTGTACTTATTTGATTTGATTTGTTATTGAAAGGAAATGAAAATACCACTTTGATAAACAGTGATAATCAACTAAGGATCCATTTCATAGTTACGTTGTGTTATTAACCAAAACAACGAGTTAAACTATGGTCTATTTTTTATGATAACTTGATTTTTGTCGGAAATTTTGACGAGTAAATGGCATAAATTTTCAAGATAATGACCAAAACCTATATTTAACTTATTCGTGTCAATTTAAAAATAAATCCTTCATTTGTAAATATTTTCAAAAAACTCGCATTCATCTCTTTGTAAATGAATCTTGCATTTTGTAAATATTTTCATCCTGCATTTGGATTTTGTGGGTAGTATCCGCTGAAAACCCTCACGAGACAACACTCGTCCTACTAGGGACACCCAGAGGTTTAACGGCTTGTTGCATACGCTCTATGCAATCGTGCTCCCTACGAAAGCGGATTTGTCTTAGCTTTTCTTTATTCGAGGACGAATAAAAAGATAAGTGTGGGGGTATTTGATGTGCACGTAAATGTGCATATTTTTACCACCATATTTATTCTTTTTAAATTAAATAAATGATCATATTGGGTATTTTAACTTGTTTTAACCAAAATCCATATTAATTCCAAATTATCACATATCCATCTTCATATAGGGGCAAAACGGTCATTTGTGTGCATATATTTCTTTGAGAAAAATTTAGTTGGAAATTTATATATATTTTTGTAGGAATTTGGTCTCAAATAGGAGTGGTTTCATGAAGGAATATGCATGCACAAAGAATATAAAGGAATGAAGATGGAAATAATTCAAAGTGAAGATCATGGAGGACCCCACCTACCCACCACCTTAATGTACAAATTAGAGGCTAATGCACATGCTTATGGAATTAATGGCTTCATGTACACTTAAATAATGATTAGTAGAAGCTAATGACATGGCCTCCACACTATCCCAAGGGTAGTTTGGTCATTCCTCAAATTATGGATTACGGTTTTATGCATGTATAAATAACCCCTTATGTTTCATGTAATCCTCTCTTAGATTAGTCTCTCTTAGATTAGTCTCTCTTAGTTTTAGTTTAGGCTCAAAATAAAAAGCTCTTCTCTTCTCTTTTTCCATGGCTACTTAGCCATTTTATTTCATGTAATTTTCTTTTCTTTTGTGCAATATTAATTCTCTTTTATTTACATGCTTCTTCTCTTCTTATGTAATAGTGTAGACTTACCTTTATGTAATTAGATTAGTTGTCTTTTCCATTAGCTTTCATTTTCCTTTATTTTTTTTGCTTTCATGTTGCTTTCTACATTTGTTAATTTGATAACAAATATAAGAGCTTAATCCCTACAATTTAGGGGTAATGTAGCTCTGTAGTATGTAGATGCAACATTTTGATTTGTATACTCTCTTTTTGTGCTTTAATGGAAACACTTGAAGTGGTTTAATGATGTTGTTTAGCTTTGAATTTGATAGTCTATGTTGTTCATACCAAATAGACTATGCTTAAACAAACATAACACAAATTGCCTCTCCATCTAAACATGATTATGGCAAAGAAGTGAATGTTGAAATTGAAATTTGATAGCCTATATTTCTGAACAATAGTTAATAGGCTATGCTTAAAATAGATTTTTATTTCAACTTTGTTGTCATATTTCATGAGAGTTAAATGTGTATTAGTGGTTGTGTTATAGTTTGATGGTTTATATTGGGCTAATTAATAGCACAAATATATCATACTTATGATAAGCACATCTACTAATTACACTAATGACCATAAAAGAGAGATCGTGATTTCATATGTGTTGAACTACATGATCTAGAGAGTGGATTTATTTCCTGAACTGTCACTTAACTCTTATATTTGCTTCTCTTTTCTTTTAGTTAGTTCTCTAAATCTCTAGCTTAACTTTCACTCCACTTTGGTTTAATTTGATTGAATAGAATTTTAAAATCATCAGTTCCCTGTGGACCGACCCGTATTCACCACTTGCTACATTCGTACATCGTGCGTTTGCGGTTATTTTTAACTTTAATTCGTTCGACGGTTTTCTAAACCGATAGAACTTCCATCGACGAACAAGTTTTTGGCGCTGTTGCCGGGGATAGAACTTCCGTCGACGAACTGTTATAAATCTACTTTTGGCTATTACACCTTGATTTGTTTATGCGCGTTTGGGCAAGAAATAATTTTAACCGTTTAGAAAGCCAAAATATTTCATTAAACAAATCAATGGAAATTTCAAATCAAACAAATATGAGCAAAC
Source organism: Allium cepa (assembly GCA_030765085.1). Classification (NCBI taxonomy): domain Eukaryota; kingdom Viridiplantae; phylum Streptophyta; class Magnoliopsida; order Asparagales; family Amaryllidaceae; genus Allium; species Allium cepa. Next base: position 377,354,175 of record CM060938.1, on the reverse strand, counting down.
ACGGTTCACAACACTGTTCACATCACAGTTCACACCACAATTCACCAAAATTATCACCTAAATCACATGTTGGAAATAATGAATTTCATGAGAACCGACCATTTTCCCTTAGAGACCGATGTTATCCAACTAGGACCGTTCAATCTTCGGTTATTTCATTTCCACCTACCGAAGGAAATAATTTTGAGCTAAAACATTCTTTTATCCAAGGGGTACCAAAATTCACTGGGTCTGAAAATGCATATGAATTTCTTAGTGAATTTGAGTTATATGCTTCTACAACTAAAATGCAACAACTTTCTAATGAATCCATCAAGCTAAGGCTTATTCCATTTGCACTTCTAGAAAGTGCGAAAAGATGGCTTAATTCTCTTCCTAAAAATTCAATTAAAAGTTGGGACAATTTCGTTACTATATTTTTGAAAAAGTTTTTCCTTTCCACAAAACTCTTAAAATTTGAACCGAAATCAACCAATTCTCTCAGAATGAAGGAGAAACTTTTTCAAAATAATTTGAAAGGTTCAATCAATTGTTATATAGTTGCCCACATCATGCAATCCCTAAACACGTTTTGTGCCAAATCATTTATGAAGGGCTTAACTATTAAACAAGATCCCAACTCGAATCAATGTGCGGAGGAGAATTCATGGCAAAAACTGACAAGGAAGCTTGGGAATTTTTAGAAGAGTATTCAGAAAAGGATATGCAATGGGAAAAAATTCTTGTTCCAATTCGTACTCCAAACGGAGGAGTACATTCCATTGACCCATCACATCTTCCTATAGATGCCCAAACTCCTCAAAAAGGAGAAGGACTACCCCATTACTACACACAAGACCAAATCAATGCTATAGCTCAAAACAGTCCTTCTTCATCCACATGCAATCCTAACTGGAAGCACCACCCCAATTTTTCATGGTCAAATCCTAACAATGTGGCTAATCCATCACATATGTATCCGATGATACCAAATCCGAATTATCGAGCCCCAACATCTAATGCTCAAAATTCTTAACCAACTCCTCAAGCAAAACCTTCGAATCAACCATACAGGCATCCTAACTTCAATCCATCAACCCAACCTTCTCAGCCTTCACAAGAAATTGCTCGATTGGAAAAATAACTCACTAAACAAAATGAACAAATCACTAATCAAGATGCGAGAATTGAGAAAATTACTAAAAAAATGAACAAATGTTGATAATGATGAAGGATCTCATGAAAATCAATGAGAAAGGTAAATTGCCTAGTCAAACTGAAGTGAATCCAAAGTATAACTCTCGAGGAGTAAATCATTGTGAGGACGAAAATGTAAATCCAGTTGATGTTGTCACCACATTAAGGTTTAGAAAGAAGGTAGACAACCATGTCAGCAACCCCGACGTCCTTCTTAAATCTTCCCTTGTTCAAAATTCTGAAACTCAGTCAACGCCCACCGTTGTCAATCCAAACAACTCTAATTTTTCATCCAAGGTCGGCAATCCCAACCACTCTTCGCTTTCTGATGTTAGCAACCCCAACATTTAGCGCCCTTATCTTCACCCTTTTATATCACACCTTCTTCTTCGAATGAAAAAACTACCAAACGAGTCTACAAACCCATAGCTCCATTTCCTCATAGACTCAACAAAAAGAAGAAGCCCGCTAATTTTGACCAAATTCTTGAAATCTTCAAACAAGTTCGAGTCAATATTCCACTTCTTGATACCATAAAGCAAATTCCTCAATATGCCAAATGTCTGAAAGAGCTATGTACTCAAAAACATGCCACTAGTGTTCCTAAGACTGTATTTCTAACTGCAAATACTAGCTCTGTTCTTTCAAATCCCTCCCCAATCAAGTATGAGGACCCCGGTTGTCCTGCAATCGGCTGTAAAATAAGTAACACTCACATTAGTCATGCCTTACTCGATATTGGAGCGAGTGCGAATCTTTTGCCTTATACTGTGTACTATCAATTTGGACTAGGGGAATTAAAACCTACAAACATCACAATTCAACTAGCTGATCGATGTGTCAAAAAACCATTGGGCACAGTTGAAGATGTTTTGATACAAATCGAGCAATCCTATTTCCCAGTCGATTTCATAGTCCTAGAGACCGCGCCTGTCTCAAATCCTAACGGTCAAATTCCCTTGATAATAGGTTGTCCATTTTTAGCAACATCAAATGCTATCATAAATTGTAGAAATGGTCAACTCCGACTTTCCTTTGGGCACCTAACCATTGAACTAAATATATTCAATCTTAACAGACAACCAAGGGATTTTGAAATAGAAGAAGTTGACATGATCCAAACAATTGTAGAAAATGATTTTAGTGATATTACGGAGTCTCTTAACATTTGCCTAGATCGTTTCAATTCCAATTTAAATGAAGATGAATACATTTATGAATTAAATGATATGCTCTGCTCTTCTCATAATTCACTAGAATTCAATCAGTTGATGTCTACTGAAGCCTCAAAAGAAGTACACCCTAAATTAGACCTCAAACCTCTTCCAAACGATCTTAAGTATGCATACTAAGATTCTTCGGGAAATTTCCTTGTAATTTTGGCATCCGATCTCATTAAGGACCAAGAAGAACAACTTTTGAAAATTTTAAGGGAAAATAAAGAGTCAATAGGATGGGTAATCGCTGACAATAAGGAAATTAGTCCATCAGTCATCGAACATCGAATACATTTAGTCGACGAGGCTAAACCCACCCGCGAAGCTCAAAGGCGATTAGACCCTGATATGAGAGAAGTGGTAAAGGAAGAAATTATCAAATGTTTAGACAATAACATTATCTACCCTATCTCTGACAGTACTTGGGTAAGTCCGGTACAAGTTGTGCCCAAGAAGTCTGGAATCACAGTGACCAAAATGAGAATAATGAACTTGTTCCAACAAAAGTGAAAACAAAATGGCGCGTTTGCATCGACTATCGAAAATTCAATGCAGCAACAAGAAAAGATCATTTTCCCCTCCCTTTCATTGATCAAATGCTCGAACGCTTAGCCGGTCATGAATATTATTGTTTTCTTGATGGTTACTCCGTCTATAATCAAATTCCCATTGCGCTAGAGGACCAACACAAAACAACGTTCACATGTCCCTTCGGAACTTTCGCTTATCGTCGCATGCCCTTCGGTCTTTGTAATGCTCCCACTACCTTTTAGAGATGTAGATGAGTATATTTTCTGATATGGTGGAGGATTTTTTAGAAATATGCATGGACGATTTTTCAATCTATTGGTCATCTTTTGATCAGTGCCTCCTTCGTTTAGAACGTGTCTTAAAGCGATGTAAGGAGAAATCGCTTGTTCTTAATTGGGAAAATGTCATTTTATGGTTAAGCGAGGAATAGTCTTAGGTCGTGTTGTCTCTAAAAATGGCCTAGAAGTTGACAAATCTAAAGTTGATCTTATTGTTGGCCTTCCTCCTCTAAGGTCCGTAAAGGACATTCGCTTATTTCTCGGCCATGCAGGATTTTATAGGAGGATCATTAAAGATTTTTCAAAAGTTTCAAAACCTCTTTCGAATCTTCTGGCAAAAGACGTTAAATTTGAATTTTCCAATGAATGTAAAACGTCTTTTGAAACCCTCAAATCGATCTTGACCACTGCACCTATCATCCAACATCCAAATTGGACTTTGCCTTTCGAATTAATGTGTGATGCTTCTGATTATGCCATTGGAGCCATCTTAGGTCAACGAATCGATAAACCTCCTCGAGTCATCTATTATGCTAGCAAAACTCTTAACGAAGCTCAATTGAATTACTCAACCATAGAAAAAGAGTTTTTAGCAATTATCTTTGCCCTCGATAAGTTTAGATCATATCTTGTAGGTTCTAAGGTCATAGTTTACACCGATCATGCCGCCTTGCGGTATTTACTCACGAAAAAGGATGCCAAACCCCGCTTAATCCATTGGATTCTCCTTCTTCAAGAGTTTGACCGAGAAATACGAGATAAAAAGGGTTCTTAAAATGTCATAGCTGATCATCTTTCTTGTATTGCTCATGAAAACTACGATAACACTCAAATCAACGATCATTTTCCTGACGAACAAATTCTTTCCCTCTCCAGTGTACCATGGTACGCGGACATCGTAAATTATCTTGTCACAAAAGAAACACCTTCCCATTGGCCAAAACAAGATAAAAAATTTCTCTCCAATGTTCGAAACTTTTACTGAGACGATCCTTATCTCTTCAAACATTGCATCGATCAAATCATACGTAGATGTGTCCCCGAACATGAATTCCATAACATCCTCTCTTTTTCACATAATCAAGCATGTGGAGGACATTTTGGAGCAAAGAAAACTGCTGCCAAGGTGTTACAGTGCGATTTTTATTGGTCTTCTCTTTTTCGTGATGCCCACGAATTTTGCTCCAATTGTGCTAGATGTCAACAAACAGGTCGTATTTCCATACGTAACATGATGCCCCTAAACCCAATCCTTGTCATCGAAATTTTTGATGTTTGGGGCATCGATTTCATGGAACCTTTTCCTAATTCTTTTGGAAATCTCTACATCCTACTTGTAGTAGATTATGTGTCTAAATGGGTTGAGGCCATTCCCACCAGAATGAATGACAATAAAGTTGTTTGCCAAATTTTTGAAAGAAAACATATTCTCCCGTTTTGGCACACCTCGAGCCATTATAAGTGATAACGGTTCTCTTTTTTGTAATCGTGCTTTTGAATCTCTTCTTAAGAAAAACTCTATCACTCATAAACTATCTACAATATATCATCCACGGACTAACGGTCAAGTCGAGATTTCCAATAGACAATTTAAACAAATTCTTGAAAAGACAGTTAACTCCAACAGAAAAGATAGGTCGTCTAAATTGATAGACGCCCTTTGGACATTTCGCACAGCTTATAAAACCAATCTAGGAATGTCACCATACCGATTAGTCTTTGGAAAAGCATGCCATTTACCCGTTGAGCTCGAGCACCGCGCACTTTGGGCAATCAAATACCTTAATTTTGACATAGAAAAGGCCGAATCACATCGTAATTTACAATTGTCAGAACTAGAAGAACTAAGAAATGAAGCGTATGAAAATGCAAAGATTTATAAAGAGAAAGCTAAATTTTATCATGATAGATCCATACTTCGTAAGACATTCGAAGTAGGTTAGAAAGTTCTCTTATATAATTCCAGACTTCATTTATTTCCTGGCAAATTGAGATCTCGATGGACAGGTCCATATATTGTGAAAACAGTATACCCTTATGGTGCAGTTGAAATTGAAAATCCTAGGGACAGTTCCATTTCAAAGGTCAATGGACAACGCTTGAAGCCATTTCTAGAGTTTGAACAATACGAGGACGACGAGTTCGTGGATCTTCACAAACCTAGCTATTCGGCATTAGCCACTCACTATCTGGTACATATCAAGTTGTACATTTTTTTATTTTATTTTTCTGTTTTACATTTGCATTTGCATTCCATTTGACAATTGGGACACTGTCTCATTCCAGTGTGGGGGGACGCATATCTCATTCTGTTTGTTCATATTTCATAGTGTGGGATCATTTAAAAAAAATCATCTCATTATTTGTTTTCAAATTTCCTTTCAATTTTTTTTTCTCATTTCCCATTATTTTCAGGACTTCGATTTATTTTTAATTAGTGAAGACAAAGTAAGTAAGTAGTTGACGTCAACTGATGAAATTTTTTGTGAATCACTAATTTCAAATGTAAAATATAATGAAAAGTTGAATTACAAGCGATAATAGTGAGGTTAGTATATAGAGGGATTCGTAGGTGATGGTTATGAAATCCTTTCTAAACTGTAGTCTTTGTTTAAAAAAAAGTGGCAGATTTAAAGTACATGTGTTGACATTCCAAATCATTGAAGTTAAGTGGTGCTAAGTTGATTTGCATAACTCCCTTTAGTTATTTATATATATATATATATATATATATATATATATAATAATAATAACAATAAGAAACACCTAGAGTCAATAGGTGCGCACACTTATGAAAGTGTGTGCACTCGCCACACTCTATACTCTTCTCACGTAAGACCGCAAGGCAGTGCATGGGTGGTATTCCTTGGTTCAAAAGTTAGGTGTAATATATATATATATATATATATATATATATATATATATATATATTAGTAAAATGAGACTAAACTTTGAAACCGAAACATTTCTTGACTTTGTTGATTTGGCTTGTTATACAAATGGAAATACCATTTTGAAAAAAACTGCGATTAACAGTGAAGAATTTATTTCATGGCTGCACTATATTATCGACCGAAACAACTGGCCAAACTAGAATCTAATGTATGAAAGCTTGAGTTATATTGAAATTTGTGTTTAGTGAGGAATGAAAAATTTCTAGAAGTTGACTAAAACTGATATATATTATTTTGTTGCAATTATTCTGAAGTAAATCGAGTCTCCATTTGTTAAAATTTTGCATTCATGTAGTACATTAGAATCATCACATACTGCATTTGGATTTTGTGGGTAGTATCCGCTGAAAACCCTCACGAGGCACCAGTCGTCCTATTAGGGACACCTAAAGGTTTAACTGCTTGGTGCATACGCTCAATGCAATCGTGTTTCCTACGAAAAAGAATTTAGTTAGTTTTATTTTCTTGCTTATTCGAGGACGAACAAAGTTCTAATGTGGGGGTATTTGATGAATGTATTTTTCTGCATTTTAAACCATTTGTATCATATATTTTTATTTTTAATAAAGCGTTATTATACGGGTGTTTTGTTGTGGTTTTGCAGATTATAGATTCCGAAGCGAAACTTTGGAATTAATCGATTGTGCCGTCCAATGGTTCAAATGAAACGCAAAAAAAAGTGCTACATTTTGAGTACCGAATAATTTGAAGAGAAGGTACATATCATTCATGAAGAAATGCATCTCACGTCACCGACATGTGTACTATTCATGCAAGAAGGAAAATGCAAATATTGAAAATACACTTTCAAAGATTAGCCTGAAAATCTCTCAAAGCAAGGCCGCTTGTTAATCAAATAACAAAGCAAAGACCAATTCAAAGTGAGGTGGCCTTATTTTTCACCAAATATCAAGCACATGGACCTAGAAGTAGAGTTATTTGTGGAGGCTGAAGTCTTTAAATAGAGAGAGCAATGCAGATGGAAAATCATTTCTTACCCCATCACTCTTCTTCAAGTTTAGTTTCAAATTCAGCAGTGTTTTTATTTCCGAACAGAATACATAGAATTGTTGATTAGATTTAGCAATTTATTTATTCTTGTTCTTAGTTATTTTATGCACTCCTTTCAGTTAGTTGATAAATATTTCAGTTGTTTGCTCTGTTATTTTCTTATCCGCAATTTCAATTTTTGTTCTGATTTTTACAATTTTATATTTTGGTTGCAATTTCGATTAATTTCGGAATCGATTCGGAGTATATTATTGTTTTTATTTTCTGTTCAAATTCGCCGTCGAATTCGTTAAACACGCCTAAGATTTAACTATGAATTTCAATTGTTTTAAAATGCAATTCCGTGTTCGACCTGCATACTACACGCCTGTGCGCTTGTAGAATTTATTAAAATTTGTGCTTTTCTAATCAATAGAAAAGTCGCAACACTATACGTAGCTTTATCTCATGGTATCAGCCGTCGAACGGCAATGGTATTAGTTCAAAATGGAATATTCATAGGAAAAAAGGAACTTATACCAGAAATGTAGTTTACAATTTTTTTTTACTCACATGCACCCAAAACATGACTCAATCATTACAAACTTATTACATGAATTTACTTTTCTCTCCTAATAAACCCACTGTTCTTTTTTTCTCCACACTTACTATAAAATGAGGACTGCCACTACAACGTTCACTATCCCTGCCTCCTCAAAGCTTGCTCTGATACATGTATGGAGGCAGTTCATTTACAACAGTCCATCCATTTATGTGCATTGCGTTAGCTGACACTTCACACCCCGTTCAGCAGGTACGCGCAAAGCCGCTTTGCATTTACTACCTTCTTTCCTGCTTTGTATTTACACTTTATCTGCAGTTGAAAATATACTACCTTTACATTGAGTAATTGGGCGTCAGAGAACATGTATAGTAGTAAAACCTGGAAAAATTCAAATGAAACACATACTACATAACTGTACTTCTTACTCCGTTTCTACGTTTTTTTACTCAGTTCACTGGTATTGATCATGACATTTTCATGTGTAGGACGACTCATTTTCCACTGCCTTGCGCAACGCAAACGTACATATAATCAATGCTTCAACGATGATAGCACAGTTGCTTCTTCATTGCACTCGTCAACATACAACGTATCCGTCTACCACGTTCTCCATCAATACCAACGTTACCCCGACTATCGTTTCTCATCACAGGTTCCATTCATATACAGTCCATCTTTTACCTACACATTTTCTGTAATCTATTTTCTGCTGTATGCAGTGTCTGTGTGACTAAAATACAGTCCTACAACTATAATGCTTGTTTTTAAACCTGACCACTAACATTAATTCATATATTCGGTGTCATGCCAAATAGTAAACAGTTTTGCAAAATATTTTTCTTGTTATTAATTATTCTGATGTCGTGGAACAAGATGTAGGAAGTATGAACAGTCCTATAAGATATTGCTACCTACACACAAGGTGCATAGCAATTAGATTCACACTGTTTTTTCTTTTTTCTTTCTGTTGCATTTATTCATGATCATGTTTAAGGTTTCCTAATGGTATTCGACCGATACCATTGTGGTTCTAGATTTGAAGCACAATTGAGACTTTAGGAGAACTTGGAGCATGCGGATCAGATGCGTCATCATAAACTACTTCTGTTTTCAACTTATACATTTTTGAAGCTGTCAAGGACGCTACAGTAACAGTAGTTATAAGCCACCGCTACCTGATTCTACTAATAATCGGTGCCAGTGTCAGTGGTACAAAAAATGATTCTATATGATTTTTATCCATTCATTATGTTTTCTATTGTTATATATTTAACTTCTGTTCTCACTGGCTAAACTGGGTTACAGCATGACAGGAGATGTATATTTGATACTGATTGGATTTACACGGGCCTCTATTCTTTCCATTAATCTTTTATTTACATTCTTAAACATAAAGGTACCAAAACAATCATTGAATTATTTTTTTGTCATAGTTGTTTACCGATATATTTTCTTCCAACCTGTGGTTACTGTTCCTGATAAAGAACATATTTTTGGATTCCTATCCTCTATACTCTGTGCCATTTTCAGATTACCTACATGAGTAGAAATTGCTTCTGTCAATTGTATATTGAAATCTGAGCCTTTTTAGAACTTGGGTCAGTTTTCATGTGCATAGGAGTCTCATGTTGCCTTTGGTGGTGGTCCTTTTATTCATAAAACACACAATTATACTATTTATACTTTCTGTATGTAACATCTTTTAGGTGAAAATAACAATTCAAAACTAAACTGACCACATTCCTTATTTTCCGATTAGAGGAAAACGTATTAACAATATGAAGAAATAAGGAAGCATGATGGAGAATTCAGGAAGTGGACTTCTTCAAATTATAAGGGAGCATATTAGTTCTGAACAATAATCGAATTTTCAAGATGGAAGTAATGAATTATGAGGGACTGCTTGTCATAAACCAAGATGCAGTGGGGCAGAATTTGTGGCTTATATCTTTGAACCAAACTGCTATATACATCATGAACGGTTGGCTATGCCTGATAAAAGGATAAATATGCACTTAACAGAACAGTGGAGCAGGTGTATATAATTGAGTATTTTCAACTGTCTTCAACCATGTCTATGTTCTTTCCGCACAGCCTTTTGTGTAATAATATTTTTTGTATTGAATACCCATGTACAAGAGTAACGATTAAGTGGATTAATAAAAACTGAGTTAATATCTATGAAGTTTTTCCATCATGTATACTGACAGTTAGCACAACGTTTATCAATATTCTAATTTTCATTCGATTTTGTGCTTATACATATTTCAAATTTTGGTTCACAAATTAACGTTCAAATACTAATCTAGCATTCTAGGATTATACAAATTCCAAAATTTGAGAAGGATCAACCTGAAAGAGTCGTATAAACAATGTCAACTGTAAACAAAGTCACATACAAAATAAACGATGAACAACGGGAATAAAAAATAAACAAATTGTGTCCACCAGATCTATTGTCACTGACAAGACATGATGTACGATAATAAATTAATGAGGTGGCATATTACCAAACTGTGTAATCTAGTACAAACCAAAAAAGTATTGTTTTACGCTAATTTTACTGCAACTTATATACTGCAACAATGGAAATCAAAATCTAACTAAAAGAATTCATCTAATACAAAGCTAAGATATTTCAGTACAGAAGCATTTCTTAACCTAACATACGATGTGCGTAACTAGTGTACACGTGATTACTGTCCTACTACCACATCCCATCAACTGGCCCACTTATCACTCTACATCATAGTAATTTTATATGTTCCCCTCCTTATGTTACTATATAACCTCTACTTGCTTTCCTTCTCATTCATATTTTAGCAGCACTTTTTCTCTCCAACATTATGACAAAGGTTGTACTTCTCTCTTGCTTTCCTGCTTAATTTTTTAACTCCCTCCATTATACTCTACACAACACACACTACCCCCGTTGTCACCTACCACATTAAATTCGATTTTCTACGGCTTTTTCCTACCATGAATTTTGTTTTAATCCCCCAACTAACATCCAATTTTTATCATGCAGCGGAAATCTTTCCTTCACACTAAACACACTTTAGAATCCACTTCTACAGACAAACTCGAACATTAAAGCACACGTCTCACAAAGCAGGTGGACTCATTTGCTGATGATAAGGTAGGAGCTTTAGACATGTTCGGAAAACTATTCCGCCTTCTTAACCGGAAATTGATAACAGCCGAAGCAACAGTGTTCAACTTTCAGTCCATCCACTTGCTAAAAAAACAGTGGAAAAAAAGGACAAAGTTTTCCCTTTTACTATAGTGATGTACAAGTACCACTAACTGCTGAACCGCAACTTCTTCCCCATTGTTCTGACAGTGATGACTGGGATGTTTTTTTTACTCCTAAAGTAGTATGCTACATTACATTTACTTCTTCATTCACTCCTTCACACATATATACACATATATGTATATATATTTTTGTTTTTGTACACCTATATATATATATCCCTATATGCTATCATATGTCTACGTACATTCATGTGCCTCATTGTACTTATTCCTCGTACACCTATCATAATATTTATTCCTTTTGCAGATTGAACAGTGTGATAAGATTGTTGATCGTTTTCTTGCAGACCGTTCGCGCTAATGCTTATACTACATTCATGTTTTTTACGTTCTTTCTCCCATTTTGTATCTGCTTACATAATTTGTTCTCTATTGCAACAGTTTGTATTTTTTTCCTACATAGGCACTGTAAATTTTTTTATTCCTCGCTCAAAGTTATGATTTTCTTTCCATTTTTCTATTCCGTGTTCTTCAAACTTTCGAATCTTATATGTTTGCCCACATTAGTCCTTTGTTTTCTATACATATCATCAACTTTAGTAGTCATATTGCCTCATACATATACATGTCATCCGTGCACAACACAACATCAGTTTTCTGTGTGAATATATAAGTGTAATTTACTTTGGGTTTTTTATGAACTCACTTTAATGCAGACGTACAAATGCACATGCCTTCTCTGCCATAAGTACCGTTACCATTTATCTACCACTATATTCAATGCTATGGCTTTGTACTACATACTGAAACCAAAAATTTCACAAAAACCTACTGTATGTCCCAACGGAGAAGTTTTAATACATCCTTGATTATGTATGGTCACAACATGCATACGGAAAAAAAGTAAATAACACTGTTTTTACCAAAAATGCAACATGCATGTATTACACGATCATTCTTACAGCTATACCACTTTCCATCCTATAGGCTGCGCAATATTGATGTACGAAAAATTCATATTTCTGTATTACCATCTACACATATTTAGTATCTACTCACTACATAAATTAAATAAAGAAAATATTCTACATTTACAATATCTTCTATTATCACAATGGTTTTATTCCAAGTGGTTGCCGCTGGTACTGCTGCCAAACTTATAACGATATCCATTGATGAATAGTTGGGCAGAGACTAGTAGTTCGCACAGTAAACCAACTGTGAAATTGAAGAAGGTATTTTACAAATTTCAAAAAGACATCGCCAAACCTTTATTCATTGAACTCTTTTTGTTACAAGTATATACGGGTAAAATAATGACTAGTATCAAACCGGAGAAAGATACCAACTAATTGAACTGAGGTAGTTTCCTTACTTCATTACCTCATCAATTTTCGATAAGAAAAATGACAAAATATGCATACTAGACAACAAAATGAATACACACGGTAATATTTTTTTGTCCACATTACACGTTCCACATAGGTCTCTTCGCACCTAACCAATGTTACAACAATTTGCCTTACTAACATCCATCGGATATGCCTTTGTACATGTTCATTTAAGTTAATTTCTTTAATTGGTTACATGATAATATTATTCCCTATGACCCTCATTGTTTAATGTTACTTATAAATATTAAGAGTAACAACATTTCTACTCTATAACAATTTATAGACATAGCCAAACTACAAAAAGTTTAATGCATCATATTCTGAGACAACAGCTGAAAAAAGAAAAATCTTATATAACATCAAATTTTACAAAAAGTAAGTTTAGTTTGACTAAGAATACATAAAACCTTTTAGAAATAAATTAGTTAACAAAAAATATTGATTATTCCAAATGATATCGCTGGATCATTTATGATTTAAGAGAGTTAAATAAATAAAAACCAACTAGTGAAAATATGAAAAAATATATTAGAATCAAGGATATGAGCAATTGGACTGAGATTGAATGAGTGAAGTAAAAACAATGATTGAACTTCCTACGTAATAGAATTTGAATTGAGATTAAACCAGATCTAAAATAATTAAAATCAATTTATTAAACTTTATTTATAAAAAGGAATTAATGAGGATGATAAAAGAAAATCATGAATGAGATTGATAGTGGTCTTAGCAGGTAGGTGGAAAAGGTTTAGGGATGGTAGCATTTGAAAGTTAATTGGTGAATTATTCTGGAACGGGATAAGAGTGAATAGGGAAAAAATTAAAGGGTAAAATATGAAACAAGATGCTTAAGTTAAGGAGAGATGGGCATTTGAATTAATACAACTTAAAGTCCAATTTATAGTTAGTTCTAATTAAGTCCAATTAATTCCAAGTTACATCTTTCAACTTTTAAAATAGAGAACCAACTATATATTAATACTCAAGTTAATTCTCTTTACTTCTAATTAAATCAGCTCCTGATCATTATTAGGTATATTTATTCAATTGTAATCAAACACTGAATACTACTAGAAAATTCGATCATATTAATTTATAATATCTACTACTGAACTAAAAGATAAATTTGTTATCAAATTAACTAAATTATGCACTTGCTTTTGTGGATTTACGAAAAGTATTCATTTCAGCTAAGAATTAATGTCTAAAAATAAAAGTATAAAAGGACTCAATCTATCATTTTTTAAAAATAAAACTAAAAATATAGGTGAGAATCAATAGTACCACTCAATCTTCTAACTTTTACAGCTGTTATATCATTTAACTTTATAAATCATATAATAAGTTAGGAGATTAATAATTAATTTTATATAAAGTATGCATTACATCAAGTTTACTATACGAGATTCCCAAAAATCTTGACTCTTTAACTATGCATCTTCCAACTATGATGTTTCCTACTACTTGAACACTATCATTGTCAAACAATGTACTAACAGCATGAGTAAGGGCTATAAAACATGATCTATTAGGGTAATTTAGATAATCTGTTTTAAGTAAACCTAAAAAACCCTTAATCCATCATAGAACAACACATTACATTAAGATAAAAGTGGTCTCAAATTGATTAAAACTAAAGAGAATTAATCATAACTGATTCTATGAATTAATATTAGCTGAATTTAATACCTAATAAAACCTTTTATTAGTTGCATGATAATAATACGTGATATGGTCATTTCTATAAACTTATCCAACGTGCAAAAAAAAAAATAGCAAAATTTCAAATCAACTTTATAAAAAATCATTGATAATTTCCTTAATGCTTAATGAATCCCAAAAAGGCAAGCGAGTTCAAAATTGACAAAGATGGTTAAAAGAAATTTGAAAAAAAACACGTTTGAGCTTTGTAAGATTACATAATTTTTTTAGTAATTTCTTTTGGAAAGAACATATATTTTGAATTAAACCTCTGATAGCATTTCAAACCTATAATAGCAACATTAAAAGTAAATAATATACAAAATCGCACCAAACAAACAAAATTAAAATGAAAATAAACATTGAAACAAAACTTGAGTACATAATTTGTTTTTTTTTAACTTTACACGTAATAGATTTCACAAATCAACATGAGATTCTATTATACCCATATATTTGCAAATCTAATAACCATTGCAAGAAAAATAAAGGAAGCCATATTCATATTCATACAAAATGAAACAAAAATAGGATGAAAACTGAGTTTTAGGATCAGAAACTAGAAGAAAAGATATGAAATCAAAAAATGCAATTTCAACCTCAAATTAAATGAAAGGCCAAATAATAATAAAAATTAACCATCGAGCTCCATCAATCCAATAAGCTATGTTATTTTGAACGGAACTGTTATAGACACAATCAGTGCAAAACATGAATAAACCCATAAATAATTCAACGTGAACACAAAGCAAAGAGTTGTTGATTAATACAATAAAATTCAAGTTCAACTAAAAACAATTAAAGAGATTGATTATTTGGAAAGTATCTTCAATTTTATTTAGATTAAGTAGGTTTGTTTTTTTAATTGTAGCTTACATATGAAACTGGAAAATGGGAAGAAGCAAAATTGTGAGGAAAAAATGAAATTGAAGGGTAAGAATAAGGATATGATAAGTGTCTGAGTAAATAAAAAATAATGAAGCAATGATTAATGCAGATGGAAATAAGAATTCAAATGGTCAAAGATTTGATGTTTCACATAATTACATTATATATATATATATATATATATATATATATATATATATATATGGAACCTTTATTATGCTAAATGCATTAATGATATCATTAATTTTCTTCATGATTGTTTTTGGTATCATTACATCTAAGATCTATGAAAATAGAAGTATAAGGGTTTGAATGTAAATAGTTCCTCAAATTGATTAAGTATTAGGATGAGAAGAATTGTGGAAAAAGTATACTAAAGATCGCATATTCCAACTTCTTGAACACATCATTGTCAAAAAAAATGTGCTAATGATATGAATAAGGGCTAAATGACACGATCTAATAAGGTTAAGTTTGATAATATGTTTTAAGTAAAACTAAACAAATAACTTAATCCATCATAGAACAACTCACTATTATAAAATAAAGGTAACTCAAATTGATTAGCACTAAAGAGAATTAATCATAATTGATTCTAGGAATTCAAATTAATTAAATTTAGCATCTCATAGTTCCTTTTGTAGTTGCATAATAATAATAATATATGTTATGGTCCTTTTTATAAACTTATCTAACTTACAAAAAATGAAAACAACATAATTTTAAACTAACTTTATGAAAAACCTTCGATAATTGCATCAGTTCTTAAAAAGATGTGAAAATAAGGGACACATCCCTAAAATCAAACTTAATACACAAAACATCCTCCTAATAAAAGATATATATTACATGCCTATTTTCAAATACTTCAATTTTATTCCCTACAATACCACTCTCCTCCATTGCAATAACGTTGATTCTTGATATGTGGATGTTATTCTCACGTCCATAATTAAAATTTGAACCCATTAATTATCAATCTTTAAAACGCAATATCTTTTTGTAGAAACGATGGATTAACAAACTGTTTTCACCATTAAATCACAAATTTTATTATCTTTCTAATGAGTGGTATTGTGCATATGTAAAAACAATGGAAGTACAAGCAATTCGCAATAATTGCTGAAATGTCTGTAATTATACGCAACAATTGATGAAATGTCTGCAATTATATAGTATGATTACATGCAATTCAGCAACTATATACAATTATTGCAGAAATTTCTGCAATTATACACAAAAGTTGCAGACAAATCAGCAACTATATGTAATTGTTGCAGACATATCTGCAATTATACGCAATAGTTGCAGAAATGTCTGTAATTATATGCAATATTTGCAAATAACACGGCAACTATATGTAATAATTGCTGATATGTCTACAATTATACACAATAGTTGTAGAAATGTCTGCAATTATATGCCATAGTTAGAAGATATGTGATAAAAACATATCAATGCATCTTTATTTGCCAAGGATACTTAACTATATAAAATAATCATGTCCACTTTTTTATCACCGTATGTGTGTGTACGTGTATCCACATGCGTGTTTGTTTCTTTGATCCACTATTTATGTTGCATCTGTAGAATACTGTGCATATGAAAACTAAAAGACGAAAAGAATTACGGCTAGGCTCTAACTTTGGAAGTGAAAGTAAGAGCGTCAGCGTTGACATGATATTCATTCTATCTTAAATGATATAAGACTTCAGATTATGAAAGTATTTTTTTATAGCACACAAAGCATTCAAATAATTGCATTCAAAGCACAGTTTTCTGATGATAGCACTAAAGTCATTGTAGTGCCAGGTTGGTGGCAGCAAATCCAGTAAACTATGGCCGTCCATGTGAATAATCTTGTGTTGAATCATTGGCAGCAGCACTGATCATATGGTATTTCCATTTATCTATATATGATTGTTATTATTCTCACCTTTCTTTGAGCATCATTCAGATTTAGAGTTATTTGCCATCAGCGGTCATATCATGTGAAATTCTTGAAGTTCATAATTTGAGCTATATTCTTGCATAATGTTCTTTTTATTTGTTATATTATTTTAGTACTAAACTTGCAGACAATTCAACGACTATATGCAATAATTGCATACATGTCTGTAAATACAAACAATAGTTGCAAAATTGTCTACAATTATATGCAATAGTTGCAGACAATTCAACAACTATATGAATAGTTGCAGACATGTCTGCAATTATATACAATAGTTGTCGAAATGTCTGCAACTATATGCAATAGTTGCAGACAAGTCAGCAACTATATGCAATAATTGCCGGCATTTGAAGAAAAATCGATGATGTTCAAAATTTGTAGAATTCTCCGCAGATATATGGAATAATTGCACTCTTACTTCAAATTTGATTTTTTGGTATCAACAATGGGTCTCATTTTAAAGATCATAAAATTTATGATTTTTTGGTGAAAACGGTATAATGATCCAATTTTTCTACATAAAGTTATATGCGTTTGAAATGTTAAAAACGTAAAGGGTATTTGGGTCTTTTTGCGCGTGCGAATTTGAAAATAGGGACCGAAAATGTAAGTTTAGTTTGGAAAGAACGTTTTCTCTATTTTGAAATTTATCAGGGATGTGAGCCAAACTAACCCTAAAAAAATCCCAAAAAGGGGATCAGGTAGCACCATTCGAAAATGTAGTGAGTTCTAAATAGACAAAGATGATTAATATAAGATTTGAAACAAAATAAGTATGAGCCGAATAAGATGATATAAAACATTTAAATAAAAAAGTTGAAAGGATACATATTTAGAATTGAACTCCTAACAACGTTTCAAAGTTAGCTATTGTCGCTAGATTAAAAGTAAATAATATACAAAATCATACTTAACAAACAAAAATAAAATGTAAGTGAATATTAAACGAAACTTTAGAGCAGAATATTTTTTTTTACTTTACATGTAATAAATTTCACAAGTCAACATGAGATTCTATTGTATACATATATTTTCAAATCTAGTAACTACTATAAGTAAAATGAAGGGAATCATATTTATATCTATACAAATTGAAACAAAAATAAGAAGGAAACTGAGTTTTAGGAACAAAAACTTGAAACAAAGATATGAAATCAAAAACCGCAATTTCAACATCAAATTAAATGAAAGGCTTATTAATAATAAAAACTAACCATCTAGCTTGATTGATACAGTAAGCTATGGTTTTTTAAAAGGAATTGGTATAGACACAATCAGCGCAAAACATGAATAAACCCGTAAATAATTCAAGATGAACACAAAGTGAAGATCGTTGTTGATGAATACAATCAAATTCCAGTTCAATTAAAAACAATTAAAGAGATTGATTGTTTGGAAAGTATCTTTAATTTTATTTAGATTAAGTAGAATTGTTTTTTTAATTGCAGCTTACATATGAAACTCGAAAATGGGAAGAAGCAAAATTGCGAGGAAAAAATGTAATGAAAATGAAAGAATTAGGAGATGAGGAGTGTGTGAGTAAATAAAAATAATAATGAACGAATGATTAACTCAGATCAAAATAAGAATTCAAATGGCCAAAGATTAAATGTTTCACTAATTACATATATATATATATATATGTATATATATCGAAACTTTCATTACACTAAATGCATTAATGATGTCATCAATTCTTTTCATGTATGTTAATAGTATCGCTACATCTAAGATGTATGAAAATAAAAGTAAAAGACTATGAATGTAAGTAGTCCCTCGAGTTGTTGAGAAGTAAGTATACAGGATGAAAAGAATTATGAAAAGAGTATATTAAGTAAACTAAAAAAACTATCTTAATCCATCATAGAACAACACATTATTATAAAATAAAAGTAGGCTCAAATTGATTAGCACTAAAGAGAATTAATCATAATTGATTTTGTGAATTTAAATTAATTGAATTTAGTACCTCATAGTTCCTTTTGTACTTGCATGATAATAATACTTGTTATAATCCTTACTATAAAACATCTAACATACAAAATATAAAAGTACATAATTTTAAACTAACTTTATGAAAAACCATTGATAATTTCCTCAATTCTTAAAAAGATTCCCAAAAAGGCGACCAGGTAGCAACATTGGAAAATGTAACGTGTTCTAAATAGACAAAGATGGTTAATATAAGATTTGAAAAGTAAGTCTGAGCCGTATAAGATAATATAAAACATTTAAATAAAAAAAGTTGAAAGAATGCATATTTTGAATTAAACTCCTAACGACATTTCAAAATTACCTATTGTTCGTAGATTAAAAGTAAATAATATACAAAATCATACCAAACAAACAAAAATAAAATGAATGTAAACATTAAACAAAACTTAAGAACAGAACATGTAACGACGCGCTATTTTGAATAATTCAAATCGACAATCATCCACTCATGTCATCCTTGAATTGCTCAAAACAACAGATTGTTAATTTTATATTTGGCAAAATTTAGCATATGCAGTAAAGAAATCAATCAAAGAACCACAGTCATAGAGCAATATAACAATAAACAACGGAAATAGATAAATAGTAATTCATGAAGCTAATATATAAACATTAGAGTATGAAACAAAATTCAACAGAAATCAAGATACAAAGTAGTCTCAAATACAAAAGTAACTGGCAAGACTGAATATAAGTAAATGGAAATGGCAGAATGTTGAAAAATATAAGATAGATCTTCAAGAAAAGCTCCAAGCTCCAAAGGTGAGTCGCAAATGCTGTAACACTCATCCTGACCCGAGAATAAAGCAAAACACAAAACACTCGAGTCAGGATTAACATTCTTATACCAGTAAATTCAACTCAAGTGAAATGTCAACTTAAATGCAAGTAACTTAAAGGATGTTTGGGATACCCATCCTCTAATCATCCGTGGAACTATCTACTATATAGTAATATACGCTATTATAATATGTCTGTAGCAAAGTAAACTATTAAACTAGCATTAAGGCGTTATCCATATCCCTCTAAACACATTTTATATAATGTCGTAGTCTATACAGTACTGTAAACTCCACCAAAACGGTGGGCTATCTGGGAGCACTCCATTGGTACGACACAAACCAGAATCGTAGTGGGCTCGACAAGATAGATGACAAGGCACACGAGGATATACCCTAGGTAGGATTATACCGATTTACACTTCCGAGCTGGTGGTAATGCATAGCCGCAGCTACCACCCACCTCGTACAACACTCCTAAAATCAAAGGTGTAGCCAATTAAATCACAAAGCAATAGAATGGTATTGAAGAAGTGTGTCCGATCGGAGGAGCTACCTCACCTGGCTCGTCAATTGCTCCAGCTTTAGTAATCTTATTTAGGGCTCATTTTATACCTCAATGCAGCAACGTCGTCAACATCCTACTTCATTCTGTATTATCCACCACGTAGCTGTTAAAATGGTTTTCGGAATTGGCAGTGAGTATGAAAATATCCGATCCCGGTCTCTTTAACAACCAAATGCTTATTTCACACCGTGGTCATTTTATTTCAAATAGTTCATGTTTCATATCAAAATATCATATTCATTTCGAAACCATACCAGTTTGATATCATTATTCAATTTAAATAATATTCATTTCCAGAATCATAACACTTTCAAATTATAACCCTTTCGAAATCATAACACTTTAGAAATCATAACGCTTTCGAAATCATAACAATTCCAACTTAAACAGTTTAGATATTGAAAATAGTGTATATATATATATTAAAATAATTATTAACTAAAATAGTTTATATATTAAAGTAATATATATTAAAATAGTTTATAAATATCAAAAATACTTTATATAATAAAAATAGTTTCCTCCAATTTCACAAATCAATTCAAATCAGCTTAAATTTTAAAAGTCAATTTACATCCATCCCTGTCCAACACTTTCAATTTAAAAGGTCAAAGATTCAATTCAATTTCCTAATAAACCCATTCAATCTTTATCAATTTCAAATTAGTTTTAACTATCTCTTCAATTCCAATAAGACTTAAGGTTTAAATATTCAAACATTTTCAATACAAGTTTCATTTATATTTCAACATTAACTTTACTATAATTTCGTTTTGAAATATTCACTTAATCAATCCAATAATCATTTAAATAAAACTTCAAATTACAAATTTAAATAAAACTAATTATCATATTTCAATTAAATTTGAAATATTCATTTAATCACCTTTAATCAAAAAATCAAGTTATAACATCATACCTTTTAAAATCTTGAATTCAATAAGTTTCAAATCAAATTCATTTAAGTATAATTCTTAAACAATAAAATTTCGAATCAATTTCAATTTTATCTTCCTAACATTAATTTATTAATACTATTTCAAAATCTATTTCAAAGATAAATTTTTAAGTAAATACTAAACATATTATATACTGATTAAATTAAAATTTTAAATTTAATCTTATTATTAAATTTATTTTATATTAAATTTATTTTTATATATTTTTAAGATAGTAAAATTATAAGTAAAATCTTAAAAATTTATTTTCAGAACTAACTTATAAATTTAAAATTTTCAAAACATAAAATTTTAGAAATCTTAATTTTCGACTTGTATAAAATAACATTTATATATATTATATTAAAAATCAATATTTATTAAAACCATATATTTCCTTTCAAAACATTGAAAATCATTTTCAAAATATAGGCCAACGGTGTCCGTATATAATTTTCTATCTTATGGTCAAGTGATACGGATATTTATCCTTTTAATCCGCAATCTAAATATCTATGGGTATATATCATTTTAACCCACAATCCCAAAAATTAAAAATCAAATGAAAATCACTTGGGTTTATCATTTCAACCCATAACGATTTTCCCTTAATCTATATTCTCGTTCGGGTATGTATCATTTCAACCAATAGTGATTTCTAAACTAACAGGGAACTTGTAGAGTGAGAACAAATATGATAAAAATGTAATATATCAACAATAGGCATATACATCAGTAACAAACTAAATAATATATATATATATATATATATATATATATATATATATATATATATAAAAGGATATGGTGTCATATATCATAGGTGAACAATTACAGATAATGACATATCATACTTAACAATAAACTAAATAACATTTCAAATTTAACAACATATTTCAATCGTCATTTCACGTGAATTTAAATTTACTAAATACAAGAATGTTAATCGTCAGTGATTGCTCACCTTTCGAGGCTAAAGAACAATGATGACGAAGATGGTGACACAGACACGCATACGGATACGGACACGAACAAAGCAAAAAGCTGCTTTGTCCAATTTTGGATGATGGCAAGACAGATGCAAAGCACGATGAACTGGATTTGATAGAAATCAATTATATAAGTGGACTTATATATAAGCTATATATTTATATATAGTAAAATAAATAATTAATTTAAAACACATGTTAAAATAAAATATCTTCATATTATTTTGAAAATCAATATTTATTAAAATATATATATTAATGCTATTACAAAATCCAATATAATTTTAAGTATACCCTCACCTTATTTTATGTGTGTGTATATATATATATAAACAACTGTCCCCAAAACATTACAATCTAATATATATAACACACTATAAATACAAAAAATATAAAACAAAGAACCCAAATAATAACGGCTTATAAAAATTACATATATTATATATTACATATGAAACAAATGAGGTGTTGGAATGAGCATATATATGCAACGTGTATATACCTAATATAAACAAATATAACATATACATTACAGATCAATTTATATAAACTAATATATTACACTCATATTAGCCCACTTCTTAATATAAATTGTAGACAAGAAGTTGAACATAAACCTATATTAAAACATGTATGCATGTTGCAAACAAAAAGAAGAGCATGGCAAAACAAGCATGGTTGAGATGGGCGCATGCATTCACGGTGAGAGCTGCTATGCTAATTTGTAAACTAGTTTGAGATCTGAGGAAGGATGGACTTGAGGCTATTGTTGATCGGATGTTGGAGTCTGGGTGGAATCGAGGTTAGAGGGGCTGCTGGCGAGTGGCAAAATTCAAGCACGATTGAAGGTGGAAGGGGTGGTCGACTGCTGTGTTGTGTGAGAGGCTTGTGGAATGGCCAAAGCAATGACTGCTCGAGTGGAAGAATGGACGTGATGTCGGCATGAAGGTGATGGATTGGAGGTTCAAGTGGTGGTGGGATGCAAGGAGACAAGGTTTGTGTTTAACTTCGTTGGCTGGAGGGAGATGGGTTGTTAGGCACAAAAAGTGTGGTAGGGTGGGGAAGAAAAGGGAATAGGCAGCCGGCAAGGGAATGGAAAACAAAGCAGTGATGGTCACGGAAGTAGACGAGTTCGTCGAGCAAAGAGGTATCGTTCGATAGATGGGATGAGGTCGGGTGGTGTGTACGCAAGTAGATGCGACAGTCAAGTGGTGGACAAGGCTTGGTGGAAGATAAGACTGAGGAGAAAGAACATACAGGTTCATATGAGCAACTTCCAAGGAAAAATGCATGCAACTTAAAATATATTTGTATTTCAACGAAATGAACATAGTAGAAAATGAAAAGAGGTGAGAGATGAACGATCCTGCAGATAATAGTTTGAACTAGATAGGAATCACAAAAGTCACAACATAAATTTCTGGAAATAATTATTGTAAATGGTTGTTGGTTAATACCATGGGTAATGAAAAGATACCAGAAACCAAAAACTTTAGAAACCAATACTGATACCGTTTATCATTTAGCGGATTCCGCCATGTATAGGCCGTCGAAACGCACAAATGAATATACTGCGAAGATTGGCTCAACGAGATGAATAGAATGGTACACATATATCAGTGATATGATCATCCTATCAAAAATCGATATTTGCTGCAAAAATGTTGTAAGTTTGCCGAAAATAAGATAAATGAAGCTAGAGAAGTCCAAATTTGATGAAACGGAAGATGACTCTCAGTCACAAAATATTAAACATTTTTCTTATATAAAAATATTTAGATTTCGAAAACATTCCTATTTCATCGGATTAACTTATTTTAAATTGAAATCGAAAATTGCACAATAGAATTTATTTTCATATTTTCCAATAAAAATTTACCATTGGTTATGTTTAAATAGACGTATTCCAAATATCAAATATTTATTTCAAAATTCAATTATTTAAAATTTCACACAAATTCAGTTAATTACATTATTAAAACCGCTAAAATTACGGGTGGTTACGGAACAAAAAGTTTAACTTTACATGTAATGAATTTCAAAAGTCAACATGAGATTCTATTGTATACATATATTTGCAAATCCAGTAACCGCTATGAGTAAAATGAAGGGAATCATATTTATATCCATACAAACTGAAATAAAAATAAGAAGGAAACTGAGTTTATGGAAAAAAAACTTGAAGCAAAGATTTGAAATTAAAACCATAATTTCAACCTCAAATTAAATGAAAGACCAAATAATAATAAAAACTAACCATCAATCTCGATCGATACAGTAAGCTATGTTTTTTGAAAGGAATTGGTATAAACACAATTAGTGTAAAATATGAATAAACCCGTAAATAGTTCAAGATGAACACAAAGTGAAGAGTTGTTGACGAATACAATCAAATTCTAGTTCAATTAAAAACAATTAAAGAGATTGATTATTGGAAAGTGTCTTAAATTTTATTTAGATTAAATAGAATTGTTTTTTAATTATTGCCTATATATGAAACTGGAAAATGGGAAGAAAACAAAATTGTGAGGAAAAAATAAAATGAAAGTGAAAGAATTAGGAGATGAGGAGTGTGTGAATAAATAAAAACAATAATCAACGAATGATTGATGTAGATGAAAATAAGAATTCATATAGCCAAAGATAAAATGTTTCATAATATATATATATATATATATATATATATATATATATGAAACGTTCGTTACGCTAAATGCATTAATGATGTCATTAATTATTTTCATGTATGTTAAAAGTATCACTACATCTAAGATGTATGGAATTAATTGTATAAGGGTTTAAATGTAAATTGTCCTTCAAAATCTTGAGAAGTAAGTATACAGGATGCGAAGAATTATGAAAAGAGTATACTAATTAAACGAAAAAAATATCTTAATCCATCATTGAACAACGCATTATTATAAAATAAAGGTGGACTCAAATTTATTAGCACTAAAGGAGAATTAATCATAATTTATTCTGTGAATTCAAATTAATTGAATTTAGTACTTCATTGTTCCTTTTGTAGTTGCATGATAATAATCGGTGTTATGATCCTTTCTATAAACTTATCTAACTTACAAAAATTAAAAGAACATAATTTCAAACTAAATTTATGAAAAACCATTGATAATTGCTTCAATTCTTAAAACGATTCCCAAAAAGGCGATCAGGTGGCACCATTGGAAAAAGTAGTGAGTTCTAAATAGACAAAGATGGTTAGTATAAGATTTAAAAAATAAATAAATCTGAGCCGTATAGATAATATAAAATATTTAAATAAAAAAATGAAAAAATGCATATTTTGAATTAAACTTCTAGCAACATTTCAAAATTACCCATTGTTGCTAGATTAAAAGTAAATAATATACAAAATCATACAAAAAAAACAAAAACAAAATGAATGTAAACATTTAACAAAACTTGGGAACAGAACAAAAAGTTTTTACTTTACATGTAATATATTTCACAAGTCAACATGAGATTTTATTGTATGCATATGTAACAATCTGGTATTTCGAACCATTCGCATCCATATATGTCGGACCTTAATTGCTTAAAACAACAGATTGTTAATTTATATTTGGCAAACCTTAGCATATATAGTAAATAAATCAATCATAGAATCACAGACACAGAGTACTACGAGAATAAACGGCGGAATAGATAAATAGTAGTTCATAAAGCTACTATATAAACATCAGAGTTTGAACCAAAATACATCAGAATCTCAAATACAAATGAATCCTTAATACATGAGCAACTGAAGAGTTTGAACATAAATGAATGGAATAAACGTAAATAACTGAAAGCTGGATAGATAGATCGTCAAACAAAGCTCCAATCTCCAAAGGTGAGTCTCAAATGTTATGACACTCGGTCTGACTCAAGCATAAAAAAAAACACAAAACAATCAAGTCAGGATTAACGTTCTTATATTAATAGATTCAACTCAAGTGAAATATCAACTGAAATAAAAGTAACTTAAATGATGTTTGGTATTTCCATCCTCCAAGGATCCGTGGAACTATCTACTACGTAGTACAATACGCTATTATAATAGTGTCTACGGTAAAGTATTAAAATAACGTTAAGGCGTTACCCATGTCTCCCTTAACACATTTTATATATTCCCATAGTATTCACAGTACCATAATTCCTCTACAAATTAGAGGGTTGTCAGAGGGTACTCCATAGGTATGGTACAAACCAAACTCGTAGAAGGCGCGGTAGGGCATGTAACAAGGCACGCGAGGCAATGTCAGGGTAGATATACCATTTGTGGATCCGGATTGGTGGTAACCATAGAAGCTATTATCACCCACCTCGAGACACGGTCCCAAATCAAAGGTGCACCTAATCAAATAACAAAGTAATAGCATCTTATTAAAGAAATATGCTCGATCGGAGGAATAACCTCACTTGGACCGGCATGGCTCCTGTTTTACCACATCAAGCTGACTCGTAGGAGTCAGGATTGCGGAAAAATCTCATATAGAATCGTCACCAAACCATCCTACTTCATTCTACAAATCTCCACCACGTACATAGTTGTTAAAGTGGTTTTCGGTATTAGCAAAGAGTATGACAATATCCGATTCTGGTCTCTTCAATAACCAAACGCTTATTTCACACCGCGGCCATTTCATTTCAAATAGTTCATGCTTCGTATCAAAATATCGTATTCATTTCAAAACCATATCAATTCAATATCATTATTCACTTTAAATAATATTCATTTTCAGAATCATAACACTTTCAAAATTATAACACTTTCGAAATCATAGCACTTTTGAGATCATAATACTTTTGAAATCATAACACTTTTGAAGTCATTACATTTTTGAAATCATAACATTTCCAACTTAAATAGTTTAGATATTGAAAATAGTATATATATGAAAATAGTTATAAATTAAAATGGTTTATATATTGAAATAATTTATATATTAAAATAGTGTATATATATATTAAAAAAACTCTATATAATAATAAAAATAGTTTCCACCAATTTCACAAATCGATTCAAATCTAGGTTTGAACTATGATTTCAATTCAAATAAGATTCAAGGTCTAAATATTCAAAAAAATTCAATATAAGTTTCATTTATTTTTGGACATTTAACTTTAATTTTATTCAAATTGGAAAGTATTCACTTAATCATTTTAATAACAATTAAATAAACTCTCCATTTATAAATTTAAATCAAAACTAAATATTCAGTCTTAATTATTATTTAAAGTTGAGAATATTAATTTATCACTTTTTATCAAATCAAGTTACAAATCATATCTTTCAAAACCATAAAAATAAATAAGTTTTAATCAATTCTTATTTAAATTCAATTATTATATTAGATTTCAAGTCAATTTTACATTATTCTTCTAACCTCTATTTACTTAAAGTTACTACAAAAATCAATTTAAAAATATTAATGTATATTTTTTAAATAAATATTTAAGCATATATATATATACACTAATTAAATTAAATTTTATTTAAATAAATTATATGAAATTAAATCTTATTAATAAATATATTTTAAATATTATTTTATATATTAAAAAAATTATAAGTAAAATCTTAAAATTTATATTTTCAAAACTATCTTATAAATTTAAAATTTCCAAACATATAATTTAAAAATCTAATTTTATAAAATAAAATATCGTTATATTGTATTTAAAAATCAATATTTAACAAAATCCTTCCTTCCAAAACATTGGAAATCATTTAAAAATATAAACCAACGGTGTCCGTATATAATTTTCTATCAATGGTCAAGCGATACAGATATTTATCATTTCAACCCGTAAATTAAATATTTATGGGTGTATATCATTTCCACTCGCAATCCTAAAATTTTAAAACCAATGAAAATCGCTTGGGTTTATCATTTCAAACCATAATGATTTTCCCTTAATCTATAAAATCGTTTGGGTATGTATCATTTCAACCCATAGGGAATTCTAAACTAACAGTGAACTTGCAGAGTACAAACAAATACAATAATAATATAGCAGATCAACAAGAGGCATATACCATTAGCAACAAATTTAAATATAATATGTACAACAGAGTTATGGTGTCATATGTCACAAGTAAACAGTTGCAGATACTGGCATACCAAATTTAACAATTAAATAACTTAATAATTCAAATTTAAAAGTATATTTTAATCGTCATTTCATGTGAATTAAATTTACTAAATATAAGAATGTTAATCGTGAGTGATTGCTCACCTTTCTAGGCTAGAGAAATTAGACATAGAACAAGCTACGAATCCAAACTATAATTCCAAAGCAAAGCATGATGGACATAAACAAGCTAGAGTTGCGGAAAGATCTCCGAACAATAATGGAAAAAAGCAAAGCAAGGTGGACAAGAGATCGATGAAAAAAGCTGATAATTAGGAATCGATGAAAATAAATCAAAAATCAGCTTGATATAACTAAAACGAAACGTATATCATATTATTATTCTTCTCTTAAAATCAATATTCAATTTGAAACGCACATTTAAAAATAAAATCAATGTATACATATATATATATATATATATGTACGTAATTAAAAGTAAATAGTATTACAGACATATAAAAGTATATACTTTAAATAAACAAAGGAATCGAAGCAATTCAAAACACTATCTTGATATCATTATAATCATATGACCTAGACAGTAAGATTTGGATAACATAAAATAAATATTATTTTAAACATATATATAAACAAACAGTCACTATGCGAAAAAAAATTTGGAAAAATATACGTATATATAAACTTTATAAACTTATATATATATATATATACACACACACAACAAACAGATTTTATGCACTTTCATAAACTTGCATATATAAATGACATGTTATATACAATGTACATATGCACAACAGATTATATACGTGTAAACTATTATAAACTTATACATTACAATTCGACAGATCATATATATAAGCTAATATACATATACAAAAAACATGTTAAATTACTTACGTAAATTTATATTTCTATAACCAAACAGGTTATATAAAACTTACATGCACTTATATAAATGATTCGACAGAATATTATATAATACCTATATAAAATTATATATACACACACTAATAAAAGATTATATTTAACTTATATAAACTTGTATATATACCCACAAACAAATTATATAACTTATATATAGCAAATAGTTCATAAACTTTTATAAACTTAAATATACTAACAAACAGATTGTACATAACTCATATAAACTTAAATTATATATACATAATAATATAAAAGGGGAAAACAATGGTGGATTGGCTCGGTTGTGGAGGAGGGTACCTGGGTGGTCTACGAGTGAGGGAAGGGGAAAGATTGGAGCAAGCAAGGTGAGGTGCTGGCGGATTGCAACTGGAGATGGAGGTTGTTGTTTGCATGGTGGTCAAGTGATGCGATCGGAGAGGGAAGGATTTGAAGATGATGCCGAGGTGGGGTTTCAAGGGGATGGTCGGAGGGGAAGCATAAGGTTGCTGATGTGGGAATTTGATGGGAGAAGGAACCATGGCCGAGATGGGCTATGGCTGGTCATTGGGACAAGGTCGGAGGCTGCATTGCAAAGGGGTGAAAGCACTTGCGTGCTGCCATGGGAGGTGAAAGGCAAGTTACAAAGAAAATAATGAGCAGTTTCTTTCATGCAAAAGAATGCAAATGATATACATACAAAATTCATCATATATATATATATATACATATATGTATGTATATGTATGGAAGCTTTGATTTTTTTCATAGAGCAATTTGGTTCGAGAGAAAAAAATGGAGGAGAAGAGACACATAGGTATCTGGAAAAAAGAGCAGGATAGTTTAAAAGAGAAAGGTTAATGGACCATTCAAAAATAAATGAATGCAAAACGTATAACTTTATATTTTTTATATTTTCGTAATGACAGAAATAAAGGAAGAGAGTGAAAAAATAGGATATCGGAGATGACAATAGTCAACGGCTTAATTCTAGCAAATAATAAAAATTAATGTCCATTTGTTTCAGCCTATGGAGTATTGAATGGACAAAGAAACCAAAAGATTCAAATATGGGTCTTATACGCTTAATTGTTTCATGGATTTTTCCATGTACCGGACTCCAAATACACAAATGAATAAAACCTGGAGATCAGCATGACAAGACGAACCGAATGGTACAAAGATATAAGCGATATGATCATCCTATCGAAAGTCGATATTTCGTTGCTAAACTGCTGCAAATTCGTTGATAATAAGATAAATAGGGCTAGAGCAGTCCAAATTTGACAAAACGAAATATGATGCCTCACGTAGAAAATGATTTACATTTTTATTGTATAAAAATATTCAAATTCCGAAAACATTAAATTTTAATCAAATTGACCGATTTAAATTTGAAATTGAAAAATATAACAAAACTAACTTTCATATTGACAAGTGAAAATCTGCAGTTTGCTATGTTTGAATAGACGCATACCAAATATCAAAATTTTTATTTCCAAATTTAATTCTTTAAAATTCCTTAAAAATTACATTAATTACGTTATTAAAACTGTTAAAAATTTTGGGTCATTACACTCTTCCCCACTCAAAACTTTTCGTCCCCGAAATGGAACGAGATAGGAGAATAGGAACAACTAGAGAGAAAATATATCTTGCAAGACAAAATAAAACAATTAATTCGAAACCATATAAATTTCTTTATTTTTAAATTGATTAATATCCAACAAATTTGGTTTCAGTCCATTAATTAAATCAATAAATATATACTGTATAAACATTTGGTTGACTTCAATTCAATGTGTTTTCATTCAATTGATTTATTTCCATTTCATTAGTATGCATTACAAATTTTCCTTCACAACAAGTTTATTTTATTTATCCCATTTATTTAATCCATTTGACTTTATTTAAGTTGATTCCACTTATAATTCAATCGCAACTATTCATAGATTCATAAAGTTTTATTATAACTACCAAATTTCTTTTATAAATTTCCTTATCAAAATTCATTTTAGGAACATTTTATTTTATACATTTTATAATATATATTATTCGATTACATTCAAACTTTTCCCGGTTGAGTTTTATTAATATTTTCTGAATGTAAATGAATACTGCACAAAAAATTTCTTTTATTTAATGTTTTATTAAGCAAGAATTTAGTTTGAACATTTCTGTTACTTAAGTTTCTCTTGTATAATCTTCAATTACATTTTCACCTTGACATTAAACTTTTTAAATATTATTGGTAAGTTATGTATGTTTTTGGAAATTGAACATTATACAAATAAATTCATCTTAGTTCAACATTTTCAAGTTGTTTCAATTCAAATTTCATTTTACACACTCTAATTATTCAAAAGTTTCTTCATTTGAAAACTTGAAAACCATCACTTAATATATAATTTAAGAATTTGAATTTTCGGTTTCACTCCAAATCATTTACACATATATATTTGTACATCAAATCATATTCAAGAAATTCAAATCAACAACATTTTCAAAACAAAATTGTAGCAAAGCTACTGAATGGTCTCCCCACTTTGAAACTCAAAAAATAAATGTCGATGATGCTGCAGTCATCACTGAAATTATTTTCATGCGACAAAAGAGAAGAGTACTGATTTTCTTCATTAAAAATGTTTTAGAAACAATTTTCATTCAAAATACCTTCAAATAGCATATTTTCTCGAAACTTTGAAAAACAAATATTTGAGAAGCACCAAAAAATTAATTCTTAAATCCTTAATTTAAATTTATTTCATTTACAAATCACGTCTTTTAAAATTTTCAACTTCTTATAAAGCACGGAATGGTTAATGATTTAGGAATGTTGACAAAATAATAACTTATAACCTAATATTATCATTTCTAGCAACCAATTCATTTAACTATCTAATTTTGAAAAACTATACCTTTATATATATATATAAAAATATACATATATATATCGTATATAAAATTATGTCACTTTCGAAAACAATATTGTGTCAGTTTTCTCTATTCAAGTGTTTTGGAATTCCTAACGATAGTGTTGGCCAGACAAATCGATTAAAACTCCAAATTAACCTTAGCAACTCAAATAACACAATATAAAACCATTTTATATAAATTACAAAACACACTCCTTTACAGGACGATTCAAAAATGGATTTACAACAAGGATAGAGATTCAAATTTAGAGGAATCCTAATCAAAGAGAATTCTAATCAAGAAAACAGGATCGGAAGGAAGATGATTAAATTACAAAAGGAAAGGTGGACGGACATATTAATCAAGAGTGACCTTAACTGGGTCAACCGAGATTCCAGGATTAAGGCTGACACGGAATTCAATTTCCCACATGGAAGGAGGAGAAGTGACTTCACCACAACATCAAGGTAATCCCTGACTATCTGGGTGGAGACACGATCACTAGGCTGATAATCAAGTGAGAAGATAAAACTGCCTTCAAAATCTTAGGCAATCGACATTGGATAGCAATAGAATTATCCAGGTAATCTACTAAAGAATGGTTCGGGTTTAGCAAGAGATAACAACATCAAAACGGAGGACGTATAAATCTCCGGTGAATCGACGCTTATTATAAAGGAGTTTCGCCTCTTTTACAAACTAAACCAAGGTTGGTGGGATAAATAATGAAGCTATAGGAAGCTCCAATATCACGAAGAACACGAACATGAAAAGACAAGAATGGATTTTTGAAACGAGGAATGTTCCAAAATTCAAAGGAAATCCAAATCAAAGAGGGAGAAATTTAAGCTTGAATGAAGGTGATTCTGTAGTAAATTTTACTCTATATGCTAAGTTTTTCCCTAAACCAGAGCTTTGATACACTTGTAACGATTTGGTATTTCGAACCATTTGCTTCCATACATGTCTAACTTGAATTGCCCAAAACAACAGACACAGAGTATTATGACAATAAGCAGTGGAATAGATAAATAGCAGTTCATGAAGCTACTATATAAACATCAGAGTCTTAACCAAAGTACAACAGAATCTCAAATACAAATGAATCTCTAATACACGAGCAACTGAAGAGTCAAAACATAAATGAATGGAATAAACTGAAATAACTGAAAGCTAGATAGATAGATATTCAAAGAAAGCTCCAATCATCAAATGTGAGTCTTAAATGCTGTGACACTCGGTTTGACCCGAGCATAAAGAAAAACACAAAACACTTGAGTCAGGATTACATTCTTATATTAATAGATTCAACTCAAGTGAAATGTCAACTAAAATATAAGTGACTTGAAGGATGTTTAGGATTTCCATCCTCTAAGGATCCGTGGAACTATCTACTATGTAGTACAATACGCTATTATAACAGTGTCTATAGCAAAGTAAAGTACTAAAATAGCATTAAGACGTTACCCATATCCCCCTTAACACATTTTACTTATTCGCCTAGTCTATACAGTATCGTAATTCCTTTGTAAACTGGAGGGCTATCAGAGGGCACTCAATAGGTATGGTACCAACCAAACTCTAAGAAGGCGCGATAGGGCATGTGATAAGGCACACGCGGCAATGCCAGGGTAGACATACTGTTTGTGGATCCCGACTGGTGGTAACACATAGCAGCTACTACCTCCCACCTCGAGATACACTCCCAAATCAAAGGTGCACTCAATAAAATCACAAAGTAATAGAATGGTATAACAGAAATGTGCCCAATCGGAGGAATGACCTCACTTTACCTGGCATGGCTCCTGTTTTAGCCACATCAAGTTGACACACGGGAGTCAGTGCTGCGCTAAAACCTTATAGAGAATCGTCACCAAACCATCTTATTTCATTCTGGAATCTCCACCATGTACGTAGTTGTTAAAGTGGTTTTCGGTATTGGCTGAGAGTGTGACAATATCCAATCCCTATCTCTTTAACAACCAAACGCTTATTTCACATCGTGGTCATTTTATTTCAAATAGTTCATACTTCATATCAAAATTTCTTATTCATTTCAAAACCATATCAATTCAATATCATTATTCACTGTAAATAATATTCATTTCTAGAATCGTAACACTTTCAAAATTATAACACTTTCCAATCATAGCACTTTCGAGATTATAACACTTTTGAAAGCATAACACTTTTGTGGTCATAACACTTTTGAAATAATAACATTTCCAACTAAAATAGTTTAGATATTGAAAATAGTATGTATATTAAAATAGTTATAAATTAAAATAGTTTATATATTGAAATAATTTATATATTAAAATAGTCTATATATGTATATATTAAAAATACTCTATATAACAAAAATAGTTTCCTCCAATTACACAAATCGATTCAAATCCAGGTTTGAACTATCATTTCAATTCCAATAAGATTCAAGGTATAATATTCAAAAAATTTCAATATAAGTTTCATTTATTTTTCAACATTTAACTTTAATTTTATTCAAATTAGAAAATATTCACTTAATCATTTTAAGAACAGTTAAATAAACTCCTAGTTTATAAATTTAAATCGATATTAAAAATTCAGACTCAATTTTTATTTAAAGTATAGAATATTCATTTAATCACTTTTTATTAAATCATATCTTTTGTTTGCGCCAAAATTGGCCACAAACCCCAAATACCGTGAAAGCACCAGAGTATGAATACAAATCAGCGATATTCAAACACAAATCACAGATCTCAGCAAATAACCCAAATATGTGCACAAAAAATGGGTAAACACCTCCATGTTGTATGATTTAGTTGATTTTATGTTGTTCGTAGTGATTTGGATGGTTTATGCAAATACGTAAAAAACAGGGACTAAACTGTAAAAGACACATAGATTTATAGTGGTTCGGCCAGAATGTGCCTACGTCCACTTTATAT
Organism: Allium cepa; assembly: GCA_030765085.1. NCBI lineage: Eukaryota > Viridiplantae > Streptophyta > Magnoliopsida > Asparagales > Amaryllidaceae > Allium > Allium cepa. Next base: position 377,319,152 of record CM060938.1, on the reverse strand, counting down.
GTTATTTTGCTTTTCCGATCCGATTACAAGTACAAAGCTTTGATTCCAAGTATATCAAAGTTGTTTGAAAGTTCCTTCCAGGCTTGAGCTCTCAAACTTGTCTGCCATTATTGTACCACTGCCCCTCTATTTATAGAGTGAGGCTAGGGGCAGGGGTCTAGGATGTTTATAGCTGCTGGTGGGCCTGGGCTAATGCAATCTGGACCGGCAACTTTGGTTTGGCATGCTCTGGTTCGGTCGTTGCTTGGTGGAGTTTGATTCGGTGGTGTGTAGAGGGTTGGTCCGGTCTTGGTTTGGTTCGGTGGGACTTGGTTCGGTGGGGAGACATCCGGTGATGGTTGGTCCGGTGCTTGATTCTGTGAGGCTTGGATCGGTGGGAAGCCATCCGATGAGGGTGGTCCGGTGCTTGATTCTGTGGGGCTCGGTTCGGCATTGGTTTAGTGGAGATGTTGGACCGGTAGTGGGTGGTGAAAGATGGAGCCTCAGTGAGAATGCCGAATGATCCCTTGTGTTGGGAATGCCGAATGAGCCTTCATATCTGAGAATGCCGAATGAGCCATGGGGAGTTCGAATACCGAACGAACTCAAACACTTGAACTACCGGACGAAAGCGAGGGGTTTTAAGTACCAGATGACGCTTATTGCCGGATGAACTCGGGGAGTGTAGTGTCGAACGAACTCTTGCCTTGCTTTACCGAATGAACCTTTTTACTTGAATCATGAGTGAAATCCCAGACTTATATACGCTTGCTTGCTTCTTCTTGTTCCGGTCGTGGTGGAAACGCACACAACATTGATATTCCAGTTTTGACCAAAAATGGGATAACACTTTGCCCCCCAAAACATGCCTTGTGATAATAAGGCGTGTTTTGAATGGTTCCGAATCCATTATCCAAAGTCCATAGCCATATTGCCAGAATATAGCATCCTTGACTGCTCCGAGTTGATGTCCAATTCCAAATCCAATAACCAAAGCCTGAGCCAATTCCGTATCCATCCGAACTCGACAACCGAGTCCCAATCCATCCTTATCCAATAGCCAATAACCGAATCCAGGACCTCTTTGGGTCGATATCCAAATCCATAACCTCTCCGGGTTCTTGCCAAGCGTGATCCACATCTGATGACCGTGGTCCAGTGTCCCTGGACGTTGAGCTAACCTCTTCGGGTTCTTGCCAAGCGTAATCCACACTTGACGACCTTGGTCCAGTGTCCCTGGACGTTGAGCTAACCTCTCCGGGTTCTTGCCAAGCGTAATCCACACTTGACAACCTTGGCCCAGTGTCCCTGGGCGCTGTGCTAACCTCTCCGGGTTCTTGCCAAGCGTAATCCACACTTGACGACCTTGGTCCAGTGTCCCTGGACGATGTAAAATGCCATGGCTTAAGTCCTAAGCCAAATCCTGGTCTCTCCGGACCCTTGCCGAGCATAGTCCATACTCGACGACCTGAAAATAACAACTGATAATACAGGGCCTAAGTCCTAGGCCGAATCCTGGTCACTCCGGACCCTTGCCGAGCATAGTCCATACTCGACGACCTGAATGAGTCAATTTACCACGTTCGGGCAAAGCGACTCACCCCTTGCCAAGCATAATCCATACCCGACGACCGTTTATCAAAAATCAGATAAAAATTCAATCCAAATCCAATCCAAAATCCAAATCCAAAATCCAAATCCAAAATCCAAATCCAAAATCCAAATCCAAAATCCGAATCCAAAATCCAAATCCAAAATCCAAATCCAAAATCCAAATCCAAAACCAGAAATCCAAACCAGCATCCAAAACCGAAAACAATCATCCAAAGGAAAATCCAAATCAAAAAGCAAGAAAAACCAGGAGCTCAATCCAAGCTCCAAAACCGAAAACCAAAAAGAAAAGCAGTGTCCAATCCAAGAGCAAAAGATAAATTTCACAAACCATACAATTGCAGTTTATCATCATTCAGAGCATGCCTAGGGGCTATCTCCGTCCCCGTACATGTGTAAATGACTTGATTGCTTGCCAATAGTTTGCTACTTATTTCATATTAACCTGGTCAATGGATGATCAACCGACCATCATTCCTGGGTCTCCCACTATCGTAGCTTGAGGTGGGCGGCGGTTGCTCCTGCCCCGCCGTTGCATTCCGAGGTCCAACATATTGTGGCAGCTGTCCATTCCTTACATGCTCCTCAATTATGTCCTTTAAGTGCCTGCAGCTATTGGTGTCGTGTCCATCCAAATCATGGAAGAGACAGTGCCTTCCTGATGTCCTTTCCCGTTCTGTTGGTTCTCTCCTAGCCGGCCTCCGGTAGGGAAGGCGTTTCCGAGTATTCAGGTATATCCGCTCCAGTGTCTCGTTCAATCCTGTGTATGTGGAAAACCTTGGATCCTTCCATTGCTTCCTAGCATTTCCAGAATCATCGTCCAACTTCCTTTTTCCTTTATCTTTATCCGAACCTTTGCTGGATGGCCCTCCAACCTCAATTGCATTAACCTTTTTCAACTTTAAATCCGTACTCGCATCTTCTTGCCGAAGGAACCTTTCTGCCTCGTGAATGAATTCGTCGAGATCCCGTGGGGGATCTCGTATCAGAGATACCTTGAAATCCGAATTCTCCCTGACTCCTGATACTGCTGCCATTAAAACCATCGATGGATCGGGCCGATCCACCGAAACAACTGCGGCACTGAATCGAGTTAGAAAAGCTCTAAGCGATTCATCCATCCTTTGCTTTACCGATGTCAATGTCATCACGTTCTTTGGTCTCTTGACATGAACCCGAAACTGTCCCAAAAACCTTTCCACCAATTCCCTCCAAGTCCTGATAGATCCTTCTTCCAGCTGCCTAAACCACATCGCAGCTAAGTCCGTCAAGTACAAGGGGAAGCATCGGGTCATCACTTCCTCCGATGCCCCCAGCACCTCCATGTGTCTGGTGTACCTCATCAAGTGATCCGTAGGGTCTGCCTTGCCATCATATACCTCCACGCTAGGTAGCTTGAACTTAGGCGGATTCTGAGCCATCCTTATTTCCCGAGTGAACGGACTCCTGTTCACTCCTTCCAAGTCTCCGTTGGTCAAACCACCTCGCACAGTCTTCCTGATTATATCTACCAATCCAGCGTTGTCTGTCAGGGGTTGCCCCCGAGGGAATTCCGGTACATACTCTTCATGTGGCTCGCTAGCAGCAACGTTAGTTCTAGCCTGTTGAACTCCTTCCAAAGGTCCTCCTGTGCTGGATCCTGCGGGCCTGCCCCCAAGTCCTTGTCGATTGCCCTCTGGCTCTGCATCCTGTCCTTCATTGGGTTCCATAACCCTAGCTCCTTGTCCTGCATCCATAGCCGCTGTAGCTGTTCCTAAGTTTTGCATCCCTGCCGCTCTCATTTCCTCCAAGAAAGTATGCATCATTTCCTGTTGACTCTTCAACAACCTCTCTTGCAGTGAATTTACTATGGCTTCCATTTCATCCCGGGTTATGTAGATCGAAGCTGGTACCTCCTCACCTCCGGAGGATGCTTGTTGACTTCCTTTCTGCTGGCTTCTCTCAGCCCTTAGCCTTCTACTATTTTTCCTAACCATTGTCTTCCAAATCCAAACTTCTATCCGATGTAGCGGGTGCTGGTTCCTCTCAGTGAAAGCACCAAAATGTTTGCGCCAAAATTGGCCAAAAACCCCAAATACCGTGAAAGCACTAGAGTATGAATACAAATCAGCGATATTCAAACACAAATCACAGATCTCAGCAAATAACCCAAATATGTGCACAAAAAATGGGCAAACACCTCCAAGTTGTATGATTTAGTTGATTTTATGTTGTTCGTAGTGATTTGGATGGTTTATGCAAATACGTAAAAAACAGGGACTAAACTGTAAAAGACACACAAATTTATAGTGGTTCGGCCAGAATGTGCCTACGTCCACTTTATATGTTATTTTCCTTTTCTGATCCGATTACAAGTACAAAGCTTTGATTCCAAGTATATCAAAGTTGTTTGAAAGTTCCTTCCAGGCTTGAGCTCTCAAACTTGTCTGCCATTGTTGTACCCCTGCCCCTCTATTTATAGAGTGAGGCTGGGGGCCAGGGGTCTAGGATGTTTATAGCTGCTGGTGGGTCTGGGCTGATGCAATCTGGACCGGCAACTTTGGTTCGGCATGCTCTGGTTCGGTCGTTGCATGGTGGAGTTTGATTCGGTGGTGTGTAGAGGGTTGGTCCGGTCTTGGTTTGGTTCGGTGGGACTTGGTTCGGTAGGGAGACATCCGGTGATGGTTGGTCCGGTGCTTGATTCTGTGAGGCTTGGATCGGTGGGAAGCCATCCGGTGAGGGTGGTCCGATGCTTGATTCTGTGGGGCTCGGTTCGGCATTGGTTTAGTGGAGATGTTGGACCGGTAGTGGGTGGTGAAAGATGGAGCCTCGGTGAGAATGCCGAATGATCCCTTGTGTTGGGAATGCCGAATGAGCCTTCATATCTGAGAATGCCGAATGAGCCATGGGGAGTTCGAATAACACTTGAACTACCGGACGAAAGCGAGGGGTTTTAAGTACCAGATGACGCTTATTGCCGGATGAACTCGGGGAGTGTAATGTCGAACGAACTCTTGCCTTGCTTTACCGAATGAACCTTTGTACTTGAATCATGAGTGAAATCCCAGACTTATATACGCTTGCTTGCTTCTTCTTGTTCCGGTCGTGGTGGAAACGCACACAACATTGATATTCCAGTTTTGACCAAAAATGGGATAACATCTTTCAAAACCTAAAAAATTAATAAGTTTAAATCAATTGTTATTCAAATTCAATTATTAACCAATTAGATTTCAAGTCAATTTTCCATTATTTTTCAAACCTCTATTTATTTAAAGTTGTTACAAAAATTTATTTAAAATATTAATGTAAATTTTTAAACAAATATTTAAGCATATATATATATACTAATTAAATTAAATTTTATTTAATTAAATTATATCAAATTAAATCTTATTAATAAATCTATTTTAAATATTAGATTATAAATTAGAAAAATTATAAGTAAAATCTTAAAATTTATATTTTCAAAACTAACTTATAAATTTAAAATTTCCAGACATATAATTTTAAAATCTAATTTTATGAAATAATATATCTTTATATTATATTTAAAAATCAGTATTTAATAAAATCATTCCTTTCAAAACTTTGGAAATCATTTCAAAATATAGACGAATGGTGTCCGTATATAATTTTCTATCCTATGGTTAAGTGACACGGATATTTATCATTTCAATCAGCAAATTGAATATTTACAGGTGCATATCGTTTCAACCTATAATCCCAAAATTTCAAAATCAATGAAAATCGCTTAGTTTTATCCTTTCAACCCATAACGATCTTCCCTTAATCGATAAAATCATTCGCGTATGTATCATTTCAACCCATAGGAAATTCTAAACTAACAGAGAACTTGTAGAATGAGTAAATAATATAATAGATCAACAACTGGCATATGTCATCAGCAACAAATTTAAATATAATATATACAACAGAGTTATGGTGTCATATGTCACAAGTAAACAATTACAGATAATGGCATACTATATTCAACAATTAAATAACCTAATAATTCAAATTTAACAGTATATTTCAGTTGTCATTTCATTTGAATTGAATTTACTAAATATAAGAATGTTAATTATGGGTGATTGCTCGCCTTTCGAGGCTAGAGAAATTAGACGCAGGACAAGTTATAAATCCAAACAACAATTCCAAAGCAAAGCACGATGGACACGAACAAGCTAGAGTGGTGGAAAAATCTTAGGACAGCAATGAAAACAGCAAAGCAAGGTGGACAAGAGATCGATGAATAAAGCTGATAATTAGGAATCGATGAAAATAAATCAAAAATCAACTTGATATAACTAAAATGTAACGTATATTTATATTATTATTCTTCTCTTAAAATCAATATTCAATTTGAAACTCACATTTAAAAATAAAATCAATATATACATATATATACATACTTAAAAGTCAATAGTATTATAGACATATATACGTATATACATTAAAATAAACAAAGGAAACGAAGCAATTCAAAACTCCATCTTGACATTATTATAAACATATGATCTGGACAGAAAGATTTTGATAGCATAAAATATATATTATTTTAAACATATATATAAACAAACAGCCACTATGTGAAAAGAATTGGAAAAAATATACATGTATATAAACTTTATAAACTTATATACATACATATACACACACACACACACACACACACACATATATATACAAAAAACAGATTTTATACACTTTCATAAACTTGCGTATATAAATGACATGTTATATACAATGTACATATGCACAACAGATTATATATGTGTAAACTGTTATAAACTTATACATTAAAACCCAACAGATCATATATATATATAAGCTAATATACATATACAAACAACAGGTTAATGACTTACGTAAATTTATGTATCTATAACCAAACAGGTTAAATAAAACTTACATGCACTTATATAAATGATTTCGACAGAATATTACATAATACTTATATAATCTTATATATATACCAACAAAAGATTATACTTAACTTATATAAACTTGTATATATGCCCACCAGCAGATTATATAACTTATATATGAAAAATAGATCATAAACTTTTATAAACTTAAATATACTAATAAATAAATTATACATAACTCATATATACTTAGATTATATATATATATATATATATATATATACATACATAATAATATAAAAGGGAAAACAAAGGTGGAATGGATTAGCTGTGGAGGAGGGTACCTGAGTGGTCTGCGAGTGAGGGAAAGGGAAAGATCGGCGAAAGCAAGGTGAGGTGGTGGCAGGTTGTAGTTGGATATGGCGATTGTTGTTTGCATAGTGGTCAGGCGGTACGATCGGAGAGGAAAGGATCTGAAGATGAGGCCGAGGTGGGGTTTCAAGGGGATGGTCGGAGGGGAATCATTAGGCTATTGACATGGGAATTTGATGTGAGAAGGAACCATGGCCGAGCGATGGGAGAGGCTGTGGCCGGTTAGTGGGACAAGGTCGGAGGCTGTGTTGCAAAAGGGTGAAAGCACTTGTGTGTGGCCATGGGAGGTGAAAGGCAAGTTACAGGGAAAAGAATGAGGAGCTTCTTCCATGCAAAAGAATGCAAATAGACTGCATACGAAATTCATCATATTATATTATTGTTATATACATAGAAGCTTTGATTTATTTTCACAGAGCAAGTTTGGTTTGAGAGAAAGAAAAATGAAGGAGAGGAGACACGTAGGTATCAGGCAAAAGAAGGAGCAGGATAGTTTAAAAGAGAAAGGGCAATGGACCGTTCAAAATAAATGAATGCAAAGCATATAACTTTATATGTTTTATATTTTCGAAATGACAGAAATAAAGGAAGAGAGCGGAATATAGGGGATGGCAATAGTCAATGGCTGAATTCTACCAAATAATAAAAATTAGTGTCCGTTTGTTTCAGCCTATGGACTATTGAATGGACAAAGAAACCAAAAGATTCAAATACGGATCTGATACGTTTAATTGTTTCGTGGATTTTTCCATGTACCGGACTCCAAATGCGCAAATGAATATACCACGGAGATCAGCAAGACAAGACAAATTGAATGGTACGCGATATAAGCGATATAATCATCCTATCGAAAGTTGATATTTCGTTGCTAAACTGCTGTAAATTCGTCGCTAATAAGGTAAATGGGACTCAGGCAGTTCAAATTTGACAAAATGAAATATGACGTCTCACTTAGAAAATGAATTACATTTTTATTATATAAATTATTCAAATTTCGAAAACAATAAATTTTCATCAAATTAACTGATTTAAATTTGAAATTGAAAAATACAACAAAACTAACTTTCATATTGACAAGTGAAAATCTGCACTTTGCTATGTTTAAATAAATGCATACCAAATATCAAAAATTTTATTTCCAAATTTCATTATTTAAAATTCCACAAAAATTCAATTAATTACATTGTTTAAATTGTTAAAATTTTCAGGTTGTTACAACATATATTTGCTAATCTAGTAAATGCTATAAGTAAAATGAACGGAATCGCATTTATATCTATGCAAATTAAAACAAAAATAAGAATGAAATCGAGTTTTGGGAACAAAATTTTTAAGCAAAGATTTAAAATAAAAAAAACCCCAATTTCAACCTCAAATTAAATGAAATGCTAAATAATAATAGATACGAACCATTAAACTCGATCGATACAGTAAGCTATATTTTTTTGGAAGGAACTGGTATAGACACAATCAATGTAAAACATGAATAAATTTGTAAATAATTCAAGATGAACACAAAGTGAAGATTTGTTGACGAATATAATCAAATTCTAGTTCAATTAACAACAATTAAAGAAATTGATTGTTGGAAAGTATCTTTAAATTTGTTTAGATTAAGTAGAATTGTTTATTAATTATAGTTACATATGAAACTGAAAAATGGGAAGAAGCAAAATTGTAAGGAAAAAATAAAACGAAAGTCAAATAATTAGGAGATGAGGAGTGTGTGAGTAAATAAAAATAATAACGAAGGAATGATTAATGTAGATAAAAATAACAATTTAATTATATTATATTATATATATAAAACATTCGTTACGCTAAATGCATTAATGATGTCATTAATTCTTTTCATGTATGTTAATAGTATCACTACATCTAATATGTATGGAAATAAAATTATAAGGGTATGAATGTAAATAGTCCCTCAAATTATTGAGAAGTAAGTATATAGGATGAGAAGAATTATGAAAAGAGTATACTTAAGTAAACTAAAAAAACTATCTTAATCCATCGTAGAACAACGCATTATTATAAAATAAAGGTAGACTCAAATTGATTAGCAACAAAGAGAATTAATCATAATTGATTCTATGAATTCAATTTAATTGAATTTAGTACCTCATAGTTCCTTTTGTAGTTGCATGATAATTATATGTTTTATGATCCTTTCTATAAACTTATCTAACTTACAAAAAATAAATGAACATAATTCTAAACTAACTTTATGAAAAACCATTGATAATTACTCAATTCTTAAAAAGATTCCCAAAAAGAAGATCAGGGAGCACCATTGGGAAATGTAGTGAGTTCTAAATAGACAAAAGTGGTTTATATAAGATTTGGAAAAAAATAAGTCTGGGTCGTATAAGATAATTAAAACATTTGAATTAATTTTTTTGAAAGAATGCATATTTTGATTTAAACCCCTAACAACATTTCCAAATTACCTATTGTAGCTAGATTAAAATTAAATAATATAAAAATCATACCAAACAAACAAAAATAAAGTGAATGTAAACAGTAAACAAAACCGAGAACAGAACAAAAAGTTTAACTTTACGTGTAATAAATTTCACAAGTCAACATAAGATTCTATTGTATACACATATTTGCAAATCTAGTAACTGCTATAAGTATAATAAAGGGAATTGTATTTATATCCATACAAACAAACAAAAAAGTAAGAAGGAAACCGAATTTTAGGAATAAAAACTTGAAGCAAAGATTTGAAATCAAAAACCGCAATTTCAACTTCAAATAAAATGAAAGGCCAAATAATAATAAATACTAACCATCAAGCATGATCAATCTAATAAGCAGTGTTTTTTTGAAAGGAAATGGTATAGACACAATCAGTGTAAAACATGAATATACCCATAAATAATTCAAGATGAACACAAAGTGAAGAGTTGTTGACGAATACAATCAAATTCAAGTTCAACTCAAAACAATTAAAGAGATTGATTGTTTGGAAAGTATCTTTAATTTTATTTAGATTCAGTAGATTTGTTTTTTAATTGTAGCTTACATATGAAACTAACGGGAAGAAGAAAAGTTGTAAGGAAAGAATGAAATGAAAGTGAAAGAATTAGGAGATGAGAAGTATGCGAGTAAATAAAAATAATAATGAACGATTGATTAATGTAGATGAAAATAAGAATTTAAATAAGTCAAAGATTAAACAATTCATATGATTATATAATATGTATGAAATGTTCATTACGCTATGCAAAAATAATGTCATTATTTCTTTACATGTATGCTAATAGTAGCACTACATCTATGATGTATAGAAATAAAAATACAAGGGTTTGAATGCGAATAGTTCCCCAAATTGTTGAGAAGTAAATATTCAAGATGAAAAGAATTATGAAAAGAGTATTCTAAAGGTCATATATTCTGTTTTATTTATAATAGAATAGATAATGAATATGAACCCATGTTATGCCATGACATATTAGAATAATGTAAATTGAACAAGTTAAAGCATTGTTATGGAAAATTCAACAGTTGATATAAAACAAATAAAAAATGTTAAATATGTGCATTTTACAATGAATTTTTCGTATTATACATATAATATGAGGTGAACTTGCATATTAGTATGTTAAGATATGATAAAATTATTTTGACATTTTTATAGTTTTACTTCTCTAAGAAAGTCCTAAGTTGCATGACCCATTGTCGGAACGAAAGTAAAGGGATGTAAGACAACAAAAGGACAAGAAAGGAAAAATAAATGTCTTTTAGAGCATCCCATCTTAAAGTAAACTACATGTCTTTTAGACCATCGTATCACAATACCAAGTATTTGCAACCATGTGCTATAAACTAAGTATCATACAGAACATTCAATTGTTGACCCTTAATTGCAAACTAAAGGAGCTTCAGTTTTTTAGCATTTATAAAACAAAGTCATCCTAAGTACTTGTCTTATTTTAAAAGGTAAAAGGTAGTTTAGTGTTTCTTCCAATAGTGATTGCATGAAATATAGATTTTTGGCAAATTTTGAAGTTGATTTGGTTCCTTTCTTAATAGTACATCTTTTTGCAAATTACCTACAGAATTTTTTTTTAATAATGTCAAATATGGTAAATTAATATTTAACTCATTTTAACTATTACAAAGCATTACTATGTATATTTTACAAATTTTTGACTTGTAATTGAGAATAATTAACTAATGAAGAATGGTTGAAATGTAACAACCAGGGGTTTTGTAACAATTAATTATCATCAAATGACGATCAATTTGGCTGTTAATTGCTATTGGGATTTTTTTTTAATCAAGTTGAAATTCTTTTAAAAATTTGTTTAAGAATTATATGGGCTTTAAAATAATCTTGACCCATAGTTTTTGAGGGTGGATGATAATATTCCAAACCCATTCCTCCCTTATTCGTATTCATTCGCAAACCCTAGCACCAAATAAACGAAAAGAAAATAAATGGCGACTTCAGTTCTTCGTTCTTCTTTCTTCATAAATTAGGGCTTGTGAAATTTTGTGAAGTCGCCGACCTTTGGTTGCTCGATTGAAAGCTTTGTCGATCTACTATCCATTGGTGTTGCTCACGGCTGCTTCTTCTTGCGTCGAGTTCGTCGTCTCTTCGTTCTAAGGTGAGTGGTTTTTATTTCACTCACATCTGTAGTTCAAACTTAGCTTAGTGCTTCGACAGTTTGATTGTGTTTTGTTGTTGATGATTCTCTGATTTTATCAATTTCGTATGACTTCGTTTACATGAATTGACGAAGTTGTTTTCGTTCTTGTTCGACTTTGGCCATCCTTCGGCCACTTGATCTTGTTTATGTGATTACATGACTTACTAATGTTTTCGGCCATTTGATATCATTGAACTGCATTTGACGTTTTTCTGAATTTCTATCAAATTCATATAAAATGATACTTTCGATTTTTGACTGGTTCATGTATATGGCTTTGACGATTCTTGAAATGTTCGAATTCCTTAGCCATCACGGCTTGACTTTCATTTTGACCTCGGGCTTGATGCTTGTATTCATATGGAAATTTGAGATGTTTTGCTTTGAGCTTAGGCTTGATAAATTTGTTTTTTGTGAAGCCTGCTATTTCGATTTCTTTAAATATGTGATTTCTATCACTCTGGCATTTGAACTCTGGTTTGAAATTGGTAAGACTTACTTGACTTGTTCACTGTATTACAGTTTCAATTTGCATATGGTTTTGAGTTGTAGCCTCGACTCTGCCCACTGTCGCATTATGTTGCACCTGTTTTGTCGTCTTCATGTACATGCCGAGTCTCCTTAACCTTACTAGCGCACCGTTAGTTCACTTTGCATTCACTTGCATACTTGTTAATCATGTAGTTCCTTGTATCAAGTTTTGAACATGGCCATTTCATTGTGAGGCTGTGATGACCCGAACTCGATGTCCGACAAACGCATCAAATTCGCATCGCCGGAGCTCATAACAACAATTAGATGAATATTAAACAGCGGAACAGAATGAATATCATAAATATCATCACAGTTACAACATTAACATAATATCCATACTACATCAGAGTATATAATACATACACCACAACTCCAAATACAACATCATGATAATACAACAGTGATCATATATCCAAAAGTCCTCAAATGAGAGAGGTGATAACGAACTCCCAAAAGCTAAACACCTGAAATCTCCAAAAGCTCACAAGATATCTCCAAGATAAGAGCTCCAAAATACTGCTACTCCAAAATACAGAAACCTGCTTCTAGACTACCCGTGTGGAAATAATGGGCACCCAGAGTTTAGGAAAGAAAACAATAAACTCTGGATCAGTCATGGGACTGGTATGAGTAAACAAAAACAGTTGCTTTTAAAGAGACTAGATTTGTAAAAGAATTTTCGGTATGCTTTTAAAAATGGAACTACCATAAGACCTCCCGCCACACACACAATGCAAACGCAGAATTGGAGGGGATTTCTTCTTATGATAGTCAAATATGCTTGATACGAGAAAAAGAATTCTTTGATATTATTACTAGTGCATAGTGCAGAAAACATTTCGAAAGTAGAATATTAATCTTAGCCAACATATGACCATTATCATATGCCTACTATAGCTACCATCTAAACAGTGGTGACCACCATAAGTAAATGGCAGGTTCTACAACTAAAACCGTACAGGGTTTCGTATTGGGAATTAGATTTCCAACAATTGTCAGGCTAAGGAACTTTTTGGGCCACATGGGTACGCCTCTGGAGGGATAACCCGAGAACCTAACCGGATCTCTGCCAACACAAGGCCAGGTTACCCCTTACTGGGTAACTACTGACACGAGTATGCCATCTCTCGGTTGTAACCAACCTTTAACCGGGGCCCTAGCAACAAATCACAAAGTAATACATATATATATATATATCTGTGATATCAACATAAGTTAACTATCTGGGCTCCATACCATGATACCACTTCTATCCAGAAGGAAATGCACATACCCTAAGGGGTGCTACCCCCAAAAACCTTGCCGCATTTTTCCTGTTTCGACCATTCCGGGGTGTGAGGTTCGACGAAGTCTCGTCCACAAAGCTATGCTTTTCACAAATCCATGCTTGGATCAACAAATGATCAGCAACACTCAGCATGCCACATTACCAAATTGGGAATATATTGCTGATAACCTTCAACTACATAACCACTAAGGGTATTAAGCTAAGAGAATAAATTCTCCGCCACCACCGGAAATATATTTGAAAGAAATCTGCTTTATATCTCAATTTGTAATGTCGGACATACAATCCATACAAGTCTGTTCTAGGCTCGAACAGAACCGAAGGCACTTCCAAAGAAGTCCTTGCAATCCAGATATCCACAATCCTGATCGGATTCCCCATCACATATGGAGAACTCTATACCGGAGCAACTCGGTGCAGAGTTATTCGACAGGTCATCCTATCGCTCTCGCAAATACCCGGTCTTCAACACCGGTCTTCAAATGCTATCCATAACGTCGAATCACTTATTCGAAATGGGTTATACGACACAAAGGTCCTTTCCCGTCTAAACCGAATAGTGAGCGTCAATTTTAAAAAACATGTGGATATGTCATTCACAAAAATTCACAGGTTCGATGTGGGTTTCGGATAACGAACTGAAATCCGATTCCCTATCGCATCGAATTTTAAATGTCGTTTTACGGGCAACAGGGCTTTCACATCAATACAGGAACAAATCACAAATCACTATTCATCACAAAGCAATCACAGTCTCACAATAGCAATATCAATCCAGTACAGGATATTTGATGATAGTAAATCACCTTTGATTAAGGTGGTCGTGATTAAAGTGAATTGACCATAAAATTATCTTTATTAATTATTTTAAATCAATGTTTAAAATTTCACTTAATTATAAATTTATTAAATTTTAATTAGCTTTATTAATTATTTAATCTTTAATTAACTATCTTAATTTATTAATTCTTAATGGTTAATTAACTAAATCTTAATTACTTTTATTTGCTAATTATTCTTTAAATTAATCAACCTTTAATTACATAGTAACTTTAATCATTAATTATTAAATAATTTTTTTAACCATTATAAATTTATGTGTTTTAAGTTAATAATTTGAATATACTTCTTGAATATTTTAAATAAAAAAAAACTTTACATTAGATTAACCAACTACCATCATTTATGAAGAACAAATTAGAAAATCATTTAAACTTTATTGCAAAACTGGAATTTGTTATCTTGAGGTCCAACCCGAGGGAGTCTTCGAGTCATCCCCGATCAAAATGGCACCCTACTTCGAGTTTAAGCTAAATCTGACCCGAGTATAAAATTTTCAACCAAATTTTGTTTAAGTCCCAAATCCATCACGATACAACCCTGAAACCACTCGAGTGCCCCTTCGAGTTTCTGCCCTATTTCCCCAGAGTAAAGCTTCGAGTCACCCTCCTACTCTCCCAGTCTTCACAACTGACACACGACCAAAGCACGTACACGTGCAGGGCCAACTTTGCCAACGTGGGTCGGTGCTGCGGCCGTCCACGAGTCGTATTCCATCTCCTAAATCGATTCGAACACCCATAAACTTGAATTGATCCCGAGAATGCAATCGAGTCATCTCGATCAATTGAACCCAACAACACACCACCAGGAAACGATCCCACGCCACACCCTCTGGCCATCAGAGGCCGCGAAAACTCGGCTGAAGCTTCGCCTTGACCAGATGCTCCTATCCACACCGGAGGCTCGAAGTCCGATCGCCTAGTTATGGCGCAGCACCATTCTTTCTGACACGAACGCGAATGGGTTCTTAAACCCTATTTCCATCTCGTGCTCAAATTCCACCCAATAAAAAAATTAATTTACATTTTTCCTAACATCATGAATGGTTATACTTGCTTCAACTCAAGTTTCAGCAATTTAAATTGATTCACTTACAAGAAATTGGTAAAAATTCAGTTTTTATTCAAATGTAAATTGCTCTTTAAATAATAATATAAAATTCTTTATTTTTGTTTTAAAAATCTTAAATTTAAGTAGAGATTCTAGTTATGATCTTGAATCATCTTTTTATAACAATCATGTTTAAATCATGTTTTACTTGATTTCCCGTAAACCATGTTTCCTGCAGTAATATTTACTAACCATGTTTTAATCTACTTCTAAAATATTGTTTGTTGTTCTAACATCTTGTTTGATAAGAAAAATAATAAAAAAAGCTTTACAATGATTTAGTTGAAAACAAACTTAAGTTTGAGTATTAACTGTGTTTCATCAACTCCAGGAAGAAAGAGCTATATATACTTGTTTTTTTATTCATTGCTAACACACAGTATAGAGTTAAACCATAATTTTATTTTATTTTAGCTTGTTTAAAATCATTTCCAGAAGTAGAAAGGGAGAGAGAGAGATTCAAAACTTTGGTATAGTTTACTTTGAAAAAACTGATACTTAACAATGATTCTGTTTCCAGTAAAGTCAATTACAAAAACTTGTTTTGATTTATTACTGGGACATGATGTAAGTTCAAAAAAAAAGACCCCAACTTGTTAACTGAAACATCATGCATAACCAACCAGAGTTTATTACACGGATCAAATAGAAACAAAGGGAAAGGAAGGGGTTTGACAGGCTTTGTTTCCCTGAACCAAAACAGTGATTAGCATTTTGTGAAATCAACATGCGTAGTTAACATTCATTCATATATTCAAGATGCAGACCAAAGTTTAACTTCCCTATATCATTCTAACATCCACACAACAACAAAGACATTGGAAGAAACAAAAGCTTACACACTTGGATATCTGAAAACAGAGAACACTTTTCTTTTTCTTGTTTTTGAAATCTGCAGTTAATCTTTTTCTTTGTTTTGTTTCTTCAGCAAATTGTCTTTCAACTTGAATACAAAGTGATTTCTTTTCTTCTTTTTATTTTATTTTCTGTTCTTTGTTAGGTTTTTTTTTGCTGAACGAATTAAAGAAGTAGATTGATGTGTATATATATAACAGATTATGCATACTGCATATAGGTAGGTATAATATTTCTTTTTATATTGACTAACCCATGCTTGAATTGGCTGATGTATGCTTGTGTATGGGCTGAGGAGTAATAGCATTTAATGAGAGCATTACATGAAGCATTACTGACCCATGCTTGCTTGTATGTTTAAACAAGTAATGTTACTTTATTTTTGTAAGTACAAAGTTTATTTTACTTTATAGATTTATATAATCTAATGTTTTGTTTGCTGAATACAACCTTGTGTCTTTTTTTATAACTTTAAAATTTTTATTATAACTTACAGCATATGCTTTTTGATTGTTATATGTACTGTTTTTGTTTTTTACAGTTTATTTTTGTTTATAAACCTCTTATGCAACTTGTATGATATTCATACACATACTCGTTTGCTTACATTGCTAATTGAAAGAGTTTCGCTTTAGTTATTGTTTTCTTATGTCTATATTTGAATGTAATATAAATGAATTCCTATTTATAGTTTTTAACTATTAGTGTTTAATTTTCAACATACGTTTTATTTTATTGTTTAATACAAATTCTTATTTGTTACATAATTTATTCATTATTTATTTAAAACCCAAACTACCAATATTTATTTATATTCATATAATTTTATAATATTAATATTAAAAATATTTTATTTTTCTTAAAATTTCACAAATTAAATTCAAAAGTTCAAATAAATTACCAAATTTTAAATTCAAAATTTTCGGGATGTTACAATATCTCCTCCTTAAGAAAATTTCGTCCTCGAAATTGAAAGAGAGAGAAATGCAAACAAAGAATATACGAATTTAGAAATAAGGAAATGACTTACAGTTTAAGCCGAAACGTTTATTCTGCAATTGGGATATAATTTCTTCATATTATCTTCAGTCTCCCAAGTACAGTCCTTTGGATCGCCACTCCATTGAACTTTGACCAGCTTCACAATTTTGTTTCTTAATCGCTTCTCATCACGATCTACAATTTTTATCGGCTCCCTTTTAACTGCCAAGTTAGGAGTGATCTCTAGATCCTGCTGAGCAGCTTCTTCAATAACATCATCTGGATCGAGCACATATTTCCGAAGATTAGAAATGTGGAACACATCGTGCACGTCAGACAACCAGCTGGGTAGCTGCACTCGATATGCTAGAGGACCAATCCTTTCCAGAATAGGAAAAGGACCAATATAACACGGTGCTAACTTTCCAGTTTTCCAGAATCTCAATACACCCCGCATCGGAGATACTTTCAGAAATACAGAATCTCCAACTTGAAATTCCAAATTTCTTCTTCGGCGGTCATAATAGCTCTTCTGACGGCTTTGGGCAGTTAATAACTTCTTTCGAATAAAATCTACCTTCTCAGTGGCTTCTTTGATCATGTTTGGTCCAAGGACGAGTCTATCACCTGATTCGATCCAGCATGTAGGTGATAGCTATTTCTCAGTGGCTTCTTTCGAAAGGAGCCGTTTCTATACTGGCCTGATAGCTATTGTTATAAGAAAATTCTACCAGATGCAAATGGTCCTCCCAAGAACCACCAAAATCATGAACGCAAGCACGCGGTAGGTCTTCTAGAATTCGGTTGACCCTCTCAGTCTGCCCATCAGGTTGTGGGTGATAAGCAGTGCTAAAATTTAATTTCGTTCCCAATGCGTCCTGAAATGCCTCCCAAAATCTACTAGTGAAGATCGGGTCACGATCACTCACTATACTGCTGGGAATACCATGGAGGCGAACAATTTCCTTTATATATATACCTGCCAAGCTTGCCGCAGTCCAAGTGGATTTAACTGGAATAAAGTGAGCAGTTTTGGTTAGACGGTCCACTATAACCCAAATCGCTTCATTGCCTTTCTTGGTTCGTGGCAATCCGTCGATGAAATCCATCGATACCCGATCCCATTTCCATTTCGGTACTTCCAAAGGTTGAAGTAAACCGGCTGCTTACTTTTGGTCGCTTTTGATTTGCTGACAAGTAGCACAACGACTCACATAAATCGATATGTCTCTCTTCATCGTCTTCCACCAGAAAGTTCTTTTAATATCTCGATACATTTTGTTGACTCCTGGATGGATACTGAGTTTGGACTTGTGGCATTCGTCCAAAACTTCATGTTTCAGTTCTGGAATATCAGGGACACAAATTCTGTCCTTCATCCTTATAACTTCTCTATTATCTATCGCAAAAGTAGTATCCTCTCCTCGATCTATTCTTCTACGCATTTCTCGAAGAAACTTGTCTTCAGTTTGCTTGTTCGCGATCTTCTTAAGAAGGGTAGGAGTGATAACTAGATGAGCAAGATAGCGTGTTTTCTACTCAAGGCGTCTACAACTACATTGGCTTTTCCCGGCGTATACAGAATATCTAGGTTATACGAGGCCAGAAATTCCAACCAACATTGTTGTCGCAAATTTAAATCCTTCTGGGTAAAGAGATATTTCAAGGATTTATGGTCGGTGAATAATTCGAATTTTTCACCTAAGGAAGAAAATTCAATAAGTATATTGTTTAAGTTAGGTTAAATTAAATTCATAGATTGTTAAGAAAGCTGAAAAGATTCTTACCCAGAAGATAGTGTCGCCAGATTTTCAAAGCGAAGACAACAGCCAAAAGCTCCAAATCATGTGTTTGGTAGTTTTTCTCATGCGGACGTAATTGTCTACTCGCGTAGGCGACTACCTTTCCATTTTGCATTAATACTGCACCTACCCCATCACCACATGCATCAGTATAGACAGATAAGCCTTGATTCTCGTTAACAATAGTGAGAACAGGAGTAGTGGTCAATCTCTTCTTCAACTCTTGAAAAACTTCTTCACATTTTGGAGTCCAAATGAACTTTTGATTCTTCATTGTTAGCTTAGTTAGCGGACTAGCTATCTTAGAAAAATCTTGAACGAATTTCCGGTAATAGCCTGCGAAACCCAAAAAGCTTCGAACTTCTTTTGGAGTAGTGGGTCGTTTCCAATCAAGAATAGCGAAAATTTTGCTAGGATCTACCGAAATTCCTTCTTCATTAACAATATGGCCAAGGAATTTGACTTCTTTGACTCAGAAGTGGCATTTGGAAAATTTTGCATACAGAATATTTCTCCTCAAAATCTCCAATACGATTTTAAGATGTTCGGCATGCTCTTCTTTAGTCTTAGAATAGATCAAAATATCATCAATGAATACGAGCACAAATTTATTCAAAACTTCCCGAAACGCACGAGTCATAAGATCTACAAAGTATGCTAGAGCATTGGTTAGCTCGAAAGGCATAACTAACCATTTGTAAAACATATCAGGACCTCTGAAAGTAGTTAAATGTACACAATGTTCGTCGATTCGTAGTTGATGGAATCCTTAGGCTAGATCCATTTTTGAAAAGAAACGAGCGCCATGAAGTTGGTCGAATAGATCGTCAATTCTTGGTAAAGGGAATTTGTTCTTGAGAGTTTGTTTATTTAGATCGCGGTAATCTACACACAATCTCAAAGATCCGTCTGATTTAGCAACAAATATGACGGCTGAGCCCCATTCGGAAACACTGGGTCGAATTAATCCTTTTGCGCGTAGCTCATCAGTTTGATGAACCAATTCAATCTTTTCCCTGGGTGCCATCCTGCGACTTACATGAACAACAGGACGAGCATTGGGTACTAAGTCGATTCGGAATTCTATTTCTCGGTGAGGAGGTAAAGATTTCACTTCTTCAAATACGTCGGAAAATTCTCGAACAACAGGTATAGACTGCAAACTAGGATCAGGATATCCCAAAGTATACATCAATCTATCTCTCCATGGACTCGGATCCTCACAAGAGATTTCAATAAAATTTCCATAACTTGTTTTGACTAAAACAATCTGATTATTACAATCCAATATAGCTTCGTATCTCGATAACCAGTTCATACCGAGTAAGATTTCAAATTCATTAAAATCGAGGACAAAAAGGTTGATAGGAAATCAATAGCTAGCAAATGAAATAGGAACTCTCTTACAATATAAACAAAGATTTGCGGGACCTCCAACCAGATTTTTCATGCAAATAGGATCGTCAACAAATTTAGTTTTAAGTCCTAATTCATTTACGGTTTGTTAGGAGATAAAGCCATGTGAAGCCCCTGTGTCAAATAAAACTCTAACAGTTCTATCATAAATAGTAAGGTTACCTTCCAAAACACCTTTTCCTTTATCAGCTTTCGAGATTGAAGGGTCTTTCTTTATCGCATAAACATTTGCCACCTGTGCTGGCTTCATCACTGGGCAATCTTTAATAAAATGTCCAGGCTTGTGACAATTATAACATTCTTTAGCTCCTTTAACAGTTTCTTCCTTCTTAACTTGCTTCTTCGGTTTTGGGCAGCTGTTTGAATAATGGCCCTTCTCTTTGTAGTTGTAACAAGTGACATTTTCTGCCGCGCTTCCCTGAATGCTCCTCTTTTTCTCGTTGCCCTGCCAAGGTTTCTTGCCTCCAAATTTCCGCTTCTTCCAATTTTGATTGCCCGAATTTCCTTTTTCCACCGGGGCTTCATGTATATCAAGGGTCGCATACCTGTACCCCATATCAACTAGATCTGAAAAAGATTCCTTAACGTGGCCCGTCATTCTTTCATGAAATTTCTTATTCATCCCGCGAATGAATCTCTCATTCATCTTTAAAGGCGTATTCACCAATTCCGGACCAAAACGAGACAATTCATTAAATCTGTTCAGATACTATTCGAATGATAAACTTCCCTGCTTCAGGTCCATAAATTCCTGATACATTCGAGAAATCCGGCTGATGGCAGATATCGTTTCTCAAACACTTCTTTGAAATTTTCCCAAGAAAACTCATCTTCTGGCTTATCTACCGTGATTGTCTCCCACCAGGCCGAGGCTTCATCTTGAAGTTGCCAAGAAGCTATGAGTCGTTTCTGATCGTCTTCCAGTTTTATCCCTCTGAAGATTTTCTCACACGATCTTATCCAGGCTTGAGCCTCAACAATCAATTCTTTGCCGTTGAACGACTTACCACCAAGTCTCGAGATATTCTTATATAAGTCAGCCAGATTCGGCTATTGCTGAGCTGCCTATTGCCGTTGGGGGATCTTGATCAGGTGCTATGGCACTTCCTTGACCCCTAACTCTTCCCCTTCGTCCGCTCATTCTTACTATCTATAATTAGTAAGAAAATTGATTTAAATACACGAACGAAATATCTTAAGGAATATCAGCAGTAAAAGAAATAGACTAATAAAATTTAGAGTTCCAGTCTTGGTTATACTCATTCTAGGGTGTACTTCACCCTATCTCTAATGAGCCATCTAATGTGTTATACTCCATAGTTTAAGTTCTTACTCAACCAACAGCTCTGATACCACTTGTGACGACCCGAACTCGATGTCCGACAAACGACATCAAATTCGTATCGCCGGAGCTTATAACAACAATTAGATGAATATAAAACAGCGGAACAGAATGAATATCATAAATATCATTATAGTTACAACATTAACATAATATCCATAGTACATCAGAGTATATAATACATACACCACAACTCCAAATACAACATCATGATAATACAACAGTGATCATATATCCAAAAGTCCTCAAATGAGAGAGGTGATAACGAACTCCCAAAAGCTAAACACCTGAAATCTCCAAAAACTCCCAAGATATCTCCAAGATAAGAGCTCCAAAATACTGCTACTCCAAAATACAGAAACCTGCTACCAGGCTTCCCATGTGGAAATAATGGGCGCCCAGAGTTTAGGAAAGAAAACAATAAACTCCGGATCAGTCATGGGATTGGTATGAGTAAACAAAAACAATTGCTTTTAAAGAGACTAGATTTATAATAATTTTCGGTATGCTTTTAAAAATGGAACTACCATAAGACCTCCCGCCACACAAAAAATGCAAACGCAGAATTGGAGGAGATTTCTTCTTATGATAGTCAAATATGCTTGATACGAGAAAAAGAATTCTTTGATATTATTACTAGTGCATAGTGCAGAAAACATTTCGAAAGTAGAAGATTAATCTTAGCCAACATACGACCATTATCGTATGCCTACTATAGCTACCATCTAAACAGTGGTGACCACCATAAGTAAATGGCAGGTTCTACAACTAAAACCTTACAGGGTTTCGTATTGGGAATTGGATTTCCAACAATGGTCAGGCTAAGGAACTTCCTGGGCGACATGGGTACGCCTCTGGAGGGACGACCCGAGAACCTAACGGGATCTCTGCCAACACAAGGCCAGGTTACCCCTTACTGGGTAACTACTGACACGAGTATGCCATCTCCCGGTTGTAACCAACCTTTAATCGGGGCCCCAGCAACAAATCACAAAGTAATACATATATATATCTGCGATATCAACATAAGTTAAGTATCTGGGCTCCATACCATGATACCACTTCTATCCAGATGGAAATGCACATACCCTAAGGGGTGCTACCCCCAATAACCTTGCCGCATTTTTCCTGTTTCGACCATTCCAGGGTGTGAGGTTCGACGAAGTATCGTCCACAAAGCTACGCTTTTCACAAAGCCATGCTTTGATCAACAAATGATCAGCAACACTCAGCATGCCACATTACCAAATTGGGAATATATTGCTGATAACCTTCAACTACATAACCTCTAAGGGTGTTAAGCTAAGAGAATAAATACTCCGTCACCAAGGGAAATATATTTGAAAGAAATCTGCTTTATATCTCAATTTGTAATGTCGGACATACAATCCATACAAGTCTGTTCTGGGCTCGAACAGAACCGAAGGCACTTCCAAAGAAGTCCTTGCAATCCATATATCCACAATCCTGATCGAATTCCCTATCACATATGGAGAACTCTATACCGGAGCAACTCGGTGCAGAGTTATTCGACAGGTCATCCTATCACTCTCGCAAATACCCGGTCTTCAATACCGGTCTTCAAATGCTATCCATAATGTCGAATCACATATTCGAAATGGGTTATACGACACAAAGGTCCTTTCCCGGCTAAACCGAATAGTTAGCGTCAATTTTAAAAAACATGTGGATATGTCATTCACAAAAATTCACAGGTTCGATGTGGGTTTCGGATAACGAACTGAAATTCAATTCCCTGTTGCATCGAAGTTTGAATGCCGTTTTACGGGCAACAGGGCTTTCACATCAATACAGGAACAAATCACAAATCACTGTTCATCACAAAGCAATCACAGTCTCACAATAGCAATATCAATCCAGTACAGAATATTTGATGATAGTAAATCACCTTTGATTAAGGTGGTCGTGATTAAAGTGAATTGACCATAAAATTATCTTTATTAATTATTTTAAATCAATGTTTAAAATTTCACTTAATTATAAATTTATTAAATTTTAACTGGCTTTATTAATTATTTAATCTTTAATTAACTATCTTAATTTATTAATTCTTAATGGTTAATTAACTAAATCTTAATTACTTTTATTTGCTAATTATTCTTTAAATTAATCAACCTTTAATTACAAAGTAATTTTAATCATTAATTGTTAAATCATTTTTTTAACCATTATAAATATATGTGTTTTAATTTAATAAATTTGAATATACTTCTTGAATTTTTTATATAAAAAAAACTTTACATTAGATTAACCAACTACCATCATTTATGAAGAACAAATTAGAAAATCATTTAAAATTTATTGCAAAACTGGAATTTGTTATCTTGAGGTCCAACCCGAGGGAGTCTTCGAGTCATCCCCGATCAAAACGGCACCCTGCTTCGAGTTTAAGCTAAATCTGACCTGAGTATAAATTTTTCAACCAAATTTTGTTTAAGTCCCAAATCCATCACGATACAACCCTGAAACCACTCGAGTGCCCCTTCGAGTTTCTGCCCTATTTCCCCCGAGTAAAGCTTCGAGTCACCCTGCTACTCTCCCAGACTTCACAACTGACCCACGACCAAAGCACGTACACGTGCACGGCCAACTTTGCCAACGTGGGTCGGTGCTGCGGCCGTCCACGAGTCGTATTCCATCTCCTAAATCGATTCGAACACCCATAAACTTGAATTGACCCCGAGAATGCAATCGAGTCATCTCGATCAATTGAACCCAACAACACACCACCAGCAAACGATCCCGTGCCCCCCCTCTGGCCATCAGAGGCCGCGAAAACTCGGCTGAAGCTTCGCCTTGACCAGATGCTCCTATCCACACCGGAGGCTCGAAGTTCGATCGCCTATTTATGGCGCAGCACCATCCTTTCTGACACGAACGCGAATGGGTTCTTAAACCCTATTTCCATCTCGTTCTCAAATTCCACCCAATAAAAAAATTAATTTACCTTTTTCCTAACATCATGAATGGTTATACTTGCTTCAACTCAAGTTTCAGCAATATAAATTGATTCACTTACAATAAATTGATAAAAATTCAGTTTTTATTCAAATGCAAATTGCTCTTTAAATAATAATCTAAAATTCTTCATTTTTGTTTTAAAAATCATAAATTTAAGTAGAGATTCCAGTTATGATCTTGAATCAACTTTTTATAACAAGAATGTTTTAATCATGTTTTACTTGATTTCCTATAAACCATGTTTCCTGCAGTAATATTTACTAATCATGTTTTAATCTACTTCTAAATTCTTGTTTGATGTTCTAACATATTGTTTGATAAAAATAATAATAATAAAAGCTTTACAAAGATTTAGTTGAAAACAAACTTAAGTTTGATGTTCTAACATACGTTTTATTTTATTGTTTAATACAAATTCTTGTTTGTTACATAATTTATTCATTATTTATTTAAAATCCAAACTATCAATTATTTATTTATATTCATATAATTTTATAATATTAATATTAACAATATTTTATTTTTCTTAAAATTTCACAAATTAAATTCAAAAGTTCAAATAAATTACCAAATTTTAAATTCAAAATTTTCGGGATGTTACAGAGGCTGTCCAGTTGAGTCTCATATTTGCACTGTCCAGATTCATGTTGCATTTTTCCCTGTAGCACACTTGTACTTGTTTATGTAATTCCATGACTTTGGTCATTAACTGTTGGCATCGGTCTTGACTTTAAGCTTGTCATTTAGAATCAGATGTATTTGCTTACATCCATTTTATCATTGTATCAGGTATGATATAGTTTGCATGTGAGTTGAACTTGGTCCAGTTTCATTTAGTTGTTTATTGGTCTCTGCATACAAGTTCATCATGTTGTCACTGTATATTGCTTCGAGTCAGGTTGCATGGTCACTGTTGTGGGTTGTGCCATTGCTTAGTTTACTTCTTTTTCACTGTATCATTTATGTTTCTCTGGAGTGCCATTGTTGTTTGTTGCCATGTTGAAATGTGAACTTTTGGGTTGGTTCTATCGTTGCTGTGTCATTTACTTTGTGCATTAGTTTGCACTGTGCATTCATTTGTATTGGTCTTGCTTGTGCATAGCACCATACATCTGTTGCATCCATTGTTTTGTTTGCATATATCACTTGCAATATCCAGTTTCATGTTGTTTTTCGAGTATCACTACAGACTATGTTGCCACTCCGGCAGTTGCAGTTCATTTACATATGCTGGACTGTTTCACTGAGGTGTTGTAGCTGCTATCCATTTTGATTGTTGCAGTGTTATTATATTCACTTTAGTCCGGTTCACTCCAAAAAGTTGTCCACGTGTGATCACTTTTGCACTTTGTGCTAACATGTACATATATGCTTCTTTGTCTCGATTTCACTACACTTTACTGTACATTGTTGTAGTCGTTTGAGCATTGCCTTCATGTATTTCATGTGTCTCTTGTATCAGTTCTCGGCCATACTATTGCCTTTTCTATGCCTTGAACTTGGCTGTTGGTTTGAGCTGAGTATTTTGATTTATATTCAGTTTTCATTTGCATTAATCTGGAGTTGTTTGTTGCATTCAGTCTTCACTTGAATCTGGTTCATCTGACCTGATCTGGTGCATGTTACATCCATGAACACTTAACTATGTTCATTTGTGTTGGGCATTGCTTTACACTTGTGGCTACCTGGTCGATACTTGCAGTTCACTGAACTGTTGTATCACTTATGCTTTCCATTATTCATGTAGGGGCTGCACTTGTTCTGTCCATTGGTTCATTGTAGTTTGGTTTAGGTTTGTGCATCACTGGTCTGATATACATTGGATTTGTTTTTCTAATTTCACTTGAGTTGAATCCAGCTGAAACGCTCGGGTTTGACCTTGTGCCCAGTTGTGAATTTTCATTGTGTACATACGTGCACATCGTCCATTTCTGTCTGCTTTGACTATTGAGGTCGTGCCATCGATATTTGATTCTTCATTGATTTTGGTTCGTTGATCTTTTGGATACATCATCACTGTAGTGGCAAGGCAGTGCACGCAAGCGTGTACTGCAGCCACACGGTATGGCTTTCCAAATGTTGTAGTGGCGAGGCAGTACACGCGTGCGTGTACTGCAGCCCTACCCGAATTAACATTTTAATTGATATTTCAATATTTTGTATCGTATTCTGATTTGGTTTAATTTGATGGTTTTGTTGATATCTAATTATCTTTTTGATAATTAGGTTATGAGTTTCTAATTATTTACTTAATAATTGAATTTGGTTGTTAATTTCCGATTAGGCAATTCTGTTGTTTTCTAAATTATCTTCATTGATAATATTTTTAATTTATCTTCCTTGATAATTTGGATTTGCTGATTTGTTGTTTAACACTGTTATGTGTTATATTTATCGTTATCCGATTTCTTTATTTAAGGATCGGATAGACGAGATTTATTGCGACTGTCGTCTAATTGTTATTTAACTATTGTTGCTCCTGTGCATTAATAACTGAGTTTGAATTAGACTGACCCGTGTATTATTTTCTTTTGAATTTAATACTCGAGTCAGACCGAGTTATTATAGGTTGTAGATATCTTGCTTTGGATTGCTGATTGAGCTATGAAGTTTCTTTATATCATTTGGAGTAGTCGTTGTCATAGTATAGGAAGATATGTATTCTTGTATATTATATACGATAATGTACATGTATATGTAACTTCCAGAGTCGACAGTTGTTGTTGTATCATATGTACTGTATCACATGTATTGTAACTGACATCAGTTATTATATATATGAGACTTTTTGTTTTATCTATGTTCCGCATTTATATTATCTGTGTTATTATTATATTTATTGTCCTAAACTATTATGAACCATCTTAGTTCGTTTTATATTGGAATTGGGTATGTCAATGGGAGTAAATAAATAAGAGATGAAACATAAAAATATATACCGCTCCTATCGGAATAACCAATACTAGTGTAAGGCCTAACTACGGATGACCGCTCCTATCCAGCCTTATTCTTTGTGATAACAGATAGTATTTCCTTTAATACTCTTTATTATTGTGAGCATAGAGGTGGGGCGTCACAGATGGTATCAAAGCTTGGGGATTATGGACATAATATAAAACATAACTTAGATGGAACATGTGTTACAACTATTTGTCGATGTTTTTAGTTGTGCTTTGAGTCAAAACTAAAGTTTTGAAAATATGATGGAAATTTTTAAGTATCTTTATTTAAAAATGCAAAGTGAATTTGTGTTCTGATTATCAGAGTGCGCAGCGGAAGCAGTGAGACTGTCTTCGTTGAGTACAGCTCATAACCTTTTTGATTTTAAAAAATCAAAATATGAAATTGAAATAAATTTCATTTGTTGTTTACATAACTGTGTTTAATTTGTTTTCTTTGAAAATTTCAAATCCGGTTTGGGGATTCGAAGTGATTGCAGTTATGTGCTTTTGTGAGATTTTTGCTGTTTTGAATTATCTTCGTTGAAGATATATTTGAATGATTTCTTTGTTTATTTCGTAGTATATGTGCAAATTTAAGTTGTACGTCACTGCATTAATTTTGCGTAAAACCGATGTTTGGTTTTAAATGTATTTTCTTGCCGTTATTTTTATAACGGGATTATTACGCCGTTGCTAAATTTTGAAGCGCGGTGTTTTGTTGACATTTATATTGAATGAAAATTCACTGGTGTTATATTTTGATGCAAATTATTTGATGAGATTTTGATATTTAAAATTACCGTCGCTTTGACTTCAGTAACCGTCAAATTTTAAAGTGGATTTTCAAGCGGTTATCCCGCAATGCTGATTTTGTTGTCCGTTTTTACGGTATTTTGAGAAGTGCAATTTCCTTGTCGAAGTTGTTACAGATGTTGCTGTTTTGAGCACGGGTTTTCAAATTGTTTCAAAAAAAAAAATTGTTTCCAAAATTTTTACAGTTTACGCTTTCAAAAAAATGAGGAAGCGATTTAAACGTTTCAGCAAAATCGAGGACTATGAACCCTTTCTTTTACTGATTCGCTTAATTCCGGACTAGTCCGTTTGAGAATGTAAATTATTAATTTTATATAATAAATGAAATTGTTTTCAAAATTTTTACAGTTTGCGCTTTCAGAAGAATGAGAAAGTGACTTAAACGTTTCAGCAAAATCGACGACTATGACCCCTTTCTTTTACTGATTCGCTTAATTCCGGACTTGTCCGTTTGAGAATGTGAAATGTTATTTTTGGAATACACAATTTTGCACTTTCAAGGAAACGATGAAGAGAATTAAACAATTTAGTAAAACTCGTGGTTATGGGACATGTGCGTTTGCTATTTTGGTTAATTCCGGCCTCGTTAATTGAAATATTTGATGATTTTCGTGTGCTTTCGAGCCACTATGAGGACCTTCGGGTCATATGAGGACCTTCGGGTCATATGAGGACCTTCGGGTCAAATACCAGTACTAGACCTTCGGGTCATATGTTGGGCGCCAAAATTATGATGACAGTACTTGGTAGGCTTCAGCCATATGAGATGCACGTGCAGCGTAGCTAAAACTCGCCATATGATGGGATCGATCCAACCTTTTATGTTGATTTTCTAGATTATCTTAATTGATTTCTAGATATTTGTTGTTCCAATTATCTGCAGGTAATTGGATACTTGTTGATATGAGTTCTAATTATCGTTTTTGATAATTAGATATTTGTTGATTCTGATTATCGTTTTTGATAATTAGATATTTGTTGATTCTGATTATCATTTTTGATAATTAGATATTTGTTGATTTTGATTATCGTTTTGATAATTGAATATTTGTTGATTTGAGATTTGATTATCGTTTTTGGTAATTGGATATTTGTTGATATGAGTTCTAATTATCTTTGTTGATAATTAGATATTTGTTGATTCTGATTATCGTTTTTGATAATTAGATATTTGTTGATTCTGATTATCGTTTTTGATAATTAGATATTTGTTGATTTTGATTATCGTTTTGATAATTGAATATTTGTTGATTTGAGATTTGATTATCATTTTTGATAATTGAATATTTGTTGATTTGAGATTCTGATTATCGTTTTTGATAATTAAATATTTGTTGAGTTCTGATTATCATTTTTTATAATTAGATATTTGTTGATTCTGATTATCGTTTTTGATAATTAGATATTTGTTGATTCTGATTATCGTTTTTGATAATTAGATATTTGTGGATTCTGATTATCGTTTTTGATAATTAGATATTTGTTGAGTTCTGATTATCGTTTTTGATAACTAGATATTTGTTGAGTTCTGATTATCGTTTTTTATAATTAGATATTTGTTGATTCTGATTATCGTTGTTGATAATTAGATATTTGTTGATTCTGATTATCGTTTTTGATAATTAGATATTTGTGGATTCTGATTATCGTTTTTGATAATTAGATATTTGTTGATTTGAGATTTGATTATCGTTTTTGATAATTGAATATTTGTTGATTTGAGATTCTGATTAACGTTTTTGATAATTAGATATTTGTTGAATTCTGATTATCGTTTTTGATAATTAGATATTTGTTGATTCTGATTATCGTTTTTGATAATTAGATATTTGTTGATTCTAATTATCTTTGTTGATAATTAGATATTTGTTGATTTTGATTATCGTTGTTGATAATTAGATATTTGTTGATTCAGATTATCGTTTTTGATAATTAGATATTTGTTGATTCTGATTATCGTTTTTGATACTTAGATATTTGTTGATTCTGATTATCGTTTTTGATAGTTAGATATTTGTTGATTCTGATTATCGTTTTTGATACTTAGATATTTGTTGATTCTGATTATCGTTTTTGATAATTAGATATTTGTTGATTTGAGATTTGATTATCGTTTTTGATAATTGAATATTTGTTGATTTGAGATTTTGATTATCATTTTTGATAATTAGATATTTGTTGAGTTCTGATTATCGTTTTTGATAATTAGATATTTGTTGATTCTGATTATCGTTTTTGATAATTAGATATTTGTCGATTCTGATTATCGTTTTGATAATTGAATATTTGTTGATTTGAGATTTGATTATCGTTTTTGATCTTATTGATTTGAGATTTCTGATTATCGTTTTTGATAATTGGATATTTGTTGTTTTCTATCTATCTCTGTTGATGGTTAGAGTTTACTGATTTTCTGGTTGATAACTAGATGTTTGCGGTTTTGCGATTTGTGATTTGGTGTTTTCTAATTATCTTTGTTGATAATTAGATTTAGTTGTTTTCTATTTGTCGTATCGATAATTAGATATTGCTGTTTTATGATTTCTGTATTCTAATTATCTAATTGATAATTGAATATTGCTGATAATTGCGTTTATTCAGTTTTGTTGTTTCCTGATTATATACTTGATAATTAGATTTTTGTTGAGGATTTGCGAATTTCTTTTATGAAATTAAAAGATTTCTTTGGTGTTTGTATTCCCGACTTTTATTTTTCCAGCTTAACCAGTTTATGTTAGAAAGATAATTGTTATTGACGACTTTAATTATGAAAATTGCGGGGACGCAATTTTTATAAGGAGGGGAGTCTGTAACAACCAGGGGTTTTGTAACAATTAATTATCATCAAATGACGATTAAATTGGCTGTTAATTGCTATTG
This sequence comes from Allium cepa, assembly GCA_030765085.1. Lineage (NCBI taxonomy): Eukaryota > Viridiplantae > Streptophyta > Magnoliopsida > Asparagales > Amaryllidaceae > Allium > Allium cepa. Next base: position 377,287,891 of record CM060938.1, on the reverse strand, counting down.
GGAATTTTTTTTAATCAAGTTGAAATTCTTTTAAAAATTTGTTTAAGAATTATATGGGCTTTAAAATAATTTTGACCCGTAGTTTTTGAGGGTGGGTGATAATATTCAAAACCATTTCTCCCTTATTCATATTCATTCGCAAACCCTAGCACCAAATAAACGAAAAGAAAATAAATGGTGGCTTCAGTTCTTCGTTCTTCTTTCTTCATAAATTAGGGCTTGTGAAAGTTTGTGAAGTCGCCGACCTTTGGTTGCTCGATCGAAAGCTTTATCGATCGACTGTCCCTTGGTGTTGCTCACGGCTGCTTCTTCTTGCGTCGAGTTCGTCGTTGCTTCGTTCTAAGGTGAGTGATTTTTATTTCACTCACATCTGTAGTTCAAACTTAGCTTAGTGCTTCAACAGTTTGATTGTGTTTCGTTGTTGATGATTCTCTGATTTTATCAATTTCGTATGAGTTCGTTTACTTGAACCGACGAAGTTGTTTTCGTTCTTATTCGACTTTGGCCATCCTTCGGCCACTTGACCTTGTTTATGCGATTACATGACTTACTAATGTTTTCGGCCATCTGATATCATTGAACTATATTTGACATTTTTCTGAATTTCTATCAAATTCATATAAAATGATACTTGCGATTTTTGACTGGTTCATGTATATGGCTTTGACGATTCTTGAAATGTTCGAATTCCTTAGCCATTATGGCTTGACTTTCATTTTGACCTCGGGCTTGATGCTTGTATTCATCTGGAAATTTGCGATGTTTTGCTTTGAGTTTAGGCTTGATAAATTTGATTTTTGTGAAGCCTGCTATTTCGATTTCTTTAAACATGTGATTTCTATCACTCTGGCATTTGAACTCTGGTTTGAAATTGGTAAGACTTACTTGACTTGTTCAATGTATTACGGTTTCAATTTGCATATGGTTTTGAGTTGTAACCTCGACTCTGCCCACTGTCGCATTATGTTGCACCTGTTTTGTTGTCTTCATGTACATGCCGAGTCTCGTTAACCTTACTAGTGCATTGTTAGTTCACGTTGCATTCACTTGCATACTTGTTAATCATGTAGTTCCTTGTATCAAGTTTTGAACATGGCCATTTCATTGTGAGACTGTCCAGTCGAGTCTCATATTTGCACTGTCCAGATTCATGTTGCATTTTTCCCTGTAGCACACTTGTACATGTTTATGTAATTCCATGACTTTGGTCATTAACTGTTGGCATCGGTCTTGACTTTAACCTTGTCATTTAGAATCAGATGTATTTGCTTACATCCATTTTATCATTGTATCAGGTATGATATAGTTTGCATGTGAGTTGAACTTGGTCCAGTTTCATTTAGTTGTTCATTGGTCTCTGCATACAAGTTCATCATGTTGTCACTGTATATTGCTTCGAGTCAGGTTGCATGGTCACTGTTGTGGGTTGTGCCATTGCTTAGTTTACTTCTTTTTCACTGTATTATTTATGTTTCTCTAGAGTGCCATTGTTGTTTGTTGCCATGTTGAATTGTGAACTTTTGGGTTGGTTCTATCGTTGCTGTGTCATTTACTTTGTGCATTAGTTTGCACTGTGCATTCATTTGTATTGGTCTTGCTTGTGCATAGCACCATACATCTGTTGCATCCATTGTTTTGTTTGCATATATCACTTGCAATATCTAGTTTCATGTTGTTTTTCGAGTATCACTGCAGACTATGTTGCCACTCCGACAGTTGCAGTTCATTTACAGATGCCGGACTGTTTCATGGTGTTGTAGCTGCTATCCATTTTGGTTGTTGCAGTGTTATTATATTCACTTTAGTCTGGTTCACTCTAGAAAGTTGTCCACGTGTGATCACTTTTGCACTTTGTGCTAACATGTACATATATGCTTCTTTGTCTCGATTTCACTTCACTTCACTGTACATTGTTGTAGTTGTTTGAGCATTGCCTTCATGTATTTCATGTAGTCTCTTGTATCAGTTCTCGGTCATACTATTGCCTTTGCTATACCTTGAACTTGGCTGTTGGTTTGAGCTGAGTATTTTGATTTATATTCAGTTTCATTTGCATTAATCTGGAGTTGTTTGTTGCATTCAGTCTTCACTTGAATCTGGTTCATCTGACCTGATCTGGTGCATGTTACATCCATGAACACTTCACTGCGTTCATTTGTGTTGGGCATTGCTTTACACTTGTGGCTACCTGGTCGATACTTGCAGTTCACTGAACTGTTGTATCACTTATGCTTTCCATTATTCATGTAGGGGCTGCACTTGTTCTGTCCATTGGTTCATTGTAGTTTGGTTTGGATTTGAGCATCACTGATCTGATATACATTGGATTTGTTTTTCTAATTTCACTGAGTTGAATCCAGCTGAAATGCTCGGGTTTGACCTTGTGCCCGGCTGTGAATTTTCATTGTGTACATACGTGCACATCTTCCATTTCTGTCTGCTTTGACTATTGAGGCCGTGCCATCGATATTTGATTCTTCATTGATTTTGGTTCGTTGATCTTTTGGGTACATCATCACTGTAGTGGCAAGGCAGTGCACGCAAGCGTGTACTGCAGCCACACGGTATGACTTTCCATATGTTGTAGTGGCGAGGCAGTACGCGCGTGCGTGTACTGCAGCCCTACCCGAATTAACATTTTAATTGATATTTCAATATTTGGTATCGTATTCTGATTTGGTTTAATTTGATGGTTTTGTTGATATCTAATTATCTTTTTGATAATTAGGTTGTGAGTTTCAAATTATTTACTTAATAATTGAATTTGGTTGTTAATTGCCGTTTAGGCAATTCTGTTGTTTTCTAAATTATCTTCATTGATAATCTTTTTAATTTATCTTCGTTGATAATTTGGATTTGCTGATTTGTTGTTTAACACTGTTACGTGTTATATTTATCGTTATCCGATTTCTTTATTTAAGGATCGGATAGACGAGATTTATTGTGACTGTCGTCTAATTGTTATTTAACTATTATTGCTTCTGTGCATTAATAACTGAGTTTGAATTAGACTGACCCGTGTATTATTTTCTTTTGAATTTAATACTCGGGTCAGACCGAGTTATTACAGGTTGTAAATATCTTGCTTTGGATTGCTGATTGAGCTATGAAGTTTCTTTATATCATTTGGAGTAGTCGTTGTCATAGTATAGGAAGATATGTATTCTTGTATATTATATACGATAATGTACATGTATATGTAACTTCCAGAGTCGACGGTTGTAGTTGTATCATATGTACTGTATCACATGTATTGTAACTGACATCAGTTATTATATATACAAGACTTTTTGTTTTATCTGTGTTCCGCATTTATATTATCTGTGTTATTATTATATTTATTGTCCTAAACTATTATGAACCATCGTAGTTCGTTTTATACTGGAATTGGGTATGTCAATGGGAGTAAATAAATAAGAGATGAAAAATAAAAATATATACCGTTCCTATCGAAATAACCAATACTAGTGTAAGGTGTAACAACCCGCATATTTATCGAGTTAGTATTTAAATATTTTATTTAAATAGTAACTCGTTAATCGGATTTTGGTCCGAAAAGCTACTTTTTGCAAACGGTCAAATTAGGACTCGAGACCACTTCCATTGAGTTCGAAATGTCATTTACAACTTTTTAAGTATAAACATCGATAGGTTTGGAGTTAGTGAAATTTCACTAACTTTTCCCGCTTTGGACTTTGGGTTAGTTTAGCCTATTAAGCCCAAGTTCCAACCCTCTTCTCCTCACTCTTCATAAATTTCCTAACTAATCAGGCTTTGGCATTAATGGTGGAGGGAATGGGAAATTAAAATTCCAAAACTCAAATTCAATTGCAATCCATCTTTCTACTCCAAATTCAAGAAGAAGACATTGGATTCAAGCTTCTTGTGCTTAGATAGAAGAAGGATTGATTCTTGCTTGCTTAAAACTTCATTTTCATTGATATTTGGTGCAAAGGTGAGATTTTTATCTCACAAATCTAGTCTATAACTATATTGGGTTGTTGGGAATGATTCCCTATCACTTTAGCATGAATATTTGCTTTTGGTTTGGATTGGATTAGCGAAAAACTCCGATTTTTGGCGTTTTGGCGAAATTTCTGCATTTAGGTCGTTCTGGCCATTTTTAGGTCGTTCGGAGTTAGGTCGTGTGGGTCTTAGGTCGTAGGTCGCGTACGAGATAGCTCCTAGATCGTTCTGACCATTTTTCGCGTGTTCGGAGTTAGGTCGTTCACGACCTAGTACTTAGGTCGCTCGCGACCTAACCCTTAGGTCGTTCGCGTGTTATCGCGCTAAGTCGCACTGCCTTGAATCTTCACTTCGGAGTTCGGTCGTTTCACGTTAGGTCGTATGGCTTTTAGGTCGTAGGTCGTATGGCTTTTAGGTCGTAGGTCGTATGGCTTTTAGGTCGTAAGTCGTATGACTTTTAGGTCGTAGGTCGTTGGCCTTTTGACCGTTAGGTCGCATGCCTTTCTACTTCGATAGGTCGTTCGGCCATGCTTTCTATTTTTAGGTCGCGACATCTTTAGGTCGTGTTACCTATATACCCCTAGGTCGAAAGACCTTAGGTCGTGCACCTTTAGGTCGCGAACCCTATTAGGTCGCGAACCTCTTTAGGTCGCCTGTCCCTTAAGAAGTTAGGTCGTTCGTCCTGTGATGCCTTAGGTCGTTTGACCCGTGTTACGTTAGGTCGCGTAACCCCTTAGGTCGCTTGACCTTGTTTCCTGTTAGGTCGCGTGACCTTGTTTTCGCCCTTAGGTCGTTTCACTTTTAGGTCGCATGACCTCGTCTCCGTTAGGTCGTGAACCTTGTTAGGTCGCTCATCCTTAGCCCGCGAACTTTCTTAGGTCGCGTACCTTTAGGTCGCGTGTCCCCCCTACCTCGTTAGGTCGCAAAGAACATTAGGTCGCTCGACCTCCTTACCCACCAGGTCGCGCACTTAGTTAGGTCGCTCAGCCATTGTGTTAGGTCGCGTGAACCCTTAGGTCGTTAGACCTCATTTTGCTTTAGGTTGTAGGCCTCTTGCCTTCACTTAGGTCGTACCGTTTTGTCGGGGCGCTGCCCCGCACCCCGCCGGGGGCGCTGCCCCCTGGACCCCCGCGACCTGACCGGGCAGGTCGAACCCCGTAAGCGGTGGCGTTGCCCCCGCACCCCCACCTTGGGGGGTTGCCACCCCCCTGGACCCCCCCTCCATAGGGGATCTTATCTGAAAAACATTGAGCTGATTTCCTTGGATTTTATTCACATCTCCGTATGCGATTTTTGTGACTGATTGTTTCTACAATTGCTTCTGTGTTTTGTCACTTCATAATATAAAGGTTTCAATACTAGTAGTAAATATCAAAACTCTTTTAACAAACTATTTCAACTCTATTTTTAATAACAAAGCTCTTTTCTTAAACCGTTTTCCAATCTATTAGTATATACAAGCCTTTACCTCACTCGGATGAGAAATCTAATTAAACGACTTAGTAAAACAAGTGGTATGAAACGCTTGCGTTCACTTTGTCGGTTAATTCTTGGACTTGTTCGATTGAACCTCTTGTGACAATTTTATTAGTGAAGATTTACAGTTTGTTCGTAAATATTTAAGTTAAGCAAGTGGTTATGGGACATGAAGCTAAACTTCTATATTTACTAGCTTAGTGTAATTGACACTTCTCGTTGATCTTGATGATCGCTTTATGAATTAGACTAGCAATTGCGCGATGTCTCTTTCATTGCAAGGTTAGACTAGACACTACTTGTGTGATTCCATTCACACATACCTTTCTGCTTTTTGGTTAGTCTTGACCTCAATCTGTGTGATTCCATTCACACATGCGGGATAGCTCCCCATGGTCTTCGGACCGTCATGTGATAGGCCTCTTTCCCTTTTTATGATTTCTGGATTTCTCGTGTTGATTTCTGGAATTTATGTCATTGACTTGTTATGAGTACAAGTTTAGGGTATGATGCCCTCTTCGAATCTTTGAGAAGATTCTTGTGATATTGATTATCTCTTATTGATTGATCTTCTGTTGATCATTATTTACATACTTATAGTGGTATGTCGTTATGGATGTTTATGTTTATGCCATATCTTTTATGTTATATCATGTCATCTGATATTTATAGCTAGACTGATCCGTTTATTATTTTCTTAAATAATACTCGGGTCAGACCGAGATGTTACAGGTGCTTCTGCTTGACTTCTTCCCAGGGATTCATCACTCTGACTTTTGGCTAACTGTTTAGATTAGCAGTTTTTGTTGTATACACTTGAGATATAGACTCATAGTTGTATTCTTTTGTATAGCACGTGTTGCTATTCTTTTGTATTATCGTGGATCTTAATGACCACTACTCTGATGTACACTTTCATGTGTTAGTTATATATTCATATCTTCTTCCGCCTTTGTGATATGGATATCTGTGACTGATTTGTGATATGATTATTTCTATGTTTGTTTCCGAAGATTATTTATAGCCACCGTGTGATAAGCAATTACATGGATGGTCGCTCCTCAACAGCCTTATTCTCCGTGCTAGTTGACAGCACTACTCCGGAGTGTTCTTGGCTAGCGTGGGTATAGAGGTGGGGCGTCACAGCTTGGTATCAGAGCCAAACTTCGGAACAATGTAGAATAACTTAACAAGGATCATCGTCCTAAGTCTATCTTAGGAGTCATACCATAGGATTAATTCGAGTCTTCGTACCGATTCATCCTATTTCCTTTATGATTTCTTATTTTATCTATCAAGATTGCTTGATGTTCATTGGTGAATAACCTTCTTCTTTCTCTTCTTTCTTTCTTAAAGGAAGAGAATGTCTAGACCAGGCCGTCCCAGAACTGGATCATCTGGTGCTGCTCCCCCGGATGGAGTTTTTATGACTGCTCAACAGCTTCTTGATTTAGTAACTAATGCTCAAGCAGCTGGAGCTAACCCGGAACCTACTCACCCAAAGTCGGGATTTGCACGTTTGTGCAGCGATTACACCAACTTGGGTGGGAAGCCCTTCAAAGGTTCGAAAAATATCATCGAGGTCCAAGCTTGGTTAAAATCATGCGATCGAATCTTTTCTCGCATGAACCTTATCGATCTCCACCGCGTTCAGGTGGCTTCCAGCATGCTCCAGGAGAGAGCATTGGACTGGTACGAACTCCTTACTTCAGAAATTAATGAAGCGGATCTCACCTGGGAGCAATTTCAGGGACGCTTCGAGTTAAAGTTTGTACCAGAAGCTGGGAAAGTAACCTTGGCTCGACGTTTTATAGACCTTGTTCAAGGTCAATCCTCCATGACAGATTACGTCGCAGCCTTCGAGTCGCTTTCCAAATATGGGGTTGAATATATCAACACCCCATTGAAGAAGAACCAGAGGTTCGTTTATGGCTTAAATAAGAATCTTAAGAAGCCACTGCTCCTGAAACTAGAAGTCGCATTTGATCAACTCATCGATATCGCTCTTCGTCTTGAAGAGGCTGATAGAGAGAGTGATGTTGAAGTGGAAGGCGCTAAACCAAACTTCAACAACAAGAAGAGGCCAAACAAATTCAAGGGTCCTTATCCCAACAAAAAGGGTAAGCAGGCTACCCTTGCGGCAAAGTCTCCTTCTCCTAGTGGTGCGAGTTGCTTCAACTGTGGGTCTGGGGATCATTATGCGAATAAGTGCTCTAAGCCCAAATCTTGTCGCTATTGTAAGAGCCCAGATCACTTTATACATCAATGCCTCAAACGTAAAAGAAGGAATGAGGGAAAGTTAAATGTGGCTCAAGACCCTGGCAACACATCTCGTGGCCAAGGTATTTCTCATTCCATTCTTGATGGTATTATTTTATTTCATGATCAACCTATTAGAGTTCTCTTTGATACGGGTGCATCCCATTCTTTTATATCAAATGAACTAGTAGACACTTTTTCCTTAAGTGTTACTGCATTGATGACATCTTTAAAAATTGCGAATCCTGTTGGTGGATCCGCAACTCTTAGTTTGCTTTGTAAAGATGTGGAGATTATTTTTTGCGATTTTTCTTTCCTAGCCGATTTGCATGTCATGCGTTACTTAGGCTTTGGAATAATTTTGGGAATGGATTGGCTTAACCGTTATCAAGCCCATATCCTATGTCCTGAGCGGACTATTCATCTCCGACATCCACAATCTGTTAAACAGATTTCTGTTAATCTTAAAGATTCAGAATCATGTTTGGTGGCATCTTTATATTCTTTAAATCCTCGCGATAACGATGATGATGATGAAGATGATATTATTTCTCGTATTCATGTTGTTCGTGAATTTTTCGACATATTCGAGCCCGTTTTAGGTTTACCACCTAAACGAGCAATTGAGTTCAGAATTAATCTTGTTTCTGGAGCTCAACCTATTACTCGTCCTCCTTATCGCATGTCCAATAAGGAAAATGAGGAGATGCGTAAACAATTATCTGAGTTGGAGACGAGGCAATTTATTCGCTCTAGTTCCTCGCCTTGGGGAGCTTCGGCTATTTTCGTAAAGAAATCCGATGGTACTCTGAGGCTCTGCGTTGATTATCGCAAGCTTAACGATCTTACTATTAAAAATAAATATCCTTTACCTCGGATTGATGATCTATTCGATCAGCTTAGTGGCGCTAAGGTCTTTTCACAATTGGACTTGGCTACCGGTTTCCATCAGCTTCGTATCGCTGAGGATAGCATTCCTTTGACATCATTCCGTACTTGATATGGATCTTATGAATGGCTTGTTATTCCATTTGGGTTAACGAATGCTCCAGCTTATTTCGTTGACCTCATGAATCGAGTTTTCAAAGATTTCCTCGATCGGTTTGTTCTCATATTCATTGATGATATTCTTGTGTATTCAAAAACCGAGGAGGAACATGAGAAACATCTTCGGATTGTATTGGAAACACTTAGGAGTAATCAATTAAAGGAGAAATTTTCTAAATGCCACTTTTGGCAATCTCGTGTGAAGTTTCTCGGTCATATTATTTCCGAATCCGGGATATCCGTGGATCCTTCAAAGATTGAAGCGATTCAAGATTGGAAGAGACCGGAGAGTGTGACAGAGATTCGTAGTTTTCTCGGATTGGCGGGCTATTACCGTCGTTTTATTAAAGACTTTTCTAAGATTGTCGTGCCTCTTACTGGCTTGACTAAGAAGGGAGTTAAATACATTTGGTCGGACAAATGTGAAGCCTCTTTTCAGAAATTGAAAGAACTCCTTTTCGATGCTCCTATTCTTGTTATTCCTGAGGGGAATCAAGATTTTGTTGTTTATACCGATGCTAGTCACGTTGGTTTGGGTGCCGTTCTTATGCAAAAAGAACGTGTTGTTGCTTATGCTTCTAGGCAATTGAAGCCGGCCGAGACTAGATATGCCACACATGATCTAGAGCTCGCGGCTATTGTTTTCGCCCTTCGAATGTGGCGTCATTATCTATTGGGAGAGAAATTTATTCTTTACACGGATCATAAGTCTTTGAAATATTTATTTTCTCAAAAAGAACTTAATTTACGTCAACAGCGTTGGCTCGAGTTCCTTGCACCTTATGATCTTGATATTCTTTATACCCCCGGTAAGGGTAATCGTGTCGCCGATGCTCTTAGCCGTAAGCAACAAGCAGTTGTTTCTATGATGATATCTGAATGGAACGATCTCGAGATCTTATCCACTTGTGAGATTCGAGAGCGCGTATCCGATTTATGCTCATCGCTTGTTTTATGTAGCCTTGAGGCTCATCCTTCTCTTTTAGACCGCATTCTTGAAGCTCAAGGGCTAGATTATGAATTGGCTCTTCTTGGCAAAAATGTTAAGGATAAAATTGATATTGAAGGTTTGAAAGACTTTGATATTGATTCTCGTGGCGGCGTTCAAAAATTTGGTAGACTTATCGTACCAAATATTGGAGATCTTCGTAAAGATATTTTAGAAGATTCCCATCATTCTAAATTCACCATTCATCCCGGTAGTAGTAAAATGTACGCTGATATGAAGCGACTTTATTATTGGGAGGGAATGAAATCTGATATTGCTAACTTTGTTAAGTGTTGCATGACTTGCCAACTTGTCAAGGCCGAACATCAAAGGCCTGGTGGGTTATTGCAACCCTTAGAAATTCCAATTTGGAAGTGGGATCAAATTTCCATGGACTTTATAGATGGCCTTCCCCGTTCTCGTTCGGGTCATGATAGCTTATGGGTGATTGTTGATAGACTTACTAAATCCGCCCATTTTATTCCGGTTCGGTCTAACCGAACCGTTCCTCTTTTGGCCAAACTATTTGTCAAGGAAATTGTAAAATTGCATGGAGTTCCTACTTCTATTGTTAGCGATCGTGATCCATTGTTTACTAGTGGATTTTGGAAGAGTCTTCAAAAAGCTTTAGGAACGAAGCTTAATTTTAGCACCGCTTATCATCCCCAGTCCGATGGACAAACCGAGCGTGTGAATCAAACTCTTGAAGATCTTCTTCGTGCTTGTGTGCTTGATTTTGGTGGAAGTTGGGAAGATTATATTTCACTTGTTGAATTTTCCTATAATAATAGCTTCCAATCTAGTATTGGTATGGCACCTTTCGAGGCACTCTACGGAAGGCCATGCCGATCTCCTTCTTGTTGGCTTGAGGCCGGTGAGAAGCTGGTTTTAGGTCCAGACTTTATTCGTGATTCCACGGAAAAGATTGAACTTATTCGACATAGGATGAAAGAAGCCCAGAGTAGACAAAAATCCTATACCGATAATCGAAGAAGGAAATTAGAATTTTCTGTTGGGGATCCTGTTTTTATTCGAGTTTCACCTATGAAGGGTGTTGTACGTTTCAGTCGATCGGGGAAGTTAGCGCCTCGATATATTGGGCCATTTCCTATCACTGAACGTATTGGTTCCATGGCTTATCGCCTTGCATTGCCGGCTCAGTTTTCTGCTATGCATGATGTATTTCACGTTTCTCAATTACGGAAATGCCTTCGGGATCCCGATTCTATTCTTGAGCCTGCTGTTGTGGAAGAAATTGAAGTTTCGCCGAATTTAACTTATGAGCAGCATCCTATTCGAATTATAGCTTCTGAGATTAAACGACTTCGAAATAAAGATGTTCCGCTTGTGAAGGTTCAATGGTCCTCAAATCCTAAGGATTGTTCTTGGGAATCCAGAGAATTCATCGAGCGTACACATCCGGACTTGCTTACTCCTGCTCCTTGAGGTGAACTTCTTATTTCAAAATTCCTCTTGGGTTAATATGCTTTTATGGTTGTTACTTTTTATTTCCATCTTATATATATTGCGAGGACGCAATTTCTTTAAGGAGGGGAGTCTATAACAACCCGCATATTTATCGAGTTTGTATTTAAATATTTTATTTAAATAGTAACTCGTCAATCGGATTTTGGTCCGAAAAGCTACTTTTTGCAAACGGTCAAATTAGGACTCGAGACCACTTCCATTGAGTTCGAAATGTCATTTACAACTTTTTAAGTATAAACATCGATAGGTTTGGAGTTAGTGAAATTTCACTAACTTTTCCCGCTTTGGACTTTGGGTTAGTTTAGCCTATTAAGCCCAAGTTCCAACCCTCTTCTCCTCACTCTTCATAAATTTCCTAACTAATCAAGCTTTGGCATTAATGGTGGAGGGAATGGGAAATTAAAATTCCAAAACTCAAATTCAATTGCAATCCATCTTTCTACTCCAAATTCAAGAAGAAGACATTGGATTCAAGCTTCTTGTGCTTAGATAGAAGAAGGATTGATTCTTGCTTGCTTAAAACTTCATTTTCATTGATATTTGGTGCAAAGGTGAGATTTTTATCTCACAAATCTAGTCTATAACTATATTGGGTTGTTGGAAATGATTCCCTATCACTTTAGCATGAATATTTGCTTTTGGTTTGGATTGGATTGGCGAAAAACTCCGATTTTTGGCGTTTTGGCGAAATTTCTGCATTTAGGTCGTTCTGGCCATTTTTAGGTCGTTCGGAGTTAGGTCGTGTGGGTCTTAGGTCGTAGGTCGCGTACGAGATAGCTCCTAGATCGTTCTGACCATTTTTCGCGTGTTCGGAGTTAGGTCGTTCACGACCTAGTACTTAGGTCGCTCGCGACCTAACCCTTAGGTCGTTCGCGTGTTATCGCGCTAAGTCGCAATGCCTTGAATCTTCACTTCGGAGTTCGGTCGTTTCACGTTAGGTCGTATGGCTTTTAGGTCGTAGGTCGTATGGCTTTTAGGTCGTAGGTCATATGGCTTTTAGGTCGTAAGTCGTATGACTTTTAGGTCGTAGGTCGTTGGCCTTTTGACCGTTAGGTCGCATGCCTTTCTACTTCGATAGGTCGTTCGGCCATGCTTTCTATTTTTAGGTTGCGACATCTTTAGGTCGTGTTACCTATATACCCCTAGGTCGAAAGACCTTAGGTCGTGCACCTTTAGGTCGCGAACCCTATTAGGTCGCGAACCTCTTTAGGTCGCCTGTCCCTTAAGAAGTTAGGTCGTTCGTCCTGTGATGCCTTAGGTCGTTTGACCCGTGTTACGTTAGGTCGCGTAACCCCTTAGGTCGCTTGACCTTGTTTCCTGTTAGGTCGCGTGACCTTGTTTTCGCCCTTAGGTCGTTTCACTTTTAGGTCGCATGACCTCGTCTCCGTTAGGTCGTGAACCTTGTTAGGTCGCTCATCCTTAGCCCGCGAACTTTCTTAGGTCGCATGTCCCCCCTACCTCGTTAGGTCGCAAAGAACATTAGGTCGCTCGACCTCCTTACCCACCAGGTCGCGCACTTAGTTAGGTCGCTCAGCCATTGTGTTAGGTCGCGTGAACCCTTAGGTCATTAGACCTCATTTTGCTTTAGGTTGTAGGCCTCTTGCCTTCACTTAGGTCGTACCGTTTTGTCGGGGCGCTGCCCCGCACCCCGCCGGGGGCGCTGCCCCCTGGACCCCCGCGACCTGACCGGGCAGGTCGAACCCCGTAAGCGGTGGCGTTGCCCCCGCACCCCCACCTTGGGGGGTTGCCACCCCCCTGGACCCCCCCTCCATAGGGGATCTTATCTGAGAAACATTGAGCTGATTTCCTTGGATTTTATTCACATCTCCGTATGCGATTTTTGTGACTGATTGTTTCTACAATTGCTTCTGTGTTTTGTCACTTCATAATATAAAGGTTTCAATACTAGTAGTAAATATCAAAACTCTTTTAACAAACAATTTCAACTCTATTTTTAATAACAAAGCTCTTTTCTTAAACCGTTTTCCAATCTATTAGTATATACAAGCCTTTACCTCACTCGGATGAGAAATCTAATTAAACGACTTAGTAAAACAAGTGGTATGAAACGCTTGCGTTCACTTTGCCGGTTAATTCTTGGACTTGTTCGATTGAACCTCTTGTGGCAATTTTATTAGTGAAGATTTACAGTTTGTTCGTAAATATTTAAGTTAAGCAAGTGGTTATGGGACATGAAGCTAAACTTCTATATTTACTAGCTTAGTGTAATTGACACTTCTCGTTGATCTTGATGATCGCTTTATGAATTAGACTAGCAATTGCGCGATGTCTCTTTCATTGCAAGGTTAGACTAGACACCACTTGTGTGATTCCATTCACACATACCTTTCTGCTTTTTGGTTAGTCTTGACCTCAATCTGTGTGATTCCATTCACACATGCGGGGTAGCTCCCCATGGTCTTCGGACCGTCATGTGATAGGCCTCTTTCCCTTTTTATGATTTCTGGATTTCTCGTGTTGATTTCTGGAATTTATGTCATTGACTTGTTATGAGTACAAGTTTAGGGTATGATGCCCTCTTCGAATCTTTGAGAAGATTCTTGTGATATTGATTATCTCTTATTGATTGATCTTCTGTTGATCATTATTTACATACTTATAGTGGTATGTCGTTATGGATGTTTATGTTTATGCCATATCTTTTATGTTTTATCATGTCATCTGATATTTATAGCTAGACTGATCCGTTTATTATTTTCTTAAATAATACTCGAGTCAGACCGAGATGTTACAGGTGCTTCTGCTTGACTTCTTCCCAGGGATTCATCACTCTGACTTTTGGCTAACTGTTTAGATTAGCAGTTTTTGTTGTATACACTTGAGATATAGACTCATAGTTGTATTCTTTTGTATAGCACGTGTTGCTATTCTTTTGTATTATCGTGGATCTTAATGACCACTACTCTGATGTACACTTTCATGTGTTAGTTATATATTCATATCTTCTTCCGCCTTTGTGATATGGATATCTGTGACTGATTTATGATATGATTATTTCTATGTTTGTTTCCGAAGATTATTTATAGCCACCGTGTGATAAGCAATTACATGGATGGTCGCTCCTCAACAGCCTTATTCTCCGTGCTAGTTGACAGCACTACTCCGGAGTGTTCTTGGCTAGCGTGGGTATAGAGGTGGGGCGTCACATAAGGCCTAACTACGGATGGCCGCTCCTATCCATCCTTATTCTTTGTGATAACAGACATTATTTCCTTTAATACTCTTTGTTATTGTGAGCATAGAGGTGGGGCGTCACATGAAACTAATCATATATATGCATACTCAAGGATGGATCGACTACATTTTCAAAAGAATATATGGGATAAATTCAACGACAAGAATAAATTTTATACCTAAAATTAAAATGTTACGAATTATATTCATGTATATCATTGTCATCTCTTTATTTTGATATATGTAATGAAATTATATTGGAATTATTTCTTCCACAAAAATTAGGATTGAATAAAAGAGAAAAATATGGAGAGTAAATTTATATTTACGTTGGTACTTATAGAATGGTTTTATAAAATAGGGAGAATAAACTTGAGTTAAGGACATGTCATGTTAATGTTGGTATTTAACAATGATACTACTAAAATTGGAAAAAGAAATTTTTAGCTTTAAAATATTTATTCTTCCTTTTTCAAATTCATTATTTCACAAATTGTTTTAATAGACATTTTAATATTGATATTTTTGAGAAAGAATAAACATATACATAGAGCTAAAATGTAAAGTTAATCTTGGGTTATGAAGAATAAATAGTTCCAGTGGATATAAAATGTTAAAATAAATAAATATTTGTTGCAAATTAAAATTATTATATTATATAGTAGATAAAATATATTTTATAAGAAGATAAAAGGAAATAAGTTTTTATCAGTGGCTGAATCTAAATAAACAGAGATAGTTCATTTATATTTTATATGTTGCCTAAGATCAATGGTTGAAATAACATTAAATCTTCATACAGAACCATGACACTGGGACTTGATGGAAATGTTTTTGTTTATGAAGTGAATTTATTAAAAATTAAATAAAAAACTTGTTAATGGTAATTTATTTATGAACCATTATTATAGTTGAGCCGTTGAAAGTTTATAATGGTAATATATTTATGAATCATTATTATAATTGAGTCGTTACACTTGCACAACGGTAATATATTTATGTGACATTATTATTGTGCCGTTACAAAAGCTAATGGTATTGCAATATTGTTTTAAATGAGAATCAATTAAAATCTATTTACATTCCATCACTTTAGTAACGTATGCAATTTTCATTTTGCCTATTTAAATGATAGATAGACAGAAGAGAAATAAAGAGAATAACAGATATATTTTTTTCTTCTTCCTTCAAGAAAACTAAACACTTTGACCACTATTTCAGAGCGCAAATCAGAATCGACTTTTTCAATGCAAACAGGTTGATATTTTTTTCAGATTAGAGAAACATTTTATCCTAGAGGCGGCGACTTTTGTTTTTTAGAACTGCTTTGCACCTTCGAGAAGACAGTCACAACGTCTTCAAGAGAGTGACAATGTACACGACTCAGCTGAAGTTCATTGTTCCCAACAATTTGAAGACGTTCCAACCAACAACGATTTCTACTGGAACTATTGATGATCCTGCATCGGATTATGTTTTGGGTCCCCATGGTCGCTTCTGTGCCCTTTAGATTCGAAATCCTCCATTTCAAGTGCTGGAGGCAAAAGATGGAATTTTTTCTGACGATGGGGAAGGAGATTGGTGTGCTTACTGCAGAAAAGCCGACAGTACTCAAACAAGGTAAGTGGAGTTAGAGAGGTAGAATGATAGCTTATATAAGGGAAGAGGGTTCAAAACGTAAAATAAGGGACGATGGATCAGCAAGCAAGGTGGAGGGTCGTTATAGAATAAATGAAAAGGGGATTCGGTCAGAATTTTCTATTTGAAGCAAAGGGAAAGTGTTTAGCATAGAACATGTTGACCCATGCAAGCGTGAAGAAAAGGAAGAAAGGGTTCGGCTAATTATATGCCGATCCCTAAAAAAATGTAAAATAAAATAAAATTGAATAATAGAGAGTGATGGATCGACCATGGGTATGTACTCAAATGAGCATAGGCATGGAAATTATAAAAAGCATATACTCATAAAATGTAGTGAAAATTGGTAATGACTCGCGAACATACAAGCACATTTGGGAGCCAATGACAAGAACATGTTTATGAAGGTGCACATATATGACCAAAAAATTTAAAATCTTAAAATCGAAGGAAATTGAAATCGAACCTAAAGCCCTCGAGTTCAAGGCTGAACCAGATAACCAAAGCTTGTTAGTCTTGTGGAACCAGACTTACATACATCAACTAATGGAATATAGCCCCAGATTTATGCTAATGGAAACCGACCAAGCATCATAATGATCAATGAGAAATATAGGACCTTGAAAATTAATTCGGCAAATGGATAACAACTATTCAAAAAACTAGACGGATTTCTTTTCGACGGCTCTAACTTGCTTCAATGTAAAGCACATTATGTTCATTACAAGATGTACTTTGGATGGCAAGTGTTATTCGGTATTTAACCTGGCTATATTGGATTGACTGCACAAGTCAGATTCAACTGCCATCCGGGTCGATGACTCAAGAGTAATGATTGTGGAGCTTTAAGTCAAGCATAGATAATAATATAAGTCGGGGTTGAATGGAATTGATACATGTCCAACATAGAATATTCGAAGTATGGAATATAGTCAACGCATAGGAGGGATGGGTATATATTGGCTTCAACAAGAGGGATCGACATGTTTCAAGGCCTGAAAGAATTCTTAGGGAGAACAATCAATATCTCAAGATCTATAAGTCCAAAGCCTAAGAAACATAGAGAGCAAGACATATGGAGCCTAAGGAACCTACCCAAGGGATCGCACCTCAAAAGGACAAAGTTGGAAGGATTGGTATACATCGCTAAGAAGGAATCGGTAGAAAGTTGCATGCAAGCCATGTTGAATCAAAAATTAAGCAATAACTCAAACTCTGCTTATCCAAATGACATAAACTTTTGAGACTAAACATATTTTTGCATGATGATGCCACTATTGGGATTGCTTCCCAAATTCGACCAAAGAAGGGATCGGTACCAGTCCCTCTTCTTCGAGAAGTGGGCTAGCGTTCCCTCTAATGGGCCCATATGGTTGTAAGGGTTTTCAACTGAGTTTCTAGAGATATAATTTTCGACCTTCATCTATAAATACTGGCTTGAGGGATCATTCTCATGAATTTTTGAGACGCTGCTGTTTGCTTCATATTCTTATTAACTAAGGATTTTGATCATGTCTCTCTTGTACTCAGATTATAAAGGAATTTATAAATCAATCTATTCAAGGTGGATATAGGCAAACAACGATGAACCACTATAAATCGTGTATGCACGCTTTTTCTTTCAATTTATTATCGTTTCTTTGTTATTATCCACCATTCCTATTTTATTCTTCATTTAATTCTCTTCAATAAATTTCTATTTGATGTTTTGTGCCAATTTTCCGATGCAAACTTATACTGCATATAATGTGCTCATTGGGGGTATGAACTTGAGTGAAGGGATCGTCTAATAAAGAATGCATAAGATTGAATGAATCAATGAGAGTGGAGTAGTTTAACTCGAATATTATGAGAAAATAGGAAAAAATATTGAGAGGGGTCCAATAATAATGTACATGGTATTAGAAGTATTAGATAGAACAGATAGAGTAGAGGATTAGAAGGAAAATAAAGATATAATTAATATGCGGCTAAAAGCACCCATAAACTCTCTTCCTAATACCATAAATTTTTTAACAAAAATTAATTAATTACCTACTTTCTATTACCATGTTTAGTTTTTCACTGTTCTCCATAGCATCGAAGTCTATATTTCAACTCCTTTCCTAAATCCATCTACACATATTATCATTTAGTACAAAAACATTATCCCTAAAGGTTCATAACTATCAATATTACCTCAAAATATAATCGAAACCTAACATAAATGCATAATCAGATACCAATCAAAATTTACCTCAACATACATGTTTACCGATTAAAATAGAATTCAAAATAAAATTTAAAAGTTGAAAATTTTATTTTTAAAAATAATATGTTGGGAACTACTTTGGTTGAGTTTGGATGATTGTCTCATTTCTTTATTTGGGATTAAGAGTTTTTTTAAGGTTTTTACTGCACCACGATGTTGGTGCTCTTTTGGAAGATTTGGATGACTTACTCATCTCTTAATATAGAATTAAAAGTTTTTAGACGAATTGCAGTTTTATAATTTAACTTAAGCAATAAAAAGAATGGGATGAAATGATGGTAGCCTATAGAAGGGAGCATGATATTAATAAGTGAATGTAATGCTAAGTTATTGTATTAAGAAGAAGGTTTATGGGTGCTTTTAGTAGAACACTAAAATTAAGAAAGTGTCAAAATGGAAGACTTGGTTTCTACAGCAATTAATAATTTGATAATGTTAATTTAAATGTACAAATGCTTAGGGGGCTATAGTGTAAGAGTTTTGATGGAAATGATAATAAACCTCCATTTAAGATGAGACTGAATGTGGTGAGAGATACATACTGAATCTATACTAAGTTTCTTATAAAATATATAGAATAGATAGATTCCTCTTGCACTACTCCTTATTTCTCTCTAATTATCCTTGGATGATACTATGTGCACCCACCAAAATACTCCTCTCACCAACTTAAAAGAATAACAAAATAAATTACTTATACTCAAACAGACAAAACTAAATTAAATATAAAAAAGCTAGAACTCGCATCATCGAGCAAAATAATATCAAAAAAACTTTGATTTTCCTTTATTATCAATTCTAGTAATAGAAGAAATGGAGATATATGATATAATGGAAATATTCTATGAATTATGAACTAACGTAGAATGATTTTTATGTTTAGAATATTATTTTGTTAATATGCTTGTAATCCTATCATTTGTATGAAAACCAATGATGTTTAACTGATGTATACATTACTTTTTGTTGTGATTAAAATTCTCAATTTTAAACTGAAAAAATAATAGTATTTAGTGCAATCGTTATTTCTTGAAATACATATTAAAGGATAAAACTTAAAAAAATTGTAGAAACATGTACATTCTATAATGTCAAATTTTTCAAAGGGCCTAAAAAAATGTAATATATAATTCAAATTTTCTTATAAGCTACATTCGACAAAACTAAAAGTTCCTTTATTATAACATTTATTTAGATATGAGGTGAATATTTGGAAGGTAACCCAAGTTTTGGAACAAAGACATGAACACCTTTTTATTAAAAAATAATATAGAATTAAAATAGAGGTGGGTGTATATAAGTGGGTAAGACAAGTGGTGCGCGAGAGAGATGTTTTAATGGTTGTATATAGTATCACTCTTAGCTCCAGGCAATTAACAAATAGAAAAAATGGTGAAATATCAAAGAGAAATGCAAAAGAAGATTGGATGAAAACTAAAAAGAGTAAATACAACTATAAAAAGTAAAACACCACAAATGTTTAACACTAATATGAAAATGATACATGTAACGATATTCTGAAATGTGCATTTTTGAAAATTTGGCAAAATGAATGGATGCAAAAATATGTACTAAGGTTGTTCCAACAAATATTTACTAGAATGTTTAATTTTACAAAATATTTGCAAAATGAATGA
Source organism: Allium cepa (assembly GCA_030765085.1). Lineage (NCBI taxonomy): Eukaryota > Viridiplantae > Streptophyta > Magnoliopsida > Asparagales > Amaryllidaceae > Allium > Allium cepa. Next base: position 377,267,946 of record CM060938.1, on the reverse strand, counting down.
ATATAAATGTATTTTTAGATAGAATAAGCATGTTTACAAATTTTTGCACAGTAACTACATATTTTTGCACAAATTTGTAAATTAAATGATGTAATTTTTTTAAAAAAGTTGATCATGTTTCATAAATGATTGTATAGTTCCAGAAATATTTTCAAAATGAATGAACGTGTACATATTTTCAGAAATAATAAAGATGCTTTTGCGAATATTTACAAAATGAATATATAATACTTTAGATGTTTGTAAAATGAATGGACATGTAGACATATTGAAGTGGAAATAGAAATATTAACAAAATATATTCATGTTTTTCCAAAAAAAATCCAAACTTACAAAAAATTATTTATTTTGATAATTTTTTTATAAAGTTGAAAAATTGCACTTGTTTGAAGAAGTCGTCAGGGGAATTTAAAAGGGTTAAGTGCAAAATATACCCGAGAATCGGGAGATAAATAAAGCGTGTTAAGTTTTAGGTATAAGAAGAAGAGCATGCCAAGGTTGGTGTATGAGAAGGAAAGATCAAAATAAAATTTGAAATTATAGGTCATGGTTTTACAAGGATTTATTAAGGAAGAATTTTTAGGGATTTAGTTTAATTTTAATTGTATGGCCAAATATTCATTATTATTCACTAGAACAATAACTTATTACTATGCTAGTCTATGACATGTATTAATTACGTATACATTCATGTAATATAAATACATGAACGATACAGATATTTAAAGGAAGGCTATTTTAATGAGCTGTAAAAATTTATTGCGGTTTTCAGCATTACTGCAGTTTTGTGGCACAACCAAGAAGACTAAGAATGAGCAATTCTTGAAACTGAATATAGATAGAGTTGAAATGATAGGGTGTGGTTTCGTTTATAAATGACATTTTTTTTGGAATTATTCCTTTATCTGAGGAGAGCACTCAAAGTCTCGAGCGTTTGAACCCAAAATCATTCGAATTACAAACTAGAGACTTTAATTATTACTTAAGCTAGTGGTACCTGATTAAATAACATATATGCATGTGTGTACGTACATACATATACATATATGAGTGATCTATTTGCCTCTTTAATTTGGTCATCACCCTTAACTTCATACTTTTAGCCACTACTTTTGCAAATGAAAACCAGGGACTACAAAAAGAGATTAAAAAGAGGCTATAGATATTCTCTAACCAATCCTAACTCTAGACATTTACCAATGTTCATCTTCATCATTTTCTTCCACCCCACCCACTTTTCTTTATGCTAACTTGTAACATTCCTGATTTTTAAGCTATATTTAAATTGGAAATAAATTTAATTTTTGGAATTAAATTATGGATTAATCTGGTATTTTCCAAAGTTTAATAGATATTTGTTTGTTTATTAATGAATGTGAATATGATTTTTCAATAGAATTTTTAATTGGAAATTCTGAAATAAATATTTTGAATAATATTTTAATTACAAATTTAATTATGAATTTATTTGAAGATTTTAATAAATATATATAGATTGTGAATAAAGGAATCAATTTAAAAATTCAATTGATTGATAACTTGTTTCATTAATAAGAAAAAAAAAGTTTTTATCTTTAAAATAAATAAAATTAATGATTTGGATTTCAAAAATGAATATTTTATAAATAGATTATAATTTGAAAATGTGAATTTGAAATTCAAATGTCATTATATTGGAAAGTTATATTTTTCAATTAATATAGTAAGAGTTGTTTAAAACTAAATTTCATATTATTTAATATACATATCTCTTGAAAATCAATAAGGACTAAATTAAGAGTTTACATACCTTCTTTTAAAATTTGTTTGAACTATATATATATATATATATATATATATATATATATGAGTGTAAGAAAATAAAATATTAGTTTTATATTTAAATAAATACTCAAGCTTTGATATGAAATAATTAAAAAAAAAGAATAAGATTAAAACTACAAATTAAATATGTATATAAACAAGAATGAAAGTTTTAAAACTCACATATATGTATATATATCTTTTTAAATAAATATAGTTATAAATATAAAAGAATAAAACATTAATCATGAATATATTAACATGAAGGTTTAAAACAAAATGTATAAATTAATTGAAATAAGGTTTAAAACACAATTTGTTAATAAATTAAAAAGAAGGTCTTTACATAAAATTTATGTGGATTAAACAAGTGTAACATTTTAAAGACATGACATTAACAAATTTAAGCCTAATATGATTTGTAAACAACAAGTAGCATTTAAACTTATTTTCTTTTAAATTAAAATGTAAATAACATACAAAAGAGTAAATTTTTCTTTAATTAAATTTTATAAACATACATAAGAAAGAGTTAAAAATCAGATTCTCAAGCTTTTTCAAAACTGCAAACACAAATTTGTGAAAACTAAAACCTGAAGCATGTGCAAAATTCATCTCAGCAAGTTCAAATCTTCAACCTGAAACACTTAAATCTGAAGCAAAAGAAGCAGCAACCTGGCAATCAAACAAAAGCAAGTTGAATAAAGCAACTAAGCCTGAATATATTTCAAAATTTATCAAGGCAAACAACAAGTAGCAGATTCAAATCAATAATCATCTCAAGCATGCAAGTTTAAATGCATCAGGTTCAGAAAAAAAAATCTCTGCTGTGTGCATATACAGGTGGGCAAATTCTGATTTTTTTTAAAACCAACTCCTTTGACCTTTTATGATTGTGATAGTGATGATTGGAATATGGTTTGAATGTTTACATATTTGCAAATATAGATGTGTTTATATGGGTGAAGTAGGAGATGCATGTCTGTTGTCAGGAAAGAAAACTGCCTCTGTTTATACATAACAGAGTCCAAACAAAATAGAAAAATCAAATCTTGTGATCTTGTCTCTGTTTAAAATTAATTTTTAAATGAAACTTGTTTGCTTAATCATAAATTTTAGTTTTAAAATTATACTTAAGTAAAAATAATAGATAAATGCCTCTGGAAGCTGTAACAGATGATCAAAACTTTAAATGAGTGAAAATTTAAAAATTACAATCTATTATTTTAGTGGTAGGATCTGGAACATTATACAAAAACATGATTTTTGAAAACAAAATCACAATTCCTAGTGTTGGAATTTGGAAGCAGTTCTAGCTTGTCTGTATTTTGCTTTTAGGGTTATCTCTGATGATCTCTATGACCGGATGGGTTGAGTTTTCTCCTAGAGGTGGAGGAGTGATCAGTAAAGTGGGGAAAAATAACAGGAAGATGATCAGAAAGTTGTGGAGGTGGTGTTTGTGGTTTGAAGGTTGGAACCCTAATTTTAACTAGGAAGAGTGAATCGATCACCACGGCCTATTAGCTTGATCAAGTGTTACGAATTTTTAGGGAATGATAGTTGAGTAGTTCACGAATACGTGGCCGAAGTCGTTGATGCTCAGGTGGCCGGAGTTGAAGGAGCGAGCCGTTGAGAGGATTGGTTGATTAGGATTTCAGCTGTTCCAGGTTCGATTGCGTCGTCTCGAATTCAACTTCGAGATTTGAGGTACGATCTGATGATCATATTAGGATTTTTGGCTGATGATTGGTATGGGAGGATCATCATTGATGATCGGAGATGATCAACGGCACCGTGCATGTGCACGGAGCACTGTTGTTCCAACGAGGGTGATTTGGGTCTGGGTTGTGCTCGTGTAAACTTATGATTGACTCGAAGTGTGGTGATGTTTTTCTTGGGGAATTCTGCTTCTGGACTCGAAGCAAGTTTGTTTGCCTTGGGTTATTTTTTTATGCTATAGGTTTTATAAAACCTGTCTGCAAATCTAATTTAAAAGCAAATTTAAATGAATTTAAATTTGTGAGACAGATTTAAACAAAGTTTAAATCTAGTATGAAGTTTAGATTCAAATGAAACTTTTGAATCTTAAAGTATTAAATTATTTAAAAGTGGGGTTTTCAGGTTTTTTAAACCTGGCTGTTTTTAGATTTTTAAATTTAATTCAGAATCTGAAAACAAAATTTAAACTAGGTTTAAATTCAAAGTTAAGTTCAGTTTTCAAATAAACTTTTAAATCTTAAAGTTTTAAAATGAAATTTGGGTTTTAAATTTAAATTTTAAATCAATATTTTAAAACAAAGTTTAAAATTAAAGTTTAAATCAAAAATTAAAATATGGATTCAAGTCCCTTTGAATCCAAATCTGGAAATTTAAATTAGTTTTAAATCTGAATGTGTTTTAAACAAGTTTAAATTAAATAGCTTTTAAAAGTATATTTTTTTTCAAACAAATGTTTAACTTGATTTTGATAAAATTCTTTTATAAAGGTTTTCTTAATTTTGAGTGAAGAGTTAAATAAATGGTTTTAATTTGAATTTGCAAGATAAAATGTAATATATTTTAAAGCTTAAATTTTAAATAAAAATTTAAGTAAATTAGCTAGAACTTTTCTTATATAGGGTTATAAGTGGATATTTAAATTTGGTAAATGTTTAAATATATAATCATTTTGAATCTTAAATTCACAATGGAATTTGAATTTAAATTTAAAGTGTAATGTTTAAAATACACTTAAATGTTAATGAAATCATTAATAAAGAAATTAATTATCTTAGAGATAATTAAGGTAATAAAATGATTTAATTAATTAGGTAATTAAAGAATGATTTATTTAATTTATAAATAAATAATTTAGATTAATTTATAATTAGAAATGATTAATAATGAATTAATCTAAGATAATTCCTTAAGAAAGTAATTAAAGAAATGTTATTAGTTAATGGAGATAATTAACTCGGGATTATTAAATTAATGTGATTAATTTTGATAATTAATTAATTTAGATAATCAATTATACATTTTTGAATGTAATTACTGAATGAAAGTAATTAAAGGATTAATTACTTATTGTAATTTATTTTGGCAATGTGATTAATTTAAGTTAATTAATTAATTTAGTTTAATTAACTTAAGAAAATCATTTTATAATTAGATAAGTGTAATTACTTAGTGTAATTAGTGGAGATAATTACTTAGGGATGTAATAAATGATAATTAGTGGGAGATAATTAGTGAATATGATTTATAAATGAAGTAATTTGGGTAATTACTTTTGTTATTAATCAAGGGTGATTAATAATTATGTTTAATTAAAGATTAATTACTTAATGTAAATAATGTAAATAAAGTAGTTTAATTTAAATATAACTAAAGATTATTAATTAATATAATTAATGATGTAATTTATAATGGACTAATTAAGGAATAATTAATAATGAGGTGATTAATTGATGTAATTAATTAAGGTGATTGATCAATTAATTTATATCAAATGATTTGTAATTAATTAATCAGGATTGGATAATTAATCCATAAGTAATTAATTTAGTTGGAAATTAATTGAATTTAATTAGCATTAAACGATTAATGAATCATACCTATAAATGATTGTTGAATGCTTGACCTTGCTTATGAATGTTTGCCTTGTATGAATTGCCTTGAATTGATTGATCTGTGATATTATGTTCTGTGAATTGAGCTGTGTGTAATTTATTTATTTATTTATTCATCTGTGATACATTTATCTGTGAATCTGTAAATGAAGATAAGTGTTATAGGTTATACCGCTTATCGATATTTCTATGTTTTGATCTGTGGTGATTGAATAATGTTGCACTATTGTGTTAAACCCCTGGACTACACCATACACACACAAATATGGAATTCACGAGGAAATCGGTTAAGTCACAGATATTTGAATTTAATATTTTAAAATGGTTTTAAAGTTTGAATTTTGAATCCAAATAACTTTAGAAATGGAATTGGGTTTTCTGAAACGGAAATAAGTAGTTTCAAATAATAATTATGACGAAAAGATTTTAAATTTAAAATTGAATGGTTTTGAAAGCTAAAATTGAATCTTTGTCAAAGATAGTTGAACCCTATTTTGAAATTTAAGAGCATTTTAAATGATGTATCTTTTATATATAAAATGTAACGGCCCGATATTTTCAATCATTCGCATCCGCACATGTCGGACTTGAATTGTTCAAAATACCGCGTAGTAAATAAAATTTGGCAAATCTCAAAATATACAGTAAATAAATAATCACAGAATCACAGACATAGATATCAGAAAACTCGCAGCGGAATTTAAAAATAATTAGTGGTTCATGAAGCCACTATAAATAGTCTCAATCAAATAAAAATTACATAGTCTTTAATCCAAATATAGTTTTAAATCATCAATAGAACAATCCAAATGTCCGCTAGTCTTGATTTCAAAAATTTAGATAAACAACTGGAAGGGAAGTTTGCCAGCAGCTTGAAAGTAATCTACAAAAATCCTAGCTCCGGGATGAAACTGAGCTACAACTCAGGCTGACCCGAGCGTAAAATAAAACAGAAACACTCGAGTCAGGACATACATACTTATACAGTGTAAGCAAATTCAAGTGTACTGTAATATAGAGCAAATAACTTAAAGGATGCTTGGGACCGCCCATCCTCTAAGGATCCGTTAAACTATTTACTATGTAGTAATATTTCGCTATTATAATAATGTCTATTAGTAAAATAAACTTACTTTTAAATAGCTTTAAGCGGTTACCCATATAGCCCTTAACACGTAATAGTCCCAGTAGTCCATCCAATATCATAGTCCCTCCTAATCGGGAAACCACCAGAGGATACCACACGGGCTACGGGAGAAAACCAAACTCGTACAAGTCTCGCTATGGTAGGTGACACGGCACAACTAGGCAATGCCAGGGTAGATATACCAATTACGCTTCCGGACCGATGGTAACGCGTAGCGCGCAGCTACCGCCCACCTTGAACAACACTGCCAAATCAAAGGTGCACACCAAACAATCACAAAAGTAATAGAATGGCATATGAAGAAGTGCGTCCGATCAGAGGTGCTACCTCATTAATCCGTCGATCGCTCCTGCTTTAGCCACCTTATGCCAACTCACGGGAGTCGGGTCCACGTATTTACCCTAAAGGAAACGTCTCCACCATCCTTCTTCATTCTGGAATCTCCACCGCGCACACTGTTGTCAAAGTGATTTCGGTATCGACAGAGAGCATGCCAGATATCCGATCCCGGTCTCTTTAACAACCAAACGTTATTTTAACCCGTGGTTACAACTTTTAAAAATGGTATTTATACTTTAAAAATCAAAATAAATTTCAAATACATTTCAATATCATAATATCATTTCAAACATCATTTATTTAAACATCAGTCGTTTTATTTAATATAAAATACCATATAAATCTATTCAGTTTATTTAGGAATTAATTGCCATTCAACTCACATTTAAAAGTTAAATTCTTCCATGTAAAACCATTTAAAGTCAATTCCTTGTTTTTATTAATTACATATTAAATTCCAAAATTTAAGCCTTTTTCCCAAAGATTATTAAATTTTATTAAAACAATCAAAAATTCAGTTTCCGTAGCACTTATAACATGCTACCTAAAGTTATAGGTTAAACAGTTCATTTACAAAAGACAGCATTTAAGTGCTGTAATAGACTTCTTTATTTCCAACTAAACTTTAGTTATCTTTATCAACTATAGCACTTGCAAAGTGTTATAATAGCTTTTAGTTCAAATTAGCCTTTAAGTTCATTTAAATTTAACTACAACATTCACAAATGCTGTAATATCATTTTTATTTAAAATTTCAAGGTTTAACTATAATTTCATAACTAAGTAAATTTTTAATTAAATCATATTTAACTTACAAATCATATTTTCACATTATAAAGTCATAATCTCAATACTCATATTTTTATGAATTTATAAGTAAATTTTCATACAAACAATCAAATTTTATTATGAATTTCTTATTTAAATCCAAGTATTAAATTCCCATTTCTTTAATTAAATTATTAACTTAATAGTTAAGTTTTAAATTCCCAGAATATAACTTATTATCAATTATTTTACTTTACTAAAATCTCACTTTTAACAAAAATTCAGAATTTCCCAAAATAAGTAATATTTCAAAATTTTACTTAAACATTCATTTATTTAACATTTGACTCATTCAAAAATCATTATAAATTTTATAAAAATCATTTAAATACATTTTAAACCAGAATATTATAAATTTTCCATTTAAAATATTTTTAAACCATTTCAGAAAAATATTATATAAACCACGGGTCTGTATATAGTTTTCTAGCCTAGGTCAAGTGATACAGATATATATCATTTTAATCCGCAATTTACAAAGAAAACTCGGGTTCTATCATTTCAAACCCGCAATCCCAAGTTAAATAGATCACTAAATACATAAATTAATGCATAAATAAGTTATTATCGTTCAGGCCTATCATTTCGTCCTGTAACGATTTCTATTCTACAGGGAACTTGCAGTGTGATTTGCAGTAAATAATAAAAAAAAATCTAATTGCGACAATATAACAATAGATAATACAGCTGACGATGGGTCAATTAAATAATGGGGTTTTAACATCATAAGTCTATATCACAGGCAGATACAATTAAATAAAATAAATTTACAATTACACTTGTTATCAATCTACAAATATATAGGTATGTTTGTCTGGTGAGAAATACTCACCTTAAAGCTGCAGAAAATTAGATTCAAACGATTGTATCACTTGATAAAGAAACGTACAAACGGCACGATCAGATTTTCGTGGAGGCAACGTCTTGATTCAAATCTTGAACAAGATGAATCAAAAACTAAGTATTCGCATTTTACTATGATTATTGAAAACAGAATAAGAAAATTTTGACCCAAATTCTCGACCACTCCACCCACATCTTTGCCATGTTCTCACTGCTCAGCCCACCTTTTATTTGAGTTATATGAATGCACTCTATACTAAAACAGTGGTAAATCGTTGAGATACTATTTCAAAAAGTGGTGCTCGGCCTATCCATTCTATTTTACTTCTCTCTTTTTTTACTACACAACTGCACTTATAAAAATTTACTTGCTCTTGCTGCTATAATAGGACACAGCCCTGACTATCAAAAAGCATGCACGCATGCACTTGTATCATGAATATTTAACAAAGTTTGTCAAATAAAAGGATCGGCTTGGAGGAGGAGTTGGCAACAGTAGTGATGGAGGGGGTAGGGTGCGGCCGAGCATGAAGTGTATGACAAAATATAACAAAACAAAAAGAAGAAGGAAGGAAAAATAAATAAACCATTACATGATTCCCTGCTCACGAGAAAGAAAGAAGTAGATGGAGATGCAGACAATTTTGAGGTGAGGAAATGTGATATGAGGTTTGTATTTATAGGCAGAAGCTTGTACGCAAGGAAAAGTAACGTGTGCAAATCAATGGGAACAAAAAGGCAAGCAAATATTTTTGCTTTGATATGGGATGTTAAATTATTGCTTTAAAAAGGCAAAGATTATTTAAATCAAATAGTTAATTTTTGCAGTGGTATCTTGGACCACATATCCAAAAGTAACGTACATTGATTTGATAAAGGAATGGCAAAAAAATCAAAAATGCGAACGGTTATGGATTTACAAGATTTTATATTTATTAAAATAAATGGAGGGTGAAATATCTTTAAACGCATTGACGAGGCACGATTGAATTTCCTCTTTTAAAAGTGCATGGCAATTTATTTAGGAACAAAGGCAAAAATTATAATTCGTTTAGAACATGTTATAAATAGGAAGCTTACATTTATCAGGGGAAAACGGCATGTAAATTTTCAAATTTTAGACGTAAAAGGAAGAAAATGATTTCCCTGCATTGCATTAATTAACGGTTGCACGATTTGCAATTTAAATAGGTTGAGCGATATTAAGTAAAGTAACCTCAAGGAATAATATTTGTCTTTGAAATGGAGATGGAGTTTGGACAAATTTGTGAACGTTACTCTAATAAAGATTTTATACCAACTTAAGACCAATGAAAGCTATGGAATGTGTAACTTTTGGCTAAAGCAATTCTTTAACTGATTTTTTTTATTCATATAGATATTGCGGTATGAATTTTAAAATGCGTATGACTCACGCAAAATATACCCCCAAATTAATACAAAAGTAACGTTTTTTAATTAATACGTCTTCCTATTTTATATGTTATTTATTCCATTAAATATCGTACCCTTATAAATGCGTAATTTTAACAGTTTATTAATACACTGAATTCTTAAAAGTTACTCCATAACATGTTTACATTTTTCTGATTTATTTACCATTTCCAATGAAATTTATTATTCAAAATATATTACACATTTTTAAAGAAAGTAGATTATCCATTTCTTTATTTAAAATTCCAATTAGAGTTATCCTTAACAAAGTTAAAAATTTCAGAAACTTTCATTTTTATTATAGAATTTTGGAAAATGATTTACTCAAATTAAAAATTTATACTATAATAAATTCCAAGGTTTTATAAATAAAAGAATAAAGTGCTTGTAATATTTTTGTCTCTCTTAGGAAATGAGAAAATAAAGAAGATGAGAAAAAGATAAACTTGTACGTGAATTGCAAGGAAAAATATACGGCTAAACTAAAGGAATGAATGGCTAGAAAGGAACAAATGTTAGGAAAACAAAAAGGTAAGAATTAAGGCAATCTTTTGTTTCTTTCCCTAAGAACAGGTAATTAATCTAGAGATTAATTATGTATATGGAGAGAGAAACCTTTCATTCTTTCTCTAATCAAATTGATTGATTGATTAAATGTCATTAACAAGCTATTTATTCATGGCATGGAATGTAAATATGTCCAAATGTATTCTACGGTAAATTATGTAAGTGCAATATTAGATTGTGTACAAAGATGATGTTTCCTTCATATATATCTTTATTGGTCATAGTATTATTAAAAACATACGTATACGTATATAATAGACTTATACATATAAAGTGTTAAAATTAAGTTTCACTATTTTATGAGCCTAAAATTAAAGACAACAATTTTGAACCTAATCTCCAGATTAAAAGGGTTTAAGATTAAAAAAGTTATGACTTTGCATACAAGTCCATCTTATAAATCTTAAGTCAAATTAACGCACACACATATGTATATACAAATCATTGTAAATAATGTCTTAAACTTAATACAACATCTTTATGTTAAAATTTATAACTTAGTAAATTCTTTAATATTAAGAAATAAATTAAGGTCTAACGTAAATTTAAAAGGAAATAAAAGGAATCGTGATATTTTGTAATAAATTCAAGTTATTTTTATAAAGAAGCCCCCCTTTTTTTAACTTTAAACAAAAGTATGCAAAAACCAAAAGATTGGATTTAAATAATGAACACATGCAAACATTGATAAACTACATATGTTTTCTATTTGAATCAATAACAGAAAAATTACATTAATTAAGGCTTAAATTTAAATTACAAAAAGTTTTTTTTCCCTCTTAAAAATTTAATTATTGAAAATTTTACTTTTAAAAAAAACAGCGTTTTCAAGTAAAACTTAATTAAAATATTTACAAAAATATGGGTGTTACACTCTCCCCACTCAAAACTTTTCGTCCCCGAAAAGGAAGGAGGTAGGAGAATAGAAATACCCTGAAAGAAAACTAAATTGAAACTCAAAATGGAATCATTGGTTTAAAGCATATAAATTCAATTTAAATTAATTAATATTCAATAATTGATTTAATTCATTTGATTTTTACTGAAGTTAAATCAATCTTAACTATTTCCAAATTAATTATCTTATTATCCAATTATTTTGAAATTAACAATTTCTAAAATCATAAATTTGTATAGTCGTTTATAATAATCATCTTTTATTCAACAAATTTAATTCTTCTTTATTCCAGATTATTATTAAATATATTCTACTTAATATATCTTATCGCACATATTAAGTAGATCACATTTATTATAACTATTCCAATTTATTTCTGAATTTCCTTTAACACTATTTGATATTGTATATTATTCAATTATTTTTTATTCTATTTACCTCTATTTGTCTTTTTGTTACTGAAACTTTAAGTGTATAACATTTATTATAACCACTCAAATTTTATTTATAAAATTCTTTTATATTGTACATTACCTAATTACATAGTTAATTTCTGAATGATTTAGGTAAGTTATATTGGCATGCAATTTAATATTATACAAATAAAAAAATTTCCAATTCTATTATTCAAGTTTAAATATTCATTCAAAATTTGGCTTTAGTTTATCATTAGAATCACCTTTTAACATAAATTTATGAATTAAATTTCCACTTAACTTCAAATACTTTAGAGATAAATAAATACATACATATAGTATATGTCAAATCAAATTTAAATCATATATCTATATATATTATAAATTAAGTCATATTTTAGAAATTCAAATTAATTAAATTTTTGAAGCAAAACTACAGCGTGGTCTCTTCACTTCGATACTCGAAAATGAATGTCGATAATGCTGCAGTCATCACCGAAATTATTTTCCAGTGACAAAGAGAAGATAACTAATTTTTAAAACTTTAAAATTCTTTAGAAACAAATTTCTATTCGAAAATAATTTAAATAATAATATATCCTTTTAAGACTTTAAACACTAGGTTTGAAACTATCAGAAATTAAATTCTTAAATTCTTGTTTTAAATTCATTTCTATTTCCAAATAAATTTATAACCATGTTTTATAGTTCAATTATTTATATAAGACAAAACCAATGGTTTACAAAACCATAAATAAAATCAAACACTATTATCTCTAAACAACTTGTTAAATTCTGAAAATTATACTTATATATATAATATTAGATTTTTCCCAAATATGGGAATAAATTTTTCAAAACAATTATAGAGATTCAAATTTGAAGGACTCAAATCAAAGAGAATTTTGATTTAAAGATAAGTTGGAATCAGAAGATCCGATGATTAAATAACAAAATAAGGAACCAGATAAGTTTATATATATCGCGAGCAAATTTAACCGAGTCAACCGTGACTTAAAGAATAAGATCGATGTGGATTTTTTGGGGTAAATCTACATTCGATCTGAAGAGATAGAGTTCAGAATAACCAAAGATACTAGCATCTAAACCGAGGATAAATATAAATCTCTGGTGAATCAATGCTAATTGTAAAGGAGTTTCACCCCTTTATTAGAATATTGGCGAGACCGCCAATTCACTATAAAGATCATCCGAAGTGGAGTTATGGGATACTCCAAAATCGAAAGAAAATGAATAGTGAGGGAAACGAATGAACTTCGGAACCGCAAGGAACGTTCCAAAATTCGAAAAGGAAGAGATTCAAGCTCGAATGATAGTGATTCTGTAAATCAAATTTACCATACATTCTAAGTTTTGCCTAGAGCCAAAGCTCTGATACCAAATGTAACGAACCGATATTTTCAACCATTCGCATCCGCACAAGTCGGACTTGAATTGTTCAAAATACTGCGTCGTAAATAAAATTTGGCAAATCTCAAAATATACAGTAAATAAATAATCACAGAATCACAGACGTAGATATCAGAAAACTCGCTGCGGAATTTAAAAAATACTTAGTGGCTCATGAAGCCACTATAAATAGTCTCAATCAAATAAAAATTACATAGTCTTTAATCCAAATATAGTTTTAAATCATCAGTAGAACAATCCAAATGTCCACTAGTCTTGTTTTCAAAAATTTAGATAAAGAACTAGAAGGGAAGTTTGCCAGCAGCTTGAAAGTGATCTACAGAAATCCTAGCTCCGGGATGAAACTGAACTGCCACTCAGGCTGACCCGAGCGTAAAATAAAACAGAAACACTCGAGTGAGGACATACATACTTATACAGTGTAAGCAAATTCAAGTGTACTGTAATATAGAGCAAATAACTTAAAGGATGCTTGGGACCGCCCATCCTCTAAGGATCTGTTAAACTATTTACTATGTAGTAATATTTCGCTATTATAATAATGTCTATTAGTAAAATAAACTTACTTTTAAATAGCGTTAAGGGGTTAACCATATAGCCCTTAACACGTAACAGTCCCAGTAGTCCATCTAATATCATAGTCCCTCCTGATCGGGAAGCCACTAGAGGATACCACACGGGCTACAGGAGAAAACCAAACTCGTACAAGGCTCGCTATGGTAGGTGACACGGCACAACTAGGCAATGCCAGGGTAGATATACCAATTACGCTTCCGGACCGATGGTAACGCGTAGCGCGCAGCTACCGCCCACCTCGAACAACACTCCCAAATCATAGGTGTGCACCAAACAATCACAAAAGTAATAGAATGGCATACGAAGAAGTGCGTCCGATCAAAGGTGCTACCTCATTAATCCGTCGATCACTCCTGTTTTAGCCACCTTATGCCAACTCACGGGAGTCGGGTCCACGTATTTACCTTAAAGGAAACGTCTCCACCATCCTACTTCATTTTGGAATCTCCACCGCGTACATGGTTGTCAAAGTGGTTTCGGTATCGACAGAGAGTATGCCAAATATCTGATCCCGGTCTCTTTAACAACCAAACGTTATTATAACCCGTGGTTACAACTTTTAAAAATGGTATTTATACTTTAAAAATCAAAATAAATTTCAAATACATTTCAATATCATAATATCATTTCAAACATCATTTATTTAAACATCAGTCGTTTTATTTAATATGAAATACCATTTAAATCTATTCAGTTTATTTAAGAATTAATTGCCTTTCAACTCACATTTAAAAGTTAAATTCTTCCATTTAAAACCATTTAAAGTCAATTCCTTATTTTTAATAATTACATATTAAATTCCAAAATTTAAGCCTTTTTCCCAAAGATTATTAAATTTTATTAAAACAATCAAAATTTCAGTTTCTGTAGCACTTATAAAATGCTACCTAAAGTTATAGGTTAAACAGTTCATTTACAAAAGACAGCATTTAAGTGCTGTAATAGATTTCTTTATTTCCAACTAAACTTTAGTTATCTTTATCAACTATAGCACTTACAAAGTGTTATAATAGCTTTTAGTTCAAATTAGCCTTTAAGTTCACTTAAATTTAACTACAACATTCACAAATGCTGTAATATCCTTTATATTTAAAATTTCAAGGTTTAGCTGTAATTTCATAACTAAGTAAATTTTTATTTAAATCATATTTAACTTACAAATCATATATTTTCACATTATAAAGTCATAATTTCAATACTCATATTTTTATGAATTTATAAGTAAATTTTCATAAAAAAGTCAAATTTTATTATGAATTTCTTATTTAAATCCAAGTACTAAATTCCCATTTCTTTAATTAAATTATTAATTTAACAATTAAGTTTTAAAATCCCAGAATATAACATATTATCAATTATTTTACTTTACTAAAATCTCACTTTTAACAAAAATTCAGAATTTCCCAAAATAAGTAATATTTCAAAATTTTACTTAAACATTCATTTATTTAACATTTGACTCATTCAAAAATCATTATAAATTTTATAAAAATCATTTAAATACATTTTAAACCAGAATATTATAAATTTTCCATTTAAAATATTTTTAAAACATTTCAAAAAAATATTATATAAACCACGGGTCTGTATATAGTTTTCTAGCCTAGGTCAAGTGATACAGATATATATCATTTTAATCCGCAATTTACGAAGAAAACCCGGGTTCTATCATATCAAACCCGCAATCCCAAGTTAAATAAATCACTAAATACATAAATGAATGCATAAATAAGTTAGTATCGTTCAGGCCTATCATTTCAGCCTGTAACGATTTCTATTCTACAGGGAACTTGCAGTGTGATTTGCAGTAAATAATAAAAAAAATCTAACTGCAACAATATAACAATAGATAATACAGCTGATGATGGGTCAATTAAATAATGGGGTTTTAACATCATAAGTTTATATCACAGGCAGATATAATTAAATAAAATAAATTTACAATTACACTTGTTATCAATCTACAAATATATAGGTATGTTTGTCTGGTGAGAAATACTCACCTTAAAGCTGCAGAAAATTAGATTCAAACGATTGTATCACTTGATAAAGAAACGTACAAACGACACGATCAGATTTCCGTGGAGGCAACGTCTTGATTCAAATCTTGAACAAGATGAATGAAAAATTAAGTATTCGCATTTTACTATGATTATTGAAAACAGAATAAGAAAATTTTGACCCAAATTCTCGACCACTCCACCCACATCTTGGCCATGTTCTCACTGCTCAGCCCACCTTTTATTTGAGTTATATGAACGCACTCTATACAAAAACAGTGGATAAATCGTTGAGATACTATTTCAAAATGTTGTGCTCGGCCTATCCATTCTATTTTACTTCTCTTTTTTTTTACTACACAACTGCACTTATAAAAATTTACTTGCTCTTGCTGCTACAATAGGACACGGCCCTGACTATCAAAAAGCATGCACGCATGCACTTGTATCATGAATATTTAATAAAGTTTGTCAAATAAAAGGATCGACTTGGAGGAGGAGCTGGCAACAGTAGTGATCGAGGGGGTAAGGTGCAGCCGAGCATGAAGTGTATGACAAAATATAACAAAACAAAAAGAAGAAGGAAGGAAAAATAAATAAACCATTACCTGATTCCCTGCTCACGAAAAAGAAAGAAGTAGATGGAGATGCAGACAATTTTGAGGTGAGGAAATGTGATATGAGGTTTGTATTTATAGGCAGAAGCTTGTACAAAAGGAAAAGTAACGTGTGCAAATGAATGGGAACAAAAAGGCAAGCAAATATTTTTGCTTTGATATGGGATGTTGAATTATTGCTTTTAAAAGGCAAAGATTATTTAAATCAAATAGTTAATTTTTGCAGTGGTATCTTGGACCACATATCCAAAAGTAACGTACATTGATTTGATAATGGAATGGCAAAAAAATCAAAAATGTGAACGGTTATGGATTTACAAGATTTTATACTTATTAAAATAAACGGAAGGTGAAATATCTTTAAACGCATTGACAAGGCACGGTTGAATTTCCTCTTTTAAAAGTGCATGGCAATTTATTTAGGAACAAAGGCAAAAATTATGATTCGTTTAGAACGTGTTATAGATAGGAAGCTTGCATTTATCAGGGGAAAACGGCATGTAAATTTTCAAATTTTAGACGTAAAAGGAAGAAAATGATTTCCCTGCATTGCATTAATTAACGGTTGCGCGATTTGCAATTTAAATAGGTTGAGCGAATAAAGAAAATTAACTGCAAGGAATAATATCTGTCTTTGAAATGGAGATGGAGTTTGGACAAATTTGTGAACGTCACTCTAATAAAGATTTTATACCAACTTAAGACCAATGATAGGTATGGAAAGTGTAACTTTTGGCTAAAGCAATTCTCTAACTGATATTTTTTGTATTCATATAGATATTGCGGTATGAATTTTAAAATGCGTAGGACCCACGCAAAATATACCCCCAAATTAATACAAAAGTAAAGTTTTTTAATTAATACGTTTTCCTATTTTATATGTTATTTATTCCATTAAATATCGTACCCTTATAAATGCGTAATTTTAACAGTTTATTAATACACTGAATTCTTAAAAGTTACTCCTTAACATGTTTACATTATTCTGATTTATTTACCATTTCCAATGAAATTTATTATTCAAAATATATTACACATTTTTAAAGAAAGTAGATAATCCATTTCTTTATTTAAAATTCCAATTAGAGTTATCCTTAACAAAGTTAAAAATTTCAGAAACTTTCATTTTTATTATAGAATTTTGGGAAATGATTTACTCAAATTAAAAATTTATACTATAATAAATTCCAAGGTTTATAAATAAAAGAATAAAGTGCTTGTAATATTTTTCTCTCTCTTAGGAAATGAGAAAATAAAGAAGATGAGAAAAAGAGAAACTTGCAAGTGAATTGCAAGGCAAAATATACGGCTAAACTAAAGGAATGAATGGCTAGAAAGGAACAAATGTTAGGAAAACAAAAAGGCAAGAATTAAGGCAACCTTTCGTTTCTTTCCCTAAGAACAGGTAATTAATTTAGAGCTTAATTATGTATATGGAGAGAGAAACCTTTCATTCTTTCTCTAATCAAATTGATTGATTGATTAAATGTCGTTAACAAGCTATTTATTCATGGCATGGAATGTAACTATGTCCGAATGTATTCTACGGTAAATTATGTAAGTGCAATATTAGATTGTGTACAAAGATGATGTTTCCTTCATACATATCTTTATTGGTCATAGTATTATTAAAAACATATACGTATACGTATATATATATATATATATATATATATAATAGACTTATACATATAAATGTGTTAAAATTTAGTTTCACTATTTTATGAGCCTAAAATTCAAGACAACAATTTTGAACCTAATCTCCAGATTAAAAGGGTTTAAGATTAAAAAAGTTATGACTTTGCATACAAGTCCATCTTATAAATCTTAAGTCAAATTAACGCACACACATATGCATATACAAATCATTGTAAATAATGTCTTAAACTTAATACAACATCTTTATGTTAAAATTTATAACTTAGTAAATTCTTTAATATTAAGAAATAAATTAAGGTCTAACGTAAATTTAAAAGGAAATAAAAGGAATCGTGATATTTTGTAATAAATTCAAGTTATTTTTATAAAGAAGCCCCCCTTTTTTTTAACTTTAAACAAAAGTATGCAAAAACCAAAAGATTGGATTTAAATAATGAACACATGCAAACATTAATAAACTACATATGTTTTCTATTTGAATCAATAACAGAAAAATTACGTTAATTAAGGCTTAAATTTAAATTACAATAAGTTTTTTTCCCTCTTAAAAATTTAATTATTGAAAATTTTACTTTTAAAAAAAAACAACGTTTTCAAGTAAAACTTAATTAAAATATTTACAAAATTATGGGTTGTTACATAAAAGATTTGGAAACCCAGAATAGTTTTGAAAGTTATGAATGAATCTTTGTTTAAAAGATTGGTGAACCTTGTTTTAAATTTAAAGGGGTCTTAAAAGTAAATCTTTTGTTTAAAAGATTAAAATATGGAAATTGTTTAAACCATTGAATGGTTTCTGGAAGTGAATCTTTTTGGTTAAAAAGATTTATAAATGGTAATTCGTTTAACCATTTGAAAGAAAAGTTTTGGGTTTTAAAGTTGTGACTTAGCTGAAATCCCATTATCCATATGATTTTAAATATTGCGCTCATTATTCGGTTTAGCCGGGAGAGGACCTTTGTGTCATATTGTCACGACCCGCCTTCCACAACCCAGAAAGTCGCGTCATGATTTAAGAAAGAAAGGGATAGAAAAGAGAAAAGATAGAGAAGAAGAAGAAACAACACATCAGAATCTAAACAGCGGAACGAATAAATTATATTAATCACATAATACTTTACATAGTATCATATACATCAGAGATACACAGAATAATCAACTCATACTAGACAGTTATAAACACCTATCTAGTTATACAACTCAATACAACAACTCAGAGAACACACAGCGGAATACTCTATAGCTATACGCAGAAGCCACCTGCTCCATTGCTCCTTCAGAATTCGTCAAGCCAACTTAAAATCCTAACCTGAATTCCCTTGGCTACTCGTAAAAATTTGAGTACCCAAGAGTTTAAGAAAAACAAAAATAAACTCCGGGTCAGACATGGGTCTGGTGTGAGTAAACGGTTAAAGTTGCTTAACTTTAAAAACCTTTTGAAAGAAAAGGTATCACGTAAGACTTCCCACACATAAACATGGAAAAGTTTTTACCTTACGCTAACCAAAACATTTGATAGGAAATTCTGTGATATTATAATAGTGTCTAGGGTTTTCAAATAAATATGAAATAGCCGAAATTGTTACATGATTAAATTCCAGCTACTTGCCACAAAAGTGGGTAATACAATCAAAACCGTTGGCACTTATTGGATTTTGGATTCCATACAATGGCAGGGCTACTGGGGTACCGCCCGTCACAGTACGTGGCATAGATAACCGTACCGAGGATTACTCCCAATCCCCTACAACACAAAGCCGGACCCGTTCCTTACTGAACAGTTCCGAATAAGACAACCCCGTCGGTTGTAGCTATTCAACCGTCCACACAGTCGAAATAAAAGGGACCTCTGGACAGGGGTAAATCTTACTCTCCAGTGGGTGCGACCCACGAAGCTTTGCTGCACCTCCCCTGTTTTAGCCATTCCCGGTTGATGAGCCTTGAGGTTACGATTACCTTTATAGGACATATCACTTAGAATGCTCATCGTCCACCTAACGATGTGCTGAAAGCATTCAATCCATACAAGTTCGTTCCGGGTTCGAACGAAACCGAAGGCATTATCTCGTTACACTCATTTTGGAATCACCCTCAGAGTTAACGACAATAACCCTTGCACTCTAAATCACCATCTCGAATCTATAAGTACTATTCCGTCAACTCATTACGGAATCACCCATAGAGTTATACTGACGTTTAGCCCTTACACCTCGAGTCTTCACAAAGTTCCACTTTGACTCACGACCTAACGTTATTTGGAATCGATGTGGTTTTCGGATATCCAAATATGGAAACCCGATCCCGGTGTCATCGAAATCCAAAGCGTGTCTTTTAAGTCCAAGTTGTTTTAAAGGTTTTAAAACAATTAATTTTAACTATCTATATATACACAGAATAGATAATTCACAAGCCACAATTGATAATCAACATTATCAAATAACAGGTAATCCACATACTCCATATCATAATAGATAATCCAAATATCAACATTCCAATTTATAATCACAATTCAACCAAGCATTCATATCACACCACCATACTTATCTCATTACTGAGATCATAAAGCATTCAAGACAATCAATGTCATCCAATCATACATAAGCAATGATTCACTCATACCACAATATAATTAATTTAAACTGAATTAAATTAACTATCTCTAATTAATTTAAAGTGAATTAAATTAATTACCTAATCACTTAATTAATTTAAAATAAATTAAATTAATTACCTTCATCCAAAATAAATCTTGCTTAAATTAACATTAGTTAAATCAATTAATTAATCCTAATCAACCTTGATTAATTAACTCTTAATAAAGTAATTAATCCTTAATTATTTTCATTAATCATATCAATTAATGAACCTTAATTAATTAATCATGCTTAGATTAATTGCTTTTAATTAATCAACTTAAATACAGTAATTAATTATTCTTAATTACTTCTTAATTACTTTATAAATTCATTGATTTATTACACCAAGTAATAATCCTTTAATTACTTAACAAGTAATTTACCCATTAAAAATTACTTTCCAATCAGTAATTTACCTAACTCAATTACCTCTGTAATTCATAAATTACTTATCTTAAGTAATTAACCTTATCAAAACTTTATTAAGTAATAATACTTAATCATTTATCAAGTGACTATTCTTAATTAATTAACATGTTCGAACTGTTGTATTTGGTATTGATACATGGTTGTTCTGTTGGTTTTTCTCATCCTGATGTCGAACTTGCTTGATATGAAAATCTGGTCGCATTGCAGTTGTATTGTGATTGGTTTGGATTGAAGTTGCAGGCTTGTGTACTATGTCTTTTGAGCATTGCATTACTTCATTGCTCACTGTCCTGTTGTTTGCAACTGTGTTGCACTTGCGCACTTTCATCATTGCTGCCTGGTCGACTTGACATTGTTGATCTTGGTGGCATTTCTTTGGTCTGCACTTCTTGTTGATGTTTGGTCTGTGTAGTTGCAGTATTCATTATGTTAGTCGAGCTTGCATTCTTTGTTGGCACTTTTGAATGTTTGCAGCTTGGTCTTGAGTTGTTTAATGAAGAGGTTGAACTTGCATACTTCATGTAGCCTTCATGTTTGGTCTGACCTTTGCACATATGACTCTCTTCATGTTGCAGCTGATTTTTTTATTTTGATGTTGCCACTGTCTTCTTTGTACTAGCACACTTGCTCTTGTTGGCTGGGCACATGAGTTGGCGAGGCAGCGCACACGTGTATGAATGTACACGTGTGTATTGCAGCCACTTATGATTACCTGTCCCTGTAATATTATCAAGTGTATATATCGGCGTGCACGGCCTTGTGGCATATACGGTAATACACTGTGTATGTCACAAGTTGTTCGTGTATGATGAAGTCAAATTTAAATTATGACGAACAAACCAAATAACTGAGGCAAATCATATTTTCAAAATTATCTTTTATTTTTGAATTGCAAAAATATTTCTTTTTCAATTTTACTGCGTTAGTTTATATTTTTGCAGATTTCTCAGATGCTGGATTCAAACTGGAATGCAGTTGAAGATAAAAATACGAGTGTGAGTGATATGTAGCGAGGTGCTGATGTAAATGTGAAAAATGTGATGTAATCAAAGTTGTATAGTTATAGTGAGAGCTTGAAATTGTACTGTTCAAAAATGTAATAAATATTTGTTTGAATAAAATATCTGTTTGAATTCAAATTCTGTGTAATTTATTTTATTTAACAAATATTTATTTAATCTGTGAAAAATAGAATAGTATATTAACAAATACATTTAAACGAATGTATATATGTTTATTATCATCAAACAAAAATCATATAAGCGCATATTCAACAATCTCCCCCTTTTGATGATAACAAACATATATTTAAGATTTTGAATATGTTAAATGTATTTGATCATTGATATATCCTAATTGCTCCCCCTATTTAAATGGTTCCTCTCTACACAAAGCTCCCCCTACAAATATGCATACAAATAAAAATATGCAAATGAGCCTAGATGCAAATAGAAAATTATTTGACCTTTGCTTGATTTTATTTGACAAAATCTTAACTTTTCTCTCCCCCTTTTGTTATCAGCAAAAGAATAATAGTGTTAGAGAAAATAGAGATAAAGTAATCGATATCAATCCAACATTTAAAACTCAATTGAATATAAATATTAAATTTCAATAAAAAATCAAACAAAAATCATAAATATTTTGTTAGGCGCATATTCCACTTTTAGAATGATGGAAATGTTGTCATCATATAAAACCATATATTTATGTCTATTTGTGGTATATTTATATCAGGAATTTGAATATCTACTAAACTTAGGACTTTTAAATGAGATTAGTAGTATTCCAATTTTATTTAAAAAAAAATGAATTTAAGTATCTTCTAACCACGCATACCCGTGAGGACTTTTAAATGGGATTAGAATCAACTTATTTATTTAAAAAAAAAAACTTTTGATATGCGTTCCATGCATGCATAACCGTGAGGACTTTCAAATGAGCATGGAAGCACATAACAAATTCCAAGTAATTCACCCATGCATAACCGTGAGGACTTTTAAATGAGAGTAAATACTTTGGTATTTATTTATTTATTATTATTATTATCCCCTTTTTTTTTAAAAAAAATGTGAAAATGAAAAACAAACGATTCCTGTTTAAAGTACCACATATCGACAAACTATATAGAATTTTGATGAGTGATGGTTGTTAGAAATATGATAGATATAGAGATGGTCATGGAATTTTTACCAATAAAAAGTTTCATAACTCTTGTTTAAATTTCTAAAGAAATTTATTAATTATACCGTCTCAAGTCATAATATTTGATTAATATTAACACTCATCACTTTTTCAATCACTATTTTTCTTTTCGATAAACATTAGGGAGTCAGATTAGTCAAAAATAGTCATTTAAAATCAAATTCAAAAATAATTATGAAATTAATTTTTCAAAAATGACTAATCTGAAACTATGGTCAAACATGATTTTCTCCAGGGGGTTTTAAAAGAAAATTTTCTGCTATTTGAAAATTATTTGAAATGAAGAATATGCAGATATTTTCTTTGAAAAACGATGCAGTTACTAAATGTCTCAACAAAAATCATGTTTCACTAGTAATTTTTCTATCAACTAGATTACCAGTGTAATCTGCATCTGAATTTCTCTCTCACTCAAAATTATCATCAATTGAATTTTATAGACCAAAACATGAAGTGTGCACCAAAAATTTCAAATTCAATTTTAACAACAATTTAAATGACATTCTTTTGAATTTGAAATGAAGCCGTGTAAATAATCAGAAAACCATGAATAAAGAGTTAGCCGTATTATAACCAATTGTATTAACCAACAAAACACTATTTTTAATCCAAACTGATATATATGAAGTAATTCAAAGAATTTTAGAGAATTCTATAGTGTTCTTGGCATAAGAATATAATCGGCCAACTATTTTGAATAAGTCAGAATCATCATCTTTTCATCATCTCAATATTGGCTGATTTAATTCAAAATACGGTGTAGATTATATCGTTCAAATAAATATAGAATTACCTGTTTTACCTTTACGATATTTTTCGTTGTTGCCCATTGTGATTCTGTCACCTTTATACTAGGCTAAGGAACTTTGCTTCGTCGTCCGTTGTGTTTCTGGAACAGCCAAAAATCCAGAGTACACTGTTGTTGTTCCTTAGCCTGCCACCACACCTACACGATGAAAGATTTATGTGACCTATTTGTTTTTATAGGTCCATGGTTGTTAGTGGCAGAAAATTTTGAAAAACAATTTTGTGGAGACCCAAAACTATTTATAATTGTTCCCTTCGGCACCCAAATTTGTTTAACTTTGAGATTTTTTATATTTGTGCCTTTTGGAACCCAAATCGGTATAGTTTTCACATGTTTGGGTCTATACCAACAATTATTGTGATCGTGTCCAAATTTTCTACAAATTGTGCACGTAGAATTAACTTGATTAATATTGCTTTCAACAATTTTCGAATTATTATATCCAAGTCCTTGTCTAACCGTATTAATAGTTTGCTTTCCTAGTAGCATATTCAACAATTTTTCACTTTTTGAAAATTTATCTAAAGTCGTTGACAATTGTTGGACTTGTGTTTTGAGAGATTCATTTTCGTTTAACAATTGTGTGCACTTTTTAATAGAATTCTCTCTCCTAGTATTTTCATTCTCTTTTAAAATCAGAATTTCATTTTCAAGTGATTTTGTATTGATTTCTGATTTTTCAATTTCATCTTCGAATGTTGGACACTTATCACACTTAGGGATTCTACGTTGATAGTTCTTAACTAATTGATCAAGTTGTTCATTGCATTCTATCAAAGTATCCTTTTGAGATTCAAGTTTGGCGTATTTTTCCCTAAGTCGTTCAAAACAGCCATTTACTTCGTGGAAATAAATAAGTAATTCAGAGTGAGTAAGTTTTGATACCTCGCTTGGCTCGTCATCGTCGCTATCAGTTATATTCCCTTGAAGGCACATATCTGCTTTCTCACTCTCACTGCTAGAATTTTGATTATCTTCATCACTTGTATTCCACGTGGCTGCAAAACTTTTCCTTTTTGATTTCTTTTTAAAGTCGCGTTGATTTTGAGGACAATTGGGCTTAATGTGTCCGGGTTGGTTGCACTTGTGACAGATGATCTTCTGTTCTTCAGAGTAGTCTAGTGCTTTAGCTATTCAGCTTTTTGCTTTTTGAATTCGAGCTGAATTTCCATATTTGTAATTCCACTTTTTGAATTTCTTTATTAATAGCTCCAATTCTGCTGCTACATCATCATTGTCATCGTCATCACTTTCAGTTGTTCCTTTGAGAGCTATTGATTTCTTTCGAGTATCTCCTCCTTCACGCACTTCCTTGAATTTCATTTCTAGCTCATAAGTGGTGAGATTTCCGATGAATTCTTCAACTTTGAGTTGTTTTAAATCTTTTGATTCTTGAATGGCAGTTACTTTCGCTTTAAAGCTTCGTGGAAGGACTTTGAGGATTTTCCGGACTATTTCCAATTCGGTGTATGATTTTCCAAGAGCTTTTGATTTGTAAACGATATTGGAAAGTCGTCCATGCATCTCTTTGACATTTTTTCTTTCGCCATTGTAAAGTTCTCGTATTCGCTGCTTAGCATGGCAAGGCGAGATTCTTTGACTTGAGATGTTCCTTCGTGAGTCACTTCTAGTATGTGCCATATTTCCTGCGCAGTTAGACAATGTGAGACACGATTAAATTCAAATTGATCCAATGAACAGATAATAGAATTCATAGCTTTGGCATTAGTATTCTGTAATTTATTTTCTAGTTCTGTCCATTGTTCCTTTGGTTTCTCTATTTCCTGATTATCTACAGTTATAATTGGAGTTTTATAACCTGTCTCAACAATATCCCATGCGTCAATGGTTTTCAAAAAAAAATTCATCCTATTTTTACAAAAAGCATATTCACCATTGAACATTGGTGGTCTAACTATCGACTGACCCTCTGCAAAAGCATTATTAAAAGAAGCCATTTTAAAAATTCAAATTTTTAAAACAAAAACTGATTTTTTCAAAAAAATCGAATTTTTAAAACAGGTGTTGACTTCTATTCCTAGCTCTGATACCACTTGTAGGATCGATTTCACCCTAGAGGGGGGTGAATAGGGTGATGGTATAAATTATTAAAATTAATCGCGGAAGCTTATAAATTAATTTCAATTCAGATCACAGAATAGCAGCACAGATATCGCAGAATATAAATAACAGAATAAAATAGAACAATACAGAATTTACCCAGCTTCGGCAAAACCCTGCCTACGTGCTGCCCCCAAGGTTTCTACTAGAAATTAGATAGTCCCTTGCTTACACACGTAAACTCGCTATACCCGCTATTGACTAATCTAACTCTACGCTCAAAACCTTGCCACAACTCAACCACCGAGTTGCGAATTCTCATGCTACGCCACGTAGCTTGTCCCCTAGTCACACGACTAGAAATTTAAACGGTTTCGAAAAGTAGAAACAGAAAACAATTAAACAACAATTAAAAAACACTTAAACCCTAATTAACAATAAACCCAAAAACTAAAGCCCTTTTAAAATGAATAAAGACGGCCCCCTTTTATTTCACTCTAGCCCGTTGTCTTCTTTAGATTATTTTGCTCTGTGAAAACAATTGTCGGCCTGCTTCCTTTCTTAGTTCTGAAATTAGGGCTTTGCTTTTGTTCTCTCTACTCTGGAAATTAGGGCTTGAAGTCGCCGGCTTTAATTCGATCGATCCAGTGATGTTTTGCGTGTCGCCTTGATCGATTGATTCCTCGTTGCTTACGCGGCTGCTTCGTTGATCGAATTCCTTTCTTACTTCGGTATGTAATTATACGCTTTTGCTTTTACTGATTTTATGCTTGCTTGAATTCGATGGATTTTAGATTTCCGATGATGATGGTTTATGTAGGGTTTGTAACCCTAGATTTGCGTTCGTTCAATTTTAATTTGTCAAATTCCTTTCTCTGACCGCTTGATAATGCTTGAACGATGCTGATGATTTCTGACCTTTTCAATTCGTTTATTTTCGTATATCGTTGCTTGGTTGACACGGTTTTGAATTGATATCGTGGTCATCACGATTTTGACTTTGATTAGAAACACGGCATTGATTTCCTTGATTACCCGTGACTTTCTCTTTGACTTTGGCATGTTCGAACTGTTGTATTTGGTATTGGTACATGGTTGTTCTGTTGGTTTTTCTCATCCTGACGTCGAACTTACTTGATATGAAAATCTGGTCGCATTGCAGTTGTATTGTGATTGGTTTGGATTGAAGTTGCAGGCTTGTGTACTATGTCTTTTGAGCATTGCATTACTTCATTGTTCACTGTCCTGTCGTTTGCAACTGTGTTGCACTTGCACACTTTCATCATTGCTGCCTGGTCGACTTGACATTGTTGATCTTGGTGGCATTTCTTTGGTCTTCACTTCTTGTTGATGTTTGGTCTGTGTAGTTGCAGTATTCATTATGTTGGTCGAGCTTACATTCTTTGTTGGCACTTTTGAATGTTTGCAGCTTGGTCTTGAGTTGTTTAATGAAGAGGTTGAACTTGCCTACTTCATGTAGCCTTCATGTTTGGTCTGACCTTTGCACATATGACTCTCTTCATGTTGCAGCTGGTTTTTTTTTGATGTTGCCACTGTCTTCTTTGTACTAGCAAACTTGCTCTTGTTGGCTGGGCACATGAGTTGGCGAGGCAGTGCACACGTGTATGAATGTACACGTGTGTATTGCAGCCACTTATGATTACCTGTCCCTGTAATATTATCAAGTGTATATATCGGCGTGCACGGCCTTGTGGCATATACAGTAATACACTGTGTATGTCACAAGTTGTTCGTGTATGATGAATTCAAATTTAAATTATGACGAACAAACCAAATAACTGAGGCAAATCATATTTTCAAAATTATCTTTTATTTTTGAATTGCAAAAATATTTCTTTTTCAATTTTACTGCGTTAGTTTATATTTTTGCAAATTTCTCAGATGCTGGATTCAAACTGGAATGCAGTTGAAGATAAAAATACGAGTGTGAGTGATATGTAGCGAGGTGCTGATGTAAATGTGAAAAATGTGATGTAACCAAAGTTGTATAGTTATAGTGAGAGCTTGAAATTGTACTATTCAAAAATGTAATAAATATTTGTTTGAATAAAATATCTGTTTGAATTCAAATTCTGTGTAATTTATTTTATTTAACAAATATTTATTTAATCTGTGAAAAATAGAATAGTATATTAACAAATACATTTAAACGAATGTATATATGTTTATTATCATCAAACAAAAACCATATAAGCGCATATTCAACCACTTTTCCCTTAATTATTAATTAACAATTTTTAATTCCAAGTAAATAAATTATCTTAAACTTAATTGTTAATTAATAAATCATTTTCCTCTAATTAATTTAAATAAAACATTTACTTAAAATTCTCATTATATTTCAAAATAAGATTTGAAATAATATTAAGATTTTAACTCTAAGATATTTAAAACATTATATAAGTTTATGCATAAAAACAATTCAATTTCAAAAACAAGAGTCTTAACTTAACTTAAACTTTTCTTGAAGTTTAAAACTTATTTTAAATAAAATATCAGGTTGAATATTAATTTGGGTTTAACTCCCTTTATATATCTGAATTCAAGTACAACTACATATACTTCCTTTAAATTGATCTGCCCTTTTAAAAAAAAATTAAAATGTTTTAAATTAACAACTAAAAACTGTTAACACCTAACAGTTTACACCCTGCAATTTAAACCACTGTGCCCACGCGAGTAATACCCGAGCCACATCCAATTGTACTCGAGCTATTCCCCGAGTCTTCCCCCTTATTACCCTAGCTATACCCAGTACCCAACAAACAAAACTCAAAGGTTCAGACACCCACTCCCTCTCGTGCAACCTGCACCATTGTCGGACCCTCTCTGGTCATCGGCGAACCCACCGCCGAGTCACTCCACCACCCTACAAGCCTCCACGACCCACCAAAACTCAAAATTCATCCCAATTCAAAATCGAGCATATGAGATGGACAGAACCCCTAAAACCACCACCAGAAAAACCCCAAATTCTCATGACTCCGATCAACTATAACCGGCACTACTCCGGCCATAGGTCACTGACCCATCATGCTCCCTTCATCCGAGATTTCATACAACTCGAAGCAATATAGACGATGCAGAAGTCAATTCACAGACAGCTTCAAAAACTAGGTTTAAATATGAATCTTTGGCAAAATCAAATTATTCAGTGGTTTAAAAAAAATTCAATGATTTTTGCTATACTTACTGATGTTTCATCTAGCTCCAAGCACAATCTCAAGTTACCCAGTTACACAAATCAATAGAAATGGGCAGAAATTCATTTTGCAGAGAACCCCCAAATTCACATTCAATACTTTACTAAAAATTGTTATTTTGATTTTAAAAATCATACCTTTCGAAGATGATTCAAGTTGTATATTCCAATCAATATAATTTAACATTGGATTTTATCAAATATCTTAGATTTACTGCATTATCTATGTTCCAGAAAATTTCCAAACTAAAAATAAAAATAAAAATACTTAAACTTGTCAATTAAACCTAGATGATGTTTAAGCTTAATTAACTTGTTTAGAATCAAAATTTCTAAGTGATTTGATAAGGAGTTTTGGATTTGGTTCATTTAAAATCTCTGTACATAAAAATATCAGAGAGGAACAGTTTAACTAGCATGCATGTTCAACACATTCATATACACGGATAAATCACCAACATATAAACATGCAAGCATTAATTATTTCATAAGTTTATCAAGCAACAGATTAATTATCACTTAAACTTTTTAAGTTGTAGTTTACTCACCTCAATAAGAAGTGCAGTGCAGAGATTTTTAAGATGAATTGGAAACTTCAAAAGACTTGATCCTAAAGCTTTAAAAACTGGAGCCTAGAAACTTGCATGCATACTTGACAGAGGGTTACAGGCCTTAGTGATTAATCAAAGCTTGCAAACATGTTTGAAACATGATGCAGATCTGGTTTGAAAATTAGCAAATCTGGGTTTTAAACTGTGGTGCTTCCAGGTTAACAAATTACAGAATTTGTTGCATTGAAGATTGATCAGGTTTTTGTGATTTGAACATGGGAAAGTTTGTACAGGTAACAAAATTGCAAATTTATTTTGAGGAGGATTTTGTTTTGAGAATAACTGCAGATATGCAGTTTTGTTTGCACATAATAATGCAGGCTTTTGATATAAAGTTTCTGGTTTCGGACTTTGAGCACAGAAAAGGGTTTGAGTTTTGAAGAGTGTATGCAGATGATTTAATCATTTTGCTTCAGATTTAAAACTTGAGGATTGTTTCAGGCTTTCTGGTTTTGGGTAATGAATGAAGATTGCATGAAGATTTTAGGTTTTCTTTTAGAAATGAACAAAGGTTTAAGAAAATGATAAAGAGGGTTTTTAAAGGATAAATTTCAGACTTAATAAATTAAAAAGAAATTAGAAAAACAAACGACACTTATCTCTATTTACACAAGTGGTTTAACACTTGTTATCAAGGTGTTTTAGAATTAAACATTTGTCACTATTAAGTTTATTTTTAATTATAAAGAAATTTAAAAGCTTTTAAAATTATTTTTCCTAATTACTAATGTGTTTTCTAAATTTAAAAAAAAAAACTTTTCTTATTAAATATCAAATAAACAAATACACTTACACATTTACAAAGGTTGCTAAATCTGAAAATACAATCTTTGAAAAGAATGAAACCAAATAAAATTTAAATAAAGTTATATACAACATTTTAAACTTATTTTAGATACTATTTTTAAAAAAACTTTGTATTCATTTTATTAAATAAACACAAATCAAACTTGTTTAGATAAACTTCTATAAAGAAAAATAAAACAAAATCTTATTTCTAATTAAAAACATTATCTATATAATTTAAAACCAAACTATATTATTATTATATTTTAAAATGTATGTATATCTTTGAATTCAAATTTATATTCATTTTCAAAGTCAAATCAA
This sequence comes from Allium cepa, assembly GCA_030765085.1. NCBI lineage: Eukaryota > Viridiplantae > Streptophyta > Magnoliopsida > Asparagales > Amaryllidaceae > Allium > Allium cepa. The sequence goes on along the minus strand of CM060938.1, from coordinate 377,236,694 downwards.
ATCTAAAATAAATTTAAATCAATATAAACAACTATTTTAAAATAAGTTCATTATTATTCACAAATAATATATCCTATTTTAAAATCAATTTAAAATACACAGTTTTAAATACACAGATATAAATGTATTTAAACATACTTATAAATTTTGAAAACAATATACCAATTTAGAATTTATTCACACAAATAAAATAATTAACCTTAATATAAAACCAATTTATAACCAAAATTAAAACATTACTTGGTTAAATATTTTTTTGAAAATAACAGTTTTATCAATCTCAAATAATTAAATTAAGCGATTATCAGCATTTTAAACTCCTGGAAATTCCGGGATATTACAATCCTCCCCCCTTAACAGAATTTCGTCTTCGAAATTTAAAACAAAGATAATCCAAAGTTTAATTTTATTCTATTCCAACCAATTCAAACATTCATAACAGCCATACACTATCAATCAAACAACCAATTTCATCCAAACAACCAATTTAATCAAACAACACTAGCTATCCGCGCACAGATCCGGATAAACTTCCTAAAATATCTCGAGTTTCCCCAGTACAGACACAAGGATACTCGCTCTACTAAACCCCAAACTAGCTATACTTATAAGCTACTGAGTTCCCACTCAGCTAGATCTAAAATCTACCTAAGATACCAGACCAAAGACAAGTCTGATCAACTACTAAATCCTACACAGAATTACTGGACTCAAAACCAGTGATAACCAAACACGTACTTCCTCAGAGATACGTGTAATAATTTGAATTCCAGTCTTCCAAATTGGCAAATTCAACTCTTCAATCCAAAACACCGATCTCTACAAAAACTCAGAAGAATCCAATACTTCGAAGCTTACCTCAAATCTCATTGCTCCATTTACCGTAGAAAACCTCAACAACATCGAAGTCTCCAACTTCGAATTCCAAATTCTTCCGTTACTTAATCTCAAAAACTTCCCAGATGATCCGGGCTGCCTACAGATCCTTCCTAATCAGCTCAACCTTCACTGATACTTCTACAACATATTGGATCAACTCATAAACTGATCCTCACAAGATCAATCCACAATCAAAACCAAACTTTACTATCAACAGAAGAAAACAACTTCTCCTATCCGGAAAAGACAGAACAGAATCACTCGCCAACTACCTAAGATTCTGAAAAATAAATTCAGAAGAAAACTCTCTAACCCAAAATACTGCAATTCCCAGTTGCTTCTATTCAAGAACAACAGTCACCTTTCTTCCGCTGCACAACTCTGATCTGGAGCAGATGAAAATGCCATAGAAGAACACAGGCACAGACCAACATCACACCTTGGAAATAAGGTTCAACAGAAATTCCAAGAAATACAGAGTTGCTTCACCCAGCCACCAACCTAGGAGACAACGTTCTACCCAACTGAATCACCGGTATCACTCTTGACATCAAGTCGATTCAGAACTCAAACTCCAATGCGGGCAAAACTCTAACGCTCCTGAAGATATGTCCAGAAAAAAATCTTCAGCAATCCCAAAACTCCTACATCCACTAGAAATGCCACAAATCCAAGCAAAGACTATCTAAGATAATCACCAAACCATCGCAAGTCACTTTTGCGATCCACCCATCCAAATCCAAGATACTGTTCTCTCTCCACAAATCCGAACAGTTTATCCTCAACAAACTAATCCATCAAAGAAACAGATCCTCTCTGCTGTTTCTGAATTCCACTTCCAAGAAATGCTAAGCCAAAAAGATCTTTCTGCTAAAACACAGAACATTCCCGAGTTGCACCGCTAGCGCAGATGCCAAAGACTTCTTATTCAAAGCTCTTTGAGAAACTCGGACCTCTAACTAACACAAACATCCTGTAGAACTCAGCTACAACCCTGAAGCAGACACACTTCCTAAAACTTGCTCCAAAAGAAACATCTTCAGAGACATCCATAGTCACTGCATCTCATCACGCAGCTACTACTTCCTGAGGTATCGAAATACCATCACTCGCTTCTACCCAACCAACAGATCCAAATTCTCAAAAATCCGCTCACACGAGCACAACCAAACTTACACTTCAAAGATGAACTCCGAACCTTAACAGGTTTCCTTCAGAGATCAAATGAAGTCTTACACCAAACTACAAAGATTACTCGAGACGGTATCAGGTCTACAGTCTCGACAAATACACTTCCAACCTCAAACATTCAAACTCCAACAAATGGTAGTTGTGTTACACACACTACTACCTCATCTACCTTTATAACTTATATTGGAGAACCTGAACAGGTAGCCCAACAGATAGGTAGAAATATATACATATATAGTTATATATAAAAATTACAAGTATGCTCTCTCAAGAAAGACACCACCGCAGAGCCTAGGTATTCACTCAACCTAACGCTCCCTAAGAAAGACATACTTCAGAGCCTAGGTATTCACTCATCCTAATGCTCTGATACCAACTGTCACGACCCGCCTTCCACAACCCAGAAGTCGCGTCATGATTTAAGAAAGAAAGGGATAGAAAAGAGAAAAGATAGAGAAGAAGAAGAAACAACACATCAGAATCTAAACAGCGGAACGAATAATTATATTAATCACATAATACTTTACATAGTATCATATACATCAGAGATACACAGCATAATCAACTCATACTAGACAATTATAAACACCTGTCTAGTTATACAACTCAATACAACAACTCAGAGAACACACAGCGGAATACTCTATAGCTATACGCAGAAGCCTCCTGCTCCATTGCTCCTTCGGAATTCGTCAAGCCAACTTAAAATCCTAACCTGAATTCCCTTGGCTACTCGTAAATATTTGAGTACCCAAGAGTTTAAGAAAAACAAAAATAAACTCCGGGTCAGACATGGGTCTGGTGTGAGTAAACGGTTAAAGTTTCTTAACTTTAAAAACCTTTTGAAAGAAAAGGTATCACGTAAGACTTCCCACACATAAACATGGAAAAGTTTTTACCTTACGCTAACCAAAACATTTGATAGGAAATTCTGTGATATTATAATAGTGTCTAGGGTTTTCAAATAAATATGAAATAGCCGAAATTGTTACATGATTAAATTCCAGCTACTAGCCACAAAAGTGGGTGATACAATCAAAACCGTTGGCACTTATTGGATTTTGGATTCCATACAATGGCAGGGCTACTGGGGTACCGCCCGTCATAGTACGTGGCCTAGATCACCGTACCGAGGATTACTCCCAATCCCCTGCAACACAAAGCCGGACCCGTTCCTTACTGAACAGTTCCGAATAAGACAACCCCGACGGTTGTAGCTATTCAGCCGTCCACACAGCCGAAATAAAAGGGACCTCCAGACAGAGGTAAATCTTACTCTCCAGTGGGTGCGACCCACGAAGCTTTGCAGCACCTCCCCTGTTTTAGCCATTCCCGGTTGATGAGGCTTGAGGTTACGATTACCTTCATAGGACATATCACTTAGAATGCTCATCGTCCACCTGACGATGTGCTGAAAGCATTCAATCCATACAAGTTCGTTCCAGGTTCGAACGAAACCGAAGGCATTATCTCGTTACACTCATTTTGGAATCACCCTCAGAGTTAATGACAATAACCCTTGCACTCTAAATCACCATCTCGAATCTATAAGTACTATTCCGTCAACTCATTACGGAATTACCCACAGAGTTATACTGACGTATAGCCCTTACACCTCGAGTCTTCACAAAGTTCCACTTTGACTCACGACCTAACGTTATTTGGAATCAATGTGGTTTTCGGATATCCAAATATGGAAACCCGATCCCGGTCTCATCGAAATCCAAAGCGTGTCTTTTAAGTCCAAGTTGTTTTAAAGGTTTTAAAACAATTAAATTTAACTATCTATATATACACAGAATAGATAATTCACAAGCCACAATTGATAATCGACATTATCAAATAATAGGTAATCCACATACTCCATATCATAATAGATAATCCATATATCAACATTCCAATTTATAATCACAATTCAACCAAGCATTTATATCACACCACCATACTTATCTCATTACTGAGATCATAAAGCATTCAAGACAATCAATGTCATCCGATCATACATAAGCAATGATTCACTCATACCACAATATAATTAATTTAAACTTAATTAAATTAATTATCTCTAATTAATTTAAAGTGAATTAAATTAATTACCTAATCACTTAATTAATTTAAAGTAAATTAAATTAATTACCTTCATCCAAAATAAATCTTGCTTAAATTAACATTAGTTAAATCAATTAATTAATCCTAATCAACCTTGATTAATTAACTCTTAATAAAGTAATTAATCCTTAATTATTTTCATTAATCATATCAACTAATGAACCTTAATTAATTAATCATGCTTAGATTAATTGCTTTTAATTAATTAACTGAAATACAATAATTAATTATTCTTAATTACTTCTTAATTACTTTATAAATTCATTGATTTATTACACCAAGTAATAATCCTTTAATTACTTAACAAGTAATTTACCCATTAAAAATTACTTTCCAATCAGTAATTTACCTAACTCAATTACCTCTGTAATTCATCAATTACTTATCTTAAGTAACTAACCTTATCAAAACTTTATTAAGTAATAATACTTAATCATTTATCAAGTGACTATTCTTAATTAATTAACAAATTAATTAATTTACTTGATCAAACTTATCTCATAAACAAAATTGAGTAATTCATTCCTTAATTACTTATTAACCAAATTAATCTTTAATTAATAGATTAATTATCTTCAACTATTAATTAATAAACCTTAATTATTAATCAATTCTTTAACACAAAGTAATTAATCACTGATTACTTTTATAATTAATTAATTAAACTTAATTAACTAATTAATCATCTCTTAATCATTAATTAATAAACTTAATTATTAATTAACAATATTAGTTACAAATTAATTAATCCATAACTACAATTAATTAATCCTTAATTAGAATTAATTAACCTTAAATAAAAATAGTTAATTAATTCTTAATTAACTAACATTATAAATTAATAATCCTTTAATTATTAATTAAGAAAACCCAATTAAAATTTAATAAAACCTTTATTAATTAATAGCTATTTTAATTAACCCTTAATTACTTAATAATTAATTATAATTTAATTAATCATTTGTTATTAATTAAATCATCATCTTAATTAATAGTTAATTAAATAAATAATTTTAGTTAATTAATTACTTAATTAACCCCTTTTAAAATAATAATTAAATTAATTAACTTAAAATTCTTTAATTAACTAACTGATTACAAATTATAAATTCTTAATTATTATTATTTTTTTAAATAATTATCTTAAATAAATCTTGGAAATCTTTATTTAACTTAATTCATAAATTAAATTAAATTATAAAGAAGTCATTAATTACTTTTCCCTTAATTATTAATTAACAATTTTTAATTCCAAGTAAATAAATTATCTTAAACTTAATTGTTAATTAATAAATCATTTTCCTCTAATTAATTTAAATAAAACATTTACTTAAAATTCTCATTATATTTCAAAATAAGATTTGAAATAATATTAAGATTTTAACTTTAAGATATTTAAAACATTATATAAGTTTATTTATAAAACAATTAAATTTCAAAATCAAGAATCTTAATTTAACTTAAACTTTTCTTAAAGTTTAAAACTTATTTTAAATAAAATATCAACTTGAATATTAATTTGGGTTTAACTCCCTTTATATATCTGAATTCAAGTACAACTACATATACTTCCTTTAAATTGATCTGCCGTTTTAAAAAAAAAATCAAACTGTTTTAAATTAACAACTAAAAACTGTTAACACCTAACAGTTTACACCCTGCAATTTAAACCACTGTGCCCACGTGAGTAATACCCGAGCCACATCCAATTGTACTCGATCTATTCCCCGAGTCTTCCCCCTTATTACCCAAGCTATACCCAGTACCCAACAAACAAAATTCAAAGGTTCAGACACCCACCCCCTCTCGTGCAACCTGCACCATTGCCGGACCCTCTCTGGTCATCGGCGAACCCACCGCCGAGTCACTCCACCACCCTACAAGCCTCCACGACCCACCAAAACTCAAAATTCATCCCAATTCAAAATCGAGCATATGAGATGGACAGAACCCCTAAAACCACCACCAGAAAAACCCCAAATTCTCACGACTCGGATCAATTATAACCGCCACTACTTCGGCCATAGGTCACTGACCCATCATGCACCCTTCACCCGAGATTTCATTCAACTCGAAGCAATATAGACGATGCAGAAGTCAATTCACAGACAGCTTCAAAAACTAGGTTTAAATATGAATCTTTGGCAAAATCAAATTATTCAGTGGTTTAAAAAATTTTCAATGATTTTTGCTATACTTACTGATGTTTCATCTAGCTCCAAGCACAATCTCAAGTTACCCAGTTACACAAATCAACAGAAATGGGCAGAAATTCATTTTGCAGAGAACCCCCAAATTCACATTCAATACTTTACTAAAAATTATTATTTTGATTTTAAAAATCATACCTTTCGAAGATGATTCAAGTTGTATATTCCAATCAATATAATTTAACATTAGATTTTATCAAATATCTTAGATTTACTGCATTATCTATGTTCCAGAAAATTTCCAAACTAAAAATAAAAATAAAAATACTTAAACTTGTCAATTAAACCTAGATGATGTTTAAGCTTAATTAACTTGTTTAGAATCAAAATTTCTAAGTGATTTGATCAGGAGTTTTGGATTTGGTTCATTTAAAATCTCTGTACATAAAAATATCAGAGAGGAACAGTTTAACTAGCATGCATGTTCAACACATTCATATACACAGATAAATCACCAACATATAAATATGCAAGCATTAACTATTTCATAAGTTTATCAAGCAACAGATTAATTATCACTTAAACTTTTTAAGTTGTAGTTTACTCACCTCAATAAGAAGTGCAGTGCAGAGATTTTTAAGATGAACTGGAAACTTCAAAAGACTTGATCCTGAAGCTTTAAAAACTGGAGCCTAGAAACTTGCATGCATACTTGATAGAGGGTTACAGGCCTTAGTGAATAATCAAAGCTTGCAAACATGTTTGAAACATGATGCAGATCTGGTTTGAAAATTAGCAAATCTGGGTTTTAAACTGTGGTGCTTCCAGGTTAACAAATTACAGAATTTGTTGCATTGAAGATTGATCAGGTTTTTGTGATTTGAACATGGGAAAGTTTGTACAGGTAACAAAATTGCAAATTTATTTTGAGGAGGATTTTGTTTTGAGAATAACTGCAGATATGCAGTTTTGTTTGCACATAATAATGCAGGCTTTTGATATAAAGTTTCTGGTTTCAGACTTTGATCACAGAAAAGGATTTGAGTTTTGAAGAGTGTATGCAAATTATTTAATCATTTTGCTTCAGATTTAAAACTTGAGGATTGTTTCAGGCTTTCTGGTTTTGGGTAATGAATGAAGATTGCATGAAGTTTTAGGTTTTCTTTTAGAAATGAACAAAGGTTTAAGAAAATGATAAAGAGGGTTTTTATAGGATAAATTTCAGATTTAATAAATTAAAAAGAAATTAGAAAAACGTAGGACACTTGTCTCTATTTACACAAATGGTTTAACACTTGTTATCAAGGTGTTTTAGAATTAAACATTTGTCACTATTAAGTTTATTTTTGATTATAAAGAAATTTAAAAGCTTTTAAAATTATTTTTCCTATTACTAATGTGTTTTCTAAATTTTAAAAAAAACTTTTCTTATTAAATATCAAATAAACAAATACACTTACACATTTACAAAGGTTGCTAAATCTAAAAATACAATCTTTGAAAAGAATGAAACCAAATAAAATTTAAATAAAGTTATATACAACATTTTAAACTTATTTTAAATACTATTTTTTAAAAAAAACTTTGTATTCATTTTATTAAATAAACACAAATCAAACTTGTTTAGATAAACTTCTATAAAGAAAAATAAAAAAATCTTATTTCTGATTAAAAACATTATCTATATAATTTAAAACCAAACTATATTATTATTATATTTTAAAATGCATGTATATCTTTGAATTCAAATTTATATTCATTTTCAAAGTCAAATCAGATCTAAAATAAATTTAAATCAATATAAACAACTATTTTAAAATAAGTTCATTATTATTTACAAATAATATATCCTATTTTAAAATCAATTTAAAATACACAGTTTTAAATACACAAATATAAATGTATTTAAACATACTTATAAATTTTGAAAGCAATATACCAATTTAGAATTTATTCACACAAATAAAATAATTAACCTTAATATAAAACCAATTTATAACCAAAATTAAAACATTACTTGGTTAAATATTTTTTTGAAAATAACAGTTTTATCAATCTCAAATAATTAAATTAAGCGATTATCAGCATTTTAAACTCTTGGAAATTCCGGGATATTACACATATAACCCATTCCGAATAATGATACGACGTTATGGATAACATCTGAAGACCGTTCGTGAAGACCGGGTATTTGCGAGAACGATAGGATGACCTATCGATTGTCTCGGCACCGTGTCGCACCGGTATCGAGATTCCCTAAGTGATGGGACATCCGATCAGGATTGTGAATACCCAGATTTGCAAATGCTTCTTCGGAAGTGCCTTCGGTTCTGTTCGAACCCGGAACAGATTTGTATGGATGTGTGTCTGACGTTACACTTTGATATGTAAAACCGTTTTCTATCAAATACATTTCTGTTTGGTGGCGGAGATTTATTCTCTTAGCTTAACACCCTTCTCTGAGACGTACGAGCTCAGAGGTTATATAGTTGATGGTTACTAGTGGTATATTCCCAATTTGGTAAAGTGGCATACGAAGTGCTGCTGATCATTTGTTGATCAAAGCATGGCTTTTGTGAAAAGCGTAGCTTTGTGGACAAGACTTCGTCGAACTTCACAACCCGGAATGGTCGAAATAGGAAGAAAGCGGCAAGGTTATTTGGGAATAGCGCCCCCTGAGGGTATGTTCATTACCTTCTAGATAGAGGTGATATCATGGTATGGATCCCATATATTTAACCTATGTGGTTACTGCAAATACATTACTTTGTGGTTATTGGTATCGAGCGCTCAGATAAAGGTTGGTTACGACCGGGTGATGGCATACTCATGTAGTAGTTACCTAGTTACAAAGTTAACCCGGCCTTATGTTGGCAGAGATCCAGTTAGGTTCTCGGGGCGTCCCTCCAGAGGCGTACCCATGTGGCCCAGGAAGTCCTTAGCCTGACCATTTGTTGGAAATCCAATCATCCAATACGCTCCTAGTACGGTTTTAGTTGTATTACCTGCCATCTACTTATGGTGGCGCCCCACTATTTAGATGGTAGCTATAGTAAGCATAGCTCGGAATGTCTATGCTGGCTAAGATTAATATTATACTTTCGAAATGTTTTTCACTATGCACTAATAATAATATCAAAATGGTTTTCGCGTATCAAGCATGTTTGACTATCATACAGAGAAATTTCCTCCAATTCTGTGTTTTCATGGTGTGTGTGGCGGGAGGCCTTATGGTAGTTTCATTTTTCAAAAAGCATTGTGAATTTCAAATTTAAATTCTTTTGTTTGTTTTTAAAGATAAAATGTTTTCGTTTGCTCATACCAGTCCCATGACTAACCTGGAGTTTATTGTTCCCTTCCTAAACTGGGTGCCCACAATTTTCCACAAGGGCAGTCTAGAGTTGGGTTCTTTTAAGATAGTAGATATAGATATCGATTTGGTAGCTTTTAGCTTTCTCTTTGGTATTCTTCGGAGATCCTGGATATTGGAGTCTTCGGATTCACGGACTGGACTTGCTCATCTTGGTGCAAATTGATGGTGGTTCGAGCTAGTGGTTTGGAGTTTTTGCTTTGGGTGCTTTGGAGTTAGATTTGCTGTTACTGTTTGGAGTTTTTGGGTTTCGCTGCTATATCATATTGTTATTCCGCTGTAGCATTGTTATCTTGTATCTCTGATATTTATTCATATTGTATCATTGTTGTATCGAATGTCGTATATCAATGATATTCATTCCTTTCTTCCGCTGCTTTGTTATACTTAATTGTGTTATAAGCTCCGACGAACCAGATTCGACGTTTGGATCTGCGGCATTCGAATACGAGTGCCGTATTCGGTGCCAATTTTCGAAGGTCGAGTCAGGGTCATTTTAATTGGTATCAGAGCTGAAGGTTGAAACTTTAGCTCAGGAGTATAACACATTAAGTGACTCATTAGAGATAGGGTGAAGTATACCCTAGAATAAGTATCCCTAAGATATCCGTCTGAATGCCTCAGTAAATTCTCTTACTATCCACTAATAGTGAGTATGAGTGCAAGAAGAGGACGAGATAGGGGACAGGGGAATACCACTATAAATGGCCAATACCCTGTGACAGTGGAAACAACCTTCTCTATCAATCTCCTTTGATTCGTCTTTTCAATTCTTTGATGTCTTCCTGGCAACTCCAGGAAGAAGCTTTGATATGTTTGCATGGGACACAAACTCCAGATGGGTCAGAATTGTTTGTTTGGATGAATTGTTTGCTTTGGTTTCTATGGTTGATAGATATATTTTGGTTGTTTAAACTAAAATTTTTGGACTGCATCCATATATTTGTTTATCCTGTTGGGTCCAAGTATATTCTACGAGTGGTTAGTTATCTTTATAACTAACCAATACCTCTGTATATTCGTAGATCTGGTGACTCGAGTATCTTGATTCGTTCTTGTATCCATTATTGATATTCTGATTTGGGAAGCCAAATGCAGAATAGATACCCAGTTTGATTTGGAAAACTGTTTCTCTATCTTTGTGTATTCATCCTTTGTTGTCTCCCTACTTACAAATTTCGAGGACGAAATTTTCTTAAGGGGGGAATCTGTAACATTCCTGATTTTTAAGCTATATTTAAATTGGAAATAAATTTAATTTTTGGAATTAAATTATGGATTAATCTGGTATTTTCCAAAGTTTAATAGATATTTGTTTGCTTATTAATGAATGTGATTATGATTTTTCAATAGAATTTTTAATTGGAAATCCTAAAATAAATATTTTGAATAATATTTTAATTACAAATTTAATTGTGAATTTATTTGAAGATTTGAATATATATATATATATATAGATTGTGAATAAGGAATCAATTTAAAAATTCAACAGATTGATAACTTGATTCACTAAAAAGAAAAAAATGTTTTTATCTTTAAAATAAATAAAGATTAATGATTTGGAATTCAAAAATGAATATTTTATAAATAGATTATAATTTGAAAATGTGAATTTGGAAATGTGAATTTGAAATTCAAATGTTATTATATTGGAAAGTTATATTTTTAAATTAATATAGTAAGAGTTGTTTAAAACTAAATTTCATATTATTTAATATACATATCTCTTGAAAATCAATAAGGATTAAATTAAGTGTTTACATACCTTCTTTTAAAATTTGTTTGAACTAAATATATATATATATATATATATATATATATATATGAGTGTAAGAAAATAAAATAGTTAGTTTTATATGTAAATAAATACTCAAGCTTTGATATGAAATATTAAAAAAAAGAATAAGATTAAAACTACAAATTAAATATGTATATAAACAAGAATGAAAGTTTTAAAACTCACATATATGTATATATATCTTTTTAAATAAATATAGTTATAAATATAAAAGAATAAAACATTAATCATGAATATATTAACATGAAGGTTTAAAAACAAAATGTATAAATTAATTGAAATAAGGTTTAAAACACAATTTGTTAATAAATTATAAAGAAGTTCTTTACATAAAATTTGTGTGGATTAAACAAGTGTAACATTTTAAAGACATGACATTAACAAATGTAAGCCTAATATGATTTGTAAACAACAAGTGGCATTTAAATTTATTTTCTTTTAAATTAAAATTTAAATAACATACAAAAGAGTAAATTTTTCTTTAATTAAATTTTATAAACATACATAAGAAAGATTTAAAAATCAGATTCTCGCTTTTCCAAAACTGCAAACACAAATTTGAGAAAACTAAAACCTGAAGCATGTGCAAAATTCATCTCAGCAAGTTCAAATCTTCAACCTGAAACACTTAAATCTGAAGCAAAAGAAGCAGCATCCTAGCAATCAAACAAAAGCAAGTTGAATAAAGCAACTAAGCCTGAATATATTTCAAAATTTATCAAGGCAAACAACAAGTAGCAGATTCAAATCAATAATCATCTCAAGCATGCAAGTTTAAATGCATCAGGTTCCAGAAAAAAAAATTCTCTCCTCTGTGCATATACAGGTGAGCAAACTTTGAATTTTGTTAAAACCAACTCCTTTGACCTTTTATGTCTGTGATAGTGATGATTGGAATATGGTTTGAATGTTTACATATTTGCAAATATAGATGTATTTATATGGGTGAAGTAGGAGATGCATGTCCGTTGTCGGGAAAGAAAACTGCCTCTGTTTATGCATAACAGAGTCCAAACAAAATAGAAAAATCAAATCTTGTGATCTTGTCTCTGTTTAAAATTAAGTTTCAAATGAAACTTGTTTGCTTAATCATAAATTTTAGTTTTAAAATTATACTTAAGTAAAGATAATAGATAAATGCCTCTGGAAGCTGTAACAGATGATCAAAACTTTAAATGAGTGAAAATTTAAAAATTATAATCTATTGTTTTAAGGGTAGGATCTGGAACATTATACAAAATAATGATTTTTAAAAACAAAATCACAATTCCTAGTGTTGGAATTTGGAAGGAGTTCTAGCTTGTCTGTATTTTGCTTTTAGGGTTATCTATGATGATCTTTGCGATCGGATGGGTTGAGTTTTCTCCTAGAGGTGGAGGACTGATCAGTGAAGTGGAGAAAAATAACATGAAGATGATCAGAAAGTTGTGGAGGTGGTGGTTGTGGTTTGAAGGTTGGAACCCTAGTTTTAACTAGGAAGAGTGAATCGATCACCAGGGCCTATTGGCTTGATCGAGTGTTACGAATTTTTAGGGAATGATAGTTGGGTAGTTGACGAATACGTGGCTGAAGTCGTTGATGCTCAGGTGGGCGGAGTTGAAGGAGCGGGCCATTGACAGGTTTGGTTGAGGGGGATTTCAGCTGTTCCAGGTTCGAATGCGTCGTCTCGAATTCAACTTCGAGATTTAAGGTACGATCTGATGATCATATTAGAATTTTTTGCCGATGATTGGTATGGGAGGATCATCATTGATGATCGGAGATGATCAACGGCACCGTGCATGTGCACGGAGCACTGTTGTTCCAGTGAGGGTGATTTGGTTCTGGGTTGTGCTCGTGTAAACTTATGATTGACTCGGAGTGTGGTGATGTTTTTCTCGGGGAATTCTGCTTCTGGACTCGAAGCAAGTTTGTTTGCCTCGGGTTATTTTTGTATGTTACAGGTTTTATAAAACTTGTCTACAAATCTAATTTAAAAGCAAATTTAAATGAATTTAAATTTATGAGACAGATTTAAACAAAGTTTGAATCTAGTATGAAGTTTAGATTCAAATGAAACTTTTGAATCTTAAAGTTTTAAATTATTTAAAAGTGGGTTTTTTAGGTTTTTAAAACCTGATAGTTTTCTGATTTTTAAATTCAATTTAAAATCTGAAAAAAGAATTTAAACTAGGTTTAAATTCAAAGTTAAGTTCAGTTTTCAAATAAACTATTAAATCTTAAAGTTTTAAAATGTAATTTGGGTTTTAAATTTAAGTTTAAAATCAAAGTTTAAATCAAAAATTAAAATATGGATTCAAGTCCCTTTGAATCCAAATCTGAAAATTTAAATTAGTTTTAAATCTGAATGTGTTTTAAACAAGTTTAAACTAAATAGCTTTTAAAAGTATATTTGTTTTCAATCAAATGTTTAACTTGATTTTGATAAAATTCTTTTATAAAGGTTTTCTTAATTTTGAGTGAAGAGTTAAATAAATGGTTTTAACTTGAATTTGCAAGATAAAATGTAATATATTTTAAAGCTTAAATTTTAAATAAAAATTTAAGTAAATTAGTTAGAACTTTTCTTATATAGGGTTATAAGTAGATATTTAAATTTGGTAAATGTTTAAATATATAATCATTTTGAATCATAAATTCAAAATGGAATTTGAATTTAAATTTAAAGTGTAATGTTTAAAATACACTTAAATGTTAATGAAATCATTAATAAAGAAATTAATATCTTAGAGATAATTAAGGTAATAAAATGATTTAATTAATAAGGTAATTAAAGAATGATTTATTTAATTTATAAATAAATAATTTAGATTAATTTATAATTAGAAAAGATTAATAATGAATTAATCTAAGATAATTCCTTAAGAAAGTAATTAAAGAAATGTTATTAGTTAATGAAGATAATTAACTAGGGATTATTAAATTAACGTGATTAATTTTGATAATTAATTATTTTAGATAATCAATTACACATTTTTGAATGTAATTACTTAATGAAAGTAATTAAGGGTTTAATTACTTATTGTAATTAATTTTGGCAATGTGATTAATTTAACTTAATTAATTAATTTAGTTTAATTAACTTAAGAAAATCATTTGATAATTGGATAAGTGTAATTACTTAGTGAAATTAATGGAGATAATTACTTAGGGAAGTAATAAATGATAATTATTGGAAGATAATTAGTGAATATGACTTATAAATGAAGTAATTTGGGTAATTACTTTTGTTATTAATCAAGGGTGATTAACAATTGTGTTTAATTAAAGATTAATCGCTTAATGTAATTAATGTAAAAAAAGTGGTTTAATTTAAATATAACTAGAGATCATTAATTAATATAATTAATGATGTAATTTATAATGGACTAATTAAGGAATAATTAATAACGAGGTGATTAATTGATGTAATTAATTAAGATGATTGATTAATTGATTTATATCAAATGATTTGTAATTAATTAATTAGGATTGGATAATTAATTCATAAGTAATTAATTTAACTAGAAATTAATTGAATTTAATTAGGATTAAACGATTAATTAATCCTACCTATAAATGATTATTGAATGCTTGACCTTGCTTATGAATGTTTGCCTTGTATGAATTGCCTTGAATTAATTGATTTGCGATATTCTGTTCTGTGAATTGAGCTGTGTGTAATTTATTTATTTATTTATTTATTTACTTATTCATCCGTGATACATTTATCTGTGAATCTGTAAATGAAAATAAGCGTTACAGGTTATACCGCTTATCGATATTTCTGTGTTTTGATCTGTGATGATTGAATAATGTTGCACTATTGTGTTAAACCCCTAGACTACACCATACACACAAAAATATGGATTTCACGAGGAAATCGATTAAGTCACAGATATTTGAACTTAATATTTCGAAATGGTTTTAAAGATTGAATTTTAAATCCAAATAACTTAAGAAATGGAATTGGGTTTTCTGAAACGGAAAAAAATAGTTTCAAATAATAATTTTGATGAAAAGATTTCAAATTTAAAATTGAATGGTTTTGAAAGCTAAAATTGAATCTTTGTCAAAGATAGTTGAACCCTATTTTGAAATTTACGAGGATTTTAAATGATGTATCTTTTATATATAAAAGATTTGGAAACCCGGAATTGTTTTGAAAGTTATGAATGAATCTTTGTTTAAAAGATTGGTGAACCTTGTTTTAAATTGAAAGGGGTCTTAAAAGTAAATCTTTTGTTTAAAAGAATAAAATGTGGAAATTGTTTAAACCATCGAAAGGTTTATGGAAGTGAATCTTTTTGGTTAAAAAGATTTATAAATGGTAATTCGTTTAACCATTTTAAAGAAAAGTTTTAGGTTTTAAAGTTGTGACTTAACTGAAATCCCATTATCCATATGATTTTAAATATTGCGCTCATTATTCGGTTTAGCCGGGAGAGGACCTTTGTGTCATATAACCCATTTCGAATTCCGGTCTCTTGCTTTCTTACTATTCGAGGTGCGAAGCGTAATGGATTGTACTGAAAATCTTAGTATCCTGTCTCTTTGGCTATTAAAGATATATATCCCAATAGTAACTCCCAATTAATATACCTCCCCAATGATAAGACGTTATGGATAGCATCTGAAGACTGGTGGTGAAAACCGGGTATTTGCGAGAATGATAGGATGACCTATCGATTGTCCCTGCACTGAGTCGCGCCAGTATAGAGATTCCCTAAGTGATGGGAAGCACGATCGGGATTGTGAATACCCGGATTTGAAAGGGCTTCTTTGGAAGTGCCTTCAGTTCTGTTCGAACCCGGAACAGACTTGTGTGGATGTGCGTCTGACGTTACACTTTGAGATGTATAACCGGTTTCGATCAAATACATTTCTGTTTGGTGGCGAAGATTTATTCTCTTAGCTTAACACCCTTCTCTGAGACGTACGGCCTCAGAGGTTATGTAGTTAATGGTTACAAGTGATACATTCCCAATTTGGTAACGTGGCATACGAAGTGCTGCTGATCATTTGTTGATCAAAGCATGGCTTTTGTGAAAAGCGTAGCTTTGTGGACGAGACTTCGTCGAACTTCACAACCCGGAATGGTCGAAACAAGAAGAATGCGGCAAGGTTATTGGGGGGTAGCACCCCCTGAGGGTATGTTCATTTCCTTCTGGATAGAGGTGATATCATGGTATGGAGCCCAGATATTTAATCTATGTGGTTACTGCAAATACATTATTTTGTGGTTATTGGTATCGAGCGCTCGGATAAAGGTTGGTTACGACCGAGGGATGGCATACTCGTACAGTAGTTACTTAGTTACAGAGGTAACCCGGCCTTGTGTTGGCAGAGATCTGGTTAGATTCTCGGGGCGTCCCTCCCGAGGCGTACCCATGTGGCCCAGGAAGTCCTTAGCCTGACCATTTGTTGGAAATCCAATCATCCAATATGCGCCCAGTACGGTTTTAGTTGTATTACCTGTCATCTACTTATGGTGGCGGCCCACTGTTTAGATGGTAGCTATAGTAGGCATAGTTCGGAATTCTATGCTGGCTAATATTAATATTATACTTTCGAAATGTTTTCCATTATGCACTAATAATAATATCAAAATGGTTTTCGCATATCAAGCATGTTTGACTATCATAAGAGCAATCTCCTCCAATTCTGCGTTTGCATGGTGTGTGTGGCGGGAGGCCTTATGGTAGTTTCATTTTTCAAAAAGCATTGTGAATTTCAAATTTAAATTCTTTTGTTTGTTTTTAAAGATAAAATGTTTTCATTTGCTCATACCAGTACCATGACTGACCTGGAGTTTATTGTTCCCTTCCTAAACTCTGGGTGACCATAATTTTCCACACGGGCAGTCTAGAGTTGGTTTGTTTTCAGATAGTAGATATAGATATCGATTTGGTAGATTTTATCTTTCTCTTTGGTATTCTTCGGAGATCCTGGATATTGGAGTCTTCGGATTCACGGACTGGACTTGCTCATCTTGGTGCAAATTGATGGTGGTTCGAGGTAGTGGTTTAGAGTTTTTGCTTTTGGTGCTTTGGAGTTTTTGGGTTCCGCTGCTATATCATATTGTTATTCCGCTGTAGCATTGTTATCTTGTATCTCTGATATTTATTCATATTGTATCATTGTTGTATCGAATGTCGTATATCAATGATATTCATTCTTTTCTTCCGCTGTATTATTATACTTAATTGTGTTATAAGCTCCGGCGAACCAGATTCGACGTTTGGATCTGCGGCATTTGAATATGAGTGTCGTATTCAGTGCCGATTTTCGAAGGTCGAGTCAGGGTCATTTTATAACTCCTTATATTTCTCACTTTGGTTTTCTTTTGAACCTTAAAGTGCATAAAATCTCAAAATGATACAGAGAATGTATATCTTAGCCTCTAGCACCTTATAACCCAAGAAGAGTTTTAATTTTTGCATCTAAATATTTTTCCCCTCTCAACCAAAGTACTCTCAAATTCGGTTTCATATTTCCAAATTCAGTCTATTCTAATCCAGTCACTATTGCATAGGTTTCAACCTGACCACTTCTAATTTTTGATCATCTACCGACCTGTGCATTATGCTCTAAAAGCCTATATCTACTACTCATATGCCTACTTCATTCATTTTCTAAATTGTAGCAACATGTCTTCTTTACAATAATTGCAACTTCGTCGTTTCTATTTAGAAGTCATTCTCGATACATATCCGATGATACCTAAATGATGTACATAAGCGCACTTGCTCAAATTTATAACTCGGTAGGAACATTTAAAATATTTATTTCAGCTATCAACTTAAAAACATTGTTTCAATTAAGTTAATTTTTTGGGAGTAAATATAAAATATTGTAAGTATGATTTGATCATGCTAATAATCATAAAAATTTGAAACTTTCTAGCATAATAAGTTGGAAGGGGATTTCAAATGTGGATCCTTTATATTTACATACATAAACATATTGTTGAAAATTGAAGTCAATTTATAATGAACAATTGTTCAAATCCTGATTGTGAAATAAATGAGTCATATTGATTTCAGTTAGAAAAAATGTAGAAAATAAGTAATTACGGCAGCCATGCCTAATTCCACATATTGATTTAATTTGAAGAAAAAGATATATTTTATATTCCAAATTAGCATATGTTTGTATATATATTTCTCTTTAAAAGAAGGTCAGGAGAAAAATAGGACCATCATTAACCCCGTATATATAGTGTGATATCTCCAATTTAGCTATTCAACAAAATGAACATTACTCCAGTCTCATGCATCCTTTCTATAATGACCCGGACTCTTATCGTTTTGATTGTGATATTTAATTAATTTTAAATATTTAAATATTGAATTCAATATGATTAAATTGATTTTAAAAGTTTAATAACTCCTTTTAATTATTAAATAATAATGGTGAACTTGTTATAGAAAATATATACAAAAATAAATAGTTCAAATTAACAATGATGGTTCGATCGAAATTCATATTTGTCGATAAATGGTCTCGAAATACGTGAAATTATCATTCCGAGGTACTATCTCGAATTTGACTGTACTAGTGCCACCGAAACTAGAATAATAAGGTGACATATATCGACGAGTTTCGTGGCGATCAGACGTTTTGTGTGATCATGCAAGCTCGAAACGCTGGTGATTAATTAGAGAAATTAAGTATAATAATATATTTTATTATAAATACACGTCCACACATTCTCACTAACTCTTATTAATATTCCCCTCTTTTCCTTTTTCCTGAAAACAACAAACCCTATCTCCTCCTTCAAAAATCAAAATCTGAAGGTTCGGTCAACAACAAATCACAAGATTGGATCCGTTGTACTCGTGTGGAGATAAGCTTTAAATCTCCGAGGTGATGGACGCTTCCAGTGGTTCTTGGGTTTGTGCAATATGGGGATGGCCGAACTAGGGTTAGTTATTGGAGGTGACCGGGGAGGAGTAAGGTGGGATGGAGATTGGCATTGAGTTACTCAAGTGAAGGGGAGTCGGTAATAATTTTTTAGTGGATGTGATTATAACACCCCAGATTTTTAGCAACATTATTTAGGATATTCGATTAGCTAAATCAAATAAAATAATGTGTTGGTTAGGGGATTGAGATTTGATTTAATAAAAGAGTAGTCGTTCCATTTAACCTATGAACTAAAATAAGAGTTAACATGAAATAGGAAAGGGGTAAAATGGGAAGGATACCATTCCTATATCTATTTCCTTAGGCTGTGTATCTCTACACGTTCTCTTTTCATTTTCATTTTTTTTAAAAGAGGCCAGCCACCACTAATAAGGGAAGAGGAAGAAGATTAAGAAAAGCTAAGGAAGAAAATAATTAAAATCAAATCCATTCAAATCTCTTTAATCTTTAAAGCTAAGGTGAATAATGTTTACATCTAAAAATTTTATGATTTTCCATTTTAAGATGAATTCCGAATATTTTGCATTGATTTACGTAGTTTTTGAATGATGAAATGATTGTATATACTTGTTGTTGAATTATGGTTCTTCATATTGAATTTATGATATGTTTTAAGGTGAAAATCCTATAAAATGACATCCATGTGCCTTATGAATTTTACGAAGATCGTAAATAATATTCTAGAGATGGGTTTCAATTTTCTGAATTTTTTGAATATTTATGCAATTTATACGAATTTTCTAGTAAAGAAAGTGTTAATTGGATCACTAATTATTTACGGTTAAATAATAAAGATTTGGGTCCGAAATTTTTATATGTTGAAAAACATTTTAATTAAACCAAATCAATGATTTTGCAACATTTATATTTTTTACTTTCTAACACCTGTAAATGTTCCATACTACCAATAGTAAAACAGTGTTAGGATGTTGAAAAAGTGTTATTCGAAATAAATAATTTTCTCAATAAACTTTACAACGCACCAATAATGATTTACAACACAAATAAGGTTTACAACAATTGGTAAATTCGTAAATAATTGATTAACAAGTGAGGACTTTTGTAATTTAAGCATACGTGCTTTTCCCACACTTAAAATTTTCGTTCGCACAACTCCTAATTTGGATTTTCTCTCTCGCTCACTAAAATCACGCCGTTTCCATCCTCTTCAACATCGATGTCGACTTCATCGTCTTCAAGATTGATGCCTAGTTCGACAAATTCGACGACTCGCGGTTCAGCTAGATGCACAACTTTACTGGACTGACATCTCGTGGTCACTATTCTCACGGCGACTAGATCAACTGCTCTTTCTCGACGCCAACGTAAATTGCTTGAAATTACAGATTGCTTAAGCGATTGGGTCACAACACATAATTCTTCAAGTTCAACATCTACAACAAATTTCTTTTTCTTTCCTCCTGCCATTTTGTTCGCTAATTCAAATTTTTTTTGTATTTCCAAAATTTAGTCTCGGTTGATTGTAGCGAGCACTATGATTAGTAGTATGTTTTTCAAAAATTAGGATTTATTTGCTATTTATTTGCCAATTAACAACAATAAACTAGTTTATAAATTAATGATAATACTTTTCTAAATCAATTTTTAATCCATGGAAAAGTTTATTAGCTTGAGTTTGAACTTGAAATATAGTTTGGTTTTATAATATATAAAGAAATATCATTTTTAAAAAATGTTTTTTATAAAGATATAAAGAAATGCTGTTGTGATATTAAAGTTTGAAATATATTTTTAAACATAGTTCGAAATATTATTTTTGTACTTCGAAATAACTTTGAGATGAGATTTTTGAAATATGAATATGAAATATAGTTTAAAATATCATTTTTTAACTTTGAAATGACTTTGAGATATGATATTTGACGTATGAGTATGAAAAAAATATGAAGAAATATAGTACGCTTTTTACAAGATATAAAGAAATATATTTTTTAAAATGTAATTTTTATAAAGTTTATGAAGAAATATAGTTTGGGATACTAAAGCTTGACATATAGTTCAAAACATGAATTTTCAAATATGATTTTTAAACATGAAATAACTTTGAGACATGATTTTTGGAATATGCGTATAAAAATTATATAAAGAAATATCTTTTACGAAATATGATTTTTTTATAAAGAATATAAGGAAATATAGTTTGTGATACCAAGTTTGAATTATAGTTTGAAATACGATTTTGAACTTTGAAATAACTTTGAGATATGATTATGGAAATATGCATATGAAATAATGAAATATATATAAAGAAATGTAGTTTGATTTTTAGAAGATATGATCAGACTTGTAAATGTTTATTTTGGTACTCTCCCCCCCCCCCACACTAATGAATTAGATTATTAGTTTATATGCTGATGTTGTTATGTCCTATTTGGATCATATAGGAGTAGAATATGATAATAGTCATTTTCAAGTCATGGCAGTAATATGTATGTATGTGTTAGTTTCCAAACGTAATGCGAGGCAGTGTTAATTTTGAATAATAAGTCTAAAGATGTCACTCTAATATAGTACTAGGGGAAGGATGCAATGTCAAAAAAAGGATGAATTAGCTAAAAAAAGGTTGGTTTTGATTGACCATGCTAAATGAGCCAGCACATGCAATAAGATAAAAGAATACACCGATAAAAAAATCAGTATGGCATGCTGGATAATATTCCCAATCAATAGAAATAGCTAAAAGAAATATTTTATTGAATAATAAGAAAATTACGCTAATAATTGTAGTAGTGCATTTACATAACATAAATATACTAGCTAGCTCTATAAAAAAGAGAAAATATACATTCAAGATGATGAATATACATCAAGTTTATTTGATGATTCTAAGAATCAATTAATGAAATGCACGGCTTTTCTTCTTATATGTATACATGCGCACACACACTATACATGCATGAAAGGAGCCTTATAAGTCTCTTGTATTATATTACATGATTAGTTTTGTGGTTTCCTTATTTGTTATGGTGAGTCAGTTTGTTTGTTATTACTACTACGTCAAGGCCTTTGTAATATCCCGCCTTTTTGTATGTTTTAAATTGACGATAAACCACCCACGTCAGACTTAAACTATACAGAAGCGTGGATTGTTATGGGGTAAATAAGAAAAAACAGAGGAAAAAAAACAAAATAGAATCTTGCAGCGGAACGATAAAATATAATAATCAAATAAACAATTCATGAAGCTGTTTACAAAATATTTGATTGTACTTATACAATACATATCAGAGTTACACATACCAGAGAATAATAAATAATGTAGTGGAATATCATAAATGTAGTGGAATGATATAATAAATAGTAGTAATAAAATCTTCGTCTTCGTCCTCCAGAAATGAAGTCTTCGAATACTGAAATGCTCAGAACGACACGAGCGAATTAAAAAGACAAAACACTCGAGTCAGAACTAGAAGATTTTATGTAAGTTAAATCAACCGAAATAAATATGAGTGGAACGACGTCAGAGATGTTTACGGGATTTGACATCTCCTGTGCAGTGTCTAACATGAGTGCAGTAACTTAAGAGATGCTCGGGATTCACATCTCCTAAGGACCTGTTAAACTATTTACTGTGTAGTAATATTTCGCTACTATACTAAAGTCTATAGTAAATAAACTTACTTTTAAATAGCGTTAAGGCTTTACATTTTCCAACTTAACACGTAATAGTCCCAGTAGTCCATTTAGTATCAGCGCATCTCCAGATCGGGAGACTACCCTAAATACTCCACGGGCTACGGGAGAAAACCAAACTCGTACAAGTCACGCTAGGGTAGGTGACAAGGCACACAAGGCAATGGCAAGGTAGATATACCAATTATGCACACGGGCTGGTGGTAACGCGTAGCTGCTACTACCGCCCTCGAGCCACACCCCCGATTCAAAATCAATAGTGGCTACCGAATCAATCCAAAAGTCAGAGTATAATACCGAAGGGATGTGTCCGATAAGAGGGGCTACCCCCTTGGCCCAAGATCACTTCTTTTTTATCCACCTTAAGACAACTCACGGGAGTCGAGTCCACGTTCATACCTCAAAGGAACGCCGCCGCCAACCTACTTCATTCTGGAATCTCCACCACGTGCACAGTTGTTAAAGTGGTTTTCAGAGTTGGTAGAGAATATGACAACTTCTGATCCCGGTCTCTTTAACAACCAAACGTTATTATAACACCGCGGTCATTTAAAAAAAAACTTACTTTAAACCAGAGTATAATATCCATTTCAAAACCATACAAATACGATATCATTTCCATTTCAAAAACCCAAAGCAATATGATATCATTTTTATTTCAAATGTATCCCTTTCCCAAAATCATAGCACTTTCAAATTTATACACTTCGAAACTAAACATTTGAAATTATAACACTTTTAAACATAATACTTTGAAATTCATAACTTCGAAACACTTCAATTTCGATAAAACATTTCAATTTTGATATATTTCAAGGCTTTAAATATTCCAAAATTTCAAAACTAAATATGATAATTTCGATTCAACGATTTAATTTTCTATTATTTAGTTTTGAAATATTTTACATAATAAATCCATTATCATTTAAATAAAACTCAAATTACAAATAACTACATATTTCCTTTAATCTGTTTACTTGACACATTCATTTAATTCACCTCAAACAAAAATCAAGTTCTAAGGATCATACCTCCTAAAGTTCCAAATTTTATGAATTTCACATCAACTTATTTGAGTTTAATTCTTAAATAAATTCAATTTCAAGTAAATCTCCAAATTTTTCTCCCAACCTTAATTATTTAACTCATTATACACTCTATATTAAAATATAATTTAAATACTTACTCACATTATATTTTAAATAAAATCAAACTCTAATATTAAACTTAATTTTTATTTACCAAACACATACATAGCTAAAATTCAAGAATTTAACTATATATAAAAATAATATTTATATAATATATCAAAATCCATATTTATTAAACCAAATGTTTCTTTCCAAAACCATAGAAATTATTTTCAAAATATTTATTTATAGACCGATGGTGTCTATATAAAATTTTCTATCTTATGGTCAAGTGATACGGATATTTATCATTTCAATCTGTAATTTAAAATACAATTACGGTTATATATCATTTCAAACTGCAATCCTGAATGAAATAAAAATCCATAAAAACTTGTAGTTTATAACAATATAAAATACAACATCCATTCGTCCAATATCAATCATCAACCATTTATCACAATCATCATCCAATTAAATCAGTAACATCAATATAAACAGATAATAAATAATAGGTATTTACTGGCAGTTTATATTCAATAATAAATTAAATAACAATTTAACTGGCAATTTATGTGCAGTAATAAATTATGTAATAATTTAATTGGCAGTTATATGCAATAATAAATTAAATAACAATTTAATCCAATAAATTCAACTTAACCGAGATGATAATTAAAAATACGCTAAACACTCATAAATAAATTTCTAATCGCATCAAAAATTAATTTAACACACATAAGAAATTTTAGAAGTTGTGAGTGGGTTAAAACACTCACCTTTTAAATTTAAATTGAATTTAAATCCAATTTAAATTCAAAATTTAAACAGTCTCGGAATTCGTCCAAACTAGTGCCATAATGTTCGGGATTCCAATACGAACCTAGCGGAGAAAACCGCGCATGAAACGGACCTCGTATGCGACAGTTATACACGTTAGAACGATTGAAATCAAAATTAAAATAAAATAAAAAAAGAAAACAAACCAGCGAGGAGCCGCCACGTCTATATCTGCCTCTCCCCCTTTCACATCCATGAGACCGAGAAAACCCAAACAGCTGAACCTTTAACCACCAAATCTGCCAACTTCCGACCGCCTTTCGTCGAGCCGTCGCCACCCACGTCACGCGCATGAGGAACCGCACGTGCTGGCCCATCTCCGCGCCTTCCGGCCTCTCCAACTGGTCACGCCGCCATCGACAGCACCTAGGGTTTCGAACCCTAATTCGCAAATTACGGCCACCCGAGCATCTCCAGGTACCACCAGCACCGAACTCCATACCACGATCCCCTCAAAACCCATATTTCAATTTCGTCGATTGGTGTCGACATCAAAAACGCACAATTCGACTTTGACCGCGATTTTGACCAGGCATTGCCATGACAAATGTTTGCCATGTGCTGACTCGATTCGTCAAGATCTTCAGATTCATATAAAATTCGACATAGTCTGATGAGTTTGAAATTTTGGCTTTGAATTTGATTTGAAATTGCAATTGGAAATTCTTGTTTTGTCTGCCATTGAAATAAGGAAGAGGAGCAATTGGATTTGTATGTACCGAAAAATGAATATAAGAAGTAGGCTAGGGTTTATAACGAGGCATATATATGCAAAGCTGAAATTAAAATGGACCGGATTGATTGGATCGAATGTTGAACGATAAATAGCCCGAAAAGCCCTTTTTGACTCCGGAACGAAAATGGGTCAACCAATATATCAAAATAGATGTTTTTGAATATTTTAAACTCGATGGAACAGGTTTCAAGTCCTAATTCCATCGTATGAAGAAGTTATGCTAAAATCAGGTTAATCCAAATTGATGTCAATTGATTTCAAATAAATTGATTTCTAGGTTTTTCGAGTCCGTACGATCAAGAGACAAGCCCGATCGTTATGAAACTTGAAATCCTATAATAATTCACTGTTACGGATCCGATGAAACTGCTATCGTCAAAATCCGAGTCAGTGGCCAAAATGGCTATTTTTACATTAATTAAATGAATTTCAAATTAATTAATTGAATAAATTTCAAATTAATTAATTAAATCAAATTTTCAATTTCAATTAGATAATTGACAAATTTCATCATTTTTGATTTCTTAATCATTTACAATGATTTAAACAAATTTAGATGTCAATTTAACGTTGATTGATTTACCCATTACAGTAATTAAATTTCAATTTTTTATAGATTCGTTAATTATCAATTGAAATTCCAATAAATCATTTATTTGATTTTTAAATTCTGTATTTAATAAATTATTATCAAATGGATGAAATTTACAATTGGTTCATGATCCACTACATTAATATTCTCAGATTTCATTTAAATTCCTATTAACGTAATAATTAAATATTAATTTCATTTAATAACGATTTATCCATTTATTAAGTTTTACATTCATAAATCTTTATTTCCATTCCTTTAATTCAACAAATTGTCCTTTTATGAATAACATTAACATTATTTCCAAATATTACCTTAATTAACATTAACGTAATAATTTATTTAGAATTATTGCAATTGATTCCAATTCAATTTCTATTCCTTTCAATATTTAATTACCAAAGCCCTATTAAGCTAACAATTTAATTATCAAATTTTACTGGTCGTTACACTCTCCCCCACTCAAAACTTTGCGTCCCCGAAAAGGAAAAAGGAGGGGAAAAGAAGGAATTAAGTAGTCAATATATCTTATTCAAAATATTAACTTTATAAACAAATAATTTCACAAAATTAGTTAACTTAAATAAAATATATGTGATAACCCGGATTTTTTTTTTAATTTTATTTTATTGATATCTGATAATTGGATAATTGAATGATTTTATTCAGTTGAACAGATCAAATTCTGGTATCTCTTTGAGTTTGAAACTTTGATAATTAAAGGAAGTTTTTGGTTTTAAATTAAATAAAAGATACGTTGCCTAATTTTAATATATATGTATATTTTGAAATTGGGAAATTTGTTTTAAAATTCAAGTTAATAGTTTTCAAAACTAGTTAAAATTTATTCTTTATTTTCAAATCAATATATATATATATTAGCTTGAGTTAAAATAAGATTTAAATTTTTGGTCATTTCCTTGCTTTTAAAATTCATCTTTAAATAACACATGAACATAGTTTATAATATATATAAATTTAAACCCTAAATATAAATTAATGTAAATATAACATATTAAAATAAATACTTGTATAATTAATTTAAAAATGGTTTTAAACAATTGTAAATACATAAATCAAGATCTAGACATTTGTTAATAATTGGACCCATGTAAAATACATTTTTCACTTATGTATCATTTGAATCAACAAGTGGCAACTAACTCTTTAAAATAATATGTTATAGGAGAAATCAGGTTAAACATTTTCTTCTTCTAAAAGTAAACTAAAAAGAAAAGTGATGAACTGTAAATATTTCAAAACCAGAAGAGTTCAACCTGAAATCCAATAAACCAGGAAACTCAAAACTGGAAAATAAAGATCAAGCAAACAAATGAAAATCTGGGAAGCAAGATCAATTTCAGATCCAAATACAATTCAATGTGATCAGACATGCAAGATCAGATTAACTGAGATTTCAAGCTTTAGAATCAAATATCATTCAGGCTTTCTCTATGCTTCTCTGTTTATTCAGGTGAGTAAACTGATACACCAAAATCGTGAATTTACCTATTCATCCGATGTTATGATATATATATTTATATGTTTGTTGTGTAAAACATTTGTATAATGGATCATTGTGCCTGCATATGATACATATGGATGAAATAAGTGTGCAAACTTTGGTTACGAGTTACAGGTCTCTGATTGTAGTTTACAAGCATAATGATGTATTCAAAACAAAAATATCTCTTTACCCAATTCCTTTTAAGTTGGGGTGTATGAACAAGATGTGTTTGGGTAAGTAAGGTATTAATTTTAAAAATAGAATTAAGTTTTAAAAAGTGGGTAAACACTTAAGAATTTTAAATATAACAGTTGAAGCTTTTTCAACTTAAAAATCGATGATTAGGATTTCAAGTTTGGACCTTATAATCAGGTTTGTATGTGATAATGAGGAATTTTAGAATAAAAATCATAATTTTTTACCTTGGAAATGCTGAGAAATTTGGGGTTAAACAGAATAGACATTTTATTCAAATTCCGGCAATCCAAGTTGTGGGTGATGTCGAGTTCGATGATGGAGCAGGATCTACTGTCGGTGTGTTTAGTAAAAATAGTCGAAGGTTTTTCCAACAAGTAAGGAGGCCGGACGCCGTGATTTTAGGGTTTTAGGGTGGGCTTTTGGACAAGCTCGGTTTTGGGTTAATGGTGACATCGGGGGCCGATCGGAGTTGTGCGCTTCGAAAGGAATGGGTGGAGTAAGTCTTTACGAAGTTATGGCCAGAGATTCATGACCACTGGCGAACTGAGGTGGTCGTGCGATTGATTTTTGGGTGATTGATTTTCTACGGGGTTCATTCGAATAGCTTATATTCGAATTGTTTGAAATTCGAGTGTTTTGGGTAGCCTGGTGGATCGGGGAGATCAACGGCAATTGGAGAACGTCGTTGATGTTCGTCTGTGGGTCTCCGATGACGTGTACATATGCACAAAGCACTGCGTGTTTCCGGTGCAGGTTGTGATCGATGGGGTGAATGGAATTGAAGGCTTTAAAAAGGAAGAGGGGAAGAAAAGGGCAGCGGGCCGATGGATAGGGAGATTGGGCCAAGAATAAAGAAATGGAAGGAAAATGGGCCGAAGGATGGAAAGATTTGGGCCAAGCGTATATTAACAGAAGGGAACAAAAGAAATAAAAAGGAAGTAAGGAAAGGAGCGAGTTTGTTTTGGTAGCTTGATTTTGCAACTGTTTCCAGTTGTAGGAGAAGAATTGCTAGGCCTTAATGAAATCAAAAGCAAAAGTTTAGTAAAAGAATCAAGTTTATTTTTATTTTATTTTTTTAAATTTTGAAAATAAGCATTTCAAAGATGTATGTTAACAAGATTTAGTATAAGGTGAATAAATGATTAGTTAATTAGTTTGGTTAATTTAAAAAATCACTTAAATTATGAATTAGTTAAGTATAATTACTTGGTAGAGTAATTTATGGATAATTAATAGATGGAATTAATTAGAGGATAAATACCTAATGAAAAAAATTAAGGGTTAATTACTTAGTGTAAGTAATTTGGTTAATTAATTAATGTGATTAAATAATGAATATGATTAATTTAAGATTAATTATTAAATGTAATTAATTAGAAGTGCGATTAATTAATGAAGTAATTAATCAAGGATTGTTAATTAATGTAATTAATTAATAACTACTTAATAAAGTAATTAAGGATTGATTACTTTGTATTGAAGGAGATTAATTGACAATTAAGGTTTATTAATTAATAGTTAAAGAATAATCTATAATTAAAGATTAATTAATTGATTTATAAGGTAACTAGGGGACGAGTTACCTAGTTGTAATTAATGAGATGTATGGGATTAATTAATTTGTTAATTAAAGATAGTCACTTGATAATTGATTATGTATAATTGCTTAATGGAATTGATGAGAGTTAATTACTTAGTGAAGAAATTGATGGATAAATTACTGGATATAATAATATAAGGAAAATTACTTAACGGGAAGTAATTAAAGGTTAATTACTTAGAAGGAGTAATTGAGGATTAATTACTTTGTGTAACTAATAAAAGGGTTAATATAATTAATTAGGGAGATAATTAATTAAGGTAATTAATTACAGAATGCTTAATTGCCATTATGATTAGTTAAGGCTGATTAATGGAAGCAATTAATTAATGTAATTAATGAAAGTAATTAAAGATTAATTGCCGTAAATGGTTGAGAATAATTAATTTATGTAAATAAATTTATGGATAATTGTAATTGGAAATAATTAATCATGGATGATTAATTAAAATGGATAATAAATGGATGATCAATTAATGGTTTGTAATTAATTATTTTTAAGTAAGCAAGATTAAAATTGATTAAGAAAATTAATTTGATTTAATTAGGAATGTGTGACTAATTAATCTTGCTTATGAATGATTGATTGATGTTTCTGATAAGAAATATTTGTAATATGATATGTTAGCTTTGAACAGTGACTATAGGTTTATCTGTCAATGATGAAGTGATGTGTAAAAAGCGACATCTAGTGATTTAAGGTTGAATTGGGTCTACCTGAATAGTGTGGGTTAAGATAGTATTGAATTTGAAGAGACCAGAGTCGGGTATTAGTAAATACCCGAAACCACTTCGATTCATTATAGATGATTTGTGAAATCAATAAGCTGGTTTGGATTGATTTAATTAAATTTGACCATTTAATCTAAGTTTGACACTTACAATTTGATGTGTGATATAGGTGATGTTTATAACAGCTTGTTAAGTTGTAAATTGATAAGTTACCCCGGGTTTATATAAGTTTTATGTTTTGGGATATTCCTTGTTAGATGAGTTTACTCACGCTGGTTTCTAGCCTGACCCGGGTGTTACTTTGATGTAATGCTCGGGTCAGACCGAGTATTACAGATTTTCAGGTAAGTACGTTCTGGAGCTCAGGAGACGAGCTGGATGGCAGGAACGTATGAGGTGTTTGCTGTATTTATCTGGGACAAGTTAGTTTTTAATTGTCCGGTATTTGTGTAATGATGTAACTCTGATGTATAAAGATATAAGTGTAATGATGTAGTTCTTCTTGTAAAACTATTATTTATATGATATTATATTTTATCCGCTGCGAATGTGAGATTGTGTGTTTCTTTTCTGTTCTTCTTCTATCTCTTCTTCTTTCTCTTTCTTCTTTTCACTAACTATCTGGAAATTTCGGGATCGAAATTTCTGGGTCGTTACAATATATCAATTTATAACCATCAAATCTTTTATACTTAAATTAATAAAGTTTGGAAAACATTTTCCAAAAATTTTCTAAGACCAAAATTTACGAAAAATTTCGGCAGAGTCTCCTTTGTACGAAGAGGCTCGGGAGAAAATATAATATCAAATATAACAATATATAACATATATTTTCCAAAATAATGTATCCCAACCTGGGAAAAACAATATAATAACGCTATAAAACCGTAATCCGAGAACGTACCTATTTGTCGGGCTAACAACGTTTAATTATGAAACCAAAAGCAGTAGCAATTGTTTCCATAACCTGAAATTTACTTATATAATCTAAAAGAGTTAATATTTATACAAAATGAAATACTTAAAGTTGTTTCAACCAATTCAATATAAAATAACAACCATTTGCAACCACAACATACAATCATCATACAAAATCAACACAATTCAATTATCCATCCATATCAAACAAAACAAATAATTGTTTGGGTCCAAACTTTAAATTTGTATAGAATGGAAAATAAACTATTAAGTGCACCATTTACTCAACAGTCTTAGATGAAACTAAATAGATGATTCGTACATCCAAACAATTTTAAAGCATTCTTGCCAAAACAACCATAAACCAAACAAACAACAATTCCAAACAATAGATCAAGTTAAATTTTTATCAATTTCATTTTATACATTTGTTGTTGGATTTCCTTTTCATTTATACAATGATTTATCTTTTTATTTACACTTATTTCTTGCAAATTTTCAATTTCCATCCATTGATTCAGTAATTATTTCACTTATTTGCACCTATACTTACATAAACTAATTATTATCTATTCATATCATATAAAATTTCTTTTTATTGCATTACATTCATTATTGCATAACTTCATTTATTTATAGTATCTATGTTCAATTCAATTTCTTAGCATATCAATTCATCTACTTAAGTTTTTAATTACTTTCTTATAATACTTACTTTACACCAAAATTTATTGTAGTAATATTTCAATCATAACTTAAGTTTATAGCAACTACAACATCAAATTCTTATCTATTGAAGAATTTTATTGAATACTTTCATTATTTCAAATTTTTACTCGTATAATATCCTATTACAATCCCTTATTAAACATTAGAACTTTTAATATTCGGTAAGTTATATATGTGCCTTTAGGAATGTAATTGAAAGTTATACAATTTTTTTTATTATTTCTTTTAACTAATTTAATGTTCAATAATCACATCCTTTGTTGATAGGTTACAATTTCAACTTTCTTGAAATTTCATTTATAACCTAGCATTTAGTCTCTTATTTTAGTTAGAGGTTCCAATTAATAATTAGTTACATTCTGTTTCACTACAATAATTGAGACTATTAATTAATGGAAACTTAAGAATTGAATACCGGGTTAAATTTCAAATCATTTTAGAATAATAGATAAATGTATATACTTACAACTTATATATATATACCTAATTATAATTAAAACAATTCAAAATTTATATTTGTTTATTAAAATAAATCTGCAGTAAAACTACTATATTGGCCTTCCAACTTCGAAACTCGAAAATGAATGTCGATGATGCGTGCACTCATCACCGAAATTATTTCCCAGCGACAGAGAGGGGAGTACAAAACTTATTTTTTTTTTCAAAATTTCTTTAAAACAATTCTTTTAATTTATATTAAAAATATTCATATCAGAAAATATTTATAAACAGTATTATTATATTACAAAATCCTTTGAAATAAATTTAAAATCCCGGAACGTAAGTACTAAAATTTCCAAATTTCATTTATTTTGCTTTTCAAATCTTATTACCAACTAAAATCTAAAAATTTCACTGTCTAACAAAAATTAAATTACAACCAAAATATATATCATTTATAAAAAAATTATTCTATATATAGAAAATATAATAGGAAAAATTATTTCATTCATCTATATTCAAAACAAGTTTTGTGTCGGTCTGTCCTATTAAGTGTTTAGAAATCCCTACTGATGTCATAGCGTCCTATGCACTAACCAGAATTTATAAATACAAAACGAAACAAATCAACACAATATAAAACCTTTTTATAACGCTAACAAATACGCTCTCTCATATATATACACACTCGGTGACTCCCCATAGGGTATGACTACCCTATTAATAAAGAGTCAGACCCCACAAAGCTAAGATTTATCGCTAAACCAAAGCTCTAATACCAGATGTAACATCCCGCCTTTTTGTATGTTTTAAATCGACGATAAACTACCCACGTCAGACTTAAATCATACAGAAGGGAGGATTGTTATGGGGTAAATAAGAAAAAGCAGAGAAAGAAAAAAAACAAAATAGAATATTGCAGCGGAACGATAAAATATAATAATCAAATAAACAGTTCATGAAGCTATTTACAAAACATTTAATTGTACGTGTACAATACATATCAGAGTTACACATACCAAAGAATAATAAATAATGCAGCGGAACAGTATGAATGTAGTGGAATGATATAATAAATAGTAGTAATAAAATCTTCGTCTTCGTTCTCCAGAAATGAAGTCTTCAAATCCTTAAATGCTCAGACTGACCCTAGTGAATTAAAAAGACAAAACACTCGAGTCAGAGCTAAAAGATCTTATGTAAGTTAAATCAACAGAAATAAATATGAGTGGAACGGCATCAGAGATGTTTACGGGATTTGACATCTCCTATCGAGTGTCTAACGTGAGTGCAGTAATTTAAGAGAAGCTCGGGATTCACATCTCCTAAGGATCCGTTAAACTATTTACTATGTAATAATATTTCGCTATTATAATAATGCCTATAGTAAAATAAACTTAATTTTAGATAGCGTTAAGGCTTTACATTTTCCACCTTAACACGTAATAGTCCCAGTAGTCCATCCAGTATCAGCGCACCTCTAGATCGAGAGACCACCCTAAATACTCCACGGGCTACGAGAGAAAACCAAACTCGTACAAGGCGCGCTAGGGTAGGTGACACGACACACAAGGTATTGCCAGGGTAGATATACCAATTACGCACACGAGCTAGTGGTAACGCATAGCAGCTACTACTGCCTACCTCGAGCCACACCACCAAATCAAAATCAAAAGTGGCCACCGAATCAATCCAAAAGTCAGAGTATAATATCAAAGGGATGAGGCCGATAAGAGGGGCTACCTCCTTGGCCCGAGATCGCTCATGTTTTAGCCACCTTAAGACAACTCACGGGAGTCGGGTCCATGTTCATACCTCAAAGGAACGCCGCCACCAACCTTCTTCATTCTGGAATCTCCAACGCGTACACAGTTGTTAAAGTGGTTTTCAGAGTTGGCAGAGAGTATGACAACTTCCGATCCCCGTCTCTTTAACAATCAAACGTTATTATAACACCGCGATCATTTCAAAAAAAATTTACTTCAAAACCAGAGTATAATAACCATTTCAAAACCATACTAATACGATATCATTTCCATTTCAAAAACCCAAAGCAATATGATATCATTGTTATAAAACCCAAATCAATATAATATCATTTTTATTTGAAATGTAACCCTTTTCGAAAATCATAGCACTTTCAAATTTATACACTTCGACACTAAACATTTGAAATTATAACACTTTTAAACATAATACTTTGAAATTCATAACTTCGAAACACTTCAATTTTGGTAAAACATTTCAATTTCAATATATTTCAAGGCTTTAAATATTCCAAAATTTCAAAACTAAATCGGATCATTTCGATTCAGCAATTTAATTTTCTATTTTTTAGTTTTGAAATATTTTACATAATAAATCCATTATCAGTTAAATAAAACTCAAATTACAAATAACTACATATTTACTTTAATCTATTTACTTTACATATTCATTTAATTCACCTTGAACAAAAATCAAGTTCTAAGGATCATACCTTCTAAAGTTTCAAATTTTATGAATTTCATATCAACTTATTTGAGTTTAATTCTTAATAAATTCAATTTCAAATAAATCTCCAAATTTTTTTCCCAACCTTAATTATTTAACTCATTATACACTCTATATTAAAATATAATTTAAATACTTACTCACATTATATTTTAAATAGAATCAAACTCTATTATTAAACTTAATTTTTATTTACCAAACTCATACATAGCTTAAATTCAAGAATTTAACTATATATAAAAGTAATATTTATATAATATATCAAAAATCAATATTTATTAAACCAAATGTTTCTTTCCAAAATCATAGAAATCATTTTCGAAATTTTTATATATAGACCGACGGTGTCTGTATAAAATTTTCTATCCTATGGTCAAGTGATACAGATATTTATCATTTCAATCTGTAATTCAAAATACAATTACCGTTATATATCATTTCAAACCACTGTCCCGAATGAAATAAAAATCCATAAAAACTTCAGTTTATAACAATACAAAATACAACATCCATTCGTCCAATATCAATCATCAACCATTTATCACAATCATCATCCAATTAAATCAGTAACATCAATATAAACAGATAATAAACAACAGGTATTTACTGGCAGTTTATATTCAATAATAAATCAAATAACAATTAGCTGGCAGTTTATGTGCAATAATAAATTGAAAAATAATTTAATTGGCAGTTATATGCAATAATAAATTAAATAACAATTTAATCCAATAAATTCAATTTAACTGAGATGTTGATTAAAAATTTGCCAAACGGTCATAAATAAATTTCTAATCACATCAAAAATTAATTTAACACACATAAGAAATTTTAGAAGTTGTGAGTGGGTTAAAACACTCACCTTTTGAATATAAATCCAACTTAAACCCAAAATATGAATAGTCTCAGAATTCATCCAAACTAGTGCTAAAATGTTTGGAATTCCAATACGAACCTAGCGAAGAAAACCGCGTGTGAAACGGACCTCGTATGCGAAAGTTATACGCGTTAGAACGATTGAAATCAAAATTAAAAAAAAAACGAACCAGCGTGGAGCTGCCACGTCAACAACTGCCTCTCCCCCTTTCACGTTCACGAGACCATGAAAATCCAAAGAGCCGATCCTTTGACCACCAAATTCGCCAACTTTAGACAGCCTTTCATCGAGTCGCCGCCACCCACGTCTCGCGCATGAGGAGCCACAGTGCTGGCCCATATTCGCGCCTTCCGGCCTCTCCAACTGGTCATGCTGTCGTCGACAGGACCTAGGGTTTCGAACCCGAATCCGCAAATTACAGCCACCCCGAGTATCTTTAGGTCAAGCGACCACCAGCGCCGAACTCCATACCATGAGCCTCTCAAAACCCATATTTCAATTTCGTCGATTGGTGTCGAAATCAAAAACGCCCAATTCGACTTTGACCTTGATTTCGGATTGATTCAGGCATTGGCATGACAAAACGGTCACCATGCACTGACTCGATTCGCCAAGATCATCAGATTCATATAAAATTTGACATAGTCTGGAGAGTTTGAAATTTTGGCTTTGAATTCGATTTGAAATTGCAATTGGAAATTCTTATTTTTTTCTACCATTGAAATGAGGAAGAGGAGGAACTGGATTTGTACGTATAGAAAAATGAATATAAGAAATAGGCTAGGGTTTATAACGAGGTATATATACGCAAAGCTTAAATTAAAATGGACTGGATTGATTTGGATCGAAAGTTGAACGATAAATGGCCCGAAAACCCGTTCTAACTCCGAAACGAAAATGGGTCAACCCATATATCAAAATAGATGTTTTTGAATATTTTAAATTCGATCGAACATGTTTAAAGTCCTCATTCCATCGTATGAAGAAGTTATGCTAAAATCAAGTTATTCCAAATTGATTTCAATTAAATCGATTTCTAGGCGTTTCGAGTCCGTACGATCAAACGACAAGCCCGATCGTTATGAAACTTGAAATCCTATAATAATTCACAGTTATGGATCTAATGAAACTGCTTTGAAATTCGAGTCAGTGGCTAAGATGGCTATTTTTACATTAATTAAATAAATTTCAATTTAATTAGTTAAATCAAATTTTCAATTTCAATTCGATAATTGACAAATTTCATCATTTTTGATTTCTTAATCATTTACAACGATTTAAACAAATTTAGATGTCAATTTAACATTGATTGATTTACCCATTACCGTAATTAAATTTCAATTTTTTATAGATTAATTAATTATCAATTGAAATTCCAATAAATCATTTATTTGATTTTTAAATTCTATATTTAATAAATTATTATCAAATGGATGAAATTTACAATTGGTTCATGATCCATTACATTAATATTCTCAGATTTCATCTAAATTCCTATTAATGTAATAATTAAATATTAAATTTCATTTAATAACAATTTATCCATTTATTAAGTTTTACATTCATAAATCTTTATTTCCATTCCTTTAATTCAACAAACTGTCCTCTTATGAATAACATTAACATTATTTCCAAATATCACCTTAATTAACATTAACGTAATAATTTATTTAGAATTATTGCAATTGATTCCAATTCAATTTCTATTCGTTTCAATATTTAATTACCAAAACCCTATTAAGCTAACAATTTAATTATCAAAATTTATGGGTCGTTACAGCCTTGCTAGACTTATTAATCTCCACTTTTGGTTTGCTACTAGTTTGTAAGGCCTTATGTATGTCTTATATTTTGAACTTTAATTTTATTGTATCTTAAGTCAAATTGCACACCGTTAACAAAAACCAATATGTCTCAACCTAAAAATGAATTTGAAATCTAATACAACACTTACATAATGGATCATTGTATTATATTAACTCGAGCTTTGGGGTTCTTATAGTTTCATTTTACTCAAATTATATTCCTAAATGCATTGATACATGTTTGAAGCTTTGCAAGATACTATTTTGATCGAGTAAATTTTTAAAAATTGCTTATTAGCTCATAACTCACGGTTTAGATTTTCTTTAGTATAGCTTCTAGAAATAAAATTTTTAGAAGCATAATGAACTTTTAGTGTTTCATACTCAACTAAATTTTATATAACACCCAGGTTATTCTTTATACACACACATACATATTTAAGCCAGTAATAAACATTTAGTAAGCATCATACCGTGTGATAGATCAGCCATAGATGCAACTACTAACCCACTTACCAGCTTATTGTTCAAGGTAAAATTTGGTAGAATTATACAAAGAAGGCAATCCTTTTCTATGGCGCTTCACCAAAATGATGTTCGTAGGTGAAATTCTTAGATTGAGAGGGCCTTATGCTTTAAACTTTTGTGGTGTCACATGTGGTAGAATCAATCTCTTTTACGTGCTTGGCTTCGAAAGGCCCTGATAAGTTTGTTATAATGTATGGAATCTTACATTTTCCACCTATCTTATAATAAAAGATTTTAGTTGATACTTCATGATAAAAAAATCATCAAATCCTGGACTTTTCATGATAGGCAAAAGGAGGACTTGGTAAAAAATCACATCTATTTCACGGTCTGCGTTTACTTATAAAGAATTAACCCTGCAATGTACATTACATGGCGAGGTTTAGTCATCAGACTCAAGATTATCATAAAGGAAATATTGAGCATGTTTCACATGGCCTTGGGGAATGGAATGCACAAACGAATTAGTTGCTAGCATCTTCACCATGCTTCCAGTGCAAGCATGATACAACTCTACACACTTCCCTTCTAGCTCTTTGCTTTTCGAAGCATTATAGCGAAATAGTTAATGCTCGAGATTAGGTTACTCATCACCCGTACTGCTACTATTGTTCAAACATAATAATTCTTGTTATCAAAACAATTCTAAATGAATTCAGACGAAGATCATAGATATAAAATATTATATTAACATAATAATGC
Organism: Allium cepa; assembly: GCA_030765085.1. Classification (NCBI taxonomy): domain Eukaryota; kingdom Viridiplantae; phylum Streptophyta; class Magnoliopsida; order Asparagales; family Amaryllidaceae; genus Allium; species Allium cepa. The sequence continues at coordinate 377,197,804 of CM060938.1, read as the reverse complement.
AAACATCCATGTAGAAATTAATTTAGACGGAAGGTGACTTGTCTGCTAATATGTTTTTTCAATCTACGACCCCAATGCAATTTATTTTCTGGTTTTGAAATGTAAGGTTAAAGAAATGTTTGCCAAAAAAAATAATGACTTGATACCAGCCACAAACCTCTTATTGGTTAGGTGAAAAAAAACAAAAAAACATATACTAATGACTTTTTCATGTTTAATATATAGCAAATAATTTTTAAATTGGATCAATCTTTAATATGTGTGAAAATATAAGCTCATCTCATACAGTCGAGAATTAATTATTTGTCTTTTTCATTTATTTTCATTTTTAGAAATTTTTTCCAATATTGGAAAATTTTGATTTTCTTTATAAACTGACTTTTTTTCCGAAATAAATGACATTCAATCGAACGGTTGACATTTTGAGAGATATAAGCAAATATTTTTTGAACTTGAAAAATAATATCATGGAATTTTTGATAGGCGGTGAATTACGAAAGTGATTGAGAAATAATCAAATGAAAGAAAATGTAATGAATTGAAAACATGGGAAATGATCTAAGAACTCCCAATTTGAAATTCTATTTGAAAAATTAAATTCTTGATGTATTTTTTAGAACTGATTGAAAGTGAATGATTTAATTTTTGATAGTTAAGATATATTTTTAGTTTCAAATTTTGAATTCAAAAAATTAATTTTGAAAAATAATCGAAATCATAATTTTATTTTGGAAAATTTTGAATTTTGGAATTTCATTATGCACAATTTCAAAATATGAGTTTTGAAGTAGAAAATTTTTGAGTGTACGTAGTTTTGCATTTTATATATTTTGGATTCTAAGATTATAAACTTTTAATTTTTTGTATATTGCATTCCTCAAAAAAGAAGGTTACAAAGTATTAATAAAATATAGGATTTGCAATAGTTGTAGCCGGTGAACATAGAATTTGCAATTGAAACAAAACAGTCTTATACATACATTTTTAGCATGTCAACCATTGCTTGGTCAAAGTGTTAATAAAACATGTGATATATATTTGAAAAATTACAAAATTGCATGTGACGTATATTAGGTAGTGATGACTATTAGTAAAATATTACGTTACAGTATATTTGAAATATTTTTGATATATATCATGCAACAATAAATAGAAATCTACGTGGAATATATATTCCAGTATATTTAAAATGCTACAGTACAACATATGGTGCTAACGCCTTTCATTTTTATGTTTTTACTAGAGATATCACATATTTTCTTCATTTAGTTCAGAAGTGTTAGTGATGACTAGCATATTTGGATCAGTTCTATACAACTTTTTTAACCACTCGTCTATAATATCCCCTTACATTTTTTTTCATGCACAATGTATTAATTGGTGATACAAATAAACATTGATAAATGTTAATGGTGGTCTTGTCCAATATTTTGTTGGGTCTAGAAATCAAACAAAACCATTTTTCATTGAATCAATATGTTCCCATGTATCACTGTATCATAATTGTCCACCTTTTATAATTTTATTAAATAATCCATGTAGCATAAGAGAGTATTGAAAGTATTAGAAGTCACGATACACAAAAAAATTTAAGACGAGAGATTTCTTATTGTTGAATATCTATAGATGCAAAACTAAAGTAGAAAGTCAATTGGTTTTCTGGATCATTGAAGATCAAAATATAATTACTCAAACTGATGGTGCACTTTAGCTAATACATAATTTTATTAAGATGCTTCGTTTTCTTTGAAACACAAGTTCCTTCGCTACACCATACTGTTCTTTTTGCTCCGCTCTAGTACAAAAATTTCATCAAGCCATGGCATGGCTCTAAACCATTCCACTGAAACCTTAATTTTTTTACTATGCTTCATATGCTATAGTCGTACACCCGTTCAATACATCCCTAATCCAAACTACACCTTTATCGAAATAGCATCGCCTACCTAAATCACTCCGCCGCTCGCAATCGCTCTCCTTTCCCTCGATCGCTCCGCCCCCCTCTCAATTGGAACGCATCATCTCCACTTCTCTCAAAGCTTCTCAATTAGAACACATTATCCAACAACCGTAAAATTGCATCGCTAATCAAAACTCCTTTCGCTAATCGTTTACGTAGTTCCATAAGGTATCTCTATGCAATCTCTAGTCTCTACCGAATTATGTTTTTCTTTAATCCGATTTGGTTTACAACATTTTAATTATAGTTCTCAGTATCTTAAGGGATTTTTTGCGTTTGCGCTGTATATATTGATTTTACGTTTGGATTTTGTAACTCCTACATGAAGCTCAAATTTTACTCTTTTAATTCACCAAGGTTTGCTGACAATAATTAGATCATTTTAAACAAATCCAAACTTTAGTTGGGTGTGAACTTTGTAATAATTTTTACACTATTATATTTCACCTTTTTTAACAAATCTTACTTTAGATTCTATAAGTTAACGCTATTACGATGATGTCATCGAAACAAATGATCAATACTAATCACAATCATACCCTGAGTTTATGTAAAAAATGGCAGGACTGAATTCATGTATCAGCTTTCAAGCAATTATAAAGTTGTTCAAATATATATTTTGTATGCAGTAACAACTGTTCAAAGTAAATATTTTTACATACTTGCTTGGAACAACTGTATTTCCTTTTACTATTTTTCAAATGTTCCGATTTAATTTGGTGTTATCACATGTTTATGCATGTATGTGTATGTGAGTATTGTAATAGTTTGCGTGATAACTTTTTATTGCTGCTCGATTACATGTAACGGGAGGTGTTCTTAGGGGAGGACGTGGTATTGAAAATGATGGAGTTGTTGCTGGTAATTTCCATTTCCTAGTTTATATTGTTCCATTTTATTTTTTTCCATCTAAATGCTATAAAGTTTATTCATCATAATAATTCTTTCAATGAAGTTTTGGACACTACCACTAGTGTATGGATAGATAATAATGGCATTGTCCCAACCTTATCTCCTTCGCAAAAACCATCTTCTTCTAGCAACGATGCTTCTTTAGAGCTAATGAAGCATTGCCGCCTACAGCAGCTTCTGTCGAATCACAAATATTTATAAATGGTGGCTTAAAAGGAGGTAAATTCTTTTACCAATTTCTTCAGCTTGTTATAGTGCACACACATTTAATATTTTCATGTGCCATTTTAATGGTTTCTTATTGCAAGTTTTAAGGAATATGTGTTAACTTTTTCGTCTATACAACGTTAAACTTAGTTGTTAAAGTATACGAAAGAAAAATAATAATTATTTGAGCAGTGAAAGCTAATCAAGCAAAAATATTTGTATGATATATTGGTTACGTTTAGGAAGTATAGTTTGTATAAATATATTAGATATGAGTAAAGTAGTGACCAAAAGAATTCATTTTTATGGATGAAAGAACAGCCATCTGCTTCATCAATCATTTGACACTAGTTTTTCTCATGATTATCCTATAAATTCCTATTGAGGGGTATATAGTTCCAAAACATCAATATCACATTAGATGATGGCTTTTTTCAACCATCGTTTAACAGTGCCTGAATTAAAGACATGACTCTACGCTAATCACTGAATATATGACTGAATGGTTCATCAAATACGCAAGGTACCAAAAGAGTGTAGTTACTGAAAAAATAAAATTCATCAATTTAACAGCGCAACTACTTAAAATCTAAATTAGTAATTTGTACTGTAAAATGTTTCTTTTAAATTTGCTGATAAAATTGAAATTATATTATAATTCGGTAGGCCCTATGCATTTTTTCAATGAAAAATATGATAATGGTCAGATAGCAGAGAAAAAGACCAGCAACTTACATATACTGAGATATTGATGTGAACTATAATAGGACAACTCACACGATATGTTTTTTTGGAACATGAAAACGATTGCATCTATTAAATTACATTATTATGGAATGGATGGGACGAAGTTGGGTTAATTGATGAGAGAAATCGTGTGTTCCTGCAAAACTGATATATCAGAATTACCTAAAAAATTGTTGCAACTCAGTTTAAGTTAGGAAAGCATGCGTATGCACAATTGGTACAAACTGACCTGTAATTTTATTTTAAACTAATTTGTTGCAACTTGGTTTCAAACTTATCTGCTGCAACTCAGTGAATAGCAGCAACTTGGTTTAACACTAAGTTGTAGCAACTTGATGTTAAAACTAAGTTGCACAACCCGGTTTTAACAGTTTTCGACTGTGCCACAACAACTTGCTACTATTTACTAAGTTACCGGGCTTCCTGAGTGATATGGGCCAACTAAGACCATCACCGAACCATGCCCCCCAGACCGAACGACCACCAATGCCGACCAAACCATGCGTTCCAGACCAAATAACCACCAATGCTGACCGACCCATTCCTCCCAGACTGAACGACCACCAATGCCGACCGACCCATTTCTCCCAGAGCAAACGACCACCAATGCCGACCTAGCCTTTCCTCCCAGACCGAACGACCACCAATGCCAACCTAACCATTCCTCCCAGACCGAACGACCACCAATGCCGACTAACCCATTCCTCCCAGACCAAACGACCACCAATGCCGACCGACTTACATGGCCAAACTCCTTTGATTGTTCAATCATGACCGACCCAAATTAGCACACCGAGTTTAGCTGACCCACTGGTGCTGATCAACTTCCACATGCCGACCTGCACCACCAATGACCGAGCCACATACGACCGAGTCGCCCTTGCCGAAGGACCCACACTGAACCATCCATGATCAATCGTCTTCCATCCAACTAGCTCAAACCCATCGTATTCCAATCTTGACAAACGAGTAGTCAATTTAGTTAGATCGGCCTGTCCATAGCCTTGCCAAAAGGCGGGTTCACATTTCCCCCCCAAAAACATGCCTTGCTAATGGAAGATGTGTTTTGAATAGTCTCAAACACGGTATCCAAAGTCCATGTTACATTCATTGTCAAGCCATTCCATCCAAATCTGATAGTCTATTCCACGACCGTTCCAAGTCGTTATCCAATTTCGAATTCATCCCTTGGAAGTCAGTAATCGAATCCTACGATTTCTCCAGATCATTGACGGCCTCTCCGGACCCTTGCTAAGCTCGATCCAAACTTAACAATTGAATAGGCATATTATGTCACACTCCGGCGAAGCAACCTATCCCTTGCCCTCCGTTTCAGCGTCCCTGAACATTAAGCGATGCCCTAATCCTCCTGGACTGATATCGAGCTCTCCGGGCTCTTACTGGATCCCATCCTATCACTCTCCGGTGAAGGGGAAACATCGTTGTGTGAGCCGCTCCTGTCGCTCTTCGGCAAAGCAGCGTTGCTCCCTACACTCCGGTTCAATATCCTTGAACATTAAGCGATGTCATGGCCTAAGCTCTAGGCCATTGTAGCCTATCCGGGCTCTTGTTGATTTCCATCCTGTCACTCTCTGGTGAAGTAGAAACAACGACGAGCGAGTCGATCATGTTGCTCTTTGGTGAAGCGGCATCGCTCCCTGCATTCTGGTTTAGTGTCCCTGAACATAAAGCGATTAATTTCCAACCGACTTCCAATATACGTCCCATAACTCTCCGGCTAGGTATTTGTTGCATAAAACCAAAATCCGTTTATCAAATCCAAGATCCAAATGTCCAAGAAAAAAATAGAAAAAGCTAAGGGCCGCCTCTCCGGACAAAGAAGCCTATTACCATCTCAGAGAATGCCTAGGGATCACTCTGTTTCCCGTGCATGTGTAAGTGGAATAGTTGCTGTTTATTTTTTTAAAACAAAATGAAAAAAGTTTATTCAATGACCAGAGTCCAAATACTGAACTCGGTCCTCGCCATCATGACTAACGGATGACGAGTCACGACCCCATTCAATGGTCGTTCCTGTTTGATCCAAGCGGTAGCTGCTCTTGTTCTACTGCTCTCGTCTGATTCCTCACATACTATGGCAAACTGCCACTTCTAACATGTTCCTCCACCACATCCTTCAAGTGGAGGCATTCATCCATGGAGTGCCCTTCCAGCTCATGGAATAGGCAGCACTTCCCACTCTTGCATTCCCGTTCAGTGGGATCCCCTTGGATGGTTTCTAATAGGGGAGCTGCCCCCTAGTGTCCAGGAAAATTCGTTCCAAATTATCTGTTAAATCCGTATATGTCCTGTATTTGGGTTCTCGACCTCTCCTCTGTTTGTCTGATCCACTAGGTCCATCGTCCAGCTTACGCTTTCCTATATCCAGTCTTCATCCTTCATCAGACGTTCCTTCGCCTTGCATGGCATTTATCTCTTGTCTTTTGGCATGCCAATCCTTTAATTGAATGAATCTTTCTGCGTCATGATAGAATTCTCCAAGATCCTGTGGTGGTTCCCGTGCTAATGAATCCTTAAATTCCATGCCTTCCGCAATCCCTACTATCGCTGCCATTAAATCATTGACGGATCCGGGCGATCTACCGGGGCCACAGCCGCTTTAAATCGCATTAGAAAACTTCTCATGGACTCTCTTGTCCTTTGCTTCATCGATTCCAATGTCATTACATTCTTGGGTCGCGTCACATGGACCCTTAACTGTCTCATGAAGTGTTCCACTAGCTCTCCCCATGTCATGGTCAATCAATTCTCCAGCTGCCTGAACCAAAGCACATCCAAATCCATCAAGTATAAAGGGAAACATCTTTCCATCACCTCCTCAGATGCCCTTAGCATTTCCATATGTCCGATGTATCTGGTAGCATGAATAGTTGGATCTGATTTTCCATTATAGGCCTCCAGTGTTGGTAGTTTGAATTCTGGAGGGTTCCTTGATTTCTAGAGTGAACGGACTTCGACTGACCTCCTTCAAGCCTCTGCTCGGCAGTCCTCCTCTCATAATCCTTCTTATTAATCTAGCCATCCGCTCGTCTCCATCAGGGGGTAGTCCCCTTTTGCATCTGTACCTTGCCCTCATGTCCTAGGGGTACTCTAGGTAATACTCTTTATGTTGGCCATTCTCGTTCACATTAGTCCTTGCTCGCTGAGCTTTATTCATCGCTCTCCTAGTATCCAATCCTGGAGGTCTACCCCCAGGCCTTTAACGATTTCCTTCACTCTCTCTATTCTGGTTTTGTTTTTTACCTCCAGAAACTTCTACAGCTCCAGTTCCTTGTTCTGCATTGCCACGAGCCGTGGTTGGTCCATTCCCTTGACTTTGTGCTCCAACTTGTCCAACCTGTCGAAGTAGGTTCTGTATCATGTCTTTTTTCCTTTTCAACATCATATCCATCTCGTCTCTAGTGATATGGATTGAGGCCTAATTATCTCCAAAGGAAGCCTCTTGACTTCCTTCATGCTGACTCCCTTCTGTCCTCTGTCGCCTATCGATTACCTAGCCATAATCTCCAGAATATGAGTTCCTAAGTCTTTAAATCCAAAATCCAAGCTCTAGAATTCCCGAATGCTAGCTTTCTCAGTGAAAGCACCAAAATGTTAGCGCCAAAATTTGTCACTAACACCCAAATCCAAATGAAAGCACCAAATCATAGTCACAAATTGCAGATAGAATGTATGTAGAGAGCATAAATATGAAGAACAGTAAAATTTAGAAAGAAAGCAGCAATAACAAAAGATTTTTAGTGTTTCGGCTAACTCCGGCCTACGTCCACTCCAGAAATTTCCTTTTTGTTGATTTTATAATAATTACAATTACAATCCAGAGTTTTTAGAACAACAATGGTAGAGCAGCCTTAGAGTAGAAGATGAGGGAAACAGAATGAAGAAGATCCCTTTTCTGAAGCCCCACATGCTGTATTTATAGGCAAAACTCGAGTTACCATGCTTATTGAGTGATATGGGCCCACTGAGGCCATCGTTGAACCATGCCTCCCAAACCGAACGACCACCAATGCCGACCTACCCATTCCTCCCAGAACGAATGACCACCAATGTCGACCGATCCATTCCTCCCAGATCGAATGACCACCAATGCGGACCAAACCATTCCTCCTAGACCAAACGACCATGTAACAACCCACTATTTTGGACCATTCAAATCGAAAATATAACCATACATGTTTGACTTGAATAATACAAAACAATAGATCGTAATATAATTTAGAGCAAATAAAACTAATCACAAACACAGATAAAATCAGAATAACTCGCACCGGAAATAAAATAACAATAGTAGTTCATGAAGCCACTACAACGCAGTCTCAAAACGAGTACAAAATACCATTGTTTGAAAAAGTAGATACAACAGAAATCCCAATACATAATGTTCACTAGTACATAAGCTGAATAGAAAAACTGGAAGAAATAGATAACAACTAGGTAGATAGATGATCTCCAACAATCCTAGCTCCAAGAGGTGAAATCCAAAGCTGATACTCAGGCTGACCCAAGCATAAGAAATAAACACAAATACTCGAGTCAAGACATACATACTTATACAATGTAAACCAACTCAAGTGAACTGTAATATAAATGCACAAGTAACTTAAAGAATGCTTGGGACCGCCCATCCTCAAAGGATCCGTTAAACTATTTACTATATAGTAATATACACTATTATAATAGTGTCTAGAAGTAAAGTATAATATACATAAAAATAGCGTTAAGGAGTTACCCAATATCCCCTTAACACATTTTATATATTTTCATAGTCTATATAGTACCGTAATCTCCCCCGTACTGGCCGTCGTCAGAGGGCACTCCATAGGTATGGTACAAAACAAAATCGTATAAGGCGCGCTAGGGTAGGTGGCACGTCACAACGAGGCAATGCCAGGGTAGATATACCAATTACGCATCCGGACTGGTGATAACACATAGCAGCTATTACCGCCCAACTCGAGCCACACTCCCAAAATCAAAGGGTACCACAATCAAACACAAAGTAATAGAATGGTATCGAAGAAGTGTGTCCGATAAGAGGAGCTACCTCATTGGCCTATAATCGCTCCTGTTTTAGCCACCTTAAGCCAACTCACGGAAGTCGGGTCCACGTTCATACCTCAAAGGACGTCGCCACCATCCTTCTTCATTCTAGAATCTCCACCGCGTACACGGTTGTTAAAGTGGTTTTCGGTATCGACAGAGTGTATGCCCATATCCGATCCCGGTCTCTTTAATAAAAAACCGTTATTATTACCTGTGGTAATAAATTTCAAAAATGGTTTATATTTCACTTCAAAACATATTCACTTAAATCATTTAAATTCAATATCAAATAATATCCATTTCAGAGTTGTAACATTTCTAAGTTCATTCATTCAATTATAAAATTTCCGAAACATTACAAATTTCAACTATAACATCACTTATTAAATGTTACGGTAGATATAGTAATATTTCAAAACCATTATCAAATTCAAAAACAGCAGCACTTATAAAGTGCTATGGCAAGTATTTAGTTATTTCGAAACAACTCAATTTCAAAAACAACAGCACTTACAAAGTGCTATAGTAGGTATTAGTAATTTAAAACAGTTCAGTTTCATTTCAGCAACAACAGCACTTACCAAGTGCTATAGTAGCTATTTAGTTATTTCAAAATATAGTTTAATTTCAGCGCCAACAACACTTACAAAGACAGTAGCTCTTTATTATTCTAGAACTTAGTTCATTTTCAAATGTGATAGCACTTAACAATTGTTGTCATAAAATTACAGCATTTCTGAAATGCTACCAATACTAATTCCAGATTTAATATAAAATTTCAGAAACATTAAAACTTCAATTTTAGCCATTTTAACTTATAAAAATCATATTTTCCGCTTCAAAAATATTCATTTGGATATCATTTAACTTATGATTCAATAAAATAAACCTTCAATAAATAAGTATCCAAATTAAACAATAATTCACTTATTAAGTCAAAAATAAACTATTTCCTCAACTTTTTATTCTCAACAATTAACTTAATACTTTATTTTAAAATACCCATTTCATAAATAAAATGAAATTTCCATCCATTTACTTAACTTAAAAATTTCCACTTAAAACCAAACTTCCAATTTCCAAGTAAAGTCATATTTTTAAAATACACCTTTCCATTTAATTCTTTATACATTTTAACTTATAGAAAAATCACTATAAATTCATTTAAATTATTTAAATCCAATTTAAGTCAAAATATCATATTTCTACATTTAAAAATACTTATAAATTTCAGAAAATATATATAATTAACCACGGGTTTGTATAATATTTTCTAACCTAGGTCAAGTGATACTGATAATATATCATTTCAATCCGTAATTTAAAAAGAAAAATCCAGGTTCTATCATTTCAAACCTGTAATCCCAAGTAAATCAAATACATTAAAAATCACTCGAGCCTATCATTTCAGCCCATAATGATTTTTCATTATTCTAAAGTACATTCGGGTATGTATCATTTCAACCATAGTGATAAGGGAACTTGCAGTGCGAGATGCAGAAAATAAAATATCAATATAGCATATAATTTTATAATAGATGATGTAACATGTATAAATTATGTTATACATCATATAAAAAGATCACAGGCAAATATGAACATAGTATGTCAATCATTACATATTCACTTGTTGTTGTTTCACAATTATATAAGTACGGATGTCGAGAGTGATAAACTCACCTTTTTGAAGCTAGAGATTACAAAGTAAAGGCACACAACAAACACAGAAAAGCACGACAAGCACGCACTAGTTTCGAAGAGAAGTGGAACCCAAATCCAAATCTTAGAAATAAATAAATATAACAATTAAAAATATATGTTTCAACACAACAAAATAAATAAAACAAATAAAATTTGTGAAATGAAATGACATAAACATGCTTTTAAATACAAGAATGCTCGGCCACTATGGACATAGGCTCGGCCACACCCAACACAGGCTCGGCTATGGTATTTTTGAGGCAACTAGGCTTGGCTATGGATCAAGTACACACGACTAAGGCTTGAGGAAGTGGAAAAGTGGTAGGTTACAACCATGGAATTCAAAAAGTCAAGGCAAAAGAGGGGTTTGGTTCACACATAGGTTTTGCCATATGGTCTAAATGGCTCGGCTATGGTGCATGTTTGGGTCTAGTGGTCAACATAGCACGGTTAGGCAATGAAGCATGGTTGGCAAGGCAACATATGGTGGAGGATTAAGGGAGGACATGGCAAATAGCATAGGAGGTGGTGATTAAAAAGGCTTATGATGGATTTTGTGTTGCTTTTGGTGATGGATCTAGATCTAGGGTTTCATGGCATAAGTGGTGGAGGTGATGAGGTATTGGAGGCCAACCATAGGTGGTGGATGGTGGGAGATGGTCGACTAGATCATGAGGCCGAGCTAGCTTGAAGAAAACAAAGAAAAAAATAAATAAAAGAAGAGAAGGGGAAGCTATAGAAACTTACTGTATTTTCTTTCAATCAAAAGAGGCAAATAAGAAAGGGAATGTTTAGAAAATATTTGTACGTGAATTAATAATTAATTGAGGAGTTTTGCACGGAAAATCAATAGAAGGAACGACTATGGTATCAATGTTTGAACGGCTAGTGAAATGAAGGGCTTTATTTCTTATTTAATAGAAAGAAACTTATGTCCCCTAGAATTTCCAAGCCAAAATTCAAATAAAATCACATTAAAAGGTCCAAAAAAAATAAAAATAGAAAATGAACTATAAATAGAAATGAATATAGGAAATAGACAATAGAAAATAACAAAAAAAATACGGAAAATAATTGCGTGTGAAACGCTGAAATTTATCAATTTTTAAAAGTATAAAACAGAACTTTACGAAATGAAAAGCAGCACGAATATTAGAATCAAATATTGTTTCAAAGAAAAAGATTATAAATTTAAAATTCAAATTTAAAATTTTCAACTGCGGTCAAACTTTGACTTTCAGTTGACCAAAACATAAATTTTTTTGAAATTCTTTATTTTACTGTATTTGGAAACTAAATTGTAAACAAAATCCAACATTATATTGGAAAATTCCAAAATTTTAAATTTAAATGATTTAAAAGTCAAAGTTTCAATAAAAATTGAATCAAAAGTATTTATTAAAAGTATGGGTTGTTACACTCTCCCCCACTCAAAACTTTTCGTCCTCGAAAAGGAATGAGACACGAAAATAAGGAAAGATAAGATAGAAAAGCAAATAGTACCTGAAACAAACAATTCCAGATTCGAAGCGTGCTTGCTCTCCTCCGACTCCCAGGTGCAATCCCGATCATCTGTAATCCACTGCACTTTGACCAGGTTGACAGATTTCCTTCTCAGTTGCTTCGTACCTCCTTCAATAATATGAAGTGGCTTCCTCTCGACAATCAGATTAGGCTCGATATCCAAACTCTCGAGAGCACAAGGCTGGACAATCAAAGATGGAACATAAGGATACCGACGAAGATGCCATACATGGAATACATTATGCACTCGAGAAAACTTCTCGGGAAAATCCAAATTATAAGCCAACGAACCAACTCTTTCCACAATGCGGAAAGAACCAATGAACCTAGAAGCAAGCTTCCATCTACGACCAAAATGAACCACATTCCTTAAGGGAGAGACCTTAAGGAAAACCAGATCAGCAATAGCAAACTCTAAACACCTCCTACGCCGATCAACGCTTCTGCCTATCCCGGGCAATCCACATCTTCCTCTTAATCTCCTCATCCTTCTTTGAAGCCTCTAAAATCATATCAGGACCAAGAACCAAACGATTACTGAATTCAATCCAACAAGATGGAGATCTACAAGGTCTTCCGTAAAGAGCAGCAAAAAGAGACATTTCAGTATTAGTCTGATAACTGTTGTTATAGGTGAATTCAACAAGATGGAGATGATCTTCCCAAGATCCTCCATAATCAACAACATAAGCATGAAATAGATCCTCTAGAATCTGATTCACTCTTTGCATTTGACCGTCGGTCTATGGATGGTAGGTAGTGCTCAGATTCAGACGAGTACCCAAAGATTCCTGAAAAGCTTTCCAAAACTGACTGGTAAAGATAGGGTCTCGATCACAAACAATGCTGATAGGAACAACATGGAGACAAACAATCTCCCTCATATAGATCTCAGCCAAGCTGGAAGCCAAACGGGTAGATTTGACTGGAATGAAATGAGCTAATTTGGTCAATCTATCCACAATAACCCAAATACTCTCATTACCCATCTGGGTCCTTGGCTATCCATTAATAAAATCCATGAAAACCTTCTTCCATTTCCAATTGGAAAACTCAAGGGGCTGCAACAAACTAGGGGTCTTCTGACGATCTGCCTTGACTTGTTGACAAGTCGCACACCTAATAACAAAGATAGAGATATCTCGCCTCATACCTCCCCACCAATAAAGCTTCCTCATGTCCTGAAGTAACTCCTGCCTCAAACCATCAACATTCGGGACACAAATCCGACTATTAATCCTCAAAATACCTCTATCATCGATCTAAGCTCCACTACCATCAGGACTACTACCACCAACTCTGCTACGAACACTCTCCTTCATACGCCTAAGCATCCCATCCTCATCTTGCTTAGCCATGATACGATCCAAAAGAGGAGTAGAAGAAACAACAAGCTGACACAACATGGCCTTCTTCCTACTAAAAGCATCAGCCACAACATTAGCTTTCCCAGAGGTATAGCTAATGTCGAGATCATAAGAAGCAAGAAACTCAAGCCACCACACCTGACACTGATTCAAATCCTTTTGGGTGAAGATATACTTCAAGGACTGATGATCAGTAAAGAGCTCAAACTTAGCACCCAAAAGATGATGCCTCCAAAGCTTCAAATCAAAGACAACAGCAAGCAACCACAAATCATGAGCAGCATAATTGGCCTCATGAGTCTTAAGCTGGCGACTGGCATAAGCAATCACCTTCCCATCTTGCATCAGAACAGCTCCCAAACCCTCATGACAGGCATTAGTGTACACCATTAGTCCATCATTTCCATTTGGATGGGTAAGCATTAGTGCAGAAGTAAGCTTATGCTTCAACTCATTGAATGCAGCTTTACACTTATCACTCCATTTGAACTTAGCATTCTTACGAGTCAAAGCTATGAGAGGTGCAACAATCCAAGCAAAATTCTCAATGAATCTCCGATAATAACCGGCAAGGCCCAAAAAACTGCGAATATCAGATGGGGTCCTAGGAATTTCCCAATCCTGTAACAGAATAGGGAGAAATAAGGACCATAGAAAATAAGAAAGATAAATTACAGAAAGAGAAGAAAAGAGAGACTTACATTGATCGTAGCGATCTTGACTGGATTAACAGAAACACCATCACTAAAAACAATATGCCCAAGAAAACGGGCTTCATCTTTCCAGAAATGGCATTTAGAGAATTTAGCTTTCAACTAATGACTCTTAAAAGTCCCCAGAACAAAACTCAAATGGGATATATGTTCTTCCTCAGACTTGGAGACCACAAGAATATCATCCACAAAGACCAGAACTAACTTATTAAGCACATCATGAAAAACACGATTCATCAATTCAACAAAGAAAGCAGGAGCGTTAGTCAAACCGAAAGGCATGACTAACCATTCATAAAACCCATTCTCAGTATGGAAAGCGGTCTCGGGATTACTTTCCTTGGAAACGCTGAGCTAGTGAAAACCTGTGGCAAGATCAAGTTGAGAGAAAACAGTAGCTCCATGGAGCTTATCAAATGTATGATTAATGCGAGGCATAAGTTATCTGTTCCTCATAGTGAGCTTGTTCAACTCCCTATAATCAACACACATCCTTAAAGAACCATCGGACTTGGTGACGAAAACTATCGCTGCTCCCCATTCTGAATGGCTAGGTCTGATCAGACCTTTGGAGAACAAGTCCTCAATTTTCTTCCTTAACACAACCTTCTCTTGAGGTGCCATCCTTCTATAAGGAAGAACTACAGGTCGATCTCCAAGAATAAGATCAATACGAAATTCAATTTCCCGCTTAGGGGTAAAGAAGTAACTTCACCAAATACATTGGGATATAGTCTAACCACAGGAGTTGAATCAAGATCATCCGGAGAAGAGTCAAGAGAATAGATAAAACTGCCGGCATAATCCTAAGGCAAGCAACACTGAATCACCAAAGAATTGCTAAAATCATTCACAAGAGAAACAATCTGGGTTTACAAGAGATAATGGCATCATGCCTCTTCAGCCAATCACCACAAGTAATAAATCAAAAGCATCAAAACCAGAACATAGAAATCACCACTGAAACGGTGATCAAAATAGAGAAGTTTCACTTGGTTACAAAAACAACTAAGGTTCACAGGACCCCCAATAGGATTTGAAACACACAAAAGCTTATCAGCATACTTAGGAGAAAAGGGATGCTTAAATTTTTCACAAATATCCACAGAAATAAAGCTATAGGAATCTCCTGTACTAAACAGAACACGAATAGGAAAATTAAACGGAGAAAAAGTGCCCTGAAGGGTACCTTGAGAATCATCAGGAGCAGGAGCAGGAACAGGAGCAGGAGCTGGTGAAGAAGCAGATGTAATAGCAAAAATACCAGAGGGCTGTCCCTTCTGCTGAGTAGGGCAGTCCTTCTTGAAATGGCAAGGCTGCAGAAAAATGTGGCAGAGGTCATGTCTGGACAACTGAGCTGGAGGAGGAATAGCAGCACCAACTGGAGCAGGACAACTATTAGCAAAGTGTCCCTACACCAGAAGCAAGTGATGGGGGATAGGTCTACAGACTGCCTCTGAGATGAAGAAGATCCCAATCATTGAGTCTTGTTCCAATTCTTCCTTTGCTAGTGAAAGATAGGCTTTCTCTTCTTAGGATTACCAGAGGAAGACTGAGATGAAGCAAACGAACAACAGGAGGATCCTTAGAAGTAGGATTCTCATATCTAATGGCCATGTCCATCAGGCTAGTGAAAGGGCCATGCACATAAGCGATGAGACGATCATAGTACTCCGGAAGGGCACCAGCAATGAACTTCTCATTCTTCTTGAGAGGAGTGTCAATTAGATTAGGCCTAAACTTAGAAAGTTCATTGAACTTCCTCTCATACTCAGAAAAAGATATATCACCCTATTTGAGATCCACGAATTCCCGATACAGCTAAGATTTCCCTGCCTCGGGCATCCATTTCACAACAAAAGCATCCCTAAAGCATGACAAAGGAACATAAGACAGATTTCAAAAGAGAGAAAAATCGAATCGAATTCGAAAAAAATAGAAGATGATACCTAAATTGTTCCAAATAATGTCAGCCTCAGTAGTGTGGGTTGTGATGGACTCCCACCAATCCAAGGCTACTCCCTTTATCTGTCAACTTGCCAACTGATGCTGCTGGGCATTAGTGATCTCAAGACCAGAGAAAATCCTCTCCAAATCCTTCAACCACTGCTGAGTCTCTATAATGCTTTCAGAGCTGGTGAACTGGTGCCAGCAAGCTCAGTGTATTACTTACAGTGTATAGTGAACCTAACTGGTGGAGCAGGCTCAAGAGCTGGGGCAACCCCACGTCCTCTGCCTCTAGCATTCCTATGACTCATCCTGAAAAATCAAGAATAAATTTTAGGATAGAGGTAATTGAGAAGCAAAGACAAGCTTAGATAAGATAAGATTAGATTTAACTAGAATTGGATGTCCTAAACAAGCAATTACTAATAAGGTGGATAAGGAAAAGAAAGAAGTTAAGAAAAATTGGATTTCAAAACAAAGAAAGTTTTTATATCAAAATAATCTTTGAAAATACTTCGAAAATCATTTGGAAAAATCATTTTATACTTCAAAATACGTTCTCTCACAAAGAAAGGATTCTAAGATTGATTTCACTCATTCTAGGATATTTCTACCTTATCTCTAATGAGTTTTTGCTCCGCAGGCTAAGGTTTGCCTAAAACCAAAGCTCTGATACTAAATGTAGCGACCCACTATTTTGCACCATTCAAATCGACAATAAAACCACACATGTATGACTTGAATAATTCGAAACAGTAGATTGTAATATAATTTGGAGCAAATAACACCAATCACAGAATCATAAACACAGATAAAATCAGAATAACTCGCAGCAGAAATAAAATAACAATAGTAGTTCATAAAGCTACTACAACGCAGTCTCAAAATGAGTACAAAATACCATAGTCGGAAAAGTAGATACAACAGAAATCCCAATACATAATGTTCACCAGTATACAAGCTGAATAGAAAAAATGGAATAAATAGATAACAACTAGGTAGATAGATGATCTCCAGCAATCTTAGCTCCAGAAGGTGAAATCCAAAGCTGATACTCAGGCTAACCCGAGTGTAAGAAATAAACACAAACACTCGAATCAGGACATACATACTTATACAATGTAAACCAACTCAAGTGATCTGTAATATAAATGCACAAGTAACTTAAAGGATGCTTCGGACCGCCAACCTCAATGGATTCATTAAACTATTTGCTATGTAGTAATATACGCTACTGTAATAGTGCCTAGAAGTAAAGTGTAATATACATAAAAATACCCTTAACACATTTTATATATTCTCATAGTCTATACACTACCGTAATCTTCCCCATACTGGGCATCAACAGAGGGCACTCCATAGGTATGGTACAAAACAAAAATGTACAAGGCGTGCTAGGGTAGGTGATACGGCACAACGAGGCAATGCCAGGGTAGATATACAAATTATGCATCCGGGCGGGTGGTAACGCATATCAGCCACTACCGCCCACCTCGAGCCACACTCCCAAAATCAAAGGGTACCCTAATCAATCACAAAGTAATAGAATGGTATCGAATAAGTGTGTCCGATAAGAGGAGCTACCTCATTGGTCCGGAATTGCTCCTGTTTTAGCAACCTTAAGCCAACTCACGGGAGTTGGGTCCATGTTCATACCTCAAAGGACATCGCCACCAACCTTCTTCATTCTGGAATCTCCACCGCATACACGGTTGTTAAAGTGGTTTTCGGTATCGATAGAGAGTACGCCCATATCTGATCCCGGTCTCTTTAACAACCAACCGTTATTATTACCTATGGTTATAAATTTCAAAAAAGGTTTATATGTCACTTCAAAACATATTCATTTAAATCATTTAAATTCAATATCAAATAATATTCATTTCAAAGTTGTAACATTTCTAAGTTCATTCATTCAATTATAAAATTTTCAAAACATTGTAAATTTCAGCTATAATAGCACTTATAAAATGTTACGGTAGATATAGTAATATTTCAAAATCATTGTCAAATTCAAAAACAGCAGCACTTATAAATTGCTACGGTAGATATTTAGTTATTTCAAAACAGTTCAATTTCAAAAACAGCAACACTTGCAAAGTGCTATAGTAGGTATTAGTAATTTAAAACAGTTCAGTTTCATTTCAGCAACAACAGCACTTACCAAGTGCTACGGTAGCTATTTAGTTATTTCAAAATATAGTTTAGTATCTGCGACAACTGTACTTACAAAGTGCTGCAGTAGCTCTTTATTAATCTAGAACTTAGTTTATTTTCAGAGGTGATAGCACTTAACAAATGCTGTCTTAAAACTACAGCATTTCTGAAATGCTACCAATACTAATTCCATATTTAATATGAAAATTTCAGAAACATTAAAACTTCAATTTTAGCCATTTTAACTTATAGAAATCATATTTTTCGCTTCAAATATATTCATTTGGATATCATTTAACTTATGATTCAATAAAATAAACCTTTAGTAAATAAATATCCGGTTTAAACAATAATTCACTTATTAAGTCAAAAGTAAATTATTTCCTCAACTTTTTATTTTTAGCAATTAACTTAATACTTTATTTTAAAATACCCATTTCATATAAAAATAAAATTTCCATCCATTAACTTAAATTAAAAATTTCCATTTAGAACCAAACTTCCAATTTCCAAGTTAAGTCATATTTTTAAAATACACCTTTCCATTTAATTCTTTATACATTTTAACCTATAGAAAAATCACTATAAATTCATTTAAATTATTTAAATCCAATTTAAGTTAAAACGTCATATTTTTACATTTAAAAATACTTATAATTTTTAGATTATAACAATTAAATATATGTTTGAACACAACAAAATAAATTAAAACAATGAAAATTTGTGAAATGAAATTAAACAAATATGCTTTTAAACACAAGAGTGCTCAGCCACCATGGACACAGGATAGGCCACACCTCACATAGGCTCGGCCATGACATTTTGAGGCAACTAGGCTTGGCTATGGATCAAGTACACACAGCTAGGGTTTGAGGAAGTGGAAAAGTGGTAGGTTACAACCATGGAATTCAAAAAGTCAAGGCAAAAGAGGGGTTTGGTTCAACATAGGCTTGGACCTATGGTCTAAATGGCTCTGCTATGGTGCATGTTTGGCTCTAGTGGTCAACATAGCATGGCTTGGCAACGAAGTATGGTTAGCAAGGCGACATATGGTGGAGGAATAAGGGAGTCCGTGGCAAATGGCATAGTAGGTGGTGATTAAATAGGCTTGTGATGGATTTTGTGTTGCTTTTGGTGATGGATCTAGATCTAGGGTTTCATGGCATAAGTGGTGGAGGTGATGAGGGACTGGATGCCTAGCATAGGTGGTGGATGGAGGGAGATGGTCGGCAAGATCATGAGGCCAAGCGAGCTAGAAGAAAACAAAGAAAAAAATAAAAGAAGAGAAGAGGAAGCCATAGAAACTTACTGTATTTTCTTTCAATCAGAAGAGGCAAATGAGGAAGGGAATGTTTGGAAAATATTTGTACGTGAATTAATAATTAATTAAGGAGTTTTTCATGGCTAATCAATAGAAGGAATGGCTATGGTATCAATGTTTAAACGACTAGTGAAATGAAGGGCTTTATTTCCTATTTAACAAAAAGAAACTTATGTCCCCTAGAATTTCCAAACCAAAATTCAAATAAAATCACATTAAAAGGTCCAAACAAAATAAAAATAGAAAATGAACTATAAATAGAAATGAATATTGGAAATAGACAATAGAAAATAACAAATAAAATACGGAAAATAATCGCGTGTAAAACGATGAAATTTATCAAATTTTAAAAGTATAAAATAGAATTTTACGAAACGAAAAGCAGCACGAATATCAGAATCAAATATAGTTTCAAAGAAAAAGATTAGAAATTAAAATTTCAAATTAACAAATTTCAATGGTCAAACTTTGACTTTCAGTTGACCAAAATATAATATTTTCAGAAATTCTTTGTTTTATTGTATTTGGAAATTAAATTGTAAATAAAATCCAACATTACATTGGAAAATTACAAAATTTCAAATTTAAATGATTTAAAAATCAAAGTTTCAATAAAAATTGAATTAAAAGTATTTATTAAAATTATGGGTTGTTACAGATCACCAATGACGACCGATCCATTCCTCCTAGACCGAACGACCACCAATGCCGACCGACTTACATGGCCGAACGCCTTTAATCGATCACTCATGACCGACGCACCTTAGCTCACAGAGTTTAGCCAACCCACCGGTGCTAATCAACTTCAACACACAAACCCACACCATTAATGACCGAGCGACATACGACCGAGCCTCCCTTGTCGAACGACCCGCACCGAACCATCCCTGACCGGTCGTCTATCCATCCAACTAGCTCTAACCCATCGTATTCCAATCTTGACAAACAAGTAGTCAATTTAGTTAAATCCGCCTGTCCATGGCCTTGCCAAAAGTCGGGTTAACACTTGCTTTTGACTAAATGGCTTTTGACTGAGTAGCTTTTGACTTAGTTAGCTTTCGACTGGGTTTAATGGATTTAAAGAAATGGTTTCGATTGGGTTACACTTTTGTTTAAAATGATCGCTTTCAACCAAGTTGAAGCGTTTTTGTTGCCGCTTTCTACCTTACGATCCAGATGGTTTCGAAAGGGCTGTTTTCTTTGTCTTCTAAAATATGGCCACTTCTCCAATGCTTTCGAAGCAATGGTTTCAACACCATCACTACTTTACTTAGGAAATGGTTTCGAAATAGATGCTTTCGACTAAAATGTTTTAAAGACCTTTTTCTATGAATGACATAAAACCCAAATGGCTTCGAAAGAGATAGTTTTAAATGGTTTTGAAGCAGATGCTTTCTACTTTAATGGTTTTTAGATCCTTTTGCTCTACTTGAAGGCAGAATCCAAATGGTTTCGATCGAGACGATTTTCAAAGTTTTCGAAGGGGTGAAATTTTGAATGGTTTCCACATATTTTAAATTGAACCCAAAGGATTTTGTAAGGTTTAGTATTTTAATGCTTTTAAAAGGGTTTTTATGAATGATTTTGAAGGGGTGGTTCCCCAAGGTTTCGAAAGCTTTGAAAGAAAGGGTTTTTCCTATGTATTCAAAAGGCAATATTTAAAGGTTTTAAAGAGAGGATGTCTAATGTTTTGATGCTTTCGGAGAAAAGAAAGGAAATGTAACAAGAGGGATTTTTCGCGCTCGAAAATTGACATCCATACTTTACATCGTACTCGAATGCCGTAGATTCGACTGTTCAAATCTGATTCGCTGGAGCTTATAACAACATTAAGTAAATAACACAGCGGAAGAAAAGAATAATACATTAATATACAACTTTGATACAATATCTGATACAACAGATGATACATTGCCTTACTTTGTTATATTCTTCCCTATTTTCTTACTTCTTGTACTCGGCTGATATGATATTGCATTACTTAGGCTTGTCTTCTCTTTGTAAAAATCTACATACTTATATTTATATCATGTCTTCTTCTTTGGCAAGCCATTGAATATAATTTCTTTTTGCTTTGTCTGGTTACATACTTTATTTTTCATTTGCCTAGCTTGCTTTTACCTATGTTATATAGATATAAAGTTGTTATTGTTATTTGTTAATACTTGAATGTATTTCTTTATTTTATTTTGTCTTAGTCATATTATAATATAATTGAATTTCTATTGTAATATGTTGTTTAAATTTAGCAAATTTGTTTATATTTATTTCTTGCCTTCTTTATTTGTACAAACATATTTTAATTTACTTTACAATATTTTTTTTTTATAGCTTATATAATTCTAGAATTATTTACTATGTTCATTTCTTATTTTATATAATTATAATCTATTTGAAATATTTTGTTTAACATTATATCAAAAATCCAAATACAATTTTTTTCTACTAATTCATTTTTTTAACTAATATTTTATATTGATTTCCAATTAATTCCACAATTTTTATTCAGAAATGAAATTAATTATCAATTTAAACTCAATTAAAATCCAGGATCGTTACAGACTTCCCCCCTTAAAAGGAATTTTGTCCTCGAAATTTGCCAGAGAGAGATAACGAAGATAGATGAAAGATAGAGAAATATCTTTTCAGATCAAAATGGACATCAATTCTGCATTTGGCTCACCAAATCAGAATATCAACAATCGATACAAGAAGTTATAATAGAATTTCAAATCTGGTTTTAAACGAAATCGTTTTATCGATTCAATTCAAATTTATCCTCATATTTCACTAAACAATTTAACTCAATTTAAAATTTCCAATTTATTTAAAATTTCTAATTTCAAATTTCAAATTCGTATTCATTAAGGTTTAAATCCAAAAATGATAAGAAACTGGTGAAATACGAAGTAAGGATTTTCTACAACGATTCGTAGGGCCATCATCACACCGAAACTTCATTCTGGAGCTGTCACAAAGCAATCAAAGAATTGAAATCGAATCAAAGAAGATTGATAAGAAAGTTATTTCCACTATTGCAGGGTATTGACCATTTATAGTGGTACTCTCCTATCCCCTATCTCGTCCTCTTCTTGCACTCATACTTACTATCAGTGGATAGTAAGAGAATTTACTGAGGCATTCAGACGGATATCTTAGAGATTACTCATTCTAGGGTATACTTCACCCTATCTCTAATGAGCTACTTAATGTGTTATACTCCTGAGCTAATGTTCAACCTTAGCTCTGATACCAAATGTAACGAGAGGGATTTTTCGCGCTCGAAAATCGACATCCATACTTTACATCGTACTCGAATGCCGTAGATTCGACAGTTTGAATCCGATTCGTCGGAGCTTATAACAACATTAAGTAAATAACACAAAGGAAGAAAAGAATAATACATTGATATACAGCTTTGATACAATATCTGATACAATAGATATCAATATACATCAGAGATATGATACAAAAAAATAGCAGCGGAAAAGAACATAGATAACATCAGCAGCGGAACACATAACTCTAAGATTGTCCTCCGGAGAGAACTCCAGCAGCATCTCGAACCAACATCACGATACACTAAGACAAGCAAGTCTCGTCCGCATCCAAAGACTGAAGTAGCTCCAGATAATCTACTAATCTTACTATCTGAAAAACCCAACTCTAGACTGCTTGTGTAGAAAAATTTTGAGCAGCCAGAGTTTAGGAAAGAAACAATAAACTCCGGATCAGTCATGGGACTGGTGTGAGAACTTAAAACAGTTTATCTTTAAAACAAACAAAGGTATATTTTAAAATAGATTCGCAATGCTTTTTAGAAAATGAAACTACCATAAGGCCTCCCGCACACACACACAATGCAAACGCAAAATCGGAGGAGATTTCTCCTTATGATAGTCAAAGATGCTTGATACGCATTAAAAAGAAACATTTGATATTATTACTAGTGCATAGTGTAGGAAAAATCATTTCGAAAGTAAAGATATAAATCCTAGCCAGCATAGGCATTTCGCACTTATGCCTACTATTGCTACCATCCAAACAGTGGCGACCACCATAAGTGAATGATAGGTTCTACAACTAAAACCGTACAAGGTACGTATTGAAGTTTGGATTTCCTACAAGTGGTCAAGCCAAGGAACTTCCCATTGCCACATGGAAACGCCTCTGGAAAGACGCCCCGAGAACCTAACTGGATCTTTGCCAACACAAGGCCGGGTTACCCTTCAAACTGGGTAACTACTGACGCGAATATGTCATTCCCCGATCGTAACCGATCTATATACGAGGATCCTCGATTCCAACAACCACAAAGTAATAAATTTGTAGCAACAACATAGGTTAAGTATCTGGGCTCCATACCATGATACCACCTCTATCCAGAAGGAATGACATACACTAAAGGGGCGCTACCCCCTAATAACCTTGCTGCATCCTTCCTGTTTTGACCATTTTCGGGGTGTAAGGTCCGACGAAGTCTCGTCCACAAAGCTACGCTTTTTACAAAAGCCACGCTTTGATCAACAAATGGTCAGCAGCACTCAGCATGCCACATTACCAAGTTAGGAATATATCACTGATAACCTTCAACTACATAACCTCTGAGCTCGTACGTCTGAGAGAATGGTGTTAATGCTAAGAGAATAAATTCTCCGCCACCAACAGAAATGTATTTGAAAGAAATCAGCTTTATATCTCAATTTGTAATGTCAGACACACAATCCTACAAGTCTGTTCTGGGTTCGAACAGAACACAAGGCACTTCCAAAGAAGTCCTTTCCATCCGGGTACTCACAATCCCGATTGGACTTCCCATCACTTAGAGAATCTCTATACCGTAGCTACTCGGTGCAGAGACAATCAATAGGTCATCCTATCATTCTCGCAAATACCCAGTCTTCACCACCGGTCTTCAAATGCTATCCATAACAACGTATCACATATTCGGAATGGGTTATACGACCCAAAGGTCCTTTCTCGGCTAACCCGAATAGTGAGCGCAACATTTAAAACATATGGACATGGAATTTCAATTAAGTCATAACTTAATAATTCAAAATTTTCTTTCAAATGATTTAAACCAATTACCATTTCCAATCTTTAAACAAAAAGTTTAATTTCACAAAATTCACCCAGTTTCTCAAAGGTTCATTCATAAGTTTCAAAACAATTCCATATCAATTGAATTAATTCATTTAAATCTTTCAATCAAAGATTTGTTTCATAGATTTCAAATCGTTCCTAAATATTCACAAAAAAAATTCATTTCCAAATATTCATCTATAACTTGGAAAACTATTTCAGTTTACTTGAAATCCCTTTAATACAATTTGAAATTCATTTCTCCTATGAAAGCTCTTTATCATTTAGAAACAACAGTGTTATTTCAGAAAAGCCCTATTTTATTTATACAAGTTACAATCTTTGGGTTAATTCAAATTCCCAAAAGAACAATACTTTAAAAATGGTTTGACTCATATATAACTAGTATAATATCGTTAATCCCTAGTTTCAAATCATAGAATTCAATTTCAAGTATTGAATTCGAATTTAAATCAAAACATTTAAATTCCGGAACTTAATCAAGTTATTCAAAATAAATTTCATCTTTGAAATTCCATTTCAAAAATCTTTTCACTTTAAACCCAATCCATTTTCAAAACATTTGAATTGAGATTGTCTATTTAAAATCGTTTTCAAAAATCTGTGACTAAATCGATTTCCTCGTGAAATCCATATTGGTGTGTGTATAAGTGTGGTCCAAGGGTTTAACACAATAGTGCAACATCATTCAATCATCACAGATTAAAACCAGAATATAGTTGATAAGCGATATAAACTATAACGCTTATCGTCTATTCACAGATTCACAGATAATATACAAATGTAAATCAATGAATGAATCATACATAGCTCAATCCACAGTACAAAATATCACAGATCAGTTAGAACAATCAATTCAAGGCATCTCATAGAATACAATCATTCATAAGTAAGGTCGAGCATTTAATAATCATTCATAAGTAGGATTAATTAATCGTTTAGTCCTAATCAATTCAATTTATTTCCAAGTAAATTAATTACTTGATTACTTATCCAATTCTGATTAATTAATCACAAATCGTTTGATATAAATTAATTTATCAAACACTTTAAAAAATATTTATTCTTAATTAATTATATTAATTAAGTCAACCTTTAAACCAGTTTCATAATTAATTAACTTTAATAAATCAAAATATCCAAAATTTATTACAATAGGTGATTAATCCTTAATTACTTTTATTAAGTAATTACATTCAAGCAATTTTTAATTGATTATCTAAATTAATTTATCCAATTAATTATTAAAATTAATCACCTTAATCAATACTTAATAATCCTTAGTAAATTATCTTTATTACTAATAACATTTCTTAATTACTTTCTTAAGAAATTCCTCTTAGATTAATACATTTTTTTATCATTTCTAATTATAAATTAAATCTAAACTATTTATTTATAAATTAAATAAATCACTCGTTAATTACTTTCCTAAAGAAATTACTTGCATTAATCATTACTCATTAAAATTGATTAACCATTAATACTCATAAATCAACCCAATCATAATTAATCATTTAAATTAACTTAATAATCTATGATCTACGAATCAATAAGTTTCATTAACTTTAAAGATAACTTATTTCTATTAATGATTTTATTTATTACTTTCTTATATTTGAAAACATTTATTTTAATTTTACTTTTTTAAAATTTCATGTTAAAGTAATATTAATCATCTGAAAGAAATTCAAAAGAGTTTAAACTCAATCATTTAGATTCAAAACATTTTATAGAATATACTTGAACATTTTTAAAGTTTAAACAGAAACAGGTTTACAACTTGTTTTAAAGCCTTAATTTTAAATCTTGATTTACAAATCCAAATTTCATTTTAAAACTTTAAGACTCAAAAGTTTAGTTGCATCTAAAAGTTAACTTCGAACTTAAACCACTGTTTAAATTCTGGTTTCAAAATTTTAAATTAAATATTAAAAAAATCTAAAACTGTCAGGTATTTAAAACCTGAAAACTATTTCTAAATATCTTTGAACTTTTATTTCATTTCAGATTTGAATTCAAAAATAAATTTGAATTCATACTTCAATGGCATTTAAACTTGTTTAAATCTATTATTCAAATTTAAGTTTTATTTAAATTGTTCAAAATTTCAAGTTGCTCCCAGGTTTACAAAAGAAACCTGAACAATAACTGACCCGAGAAAACTCAAAACTTGCTACGAGTCGTTTGCCCCTCTGCTACGAGTCAAGCTCCCATTTACTCGAGTTAACCCACGAACAACCTAGCTCCACTCAAACAAAAATGGTCAGATCCCCAATAGTGCCTCTGTGCACGTGTACATCACCGATGATCCCTTTCAGTCGTCACCATGTCATCGTGCATGTCGAAGTCCATCCCCTAATACATCTCCGATCATCATAACTCGACCATCGTCTCTAATTCGAAATCGAGTGGGAAAAAAAACCTGGAACAGTTGGTAGCCGCATCATCCAAAACCTGAAAACTCCCCGTGCTCGACGCTCCAACCACCGTAGGGCACGAAACTTCGGCCAACTATTCGACGTCAACCCCACTACCAGCACCTCAAACCCCATCACACTTGATCCATCCTACTAGCCGCAGCGATCAAATTAAAATAGCATAGTTAAACTAGAGTTACAAACTTCAAATCACAATCATCTCCTCCACGCTGAAATCCACTACGACCAGATATTTTTTTCCTTCGACACTGGTCACACCTCCACCTCCACGCACGATTTCGACCTCTACAAATCAGTGAAACCCCATAGATCACTCAAACAATGAAATTCATACAAACCAAAACTGCTCCTTTATCTTTGATTTAAAAATTATGATTTAATCTTTATAAATCGAGTTTTAGTATACGAATTCAAGTTGCCTACCTGAATTTGTAAATTCAAAAACTTAAATTTTAACTACTTTAGAGTTTTACTCAGTTATCTCGTTTTTCAGAGGCGTTAATAAGTTGTTTCAACTTAAATAAATTTTTAAAATTGAGTTTATGACCAAACAAACAACTTTTGTTTATATTGTAAGTTCTAACGGTAAGTAGAGCTAGAGGAAAAGATTTTTTAATCAAAAATCTTGGTTTGTGGACTCAGAACAGAGACAATGATAAACAGACTGCACAAAAACATTATTCACAGAGAATTCTTGTATGTATATATAGATACAACCATACTTATTCATAGATATATTCAAACAGGTTCAAAAAAAAGAAAAATGTTACTCACATGATTTCCAGAAGAAATAACAGAGCCTTTAATTTGCACAGGCTTGAGAAATGCAAGCTGAAACTTCATTCTTCCTTGATTCTCTGGCTTGATTTGTTTTGTTGAATTATAGTTTTAGTTTGAAATGATACTTGCTTCAGTTTTATTTTAAATGATGGATGAAACTGAAAGGAAGGAGTTTGATGTATAAATATAAAAAGAGTTTATAGGTTGTTTGTTTCACATTAAAACTAAATTTTGAATCTTTGTATTGCTGAGTTGATTTGTATTGTTTAAGTGGTTTATGATGCTACCCTCAGTTTTGAAAATGGACGAACTGATGATAAAGAAGGTTGATATATAGGGTTTAAATGTGTAGAGTGTGTTATCTGGTATTACATGTTTGTATAGGGTATTAAAAATAGGTTTGTAGGCTGATAGTTTCACTTCAGTATGGGCTGAGATGTTTGTATTAAATGCATAAGGTGTGTTGCATTTATTGTTAAGTACATTGACCCTTTTCTTATGCATTTCTATATTGAATTTGATTTGTTTATACATGCCTTTACTTGCTTGTCTCGGCTGAAGATATACTTTGTATTAATTATTTTTGTCCTACTTTTCCATTTTTGTTTACAGCCTACATACTTGCATCTTTATTTTCTTTTACTTTGTTCAATTCTTGCCTTACTTTGTTATATTCTTCCCTATTTTCTTACTTCTTGTACTCGGCTGATATGATATTGCATTACTTAGGCTTGTCTTCTCTTTGTAAAAATCTACATACTTATATTCATATCTTGTCTTCTTCTTTGGCAAGCCATTGAATATAATTTCTTTTTGCTTTG
This sequence comes from Allium cepa, assembly GCA_030765085.1. Taxonomy (NCBI): domain Eukaryota; kingdom Viridiplantae; phylum Streptophyta; class Magnoliopsida; order Asparagales; family Amaryllidaceae; genus Allium; species Allium cepa. Next base: position 377,169,033 of record CM060938.1, on the reverse strand, counting down.
TCTGGTTACATACTTTATTTTTCATTTGCCTAGCTTGCTTTTACCTATGTTATATAGATATAAAGTTGTTATTGTTATTTGTTAATACTTGAATGTATTTCTTTATTTTATTTTATCTTAGTCTTATTATAATATAATTTAATTTCTATTGTAATATGTTGTTTAAATTTAGCAAATTTGTTTATATTTATTTCTTGCCTTCTTTATTTGTACAAACATATTTTATTTTACTTTACAATATTTACTTTTTTATAGCTTATATAATTCTAGAATTATTTACTATGTTCATTTCTTATTTTATATAATTATAATCTATTTGAAATATTTTGTTTAACATTATATCAAAAATCCAAATACAATTTTTTTCTACTAATTCATTTTTTTAACTAATATTTTATATTGATTTCCAATTAATTCCATAATTTTTATTCAGAAATGAAATTAATTATCAATTTAAACTCAATTAAAATCCAGGATCGTTACAGACTTCCCCCCTTAAAAGGACTTTCGTCCTCGAAATTCGCCAGAGAGAGATAACGAAGATAGATGAAAGATAGAGAAATATATTTTCAGATCAAAATGGATATCAATTCTGCATTTGGCTCACCAAATCAGAATATCAACAATCGATACAAGAAGTTATAATAGAATTTCAAATTTGGTTTTTAACGAAATCGTTTTATCGATTCAATTCAAATTTATCCTTATATTTCACTAACCAATTTAACTCAATTTAAAATTTCCAATTTATTTAAAATTTCTAATTTCTAATTTCAAATTCGTATTCATTAAGGTTTAAATCCAAAACTGATAAGAAACTGGTGAAATACAAAGTAAGGATTTTCTACAACGATTCATAGGGCCATCATCACACCGAAACTTCTTTCTGGAGCTGTCACAAAGCAATCAAAGAATCGAAATCGAATCAAAGAAGATTGATAAGAAAGTTATTTCCACCGTTGCAGGGTATTGACCATTTATAGTGGTACTCTCCTGTCCCCTATCTCGTCCTCTTCTCGCACTCATACTTACTATCAGTGGATAGTAAGAGAATTTACTGAGGCATTAAGACGGATATCTTAGAGATTACTCATTCTAGGGTATACTTCACCCTATCTCTAATGAGCTACTTAATGTGTTATACTCCTGAGCTAAAGTTCAACCTTAGCTCGGATACCAAATGTAACGAGAGGGATTTTTCGCGCTCGAAAATCGACATCCATACTTTACATCGTACTCGAATGCCGTAGATTCGACCGTTTAAATCCGATACACCGGAGCTTATAACAACATTAAGTAAATAACACAAAGGAAGAAAAGAATAATACATTGATTTACAGCTTTGATACAATATCTGATACAATAAATGATACAATAGATATCAATATACATCAGAGATATGATACAAAAAAATAGCAGCGGAAAAGAACATAGATAACATCAGCAGCGGAACACATAACTCTAAGATTGTCCTCCGAAGAGAACTCCAGTAGCAGCTCGAACCAACATCACGATACACTAAGACAAGCAAGTCTCGTCCGCATCCAAAGACTGAAGTAGCTCCAGATAATCTACTAATCTTACTATCTGAAAAACCCAACTCTAGACTGCTTGTGTAGAAAAATTTTGAGCAGCCAGAGTTTAGGAAAGAAACAATAAACTCCGGATCAGTCATGGGACTGGTGTGAGAACTTAAAACAGTTTATCGTTAAAACAAACAAAGGGATATTTTAAAATAGATTCGCAATGCTTTTTAGAAATTGAAACTACCATAAGGCCTCCCGCACACACACACAATGCAAACGCAAAATCGGAGGAGATTTCTCCTTATGATAGTCAAAGATGCTTGATACGCATTAAAAAGAAACATTTGATATTATTACTAGTGCATAGTGTAGAAAAAATCATTTCGAAAGTAAAGATATAAATCCTATCCAGCATAGGCATTTCGCACTTATGCCTACTATAGCTACCATCCAAACAGTGGTGACCACCATAAGTGAATGATAGGTTCTACAACTAAAACCGTACAAGGTACGTATTGAAGTTTGGATTTCCTACAAATGGTCAGGCCAAGGAACTTCCCATTGCCACATGGAAACGCCTCTGGAAAGACGCCCCGAGAACCTAACTGGATCTCTGCCAATACAAGGCCGGGTTACCCTTCAAACTGGGTAACTACTGACACGAATATTTCATTCCCCGATCGTAACCGATCTATATACGAGGATCCTCGATTCCAATAACCACAAAGTAATAAATTTTTAACAAGAACATAGGTTAAGTATCTGGGCTCCATACCATGATACCACCTCTATCCAGAAGGAATGACATACACTAAAGGGGGGCTACCCTCTAATAACCTTGCTGCATCCTTCCTGTTTTGACCATATTCGGGGTGTAAGGTCTGACGAAGTCTCGTTCACAAAGCTACGCTTTTTACAAAAGCCACGCTTTGATCAACAAATGGTCAGCAGCACTCAGCATGCCACATTACCAAGTTGGGAATATACCACTGATAACCTTCAACTACATAACCTCTGAGCTCGTACGTCTCAGAGAAGGGTGTTAATGCTAAGAGAATAAATTCTCCGCCACCAACAGAAATGTATTTGAAAGAAATCAGCTTTATATCTCAATTTGTAATGTCAGACACACAATCCATACAAGTCTGTTCTGGGTTCGAACAGAACACAAGGCACTTCCAAAGAAGTCCTTGCCATCTGGGTACTCACAATCCCGATTGGACTTCCCATCACTTAGGGAATCTCTATACCGTAGCTACTCGGTGCAGGGACAATCAATAGGTCATCCTATCGTTCTCGCAAATACCCGGTCTTCACCACCGGTCTTCAAATGCTATCCATAACGACGTATCACATATTCGGAATGGGTTAAACGACCCAAAGGTCCTTTCTCGGCTAACCCGAATAGTGACCGCCACATTTAAAACATATGGATATGGGATTTCAATTAAGTCACAACTTAATAATTCAAAATTTTCTTTCAAATGATTTAAACCAATTACCATTTCCAATCTTTTAAACAAAAAGATTAATTTCACAAAATTCACCCAGTTTCTCATAGGTTCATTCATAAGTTTCAAAACAATTCCATATCAATTGGATTAATTCATTTAAATCTTTAAATCAAAGATTTGTTTTATAGATTTCAAATCGTTCCTAAATACTCACAAAAAAAATTCGTTTCCAAATATTCATTTGTAACTTGGAAAACTATTTCAGTTTACTTGAAATCCCTTTAATACAATTTGAAATTCATTTCTCCTATGAAAGCTCTTTATCATTTAGAAACAATAGTGTTATTTCAGAAAAACCCTATTTCAATTATACAAGTTACAACTTTGTGTTAATTCAAATTCCCAAAAGAACAATACTTTAAAAATGGTTTGAATCATATATAACTAGTATAATATCGTTAATCCCTAGTTTCAAATCATAGAATTCAATTTCTAGTATTGAATTCGAATTTAAATCAAAACATTTAAATTCCAGAACTTAATCAAGTTATTCAAAATAAATTTCATCTTTGAAATTCCATTTCAAAAATCTTTTCACTTTAAACCCAATCCATTTTCAAAACATTTGAATTCAGATTGTCTATTTAAAATCGTTTTCAAAAATCTGTGACTAAATCGATTTCCTCGTGAAATCCATATTGGTGTGTGTATAAGTGTGGTCCAGGGGTTTAACACAATAGTGCAACATCATTCAATCATCACAGATTAAAACCAGAATATAGTTGATAAGCGATATAAACTATAACGCTTATCGTCTATCACAGATAATATACAAATGTAAATCAATGAATGAATCATACACAGTTCAATCCACAGTACAAAATATCACAGATCAGTTAGGACAATCAATTCAAGGCATCCCATACAATACAATCATTCATAAGTAAGGTCAAGCATTTAATAATCATTCATAAGTAGGATTAATTAATCGTTTAGTCCTAATCAATTCAATTTATTTCCAAGTAAATTAATTACTTGATTATTTATCCAATTCTGATTAATTAATCACAAATCGTTTAATATAAATTAATTTATCAAACACTTTAAAAAAATTAAATTATTCTTTATTAATTATATTAATTAAGTCAATCTTTAAACCAGTTTCATAATTAATTAACTTTAATAAATCAAAATATCCAAAATTTATTACAATAGGTGATTAATCCTTAATTACTTTTATTAAGTAATTACATTCAAGCAATTTATAATTGATTATCTAAATTAAGTTATCCAATTAATTATTAAAATTAATCACCTTAATCAATACTTAATAATCCTTAGTAAATTATCTTTATTACTACTAACATTTCTTAATTACTTTCTTAAGAAATTCCTCTTAGATTAATACATTTTTTTATCATTTCTAATTATAAATTAAATCTAAACTATTTATTTATAAATTAAATAAATCACTCGTTAGTTACTTTCCTAAAGAAATTACTTGCATTAATCATTACTCATTAAAATTGATTAACCATTAATACCCATAAATCAACCCAATCATAATTAATCATTCTAATTAACTTAATAATCTATGTTCTACGAATCAATAAGTTTTATTACTTTAAAGATAACTTATTTCTATTAATGATTTTATTTATTACTTTCTTATATTTGAAAACATTTATTTTAATTTTACTTTTTTAAAATTTCATGTTAAAGTAATATTAATCATCTGAAAGAAATTCAAAAGAGTTTAAACTCAATCATTTAGATTCAAAACATTTTATAGAATATACTTGAACATTTTTAAAGTTTAAACAGAAATAGGTTTACTTGTTTTAAAGCCTTAATTTTAAAATCTTGATTTACAAATCCAAATTTCATTTTAAAATTTTAAGACTCAAAACTTTAGTTGCATCTAAAAGTTAACTTTGAACTTAAACCACTGTTTAAATTCTGGTTTCAAAATTTTGAATTAAATAAAAAAATCTGAAACTGTCAAGTATTAAAAACCTGAAAACTATTTCTAAATATCTTTGAACTTTTATTTCATTTCAGATTTTAATTCAAAAATAAATTTGAATTCATACTTCAATGGCATTTAAACTTGTTTAAATCTATTGTTCAAATTTAACTTTTATTTAAATTGTTCAAAATTTCAATTTGCTGCCATGTTTACAAAAGAAACCAGAACATTAATTGACCCGAGAAAACTCAAAACTTGCTTCGAGTCGTTTGCCCCTCTGCTTCGAGTCAAGCTCCCATTTACTCGAGTTAACCCACGAACAACCTAGCTGCACTGAAACAAAAATGCTCAGATCACCAATAGTGCCTCTGTGCATGTGTACATCACCGATGATCCCTTCCGGTCGTCACCATGTCATCGTGCACGTCGAAGTCCATCCCCTAATAAATCTCCGATCATCATAACTCGACCATCGTCTCTAATTCGAAATCGAGTGAAAAACAAAACCTGGAACAGTTGGTAGCCGCATCACCCAAAACCTGAAAACTCCCCGTGCTCGATGCTCCGACCACCGTTGTGACGACCCGGAATTTTGAGCAATATCAATTTAATAATCTTTGATAATGATTAAATTGATTTGATCATATATATTATAAATTGACAAATTAAATTTATTTTAAAGGTTAATGATAATAATTTGTAAATATCTATAAACATTTTTTCTTTGCAATATAAATAGGCAAGATTAATTCTTTTGAAATTTTTTTACATTTTAATTTGGAATATTTATTTTGGTAATTGGTAAGGCTTATTTTATTTTCTAATTATAATATATATATTGACATATCTTGTAAATAGGGAATGTTTTATGTAATAAGACTTTATATTCAAATTGTAATATATATGAATGTATATATATTGTGATTTGAGATTTTTTTAAGTACACATTTCCTTATTAATAATTACATATATACATTTCATGCAAGGTTTAAAATAAATTATTAAAGATAAAATAACATTTAAAAGAAAACATTAATAAAACAATAATAATAACACTTGTTAATTCTTTAATGTATGTTAAGACAAGTGTAAGATTCTATAACATTAAAGTGACAAATGTCTTCTACATTAATAATAAAATTTAAGATTTAATTGTAAAATATAAGATAAGTTTTATTTTCAGCTGGATATTTTCTCATTTCAACAAAAATGCAAATCAAAACAAAGATCTGAAAAGAAAAATGAAAACTGTAAACCTGAAATAGAAAGAAATCTACAATTCAATCTAAAAACATGGAAGAGGAAGAAATCTGGAAATTCAATCAATGCAAAGAATTCAGTAACCAACATGCAAAGTAAACTTCAATAGCAACTCAATAATCAACTGCAAGTAGATTGATTTCAACATGCAAATAAAATTGAAGCCTGGAAAAATGCAGCTCTGTCTTCCACATAAGCAAGGTGAGTAAATTAAATTTTTAAAAAAAGTTTTAAATCTTAAATTTCATCTTGTTCTTGTGTATGAAATCTTGTTGAATTGTTGACTGGATTCTTGGATTTAAACTGTTGCATGATTGAGTATGAGGGATTGATGATATTGAGATGCCTGTAATCATAAATATGCTCTGTAAACTATAACAGGTTTTCAAAAAAAAATCAATAACTTGGATTTGAATTCGAATTTGCGTATGATTTGTTTACAAATGTTATTTGTAATCACATAATCTATCATCTAAAAATAATTACAGGATTTTAAATTGAATAATTTGTTATAAATATTTAAATTTACAGTACATTTTCAATTTGGGTTAGAAATTCATGAATTCAATTTTTAATTTTGGATTCATAATTGAATTGCAAATGGAAAATTATGATTTTTAATACTTGAATCATAATTTTTAATGGGGTAATTAGTGAGCTATTGGGATTTAACTAATTTGGGGTTTTTGGCCAAATCACGGCAAACCACGGCGAATTGGACATCCCCGTTGATCATGAAGGTCGAGGGGGCATCAGGGGTCATGCGAAAAATGAATTTGGAATTTATTATTGAGTGAGATGGCCGATTATCGAGGGGATAGGGTTTAACAACCTGTTTGTGTCAGTGTTGTTCTGTTGGGTTTTGCGGGTTCGAGAAACTATTGGGGACGATCGCGAGGGGTTAGGGAGATGTTGGGGAGTGAGGCGAAGCTACGGCGAACGTAGAGTAGCGTATCGACTCCGTGATCATCGGCGGCGATTTCGTTCTTGGATGAATGGGTTCAGGCAGTTGGGTTGAAGGGCAAGATTTCGATTTTCGATCGAGTGGAGTTTTCTGGGCTGGGTGTTGGGTTGTCGAGGTCATTTGCGACTTAGTGGAGGTCGGAGGAAGTTCAACGTCGGCCGAACGTGGCCGTGCACGTTGATGTGCACGGCAGTGTGCATCAGGAAGTTGGGTTGTGGGAAGAGAAGAGGGGAGCTCGAAGTTGTTCTCGGGTTGTTGTGGTTCGGGCTCGAAGAAAGTAGAAATCTGGGTGACTCGAGGTAAGCATGGGAAATTCAGTGGTTTGCTCGGTGTTGTCGCGAGTTTTTGCAGTGGGGGTGTTCGAGTTGTTTTGTGCTGGTTTTGTTTGATGGGTTCAATAATTAAATTCTGAAGTAACTTAAGATTTTTTTAAAAGCTTTTAACAAACTAATAATGAATTGTATATGATACAAGATGTAAAACAAAAGTGAACAAGTTTTATTTATTAATCAGATTTTTTCTTCAAAAATCATACTTTAAACATGTTTTATATATATGATTTATGGAAGCTTTAATAAGTAAATTTTAAAATAAATTAGTATTAATTTTTATTAAATAACTTTGGAAAAAAAATATTTATGATTTAAAGGTAATTTAAAATGTGTTTATTTATAAATTGATGTCTAAAAGGTTATATTTTATTTTAAAGTATAATGATTAAGAATTTGATAATCAATTGTAATAAAGATTTATATTGTGTAAATTAGAATTTTATTTATCTAAAGATAAACAATTGAGAGAATAATTGTGATAATTCAATTAAAATTTATAAATAAGTGTTATTGCTTAATATAAATGATTTAATTAAGATAATGGTTTTCTTAATGAAGAATATTTATAATATAATAAGTTAAGGAATCATTTAATTAAATTTAAATGATTAAGTTAAATAATTAATTAAGTAATTAATTAGTGATTAATTTAAAGATAATCACTTTGGAGTTAATTAAGAATAATTACTTGGAAAGTAATTAAGTAATTGAATCTGGAGGTAATTAAGTAAAAGATAATTACTTTATGAAAAGTAATTAAGTAATGTGATTAAGAGTTAATCATTTGAGTTATCAATTAAAGAATTAATTAATAATTAGTTAAAGGTTTAAATTATTTAATTAATAGTTAATTAATAAAAGAATTAAGAGTAATCAATTAAGTGATTAATTACTTGTAAAAGTAATTAATTAAGAAAGAAATTTAATTAATGAAATAATCATTAATTAATGAAAATAATTAATTAATTAATTATTAATTTATAATTTAAGAATAATTAGTTTATAATTAAGTTTTAATTACTAAATGTAATTAAAGTAATTAATCAAAGGTGATTAATTAAAAGTAATTAATTAAATATGATTAATTAAAAGTAATTAATTAAGTAGTTTTAATTAAAAGTAATTAATCAAGTGTGATTAATTAAAAGTGATTAATCAAGTGTAATTGATTAAAGGATAAATAAGGAATAATTATCAAGATAACTAAAGAATAATTAATCAAGTATGATTAATTTTAGAAGGTAATAAGAGGTAATTACTTAGTATAATTTGGAAGTAATTAATCAGGATGATTAATTAATATGGTAATTAAGTAATAATTACTTAAAGTAATTAAGTGATAATTAATCAAGGAAGATTAATTGAGATGGATAATTAAATGATGTTAGTTAATTAATCTGTAATTAATTAATGAATAAGAAGTTGGATTGAAGAAAATCCAAGTGTTTAAGTAAGGATTAATTTAATTTAAGGATTAATTAAATTAATCAAGTTTGAATCAAACTTGTTTATGAATGATTAATGATTGGATGATATATATCATTGGATGAGTAATGATATTGGTTGTTGTTGGATGACATTGATTGATGGGTGATGATGTGAATATGTTATATTTGAATGTGATATATATGCTGCTTTGTGATATGTATAGATGCATGTGATAATAGATGCTTATCTATCTGTGTGATATGATACATCCATTTATGTTAAGCGATATTTCTGAAATATCTATTGTTTAAATCCATTAAGTACAACTTGGACATTAAAATGGCATTTGGATTCGATGAGACCGGGATCGGATTTCCATATTTGGATATCCGAAAACCACATCGTTTCCAATTAAACGTTAGGTCGTTCAATCTAAGTGGAGCGAGTGAAGACTCGAGGTGTAAGGGCTATACGTCAGTATAACTCTGTGGGTGATTCCGTAATGAGTTTGACGGAATAGTGCTTATAGGTTCGAGATGGAGGTTTTAGAATGCAAGGGCTATGGTCGTTGACTCTGAGGGTGATTCCAAAATGAGTGCAACGAGATAGTGCCTTCGGTTTCGTTCGAACCCAGAACGAACTTGTATGGATTGAATGCTTTCAGAACATCGTCAGGCGGACGATGAGCATTCTATGATAATTGGTCCTATAAAGTTAATTGCAGCCTCAAGCCTCATCAACCGGGAATGGCTAAAACAGGGGAGGTGCAGCAAGGCTTCGTGGGTCGCTCCCACTGGAGAGCGAGATACATCCCTGTCTAGATGTCCCTTTTTATTTCGGCTTTGTGGGCAGTTGGAACTGCAGCCAACTGCGGGGTAGTCTTGTTCGGGACTGTTCAGTAAGGAATGGTCCCGGCCTTGTGTTGCAGGGGAGTAGGAGTACTCCTCGGTACGGTGATCTAGGCCACGTACTGTGACGGGCGGTACCCCAGTAGCCCTGCCATTGTTGGAAAGCCATTTTCCCTACGAGACCCTACGGTTTTGTTTGTATTACCCACTTTTGTGGCTAGTAGCTGGAATTTAATCATGTAACAATTTCGGCTATTTCATATTTACTTGAAAACCCTAGACACTATTATAATATCACTGGATTTACTATCAAATGTTTTGGTTAGCGTAAGGTAAAAACTTTTCCATGTTTATGTGTGGGAAATCTTACGTGATACCTTTTCTTTTCAAAGGTTTTCTAAAAGTTAAGCAATCTTAAACCGTTTACTCACACCAGACCCCTGTCTGACCCGAGTGTTTATTTTCTGTTTTATTAAACTCTTGGGTACTCATATTATGTATGAGTAGTCAAGTGATTCAGGTTATCTCTTGACGAATTCTGGAGGAGCTTTGGAGCAGGAGGCTTCAGCATGTAGATATATAGTCATTGTTTCCGCTGTGTGTTGTTCTGTGTTGATATTCTGTATGATTGTCTTGAATTGTATTAGACAAAAATGTTATAACTGTCTAAATTGAGATATTTAGTTGTGTACTCTGGTGTATATGATATTATGTATATGTTCTATATTATATTTAAATCGTTCCGCTGTGAGATTCTGATGTGTTGTTTCTTTTTCTTCTCTTTCTTTTCTTCTTCTATCCCTTTCTTTCTTAATTAGTGATGTGATTTTCCAGGAGTGGAAAGTCGGGTCGCTACAGCTGGTATCAGAGCATTAGGTTGAGTGAATACCTAGGCTCTGGAGTGGTGTCTATCTTAAGAGAGCGTACTTGTAATTTATATATATATATATATATATATATATATATATATATATATATATATGTAACTACCTAATTTGTTGGGTTGTCTGTTCGGATTTTCCAACATAGGTTATAAAGGTAGATAAGGTAGGAATGTGTGGAACACGACTACCACTAATGGAAGAGGGTTATGTTATGGTTGGAGATGTATCTGTCGAGATTGTAGACCTAATACTGTCTCGAATAAGTTTTGTAGATTGGTAAAAGGATTTCTTTTAGTCCAGATGAAGTATTTGCAAGAATTGGAAAATATTCTTGAAGTGTGAGGCTGATTTGCTCTCGAATGAGCAGGGATTTCCAAGAGTTGAATCTGTCCGCTGAGGAGAAGCAGGTAAGGGTATCTTGATAGCTTCTGGAATGAATAGTTATATGGTGGGATGCAGTATCCATAGATGGTTCTGAAGATGTTCTTTTGGAGCCAGATTTAGATGGTGTTGGAAGAGAATTGATGTCTACTGCATTGAAGATTCGGATGTTTAGGAATATTCTGGATCTCAAGTAAGGGTGTCTTATCTTTATTGAAGATTGAGACTAAGGTCGATGAGTTACCTCATTTCGGACATGGTCTCATTTGTTTTCTTAAGAAGATAAGTGGTTGATGTTTGGTTTGGAGCCGAGTTTCTTGAGAAGATGTCTACTCGTCTCATGGATTTTTAATGGAATTGGGTGATAATTTGGTGTTTCAAGAAGCTTCTGGTTAAGGAAGATCTTGTGGCTTAGCAGTATCATTGAAGTGAAGTTTGGAAGCAGCAGCATGGATCTGTTTCTTCGATGATTCAGTAATCTTTGGAATTCTATTATCGGCAGACCAGGCAGACAGTGAAGGCTTATTCTTTTCTTTGGGAGGCTCAGCAGAGCGAGATATTTGTTGGAAGTGATCTATCAGTTTTTCTGGTAGATAAGCCACTATGGAAAGATTTATCTTGAATAGGAAAAGCTATTCTAGTTGGGGAGACTGAGACGACCCGACTTTTTCCCCATAAAAAGTCGTATCATCCTTAAGAAAGAAAGGGATAGAAAAGAGAAAAGAAAGAAGAAAAAGAAGAAACAACACAAGAATCTCAACAGCGGAACGAATAAATTATATTAATAACATAAGTATTACATAGTATACATCAAATATCAGAGTTACACAGACATATACAACACATACTAGACAGTTATAAACACCTGTCTAGTTATTACAACTCAATACATTACAGAAACACTCAGAGATACCAACACAGCGGAAAACTATATAACTATATGCAGAAGCCTCCTGCTCCATTTGCTCCTCCACAATTCGTCAAAGCTAACCTGAATCCTAACCTGAATTCCCTTGGCTACTCGTAAAAATTTGAGTACCCAAGAGTTATAGAAAAACAGAAATAACTCCAGATCAGACATGCGTCTGGTGTGAGTAACAGGTTAAAGTTGCTTAACTTTAAAAAACTTTTGAAAAGAAAAGGTATCACGTAAGACTTCCCACACATAAACATGGAAAAGTTTTTACCTTACGCTAACCAAAACATTTGATAGGAAATCTGATGATGTTATAATAGTGTCTAGGGTTTTCAAGTAAAATACAGAAATAGCTGAAATGCTTACATCTCACATTCAACATAGTTGGGCACAACTAATACGTACGGCACTTATTGGATTTTGGATTCCATCAATGGCTGGGCTACTGGGGTACCGCCCGTCACAGTACGTGGCCTAGATCACCGTACCGAGGATTAATCCCAATCCCCTGCAACACAAAGCCGGACCCGTTCCTTACTGAACAGTTCCAAACAAGACTACCCCGCAGTTGTGATCAGCAGCCGCACCACTAAGCCGAAATAAATGGACTTCTAGACAGGGATAAATCTTGCTCTCAAGTGGGGGCTACCCACGAAGCTTTGCTGCACCTCCCCTGTTTTAGCCATTCCCGGCTGATGAGGCTTGAGGCTATGATTACCTTTATAGGACATATCACTTAGAATGCTCATCGTCCACCTGACGATGTTCTGAAAGCATTCGATCCATACAAGTTCGTTCCGGGTTCGAACGAAACCGAAGGCATTATCTCGTTACACTCATTTTTGAATCACCCTCAGAGTTAACGACAATAACCCTTGCACTCTGAATCACCATCTCGAATCTATAAGTACTATTCCATCAAACTCATTACGGAATCACCCATAGAGTTATACTGACGTATAGCCCTTACAGCTCGAGTCTTCACTCGCTCCACTTTGATTCACGACCTAACGTTATTTGGAATCGATGTGGTTTTCGGATCCCAAATATGGAAACCCGATCCCGGTCTCATCGAAATCCAAAGCGTGTCTTTTAAGGTCCAAGTTGTTTTAAGTTTAAAACAATTCAATTCATTATCTAAATATACACAGATAGATAATTCACAACAGAACAGATAATCAACATTATCATTATCAATAGATAATTCATATCATAATCAGATAATCCATATTATCATCCAAAAGCAACCAATGCATCCATATCACATACACTACTCATCTCATAACTGAGATTACAAACCATACTAAGCGACCAATACCAATCATCAAACATAAGCAATAATCTAATGATCCCACCATTTATAATTAATTTAAAATGAATTAAATTATTTACCTAAACTCTAATTAATTTAAAATGAATTAAATTAATTACTCCATCATTAAAATTCTGCTTATCTTAATCTTCAATTGATTACAAAGCAATTTATAAATCATCAACTCAATATTCATTTCACTTAATCATTACTGATTAACCATCTCTAATTACAATAAGTAATTAGCATTTAATATTAATTATACCTTAATTAATCAATTCCAAATTACATCATTAATTAATGGATTAATGATTTCTAATTATATTTAATCAATCTCTAAATATAAATTAATTACATAAGTAATTAATCTTCAATTTAAACAACATATATATTAATCACCTATGATTAATAACCATTCAGTAATTAACTACTTTAATTACTCATCTCATAATTAATTACCCTTAATTAATTATCTTTATTAATCACTTGATAAATTTACAAAGTAATTTAAATCTAAATTACTTCTATAATAAATATCCTTAATTACATTCAGTAATTATTAACTAATTACTTCCTTTAAGTAATTACAAATCCATTAATTACATAAGTAATTATCAATAATCCACAAATGTTTAAATTAATTTAACTTAATTAATCTAAACTAATCACCTCAATCAAATTAATTACACCAAGTAATTAATTCATTAATTACTTCCATTAAGTAATTAAAACTTAAACAATTGATTATTATTAATTAATTAATCTAATTAATTATCAAAAATTAACCACATTAATTAATTGTTAAATAATCTTAAGTTAATGACTTTCATTAACATCACTTAATTAAGAGATTAACTTATAATTAACCATTATTAATTACTATTTAATTAACCTCTAATTATTAATTAATTAAGTGTTAATTAAAATCTAAATTATCATTAATCACTTGATTAAATAAATCTTAATCATTAATTAAAATTTAATTAACCATCCTTAATTATAGATTAATTAACCTTAATTAATTAATCTCAAATCTTAATTAATCAATTTAAAAACAATTAATTACCTAATTAATCATCCACATTAATTATTAAATAATAATTAGTATTCCATTTAAATTAATTTAACAATTTAAATGAAACCAATTTTATTAAGATCAAAATTAAGAAACATTCTTCTTATATTTTAAACAATTTGTTTCAAACAAATTCAATATAAAAATTTCTTTTTAAATTTCAAATTGAAACGCAATTTAAATTTTCATTCTAGATTCAAACTTAAAATCTTAAAACTTACTTACATCTCCATCTTCATTTTCAAATTCAAACTATTTAAACTTTCTAAAATAGTTAAAACAAATTTAAATTTAAAAACTTATTTTGTTTTATTTTTTTAAAACTGACATTAAAGTCAAATTTTCAGGTTTAAAACTGAATTTAAACTTATTTTAAACTTTATTTCATAATTTAAAACTTATAGTTTTAAATACAAAACCAATGTTTCTTCATACTTTAAAAAGTTTAAAATCTAAATTTAAATTCCGGATTTAAATTCAACTCAGATTCATCTATCTCAAATTTCAGTTTCCAGATTTAAACTTTTAAATTTCAATTTCATTTTAAAGTTGCTTTCCAATTTAAAACATAAAAACAGAAAATAGTTTCCTATTTTAGTTTAAAACATATTACATTTTAAAATTCAAAAATGTTTCAAAAATTCAAGAATTAAACTATTGACTTTATATTTAAATTTCAGGTTTAAAATTTCCAGTTTAAACTTCAACTTATTATTTGAAATTTTACTTTTAATTTAAAACAGTACACAGTTTCTGTTTTTAGTTTAAACCCAAACTTGAATTTAAAAGCATTTCAAATTTAATTCAAAGATCTAAAATTTATAACTTATTGAATTTAAATTAAATTCTAGATTCAAACTTATTTCAGATTTTGTTTTGCATTTTACTTTACTTCAAATCTTAGAAACCCGGAAACAAAATTCTGCTCAAATACTAAAACCTGAAACATTTTAACAAACCCGAGCCACCCACTAAATTACTTCGAGTCAACAGCTTCCCAGCTTCCAGTCACTTTAATTTTACCCGAGACCATCACTGTAATAAAATCCTGCAACACAAAACAAATACCCACCTGCATGCACACTTCTGTACTGTGCACCCAACCACCAACTCCGGCCATCTCCGGTCCTTATCAACGACCATCCCCATCCACCAGTGACCTCTCAACTACCTTCCACCTTCAAAATTCCATGATTCAACTTGAATTTGAATTCAAGTTTTTAAACAAAAACCTGGAAACAACCTTCCCCTTATCAGTGCCTACCCTGTCAACGGCAAGCTCACCCAACTCCGGCCACTATTTCACTCCAAACTCCGGCGATGACTCCATCAACCCTTCATCTACCAATCCCCTAAATATCTCAGAACTCGATTCACTTTGAAAGCCGCAGCACCCAATTTCTTGAACTCAGTAAAAACTAGGGTTCTTATCTAGAAATTCCAAATTCAACATCAATATTTAATTGTAATCCAATTTGGTATTTTTCCTATAATCATTGATAGCTACTCTATCCTAAGAATCAAATTCATCCAGATCCAATGCAAGTTTTAACTGTGCTCAACCAAATTGTGAAATACAGTAATTTCAAATCTGCTCTTCATTTAAAACACTAAAAGTTTTAATATTTGATTTAAAATTCATGTATTTTCTTGATGATGCTATTTATAAATCTGAAACATCAAATTATAAAGTTTGAATTTCCTTTATGCTAATTCACTTTGTGTAACTTGATTTTCCAAGTTACAGATGATTCAATTTTAAATCATATAAAATTTGTATTTACTTTATTCTAAAACAAATAGATTTTATTCAATTTTGAACTTAAACTATAACAATCAAAACCTTGGAGATCTGACATGCATTACATTTCTTATATACACAGGCAGGCAGACTAAAAAAAAAATATGCACAATTTAATTCATCAGATAAACAAGCATGCAATCCTACTTATTTATTTTAAATTAGGTGTTACTCACCTGAATCTAATATGAAGAACAGAGCCACATTGTTTTAAAAAGATGCTTCCAGTTTGAATGCAGATGCAAATCCCCAGGTTATTTTGAAAAAAAATGCAGGCTTCATGTTTGCAAATGAAATGCAGGCCACTTTGTGTTTCCAGACTCATTTGCATTTATCTCCAGATTCATATGCATGTTCCAGATGAAATGCAGGCTTCAACTTGATTTAATTTGCATGTTCCAAAGTTTTGAAAAATGAATGCATGCTTTAGTTTACACATATGCAGGTTTTCTTGCTTTTTCATGGTTGCATGCAGGTTTGTATTTTGGGTTTGAGGAGTTCAAGGCTTTGTGTAATGCAGGTTTGAGAAATGCAAGTGTTTATAGGGAATGATTTGCAGGTTTTTGAATGTTTGAATAGGAGAGGAGTTGAATGAAAATGTTTACTTGTTTGAGAAATGCATTTGAACAAAGTTTCAGATTTCTTTTTAGAATGAAGAATTAGAAAGAGCTAAAGAAATGAATATATGCAAGTTTTAAATAAAAATGTTTGATTTAAATTAAAATTAAAGAAAAACAAAATTAAACAATGACACAGGCTTAAGCTATTACATTTGTCACTTTAGATTGATGATAAGTTTACACATGTATTTGTAAATGTTTTGTTATTCTAATTAAGGTTAAAGAAAATTAAACTTAATGAATGCATGTTCATATTTTAAATTTCAAATTAAATTAACAAATCACATTTTATAAATTAATATTTTAAAAAGAATATCACAAATATTTTTGTAACTTATTTTAATATACAAACTTAAGTAAAAATGAATTTTTAAACAAATAAAACATTTATCTCATATATTAAAAATCATTTAGTTATTTATTAAATATTTTTGAAAAGCTTAGATCAAAAATAAATCACAATTCTATTTTCAAAACATAAAAATTATGCTATAGTAATTTATTTAAAAAACAACTTATATAAATATACATATACATTTTATAAATACAAAACAATTTATTAACTTATTAAAAATAATTTCACAAATTAAATATTTAAATAAAGAAGATTATTAAGTCAAATCAAATTTATTAACAGAAATCATCAATTCAATTTAAATTTAAACACAGATTATTAAATTTAAATTGTCCAAAATTCTGGGATATTACAATCCTTCCCCCTTAAAAGAATTTCGTCCCCGAAATTTAAAACAAAGGTAATTTAATAATCTATTTACAGATTTTATTTTAAAACACAGCATATGTTAATCATATGCTGATAACTATAGCAACCAATTCACACAATCAGAACAAATCTAATTATCCAAAAGAATTTTGGATAAAATCTTCACGAGTTTCCCCGGTATATATATATATCGAGATACTCGCTCTATAAAATACAAACAATCAATACTACTAAGCTATAGAGCTCCTAACAATAATTCTATACAGAATATCAGACTACAAACGAGTCTAACTCAACAAACAAACCATCCTAAACTGCTGGTTCTACAACCAGAAATATCAAACATGTAATCCCTCAGAGATACATGAAACACCCTGAATTAAAGTTATCCAAACTGGCAATTCAACTCTAGAAAACCAAACACTGATCTAACCTAACACAAAAGAAACCAAAACACTACAGAGCTAGCTTCCCAAACTTATAGCTCTTTGGATCATAGAAAAACTTATCCCAAATCAAATCTTCGATTCCATAATCCAAATTCTTCGTCTCTTCCATAAAAACTCTTCGGACGATCCTGGGCTACCAACATCCATCCTGATCAGCTTAACTCTTGCTGATTCCACTAAAAACAGACTGAATCAAAACAATCCAATGATCTCCTCAAGATCACTCAAAAACCAAGAACACTAACCCTGCTTCTCAACAACAGAAGATAGAACAAACTTCTTCTCATCCGAAAAAGAATACAGAAACACCCCAAACTGCTTCCGCTGCACAACTCTGATCCGAAACAGAAGAAAATGCTGAAGAACAGCACAAGCACAGACTAGACAACCCAGCACAAAAATATGGTTCCACATATCCATAAAGAAAACTCAGAAGTTCCTCCGAAACCTGAGTTGCTTTACCAACTTCTATCTCAAGGAACCATCCATCTACTAACTGAACCACCAGTTCCATTCCTGGAAAGAAAACTCGATCTTAAGATGCAGACAAACTCTGGCTTCCTGGAAGAAATCCGGACAACCTCCAACAATCCAAAAAGAACACACTATCGCAAGTCACTTTTGCGATCAACTCAGCCTAACTCCAAAGAAAACTGCTCTCTCTACCACCAAACAGAACAGCTTATACTGGCCTAGCCAACTTACAGAGAAACAGATCCACTCTGCTGCTTCTGAACTCCGCTTCAGAAAAACTACTCAGCCAGAAGACTCCTTACCAACTCAGAACATTCTGCTAAACTCAGCCACATCACCGAGCAGACTCACTTCTTACTCTTGTTCCAAAGAAACATCTTCGAAAATATCCATAGTCACTGCATCTCATCACGCAGCTACTAATTCTTGAGATATCAAGATATCATCACTTGCTTGCTTCTGTCCTACCGACAGATCCAAACTCAATTCTGCACTTCAAAGATGAATTCCGAACCTTAACAGGATACCTTCAGAGATCGATGAAGTCCTTCACCAAGCAAAACTTACTCGAGACGGTATTAGGTCTACAGTCTCGAAAAATACACTTCCAACCTCATCCATCAAACACCAACCAATGGTAGTCGTGTTGTAACAACCCTAGATTTTTCATATATTTAAATTTGACTTTATTTCATTTTGAAATTATTTTAAATTTGTTTTAATTGTGTGATATCAGTTCTAAACATTCTTAAAATGATAATATAATTTTTCCAAAATTTACTGTATTTATTTCCTATTTTTAAAGGCTGTTTTCTAATTTTCTGTCATTTTCTTCATTTTAAATTTATTTATTTTATTTTAATTTTTTTTATTTGTGAAAATTCATCTCTAAATATTTTTAAAATAATAATAGAATTTTTCCAAAAATTACTGTATTGATTTCCTATTTTTAAGGGTTGTTTTCCAATTTTTGCTATTTTCTGCATTAAAATTTTATATTTAAATTAAATTTTAAATATTTATTTTGTGAATATATTTGTATTTTATGTTATTATTTATGTTTAAAAATACTTTACAATCTTATATGAATTTTCTAAAAATTATTTCATTTAACTCCAAATTTTGCTAGTCTAGTTCACTATTTTAACTATTTTCCTTAATTTTACTTTACATAATTGATAAATATTATATATATTTGTATATTTGTGAAAAATTTCGAAATCTTATCTGATATTATTATTATTTCAGCAACATAAATTTATATAAATAATAAAAGGTAATTTGAAAGGTTTTGTGACTTTTTATTTCTTAAGGCTCTTTGTATTCTCACCTTTTCAACTCCAACCATTACTTTTCATTCAATTGGCTGCCTTAACTCATTTCTCCAGCCGACTCCTCTATCATTTCACGTGATTTTATTTCTCAAACTCAAAAAAAAAACATATGGCCATTTGTTGTAGAAGTTTGGGTAAAAATCTCTTCTCTTTTCCTTTTTTTTCATTGTTTTAATGGTTTTGCACTTGTCTCTTCATGCTTTGCTTGGCCATACTCCTCCACCGCCTCCTCCGACCAACCCCACCACTATCCATGGACACTCCACCATCCTTTCCCTTTGACTTGACCAGGCTGTGAGCCCCCTTGAAGCTATCATCACCAAATGTGGCAAAATCACCTTGAAACTAACCTAGCCGAACCATTTATGCACATACCCTTCATTTTTCACCTAAACCACATCCTTGGCCGCCACCACCAGTCCCTCCACCACCTTTGGCCGATACTCTAGACCCCACCTGACCTTCACCTTGTAGGGACCGAGCCCAATGGTCCTTTGGTTGAGCCATGGTTGCACAAAAGCCACTTATTTGCCTTAAACCCTTTGTATTCACACCTTGTAACTTCCACCACTTCACCACACCCTTAGCCGCCCTTTGCACCACCTTCTCCAGCTCATACCTGAACCAAAACCACTGCCACACCATCTCCTAGCCTCCAGCAGGTCTGGCCATGCCATTTGTAGCCTTGCCGATGCTTGAAATTGCACAAAAATCCACTTGTTTGCCTTGTACTTGTATTTTCATACATAGCAACTTCCATACCTTCACTACCCTTGCTAGGACGACCATATATGACCCATACATGACCAAATACACCCCATGGAAGTACCTTATCACCCTATAGGCTGAGCATAGTGATGGTGGAAGCAAGTGCAAGTGTTTGATTAATTGTTGTTCCTTAATTTCTAGCATCGTTTATCGTATTTTTGGTCTGAAACCTTATAATTGTTGTATTGTTTGTTTGATTTGCATTCAAGGGAATTAATCCTTGGCTCCTCCATTTCATATCTGTATCGTGCTTTTGTGCTTGTGTAGATCCCGTTGTGCAATTCGTCGTTGTGTCATCGGCTCAAAACAGTGAGTAAATCTCACCAGACTAATATGTACTTATATAGTGATAAACTGACATCACCTGAATCTGTAAATGCATATCATCCTGTTATAACTGCTATATTATATTCATATGAAGTTCACACCTATATTTACACTTGTTATACCATATGTTACTGTTATTTCATGCTATTCTATTATTTTCATCAGTTTATCACACTGCAAGTTCCCTGTAGACTAGAATCACTATGGGTTGAAATGATACATACCCGAACGGACTTTAGAATAGGAGAAAATCGTTATGGGCTGAAATGATAGGCCTGAATGATTTTCAATTATTTTCATTTACTTGGGATTGCGGGTTTGAAATGATCAAACCCGGGTTTTCTTTGTAAATTATGGGTTGAAATGATATATTACCCGTATCACTTTACCTAGGCTAGAAAATGAAATACAGACTCGTTGTTAAAATATGTTTTTCTAAAAAATTTAAAATATTTTAGAAATGTAAATATTATAATATTTTGATTTAAATTTGATTAAAAATGATTTTTGTAAAGCATTATTGATTTTCTGAAAATTTATAAGTGAAATAAATAAATGGTAAAGTTAGAAAATCTGAAATGTAAGTTATTTTGGAAATTATAATTTGGTGATAAATGGAATTTGAATTAAATATGAAAATATGATAAATTTATGATATTTTGAATTAAATGAATTTAAAATGATTTTGTAATATATTAATGATTCTTGAATAAAGTTAAAATGTGAAATGAATGAATATTTATGTTGAAATTTTGAAATATAACTAAAATTGCAAATTTGTGAATTTGGCATAAAAGTGAATTTTAAGTTAAGTAAATAAAAATGAAATTAAGTTATATTTGAAAATTTTAAACTTAAGTGTTAAGTTAAATTTAATTTAACGAATTTGAAATTTTATGTTGGAATTTAATAAGTTAATTATTATTAAATTTTGATTTTTGAATGGAGATTTAACTTTATAACATCATGAATATAAGGGTATTTGAATGATTGTTTTAAAGGTGAAATTATATGATTTTATAAGTTAAAAATGATTTAAATAAAATTACAATTTTTTTGTGAAATTATACTGAATATTTGAAGTTAATTAACTGTATTTCTGAAGTGCTATTAATTCTATTGTAAATGATAATACAACATTTGTAAATGCTGTAGTTGATAATAATGAACCAAATGGATAAGTTTAATTAAAGGCTATTATAGCATTTTTTGTAAATGTTATAATTTTTGAATTTAACTAAGTTTTATTTGAAACTAATGTAACCCTATTACAGCATTTTTAAATGCTATCTTTTGTTAAATTGAACTGTTTTGAATGTAACTTCTTGTAGCAATTTCTAAATGCTGCGAAAGTTGAATTTTCATCTGTTTTATTAAATTAAGTGAATAAATGAATTTTGAAAGACTAAATTTTTGTAAATTTAATAATTTAATTATTAAATATAATAACTTCATTTTATGATTTAAAATGAAGTAATTTGTTTTGAAATATAAACTATTTTGAAATGTGTTTTGTAATGGTATTTAAATTAAATAAAAATGAATGTGGTTTGGAAGATATTATATTTTTGATATTTTGAAATGGATTTTGAATGATATTAAATTTTGAAATGATATTTGATTTTGAAGTATAAAATACCATTTTGAAATTTTAACCACGGGATGTAATTAGTTTATAGTTTAACTGATTCTTAAAGGATGGGCGATCCCAAGCATCCTTTAAGTTATTGTGCATTTCTACTACAGTTCACTTGAGTTGGTTTACATTATATAAGTATATATTGTCCTGACTCGAGTGTTTTATGTTTTACTTTACGCTCGGGTCAGCCTGAGTATTTACAGCTTAGCTTTGGATTTCTTTCTGGAGCTAGGAATTGCTGGAGATTCTGCTTGTCTAGTTATCTATCCCTTCAGTTTCAGTTGTTCTATTTCAGCTTTGGTATTGATAAACTGCTATGTAATTGAGATTTCTATTGTATATTTTTTTTCAGACTGATATTATGTATTATGTTTTGAGAGTTTGTTATAGTAGCTTCATGAACTACTATGGTTAATTTCCGCTGCGAGTTATTCTGATATTTCTGTGTCTGTGATTCTGTGATTGTATTTCATTTGCTCCAAATTTATTTACAACGCGGTATTTGAGCAATTCAAGTCTGACATGTGCGGATGCGAAATGGCTGAAAATATCGGGTTGTTACAGTTGGTATCAGAGCTTGGGTTTTAGGCAAACCTTAGCCTGCGGAGCAAAAACTCATTAGAGATAGGGTAGAAATACCCTAGGATGAGTGAAATCAATCTCTGAATCCTTTCTTTGTGAGAGAACGTATTTTCAAAGTATAAAATGATTTCCAAATGATTTTCAAAGTATTTTCAAAGATTATTTTGGTATAAAAATCTTCTTATATTGAAACCAAGATTTTCTAAACTTCATCTCTTCGGTATCCACCTTGTTAGAAATCTCTTGGTTAAGATTCTTATCGACTAGGATTCCATGAACTTTGGAACACTCCCACTTGTTCTGGAATCCACTCTTGTTTTCCCCATTTTTCCTTTTAATTTTGGAGCATTCCGTAACTCTACTTTGGAATGACCACTCTAAAGAGCGGTGATTCCGTAAATCTTTGAATGATTTGTAAAGGGGTGAAACTCTTTTACAATTGGCATTGATTCACTGAAGATTTTTGTATCCTCGGATGTCGATGCTATCTATCTCCTGCTCTACCCGGATTCTATCTCTGGCGATCGAAGGTCGATTTGCCTTAGATTTTCGTATTGATTATATTCCTAAAGTCTCGGTTGACCGGTTAAGGTCGCCCGCGATTTATATAGTCTTATCTATCCTCTATTTGGTAATTAAATTATCTCATCTTCGTTTGAGTTTATCTTCGAACTAGAATTCTATTTGATTAGAGTTCCTCTAATTTTGAATCTTTGTTTGTTTGAAGTCCTATCCTTGAATCATCCTTTGGAAATTTGTGTTTGGTTGTATTTTGAAATTGTGCATACATCGAAATTATTAAGGATGACCATATTTTGTATATAAAAGTAAAATGTTTTCGATAAAGATTTTATATCTTTTAAAAAAATGAAAATTTGAAGCTTTGAAAGGATTTGAAATTTTGAAAATTTATGAGAAATTTAAATTTATATAAAATAATTTATAACTGAAAGGTTTTGAATTTGAATTTCAAGGAATCGAACTCCGGTGTTTTGAAATCGGTTTTAAGATTTTGGAATATATATAATAATAATATGATTTAAAGATATTTTATGAATAAGAAATATTTCAAATGTATTTGAATGAATTCCAAAGATTTTAAAGAGATTTTAAAGAAGTTTCAAGAAAGTAAAAGTCCAGAACCCACTTATGTCATTGGAAAATAATTTCGATGATGAATGCATGCATCATCGACATTGATTTTCGAGTTTCTGAGTGGGGAGAGGCTACTCTAGTAGCTTTGCTATGCGAGTGATTTTGTGAAACCAAATTTGATTTTTGATTTTGAAGTATGGTTTGATATTCGAAAGATATATATATATACACATTTGAAATGATTTAAAGTAAGCCGGTGTTCAGTCCTCGAGATTCAGATTTGTTTTGGTATAACCCTATCTTTTGAAATTGGTTTACTGATTTAGTGTTGATTTTCAACTCTTGGATTGAAAATATGACTTCTTCGACTGTTTTAAGATTCGAGCACTTCCAAATCAAGGTTAATTTTTCAAAGCTAAATTTTTGAAAGGTATAAGGTATTTGATAAAGAATATAAGTTTAGTTTGTATGTTTCAAGTATGAAATAATATGATTTTTATAAGTCGAAACTGTTTTTTTAGTAAATAAATAAGACTATTTTGAATTATACTAATATGAAATTTAGTTTGAAATGTTTTGGATAAAAATTAGTCTTTAAATGTTTGAGAAAAATTTGGTTTTAAATGTTTTAACTTAGTAACATCTTTATGAAACTATTTATTTAACAAGTTGGAATGGATACATAAGTTGTACGTATGTTGTTTTATTCGCATAATTAATTTGATCCAAGTTTGAGTACACAAGTTCGAGGTGAATTACACCATTTCGTGTTAGGATTTTTCATTTGAGTCTTGATGGCGAACATTTGATATGGATTTTGGGCTTGATTCTAGAATTCTCTATCATAGTATATGGCTATGCAAGGAGACTGATGGCTTCTAGTCGAGAAACCATATCGAAGTCCGCATTAGGGAAGTCGAATGGACAATACTAGTTCGAAAGCGAACTTGTGTAATCGAGCGAGCGATCGAATGTAATGTTGCGAAATGATGACATACGTACATCTTATATCCTTATATACTTGACGTTGAAATTGAAAGTTGTTGGGTTGGATATCTTTGTAATTTAATTCAAAATTTTCTTTTATGAAAAACTACTATCAAATTTAAAACCATTTTTCTTTTATTCTTCCTAAACTAACTGTTTTATTCTATTTTTATACAAACTATTTCATATACAAAACTGTTCTTAATTAAAAATCTTTTAGTAAGCAAAGATGTTTAATTCCATATGGCTTTTCATGTAGCGAAATTTATTTTTTTGAAAATTTTGATCCTTATATAAGACAAACTTTATGTAAGTATAAAATGATTCTGAAAACCATTGATCTTGATAAATCAATAATTGAAGCTTGTATTAGTATGAAAGGATATTTGGTTTACCTGTAATTTGAGTTTATTTAAAAATAATGGATTTATGAAATAAATATTTCAACACTAAGTAATAATGAAGTAAAATATGAGATATACGAAATTATGAAATTTAGTTTTGAAATATGGTATATTTAAGCCTTGAAACGTATTTAAGATTTAATAGTTTATTTTGTAAATCAAATCTATATTTGAAATTGATAATATTTGAAATGGTTTTGTTGGAAAACTAAATTGGAACTAATGGTTTGAATTGAATTAAAATTGGAAATTTTAGATTTTGGTTTAATTGAAAATTTTGAAATGTAAAGAATTAAGGGTATGTTTTATGATTTCAAATGTATGATTTCAAAATATTATGATTTTCAAAGTGAAATGATTTCAAGTATTTGGTTTCGAAAGATTTATAACTTTGAAAGTATTATGATTTTTGAAGTGAATACATGTTTGAAATGGAAATGAATTTATTTGACCTAAATTTTGTTGATTTGGAAATTTGGATTATTTTCTAAACCTATTGTTTTAAGAAATTTTGAAACTGAATATGTATAACTTGAAAGAAATGATTTGGTGACATCATATATGATTTTAAAACTTAATTGATATCGAAATGGTTTGAAATTTAGAACCTTGTTTTATTAAATACTTGATTTGGGAGCTATCGAACTTATATCAAAATGATTTGTATAAGTAAACTATTGATTTGAAAACTGTTGATTTGAAAAGGTACTCAATTTTGAAAAGTGAAATCTTATATAATCGAAATTTATATAAGTGTGATTTGATATACTATTGTTTTGAAAAGTATTTGATTTGAAATGAAATCTTATATAAAATGAACTTTATATAAGTATGATATTTGGAAGTGATTTTGAAAGGTATTGTATGATACATATTTTCGAAGTAAAGATATGGAAAGTGCCTTCTGCTTGATATCCACTTTATGGCCACACTGTGGATTCATTCTATCGATATTATTCTCTCTCTTTGATTTGGGTTTTCCGGATATGATACTCGAGTTTCCATCAAATTCCATGGCGATCTCCATGGTCTTATGAGTGCGACTCCATAGCGAAACTGCCTGGCAGAGCTGGCCTGAGGGTACGGATTGTTTCCTGGGGGATCCAGGCGTAACCATTGTGTATCCTGCACTCTATGTAGGTCGCATTAGTAGCGAAACTGCCTGGCTGAGATGGCCTAGGGGTACGGATTGTTTCCTGGGGGATCCAGGCGTAACCATTGTGTATCCTGCATTCTACACGTCATCATGGCGTAACTCGCAGGGCTGAGAAAGCTTACGGATACGGATTATTTCCTGGGGGACCCAGGCGTAACCATTGTGTATCTGCGATCCATGGTTAGACAACTGTTTCGGTTTGGTTGATTTGTTTGGATTGTACTTTCCATATCCATTTTTTTAAAGTGTTTTCATTATTTTCACTGGGTGTTGAAACAAGTCTACTAAGTACTTGGAGAATTCTAGCTTTGCGCCTGATCAACGCATAGCCAGAGTCTGCGGGAACGAAAGTAAACTTGTTAAGACATCGAGTTATAAAAGTATTTTGATAAAAGCATCTTGATAAAGTACTGTATAAAGAATATTTTGATCAGTTATTTTCCCTTCTAAAAATTTAAAATGTTTTAAATATTGTTTACCTTGAACCATCAGATTTGAATCAAATGACTATTCATCATATTATAAAATGTTTAAAATGTTATGAAATTTTAATTGAAATGTATAATGGTTTAAATAATGGTTCACCCTTGTCTTCCAACATGCTTCCCTTCCTAGCTACCTTTTCCCTACCTTCTTTTGAGGATGTCTTCCAACCTATTGTTCTTTCTTGTTGTTTCTCCACTTCCTTCCTTTTCGAGGACGAAAAGATTTGAGTGGGGGAGAGTGTAACAACCATAGATTTTTCATATATTTAAATTTGACTTTATTTCATTTTGAAATTATTTTCAATTTGTTTTAATTGTGTGATATCAGTTCTAAACATTCTTAAAATGATAATATAATTTTTCCAAAATTTACTGTATTTATTTCCTATTTTTAAAGGCTGTTTTCTAATTTTCTGTCATTTTCTTCATTTTAAATTTATTTATTTTATTTTAATTTTTTTTTATTTGTTAAAATTCATCTCTAAATATTTTTAAAATAATAATAGAATTTTCCAAAAATTACTGTATTGATTTCCTATTTTTAAGGGCTGTTTTCCCATTTTTTGCTATTTTCTTCATTAAAATTTTATATTTAAATTAAATTTTAAATATTTATTTTGTGAATATATTTGTATTTTATGTTATTATTTATGTTTAAAAATACTTTACAAGCTTATATGAATTTTCTAAAAATTATTTCATTTAACTCCAAATTTTGCTAGTCTAGTTCACTGTTTTAACTATTTTCCTTAATTTTACTTTACATAATTGATAAATATTTTATATATTTGTATATTTGTGAAAAATTTCGAAATATTATCTGATATTATTGTTATTTCAGCAACATAAATTTATATAAATAATAAAAGGTAATTTGAAAGGTTTTGTGACTTTTTATTTCTTAAGGCTCTTTGTATTCTCACCTTTTCAACTCCAACCATTACTTTTCATTCAATTGGCTGCCTTAACTCATTTCTCCAGCCGACTCCTCTATCATTTCACGTGATTTTCTTTCTCAAACTCAAAAAAAAAAAACATACGGCCATTTGTTGTAGAAGTTTGGGTAAAAATCTCTTCTCTTTTCCTTTGTTTTTCATTGTTTTAATGGTTTTGCACTTGTCTCTTCATGCTTTGCTTGGCCATACTCCTCCACCGCCTCCTCCGACCAACCCCACCACTGTCCATGGACACTCCACCATCCTTTCCCTCTAACTTGACCAGGCCGTGTGTGACATCCCGGAAATTTGGGGCAATATTTATTTAATAATCTGTGTTAAAAATTAATTTGATTTGATAATAATTGTTAATAATATTAAATTGATTAATAATCTCCTTTAAAATAAATATTTAACTAATAATTTATGTTTTCAAAGCTAATTTAATGTGTTCTCTATTTATAATATATATGTTTGTATATATTGTAAATAGTAAGTTTGTTTTAATTTAACAAGTAAAACATATTTTCTTATTTTAATCTTTTTAGAAATTATAATTTAGGGATTTGATTTAAATTTAATATTAAATAAATAATAAGTGGCTTTAAAATATACTAAAGATAAAGTTAAAATTTGTTTAAAGGATTTTAACTTAAAATTAAATTTAACAAAGGTTGTTTGTTCTTATTTTAAATATAGTTGATAAAATAAGTAATTTATTTATATGGTGATAATTTCTTTATAAATTATTTTAATAATGAGTTTTATTTATAATATAATAACTTCACAAGTAGATTTTAAAATAAATAGAAATTGTTATATATATATATACACATATATTTGGAAGAAACTATGTTTTGAAGTTTAAAATAAAATCTTTTAAAATGTTTTAACTTAAGATAAACCTTATAAATATTTAGCATAAGTGTAATAATAGATAATAATTAAAATTAGTATTTTATAGTTATGTTAAAATAAAAGAGAAACAAAATAAACAAAATATCTAAACACAAAGATGCAATAGCTTAGAACAAAGAATCAAGGCAATGCAAATTTGTAGCTGTAAATATAGTACTCAAATAATTAGTAAGAATGCTAAGGTAACAAAACAAATATGCAGGCAAGGGGATACAAATGCAAAGTAAAGTTAGCTTAAAAATAAGCAACCTGACAAAGTCATAAGTGTGTAGCCTGTAGAGTTTTGAAATGTAAGAGACAAAATAAAGTAAGTTGTGAAACAAAACTGATTTAAAAACAAATAAGTAAAGCAAAATAAATAAAAGCATAAAGTACTCTAAAGCAAAGTAAAAAGATAAGTATACAGGTAGGTACAAAACAAAGAAAACAAGGCAATGCAAATTTGTAGCTGTAAATAAATATGCCTGTAGTGTTTGAAATGCTAAGGTTAAAACAAAGTATAGAAATAATATGCAGATAGATGGAAATGCAAAGCAAAGTCAACATGGAAATGCAAAGTAAAGATAGCTTGTAGATAAAGACTCAGGCAAGAGAAAAAGAATATCTATGTATAAGATTAGTAGGAAACATATAGTACTCAAATAATTAATGCTTTCATTTCTTAGCAGCAAACAAGTCATTTCGAATTGTATAAAGCTAAATTCAGCCTCCATTTAGAGAAAATATCTCTGAACAAACTAAATACCTAAACCAGTAAACACCTCTTTTTTTTTTTACATATCTTGTCTTCTTTATATATGTAATGTTTTGTTTAGTTCGTTCAACAGCAAACAAGAAAATTTTATAGCAAGCCTTTTCTTTTCTTTTACAAAACTTAAACAACATCATACAACTAACAAGCAAGCCTGCAAGCAAATTTAAATCAAAACATGAAACATCAAGACAGCAGATCAGTTTTTAAACCTGGAAAACTAAAGCAAGTCTGAGAATAACAAGCCTACATGCAACTGCAAGTTCGTAAATCAAAGCATATTAAAGCAAGCTATCAAAGTTAATGTGGCAATGCAGTTCCAGTTTAAACAATCCCAGATGCTTGTTGCTTGAAGTTGTTCACTGGTCTCTGTTCTTCAACATGTTGGTGAGTAACTTAGATTTTTACAATACTTAAATATATATGTTTCTTAATTATTGTCTAAGATATGTATATATCTTATTGCATTTCTGAGTATATGTGTTCTGCATGTATGTGTGATGATGACTTGAAAAACATCTCTGTATTTAGAATTTAAGCTCCTGTTTTACTTTCAAAAATCATTAGAGCTTAATCTATTGGTTGATAGAACTTAGTATCTGAACAAAATGTGTTTGTTTGTTTATAAAGTAAATTTTAAAATTAAAATTTAAGTTAAACAAAGTAGAGTTAATTCTGAAAACATTAAAAACAGTTAAGGGTTAAATTAAGTGATAATTTCAAACATCTTGAAATATCAATTCAGGTTCATAACTTGAATACTTATCAGAAATAAGGATTTTTAAGTGTAAATTCACATTTTATAGCTAAGTATTGAATTGGCATTTCTGGGTTGTTCATTTTGGGAAGTTTGGGTTGTCTCGGCCAGTATACTTGGTTAGAGTGGTCGTGGTCCTTCATGAAGGTGGAAGAGTGACTGGAGTGTTTGACAAAATTGCGTGGTGGTCGATCAGTGGCTGGTGGAGAGTGTGGTGGTGGATTCTTGGTTTTGAACCCTAGTTTTCTCAGGCTAGGAAAATCCGATCATTTCTCCTTCTATAGATGATCGAGTGTCATAGGGATTTGGGGAGTGGTTGTCGAAGCACTCATGAAGCCGATGCCGGAGGTGGTGGTTCTCTGGAGGTCGTAGGAGGAGGGGCGAAGCGGTGACAGGTTTGGGAAGGGGAGTGAAAGGGTATTCCCAGGTTTTGCTTGTATTACTCCATTTTGATTTGGACGTGGTGATGAATTTTGGGTGGTCGTGCCGCTGTCTGGAGGTAGTCGGCGATGTGTTGGGTGCCTGAGTGGATGGTCGGCGTTGGTTGGGCCACGGTGCACGTGCACCGTGCCATTGAAGTTGGGGATTACCGTTTTCTGTGTGCAGTTTTTTGTTAGGGGAGACTCGAGTTTAATCGAGTGTTGACTCGAAGCAGAGGAGGAGGAAACTCGAAGAAAATCTGATTTTCTCTCGAGTCAGTGTTGTTTCCAGTTTTTGTAAAACCTGGTAGCAAATGAATGGAACTTTCTTGTTCCAGTTTGTGTAACCTGATAGCAAGTGTTTGAGATTTTTAAACAAGCTCACAGGAAACCTTAATTTGTATTCAAGATTTAAAAAAAGTTTAAATCAGTTGAAGTGTGAATTCAAACTATTTTTATTGAATTCAAATCTGAAAAAAGATATAGGTTTCTAAATATTTAAATGGGAATTCCAGTTTTCAACCTGACAGTTCAGTTTTTTTTTTAAATTTCAATTTAAATTTGAAAACTGAAATTCAAAACAGGATTTAAACTATGTTTTAAATATAAAGTAGAGTATAGGTTCAATTGAATTTTTAATCTAAGGTTTTAAAATGAATTTGGATTTTAAATCAAGAATTTAAAATCAAGGTGGTAAAAGTAAGTTAAAATCAAGGTTAAACAAATTGTTTTAATTTGAATTCGCAAGTTAAAATATTAATGTAATTGGAAGTTTTATATTTAAATAAAGATTTAAGTGATTGGGTTTAAAAGCTTTTCTTATATAAGTTCATATGTAAGAAATAAAGGTTATTTATATTTATAAATTGAATTTAAATTGGGTAAATGTTTAAACAATAACCACTTTGAATCTTGAATTCAAAATGGAATTTGAATTTGAACTTAAAATGTTCTAATACATTTTAATATTAATAAAGTCATTAATAAAGAGATAAATTATCTTAGAAACAATTAAGGTATTTAGATGATTAAATAGATAAGATAATTAAGGAATGACTTATGTATTAAATTTCCCTAATTAATAATTTAGATTAATTTATATTTAGAAATTAATTAGGGAATAAATTAAGAAATGTTATTAGTAAATGAAGATAACTAACTAAGGATTATTATTTAATTAATTAATGTGATTAATTTTATTAATTAATTAGATTAATTAATTTAGATAATCTATTGTAAATTGTTAAGAGTAATTACTTGATAAAAGTAATTAGAAGATTAATTACTTATTGTAATTAATTTTGATGTTATGATTAAATTAAGTTAATTAATTTAGTTTAATTAATTTAAGAAATCATTTGATGGTTTGATAAGTGTAATTACTTGGTGTAATTAATGGAGCAGGATTACTTAGGGAAGTAATTAGATGATAATTTCTGAATGTAATTAATACAGGATGAATTGTAGATGAAGTAAGTTGGGTAATTACTTTTGAAGTTAATCAGGGATTAATTATGGAGATAATTAATTATGTGATAATTAATTTATTAATAAGTAATTAAGGGTAGTTAATTACTGGATTGTTATTAATCAAAGGTGATTAATAATTGTGTTTAATTAAAGATTAATTACTTAATGTAATTAATCTGAATAAAGTTATTAATTTTAAATATAATTAGAAATCATTAATTAATGTAATTAATGATGGAATTTAGAAATGGGTAAATTAAGTAATAATAATAGTGAAGTGATTAATTATTGTAATTAACTAAGAATAAATGTAAGTAATTATATTCAATTAATAAATGAAGGAATTAAATGTCAATTACTATGAATAATTTAGGATAATTAATTTGTGAAATTAATTAAAGACTAATTACTTATTGTAATTAGAGATTGATTAATCAAAGGTGTTTAATCAAGATGAATACTAAGTGGATGATTAATTAATTAGATTTATAATTAATTAATGATTGTATAAGCAGGATTTATAGATGAAGTAATTAATTTAATTTACTTTAAGTTAATTAGAGATAGAAGTAATTAATTTAATTCATTTTAAATTAATTATAAATGGTATGATTATAAATCATTGCTTATGGATGAATGATATTGATATTTATTGAATGGGTGTGAACTTATATATGAGATGAGTAATATCTATATGATATGGATTATCTGTTTATTATCTATTTGGATGATAATATGAATTATCTGTTTATGATGATGATGTGATTATCTATTGTGATATTGTGAGTTATCTATCTGTGT
The DNA here is from genome assembly GCA_030765085.1 of Allium cepa. NCBI lineage: Eukaryota > Viridiplantae > Streptophyta > Magnoliopsida > Asparagales > Amaryllidaceae > Allium > Allium cepa. Next base: position 377,135,788 of record CM060938.1, on the reverse strand, counting down.
GTATATAGATAATTAAATTGAATTGTTTTAACTCTAAAACAACTTGGCCTTAAAAGACACGTTTTGGATTTCGATGAGACCGGGATCGGGTTTTGCATTAGGAACATCCGAAAACCACATCGATTCCAAATTAACGATAGGTCGTTAATCTGAAGTGAAGATGAAGATTCAGAATGCAAGGGTTATCGTCGTTAACTCTGAGGGTGATTCCAAAATGAGTGTAAGGAGATAATGCCTTCGGTTTCGTTCGAACCCGGAACGAACTCGTACGGATTGAATGCTTTCAACACATCGTCAGGCGGGCGATGAGCATTCTAAGATATTATGTTCTTTAAAGGTAATCGCAGCCTCAAGCCTCATCAACCGGGAATGGCTAAAACAGGGGAGGTGCAGCAAGGTTAGGTGGGTCATGCCCAAGCAGGACAAGGATGTTCCCCTGTCTAGATGTCCCTTTATTTTTCGGCTGTGTGGGCGGTTGATTGCAACAACTGCCGGGGTTTATCTTGTTCGGGACTGTTCAGTAAGGAATGGTTCCGGCCTTGTGTTGCAGGGGATGAAGGGAGTAATCCTCGGTACGTGATCTAGGCCCCGTACTGTGACGGGCGGTACCCCAGTAGCCCTGCCATTGTATGGAATCCAAAATCCAATAAGTGCCGTACGAATTAGTTGTGCCCAACTATGTTGGAATGTGAGATGTAAGCATTTCAGCTATTTCTGTATTTTGCTTGAAAACCCTAGACACTATTATAATATCACTGGATTTCCTATTAAATGTTTTGGTTAGCGTAAGGTAAAAACTTTTCCATGTTTATGTGTGGGAAGTCTTACGTGATACCTTTTGTTTCCAAAAGATTTTTAAAGTTAAGCAACTTTAACCTGTTACTCATACCAGACCCATGTCTGACCCAAAGTTTATTTTTGTTTTTCATAAACTCTCGAGTACCCAAATTTTTACGGGTAGCCAAGGGATTCAGGTTAGCTTTGACGAATTCTGGAGGAGCAATGGAGCAGGAGGCTTCAGCGTTGTAGATATATATATTGGGTTCTGCTGTGATGATATCTCTGTGTTGATTTGTATATTGAGTTGTGTTAACTAGACAGGTGTTTATAACTATCTAATATGTGATGTATTGTCTGTATAACTCTGATTGATGTTGTATATTATGTAAATATTTATGTGATTATTATATTTTATTCGTTCCGCTGTGAGATTCTGGTGTTGTTATTCTTTCTTCTCTATCTTTTCTATTTTCTCATCCCTTTCTTTTCTTAATGACGAAACGTCTTCCTGGGAGAAGGAGGGCAGGTCGTTTCACCGTGAGCCCCCTTGAAGCTATCATCACCAAATGTGGCAAAATCACCTTGAAACTAGCCTAGCCGAACCATTTATGCACATACCCTTCATTTTTCACCTAAACCACCTCCTTGGCCGCCACCACCAGTCCCTCCACCACCTTTGGCCAACACTCCAGACCCCACCTGACCTTCACCTTCTAGGGGCCGAGCCCAATGGTCCTTTGGTTGAGCCATGGTTGCACAAAAGCCACTAATTTGCCTTAAACCCTTTGTATTCACACCTTGTAACTTCCACCACTTCACCACACCCTTAGCCGCCCTTTGCACCACCTTCTCCAGCTCATACCTGAACCAAAATCACTGCCACACCATCTTCTAGCCTCCAACAGGTCTGGCCATGCCATTTGTAGCCTTGCCCGATGCTTGAAATTGCACAAAAATCCACTTGTTTGCCTTGTACTTGTATTTTCATACATAGCAACTTCCATACCTTCACTACCCTTGCTAGGACGACCATATATGACCCATACCTGACCAAATACACCCCATGGCAGTACCTTATCACCCTATAGGCTGAGCATAGTGATGGTGGAAGCAAGTGCAAGTGTTTGATTAATTGTTGTTCCTTAATTTCTAGCATCGTTTATCGTATTTTTGGTCTGAAACCTTATAATTGTTATACTGTTTGTTCGATTTGTATTCAAGGGAATTAATCCTTGGCTCCTCCATTTCGTATCTGTATCGTGCTTTTGTGCTTGTGTAGATCCCGTTGTGCAATTCGTCGTTGTGTCATCAGCTCAAAACAGTGAGTAAATCTCACCAGACTAATATGTACTTATATAGTGATAAACTGACATCACCAGAATCTGTAAATGCATATCATCCTGTTATAACTGCTATATTATGTTCATATGAAGTTCACACCTATATTTACACTTGTTATACCATATGTTACTGTTATTTCATGCTATTCTATTATTTTCATCAGTTTATCACACTGCAAGTTCCCTGTAGACTAGAATCACTATGGGTTGAAATGATACATACCCGAACGGACTTTAGAATAGGAGAAAATCGTTATGGGCTGAAATGATAGGCCTGAATGATTTTCAATTATTTTCATTTACTTGGGATTGCGGGTTTGAAATGATCAAACCCGGGTTTTCTTTGTAAATTACGGGTTGAAATGATATATTACCCGTATCACTTTACCTAGGCTAGAAAATGAAATACAGACCCGTTGTTAAAATATGTTTTTCTAAAAATTTTAAAATATTTTAGAAATGTAAATATTATAATATTTTGATTTAAATTTGATTAAAAATGATTTTTGTAAAGCATTATTGATTTTCTGAAAATTTATAAGTGAAATAAATAAATGGTAAAGTTAGAAAATCTGAAATGTATGTTATTTTGGAAATTATAATTTGGTGATAAATGGAATTTAAATTAAATATGAAAATATGATAAATTTATGATATTTTGAATTAAATGAATTTAAAATGATTTTGTAATATATTAATGATTCTTGAATAAAGTTAAAATGTGAAATGAATGAATATTTATGTTGAAATTTTGAAATATAACTAAAATTGCAAATTTGTGAATTTGGCATAAAAGTGAATTTTAAGTTAAGTAAATAAAAATGAAATTAAGTTATATTTGAAAATTTTAAACTTAAGTGTTAAGTTAAATTTAATTTAACGAATTTGAAATTTTATGTTGGAATTTAATAAGTTAATTATTATTAAATTTTGATTTTTGAATGGAGATTTAACTTTATAACATCATGAATATAAGGGTATTTGAATGATTGTTTTAAAGGTGAAATTATATGATTTTATAAGTTAAAAATGATTTAAATAAAAATACAATTTTTTTGTGAAATTATACTGAATATTTGAAGTTAATTAACTGTATTTCTGAAGTGCTATTAATTCTAATGTAAATGATAATACAACATTTGTAAATGCTGTAGTTGATAATAATGAACCAAATGGATAAGTTTAATTAAAGGCTATTATAGCATTTTTTGTAAATGTTATAATTTTTTAATTTAACTAAGTTTTATTTGAAACTAATGTAACCCTATTACAGCATTTTTAAATGCTATCTTTTGTTAAATTGAACTGTTTTGAATGTAACTTCTTGTAGCAATTTCTAAATGCTGCGAAAGTTGAATTTTCATCTGTTTTATTGAATTAAGTGAATAAATGAATTTTGAAAGACTAAATTTTTGTAAATTTAATAATTTAATTATTAAATATAATAACTTCATTTTATGATTTAAAATGAAGTAATTTGTTTTGAAATATAAACTATTTTGAAATGTGTTTTGTAATGGTATTTAAATTAAATAAAAATGAATGTGGTTTGGAAGATATTATATTTTTGATATTTTGAAATGGATTTTGAATGATATTAAATTTTGAAATGATATTTGATTTTGAAGTATAAAATACCATTTTGAAATTTTAACCACGGGATGTAATTAATTTATAGTTTAACTGATTCTTAAAGGATGGGCGATCCCAAGCATCCTTTAAGTTATTGTGCATTTCTACTACAGTTCACTTGAGTTGGTTTACATTATATAAGTATATATTGTCCTGACTCGAGTGTTTTGTGTTTTACTTTACGCTCGGGTCAGCCTGAGTATTTACAGCTTAGCTTTGGATTTCTTTCTGGAGCTAGGAATTGCTGGAGATTCTGCTTGTCTAGTTATTTATCCCTTCAGTTTCAGTTGTTCTATTTCAGCTTTGGTATTGATAAATTGCTTTGTAATTGAGATTTCTATTGTATATTTTTTTTCAGACTGATACGTTTTGAGAGTTTGTTATAGTAGCTTCATGAACTACTATGGTTAATTTCCGCTGCGAGTTATTCTAATATTTCTGTGTCTGTGATTCTGTGATTGTATTTCATTTGCTCCAAATTTATTTACAACGCGGTATTTTGAGCAATTCAAGTCTGACATGTGCAGATGCGAAATGGTTGAAAATATCGGGTTGTTACACGTGTTACACACACTTCTACCTCATCTACCTTTATAACTTATATTGGAAAACCTGAACAGGTAACCCAACAAATAGGTAGAACAATATATATATATATATATATATATATATTAAAAATACAAATACGCTCTCTCAAGATAGACACCACTACAGAGACTAGGTATTCACTCAACCTAATGCTCTGATACCAAGTGAGACGACCCGACTTTTTCCCCACAAAAAGTCATATCATCCTTAAGAAAGAAAGGGATAGAAAAGAGAAAAGAAAGAAGAGAAAGAAGAAACAACACAAGAATCTCAACAGCAGAACGAATCTTAATCATTAATTAAAATTTAATTAACCATCCCGAATTATAGATTAATTAACCTTAATTAATTAATCTCAAATCTTAGTTAATCAATTTAAAAACAATTAATTACCTAATTAATCATCCACATTAATAATTAAATAATAATTAATATTCCATTTAAATTAATTTAACAATTTAAATGAAACCAATGTTCTTAAGATCAAAATTAAGAAACATTCTTCTTATATTTTAAACAATTTGTTTCAAACAAATTCAATCTAAAAGTTTCTTTTTAAATTTCAAATTGAAACACAATTTAAATTTTCATTCTAGATTCAAACTTAAAATCTTAAAACTTACTTACATCTCCATCTTCATTTTCAAATTCAAACTTTTAAACTTTCTAAAATAGTTAAAACAAATTTAAATTTAAAAACTTATTTTATTTTTTTTAAAACTGACATTAAAGTCAAATTTTCAGGTTTAAAACTGAATTTAAACTTATTTTAAACTTTATTTCATAAACCAATGTTTCTTCATACTTTAAAAAGTTTAAAATCTAAATTTAAATTCCAGATTTAAATTCAACTCAGATTCATCTATCTCAAATTTCAGTTTCCAGATTTAAATTTTTAAATTTCAATTGCATTTTAAAGTTGCTTTCAAATTTAAAACATAAAAACAGAAAATAGTTTCCTGTTTTAGTTTAAAACATATTACATTTTAAAATTCAAAAATGTTTCAAAAATTCAAGAATTAAACTATTGACTTTAAATTTAAATTTCAGGTTTAAAACTTCCAGTTTAAACTTCAACTTATTATTTGAAATTTTACTTTTAATTTAAAACAGTACACAGTTTCTGTTTTTAGTTTAAACCCAAACTTGAATTTAAAAGCATTTCAAATTTAATTCAAAGATCTAAAATTTATAACTTATTGAATTTAAATTAAATTCTAGATTCAAACTTATTTCAGATTCTGTTTTGCATTTTACTTTACTTCAAATCTTAGAAACCTGGAAACAAAATTCTACTCAAATACTAAAACCTGAAACATTTTAACAAACCCGAGCCACCCTCTAAATTACTTCGAGTCAACAGCTTCCCAGCTTCGAGTCACTTTAATTTTACCCGAGACCATCACTGTAATAAAATCCTGCAACACAAAACAAATACCCACCTGCATGCACACTTCTGTACTGTGCACCCAACCACCAACTCCGGCCATCTCCGGTCCTTATCAACGACCATCCCCATCCACCAGTGACCTCTCAACGACCTTCCACCTTCAAAATTCCATGATTCAACTTGAATTTGAATTCAAGTTTTTAAACAAAAACCTGGAAACAACCTTCCCCTTATCAGTGCCTAGCCTGTCAACAGCAAGCTCACCCAACTCCGGCCACTATTTCACTCCAAACTCCGGCGATGACTCCATCAACCCTTCATCTACCAATCCCCTAAATATCTCAGAACTCGATTCACTTTGAAAGCCGCAGCACCCAATTTCTTGAACTCAGTAAAAACTAGGTTTCTTATCTAGAAATTCCAAATTCAACATCAATATTTAATTGTAATCCAATTTGGTATTTTTCTTATAATCATTGATAGCTACTCTATCCTAAGAATCAAATTCATCCAGATCCAATGCAAGTTTTAACTGTGCTCAACCAAATTGTGAAATACAGTAATTTTAAATCTGCTCTTCATTTAAAACACTAAAAGTTTTAATATTAGATTTAAAACTCATGTATTTGCTTGATGATGCTATTTATAAATCTGAAACATCAAATTATAAAGTTTGAATTTCCTTTATGGTAATTCACTTTGTGTAACTTGATTTTCCAAGTTACAGATAATTCAATTTTAAATCATATAAAATTTGTATTTACTTTATTCTAAAACAAACAGATTTTATTCAATTTTGAACTTAAACTATAACAATCAAAACCTTGGAGATCTGACATGCATTACATTTCTTATATACACAGGCAGGCAGACTAAAAAAAACATATGCATAATTTAATTCATCAGATAAACAAGCATGCAATCCTACTTATTTATTTTAAATTAGGTGTTAATCACCTGAATCTAATATGAAGAACAGGGCCACATTGTTTTAAAAAGATGCTTCCAGTTTGAATGCAGATGCAAATCCCCAGGTTATTTTGAAAAAAAATGCAGGCTTCATGCTTGCAAATGAAATGCAGGCCCCTTTGTGTTTCCAGACTCATTTGCATTTATCTCCAGATTCATATGCATGTTCCAGATGAAATGCAGGCTTCAACTTGATTTAATTTGCATGTTCCAAAGTTTTGAAAAATGAATGCATGCTTTAGTTTACACATATGCAGGTTTTCTTGCTTTTTCATGGTTGCATGCAGGTTTGTATTTTTGGTTTGAGGAGTTACAGGCTTTGTGTAATGCAGGTTTGAGAAATGCAAGTGTTTATAGGGAATGATTTGCAGGTTTTTGAATGTTTGAATAAGAGAGGAGTTGAATGCAAATGTTTACTTGTTTGAGAAATGCATTTGAACAAAGTTTTAGATTTCTTTTTAGAATGAAGAATGAGAAAGAGCTAAAGAAATGAATATATGCAAGTTTTAAATAAAAATGTTTGATTGAAATTAAAATTAAAGAAAAACAAAATTAAACAATGACACATGGCTTAAGCTACTACATTTGTCACTTTAGATTGATGATAAGTTTACACATGTATTTGTAAATGTTTTGTTATTTTAATTAAGGTTAAAGAAAATTAAACTTAATGAATGCATGTTCATATTTTAAATTTCAAATTAAATTAACAAATCACATTTTATAAATTAATATTTTAAAAAGAATATCACAATTATTTTTGTAACTTATTTTAATATACAAACTTAAGTAAAAATGAATTTTTAAACAAATAAAACATTTATCTCATATATTAAAAATCATTTAGTTATTTATTAAATATTTTTGAAAAGCTTAGATCAAAAATAAATCACAATTCTATTTTCAAAACATAAAAATTATGCTATACTAATTTATTTAAAAAAACAACTTATATATAAATATACATATACATTTTATAAATATAAAACAATTTATTAACTTATTAAAAATAATTTCACAAATTAAATATTTAAATAAAGAAGATTATTAAGTCAAATCAAATTTATTAACAGAAATCATCAATTCAATTTAAATTTATACACAGATTATTAAATTTAAATTGTCCAAAATTCCGGGATATTACAGAGACAGTTCATTGGAATCTGAATTAAGTGGGATCGCAAAAGTGACTTGCGATTAGTTGGGAATCTTTGAGTATTCTTGGTTTGAGATTGAGGCATCTCATATGGAGGTAAAAGCTATGGAAGTAGTCAGAGATTTTCCAGATGTTTTGAAGGAATTAGAAGTTGACCTGAATCGGAGATTGAGTTTTCTTATCAGCTTGGAATTCAGGAGTAATTTTGATGGTTCAACCTTATAGTGGGATGACTCTTGGAGCGAGAAGAGTTTGGTGAGGCAGCTCAAGATTCTTTGGAGAGGGATTGATCATCTTATACTAAGTTGAGTTTCTGTTGAGATGTTTTGACCAAGTGGAATGGTCACTAATATTTTGCTTATGTTCTTAGACAGCATTCTTATCTGCTCTAGATCAGAGTTGTGCAGCGGAAGCCAGTTGGCAGTTATTCTAGAATGGGAGCAACCGGAAGTTGCAGTATTCTTGGATTATAGGATTTCTACGGGAAATTCAAGTATGAAGGAATTTTCTGGATTTGGAAGGTAAGGTTGTCAAGTGCAACTATTTGGCTATTCCAGATAAGAGAGGTAGGTTTGAAGTCCATTGATGTTTGTGGTATAGAGTTGTATTTTGGATTTCAGCAAATTATTTTTGGAGAGCCATTTTGTTGAGTAGGACCTGGAGATTTGATTTGAGTTGGTCCAGTTTTTTTCATGAAGCAATCAGCAAGGGTTAAGCTGATCAGGAATCTTGAAGGTGACTCGGAGCATCAATAAAGTTGTGCAGTTAAGAATTGAGAAAATTGGAATATGCAGTTAGAATTTGGATATTGTTTTAGTTTTATCCAATCAAAGGAGATATAAGATTTGGTAAACCTGGAGAGTTCGCTCTGGAGGTATTTTGAGTTTTTCTGTGTTCTCTAGAGATTAGATTTTGATCTACAGGATTTAATTGCCAGTTTGGATAACTAGTTACCATTGTATTTCATATATCTCTGAGGAATATGTGTATGATTCTTCAAGTGATAGAATCAGCAGTTAAGAAGGATATGGTAGTTGTGCTGGTTTTGAGTTTAGTCTGATGTCTTGTTCAGATTTGTAGGATCAGATGAGGGAGTTCTTGGTTTTAGTAGTATAGTTAGTTAAGCTTCTGTAGAGCGAGTATTCCAGTATAGGTATCTGGAAACTCTGGATAATATTAGGAAGTTCTATTCAGAATTTTGCCTGGATAGATAAAATTGTTTGTTTGAATTGGTTGTTATGATTGATTGTATGATTGCTAATTTAAATTTAAATTCTTTAACTGGGTTATTAAATTATCTTTGCTTTTAAATTTCGGGGACGAAATTCTTTTAAGGGGGGAGGAATGTGACGACCCGGAATTTTGAGCAATATCAATTTAATAATCTTTGATAATGATTAAATTGATTTGATCATTTATATTATAAATTGACAAGTTAAATTTATTTTAAAGGTTAATGATAATAATTTGTAAATATCAATAAACATTTTTTCTTTGCAATATAAATAGGCAAGATTAATTCTTTTGAAATTTTTTTACATTTTAATTTGGAATATTTATTTTGGTAATTGGTAAGGCTTATTTTATTTTCTATTTATAATATATATATTGACATATCTTGTAAATAGGGAATGTTTTTTGTAATAAGACTTTATATTCAAATTGTAATATATATGAATGTATATATATTGTGATTTGAGATTTTTTTAAGTACACATTTCCTTATTAATAATTACATATATACATTTCATGCAAGGTTTAAAATAAATTATTAAAGATAAAATAACATTTAAAAGAAAACATTAATAAAACAATAATAATAACACTTGTTAATTCTTTAATGTATGTTAAGACAAGCGTAAGATTCTATAACATTAAAGTGACAAATGTCTTCTACATTAATAATAAAATTTAAGATTTAATTGTAAAATATAAGATAAGTTTTATTTTCAGCTGGATATTTTCTCATTTCAACAAAAATGCAAATCAAAACAAAGATCTGAAAAGAAAAATGAAAACTGTAAACCTGAAATAGAAAGAAATCTGCAATTCAATCTAAAAACATGGAAGAGGAAGAAATCTGGAAATTCAATCAATGCAAAGAATTCAGTAACCAACATGCAAAGTAAACTTCAACAGCAGCTCAGTAATCAACTGCAAGTAGATTGATTTCAACATGCAAATAAAATTGAAGCCTAGAAAAATGCAGCTCTGTCTTCCACATAAGCAAGGTGAGTGAATGAAATTTTTAAAAACAGTTTTAAATCTTAAATTTCATCTTGTTCTTGTGTATGAAATCTTGTTGAATTGTTGACTGGATTCTTGGATTTAAACTGTTGCATGATTGAGTATGAGGGATTGATGATATTGAGATGCCTGTAATCATAAATATGCTTTGTAAACTATAACAGGTTTTCAAAAAAATTCAATAACTTGGATTTGAATTCGAATTTGCTTATGATTTGTTTACAAATGTTTTTTGTAATCACATAAGCTATCATCTAAAAATAATTACAAGATTTTAAATTGAATAATTTGTTATAAATATTTAAATTTACAGTACATTTTCAATTTGGGTCAGAAATTCATGAATTCAATTTTTAATTTTGGATTCATAATTGAATTGCAAATGGAAAATTATGATTTTTAATACTTGAATCATAATTTTTAATGGGGTAATTAGTGAGCTATTGGGATTTAACTGATTTGGGGTTTTTGGCCAAATCATGGCAAACCACGGCGAATTGGACATCACCGTTGATCATGAAGGTGGAGGGGGCATCAGGGGTCATGCGAAAAACGAATTTGGAATTTATTATTGAGTGAGATGGCCGATTATCGAGGGGATAGGGTTTAACAACCTGTTTGTGTCAGTGTTGTCCTGTTGGGTTTTGCGGGTTCGAGAAGCTATTGGGGACGATCGTGAGGGGTTAGGGAGATGTTGGGGAGTGAGGCGAAGCTACGGCGAACGTAGAGTAGCGTATCGACTCCGTGATCATTGGTGGCGATTTCGTTCTTGGATGAATGGGTTCAGGCAGTTGGGTTGAAGGGCAAGATTTCGATTTTCGATCGAGTGGAGTTTTTTGGGTTGGATGTTGGTTTGTTGAGGTCATTTGCGACTTAGTGGAGGCCGGAGGAAGTTCAACGTCGGCCGAACATGGTCGTGCACGTTGATGTGCACGGCAGTGTGTATCAGGAAGTTGGGTTGTGGGAAGAGAAGAGGGGAGCTCGAAGTCGCTCTCGGGTTGTTGTTTGTGGTTCGAAGAAAGTAGAAATCTGGATGACTCGAGGTAAGCACGAGAAAATCAGTGGTTTTCTCGGTGTTGTCGCGAGTTTTTGCGGTGGGGGTGTTCGAGTTGTTTTGTGCTGGTTTTGTTTGATGGGTTCAATAGTTAAATTCTGAAGTAACTTAAGATTTTTTTTAAAAGCTTTTAACAAACTAATAATGAATTGTATATGATACAAGATGTAAAACAAAAGTGAACAAGTTTTATTAATAAATCAGATTTTTTTTTCAAAAATCATACTTTAAACATGTTTTATATATATAATTTATGGAAGCTTTAATAAGTAAATTTTGAAATAAATTAGTATTAATTTTTATTAAATAACTTTGGAAAAAAAATATTTAAGATTTAAAGGTAATTTAAAATGTGTTTATTTATAAATTGATTTCTAAAAGGTTATATTTTATTTTAAAGTATAATGATTAAGAATTTGATAATCAATTGTAATAAAGATTTATATTGTGTAAATTAGAATTTTATTTATCTAAAGATAAACAATTGTGAGAATAATTGTGATAATTCAATTAAAATTTATAAATAAGTGTTATTGCTTAATATAAATAATTTAATTAAGATAATGGTCTTCTTAATCAAGAATATTTATAATATAAGAAGTTAAGGAATCATTTAATTAAATTTAAATGATTAAGTTGAATAATTAATTAAGTGATTAATTAGTGATTAATTTAAAGATGATCACTTTGGAGTTAATTAAGAATAATTACTTGGAAAGTAATTAAGTAATTGATTTCTGGAGGTAATTAAGTAAAAGATAATTACTTTATAAAAAGTAATTAAGTAATGTGATTAAGAGTTAATCATTTGAGTTATCAATTAAAGAATTAATTAATAACTAGTTAAAGGTTTAAATTATTTAATTAATAGTTAATTAATAAAAGAATTAAGAGTAATTAATTAAGTGATTAATTACTTGTAAAAGTAATTAATTAAGAAAGAAATTTAATTAATGAAATAATCATTAATTAATGAAAATAATTAATTAATGATTAATTTATAATTTAAGAATAATTAATTTATAATTAAGTTTTAATTACTAAATGTAATTAAAGTAATTAATCAAAGGTGATTAATAAAAAGTAATTAATTAAATATGATTAATTAAAAGTAATTAATCAAGTAGTTTTAATTAAAAGTAATTAATCAAGTGTGATTAATTAAAAGTGATTAATCAAGTGTAATTGATTAAAGGATAATTAAAGAATAATTAATCAAGTATGATTAATTTTAGAAGGTAAATAAGAGGTAATTACTTAGTATAATTTGGAAGTAATTAATCAGGATGATTAATTAATATGGTAATTAAGTAATAATTAATTAAAGTAATTAAGTGATAATTAATCAAGGAAGATTAATTGAGATGGATAATTAAATGATGTTAGTTAATTAATCTGTAATTAATTAATGAATAAGAAGTTGGATTGAAGATAATCCAAGTGTTTAAGTAAGGATTAATTTAATTTAAGGATTAATTAAATTAATCAAGTTTGAATCAAACTTGTTTATGAATGATTAATGATTGGATGATATATATCATTGGATGAGTAATGATATTGGTTGTTGTTGGATGACATTGACTGATGGGTGATGATGTGAATATGCTATATCTGAATGTGATATATATGCTGCTTTGTGATATGTATAGATGCATGTGATAATAGATGCTTATCTATCTGTGTGATATGATACATCCATTTATGTTAAGCGATATTTCTGAAATATCTATTGTTTAAATCCCTTAAGTACAACTTGGACATTAAAATGGCGTTTGGATTCGATGAGACCGGGATCGGGTTTCCATATTTGGATATCTGAAAACCACATCGTTTCCAATTAAACGTTAGGTCGTTAATCCAAGTGGAGCAAGTGAAGACTCGAGGTGTAAGGGCTATACGTCAGTATAACTCTGTGGGTGATTCCGTAATGAGTTTGACGGAATAGTGCTTATAGGTTCGTGATGGTGGTTTTAGAATGCAAGGGCTATGGTCGTTGACTCTGAGGGTGATTCCAAAAATGAGTGCAACGAGATAGTGCCTTCAGTTTCGTTCGAACCCGGAACGAACTTGTATGGATTGAATGCTTTCAGAACATCGTCAGGCGGACGATGAGCATTCTAAGATAATTGGTCCTATAAAGGTAATCGCAGCCTCAAGCCTCATCAACCGGGAATGGCTAAAACAGGGGAGGTGCAGCAAGGCTTCGTGGGTCGCTCCCACTGGAGAGCGAGATACATCCCTGTCTAGATGTCCCTTTTTATTTCGGCTTTGTGGGGAGTTGGAACTGCAGCCAACTGCGGGGTGGTCTTGTTCGGGACTATTCAGTAAGGAATGGTCCCGGCCTTGTGTTGCAGGGAAGTGGGAGTACTCCTCGGTACGGTGATCTAGGCCACGTACTGTGACGGGCGGTACCCCAGTATCCCTGCCATTGTTGGAAACCCATTTTCCCTACGAGACCCTACGGTTTTGTTTGTATTACCCACTTTTGTGGCTAGTAGCTGGAATTTAATCATGTAACAATTTCGGCTATTTCATATTTACTTGAAAACCCTAGACACTATTATAATATCACTGGATTTACTATCAAATGTTTTGGTTAGCGTAAGGTAAAAACTTTTCCATGTTTATGTGTGGGAAGTCTTACGTGATACCTTTTCTTTTCAAAGGTTTTCTAAAAGTTAAGCAATCTTAAACCGTTTACTCACACCAGACCCCTGTCTGACCCGAGTGTTTATTTTTTGTTTTATTAAACTCTTGGGTACTCATATTATGTATGAGTAGTCAAGTGATTCAGGTTATCTCTTGATGAATTCTGGAGGAGCTTTGGAGCAGGAGGCTTCAGCGTGTAGATATATAGTCAGTGTTTCCGCTGTATGTTATTCTGTGTTGATATTCTGTATGATTGTCTTGTATTGTATTAGACAGAAATGTTATAACTGTCTAAATTGAGATGTTCAGTTGTGTACTCTGATGTATATGATACTATGTATATGTTCTATATTATATTTAAATCGTTCCGTTGTGAGATTCTGATGTGTTGTTTATTTTTCTTCTCTTTCTTTTCTTCTTCTATCCCTTTCTTTCTTAATTAGTGATGCGATTTTTCGGGAGTGGAAAGTCGGGTCGCTACAACCGTAGGGCACGAAACTTCGGCCAACTATTCGACGTCAACCCCACTACCAGCACCTCAACCCCATCACACTCGATCCATCCTACTAGCCGCAGCGATCAAATTAAAATAGCCTAGTTAAACTAGGGTTACAAACTTCAAATCAAAATCATCTTCTCCACGCTGAAATCCACTACGACCAGATATTTTTTTCCCTCGACACTGGTCACACCTCCACCTCCACACACGATTTCGACCTCTACAAATCAGTGAAACCCCATAGATCACTAAAACAATGAAATTCATACAAACCAAAACTGCTCCTTTATCTTTGATTTAAAAATTATGATTTAAGCTTTATAAATCGAGTTTTAGTATACGAATTCAAGTTGCCTACCTGAATTTGTAAATTCAGAAACTTAAATTTTAACTACTTTAGAGTTTTACTCAGTTATCTCGTTTTTCGGAGGCGTTAATAAGTTGTTTCAACTTAAATAAATTTTTAAAATTGAGTTTATGACCAAACAAACAACTTTTGTTTATATTGTAAATTCTAACGGTAAGTAGAGCTAGAGGAAAATATTTTTTAATCAAAAATCTTGGTTTGTGGACTCAGAACAGAGACAATGATAAACAGACTGCACAAAACATTATTCACAGAGAATTCCTGTATGTATATATAGATACAACCATACTTATTCATAGATATATTCAAACAGGTTCCAAAAAAAAGAAAAATGTTACTCACATGATTTCCAGAAGAAATAACAGAGCCTTTAATTTGCACAGGCTTGAGAAATGCAAGTTGAAACTTCATTCTTCCTTGATTCTCTGGCTTGATTTGTTTTGTTGAATTATAGTTTTAGTTTGAAATGATACTTGCTTCAGTTTTATTTTAAATGATGGATGAAATTGAAAGGAAGGAGTTTGATGTATAAATATAAAAAGAGTTTATAGGTTGTTTGTTTCACACTAAAACTAAATCTTGAATCTTTGTATTGCTGAGTTGATTTGTATTGTTAAAGTTGTAGATGATGCTACCCTCAGTTTTGAAAATGGACGAACTGATGATAAAGAAGGTTGATATATAGGGTTTAAATGTATAGAGTGTGTTATCTGGTATTACATGTTTGTATAGGGTATTAAAAATAGGTTCGTAGGCTGATAGTTTCACTTCAGTATGGGCTGAGATGTTTGTATTAAATGCATAAGGTATGTTGCATTTATTGTTAAGTACTTTGACCCTTTTCTTATGCATTTCTATATTGAATTTGATTTGTTTATACATGCCTTTACTTGCTTGTCTCGGCTGAAGATATACTTTGCATTAATTATTTTTGTCCTACTTTTCCATTTTTGTTTAAAGCCTACATACTTGCATCTTTATTTTCTTTTACTTTGTTCAATTCTTGCCTTACTTTGTTATATTCTTCCCTATTTTCTTACTTCTTGTACTCCGCTGATATGATATTGCATTACTTAGGCTTGTCTTCTCTTTGTAAAAATCTACATACTTATATTTATATCTTGTCTTCTTCTTTGGAAAGCCATTGAATATAATTTCTTTTTGCTTTATCTGGTTACATACTTTATATTTCATTTGCGTAGCTTGCTTTTACTTATGTTATATAGATATTAAGTTGTTATTGTTATTTGTTAATACTTGAATGTATTTCTTTATTTTATTTTGTCTTATTCTTATTATAATATAATTGAATTTCTATTGTAATATGTTGTTTAAATTAGCAAATTTGTTTATATTTATTTCTTGCCTTCTTTATTTTGTACAAACATATTTTATTTTACTTTACAATATTTATTTATTTTATAGCTTATATAATTCTAGAATTATTTACTATGTTCATTTCATATTTTATATAATTATAATCTATTTGAAATATTTTGTTTAACATTATATCAAAAATACAAATACAATTTTTTTCTAATAATTCATTTTTTTAACTAATATTTTATATTGATTTCCAATTAATTCCACAATTTTTATTCAGAAATGAAATTAATTATCAATTTAAACTCAATTAAAATCCGGGATCGTTACAGGAAAGGTTGTTCCAATTTTTTCGAAAGGCAGTTTTAATGGTTCAAAGCTTTTGAAGGAAAGGCTTTTGATGGTTTCAGAAGGGTCACTTTCAGTGGTTTCGAAAAGTTTACCATCAATGGTTTCGAAAGGGTTGTTTAAGGGTTTTAAACAAAGGTTTCAAATCTATTTAATAGGTAATATAGCCTAAGTGTTTTCAAGTTAAAAAGGATTTTAAATTGTTTTCGGAAGGATAGCTAATCCTTGTTAAAATTCATCAACATTATTTTGAGTAAAGTATATATATCATACCGAAATAGCTTAATGTGGAGCTAAGAATTTATTTTCCTTATATAAGTATAATTTAAAAGGTAAAATCATTTTGAAAAGGTTTCGAAGGAAAAATATGAAGGGTAGTTAACCCTAAGAAAATGATTCGGATAGTAAGTCCATTTTGATCCGGACGGTTAGTCCATTTTGCGGCAGTTAGCGCATTTTTTATGACAAATAGTCCATTTGTTAGCATAATGGACTTTTCTATTATGTTACAGACAGATAGTCCACTTATTATCTGTTTTATGGATAGATGGTCCATTTATTAGCAAAAAGGATATTGCTATTTTGGTATAATTAGTTTGATTAACCAGTTTAGTTGTAGGAAAGGATTTGCAAAATATGAGATTTAAGGAGGATATTAGTGAGTGGAAACCTGTTCCGCTAAGAGGCATGGTCTCACTCAATATCAATAAACTGAGATGTAACAGAATTATTCACACCAGGCTTTATGTCCAACTCAAAGTTTTTGTTTTTCCCTTAAACTCTCGGGTGCTCAAAATTGATTCGAATAGGCTAAGGGTTTAGGTTTTAGTCATTTTGGCGAATAAAGCTTCCGGAGACAAACAGGTGGCTGATAGATAGCAAATTAGGAGTTATAGATTATTTAGTTTATTTATGCTATGCATTAAGTCAGATATGACTATACTGCTTTGATTTACCAAGTGGGCATCATCATATGTCACTCTTACCAAATCAATGATTTTGCAACATTTATATTTTTCAGTTTCTAACACTTGTTAATGTTACATACTACTAACAGTGAAAAAGTGTTAGGATACTGAAAAAGTGTTATTAAAAATAAATAGCTTTCTCAATAAACACAACACACCAATAATGATTTACAACACAAGTTAGTGGTACAAAATTGGTAAATTCATAAATAATGGATTAACAAGTGGGGTCCTCTGTAATTTATGCATATATGCTCTTTCCTCACACTTAAAATTTTTGGTCGCACAACTTCTAATTTAATTTAGAGCTTTCTCTCTTGCTTACCAAAATCACACTGACTCCATCCGCTTCAACGTCGATGTCGGCTTCATCCTCTATAAGATCGATGCCGACTTCAACAAATTCGATGACTTACGGCTCAACTAGATGCTCAGCTTGACGTCTCGCGGCCACTATTCTCACGACGACTGGATTGACGGCTCCTTCTCGATGTAAATTTCTTGAAATTACAGATGGCTCAAGCGACTGGATCGTAACACATCATTCTTCAAGTTCAACCTCTAAAGTAAATTTCTTTTTCTTTCTTTGTGCCATTTTGTTTGCCAATTCAAATTTGTTTATAGTATCTGTTTCAAAAATCCAGATTTATTTTCTATTTATTTGCCAATCAACTACAATAAACTAGTTTATAAATTAATGATAATACTTTTCTAAATTAATTTTTAATTCAAAAAGTTTGTTCTGCTTCAGTTTGAACTTGAGATATAGTTTGGTTTTATAATATATAAAGGAATATCATTTTTTTTAAATGTTTTTTGCAAAGAATATAAAGTAATGCTGCTAAGATATTAAAGTTTGAAATATATTATGAAACATAGTTCAAAATATGTTTTTTGTACTACGAAATAACTTTGAGATAAGATTTTCGAAATATGAATATGATATATAGCTTAAAATATCAGTTTTCAATTTTTAAACAACTTTGAGATATGATATTTCAAGTATGAGTATGAAAAAAGCATGAAAAAATATAGTATGCTTTTTACAAGATATAAAGAAATATTTTTTTTAAAATGTAATTTTTATAAAGTTTATAAAGAAATATAGTATGAGACATCAAAGTTTTACATATAGTTTAAAACATGATTTTTCAAATATGATTTTTAAACGTGAAATAACATTGAGATATGATTTTTGGAATATGCATATAAAATATATTTATATATATATATATATATAATTTTTATTTTTGTAAAATATAAAGAAATGCCTTTTTTGAAATATGATTTTTTGAAATGAATATAAGGAAATATAGTTTGTTATATCATGTTTGAATTCTAGTTTGAAATACGATTTTGAACTTTGAAATAACTTTGAGATATTATTATTGAAATATGCATATGAAAATAATGAAATATATATAAAGAAATGTAGTTTGATTTTCTGAAGGTATGATCTGACTTGTAAATGTTTATTTCTGACACTATCTCCTTCCCACGTTAATGAATTAGATTATTAGTTTCAACACTGAAGTTATTATGTCCTATTTGGATTATATAGGAATAGAATATGATAATAGTCATTTTCAAGTCATGGTAGTAATGTGTATGTATGTGTTAGTTTCCAAACGTTATGAGAGCCAATGTTAATTTTTAATGATAAGTTTGAAGATGTCACTCTAATATAGCACTAGGGAAAGGATGCAATGTTAAAGAAAAGGATGACATAGCTAAAAAAAGTTGGTTTTGATAGACCATGCCAAATGAGCAGCACATGCATTAAGATAAAAGAACATGCCGATGATAAACTCAGTATGGCACACTGGATAATATTTTCCAATCAATAGAAATTTCTAAAAGAAATATTCTATTGAATAATAAGAAAAATATACTAATAATTGTAGCAGTACATTTACATAACAAAATATACTAGCTAGCTCTATGGAAAGGAGAAAATATACGTTCATGATAATGAATATACATTCAAGTTTATTAAATGCTTCTAAGAATCAATTAGTTAACGCACAGCCTTTCTTCTTATATGTATACACACACGCGCACACTATATGTGCATGAAAGGATCCTTATTGTCTCTTGTATTATCTACCATGATTAGTTTTATAGTTTCCTTTTTAGTTTTGGTGAGCCGGTTTGTTTGTTATTACTACTGCGTCAATGCCTTGCATGACTTATTGTCTCCACTTTTGGTTTTCTATTAGTTTGTAAGAAGGAACCTTATGTATGTCTTATATTTGAAATTTAATTTAATTGTAGCATAATTCAAATTACACACCGTTAACGAAAACCAATATGACTACACCTAAAAATGACTTTGAAATGCAATACAACACTTACACAATGGATCATTGTTTTATATTAACTCGAGATTTGGGGTTCATATAGTTTCATTTTACTCAAATTATATTCTTAAATGCATTGATACATGTTTGAAGCTTTGCAAGATACTATTTTGATCGAGTATATTTAAAAAAAATTCTTATGAGCTCCATAACTCATGGTTTCAATTTTCTTTAGTATAGCCTTTAGAACTAAAAATTTTAGAAGTATAATGAACTTTAAGTGTTTCATACTCGATTAAATTATATATAAAATTCCAGTTATTCTTTATACACACACATACATATTTCAAGCCGGTAATAAAATTTTAGTAAGCATCGGACCACGTGATAGATCAACCATAGATGCAACTACTAACCGACCTAACAGCTTATTGTTCAAGGTAAAATTTTGTATATTTTTACAAAGAAGGCAATCCTTTTCCATGGTGCTTCACCAAAATGATGTTTGCAGGTGGAATCTCTTAGATTGAGGGGGTCTTATGCCTTAATCCTTTATGATGTCGCATGTGGTAGAATCAATCTCCTTTACGTGCTTGGCTTCGGAAGGCCCTGGTAAGTTTGTTACAGTGTGTGGAATCTTGTATTTTCCACCAATCTTGTAATAATAGATTTTAGTTGATACTTCACGATAGGGAAATCATCGAAGCTTGGATTTTTCATGTAGGGAAAAGGAG
This sequence comes from Allium cepa, assembly GCA_030765085.1. Classification (NCBI taxonomy): domain Eukaryota; kingdom Viridiplantae; phylum Streptophyta; class Magnoliopsida; order Asparagales; family Amaryllidaceae; genus Allium; species Allium cepa. The sequence continues at coordinate 377,115,444 of CM060938.1, read as the reverse complement.
GATTTTGGCTAAAATCACATCTATTTCGCGGTCTGCGATTACTTATAAAGATTTACCCCTACAAAGCACAATATAAGGGGAGGTTTAGTCATCACACTGAAGATTATCATAAAGGAAATATTGAGCATGTTTTGCATGGCCTTGAGGAATGGAATACCCTAAAGAATTGGTTGCTAGCATCTTCACCATGCTTCCAGTGCAAGCCTGCTACAACTCTACACACTTGCCTTTTAGCTCTTTGCTTTTTGAAGCTTTATAACCAAATAGTTGAAGCCCGGGATCTGGTAATGCATCACCATACTGCTGCTATTGTTCAAACATAATATTTCTTGTTACAAAACTGTTCTCAAATGAATTCAGACCAAGATCATAGATATAAAATATTATATTAACATAATAAAATGCAAACATCCATGTAGAAGTTAATTTAGACTGAAGTTAACTTGTCTGCTAATATGTTTTTTCAATCTATGACCCATACGCAATTTATTTTCTGGTCTTGAAATGTAAAGTTAAAGAAATATTTGCCAAAAGATAAAAATAATAATAATGACTTGATACCAGCCGCAAACCTCTTATTGGTTAGGTGAAAAATAACAAAAAACTTGAACTAGCGACTTTTTCATGTTTAATATATGGCAAATAATTTTTAAATTGGATCAATCTTTAATATGTAAGAAAATATAAGCTTATCTTAGACAGTCGAGAATTAATTTTTTTTTTCATGTTTACCTTTTTAAGAATAATTTTCCAATATTTGAAAATTTTGATTTTCTTTCTAAACTGACTTTTTTCCCAAAAATAATGACATTCAATCAAACCGTTAACATTTTGAGAGAGACTTAAGCAAATAATTTTTTGAATTTGAAAAATATTATCCTGAAATTTTTGATAGGCAGTGAATGGCGGAAGTGATTGAGAAATAATCGAATGAAAGAAAATGCAATAAAATGAAAGCATGGGAAATGATCCAAGAACTCCCAATTTGAAATTCTGTTTGAAAAATTAAATTCAAGATGTATTTTTAAGAATAGATTGAAAGTGAATGATTTAATTTTTAAGGGTTAAGATATACTTTTAGTTTCAAATTTTGAACTCTAAAAATTAATTTTAAAAATAATCAAAATCCCCAATTTTATTTTGAAATTTTCTAAATGTTGGAAGTTCATTATGCACAATTTCAAAATATGAGTTTTGAAGTAGAAATTTTTTTGAGTGTTCATAGTTTTGCGTTTTATATATTTTGGATTCTAAGGTTATAAACTTTTAATTTTTTATAGAATGCATTCCTTTAAAAAAAAAGGTTACAAAGTATTAATAAAATATAGGATTTGCAATAGTTGTAGCTGGCGAATATAGAATTTGCAATTGAAATAAAGCAGTCCTATACATACATTGTTAGCATTTCAGTCATTGCTTGGTCGAAGTATTAATAAAATATGTGATATATATGTGAAATATTAAAAAATTGCATGTGACGTATATTAGGTAGAGATGACTATTAGTAAAATATTACACTATAGTATATTTGAAATATTTGTGATATATATCATGCAATGGTAAATAGAAATCTATGTGGAATATATATTCTAGTATATTTGAAATATGGCAGTACAACATATGGTGCTAACTCCTTTCGTTTTTATGTTTTTAGTAGAGATATCGCATATTTGCTTCATTTAGATCAGAAGTGCTAGTGATGACTAGCATATTTGGATTAGTTCTGTACATCGTTTTGAACTGCTACATCTGTAATATCCCCTGCATTTTATTAATGCATAATGTATTAGTTGGTGAAGCAAATAAATATTGATAAATGTTAACGGTGGTCCTGTCCAATATTTTGTTAGGTTTAGAAATCAAATGAAACCATTTTTCATTGACACTGTATCATAATTGTCCAACTTTTACAATTTTATTAAATAATTCATATAACATAATAGAGTATTGAAAGTATTAGAAGTCATTCCACACACAAAATTTTAAAATGAGAGATTTCTAATTGTTGAAAAATCTGCAGATGCAAAACTAAAGTAGAAATTCAACTGGTTTTCTAGATCGTGGAAGACCAAAGTATAATGGCTCAAACGGATGGTGCACTTTAGCTAATACTTAATATTACTAAGATGCTTCATTTTCTATGAACCACAAAACCTTCACTGCACCGTACTGTCATTTTGTTCTGCTCCAGTACGATAATTTTATCAAGCCATGGCACGACTCCAAACCATTCCACCGTAACCCTATTTTTCTTTTACTATGTTGTATATGTTATAGTCGTACACCCATTAAATATATCCCTAATCCAAACTACACCCTCATTAAAACAGCATCGCTTATCTGAATCACTCGGCCGCTCTTAGTCGCTCTCCTTCCCTCAATCACTCCACCCCCCTCTCAATTAGAATGCAGCATCTCCACTTCTCTCAAAGCTTCTCAAACAGAACACATCATCCAACAACCGCAAGACTGCATCGCTAATCAAAACTCCTCTCGCTAATTGTTTATGTAGTTCTATAAGGTATCTCTACGAATTCACTAGTGTCTATCAAATTACGGTTTTTTTAATTAGATTTGGTTTACAACATTTTAATTATAGTTCTTAGTATCTTAAGGGATTTTTTACGTTTGCGATGTATATATAGCTTTTAATTATATTTTTATGTGTCGTTTTAATGGTTTCCTACTACATGTTTGAAGGAATAGTATTAAGTTTTATCGTTTATACAACGTTAAACTTAGTTGTAAAAGTCTACGAATGAAAAATAATAATTATTTGAGTAGTGAAAGCTAATCAAGAAAAAAATATTTGTATGATATATTGGTTATATTTAGGAAGTATAGTTTGTATAAATATATCAGATATGAGTAAAGTAGTGACCAAAAGAATTCATTTTTATGAATAAAAGAACAGCCACCTGCTTCATCAATCATTTGACAGTAGTTGATTATCGTATAAATTTCTATTGAGGGGTATATAGTTGTAAAACATCAATATCGCATGAAATGATGGCTTTTTCAACCATGGTTTAACATTGCCTGAAATAAAGATATGACTCTATGCTAATCATTTAATACATGACCTAGTGGTTCAGCAAATGTGCAAGGTACCAAAAGAATGTAATTATTTAAAGAAAAATAAATTCATCTATTTAACAGCTCAACTACTTAATATCCAAATTAGTAATTTAATCTGTAAAATGTTTCTTTCAAATTTGCTGATAACACTGAAATCATATTAGAATATGGTACACCCTGTGCATTATTTCAATGACAAATATGATAATGGTCAGATAGTAGAGACAAATACCAGCAACTTACATATACTGATATATTGGTGTGAACTATAATGGGATTGTAACAACTTGCTATTTTGAACTATTCAAATCGACAATAATCCACACATGCCAGACTTGAAATTGGCCCAAAACAACAGATTGTTAATATATTTATTTGGCGTAACTTAGCCTATACAGTGAATAAATCAATCATAGAATCACAGACACAAGGTTTACAACAAATAGCAGAAAAAAGTATTTCATGAATCTACTACAGAAATAACATAGTCTGAAACAAAATACATTAGGAATTCCAGTACACAGAAGTTTCTAATGCAAAAGCAAATGACAAATCTGAGATATAGAACTTAAATAATAGAAAATAAACTAAAGGCTAAAAAAGGTAAGCCATAGCTTCCAACGAACTCCAATTCCAAAGGAAGAATCTTAAACTGTGACACTTAAGCTGACCCGAGCAAAAAAAAACAAAACACTGGAATCAAGATAAACATTCTTATGCAGATGTTTGCGCCAAAATAGGCCACAAACCCCAAATACCGTGAAAGCACCAGTGTATGAATACAACTCAGCAATATTCAAACACAAATCACAGATCTCAGCAATTTAGTTGATTTTATGTTATTCGTAGTGATTTGGGTGGTTTATGCAAATACGTAAAAAGCAGGGACTAAACTGTAAAGGACACGCAGATTTATAGTGGTTCGGCCAGAATATGCCTACGTCCACTTTATATGTTATTCTCCTTTTCCGATCCGATTACAAGTACAAAGCTTTGAATACAAGTATATCAAAGTTGTTTGAAAGTTCCTTTCAGGCTTGAGCTCTCAAACTTGTCTGCCATTGTTGTACCCCTGCTCCTCTATTTATAGAGTGAGGCTGGGGGCAGGGGTCTTGGATGTATATAGCTGCTGGTGGGCCTGGGCTGAAGCAATCTGGCCTGGCAGTACTGGTTCGGCAAGGCCTTGGTTCGGCGGTGAGTGGCTTGGCTTGGCATGGAGTGGTCCGGTAGTAGTTAGTCCGGTAGTGCATGGAGTTGGTTCGGCAGTAGGAGGGAAGTAGGGTGGTTCGGCAGTGGAGGGAAGTAGGTTGGTTCGGCAGTGGAGGGTAGAGGAGTTGGTTCGGCAGTGGCACTTTGGGTTTGATTCGGAAGGTAGTGGAGTGGTGAGGTCTGGTTCGGCTATGCTTTGGACAGGCCTTGTTTGGAGAGGGTTTGGATCGGTGGTACTGAGAATGCCGAATGATCCCTTGTGTTGGGAATGCCGAATGAGCCATGTGGAGTTCGAATAGTATGTCCCTCCTACCTTGCATCGATCATATCTCCTTCATACGAACTCTGATTAACCTGAAATTTGAAACATAGCCTCTCCTAATCCTCATCATCATCTCCAATCAATTTCGTCCTGATCGGAGCTTAACCCCGATATCCAACATTCCTTACCAATTTGTTGATATTCCAGTTTTGACCAAAAAATGGGATAACACTTTGCCCCCCAAAACATGCCTTGTGATAACAAGGCGTGTTTTGAATAGTTCCGAATCCAATATCCAAAGTCCATAGCCATATTGCCAGAGTACATCATCCTTGACTGCTCCGAGTCGACGTTCAATTCCAAATCCAATAACCAAAGCCTTAGTCGATTCCATATCCATCCAAACTCGACAACCGGGTCCCAATCCATCCTTGTCCAATAGCCAATAACCGAATCCAGGACCTCTCTAGGTCGATATCCAAATCCATAACCTCTCCGGGCTCTTGCCAAGCATGATCCACATCTGACGACCGTGGTCCAGTGTCCCAGGACGTTGAGCTAACCTCTCCGGGTTCTTGCCAAGCGTAATCCACACATGACGACCTTGGTCCAGTGTCCCTGGACGTCGCACTAACCTCTCCGGGTTCTTGCCAAGCGTAATCCACACTTGACGACCTTGGCCCAGTGTCCCTGGGCGCTGTGCTAACCCCTCCGGGTTCTTGCCAAGCATAATCCACACTTGACGACCTTGGCCAAGTGTCCCTGGGAACTGTGCTAACCTCTTCGGGTTCTTGCCAAGCGTAATTCACACTTGACGACCTTGATCCAGTGTCCCTGGACGCTGTAAAATGCCATGGCTTAAGTCCTAAGCCGAATCCTGGTCTCTCCGGACCCTTGCCGAGTATAGTCCATACTCGACGACCTGAAAATAACAACTGATAATACAGGGCCTAAGTCTTAGGCCGAATCCTGGTCTCTCCAGACCCTTGCCGAGCATAGTCCATACTCGACAACCTGAATGAGTCAATTTACCACGTTCGGGCAAAGCGACTCACCCCTTGCCAGGCATAATCCATACCCAACGAGATCAAAAATCAGATAAAAATCCAATCAAAATCCAATCCAAAACCCACATCCAAAATCCAAATCCAAAATCCAAATCCAAAATCCAAATCCAAAACCAGAAAACCAGAAATCCAAACCAGCATCCAAAACCAAAAACAATCATCCAAAGGAAAATCCAAATCAAAAAGCAAGAAAAACCAGGAGCTCAATCCAAGCTCCAAAACCGAAAACCAAAAAGAAAAGCAGTGTCCAATCCAAAAGCAAAAGATAAATTTCACAAACCATAGCATCGCAGTTTATTATCATTCAGAGCATGCCTAGGGGCTATCTCCGTCCCCGTACATGTGTAAATGACTTGGTTGCTTGCCAATAGTTCGCTACTTATTTCATATTAACCTGGTCAATGGATGATCAACCGACCATCATTCCTGGGCCTTCCACCATCGTAGCTTGAAGTAGGCGGCGGTTGCTCCTGCCCCGCCGTTGCATTCCGAGGTCCAACATATTGTGGCAGCTGTCCATTCCTTACATGCTCCTCAATCATGTCCTTTAAGTGCCTGCAGCTGTTGGTGTCGTGTCCATCCAAATCATGGAAGAGACAGTGCCTTCCTGATGTCCTTTCCCGTTTTGTTGGTTCTCTCCTAGCCGGCCTCCGGTAGGGAAGGCGATTCCGAGTATCCAAGTATATCCGCTCCAGCGTCTCGTTCAATCCTGTGTATGTGGAAAACTTTGGATCCTTCCATTGCTTTCTAGCATTTCTAGAATCATCGTCCAACTTTCTTTTTCCTTTGTCTTTATCCGAACCTTTGCTAGATGGTCCTCCAACCTCAATTGCATTAACCTTTTTCAACTTTAAATCCGTATTCGCATCTTCTTGCCGAAGGAACCTTTCTGCCTCGTGAAAGAATTCGTCGAGATCCCGTGGGGGATCTCGTATCAGAGATACCTTGAAATCCGAGTTCTCCCTGACTCCTGATACTGCTGCCATTAAAACCATCGATGGATCGGGCCGATCCACCGAAGCAACTGCGGCACTGAATCGAGTTAGAAAGGATCTAAGCGATTCATCGATCCTTTGCTTTACCGATGTCAATGTCATCACGTTCTTCGGTCTCTTGACATGAACCCAAAACTGTCCCAAAAACCTTTCCACCAATCCCGTCCAAGTCCTGATAGATCCTTCTTCCAACTGCCTAAACCACATCGCAGCTAAGTCCGTCAAGTACAAAGGGAAGCATCGGGCCATCACTTCCTCCGATGCCCCCAGCACCTCCATGTGTCTGGTGTACCTCATCAAGTGATCCGTAGGGTCTGCCTTGCCATCGTATACCTCCACGCTAGGTAGCTTGAACTTAGGTGGATTCTGAGCCATCCTTATTTCTCGAGCGAACGGACTCATGTTCACTCCTTCCAAGTCTCCGTTGGTCAAACCACCTCGCACAGTCTTCCTGATTATATCTACCAATCCAGCGTTGTCTGTCGGGGGTTGCCCCCGAGGGTATTCCGGTACATACTCTTCATGTGGCTCGCTAGCAGCAACGTCGGTTCTAGCCTGTTGAACTCCTTCCAAAGGTCCTCCTGTGTTGGATCCTGCGGGCCTGCCCCCAAGTCCTTGTCGATTGCCCTCTGGCTCTGCATCCTGTCCTCCATTGGGTTTCATAACCCTAGCTCCTTGTCCTACATCCACAGCCGCTGTAGCTGTTCCTAAGTTCTGGGTCCCTGCAGCTCTCATTTGCTCCAAGAAAGTCTGCATCATCTCTTGTTGACTCTTCAACAACCTCTCTTGCAGTGAATTTGTTATGGCTTCCATTTCATCCCGGGTTATGTAGATCGAAGCTGGTACTTCCTCACCTCCGGAGGATGCTTGTTGACTTCCTTCCTGTTGGCTTCTTCAGCCCTTAGCCTTCTACTATTTTGCGTAGTCATTGTCTTCCAAATCCAAACTTCTATCCGATGTAGCGGGCGCTGGTCCTTCTCAGTGAAAGCACCAACGTGTTTGCGCCAAAATTGGCCACAAACCCCAAATACCGTGAAAGCACCAGTGTATGAATACAACTCAGCAATATTCAAACACAAATCACAGATCTCAGCAATTTAGTTGATTTTATGTTATTTGTAGTGATTTGGGTGGTTTATGCAAATACGTAAAAAGTAGGGACTAAACTGTAAAGGACACGCAGATTTATAGTGGTTCGGCCAAAATGTGCCTACGTCCACTTTATATGTTATTCTCCTTTTCCGATCCGATTACAAGTACAAAGCTTTGAATACAAGCATATCAAAGTTGTTTGAAAGTTCCTTCCAGGCTTGAGCTCTCAAACTTGTCTGCCATTGTTGTACCCCTGCCCCTCTATTTATACAGTGAGGCTGGGGGCAGGGGTCTTGGATGTATATAGCTGCTGGTGGGCCTGGGCTGAAGCAATCTGGCCTGGCAGTACTGGTTCGGCAAGGCCTTGGTTCGGCGGTGAGTGGCTTGGCTTGGCATGGAGTTGGTTCGGTAGTAGATAGTCCGGTAGTGCATGGAGTTGGTTCGGTAGGGTTGGTTCGGCAGTAGGAGGGAAGTAGGGTGGTTCGGCAGTGGAGGGAAGTAGGTTGGTTCGGCAGTGGAGGGTAGAGGAGTTGGTTCGACAGTGGCACTTTGGGTTTGATTCGGAAGGTAGTGGAGTGGTGAGGTCTGGTTCGGCTATGCTTTGGACAGGCCTTGTTTGGAGAGGGTTTGGATCGGTGGTACTGAGAATGCCGAATGATCCCTTGTGTTGGGAATGCCGAATGAGCCATGTGGAGTTCGAATAGTATGTCCCTCCTACCTTGCATCGATCATATCTCCTTCATACGAACTCTGATTAACCTGAAATTTGAAACATAGTCTCTCCTAATCCTCATCATCATCTCCAATCAATTTCGTCCTGATCGGAGCTTAACCCCGATATTCAACATTCCTTACCAATTTGTTGATATTCCAGTTTTGACCAAAAAATGGGATAACAGCAGATAAATCAAGTTCAAGTAAAATTTCAAGTAAATGCAATCTAACTTACAGGGATGTTGGCATTCCATCCTTTAAGGATCCGATAAACTATCTACATACATAATACAATACGCTACATATATTATGTCCACGGTAAAGTAAAATATCTAAATAGCGTTAATGCGTTACCCATATCTCCCTTAACATATTTTATATAATGTTGTAGTCTATACATTACTGTAAACTCTACCTGCAGGTAGGCTATTAGGGAGCACTCGATAGGTACGACACAAAACAAACTCGTAGAAGGCGTGATAAGGCATGTGACTAGGCATACGAGGCAATACTAGGGTAGGATTCTACCGTTTGCACTCTCGGACAGGTGCTAACGCATAGCAGCTACTGCTGCCCACCTCGAGACACACTCCTAAATCAAAGGTGTGCACACCAATATCAAATCACAAAAGCAATAGATGTGGTTCGAAGAAATGTGCCCGATAGGAGATGCGACCTCACTTCGCCCGGTACAGCTCCTTTTTAAGCCAAATCAAGCTGACTCACGAGAGTCAGGGCTAGGTAAATACCATACAGAACCGTTAGCTAAACCATCCTCCTTCATTCTGTAATCTCCACCATATACACAGTTGTTAAAGTAGTTTTTGGCATTGGCAGAGAGTTTGGCAATATCCGATCCTAGTCTCTTTAACAACCAAACACTTATTTCACACCGTGATCATTTAAAAAATTACTTTATGAATATTTAAATAAAATATCAAATACAAATTTAATCAAAACACATATTCAATTTTAATTCCTTTTAAATTTTAAAGTATTGATTTAATTACCTTTTATTAAAACAAATTATGAATCATTTCCAAAAAGTCATTAAGTTCCGAATGAACCTTTATTTAAATTAAATTTACAATCAGTTTAAGTTATAAAAATCTAATTTAAATGAAAATTAAATAAACCCCTTTTTAAAAAACATTATATATATTTAATAAAATTAATATTATACAACTTAAAATAAAATTGACTTTTTATTTATCTTTTTAAAATCTTATTTTATATATTTTAGAAAATAAAAATATAAGTAAAATTTTACAAATTACTTTTTATGGTTCATAATTTTTATATTTCCAAAATCGACATTTTAAGGTTATAAATTTTCCAATAATAAAATAGAATACTTATTACATTTAAAAAATCAGCATTACCTTTCAATCATTTAGAACTCATTTTTTTTCAAAATTAGGCCAACGGTGTTCGTATTTAACTTTCTATCCTATGGTCAAGTGATATGGATATTTGTTTTTTCAATCCGTGATAGTTTAAATCTTTACGGGTTTATATCATCAAACCCGTAATCCCATAAATTCAATAATAACCGAAAATCGCTTGGGTTTATCGTTTCAACCCATAACGAATTTTCTCCTATTCTAAGATCCGTTCGGGTACGTATCATTTCAACCCATAGTGATTTCTAAATTAAAGGAAACTTGTAAAATGAGAACAATAACATAACAATTACTAGAATATGTGATCGATAGTAATAACAATTATATAAAATAGTCAATTAACATATAGCGGTGTCATTTTACGTAAATGATCAATTTAAATAATGACTCATCATATTTAATAGTTAATGACCATCGATTCAATCGTAACAGTACATTTACATTGTCATTTCCTATGAAATCAATCTAATGAGCATAGTCCGCAGGTGCGGCGCAGTGGAAAGGAGGCTTGGGTTCTGATAAAATGACACAGGTTCGATTCCTACCACGCGCTTCCCTATTCTATATAAATTTATCCGGGGGTATGGGGGCTTGGATCAGCGGACGGCTTTACTATACCCTCCTCAGGAGTTTACCGGTCAGCCGGGTTCTCCTGAGTTTTCAAAAAAAAAAATCTAATGAGCATAAGAATATTAATCGTGAGTGATTGCTCACCTTCTGTGGCTAGATAATGATGGAAAACAACTACGGAAAAGAACGATGTATCGGGCACTGACATGAATCTAGCATGACAAATCAATTTGTGCGACAAACACGAAAGTAGTTTTTAGCATGATAAGTCGATGTAAACAATAAGAATATATATATATACACAAATTTTTTTTCGAATGAGTTAAATACACACACATATTACTCTTGTCATCAATTATAAATGTAAAGACTTTTAACCAAAGAATATATACACGCTGCATACGTTAGCAGCAAGCTTAGATTTCAAAAATAATTTTTTCACTTCAGTCAATAAGTACACATTAAACAACATAAGAGACAAGCACGGTATCTCTCTGTTATATATCCAAGCCATATATATATATATATATATATATATATATATATATATATATATATATATATATTCTTAGTTCTAAAGGTACTTATGTACACACACAATATACTAAACGACGATTTTTTTTGGCCAATTTCAAATGACATAAACTTTTTTGCCATAAATATATATGCACATTATATATAACATGTACCATAGGATTTTGAACGAATGAAATCTCTTGTCAACTGGTACAATACACTATTAAGACATGAACAAGTACTGGACAGTATAGGTAGGCTTCTATTCCAAGAGTACGCAGCATATGTTTAAACTAAAATAAAAGTACAGCCACATACATATACTCACACACACAACATATATATTTGAGCAAAAGGAAACTTCAAACTGCCCAAGGTAAAAACATACATGTAGCTCCAGATATAACACTAGAATATATATATATATATATATATATGTATGTATATATATATATATATATATATATATGTATGTATATATATATATGTATGTATATATATCGTGTTGCAATTTATCGACCGAAAAAGGACTCCGGCCGTCACGCATGCCGGGTTAGGTGGCGAGTGGATCTGGGTTTGGGCTTCAGTTAGTGGAGCTATGGATGCGACGGCCATGGCAGGCTCGGTTGGGTCAGGGCAAGGTGATGGGGACGTGGGCCGATGTGGAGGTTCCGGGCTTGGGGAGGACGTGGAGTGGTGTTTCGGGTCAGAGGGGTGGCAGCAGCAAGCGACAGTTCGTGACGGGGTCTCGGCTTTGGCTGGTGGCACTGGGAACGTGGCGGTGGGGTTGGAGGTTGATGGCGGGGTAACATAAGCTGGGTGCGTAGGGTTTGCTCTGGCAAAGACGTGTTGTCTTTTTTTATGCGTTGCGGTTTCTTTGCATTGGGAAAAGGGTGGTTATGAACGGGTGGAGGCTCAGGGAGAAGATGGATTTGGAGAGGAAAAAGATTGGCAAAATGAAGAGGATAGAAGAAAAAAATAAAAATAAATAAATATAAAAGGGGAAGACAAGCTACATGAGAGGAGGAAATTATTAAAGCAATTTATTATTGTTTGGATTACACGGTTAAAGTTTAAAAAGACAAGGGAAAATAAAACATCACAATTTCGGTACTGATACGACAACTGTTTTATCGTTATCATCGGGTATGGACCTCAAAATATAAAAATAAATATATTACGGAGATCAGAATGACGAGATGAATAGAATGGTACACAGATATAGATGGTACGATTCAGTTATAAAAACTCGAATTTCCGCTGTTAAAATGTAGAAAATAAGATAAACAGAGCTATAAAAGTCCAAATTTCACGAAACGAGTTACGACATCTTTCCCAGAAAATGATTTACATTTTTATCATATAAAATATTCAGATTTCGAAAATATTAAATTTTCAACAAATAACTAATAAAATATATATTTTAATTTCATAAATAAATTTTCTTTCATATTTTTCAATAAATTTTTACCAATTATTATATTTAAATAGACGTATTTCAAATATCATATTTTATTTCAAAATACCATCGCTAAAATTTCATGCAAAATTGGTTAATTTCGTTATTGAATCGCTAAACTTTCAAGTCGTTACACTCTCCCCCACCCAAAACTTTTCGTCCCCAAAAAGGTAGGCGAATAGAAACAAACAAGGAGAAGAATAAATTCAACGAATAGTATCTGAGTCAGACAATTCAGGATTTGAAGCATGCGAAGATTCATCAGTCTCCCAAGTGCAATCTCGACCATCCATACTTCGCTGTACTTAGGCTAGACTGACAGATTTCCATCGAAGCTGCATCATACCTCTATCGATAATACGAAGTGACTTTCTCTCGATGGTGAGATTTGGATCGACGTCCAAATTATTTAATATAGCTGGCTAAATAATCAAGGATGGATCATGGAGATATTTGCGAAGGTGGGATACCTGAAACATGTTGTGCACGCCTCCCAGTTTCTCCGGCAAAACCACTCTATATGCCAAAGGACCAACTCTTTCTAGAATTCAGAAAGGACCAATGATCCTGAGAGAAAGCTTCCCCCTCCGCCCAAAAGGAACCACATTCTTCAGCGGCGAGATCTTAAGAAAGACCTGATCACCTACTTAAAATTCAAAATCCCTTCTACACCTATTAGCATACTTCTTATGCATATCCTGAACAATCCTAATCTTCCTCCTAATCACCTCGACCTTCCCAGATGTTTCCAGGATCATGCCAGGCGCAAGAACCAAGTGATCACCGGATTCAATCCAACAAGATGGAGATTTGCAGGATCATCCGTAAAGAGCAGCATATGGAGACATCTCGATAATTGCATGATAACTATAATTATAGGTGAATTTGATAAGATGCAGATGATCTTCTCAAGATCCTCCATAATCAAGAATACAAGCATGAAGAAGGTCTTCTAAAATCTGGTTCACCCTTTCCACTTGGCCATCAGTCTGAGGATGATAAGACGTACTAAGGTTCAAACGGGTACCCAAAGCTTCCTGAAAAGCCTTCCAGAACTTGCTGTTAAAGATAGGATCACGATCACAAACAATACTAGAAGGAACACTATGGAGACGGACAATCTCCCTCATATAGATCTTAACTAAGTTCGAAGCTGCTTAATTCGACTTGACCGGGATAAAATGAACGGACTTGGTCAATCGATCAACAACTACCCAAATACTCTCATTACCCTTTCAAGTCCTCAGTAACCCGTCAATAAAATCCATAGAAAATTGATCCCACTTCTAAATGAAAATCTCAAGCGGTTGCAACAATCCAGCTGTCCTCTGGTGATAAGCCTTAACCTACTGAAAAGTGGCATATCTACTGACAAAAATAGAGATATCCCATTTCATACCATTCCACCAATACAACTACTTCATGTCTTGAAACATCTTCGTAACACCTGGATGGATGGAGAGTCTTGACTGATGATTCTCCCTAAGAACTTCTTGCCTCAAACCATCAAAATTCGGAACATAAATCTGGCCATTAATCCTCAAAACTCCATGCCGATCAATCTATGCTCCTATCTCATTCTGATCATCAGCTTCCCTACCTTGAATATTCTCCTTCATAAGTTTAAACATCACATCCTCATCTTGCTTAGCTTCAATTCGATCCATAAGAGATGGTGTGACTGCAATCTGACACATCAAGGCTTTCTTCCGACTCAAAGCGTCGGCCACAACATTGGCTTCCCCAGAGGTATAGTTGATGTCAAGATCATAAGATTCTAAGAAATCAAGCCATCAAACTTGCCTCTAGTTGAAATCCTTCTGGTTGAAGATATGCTTAAGAGACTGGAGATCGGTGAAAATCTCAAACTTGGTTCCCAAAAGGTGGTGTCTCCATAACTTCAAAGCAAACACAACAGCAAGCAACTCTAAATCATGGGTGACATAGTTAGCTTCATGGGGCTACACCTGACGACCAGCATAAGCTATGACCTTCCTATCTTACATCAACACAGCGCCAAATACTTATTTACTAGCATCGGTATAAATCAAAAATCCCTCATCCTCGTTCAGAATGGTGAGAACAGGAGAAGAGGTAAGCTTTTTATTCAACTCATTAAATGCGACTTCAGACTTCTCATTCCAATTAAACTTGATCTTCTTACAAGTCAAAGCAGTGAGAGGTGCAGCTATACAGAAAAAATTCTCAATAAATCTCCGATAATATCCAGCAAGGCTCAAAAAGTTACGAATATCTGTCGGAGTCTTAGGTGTCTCCCAATCTTTGAATGGATATGGGGATAAGTTCAAAGATAGATAAGATGAATGAATTCAAAAGAGAAAGGTGGATAGACTTATATTAATCGCTACGACCTTAACCGGGTCTACCGAGACTCCATTCTTTGAAACAATGTGCCTAAGGAATCAGACTTCATCTCTCTAGAAATGGCATTTAGAAAATTTGGCTTTCAACCGGTGACTTCTAGGAGTTCCCAGTACATATCCCAAATGATATTTATGCTCCTTCTCTGACTTAGAAAAGACTAGGACATCATCAACGAAAACCAGAACAAACTTGTTGAGGATGTCTTGGAATACACGATTCATAAGATTGACGAAGAAGGCCGGAGCATTAGTTAATCCAAAAGGCATGACTAACCATTCATAGTAATAATTCTGCATCTGGAAAGTGGTCATTGGAATGCTATCCTCTGCTGCACGAGATACTGGTGGAAACCGGTAGCAAGAACAAGCTGAAATAAAACTTTAGCTCCATAGAGCCGGTCGAACATGTCATTGATGCGAGGCATCGGATATCGGTTCTTAAGAGTAAGCTAGTTCAGCTCTCGATAATCAACACACATTCTCAAAAAACCATCAGATTTGGTGACAAAGGCCAAAGTGGCTGCCCATTCAGAAAAATTCTCCCCAATCAAACCTTTAGAAGACAAATCCTTAATCTACTTCTTCAATTTAACTTTCTCTTTGGGTGCCATTCCTCTAGGAGGGAGAACAACTGGTCAAGCACCGGCAATAAGATCAATGCGAAATTCAATTTCTTGCCTAAGAGGGAGAGAAGTGTCTTGCATCAGTGATCTCAAGTCCAGTGAAAATCCTCTCAAGATTCTTCAGCCATTGTTGAGCCTCAATAATACTCTCTGCTACAGTGAACTTAATGCCTCCTAGCTGAGAATACTCCTTACAAAGCTGAGTGAACCTAACAAGCTATACAAGTGGAATAGGAGCAATGGGTGGTGTAGGAGCAGCTAGTGGTACACAAGCATTGCCACCGACCCCTACCACGAACATTCCTATGGTTATTTATCTGGAAAAGACAAGAATAAACTTTAAAACAATGACATAGTTCCAAAATTTCGAAAGAAATCCTAAACGAAGGGAATTTTAACTAGGAATTTCAAGTACAAACGAATATGATTCTGAAATTAATTCAACTCTTTCTAGAGTACTACCACTCTATCTCAAATGAGTTTCACCCTATATGTTAAGTTTTCCAAAACCAGAGCTCTGATACCAATTGTAACGACCTACTATTTTGAACTATTCAAATCGACAGTAACCCACACATGCAAACTTGAAATTGGCTCAAAAAACAGATTGGTAATATATTTATTTGGCATAACTTAACATATACATTGAATAAATCAATCACAGAATCATAGACACAGAGTTTACAACGAACAGTGGAAAAAAATAGTAGTTCATGAATCTACTACAGAAATAACATAATCTGAAACAGAATACATCAGGAATTTCAGTACATAGAAGTTTCTTATACAAAAGTAAATGAAAAGTCTGAGGCATACAACTCAAGTAACAGAAAATAAACTAAAGGCTGAAATAGATAAGCTAGATCTTCCAACGAACTCCAGCTCCAAATGATGAATCTCAAATGTGACACTTAATCTAACCCGAGCGTAAAGAAAAACAATAAACTCGAATCAAGATTAAAATTCTTATGCAAATAAATCAAGTTCAAGTGAAATGTCAATTAAATGCAATGTAACTTATAGGGATGTTGGGATTCTATCCATTAAGGATCCACTTAGATAATACAATACGCTACATATATAATGTCTATAGTAAAGTTAAATATCAATAGCTTTAAAGCGTTACCCACATCCCCTTAACACATTTTGTATAATGCCGTAGTCTATACAGTACTGTAAATTCCACCCATAGGTGGACTATCAGGAGCACTCCATAGTTACGACACAAAACAAACTCATAGAAGGCGCGATAAGGCATGTGGCAAGACATGCAAGGCAATACCAGGGTAGAATTCAACCGTTTGCACTCCCGAACTGGTGGTAATGTATAGCAGCTACTATCGCCCACCTTGAGACACACTCCTAAATCAAAGGTATACACACCAAAATCAAATCACAAAAGCAATAGATATGCTTCGAAGAAATGTGCCTAAGAGGAGGTGCGACCTCACTTGGCCCGATATAGATCTTGTTTTAGCCACATCAAGCTGACTCAAGGGAGTCAGGGCTACGTAAATACCATGCATAAACGTTTGCCAATCTATCCTCCTTCGTTCTGCAATCTCCACCCTGTACATGGTTGTTAAAGTGCTTTTCGGTATTGGTAGAGAGTATGACAATATTCGATCCCGGTTTCTTTAACAACCAAATGCTTATTTCACACCGTGATATTTAAAAAAAAATTACTTTATAAATATTTAAATAAAATCTCAAATACAAATTTAATCAAAATGCATAAAATTCAATTTTAATTCCTTCTAATTTTTAAAGTATTCATTTAATCACCTTTTATTAAAACAAGTTATGAATCATTTCCAAAAAGTCATTAAGTTCCAAATGAATCTTTATTTAAATTAAATTTACAGCCAGTTTAAATCTAATTTAAATGTAAATTAAATAAACCCATTTTTTAAAATATTATATATATTTAATAAAATTAACATTATACAACTAAAATAAAATAAAATTTTTATTTATCTTTTTAAAATCTTATTTTGTATATTTTAGAAAATAGAACAATAAGTAAAATTTTACAAATTACTTTTTATGGTTCATAATTTTTATTTCCTAATTCGAATTTTTTAGGTTATAAATTTTCCGATAATAAAATAGAATACTTATTACATTTCAAAAATCAAACTCATACATTTCCTTTCAACACTTGGAAATCATATTTTACAAAATTAGACCAACGGTGTTCTTATATAATTTTCTATTCTATGGTCAAGTGATAAAGGTATTTGTTATTTCAATCCGTGATAGTTTAAATCTTTACGGGCTTATATCATTAAACCCATAACCAAAAATTGATTGGGTATATCATTTCAACACATAACGAATTTTTTCCTATTCTAAGGTCCATTCGGGTATGCATCATTTCAACCCACCGTGATTTCTAAACTAAAGTGGGCTTGCAGAATAATAAAAATAACATAACACTTATTGGCATATGTGGTCGATAGAAATAAAAATTATATAAAATAGTCAATTAACATTTAACGGTGTTAATTTACATAAATGATCAATTTAAATAATGACTTATCATATTTAACGGTTAATGACTACCAATTCAATTGTAACAATATATTTACATTGCCATTTCCTATTAAATCAATCTAATGAGCATAAGAACAATAATCGTGAGTGATTACTCACCTTCCATAGCTAGAGAATGATGGAAAAAAACTACGAGAAAGAACGATGTAATGGACACTGGCATGAACCGGGCACGATAAATCAATTAGCTGCAACAAACACGAAAGTAGATTTTAGCATGATAAGTCGATGAAAACAACGAGAATATATATACATACGCGATATATACACAAAAGGTTTTTCCGAAGGAGTAAAATACACACACAGATATATATATATGTATATATATTACTCTTGCCATCAATTATAAATGCAAAGACTTTCGACCAAAGAATATATACACACTGCATACATTAGCAGCAAGCTTAGATTTCAAAAATATTTTTTTTCACTTCAGTCAACAAGTACACATTCAACAATACAAAAGACAAGCACAGTATCTCTCACTGTTATATATCCAAGACATTTATATATTCTTAGTTCTAAAGGTACTTATGCACACACACAATATACTAAACAACGAGTTTTTTTAGCAATTTCAAATGACAAAAAAAATTCCCATCAATACACACACACATATTATATATAACGTGTACCATAGGATTTTAAATGATTGAAATCCTATGCCAACTGGTACAGTACACTATTGAAACACGAACAAGCTAATGGATAGTATAGGCAGGCTTCTATTCCAAGAGTACGCAACATATATTTAAATTTGTATATAAGTACAGCCGCATATACATATACATACATACATACATATATATATGTATATATGTATATATATATATGTATATATTGGAGCAAAAGGAAACTTCAAACAGCATATGGTATAAACATACATGCAGTTCTAGATATAACACTAGAAACTCAAATTTTGTGTATATATATAGCATACATATACTAGCCGTTGCATATCCATGGCACACGCTATATATATATATATATATATATATATATGTGTGTGTGTGTGTGTGTGTGTGTGTGTGTGTGTTTTGCAATTTATCGACCGAAACAAGACTTCGGTCATCACACATGCTGAGTTAGGTGGCAAGTGGATGTGCGTTTGGGCTCGAGTTAGTGGAGCTAGCGATGCGGCATCCATGGCATGCTCGGTCGGGTCAGGGTGAGGTGATAGGGACATGGGCCGGTGTAGTGGATCCGGGCTTGGGGATGAAGTGGAGTGGTGTTTCGGGTCAGAGGGTTGGCAGCAGCGGGCGATAGTGGGTTTGCGGTTGGGTCTCGGCTTTGGCTGGTGGTGTTGGGAACGTGGCGTTGGGGTTGGAGGATGGCGGTTATTGGAAATACACGATACAATGCTGCGCATCTCTTATCTTTTGTATTAGCAAAGCGGTTATGTAACTTATTCAGTATTGGGCTTTGGCCCAACAACAACACACAGGCTTTATTATAAATAGCTTGTAATATGTACCGAATATGATTATTCAATTACTGTATCATTCTCTTGATAATAATCAATACAAAAACTTCTTCATTCTGCACTTTTCAAATATTCACTTCTGATCAAATTACATCACACAAGAATTCGAATATGGTATCAGAGCCACTGTAAGCCTCACGGCAATCTTGAAACTTCTCACCATCAGATCTTCATCAGAGATCATCATCTGGAGAATCATAGTTTCAAGTATCTCATCAGAATTTTCTTTCATCATCTGAGATCAGGAATTCAAAGCCTCATTTCAAGAAAACAAAGATGCCATGCCGAGCAACAGTGTTGGGTGCATCACTTCTTGAAAACAAAGAAAAGCACTGAAATCATCACAAAATCCATCAAAATATCAAGAAACTGAACCATACCAGAAAAACCCATCAAGCAAATCACTTGGGTTAGTGGTTGAACCTACCTGATATTTTGAAGATTTTCAGATATTCTTGTGTTCCTGTGCCTGTGTTCTGCCTTAACCAACAGGTAACATTTCTTGAATAGAGATCACATTAATCCCCTTGCTTCTTGCATCATGGCAAATAGCTCAGCAACATCATCAGCCTCTGAATTTGATCAAACTGCCACGGAGAATCTCATTAAAACTATAGTCAGCCCACAGAGTCAACTGGTCACAGTTCATCTGGAAGAAGACAACTATCTTCTTTGGAAAGTACAAGTTGAAACAGCAATAAGAGGATATGGACTTGAAGATTTCCTCAATGGGACAATCAAAATTCCTCCAAGATTCATCACTAGTTCAGAAAATACAACAATTAATAACCCAGAATTTGTTAAGTATCAAAGACAAGATAGCTTAATATGTTCCTGGTTACTTTCATCCATAAGTGTAAAGTTACTGCCTCAAGTGATTGGCAGTAAAACTGCAAATGGTGTATGGACAACAGTTGAAAGAATCTTCAATTCTCAGTCTGCAGCGAAAGTTATGCATCATAAAAGACAACTACACAGTATCAGGAAAGAAAATATTACTATGGGCGAATATCTTGCAAAAATCAAAACAACATGTGATCTTCTTGAAGCAGCAGGTCATAAAATATCATCAACTGAACAAGTACTGATCATACTAAGTGGTTTAAGTGAGGATTATGAATCTGTTGTTGCTGTCATATCTTCTCAAAGAACTACACCAACTCTAGAGGATGTACATGCTATACTTCTTGCCCACGAAGGCAGACTAGAATACAAGAAATCTACAGATACTGACATGACAATCAATTTTGCAGTGGGACAGAGAGGCAAGAACCAATATAACAACAACAACAAAGGTAATTCATCTACCAGAGGCAGAGGCAGAGGTAGGTACAACAACAACAACAGACCAAAGTGCCAAATATGTGAGAAAATTGGTCACACTGCCCCAAAGTGCTACTTCAGACTCAACATGAACTATACACCAGGCCAAAACTCAAACATCCAAAGAAATGGGAGTGCAAATGTAGCCCAAATGCAACAAGACACAAGCAATCAGTTAAGCAATAACAGGACAAACAGTCAGAATGAAACCAACAGATCAGAAACACTGGATGAAACTTGGTACCCTGACTCTGGTGCAACCAATCACATCACTAACAATTTAGAGAATCTAAATTTGGGGAACAAGGAGTACAAAGGTAATAAAACCATACACATGGGTAATGGTGAGGCAGTAAAGATTACACACACTGGTATTGCTTGCATCAAAGGTGAAAGAAAACTATATCTCAATAATCTTTTAATGGTCCCACAAATAAAGAAAAATTTGTTAAGTGTTTCACAGTTTGCAAGTGATAACAATGTATATTTTGAATTCTATCCTAAGTACTGTCTAGTTAGAGACATTCTAACTAGAGAAATTTTATTGCAGGGTGAAGCTGTGAAGGGTCTATATAGGTTTAAGCTTGTTGATTCAAGAAAAACAAACTCTGACAAGTGTGTTGACATATGTAACTTTTCTGAACTTGCTCAAAATGAGAAGAAATTGAGCAATTTTGATATCTGGCATTATAAGCTTGGTCACCCTAGTGCAAATATTGTAAGAAAAGTATTATCAGAAAATAAAATTCCATTTGAGATCACTCTCCCTTATATTTGTACCTTTTGTCAAATGGGAAAGAGCCACAAACTATCTTTTTCAAATTCTATGACACAATATGATAAGCCACTAATGTTAGTTGCTGCTGATCTTTGGGGACCATCCCCAATTCACTCTGACTATGGATATAAGTATTATATATCTTTTGTTGATGCTTGTACACGATATACTTGGGTGTACTTTCTTAAAACTAAAACTGAAGCACACCAAACCACCATACACTTTATTACACAAGTTGAAAAACAAACCAATCATCAAGTTAAGGTCTTACAAACTGATGGTGGTGGAGAATTTAAAACTCTCAATAACTATTTTAGCAAAAAGGGGATAATTCATAGAATAACATGCCCCTATACATCAGAACAAAATGGCCTAGTAGAGAGAAAACACAGACATATTGTGGAGTCAGGTCTAACATTACTTGCTCAGGCAAAATTACCCATGAAATTCTGGCCTGAATCATTTAGTACCGCTGTACACCTGATAAACAGGCTACCAACCAAGGTACTAAATGACAAAAGCCCAATGGAAAAATTATTCAATGTAAAAGCTGACTATCAACTTTTAAAAACATTTGGATGTTTATGTTTTCCCTACACTAGGCCATACAACACACACAAGTTAAATTTTAGATCTACTCCATGTACATTCATTGGCTATGCATCAAATCAAAAGGGTTACAAGTGCATTGATGCAAGTGGCAAAATATTCATAAGTAGACATGTAGTCTTTAATGAGCATGTGTATCCATACTCTGATATCAGTATCAAGACAACAGGAAAAGTGTACAATCCAACAACATCAATACCACCAATACCTGTGCAACCATCAGAGTGGAATCAGACAGCAGCTGAAGACAACTCAGCCAACTCTGCACCACAACACACAGTGTCTATTCAACCAGTTCAGGCAGAGCAAACTGACTTAAATATGAGTCAATCTGAATCAAATATTCAGAACAGTAGATCAAGAAACAACACAAATCAAGACAATGAAGACAGAATCACCACTGGGCATCATATGACTACCAGATCAAAGAGTGGGATTTTCAAACCCAAAATATACTCATCCATCATATCAGAAGAACCAGAAACATTTGATCAAGCAGTCAAAAGTAAACTTTGGAGAACAGCAATGAATGATGAGTACAATGCTCTCATCAAAAACAAAACATGGAATCTGGTTCCACCACCCAAAGATAAAAATATCATAGGGTGCAAATGGACATACAAGTTAAAGAGGAAACCAGATGGCACCATTGACAGACACAAAGCAAGACTGGTGGCTAAAGGATACACACAAGAACATGGTTTTGATTTCAATGAAACCTTCTCACCAGTAATAAAGCCAACAACTATTAGAATTATTCTCACTATAGCTATCTACAATAATTGGCAAATTAAGCAATTGGATGTGAATAATGCCTTCCTCAATGGTGAATTAAAGGAGGAAGTATACATGCATCAGCCATCAGGATATCAACAAGATGGTAATCTTGTGTGCAGGTTAAACAAGGCCATATATGGACTAAAGCAAGCCCCACGAGTGTGGTTTGATAAGTTAAAAGCTACCTTATATAACATGGGCTTTCACTCTACTAAGTCAGACAACTCATTGTTTGCAAAAATTAATAACACTGTTACAATTTACATACTTATCTATGTGGATGATCTGATTGTTACAGGTAACAGTGATGCAGAGATCAACAAAATCACACAGCATCTAGACAAAGAATTCTCAATTAAGGATCTAGGAAGCATAATCTATTTCCTGGGCATAGAAGTCAAGCAAATATCAAATTCAGAAGTGATACTATGTCAGACTAAGTATATCAAGGAACTCTTACATAAAGCAAAAATGTCAGATGCTAATGCACAACCAACTCCAATGATAGGCAGTCAGCATTTATCTAAAAACAGGGGGGAAGCTATATTTAATGATAAACAATATAGAAGTCTAGTTGGGGCATTACAATATGTCACCATAACTAGACCAGATGTGTCACACAGTGTTAACAAAGTTTGTCAATTCATGCAGAGACCACTAGATCAGCACTGGAAGGCAGTCAAAAGGATACTACGATATCTGAAGGGAACACTGGATTATGGCATTTCACTAAAGAAGGGAAAACACCTTAACATAACAGCCTATGCAGATGCTGATTGGGCTACAGATACCGATGACAGGAGATCCACTACAGGCTACTGCATCTACATAGGTGAAAATCCAGTTTCCTGGTGTTCAAAGAAACAAAATACAATATCTAAGTCTAGTACAGAGGCAGAGTATCGAAGTGTGGCCAGTGCAACAGCCGAAGTCATGTGGATACAGTCGCTTATGGATGAACTTCAAATTAAAACAAACAGCAAACCTACAGTGTGGTGTGACAACTTAAGCACGGTTTATCTCTCTGCAAATCCCGTGCTTCACTCAAAGACCAAGCATATCGAAATAGATCTATATTTCGTAAGAGAGCAGATTCAAAAGGGAAAACTTCAAGTTAGTCACGTACCAGCCACTTACCAGATTGCGGATGTCTTAACCAAACCACTTACTGCTAGAAACTTCGTTCGATTTCGCGAAGAACTAAAGGTCAGAAGAATCAAACCTGAAATGACTCAGACCAACAGTTTCAGCAATAGGAGCGAACAAAATGGGCAACAAGTCAGAGAAGATTGCAACTTGAGTCTGGATGAAGCTCCGCTATCATAGCCAGAGCTCCAATCTGTATTTCTCTCTCTCTGATTTGAACGAATCTCAGCATATGTGGGCGAAGAAGTTTCATGCCCTAACCCTAATCGCTTTGAGGGGGGCTATTGGAAATACACGATACAATGCTGCGCATCTCTTATCTTTTGTATTAGCAAAGCGGTTATGTAACTTATTCAGTATTGGGCTTTGGCCCAACAACAACACACAGGCTTTATTATAAATAGCTTGTAATATGTACCGAATATGATTATTCAATTACTGTATCATTCTCCTGATAATAATCAATACAAAAACTTCTTCATTCTGCACTTTTCAAATATTCACTTCTGATCAAATTACATCACACAAGAATTCGAATAGCGGTGGGGTGGCGTAAGCCGGGTGCGTGGGATTTGCTATGGCAAAGACGTGCTGTCTTTTTTTTTACGTCGCGGTTTCTTTGCTTTGGGAAAAAGGTGGTTTTGCATGGGTGGAGGCTCGGGGAGAAGATGGATCCAGGGTGGAGAAAGCTCGGCAAAATAAAGAGAAAAGAAGAAAAAAAAAATTATAAATATAAAGGGGAAGACCTGATACAGGAGAGGAGGAACATACCTTTTCTCTGAAATGCCAAAAATGAATAGGCACACATATATCAAAGAAAATCAATGAAATGGCAATGGTCGGGCTATGACTCAGGTGAAAAATTATTAAAGCAACTTATTTTTGCTTGGATTACACATCTAAAGTTTAAAAGGCAAAGGAAAATAAAAAGTCACAATATCGGTACCGATATGACAACTGTTTTATCATTTCCATCGTGTATCGAACCTTAAAATACAGAAATAAATATATTATAGAGATCAACACGATGAGGCGAATAGAATGGTACATAGATATCAGTGGTACGATCCAGTTATAAAATCTCGAATTCCTACTACTAAAAATGATGCTAAAATGCAAAAAAATAAGATAAATGGAGCTATAAAAGTCTAAATTTCACGAAACGAGTTACGATGTCTTTCCCAGAAAAAAATTTACGTTTTGATGATATAAAAATATTCAAATTTCGAAAATGCTAATTTTCAACAAATAATTGATAAAATTTATATTTTAATTTCATAAATAAATTTATTTTCATATTTTTCAACAAAATTTTACCAATTACTATATTTAAATAGACGTATTTTAAATATCAAATTTCTATTTCAAAATTTCATTGTTAAAATTTCAAGAACAATCGGTTAATTTCATTAAAGAATTTGCTTAAATTTCAAGTCGTAACTGACAATTCACCTAATATATTTGCTTGGAACATGAAAACCATTGCTTCTATTAAATTACATTATTATGGAATGGATGGGACGAAGTTGGGTTAATTGATGAGAGAAATTGCGGGTTCTTGCAAAATTGATATATAAGAATTACCCAAAAATTTGTTGTAACTCAGTTTAAGTCAGGAAAGAACGCATATGCACAATTGGTATAAAGTGACCTGCAATTTTATTTTAAACCAAGTTGTTGCAACTCAGTTTTAAACTTATTTGCTGCAACTCAGTGAATAGAAGCAATTTTGTTTAACACTAAGTTGCAGCGACTCGATGTTAAAACTAAGTTGCACAATCCGGCCGTAACAGTTTTAGACTGTGCTGCAGCAACTCAATGTTAAACTGAGTTGCAGCAATTTAGTTTAACACTGAGTTGTTGCAACTCGGTTTTGAAACCAAGTTGCTTGCCATGTTGTTATGAAACTGAATGCTTGTCGAGTTAAAATTGAAAACTGAGTTGCAACTCTTTAATGTAAGTACAAATTATTTGATTTTGAATTTGTAAGTTTTTATCGAGTGTTTATATTCAATGCAGGCAATTGTAATAGGACACTTTGGATTGTCGTTTTGGACGTTGAAGAATGTGCAAAATCTTTAGGGTTTGGAGTGGATGATCCAGAATGGTTAGGTTAACCTTAACTTAAACTTTAAATGTATTTTGAAATTAAAATTTTAGTATCTTATGTTGTTTTAATAATTGAATAAGTGAGAATGTAATATTTGAGATATCTTTAATAATTGTTTATGACTTATTATACTCCACTTGCGGAGCGTTTTAAATTTTGCATTGGATCTTATGATGAAATATGTGATATGGAGACAAGTGTTTATGATATCTTATACTCCATTTGCTTTAAATATTTTAATATTAGTATTGCAAAGAATTTTGTAAAATCATAAGTTTATATTAGCAACACTTATAAATGTTACCAGTATTTGGATTACCAATACTTATAAATGTTAAAAAGTAATGATGGGCGGTGATAAAGTGCTGCTAAATTCACATTTTACAAAGCTTATAACTGCGGCTAAATAATACAGTAGCAACGCTTATAAGTGTTAGTTGGATATTGTTTAGTAACGCTTATGAGTGTCACAAACTTGTCCGCTTCATTCCTCACAGGCGGTCCGTAACACTAAAAATGCGTTACTTAATTACTTGTAACACTTATAAGTGTAAGGAATTGCCTGTTTTGGTGTAGTCTTGGCATATTTTTGTATTGATTATAATTAATCTTTACCGTGGAACGATATGAGATTATATAACTTGGATATGAATTTGTTTCGAAATGTAGTTAGTAAAATGTTGTTTTTGAAAATCTGTGATTTTGTTCATATTCATGTGCTTCTGATATTATAGATACCATTAGCATTATCGTATTTTGTCATCAAAAGTTAATACCATATATGACTATTGCATCTATAGCGCTTAGCTTTTGGCCTCTAGATACGGGATGTTACAACTTGGTATCAGAGCATGGTTTATGAAAAAATTTAAACTAAAAATGGTTTTAAAACATAATCCTAATGAATTAAAGTAAGATTAGGGTATGAGATAATGTTTTAGTAATGTACTCGTATGTGTTATATATAAGTATACACATTATCTCTAGTCTCCTATCTTTGTTAGGTTATTTTCTATATCTCATGAGGTTTGGATACAAAATGGAAGGTAGAGGAGGAAGATTTAACCTAGGAGTGGAGGGCACCGATGGGAATGCCAAACCTAGTACAAGGAGGACCCAACGTAAGGCACAAACAGAAGATGTAGGTGTTGAAGTCCTATAAGTTGGAATTGAAGCTATGTACCTATTTTCCACGAATATGATGCAAGCGGGAGTTGCAGCTGGAGTGTTAGGAGGAGATTCTGTGGGAGCAAGAGTCCCGAAAGTTTCTGTAGTTAATCATTATGCTAAGCTGAGCGCAGATTAAACTAAGCTTGGGGGAAAGCCATTTCTAGGAACAGGGGATTCTCTAGGAATGGAAAATTGGTTGCTGCACTAAGAGAGAATCTTTGTAGACTTGGGGAAGAGGAGGCTTGCTTCGGGACAGCTTCAGAAATCGGCTTTGTTTTGGTGGAATAGCATGACGGTTGTTGTGTACGAAGAAATCTTGTCATTGGAAAATTTCAAGGGAGGTTTCAAGAGAGGTTCATGTCTACGATGGCAAAGATAGCTCTGATCGAAAAGTTTGTTGAATTAGGGCAGCGAGAGACGTATGCCCTGGAGTATGCTAGAAAGTTTGAGGAGTTGGCCAGATATGGGTATGCTTCAATGGATACAGTAATGAAGAGGAATGTGAAGTTTATTAGGAGGTTGAAGCCTGGGTTAGGAAAGGCTACATTACCTCATATTGGTGATCCTTCTGACTTCGTAGTAGAGATGGCCTTAAGGCATGATGAGATTCTTGATTCTCTAAAGAAGAGTAAGGCTAAATAAGTCCGGTTGGGCAGAATCAGAGGAGGAAGTTCTTTCCTAAGAAAGGTGCTCATAAGGGTGGAGTGGCAAAGAAAGGGAAGTGTGAGATTGTTTGCTTCAAGTGCGACAAGAAGGGGCACTTTGCTAATGAGTGTCGTGCTGGAAATACAAAGGAGGTAGCTGGAAAGAAGAATGTCAGATGCTTCAATTATGACCAGATTGGCCATTATAGGAACTAGTGCAAGGACCCCACTAAGGATGGAAAGGGTAAGGTGTATGCATTGGAGCATGTTGCTTCTAATCCAACAGCTCCGAAAAAGGAAAGGCAGTTTTAGGAGGTACGCTTCAGATTCATGTTATGTTTATTGGCATTCTATTTGATACTGGTGTATCGCATTCTTTTGTTTCTAGATGTTTGGTAGATAAGCTTAACCCAGAATCCACATATTTTGTTATTTCCTTATGGGTTGAGAATCCAATAGGAGGTATGCAACTCTACGGTTGAGATGTGATCAGTTAGAGTTTGACCTGTTAGGTAATACTTTTATTTGTAGTTTGCATGTGTTTGATTTTGTGGGGTTCAGGATCATTCTTGGGATGGATTGGTAAAGTGAGTATAATGCCAGGATATCTTGCTATGATGGGAAAATATCGCTTAGACACCCTAATTGTACTGATCAGATAGCTTATGCCGTAGAAGGTTCCAACGGTGAGGTGGATGCTTCGTTGCATGTTGTGGAATTGGATGATGAGTTGAGTTTTCGTTGTTAGAGAATTCGTGGATGATTTTAAGCCTGTAGTTGGATTGCCACCGAATCGAGCCATTGATTTTTGGATAGATTTGTTTCCGAAAGCAGAACCAGTGAGTAGGCCACCAAGAAGGATGACTCCTACAGAGTTGAGGGAGTTGAAGATGTAGTTGGTGAATTTGGATGGCAAGAATATTATAAGTCCGAGTAGCACGCCTTGGGGAGCAGCCGCGGTGTTTGCCAAGAAGCCAGACGGATTGTTAAGTCTATGTATTTGTTATCATAAGTTGAATGAGAGGACGATGAAGAATCAATATCCATTGCTAAGGTTTGATGATTTGTTCTACCAGTTGAGTAGAACCAAGTTATTATCGCAGTTGGATTTTGCAACTGGTTTCCATCAGCTCTGGGTAGTAGAGGATAGTACAACTTTGAAGGAATTTAGGACCAGATATGGGTAATACGAATGGTTAGTTATGTCGTCCAGGCTGACTAATGCATTGGCTTTCTTTATGGATTTGATGAACCAAGTTTCCAAGAGCACGTGGATAGGTTCGTATTTCTTTTCGTAGATGATATCTTGATATACTCTAAGTATTAAAGAGAAGACGAAGTTCATCTTAGAGTAGTGCTTGAGACACCGAGGCAGCATCAGCTAAAGGCAAAGTTTTCGAAGTGTCATTTCTGGAAGAAGAAGTGAAGTTTCTTGGTCATGTAGTCTCAGAAAAAAGGTTGTCGGTAGATCCGACTAAGACCAAAGCGGCGAATAGTTGGAAAGGACCCGAGACAGTGATGGAGAAAAAAGTTTCCATGGGTTAGCTGGTTATTATCATAGGTTCATTAAGGACTTTTTGCGGATAGCAGCATCGATGACCAAGCTAGCGAGAAAGGATGTAAAGTTTGTGTGGATCGATAAGTGTGAGCAAGAATTCTAGAGTTTGAAACACTTATTGACCAATGCACTTATGTTGGTTGTTTCAAAAGGGAATCAGAATCTGGTGGTTTATACGGATGCTCGTGGAACAGGATTAGGAGCTATGCTGATGCAAAGAGGTAAAGTGATTGTCTATGCTTCTAGAAAGCTTAGACCACATGAGGTCAGATATCTAACACATGATTTGGAATTGGCTGTAGTGACTTTTGCGTTGAAGGTGTAGTGACATTACATTTAGGGTGAGAGGTTTGAGTTACATACAGATCATAAGTCGCTGAGGTATTTGTTCTCTCAGATGGAGTTGAACATGAGATAACAGAGGTGGTTAGAGTTTATTGCCACTTACGATTTTGGGATTGAGTACACACCAGGGAAAGGCAACAAGGTTGTGGTTGTATCTAGCAGGAAACATCATGATGCAGTGTTAACAATGATCGCTGAGTGGAAAGATTTGACACCATTAATAGATTGCAGAGTGCAATGGAGATCTGAGGATGGGTCTAGCGGAGAAATGTAGTGTTATCTTGTTTGGAAGTTCAACCAGTGATGACCAAAAAAATTGCTTGTAAACAGGAAGAAGATCTGGTATTGGCTGAATGGATCGAGAAGTTAAGAGATGGAACCGAAAGCGATGACTTGAAAGATTTCAGTCTTGACCAGAGTGGGAGGTTGAAATGAAAGGAAGATTATGTGTTCCGAGTGTAGGTAGCATAAGGAAAGAAGTCTTAGAGGAATGCCATCGTTTGAAGTTCTCTATTCATCCATGAGGTACTAAGATGTATCATGAAATGAAGAGGAGTTTCTTTTAGGAAGGTATGAAGCGGGATATTGGCTTATGGGTAAAGAAGTGCTTGATTTGGGAGCCGGCAAAGGCCGAACACTAGAAGCCAAGTGGGTTGCTTCAACCGTTGGATATTCAAGTATGGAAGTAGGATTCTATCCCCAAGGATTTTATTGACGGGCTGCCAAGGTCGAATGTAGGAAATGTAAATATATAGGTTATAATGGACAGATTGACCAAGAGTGTACATTTCATTCCAGTTAGGTCAACCAGAACGGCACCTGTTTTGGCAAAGTTGTTTATGAAGCGTGTAGCTATACTGCATGGAATTCCTAGTAGTGTAGTAAGTGACAGAGATTCCTTATTCACTAGCGAATTCTGGAAGAGTCTGCAGAAAATTTTGGGAACCAAGATCAAGATGAGTATCGCTTACCATCGACAGCCAGATGGGCAAACGAAAAGAGTTAACAATATCTTGGAAGATTTGTTAAGAGCTTGTGTAATAGGTTTCGGGGGATCATGGTTAGACCATCTGCATTTAGTCGAGTGTTTGTATAACAACAGTTATCAGACTAGTATTAGGATGCCACCGTTTGAAGCTTTGTATGGAAGGCCATGCAAATCTCCCGTATGTTGGCAAGAGACCTGGGATAGGTTGGTTCTTGGTCCAAATTTAGTCAGAGAAGCTGCTGAAAAGATTGAGGTCATTCGAGCTAGAATGAAGGAAGCTTAGTCTAGGCAGAGTAGTTATGCAAATAAGAGAACGAAAGCTTTAGAGTTCTCTGTTGGAGATCAGGTTTTCGTCAAAATATCACCGGTGAAGAGTGTGATTAGATTTGGAAAATCAGAAAAGTTAGCACCGAGATTCGTTGGACCTTTTTCTATTGTTGAGAGGATCAGGAAACTTGCATATAGAGTCGAGTTACCGAGTAGTTTGGCAGGAGTCCATGATGTTTTCCATGTTTCTCATCTTAGAAAGTGTGTTTGAGACCCGAAGACTACTATTGCACCGACTATGCTAGATGAATTTGTAGTAGAACCGTATTTGACTATAGTGTGGAAGCCTGTTCGTATGGTTGTAGGAGATAAGAAAGGGCTTAGAACAAAGACGGTCAGATTAGTCAAAGTTCAGTGGAGTGACAATAACCGAGACTATACTTGCGAGATTAAGAGTAGGATTAGAGATACTTATCCTGGCTTATTTGATGGAATGTTTTACCTCTTTGATTGATTTGTTGTATCCCTTACTATAATTTTAAGGACGAAGTTCTTTAAGGATGGGAGTTTATAACACCCCATATTTTGGGTAACATTATTTAGGAGATATAACTAGCTAAATTAAATAAAATAATGTGTTGATTAGGGGATTGAGATTTGATTTAATTAAAGGGTTGCCGTGCCATTTAACTATGAACTAAAATAAGAGTTAACATGAAATAGGGGAGGGGTAAAGTAGGATAGATACCATTTCTGTATCTATTCCCTTAGGCCACATATCTCTGCACGTTCACTTTTCATTTTCAATTTTTTTAAAGAGGTTGGCCACCATTAACAAGGGAAAGAGGAAGAAGATTAAGAAAAGCTAAGGAAGAAGCTAATTTAAATCAAATCCATTCACATCTCAATCTCTTTAATTTCCAAAGCTAGGGTAAACAAAGTTTACATCTAAAAAAAGTTATTATTTTTCGATTTAAGACGAATTACGAATATTTTGCATTGATTTGCCATGTTTTCTAATGTCGAAATGATTATATGTAGAAATTGATGAATTATGTTTGTTCATATTGAATTTATGATTTTTTTCTAAGGTGAAAACCATACAAAATGACGTCTAAATAGCTTGTGAATTTTTATAAAGATCATAAATGATATTTTAAAGATGGGTATCGATTTTTAGAATTTTTCGAATATTTGTGGAATTTAAATGAATTTTTCCAGTAAAGAAAATGTTAATTTGGGTTAATAATTAGTTACGGTTCAATAATAAAAGATTTAGGCCTAAAATTTTTATATGTTGGAAAACATATTAAAGGAGATTTTCTGGAATATTTGTAGATTTTTCCTAAGTTTTTTAATGAATATATAAAATTATTTAAGGTACAGGACTTAAATGTTTTATATATTTTTAAATAGAGAAGGGGGTTTTTGCAAATAATTCAAAAAGATTAGTTCTGAAAATTATAGTACTTTTTATTGATAAAGAAAGAGGCAACCAATCAAAATTTGATAAGTAAAGCAAGTTAGGTGAAAAGAACTATTTGCTACATGTTTTTTATTATTTCAATGATTTCGGCACCCGGTCCGCCTCCTCATCTTCGCTTCCTACGCAGTCTAAACTAATGCATATTATATCAGCGAACTGATACGTAGTGAATTCGATGTAGGCAGAAGGTATGGAATCAAAACCAGGGGTTCCGAAGGGGATAAGGCATTACTTTGCTTTTAAATTAAAAATTTGCTTGCTTGCTTTCAATTAAATGGCTTTAGACTGAGTAGCTTTCGACTCAGTTAGATTTCGACTGGGTTTAATGGATTTAAAGAAATGGTTTCGATTGGGTTGCGCTTTTGTTTTAAATGATCGCTTTCGACTAAGTCAAAGCATTTTACTACCGCTTTCTACCTTTCGATCTAGAAAGTTTCGAAAGGGTTACTTACTTTGTTTTCTGAAATATGACCACTTCTCCTATACTTTCGAAAGAATGGTTTCGACACCATTAGTTCTTTACTTGGGAAATGGTTTCTTAACATATGATTTCAACCTAAATGTTTTAAAGACCTTTTTCTATGAATGAAGTAAAGCATAAATGGTTTTGAAAGAGAGTTTTAAATGGTTTCGAAGCAGATGCTTTCGCCTTTAATGGATTTTTGATCCTTTTACTTTACTTGAAGGCAGAATCCAAATGGTTTTGACCGAGATGATTTTTAAATTCGAAGGGGGTGAAATTTTGAATGATTTTGAAAGGTTTTCGCATACTTTAAATTGAACCTAAAGGCATTCAAAAGGTTTAGTATTTCAATGCTTTCGAAAGGGTTTTTACGAATCGTTTCGAAATAGTGGTTTTCTAGGGTTTCAAAAGGCTTGAAAGGAAGGGTTTTTCCTATGTTTTTGAAAGGTAATATTTAAAGGTTTTAAAGAGAGGATGTCTAATGTTTTGAAGGTTTCGGAGAAAAGAAACGAAAGGTTTTTCACATGTTTTCAAAAGACATGGTTAATGGTTTAAAGCTTTCGTAGGAAAGGCTTTTCATTGTTTCGAAAGGGTCACTTTCAATGGTTTCAAAGGGGTTACCTTCAATGGTTTCGAAAGGGTTATTTAAGGGTTTTAAACAAAGGTTTCGAATGTATTAAATAGGCAATATTGCCTTAATATTTTCAAGTTAAAAAGGGTTTTGACTTGTTTTGTAACGATAGCTAATTCTTATTAAAATTCATCAACATCATTTTGAGTAAAGTATAAATGCCGTGGAAAAATAGCTTAAAGTAAAGCTAAGAGTATATTTTCCTTGTAAAAGTATGATTTAAAAGGTTAAATCATTTTGAAAAGGTTTTTAAGGAATAATATGTGGGTAGTTAAGCCTAAGAAATTGATTCGGAAAGTTAGTCCATTTTGATCCAGAAAGTTAGTCCAGTTTGCAGTTGGTCAGCCCAGTTTTATGGATAAATAGTCCACTTGTTAGCATAATGGACTTTGCTATTATGTTATGGACATATAGTCCACTTATTACCTATTTTATGGACAAAGAGTCCATTTATTAGCATAAAGGATTTTGCTATTTTTATATAATCACTTTGTTTAACCAGTTTGGTTGCAGGAAAGGATTTGCAAAATATGTGTTTAAGGAGGATATTAGCGAGGGGAAACCTATTCCGCTAAGCGGCGTGGTCTCACTTAACTTTAGTAAATTGAGATGTAACAGAATTATTCACACCAGGCTTTATGTTTGACTTGAAGCTTTTAATTTCCCCTTAAACTCTCAGGTGCTCCAAATTGATTTAAGTAGGCTGAGGATTAAGGTTTTCATGTTTTAGTCGTTTTGGTGAATAAAGCATCCAAAGACGAGTAGGGCAGCTAATTGGGAGTTGCAGATTATTTTGTTTATTTCTGCTTCGTATTAAGTCAGATATGACTATATTGCTTTGATCAACCAAGGGTGCACCGTCATATGTCACTCTTGGCATATTGATTATAATTAATCTTTACCTGGAAAACAATATGGGATTATGTAACATGGATATGAATTTGTTTTGAAATGTAATCAATAAAATGTTATTTTCGAAAATTTGTGATTTTTTTCATATTCAAGTGCTTCTGATATTATAGATACCATTAGCATTACCGTATTTTATCACCATAAGTTAATACCATGGATGACTGCAGCATCTGTAGCACTTAGCTTTTAGCCTCTAGATGCAAGATGTGATAGTGGTGCTAGAATAGGAGGTGTGACATTACACTAATGCATGGAGAGGCTATAGGTCGCAATGCTGAAGGGTTAGTCGAGCTTTATGTAGTTAGGTGGGATGCGAAGAGGTCTCGACATCGAGTTTGTCGAAAGCGTCGAAGTACAATTTCATGGACTAGAGAGGCTATTTGACTATGTGTGTACAGAAAAGCATGTACTAATACATGAATACATGAATAAGGAAGAAGAAGGATTAGGGGAGAGGCAATTAATTAAAGGTTAATTAAGCATTTAGGCTAAATAATTGAATTGCTTAATTTCCAAACTTATAAAATCAATAACTTTTTCATACAAGGTCCAATCGAGATGCAATCTTTTGCATTGCGCTCGTTTGAGCGCTAACTACGCGTTGGAATCGATTTTTTCAAGTTGCTGTAAGTTGAATTTTGAGCTAAAATTGAATGCTATTCGATTATAGATCGAACCGAAATGCATAAGCGTTAGTTGGAATTTTGATGAGTTATCTTACCTTTGGACGAACACTATATGATATATGGTAGATATAAATTGTTGTTTTCATGCTGGGATAATTTATTGGTTTGGCCGAATTTCCACTATAAAAAGTGAATGACGTATAAAATGAAATATAGGAATTTGCTAGAGGAATCTAGATTCCTTACCATTATTGATTTAGTTTCATTTGTATACTTATTTTATAATTGTTGAATGTCAAAACTTGGTAGTTTTACCTTATTTGATATGACTTTGATATGTTGAAATGTTTAACCTTTTTAGTGATAAAGGTAGTAGTAGCATCGGTTAAGTGTTATAGTAGCTATTTGTTTTATTATAGTATTTTGGAAATACTATTAATCATTCTTTTGGACTGGAAATTGGTTTTAACTCGAAGAATGATTTTGATTCTAATTTTTAGAATTTTCTGTGGTATTTTATTTAGAAAACCAGACTTCATTTTTCTTTCCTTTGAGATATCTGGAAAGCCAAAACTAAAAGGAAAATAAAATAAAAGTAATAGATCAGAAATCTAAAACCTGAAAGAATAACAAGATTCCAATTCAAAAAAACAAAAGCATGTGAACCTAAGATTTTCAAATCTGAAACAATCAAAAAATTAAAACCTGTAAAGCTTAAAGCAAACATCAAACACTCTAGTTTCAAGATCAGATACAACTTCAAGTTTCAGCTTTAAAGCAAAGATCAAAGCTTCACTTCAGCTCATAAACAATCAATTCCAGATTTTCAAACTTGAAATCATCCCAGGTTCTCTATTCTTCCCAAACATTAAGGTGAGCAAACCAACCTTTTAAAATCCTAGAATCTGTTTAAATCTTGATGTTTGTGATTGATTGTTGAAGTAAAGTGGTTGCATATATGTATATATAAGGGTATATGTGCGTATGTATATCTGGGTACATGTATGTATACATGTGCTCCGTTAATTTACTGGTTACAACCCTTAGATAAAAATCAAATTGCTCTTCATTTAATTTTTTTAGGTTACGATATCCAAAGGAAGGATGATTGAAATAGTATAGCATCAATGTTAAAAAAAATTCAAGTTTTTATATTGGGAATTTACTTCAATAATAAGAAACAACAGTCGGAAATCTCAATAAATCCGAAATCAAATATTTGTATTTCGAGATTAAATTACAGGAATGAATTTGTATTTCAAAATCATGATTTTTGAAAATCATTTCATAATTTTTAAGTTTGTATTTAAAGAGAAATTTGAGTTGATCAAAATCGATTAAATCGTCGATTCACGGTGATCGACAAGGTGTTGATCATCGAGGTTGGAGTTGGAGTAGGCTGGAGTCTAGGGGATCATCGAAAAAATGGAAATAGGATTAATGGTTGACTATGGCGACGACATAGAGGCGATTTAGGGTTTAGTGTCTCGTTTGGGTAAAGGTGGAAGACGAGACAATTTTGTCATCGTAGGTGGACTAATGGCAATCGGACCAGGGGGTTTGATGCGTAGTGTCGTGACGTGCCTCTGGTATGGATGGCAGATTTTCTGATGGTCGGTCTGGTCGTCGACGAGGAATTTTGGGTTGGTTGGGTTTGAATGCTTGGGTGATTGAACTACGCGATTTCAATTCTCGGTCTAATTCGACGATATGGATTTTTGTGATGATGGAGTAAATGATTGGTGATGTATGGGTGGTTGTGGCTCTGGTCGGTGGTGACCAGAATGGTTGTGCATGTGCATATGTCAGTGAACTTGGGTGATTGTTGATGGTTGAAGAAGAAGGTGGATGGCTCCGGTTTACTTTCGTATAATCGATGTGGTAGCTTGAGATTGCTCATTCGCATGAAGTATAACAGTTTTATATTATTAAAACAAGGAAAAAAGAGAGAGGGGAAAATTCTTGTTCGAGCTCGAGATTTTGAGTAGCTAGCTCGGGTTTTTTTCATTTGTACTCGGGTTTGTATTTGATAATTAATAGGTTGTAAAAGATAAGTAAAACAGTTTTACAAAGGTTAAAGAAATTATACCTAGGCTTTAAAAGTGTTCAATAAGCATAGGAGAATATTTCAAGTTTAAAAACAAAGCAAGTTTAAATTAAGTTTTATAGTTTAATTAAAATGAATAAGCTTTTCAATAAAAATGATACCAAGTTCTCAATAAATTTTAAAAACAAGTTTTGGAGAAATGATTTTAAAAAATTAAAAATATGTTTTAAATTGTTTTGTTTTAAGAAGTTATATATTAGGTAATTTTTAATTAATCTCCAAAGCGTTTCAAATGTAATAAATTCTAATGATATGAATGAAGATAAGAGTTTATATTTAAATTAATTATGATTTTAATTTATTTAAAGATAATTAATTAGTGAAATTAATTAAAAGCTAATTAAGTAATCAGGGTAATGATTTGTCTTTAAAGTTTTGAGTAATTAAAGATTGATTGATTACTAAACAGTTAAAGGGCAATTAATTTCTTAAAGATAATTACTTAATTAAAAGTAATTAACTAATAATTGAAGTTAATTAATCAAGTGATTTAATGGTAATTACTCAATGTAATTTATTAATATAAGTGATTAGGATAGTCACTTATTGTAATTAATTTGAGGATAACTAATCAATGATAAAAAAATTGGATAAATCAAGTAACTAAAGAATAATTGATTAAAGGATAATTGATTATGTGATTAATTAATTAAGGTAATTAATTTAAGGATGACTAGTTAATCAAAGGTAAATTAATTTAGAAAAGTGATTAAGGGATTATTAATTAAGGGTTAATTAATCAAAGTAATTAATTAAGGATAAGGATAATTAATTAAAGGATAATTAAATAATTAAGATTAATTATTTAATGATTAAAGGTTGATTGATTTATTAATTAAGATTTATTAATTAATAATTAAGGGTTGATTAATTTATTAATTAAGGTTAATTAATAAATAATTAAGGAATAATTAATTAAAATAAATTGTAATTAATTAATGTTAATCAACCAGGATTAGTGATTAATCTGTTTAAATTAATCAGGTGACTAATTGAACTTAATTATGGATGTTTGGATTGCACTGAATGCTTTGAATTGTTTGATATCACTGGTGTGTGATGCTTTTTGATATGAATTGTTTTGATTTGAGATGTGATGAATGTAATTTATTTATCTGTGATGATTGAAATTTATTTATCTGTGATGAATGTAATTATTTATTTGTGAATCTGTGAATAAAGATAAGCGTTATAGGATTATACCGCTTATCGATATGGCCGTGTTTGAATTTGTGACGATTAAATGCTATTGCACTATTGAGTAAAACCCCTGGACTACACTATACAGACACAAATATGGATTTCACGAGAAATCGGTTAAGTCATAGATGTTTTGAATTAAGATATTATTTGTTCAAAAAGTTGAATTTTGAATCCAAATGGTTTTGAAAATGTAATTGTGTTGAATATGGAAAGCTTTTTGAAAGGAATTTTGAAATTAAAATTTAGTTTGAATAAGACTATATCTTCTTAAGTTTTGAATCTGTTTTGGAAATTTGGTTTGAAAGGTTTATACAATTTATATAATATATATATGGATTTTAAAACCATCTTTAAAGTATGTTGAATATATTATTTTGAGAATCTAAATTCAGCCAAAGTTTATACTTGAAAGGCTTTAACTTGAGCAAATGAAATTGGATTTTTTCCGAAATGAAAACTCTTAGTTTTTAAATGATAATAGCTTTCAAAGAAAGAAAGGATTTCCAGTTTTGTTAAAAAGGCATTTTAAATTCGAAAAGGGATTGTTTTTGAAAGCTATGATTGAATCTCTGTGAAATATTTGTGAACTTTATTTCCAAATTGAAGAGGATCTTGAAGGTGTATCTTTTGTATAAGAGATTTGAATTGTAAATAGTTTTGAAAACTATGAATTAATCTTTGTGAAAGATTGGTGAACTTTATGAAGTAAATCCTTTTGTTTTAAAGATTTGAAAATGGTCCCTTTATATTTGGCTAGAGGTGCCTTTATATTCGGCTGTGTGGGCAGTTGGTTGCAAACAACTACGGGTTGTCTTGTTCAGAACTGTTCAGTAAGGAATGGTTCCGGCTTTGTGTTGCAGGGAATTGGGAGTAATCCTCGGTACCGTGATCTAGGCCACGTACTGTGACGGGCGGTACCCCAGTAGCCCTGCTATTGTATGAAATCCAATCTCCAATAAGTGTCGTACGTTTTGATTATGTCCAACTATGTTGGAACGTGGGATGTAAGTATTCCAACTATTTCTGTATTTTACTTGAATACCCTAGACACTATTATAATATCATCGGATTTCCTATCAAATGTTTTGGTTAGCGTAAGGTAAAAACTTTTCATGTTTATGTGTGGGAAGTCTTACGTGATACCTTTTCTTTTCATAGGTTTTCAAAAGTTAAGCAACCTGAACCTGTTACTCACACCAGACCCATGTCTGACCCGGAGTTTATCTTTTGTTTTCTTAGACTCTTGGGTACTCAAATTTTTTTGAGTAGTCAAGGGATTCAGGTTAGCTTTGACGAATTATGGAGGAGCAATGGAGCAGGCGGCTTCAGCGTTAGATATATAGTTTCCGCCGTGTGTTCTCTGTGTTGGTATCTCTTTGTTGAGTTGTAATAACTAGACAGGTGTTTATAACTGCATAGTATGTGATGTATATGATGTGTAACTCTGATAAATGTTGTATATTATGTAATACTTATTTTATTAATATAATTTATTCATTCTGCTATTGAGATTATGGTGTTGTTTCTTCTTTCTCTTCTTTCTTTTCTCTTTTCCATCCCTTTCTTTTTTAAAGATGTTGCGACTTTTTATGGAGAAAAAGTCGGGTCGTCACAGTTGGTATCAGAGCGCTAGGTTGAGTGAATACCTAGGCTTTGGAGTGTTTTCTTCCTTGAGAGAGTGTACTTGTATTTTTATATATATTTATATGCATTATTTCTACCTATTTGTTGGGTTACCCGTACAGGTTTTCCAATATAAGTTATAAGGTAGATGGTGTAGTGGTGTGTATAACGCGACTACCATTGGTTTGAGTTTGAATGGTTGAGGTTGGAAGTATATTTGTCGAGACTGTAGACCTAATACCGTCTCGAGTAAGCTTTGCAGTGGTGTAAGGATTTCATCGATCTCTGAAGGTAACCTGTAAACGTTCGAAGTCCATCTTTGAAGTTGGATGAGTAGAGTTTGGATCTATCGTTGGGTAGAAGCGAGTGATGGTATCTTGATACATCAGGAAGTAGTAGCTGCGTGATGAGATGCAGTAACTATGGATGTTTCTGAAGATATTTCTTTGGAACAAGTTTAAGGGAGTAGGTCTGCTTCGGTGTTGTGGCTGGGTTTAGCAGAGTGTTTCTGTTTGGTTTGAAGTCCAAGTTTCAAGAAGAGCTTTGGATTAGGAATTCTTTG
Source organism: Allium cepa (assembly GCA_030765085.1). Classification (NCBI taxonomy): domain Eukaryota; kingdom Viridiplantae; phylum Streptophyta; class Magnoliopsida; order Asparagales; family Amaryllidaceae; genus Allium; species Allium cepa. Next base: position 377,074,705 of record CM060938.1, on the reverse strand, counting down.
GTATCTGTGTCAGCATTGCATCTCGGAGTGTTCTGTGGGTCGGAAAAAGGTCTTTTGGCTTAGCAGTATCTGGAAGATGGAGTTCAGAAGCCGTAGTGTGGCTCCATTTCTTCGATGGATTGGCAAGCGCAGCGTAATCTGTTCCGATTGGTAAAGAGAGAACAGTTTTCTTTGGATGTTAGTCTGGATTGATCATAAAAGTGACTTGCGATAGCTGAGTGTTCTCTTGGTTATCAGAGATTTTTTGGGTTATGTTGTTCAGTTTGTGCTTGTGTTCATCACCAGCATTCTTTTCTACTCCAGATCAGAGTTGTGCAGCGGAAGCAGTTTGGGAGTGCATCTACTTTTCTTTTCCAGATAGGAGAAGTGAGTTTAGTCTTCGGATGTTTGAGGAGTAGAGTTGGTGTTCTTGATCTTGGTTGATCTTGGAAGATCATTCTGGTGGATTGGGTTTGGTCCAGTTTGTTTCTTGAGACATCAGCGAGGATTGAGCTGATCTGGAAGGATGTAGGAAGCCCAGGATTGTTTGAAGAGTTTTGTGGATCAGAATCGAAGATCTGATTTTGGATAACTTTTCTCCGATTTAAGGGCGCTATAAGATTGGGTAAGGTTAGGAAGCTAGCTCCGAAATGTTTTGGATCTCTTCTGTGTTCTGTTTTGGATAAATGTTTGGTCTTCAGGATTGAATTGCCAGTTTGGATAACTGGGATTCATTGCGTTTCACGTATCTCTGAGGGAGTACGTGTATGATTTATTTCTAGTTTTGGAATCGGCTGTTCTGGGAGATTTGGTTATTGAGTCAGACTTGTCTGTAATCTGTCTGTTTAGCTTGGTAGATCGAGATGAGTATAAGCTTAGTAGTGTTGAATGTTTGGATTCTATAGAGCGAGTATCCTGATGTTCATACTTGGGAAACTCGAGAAAATTCTATTCAGAATTTTTGTCTGGATAGTTAAATTTGTTTGTTTGGGTGAATTGGTTGCTATGGCTGTTAGCATATTGTTGTTAATATATGCTTGTGTTTTAAAATTAAATATTTAAATAGATTATTAAATTACCTTTGTTTTAAGTTTCGGGGACGAAATTCTTTTAAGGGGGAAGGAATGTGACATCCCGGAATTTTTGGCAATATCAATTTAATAATCTTTATTTAAAATTTAAATTGATTTGATAATATGGATTAATAAAATATGAATTGGTTTAATAATCTAATTAAATAAATATTTAATTAGTGATTTTATCTTTTAAAAGCTAATAAATTTTTTCTATTTATAATGTGTATAAATATATTTGTATATATATTATAGATAATCTTTGATTTGGAATTTAATAAATAAATAAGTCATGTTTTCAAATTCTAATTATATATTTAATAATTTGGAAATTATGATTTAAATTAGTATTAAGCTTTTCAAAGTTATTTAAATTAATAACTATATGGTTTGTAAATACTTAAGATAAATGTTATTGTTTAAAATTATATCTTAGCTTAATTTTTAAATTTAAAATAAAAAGTTTGTTTCATTTCTTTTAAATATTACTTGATATATATATGATTTGAAATAGAAGTTTAAAATATAATATAGCATATGGTCTTAATTCATTTAATAATAGAAGTGATTTATAATCTCTTTTATAAATCATTTAAAATTTGTTAAATTTGTTATTTTCAAATGATAATTATAATACTTAGCTTTTATAAACATAAATAGATTTTATAGGAATATGATTGTTATTTTTAAATTTAATAAGTAGTTATATATGTATAGATATAACTAGATTCTTAAATTTTATATTTATGACCTAACCTGAATTTGGATTTAAAGTTTTAAAATTCAATGTATAGGTTTTATATTTGTATAAAATTTTATTTATAAATATAATTGGTTTTTATTTATTTTAGAATTAATTATACATATATATAAATACTAATTAACTAATTCATTAAGCTTGATTTTGTATTAATCTTTCATTAACATTTAAAATAAAAAGAAAATAAAACAAAGACAAGTGTTAACATATTAAGTAATCAAACAACATGTGTTAATTTATGAATTAAACAATATGACAAGTGTCATTTAATTCCTATTCTTTTTTTTATTTTGTTAAATTAGTTCGGCCTTTATAACATTGTTTCCTCTTCTTCAATTTTCTTTTCAATTTGTAAGCTAAGAAACAAATCTGAAAATCAAATTCTTCAAACCAATTTCTCAAAAAACAAATCTGCAGCCTACACTCAAACCATTTTCATAAACTTGTTCATTATCAAAAGATTAAAGCCTGAATTTTCTTCAAATCAAAGATCTGTAATTCACTCCTCAAATGAAAAACCAGAATCAAAGCCTGTAATCCACTTTCTGAATCAAGCATGCATACCACTTCCAAAATTTCCAGAAACAACAACCTGTAGTTCAGTTTCAAAATCAAATGTCTGCATTTCTTCATATGGAAATCATCAGCATGCAGGCAAATCTGTAGATCAGTGTCAAATTCAAAGCCTGTATTTTGTTCAAACCTGGAATTAAAGCAGAAATAATCAAAGCTTTAGCATTTTTCTTCAAATCTGGCACTCCTACATGCATGTAGTTTTGGACAGGGAGCAAAAGCATTTCAGTTTCAAAACATCTCAGCACTCAAGTTTTAAAAGTTTTAAAGGATTCAAAAGCTTTTCAAAAATGAAGAGGCTCTATTTTTCTGAAGAAACGGATGAGTAACATTTTGTTTTAAAAATAAATTAAGTATGATGTTGGTTGCTTGATTGTCTCTGGAAATAAGATTGCTTGTGAATAACATCACCTTTCTAAATCTTAAAACAAATCTGGATGCATGATATTTCTGAAACAAATATGTTTGTGTATATATGAGCTTTCTGGCATTTTTATGAATTTACATAAGTGTGTATATACTGTTGTGTAGCATTTTCCTGTTTCTATTCCCAGACTTAAGTTTTTAAATTCAAAATTTATGGTCTCTTGATCTAATTACTGATAGAACTTAGGCTTTAAACAAAGTATGTTTGTTTAAGTATAATGTAAGTTTTGAAATTTAATTAGTTCAAAATAAACTTGAATAGGCTCTGGAATCAAAAACTTCAGAACAAGATATAAATAAAAATTTAATTATCCTGATTTATGGATTTGGGAATATAGATCATATACTTAAACCAAAACATGGTTTTTAAAACTTAAATCATGATTTTTAGAAATGAGGTAGGTGTGTATTTCTAGTTTAACTAGAAATTAGATATTTGGGAAATTCTGGTGATCTCGGGGTTCTAGAGGGTTGAAGTTTCTTCTCGAGGAAGAGGAGCGAATGGCGAGGTCATGAAAATTGCCAGGAAGATGGTCAGAGACCGGTGGTAGCGGGTGTTGTTCGTTCTCGTTTGTAGTCCTATTTTTGATTAGGTCGAGTTATTTTATCATAGCGACTTTCTTGTTGATCGAGTGCGGTAGGATTGTGGGTGATGGAAGAGTGGTTACTGACGATGTCGTGGCCGGAAGTGGAGGCATTCCGGTGGTCGGAGTTGGGGTGATGGTGGTGTTTCCAGGTTTTGCAGTGGATACCAGGTTTGGATTCTGGTTCCTGTTTGGGTTTCTTTTATTCAATTTTTATCTTGAGTAAATGGTGGAGTTCTGATGGTCGAGTTCGAGTTCGAAGTTGATCGTGGATGTGTGGGAAGCGTAGGCAATGGTCGAAGCCTCGCCGTGGATGCTGTAGGGTGCACGATGTATATCTGGACTTGAGGAAGTGGGTTCAGTAGTGTTTTTGTTTTTTCTTTGTACTCGAGTTTTACACGAGTGGTTTCAGGTTTTTGCTCGAAGTCATTTGAAGATTTACTCGAAGTATTTGGAGGGCAAAACTCGGGTCAATTAGTTGTTACAGGTTTATTTTAAAAACCTATTAGTGTTTCAAATTTTAAAATGAAATTTTAAAATTTGAAAGCCAAATGTAAGAAAAGTTTTAAATCAAGTTTTTAAGCTTGGTTTCAATTCAGATTTGATATCTACATTTTAAAATAAATAAGTTTATAAAAATGGAATGTTTTTAACAACTTTAATTTGTTAAAGTATTTTAAAAATGGTTTTAAAATCTGAAAATAAAAATTTAAAAAGGGTTTTAAATCTAAGTTTAAAATCTGGATTCGAAAATGAATTTGAACCATAGTTTGAAATAAAATAAAGTTTTTGAATTTAAAATGGTTTAAAACAACTTTAAATATTTAAAATATATTTTTAAATTGATTTAAATTGAATATGGGTTTAAAACTATTTTAAATTTCCTTTAGGGCATAAGTATTTCTTTAACATGTAATTAAAAGGTTTTTGAATTGCTAAACTTTGTTAAAGTTAAAATTTGTTTCCGTTTTAAATCTTAAATTTAAAATGGAATTTAATAGTAAATTTAAAAGCAAATTGTTTTTTTAAATACTTTGTTAATGATAATTTAAATCATTAATAAGATTAAGGTTTACCTTAAAGTTAATTAGGACTTAATGATTTTAATTCGTTAAATTATTAAGGGAATCAAGATGGATAATTAATTACTTTAATTAATTAATCATTTGGGTTAATCAATTAAGTAATTAGGGGTTTTATTTAATTAATTAAAGTATTAAGTTAATTAAGATTAATTAATTTAATAAATCATTAATTAGATAAGATTTGATTTTAAATTAATGATTTGAAATTTATTAATCAAGTAATTAACAATTAATCAAGTTATAGATTAACACTTAATTGATTAAATAATTAGAGTTTAATTAATGGGTTATTATAGGTAAATTAATTTGTAATTATTAATAATTAATCTCAGTTAATTACTTTAGAGAAGTAATTAAAGATTTGTTAATAATGAAGGTCATTAACGTAGGATTATTTAATAATTAATTAATGTGATTAATTTTAATGATTAATTAGATTAATTAATTTAAAGATAATCATTTTAGAATTGTTTAAGTGTAATTACTTAATGGAAGTAATTAAGAAATTAATTACTAATTGTAATCAATTAAGTTTATTTTGATTAGTCTAAGTTAATTAATTAAGTTTAATTAATTTAAGATAATCACCGGATAATTAAGAAGTAAATACTTAATGTATTTAATAAAGAATAATTACTTAGTGAAGTAATTAAGACGATAATTACTGAATGTAATTAAATTGAAGGATAATTAGGTAATGGAAGAGTTTGGAAATTAATTACTTTGTGTAACTAATATGAAGAATAATTACTTAGCGGAAGTGATTAATAATTAATTACTTAGTGTAAATAATTAAGAATTGATTAAAAAGGTTATTTGAAGATAATTAAGAGATGTAATTAATTAAGTGTAATTAATTACTTAATGAGATTAATTTAGGGTGTTTAATAAATATAATTATTAAAGATAATTAATTAAGAAGTAATTAATTTATCTAATGTAGTAATTAAGGTAGTTAATTACTGAATGAGATTAATCAAGAGTGATTAATCAATATGGTTTAATTGATGATTTATTTAACTAATGTAATTAATTTAAATAGGGTAATTATAAATAAAAATAATTTAGGATCATTAATTTATATAATTAATGATGTAATTAAGGACTGATTAATTAAGAACAATTAATCAATGAAAGAATTAATTAATGTAATTAATTAAGGATTAATGTAATTAATTATAGTTAATTAATTAATGAAGTAATTAAGGTTAATTACTGAATTTGGTTTAGAATAATTATTTTGTGAAATTAATTAAAGGCTAATTACTTGAATGTAATTAAAGGATAATTAATCAAGGTGATTAATTAAGGTGATTTATTAGAGGGTAATTAATTAATCGATTTGTAATTAATTAATGGTTATGTAAGCAAGATTTATAATGATGATGTACTTAATTTAATTTATTTTAAATTAATTAGAAATGAAGTAATTAATTTAATTCATTTTAAATTAATTATAGAATGTTGATTAATAAGTCATTGCTTATGAATGCTGATTGATATTGATTTCTTTGAATGGTTTAAGATCTCAGATATGAGATAAGTGATGTTGTGTGATATGGATGCTTTGGTTCCATTGTGACGATAATATGAATTATCTGTTTGTGATGATAACATGAATTATCTGTTTATGATGATAATGTTGATTATCTATTGTGATATTGTGAATTATCTATCTGTGTGTATATAGATAATAAAAAATTGAATTGTTTTAACTTTAAAACAACTTGGACCTAAAAGATGGCGTTTTGGATTTCGATGAGGCCGGGATCGGGTTTCCATATTTGGATATCCAAAAACCACATCGATCCAAATTAACGATAGGTCGTGAATCTCAAGTGAAGATGAAGATTCAGAGTACAAGGGTTATCGTCGTTAACTCCGAGGGTGATTCCAAAATGAGTGTAACGATATAATGCCTTCGGTTTCGTTCGAACCCGGAACGAACTTGTATGGATTGAATGCTTTCAGAACATCGTATGGTGGACGATGAGCATTCTAAGAGATGTATTCTCTAAAGGTAATCATAGCCTCAAGCCTCATCAACCGAGAATGGCTAAAACATGGGAGGTGCAGCAAGGCTAAGTGGGTCATGCCCAAGTAGGATGAGATTTACCACTGTCTAGATCCATGTCTAACCAGATCCATGTCTAACCCGGAGTTACTCACACCAGATCCATTTCAAAAGTTAAGCAACCTTAACTTGTTACTCACACCAGATCCATGTCTAACCCAGAGTTTATCTTCTATTTTCTTAAACTCTTGGGTACTCAAATTTTTACGAGTAGGCAAGGGATTCAGGTTAGCTTTGACGAATTATGGAGGAGCAATGGAGCAGGAGGCTTCGGCGTTAGATATATAGTTTCCGCCGTGTGTTCTCTGTGTTGGTATCGCTTTGTTGAGTTGTACTGAGTTGTAATAACTAGATAGGTGTTTACAACTGTCTAGTTATGTGATGTATATGCTGTGTAACTCTGATAGATGTTGTATATTATGTAATACTTATGTTATTAATATAATTTATTCGTTCCGCTGTTGAGATTATGGTGTTGTTTCTTCTTTCTCTTCTTTTTCTTCTCTTTTCTATCCCTTTTTTCTTAAAGATGATGCGATTTTTTGTGGAGAAAAGGTCGGGTCATCACATGCATGGCTAATCAATAGAAGGAACGGCTATGGTATAAATGTTTGAACGGCTAGTGAAATGAAGAGCTTTATTTCTTATTTAATAAAAAGAAACTTATGTCCCCTAGAATTTCCAAGCCAAAGTTCAAATAAAATCAAATAACATCACATTAAAAGGTCCAAACAAAATATAAATAGAAAATGAACTATAAATAGAAATGAACATAGGAAATAGACAATAGAAATAACAAATAAAATATGGAAAATAATCGTGTGTAAAACGCTGAAATTTATCAATTTTTAAAGGTATAAAACAGAATTTTACGAAACGAAAAGCAGCACAAATATCAGAATCAAATATAGTTTCAAAGAAACAGATTAGAAATTAAAAATTCAAATTTTCAACCGTGGTCAAACTTTGACTTTCAGTTGACCAAAATAAAAGATTTTCAGAAATTCTTTATTTTATTGTATATGGAAATTAAATTGTAATTAAAATCCAACATTACATTGGAAAATTCCAAAATTAAATGATTTAAAAATCAAAGTTTCAATAAAAATTGAATTAAAAGTATTTATTAAAATTATGGGCCGTTACACTCTCCCCCACTCAAAATTCTTCGTCCTCGAAAAGAAACGAGACACGAAAACAAGGAAAGATAAGATAGAAAAGCAAATAATACCTGAAACAAACACTTCCGGATTCGAAGCACGCATGCTTTCCTCCATCTCCCCGGTACAATCTCGCTCATCCGTACTCCACTGCACTTTGACCAGGTTGACAGATTTCCTTCTCAGCTGCTTCGTACCTCTTTTGACAATATGAAGTGGCTTCTCTCGACCGTTAGATTAGGCTCAATATCCAAACGCTTGAGAGCAGAAGGCTGGACAATCAAAGATGAATCATGCATATACCGACGAAGATGAGATACATGGAATGCATTATGCACTCCAAAAAACTTCTCGTGCAAATCTAGGTGATAAGCCAAAGAACCAACTTGTGATGCCCCACCTCTACACCCACGCTAGCCAAGAACACTATGGAGTAATGCTGTCAACTAGCACGGAGAATAAGGCTGTTGAGGAGCGACCATCCGTGTAATATCTTTGTGCGAGCACCGATATGTCAGATAGTAGAGTATATATATCAATCAAGGAGGAAATCCGATGTAACAACCCTAGTTTTAGCTATTTATTCTATTTAGTTATTTGAATTTTTGAAGTCTATATTATATAATTTATGTTTAAAAATATAGTCTAATTATTTAAATTGGAGATATATTTTATAAAATTGTCCATGTCAATAAAATTAAATAAAAACTGTGAAAATTTAATCTAAGATTGAACAGTAAAATTTCACGTTTGAAAGACACGTAAATTAGAGAGTATAAACAACGTAATAAAACGTGTGTTTTTAAAATGTTTATTTTATGAAAATTTCTGAAGTTTTAAACTGCGTCTGTCTAGCGTAGTGTAAAAATCATGTTTTAAATATTTTTGGACATAAAATATCAGTCAGTGTTTTGACGAACGGTACGTATTTTATTTGTCAGCTGGTTTTATTTTGGCATGCGCTTCTATTTAAACTGACTACATAAAAACTTTACCATTTACATTTAACAATATCAAACTAAATCAAAGGAAACTTTAACCAAAATGAATCACACAACATTTATATATGAAACGTTCGAACTTTATAAATTGTTTCCTCTTCTCTCTGCTTGTTCCTGTGCACGTGTACACATCCCCTTTAAAACTGGAACGTACACATTCATCTGCGGCCAAGCTAAAAAAAAAAAAAAAAAAAAAATTCAAAACATATATAAATGAATTAAAGAAACCCATGGAATTAACGTTCGAAAAAAATTAAATATACACTTGAAAAATAAAACTGGGAACTTGCATCAACCCTTTCCTTTCCTTCAGCATTCAGTTATCAAAGCTTTTATCTCGCAAGCCTTTATCTATGGCCAGTTTCTCTTCAAATCAAAGCAGCCATTTAATTGCTTTTAAAAGCATCAAATAGCCTTCAAGGATTTGAAACTGCTCAGCCTTATATGCGTTGATAAATTTAGGCAAGAACTTAAACGTTTGCTTAGGAATAAAAGCTCTGGCTTGCCATTTATCTCCCCATCTCACCATCAGTTGCTTCAATCACGCAAATCAGAAATTTCATCTTGAAACTGATGGACCACTTGCTCGCATTTCACCAGAGTTATGACAAAGGAAACTGATCCTTGATTTCCTCTGCATAATTCAAGGCTCTGCCTATATATTATTCATCTTCCCCTACATTATTTTCCTCTGCATCTCAGTCCATTTCCTTTTGCTCAAGATCAGGTAATAGTGTTTCTTTTTCCTTCCTATTCTAAGTTTCTCTCTGTCATTTTTTTGTGTCTTGCTCGGCCAGGCCATTCTTGGTATAAGATCTGTATGTGTACTGTCTATAGCTTTACAAAATGGACATATAGGATAGGAAGTCAATAGTTGATAGCCAGATCTGGTGAAAACATGATATCTGATTGTATGAGACATATAGATCTGGGGAGATATGAACAAGTCTGGGTGTGTGTTCTTTTGATGAAGCCTGCAGTGGAAGGAGTAGGCTATAAATTTGTATAGGAGCTGTCTGCAATTACATTAGGCTTGTTTATAAGAATCATAGTAGTAGTCAATTTAATCTGGATAGGATGATTTTAGTTTGCATCAGGTAGGCAGATGATTTCAGTTGCATCTACATACATATTTAAGTGTTCAAGACCCACCATTCATATAATTTTGTATAAGAGTTGTCTGCATCATGATAGGGTATATGTATAAATCATATTAGTAGTTCAGACAGTGCATATGAATATGGTGTCAGTTGCATATGTAGGCATGTTTAAGTTCAGATCTACCTTCATAATTCAGTCTGCACACATACTAGATGTAGCACTGATAGATGAGAGATAGGGTAGCATGTAAACTGAAGTGTAGTTGAATATGGCTGAGGTTGGTGGAGCTGCCAGGTCTGAAAATCTGGAAGGGGAAAGGTTTGAATGAAGACTGGCAGATCTGAAAGGTGCATCTGGTGAATGTTGTTTGGTGATGCAGTTAAGGGTGAAGTTGGTTAGCAGTAGAAAGTTTTGGGAAGAAGTGGGAAAATGATGCCACAGTTGCATATTCAAGTGTGCACGTGCACAAGTTTTGTGCACAGCAGATGCACTCAAGTGCAGGGCCAAGGTTGATGGGTCTGACACTATAACTTGGTGTATAGGAGGTGGATGGACTAGTGAAGGCAGTGGTAGGAGGTAGCAGGGGCAGTGAAGGCCAGAGAAGGATGAGTGCCTCGAAATATATGTGGTTTAACATTTCCAGATTTTTGACTCGAAGCTGAAGCATAAATGACCCGAAGCAGAAGGTGTCTTGACTCGAAGAAAACCCTGTTTTGTCTCGAAGCAAATGAAGGGAAACTCGGGTTGGAGACAAATATTGTTGAGTTGTTATGCAGTGGTGACCTGGGGCATAAATTGAGTTTGGAAATCATTTGTGAAAAAAAAAAAAAATGATGAAAATGATGAATGAATAGGTATGGGATAGGCATGAACAAGTTAGGGGTGCACTCGTATTCATTTTGCAAATCGTGTTTTAGAAAAATTTTGGGTCGAGCAAGTCAAAAATTTCTCTTCCTTATCTTTGAATTTTCTTTGACTATAAAATCTAAGTCGCGTTCCTATATTTTGAAATTTTGTTCTAGATCTAAATCTAGGCGACGCCCGGGAAATTTGACCGTTACTCTCTGTCAGTCTGTACCGGTGAATTGTCATTTTTGAATTCAAATTTTCTGCAACATCCAAGTGAGTATTTCTCACCAGACATACGTATTTATATTTCGTAAATTATTGCAAGTGTATGTGTATGATTGCATTTCACTATTATCTGTCTGTAGTGTAATATAGAATGATGGACCCGTTTAAAATTGACATCTCATCAGTATTATCTGTTATATTGTTTCTGCAGTTATGTTATTGTTTATTTACTGCTTAAATCACCACTGCAAGTTCCCTGTTATTATAGATGGTATGGGCTGAAATGATAGGCCTAATTGGTTATTATTGTTCACTTGTTCGGTTAACTGCTGTAAATTATCTTGGGATTGCGGGTTCGAAATGATAGAACCCGGAGTTGTGTAAATATCGGATTGAAATGATATAGATCCGTTTCACTTGACCTAGGCTAGAAAATCTTATACAGGCCCGTGGTTTATATATATTATTTTCTGGAAATATTTTAAATTATTTTTAAGAAATTGAGGATATTCTAGTAAAATTTTTATAATGTTTTAAATGTTAAAAATAAATAAATATAGAATAAAATTTTAGTATAACTTGTTCCAAAAATTCTGGAGTTTTGAAAGGATAAGATTTAAATTTAGAGAATTATATATATATAACAAGTTATATTTAGAAATAGATTTTAAATCTAAAAATCTACAACCACATTTAAATGCTATCTTTTGAAATTTGACTAGGTTAAACTCATAACTTTAGACAGCATTTCCTGAATGCTGTAGCAATTACGATGGATTTATTTGAGAATCTATGGAAGATTTTTGAGAATAAGTTAAACTTTGGAATTTAAATATGTAATAAATAAAAGAATCTAGAAATTGAGTTTGGATAGATTTTAAAGGAAAATATGATTTCTATTATAAAAGAAATAAATTCCAAATTTGATTGAATAAATTGAAATGGTATATTTTTTAAGAAAATGTTTAAATCAAGGATTTGAAAATTTAAGGTATTTGAAATATATATTGATTTGGAAAAATAAATACCATTTTTCAAACTATAACCACGGGTTATAATAACGTTTGGTTGGCAAAGAGACCGGGATCGGATATGGACATACTCTCTGTCGATACCGAAAACCACTTTGACAACCGTGTACGCGGTGGAGATTCCAGAATGAAGTAGGTTGGTGGTGACGGTCTCTTAAAGGTATATACGTGGACCCGACTCCCGTGAGTTGGCTTAAGGTGGCTAAAACAGGAGCGATTCTCGGATTAATGAGGTAGCTCCTCTGATCGAACGCACTTCTTCGTATGCCATTCTATTACTCTTGTGATTGTTTTGGTGCGCACCTTTGATTTGGGAGTGTTGTTCGAGGTGGGCGGTTGCTGCGGCTTCGCGTTACCACCGGTCCGGATAGCAATTGGTATATCTACCCTGGCATTGCCTAGTTGTGCCGTGTCACCTACCATATCGAGCCTTGTACGAGTTTGGTTTTCTCCCGTAGCCCGTGTGGTATCCTCTAGTTGCTTCCCGATCAGGAGGAGCTATGATATTGGATGGACTACTGGGACTATTACGTGTTAAGGGCTATATGGGTAACCCCTTAACGCTATTAAAAAGTAAGTTTATTTTAATATAGACACTATTATAATAGCGCAATATACTATATAGTAAATAGTTTAACGGATCCTTAGAGGATGGGCGATCCCAAGCATCCTTTAAGTTACTTGCTCTTTACATTACAGTACACTTGATTTAGCTTACATTATATAAGTATGTATGTCCTGACTCGAGTGTTTTGTTTTATTGTACGCTCGGGTCAGCCTGAGTTGCAGATTCAGCTTTTCTTTCTGGAGCTAGGACTAGATCACTGTTGCTAGTTGGAAGCTTCTTCGTCTTTATATATTTTGTAATTCAAGACATTTGGGAACTATTTTTGCTTATGGCTTAAAAATTGTACTAAAGATTTGTAAACAATGTATTTCTGCTGGTAATGGTTTTCAGTGGCTTCATGAACCACCGTATTATTTTATATTCCGCTGTGAGATTCTGATATCTGTGTCTGTGATTCTGTGTATTTGGTTTCATTTGTTCCGTAGCTATATTTACAATCTATTATTTTGAACTATTCCAGCTTGACATGTTCTATTATTGTCGAATTCGAATAGTACAAAATAGTGGGTCGTTACAGTTGGTATCAGAGCGAGGTTATAAACCATAGCTTAAGGAACAAAAAAAAAAACTCATTAGAGATAGAGTAGCAATACTCTAGAATGAGTGAAGTCAAATTCCAGAATCTTTCCTGGTGAGAGAGCGTATTTTCAAAGTATTTTGGTATAAAACTTCCTAGGTTAAATAAGTTCCAAACACTTCTTCCATTTCTCTCCATCGTTATATTCAAGCTTTTGTTAATTGCTTAGACTTTATCGTATCCTAGAACATCTTAATATTTTCCTCTATCCTTAGTATCCATCCTTAATCTTTCAGGATGAATAGAAGAAATAATCAAGGTCGAGGGCAAGTCGCTCCTCCTCCTGCTGCCCCTGTCCGTTTCACTAAATTGTGCAAGGACTATGTTGAGCTAGGTGGCACAAAATTTATGGGGACAGAAACCATCATAGAAACTCAACAATGGCTTCGGGACTTAGAAAGGATTTTCTCCTGCCTCGAGATTACTAATGCCCAGCAAAGGCAACTCGCAGCCTGGCAGATGAAGGGCGCTGCCTTGAATTGGTGGCTATCTATTACTGCTCAGACAAATGAGGCTGACCTCACTTGGGAGCAATTTAGGTATCTTTTGGTTGTCAAAATTCGGATTTGAATTCCATCTTTGAATCTATCTTTTAAACTCTTTTCGTGCTTTAGGGAGGCCTTTCTGGCCAAGTGGATGCCCGAAGCAGGCAAGTCTCAACTCTATAGGGAATTCATGGATCTTAAGCAAGGCAATATGACCTTCACGGAGTATGAGAGGAAGTTTAACGAACTCTCACAGTATGGTCTGAACCTGATTGACACCCCGCTCAAGCTGAACGAGAAGTTTATCGCTGGAGCTCGACCTGAGTTCTACGATCGACTCATTACTCATGTGCATGGGACATTTACGGCATTGATGGATATGGCTCTCCGGTACGAGAACCCTACATCTAAGAACACTCCAGCTGCCCAGTCTGCATCAGCTCGGTTTTCCGGTAATTCAAGAAAGAGGAAATCAAATTTCTACCGTCATAAGAGGAACAAGGCTCAAGGGTTGGGATCATCATCATCTTCCGTTTCTGCGAGGCCACCTGTAGATCTGTCCACCATCACTTGCCACAGATGCCACCAGAAAGGACATTTTGCCAATCGCTGTCCTACCTTGGGTGCTTCCATTCCACCACCAGCTCAGTTTGCTCGGAGAGATCTTTGTCATATCTGCCTCCAGCCAGGACATTTCAAGAAGGATTGTCCCACTCAAAAGAGAGGCACAACATCCGGAGTCTTTGCAGTAACTTCTGCATCTTCTACGGCTCCGCAGCCTGCACCTGCACCAGCTCCAGCTCCAGATGATTCTCAAGGTACTCTTCAGGGATCTTTTACTTTGTTCAAATTACCCGTTCGAGTTTTATTCGATACCGGAGCTTCCCACAGCTTCATTTCATCCGATCTCTGTAATAGATTTGAACATCGCCTTTCTCCTGAACTTTCTTCTATACCTTTATGTGTCTCAAACCCCATCGGTGGTCCTGCGAACCTTAGTAAAGTTTGTAGGGATGTGAAGCTCCTCCATTTCCAACAATGCTTCACTGGAGACTTTTATGTTTTGGGTTTCGACGCTTTCGACCTTTTACTCGGAGGCGATTGGTTAGATAGGCATGGTGCAGATATCTCTTGTAGTTCTCGTACTGTTGTTCTTAAAGATGATTTAGGGAATCCATTAGAGATCCAGTGTAAGCTGCCTCAGGAGTTTGCTGGTAGTTTCATCTATTCTCTTGACACTTTTCCGGATGATATCCATTCCACCCCTGTAGTCAAACAGTTTCCCGACGTGTTTGGTGAAGTCACTTCTTTACCTCCAAAACGGGAAATTGATTTCCGTATCGATCTTATCCCTGGAGCACGACCGGTAGTCCTTCCACCAAGAAGAATGGCACCACGAGAGAAGAGCGAATTAAGAAATCAGATTCAAGACTTATCTTCCAAAGGTCTGATTAGACCTAGCTTCTCTGAATGGGGAGCAGCTGTTGTCTTTGTCACAAAATCTGATGGTTCTCTCAGGATGTGTGTTGATTACAGAGAACTCAACAAGTTTACCATGAAGAACAGATATCCTATGCCCCGCATAAACGATATGTTCGATCAACTCTTTGGAGCAACTGTTTTCTCTCAGCTTGATTTAGCTACAGGTTTCCATCAGCTCAGAATTGCTGAGGAGAGCATCCCCAAAACTGCTTTCCGAACTGAGAACGGCTTCTTTGAATGGCTAGTTATGCCTTTTGGCTTGACAAATGCCCCTGCTTTCTTCGTCGACTTGATGAACCGAGTTTTCCGCGATGTGCTCAATAAATTTGTCCTTGTCTTTATTGATGACATCCTTGTTTTCTCCAAGTCTGAGGAAGAGCATAGAGTTCATTTGATGTATGTTTTAGAGACTCTCCGGAATCACCAATTGAAGGCTAAGTTCTCTAAATGCCATTTCTGGGAAGAAGAAGTCCGATTCCTTGGACATATTGTCTCTAGAGAAGGAGTTTCTGTTGATCCAGTCAAGATTGCTACAATCCAAGATTGGGAAGAACCTAAGACTCCTACCGATATCCGTAGTTTCCTAGGCCTTGCCGGCTACTACCGAAGATTCATTGAGAATTTTGCTCGGATTTCGGCACCTCTGACTGCTCTAACTCGGAAGAATGTCAAGTTTGTATGGAGCGATAAGTGTAAGGCTGCTTTCAAAGAGTTAAAAGATAAGCTCACCTCCGCACCAGTACTTACTGTACCAAACGGAAGTGAAAGATTAACGGTATTCACCGATGCTTGTCGAGAAGGATTGGGAGCAGTGCTAATGCAAGATGGGAGAGTGATTGCTTATGCTAGTCGTCAGCTGAAGACACATGAAGCTAACTATGCTGCCCACGATTTAGAGTTGTTGGCTGTTGTTTTTGCTTTGAAGCTTTGGAGACACCATCTCTTGGGAGCTAAGTTTGATCTCTTTACTGATCATAAATCTCTGAAATATATCTTTACCCAGAAAGATTTAAATCAGAGACAAGTGCGATGGCTCGAGTTCCTTGCTGCATATGACCTCGACATCAACTATACTCCTGGGAAAGCCAATGTAGTGGCAGATGCGCTAAGCAGGAAGAAATCTTTGTTATGTCAGATTTTTGTATCTTCCCCTCTTTTGGATCGTATCGTGGCTAAACAAGATGAAGACGAGATGCTTAGGCGTATAAAAGGAAGTGTTCGTAGCAGAATTGGTGGTAATAGCTCTGATGGAAAGGGAGCTCAGATCGATGATAAAGGAGTTTTAAGGATAAATGGAAGGATTTGTGTGCCGAATGTTGACGGTTTGAGGCAGGAATTACTTCGGGAACATCATCAGTCCCGACTTTCTATCCATCCCGGCGTAGCTAAAATGTATCAGGATTTGAAGAAGCTATACTGGTGGAAGGGTATGAAGCGAGATGTCTCCATCTTTGTCAGTAGATGTGCGACTTGCCAGCAAGTTAAGGCAGACCATCAGAAAACACCCGGTTTATTGCAGCCTTTGGAAATTCCAAACTGGAAGTGGGAACAAGTTTCTATGGACTTTATTGATGGATTGCCGAGATCTCGGAGGGGAAATGAAAGCATCTGGGTCATTGTGGATAGATTGACTAAGTCCGCTCATTTTATTCCAGTCAGATCTACCCGCACAGCTTCGAGTTTATCTGAGATTTATATGAGGGAGATTGTTCGTCTCCATGGCGTTCCTCTTAGCATTGTCTGCGATCGTGACCCCATTTTCACTAGTCAGTTTTGGAAAGCGTTCCAAGAGTCCTTGGGTACTCGTTTGAACCTGAGCACCGCTTATCACCCACAAACTGACGGTCAGACTGAAAGGGTAAATCAGATTCTAGAAGACCTTCTTCGTGCTTGCATCTTGGACTATGGAGGATCTTGGGAAGACCATCTTCATCTTGTGGAATTCACCTATAACAATAGTTATCAGGCTAGTCTTAAGATGTCCCCTTTTGCTGCTCTATACGGGAAACCGTGTAGATCTCCTTCTTGTTGGATTGAGTCTGGTAACCGCTTAGTCCTTGGTCCGGAGATGATTCTAGAAGCTTCAGAGAAAGTAGAGGAGATTAAGAGGAGATTAAAGGTTGCTCAAGACAGACAAAAGAAGTACGCTGATCGGCGTAGAAGGAGGTTAGAATTTGATGTTGGTGATTTGGTGTTTCTGAAGATCTCTCCTTTAAAGAATGTAATCCGGTTTGGTCGGAGAGGAAAGCTAGCACCTAGATTCATCGGTCCATTCCGTATCTTGGAGAGAATTGGATCTCTGGCATATAGACTGGATCTACCAGAGAAATTTGCCGGAATTCACAATGTCTTCCATGTATCTCACCTTCGCCGCTGTCTTCACGATCCATCTTTAGTCATCCAGCCTACTGCTCTCGATGGTCTGGACATCGAACCCGATCTAACTATTGAAAGAAAGCCGCTTCGTATCGTCGATCAAGGTACGAAACAACTCAGAAGAAAATCCGTCCCGTTGGTCAAAGTGCAATGGAGCACCGATGAGCGAGATTGCACATGGGAAACGGAGGAGAGCATTCGTGCTTCAAATCCGGAACTATTCGTTTAAGGTACTTGTTTATCTAGCTTATCTTCTTTTGTTTCTCTTCTTTCGTTCCTTTTCGAGGACGAAAAGTTCTTAAGTGGGGGAGAGTGTAACAACCCTAGTTTTAGCTATTTATTCTATTTAGTTATTTGAATTTTTGAAGTCTATATTATATAATTTATGTTTAAAAATATAGTCTAATTATTTAAATTGGAGATATATTTTATAAAATTGTCCATGTCAATAAAATTAAATAAAAACTGTGAAAATTTAATCTAAGATTGAACAGTAAAATTTCACGTTTGAAAGACACGTAAATTAGAGAGTATAAACAACGTAATAAAACGTGTGTTTTTAAAATGTTTATTTTATGAAAATTTCTGAAGTTTTAAACTGCGTCTGTCTAGCGTAGTGTAAAAATCATGTTTTAAATATTTTTGGACATAAAATATCAGTCAGTGTTTTGACGAACGGTACGTATTTTATTTGTCAGCTGGTTTTATTTTGGCATGCGCTTCTATTTAAACTGACTACATAAAAACTTTACCATTTACATTTAACAATATCAAACTAAATCAAAGGAAACTTTAACCAAAATGAATCACACAACATTTATATATGAAACGTTCGAACTTTATAAATTGTTTCCTCTTCTCTCTGCTTGTTCCTGTGCACGTGTACACATCCCCTTTAAAACTGGAACGTACACATTCATCTGCGGCCAAGCTAAAAAAAAAAAAAAAAAAAAATTCAAAACATATATAAATGAATTAAAGAAACCCATGGAATTAACGTTCGAAAAAAATTAAATATACACTTGAAAAATAAAACTGGGAACTTGCATCAACCCTTTCCTTTCCTTCAGCATTCAGTTATCAAAGCTTTTATCTCGCAAGCCTTTATCTATGGCCAGTTTCTCTTCAAATCAAAGCAGCCATTTAATTGCTTTTAAAAGCATCAAATAGCCTTCAAGGATTTGAAACTGCTCAGCCTTATATGCGTTGATAAATTTAGGCAAGAACTTAAACGTTTGCTTAGGAATAAAAGCTCTGGCTTGCCATTTATCTCCCCATCTCACCATCAGTTGCTTCAATCACGCAAATCAGAAATTTCATCTTGAAACTGATGGACCACTTGCTCGCATTTCACCAGAGTTATGACAAAGGAAACTGATCCTTGATTTCCTCTGCATAATTCAAGGCTCTGCCTATATATTATTCATCTTCCCCTACATTATTTTCCTCTGCATCTCAGTCCATTTCCTTTTGCTCAAGATCAGGTAATAGTGTTTCTTTTTCCTTCCTATTCTAAGTTTCTCTCTGTCATTTTTTTTGTGTCTTGCTCGGCCAGGCCATTCTTGGTATAAGATCTGTATGTGTACTGTCTATAGCTTTACAAAATGGACATATAGGATAGGCAGTCAATAGTTGATAGCCAGATCTGGTGAAAACATGATATCTGATTGTATGAGACATATAGATCTGGGGAGATATGAACAAGTCTGGGTGTGTGTTCTTTTGATGAAGCCTGCAGTGGAAGGAGTAGGCTATAAATTGGTATAGGAGCTGTCTGCAATTACATTAGGCTTGTTTATAAGAATCATAGTAGTAGTCAATTTAATCTGGATAGGATGATTTTAGTTTGCATCAGGTAGGCAGATGATTTCAGTTGCATCTACATACATATTTAAGTGTTCAAGACCCACCATTCATATAATTTTGTATAAGAGTTGTCTGCATCATGATAGGGTATATGTATAAATCATATTAGTAGTTCAGACAGTGCATATGAATATGGTGTCAGTTGCATATGTAGGCATGTTTAAGTTCAGATCTACCTTCATAATTCAGTCTGCACACATACTAGATGTAGCACTGATAGATGAGAGATAGGGTAGCATGTAAACTGAAGTGTAGTTGAATATGGCTGAGGTTGGTGGAGCTGCCAGGTCTGAAAATCTGGAAGGGGAAAGGTTTGAATGAAGACTGGCAGATCTGAAAGGTGCATCTGGTGAATGTTGTTTGGTGATGCAGTTAAGGGTGAAGTTGGTTAGCAGTAGAAAGTTTTGGGAAGAAGTGGGAAAATGATGCCACAGTTGCATATTCAAGTGTGCACGTGCACAAGTTTTGTGCACAGCAGATGCACTCAAGTGCAGGGCCAAGGTTGATGGGTCTGACACTATAACTTGGTGTATAGGAGGTGGATGGACTAGTGAAGGCAGTGGTAGGAGGTAGCAGGGGCAGTGAAGGCCAGAGAAGGATGAGTGCCTCGAAATATATGTGGTTTAACATTTCCAGATTTTTGACTCGAAGCTGAAGCATAAATGACCCGAAGCAGAAGGTGTCTTGACTCGAAGAAAACCCTGTTTTGTCTCGAAGCAAATGAAGGGAAACTCGGGTTGGAGACAAATATTGTTGAGTTGTTATGCAGTGGTGACCTGGGGCATAAATTGAGTTTGGAAATCATTTGTGAAAAAAAAAAAAAAATGATGAAAATGATGAATGAATAGGTATGGGATAGGCATGAACAAGTTAGGGGTGCACTCGTATTCATTTTGCAAATCGTGTTTTAGAAAAATTTTGGGTCGAGCAAGTCAAAAATTTCTCTTCCTTATCTTTGAATTTTCTTTGACTATAAAATCTAAGTCGCGTTCCTATATTTTGAAATTTTGTTCTAGATCTAAATCTAGGCGACGCCCGGGAAATTTGACCGTTACTCTCTGTCAGTCTGTACCGGTGAATTGTCATTTTTGAATTCAAATTTTCTGCAACATCCAAGTGAGTATTTCTCACCAGACATACGTATTTATATTTCGTAAATTATTGCAAGTGTATGTGTATGATTGCATTTCACTATTATCTGTCTGTAGTGTAATATAGAATGATGGACCCGTTTAAAATTGACATCTCATCAGTATTATCTGTTATATTGTTTCTGCAGTTATGTTATTGTTTATTTACTGCTTAAATCACCACTGCAAGTTCCCTGTTATTATAGATGGTATGGGCTGAAATGATAGGCCTAATTGGTTATTATTGTTCACTTGTTCGGTTAACTGCTGTAAATTATCTTGGGATTGCGGGTTCGAAATGATAGAACCCGGAGTTGTGTAAATATCGGATTGAAATGATATAGATCCGTTTCACTTGACCTAGGCTAGAAAATCTTATACAGGCCCGTGGTTTATATATATTATTTTCTGGAAATATTTTAAATTATTTTTAAGAAATTGAGGATATTCTAGTAAAATTTTTATAATGTTTTAAATGTTAAAAATAAATAAATATAGAATAAAATTTTAGTATAACTTGTTCCAAAAATTCTGGAGTTTTGAAAGGATAAGATTTAAATTTAGAGAATTATATATATATAACAAGTTATATTTAGAAATAGATTTTAAATCTAAAAATCTACAACCACATTTAAATGCTATCTTTTGAAATTTGACTAGGTTAAACTCATAACTTTAGACAGCATTTCCTGAATGCTGTAGCAATTACGATGGATTTATTTGAGAATCTATGGAAGATTTTTGAGAATAAGTTAAACTTTGGAATTTAAATATGTAATAAATAAAAGAATCTAGAAATTGAGTTTGGATAGATTTTAAAGGAAAATATGATTTCTATTATAAAAGAAATAAATTCCAAATTTGATTGAATAAATTGAAATGGTATATTTTTTAAGAAAATGTTTAAATCAAGGATTTGAAAATTTAAGGTATTTGAAATATATATTGATTTGGAAAAATAAATACCATTTTTCAAACTATAACCACGGGTTATAATAACGTTTGGTTGGCAAAGAGACCGGGATCGGATATGGACATACTCTCTGTCGATACCGAAAACCACTTTGACAACCGTGTACGCGGTGGAGATTCCAGAATGAAGTAGGTTGGTGGTGACGGTCTCTTAAAGGTATATACGTGGACCCGACTCCCGTGAGTTGGCTTAAGGTGGCTAAAACAGGAGCGATTCTCGGATTAATGAGGTAGCTCCTCTGATCGAACGCACTTCTTCGTATGCCATTCTATTACTCTTGTGATTGTTTTGGTGCGCACCTTTGATTTGGGAGTGTTGTTCGAGGTGGGCGGTTGCTGCGGCTTCGCGTTACCACCGGTCCGGATAGCAATTGGTATATCTACCCTGGCATTGCCTAGTTGTGCCGTGTCACCTACCATATCGAGCCTTGTACGAGTTTGGTTTTCTCCCGTAGCCCGTGTGGTATCCTCTAGTTGCTTCCCGATCAGGAGGAGCTATGATATTGGATGGACTACTGGGACTATTACGTGTTAAGGGCTATATGGGTAACCCCTTAACGCTATTAAAAAGTAAGTTTATTTTAATATAGACACTATTATAATAGCGCAATATACTATATAGTAAATAGTTTAACGGATCCTTAGAGGATGGGCGATCCCAAGCATCCTTTAAGTTACTTGCTCTTTACATTACAGTACACTTGATTTAGCTTACATTATATAAGTATGTATGTCCTGACTCGAGTGTTTTGTTTTATTGTACGCTCGGGTCAGCCTGAGTTGCAGATTCAGCTTTTCTTTCTGGAGCTAGGACTAGATCACTGTTGCTAGTTGGAAGCTTCTTCGTCTTTATATATTTTGTAATTCAAGACATTTGGGAACTATTTTTGCTTATGGCTTAAAAATTGTACTAAAGATTTGTAAACAATGTATTTCTGCTGGTAATGGTTTTCAGTGGCTTCATGAACCACCGTATTATTTTATATTCCGCTGTGAGATTCTGATATCTGTGTCTGTGATTCTGTGTATTTGGTTTCATTTGTTCCGTAGCTATATTTACAATCTATTATTTTGAACTATTCCAGCTTGACATGTTCTATTATTGTCGAATTCGAATAGTACAAAATAGTGGGTCGTTACATCCGACATACCGATACAAACTCAAAGCTATCACACAGTGGCTATATATATAATCTTCGGAAACAAATATAGAAATAAACATAACACAAATCAGTCACAGACATCCATATCACAAAGGAGGAAGAAGATATGAATATATTACTAACACATGAAAGTGTGCATCAGAGTAGTGGTCAAAAAGATCCACAATAATACAAAGGAATAGCAATACGTGCTATACAAAAGAATACAACTATGAGTCTATATCTCAAGTGTAAATGATAAAAACTGCTAATCTAAATGGTCAGTTAAAAGTTTGAGTAATGAATCCCTGGGGAGAAGTCAAGCAGAAGCACCTGTAAAATCTCGGTCTGACCCAAGTATTATTTAATAAGAAAATAATAAACGGATCAGTCTAGCTATAAATATTAGATGACAAGATATAGAATAAGAGATATGGCATAAACATATGATAACCATAATGGCATACTACAATAAGTATGTAATTGAAAATCAAAAGGAGATTAATAAAAATCACAAGAATCTTCTCAAAGATCCAAAAAGGGTATCATACCCAAAACTTGTATTCATAACAAGTCAATGACACACGAATTCACCAAGGCACAAAAGTTGATAAAGCTTATCAATAGAAATCACAAAAATAGGTGAAGCATAAAATTTCCAGAAATTAACACACGAAATCCAGAAATCATAAAAAAAATGGGGGGGGGGAGGCCTATCACACGAACGAGAGCATGGAAACTCACCAACATATGTATCACACGAACGAGACGCTATCTCATGGTAGCTAGCCATTAATTTTTGACACACGAATGGCCCAAAGCCCATGGGGAGCTACTCCACATGTATGAGTCGAAATCACACAGAAACGGGGCCTAGTCTAACCTTGCAAACAAAGAGACATCGCACAATTGCTAGTTTAAATCTTAAAATGATCGTCATGATCAAAGAGAAGTGTCAATTACAGTAAGCTAGTAAATATATGAGCTTAGCTTCATGTCCCATAACCACTAGCTTAACTTAAATATTTACGAACAAATTGTAGATTTCCACTAGAAAATTGTCACAAGAGATTCAATCAAACAAGTCCAAGAATTAACCGACGAAGTAAACACAAGCGTTTCATACCACTTGTTTTACTAAGCCGTTTAATTAGATTTCTCATCCGAGTGAGGCAAAGGTTTGTATATACTAATAGATTGGAAATCGGTTTGAGAAAACGAGCTTTGTAATAAAATAGTGTTGAAATCATTTGAAGAAAGAGTTTTGATATTTACTGCTAGCATAGAAAACCTTTATATTTTTAAAGTTGTTATCCCGCCCTTTTAGCAAGGCCGTGATACCATAAAATCGACCGAGAAGCCAAAGATAGTTTGTTTCGAAGAATGGTCAACTCAGCATCTTAACAAAGCAAGTTCTGTTGAATGTTTTTTTCAGATAAGATCCCCTACGGAGGGGGGTCCAGGGGGGTGGCAACCCCCCAAGGTGGGGGTGCGGGGGCAACGCCCCCGCTACGGGGTTCGACCTGCCCGGTCAGGTCGCGGGGGTCCAGGAGGCAGCGCCTCGTCCAAAACGGTACGACTTAGTGAAGACCTAAGTGAGGATAGGATCGAGCGAGCTCGATAATAAATGATAACAACAAATAGGATCAACACGAATCAATTAAAGTTGGAAATTCAAACTAAATAGGCAAAATAGGCAAAACAGCAACAGGTCGGTCGACCGGCTACAGAGCTCGGTCGACCGGACCCTGTTCTGGAAAAATCCTCGGGAAGTAGGTCGGTCGACTGAGCCCTGTAGTTGGTCGACCGGACCTGAGACAGAGAAGTGCTATACACTTTTAGTAGAAGGTCGGTCGACCGGCCCAGTGGTTCGGTCGGCGGAACCTGTATTCTTGCACTTCCTACCCTATGTCAAAAGCGGTGCAAACTCCCTCAATTTGCAAACGGTCGAGCAACGGCACTAAGGGTTTACGGCAATCGACTACCCGGCCATAGAAGCTCTTCGGTTGTAACGACCCGTTGAAATTAATAATATTTAATAAATTAAATTAATATAATTTCGAATTTGTTTAAGAATAAATGTACAAATTTGGTATAGTAGTTGTAACCTAGTGTAACAATAAAATTTTATGACAATAGATTTGGATAATGTAATTTGTCACTTTTTGTTAAAAGTAAATTTTAAGAAATCAATAAATGCTGAATTGAGAATATTAATAAAAAAATATTAACTAAAATGAGATTCATTAATATAAAATCAGTAGTGAAGATGTCACCTTTGGTTGTAATAAAGGTGAATGCTATTAGTGGATATCAACACTTAATAAAATTCATTTAGAATAAAAAGAATTTAAATGCATGTTTGAATAGAGTATTAAATTGATAGATTAAGCGTAAGTAATTAGAATTTAACCCTATAAGATATGGAACTGAATGTATGAATATAATTTTGTAGAAATAGTTAATTAACAACTTATTTGTGCATACCCAATTTAATATAAATAACAAAAGGGCTAGCACTTGATGTGCCTAAGTATTAATATATTGGAACTATAATAAAATAGAGAGTTTGGTAGTAAATAGAAATAAAAAGACCGTTATTAACTAGTAAATTAATAAATGGATTCTAACAATAGGTAGTAATTAATGCGTGTATATTGGGCATTTGCGGATTACCAATTTTTCTACCTATTCATATAATTTATTTATGTAAATCTAAACCTATGGCAACATTTTGTTAATAAATGTTGGAAGTGAATTTGAATATATCAAAGGATAACAAGTGTTTAGGTTAACCATTTATTTTATTTAGTTAAGAAGGGAAATAGATTGAAATAAAGCGAATTTAATTTTTTTGGTTGTTAATGGGTATAGTTAAATAAGGAGAAGTTATAGGAAATAAAACGCGCACTAATGAGATGTAATATAATTCCAAAGTTATTTATACCCACAAATAGGTTAATTACTGTATAGAAAGAGTCTAAATCAATAAATGAATTTATTAAGATTACATTTATAATTTTATAACCTTTATGCTGATTTAAGTTCAATTAATTTATTTGATTAAATAGTGCGGTAGCGTAGTTTTGTGCGGTAGTTGAAATAGCTAATTCTTTTAGGTGAAGTTAAGGCTAATTCTATGTATATATTTGACCTATTGTTGATATAGATTCTAGGAAGCAGGATCTATTAATTAAATGGAGTATTAGATTCAATAATTGCATTTATCGCATAAATAAAGAGAATATAACGGTTAAAATTGGCGTTATTGAAATTAAAAAGGAATGGGGGAATAATAATTTGAAATCATTGCAATAGATATTAATTTAAGGTTACCTTTAATAAATTAAGGTAATAAATGGAGGATAGTGTAAATATCTTTATAATACGATGATTTGTGTAGTTAAGGTAGTTTTGATTTGTCACTTAAGATGGAGGATTTTTATAAAATGTAATAAATGCAGTTTAAATTAAGGCATTGACGTTTGGGTATTTAAGAAGTGATAAACTAAAATTTATTTATTTATTTGGAAATTTGAAATCTAATTTGTGGATTTATTGCAAATAAGTGAAATTTGTGTTTAACCATTACATCGATAGGAATAAATTAAATTTAAGGTTATATTAATAAAGTTTGGACTAGAGAAATGATATGAATCGGTTTTAGAAGCCTTAAATATAAAATGGGAAGTAGACGAGATTTCACATTACAACCATTTTTAAAAAATCCTGATGTATGTAGAAATATTTATGAAATATAACGTAAACCAATGTTGAATCAAAAGAATAGAGTCAACACTTATTTATTCATTTAATGTGATATAACTACGAGTATGATTTATTGCAAATTACATGGAAATCTAATATATATGACATTACCTAAAAAGGAAGAGTAGATAAAATTTATGATAAACATATTTGTATATGAAGGTTATTGATTTAAGGAGAAATTGGGCAAGTTTTATGTATTTGGGTTAAGTGCAACCTTTAATAGATAAATTTAGTGCAATTAAAGAAATTGACAATTAATATTTCGATAACCTAAAATTTTAAGGGATAAGAACATTTGGGTAATGAAGGGATGACAAATATTAGCTATGATTCTAGAAGGAATTAAATAGATAATGGGAAGATTAAAATCAGGTTCTAAGCAATAATTATTAAATAACAGAAGTTTAGGAGTAAAGTGAGATAATTGAAAATTTTAATCATTCATATAAGTCATTTGTTTATTAATATGAGTTAGCTAATAAATTTAATTTGGGCAATACCTATATATTGGAAACACATTTGTAAAGTGTAATTAATTGAATTTGGTGAATTGGGAATGAATCCAAGGTTATAGGAATTGATGTAATACTACGCAAATAAAAGGTAACTGCATAAAATCAATGTTTCGTAATAAATTGTAATTGATAATTAAGTAGGAATGGGTTTGAATTTGACAAAAAGGAAAATTTATTATTTGCTTACCCATCTATTCAATCTATTAAATTTGATCAGATCCATTTGCAATTAAACGAATTTATTTACAAGTTAGTATGTATTTAGCTGATAACTATAAACCAATTAGGGCAATTGGGTATATATATATTACCAGTTAAGTTATGTAAGATAATGGTTGACTTAATTAAGGGAGTTTATGTAATAATTTCATTTATTTTGTAAGTGGAAATAAAACGTTAATGATAACAAGTATTCAAAATTTACCATCTATTTAGTATATTAAGTATAATTGATAATCAACTGCAGCAAGTAATAAATAATAAATACGTAACGTTAAATGAAGTAATATTTGAAATTTAATATTTAGAAACTATGTAAATATAAGTGCAGATGAAATTGGGGATATTTACATATTGAAATATGAATCCAATGATAAATCAATCTAATTGACAATAAATAATGGAAAGTAAATTTAATTAAATTTTGGAAATTTAATATATATATATATATACAGTTATAAACCCTAGCTCCATCCTATTGTCATTTGCTGTATATTCATTTCTTCATCTCCTTCTCCTCCTCAAATGGTTGCAAAACCTAGATCTACTTCAATCCAAATTTCAATGAAAATGCAAACACTTCAGAAAAATTCCACAAAAAAAATATATGTTAATGTTCTCGAGGCACGTAATCTACTGGTGCAATTCGTTTTCTGTTTTGAACATTCGTTTGACCAGAATTAATTCAAACGGTCCGTGACCATTCATCATCATTGTCGCAAACTTCGTCGCATCGTCAAACCTTTTCTGGGTTTTGTAGAGTGGACGATGGGGATCGCATCTATATGGTTTGTGTGTCGTTTTATTTATTTTCAATTTTGAATTCAATCATCATTTTTCGCCATAACTTTCTCATACGAAGTTGGATTCACACGAAATTTCTTTTGTTAGGATCGTAATTTAATTCCGGATTTGATGACGCTGGTTTGGACGAATTCCGAGAAGGGCGAATTTTTGGGTTTAAATCGAATTTAAATTCGATTTAAATTCCAAAGGTGAGTGTTTAAACCCACTCACAACTACTAGAAGCTCTTAGGTTTGTTAAATTAATTTTAGAAATGAATAGAAATTTATTTATGAGTATTTGGCATGTTTATTTTATTCATATCTGTTGAATTGCATTTATTTAATTTAACTGTTAATTTAATTAATTTATTGCGTATAAATTTACAGTTAAAATTTATTTGTTTGTATATGAACTGCTAGTTAACAGTTATATAATTTATTACTGAATATAGACTGTAGATTAATAGCTGTTAAATTTAATTTGAATAAAATTGCCAGTATTACCTGTTATGTAGTACCAAAAATAATATTGTTATTGATTGATACTGATTGATGATTGCGATTTGGATGATGGATGATGTTGATGAATGGATGTTTATTGTATATCATTAAATTGCAAATTATCATGCATATTTCATTTCATTCGGGATTGTGGTTTGAAATGATATACAATCGCAAAATTTTATATCTTTTAAATTGCGGATTGAAATGATAAATATCCGTATCACTTGACCATTGGATAGAAAATTATATACAGGCACCGCGGTATATATATAACTATTTAAAGGTGATTTCTATGGTTTGGATAGAATACGGTTTATAATAATCTTAAATTTTATATTGTATAAATATTATTCTTCCATATATACACATATGAAGTTGAAAATTTTGAAATTAAAAGGTGTATAAATCTCTTTATTAAAAATGGAAAAATTTAAGAAAATGGAGTTTGATAATTTATATCATATGTTTAAATGTTAAGTTTGGAAATTTTAAGATATGATATTTATAATTGGATTTTTTTCCAAGATAAATTGAAATGAATATTCTAGTATAATTTGAATTGAAAAAAATATATATTTTATTACTAGAAATGGGAGTTCTTATTTATTTATGGATTTTATGTGAATATTCAAGACTAAATAATAGAACATTTAATTTGGTTGAAGGAATAAATTCCAACTTTAGTTTTGAAATATTAATACTCCAAATGGATATATATATATATATATATATATATATATATATATATATATATTGAAGTGGTTTTGGAACTTGAGAGAGATAATACAAATTTTGGTTTAGACTTTAATAAAGAAATGTATTTGTAAAGCCATGAGAACTATTTTCTTTACAAAGTAACATTTAAGTTAAACCTTTTAATTCATATACCGTTGAATATCCAAACCATTCAAGTTTTAGAAGTTATGGTTTTAAATTATGATTTTCAAAATACTATGCTTTGAAAATATTTGATTTTCAGACGATATGAAGTTAAAGCATTTTGATTTTGGAAAAGAATTATATTTGGGATAAGTGATAAAATATGGTTTTGGGTTTTGAAATGATATTGTATTCATGGTTATGAAATGGAATGTTTATTCTGATTTTTAAAGTATAACCTCTTTTTAAATGACCGCGGTGTTATAATAACGATGGGTTGGCAAAGAGACCGGGATCGGATATCTGACATACTCTCTGTCGATACCGAAAACCACTTTGACTAACCGTGTACGCGGTGGAGATTCCAGAATGAAGTAGGTGGTGGTGACGTTTCCTGTATGGTAAATACGTGGACCCGACTCCCGTGAGTTGGCATAAGGTGGCTAAAACAGGGGCGATTCTCAGGCCAATGAGGTCATTCCTCTGATCGGACCCTCCTCTTCGATATTATACTTTGATTTTGGATTGATTCAGTGGCCACTTCTATATTTTGATTTTGGGGAGTTAGTCCGAGATGGGCGGTAACTGCGGCTACGCGTTTCCACCAGCCTGGATAGCAATTGGTATATCTACCCTGGCATTGCCTAGTTGTGCCGTGTCACCTACCATACCGAGCCTTTACTACGAGTTTCTATTTGTATCGTACCTATGGAGTATCCTCTGGTAGCTTCCCGATCAGGAGGTATTACGGTACTGTATAGACTATTGGCATTATTTGTGTTAAGGGCTATATGGGTAACCCCTTAACGCTATTAAAAAGTAAGTTTATTTTATAAATAGACACTATTATAATAGCGCAATATACTACATAGTAAATAGTTTAACGGATCCTTAGGAGATGTAAATCCCGAGCATCTCTTGAGTTACTGTACTCATATTTATTTCTGTTAATTTAACTCACATAAGATCTTTTAGTTCTGACTCGAGTGTTTTTGTCTTTTCAAATTCGCTCGGGTCAGTCCGAGCGTTTCAGGATCGAAGACTTTAGCTTTGAAGGACGAAGACGAAGGAGTCGTATTATTATTATCTATAGTATTGCACCACACTCATACTGTTCCGCTGCATTGATTGTATTGGTAGGTGTAACTCTGATATTTATTGTATAAAGCAAATCAAGTGTTTGTAAACTGTTTCGAACTGTATATTTATTATTATATTTTATCCTTCCGCTGTGAGATTCTGTTTTGTTTTATTTCTTCTCTGTTTTCTTATTTACCCCATAACAATCCGCCCTTACGTATGCTTTGAATTGGCACGTGTGTCGGTTTAAAGTGTGCGAAAAGGCGGGACGTTACAGTTGGTATCAGAGCTTTGGTTTAGCGATAAACCTTGGCTTTGTGGGGTTTGACTCTTTATTAATAGGGTAGTAATACCCTATGGGAGTCGCTGAGTGTATATATATATATGAGAGAGCGTATTTGTTAGTATTAATAAAAGATTTTGATATTGTGTTAATCTGTTCCGCTTTGTATTTATAAATTCTGGTTGATGCATGGGACGCTATGTCATCAATAGGGATTTCTAAACACTTAATAGGACAGACCGACATAATATTTGTTTTTAATATAGGTGAATGAAATAATTTTGCCTATTATATTTTCCATATATAAAAATATTTTTATAAAGATATATTTTGGTTGCTATAGTTGGGTGTTAGGTAATAAAAATATTTGTAATGAATTAAAGCTAAGTTGAATTTTAATAAATCAAATTAGAGATTTTAGAACTTAAGTCCGGGATTTTTGAAATCTTCTTTCAAAGGATTTATGAAATATAATGATTTGGTTTATAAATATTTTCTTATATAAATATTTAGTATAATTCGAAAGAATTGGTTTAAGAGGATTTTGAAGAAAATAAGTTTGTACTTTCCTCTCTGTCGCTGGAAAATAATTTCGGTGATGACGGCCGCATCATCAACTTTCATTTTCGAGTTTCGAAGGGAAAGGCCACTGTAGTAAGTTCTACTGCAGATTTGTTTGAAATTATTTAAAATTTTAATTGTTTAAAGGTAATTAGAGATATAAAAGTTGTAAGAAATTAATTATCTATTATTTTAAAGTAATTTTGGAATTTGACCCGGTATTAATTCTTGAATTTCCATTAATTAGTTGTAAAAAAAAAAAAATTTGAGGTTAGTAAAATAAAGGTTAAGTAATCAATGAATTAAAAGGGTTGAGATTAAACTTGTATAAGTTCTTTTGCTTTTTCTTTAATATAAATAACTTACCAAGTATAAAAAGTTGAAATGTAAATTAAGAGTGGAATAGAATATTATGCAAGTAGAATTTTTGGAAATAATGAAGTATTCAATAAATTACTGTTATAAATAAGAATTTAATGGTATTAACTTAAGTGATGATTGGAATTTTACTAAAATTAAAGGTTGTATTATTAATAGGTGATTTTAACCGTAAGAAAGTAAAAATGAAATTCCTTAATTTATAAAGTTTGATTGTAGGGTTATTAACTTAAGTACGCCTTAATTTCCCCTATTCTAATATAATAGAAAGTAGGAAAAATATAAATGACTGCAATCCATAGTTAATGAATGAGTAAAATCTTTCACTTATAGGAATGCAAGTTATAAGGTTAATAAATTAGTGTAAGTAGAGGGTTACTGTAATTAAATATAATGGAAACTTCAACATTAAATAAATGAATGAGATTAAAGGTAAGTTGAAATTGTAGGTTATAAAACAAATATATATTAATTAAAGGAATGAAAAGAAACTTGTAAATTTTCACTTACATTCTTAAAATATATATAACTTACCATAAAATAAAAGTTGCAATTGCTAGTAAGAAAGTGTAAAGGGAAATCTTACAAGTGAAGCTTGAGGTAATTAAAGTATTCAATTAATTGCTGTTAAAACTTAAGCTAAATCGGAAATTTTACTATATAAGAAAGGTAAGTAGAATAAATGGGTGATATAAACTTTAGTCAATAAATTGGAACACAAATATGATAATTTTGTAATAGATGAAAATGAAAATTGTAAGAAGTAAAGTGATCACTCCATAAATGAAAGAAAGAAAATCAAACCATTGAAGCATGAGATAAATGTATAATAAATAAATTTGGGTGTTGGTTTGAATTGTGTTGTTTGATTTATGTTGTTGGCTAAGAAATTTGAAGTGGTTAAATGAATAAGTATCTATCTTTGTTCCATCTAAGACTGTTGAGTAAAGGATGCACTTGATAGTTAATTTCATTTCATACAAATTTCAAGTTTGAACCCAAACAACTATTTGTTTGATGGATTAAATGGTTGCTTTGTTTGTGTATGTATGTTGTTTGTAAGGTTGATGGTTGTTGAATTGTTTGGTTGATTAATGATTGAATCCACTTGAATAGTTCACTTTAAAATAAATAATATTTGAAATAAGATGTACTGTTTTATTCTTCCTTCTCCCTTCTTTTTCCTTTTCGGGGACGAAAAGTTTTGAGTGGGGG
This sequence comes from Allium cepa, assembly GCA_030765085.1. Lineage (NCBI taxonomy): Eukaryota > Viridiplantae > Streptophyta > Magnoliopsida > Asparagales > Amaryllidaceae > Allium > Allium cepa. The sequence goes on along the minus strand of CM060938.1, from coordinate 377,041,935 downwards.
AGATTGTAACGACCCGTTGAAATTAATAATATTTAATAAATTAAATTAACATAATTTCTAATTTGTTTAAGAATAAATGTAGAAATTTGGTATAGTAGTTGTAACCTAGTGTAATAATAAAATTTTATGACAATAGATTTGGATAATGTAATTTGTCACTTTTTGTTAAAAGTAAATTTTAAGAAATCAATAAATGTTGAATTGAGAATATTAATAAAAAAATATTAACTAAAATGAGATTCATTAATATAAAATCAGTAGTGAAGATGTCACCTTTGGTTGTAATAAAGGTGAATGCTATTAGTGGATGTCAACACTTAATAAAATTTATTTAGAATAAAAAGAATTTAAATGCATGTTTGAATAGAGTATTAAATTGATAGATTAAGCGTAAGTAATTAGAATTTAACCCTATAAGATATGGAACTGAATGTATGAATATAATTTTGTAGAAATAGTTAATTAACAACTTATTTGTGCATACCCAATTTAATATAAATAACAAAAGGGCTAGCACTTGATGTGCCTAAGTATTAATATATTGGAACTATAATAAAATAGAGAGTTTGGTAGTAAATAGAAATAAAAAGACCGTTATTAACTAGTAAATTAATAAATGGATTCTAACAATAGGTAGTAATTAATGCGTGTATATTGGGCATTTGCGGATTGCCAATTTTTCTACCTATTCATATAATTTATTTATGTAAATCTAAACCTATGGCAACATTTTGTTAATAAATGTTGGAAGTGAATTTGAATATATCAAAGGATAACAAGTGTTTAGGTTAACCATTTATTTTATTTAGTTAAGAAGGGAAATAGATTGAAATAAAGCTAATTTAATTTTTTTGGTTGTTAATGGGTATAGTTAAATAAGGAGAAGTTATAGGAAATAAAACGCGCACTAAATTAGATGTAATATAATTCCAAAGTTATTTATACCCACAAATAGGTTAATTACTGTATAGAAAGAGTCTAAATCAATAAATGAATTTATCAAGATTACATTTATAATTTTATAACCTTTATGCTGATTTAAGTTCAATTAATTTATTTGATTAAATAGTGCAGTAGCGTAGTTTTGTGCGGTAGTTGAAATAGCTAATTCTTTTAGGTGAAGTTAAGGCTAATTCTATGTATATATTTGACCTATTGTTGATATAGATTCTAGGAAGCAGGATCTATTAATTAAATGGAGTATTAGATTCAATAATTGCATTTATCGCATAAATAAAGAGAATATAACGGTTAAAATTGGCGTTATTGAAATTAAAAAGGAATGGGGGAATAATAATTTGAAATCATTGCAATAGATATTAATTTAAGGTTACCTTTAATAAATTAAGGTAATAAATGGAGGATAGTGTAAATATCTTTATAAGACGATGATTTGTGTAGTTAGGGTAGTTTTGATTTGTCACTTAAGATGGAGGATTTTTATAAAATGTAATAAATGCAGTTTAAATTAAGGCATTGACGTTTGGGTATTTAAGAAGTGATAAACTAAAATTTATTTATTTATTTGAAAATTTGAAATCCAATTTGTGGATTTATTGCAAATAAGTGAAATTTGTGTTTAACCATTACATCGATAGGAATAAATTAAATTTAAGGTTATATTAATAAAGTTTGGACTAGAGAAATGATATGAATCGGTTTTAGAATCCTTAAATATAAAATGGGAAGTAGACGAGATTTCACGTTACAACCATTTTTAAAAAATCCTGATGTATGTAGAAATATTTATGAAATATAACGTAAACCAATGTTGAATCAAAAGAATAGAGTCAACACTTATTTATTCATTTAATGTGATATAACTACGAGTATGATTTATTGCAAATTACATGGAAATCTAATATATATGACATTACCTAAAAAGGAAGAGTAGATAAAATTTATGATAAACATATTTGTATATGAAGGTTATTGATTTAAGGAGAAATTGGGCAAGTTTTATGTATTTGGGTTAAGTGCAACCTTTAATAGATAAATTTAGTGCAATTAAAGAAATTGACAATTAATATTTCGATAACCTAAAATTTGATGGGATAAGAACATTTGGGTAATAAAGGGATGACAAATATTAGCTATGATTCTAGAAGGAATTAAATAGATAATGGGAAGATTAAAATCAGGTTCTAAGCAATAATTATTAAATAACAGAAATTTAGGAGTAAAGTGAGATAATTGAAAATTTTAATCATTCATATAAGTCATTTGTTTATTAATATGAGTTAGCTAATAAATTTAATTTGGGCAATACCTATATATTGGAAACACATTTGTAAAGTGTAATTAATTGAATTTGGTGAATTGGGAATGAATCCAAGGTTATAGGAATTGATGTAATACTACGCAAATAAAAGGTAACTGCATAAAATCAATGTTTCGCAATAAATTGTAATTGATAATTAAGTAGGAATGGGTTTGAATTTGACAAAAAGGAAAATTTATTATTTGCTTACCCATCTATTCAATCTATTAAATTTGATCAGATCCATTTGCAATTAAACGAATTTATTTACAAGTTAGTATGTATTTAGATGATAACTATAAACCAATTAGGGCAATTGGGTATATATATATATTACCAGTTAAGTTATATAAGATAATGGTTGACTTAATTAAGGGAGTTTATGTAATAATTTCATTTATTTTGTAAGTGGAAATAAAACGTTAATGATAACAAGTATTCAAAATTTACCATCTATTTAGTATATTAAGTATAATTGATAATCAACTGCAGCAAGTAATAAATAATAAATACGTAACGTTAAATGAAGTAATATTTGAAATTTAATATTTAGAAACTATGTAAATATAAGTGCAGTTGAAATTGGGGATATTTACATATTGAAATATGAATCCAATGATAAATCAATCTAATTGACAATAAATAATGGAAAGTAAATTTAATTAAATTTTGGAAATTTAATATATATATACAGTTATAAACCCTAGCTCCATCCTATTGTCATTTGCTGTATATTCATTTCTTCATCTCCTTCTCCTCCTCAAATGGTTGCAAAACCTAGATCTACTTCAATCCAAATTTCAATGAAAATGCAAACACTTCAGAAAAATTCCACAAAAAAAATATATGTTAATGTTCTCGAGGCACGTAATCTACTGGTGCAATTCGTTTTCTGTTTTGAACATTCGTTTGACCAGAATTAATTCAAACGGTCCGTGACCATTCATCATCGTCGTCGCAAACTTCGTCGGATCGTCAAACCTTTTCTGGGTTTTGTAGAGTGGACGATGGGGATCGCATCTATATGGTTTGTGTGTCGTTTTATTTATTTTCAATTTTGAATTCAATCATCATTTTTTGCCATAACTTTCTCATACGAAGTCGGATTCACACGAAATTTCTTTTGTTAGGATCGTAATTTAATTCCAGATTTGATGACGCTTGTTTGGACGAATTCCGAGAAGGGCGAATTTTTGGGTTTAAATCGAATTTAAATTCGATTTAAATTCCAAAGGTGAGTGTTTAAACCCACCCACAACTACTAGAAGCTTTTATGTTTGTTAAATTAATTTTAGAAATGAATAGAAATTTATTTATGAGTATTTGGCATGTTTATTTTATTCATATCTGTTGAATTACATTTATTTAATTTAACTGTTAATTTAATTAATTTATTGCATATAAATTTACAGTTAAAATTTATTTGTTTGTATATGAACTGCTAGTTAACAGTTATATAATTTATTACTGAATATAGACTGTAGATTAATAGCTGTTAAATTTAATTTGAATAAAATTGCCAGTATTACCTGTTATGCAGTACCAAAAATAATATTGTTATTGATTGATACTGATTGATGATTGCGATTTGGATGTTGGATGATGTTGATGAATGGATGTTTATTGTATATCATTAAATTGCAAATTATCATGCATATTTCATTTCATTCGGGATTGTGGTTTGAAATGATATACAACCGCAAAATTTTATATCTTTTAAATTGCGGATTGAAATGATAAATATCCGTATCACTTGACCATAGGATAGAAAATTATATACAGGCACCGAGGTATATATATAACTATTTAAAGGTGATTTCTATGGCTTGGATAGAATACGGTTTATAATAATCTTAAATTTTATATCGTATAAATATTATTCTTCCATATATATACATATGAAGTTGAAAATTTTGAAATTAAAAGGTGTATAAATCTCTTTATTAAAAATGGAAAAATTTAAGAAAATGGAGTTTGATAATTTATATCATATGGTTAAATGTTAAGTTTGGAAATTTTAAGATATGATATTTATAATTGGATTTTTTTCCAAGATAAATTGAAATGAATATTCTAGTATAATTTGAATTGAAAAAAATATATATTTTATTACTAGAAATTGGAGTTCTTATTTATTTATGGATTTTATGTGAATATTCAAGACTAAATAATAGAACATTTAATTTGGTTGAAGGAATAAATTCCAACTTTAGTTTTGAAATATTAATACTCCAAATGGATATATATATATATATAAATTGAAGTGGTTTTGGAACTTGAGAGAGATAATACAAATTTTGGTTTAGACTTTAATAAAGAAATGTATTTGTAAAGCCATGAGAACTATTTTCTTTACAAAGTAACATTTAAGTTAAACCTTTTAATTCATATACCGTTGAATATCCAAACCATTCAAGTTTTAGAAGTTATGGTTTTAAATTATGATTTTCAAAATACTATGCTTTGAAAATATTTGATTTTCAGACGATATGAAGTTAAAGCATTTTGATTTTGGAAAAGAATTATATTTGGGATAAGTGATAAAATATGGTTTTGGGTTTTGAAATGATATCGTATTCATGGTTATGAAATGGAATGTTTATTCTGATTTTTAAAGTATAACCTATTTTTAAATGACCGCGGTGTTATAATAACGATGGGTTGGCAAAGAGACCGGGATCGGATATCTGACATACTCTCTGTCGATACCGAAAACTACTTTGACTAACCGTGTACGCGGTGGAGATTCCAGAATGAAGTAGGTGGTGGTGACGTTTCCTGTAAGGTAAATACGTGGACCCGACTCCCGTGAGTTGGCATAAGGTGGCTAAAACAGGAGCGATTCTCAGGCCAATGAGGTCATTCCTCTGATCAGACCCTCCACTTCGATATTATACTTTGATTTTGGATTGATTCAGTGGCCACTTCTATATTTTGATTTTGGGGAGTTAGTCCGAAGTGGGCGGTAACTGCGGCTACGCGTTTCCACCAGCCTGGATAGAAATTGGTATATCTACCCTGGCATTGCCTAGTTGTGCCGTGTCACCTACCATGTCGAGCCTTTACTACGAGTTTCTATTTGTGTCGTACCTATGGAGTATCCTCTGGTAGCTTCCCGATCAGGAGGTATTACGGTACTGTATAGACTATTGGCATTATTTGTGTTAAGGGCTATATGGGTAACCCCTTAACGCTATTAAAAAGTAAGTTTATTTTATAAATAGACACTATTATAATAGCGCAATATACTACATAGTAAATAGTTTAACGGATCCTTAGGAGATGTAAATCCCGAGCATCTCTTGAGTTACTGTACTCATATTTATTTCTGTTAATTTAACTCACATAAGATCTTTTAGTTCTGACTCGAGTGTTTTTGTCTTTTCAAATTCGCTCGGGTCAGTCCGAGCGTTTCAGGATCGAAGACTTTAGCTTTGAAGGACGAAGACGAAGGAGTCGTATTATTATTATCTATAGTATTGCACCACACTCATACTGTTCCGCTGCATTGATTGTATTGGTAGGTGTAACTCTGATATTTATTGTATAAAGCAAATCAAGTGTTTGTAAACTGTTTCGAACTGTATATTTATTATTATATTTTATCCTTCCGCTGTGAGATTCTGTTTTGTTTTATTTCTTCTCTGTTTTCTTATTTACCCCATAACAATCCGCCCTTGCGTATGCTTTGAATTGGCACGTGTGTCGGTTTAAAGTGTGCGAAAAGGCGGGATGTTACATCGGTTCATCACCAAAACATGATCAAAACATCAAAGCTATGATTTTTAAAGAATTGAACCCAAAACACCAAAAATTGGAATATTCACCAAATCAATCCAAACCAAAAGCAATTGCACATGAATAAGTGTTAGGAATTCATACCTAACAGTCGAAGATAAATATAGGCTTAGATGTGAGATAAAAATCTCACCTTTTCACACAAATAAGGAAGGAGAAGCTTTTAAAACAAGCTAAGATCAATTCCTCTTCAATAACAACTCAAGAAGCTTCAATCTAAGCTTCCATATAAAATATTTCCTAAGTTAGGTTTAGGAAATTCTAAAATTAAAAGGAGAAAGAGTTGGAGAAGAAGAAGAGGATGCTTACCAATGGGTTCTCTTAGAATTTGGAGCTAGATCTTGGATTTTGTAAAAGAACTAGGGTTTTGGATTTCTATTTCCCATTCACTTCCACCATTTTTACTTTAGAACTGAAAAGAGGAGGAAGAGATAATGAATGGGGAGGGATGATTCAGTTTGGGGTATTATTATGGCTAGTGGGCTGAACCCAAACCCAAACCCAAAGTGAAAAAGGTCAAATTTTTAGGTAGCTCCAAACATATCGAAGTTTATACTCAAAATGGTTGCAAACGGCTTTTTGAACTCAATGGAAGTGGTCTCGAATCCCAATTCGACTGTTTGCTAGAAGTAGGTTTTCGGACTAAATTTCGAGTATCGATAAAATATTTAAATATAAAATCGATAAATATGCGGGTTGTTACAGACTCCCCTCCTTAAAGAAATTGCGTCCTCGCAATATTTAAGAAGAAGATATATAGTAACAACCATAAAAGCATATTCAACACAAAAGAAGTTTGAAATAAGAAGTTCACCTCAAAGAGCACGAGAAAGTAAGTCCGGATGTGTTCGCTCGATGAACTCTCTAGATTCCCAAGAACAATCCTTAGGATTTGAAGACCACTGAACTTTCACAAGCGAGACATCTTTATTTCGAAGGCGTTTGACCTCCGAAGCAACAATTCGAATAGGATGCTGCTCATAAATTAAATTAGGCGGAACTTCAATTTCTTCCACAACACCGGGCTCAAGAATAGAATCGGAATCTCGAAGACATTTCCGTAATTGAGAAACGTGAAACACTTCATGCATGGCAGAAAACTGAGCCGGTAATGAAAGGCGATAAGCCATGGAACCAATATGTTCAGTGATAGGAAATGGCCTAATATACCGAGGTGTTAACTTTCCCGACCGACTGAAACGTACAACACCTTTCATAGGTGAAACACGAATAAAAACAAGATCTCCAACAGAAAATTTTAATCTCCTTCTTCGATTATCGGCATAGGATTTTCGTCTACTCTGGGCTTCTTTCATCCTATGTCGAACAAGTTCAATCTTTGCTATGGAATCACGAATAAAGTCTGGACCTAAAACCAGCCTCTCAACGGCCTCAAGCCAACAAGAAGGAGATTGGCATGGCCTTCCGTAGAGTGCCTCGAAGGGTGCCATACCAATACTAGATTGGAAGCTATTATTATAGGAAAATTCAACAAGAGGAATATGATCTTCCCAGCCTCCACCGAAATCAAGCACACAAGCACGAAGAAGATCTTCAAGAGTTTGATTCACACGCTCGGTTTGTCCATCGGACTGAGGATGATAAGCGTGCTAAAATTAAGCTTCATTCCTAAAGCTTTTTGAAGACTCTTCCAAAATCCACTAGTAAACAATGGATTTCGATCACTAACAATAGAAGTAGGAACTCCAATGCAATTTAACAATTTGTTTGATAAAAAGTTTGGCCAAAAGAGGAACGGTTTGGTTAGACCGAACGGGAATAAAATGGGCGGATTTAGTAAGTCTATCAACTATAACCCATAAGCTATCATGACCCGAACGAGAACGGGGAAGGCCATCTATAAAATCCATGGAAATTTGGTCCCACTTCCAAACTGGAATTTCTAAAGGTTGCAATAACCCACGGGGCCTTTAATGTTCGGCCTTAACGAGTTGGCAAGTCATGCAACACATAACGAAGTTAGCGATGTCAAGTTTCATTCCCTCCCAATAATAAAGTCGCTTCATATCCGCGTACATTTTACTACTACCGGGATGAATGGTAAATTTAGAACGATGGGAAATCTCCTAAGATGTCTTTTCGAAGATCACTAATATTTGGCACGACAAGTCTACCAAATTTTCGAATGCCACCACGAGAATCAATATCAAAGTCTTTCAAACCTTCAGTATCAATTCTATCCTTAAAATTTTGGCCAAGAAGAGCCAAGTCGGGATCTAGCCTTTGAGCTTCAAGAATGCGGTCTAAAAGAGAAGAATGAGCTTCAAGGCTACATAAAGCAAGAGATGAACATAAATCGGATCCACGATCTCGAATCTCACAAGTGGATAAAGTCTCGAGATCCTTTCACTTGAATATCATCATAGAAACAACCGCTTGTTGCTTACGACAAGTGCATCGGCAACGCGATTTCCCTTCCGGGAGTATACAAAGAATATTAGGATCATATGATACAAGGAACCCAAGCCAATATGAAGTTTCTTATGGGAAAATAAATATTCCAAAGATTTATGATCGAGGTGGAGAACAAATTTCCCCCCAAAAATGATGATGCCATACTCTAAAAGCGAAAACAACAGCCGCGAGCACTAGATCATGAGTGGCACGCCTAGTCTTGATCGGCTTTAATGATTTAGAAGCACAAGTGGTAAAACGTTCTCTTTCGCAAGAGGACGACACCCAGACCAATATGACTAGCATTGGTACAAAATATAAAATCTTGGTTCTCTTCGGGAAACACAAGAATAAGAGTATGGGAAAAGAATTCTTTCAAATAATCTTCTTTCTCGAAAAGCTAAAACTTTCAAAATTACATTTATCTTTATGTAATAATCTTTCTAGGAAAATTTACATTTTTACAAGTCAATATATCGTGTCTGATTGTCTCATCAAAGCGTTTAGGAAATTCCTATCGATAACGTTGATCAAGCGCATCGACCAGAATTCTTAAAGCACTCAACGGGCAATACAATCAAAAAATCATCTTCTATATGAATGTTTCTTAAAAACCTTTAAAAATATTCTTTGCTCGTTTAAGAGAAAAATCAACTCATACTTATAAATAAATCTTATGAAAAAGATTTACAAAATTTTAAATTTCTATTTTCATCGAAAATCAATAAATACAAAAATGAAGTTATCGAGATATTCATAGAATACTCGATTAATAAAATGGATGAAACAAGATGGGCAAACTGAATGACATAATAAGTCATTCATAAGAATCATAACGAGTGCGGAGTGTCCTAGTGTAATGCTAACTCACGCAACTCGTAGCCAAATGAAAATCAGTGGCAAGGTCAAGCTGAGAAGACCTTATCACCACACAAGATATTGCTTAGGTGATAATCCTAAGACAAGTCCAAATAAACCGGAAAATTTCACAAACTATTTAAATGAGAGAAGTAAAACTTTCCTCATCATGAGGGTTTAAAGAATAAAAATCAATGCCACCAAAAATTTGAAATCGAAATCACAAAGAAAAATAGAAATCTGCTTAACAAATTAAAAATGTCGAAGATGATTAGTTCTCACGAAAATAGGATATGGGCTTCGCAATAAGCCAATCCTTTCCAAAAATCGATTTCGAAGCCTAAGTTAAAATCGGCTCGGACAGAAAAATCACATAAAATAATTTCGACATCAATAAAAAGCAAATTGAGTGTTGCGGATCTACCATCCGGATTCCCAATTCATAAGGAAGACATCAATCCCAAAATTGTTTAGAGGAAAAGAATCAACAAGTTCTTTTGATATAAAATAGTGAGATGAAACCCATATCAAAAAGAACATGAACAAGAAAATCACAAAGCAAATGTCATCAAGGATTGAATGAGAAATACCTTGACCAAGAGAAGTGTTGCTAGGGGCTTGCACGATATTTAGCTTTCTCATGTCCTTGTTCAAAAGTTTGGGACATGTAGATAAAAGATGACCCGAGTCTTTGCAATAGCGACAATAAAGAGGTTTTGGGCACTTAATTACATAATGGTCCGTGGAACGACAATTGTAGCATTGTTTACGACTTGGGGTAGGAGTCTTGCCTACCGAAGTTTCTTGTTCCACCTTCTTTCTTGCTTTGAAGTATAGGGCAGGCAAAAATATGATGACATGTATTTTTGCAATAACGACAAAAGAGTGATTCCGAACACTCCTTTGCATAGTGGTCCTTAAAATTACAATTGTAGCATCCTCCACGATCAGGGATTGGAGTCTTTACTACCAAAGTAGTTTGCTTCACTTTCTTATTGGGATTAGGGCTTTTGAACATAATATGCCTCTTCTTGGAAATCCCAATATCACTATCACTTCCCTTACCAACCTCTTCATATCAAAGAGTGATATCCACAAGCTGATCGAAAGGAACTTCAAGTTTCAAAGGTAGAATCATCTCGGGGTTCTTGCTCAAAGCATAGATAAACTCTTGATTCTTTACAACATCCAAAAGTTGTTGGGCAGACATGAATGCGCCATCCAGAGAAGGACTTCTGGATTGTCCAACGCTAGGATTGCCAGAACTAACCATTTCTTTTCTTTAAGAAAGAAAGAAAAGAAGAAGAATACGTTATTCTTAAAATGAATATCAAACAATCATGATGATAAAACAAGGAATCATTAAAGAAAATAGGATTGAACGGTACGAACACCCGTATAAAATCCTAAAGCACAACTCCTAAGAAAGACTTAGGACATGATCCTTGCTAGATTATTCTACATTGTTCCGAAGTTTGGCTCCGATACCAAGTTGTGATGCCCCACCTCTATACCTATGCTAGCCAAGAACACTACGGAGTAATGCTATCAACTAGCACGGAGAATAAGGCTGTTGAGGAGCGGCCATCCGTGTAATATCTTTGTGCGAGCACCGATATGTCAGATAGTAGAGTATATATATCAATTAAGGAGGAAATCCGACATACCGATACAAACTCAAAGCTATCACACAGTGGCTATATATATAATCTTCGGAAACAAATATAGAAATAAACATAACACAAATCAGTCACAGACATCCATATCACAAAGGCGGAAGAAGATATGAATATATTACTAACACATGAAAGTGTGCATCAGAGTAGTGGTCAAAAAGATCCACAATAATACAAAGGAATAGCAACACGTGCTATACTAAAGAATACAACTATGAGTCTATATCTCAAGTGTAAATGACAAAAACTGCTAATCTAAATGGTCAGCCAAAAGTCTGAGTAATGAATCCCTAGGGAGAAGTCAAGCAGAAGCACCTGTAACATCTCGGTCTGACCCGAGTATTATTTAATAAGAAAATAATAAACGGATCAGTCTAGCTATAAATATCAGATGACATGATATAGAATAAGAGATATGGCATAAACATATGATAACCATAATGGCATACTACAATAAGTATGTAATTGAAAATCAACAGGAGATTAATAAAAATCACAAGAATCTTCTCAAAGATCCAAAAAGGGTATCATACCCAAAACTTGTATTCATAACAAGTCAATAACACACGAATTCACCAAGGCACAAAAGTTGATAAAGCTTATCAATAGAAATCACAAAAATAGATGAAGCATAAAATTTCCAGAAATCAACACACGAAATCCATAAATCATAAAAAAAATTGGGGGGGGGGGGGGGGAGGCCTATCACACGAACGGGAGAATGGAAACTCACCAACATATGTATCACACGAACGAGACGCTATCTCATGGTAGCTAGCCATTAATTTTGACACACGAATGGCCCGAAGGCCATGGGGAGCTACCCCACATGTGTGAGTCGAAATCACACAGAAACGGGGCCTAGTCTAACCTTGCAAACAAAGAGACATCGCACAATTGCTAGTCTAAATCTTAAAACGATCGTCATGATCAAAGAGAAGTGTCAATTACAGTAAGCTAGTAAATAAATGAGCTTAGCTTCATGTCCCATAACCACTAGCTTAACTTAAATATTTACGAACAAATTGTAGATCTCCACTAGAAAATTGTCACAAGAGATTCAATCGAACAAGTCCAAGAATTAACCGACGAAGTAAACGCAAGTGTTTCATACCACTTGTTTTACTAAGCCGTTTAATTAGATTTCTCATCCGAGTGAGGTAAAGGTTTCTATATACTAATAGATTGGAAATCGGTTTGAGAAAACGAGCTTTGTAATAAAATAGTGTTGAAATCATTTGAAGAAAGGGTTTTGATATTTACTACTAGCATAGAAAACCTTTATATTTTTAAAGTTGTTATCCCGCCTTTTTAGCAAGGCCGTGATACCATAAAATCGACCGAGAAGCCAAAGATAGTTTGTTTCGAAGAATGGTCAACTCAGCATCTCAACAAAGCAAGTTCTGTTGAATGTTTTTTTCCAGATAAGATCCCCTACGGAGGGGGGTCCAGGGAGGTGGCAACACCCCCAAGGTGGTGATGCGGGGGCAACGCCCCCGCTACGGGGTTCGACCTGCCCGGTCAGGTCGCGGGGGTCCAAGGGGCAGCGCCCCCAGCGGGGTGCGGGCAGCGCCCCGTCCAAAACGGTACGACTTAGTATAGACCTAAGGGAGATAGGGTCGAGCGACCTCGATAATAAATGATAATAACAAATAGGATCAACACGAATCGATTAAAGTTGGAAATTCAAACTAAATAGGCAAAATAGGCAAAACAGCAACTGGTCGGTCGACCGGCTATAGAGCTCGGTCGACCGGACCCTGTTCTGGAAAAATCCTCGGGAAGCAGGTCGGTCGACTGAGCTCTGTAGTTGGTCGACCGGACCTGAGATAGAGAAGTGCTATGCACTTTTAGTAGTAGGTCGCTCGACCGGCCCAGTGGTTCGGTCGACCGAACCTGTATTCTTGCACTTCCTACCCTATGTCAAAAGAGGTGCAAACTCCCTCAATTTGCAAACGGTCGAGCAACGGCACTAAGGGTTTACGCCAATCGACTACCCGGCCATAGAAGCTCTTCGGTTCATCACCAAAACATGATCAAAACATCAAAGCTATGATTTTTAAAGAATTGAACCCAAAACACCAAAAATTGGAATATTCATTAAATCATTCCAAACCAAAAGCAATTGCACACAAATAAGTGTTCGGAATTCATACCTAACAATCGAAGATAAATATAGGCTTAGATGTGAGATAAAAATCTCACCTTTTCACACAAACAAGGAAGGAGAAGCTTTTAAAACAAGCTAAGATCAATTCCTCTTCAATAACAACTCAAGAAGCTTCAATCTAAGCTTCCATATAAAATATTTCCTAAGTTATGTTTAGGAATTCTAAAATTAAAAGGAGAAAGAGTTGGAGAAGAAGAAGAGGATGCTTACCAATGGGTTCTCTTAGAATTTGGAGCTAGATCTTGGATTTTGTAAAAGAACTGGGGTTTTGGATTTCTATTTCCCATTCTCTTCCACCATTTTTAATTTAGAACTGAAAAGAGGAGGAAGTGATAATGAATGGGGAGGGATGATTCAGTTTGGGGTATTATTATGGCTAGTGGGCTGAACCCAAACCCAAAGTGAAAAAGGTCAAATTTTTAGGTAGCTCCAAACATATCGAAGTTTATACTCAAAAAGGTTGCAAACGGCTTTTTGAACTCAATGGAAGTGGTCTCGAGTCCCAATTCGACTGTTTGCTAAAAGTAGGTTTTCGGACTAAATTCTGAGTATCGATAAAATATTTAAATATAAAATCGATAAATATGAGGGTTGTTACACAACACTTTCCACAATGCAGAAAGGACCGATGAACCTAGGAGCAAGCTTCCCTCTACGACCAAAACGAACCACATTCCATAAGGGAGAGACCTTAAGGAAAACCAGATCACCAACAGCAAACTCTAAACATCTCCTATGCCAATCAGCATACTTATTCTTCCTATCCCGAGCAATCCTCATCTTCCTCTTAATCTCCTAAACCTTCTCAGAAGCCTCTAAAATCATATCAGGACCAAGAACTAAACGATTGCCGGATTCAATCCAACAAGATGGAGATCTACAAGGTCTTCCGTAAAGAGCAGCAAACAGAGACATTTCAATACTAGCCTGATAACTGTTGTTATAGGTGAATTCAACAAGATGGAGATGATCTTCCCAAGATCCTCCATAAACAAGATGGAGATCTAGAATCTGATTCACTCTTTACATTTGACCATCGGTCTACGGATGGTAGGCAGTGCTCAGATTAAGACGAGTACCCAAAGATTCCTGAAAAGCTTTCCAAAACTGACTGGTAAATATAGGGTCCTGATCACAAACAATGCTGATAGGAACAACATGGAGACGAACAACCTCCCCCATATAGATCTCAGCCAGACTGGAAGCCAAACGGGTAGATTTGTCTGGAATGAAATGAGCCGATTTGGTCAATATATCCACAGTAACCCAAATACTCTCATTACCCCTCTGGATCCTCGGCAATCCATCTATAAAATCCATGAAAACATGTTCCCATTTCCAATTGGGAACCTTAAGGTGCTGCAACAAATCAAGGGTCTTCTGACAACCTGCCTTGACTTGTTGACAAATCGCACACCTAATAACAAAGATAGAGATATCTCGCCTCATACCTCTCCACCAATAAAGCTTCCTCATGTACTGATACATCTTCGTCACACCAGGATGAATAGAAAGTCTGGATCGACGATTTTCTCGAAGTAGCTCCTGCCTCAAACCATCAACATTCGGGACACAAATCCGATTATTAATCCTCAAAATACCTCTATCATCGATCTGAGCTCCACTGCCATCAGGACTACTACCACCAACTCTACTACGAACACTCTCCTTCATACGCCTAAGCATCTCATCCTCAGCCTGTTTAGCCATGATACGATCCAAAAGAGGAGAAGAAGAAACAACAAGCTGACACAACATGGCCTTCTTTCTACTCAATGCATCAGCAACAACATTAGCTTTCCCAGGGGTATAGTTAATGTCGAGATCATAATAAGCAAGAAACTCAAGCCACCGCACTTGATGCTGATTCAAATCCTTTTGGGTGAAGATATATTTCTAGGACTAATGATCAGTAAAGAGCTCAAACTTAGCACCCAAAAGATGATGCCTCCAAAGCTTCAAAGCAAAGACAACAACAAGCAACTACAAATCATGAGCAGCATAATTGGCCTCATGGGTCTTAAGCTGGCGACTGGCATAAGCAATCACCATCCCATCTTGCATCAGAACAGCTCCCAAACCCTCACGACTGGCATCAGTGTACACCGTTAGTCCATCATTTCCATTTGGAATAGTAAGCACTGGTGCGGAAGTAAGATTACGCTTCAACTCATTGAATGCGGCTTTACACTTATCACTCCATATAAACTTAGCATTCTTATGAGTCAAAGTTGTGAGAGGTGGACAATCCAAGCAAAATTCTCAATGAATCTCCGATAATAACCGGCAAGGCCCAGAAAACTGCGAATATCAGAGGGGTCCTAGGAGTTTCCCAATCCTATAACAAAATAGGGAGAAATAAGGACCACAGAAAATATAGATAGATAAATTTCAAAAAGAGAAGAAAAGAGAGACTTACATTGATCGCAGCGATCTTGATTGGATCAACAGAAACACCATCACCAGAAATAATATGCCCAAGAAAACGGTCTTCATCTTCCCAGAAATGGCATTTAGAGAATTTAGCTTTCAACTGATGACTCTTAAGAGTCCCCAGAACAAAGCTCAAATGGGATATATGTTCCTCCTCAGACTTGGAGAACACAAGAATATCATCCACAAAGACCAGAACAAACTTATAAGCACATCACGAAAAACACGATTCATCAATTCAACAAAGAAAGCAGGAGCGTTAGTCAAACTGAAAGGCATGACTAACCATTCATAAAACCATTCTCAGTATGGAAAGCGGTCTCGAGAATACTTTCCTTGGCAACTCTGAGCTGGTGAAAACCTGTGGCAAGATCAAGCTGAGAGAAAACAGTAGCTCATTGGAGCTGATCAAACATATCATTAATGCGAGGCATAGGATATCTTTTCCTCATAGTGAGCTTGTTCAACTCCCTATAATCAACACACATCCTCAAAGAACCATCGGACTTGGTGACGAAAACTACCGCTACTCCCCATTCTGAATGGTTAGGTCTGATCAGACCTTTGGAGAACAAGTCCTCAATTTGCTTCCTTAACTGAACCTTCTCATGGGGTGCCATCCTTTTAGGAGGAAGAACTACAGGTCGATCTCCAGGAATAAGATCAATACGAAATTCAATTTCTCGCTTAGTGGGTAAAGAAGTAACTTCACCAAATACATTGGGATATAGTCTAACCACAGGAATAGAATCAAGATCATCCGGAGAAGAGTCAAGAAAATAGATAAAGATGCCGGCATAATCCTAAGGCAAGCAACACTGAATTACCAAAATCATCCACAAGGGAAACGGTCTGGGTTTTACAAGAGATAACAGCATCATGCCTCTTCAGCAATCACCCCCAAGTAATTGATCAAAAGCATCAAAACCCAGAACATAGAAATCACCATTGAAAAGGTGATCAAAATAGAGAAGTTTCACTTGGTTCAAATCCTACTAAGGTTCGCAGGACCCCCAATAGGATTTAAAACACACAAAAGCTCATCAGCATACTTAGATAAAAAGAGAAGCTCAAATTTTTCACAAATATCCACAGAAATAAATCTATGGGAAGCTCCAGTATCAAACAGAACATGAACAGGAAAATTAAATAGAGAAAAAGTGCCCTGAAGGGTACCTTGAGAATCATCAGAAGTAGAAGCAGGAACAGAGGAAGGAGCTGAAGCTGGTGAAGAAGAAGATGTAATGGCAAAAATACCAGAGGGCTGTCCCTTCTGCTAAGTAGAGCAGTCCTTCTTGAAATGGCCAGGTTGCAGACAAATGTGGAAGAGGTCACGCCTGGAAAACCGAGCTAGAGGAGGAATTGCAACACCAACTAGAGCAGGACAACTATTAGCATAGTGTCCCTTCTGATTACACCGAAAGCAAGTGATGAAGGATAAGACTATAGATTGCCTCTGAGATGAAGAAGATCCCAATCATTGAGTCTTGTTCCAATTCTTCCTTTGCTGGTGAAAGTTAGGCTTTCTCTTCTTAGGATTACCAAAGGAAGACTGAGCTGAAGCAGAACGAATAACAGGAGGATCCTTAGAAGTAGGATTCTCATATCTAATGGCCATGTCCATCAGGCTAGTGAAAGGGCTATACACATAAGCGATGAGACGATCATAGTACTTTGGAAGTGCACCAGCAATGAATTTCTCATTCTTCTTGAGAGGAGTGTCAGTCATATTAGGCCTAAACTTAGAAAGTTCATTGAACTTCCTCTCATACTCAGCAAAAGATATATCACCCTATTTGAGATCCTTGAATTCCCGACACAACTGAGATTTCTCTGCCTCGGGAATCCATTTCACAACAAAAGCATCCCTAAAGCACGATAAAGGAACATAAGACAGATTTCAAAAGAGAGAAAATCTGAACCGAATTCAAAACAAATAGAAGATGACACCTAAATTGTTTCTAAGAAATGTCAGCCTCAGAAGTGTGGGTTGTGATGGACTCCCACCAATCCAAGGCTGCTCCCTTCGTCTGCCAAGCTGCTAGCTGACGCTGCTAGGCATTAGTGATCTCAAGACTAGAGAAAATCCTCTCCAAATCCTTCAACCACTGCTGAGTCTCTATAATGCTCTCAGATCCGGTGAACTTGGTGCCACCAAGCGAAGTGTATTACTTATAGTGTTTAGTGAACCTAACTGTTGCAGCAGGCTCAAGAGCTGGGGCAACCCCACTTCCCTTACCTATAGCATTCATATGACTCATCCTGAAAAATCAAGAATGAATTTTAGTATATAGGTAATTGAGAAACAAAGACAAGCTTAGATAAGATAAGATTAGATTCAACTAGAATTGGATATCCTAAACAAAGCATTTACTAATAAGGTGGATAAGGAAAAGAAAGAAGTTAAGAAAAATTTGATTTCAAAACAAAGAAAGTTTTTATATCAAAATAATCTTTGAAAATACTTTGAAAATCATTTGGAAAAATCATTTTATACTTTAAAATACGTTCTCTCACAAAGAAAGGATTCTAAGATTGATTTCACTCATTTTTGGTCATTTCTACCCTATCTCTAATGAGGTTTTGCTCCGCAGGCTATGGTTTGCCTAAAACCAAGGCTCTGATACTAAATGTAAGGACCCGCTATTTTGCACCATTCAAATCGACAATAAAACCACACATGTCTGATTTTAATAATTCAAAATAGTAGATTGTAATATAATTTGGAGCAAATAAAACCAATCACAGAATCACAAACACAGACAAAATCAGAATAACTTGCAGCGGAAATAAAATAACAATAGTAGTTCATGAAGCTACTGCAACACAGTCTCAAAATGAGTACAAAATACCATAGTCTGAAAAGTAGATACAACAGAAATCCCAATACATAATGTTCACTAGTACATAAGATGAACAGAAAAACTAGAAGAAATAGATAACAACTAGGTAGATAGTGATCTCCAGCAATCCTAGCTCCAGAAGGTGAAATCCAAAGCTGATACTCAGGCTGACTCGAGCGTAAGAAATAAACACAAACACTCGAGTCAGGACATACATACTTATACAATGTAAACCAACTCAAGTGAACTGTAATATAAATGCACAAGTAACTTAAATGATGCTTAGGACCTCCCATCCTCAAAGGATACGTTAAACTATTTACTATGTAGTTATATACGTTATTATAATAGAGTCTAAAAGTAAAGTATAATATACATAAAAATAGCGTTAAGGAGTTACCCAATATCCCCCTTAACACATTTTATATATTCCCATAGTCTATACAGCACCATAATCTCCCCTATACTAGGCGTCATCAGAGGGCACTCCATAGGTATGGTACAAAACAAAATCGTATAAGGGGTGCTAGGGTAGTTGATACGGCACAACGAGGCAATGCCAGGGTAGATATACCAATTACGCATCCGGACTGGTGTTAACGCATTGCAGCCACTACCGCCCACCTCGAGCCACACTCCCAAAATCAAAGGGTGCCTCCAATCAATCACAAAGTAATAGAATGGTATTGAAGAAGTGTGTCCGATAAGAGGAGCTACCTCATTGGCCCGGAATCGCTCCTATTTTAGCAACCTTAAGCCAACTCACGGGAGTCGGGTCCACGTTCATACCTCAAAGGACGTCGTCACCAACCTTCTTCATTCTAGAATCTCCACCGCGTACATGGTTGTCAAAGTGGTTTTTGGTATCGACAAAGAGTATGTCCTTATCCGATCCCGGTCTCTTTAACAACCAACCGTTATTATTACATGTGGTTATAAATTTCAAAAATGGTTTATATTTCACTTCAAAACATATTCGTTTAAACCATTTAAATTCAATATCAAATAATATTCATTTCAAAGTTGTAACATTTCTAAGTTCATTCATTCAATTATAAAATTTTCAAAACATTGTAAATTTCAGCTATAACAGCACTTATAAAATGTTACGGTAGATATAGTAATATTTCAAAACCATTGTCAAATTCAAAAACTGCTGCACTTATAAAGTGCTACGGTATGTATTTAGTTATTTCAAAACAGCTCAATTTCAAAAACAACAGCACTTACAAAGTGCTACAGCAGGTATTAGTAATTTAAAACAGTTCAGTTTCATTTCAGCAACAACAGCACTTACCAAGTGCTACGGTAGCTATTTAGTTGTTTCAAAATATTGTTTAGTATCAGCGACAACAGCACCTACAAAGTTCTGCAGTAGCTCTTTATTATTCCAAAACTTAGTTTATTTTCAGAAGTGATGGCACTTAACAAATACTGTCTTAAAACCACAGCATTTCTGAAATGCTACCAATACAAATTCCAGATTTAACACAAAATTTCAGAAACATTAAAACTTCAATTTTAAACATTTTAACTTATAAAATCATATTTTTTGCTTCAAAAATATTCACGTGGATATCATTTAACTTATGATTCAATAAAATAAACCTTTAATAAATAAATATCCAATTTAAACAATAATTCACTTATTAAGTCAAAAGTAAAGTATTTCCTCAACTTTTTATTTTTAACAATTAACTTAATACTTTATTTTAAAATAACCATTTCATAAATAAAATAAAATTTCCATCCATTTACTTAAATTTAAAATTTCCATTTAAAACCAAACTTCCAATTTCCAAGTTAAGTCATATTTTTAAAATACAACTTTCCATTTAATTCTTTATACATTTTAACTTATAGAAAAATCACTATAAATACATTTAAATTATTTAAATCCAATTTAAGTTAAAATGTCTTATTTTATACATTTAAAAATACTTATAAATTTTAGAAAATATATATAATTAACTATGGGTTTGTATAATATTTTCTAACCTATGTCAAGTGATACAGATGATATATCATTTCAATCCGTAATTTAAAAAGAAAAATCCAGGTTCTATCATTTCAAACCCGCAATCCAAGTAAATCAAATACAATAAAAATCACTCGAGCCTATTATTTCAGCCCATAATGATTTTTCCTTATTCTTAAGTCCGTTCAGGTATGTATCATTTCAACCCATAGTGATAAGGGAACTTGCAGTGTGAGATACAAAAAATAAAATATCAGTATAGCATATAATATTATAACAGATGATGTAACAGGTATAAATCAGGTTATACATCAAATAAGCAGATCACAGGCATATATGAACATAGTATATGAATCACTACATATTCACCTGTCAACGTTTCATAATTATACAAGTACGGATGTCGAGAGTGATAAACTCACCTTTTTGAAGCTAGAGATTACGAAATAAAGGCACACAACGAACATAGAAAAGCACGACAAACACGCACTAGATTCGAAGAGAAGTGGCATCCAAATCCAAATCTTGGAAAAAAAAAATGAATATAACAATTAAAAATATATGTTTCAACACAACAAAATAAATTAAAACAATGAAAATTTGTGAAATGAAATGACATAAATATGCTTTTAAACACAAGAGTGCTCGGCCACCATGGACATAGGCTAGGCCACACCTCACATAGGCTCGGCCATGACATTTTTGAGGCAACTAGGCTTGGCTATGGATCAAGTACACATGGCTAAGGCTTGAGGAAGTGGAAAAGTGGTAGGTTACAACCATGGAATTCAAAAGGTCAAGGCAAAATAGGGGTTTGGTTCACACATAGGCTCAGCCCTTTGGTCTAAATAGCTTGGTTATGGTACATGTTTGGGTCTAGTGGTCAACATAGCATGGCTAGGCAATGAAGTATGATTGGCAAGGCAACATATGGTTGAGGAATAAGGGAGTCTGTGGCAAATGGCATAAGAGGTGGTGATTAAATAGGCTTGTGATGGATTTTGTGTTGCTTTTGGTGATGGATCAAGATCTAGGGTTTCATTGCATAAGTGGTGGAGGTGATGAGGTATTGGAGGCCTAGCATAGGTGGTGGATGGAGGGAGACGGTCGGCTAGATCATGAGGTCGAGCTAGCTTGAAGAAAATAAGGAAAAACAATAAAAGAAGAGAAGAGGAAGCCATAGAAACTTACTGTATTTTCTTTCAATCAGAAGAGGAAAATGAGGAAGGGAATGTTTGAGAAATATTTTTACATGAATTGATAATTAATTGAGTGTTTTTCATGGCTAATCAATAGAAGGAATGGCTATGGTATCAATGTTTGAACGGCTAGTGAAATAAAGGCTTTATTTCCTATTTAATAAAAAGAAACTTATGTCCCCTAGAATTTCTAAGCCAAAATTCAAATAAAATCGCATTAAAAGGTCCAAATAAAATAAAAATAGAAAATGAATTATAAATAGAAATGAACATAGGAAATGGACAATAGAAATTAACAAATAAAATATGGAAAATAATCGCGTGTAAAATGCTGAAATTTATCAATGTTTAAAAGTATAAAACAGAATTTTATGAAACGAAAGCAGCACGAGTATCAGAAACAAATATAATTTCAAAGAAAAAGGTTAGAAATTAAAAATTCAAATTAACTATTTTCAACTGTGGTCAAACTATGACTTTTAGTTGACCAAAATATAAGATTTTCAGAAATTCTTAGTTTTATTGTATTTGGAAACTAAATTGTAAATATAATCCAACATTACATTGGAAAATTCCAAAATTTCAAATTTAAAGGACTTAAAAATCAAAGTTTCAATAAAAATTGAATTAAAAATACTTATTAAAATTGTGGGTTGTTATAGACCACCAATGCCAACCGATCCATTCCTCCTAGACCGAACAACCACAAATGTCGACCGACTTACATGGCCGAACGCCTTTAATCAATCAGTCATGACCGACGCACCTTAGCTCACAGAGTTTAGCCGACCCACTGGTGTTGATCAACTTCAACACACAGACCCACACCACCAATGACTAAGCCACATACGACCGAGCCGCCCTTGTCGAACGACCCACAACGAACCGTCCCGACCGATCGTCTATCCATCCAACTAGCTCAAACCCATCGTATTCCATTCTTGACAAAGAGTAGTCAATTTAGTTAAATCTTCCTATCCATGGCCTTTCCAAAAGGCGCATTTATACTTTCTTTTGACTAAATGGCTTTCGACTGAGTAGCTTTCAATTTAGTTAGCTTTCGACAAGGTTTAATGGATTTAAAGAAATGGTTTCGATTGGGTTAAACTTTTGTTTAAAATGATCGCTTTCGACCAAGATGAAGCGTTTTTGCTACCGCTTTCTACCTTACGATCCAGATGGTTTCGAAAGGGCTGTTTACTTTGCCTTCTAAAATATGGCCACTTCTCCAATGGTTTCAACACCATCACTTCTATACTTAGGAAATGGTTTCGAAATAGATTCTTTCGACTAAAATATTTTAAAGACCTTTTTCTATGAATGACGTAAATCCCAAATGGCTTCGAAAGAGATAGTTTTAAATGATTTTGAAGCAGATGCTTTCTACTTTAATGGTTTTTTGATCCTTTTGATCTACTTGAAGGCAGATTCCAAGTGGTTTCGATCGAGACGATTTGCAAAATTTTCGAAGGGGTGAAATTTTGAATGGTTTCGAATGGTTTCCGTATATTTTAAATTGAATCCAAAAGCTTTTGTAAGGTTTAGTATTTTAATGCTTTCAAAAGAGTTTTTATGAATGATTTCGAAAGGGTGGTTCCCCAAGGTTTCAAAACCTTTGAAAGGAAGGATTTTTCCTATGTATTCAAAAGGCAATATTTAAAGGTTTTAAAGAGAGGATGTCTAATGTTTTGTTGCTTTCGGAGAAAAGAAAGGAAAGGTTGTTCCAATATTTTCGAAAGGCATGTTTTAACAGTTCAAAGCTTTTGAAGGAAAGGATTTTGATGGTTTCGAAAGGGTCACTTTGAATGGTTTCGAAAAGTTTACCATCAATGGTTTCGAAAGGGTTGTTTAAGGGTTTTAAACAAAGGTTTCGATTCTATTGAATAGGCAATATAGCCTAACTGTTTTCAAGTTAAAAAGTATTTTAACTTGTTTTTGGCAGGATAGCTAATCCTTGTTAAAATTCATCAACCTTATTTTGAGTAAAGTATATATATCATACCGAAATAGCTTAATGTGAAGCAAAGAACTTATTTTCCTTATATAAGTATGATTTGAAAGGTTAAATCATTTTGAAAATATTTTGAAGGAAAAATATGAACGGTAGTTAACCCAAAGAAAATGATTCGGATGGTAAGTCCATTTTGATCCGGACGGTTAGTCCAGTTTGTGGCAGTCAGCCCGGTTTTATGGACAAATAGTCCATTTGTTAGCATAATGGACTTTTCTATTATGTTACAGACAGATAGTCCACTTATTACCTGTTTTATGGACATATAGTCTATTTATTAGCAAAAAGGATATTGCTATTTTGGTATAATCAGTTTGATTAACCAGTTTGGTTGCAGGAAAGGATTTAAAAAATATGAGATTTAAGGAAGATATTAGTGAGTGGAAACCTGTACTGCTAAGAGGCGTAGTCTCACTTAATATCAATAAACCGAGATGTAATAGAATTATTCACACCAGGCTTTATGTCCGACTCAAAGTTTTTGTTTTCTCCTTAAACTCTCGGGTGCTCAAAATTGATTCGAATAGGCTGAGGATTTAGGCATTAGTCATTTTGGCCAATAAAGCTTTCTGAGACAAGCAGGTGGCTGATAGATAGAAAATTAGGAGTTGTAGATTATTTAGTTTATTTACACTATGCTTTAAGTCAGATATGACTATACTACTTTGATTTACCAAGGAGGCATCATCATATGTCACTCTTACCAAATCAATGATTTTGCAACATTTATATTTTTCAGTTTCTAACACTTGTTAATGTTACATACTTCTAACAGTGAAAAAGTGTTAGGATACTGAAAAAGGGTTATTAAAAATAAATAGTTTTCTCAATAAACACAACTTACAACACAAATAAGTGGTACTACAATTGGTAAATTCATAAATAATGGATTAACAAGTGCGGTCCTCTGTAATTTATGCATATATGCTCTTTCCTCACACTTAAAATTTTCGGCCGTGCAACTTCTAATTTAATTTAGGGTTTTCTCTCTTGCTCACCAAAATCACACCGAGTCCATCCCCTTCAACATCGACGTCGGCTTCATCCTCTTCAAGATCGATGCCGACTTCGACAAATTTGATGACTTACGGCTCAATTAGATGCTCAGCTTGACTGGGACATCTCACGGTCACTATTCTCACGATGACTGGTTTGACAACTCATTCTCGATGTAAATTTCATGAAATTACAGATGGCTCAATCGATTGGATCGCAACACATCATTCTTCAAGTTCAACACCTAAAGTAAATTTCTTTTTCTTTCTCTGTGCCATTTTGTTCTCTAATTCAAATTTGTTTGTATTTCCAAAACTTAGTCTCGGTTGATTATAGTGAGAAATTTGGATATTATAGTATGTGTTTCAAAAATCCAGATTTGTTTGCTATTTATTTGCCAATCAACTACTATAAACTAGTTTATAAATTAATGATAATACTTCTCTAAATTAATTTTTAATTCAAAAAGTTTATTATGCTTCAGTTTGAACTTGAGATATAGTTTGGTTTTATAATATATATAGAAATATCATTTTTAAAAATGCTTTTTGTAAAGAATATAAAGTAATGCTGCTAAGATATTAAAGTTTGAAATATATTATGAAACATAGTTCGAAATATGGTTTTTGTACTTCGAAATAACTTTGAGATAAGATTTTTGAAATATAAATATGATATATAGCTTTAAATATCGGTTTTTAACTTTTAAACAACTTCGAGATATGATATTTGAAGTATGAGTATGAAAAAAATATGGAAAATATAGTATGCTTTATACAAGATATAAAGAAATATATTTTTTAAAATGTAATTTTTATAAAGTTTATAAAGAAATATAGTATGAGATATCAAAGTTTGACATATAGTTTAGAACATGATTTTTCAAATATGATTTTTAAACGTGAAATAACATTGAGATATGATTTTTGGAATATGCATATAAAATATATATATGAATAAATAATTTTTATTTTTGTAAAATATAAAGAAATATCTTTTTCAAAATATGATTTTTTTGAAAAGAATATAAGTAAATATAGTTTGTTATATCATGTTTGAATTATAGTTTGAAATACGATTTTGAACTTTGAAATAACTTTGAGATATGATTATTGAAATATGCATATGAAAATAATGAAATATAAATAAAGAAACGTAGTTTATTTTTTGAAGGTATGGTCTTACTTGTAAATGTTTATTTGTGATACTATCTCCCTCCCACACTAATGAATTAGATTATTAGTTTCAACGCTGAAGTTATTTTGTCCTATTTGGATCATATAGGAATGGAATATGATAATAGTCATTTTCAAGTCATGGCAGTAATTTGTATGTATGTGTTAGTTTCCAAACGTTATGAGAGCCAATGTTAATTTTTAATGATAACTCTGAAGATGTCACTCTAATATAGTACTAAGGGAAGGATGCAATGTTAAAGAAAAGGATGACATAGCTAAAAAAAGTTGGTTTTGGTAGACCATGACAAATGAGCCAGCACATTCAATAAGATAAAAGAGCATGCCGATAATAAACTCAGTATGGTACACTGGATAATTTTTTCCAATCAATAGAAAACGCTAAAATAAATATTCTATTGAATAATAAGAAAAATATACTATAATTTTAGCAGTACATTTACATAACATAAATATACTAGCTAGCCCTATGGAAAAGAGAAAATATACGTTCAAGATAATGAATATACATTCAAGTTTGTTAGATGCTTCTAAGAATCAATTAGTTAACGCACAGCCTTTCTTCTTATATGTATACGTGCGCACGCACACTATATGTGCATGAAAGGGTCCTTATATGTCTCTTGTATTATCTACCATGATTAGTTTTGTAGTTTCCTTTATAGTTTTGGTGAGCCGGTTTATTTCTTATTACTACTGCGTCAATGCCTTGCATGACTTATTGTCTCCACTTTTGGTTTGCTATTAGTTTGTAAGAAGGAACCTTATGTTTGTCTTATATTTGAACTTTAATTTAATTGTAGTTTAATTCAAATTACACACCGTTAACGAAAACCAATATGGCTCCACCTAAAAATTACTTTGAAATGCAATACAACACTTACATAATGGATCATTGTTTTATATTAACTCGAGCTTGGGGCTCATATAGTTTCATTTTACTCAAATTATATTCTTAAACGCATTGATACATGTTTGAATCTTTGCAAGATACTATTTTGATCGAGTGCATTTTAAAAAATTGCTTATGAGCTCCATAACTAATGGTTTCAATTTGCTTTAGTATAGCCCGTTGAATTAAATTTTTTAGAAGTATAATGAAATTTAAGTGTTTCATACTCGATTAAATTATATATAAAACTCCAGTTATTCTTTATACACACACATACATACATATTTCAAGCCGGTAATAAAATTTTAGTAAGCATCGGGCCACGTGATAGATCAACCATAGATGCAACTACTAACCGACTTAACAGCTTATTGTTCAAGGTAAAATTTGGTGTAGTTTTACAAAGAAGGCAATCCTTTTTTATGGTGCTTCACCAAAATGATGTTTGCAGGTGGAATCTCTTAGATTGAGGGGTCTTATGCCGTAAATCTTTACGATGTCGCATGTGG
Source organism: Allium cepa (assembly GCA_030765085.1). NCBI lineage: Eukaryota > Viridiplantae > Streptophyta > Magnoliopsida > Asparagales > Amaryllidaceae > Allium > Allium cepa. Next base: position 377,014,701 of record CM060938.1, on the reverse strand, counting down.
TAGAACCAATCGTCTTTGCGTGCTTGGCTTCGGAAGGCCCTGGTAAGTTTGTTACAGTGTGTGGAATCTTGTATTTTCCACTTATCTTATAATAATAGATTTTAGTTGATACTTTATGATAGGGAAATCATCGAATCTTGGATTTTTCATGATAGGGAAAAGGAGGATTTTGGCTAAAATCACATCTATTTCGCGGTCTGCGATTACTTATAAAGAATTAGCCCTGTAAAGCACATTACAAGGGGAGGTTTAGTCATCAGACTGAAGATTATCATTAAGGAAATATTGAGCATGTTTTGCATGGCCTTGAGGAATGGAATACCCTAAAGAATTGGTTGCTAGCATCTTCATCATGCTTTCAGTGCAAGCCTACTACAACTCTACACACTTACCTTCTAGCTCTTTGCTTTTCGAAGTTTTATAGCCAAATAGTTAAAGCTCGGGATCTGGTATTTCATCACCGATACTACTGCTATTGTTCAAACATAATATTTCTTTTTATAAAACCGTTCTCAAATGAATTCAGACAAAGATCATAGACGTAAAATATTATATTAATATAATAAAATGCAAACATCCATGCATAAATTAATTTAGACTGAAGTTAACTTGTCTGCTAATATGTTTTTTCAATCAACGACCCATATGCAATTTATTTTCTGACCTTGAAATGTAAAGTTAAAGAAATATTTGCCAAAAGATAAAAATAATAATAATGAATTGATACCAGCCGTAAACCTCTTATTGGTTAGGTGAAAAATAACAAAAAAACCTGAACTGGTGACTTTTTCATGTTTAATATATGGCAAATAATTTTTAAATAGGATAAATCTTTAATATGTAAGAAAATATAAGCTTATCTTAGACAGTCGAGAATTAATTATTTGTCTTTTTCATGTTTACTTTTTTCAAGAATAATTTTCCAATATTTGAAAATTTTGATTTTCTTTCTAAACTGACTTTTTTCCTGAAATAAATGACATTCAATCAAACTATTGACATTTTGAGAGAGACTAAAGCAAATATTTTTTGAATTTGAAAACTATTATCATGATATTTTTTATAGGCAGTGAATGGCGGAAGTGATTGAGAAGTAATCAAATGAAAGAAATGGCAATAAAATGAAAGCATGGGAAATGATCCAAGAACTCCTAGTTTGAAATTCTATTTGAAAAATTAAATTCTAGATGTATTTTTAAGAATAGATTGAAAGTGAATGATTTAATTTTTTAAGATTGAGATATACTTTTAGTTTCAAATTTTGAACTCTAAAAATTAATTTTAAAAATAATCAAAATCCCCAATTTTATTTTGAAATTTTTTGAATGTTGGAAGTTCATTATGCACAATTTCAAAACATGAGTTTTGAAGTAGAAATTTTCTGTGTGTTCGTATTTTTGCATTTTATATATTTTGGATTCTAAGATTATAAACTTTTAATTATTTGTAGAATGCATTCCTTTATAAAAAGGTTACAAAGTATTAATAAAATATAAGATTTGCAATTGAAACAAAGCATTCCTATACATACATTGTTAGCATTTCAGTCATTGCTTGGTCAAAGTATTAATAAAATATGTGATATATGTGTGAAACATTAAAAAATTGCATGTGACGTATATTAGGTAGAGATGACTATTAGTAAAATATTACATTACGGTATATTTGAAATATTTGTGATATATATCATGCAATGGTAAATAGAAATCTATGTGGAATATATATTCCAGTATATTGGAAATATTGCAGTACAACATATGGTGCTAAATAAAACTTACTTCATAAAAATGGCGTCCTCTCAAAAATTTTATCTGAATTCTTCGACTTTCTCCCAAGATCTTCATCTGAATTATTCGTTCTCCTCTGGATTACCCAATCGATCTTTCAGTAATCCTTTTCCTATTACTTACGCTCAGGCTGTTAAGAATTCGTCTCGATCTCAAGAATTATTTCGTAAATCTAAATCGAAATGGACAGATTCCAAGAAGGGTAAGATTTACTATTATAGATGTGGGGATCTCAATCATTTTGCAAACAAATGTCGCGACCCAATTAGATGTTTCGATTGTGGTTCTTTTGGGCATAAGAGGAATGTCTGCGAGAAGAAAAAGGTTTCTGATAATTTCTCAAATTGGATTTCTGATTCTAATTTGAATTCAACCAACCTTGGTTTTCAAATCGCCCTTAAATTTTTGATGCTAAAAGGAGTCTTCCTTGATTCTCACTGGTTTATGAAAGATATTGGTATTAAATATCTAGACGAATTATTGTATCACTTTAACATCATCAATGAACCAAATATAGGCAAAGGATGCATGGAAAAATTTGGTAACCCTGAAGATTATTTTGGCAAAACAGATGATGGTGTAGTCAAGGATCAGTTCGAATTCAACAATTCAAACAGTCGAGAAATAGGCTGCTCCGCACCAAAACTGGTTAATCACGGATTTCAATTCGCATTGAAATATTTGATGCTGAGTGGAATATTGGTTGACCACCTCTGGTATAGGAAAAATGAAGGACTCGGCTATTTGGATGAATTGTTTTATCTTTTTGAAATTATAAATGAGCCGAACATTGGTAAAAGATGTAATGTTATGGAAATTGTTGGCACATCTGATGACTTAAACAAAAAGTCTGATTCTTTGGAGACTGAAATAGTAAGTTCATACAACCCTATCTATCTCGCTGTAAATGATGATCATCTGGGATTTGACCCCATTCCTTTAGATCCTGTTGTTTCACTATGTAAAGATTCATTTTGTTTAGAATCTTCTTCGAATGGATGTGTAAAAGTTAAAGATCATTGTCACGACTTTACTTCTTATCATGGAATATGTTGTAAATCCAAGATTCGTGGGAAGGAGAACTTTGAAATAACTACCTTCAACAAGTTTGACTGTCTATCTTCGTGTTCAGTTTCTAATTTTAATGTGGATAATCTAGCTGGTGATGGTGATCTGATGATTATTACTGAGCAAACAATTCCTGAGCAATTAAATATATCGAGTGATTGTGTATCAATAACTGATAGAAGTGATGATGTAAATTCATCTGATAGCATTTATTCAAGTGTTGAGAAGATGGACTGGTCTGTTGATCTAGAAGTTGTGAATTTTGAACTTATGGAGCAGGATTCAATGGTAATTGGTAGTAACAGCTCTGGTGATAAATTGACTTTTGGCATAGAGAGTTTTGTAGCAAACTCGAATTCTAATATGTTTAAATGTTTTGATAAAGTTTTAGATTCATTAAATCCTTGTGTTATACAATCTTCAGTGGTGGCGAAAAATTCAGAAGAATTCCATGAAGATTTATTAAATCTTAGTTCTGCAGATTTATGCTCGAGTGATTCACAATTTACTTCAGATTTCTCTTTGGTTGAGGATAATTCACTGGAATGGTTAATTGAATCTGTAGCAGACGAATTTTTAATTGAAAGGGAGGTTTTTGTTCATTTCGATAAGTTGCTGGAGTTTAGGGAAGATAAGAGTTTATCTTCAGCAAAGGTTTCAACTGATATGCTCATAGGTACAGTAGAAGCCAATTTGACTGTATCTAAAGATGATAATGTTGAAGATAACCAGGGAATTCACTCAATACATTTGGTCGAGAAACTAGCTGATGATAGAGAGATGGGCATCACTCCAGTCTCATGTATTTTTGCATCGATGAAAGCCAAAACAAATCAGTTGGCTTTGGGCAGTTTATCAGTTAGGCCATTTCTGTGGATCCAGCCTCGGCATCAGATGGTTACAAAGCTTGTAATAATGGTGAAGTCATAGCAGTTCCCTTGGTCATTCATTTGGGTGGGAGTGGTAAGCAGATTGAGGCAAGTCAGGGTTCTGTTGATTCTCTTGCATATAGAGCTTTGGATAGGTGTTTCGGTAGCCAGTTGTTAGATTAATTAGGTGAGGCTAGTGGTGTTGTTGTGTCTTATATTTCTTCTTCGAAGAGAGGTAGACATAGAAAGTATTCAGCTTCTAGCGGGTTGGTTCGTCGTAGTGTCAGGATTCGAGGCAGTCGCTCTCAGTCGTTGGGTGAGTTTCCTGGTTCGAGCACCGCGAGCGGTGCTACGAAATCAGGCTCAGTTATGCTTTTTGATTTGGGTAGCACTTATTCGTCTTATGCTTTGGGTGATTTATCAGCTTCTAATTTTAGTCAGTTAGCTAGTAGCTCTGCTTTTATTTTTTCTAATATTGAGTTAGATCGTGAGTTTATTAGAAGTATGAAACTTGATAGGGCTAGATTTATGGGTTTATGAGAGTCATTAGTTGGAACATTAGAGGTTTGAATGACCTTAATAAATGTGATAAAGTTAGAATCTTTTTTAAAGACTTTTCTATCGACATTGCTCTTTTACAAGAGACTAAAATCGAGTGTCCTGATTTTCGTTTTTCTAGAAGATTAGGAGGCTTTCGTTTTAGTAAATGGGTTTTCCTTCCTTTTGTGGGCTCTTCTGGGGGTTTAATGATTGGTTGGAAAGATAATCTCTTTAAATTACTTCATTGTATTCAAAAACAACACTCTTTGCACATTATTTTAATTAATCTATCCGACAATTCTTTTTTAAATATCTCTAATGTTTATGGGCCTAACTCTAAAATTGAAATGTGGATTCTCTGGAATGAATGCCTCGAGTTTAGAACTTTGGCTCTCGGATCTTGGATTTTGGGGGGTGATTTTAATGTTACTCGTTTTATTGGGGAGCGTTCTCCCTGGGAAAGGGATTATTCGGCCATGGACGAATTCGATCAATTTATTATTCTTTCTAATTTGATCGAAATTCCTCTATCCAATAGAGATTTCACTTGGAGTAATAATAGGGAGTCTCCCTCCTTGGCTCTTTTAGATAGGTTTTTCGTTAGCGATGAAATTGAAGATAAATTTCCCATCTGTAGAGTTTCTGGTTTACCCTACACCCTTTCAGATCATTGTCCCATTATTCCATCTTGCGAGCGTCATAGAATTATTAGTAGATCCTTTAAATTTGAAAAAATATGGCTTCTCGAACCTTGTTTTTCAAATTTAATCATTAATAAATGGTCGTCTATGAGTTATTACAGTTTTAAGTATAGTGATAATTCAGCTAAAGCTTTGTGCTCAAACTTAGAAAACTCAAGATTTTTCTTAAAAGCTGGAATATAAACATTTATGGTAATATCAAAATTAAAAAAGAAAATATTCTTAATGAGATGCTCAAGCTAAATAAGATTGAAGAATCCAGACATTTAAGTTTAGGTAAGAGAAATGTGCTTAATATTTTAAAAGGTGAACTTAATTCTATTCTTGAAAAAGAGGAAGTTATGTGGAAACAAAGATAAAAAATTCAATGGATTAATGAAGGTGATAATAATAATAATTTTTTTCATAATATAACTAATAGTAGAAAATGTAGTAATACAATTAATTCCATTTTTGTTAATAATGTGGAATTAGTCGATCAATGTGATCTTAATAATGCTTTTACTAAATATTACAAAGATATCTTTGGCAATAAAAATAAGCATAGAGTTAGTGTTAGATGGAATGATCTCTATCCATCTGTCTCTAATATTAATCTTTCTGATTTAGATGTTCCTTTTACTGAAGAGGAAATCCAAAAGGCCATTTTTGATTTACCAGGAGATAAATCTCTGGGCCCGGATGGATTTCTTATTTTCTTTTATAAAACTTTTTAGGAGGTTTTAAAATTTGACTTAATTAGAATGTTTAATGAATTTTATAATGGTAATCTCCAATTAGGTTGTTTTAATTTTGCTAATGTTATTTTATTACATAAAAAAGTTGGTGCTAATACTTTAAAAGATTTTAGACCCATCTCTTTGATTAATTGCTCTGTTAAAATTATTTCTAAAGTTTTAGCTAATAGACTAAGTTTAAAAATGAATGATCTAATTGACTGTTCTCAATCAGCCTTCATTAAAGGAAGAAATATCACTGATGGTGTAGCAGTTGTTCATGAATATATTACTTTTTGTTGTAAAAATAATATAACTTTTGCTGTTTTGAAATTAGATTTTGCTAAGGCTTTTGACTCGGTTGATTGGGATTTTTTGATAGATAATTTCCTTGCCAGAGGCTTTAGTAATAGATGGATAAACTAGATCATTAACTTGGTTAAAACTGGGAACTCTAGTATTTTGGTTAATGGTATTTCAGGTAATAAAATTCAATCCAAGAGAGGTTTAAGGCAAGGGGATCCTTTATCGCCCCTTTTGTTTAATTTAGCTGCTGATGTCTTCTATAAGATTATTAAGAATGCTGTTAATAATAATCTTTTGGGTTTTATTGGTAATGATATTTTAAGTTTTGGTTTGTCTATCCTCTAATTTGCTGATGATACTTTGCTTTTTTCGTCTCATCTTCCTAGTCACATTATTGCTCTCAAGTTTATTCTTTATAGTTTTGAACTTTTATCAGGTTTAAAAATAAACTTTGGCAAAAGTTCCGTTTTAGTTTTAAATGATTTTAATAAAGTTGAAAATTTAATAGCTGATACCTTAAATTGTAAAACTATGAGTTTTCCATTTGACTATCTTGGTTTTGTTATCAGACTTTCTAAACTTAAACACGAGGATTGGTTAATAATCTTTGATAAAATTAAAAATAGGATTACTAATTGGAATAGGAGATTCTTATCTAGAGCTGGTAGACTGGTTTTGATTAATTCTGTTTTATCAGCTCTTCCTATCTATTGGATGTCTATGCACCTTTTTCCCAATTGGTTGATAGATAAAATTAGAAGGGATTTCCTTTGGAGTGGTGAAAATCCAAACAGTAGCATTAAATGTTTAGTTAATTGGGATATTGTCTGTAAGTCCAAAAAAGAGGGTGGTTTAGGAGTCATTAATTTACATAATATGAACTTGTCTCTTCTTGGTAAATGGTTATGGAAATTCAGAGATACTAGTGATTATGCCATTTGGAAGGAGACTATATCTAAATATTACTACAATGGTAGTTATAATCTCTATCAAATTAGTCCTTCGATTTATCGTAAACTATCTTATTTTTGGAAATCCATCTTAAAATGTAGTGATATTTTCAACTTAGGTGTAAATATTATTGTTCATTCTGGTAATAATACATCTTTTTGGCATGATAGTTAGATTTCCACTACTCCTCTAAAGAATGAGTTCAAAGATTTATATGATATTTGTAACTATAAATTTGCGTTTATTTCTGATGTTTTTAACTCTGAAAGTGACCCTCCTTGGATTTTCAATTTTAATAGTATTTTAGTAGGTTCTACCCTTAGACAGCATTATTTGCTTTATGCTAAGCTAAATCTTTATAATATTGACAACGATAATGATTATATTAGTTGGGAGTGGGATAAGAGTAAAAAAAATTCTTCTAATTCCTTTTATAAATTTGTTAACTTTTCGGGTGTTTCTGTCAATTGTTTTAAATTTATTTGGAAGTCTAATGCTCCTCCAAAATCTAAGATCCATATGTGGCTCATCATTCATAGTACATTCAACACTATTGAATTTTTAAAAATAATAATATTAACATTGATAATAAATGTTATTTTTGTAACACATACTCTGAAGATATTAATCATATTTTATGAATGCATGGATACTCATTTCATTCTTATAAAGACCCTTAATATTTTTGAGTTTAATATTAGTTCTAGAGTTACTCATTGTTTTTTCTATTGGAACTCTTTTAGATTTAAGTTCAATAAGGATTTTAGATACTTGCTTGATACTTTATTCACTATTTCTTGTTGGTTCATTTGGTTTGAGAGAAATCAAAGGATTTTTAATAATAAAAATAATCACTATAATAATTTGATAATTTTAATTTCATCTTTCTGCTTAAATTGGATATCAAATCCCAAATATAAATTAGCCAAAAATAATTGCTTTAAGGAATATCTTAATAAGGTTAGAAATAATATTAACTTTCTCAAACTTAACATACATAATTTTGTCTCTAATAATATTTATATTAATTCCTATTCTAATTTAAATAATGTTCACTTGATGCATTATAATTCTCTTCCTATAATAGGCCCTTAGTCCTGGTTTTCTTATTTGTTTTCCTTTTCAATTTGGTTCATTTTTCTTAACTTTTTTAGAATTGTTAGTTTTTGGTTCTAGCTTATCCTTGCTTTATTTTTCACTTTGGTTTTTTTCTCACATATATGTATATAAATAGAATTTATATACATATATGTGATTCATTCTAACTTGGTTTCCTAGTTTCGTTTCAGGATTTGTTTAGGCAGGTTGCTGGCTTTTCTCTTGACTGGTTTGCAAGATAACTTGAAGCTTTGTGCAGGTTGGCTGGATAGCTTTTCTCAGGGATTCTGATTGCGTCTGGCTTATCTTTTAGGTCCCTCCAGGTCTTCAGAGTGGAGTTCTTCATTTTGGGCCACCTCTTAGAGTTCTTTTTTATAGATCTTCTCTCATTAGAGATCAGTTTTTTCTCTTCTCAGGCGATTTCATAGTGTCAATTTTGTTGGTGTTGTTTTTTTAGTATCTTTGGTTTTAGATACCTCTAACATCCTATTATTGGGCGGTGGCCTTGCCGGAGCTCGGTATTAGGGTGTAATGGACGGTGGCTTTGCTGGAGCTCATTTGAGGGGTATCTATTTCTTTATTTTTTCTAGTTGATAGACTTGTCACCTCCCAGGCGTGTTGGCAGCTCCATTTTATTTGTTATATATATAGCTTCATGTGTGCTCTCCTCTTTTATTAGAGGATCACACAATTTTATCAAAAAAAACATATGGTGCTAAATCCTTTCGTTTTTATGTTTTTAGTGGAGATATCGCATTTTTGCTTCATTTATTTCAGAAGTGTTAGTGATGACTAGCATATTTGGATCTGTTCTGTACATCTTTTTGAAATGCTACATCTATAATATCCCCTGCATTTTTTTCATGCATAATGTATTAGTTGGTGAAGCAAATAAATATTGATAAATGTTAATGGTGGTCCTGTCCAATATTTTGTTAGGTTTAGAAATCAAATGAAACCATTTTTCATTGAATTAATATGTTCCCATGTATCACTGTATCATAATTTTCCAACTTTTACAATTTTATTAAATAATTCATATAGCATAATAGAGTATTGAAAGTACTAGAAGTCACGCCACACACAAAATTTTAAGATGAGAGATTTCTAATTGTTGAAAAATCTGTAGATGCAAACCTAAAGTAGAAATTCAACTGGTTTTCTAGATCGTGGAGGACCAAAGTATAATGGCTCAAACTGATGGTGCACTTTAGCTAATACTTAATATTACTACGATGCTTCATTTTCTATGAACTACAAGATCCTTCACTGCACCGTACCGTCGTTTTGTTCTGCTCCAGTACGCAAATTTTATCAAGCCACGGCACGACTCCAAACCATTCCACTGTAAGCCTATTTTTCTTTTACTATGCTGCATATGCTATAGTCATACACCCGTTAAATACATCAATAATCCAAACTACACCCTCGTTAAAACAGCATCGCTTATCTGTATCACTCTACCGCTCTTAGTCGCTCTCCTTCCTTCAATCACTCCACCCCCTCTCAATTGGAACACAGCATCTCCACTTCTCTCAAATCTTCTCAAAAAGAATACATCATCAAACAACCGCAACACTGCATCTCTAATCAAAAATCCTCTCGCTAATCATTTATGTAGTTCTATAAGGTACCTCTACAAATTCTCTAGTCTCTATCGAATTATGTTTTTTTAATCAGATTTGGTTTACAACAATTTAATTATAGTTCTCAATATCTTAAGGGATTTTTTGCGTTTGCGATGTATATATGGCTTTTAATTATATTTTCTTGTGCCGTTTTAATGGTTTCCTATTGCATGTTTTAAGGAATATGTATTAAGTTTTATCGTCTATACAATGTTAAACTTAATTGTAAAAGTCTACAAATGAAAAATATTAATTATTTGAGTAGTGAAAGCTAATCAAGAAAAAATATTTGTATGCTATATTGGTTACATTTAGGAAGTATAGTTTGTATAAATATATCTGATATGAGTGAAGTAGTGACCAAAAGAATTCACTTTTATGAATAAAAGAACAGCCATCTGCTTCATCAATCATTTGACAATAGTTACGCTCATGATTATCATATAAATTCCTATTGAGGGGTATATAGTTGCAAAACATCAATATCGCATTAAATGATGGCTTTTTTCAACCATGGTTTAACATTACCTGAAATAATGATATGACTCTACACTAATCATTTAATATATGACTGAATGATTTAGCAAATGTGCAACGTACCAAAAGAATGTAATTATTCGAAGAAAAAATAAATTCATCTATTTAGCAGCGCAACTACTTAATATCCAAATTAGTAATTTAATCTATAAAATGTTTCTTTCAAATTTGCTGATAAAACTGAAAGCATATTAGAATATGGTACACCCTGTGCATTATTTCAATGACAAATATGATAATGGTCAGATAGTAGAGACAAATACCGGCAACTTACGTATACTGGTATATTGGTGTGAACTATAATTGTACTGTAACAACTTGGTATTTTGAGCTATTCAAATCAACAATAATCCACACATGCCAGACTTAAAATTGGCCCAAAACAACAGATTGTTAATATATTTATTTGGCGTAACATAGCATATACAGTGAATAAATCAATCATAGAATCAAAGACATAGAGTTTCCAACAAATAGCAGAAAAAAAAGTATTTCATAAATCTACTACAGAAATGACATAGTCTGAAACATAATACATCAGGAATTCCAGTACATAGAAGTTTCTAATACAAAAGCAAATGACAAATCCGAGACATAGAACTTACATAATAGAAATTAACTAAAGGATAAAAAAGGTAAGCTAGATCTTCCAACGAACTCCAACTCCAAAGGAAGAATATTAAACTATGACACTCAAGCTGACCTGAGCAAAAAAAACAAAACACTTGAATCAGGATTAACATTCTTATGCTGATAAATCAAGTTCAAGTGAAATATCAAGTAAATGCAATATAACTTAAAGGGATGTTGGAATTCCATCCTTTAAGGATCCGATAAACTATCTACATACATAATACAATACGCTCTATATATAATGTCCACGGTAAAGTAAAATATCTAAATAGCGTTAAAGCGTTACTCATATCTCCCTTAACATATTTTATATAATGTCGTAGTCTATACAGTACTATAAACTCTACCCACAGGTAGGCTATTAGGGAGCACTCGATAGGTATGACACAAAACAAACTCGTAGAAGGCTGATAAGGCATGTGATTAGGCACACGATGCAATACCAAGGTAGGATTCTACAGTTTGCACTCCCGGACTGGTGGTAACGTATCGCAGCAACTACTGCCCATCTCGAGACACGCTCCTAAATCAAAGGTGTGCACACCAAAATCAAATCACAAAAGCAATAGAAGTAGTTCGAAGAAATGTGCCCGATAGGAGATGCGACCTCACTTCGCCCGGTACAGCTCCTGTTCAAGCCACATCAAGCCGACTCACGAGAGTCAAGGCTATGTAAATACCATACAGAATCATTAGCCAAACCATCCTCCTTCATTCTGGAATCTTCACCATGTACACAGTTGTTAAAGTGGTTTTCGGTATTGCCAGAGAGTTTGACAATATCTGATCCTAGTCTCTTTAACAACCAAGCACTTATTTCACAGCATGATCATTTAAAAAATTACTTTATGAATATTTAAATAAAATCTGAAATACTAATTTAATCAAAACACAAATTCAATTTTAATTCCTTTTAAAATTTGAAGTATTCATTTAATCACCTTTTATTAAAACAAGTTATGAATCATTTCCAAAAAGTCGTTAAGTTCCAAATGAATCTTCATTTAAATTAAATTTACAACCAGTTTAAGTTATAAAAATCTAATTTAAATATAAATTAAATAAACCCCTTTTTTAAAAAACCATTATATATATTTAATAAAATTAATATATACAACTTAAAATAAAATAAACTTTTCATTTATCTTTTTAAAATCTTATTTTATATATTTTAGAAAATAAAAATATAAGTAAAATTTTACAAATTACTTTTTATGGTTCATAATTTTTATATTTCCAAAATCGACATTTTAAGGTTATAAATTTTCCAATAATAAAATAGAATACTTATTACATTTAAAAAATCAAACTCATACATTTCCTTTCAAACATTTGGAACTCATTTTTTTTCAAAATTAGGTCAACGGTGTCCGTATTTAACTTTCTATCTTATGGTCAAGTGATAAGGATATTTGTTATTTCAATCCGTGATAGTTTAAATCTTTACGGGTTTATATCATCAAACCCGCAATCCCATAATTTCAATAAAAACCGAAAATCGCTTGGGTTTATCGTTTCAACCCATAATGAATTTTCTCATATTCTAAGATCCGTTCGGGTATGTATCATTTCAAACCATAGTGATTCCTAAACTAAAGGGAACTTGCAAAATTAGAACAATAACATAGAAATTACTAGAATATGTGATCGATAGCAATAACAATTATATAAAATAGTCAATTAACATTTAACGGTGTCAATTTACATAAGTGATCAATTTAAATAATGATTCATCATATTTAGTAGTTAATGGCTATCAATTCAATCGTAACAGCACATTTAAATTGTCGTTTCCTATGAAATCAATCTACTGAGCATAAGAATATTAATCGTGAGTGATTGCTCACCTTCCATGACTTGATAATGATGGAAAATAACTACGGAAAAGAACGATGTATCAGACACTGGCACGAATTAGGCATGAAAAATCAATTTGCTACGACAAACATGAATGTAGATTTTAGCACGATAAGTCGATGTAAACAACGAGAATATATATATACATACAGGATATATATATATATACACACACTACAAGAGAAACGGCTATTTCCAACGGCGAATGGCCGTTGGAAAGCCGTTGGAGGCCGTTGGAATTGCCATTGGTATACACTTCAACAGTTTCCAACGGCCTCCAACGGCATCAACGTGGATATACCAACGGCTTCCAACGGCAAATGTGCCAACGTGGCAACGCCTGTTGACCAACATGCCGTTGGAAATCGTTGGAATATGCCGTTGGACGCCGTTGGAAGTCGTTGGAGATAAATGGCCAATTGGTCGTCGGTCGCCGTTGCAAATCTGGGTATTTTTTTTATATAAAAGCAGCGGTGCTTGCTTCCAGCCACACATAACCACAATTATATCAAAACAGCTCCATTTCGAGCATATACATATAACAACTATATCCAAACATATATATATATATATATAACCAAATCTTACATATATTTCAACATTAACCAACAACCAAGCAAAACACAACATAACCATCATTAAAAAATCCAAACCAACATCAACAAATCCAAACAAACATCCACAACCAAACCATCAGAATGTATGAAATCCAAATATACACAAACCGTCACATCAAAATGTATCAAATTCTCACCAACTCCAAAATATACATGCCAATAACAAAACATACCTAAATCACTCAGCACCAGAACCACCAGATGAAGGAGGTTGTCCATACTGTGCGATGAACTCCGCCATACGCCGGTTCAACTCCTCCGTCCTCGCTTCGTGCAGCAAACTGCGTTCCCGCATCTCAGCAAGCTCGGCTCGTAGCTACGCAATCTCTACTTTATCTTGAGCCCTTTGATATTCTTTCTGGGCTGTCTGAACCTGTAAACAAATTTAAATTATCAACTGCACTAAAAAATTAGTATTAAAATAATTGCAAATTAACTAACCGATTGGCTTCCATATCCGTAGCGTCTGCCGCGGGTCACTAGATCCATGACGGACTCAAAAATGGCGTCCTCCTCATCGGGGGTCAAGTGAGCTCGTCCCGTACTCTCAAGTAAGGCTGTCCGCGCTTCCTGAAACTTTTGATGTCATGCAAAATATAATTGAATTTAGTTAATTACGTTATTTCAATTAACTTATAAGTTTTAGTTACTTATGTTATACTTACATAGGCAGCACACGCTTTGTCATCGTGGTCCCAAGAGTAAGAAACTGCGTCGGAATCATCGACCTGAGTCAATGCATTTGTATGGGTAAACACATCCCAATAACTAACAGCCCCCCCCCCCCCCCCCCCCCCCGCGTCGTCTCTCCTGAAATATGCACATATAAATATACATTATTTATAATTTAACAAATTAAAACTTAAAATAATTAACTATTTGTCTTATTTAATAATTATACCAAATCTTCCCGGTGATGCTAGAAAGCCTTGGAACCACCGCGATGTGTAACGGGGTTCCTGCTCCTGTTTGCAGAATTCCTCTCGGACTGCCTCTGCAAATTTAAATTGAAAACAAAAATTGTTTTGACAGTTTTAATTATTTATATATTATTTGCCTCAAACAATTTAAATTAAATATATGATAGAGATTTACCACAAAATCCTCGTTGCTCCACCAGGTGGCGAACTCATCAAAAACAGCTTCAGTCATCCAATGAGGCCTCTTTCCCGATGTTTTGATGTTGTTAATCGTTTCTCGATAGTTTTTTTCAATTTTGTTGCTCCAATGGCAACGGACAACTGAAACATCAGAATCGGCCAAGTACACTTCCCCATGCACGTTTGAAAAAATATGAGTTATACAGTTGCTATAAATAGTGCAAACATGAATTGACATAATGTACATGACTACATAATGCAATAATTGCTATACCACACATACCAAAAAGTCCTGCCAGATAGCCTCCCGCACCCCCTCTGGTATCGCAGTCCACCTCGGCCAACACGAGGTCATACGAGGCATATACGCCCGTCACGAGATCGTGAGTACTATGTTGGAAGGCTCCAACGAAAACCCACCGCTGTGTAAAAACAGAAGAAAACATTTAATATTCCGTTACTACTATATATATTTGATAAAAGATTGTATGGAATAAAATTCAATTTTGAAACTTTATACTTACCTGCCATCGGCTTTGGGTTTCAGCCATACCATAGGCCGAACACCCGGCTGTGAAGGACCAGCATCATCACCTCTCTGTGAGCTGGAAGATCCGGAGTGTGAACGTCTGCGTCCCGACATACCTATATGAAATCATAGTATAAAGAAAAGCAAGGGTAACATTGATTAATTTAATATGCAAATGGTGTCAGAATAATGAACATGGCGTAACATACATTATGGCGTAACATAAAAGAGACTTTGTGATACATATCATATAAAATTACTTTGGAAACAGAAAAATGAAAAAAAATTACCTTCTCAAAATATTGATTAGTGGTCAATCCTCATCGCTTTCGGATTCTGACTCTTCTTCGCACTCTATATTTTGTTTCTCTACACTCTCAAATGCTTCAATTAATGCATTTGATTCATCGATTAGATGTCCAAAATCTATTTGATCGTCGGTTAATATTATTCCTCTATTTTCCTCGATATCTGCTTGGTAAGCTTGCTGTTCAGGAATATTTCGTCCATCAAATGTAAACCTTGGTTTGGTTTTAAAAGCAGCCGACCAACCTATTTTATCTCTTCTTAAAGATGGGTAAGGAGCATAATAAACTTGAAGGGCTTGTTTGGCAAGCACAAAAGGGCCGTACTTATAATACCTCAAAGTATGTTTTATTTCTATAAATTATATTTTGGATCCACGTTTATTCCAGAACCTGGAACGTTGTTGAACCAGTTGCATTTAAACAAAAATCCAGATTCGCACATTAGATTATTAGGAGGCATATGTCGTTTCGCAGCTTGTACAACAGCCGTAAATCCAGATTATGTGAGGTTGTATTTGGATTTCATCGTAATGTATTCAGCAGCTATTGATAACTGGGTTCTGCTTGTGCAGTCTTCCCAAAGGGGTTTTTTCGCGGCATCTAACAAATCATATATTTTTTTTGCCCCAATATTTGGTTCTTCTTCAGCATTACCATCGTCATCAGTTAATTGAGGAACAGGAAACATTGAATGTGCAGCATCTTCAACCATATGTTCTACAAGATTTGTCGTACCAATTTCATTACTCACCACCTCCTCATCTTGTACAGGATTAGATGCTAACTGTTCCCCATGACGATCCCAAATCAAATAGTTCGATACGAAACCGTACTGACGCAAATGAACTCTAACCATTTGTGGTATCAAATGCTTTAACAGTTTGCATTTACTACATGGACAACAGATTTCTTTGTAGTTTTCGTTATTACGTAAAGCAAAATCCATAAATACGCTAACACCATTATTAAAATATTCATTTGTTGAGCCTTCAGTATTGACCCTTCGTTTTTTGTACATCCAGCTCCGATCAGTAAAATAATTGTCCATTTACCTACGCATATAATTAAAAAGTACGACATAATTTTGCGTTGACATTTTTTATTAAAACAATTTTATAAACATTCTTCTTGTTTTTGTTATATCTGTTAAAATAATACTTAAAGCTTATTTTGAAATGAACATTATATTCTACTTAAACAATTTTATTAGCGAATTTGATATTAATTGATCATTGACACTTTGTTGATGGGTCATCCTACCTTCCATTACAAATACAATAACGTAATTAAATCGCATAAATCATTTCAATTTAAACGATCCAACAAAATTTCGACAGCACTTCGCTTTAGTTCCCTGAACAGTACACAATTGCGTGTACACAGGGAACAAAAAGGGAAGCGCTGTCGAAATTTTGCGAACCGTTTAAACTGAAATGATTTACGAGATTTAATTACGTTATTGTTTTTGTAACTTGTCCAATACAGGGACAAATCCAACAAATACTGTATACGATGAATATAGATGTCCATTCTGTTAAAAAACGAATATCCACACAACGATCATATACAATACTTATCAGACGGGGCCAAAAACACTCTAAGGGTTTAAAATTTTAAATTAGCGATATAAAAGTTTAAATTTTATTTTCATAAAATTAAAACTTTTATACAATAAACAAATTGTTGAATCAACGCATATATAATGATTTTTTTCTAAAACAAAAAAAAAATCCGGTGTGTGCGCGCAACGTATAAAATAAACGAACAATGTTATACATATAATCGCATCACAAATCACATTCAGTCATGCACAAACTGTATCACATATATATCGTATCATAACATGTCAAAAGTGAACAATTTATATGTCAATATAATCACTTAATTTCTATATACGTTTTTACGCAATTCAATCACCAATATAATAACAAGTGAGGTACATGCTTAGGTTAGTGACAATTATTAAGTTTGAAACTAATTAAATAATAAACATAATTTAACAAATCATAGTTAAACATGCAATAATTAGTTTAATAATAGTAATTAAGGTCCAATACACTACAATACACGAACAATAGCACAATACATACATTAAAATTACCAGTTTAACCTAAAATAAAAAATTTAACAAAATTAGGGTTTTAGCAAATAATACCTGATTTTGAAGGTTGTGAAGCTTGCAAACGAAGATGGGAATGCTAGAACATGTAGAAGGGGATAAAATGGGGTTGGAAATGTTTTAGGAGGGAAATGGGGGTTTTTGGATTTGATTTCGGGTGAAAGAGGAATGAGGAGGAAGAAGATCGAGCTGCAGGTTAGTCTCGGTTTTCCAACGGCTTGCAACGGCCGCCAACGGCATATTTTCAACGGCTTCCAACGGCAAGTGTTCTTTGTTATTAAAAAATTATGGGAAAAAGCTTGCCGTTGCTAGCCGTTGGAAGCCGTTGGTCAATTACCGTTGGAGGCCGTTGCCCCAGCCGTTGCTATAAACAGTAATTCTTGTAGTGACAATTTTTTTTCGAAGGAGTTAAACACACACACACACACACACACATATATATATATATATATATATATATATATATATATATATTACTCTTGTCATCAATTGTAAATGTAAAGACTTTCAACCAAAGAATTTATACACGCTGCATACATTAGCAGCAAGCTTAGATTTCAAAAATAATTTTTTCAGTTCAGTCAATAAGTACACATAAAACAACATAAAAGACAAGCACGGTACCTCTCACTGTTATATATCCAAGCCATATATATATATTCTTAGTTCTAAAGGTACTTATGTACGCACACAGTACACTAAACAACGATTTTTTTTTCCGGCAATTTCAAATGACACACATTTTTTTTCCCATCAATATATATACACACACATTATATATAACGTGTACCATAGGATTTTGAATGATTGAAATCTCTTGTCAACTGGTACAATACACTATTCAAACATGAACAAGTACTGGATAGTATAGGTAGGCTTCTATTCTAAGAGTACGCAGCATATATTTAAACTAAAATAAAAGTACATCCGCATATACACACACACACACACAACATATATATTGGAGCAAAAGGAAACTTCAAACTGCCCAAGGTAAAAACATATATGTAGCTCCAGATATAACACTAGAAACTCAAAAATTTTGTGTATATGCAGCATATATATATTAGCTGGTGCATATCCATGACTCATGCATATATATATATATATATATATATGTATATATATATATATATATATATACGAGTATGGTGGCACGTCAGTTGGACGTGTGTTAGGAAGGAAGTATGAAAATTTTGTGTGTACTACAGTAATGGTGTTGATATATATACACACAGACACACATACGTACATATGTACATAGATATATGTGTGTGTCTGTGTGTCTGTGTTTTATATTTTTCCCTTCTATTCTGTACAGTCGTAGAAGTGTACAGCTATATATTAATTTTGGTCTAATTATATAGGCTGGCCAGCACCGAATAAGAAGTTTGAAGCAGCCATGAAGTAGATAATGCAGCAAGGAATGCAATAAAATGAACATTAATTGGTTGATGCAATTATGTCGGCACGTGCAAAGCACGTATGTAGGAGTAATTGGTGTTATGAAGCACTGTGTAAAAGATTGTTTTAATCTTATGAAATGATTTGATGTGTTAAAAATGTTTCATTTTCTATGTGTTTATACGCACAAATTAACCATTTATCAAAACATGAAAAAGACTATGTTATTTTAGGAAATAATTAAATAAGTAAAGAGAGTAGAAAACCATTACAACAATATGTAGAGAAATGTAATAAATATTCAAATCAACATTTTCAATAATTTGAAACTTGAATTTTTTGCAGCATTTCTATTTTAAAAGGTAATAAATAAACATGTTAATATATAATGAATTTATCTTTTCAACCGTAAAGATTGTTACCTCCTATGGTACTCCCTTCCTTACGAATCAGCATTTTATCAGGTACTTATTTTCCATCCCATCATTCTCTCTTTTTTGCTTTGATTTCAATTGTTCGATGGCACTTAACAGTAAATCATATATTACCTATTTGCTGGTGTTCTATTCCTAGTGGCTTTTAAATCAGATATTTGGAAAGAAAAAAAGGTGAAATTTGGAAATATATTAACAACTGAGAGGAGTTTGTGACGGGTTAAAGGAGCACGGAATGGAAATGGGAGGAGTCTTAGCTTTTGGGACACTTCTACACATATAGGTTAGGTACTGTTGAAAGTTTTTCATAAAATTGTTTAAATCGATTGCCACTATAAAGGGGGATTCAGAGGGATGACAAACCCCTAGGTGGGGGTGCAGGGGCAACGCCCTGCTGATGGTGGTTTACTGTTTGAATTTGAATTCAAACAACAAATGGGTATGATTATTAGGAAGGGGTCTGTTCATTTTGATACCGCCAACAGACATCTTCCCTATATATACTTGGCAGCCTTCGTTGTCGATATATACTTTTCTGTTTTCTGAATCAATACCTCTATTGCATCATCTGATCAAATTCAAGTGTCCTTCTGATTTGTGAAAGTAATCACAACTTGCACAAACACACTCCATTGTATCCTGAAAGAAGGTTTTCTGAAAGCCTCTGTGATCTGAGAAAGGCGAAAATATTGTAGAAAAAAGCGATTCAATCGTGTCCTGGACTGATATATCTGTATAATACTATAGCAGGTACATCTCATATTAAACTTTGTATTTAATGTTAGAAACTTGTTATGCACTTGTTTCTCATGGTTCTTATTAGAGAGAATGGGTTTTGAAGTGGTCCCTGTTTCCAGTGGTTCCTGTTGTTTTATTATGAAGTTTTATTATGAAGCCAGTAAGAATTTGTCTGGCTGCTTGTATAATATTACATTTATAGATAAACACTACAATATGATTTGTTCAAATTTTACTTTGTGAGGATCATGTTATAAATGGAAACACAATAGTAACTAAGTAAAATAAGTCTAAGGAGGTTCTAATTATATGAACAAAAAGTTTAAAGCAGTTAAAATGCTTTAAGATTACGTTTCCAATATAAGAAACATAATGTTATGCATTTTTGACACACATCTGCTTTGGAAATGTACTAAACATAGGCTCAGCTCTGTAGTAATCACTTTCCTTGTAATAAAACTCTGTAATTATACTAATGCTGTTACAATGAAGGCAGAAATATTTGAAATATTACATATTACTGTAAATACTTGCATCTGAAAACATCAATATATTGAAATCAAACTCCTTACATTATTGAACATAGTTCATTAAAATGCATACAATTAAATCATACAACTTGAACCTACATTTTTAGAAATCTCAAAGAATTACAATTCAATATAACCACATTGGCATCATCTCTCTTTTTGTCGCCAGTAATAAAAGCATCTGAGCTTAAAATGAATGCACATCGTGCCACTTGATTGAAAAAAACTAAAATTAACAAATTATGTATCTTTATGAAAATATGCATTTAAGTCAATTAAGAAACAATAAGCATCAAATCTTCATTTACTTCTAAATAAAACTCCAACCAAACATATATCGAGAAAAAAATTAGAACAAAGCCCAATCTTCTTTCTCTTCCTTATCTCTTCCACTTTGAATTTTAACTTTTCCACCTGGGCCATAACAAATATATCATTGCGCAAACAGTCAGCGAGCATTAAGCTTCAAATCATATGTATTGGACAGTAGGGAAATAATAAGCCTTGACTGAGAAAATGAGTATAATTATATGAATTGAAGTAATAAGAACATGTGAGTTCATGTGCTTCTTGAACAAAGGCCAATATTAGTTGTTCTGTGAACAGAAGTAATTTCCAAGCATTTTCCTCTAAATATAAAGCACATTCTTCCTAGATTTTTGTTCTGGTTATTCAAATAGCGCACCCTCTGATGAAACCATAGTGCAAAATTCATTACCCTTACTCCGCGCATTTATTGAAATAAAATAACCTTTTGTGTATGCAAAGAGTTCAACTAAAAAAATAACTGGTAATATTTGTGATATTTACTTGCAATATTTGTGATGAGTGGTATCTACTTGCAATATTTGTGATGAAAATAATAATAACAGTAATGCTACACCACAACCACCTAGTGATGGTGTTCTCAAGTTCAATCATGTAAAGAACTTCCTTTTCCCTGGAAAGCATAGTCCCAATGTGTAAGCCTAAATTTTTTCTGGTATCAAAAGGATAGTCAAATTTTCGACCATCTAATGTCAAAATGAAAGAATCGAAAGAAAAAAGGTTCTACCTGTAAGGCAGCAATAGACTGCTGCAATGCAGCGGCCCCAACTTGCTCAAGCTGTTGCAATATGCAGTAGCAGTAAAATAATGGTTAGGCGCATACGTATTACAGATAATTTGAGGTTATACTGAATAATAGCAATTAAATTAGCTTGCACGATAAGGAAATAATAACCCTTGACTCTAAAAATGAGTATAATTTACATTTTCGTATTGCACAGTAAAAAAATATGCTGAAAGCATTAGGCACGTTCAGTAGACGTGTGCAAAGAAAATCAGAAGCAAATTCCTTTATTATGAATAATGTTCATGTGCATAAATAATGCTTGACACACATAAATACATGAACTAATTTCTATTTTATGTTAAATAGTGTGAACAAATGAGCACAAAACTCGTTATTGTATTTTCATGCATCATTTGGTTTCTGTGTAAACATCGAATGGGAAAAGTATATTATGCGACTTAAATTTTATTTGCCTCCAATGCGACTTTTCATTATCGATAAACTATGAAGATGTTGAGATGACTTATGATCATTTCATTCTTCATACCATTGCAAATTTCAGTAATTATGAACACACTGAAAAAAGAAGCCGATTATGACTTACTTGTGGCCATTTAAAAATAAACAGCTACTAAAGTCTTATGCAATACAATTGCATAGTTTTCTAATTAAAAAAATATGCTGAAAGCATTAGGCACGTTCAGTAGACGTGTGCAAAGAAAATCAGAAGCAAATTCCTTTATTATGAATAATGTTCATGTGCATAAATAATGCTTGACACACATAAATACATGAACTAATTTCTATTTTATGTTAAATAGTGTGAACAAATGTGCACATAACTCGTTATTGTATTTTCATGCATCAATTTGGTTTCTGTGTAAACATCGAATGGGAAAAGTATATTATGCGACTTAAATTTTATTTGCCTCCAATGCGACTTTTCATTATCGATAAACTATGAAGATGTTGAGATGACTTATGATCATTTCATTCTTCATACCATTGCAAATTTCAATAATTATGAACACACTGAAATAAGAAGCCGATTATGACTTACTTGTGGCCATTCAAAAATAAATAGCTACTAAAGTCTTATGCAATACAATTGCATAGTTTTCTAATTAAAAAAATATGCTGAAAGCATTAGGCACGTTCAGTAGACGTGTGCAAAGAAAATCAGAAGCAAATTCCTTTATTATGAATAATGTTCATGTGCATAAATAATTCTTGACACACATAAATACATGAACTAATTTCTATTTTATGTTAAATAGTGTGAACAAATGAGCACATAACTCGTTATTGTATTTTCATGCATCAATTTGGTTTCTGTGTAAACATCGAATGGGAAAAGTATATTATGCGACTTAAATTTTATTTGCCTCCAATGCGACTTTTCATTATCGATAAACTATGAAGATGTTGAGATGACTTATGATCATTTCATTCTTCGTACCATTGCAAATTTCAATAATTATGAACACACTGAAATAAGAAGCCGATTATGACTTACTTGTGGCCATTTAAAAATAAATAGCTACTAAAGTCTTATGCAATACAATTGCATAGTTTTCTAATTAAAAAAAAATATGCTGAAAGCATTAGGCATGTTCAGTAGACGTGTGCAAAAAAAATCACAAGAAAATTCCTTTATTATGAATAATGTTCATATGCATAAATAATGCTTGACAGACATAAATACATGAACTAATTTCTTTTTTATGTTAAATAGTCTGAACAAATGAGCACAAAACTCGTTATTGTATTTTCATGCATCAATTTGGTTTGTGCAAACATTGAATGGGAAAAGTATATTATGCGACTTAAATTTTATTTGCCTCCAATGCGACTTTTCATTATCGATAAACTATGAAGATGTTGAGACGACATATGACCATTTCATTCTTCATACTATCGCAAATTTCAGTAATTATGAACACACTAAAATAAGAAGTTGATTATGACGTACTTGTTGCCATTTAAAAATAAATAGTTACTAAATTCTTATGCAATACAATTGCATAGTTTTCTAATCGACTAACCTTAACACCTCTTGTATATTGTTCTCTTTGGGGTTTTACAAATTGTTTTAATAGAGTATGTCTTCTTTTTTATCGATGTAGTTATGTAAGTGGTCAAAGATGCATTTTATGATGGTATTCTTTTGTATTTATGTATTTCATCAAACAAAACTCCCACTCTTAGATTATTAACCTACAGGAAGATGCCATAGCTCTTGTGTAATTTTTTCAAGTATAAACAGTTAGACACGCAACACAAATTTTCGCCGTACTAAAACATTAGGTTACCAAATATCATCATACTACTATTTAGATTGCCTTCAAATACACCTTAAATGGTTCTAAAATTTAGCAAACAAAAGGAACTAAAAATATAAATAAGATATAAAATAAATGGACCCCTTGTAACAAACAGAGACGATAGCAACAGTCCTATCTTCCCCTCCACCAATTAATTCTCTCCCATCTAGAGTTGATAACTTTTAATGAATAATTGTGATGTAGTTTGTGAAATAAAGACAGGAAAACTGGGATAAAGGATATTCATTCCAAATGGTCAACATTATCTTCAATATCGAATAACCAACTGCACTTTTTGAGAGGAGTGATTTAGTGACAGTAAATACATTATTAAAAAATCAACTGAAAAGGTAAACAGTAATAAACCTAGCCATACAACTCCCTCCAAATCTGTTAGTTTGCTCCATTGCTCTCCAATCTTACTTATATCTCGGTCCTTAAGTTTCAATAAATCCTTACGTCAGCCTAAAAATTAAAAATTTAACCTGTAGAATTTAATATAAGTAGAATATAGTTTGGCAACTTTCAACTACAATGTTATTGGAGTTTTCACACTGTAAAGAATCCAAATAATCATAAAATTAAAGTGCCTGGATTCAGCAATCTGAACCACAAAATAAAATGACCCAAACAATCCATTGCATTTTTAGATCTAGAGTATAAAAAATAAAATTTGACATTTGAATAAAAAAAGGCATCCGTACTCTCTGTTTTTAACAACCACCAAGAACATTTCGCTGGAAATTTTTTTATTACCATTACTACTATAAGTCTAAGGAACAAATGATTAGAAGTAAAGGGAAATTATCCCTTTTAAAATCTCAATTTATTGAACTAATGTAGTATACCAATATATGTGCACAGTAGCTGAGAAACATATTAGATGCAGATTATTGAGAAATTGAAGACAAAAACTAAAAAATGCATCAAATCAAATTAAAATAAGCAAGTACTAATCTTTGGTGGTCCAGATCTGATATTAATCAAAATGAGTACCAATTCTTAAAGTTGAAATCTTGTGTTCATGGGATATGTTTAAGAGAGATTCTACTCTTGCTACAATAACACAATTCTGTGCTTAAGCTCCTTACTCCTACCGGTAAATAAACCCTTGTCCAAACTCCACCAATCAATTATGAATTCTCAACGCATCTAGCTATGGATAATCTCAAAAATGAAATAGTGATCTAACATGAGCACAAAGAAAATCAAACATTTTGTCAATATTTAGGAAAATTAAGATCTAGAAGCCACAAATCATAACCGTGCCTTATCAAACGTAGATCAGACTGCCTCCTTCATGGTTCAAAATAGAAAGAGTTTGTAACCATTTAAACGAATCCACTATAAAACATAGAAATTCGAAATCAAAGTAAGAAAATAATAAACGGGTAAATAATATTAGAATCAAACGTACCAATACCGGGTTTGAGATGTAGGAAGCAGCTTGTTGAGAAAGAGGAGGTCGAGCCTCAGTTTCCTTGCCGTTAAAAAGCCATTTTTTGGATAATTTTAACATTTTTTTCCAGATTGTGGTTCGTTTGGAGTTTGGATCGTGAGAAGGAAGGAAAATGAATGAATAATGAAAGTGGAGCAGTTACGGGAGACGTGAGATTGAACGGTAGAAATGGATACTGGAAAATGACGAATATGTCCACGGTTGGTGAGAGTTTGAAACTGCTAAGTAGTCATGTTATTTGTGGAAGACCATAAAAGGCTTCACTTTGACCAAGGGTTTAGCTTTATAGTATAGATATATATAAATATATATATATGCATGTTGCAATTTATCGATCGAAAAAGGACTCCGGTCGTCACGCATGCCGGGTTAGGTGGTGAGAGGATCTGGGTTTAGGCTCCAGTTAGTGGAGCTATGGATGCGACGGCCACGGCAGGCTCGGTTGGGTCAGGGCAAGGTGATGGGGACGTGGGCTAATGTAGTGTATCCGAGCTTGGGGAGGACGTGGAGTGATGTTTCGGGTCAAAGGGGTGGTAGCAGCAAGCGACAGTGGGTTCGTGACGGGGTCTCGGCTTTAGCTGGTGGTGCTGGGAACGTGGCGGTGGGGTTGGAGGGTGATGGCGGGGTAACATAAGCTGGGTGCGTGGGGTTTTCTCTGCTAAAGACGTGTTGCCTTTTTTTGCGTTGCAGTTTCTTTGTTTTGGGAGAAGGGTGGTTTTGAACGGGTGGAGGCTGGGGGAGAAGATGGATCTGGGGAGGAAAAAGATTGCCAAAATGAAGAGAATAGAAGAAAATAATAAAAATAAATAAATATAAAAGGGGAAGACAAGCTACATGAGAAGAGGAACCAAAGAGAGGAACATACCTTTTCTTTGAAATGCCAAAAATGAACAGTCACACATATATCGAAGAGGATCAATGAAATGGTAACGGTCAGGCTATGATTCAGGTGAAAAACTATTAAAGAAATTTATTATTGTTTGGATTACATGGTTAAAGTTTAAAAAGACAAGGGAAAATAAAACGTCACAATTTTGGTACTGATACGACTACTATTTTATCGTTTTCATAGCATACTCGACCTCAAAATATAGAAATAAATATATTATGGAGATCAGAATGATAAGGCGAATAGATTGGTACACAGATATCGGTGGTACAATTCAGCTATAAAACTCGAATTTCTGCTGCTAAAATGTAGAAAATAAGATAAACGGAGATATAGAAGTCAAAATTTCACAGAACGAGTTACGCCATCTTTCCCAAAAAATGATTTACATTTTTATTATATAAAATATTCAGATTTCGAAAATACTAAATTTTCAACAAATAACTAATAAAATTTATATTTTAATTTCACAAATAAATTTTCTTTCATATTTTTCAATAAAATTTTACCAATTACTATATTTAAATAGATGTATTTCAATTATCATGTTTTTATTTCAAAATACCATTGCTAAAATTTCATGCAAAATTGGTTAATTTCGTTATTGAATCGCTAAAATTTCAAGTCGTTACACTCTCCCCCACCCAAATCTTTATGTCCCCAAAAAGGAACGAGATAGGGGAATAGAAACAAACAAGGAGAAGAATAAATTCAACGAATAGTGCCTGAGTCAAACAATTCAGGATTTGAAGCACGCGTAGATTCTTCAGTCTCCCAAGTGCAATCTCGATCATCCGTACTCCACTGACTTAGGCTAAACTGATAGATTTCCTTCGAAGTTTCTTTGGAAGTGGCTTTCTCTCGATGGTGAGATTTGGCTCGACGTCCAAATTCTCTAATATAGCTTGCTAAACAATCAAGGATGGATCATGGAGATATTTGCGAAGGTGAGATACCTGAAACATGTGTGCGCGCCCTCCAGTTTCTCCGGCAAACCCACTCTATATGCCAAAGGACCAACTCTTTCTAGAGGACCAATGATCCTGGGAGCAAGCTTCCCCCTCCGCCCAAAAGGAACCACATTTTTCAACGATGAGATCTTAAGAAAGACCTGATCACCTACTAAAATTTCAAAATCCCTTCTACGCCTATTAGCATACTTCTTACGCCTATCCTGAACAATCCTAAGCTTCCTCCTAATCTCCTCGACCTTCCTAGATGCTTCCATAATAATGCCAAGCTCAAGAACCAAGCGCTCACTGGATTCAATCCAACAAGATGGAGATTTGCAGGATCATCCGTAAAGAGCAGCAAATGGAGATATGCGTAAGAGACTGGAGACTGGAGATCCGTAAGAAATCAAGCCATCAAACTTGCCTCTAGTTTAAATCCTTTTGTTTGAAAATATGCGTAAGAGACTGGAGATCGGTGAAAAGCTCAAACTTGGTTCCCAAAAGGTGGTGTCTCCACAACTTCAAAGCAAACACAACAACAAGCAACTCTAAATCATGGGTGGCATAGTTAGCTTCGTAGGGCTACAATTTACAACCAACATAAGCTATGTCCTTCCCATCTTACATCAACACAGCACCCAATACTTCTTTACTAGCATCGATATAAATCAAAAATCCCTTATCCTCATTCAGAACGGTGAGAACAGGAGTACAGGTAAGTTTTTGCTTCAACTCATTAAATGCGGCTTCAAACTTCTCATTCCAATTAAACTTGGTCTTCTTACGATTCAAAGCAGTGAGAGGTGCAGCTATACGGAAAAAATTCTCAATAAATCTTCGATAATAACCAGCATGGCTCAAAAAGCTACGAATATCTGTCGGAGTCTTAGGTGTCTCCTAATCTTGGAATGGATATGGGGATAAGTTCAAAGATAGATAAGATGAATGAATTCAAAAGAGAAAGATGGATAGACTTACATAAATCGCAGCGACCTTAACTGGGTCAACCGAGACTCCATTATTTGAAACAATGTACCCAAGGAATTGGACTTCATCTCTCCAGAAATGGCATTTAGAAAATTTGGCTTTCAACTGGTGACTTCTAGGAGTTCCAGGAACATATCCCAAATGCGATTTATGCTCCTTCTCTGACTTAGAAAAGACTAGGACGTCATCAACGAAAACCAGAACAAACTTATTGAGGACGTCTTGGAATACACGATTCATAAGATTGACAAAGAAGGCCAGAGCATTAGTTAATCCAAAAGGCATGAAAAACCATTCATAGTAATAATTCTGCGTCTGGAAAGCGGTCTTTGGAATGCTATCCTCTGCTGCACGAAGCTAGTGGAAACCGGTAACAAGAACAAGCTAAGAGAATACTTTAGCTCCATAGAGCCGATCGAACATGTTGTTGATGCGAGGCATCGGATATTGGTTCTTAAGAGTAAGCTTGTTTAGCTCTCGATAATCAAACTCGTTCTTAAAAAATCATCAGACTTGGTGACAAAGGCCAAAGTGGTTGCCCATTCAGAAAAATTCTACATAATCAAACCTTTAGAAGACAAATCTTCAATCTACTTCTTCAATTTAACTTTCTCTTTGGGTGCCATTCCTCTAGGAGGGAGAAAAACTGGTCAAGCACTGGGAATAAGATCAATGCGGAATTCAATTTCTCTCATAAGAGGGAGAGAAGTGACTTGCATCAGTGATCTTAAGTCCAGTGAAAATCCTCTTAAGACTCTTCAGCCATTGCCGAGCATCAATAATACTCTCTGCTCCAGTGAACTTAATGCCTCCTAGCTGAGAATACTCCTTACAAAGCTAAGTGAACCTAACAGGCTACACAAGTGGAATAGGAGCAATGGGTGGTGTAGCGGCAGCTAGTGGTACAAGAGCATTGCCACGACCCCTACCATGAACATTCCTATGGTTACTCATTTGGAAAAGACAAGAATAAACTTTAAAACAACGTCAGAGTTCCAAAATTTCAAAAGAAATTCTAAACGAAGGGAATTTTAACTAGGAATTTCAAGTACAAACGAATATGATTCTGAAATTAACTCAACTCATTCTAGAGTATTACTACCCTAGCTCAAATGAGTTTCACCCTATATGCTAAGTTTGCCAAAACCAGAGCTCTGATACCAATTGTAACGACCTACTATTTTGAACTATTCAAATCGACAGTAATCCACACAAGCCAAACTTGAAATTGGCTCAAAAACCTGATTGGTAATATATTTATTTGGTGTAACTTAACATATACAGTGAATAAATCAATCATAGAATCACAGACACAGATTTTACAACAAACAGTGGAAAAAAATAGTAGTTCATAAATCTACTACAGAAATAACATAATCTGAAACAGAATACGTTAGGAATTCCAGTACATAGAAGTTTCTAATACAAAAGTAAATGATAAGTCTGAGGCATACAACTCAAATAACAGAAAATAAACTAAAGGCTGAAATAAATAAGCTAGATCTTCTAACGAACTCCAGCTCCAAATGATGAATCTCAAACTGTGACACTCAATCTGACCCGAGCGTAAAGCAAAACAAATTAATCGAATCAAGATTAAAATTCTTATGCAGATAAATCAAGTTCAAGTGAAATGTCAATTAAATGCAATGTAACTTATAGGGATGTTAGGATTCTATCCATTAAGGATCCAATAAACTATCTACTTACATAATACAATACGCTACATATATAATGTCTATAGTAAAGTTAAATATCAAAATAGCTCTAAGGCGTTACCCATATCCCCTTAACACATTTTATATTATGCCATAGTCTATAAAGTACTCTAAATTCCGCCCGCAGATGAGCTATCAGGAGCACTCCACAGATACGACACAAAACAAACTCATAGAATGTAACGATCGCGATTTTTCGTTGCCGAAAAATCGAACCGTTAGGGTTTTAGAAGAAGAAAGAGGTAGAAGAAGAAAGAAAAGAAAGAGAGGAGAAAACAGAAAACAAGTAACAGAACGAGAAACAATAACAGAATCTCACAGTCGCAGCGGAACAACATATAATAGATAAATGAATATTCATTAAAACAAAAGAACTATACATTTTATACATTACATCACATTACATTACATCAATCAGAGTGTACGACAACAACAGCGGAAAGAAATACTATATACAATAGATAATAGACTACGCTATCCAAGCTCGCCTCCAACATCTGCACAGCAACTCCCGAATCCAGAATAACCTGATAACCTAACTCTAGACTGCCCGTGTGGAAAATAGTGGGCACCCAGAGTTTAGGAAAGGAACAATAAACTCCAGGTCAGTCATGTGACTGGTGTGAGAACTCAAAACAGTTTATCTTTAAACAAGCAACAAGAAAATTTAAATTTTGAAATCCGCAATGCTTTTTGGAAAATGAAACTACCATAAGGCCTCCCGCCACACACACAATGCAAACGCAGAATTGGAGGAGATTTCTCCTTATGATAGTCAAAGATGCTTACTACGCGAAAATCAAATCATTTTTGATATTATTACTAGTGCATAGTGTAGAAAACAATTTCGAAAGTAGAATATAAATCCTAGCCAGCATAGACATTCCGAACTATGCCTACTATAGCTACCATCCAAACAGTGGTGACCACCATAAGTGAATGGCAGGTAATACAATTAAAACCGTACAAGGCGCGTATTGGAGGAATGGATTTCCAACAAATGGTCAGGCTAAGGAACTTCCTACTGCCACATGGGATCGCCTCTGGCGGGACGTCCCGAGAAACTAACGTTACGGTTAGATCTCTGCCAACACAAGGCCGGGTTACCTCTGTAACTAGGTAACTACTACACGAATATGTCATCCCCCGGTCCTTTGGGACCTTTATCCGAGCGCTCGATACCAACAACACCACACAGAAATAGATATAGTGTTTCCACATGAGTAAATATCTGGGCTCCATACCATGATACCACCCTTTTCCAGAAGGAAATGACATACCCTAAAGGGCGCGACCCTCATAACCTTGCCGCATATTCCTGTTTCGACCATTTCCGGGGAGTGAGGTCCTGACGAAGTCTCGTCCACAAAGCTACGCTTTGTGTAACAAAGCCATGCTTCGGGTCCACAGATGACCAAAGCAATAATCACAAAGATAAATGATCAAACAAATGATCATATCACAAATGACCAACCAATGATCATCACACAGCAGCACTCAGCATGCCACATTACCAGATTGGGAAATATCGCTGATAACCTTCAACTACATAACCTCTGAGCTCGTACGTCTCAGAGAAGGGTGTTAAGCTAAGAGAATAAATTCTCCGCCACCAACAGAAATGTATTTGAAAGAAATCTGCTCTATCTCTCAAAATGTAATGTCAGACACGTAACCATACAAGTCTGTTCCGGGTTCGAACAGAACCGAAGGCACTTCCAAAGAAGCCCTTGCAATCCGGGTATTCACAATCCCGATAAAATTTCCCATCACAAAGGAAATCTCCATATCGTAGCTAACGATGCGGAGACAATCGATAGGTCATCCTATCGTTTTCACAAATACCCGGTCTTCACACCGGTCTTCAAATGCGATCCAAACGACGTATTGCATATTCGGAATGGGATATATGACACAAAGGTCCTCTCCCGGCTAAACCGAATAGCGAGCGCTTATTTTAAAAAAATAAGTGTGCATTCAATTCCAAACAAACACAATCAATACCATCCAAGGGTAAATATTGATAGTCGGTTATTTAACTATCAATAAAGATGCGCCACATCATCAGATTCCAAATAATTTTTCCAAAATTATTAAATCCCAAAATATTTTTACAAGATATATATACACAATTTCCAAATAATTGCCCAATTTATTTGCTTTACCAAAACCACTTCACGATAAAATTTTCCACACTCAACCAATTGAAAAATCAATTTTCAATTTACCTTCACCATTTGAAAACCAATTTTCAAATTACATTAACCATTTGCAAACCAATTTCAAATCACCTTAACCATTTGAAAACTAATTTCAAATCACCTTAACCATATATACCTTTTTAAACAAATCTCAAACCACCAAATAAATCTTTACCGATTTATTTTACTTACGTTCCAAATTCGTAAATTATATTTTCATATTTAAAAATAAATCAACATTTATATTTTAAACAAATTTCCCTTCATATATATAAATTCCAAAGTGGATTAAATCCCAAGCATCTACTAGCATACGATTCCCAAATCGATTTCAAGTTATTTGCTTTCAATTACCTTAAAGGTGAATTCACAAAAACCGTTCCATTTCATATTAGAAAACCATTCCCATGCTTATTTTAAAAATAAGTAATTCACAAATTTATTTATTTTCAACAATTTGGAAATATTCAATATACTTAAGTTACCGTTAAGTATTTTATTCCATTCTCTTTAAGAAAACATTCCTTTATTCACATTTATTTGGGTTAAAAACGAATGTTGCGTAAAACATCGTTACGACAACCCAAAAACACTAGTATATGGATTTGAAATTAAAAATAGATATATAAATCCAATACTATACAAATTATCCCCTTCTGTTTCTCGAAAACGTCTATTTCAACAATCAATGTTGAAATCTATGTTTTCAATACTCAATACATTTTAAAACACCTTTAATTCGTTTTAAATTCCATTTAAAACATTCCTTTCCCAAAAACAAACCCATTTTATTTAATAATCTATTCAATATTCAAAATAGTGAATATAGCCCACTTAACAAATTCCCATATTTTCAATTTATCAAATTCGATGGATTTCAAATTTATAAACATAGTTTATAAATTCCATTTCTATTATAAACCCCAATTTTATAAATTCCTTTATTAATCCGATGCAATTTACATAACCCAATTTCATACCCAAAAGCCATATTGTAAGTTAAATACTTATAATATTATTTATTTACCAAATCGTTCCTTTGAACTTCACCAATTTAAAATCTTATCACTTACAAGATTTCTTTATGGTTTATAATAATTTCAACTAATGAAATCTTCATTTATTAACAATTTCTATAAAATTCCCCTTTTTATGCCCCAAATTCATTTCTATAAGTTAATAACTTATAAACTTAAATTTTCCAATAACCATTCGTTTTATAAATTTCACATTTATTAATCTATAAATCCTAGTGAAATTCATGTTATACATCAACTTAACACTTTATAAATTTATTCTATAACTTCAATAATTTTTATTTAAAAACATCCATTTATAAAATCCTTTATATAAACCATTAATAATAATAACTTCCCAAAAACCAAATTTAACTATTTTATAAAAACCTCTTATTGTTAAAAATTTCTTTTAAGTTATATTTTATAAAAAAAAAAAATTTTTTAAAAACATAAAATTTTATCCATCTATTTATTTTAAAATTTAAATCAATTCAAAATTTTAAATAAACCATATTCTTTGAAAAATCGATTTAAAACCCCTTTTAAATTCAAAACCGTTATTTTTAATTTAAAAATTAGAATCCGATGATGCAACGACATCGAATGGTCAATCACGGGAATAACATCATATATCAATATGATTATCAACAATCAACATAAGATTTATAAACAAATAAATATGTGAGGAATCCAGTTGGATCCCTCCAACCTGTTACCCTGCAACCACAGACGTTAGCACAATACCAATTCCACTTCAAGGTGGAATATCGCGGTATATGGGATTTTATAAATATTCCGCTTAATAGGCGGCGCAATAGGGTCTCATCCGCTATACGAGGCGGGAAATCAAATCCAATATATACATATGCCAATATATATATATTGCTATATATAATATATATCCTATTATATCTACTACCACAATCAATCAACAATTATCGATCAATATTAACTATTTAAAATTTTAAACAAAACCTTTCGATTGAGTGAGGAGTTCTCACCTTGATTTTGTTTCCGTTTTCGGGTTCGTTTCGAATAAAATTAAACGAACGTTTAATTTTACCCGAAATTCACACGAGCTCCAATCGACTCCAAATTAGCTTCATCGCGAAGTGCACAACCATACGATTCCAACGCATTTTGATTCGTCCAAATCGGACCTCGCACGAAAAAGTTATCGCAGTTTACAGTTTGAACAAATAAATAAAATTAAAATTTACATCTTCTATTTAAAATTTCCAAACCCTATCTCTGCCGTTCCTTTCCCCAGCTGAATCCTAGCCGCACGTGATTTCTTCCCCACGCGAGATAACCTCCCAGTATTTGAACGCACGCATAACCCATCACAAAACCAAACTAGGGTTTGATTTCACCACCTCCGCGCTTGAATCTATGACGATCAGGATGTGCCATTTTGAAGCCCCAAACCTCCACCACCTTCGGCCTTTGACCGGTCAAACTCGGTCTCCCATAGCTCTCGAAAAACGTGCGCAACCCCCCAGGGAACGCGGCCCCATAGTGCTTCGCATGTTACACCGTTTCCAATCTCGACCGTTGGATCGAAAGATCTCGGTGTGCTTGACATCTTTGTAGTTTGAAGTTTTTGCAAATGGCTATCGGATCGAAAGATAATTGAAGGGGAAGTTGGGACATTTCTGGTCGTCGAAGTAATTAGGGCCGGCCATGGTTCTCTAAGCCCTAGTTTATTATTTTTTTATTTTTATTTTGTGATAAAAGTTGCCTATTTATAGAATTTCCTCAATTTAACTACGCATGCAAACGAACTCCGATTTACGCGATCCGACAGGCGATCCTAAGGTTTTTCCGCATTCCGGACACAATGGAATAGGTTTCGGTAGCTAATTCCATCGTATGTGTGAGTTATGGCAATAAACGCTCAATTTAAATTTAAACCGATTTAAACGATTTCCAGGCGTTTTGGCTTGTACCGGACAAACGGCAAATCCGATCGACTTGAAATTTGAAATCTTGCAATAATATCACATTACGGATCCGATGAAACTGGTTTCGTCGAAATCCGAGACCGTTTGAAAAATGGCTATTTTAACTCGCCGAATTAAAATTAAAACGATATCGATGCGTTTCGAGCTGCCACGGTCAAACGACAACTCCGATTGCTACGAAAATTGAAATCCGATAATAACTAACTATTACGGATACAATGAAACTCGTTTCGTTCAATTCCGAGACTGTTCAAAAATTGGCTATTTTTCAGTCGATAATTAAATATTAAAATATTCAATTTTTACAAATTAACTCCAAATTCAATTTTACAAGTTCCAAAATATTTCTATAACTTCAATATGATAAAACAAAATTTTCCAAATCATTTTCAATCATATTTAACCCAATATTTAATTATTTGTGGAATTTCACTATTAAATAAATCGATTTAATTGCAAAATTAAATCCAAAATTCAAAATAAAATTTATTCGACTCCAAAAATTCCACTTATTAATATTTAAAATTAATTAAATACTCAAATTCAAATTATTAAAAATTCTGGGTCGTTACAATCTTCCCCCCTTAAAAGAATTTCGTCCTCGAAATTGCAAGTTAAGGAGAACGATCCTAATCCGTTTATTATTTTTCCAAAGCTAATTAGTTTTACTAACTTTCTAACCTAAATATTTTTATTAAAGATTCACTATTATTTCAATTAGCTTTCCAACTTCAATTATAGGTTTCAAACAACATTGTTTACTCAACAATTCAAATTTAAATTTAAATTCAAATTTCAAACTTTCAAAATTTCTCAAAATTTCTCTAACTCCCTAAATTTTCAAAAAATTTCGCCAGAGTCTCCTTTGCGCGGCTAGATCGGTACGACTACAAAACGGCACTACGGCCCCTCAAAATCAAAAAGAAAAGAGAAAGCCAAGTGGCTGGAGAAGGAAATCGTCAAATCTCATATAAAAACTGAAATACGTACCTTTTTGTCGAGTCATTCAATTTTTAACTTCAAAATCAAAATTCCAATCCATTATATACCTGTATATCCTGCTAGTAGTAGTATCCAATTCCAACATTCAAACTATTTTGCCAATTCAAGTTCAAAATTTCCAATACATGCTTCTTACACATTTTTTTTTTTTTTATTTTATTATTGAAGTTGCATATTCAATTCATTCGTTTCAATTAGTTACATTCACTAATTAAATTCACATTGGTTCATATTCAGCCCAAATCAAATTCAATTCTATTCAAATTCATTTACTTTACATTCAATTTGAGTTCAATTACATAGCTTTCAATTGCGCTAGTTTATTTCCATTAACACCTAATGAATTTACATACAACCAACCATCAAGCAATAACGACCAATGTACATCCAATACAACCAAATTTATTTATTTTACTTACATTCAATTTGGTTCAACTATCTCAATTCCAATTGGTTTAACATTCAATTGATTTTCATCCAATTATTCAACTAACTTCAATGAATTTACACTTACATACATCGTTTCATATCAACTTACTTACATTCGATTGATTAACATTCAATCCATTCTTTAATTCAATTGCTAGTTCTTTTTACAAATGAAATTGAATTTCATTTATATAACTTAAGTTCACACCTTTAACAATTTCATTTACTCACTTTATTCATTTACTTTGATATTAACATCAATTCTTTCAATATTACTTAAGTTATATTCCATTTCAACTTTATTTACCTCATTTAATTCACTTGATTATTTAACTTTGATACAAAGATCGATTTTTTATTCAACTTCACTTAAGTTATTCCATTTAAACATCATTTGTTAATTAAACTTAAGTTTTACTTATCAATTCAATTCGGATTTTAAATTCCAAAGTAAATCCTATTTAACTTTTACTTAAGCCAAATTCATATCAATATTCAAATTCATATTCCATTTTACTTAACTTAATTGTTTAACCACTTCAATAACTGGTTTCACTTACATTTTCCCATTCTATAAGTTATAAAACTTATTATTCAACTTCTAACTTATATTATAAGTTCAAAACTTATTTCGCTTATACTTATCAACTTCAAGTTGAATTTTAATTTTCAAATTTGTTTATTACAACAAAACTTCAGTTTTTTAAATTCATTATTGTAGCAAATCCACCACATAGAAACTCGAAAATGATACTGATGATGCTGCAGTCATCACCCTTATTATTTCCCAGTGACAATAGTGAAATCAATGCTAATTATTCTTTCAAAAAGTTTTCTTTCTATTCATAAATCACTTTTATAACCCTTTTACTTATATAATTTTACTTCTTATATACATACATGATTATCTTACAATTGTAAATCATTATTAATTATAATTCCATCTTATGATTCATTGGTTTATACCATTATTCTTTTACAATAGTTGCTTTTATTAGCTTATTCAAACAACTTTTAATTATTTTATATATATATCATTTACAACAACCAAGCAATCAATTATATACACACTTCAATAATTCCTGAAAAATTATTTTCTTTTTATATATAAAATATAATCGAGGTAAAATTATTTCATTTACCCAATTTAAAACAATATTGTGTCGAATTGTTCTATTCAAGTGTTTAGAAACCCCTTCGATTCAGTTTTCGAGGCTGCGCCGACGAAGGTTCATATACCACTCAACAAACCAATCATCACAATATAAAACAATTTTATACTCACTAACAAATACGCACTCATATCTATTATTACACTCACACTCATTCTAGAGTACTGCTGACTCTATCTCTAATGAGTAACACCCAACAGAGCAGGTTGTCGCTCAACCATAAGCTCTGATACCAAATGTAACGATCGCGATTTTTCGTTGCCGAAAAATCGAACCGTTAGGGTTTTAGAAGAAGAAAGAGGTAGAAGAAGAAAGAAAAGAAAGAGAGGAGAAAACAGAAAACAAGTAACAGAACGAGAAACAATAACAGAATCTCACAGTCGCAGCGGAACAACATATAATAGATAAATGAATATTCATTAAAACAAAAGAACTATACATTTTATACATTACATCACATTACATTACATCAATCAGAGTGTACGACAACAACAGCGGAAAGAAATACTATATACAATAGATAATAGACTACGCTATCCAAGCTCGCCTCCAACATCTGCACAGCAACTCCCGAATCCAGAATAACCTGATAACCTAACTCTAGACTGCCCGTGTGGAAAATAGTGGGCACCCAGAGTTTAGGAAAGGAACAATAAACTCCAGGTCAGTCATGTGACTGGTGTGAGAACTCAAAACAGTTTATCTTTAAACAAGCAACAAGAAAATTTAAATTTTGAAATCCGCAATGCTTTTTGGAAAATGAAACTACCATAAGGCCTCCCGCCACACACACAATGCAAACGCAGAATTGGAGGAGATTTCTCCTTATGATAGTCAAAGATGCTTACTACGCGAAAATCAAATCATTTTTGATATTATTACTAGTGCATAGTGTAGAAAACAATTTCGAAAGTAGAATATAAATCCTAGCCAGCATAGACATTCCGAACTATGCCTACTATAGCTACCATCCAAACAGTGGTGACCACCATAAGTGAATGGCAGGTAATACAATTAAAACCGTACAAGGCGCGTATTGGAGGAATGGATTTCCAACAAATGGTCAGGCTAAGGAACTTCCTACTGCCACATGGGATCGCCTCTGGCGGGACGTCCCGAGAAACTAACGTTACGGTTAGATCTCTGCCAACACAAGGCCGGGTTACCTCTGTAACTAGGTAACTACTACACGAATATGTCATCCCCCGGTCCTTTGGGACCTTTATCCGAGCGCTCGATACCAACAACACCACACAGAAATAGATATAGTGTTTCCACATGAGTAAATATCTGGGCTCCATACCATGATACCACCCTTTTCCAGAAGGAAATGACATACCCTAAAGGGCGCGACCCTCATAACCTTGCCGCATATTCCTGTTTCGACCATTTCCGGGGAGTGAGGTCCTGACGAAGTCTCGTCCACAAAGCTACGCTTTGTGTAACAAAGCCATGCTTCGGGTCCACAGATGACCAAAGCAATAATCACAAAGATAAATGATCAAACAAATGATCATATCACAAATGACCAACCAATGATCATCACACAGCAGCACTCAGCATGCCACATTACCAGATTGGGAAATATCGCTGATAACCTTCAACTACATAACCTCTGAGCTCGTACGTCTCAGAGAAGGGTGTTAAGCTAAGAGAATAAATTCTCCGCCACCAACAGAAATGTATTTGAAAGAAATCTGCTCTATCTCTCAAAATGTAATGTCAGACACGTAACCATACAAGTCTGTTCCGGGTTCGAACAGAACCGAAGGCACTTCCAAAGAAGCCCTTGCAATCCGGGTATTCACAATCCCGATAAAATTTCCCATCACAAAGGAAATCTCCATATCGTAGCTAACGATGCGGAGACAATCGATAGGTCATCCTATCGTTTTCACAAATACCCGGTCTTCACACCGGTCTTCAAATGCGATCCAAACGACGTATCGCATATTCGGAATGGGATATATGACACAAAGGTCCTCTCCCGGCTAAACCGAATAGCGAGCGCTTATTTTAAAAAAATAAGTGTGCATTCAATTCCAAACAAACACAATCAATACCATCCAAGGGTAAATATTGATAGTCGGTTATTTAACTATCAATAAAGATGCGCCACATCATCAGATTCCAAATAATTTTTCCAAAATTATTAAATCCCAAAATATTTTTACAAGATATATATACACAATTTCCAAATAATTGCCCAATTTATTTGCTTTACCAAAACCACTTCACGATAAAATTTTCCACACTCAACCAATTGAAAAATCAATTTTCAATTTACCTTCACCATTTGAAAACCAATTTTCAAATTACATTAACCATTTGCAAACCAATTTCAAATCACCTTAACCATTTGAAAACTAATTTCAAATCACCTTAACCATATATACCTTTTTAAACAAATCTCAAACCACCAAATAAATCTTTACCGATTTATTTTACTTACGTTCCAAATTCGTAAATTATATTTTCATATTTAAAAATAAATCAACATTTATATTTTAAACAAATTTCCCTTCATATATATAAATTCCAAAGTGGATTAAATCCCAAGCATCTACTAGCATACGATTCCCAAATCGATTTCAAGTTATTTGCTTTCAATTACCTTAAAGGTGAATTCACAAAAACCGTTCCATTTCATATTAGAAAACCATTCCCATGCTTATTTTAAAAATAAGTAATTCACAAATTTATTTATTTTCAACAATTTGGAAATATTCAATATACTTAAGTTACCGTTAAGTATTTTATTCCATTCTCTTTAAGAAAACATTCCTTTATTCACATTTATTTGGGTTAAAAACGAATGTTGCGTAAAACATCGTTACGACAACCCAAAAACACTAGTATATGGATTTGAAATTAAAAATAGATATATAAATCCAATACTATACAAATTATCCCCTTCTGTTTCTCGAAAACGTCTATTTCAACAATCAATGTTGAAATCTATGTTTTCAATACTCAATACATTTTAAAACACCTTTAATTCGTTTTAAATTCCATTTAAAACATTCCTTTCCCAAAAACAAACCCATTTTATTTAATAATCTATTCAATATTCAAAATAGTGAATATAGCCCACTTAACAAATTCCCATATTTTCAATTTATCAAATTCGATGGATTTCAAATTTATAAACATAGTTTATAAATTCCATTTCTATTATAAACCCCAATTTTATAAATTCCTTTATTAATCCGATGCAATTTACATAACCCAATTTCATACCCAAAAGCCATATTGTAAGTTAAATACTTATAATATTATTTATTTACCAAATCGTTCCTTTGAACTTCACCAATTTAAAATCTTATCACTTACAAGATTTCTTTATGGTTTATAATAATTTCAACTAATGAAATCTTCATTTATTAACAATTTCTATAAAATTCCCCTTTTTATGCCCCAAATTCATTTCTATAAGTTAATAACTTATAAACTTAAATTTTCCAATAACCATTCGTTTTATAAATTTCACATTTATTAATCTATAAATCCTAGTGAAATTCATGTTATACATCAACTTAACACTTTATAAATTTATTCTATAACTTCAATAATTTTTATTTAAAAACATCCATTTATAAAATCCTTTATATAAACCATTAATAATAATAACTTCCCAAAAACCAAATTTAACTATTTTATAAAAACCTCTTATTGTTAAAAATTTCTTTTAAGTTATATTTTATAAAAAAAAAAATTTTTTTAAAAACATAAAATTTTATCCATCTATTTATTTTAAAATTTAAATCAATTCAAAATTTTAAATAAACCATATTCTTTGAAAAATCGATTTAAAACCCCTTTTAAATTCAAAACCGTTATTTTTAATTTAAAAATTAGAATCCGATGATGCAACGACATCGAATGGTCAATCACGGGAATAACATCATATATCAATATGATTATCAACAATCAACATAAGATTTATAAACAAATAAATATGTGAGGAATCCAGTTGGATCCCTCCAACCTGTTACCCTGCAACCACAGACGTTAGCACAATACCAATTCCACTTCAAGGTGGAATATCGCGGTATATGGGATTTTATAAATATTCCGCTTAATAGGCGGCGCAATAGGGTCTCATCCGCTATACGAGGCGGGAAATCAAATCCAATATATACATATGCCAATATATATATATTGCTATATATAATATATATCCTATTATATCTACTACCACAATCAATCAACAATTATCGATCAATATTAACTATTTAAAATTTTAAACAAAACCTTTCGATTGAGTGAGGAGTTCTCACCTTGATTTTGTTTCCGTTTTCGGGTTCGTTTCGAATAAAATTAAACGAACGTTTAATTTTACCCGAAATTCACACGAGCTCCAATCGACTCCAAATTAGCTTCATCGCGAAGTGCACAACCATACGATTCCAACGCATTTTGATTCGTCCAAATCGGACCTCGCACGAAAAAGTTATCGCAGTTTACAGTTTGAACAAATAAATAAAATTAAAATTTACATCTTCTATTTAAAATTTCCAAACCCTATCTCTGCCGTTCCTTTCCCCAGCTGAATCCTAGCCGCACGTGATTTCTTCCCCACGCGAGATAACCTCCCAGTATTTGAACGCACGCATAACCCATCACAAAACCAAACTAGGGTTTGATTTCACCACCTCCGCGCTTGAATCTATGACGATCAGGATGTGCCATTTTGAAGCCCCAAACCTCCACCACCTTCGGCCTTTGACCGGTCAAACTCGGTCTCCCATAGCTCTCGAAAAACGTGCGCAACCCCCCAGGGAACGCGGCCCCATAGTGCTTCGCATGTTACACCGTTTCCAATCTCGACCGTTGGATCGAAAGATCTCGGTGTGCTTGACATCTTTGTAGTTTGAAGTTTTTGCAAATGGCTATCGGATCGAAAGATAATTGAAGGGGAAGTTGGGACATTTCTGGTCGTCGAAGTAATTAGGGCCGGCCATGGTTCTCTAAGCCCTAGTTTATTATTTTTTTATTTTTATTTTGTGATAAAAGTTGCCTATTTATAGAATTTCCTCAATTTAACTACGCATGCAAACGAACTCCGATTTACGCGATCCGACAGGCGATCCTAAGGTTTTTCCGCATTCCGGACACAATGGAATAGGTTTCGGTAGCTAATTCCATCGTATGTGTGAGTTATGGCAATAAACGCTCAATTTAAATTTAAACCGATTTAAACGATTTCCAGGCGTTTTGGCTTGTACCGGACAAACGGCAAATCCGATCGACTTGAAATTTGAAATCTTGCAATAATATCACATTACGGATCCGATGAAACTGGTTTCGTCGAAATCCGAGACCGTTTGAAAAATGGCTATTTTAACTCGCCGAATTAAAATTAAAACGATATCGATGCGTTTCGAGCTGCCACGGTCAAACGACAACTCCGATTGCTACGAAAATTGAAATCCGATAATAACTAACTATTACGGATACAATGAAACTCGTTTCGTTCAATTCCGAGACTGTTCAAAAATTGGCTATTTTTCAGTCGATAATTAAATATTAAAATATTCAATTTTTACAAATTAACTCCAAATTCAATTTTACAAGTTCCAAAATATTTCTATAACTTCAATATGATAAAACAAAATTTTCCAAATCATTTTCAATCATATTTAACCCAATATTTAATTATTTGTGGAATTTCACTATTAAATAAATCGATTTAATTGCAAAATTAAATCCAAAATTCAAAATAAAATTTATTCGACTCCAAAAATTCCACTTATTAATATTTAAAATTAATTAAATACTCAAATTCAAATTATTAAAAATTCTGGGTCGTTACATAGAAGGCGCGACAAGGCATGTGGTAAGGCACGCAATGCAATACCAGGGTAGAATTCTACCATTTGCACTCCTGGACTAGTGGTAATGCATAGCAGATACTACTGCCCACCTTAAGACACACTCCTAAATCAAAGGTATGCACACCAAAATCAAATCACAAAAGCAATAGATATGGTTCGAAGAAATGTGCCTAATAGGTGGTGCGACCTCACTTGGTCCGATATAGCTCCTACATTGGCCACATCAAGCTGACTCAAGGGAGTCAGGGCTACGTAAATGCCATGCAGAATCATTCGCCAAACTATCCTCCTTCATTCTGGAATCTCCACCATGTACATAGTTGTTAAAGTGGTTTTCGGTATTGGCAGAGAGTATGATAATATTCGATCCCGGTTTCTTTAACAACCAAATGCTTATTTCACACCATGGTCATTTAAAAAAATTACTTTATAAATATTTAAATAAAATCTCGAATACAAATTTAATCAAAATGCATAAAATTCAATTTTAATTACTTCTAATTTTTAAAGTATTCATTTAATCACCTTTTATTAA
The DNA here is from genome assembly GCA_030765085.1 of Allium cepa. Taxonomy (NCBI): domain Eukaryota; kingdom Viridiplantae; phylum Streptophyta; class Magnoliopsida; order Asparagales; family Amaryllidaceae; genus Allium; species Allium cepa. The sequence goes on along the minus strand of CM060938.1, from coordinate 376,970,688 downwards.
AACAAGTTATGAATCATTTCCAAAAAGTCATTAAGTTCCGAATGAATCTTTATTTAAATTAAATTTACAACCAGCTTAAATCTAATTTAAATGTAAATTAAATAAACCCATTTTATTAAAATATTATATATATTTAATAAAATTAATATTATACAACTTAAAATAAAGTAAACTTTTTATTTATCGTTTTAAAATCTTATTTTATATATTTTAGAAAATAGAACAAGAAGTAAAATTTTACAAATTACTTTTTACGGTTCAAAATTTTTATATTTCCTAAATCCAATTTTTTAAGTTATAAATTTTCCAATAATATAATAGAATACTTATTACATTTCAAAAATCAAACTCATACATTTCCTTTCAACATTTGGAAATCATTTTTTTCAAAATTAGACCAACGGTGTCCGTATATAATTTTATATCCTATGGTCAAGTGATACAGATATTTGTTATTTCAATCCGTGATAGTTTAAATCTTTACGGGCTTATATCATTAAACCCACAATCCTAAAATTTTAATAATAACCGAAAATCGCTTGGGTATATCATTTTAGCACATAACGAATTTTCTCCTATTCTAAGGTCCGTTCGGGTTTGTATCATTTCAACCCATAATGATTTCTAAACTAAAGTGGACTTGCAGAATAATAACAATAACATAACACTTACTGGCATATGTGATCGATAGAAATAACAATTATATAATATAGTCAATTAACATTTAACGGTGTCAATTTACATAAGTGATCAAACTAAATAATGACTTATCATATTTAACTGTTAATAACTATCAATTAAATTGTAACAGTATATTTACATTGTCATTTCCTATGAAATCAATCTGATGAGCATAGGAATAATAACCATGAGTGATTACTCACCTTCCGTAGCTAGAGAACGATGATAAAAAACAACGAAAAAGAACGATGTAATGGACACTGGCATGAACCGGGCATGATAAATCAATTAGATGCAACAAACACGAAAGTTGATTTTAGCATGATAAGTCGATGAAAACATCGAGAATATATATATACATACACGATATATACACAAAAGTTTTTTCCGAAGGGGTAAAATACACACACACACAGAGACACACACACACATATATATATTACTCTTGCCATCAATTGTAAATGTGAAAACTTTCGACCAAAGAATATATGCACGCCGCACACATTAGTAGCAAGCTTATATTTCAAAAATAATCTTTTTCACTTTAGTCAACAAGTACACATTAAATAATATAAAAGACAAGCACGGTATCTCTCACTATTGTATATCCAAGACACACACACACATATATATATATATATATATATATATATATATATATATTAGTTCTAAAGGTACTTATGCACACACACAATATACTAAACAAAGAGTTTTTTTCAGCAATTTCAAATGACAAAAAAATTTCCCATCAATATACACAGGTACAATACACTATTGAAACATGAACAAGCTAGTGGATAGTATAGGTAGGCTCCTAATCCAAGAGTACGCAGCATATATTTAAACTTATATATAAGTACAGCCGCATATATATATATATATATATATATATATATATATATATATATATATATATATATATAATGGAGCAAAAGGAAACTTCAAACAGCCTAAGGTATAAACATATATGTAGTTCTAGATATAACACTAGAAACTCAAATTTTGTGTGTATATATATATAGCATATATATACTAGCCGCTGCATATCCATGACACACGCATATATATATGTATATATATATACGTATATATATACGTATATATATACACAAATATAGATACGTATATATATACACACACATATATATATATATACACGTATATATATACATATATATATATATATATACGTATATATATACGTATATATATATATATATACATATATATATATATATATCTATATATATATATGCGTGTTGCAATTTATCGACCGAAATAAGACTCCGGTCATCACACATGCCGAGTTAGGTGGCAAGTGGATCTGCATTTGGGCTCGAGTTAGTGGAGCTAGCGATGCGGCGTCCATGGTATGCTCGGTCTGGTCAGGGCGAGGTGATGGGGACATGGCCGATGTAGTGGATTCGGGCTTGGGGAGGAAGTGGAGTGGTGTTTCGGGTCAGAGGGTTGGCAGCAGCGGCCGACAGTGGGTTCGCGGTTGGGTCTCGGCTTTGGCTGGTGGTGTTAGGAACGTGGCGTTGGGGTTGGAGGGTGGTGGTGGGGTGGCGTAAGCAAGGTGCGTGGGATTTGCTCTGGTAAAGACGTGCTGTCTTTTTTTTTACATCGTGGTTTCTTTGTTTTGGGAAAATGGTGGTTTTGCATGGGTGGAGGCTCACGGAGAAGATGGATCCAGGGAGGAAAATGCTCGGCAAAATTAAGAGAAAAGAAGAAAAAATAAAAATAAATAATATAAAGGGGGAAGACATGATGTAGGAGAGGAGGAACCAAAGAGAGGATACATACCTTTTCTTTGAAATGCCAAAAATGAATAGGCACACATATATCAAAGAAAATCAATGAAATGGCAATGGTCGGGCTATGATTCAGGTGAAAAATTATTAAAGCAACTTGTTATTGCTTGGATTACACATCTAAAGTTTAAAAAGGCAAAGAAAATAAGAAGTCAAAATATCGGTACCGATATGACCGCTTTTTATCGTTTCCATTGTGTATCGAACCTTAAAATGCAGAAATAAATATATTGCAGAGATCAACACGATGAGGCAAATATAATGGTACATAGATATAAGTGGTATGATCCATTTATAAAAACTCGAATTTTTGCTGCTAAAAATGATGTTAAAATGCAGAAAATAAGATAAATGGAGCTATAAAAGTCCAAATTTCATGAAACGAGTTACGATGTCTTTCCCAGAAAATGATTTATGTTTTTATTATATAAAAATATTCAAATTTCAAAAACACTAAATTTTCAACAAATAATTGATAAAATTTATATTTTTAATTTCACAAATAAATTTGCTTTCATATTTTTCTACAAAATTTTACCAATTACTATATTTAAATAGATGTATTTCAAATATCAAATTTCTATTTTAAAATTCCATTGTTAAAATTTTATGAAAAATTGGTTAATTTCATTAAAGAATTCGTTAAAATTTCAAGTCGTTAACTGACAATTCACCTAATATATCTGCTTGGAACATGAAAACGATCGCTTGTATTAAATTACATTATTATGGAATGGATGGGATGAAGTTAGGTTAATTGATGAGAGAAATTTTGAGTTCTTGCAAAAATTATATATCAGAATTACTCAAAAAATTGTTATAACTCGGTTGAAGTCAGGAAAGCATGCATATGCACAATTGGTATAAAGATGCGCGCATATGCACAATTGGTATAAAGTGACCTGCAATTTTATTTTAAACCAAGTTGTTGCTACTCGGTTTTAAACTTATTTGCTATAACTCAGCGAATGGCAGCAATTTTGTTAAACGCTAAGTTGCAGCAACTCGATGTTAAAACTAAGTTGCACAATCCGGTCGCAACAGTTTTAGGCTATGCTGTAGCAATTCAATGTTAAACTGAGTTGCAGCAACTTAGTTTAACACTGAGTTGTTGCAACTCGGTTTTGAAACCAAGTTGTTTGCCATGCTATTACGAAACTGAATGCTTGCCGAGTTAAAATTGAAAATTGAGTCGCAACTCTTTAATGTAAGAACAAATTTTTTGATTTTTAAGTTGTAAGTTTTTATCGAGTGTTTATATTCAATGCATGCAATTGTAATGGGACACTTTGGATTGTCGTATTGGACGTTGAAGAATGTGCAAAATCTTTAGAGTTTGGAGTGGATGATGCAGAAAGGTTAGGTTAACCATAAGTTAAACTTTAAGTGTATTTTGAAATTAAAATTTTGGTAGCTTATGTTGTTTTAATATGTGAATACATAACAATGTAATATTTGATATATCTTTAATAATTGTTTATGACTTATTATACACCATTTGCGGAGTGTTTTAAATTTTGCATTGGATATTATGATGAAATATGTGATACGGAGACAAATGTTTATGATATCTTATACTCCATTTGCTTTAAATATTTTAATATTAGTATTGAAAAGAATTATGTAAAATTATAAGTTTATATTAGCAACACTTATAAATGTTACCAGTATCTGGATTACAATTACTTATAAATGTTAAAAAGTAAATGATGGGCGGTGATATAGATATCTTCGGTAATGCTAATAAGTGCTGCTAAATCCACATTTTACAACGCTTATAAGTGCGGCTAAATAATACAGTAGCAATGCTTATAAGTGTTAGTTGGATATTGTTTAGTAACGCCTACAAGTGTCACAAACTTGTCTGCTTCATTCCTCACAGGCGGTTCGTAACATTAAAAACATGTTACTTAAATTATTTGTAACACTTATAAGTGTAAGGAATTGCCTGTTTTGGTGTAGTCTTGGCATATTTTTGTATTGATTATGATTAATCTTTACCTGGGAATGGTATGGGATTATGTAACTTGGATATGAATTTGTTTTGAAATGTAATTAGTAAAATGTTGTTTTTGGAAATCTGTGATTCTTTTCATATTCAAATGCTTCTGATATTATAGATACCATTAGCATTATCGTATTTTGTCACCAGAAGTTAATACTATGGATGACCATAGCATATGTAGCGCTTAGCTTTTGGCCTCTAGATACGGGATGTTACAACTTGGTATCAGAGCATGGTTTATGAAAAAATTTAAACTAAAAATGGTTTTAAAACATAGTCCTAATGAATTAAAGTAAGATTAAGGTAAGAGATAACGTTATAGTAATGTACTCGTATGTGTTATATATAAGTATATGCGTTATCTCTAGTCTCCTATCTTTTTAGGTAATTTTCTATATCTCATGAGGTATGAATACAAAATGGAAGGTAGAAGATGAAGATTTAACCTGGGAGGGGATGGCACCGATGGGAATGCCAAACCTAGTACAAGGAGGACCCAAGGTAAGGCACAAACAGAAGATGTAGGTGCCGAAGTCCTATAAGTTGGAATTGAACCTATGTATCAGATTTCCATGAATATGATGCAAGCGGGAGTTGCAGCTGGAGTGTTAGGAGGAGATTCTGTGGGATCAAGAGTCCCGAAAGCTCCGGTAGTTAATCATTATGCTAAGCTGAGCGGAGACTACCCTAAGCTTGGGGGAAAGCCATTTCTAGGAACAAGGGATTCTTTAGAAATGGAAAATTGGTTGCTGCACCAAGAGAGAATCTTGTAAACTTGGGGAAGAGGAGGCTTGCTTCGAGACAGCTTCAGAAATCAGCTTTGTTTTGGCGGAATAGCGTGAAGGTTGTTGTGGACGAAGAAACCTTGTCATAGGAAAATTTTAAGGGGAGATTCCAGGAGAGGTTCACATCTGCGATGGTAAAGATAGCTCTGATCGAAAAGTTTGTTGAATTTGGGCAGCGAGAGATGTATACCTTGGAGTATGCTAGAAAGTTTGAGGAGTTGGTCAAATATAGGTATGCTTCAGTGGATACAATAACAAAGAGGAATGAGAAGTTTATTAGGAGGTTGAAGCCTGGGTTACGAAATGCTACATTACCTCATATTAGTGATCCTTTTGACTTTGTAGTAGAGATGGCCTTAAGGCATGATGAGATTCTTAATTCTTTAGAGAAGAGTAAGGCTAAATAAGTCCGGTTGGGCAGAATCAGAAGAGGAAGTTCTTTCCTAAGAAAGGTGCTCAGAAGGGTGGAGTGGCTAAGAAAGGAAAGTGTGAGATTGTTTGCTTCAAGTGCGACAAGAAGGGGCACTTTGCTAATGAGTGTCATGCTGGAAATGCAAAGGAGGTAGCTGGAAAGAAGAGTGTCAGATGCTTCAATTATGACCAGATTGACCGTTATAGGAACTAGTGTAAGAACCCCACTAAGTATGGAAAGGCTAAGGTGTATGCATTGGAGCATGTTGCTTCTAAGCCAACAGCTTCGAAAAAGGAAAGGTAGTTTAGGAGGTACGCTTCAGATTCATGGTATGTCTATTGGCGTTCTATTTGATACTGGTGCATCGCATTCTTTCATATCTAGATGTTTGGTTGATAAGCTTAACCTAGAATCCACATATTTAGTTACTTCCTTATAGGTTGAGAATCCAGTAGGAGGTATGCAACTCTACGGTTGAGATGTGACCAGTTAGAGTTTGACCTGTTAGGTAATACTTTTATTTGCAGTTTGCATGTTTTTATTATTTGTGGGGTTCAGGATCATTCTTGGGATGGATTGGTAAAGTGAGTATAATGTCGGGATATTTCGCTAGGATGGGAAAATATCGCTTAGACACCCTGATTGTACTGATCAGATAGCTTATGCCGTAGAAGGATCCAATGGTGAGGTGGATGCTTCGTTGCATGTTATGGAATTGGATGATGAGTTGATTTTTCGTAGTTAGATAATTCGTGGATGTTTTAAGCCTGTACTTGGATTGCCACTGAATCGAGCCATTGACTTTTAGATAGATTTGGTTCCGAAAGCAGAACCAGTGAGTAGGCCGCCAAGCAGGATGACTCCTACAGAGATGAGGGAGTTGAAGGTGTAGTTGGTGGATTTGGATGGCAAGAATTTTATCAGGCCGAGTAGCATGCATTGGGGAGCAGCCCGGCGTTTGCCAAGAAGCCAGACGGATTGTTAAGGCTATGTCTTTGTTATCATAAGTTGAATGAGAGTACGATAAAGAATCAATATCCATTGTTGAGGATTGATGATTTGTTCGACTAGTTGAGTAGAGTCAAGTTATTCTCGCTATTGGATTTGGCAACAGGTTTCCATCAGCTCAGGATAGTAGAGGATAGTATAACTTTGAAGGAATTTAGGACTAGATATGGGTAATACGAATGGTTATTAATGTCGTTCGGACTGACTAATGCATTGGCTTTCTTTATGAATTTGATGAACCAAGTTTTCCAAGAGCACATGGATAGGTTCGTATTTGTTTTCATAGATGATATCTTGATATACTCTAAGTATTAAAGAGAAGACGAAGTTCATCTTAGAGTTGTTCTTGAGACGCTGACGCAGCATCAGCTAAAGGCAAAGTTGTCGAAATGTCATTTCTGGAAGAAGAAGTGAACTTTCTTGGTCATGTAGTCTCAGAAAAAGGGTTGCCGGTAGATCCGACTAAGATTAAAGCGGCGAATAGTTGGAAAAGACTTGAGACAGTGATGGAGAAAAAGAGTTTCCTCGGGTTGGCTAGTTATTATCAGAGGTGCATTAAGGACTTTTTGCGCATAGCAGCACCGATGACCAAGCTAGTGAGAAAGGATGTAAAGTTTGTGTGGATCGATAAGCGTGAGCAAGAATTCTAGAGTTTGAAACACTTATTGACCAATGCACCTGTGTTGGTTGTTTCAAAACGGAATCAGGATCTGGTGGTTTATACGGATGCGCATGGAACAGGATTAGGTGCTATGCTGATGCAAAGAGGTAAAGTGATTGCCTATTCTTCTAGACAGCTTAGACCACATGAGGTCAGATATCTGACACATGATTTGGAATTGGCTGCAATAAAGGTGTAGTGACATTACCTTTAGGGAGAGAGGTTTGAGTTACATACAGATCATAAGTCGCTGAGGTATTTGTTCTCTCAGAAGGAGTTGAATATGAGATAGCAGAGGGGGTTAGAGTTTATTGCCGCTTCTGATTTTGGGATTGAGTACACACTAGGGAAAGACAACAAGGTTGCGGTTGCATCTAGCAGGAAACATCATGATGCATTGTTGACAATGATCGCTGGTGGAAAGATTTGAAACCATTAATAGATTGCGGAGTGCAGTGGATATCTGAGGATGGGTCTTGCAGAGAAACGTAGTGTTATCTTGTTTGGAAGTTCAACCAGTGATGACCTAAAAAATTGCTTCTAAACAGGAAGAAGATCTTGTATTGGCTGAACAGAACGGGAAGTTAAGAGATGGAACCGAAAGCGATGACTTGAAAGATTTCAGTCTTGACCGAAATGGGAGGTTGAAATGAAAGGAAGGTTATGTGTGCCGAGTGTAGGTAACATAAGGAAAGAAGTCATAGAGGAATGCCATCGTTTGAAGTTCTCTATTCATCCATGAGGTACTAAGATGTATCAGGAAATGAAGAGGAGTTTTTTTTAGTAAGGTATGAAGCGGGATATTGGCTTATGGGTAAAGATGTGCTTGATTTGCGAGCAGGAAAAGGCCGAACACCGGAAGCCAAGTGGGTTGCTTCAACCATTGGATATTCCAGTATGGAAGTAGGATTCTATCTCTAAGGCTTTTATTGACGGGCTGCCAAGGTCGAATGTAGGAAATGTAAATATATAGGTTATAGTGGAAAGATTGACCAAGAGTGCACATTTCATTCCAGTTAGATCAACTTGAACGGCACCTGTTTTGGCAAAGTTGTTTATGAAGCATATAGTTATACTAAATGGAATTCCTAGTAGTATATAAGTGACCGAGATTTCTTATTCACTAGTGAATTCTGGAAGAGTCTGCAGGAAATTTTGGGAACCAAGCTCAAGATGAGTATCGCTTACCATCCACAACCAGATGGACAAACAAAAAGAGTTAACAAATTCTTGAAAGATTTGTTAAGGGCTTGTGTAATAGGTTTCGGGGGATCATGGTTAGACCATCTACATTTAGTTGAGTGTTCATATAACAATAGTTATCAGACTAGTATTAGGATGTCACTGTTTGATGCTTTCTATGGAAGGCCATGCAAATCTCCCGTATGTTGGTAAGAGACCGGGGATAGGTTGGTTTTTGGTCCAAATTTAGTCATAGAAGCTGCTGAAAAGATTGAGGTCATTCGAGCTAGAATGAAGGAGGCTTAGTCTAGGCAGAAAAATTATGCAAATAAGAGATGGAAAGCTTTAGAGTTCTCAGTTGGAGATCAAGTTTTCATCAAAGTATCATCGGTGAAGGGTGTGATTAGATTTGGAAAATCAGGAAAGTTAGCACCGAGATTAGCTGGACCTTTTCCTATTGTTGAGAGGATCAGGAAACTTGCATATAGAGTCAAGTTACCGAGTAGTTTGGCAAGAGTCCATGATGTTTTCCACTTTTCTCATCATAGAAAGTGTGTTAGAGACTCGGAGACTACTATTGCACCAACTATGCTAGATGAATTAGTAGTAGAACCGTATTTGACTATAGTGAGGAAGCATGTTCGTATGGTTGCAAGAGAAAAGAAAGGGCTTAGAACAAAGACGGTCAGATTAGTTAAAGTTCAGTGAAGTGACAATGACCGAGACTGTACTTAGGAGATTAAGAGCAGGATTAGAGATACTTATCCTGGCTTATTTGATGGAATGCTTTACCTCTTTGATTGATTTGTTGTGTCCCTTACTATAATTTTGAGGACGAAATTCTTTAAGGATGAAGTTTATAACACCCCAGATTTTGGGTAACACTATTTAGGATATATAACTAGCTAAATTAAATAAAATAATGTGTTGATTAGGGGATTGAGATTTGATTTAATTAAAGGGTAGCCGGGACATTTAACCTATGAACTAAAATAAGAGTTAACATGAAATAGGGGAGGGGTAAAATAGGATAGATACCATTTCTTTATCTATTCCCTTAGGCCGCGTATCTCCACACGTTCACTTTTCATTTTCAATTTTTTTAAAAGAGGTCAGCCACCATTAACATGGGAAAGATGAAGAAGATTAAGCAAAGCTGAGGAAGAAGCTAATTCAAATCAAATCCATTCGCATCTCAATCTCTTTAATTTCCAGAGCTAAGGTTAATAAAATTTACATCTAAAAAAATCATTATTTTTAGATTTAGGACGAATTACGAATATTTTGCATTGATTTTCCATATTTTCTAATGTCGAAATGATTATATGTAGTAATTGATGAATTATGGTTGTTTATATTGAATTTATGATTTGTTCTAGGGTGAAACCCCTATAAAATGACATCCAAATGGCTTGTGAATTTTTATGAAGATCATAAATGATATTTTAAAGATGGGTATCAATTTTTAGAATTTTCCAGATATTTGTGGAATTTAAATGAATTTTTCAGTAAGAAAATGTTAATTTGGGTTAATAATTAGTTACGGTTCAATAATAAAATATTTGGGTCTGAAATTTTTATATCTTGGAAAACATATTAAAGGAGATTTTCTGGAATTTTGTAGATTTTTCCTAAGTTTTTTAATGAATATATAAAATTATTTAAGGTATAGGGCTTAAATGTTTTATATATTTTTGAAAAGAGAAGGGGGTTTTTGCAAATAATTCAAAAAGATTAGTTCTGAAAATTACATTACTTTTTATTGGTAAAGAAAGAGGCAACCAATAAAAATTTGACAAGTAAAGCAAGTTAGGTGAAAAGAACTATTTGCTACATGTTTTTCACTGTTTCAATGCTTTCGGCACCCTGTTCCGCCTCCTCATCTTCGCTTCCTACATAGTCTAAACTAATGCATATTGTATCAACGAACTGGTACGTAGTGAATTCGATGTAGGCAGAAGGTATGGAGTCGAAACCAAGGGTTCCTAAGGGGATAAGGCATTAATTTGCTTTTAAATTAAAAATTTGCTTGTTTGCTTTCAATTAAATGGCTTTAGACTGAGTAGCTTTCGACTCAATTAGATTTCAACTGGGTTTAATGGATTTAAAGAAATGGTTTCGATTGGGTTGCTCTTTTGTTTTAAACGATTGTTTTCTACTAAGTCAAAGCCTTTTTACTACCGCTTTCTACCTTTCGATCTAGATGGTTTCGAAAGGGTTATTTACTTTGTTTTCTGAAATATGACCACTTCTCCAATACTTTCGAAAGAATGGATTCGACACCATTACTTCTTTACTTTGGAAATGGTTTCTTAACAGATGCTTTCAACTTAAATATTTTAAAGACCTTTTTCTATGAATGAAGTAAAGCATAAATGGTTTTGGAAGAGAGTTTTAAATGGTTTCGAAGTAGATGCTTTCGCCTTTAATGGGTTTCTGATCCTTTTACTTTACTTGAAGGCAGAATCCAAATGGTTTCGACCGAGATGATTTTTAAAGGTTTCGAAGGGATGAAATTTTTAATGATTTCGAAAGGTTTCCACATAATTTAATTAAACCCAAAGGCATTCAAAAGGTTTAGTATTTTAACGCTTTCGAAAGGGTTTTTATGAATCGTTTCGAAGAAGTGGATTTCTAGGGTTTCAAAAGGCTTGAAAGGAAGGGTTTTTCCTATGTTTTCGAAACGTAATATTTAAAGGTTTTAAAGAGAGGATGTCTAATGTTCTGAAGGTTTTAGAGAAAAGAAACGAAAGGTATTTCACATGTTTTCAAAAGGCATGGTTAATGGTTTAAAGCTTTCGTAGGAAAGGCTTTTAATTGTTTCGAAAAGATCACTTTCAATGGTTTCGAAGGGGTTACCTTCAATGGTTTCGAAAGGGTTATTTAATGGTTTTAAACAAAGGTTTCGAATGTATTAAATAGGCAATATTTCCTTAGTATTTTCAAATTAAAACGGGTTTTGATTTGTTTTGTAATGATAGCTAATCCTTATTAAAATTCATCAACATTATTTCGAGTAAAGTATAAATGCCATGGCAAAATAGCTTAAAGTAAAGCTAAAAATATGTTTTCCTTGTAAAAGTATGATTTAAAAGGTTAAATCATTTTGAAAAGGTTTTCAAGGAATAATATGTGGGTATTTAAGCCTAAGAAATTGATTCGGATAGTTAGTCCATTTTGATCCAGAAAGTTAGTCCAGTTTGCTGGTGGTTAACCCAATTTTATGGATAGATAGTCCACTTGTTAGCATAATGGACTCTGCTATTATGTTATGGACAGATAGTTCACTTGTTACCTGTTTTATGAACAAAGAGTCCATTTATTAGCATAAAGGATTTTTCTATTTTGATATAATCACTTTGTTTAACTAGTTTGGTTGCAGAAAAGGATTTGCAAAATATGTGTTTTAGGAGGATATTAGCGAGTGGAAACCTATTCCGCTAAGCGTCATGGCCTCACTTAACTTCAATAAACCGAGATGTAACAGAATTATTCACACCAGGCTTTATGTCTAACTTGAATCCTTTAATTTTTCTTAAACTCTCAGGTTCTCCAAATTGATTTGAGTAGGCTGAGGATTAAGGTTTTTAGGTTTTAGTTGTTTTGGTGAATAAAGCTCCAAAGACGAGCAGGGCAGCTAATTGGGAGTTGTAAATTATTTTGTTTTTTCCCGCTTTGTATTAAGTCAGATATGACTATATTGCTTTGATCAACCAAGGGTGCACCGTCATATGTTACTCTTGGCATATTGATTATAATTAATCTTTACCTGGGAAACAATATGGGATTATGTAATATGGATATGAATTTGTTTTGAAATGTAATCAATAAAATATTATTCTCTTAGATCCAGATATCAGGGAATGTTGTTTTCCTAGTTCTTTGTCGCTTGATGGTATTTCTGTTGATCTTGATTACTCAAATGGTTCGGTTTCTCCTGTTTCTGATGTTAATGTGGCTTCAGATGTCTCAATTCCAGTCGATAGAATCAGCGCAGAGATTAGTGGTTGCGCATAGGATAATGGTGTTTCTAATAACATTGTCCCGGTGGTAAGTTTCGCTCAAGTTTCTAGTGATGATCATTATAAATGTTTTGATGACAAAGCCAAGAAAGTAGTTGTTAACTTTCAACAATACAATCTTGATGATGTTGAAGAGAGACAATTATTGGACTGTGTAGCCGAGGCAAACAAGGTAAATTGCTTTAGTTAAGTAGTTGCCCTTTGTGTTAATTCTTGTGTGGTTGGTTTTAGTTCTTTGGAGTTAGAGGTTCTTGCTGGAATTGAAGAAGGGGATGGCCTTTTTTTTGATGATATTGGTAAGACTGAAAGTTTTTTTTCAATGAACAAAGGAAGTGATGCTACAGGCTTAGTTATTCATGATATGAACATTGATACTGTAAGCACTTTTGTTGTTGATGAGCAATTCAGGGTATTTGAAGATTTGAAATTGGTTTGCTATGTTGGGTCAAGAGTTGCAGACATGTCTAGATATGCTCACAATTCAGCTGTGTCTCGATGTACACATGGTATTTCAAGTATTGACAGGTTGAATGTGATTTCGGCGAATGTTATGTACAAGGATGGTCTTGTGATTAATGAAGCTGTGGGGAGTTTTATGTTTGATTTTTCTATTTTGTTGTTGCCTTTACTTGAGAATGCGTTGAAAGTTATGGTTTTTAAGAATGTTTTTCGTGTTAGTGGATTGGAATTCACATTGGAGAAGTTTCTTCATTTGGATAATGTTGTTGATCAATGTAATAAGCCTGTTTTTAGTAGTAAACTGAACGGTTCAGAGGGTAAACATAATGTTGAACACAATCTAAGTGAATTGGAGAACATATTTCCATTAGCAATGTGAGCGGAGATTTGGAGAATTTCGATTTTCAGCAATCGGATCAAGCTGTCTATTATTGGACTGGGGGGTTTAGATTTGTTATGTATTGTTTTCTTACAGCTTTAGGTAAATTTCCTCGTTCTCCTTCTCATGCTATAGAATTAATTCGTGAAGCCAAATTACTTTATGAAGCCAAATTAATTTGTGAACCCAAATTAAGAAGAAGAAATTGGAAGAGCTATTCAGCTAATAATATTAGGAGAAGTCCCCGTTTAAATCGTAATGCATTTTAGCCTTTTGATTGAGGGTTGTCGATTTTTTGGGAGTTTTATTGTGTTTTCTGTTGATTTAGAGTTTGTTGGCAGTTTTTGTTGAAGTTGTATATTGAAATGTTTCATCTTGATTCTTGAGGTTGCGGTTGCTGTCGCGAAAGCTATTCAGTTGGTTGCTTCTCTTTTGGTGTCGCTCTTGACTGGAGTTTCTGGTTGGTGTTGCCTCTTTAGGGTTGGATTTTAGTTTTTTAGGAGTTTGGGAGGGTTTGTTTTTTTCTTTTGTATGGGGGGTTCATTTTCTACCTGCCAGGCTTATAGGAAGCTCCTTTATTTCTGTTGATATATATATATATATGTGCATGTGTGCTCTCCTCTCTTGTAGAGGACCACACATTTTTCTCAAAAAATAGTGCTTCTGATATTATGGAGCATTAGCATTACCGTATTTTATCACCAGAAGTTAATACTATGGATGACTGCATCATCTATAGCACTTAGCTTTTTTCAGCCTCTAGATGCGGGATGTGATAGTGGTGCTAGAATAGGAGGTGTGACATTACACTATCGCATGGAGAGGCTATAGGTCGCGATGCTCAGGGGTTAGTCGAGCTTTATGTGGTTGGGTGGGATGCGAAGAGGTCTCGACATCGAGTTCGTCGAAAGTGTCGAAGTACAATTTCATGGACTAGAGAGGCTATTTGAGTATGTGTGTATGGAAGAGCATGTACTTATACATGAATCTAGGAATGGGGAAGAAGAAGGATTAGGGGAGAGGCAATTAATTAAAGGTTAATTAAGCATTTAGGCTAAATAATTGAATCGCTTAATTTCCTAACTTATAAAATCAATAACTTTTTCATACAAGGTCCAATCGAGATGCAACCTTTTGCATTACGCTCGCATGAGCGCTAACTATGCGTTGGAATCGGTTATTTCAAGTTGCCGTAAGTTGAATTTTAAGCTAAAATTGAATGCTATTCGATTATAGATCAAAGCGAAATGCATAAGCGTTAGCTGGAATTTTGATGAGTTATCTTACCTTTGGACGAACGCTATATGATATATGGTAGATATAAATTGTTGTTTTCATGCTGGGATAATTTATTGGTTTGGTCGAATTTCCACTATAAAAAGCGAATGACGAATAAAATGAAATATGGGGAATTTGCTAGAGGAATCTAGATTCCTTACCATTATTGATTTAGTTTCATTTGTATACTTATGTTATAATTGTTGAATGTCAAAACTTGGTAGTTTTACCTTATTTGATATGACTTTGATATGTTGATATGTTTAACGTTTTTTGTGATAAAGGTAGTAGTAGCATCGGTTAAGTGTTATGGTAGCTATTAGTTTTATTATAGTATTTTGGAAATACTATTAATCATTGTTTTGGACTGGAAATTGGTTTTAAATCGAAGAATGATTTTGATTCTAATTATTATAATTTTCTGTGGTATTTTATTTAGAAATAGTTTTTGAACCACTCTATTTTACTCTAACCATTTTGGAAATGTTTTAAAAGTAATAAGGAAAGTATCTATTTTACAAAAATATAATATTATAACGAATGTTTATTATAAGGAAAAAAGCGAAATTTATCTTTTGTAATAAAGTAATTATATTTTAAGATATAAACATTTTGTGATAAATATTCGTGATACGCTTTATATAAAATGTTTTATGAAAAGCATGAGTCAACCTAGCTGGTTATTCCGCGCTTCCCCAAAATACAGTTATGGGTTTATTATGATGTGAATATATATATGTGTATATATATATGATGAAGTAAACAACATAACATGACAATACCAACACCTATGGTTTAATATCCTTGAAATCATTTTATGTAAAACATGGTTAATCCCTTTAACCTATTAATCAAGGAAAACTTCTAAAAAAAGTACATATGTAAAATCATTTCAAACTCTTTTATTATGCCATGATTTTCCTTTAAAATAAGATTGGGTTATTTGTTTTGAAAAATAAGCTTTCGAAACCTTTAAACTTTACTTTCGAAACGCATGGATAACCTTCTTTGAAAGCATTTAAATCTTCTTTTTAAAACACGAACATATACCTTTTGAAACATTCAAAACAAACCGTTCGAAAGTATTAAAGCTTTACTTAACATCTCATAGAAGCATAGGTTCGAAATCAATGAAAGTACCCATTTCGAAACCATACCCATTTCGAAACCATTGGGTTTGCATACGAACATCTTTTGGATCTAAGTGAATACATATGAAAGCAACTGTTTTGAAACCATTGATCTTATATAAAATTGTTTGGGGAAAAGTTGATGGCTTTGGAACCATCTAGTCGAAAGCTTAGAACATTTAAATAGAACATTGAAGGATAGCGTCGAAACCCTCTTTCGACACCGTTGTCTTCAAAACCCTTGATCCCATTTGAAAGCCTTTAAGAGGTGGCTTAGTGTAAGTTTAAAACAAAAGCTACCCTTCGAATGCATTGATGACTTCAATACATTCAAAAGGCCAAGAAAACAACAGCAAAGTTTCTTCTGGGTCGAAACCACCCTTTACGAAAGCATTATTCTATAAATAAAGGAACTCATTTGAAAGCTTATACTTTAAACTAAATGATGGAAACCCATTTCAAAAGTTACTTAGAAGACCCTTTTCGAAAGCATATGTTTCGACTCATTCGAAAGTTTTTAATAAAACAAGTCAGGCGCTTACATTTGAAAGTAAAACAAAGGTTTCACATCGAAAGCGACGCTTTCGACACCATGCCTTCAGTCTTACTCCAATCCACTACGTACCATCAATGTGATACCTTGCGTATTGGTTTCGGCTTTGGTAGGTTTCGACTGGGTCAAAGCGGAAGAATAGGGTCAAAAGGTACTTCGGAAAGAGGCGGAACCTATTTTTCTGAGTAAAGGCTAAGGCAATACATTTAATGTAATTACTTTATAACAAACTTGTCTATTTGTAAACATTTAATTAGTTGCCGTAACTTTTCAAATCCTTTACCAAAATAACTGCCGCGTAATTTCTGATCTAAGCAAAGATTAATTTTCACCATTAAGCCCTTCCATTAAGCAAAACAATTAAAACGATTAAATCCTTCTTCTAAAATAATTTATTTTTCACAGTAAATTACCTAGGAAAATCCCCAAAAATTACAGAAATTCACCTTCAATATGTTATCTGACATATGAAAATTTCAGATCCAAATTCTTTATGAAATCATCGAAATTGATTTCTAAATCCAATTATGCATATTTGACTTTGAAAATTTACAATAAATTTTGCATAGCTTGGAAAATTATAAACACTAAAACCCAATTCTAAAATCATGTTTTACGTAACATAAAATTTCCTCATGGCATACGAAAATAACTATAATCGGTTTTACCCTTAAAACCGTATAAACTAATTGTCAAATTATTTTGTTTGAATCCAACATATCCAAATCCAAGTATATCATCCATCAAAAATCATCGTAATGATGGATTTAATCTTAAATCCAAAAAAATGATCGTAAAACAAAATAGAGATGATTTAGATTATTTTTCTCCTTAACTAAGATAAGGAATTTAATATTTGATTGAGATTGATACTTCTAGCTTGAATCTTTAGCTTTACTAATTTTTCTTCTTATTTTTCTCCAAGCAATGCCCGACTGTACTATTTCTTCTCTTATGTTTGTTTGGGTTTTATAAAATGAACGTGAATGGTATAAGGAACGAGAATATACGGGTAATGAAAATATAGAGCGAAAATTACCCTAATACCCTTGCGTTACTTAATTAATGTGTATAATCATTTGTAGCCTATTTATTTAATTAAGCTCATCCATTAAGTGTTTATTCAACTCTCAGTCCACTTATCACTTTAAGAATTATGTTATTCTATTTGATTTATCCAATTAAATCTTATGAATAATGTTATTAAAAATTATGGGTTTTACAGTTCCTATTTACAGAGAGAGCTGACAAAAAGATCTAGTGTTTTTTCTCCATTACCATGTCAAAACATGGAATGCTACATCCCTCAAGATTGGCCAGCCTTGATATGGCATATAATTGAATAAAATGCCCAAAAACCAATGTTAGTTAATATCACTTAAATATAATTTAAATGTGTATTGACATCGCATATCTATACGCACATATAAATATTATATGTAGGCGCTCAACTAATTACTACTCCTCACCCAGAACATTTCTAATAGCAACCCCATTTATTAAATGCACCACATATATCAAATAAAACAATAACTAATATTTATAAAATATTAATTAATTTACAATCATTATAAGTCGGCTAAATCAAACAGTATTTCGAGGACTGAACATATATAATTATGTGATGCACAGATGTGAATTCAATCGTCGATTAATATTTGTATAATTCAAATACTACATATCACTGAAGCTAGTGGTGTAGTAGTATGGCCTAATTCTTCACTTAAAAATCTCATTGGTAAAACTTGGTTTTACAAATTTGTGCGGTACCTTTTAATAAGGATTAATTATATCATTTCTCTTCGTCAATGCTACATGACATTAGGACTTATAGAATTTGGTTTTGGTCAAAATTCTAGAATCATCCATATTCAAATCGGTCAGTCCATAAATAAAGTCATTGGTTCAATAACAACATTTATTACGAACTGTATCACTCTGACCGGAGATTTTGACTTGACCTTGACTATAGTTTTGCGTGATATTAACCTCATACAACCAAGAAAAAAATTCTCCATTAAATAGTATTTCACTTTCAATTCTTCAACTCAGACTCAACTATAGTTGTTCGATGGTTATTATGCCATGATTTAGTTATTATCAAATTAGAGTGTTCATATGGAAGTTCAACAATATTGTCTATAACGATCCGTATTTTTAGCCATTTCAGATTTTAAATTTATTGTAATTATTAAATAAAAATAGTGAAAAATAAAATTTAATTATTTATTGATGTAAGTTATTGAATATGAACTTGAATAAAATTTTGGAATAACTTATTTCAGAGATTGTAATGATAACGAGTGATGGAATGAAATTCTATATACTGAGTGCTCTATAACCAATAATTGGGATTGAATAATAAAATATTAAATTACTGTGAAATGAAAGTAGTTGTTTTATTATTTGAATTTGTTTTAAAAGAAAATTTTATAAGTTAAATGACTTATATTTAAATTTTAGTGATTTATTGAACAATTAAATTGCTTGAATTTAATATTGGAATTTTCAAATAATTGAATCCTGAAATTAAAATGAATGAAAGTGATTTTTAAAGTTGATTTATATGATATTTAAACAAGAAGAAAGATTGTCAACACTTAAAAATTTAATTTAAGCGATTATTTGAAAATTTGGGAAATTTCCTGTTTTAATTAATGAGCAAAGATAGCCATTTTCACCACTGTCTCATATTTCGATGAAACCAGTTCCATCAGATCAGTAATAGTGAATTATTGTAGGATTTCAAATTTTGTAGCGATCGGATTTGTCGTTTGGCTATGCGAGCTTGAAACGCGTAGAAATCAAATTCGGAATTTAATGAAAATAATTCGGTTCGAAAAGCTATCTTCCACGTACAATCGGACTAGGCCTCGAAACTTTTTCCATTGCATTCGAAATAGAGGTATAACATTATTAATGCCAGGCGGCACGCTTCTTTTGGAGTTCGTCCAATAGTTAGTGTAAATAGTAAAAATAATAATAAAATAATTTATTCACACACACACACATATATGTATGTATGTATATATATGCCCAAACCCTAACTTTATGCAACCACCACCACTTTGAATTTAATGGCCAGAAAACATCCACCATTCCTCCTCGATTTCTCCTCCTCCAAGCAGAATCGTCGAAATCTTCGAATAAGGAAATCGAAGAGCTCGTCGAGCTCGCCATATTCAATAATGGTGATCAATTTTCGTGGCCATGGTTGGTCGCACTTGACTCAAGTATGCTGCAAGTTCGTCTACATTTTCCAAGGCATGAGGATGATCTAGTGGGGCGCAGAACAGGCCGCAGGTAGAGTAGGCCTAGGCTCTTCCAATAATGGGCTCTGATTGATGAATGAATGTCTTTGGTGGCCATGATGATTAGGTAAACGGAGGCAATGATGAGTTTTCACGCATGCGTTAATGGCCTAGGAAAAAACGATGGGAAGATTGCGCGTATGACCAGATCTCATCTTTTGATAATCGACGGCTAGATAATTTTAGGTTATATAAAATAAAATAAAAAGAAATTTTTAAATATATATATATACATACATATATATAAAATCGTGGATGTTTAAAAATATATATCTTTCGCATACGAGGTTGAAATTGGAAGAAACAAGCGACGATGGAATCATGGCGACAAGCACTACATTATGGAATTGATTTAGAGATGACTGGGAGTGGCAACGATTTTAGGTTAAATCGAACATCCCCCAATTTAATTTAAAATTGAAAACTCAAGGCGAGTATTTTATAACGCTCACAAGTACTAGAATATTTTTGTGCTAGTAAAAATTCAAAATTATGAAGTGATATAAATTTATTGGTAATTGTTTAATAAATTTAATTGTCATTTGAACTAACTATTAAAAATCAAAATTCACGGTTAAATTTGAAATTGGAATTTAATTGCCAGTGAAATACCTGATATTCATAACTATGGAACTATTGTGAATTATTGGTTGATTTGGGTGTTGATTGTAACATATGTTATTGATTGATGTTTGGATGATTTGGTCATTTATTTGTTTTGATATATATTGCTATCATCTTGTATATTATTTACAGTTTATAAAACTGTAAATCGAATTATTTCGAATATATTAAGAAATAGGTTGAAATGATATATGCCTATGACATTTATTTTGCATTGAAATGATATATATCCTTCCCTGAAATCAAATTGAAATAACTAATTACTTGGCCATAGAATAGAAAATTGTATACGAACACCAGATTTGTTAAATTAAGAGATTTTAAAATTTTTGATTTGAAATTTATTTAAATGATTTGATTTTAAGAAAATGAAAATAGAATCTATGGAAATTGAACCATTTCGAAATTGAGCTGGGAATTGAATTATATTTATGATTTGAGTCTTAAATTGGGTATTGAAAGTAAATGACTTAATTTTTTAAGTTGATGTTTTGAAAATCAAACTCGAAGTTGATAAAAATCAAAATAGTTCGAAATTTGAATTTGAAATTATTTTTGGAATTGTAATTGAAATTAATTTGAAATTGGAATTGAAATTAATTTGAAATTGACATCGAAATTAATTTGAAATCGAAGTAAATTCAACTTGAAATAGGAATTGAATCGATTAAATTGAAATGGAAATCTAAAAGTGATTTGAGTTGGAAAATTTGGAAATTTTATCGGTTTGATTTTGAAACTATTTTTAAATAAATTATCTTGATATAAACTATGTAAATCTATCTTTTTAAATATTCAAATTATTTTGGATTTTCCAAACTATTTTTCTATATAAACCATTTTAATACTTAAACTATTTTATAGTAAACTATTTTAACAATTCAAACTTTATTTAACTATTTTAACCATTTAACTATTTTTAACTGTTAACCCACTTTTTGACAAGGCAATATACAGGCGGGTTTAACCCACTTCGACTGCATAGTGATCGAAGTTGGATTTTCACAGATAATATAAATGATAATAAAGCCAAAACATATCATATTCTAAGAACAAACAGCGTAAGATGTATAAAATATGGTTTCAACAAAGATTGAATCGCTTCAGGTTACATGGAGGCTGCTCCGAGTCTTCTCCATGCTTGCTTCGAGTTTCCAAAAGAGCTACTTCGGGTCAAAAAAGTGTTCACCTTGGGTCTTTTAGGAACAAGCTACTTCGAGTCATCGCAGCACATGCTTCGACACACCGAGTGGTTTTCTTTGGGATAAGAGGATGGTTGCTTCTGGTCAGGGCCATAAATCGATCAAAGATCATCCTCTTCATATCCATCAACGTCATGTTCATCTAGTTTGTATCCATGTGCTTCGGATCCATCACCATCGTGTACTTTGTATCGATCTATTTACTTCCACACTCACTAGCTTCGGATCGATCAACCTCCCATATGTTTTGTGTCGATCGATCAAAGGTTCGATACAAGGCTATGAACCATGGATCGATACGAAGCTACAAGACGAGCATCAATGCAAAGTGCAAGGGGACCAATCCAAGTTTATTTCCTCCACAACCGCTTGCTCTCATATCGATCCTTTTTATGTAAGTTTTGTATCGATCAACCGAGCGATCGATATGGACCAATGACCACTAGATCGATATGAAAGCAAGGATACAAGATCGATGCAAAACCCAACCATTTTCATTGACGTGAAGTAGCCCACATTTATCTACTTCGTATCGATCATGTTGATGTATATTTTGTATCGATCAGATAGACGATCGATAGGAACCTACCACTTTCCATCGATACGAAGCCGATACTAGATGATCGATACGAAGAGTACGCCAGCATCCATACGAAAGGCAAGCTGCATGATGGACACGAAATGTATGGTCAAATAAAAGAAGCGGTCAACGAACATGAAAAGTGGATCTCTCCTGGATTCTCGAGCCGCATCATCGGTATGCATTGCATGGGTATGAAGGACGATTAATATGGAGCCATGGATCGATACAAACACGGTAGCCAACTGAAAATGCAAACTTGCATCGATCATAACTCGAAATGAACGAGTCCAAATGCCATTAAATTTTCACAGGTCCTTGCGTACAATCTCAAGAATGTCCATGATCTATCCCAACCAAAAAGGAGCAGTTTTGGATCGATATGAATTTGGTTCGTATCAATTATGGATCGAGTCGAAATGTCAGCAGATCGATCATATGGGCCCATACACGTGAGAGAAGGAGTCTTTCGAGATCTGGGTGAGATATTTGCAGCCTACACCTATAAATAGTGACCCTAGATCTACAGAAAATGGATATTTTGGCTCTTCTACACCGTTACCATGTTGAACTTCATTGTAATTCAAATATTATCAATTGTACTCTTTTAACCAACAATTGGTAATCGATGAAACAACAAGTCTTCAAAACGACGTAGGCTACAATGCCAAACCACTATAAATCGTGTATTTCTATTGCTTTCCCATTTAATTTTAAGTGTTCTTCACATTTATATTCTCTACATACTTTCTGTTTGTGATCTGTGATTGTAAACAGGCGCTTTCATCGACAATTGTGTGTTTGTGACTAGTTTTGATGCAAACATTTTGATGCTTTCACTAAGAAGGCTAGCATTTAGGGATTTTATAACTTGGACTTTGGATCTGAAGGCTTAAGATATGACGAGACAATCAATAAGGAGACAAAGAGTGGAGAGAAGTCAACATGAAGGAAGCCATGAAGTAGCTAATCAGGCCTCGGTCTTCATGACCCGAGACGAAATGGAGATGATGATGGAAGCTATGCATGAGGGAATGCTGAAATGGCAAGAAGAGATGATGCAAAACCTACTCCAGCAGATTGAATAAGCTAGATTGCAAAATCAAGGAAACGCAAATACAAGAAGCGTTGAAAACAGGGATCAACAGCTTGGAGTAACCAGGATTCAAAATGGAGCAGGACCGTTAGGAGTAGTCCACGAGCTAGGGGGCATGCCCCCAGAGCATATAGATCCAATCCCTGGCCGGATACCAAGTAAAACTATGCAACACGGCATTGATAGGGGAATGGATGCTCGTCCAGGAGAGCATATCCCAGGATTCCCTTGTGAACTCAGGGGCAGATCGGAGGCAATAGACAAGGACCCCCACTTGATGATAGTAACAGATTGGTGGAGATGGTCAGACGAGCCATGAGAGGTGGAATAGTGAATAGAGATCTGGAAGATGTTAATAGGAGCCCTTTCGCTTCTGCAATTAGGCAAGCTAGCACTAGAATTCAAGCTACCAACACTCGAGACATACGATGGAAGGACAATCCTGCTATTCATCTGACGAGGTATATGAGACACATGGATGTACTGAGAGCATCTGAGGAGGTCATGGCCCGGTGTTTCCCATTATATTTAACAGACATAGTAGCACTGTGGTTCAGGCAATTGGATAGCTGCTCCGTTAGAACGTGGACTGAGTTGACTGAGAAGTTTATAAGGCAGTTTAGAGTTCACATTTCGGGACTCAGGAATGTAAGGAGTTTGACAACGCTGAAGCAAAGAACCGGGGAATCTTTAAGGAGTTTTCTGACACGATTCAATGTAGTGGCAGCATCGGTGGATCAACCAGATCCATCCATGGTTTTGATGGCAGTGGTATCTGGCATAGATGATGGCACAGAATTCAAGAACTCATTGAGAAGGAATCTACCATGTATCTAGGAAAGTTTTACCATGAGGCAGAAATTCGCGACAAGAGGATGCAAAAGCTGAGAGAGAGGAAGGAGTGGGAGTTGATGTTTATGCAGTCAAAAGCAAAGGCCCGCCCGGAAAGGATTTAGGCAAAGATAAAGGGAAATGAAAGGAAGATAATAGCGATGATAAAGGGAAATGCAAAGACTTTGGAACGAATTTACCAAGATGCTAGGGGGCAGGTTACCTACTGGAGGCCAATGAGGAGGGATCCGACTAGCAATAAGAGGAAGTTAGACAAGCATTGCTTATTCCTCGAACTAAACGGCCATAATACAAATGATTGCAGGCACTTGAGGGATGAGATAGAAGGGCATATCCGGAATGGCATGCTATTACAATATGCGTGGAGGCAAGTAGCAATGGTGGAGCAAGGACGACCACTACCCGCATCAACTGGGGACGGCTCAGGATCGAGGCATCGGCTTGTCATCAGCTGATTGAAATAATGACAAATACGTCGCAAATTCCACATTAGAGCGGTTAAGTCGCTTACACTTGTACAAGATCACGAACGGTCCTTAGGCTCTAAGACGACTATCAACCGCATTAGTGTGGGTGTCCTGCACTTTAACGTCTCTGCTTTGCTTTTGTTTTCTATTCTTTGCATCTGGACTTGATTTAGTTGGACATTTTTGTTATAAGACTCATTTTGAATGTAAATATAGTATTTATAATCCCATAATAGCTAAGTCACTTACACATGCACATGATTGCGAATGATCCTCAGGCATGCTATGAGATGGCGATAAACCGCCATAACAAACAATTCAGAAACTCACTCGAACGTGAAATCTGACATTAGTGATACTCGCCTCGAATGGAAACCGACCTCGAATGGTCACAACTCGCCTTGAACGGCACCTGATTTTTAACGATCACAATTTGCCTCGAACAACACCCACCGCAAATGATCACAATTCGCCTCGAACGGCACCCGACCATGAACGGTCATCATTTGCCATGAACGACAACCAACCTCGAATGGTCACATACCACCTCGAAAGGCATACGATCTCGAATGGTCTCCTTTCATAGTCAGGTAAGACTATCAATCTGTTTACAGGTCATTAACAGGATACGAACATCCATCTTATGGTATCACAAAACACACCTTCCTATCGCGTGGCATGTTTTGGGGGGCAAAGTGTTAACCCGACTTTTGACAAGGAAACATACAGGCGGGTTTAACCCACTTGACTACATAATGATCGAAGTTGGATTTTCATAGATAATACACATGATGATAAAGCCTAAACATAGCATAGTCTATGTACAAACAGCGTAAGATGTATAAAATATGGTTTCAACAAAGATCGAGTTGCTTAAGGTTGCTTGGAGTCTGCTCCGAGTCTTCTCCATATTTGCTTCGAGTTTCCAATAGAGCTGCTTTGGGACAAAAAAGTGTTCACCTTGCGCCTTTGTGGAACAAGCTACTTCGAGACATCACAACACCTGCTTCGAGACACTAAGTGGTTTTCTTTGGGATAAAGGGATGGTTGCTTCGGGTCAGGGCCACATATCGATCAAAGACCATCCGCTTCGTATCCATCAACATCATGTTCATCTAGTTCATATCCATGTGCTTCGGATCCATCACAATCATGCATTTTGTTTCGATCTATTTACTTCCACGCTCACCAGCTTTGTATCGATCAACCTCCCATACGTTTCTTATCGATCGGTCAAACGATCGATACGAGGCTAAGAACCATGGACCGATAAGAAGCTACAAGCCAAGCATCGATGCAATGTGCAAGGAGACCAGTCCAAATTTATTTCCTCCACATCTTCTGGCTCTCGTATCGATCCTTTTTATGTATGTTTCGTGTCTATCCTTTTCATGTATGTTTCGTATCGATCGGCCGAGCGATCGATATGGACCAATGACCACTCGATCGATACGAAAGCAAGGACACAGGATCAATGCGAGACCCAACCTTTTTCATCGATACGAAGTAGCCCACATTTATCTACTTCGTATCGATCATGTTGATGTATATTTCGTACCGATCAGATATGATCGATATGAAACTATTACTTTCCATCGATATGAAGCCAATACCAGATGATCGATACGAAGAGTACGCGAACTTCAATACGAAAGGCAAGCTGCATGATGGAGATGAAATACATGGTCAAACAAAAGAAGTGGTCAAGGAACGTGAAAAGTGGATCTCTTTTGGATTCTCGAACCGCGTCATCGGTACGGATGGCATGGGTACGAAGGACGGTGAATATAGAGCCATGGATCGATACGAGCACGACAACCAACTGAAAATACAAACTTGCATCGATCATTACTCGAAATGTACAAGTCGAAATGCCACCAAATTTTCGTAGAAGCTTGCGTACAACATTAAGAATGTCCATGGTCGATCCCAACCCAAAAGGAGCAGTTTTGGATCAACACGAATTTGGTTCGTATCGATCATGGATCGAGTCGAAATGTCAGAGGATCGATCATACAGGCCCATCCATGTGAGAGAATGAGTATTCTGAGATCTGGGAAAGATATTTGCAGCATATACCTATAAATAGTAATCCTAGACCTATAGAAATTAGATCTTTTGGCACTTCTACGTCGTTACTCCATTGAACTTCATTGTAATTCAGATATTATCAATTGTACTCTTTTAACCTGCGAGTGATAATCAATAAAACAACAAATCTTCAAAGCGGACGTAGGCTATAATGCCGAATCACTATAATTCGTGTGTTTCTATTGCTTTCCCTTTTAATTTTGAGTGTTCTTCACATTTATATTATCTACACAGTTGCTATCTATGGTCCGTGATTGTAAACGTGTGCTTTCATCGACAATTGGGTGTTTGTGACCAATTTTGGCACAAACATTAACTATTTTAATTATTTAAACTATTTAAAAACTATTCAAGCTATTTTTCAAAAAATTCAAACTAGTTAAAGGTGGAATGTTTATTTGTAAATCACAGATTCAAATACGAATTGGGTTGAATTAAGTTATAACCTAAATTGAAATTCAAAACGAATTTGGAAGCGAAATCGAAATATTAAAGCGAAAATGATTTTTGAAGTGAAATGGTATATTTAGAGTAAATATGATGATTTCAAAAAGGATTTGATTCTAAGTGAATATGATATTTTGATATCAAGTATGAACTATTTTCGAAATGTAAAAGTACCAAATGGTGTATAAAACGACGTTTGGTTGTTAAAGAGATCTATGTCGTATATGGGCATAATCTCTATCAATACCGGAACCACTTTAACAACTTGTATATGGAGTGATGATTTAGAACAAAATGGTTGGATTTGGCATACGTTTGCTGGATTTGAAGAAAGAAACGATGATGGATTAGCCTGGCACTTATGCCAATCTAAAATGACTAAAACAGGAGCCGTACCGATCAAGTGGGCTTGCTACCCCAAGCGGACACACTTCTTCATATTACCATCACTTACATTGTGATTGATTGGTGCGCATCCTTGTATTTTAGAAGCATTGGACACGGTGGGCGATCATGGCTATGATGTTTTACCACCAACCGGGAAGGGTAACCTAGTAGTATCCTACCTTGGGCTTTGCCTCACGTGCCTTGTCATACTTTTGTCCCTATACGAGACTCATGCGATTTTGGTTTAGTGTTGTCGTATCACGGCGAATCTCTGACTACCGACGTGCTACTGGTGGTGTCAAATGCAAATTGTACGACATGCTTAAAAACGCTTTAAGGGGGATCAATGTAAAGCCTTAACGCTAAGAAAAATATTTATTTTACCGATTAGACATTATACATGTAGCGTATTCTACTATATATAAATAATTTGATAGAACCTTAAGAGATGGAAAATCCATAACATCTCTTAAGTTAGTGCACACACATTATACACCAGATAGGAGGTGCGAAATGCCGTAAGCATCTCAGACACCATGACACTCATGTTATATGCGATACTGATTTGAATTACTAAGGATATTTTAGTCTTGACTTGAGTGTTTTGTCTTTTCATTATGCTCGAGTAAGCCCTAAGTTTTCAGTTTATCGAAGCTTATTCTCTGGAGGACGAAGTTGAAGATTTGGTATATTATTACTAGTATTATTCCATCATTGTTTGTTCCACTTCATTACTTTATTTGTTCCGTTTTATATATATAACTTTGATAAATGTTGTATAAATTATAATCAAATGTATAGTAAACAACTTCATGAACTGTTTATTTGATTATTATATTTATCGTTCCACTGCGAGATTCTGTGTTTGTTTCTTCTTCTTTTATTATTTTCTTGATTATCCCCATTGATTATCTATGTTCTGGATTTTTTAAGTCAGACATGTGTAAACCTTCCGAAATGGGGGTCGTCACATTCTCAAGTTAAGAAAACCATGCAATACCGCCATTTTGAGATTTCCCACTTGACCTTGTTGTTATTAACCAACAAGAAATTCTCATACGAGTCATTTCATAATTATCCAATAACTATCGGTACATAACCTTTTGATGCCCCTTTAACCATGAGAAATACATTACCTAATCTTTGGAGAGCGTTACGTACTTTAGTCTCAATAGATATATCGATATCCTTTCTTGAAATATCTTGACTATAAATATTTAAAATAATATGCTATTTATCTTGTGATCATTTTCTCATAATTACAACTCCTTGTAATTATTATCACATAAAATATCATTGAAGAATTTTCTATTAAATATACTTTAAATAGTTATTTAATTAATATAACATAACATGTATAATAGAAAAACAAACACCTATTCTATGCGAGATTTTATTATGGAGCTAATAATTTATATTAAATTGTAGAATGGCCTATTGGGTAGGCCCCTAACACTCTCAATCTCCCACTTCCAATTGGGCCAATTATGGAATCTCAATCCCAACCCTTCAATCGTCTGCTCAGAACCGATTGAGTCAGTCCCTTCATGAATGGATCTATTATGTTATCCTTAGTGTCAACACTTTGAATCATAACCTCTTTATTACTAACAAGATCCGTTATCAGGTTAAACTTTTGAAGAATGTGCATTGCATTCCTGTGAGCTCTTGGCTTTTCCATGATCTGCATCGTGACATTGTTATCACAAAACAATGACATGGATTTAATGTTTGGAATCACCTTTAGCACATATATAAACTTCAACAGTTAGACCACTTCTTCAGCTGCTTCATTGAGGGCGATGTATTCAGCCTCCATTGATGAATCAGCTATGGTTTCTTGTTTGGAAATTCCAGTTGCCCGCTTAACTATCCTCTATAAATATATAACAAAATATCTAGTTATTTTCATCGATATCACTTTCAATGCTTGGATCCGTATACCCTTTCACCATGAGGTCTTCATTCCCATAAATTAGTTATAAGACTTTAGTATTACTTACGGAAATACTTCAGAATGATAGAGTTAGGGGTATGCCCTAGGGGCTATTATGTAATTTTTACATATATTTAACCTGATAAACAACCTTATTCGACGTGAAAGGTGTTTTTTCTATTATATGCTTAATGTAATGTGTTATATTTATTTATTTAATTAATTAAAAGTATATTAAATAGAAAATCCATAAATGGTATGTAATGTGATAGTAGTTACAAACTATTTTAACCATATGTAATTTATCACAATAAAATAAATATACCATTTTAAATGTTCCTAGTTAAGACGCATCGAGACTGGATATCAATATATTTGTTAAGACTATAATATGTAAAGCTCTCCAAATGTTCGACAGTGTGTTACTCATGGTTGTTGAGGGCACCGAAGGGTTACGTACTGAAGTTATTTGATAACTATGGAACGACTCAAGCGATAGTTTTATTTGGTTAATATAACTAAGGTCAAATAGAAAATCTCAATGTGACTGGTTTACATGGTTCTCTCAACTTGAGGATACCGTGAATCTTCAATATGAAAGCTCCACTTTGATTATAGTCAAATCATAGCATGGCATCCATCGAGTGACTATAGTTGGGTAGAGTAAATATATTGGAATTAAAGAACTATTCAAGAGAAGATTCGCCTCCTTGGTTATATAAGATTAGTACCATGGTCAACTCAAATCGATTTAAAGTCAAAGTCTATAATTAGAGCTTTCTGGTTAATGATACTTGTTATTATTAAACCAAGGGCATTGTGTTTGTAATATAGAGTTGAATATGGATGATATTGGAATTTTGATCAATATCAAATTCCATAAGTCCAAAGTGATATAGTTTTGACGAAGAGAATAATTGCAAATAAATGCACAACCGGGTAACACTTAACAAAGTGAAATTGGATTTTATCAAAACTAAGTAAGTGATAAATTTAGCCAAAATATCACACTACCTGCTAAGTGACATATGAATGTTAACATTCGAATAGTTCGATATTAATCACTGATTGATTTTACACCATTAGTCGCACAACCGTAATGACAAATTCTCTTTAGACCAAATGATTTAATTAGTATATAATTGATATAAATTAATTAACATTTATGAAATTTCAATTATAAAATTTAAATATGATTTAAGAATAAATACTATTATTTATATTTATAATATTTATAAATATATTGATGGATATGAGATATCGACAAGGAATTAAATTGGATTTATTAAATATATTTACTTAGGTTTAATTGGGCTATCAGCCCATGATGACAGAGGAATACTTCAGCAGCAAACATATGGTATAGGTGTAGCTTAAATTAGGGTAAAATGGTGTGTGATGGATGGTTAAGGTTTGGTCATAAAAGGTGGGTGACGTGGTCCACTTTTCTTTTTATTCAACCCTTATAAAAGGAACCTTAAACCTAATTTTGCAAGGATTATTTTGCTACCTCCTATTTCCATCAGTTTGACCAAATTACATCTCCTAAACCTCCAACAAAACTCAAACCAAATCAAATAAACTGTTATTTAATAGCAAAGGATCTGGGGTTCAAGGACTAGCAATCTGTTAAATCGAGAACGTTTCAAAGAGAGGAAAACTCATCATTATAAGGTGGACTTAAGGACATTAGTTTTAGGTAAGTTTTAGTAAATATTTGAAGCATAACCTCTGTATAACTCTATGTGTGTGTGTGTGTGTTATGATTATTTTATTGTTAGTTAGGTGAGATTCCTATAGGTATTGATGTTGTCACATGTAGATTTGTTATGTGTATATGTTTATCATAAAAAATTAATTTTCATTAAGGATCTGATATACCGAGTTGAAACCATTATATTTTGTATACTAATATTTTATTAATTAATATATACATATAAGAATATTTCAACAAATTTATTTATATGATTTGTATTAAACTATATAACAATATCACATAAATATTTGAACTAATATTTTTCAAATGTAAATTTACATCAATTATGGCTTTTAGGACCAAAAATAATTTCTGGTAACTCTTAAATATTTTTTATTTAATCATTATACAAATTTATAGGATCATTTTCAACCTAGAGGGAGGGGGGTTAGTAGTGTGTACTAATAAAAATTAGTGCGGAAATATAAATAGAAAGTAATGCAGTAGATATCACATACAGATTTACCCAACATCGGCAAAAACCTACCTACGTGTTGCCCCTAAGGTATCTACTAGAAATTAAGTAGTCAGATGCTTACAAACACACGTAAAACTTGCGACACCCACTAACTTGACTAACCTAACTCTAAGCTCAAAACCATGCCACAACTTAGCCACTAAGTTGCGAATTCTCAAACCATGCCCTATATTTCGTACCTAGTTACACAACTAGATGACTACACAAATTTAAAAGGAAAGTTACAAATGAAAAATAAACAACAAAAAAACCCTAAACTTAAAAATAAGCCCAATATAAATTAAAGACCGGCCCACAAAAATAACTGTGTGGTAAATAAGTCCATTCCCTTTTCTTCTTTTGGTGGTCTTCCTTTTTGTCCTTGTTTTGTAATTAGGGCTTCGCTCGTTTTGAAGCCGCCCCTTAGAAGTTGACCAATTGACTATCGTTCCTCAATTTACTTTACTACATCTTCAATCTTTTTTCTTAATGTTTCTTCGACTGCTTCAAATATGTCAAGCTCGAATGGTTTGAATTGGTATGTGATTTTCTCTTTTCAATTTTTATTTTGCTCGACTTCCATTCGAGTTTCGTAATTTATTTCAAGACATGCTCTGGTGTTTGCTTGAACTCGAATGAGTATTCGCCGATGATGAGATTAGGTTGAACAGGGATAAAATCCATATACTTTCGTTTGCATATTTTTTGTTTGAATCTTCAAGCTTCTATGCTTGGCGTTGATTTGTAATCGAACGTTGGTGATGATTTCTGACTTGTTCTTAGTTGATATATTCATGGTGCTTTGCTTTCTTTTCTCCTCTGACTTTGGTACTTGAATTTTTTAGATAATCTAGACTTGTTCGCTGATTCCACTCTTTGCTGGCATTGACTTTTGCATTTAAATATGTGATAAACTTGACTTATTTATTTGAATTTGAGATGTTTATCGGTTTACTGGCTTATTCACCGTGATTTTCTGTCCCATTTATTTGCTGGAAATATTCGAATTTTTGAGCAATTAGTGATGTTGTCCGTTTGTTTTTGAAACCATTCCTTGACCGTATTTGAACGCTACTAATACTATGTTGTATTGTGAAACATGCAGCTACTTCATTGTTATATTATTGCTTGTTGCATACCACTGTGCACTGTTTGCTTGGTTTATGTTGAAGTTGAACTTTGTACATGTATAAATGCATGTTGTAGTCATGGTTCCATTTGTAGACTTTGCATAAGTCTGCATTGATGAATTGTTCTCATGTTGCACTGATGTTTTGATCACCTCATTTTTTGTTATTGCGGTCTGTTTATTGTGTACATATGTATGCTCTCTTCTGTGTTCACAACTGTGTTGTTGCGGTCTGGTTCCATTTAACTTGTGAGTCTTCATGTGTTACATTTATCTGATTCCATATCGATGTAGTCTAGTTGCATTTATGTTGTCTTGTTCTTGCCTTTGTGCATTTGCGGTCTGGACTATTTCTTGTAATCTGGTTTCATGTGCATGTCTGGTTGTCACTGCATATATACATGTCTGAACTCTTAAGTCTGGTCTGGTGGAAGCTTTGCATTCATGTTATGTTGACTAGTTTCACTTTGTATGTTGTATTTGCATTAGTATTGAGCAACTCACTACCAAGCCTTGCCGTGTGGTTCCTACTTCTGGACTGACCTTGGTTAGTTTTGCATTTTCTTCGAGCCCCTATGCATGTGCCTGAATTTTGATTTTGATGCATTGCGCTCTGGTTACATATGAGTTTGTTTCATTTTAGAGTGGTCTAGTGGTCATGTCTTGTTCTTTTAGTCATGTTGTCGTGTGGTCTGGTCTGGGTTGCATCGGCTTGTTGAGTTGCTGTCTTGGTTGCACATTATGTGTGCACTTGGTTGCGCCTTTGCTCTAACACTTGCTGAGTCCTTATGCATAAGCATATTACTATGTTGTTTTGACTTTGATGACTGGTCCATATTTTTCCACTGACTTGTTGAGTTTTGTTTTGTGTTTGTATTACACTTGAGTTGAATCCAGCCTCAGCTTGGGTTCGACCTTGTGCTCAATTGTCCTTGCAATTTTAATAAGAAAATGTATATTGGTGTGGACGACCTTGTGGCATGTACAGTGATACACTATGCATGTCACAAGTTTTTCGTGTAATATGAATTAAAAGAAACGATGACGAACAGCCCAAATAACCGAGACAAACAATATTTTCAGACACACACTTCATATTCTACTACAAAATATTTCCATTTTTATTATACCGCGTTAGTGTTTATTTTGCAAATAATTCAGAGGCTGGAACAGAGTTGAAGGTCAGATAAGAGTGATGAGTGAATATGTAGTGAGGTGAAATTGTAAAGTGAAAATTGTGTTCTATTTGAAACTTGTATTTGAAATTGAAAATGTGTAAATGTAATGAGAGCTGAAATTTGTACTATTTGAATTTGTAAAAATAAATTGTTTGAATAAAATATTTTTTAAATAAGAATTCCAAGTTATTTATTTTATTCAACAATATTTATTTAATTATATGGAAAAACAAAATAGTAAAATAACGAATACATTTAAACGAATATATATGTTTATTATCATCAAACTAAAATCATAGGCTATTGTATACTACAATCTCCCCATTTTGATGATAATAAACAGATATGTAGATTTTGGCTCTATTAAATGAATATGGTCTTAACGAATTCTAATACGCCCCCTAATTGAATGCTCCTTCTACAATAAGACTCCCCATATACAGATGTGTGTAGTTAAAGCTGAAGTTAATTAAAAATAACTTTGAATATAAACACTCTTGAATATTAGTAAGGACATCGCTCAAAGATCAAAATCTTAACCCCTCTCCCCATTTTGTTATCATCAAAAATAATAATAGCAATTGAAATAGCTACAATTTTGATTAAAAATATAAAATCTAATCAGGAGGAGGATATTAATTTCAAATTCCAATTAATCAAACAAAAATCATAATATTTTATTAATTAGAAACAAACTCCACTTTAGAGAAATGGTAGGATTATAGAGAATTATAGTGACAAGAGTTTGATATTTTCAATAAAGGAATAATTTGTACATTTTCCCTTTTCGAAATTATAAAAAAATGTAAAGCACTTACTAACCATGCATAACTGTTAGGACTTTTAAATGAGGTTAGTAGATTCCCCCTTTTAAAAAATATGTCATGTATTTTCTAACCATGCATAACCGTGAGGACTTTTATATGATATTAGAATATACTTGATATTTATCCCTTTCTTATATGCTTCCCATCCATGCATAACTGCGTGGATTTTTAATTGGGAATGGAAGCCCATATATAGAAATTCAAGTAATTCAACCATGCATAACCGCGAGGACTTTTAAATAAGAGCGAATACTTTAGGATATAATTATTTACAAAAAATATATTTCCTTATTTTGATATACCAAATTTTGCACACTATATTATGATGTATGGATTAATAGAAACGTGAAAATGATAGAATTGATCATGGAATAAGTACTAATCTAAAAATGTTAAAAAATTTGTTTAATTTTCACGAAATTATAAAATTATACTTACTCTTGTTATGAAATATAATTTAATAACTATCCATCACTTTTCAAGCATTATAATAATTTTGATAAGTTCCAAAAGTTTCAATTAGTCAATGGTTACTTTTTCTAGAGAAATCTCTTATCGAAATAAATTAGTGTATTTTTATCATGATGAAAACCCAAGTTTCAAAAATTAAAATAAGTGAAAATCAATTTTTTGTAAGGGGGTTTTGTGAAAATGACTTTTAGTTGAAAATCAACATAAATAATTAAATAATTGAAAAAATGATTTCAACATGAGATGATATCAGATACCACTTGTATTTGGGGTATTCATTGTGATATATAGTGATACATAAGAAAAATGTGTACTCCTCAACAATTGAATTGTTTTTTTGAAATTTTTCGCACATCCATTTATATCAATCACAAGTAAAGTAATTTATATTGAGCAAAAACATATATTCAAAAAATTGGTCAAATTAGTTTTGAAAATTGATTTGATAGACATGAAAGAGTCAATAATGATTGTTGTTTCAAAGTAGTAGACAACCTTTATTTCGAAGACTCACTCAATTTGAAACCTTTATTTGGTTGATAAGTTTGAAGTTCGATTTGGCTTATAACATGAGAGTTTTAGATGTTCAAAAATGCTACTTGCCAAAATTGGTTTCAAGTCAATTTGTCAAATCAATCAAAAATTATACTTGAAATACCACAACTTATTTGTGTAAAGTAGATATGCTTTCTGAGTTATATATTGAATTTATTGCAGTTTTTCATGACATTCCAAAGTGAATCAATAAAAACTAAAAACAGAAAAGTTGTAGTATTATAAATCTATTTTCCAGAACATCTTGAATTTTACAAATCAGAGTAAAGAAGCTTAAGATATGGCAGAAATATTTCAACAATGTCGATGGAAACATAATTAACAATATGTGGACGTAATTGAGTTAAGAGATCATACCTCACTTTCCTTCGATGCCGTGATATCTGAAATGCGATGATCTCCATCTAATCTTTATAGAATAAGGAACATTTAAATTTTAATTTATCAATCACCAAGAACAACTCGAAATCAATCTCCACCAAATTCGTCTCTTAGTCCATTTGTGTGTCTAAATTTTGGAGAAGGCAAGTGGTCTAACTAAGGATGTATGGCTATTATTATTATCTATTGAAATCTTTGGTACCCAAATTTGTCTATATGACAAACCTTTAGCATTTACAATTGTACCCTTAGGAATCCAAATTTTTTTAAATTTGTAACCATTAATATTCATAATTCTGGAATCCATATTTGTTTTACGATTTTGTGTTTACATATATTTCGACAATTATTCTTGTCGTATCCAATATTTCCACACTTTACGCATTTGGATATCACACTTTTCCTCTTAACAGTGTTATTATTCATTTTTTCATATTTTTACACTTTTGCAAATCCAAATACTTTTCTTTTATTCACAAAGAGTTGATTTTCTAAGAACATTTTAAATAATTTTTCTCTAGTGAAAAATATCCAAGTAATTAACTCAAGTTTATTAACTTTGGATTTTAAAAGTTTATTTTCATTTATTAGCTTCGAATAACCACTAATGATACTATCTCTCTTTTCAAAGTTATTCATTTTCAAGCCCGTAGCTTCATTTTCAAGCTCTCTAATTTTAGTCTTAATTTTTAGCTTCTCGGTTTCAAAGATTTGGAGTTTTTTAAATTCAATTTTTGCAAATCCTTGATTTTGCCAACCTCCTTTTCAAACTTGTGATTTGATCGAATAATTTCAGATTTGCTTAAAATCACATTTCTTTCAAGGGTTTTGAAATTTTCATTGACCTCATTTAATTTATTTTCAAGAATCGCACAATTAGAACTTTTCGACCTCTTAAAACTATCCAACTCTTCTTGAAAAATAAATTTTGCACTGTTCCTGAATTAGAATTTCCTTTTCGAACTTTTGAAAGTTTTCATTAAAATGGGCAAATTCTTTTTCATTGTCCAAATACCTTTTGCATTTATAATTTTTATTTTTCTTAATATTTTTAAGCTCATTTTCCAAATCATTATTTTTATGATGTGGTTGAGATTGTTCCCTTATCGACTTATTATTTTCATCTCAAGAGCTTCATAATTTTCAATTAATTTTCGGCATAAGAGAACTAAATCATTGAATGAAAAATCACTTATCTCAGCGGCTATTGAATTTTCATCACCGTTGTCTTTTGCAAATCTTGTCAAGCAGGTTCTTTAACTGAGTCGATTGTGAAGGATTTCTCACCGTTGTTGACTTTTGCACCATATATTGCATCAAAAGTATTCCAGATTTCTTGTGCACTTTCACAATGAGAGATATGGTTAAAATTATCATGATTAATATGAGAATATAGTATATGAATAGCGAGAGCATTAATCGAAGTATTTTTCTTATCTACTATATCACACCCATTTTCAATAATATCCCAACATTTAGAATTAATATATTTTAAATAAAATTCCATTTTTAATTTCCAATTCAAAAAATCCATTCCATCAAAAATAGGGGGAATAATACTGGACTAACTCTCGCTAGATTTACAAATAAGGTTAGACGTCTATGCTGTTGACCTTGCTCTGATAGCACTTGTAGGATCGTTTTCACCCTAGAGGAGGGTGAATTGGGTGTAATAATAAAAATTAATGCAGAAACAAAAAGAAAATGTAATGCAGTAGATATCACACACAGATTTACCTAGCTTTGGCAAAAACCTGTCTATGTGCTCCCTTAAGGTTTCTACTAGAAATTCATTAGTCAGATGCTTACAAATACATTTAAACTTGTGAAACCTGCTAACTTGACTAACCTAACTTTAAGCTCAAAACCCTACCATAACTTAGCCACTGAGTTGCGAATTCTCAAACTACGCCCCATAGTTTGTACATAGTTACACAACTAGATGATCACACAAATTTAAAGGAAAGTTACAAATGAAAAATAAACAACTAACAAAACCCTAAATTTGAAAATAAGCCTAATGTAGAATTAAAGACTGAGCCACAAAAATAACAATGTGGTAAATAAGTCCATTCCCTTTTCTTTTGTTAATGGCCATCATTTTTATCCTTCTTCTGTAATCAGAGCTTCTTTCGTTTTGAAGCCGCCACTTGTAAGTTGATCGATTGACTATCGTTCCTCAATTTACTTTGCTGCTTCTTCGATCTTTATTCTTTGTTTTTCTTCTACTGCTTCAAATATGTCGAGCTCGAATGGTATGAATTGGTATGTGACTTTCTCTTTTTCGATTTTATTTTGCTCGACTTCGATTCAAATTTTGTGATTTACTTCAAGACTTGCTATGGTATTTGCTTGAACTCGAATGAATATTTAGCGATGATGAGATTGGGTTAAAGAGGGATAAAATCCCTATATTTTCATTCGTATATTTTTGGTTTGAATTTTCAAGTTTTTGTGCTCGACGTTGATTTGTAATCAAATGTTGGTGATGATTTGTTCTTAGTTGATATATTCGAGTTGCTTTGCATTCTTTTCTCCTCTGACTTTGGCATTTGAATTTTTGAGATAATATGGACTTGTTTACTAAATCCATTCTTTGCTGGCATTGAGTTTGGCATTTAAATTTATGATAAACTCCACTTATTCATCTGAATTTGAGACGTTTTTGGTTTACTGACTTATTCGCCGTGATTTGCTATATCATTTATTTGCTGGCAATATTCGAATTTTTGACCAATTAATGTTGTTGTTCATTTGTTTTTGAAACCATTTCTTGGCTGTATTTAAAAGCTACTGATACTATGTTGTATTATAAAACACGTAACTACTTCACTGTCATATTATTGCTTTTTACATATCACTATGCACTGTTTGATTGGTTCATGTTGCAGTTGAGCTTTGTACATGCATGTTGTAGTCACGATTCCATTTGTAGAGTTTGCATAGGTCTGCATTGATGAAGTTGTTGCCATGTTGCAATGGTGTTTTTGTCACCTCTGTTTGTGTTATTGCAGTCTATTTACCGTGTACATATGTATGCTCTCTTGTGTGTTCACAACTGTATTTTTGCAGTTTGGTTCCATTTAACTTGTGAGTCTCATGTGTTCATTGAACTGGTTCCATATTGATGTGGTGTAGTTGCTTTCATGTTGTCTTGTTCTTACCTTTGTACATTTGCAATCCGGACTATTTCTTGTAATCTGGTTTCATGTGCATGTCAGGTTGTCACTAGATATATACATGTATGAACTCTTAAGCTTGGTCTGGGGGAAGCTTTGCATTCATGTTATGTTGGCTAGTTTCACTTTGTATGATGTATTTACATTTGTATTGAGTAACTCACTACCTAGCCTTGTTGCGTGGTTCCTAGTTCTGGACTGACCTTGGTTAGTTTTGCATTTGCTTCGAGCCCCTATGCTTATGCCTGATTTCTGATTTTAATGCATTGCAATCTGGTTACACATAAGTTTTCTTCATTTTAGAGTGGTCTAGTGGTCATGTCTTGTTCTCGTAGTCATGTTGTTATGTGGTCTAGTCTGGATTGCATTGGCTTATTGAGTTGCTGTCTTGGTTGCATATTATGTGTGCACTTGGTTGAGCTGTTCCTCCAATACTTGCTGGGTCCTTGTGCATGAATATATTGTTGTGTCGTTTTGACTTTGTTGACTAGTCCATATTTTTCCCACTGACTTATTGAGTTTTGGTTTGTGTTTGTATTGCACTTGAGTCGAATCCAGCCTCAGCTTGGATTTGATCTTGTGCTCACCTGTCCCTGCAATTTTAACAAGCAAGTGTATGCCGGTGTACGCGACCTTGTAGCATATACAGTGATATACTGTGCATGTCACAAAAAGTGTCCATGTAAGATGAATCAAAAGAAATGATGACAGACAACCCAAACAACTGAGGCATATAATATTTGCAAACACATACTTCATTTTCTACTGCAAAATATTTCTATTTCAATTTTACTGTGTCAATGTTTATTTTGCAGATAATTCAGAGGCCGGAACAGAGTTGAAAATCAAATATGAGTGATGAGTGAATATGTAGTGAGGTGAAATTGTAAAGTGAAAACTGCATTCTAATTGAAACTT
The DNA here is from genome assembly GCA_030765085.1 of Allium cepa. Taxonomy (NCBI): domain Eukaryota; kingdom Viridiplantae; phylum Streptophyta; class Magnoliopsida; order Asparagales; family Amaryllidaceae; genus Allium; species Allium cepa. The sequence goes on along the minus strand of CM060938.1, from coordinate 376,930,478 downwards.
GTATTTGAAACCGAAAATGTGTAAATGTAGTGAGAGCTGAAATTTATACTATTTGAATTTGTAATAAAAAAAATTGTTTGAATAAAATATTTCTTTAAAAAAATTTGATTTATTTGTTTTAATCAACAAATATTTATTCAATTACGTGGAAAAATAAAAGAGTATGATAATATTTGTTTGAACAAATATATATATATATATATATATATATATATATATGTTTGTTATCATCAAACAAAAATCATAGGCTATTGAATTCTATAGAATTAATTAATTGATATAAAATAAATTATGTTTCAAAAATTCTACTTTAAATTTTCTAAAATAAATTTGTCATCATAGAATCACTTGATCAAAAATCAAAGTTTTAAAACCATTTGTTATATTTAAAAAAAATCATTTTAAATTCGGTCAAAAGTATTTAATTAATAAAAAATTTGGCATAGAAAAATCTTAAATTTTTTCATAAGTTATAAAATATCATTCCTGATTTTTTTTTGAAATTTTACAATGCAATAGTATATAAACATTTTCATTCATTTATTTATTGTTGTTTAACTAATTAATTCATAACATATATATATATATATACATATAATAAATTATAATTAAATTTGCATCTGCTTTTTATTCTATCTAGAATTTTTTGAAAAAAAATAATTTTCTAATTTATATATTCATATAAACTATACTAACTCATATTTACATAAAATATTGTTATATACATGTAATTATGTTACTTTAATAAATACACTTACAAATATATATATATATATATATATATATATATATACACATATATATTTAATATTACAAATTATATCTTAAATTTATATATGTGTGTGTGTGTGTGTGTGTGTGTGTGTGTGTGTGTGTGTGTGTGTGTACATTTGATACTTAGCACTATCATATTTTACTTATAATATATCTTTAATATTTTCTCATAACACACACACACACACTAGGGTTTTAATATATAATTAGTATAAACATATGCACATATTTGGATAACATACAATACATATAGGATAAGCTAACATGTCTGTTGCGATGTAAATCCTAACATCTATATATGAGCGTGTTATACCTTGCATGGAATATCATGTTACACATGCACCCACATACACATATGTATAACATATGTATACTTATATATAAATTAAAAATAAACTAAATAAATTCTTATTAGTAATTTATGAATTTAAATGAAATAAATGATATTATTTAAATTAAATTTAGAAACGTTCTAAATAAATTAGACTGCATAGGCCCAACCTATAGGGTAAAAAAATTTTGTAATTCGCCCATAACTTCCGATGTCGACTGGTCCAATTCCAATAATGGTATCAGAGCCCAATAGCCTATGTGGTGTAAATTAGTTATGTTATGGTTTACTAATTAGATCATACCCATATAGTAGGGTATCGAGAAAAGTAGTCTAAAGTTGAGTTTGTATAATCAAGTACTCTATCCTACTTGGCTACTTGCCTGGCTCGTAATGATGAGGTAGACCCAAAATGTAATCCCTAATAGAGGAGGTCCAAATTTAATTAGGCCTTGGGCTAATTTGAAAATTGTTTTGAAATTAAAAATAAAAGTTTTAAATTTAAAAGTTAAATTTGAAATAAGAAAATATTATAATTATTATAATAAAAAATTTCAAGTTGTTTTGAAAATTAAAAATATAAGATCTTAAATTTAAAATAAGATATATAAATATTATAAAAGTTATAATATAATAAAGTTTTTTCAAAATGTTTGAAAATTAACAAAAATCGATTTCAAAATTAAAAAAAATATGGTTAAAATTAATAAAATAAATTAATTAGATAAGTTAATTAATAAAAGAATACATATATTATATATTATCCATATATTATGTTATTTTAGAATGTTTAAAATAATATAAGTATACATGTATGCATATCAGATAAATTTTGAAATTAATATAATTTAATTAAAATAGTTTAATTACATAAATTAATTAAATACACACACACACACATATATATATGATAAATGTGTAATACTATAAAAGTTTATAATATGCAATAAATATTTAATATAAATTTTAAATTAATATAATGTTAAATTAATTGAAATATTAATTAATTAAAATTAATTAAATAATATTTAGTTAATATATTATTATACATAAGTTATATAAATAATATGAAATATAAAAGTTGTATAATAATAAAACTTATATAACATGTGTATGTAAATTAAAGGTGGAAAATTAAAGAATCCCTAAATAAACTAGGGGATAAATACGTACGTATTGTATGTATACCATGATTTCAGATGTGTCTAACACTTGAATCATGAGGGCATTTCATAAGAAATACTTTATTTTATAAGTCTGTATAACTCGATATAATATATTAATAATTATAAATCTTCAATATAATGTTGTCCTCCACCATATATATATATATTAATAAATTACTTGTATACTTCTTAGTTGTTGAGCAGACTCAAGCTAAGAATGTTAGATATTGTATTATTGATATATTGAATAGACAAGGTTATATAACTACATGTATTTGTTAAGCAGACTCAAGGTGCATATACTATAATTGGGCCAATGCGATATGGTAGATACGAACGATTTTTTTTTTTGATTTTCTGATATGACTTATGGTCAAAGTGGAATTAGGACAAGGTTCCAAAAGGTTATGAGTCATACATGATACAACCGATAAGGAACTACCCATCGTTCGTGGGGCTATGACTTATTGAGCAAACTTAAGGTTAGAATTCCAAGATGGATAAATCCTAACAATCATTAGTGAAGTCAAATGACTTCTATGTTTCGACTTAGGGTTTAGTGAAACATAAAGCACCACTGGGAACGTTACTAGAAAAATAAAATGATAACATTTAACCTTTTAAATATTGTAAGAACATATGGTGTATAATGTTACAATAATGTGCAATGATAAATTTCTGCATTTCATATGACTGGTAAAACATTTATTAATTAAGATATACAAACAAATTGAATTGAAAATTGACAAATAGAAACGTGGCAAATACTTACTATTAAATGCTTATTGCATGTTAACGTATCAACATGCATGCAAGCTCCTGAATTTACAACTACTAAATACGTTCATAATTTGGTCGTTTGTTTATTTATATGGTCGAGACCGTGTATCGCATTCAATGATTTTTGAATTCTAAATGCAATACAAGCTATACTTTTGAATACTCTAAATTTTATATAGGAACTGTCACAGTTCGCAATGTATGATACTTCAATGAAGTTTGTTCATTCAAAAATAAGCCAATAAATAGTACAATGTGACCGAGTATTTAATTTGATTGTTTACAAATGGATCGTATTTGTTAACTGTAACACTAGACCAAAACTACAAGATAGATCTAAGAACTTGATCACTAAAATGTCAGTTTGATCAGTTTATGTCTTAGAAGTTAAGGAACATTGAATGTATTTTATAAAGAGTTTGTTATGATATTGTAGTAAGGGATTTCTTTTGAATGATTTAACCATTTTAAAGGAAAACAGATATATAAGAATGGATGTAATTTAAGGTATAGTTGGAATGAAGAGAGTGACTCCCTTCTTCTTCATAAAGAAACATTGAAAAAGAAAATTGTCATAATAATGACTGATACTTAACAATAGAATAAGAAATATGATTTCTATTCTGAAACATATTTTCATGTAGAAAATTGTTTTCTGTGAGATTTATTTCTTTGAGTTTAAGATATTTAATCAAAGAACTCTCCATTGTAATACAATTACAGTATATGAAGTAAAAAATATGTATATTAATGGACCTCCAAATTTAGTATGCTACATTAATAATGGCGAAAATAGTGAGAGCATGCCATATAGCATTTATTGATTGCATCAAAATTAGAAAACTATTTTAGCAAAACATACCAAACATTATTTATGAAATAATGCCTTTTTTTATATTGACTGAAAATAGATACAATTATATTTCAATGTGTATTATGAATATTCATTATGAAATAAAACTATAAGGTGGTATTTATTTTCATGAAAAAGTGGTGCATTAGAAAATATAGAAGTATTTAAAATTTTACAATTATTTTGGAATTATAAACTAAGATATAGTTTTGAGAAATAATTTTATTATATGATTATGAATCATATGATATAGTTAATTATATCTCAAACAATTAAGGGTTATGCACCTATTTAGTTGGAGCATCATAAGAGTTGATGAACTCTTCTAATCAATACATATAGATGTATGCAATCGTAAGTCTATTAATACCAAAACATTTCCACATGCTTTATCATGTTAACTGATGAGTTATAATAGACAGGGATATGTGTATTTGATATTCGTGTATAAGTCTATGGTAAGCCCATAAAATATAAAATGGAAGTAAATAATGTAACATGCGACAGAAATGACTCGATTATATCGAATGGGCGAGTATATTGGAAAGAGCCCTGAACATACCTAAAAATGCATAAAGATTCAGTCTTAGAAGTCACTCCTCCATGTATACATAATGATATATTGGTAAGGAGTAATCGAACTTTGTTCGACAAATTGCGATATATTATGAGTAAAGTTGACTTAATTTCTTTGTATAAGGTCATGTACTTAAGAGTAGTACACAAGGCTAATATCACTTCATTTAAATATTAGTTTACAAAATCATACAAGATAAGGATTTATAAGAAACCCCAACATATACTAGGTCAAGGATTTGGCAAGGTTATGCAAGTCGAAAGTTTACATGTAATAATTATTCGTAAGAGATCTTGTATACATCTCCATAAAAGGAGTTTGGGAAGGACTTTCCTTGGATGAAATATTTATGTTTCAATTATAAGTTTTTCAACTAAAACCAAATCATCTTTATATATAAGAAAATTCATAAAGATTATATGAATACCTATTCTATTGCACTGAGAAACAACCGTTGTTTCAAGAAATACCAACTTCGTATTAAAGGAATTTCTTTGACAAATTATTAGTAGTAAAATGGAATTGGATACAATCCAAAGAAAAAAAAACTTATCACATAGATGAAATGAAATTAACTAACCTAATGAACGCATCACATTAGAGCGTCCAAAATGTATTCTTGCGTATTGGAACAAAAATAGCAACTGGACCAGGGAATGCAATTGCATTATATGGTTGTAGTTGAACAAATCGAGTAGGTTCAAATTGGCATAACATAAAAGCTATTAGTCCAAAAGCACCATGGAGGGCAAAAAAAGTCTACAGCCCTCCTAATTGACACCAACGAGTAAAATCCCCTTGTGCTTTAGCTATGAGTTTCTTATCAACGTCGAAAATATATAATCCTTGGTTGTTTAATTAAGCCATTAAAAGTGTTGACTCTATGCTATGTTATGATGTGTGATCCGAAATAGATTCAAAGTACATAATCAAAACATAATTTTGGCAGATGTACCAAAAGGGATATGATCCATCGGTCGCAAATGTGTCTTCAGGAGCAAGATTAATGCAGTTAGAATATAATGAGCAACATTGATAAGAATAAAATCACAATTTCAATTGTTGGAATTAGCGTAATAGATTTGATATTCAACATGCTCAAGTTAATTCAGATTTACTCACATGTATGGCTTTATGTTTGGTACACATATTAAAACAAGAAATTCTAAATAATGATTTAGAATAAGCTGTTTACACATAATAACTAAAATGTCTCTAACTCAGTAGGAGGGAGATTGAGTCTGTGAGCCTTTAGATATGATCAAGAAATACTAGAAAGTATCATTTAATAAGCATCGAAATTGAACAAATATTTTAAAAGAAATATCAAATAGTTTGATTATCAATTAAAATGCAATGAAGAGTGTTTCATAAGAACGAATGTTAAAAGGTATATTGATATTTATAAGCAGCAAGTAAATAATACATTGCTGATTTTTTAACGATATACTTGTGTTAAAATTATAAGATTACAGAATGAGGATCTTAAAGCTAAATTAACGCTAGAAGAGGATGAACATTATTTTCTAATTTATATGAATCTTTTTTTTAATCTTCTGATATTTATACCTAGAATTATGCAATTATAAATCATAGAAAGAATCAAATAATTAAAGCAGAGATAAAAGTAAATGCAGTAAAGTAAAAGGAAAGAACACACTAGCATTTTAAACTAGGTCAGAGTTACCCTGCATCCAGTCCCGCACAATTCCTTGCATGGATTTCTTTTCAACTAGTAAATGCAAATACAATCTCGAGTTCAAGACTACGAGACACACCCACCAGAATCCCGACCTCTGGGTTGAGTCACTTAATTTTCGAGCTACAAGCACATCCATTAGATTTATGGGCTGCTAAGCACACCTAATTGATTTACAAGTGACATTCTCACCAACAACTATAGCGGTCTGATTTGATAGAGTTCTACATACTTAAATCTTTAATCTTGATTACAAATGATCCTTTAGCTCTTGAATAACACTTTGATTGTAACGATCCGTAATTTTAACACTTTGAAAATGAGATATTTAATTATTTTAAATATTCAAATGTAGAATTTTCAAACTTAAACAATCATGTTTTATGTGATAAATAAGAATGGTAAACTTATTTTTCATATTGAATAAAGATTTGGGATTCCCATTGTAAACTGACAAAAGTCGGATTCCGATAAAGTAAGATAAATAGTCAATAATTTGTTTAAAGGATAAATAATTCTTTTTAAACACATATATAATCGATATTAAACTCATTTAATAATTATAGTAATTTAATTTATAGTGGTTCGACAAAAATATAAAACTTGTTTTATAAAATTGGCAAATTCGTCGCATATCGATAAATCGATGTCGTATTTTTATAAGAATAATTGGATATTATTTTATATTACTTTATAAATCAGATAAGCTTGTTTTAACTACTTAAAGATAATAATAAATTTATTTTGAAGTTTGGTTTATATGAATAAATAGTTTAACAAAAAGGTCAAAAAGTGACTGGAATACGTTTTGTCAAAAATCAACGTTTTGTGCAACATCATCGCACCTTTGTTAACATGTTTTAACATATACATTACACATTTGAATTACTAAACATGTTTACTTTTACTAAATAGGATTAGAAAACATTTAGAAGTCATTAGTAAAAGTATGTAATAATTAACAAAAGTAAGAAAAGTAAACCATCAAATCACATCAAAACAAAATCCAGTAAAAACATTACTTTTCTTTACTTAATCATTAAGCGACTAAAACATAAATTAAGGATGTGAAAGACAATGTTAAGTATTGGAAAAGTGGATGTTGCGGTTGAAGTAAGAATAGTTTGGTAATTTGGTAAGAGGTCATTTTGGTAAATTTACCAATTTTTTTTCTATTGATACCCACCTCCTTCTTCAATTTCATTCACATTTCTTCTTCTTCTTCTTTCTCAAGCTTCTTCACATTCTTCCTCTCCTCTTTAATGGATTCCAAGCCATACGAAAAAATTAGAAAAGAATAATTTCAAAATATTCAAAAGAAATTAATGTTCATTCTTTTCAAATCAAGCTCCTTTTTTCTTCATATTGTATCTCTTCTTCTCTGGCCATAACTTCTTCAAAACCGAACCAAAATGAAAAAACCTTTTCCCTGAATCTTGTATTTTTCCAGTAGCTACAACATTCATGTTGGCCACTTTGTCTCATTCTAAAACTAACAATGTCAAAAATCCATTTCTTTTCAGTGCATTCTCTGGCCCAGTTTTTAAGGCAAAGAATAGGCCATTTTATTTTGATCATAACTTGAACAGTACAGACACAAATTAAGAAATTATTTTTTTCGACCATATTAAATTCCAATGGCTACAACTGTTACGTTGATCACCTTTTCCAGTGTCGAGGTTTGCTATTCCTGAAACTCAATTATTTGAAGCGCATTTTCGGGATTCATTTTTGTCAATCCGACAATACCTCTTCTTCATTCTATCATATCTTCCCTCAAAAAAAGTTGGATTTAAGTGAACTTTTTTTCAAATTCAAGAGAAAATAATTTTCTACAATTTTATAGTTTATAACTGTTCTAAATTTTGAGATTTAGAGGGCCTAAAACCAAATATAGTATAACCTACTTTTTGGATCTAAATCTTGAGAATTCAAGTTCAAAGCTCCACCACTTTTTCTCTATACTTTCAGCCAACTTCCATCTCAAGCCTTAGCCAAGCACCAGGAAGGAGAAAATTAGGCTTAATTTCATTTGGTTCCAAAGTATAGTAGGAAGTATGCGTTAGATCTTAATTTCCTTGCCTTAAAGTTTGACGGAGTGGAATACAAAATAAGTTATTTCTTATTTTAAGTTCATTAAAACCATTGCTAAGTTGAAAGAACTTTAAGTGTTAAGTGTTGTTTGAAAACCCTTTTTGAATGCTTGTTTACTATTTTTCTAAAGCAAAGGTTTGATTTTCCTTGCTTGATATTATGTTTGGATGATCAATTAAGTAACTTAATATTTATTAGTATTTATACTTAATGGGGTATGTGGAAATGACTAGTACACGTGTTTCGTCTGTGAGATTCAAGGAGGCTTGGGCGAGGGACGGAAGATGTCAAAGGGAAAGTTCGGACGGTCCAAAATAAATATCAAATTGTTTACCTCAAGATAAAATAAAGTGTTATAAATATTTGATAGAATGAAGCACTGATTATCAATTATTGTTGCGTTTATTTCATTGACTGATTGTTTGAATTAGGCCCGGCCAGTTGATGAGCATTGTTTATTATTTATTGATTGTTGACTTTCCTCGACCAGTTTACGGGCAATTAATTATCCATATGCACAGGCTGGGTAGAAAATAATTGTAGGATAACACCTTGTGATTTTCTTCACGATTTGACTATAAGGTGTTTCGCAGTAATATTTAGTTCACTTCTATTTAATGAATTGTTTTGAAAATTGGTTTTCAAAAGGAAATGTTAGGAAATATTTTCCCTTTAAAAGAAAAAGAAATATTTGGTAATGAATATTTTGAAGATATATTATACAAAAGTGATTTATATTAGAATGGTTTTATAAAAATGTTTTATGAAATGAAAAGAATTTAGAGGACTAAACCCGATGGCTTTAAGATGATTTTTGAATGGATTTGAGAAATGAAAATTATTATAGATTGAAAGTACTTGTGAATATTAATGTGAAATGATTTATCACTTCGTGATATAAAATGATTTGTTATATTACCAATGATTCGGGTAATCCATAACTAAAAAGAGGGGGCATGTTTTTGGTATAGTCTACTCCTGGAATAGAGGGATGTACTTATTTATCGATTATACGAAGGTAGGGAACCAATTGCCTTGTTATTGGGAGAAACCTCCCTATCTAGCTGTATATGGTTTGATATGTTTTTATCGTAGTAATTGGGATTTCCAAATAAAATTTTAAAAAGTGATTTGATTAAGATCCCGAAGTAAAGTATATTTTGAATATAAAAGATATATATATTTCAAAAGTTTTGAAATAGAATTCAAGAATAAAGTCCAAAGAGAATATTTCCGTAAAGGCAATTAGATTTGAAAATCAAAAATTGAAGATTAAGCCTAAGTGGGAATTGCATATTGTTTGTTGCATCGTAGGCTCCATGAGTCCTATTTGCCGTAGGGGAACTACATTGGCTTGATCCTGTATCTAATTGAGTGCTTAATTAGAAAGAGATACATAAGCAGTCATAAGTGGTAGTGATGCAGCCCTTAAAATAATATAACCCTTTCATGTTTATCTGTTATTGGTTGTTGTTTATCTTTTGTTATTGTATCTTTCCTGTTTTAGTATTTTATTCCGCATTAACATTGTTTATTGAGTTCGCAGGTAAGGATAGTGTTGTCTTTCTCACCAGAATTGTGCAGTGGTAGATTTATAGTCATTGTATTTTGTATGTATTAAAGCACACTTTGTAGAATTAGTAAATAAATTAACTACTCTAATAAGTTGTATAATTGAAATCGTATCCTATACATTTAGTAATACTGAATATTTATCAAATATGGTGTATTAAGTTGGTAGTTTTCATTAGTGGTTTTAGAACGGACAGATTTTTCAACAATTTTAACTGGTCTAAAAACCTGGTTCATCACACGTGGTATCAGAGCTTAGGTTAGGTGCCTAAGTAAAATTAATCTAGGGTTAGTATATCAATCTAAGAATTTCAATAATGAAACTACCTTAATGTGATAAATAAAATGGATATGATAAGGCAACGTACCTTCGACCGGGGTTATGGGTAATATTACTATTTTTTGATGTGCTTAACTATTCGTTAATTGTTTGTTTTTCGTTATATTTTTCCATCATTGTAATTTTTAGGAGGAAATTCTTTTAAGTAGGAGAGAATGTAACCACCCGTAATTTTAACACTTTGAAAATGGGGTATTTAATTATTTTAAATATTCAAATGTAGAATTTTCAAACTTAAACAATCATGTTTTATATGATAAATAGAATGGTAAACTTATTTTTAATATTGAATAAAGATTTTGGATTCCCAATATAAAATTGACAAATGTCGGATTTTGATAAAGTAGGATAAATATTCGACAAATTTGTTTAAAGGATAAATAATTCTTTTTAAGTACATATATAATCAATAGAAAACTAATTTAATAATAATATTAATTTTATTTATAATGGTTTAATAAATATATTAAACTTGTTTTATAAAATCGATAAATTTCATCGCATATCGATAAATCGATGTCCTGTTTTTATTAGAAGATTTGGATATTGTTTCATATTATTTTATAAGCCAAATATGCTTGTTTTAATTATTTAAAGATAATAAGAAATTTATTTTGAAGTTCGGTTTACATGAATAAATAGTTTAACATAAACGTCAAAATGTGACCGGAAAATGTTTTGTCCAAAATCAACGTTTTGCTCAAAATAAGTTGCCTAACATCATTGCACCTTTGTTAACATGTTTTAACATATATATTGCACATTTTAATAACTAAACATGTTTACATTTACTAAATAGGATTAGAAAACTTCTAGAAGTCATTTGTAAATGTAAGTAAGAATTAACCAAAGTAAGAAAAGTAAACATCAAATCAAAATCCAACAGAATAATTACTTTTCTTTACTTAATCTTTAAGTGACTAAGACAGAAAGTAAGGATGTGAAAGATAATATTAAGTTTGAAAAGGTGGATGTTACTTTATGTTGAAGTAAGGATAGTTTGGTAATTTGGTAAGAAGTTACTTTGGTCAATTTACCGCTTCTTCTTTTTCTATAAATACCCACCTCCTTCTTCACTTTCATTCACATTTCTTCTTTTTCTTTTCTCAAGCCTTTTCATTTTCTTCCTCTTCTCTTTAATGGCTTCCAATCCACCGGAAAAAATTGAAAAAAAGTAATGTCAAATTATTTACAAAATATTCAAAAGAAATATACGTTCATCCTCTTCAAATCAAACTTCTTTTTTCTTCATATTTTACCTCTTCTTCTCCCGGTCAAAAATGGATCAAAACAAAACCAAAATACAATTTTTTTAAATCATGTATTGTTCTAGTAATCACAGCTTTCATGTTGACCATTTTGTCTCAATCTAAAACTAACCTTGTCAAAAATCCTATTTTTTCCAGTGCATTCCCTGGCCCAGTTTTTAAGCCAAAGAATAGTAAATTTTGTTTTGATCATAACTTGAACATAACTAACCCAAATTAAGATTCTATTTTTTATAACCATGTGGAATTTAAGTGGCTACAACTTTTATATTGATAAATTTTTCAGTTTTAATGTTTGCTATACTTGAAATTCAATTCTTTGAAGTGTATTTTTGGGCTTCATTTTTGTCAATCCGACAATACCTCTTATTCATTCTATCATGTCTCCCTCAAATCAACTTGCATTCAAGTGATTATTTTTTTCAAATTCAAGAGAAAATAATTTTCAACAACTTTTTAGTTTACAACTTTTCTAAATTTTGAGACTTAGACGGCCTAAAACCAGATACAAGATAACCTATTTTTTGGATCCAAATCTTGAGAATTCAAGTTCAAAGCTCCACCACTTCTTCTCTATACTTTCGGCCAAACTCCATCTCAAGCCTTGGCCAAGCACTAGGAAGGAGAAAATCGGGCATATTTTCATTTGGTTTTGAAGCATGGTAGGAAGCATGCTTTAGATCTTAATTTCCTTGCCTTAAAGTTTGACGAAGTGGAATCCAAAGTAAGTTATTTCTTATTTTATGTTCATTAAAACCATTGTTAAGTTGAAAGAACTTTAAATATTAAGTGTTGTTTGAAAACCCTTATCGAATGCTTGTTTACTTTGTTTTCTAAAGCAAAGGTTTGATTTCCTTGCTCGATATTATGTTTGGATGGTCAATTAAGTAATTTAAAATTTAGAAGTATTTATACTTAATGGGGTATGTGAAAACGACTAGTAGACGTGTTTCGTCTATGAGATTCAAGGAGGCTTGGGTGAGGAACGGAAGCTGTCAAAAGGAAAGTTCGGATGGCCCAAAATAAATATCAAACCATTTTATCCCAAGATAAAATAAAGTGTTATGAATATTTGATAGAATGAAGCATTGATTATCAATTATTGTTGCCTTTATTTCATTGACTGATTGTTTGAATTAGGCTCGGCCAGTTTACGAACATTGTATATTATTTATTGATTGTTGACTTTGCTCAACCAGTTTATAGGAAATTAATTATCCATATGCATGGGCTGGGTAGAAAATAATTGTAGGATAACACTTTGTGATTTATTTCATGATTTGACTATAAGGTGTTTAGCGATAATATTTGGTTCACTTCAATTTAATGAATTGTTTTGAAAATTGGTTTTCAAATGGAAATGTTATGAAATGTTTTCCCTTTAAAAGAAATAGAAATGTTTGGAAATGAATATTTTGAAGTTATATTATATAAAAGTGATTTATATAAGAATGGTTTTATAAAAATGTTTTATGAAACGGAAAGAATTTTGAGGACTAAACCCGTTGGTTTGAAGATGATTTTTGAACGGATTTGGAAAACGAAAATTATAATAGATTTGAAAGTCATTATCAATATTAGTGTGAAATGATTTATCGCTTCGGGATATGTAACGACCCAGAATTTTTAGTAATTTAAATTTGAGTATTTAATTAATTTTAAATATTTATAAGTGAAAATTTTAAGTTAAATAATTTATTTCTTGAATATTTGGATTTAATTGGACAATTAAATCGATTTATTTAATAGTGAAATTCCAGGAATAATTAAATATTGGGTTAAATATGATTGAAAATGATTTGGGAAATTTTATTTTATCATATTGAAGTTATAGAAATATTTTGGAACTTGTAAAATTGAATTTGGAGTTAATTTGTAAAAATTGAATATTTTAATATTTAATTATCGACTGAAAAATAGCCAATTTTTGAACAGTCTCGGAATTGAACGAAACGAGTTTCATTGTATCCGTAATAGTTAGTTATTATCGGATTTCAATTTTCGTAGCAATCGGAGTTGTCGTTTGACCGTGGCAGCTCGAAACGCATCGATATCGTTTTAATTTTAATTCGGCGAGTTAAAATAGCCATTTTTCAAACGGTCTCGGATTTCGACGAAACCAGTTTCATCGGATCCGTAATGTGATATTATTGCAAGATTTCAAATTTCAAGTCGATCGGATTTGTCGTTTGTCCGGTACAAGCCAAAACGCCTAGAAATCGTTTAAATCGGTTTAAGTTTAAATTGAGCGTTTATAGTCGTATCTCACACATACTTCCGAATTAGCTTACGAAACCTGTTCCATTGCGTCCGGAACGCGGAAAAACCTTAGGATCGCCTGGCGGAACGCGTCGTTTGGAGTTCGTTTGCAAAAGTGTCGAATTGGAGATTTTAATATTAAAATAATATTGATATATATACATTGTTTCTTTTCCCAAACCCTAATCCATTTGTTCAGCCGCCACTTTAGCTTTAATGGCCAGAAAATGTCGTCCCTTCCTCCTTCGATTCCACCAAATCCATCAGCAATTAGCTAAAACTCCCAACTACAATGTTGTAGAGCACAGTGAGATCTCCCTATCCAACGGTTAAGATCGAGATTGGAGCGACGGATTGGAGGCTAGGGACCCGCGTTTGCCACCAGGTCATGCGCGTGTATCGAGGCAGGGGGGAGGCCGCACGTGGCCGGTCATGGGCTGAAGGTGGAGCTCGAGTTGGCCTTCGACGTGGTGTAACCTGATCGTGTTTGCATGCGATGTGGTGGTTGGAAAATCGAGCCCTAAATTCGAGCTATGGGTTCATTCACGTGCTTGTTGCCTGGAGATGGAAACCGTGCGCACGAAGAAGAAGGGGGGGAGGTTGATGTGCGGCTATGATCTGAAAAAGGGTTTGTGATAGGAATTTGTAAATTATTCATTATATTAACGATTGTACAACGTTTAAAATAGTATAACTTTTTGCTGCGAGGTCCAAATTGAACGAGATTTTTTGCGTTGGCTTCGTATCGCCGAGCTCTTCGCAATGCAGCTGGTTTGGAGTCGATTGGAGCTCGTTTGAATTTCGGGTAAAATTAAACGTTCGTTTAATTTTATTCGAAAACGAACGCGAAAACGGAAATAAAATCAAGGTGAGAACTCCTCACTCAATCGAAAGGTTTTGTTTAAAATTTTGAATAGTTAATATTGATTGTTGATTGCTGATTGATTGTGTTAGTAGATATAGTAGGATATATACTATATATAGCGATATATATATATTGGCATATGTATATATCGGATTTGATTTCCCGCCTCGTATAGCGGATGAGACCCTATTGCGCCGTTATTAAGCGGAATATTTATAAAATCCCATATACCGCGATATTCCACCTTGAAGTGGAATTGGTATTGTGCTAACGTCTGTGGTTGCAGGGTAACAGGTTGGAGGGATCCAACTGGATTCCTCACATATTTATTTGTTTATAAATCTTATGTTGATTGTTGATAATCATATTGATATATGACACTTATTCCCGTGATTGACCATTCAATGTCGTTGCATCATCGGATTCTAATTTTTAAATTAAAAATAACGGTTTTGAATTTAAAAGGGGTTTTAAATCGATTTTTCAAAGAATAAGGGTTATTAAAATTTTGAATTGATTAAATTTTAAAATAAATAGATGGATAAAATTTTCATGTTTTAAAAATTTATATTTTTATAAAATATAACTTAAAAGAAATTTTTAACAATAATAGGTTTTTATAAAATAGTTAAATTTGGTTTTTGGGAAGTTATTATTATTAATGGTTTATATAAAGGATTTTATAAATGGATGTTTTTAAATAAAAATTATTGAAGTTATAGGATAAATTTATAAAGTGTTAAGTTGATGTATAACATGAATTTCACTAGGATTTATAGATTAATAAATGTGAAATTTATAAAACGAACGGTTATTGGAAAATTTTAAGTTTATAAGTTATTAACTTATAGAAATGGATTTGGGCATTAAAAAGGGGAATTTTATAGAAATTGTTAATAAATGAAGATTTCATTAGTTGAAATTATTATAAGCCATAAAGAAATCTTGTAAGTGATAAGATTTTAAATTGGTGAAGTTCAAAAGAACGATTTGGGTAAATAGATAATATTTTAAATATTTAACTTATAATATTGATTTTAGTATATAATCGAGTTATGTAAATCGAATTGGACTAATAAAAGGAGATTTCTAAAACGAAGTTTCATAAATAGAAATGGGATGTATGGACATTGTTATAAATCCGAAAAATCAATTTAATTTGATAAATTGAATATGGAATTTGTTAAAGGGGTTGTATTCACTATTTTTGAACGGTGAATGTATTATTTTATTAAATGAACGTGTTTTTGGAAAAGAACGTTCTAAATGGAATTTAAAACTAATTAAAGACGTTTTAAGATATGTTAAGTATCGAAATCATAGATTTCAACATTGATTGTTGAAATAGACGATTTCGAGAAATAGAAGGGAATATTTTGAATAGTAGTGGATTTATGTATCCATTTTTTTATTTCAAATCCATATACTAGTGTTTTTGGGTTGTCGTAACGATGTTTTACGCAACATTCGTTTTTAACCCAAATAAATGTGAATAAAGGAATGTTTTCTTAAAGAGAATGGAATAAATACTTAACTGTGATTTAAGTATATGGAATATTTTCAAATCGTTGAAAATAAATAAATTTGTGAATTACTTATTTTTTTAAATAAGCATGGGAATGGTTTTCTAATATGAAATGGAACGGTTTTTGTGAATTCACCTTTAAGGTAATTGAAAGCAAATAACTTGAAATCGATTTGGGAATCGTATGCTAGTAGATGCTTGGAATTTAAATCCACCTTGGAATTTATATATATATGAAGGGAAATTTGTTTAAAAATAAATATTGATTTATTTTGAAGTATGAAAATGAATTTACGGATTTGGGACGTAAATTTAAATTAAATCGGTAAAGACTTATTTGATGATTTGAAATTTGTTTTCAAAGGGTATAAAGGATGAAAAGTAATTTGAAATTAGTTTTCAAATGGTTAAGGTGATTTGAAATTAGTTTTCAAATGGTTAAGGTGATTTGAAATTAGTTTTCAAATGGTTAAGGTGATTTGAAATTAGTTTTCAAATGGTTAAGGTGATTTGAAATTAGTTTTCAAATGGTTAAGGTGATTTGAAATTAGTTTTCAAATGGTTAAGGTGATTTGAAATTAGTTTTCAAATGGTTAAGGTGATTTGAAATTAGTTTTCAAATGGTTAAGGTGATTTGAAATTGGTTTGCAAATGGTTAATGTAATTTGAAAATTGGTTTTCAAATGGTAAAGGTAAATTGAAAATTGGTTTTTCAATTGGTTAAGTGTGGAAAATTTTATCGTGAAGTGGTTTTGGTAAAGCAAATAAATTGGGCAATTATTTGGAAATTGTGTATATATATCTTGTAAAGATATTTTGGGACTTAATAATTTTGGAAAAATTATTTGGAATCTGATGATGTGGCGCATCTTTATTGATAGTTAAATAACCGACTATCAATATTTACCCTTGGATGGTATTGATTGTGTTTGTTTGGAATTGAATGCACACTTATTTTTAAAATAAGCGCTCGCTATTCGGTTTAGCCGGGAGAGGACCTTTGTGTCATATATCCCATTCCGAATATGCGATACGTCGTTTGGATTGCATTTGAAGACCGGTGTTGAAGACCGGGTATTTGTGAAAACGATAGGATGACCTATCGATTGTCTCCGCATCGTTAGCTACGATATGGAGATTTCCTTTGTGATGGGAAATTTTATCGGGATTGTGAATACCCGGATTGCAAGGGCTTCTTTGGAAGTGCCTTCGGTTCTGTTCGAACCCGGAACAGACTTGTATGGTTACGTGTCTGACATTACATTTTGAGAGATAGAGCAGATTTCTTTCAAATACATTTCTGTTGGTGGCGGAGAATTTATTCTCTTAGCTTAACACCCTTCTCTGAGACGTACGAGCTCAGAGGTTATGTAGTTGAAGGTTATCAGCGATATTTCCCAATCTGGTAATGTGGCATGCTGAGTGCTGCTGTGTGATGATCATTGGTTGGTCATTTGTGATATGATCATTTGTTTGATCATTTATCTTTGTGATTATTGCTTTGGTCATCTGTGGACCCGAAGCATGGCTTTGTTACACAAAGCGTAGCTTTGTGGACGAGATTTCGTCAGGACCTCACTCCCCGGAAATGGTCGAAACAGGAATATGCGGCAAGGTTATGAGGGTCGCGCCCTTTAGGGTATGTCATTTCCTTCTGGTAAAGGGTGGTATCATGGTATGGAGCCCAGATACTTACTCATGTTGATACACTATACCTATTACTGTGTGGTGTTGTTGTTGCGAGCGCTCGGATAAAGGTCCCAAAGGACCGGGGGATGGCATATTCGTGTAGTAGTTACCTAGTTACAGAGGTAACCCGGCCTTGTGTTGGCAGAGATCTAACCGTAACGTTAGTTCTCGGGACGTCCCGCCAGAGGCGATCCCATGTGGCAGTAGGAAGTTCCTTAGCCTGACCATTTGTTGGAAATCCATTCATCCAATACGCGCCCTGTACGGTTTTAGTTGTAGAACCTGCCATTTAACATGGCAGCTATAGTAGGCATAGTATCATGGTACCTATGCTGGCTAGGATTTATATTATACTTTCGAAATATTTTCCACTATGCACTAGTAATAATATCAAAGAATTTTTCTCGTAGTAAGCATGTTTGACTATCATAAGGAGAAATCTCCCCCATGTGTGCGTTTGCATTGTGTGTGTGCCGGGAGGCCTTATGGTAGTTTCATTTTCCAAAAGCATTGCGGATTTCAAAATTTAAATTTTCTTGTTGCTTGTTTAAAGATAAACTGTTTTGAGTTCTCACACCAGTCCCATGACTGACCTGGAGTTTATTGTTCCTTTCCTAAACTCTGGGTGCCCACTATTTTCCACACGGGCAGTCTAGAGTTAGGTTATCAGGTTATTCTGGATTCGGGAGTTGCTGTGCAGATCTGGAGGCGAGCCAGATAGCGTAGTCTATTATCTATTGTATATAGTATTTCTTTCCGCTGTTGTTGTCGTACACTCTGATTGATGTAATGTAATGTGATGTAATGTATAAAATGTATAGTTCTTTTGTTTTAATGAATATTCATTTATCTATTATATGTTGTTCCGCTGCGACTGTGAGATTCTGTTATTGTTTCTCGTTCTGTTACTTGTTTTTCTGTTTTCTCTTCTCTTTCTTTTCTTTCTTCTTCTACCTCTTTCTTCTTCTAAAACCCTAACGGTTCGATTTTTCGGCAACGAAAAATCCTGATCGTTACATTTGGTATCAGAGCATATGGTTAAGCGACAACCTGCTCTGTTGGGTATTACTCATTAGAGATAGAGTCAGCAGTACTCTAGAATGAGTATGAGTGTAATAATAGATATGAGTGCGTATTTGTTAGTGAATATAAAATTGTTTTATATTGTGATGATTGGTTTATTGAGTGGTATATGAACCTTCGTCGGCGCAGCCTCGAAAACTGAATCGAAGGGGTTCCTAAACACTTGAATAGAACAATTCGACACAATATTGTTTTAAATTGGGTAAATGAAATAATTTTACCTCGATTATATTTTATATATAAAAAGAAAATAATTTTTCAAGAATTATTGAAGTGTGTATATAATTGATTGCTTGGTTGTTGTAAATGATATATATATAAAATAATTAAAAGTTGTTTGAATAAGCTAATAAAAGCAACTATTGTAAAAAGAATAATGGTATAAACCAATGAATCATAAGATGGAATTATAATTAATAATGAGTTACAATTGTAAGATAATCATGTATGTATATAAGAAGTAAAATTATATAAAAGGTTTATAAAAGTGATTTATGAATAGAAAGAAAACTTTTTGAAAGAATAATTAGCATTGATTTCACTATTGTCACTGGGAAATAATAAGGGTGATGACTGCAGCATCATCAGTATCATTTTCGAGTTTCTATGTGATGGATTTGCTACAAAAATGAATTTAAAATTGAAGTTTTGTTGTAATAAACCAATTTGAAATTAAAATTCAATTTGAAATTGATAAATATAAGTGAAAAAGGTTTTGAACTTATAATATAAGTTAGAAGTTGAATAATAAGTTTTATAACTTATTAAATGGGAAAATGTAAGTAAAACCAGTTATTGAAATGGTTAAACAATTAAGTTAAATAAAATGGAATATGAATTTGAATATTGATATGAATTTGACTTAAGTAAAAGTTAAATAGGATTTACTTTGGAATTTAAAATCCGAATTGAATTGATAAGTAAAACTTAAGTTTAATTAACAAATGATGTTTAAATGGAATAACTTAAGTGAAGTTGAATAAAAAATCGATCTTTGCATCAAAGTTAAATAATCAAGTGAATTAAATGATGTAAATAAAGTTGAAATGGAATGCAAGTTAAGTAATGTTGAAAGAATTGATGTTAATATCAAAATAAATGAATAAAGTGAGTAAATGAAATTGTTAAAGATGTGAACTTAAGTTATATAAATGAAATTCAATTTTATTTGTAAAAAGAACTAGCAATTGAATTAAAGAATGGATTGAATGTTAATCAATCGAATGTAAGTAAGTTGATATGAAACGATGTATGTAAGTGTAAATTCATTGAAGTTAGTTGAATAATTGGATGAAAATCAATTGAATGCTAAACCAATTGGAATTAAAACAGTTGAACCAAATTGAATGTAAGTAAAATAAATAAATTTGGTTGTATTGGATGTACATTGGTCGTTATTGCTTGTTGGTTGGTTGTATGTAAATTCATTAAGTGTTAATGAAATTGAATTAGTAAAATTTGAAAGCTATGTAATTGAATTCAAATGAAAATTGAAATACAAAGTTGAATGAAAATGAATATGCAACTTTAATAGTAAACTAAAAGTGGTATAAGAAGCATGTATTGGAAATTTTATAATTGAATTGGCAAATTGGTTTGAATATTATAATTGGATATTATGCTAGCAGGATATACAGGTTATAAAGGAATTGGGATTTTGATTTCAAAGTTAAAAAAATTTGTAACGCTCGACAAAAAGGTACGTATTTCAGTTTTTATATGAGATTTGATGATTTCCTTCTCCAGCCACTTGGCTTTCTCTTTTCTTTTTGATTCTGAGGGGCCGTAGAGCCGTTTTGTAGTCGCACCGATCTAGCCGCGCAAAGGAGACTCTGGCGAAATTTTTTCGAAAATTTCGGGTGTTAGAAAAATTTTTGAGAAATTTTGAAAGTTTGGGAATTTGAATTTAAATTTAAATTTGAATTGTCAAATAAACAATGTTGTTTGAAACTTATAATTGGAGTTGGAAAGCTAATTGAAATAATAGTGAATCTTTAATAAAAATATTTAGGTTAGAAAGTTAATAAAACTGATTAGCTTTGGAAAAATAATAAACGGTTTAGGATCATTCTCCTTAACTTGTAATTTCGGGACGAAATTCTTTTAAGGGGGGAAGATTGTAACGACCCAGAATTTTTAGTAATTTAAATTTGAGTATTTAATTAATTTTAAATATTTATAAGTGAAAATTTTAAGTTAAATAATTTATTTCTTGAATATTTGGATTTAATTGGACAATTAAATCGATTTATTTAATAGTGAAATTCCAGGAATAATTAAATATTGGGTTAAATATGATTGAAAATGATTTGGGAAATTTTATTTTATCATATTGAAGTTATAGAAATATTTTGGAACTTGTAAAATTGAATTTGGAGTTAATTTGTAAAAATTGAATATTTTAATATTTAATTATCGACTGAAAAATAGCCAATTTTTGAACAGTCTCGGAATTGAACGAAACGAGTTTCATTGTATCCGTAATAGTTAGTTATTATCGGATTTCAATTTTCGTAGCAATCGGAGTTGTCGTTTGACCGTGGCAGCTCGAAACGCATCGATATCGTTTTAATTTTAATTCGGCGAGTTAAAATAGCCATTTTTCAAACGGTCTCGGATTTCGACGAAACCAGTTTCATCGGATCCGTAATGTGATATTATTGCAAGATTTCAAATTTCAAGTCGATCGGATTTGTCGTTTGTCCGGTACAAGCCAAAACGCCTAGAAATCGTTTAAATCGGTTTAAGTTTAAATTGAGCGTTTATAGTCGTATCTCACACATACTTCCGAATTAGCTTACGAAACCTGTTCCATTGCGTCCGGAACGCGGAAAAACCTTAGGATCGCCTGGCGGAACGCGTCGTTTGGAGTTCGTTTGCAAAAGTGTCGAATTGGAGATTTTAATATTAAAATAATATTGATATATATACATTGTTTCTTTTCCCAAACCCTAATCCATTTGTTCAGCCGCCACTTTAGCTTTAATGGCCAGAAAATGTCGTCCCTTCCTCCTTCGATTCCACCAAATCCATCAGCAATTAGCTAAAACTCCCAACTACAATGTTGTAGAGCACAGTGAGATCTCCCTATCCAACGGTTAAGATCGAGATTGGAGCGACGGATTGGAGGCTAGGGACCCGCGTTTGCCACCAGGTCATGCGCGTGTATCGAGGCAGGGGGGAGGCCGCACGTGGCCGGTCATGGGCTGAAGGTGGAGCTCGAGTTGGCCTTCGACGTGGTGTAACCTGATCGTGTTTGCATGCGATGTGGTGGTTGGAAAATCGAGCCCTAAATTCGAGCTATGGGTTCATTCACGTGCTTGTTGCCTGGAGATGGAAACCGTGCGCACGAAGAAGAAGGGGGGGAGGTTGATGTGCGGCTATGATCTGAAAAAGGGTTTGTGATAGGAATTTGTAAATTATTCATTATATTAACGATTGTACAACGTTTAAAATAGTATAACTTTTTGCTGCGAGGTCCAAATTGAACGAGATTTTTTGCGTTGGCTTCGTATCGCCGAGCTCTTCGCAATGCAGCTGGTTTGGAGTCGATTGGAGCTCGTTTGAATTTCGGGTAAAATTAAACGTTCGTTTAATTTTATTCGAAAACGAACGCGAAAACGGAAATAAAATCAAGGTGAGAACTCCTCACTCAATCGAAAGGTTTTGTTTAAAATTTTGAATAGTTAATATTGATTGTTGATTGCTGATTGATTGTGTTAGTAGATATAGTAGGATATATACTATATATAGCGATATATATATATTGGCATATGTATATATCGGATTTGATTTCCCGCCTCGTATAGCGGATGAGACCCTATTGCGCCGTTATTAAGCGGAATATTTATAAAATCCCATATACCGCGATATTCCACCTTGAAGTGGAATTGGTATTGTGCTAACGTCTGTGGTTGCAGGGTAACAGGTTGGAGGGATCCAACTGGATTCCTCACATATTTATTTGTTTATAAATCTTATGTTGATTGTTGATAATCATATTGATATATGACACTTATTCCCGTGATTGACCATTCAATGTCGTTGCATCATCGGATTCTAATTTTTAAATTAAAAATAACGGTTTTGAATTTAAAAGGGGTTTTAAATCGATTTTTCAAAGAATAAGGGTTATTAAAATTTTGAATTGATTAAATTTTAAAATAAATAGATGGATAAAATTTTCATGTTTTAAAAATTTATATTTTTATAAAATATAACTTAAAAGAAATTTTTAACAATAATAGGTTTTTATAAAATAGTTAAATTTGGTTTTTGGGAAGTTATTATTATTAATGGTTTATATAAAGGATTTTATAAATGGATGTTTTTAAATAAAAATTATTGAAGTTATAGGATAAATTTATAAAGTGTTAAGTTGATGTATAACATGAATTTCACTAGGATTTATAGATTAATAAATGTGAAATTTATAAAACGAACGGTTATTGGAAAATTTTAAGTTTATAAGTTATTAACTTATAGAAATGGATTTGGGCATTAAAAAGGGGAATTTTATAGAAATTGTTAATAAATGAAGATTTCATTAGTTGAAATTATTATAAGCCATAAAGAAATCTTGTAAGTGATAAGATTTTAAATTGGTGAAGTTCAAAAGAACGATTTGGGTAAATAGATAATATTTTAAATATTTAACTTATAATATTGATTTTAGTATATAATCGAGTTATGTAAATCGAATTGGACTAATAAAAGGAGATTTCTAAAACGAAGTTTCATAAATAGAAATGGGATGTATGGACATTGTTATAAATCCGAAAAATCAATTTAATTTGATAAATTGAATATGGAATTTGTTAAAGGGGTTGTATTCACTATTTTTGAACGGTGAATGTATTATTTTATTAAATGAACGTGTTTTTGGAAAAGAACGTTCTAAATGGAATTTAAAACTAATTAAAGACGTTTTAAGATATGTTAAGTATCGAAATCATAGATTTCAACATTGATTGTTGAAATAGACGATTTCGAGAAATAGAAGGGAATATTTTGAATAGTAGTGGATTTATGTATCCATTTTTTTATTTCAAATCCATATACTAGTGTTTTTGGGTTGTCGTAACGATGTTTTACGCAACATTCGTTTTTAACCCAAATAAATGTGAATAAAGGAATGTTTTCTTAAAGAGAATGGAATAAATACTTAACTGTGATTTAAGTATATGGAATATTTTCAAATCGTTGAAAATAAATAAATTTGTGAATTACTTATTTTTTTAAATAAGCATGGGAATGGTTTTCTAATATGAAATGGAACGGTTTTTGTGAATTCACCTTTAAGGTAATTGAAAGCAAATAACTTGAAATCGATTTGGGAATCGTATGCTAGTAGATGCTTGGAATTTAAATCCACCTTGGAATTTATATATATATGAAGGGAAATTTGTTTAAAAATAAATATTGATTTATTTTGAAGTATGAAAATGAATTTACGGATTTGGGACGTAAATTTAAATTAAATCGGTAAAGACTTATTTGATGATTTGAAATTTGTTTTCAAAGGGTATAAAGGATGAAAAGTAATTTGAAATTAGTTTTCAAATGGTTAAGGTGATTTGAAATTAGTTTTCAAATGGTTAAGGTGATTTGAAATTAGTTTTCAAATGGTTAAGGTGATTTGAAATTAGTTTTCAAATGGTTAAGGTGATTTGAAATTAGTTTTCAAATGGTTAAGGTGATTTGAAATTAGTTTTCAAATGGTTAAGGTGATTTGAAATTAGTTTTCAAATGGTTAAGGTGATTTGAAATTAGTTTTCAAATGGTTAAGGTGATTTGAAATTGGTTTGCAAATGGTTAATGTAATTTGAAAATTGGTTTTCAAATGGTAAAGGTAAATTGAAAATTGGTTTTTCAATTGGTTAAGTGTGGAAAATTTTATCGTGAAGTGGTTTTGGTAAAGCAAATAAATTGGGCAATTATTTGGAAATTGTGTATATATATCTTGTAAAGATATTTTGGGACTTAATAATTTTGGAAAAATTATTTGGAATCTGATGATGTGGCGCATCTTTATTGATAGTTAAATAACCGACTATCAATATTTACCCTTGGATGGTATTGATTGTGTTTGTTTGGAATTGAATGCACACTTATTTTTAAAATAAGCGCTCGCTATTCGGTTTAGCCGGGAGAGGACCTTTGTGTCATATATCCCATTCCGAATATGCGATACGTCGTTTGGATTGCATTTGAAGACCGGTGTTGAAGACCGGGTATTTGTGAAAACGATAGGATGACCTATCGATTGTCTCCGCATCGTTAGCTACGATATGGAGATTTCCTTTGTGATGGGAAATTTTATCGGGATTGTGAATACCCGGATTGCAAGGGCTTCTTTGGAAGTGCCTTCGGTTCTGTTCGAACCCGGAACAGACTTGTATGGTTACGTGTCTGACATTACATTTTGAGAGATAGAGCAGATTTCTTTCAAATACATTTCTGTTGGTGGCGGAGAATTTATTCTCTTAGCTTAACACCCTTCTCTGAGACGTACGAGCTCAGAGGTTATGTAGTTGAAGGTTATCAGCGATATTTCCCAATCTGGTAATGTGGCATGCTGAGTGCTGCTGTGTGATGATCATTGGTTGGTCATTTGTGATATGATCATTTGTTTGATCATTTATCTTTGTGATTATTGCTTTGGTCATCTGTGGACCCGAAGCATGGCTTTGTTACACAAAGCGTAGCTTTGTGGACGAGATTTCGTCAGGACCTCACTCCCCGGAAATGGTCGAAACAGGAATATGCGGCAAGGTTATGAGGGTCGCGCCCTTTAGGGTATGTCATTTCCTTCTGGTAAAGGGTGGTATCATGGTATGGAGCCCAGATACTTACTCATGTTGATACA